>OX451737.1:1690155146-1694955146 GCA_948472305.1 Vicia faba | reverse complement strand
ACGACCCTTGCACCTCAAAAACACCCTCCATCTCAGAATCATCCTCAAACTGCAAAAACAGAGCTGCCTCTGCAGTTTGAGTGTCAACTTCAATTTCTCTCGAGCATTCTTGCCAAAATCAGTTCATACATATTCCCTAGCATATATGCAAGCTAACCATGACCTAAAACCTGACCTGTAATCCCTCTAACAGCTTCCACCATTTTCACATTTTTGACTTGCAGGTGAAGTTCTATAGCTTGATTCAGAAGCTTTCAAGACAAAGTAAACATTGGAATAGCATCTCTGGACCTCAAGGAAGCTTTTCCAATCATCACCTTGCACTGAAAGTTCCTCATTCTCCAGATAGAAGTTCAACTGAATAGGTAAAATTTTGAACTCGTATCTCTCTTATTATGCATCTTTAGCCTTAAGTTTGTGAAGAAGCAAGGTTCTACTCATGCCACTGAACATGTACATATCTTTACATTTCATTTCTTTTGCCTGAGTTGAGAGAATTTGAGGTTTGAAAATGGCAGAAAAACTAGGTCAGAAATTGGGGGAGAAGAAATTCTCCCTCATCTTGGAGAGTTAGGTCAAGTTCTATACATGGTTAGAATCGTCTCTTCATGTTGAACATTTGTTGTGTTATGAGTTTTTGCTAAAAAGCCAGGAATCAAGAGTTGGAGGATCAAGAACAGGGCGCGCGTTTTTTTGAATTATTTTGGCTGGAGGTTGAAGACAGTGGTCTTCTGGGCTGGGCCTGGAATATTTTCTTATTTGCACCCCATGATTACTCATGAACCCCCTGAGCCCAGCTGCTTCATTTTTTAATATTTTTGACTTTTTATTTTTTTATTTGACTCATTTATTTTTTCTCAACATATTAAAATTTTGAAAATATTTTTCTCATCATTTTTTGATTTTATTTGGTTTTTATTTGATTTTCTTTTAATTTATACATAAATAGATCTATATTATTATTTAGAATAAAATAGAAAAATATGTAAAAATACTTCTATGTTTATTTTTATTTCATATTATCCTCTGAAAATATTTTATATAAAAAATACTACTTTTTTCTATAAAAAAAATTGAATATTATTATTATTTATATATAATACATATTCAAAATAATATAAGTATACATATATATATATATATATATATATATATATATATATATATATATATATATATATTAATATACTTAGAGTAAAAATACCAAAAATGTATGTATTTTATTTTATTTTTTTTATGTAAATAATAAATATCACATGAATTAATTAATTAATATACATTTTGATTAAAATTAGGGTTTTTGCCCTAAAAATGAAAATATTCCAAAAATAATACCTTTTTATTTTCTTATTTTATTTTACATAAACCATACTTTTTTTTCATACATATAAAAACTTTCTTTTTGCATTTTGCATATTTATTCCATTTCTATTTAATTATGCAATTTATCTACCTTGCAAATATTCAAAAAAATGATGTAATAGCTTAGATTTGAATTCTTGTTTAAATATCCCCCATTTGAAACATTGTACCCCCTCCCTATATTATTGTGATGTAATAGCGTAGGAATTTAAATTTCGCACTTTATCGCTTTCTAAACATAGTATGTTAGAATTAGGGTTTTGAATGCAAACAAAAAATGAACAAAATAGTTGGACCTAATACAAGATAAATGAGCATGAAAATGGACAACACATTTCACACTTACACCCCTAGGGTATTCCACTTTGTTGCCTTCAAATAAAATTGGGCCATATTGCATGTTGAATTTCTTTGGGTAAAACAAAAACAATCAAATGATCATAGTCCCTCGATGACGCTTTCGAAAAGTTGCCTAAAATGATCAAGTCCCTTTCAAAGAGAAAATTGCCCAAAGACCTTTAACACTATTGCAATTATGGTCTAAACGATGACCCGCGCCTGTCCCATTCATCTCCTAAGACAAGATTGTCCACCAAATGCAATGGTGGAACAAAATTGTCAAAAGGTTTAAAACATAACAAGAATCTTTGAGAAAACTTTAGGGTAGATAAACTCTTAAGTACTTGTCAATTTACCAAGAAAACACTTGCCTTATTTCAAAATCCACTCCACAAACACTTTCAAAACCAACTTTCAAAAACACCTTGAAACATCTTTTCAAAAAGACAAACACCTTTTGTAAAACATTCGAGTAAAGAATTGTTACAAGGGTAGCCTATACAAGGCATCTTTTTCAAAACCTTTTCAAAACCACAAAGCACCATTTCAAACAATTGAAAACCAAGGCAAGTTGATCTAAGCAAGTACCTAAGAGCCCATGGATAACCATGGATAGAAGGGGTGCTAATACCTTCCCCTTCTATAATCTACTCCCCGAACCCAAGAAAAATCTCAAAGGTTTTTGCTGTGCTTTTTAAACCTTTCCTTAGGATAAAATAAAAAGTCGGTGGCGACTCTTGCTCAACCGAAACATTTGCGAAAACAAACGCAAAACCCTAGTCAGTTCTCCCACCGTATCACACTTGGTATGGATAAACTTGGGAGTCCAACATGAAGCATGAAAGTCATCTTAGGAATTTTAGGTTAAAATATCTTTGTGCAAACACAAACCCTAATTTGGGTCAACAGTGCAAGGAGAAGTCTTGAACAGAGGAAACCCTAACTGGATCTTTGAGCTCCAAGGGTCTTGTGATGAGAAAATGTTGAGAAAATGGGAGGGCAAATTTTGGGGTACAACACATACGATGGCAAATAAAATCCTACGGGAAGGCTATTAATGGTCTACCATGGAAGCGGATTGTTATCAACACTCTTGAACCTGCCACAAGTGTCAGATTTATGCTGACAAGGTGCACGTACCTCCGGTTCCTCTGAATGTATTGACGGATCCTTGGCCCTTTGCTATATGGGGGATTGATATGATTAGGGAAATCAAGACGACGGCTTCCAATGGACACCACTTCATCTTAGTGGCCATTGACTATTTCACCAAGTTGGTGGAGGCAGCTTCTTTCGTTTCTGTTACCAAGAATATTGTCGCCCGGTTTATCAAGCAGAATCTCATATGTTGTTACGGTCTCCCGGAGAGTATCATTACAGACAATGGTACAAATATGAACAATACTATGATAACCGCCTTATACGAGCAATTCAAGGTCCAGCATCATAATTCTTCCCATTACTTGCCGAAGATGAATGGTGTTGTCGAAGCCGCAAATAAGAACATCAAAAAGATCATACAGAAAATGACAGTCACATACAAAGACTAGCATGAAATGTTACCATTCTCTCTCCACGGGTATCCTACTACGGCTCGCACATCGACCGGGGCAACACCTTATTCTTTGGTATACGATATGGAGGTTGTCTTGCCTATTGAGATCTAGATTCCCTCTCTAAGAATTATGAAGGATGCGGGGCTGAATGAAGAAGATTGGATCCAGCCTCGACTTGATCAACTAAACTTGATTGATGAGAAAAGGCTTACTACTATCTTCCATAGTTAGATGTATCAAAAACAGATGATCAAGGCTTTCAACAAAAATGTCAGATGCCAAGTGTATCAAGTTAGGGATCTGGTGATAAAATGTATCATACTGCCACAAGGTGATCCCAGGGGAAAATGGACTCCTACCTACGAAGGACCATTTGTAATCAAAAACATATTCTCTGGTGGTACAATGATCTTGACGACCATGGATGGCGAAGACTTTCCGCACCTTGCAAACACAGACATAGTCAAAAGATACTACACATAAGAGACCCGCCAGGTTGACACACCTAGGCAAAACAAGGTCATCCCAGCGAACCAAAAGGTTCGGGCAAAAATTAGGGATAAAACCAAAAAAAAATTTTACACCCGACAAGTTGAAAACCCGAAAGGGCGACTTGGGTAAAAAAGGGTTTCCTGGTGGACTGAAAACCCGAAAGGGAGGTCCAGGCAAAAGTTAGGGAATTAAAGCGTATGACTATGTCCCGTTGGATCACTTTACAGACAACCTACAAACTCGACGGTTCTGATCAATTCAATCAGCTTCGGACAAGGCAACAAATAGACAAGATACTCAGAGATACAAAGGCTATAGCAGAATGGGAACCCCATGGGATTATTACACATAGTTATCTTTTCTTTGTATTAAAATTTTCATTTTTTACGACGGCATTCTGTTACTAGAATGTTTGTCTCATTGTACAAAAATACTTACTCAAATTCAATACAAAGATATCCCTTTGAAAGTGAAAAACTATATGTTTTTCTTTACTCTTGTGTTTTGTTTACAAAAATGTCCAAGGATTATTTTTTGAACATATGCATTTGAACATAATTATTGTTTACAAATAAACAAAATAGAAACACAATCGCTGATGGCTTTAAGGGGTAGGGAATTCTCTCTATGCTATAAGTCCATGAAGTATGCAGTTTAATCCCCAGCAGAACAAAACTCCCAATCATCAATCCCCGGTAGAAATCATCCAATTTCTCCAGATTCCCCAAGCAGGATTTTTGAAAAGCAGTACATGGCATTTCCCTTACATCATAATTTATTTCTCTAAGTGGAAATTCATCAACACTTCAACTTCACCACATGAAGACTTACATATCC
Source organism: Vicia faba (assembly GCA_948472305.1). Lineage (NCBI taxonomy): Eukaryota > Viridiplantae > Streptophyta > Magnoliopsida > Fabales > Fabaceae > Vicia > Vicia faba. The sequence goes on along the minus strand of OX451737.1, from coordinate 1,694,950,560 downwards.
TCAGTGGTGGTCAGGGATTTATTTTCCCCAAATCCAACAAACAGCGCAACAGACTAGCTCACATACGCATACATTTCATCCATGTATCATAAACATTGATAACACAAATGCATTATACCATGCATTTCATACAACATGACTTTGCATTTTAGCTAATATTTTACCCTTTTCAGGATAAGGTTAACAGTTACCATTGACAATGTTCAAAGTATTCAGATACAGTTCAGATACGCTCCAGAAATGGATGCCATCCTGATACTCATTTAGATTCAGCTTTCAGATACAATTCAGATACGCTCCAGACACAGATGCCATTCTGATACTCATTCAGATTTTTTCTCAGATACAGTTTAGATACGCTCCAGACACGGATGCCATTCTGATACTCATTCAGACTCAGCTTTCAGATACAATGCAGATACGCTCCAAACACGGATGCCATTCTGATACTCATTCAGATACAGTTCAGATATGCTCCAAACACGGATGCCATTCTGATACTCATTCAGATTCAACTTTCAGATACAGTTCAGATACGCTTCTGACACGGACGTCATTCTAATACTCATTCGTTCAGCTTACAAATTAAAATTCAACAATCACTTTTGGATGGAATCTACAATCCCATATCCAACAACTTTCTATCATCTCTCCGAATGGCATCTTTAAAGCCCATTCCCCCTACCATCACATTATCGAGTGCAAATTTCTGGGCACTCTAGTGTCCAATCATCTTCCACCTTTGAGTCACGAATGACAAAACTCGCCAATCTAACTCTTCAGGTTTAAGAAGATTGAACAGGGGAAACTGTTGTACCCCAAATTTTCCCTCTCACTTATCAATAATTTGCTCACAAGATCTCCTTGGACTCAAGACTGCACTAGGGCTTGATCAGCTCAAGACACCTCCTTATGCACTGATGACTGAAACTAGGGTTTCAGTTTGCACAAAGATTTTTGGACTTTCTATGCCCCATATGATTTTCATGGGTCATTATGGACCCCCAAGATTACACATGCCAAGTTTCAAGCCTTGGATCACATTTTTTATCAGTCAATTGAGCAGTTGACCTAAAAATCAGTTGTATTGAGGGAAAAGTCAACCATGGCCAATTTACAGTCAAACATCATAATTCCTGATCCAAGTCAACATTATAAACTCATATGTGTCATTTGATCAAGTTTGGACCACAACTCCTCAAGAAATTTGATCAAATCTCTAAAAGGGCAAAATGGTCAAAATTAGGGTTTTGACTGGGAAAGGGCAATTTATGATTTTTGACCTAGCAAATGGTCATTTGATTTAAGGCATGATCTCAAGATTCCAATTGAACCATTTTAACCTAATGACATGGTTCAAAACATTGCAATTCCATTGGATTGACAGATGAATTTTGCAGTCAACTGATTAAAAGTCAATTGTATACTGAAAAGTCAAACTTTGACTTTTTGGTCAAATTCAAGTTCCAAAGATCACAATTCATCAAAACATGTCAAAATATGAAACTTATTCATCAAGAAATCAAAAAGTCAAGATTTTATTTTGAAAAGTCAAAATTTCTAAACGTAGAAAATTTTCTAAGTGTTGAAAATTCATGTTTTTTCATAACTTTGAACCAAATTTTCACCATGATGCAAGATGATTCAAAAGAAACTTCCAACATGAAAGTTGTAGATCTCCAGTAAATCTACAACTTTGCTTCACACAATTTATTCCAAAAGTTCTTAGATCTCAAGTTATAATTTCAATAACATAGGATCATGAAACTAAACACTTAGTGAAATTTTGCCCTAATTTGTTCAGGATTTTGACCCAACTTCATGGCACTTTTTCATATAGTTCCAAGAGGAATCTTCAAAATCAATTCAAAGATGGGTTGTAGATCACATTGCAAGCTTTCCAAAATTTCCAAGAACTCCTTGAGATCATTCTTGAGTAGGGAGAATCTAAGAGATGAAGTTAGGGTTTTGTCACTTGAATTACAAGGCATTTTTTGATGAACAAGAACTCAATTTCAAACCTATGCTGCACAATCTTGTTTTTCAGGCCTCTAAACCTCAAGATCTCTCCATAATCATAAGATTACACTTGCTTTTGAGCTATTATCCACTTGATTCAAGCTTTCTCCAAGTTGCCTTTCCATTAATGGCACAAAGTAACATTGCCATTCTAGTAAAGTGGCTTTAATCACAAAGTCAACTTCTCTTGAGCTTTACATGTGTTCTTTATGAACAAGCATCCTATACACAATCAGATAAGCATGTTTAAAGTGCCTAACCACTTTAGATAGCCTTGTACCTTGCCTTGGAACAATGCTTGTCAAGCTTGCTTCAAAAATAAGTCAAAAAGCCATAACATGTGAACTTGTACTTCTGATCACCCAAGCTCTCAAAATATTTTTCCTATACATAGAGACACTATTATGCAACTTAGGACACGGTTTTTTGCAAGCCTGAAACTCTCTAAAATTCCCTCTAGCCAGAAATTGCATAAAAACTCCATTTTTGTGCAGGTTCTGACCTTGAACTTGTATCTTCTATTTCCCTTGTGCGTTCTTTGGCCTTTTAGTTCCTAAAGCTCCTATACTTCAAATATAACTTGTCTTTGTCCCTGTTTCACTTCTGTAACATCATTTACTCCATCCTCCATAACCAAAAACAAAGCATTGCACATTGACTTCTCCAAGTCATTTTAGCCACTCTCAAATCAAGCAAACCATTGCATTAGCTTCCTATGACCTCAAGGAAGCTAACCTGATCATCACCATCACTTGAAACAAGCTTAAACTCCAAACACGATTTCCAGTTTTGAGGTAAGTTTTCTCAACTTGGAACTCTTCATACATGCATCATCAATAGTTTATTTGTGAATAAAACATGTAGATATCATTTCCCTGAAGCTAACCATGTCCTTAGTTTCCGTTAATTTTGCTTGAGCTTAGAGAATTTTGAAACTGAAATCCTGGAATTTTTAGGGTTCAGATTAGGGCCTTTAAAATTCTTGCTTATCTTTGATCTATGGTTTTAATACTATACATTTCTGGAATCGTGAGAAAATTTGCTACAAGTTTCATATTTACAGTTTTCATTTTTGATGAGAAATAAGCTAGTTACAGTTGGTCTGGCTGGAGGTTGAAGATGAAGTCTTCAGAACACGTTTTGCCTTACATATTTATTGTTTCATTTGTATTAACGGATGTATAGTCATCCCAGTAGTAGAAGCGCGCGCCTGTAACCTATGGGACATGGGTTCCAGCCCCAGTGGAACCCTTTTGCATTTTTTTTTCATATTTTTACAATTCTGACTTTTTTGTTTGGCAGGCGCTGGGCCCTTTGGGCCTGGCTTATTTTTATTTTTTACTAGTTGACCTCCCTGTTTCCCATTGACACCCCTGGTCCAATTTTATTTTCTTTTCTTATTTTCATTTTATTTCTTTTCTTAAATTATTTTTCTAATATTAAAAAAATCTTAAAAATACAAAAAAAATGATATATTTATATTTTGACATATTTTATTTTAGTTTTCCATAAATAAAAATATTTTTATACTTCATTTATTTTATTAAGTAAATTTTATAAACTTAATTAATATTATATTGTTTATTTATTTTTCTTCACACCATTTAAAATACATTATTTCAATATAAAAAAAGGACTAAAAATATTTTATAATACTATAAATATATTTTAGATAAAAATACCAAAAATACTTTTTTTAAACTTATTTTTTTCTTTGGATTATTTTTTAGAATTAGGGTTTCCTTTTAAAATCTTTCTTTCTTAATAAATTCAAACTTAATTAACTATTTTTTTTATTTAGATTAGGTTAAGACAAAATCTTTTTTATAGAAAACCAAACAAAATTCATTTTGTTTACATTTTGCATCCTTATACATTTATTCATTTTATACTTTGTATTTATTTTATTCCTTGTATATTTTTGTACCAATTCAATATGGTTGTAATAGACTAATTAGGTTTAAATTCTTGCAATCCCCATTTACAAATTGTATACCCACCTCCCCGCAAATGTTGTAATAGCGTAGTAACTTTAAATTTCACAATTTATCGCTTTTATATAACATGTTAGTAATTAGGGTTTGTATGGAAAGACTAAAATCAATACTTAGCAAAACCTTAATTCAAGACAAAAACGAGCATGAAAACAACACACTTGCACACAAGCACCCCTAGGGTTATTCCACTTGGTTGCCTTATACAAAATGGTCATATTACGCATGTAAGGTATCTTAGCAAAAACAAGCAAATACAAGAACATAGTCCCTCGATGACACTATCTAAGTTGCCTTATAAATGATCTTAGTCCCTAAAAAAGAATGATAAGATATCTTGCAATATTGCTAATCATGGTTATATGATGACCCACGTTCGTCCCGTTTACATCTAAAGATAGAGTTGCTTACCAAATCAATGGTAAGACAACAATGTCAAAGGAAAAGAAAATGAACAAAAAAGACATTTGAGTAGGTAGATTGCTCCTAATTACTTGCTCTATTCCAAAACAAACATCCTTGCTATTTTCAAAATCAATCACATACACTTTCAAACATCTTACATAATTGAAAACATTTTCAAAAGATGAAACATCTTTGTATACATTCTTACAAACAAGAATCATTACAAAGATTGTCTAAACAATGGCCTTTTTTACAAAATACTTTCAAAAACCACACAAAGCACGATTTCAAACAAAAGCAAGTGATATAGAAAGTAACTAAGAGCCCATGGAAAACCATGGATGAAAATGGTGCTAATACCTTCCCTTTTCATAATCTACCCCCCGAACCCACGAAATAAATCTCAAAGGTCTTTTCTGTGCTTTTTCACCTTTCCTTTTGGATAAAAGAAAAGTCGGTGGCGACTCTTGCTAACCGCAACATTTGCGATAAAACACAAAACCCTCAAGTCAGTTCTCCCACCGTATCATAGGAAGGGACCTGGGTTCGAATCCCAGGTCCAGCGTTTTGTTTATTTAACGTTTGTTAACTGCAGATCCAGTACTCTGCCTCTCAAGCGCTTACCATACGCCCTCCAACTTCAGCCCGTGGATAATGATGAGGCCAAATCCAAGGATCTCAAATACGTGGACCACCATGGACGCTCAGAAGCTGCCTCCACAGGATCCAAAGCCAATCTGGGCTTTAACCCTTGGGCCTAAGTGAAAATCAAAAGCACACCCCCATTTTTTTATGCCAGACCCATGTTATTTGTTTTCTTTCTTTATTTTATTTTGTTATTTTCTAAACCTTATTTAAACAAATCATAATAAAAAAATCAAAAAAATAAATAAATAGATTTAGGTTTTATAAAATTTGTTTAATTAATTAATTAATTATCTTAATGAAATTTTATCAATTTAAAATCAAGTTAGACTTAGGTTCTTTATTTAGTTTGAATTATTTTCTTAATAAAAATGCAAAAAAATATTAGAACTAGGTTAATTTCCCTTAAAAAATTATTTTATTAATTTAAATTTAAATTTAGCTTAATTATATTTTCTTAATAAATAAAAACAAAACCAAAAAAAAAAAGATTTTTCTTGTTTACTTAGAACCCTTTTTTAGTTTTTAGACGTATCATTTTATCTCGCGCGCGCTATTTTATTTCTCGCATTTTATGAATAATGTAACTGATTATGGGATGTAATAGACTAGGTTTAAAATTCTGCTTTTTATTTCTTGCACCTTTTCTATGTAAATGTCCCAAAGCCATGTAATAGCGTAGGGTTTAAATTCTCGCACTTTATATTTTTGTATATATTAACTGTTAGTAATTAGGTATGTATGATAAGACTAGAAATTAAAACGTTAGCTCACCTAATAAAAAAGACAAAAATAACTGAATCAAGCACACTTGCACACGCTCACCCCTAGGGTACTCTCCACTCGGTTGCCTTCGAATTACGGTCACAATTCTCGAAACGTGAGAATTCTTAGTGATTGTTCTTAAGTCTAGAGATCACTAGTCCCTCGATGACCCTCTCGACTATTGCCTCGGCATAAAAGTGATCTTAGGGCTTTAGGAGAATTACTAAGAGATCTTACCCAGTTGCCTTAGTGACCGTACGTCCCTTTCGATGTCCCTTAAACATCCAACAAATAGGGCTACCTACTCACTAATAGTAGGATAGTATTGTCTAAAGGAAAAGAGGAAAAGAATGACCCTTTTTGAGTATAAAAGTAGATAGATGTTAGAATTTTGCTCAAACATTTTGCACTTACACAAAAAAACTACTTTTCAAAAAAGCAATTTCAAAACACTTTGTATACTTTCTCCACTACCACGAGAAACATTACAAAGTTCGCCATACCGAGGCATTTTTCAAAGCATTTTCAAATACACAAAGCACAAAGGTATTTTAAAAATGAGAAAACCTCTAAGAGCCCGTGGAAAACCATGGATGGAAAGGGTGTTAACACCTTCCCTTTCTATAATCTACCCCCCTTACTCAGAAAACATCTCGAAAAGTTCTTTTTCTGTTCTTTTCACCCTTTCCTTTGTTGGATAAAAGAAAAGTCGGTGGTGACTCTTGCTTACCGCAACATTTGTGAATACAAACACAAAAACCAGTATTAAATAGTCGGTTCTGCCACTGTATCACAAAACTGGCGACTCTGCTGGGGAATAATATAAAGTGAGGTTTACCTTGGGGTCTAGATCATATTTAAATTATTGCTTGGTATGTTCTGTTTGCTTTATTTTTAAGGGTACTTTTTGGGTTATAGATCCTACACCCGGATTTGGGGAAACCTTTTAGGTAAGTAGCAATAGATCGTGAAAACTGTGCGGGGTATACCGACACGGTTGAAGCAATGGCTACGTTGATGTGGAACTTTGGTTGGTACCGGTAGCCCTTGTGTCAATCAAGGAGAATACGGGGCCGCTGCGTGGTGTCATAAAGTGTCAACTGACCTTAGAACCTTTAATTACACAACTTGGCCATTAGGATGTAGTGATATGGTTGTCTTTGGTGTATTCCTAAAGTCGGAAGATACTCGATGTTACACTCATTGAGACTTGACTCCTGAGTTTTGTTTGGTTGCGAGTCAGTTGCCTATCGAACGAAGCTTGTGGGAAAGGTCAATGATATTGAGATCCCTTAGAACCCAGTTACTATTTATAGGACAGGTTGAACCAATCCAACTTCAAGAGGGTATGACCTTAAAACCCATGCAAGCCTTAAACCTAAGGTCTTGGTGTGATTTGTTTGTTGCTTGCTATATATGTGATTTCTTAAGCATAATCATAACATCATAACATGGCATATCATACTAACCATTTCAAGGATTTTATAGGGCTTATCTTTGTCTTATTTTATAGGATATGGCATCCGCTCGCAGGAACACTATCCAAATCAACCTTGTGAAAGTACCTCCTCAGCTCAAGTAATTAGCATCAAGGATTCCTGAAAGCTCTCCTTTCACTGAAAGACATGGTCTACTTCTCAACTTGGTCACTGCAACCCCAGACGAAGAGATGTTAAAGGTGCTCTTTTAATTCTTTGACTTGTTGCACCACTGCTTCAGTTTTCCTGATTACCAGCTAGTGCCTACTATGGAGGAGTTTTCTCAATTATTGGGGGTACCTATCCTTAATCATCTACCGTTCAATGGTACGGAAAGGGACCCAAAGCCTAAAGAGATTGCTCAAGCTTTATCTTTACAACAATCTGATGTAGTGGTAAATTGGGAGACCAAAGGAGGTGTCCAAGGGTTTCCAGCTAAGTTTCTACTTGAGAAAGCTCATTATATTTGGGATAATCTGGATTTACAAGATTTTGAAGAGGTGCTAGCCCTTCTCGTCTATGGAATGGTACTATTCCCTAACACGGACCAACTCATAGATGTAAATGCGATTAAGATTTTTCTGTCACATAATTCGGTGCCTACTTTACTTGGGGATATTATGCATTCTTTGCATGCTCGCACTCTAAAGAGAAGGGGGGCCCTTCTGTGTTGCACTCCTCTATTGGCTAGGTGGTTTATTTCGCGCCTACCTCGATTTGTTTTGAAGAATGAGCAGGGTATGAGATGGTCTCGTAGGTTGATGTCCCTTACACATTCGGATATTCATTGGTGTTCTCAGTCCTCGGAGGATGTTACCATCATTGATCGTTGTGGTGAATTCCCTAATGTCCCTCTCTTAGGCATTAGGGGAGCAATTACTTATAATTCGTGCTTGGCGCTGTGACAGTTTGGTTATGCTAGAAGTGATGGTCCTCATGATTCACTCGTCCAAGGAATCATATTTAACTATGAGAATGATGGTCAGGGTTATCGCAAGAGGTTCATTCGAGCTTGGAGCATGGTAAACAAAGTTGATAGCAAGACATTGGGGCACAAGAATTCCATTCCTCTTGAGCCTTACCTCAAATGGGTGCGAGCTCGTGCTCAATGTCTTATGATGCCTTACCCCTCCATTTTACCTGTGATCATGGAGCCAATTGCTAAGAGAGACACTCCTTACATCGTCCTTCATCCTGATATGCCAACTGATTTTGAGGAACTACAAAAATCTTGGGTTCAACTCAAAGAAGAATGATATACCTTTGAAACCCAATTTTATGCCAGCGAGAAGACGGTTTTAGAGCTCACCAGGCTACTTCATGAAGTGAGGAGTATAAATGCTTACATTGAACCAAAGAGGATGCGCCTGTGGGAAGCTTAAGTCCTCATTTGCTTGGAGATTTTTACTTTTTGCTTTGTTATCTTCTTTGTGAGCCCAAGAGGCATTATTGTGATCAATAAAACATCTTAATGCAATTAACGTTTGTTCTCTTCCTGTTTAAGCAAATTTGAGTCTTATAAATCCTTGAAAACATTGCATACGCATATCATACATGTCATTGCATAAACAAGTTTTAAAGCAGGGTTCTTATCTTCTTCGTTGTTTATTTCAGCAATGGCTCTCGAATAAAACATCAAAGATCTCCAGGCATAAAATGCTCAGTTTTAGCAGATGTTCATGGCTCTATCCAAGGGGCAAGAAGATCTGAAAGCCCTCATACTAAAAGATAAAAAGAAGAAAGCAAAAAAGCCAGTGGGTGTTGTGAATTTGGGGAGAAGGTTCAGAGGTCTGGCCAGGCAAACTCTAGAGTTCGCAACCACATCAGAGGAAGGGGATAACCAAGATAGAAAACCCAAGGAAGGAGACAACAACCCTAGGACTGAAGAAGAAGAAGAAGACTTTGTTGACGAACAATATCCTCTCGCTGATGATAAATACAAACAGCTAGAGGATCGCCTCAATGCTATATAGATGCAAAGGGTACCCGGGCTGGATTTTGAAGAGCTGGGTTTGGTTTCTGGGGTTGTCATCCCGCAGAAGTTTAAGGCCCCGGTATTTTCTAAGTACGATGGAGTCTCATGTCCTAAGATGCATCTCTGATCTTATGTGAGGAAGATCCAGCCTCACACTGCTGATAGGGACTTGTGGGTCCATTTCTTTCAAGACAGTCTATTCGGGACTCAACTAGAGTGGTTTTACCAGCTGGAGGGAACCAATATTCGCAACTGGGAGGATCTGGTTGCGGCCTTCTATAAGCAGTATCAATACAACGCAGATCTTTCTCCCACACGTACACAACTGCAAAGTATGTCTATGGGTTCGAGAGAGGGTTTTAAAGACTATGCTCAGAAATGGAGGGACTTAGAAGGAATATTTCAACCCCCTCTGTCTGATAGGGAGTTGGTGGACATGTTTTTGGGTACCCTATCTGGACTGTTCTTCAATCATTTGATCAGAAGTTCCTTGGCTCGTTTTACTGAGCTGATTTTATTGGGAGAAAGAGTGGAAGCTGGTACTCGCAATGGTAAAATTTAAAAAGATGCATCATCTAGTACGGTAAGGAAACCAATCTCTGGGAAGAAGGAGGTCAGTGTTGTTTACAATCAGCAGAATCGTGGCAGAACTGAACGCCGTCCAGCGGTAGGGGTTGTTATGATCTCTAAGCCGACAACCACTTAACAACGAATTAATCAGCCTAGGGTGGAAAGGTCGGTAATATTGTTCACTCAGATAAATATGACTTTGTCTCAAGTATTACCTCACCTACTGAAATCCAATTTGGCTACTCTGCGGGAAGCTCCTAAGAATCCCAATACTGCATCTCCCCGCTACAATCTAAATGCTCGATGTGCCTACCATTCAGAAAGTCCGGGTCATGATACAAACGAATGTTAGGCGTTGAAAAACAAAGTACAGGACCTTAATGAGGCGAAGGAGATTGAATTTGATGCTCCTGAGGTTCCCAATGTTATAACTGCTCCCATGCCCAAACATGGCTCGTGAATCAATGTTATTGATGTGGTCTCAGCCACGGAGGATGCTGCCAGTAGCGGTGACATGGATAGTTGGATCTTCCCTACTACCAATGGGGGACCCAGTAACTGGACGGCAAAAGACTTTGTACCAATTACTTTTATTCAGAAGTAATTGTCTCTCTTGTTTTTTGGATATGTAATAAACAATATAAACTTTATAGCCATGTGTCTTACCCGGGGCACAGTGGTTTATTTGTGAGGGTTATCATGTTTCAATTTCATATGGCATTAATAAAGCATTGGACATTTTTTTGCATACAAATTTTGCACTCTCTGTTTTTCTTTCCTGCTTTTTTATTTTTTCTATACAGTTATGCTCTTACACACACTCACGTATCAAACTGGAGGTCCATATCCACTATGGATCCCATTGATAACGGTTCTGCTATTGTCAGTTATGACTTTGAAAATCCGATCAACCAAGCTGAGGACGAAGGTGAGGAAGATTGTGAGGTACCATGAGAGCTTGCTAGGCTGTTACAATAAGAAGAAAGGGCTATACATCCCCATGAAGAACCAATTGAGACATTGAATCTGGGTACTTAAGAGGACAAAAAAGAGGTCAAGATAGGTGCAAATTTGGAGCCTAATGTCAAACAGCGGTTGATTCAGATGTTGCATGATTATGTCGAGATCTTTGCTTGGTCATATGAAGACATGCCAGGGTTGGACACTGATATTGTGGTTCATCGTCTTCCAACTAAAGAAGATTTCCCACCAGTAAAGCAGAAGGTCCGTTGTATGCGCCCTGAAATGTTAGAGAAGATCAAGGCAGAAGTTATGAAACAGTTCAACACTGGGTTCCTAGCTGTCACCTCCTATCCACAGTGGGTTGCTAACGTGGTTCCGGTACCTAAGAAGGATGGCAAGGTATGTATGTATGTGGATTACCGAGACCTGAGCAGGGCAAGCCCCAAAGATGACTTTCTTCTTCCCCATATTGACATTCTAGTTGACAATACCACACAACATAAGATCTTTTCCTCCATGGACGGATTCTATGGGTACAATCAGATCAAGATGGCACCCGAAGACATGGAGAAGACAATCTTTGTCACGCAGTGGGGCACTTTTTGTTACAAAGTGATGCCATTTGGGTTGTAGAATGTTGGGGCAACCTATCAGCGAGCCATGGTAGCTTTGTTCCATGATATGATTCACCATGAAATTGAGGTCTATGTTGATGACATGATAGCCAGGTCTCAAACTGAAGAAGAGCACCTTGATCATCTACAAAATCAATTTGATAGGTTGAAGACGTACAAGTTGAGACTGAATCTGAACAAGTGCACCTTCAGGGTAAGGTCTGGTAAACTTCTGGGTTTCATCGTCAGTGACAAAGGTATTTAGGTATACCCTGCAAAGGTGAAGGCCATACAAGAGATGCCAGCTCCTCGTACTGAGAAGGAAGTTAGAGGTTTCTTGGGACGCTTAAATTACATTGCCAGGTTCATTTCCCATCTGACTGTTACTTGTGAGCCAATCTTCAAACTCCTGAAGAAAGATCAAGTGGTAAATTGGAATGATGAATGCCAAGCGGCCTTTGATAGAATCGAGGAATACCTTCAAGATCCTCCAATTCTGATGCCTCCGGTTGAAGGAAGACCTTTGATAATGTACCTAACAGTGTTAGATAATTTAATGGGGTGTGTGCTGGGGCAGCATGACGAGTCTGGTCGAAAAGAGCATGCAATATACTACCTTAGCAAAAAGTTTACCGACTGTGAAACAAGATACTCACTGCTCGAGAAAACTTGCTGCACTTTGGCATGGGCTGCTCGCCGACTGAGACAATATATGTTGACCCATACTACCTTGTTAATATCTAAGATGGACCCTATCAAGTATATCTTTGAGAATCCAACTCTCTCCGGAAGAATAGCAAGATGGAAGATGGTCCTGACTGAATACGATGTTCAGTACACAACCCAGAAAGAAATCAAGGGAAGTGTATTGGTTGATCACTTAGCTCATCAAGCTGTGGACGACTACCAATCCATGAACTTTGAATTCCCGGATGAGAATATCATGTTAGTGACTGATTGTGAAACACATGGACCGGATGAAGAACATGAGAAAGGATCCTGATGGACCATGGTTTTTGACGGAGCTTCCAACACACTTGGCAATGGCATCAGTGTTGTAATCATATCTCCCGAGGGATGTCATACTCCTTTTACTGCCAGACTATGCTTCAACTGTACCAACAATATGGCAGAGTATGAAGCATGCATCATGGGTCTAAGAGCTGTTATTGACCTAAGAATCAAGTTCTTGAGTGTTTTTGGGGATTCAGCCTTGGTAATAAGTCAAATCAAAGGCGAGTGGGACACGAAGCACGCTAATCTAATCCCTTACAAAGAACATGTGTTGTCACTGCTTCCCCACGTTGAAGAGGTCACCTTTGAACATTTCCCACGAGAAGAGAATCAGTTAGCGGACGCGTTAGCTACTATGTCATCCATGTTCAAGGTCAGATGGGACAACGAGGCTCCTTGTATCACTTTTGAGAGATTGGATGAACCAGTATACTGCTACGAGATTGATACTGAGGAAGTAGCAGACAAACCTTGGTTTCATGAAGTAAAGAGGTATCTCGAGGCTCAAGAATATCCCGAGGGGGCATCTGTCAATGATAATAAGTTCTTGAGAAGGTTCTCTACTAAGTTCTTCCTTAGTAATGGAATCCTTTACAAGCGCAACCACGACTCTGCTTTACTTCGGTGTGTAGACAAGAGCGAAGCAAAGAGGATTATGGCAGATGTGCATGAAGGCACCTTCGGTACCCATTCTAGTGGACATACCATGGCTAAGAAGTTCCTACGAGCAGGATACTACTGGTCCACTATGGACGCAGACTGTTATCAACATTCTCGAACTTTTCACAAATGCCAGATTTACATTGATAAAGTACATGTACCCCCAGTTCCCCTGAATATCTTGATTGCTCCTTGGCCTTTCGCAATGTGGGGCATCGGCATGATTGGAGAGATTAGACCTACCGCTTCCAATGGGCATCGCTTCATCCTAATGGCCATTGATTACTTCACGAAGTGGGTTGAGGCTGCCTCTTTTGCTACTGTTACCAAAAATGTTGTGGCACGATTTATCAGGCATAACCTGATTTGTTGGTATGGTGTGTCGGAGAGAATCATCACAGACAATGGTACAAATCTCAACAATACAATAATCACCAAACTCTGTAAGCAATTCAAGATCCAGCATCATAATTCTTCCCCTTACCAGCCGAAGATGAATGGCGATGTGGAGGCTGCTAACAAAAATATTAAGAAAATCGTACAGAAGATGACGGTGACATATAAAGACTGGCATGAGATGTTACTGTTTTCTCTTCATGGTTACCGCACCTTAACACGTACGTCAACAGGGGAAACACCTTTCTCTCTGGTGTATGGTATGGAGGTTGTCCTACCTATTGAAGTCCAGATCCCTTCTTTAAGAATCATGAAGGACGCAGGTTTGAGCGAAGATGATTGGATTCAGACTCGACTTGACTAACTGAATTTGATTAATGAGAAAATGTTAGTTGCCATATGCCATGGTCAGATGTACCAAAAGCGTATGATCAAGGCTTTTAACAAGAAGGTCAGACGTCAGGTATATCAAGTTGGTGATCTAGTAATCAAGCGCATCATACTGCCACAAGGTGATCCCAGAGGCAAATGGACTCCCACATACAAAGGGCCATTTGTAATCAAAAACATATTTTCTGGTGGAGCCATGATTCTAACCACCATGGATGGTGACGACCTTCCTCACCCTGTGAATGCGAACATAGTTAAAAGATACTACGCATGAATAAAGACCCACTAGGTTGACTGGCCTAGGAAAAAATAAGGGCATCCCAACGAACCAAAAGGGTTCAGGCAAAAATTAGGGATAAAAAAAATAAAAAATTATACACCCGGCAAGTCGAAAACCTGAAAAAAGGCAGCTTGGGAAAAAAAGGGTATCCCGGTGGACTGAAAACCCGAAAGGGCGGTCCTGGCAAAAGTTAGGGATTCAAAGCGTATAACTATGTCCCATTGGATCACCTTGCGATCAGACTTTAGTATCAACTATCAAGTTTAACTGGTACCAATCAATCCAGTCAGCCTCGGACAAGCAGCAAAGTGATGAGACACTCAAGGACATAAGGGCAATAGCAGAGTTGAAACTCAATGGGATTATTACACATAGTTGTTTTCTCTTTATACACTATTTTATATAGTTTCCATTTTTCACGACGGCATTCTCCTACTAGAGTGTCAGTCTCTTTGTACAAAAAAACGCATGTTATAGGCAAAACTTCAAAATCAATACAAATCATTTCTTTTGAAAGTACAAACTATTTGTTTTCTATTTTTTGTTTTGTTTTGAAAAAACGTCCAGTGATTATTTTTGACATATGTATTTGAATATGATTGCTATTCACAAATACTTGCATGAAAAAACAGAAAGACAGTTGCTCATGACTTTAAGAAACAGAGCAAAATCTAAAAAGCCATCAGTTGCTTTCTCCAGCAGGTACAGGGGCATCCTCCTGTCACATTCTCAGCATACGTCCTTGTGATGTCTATGTCCCCGTAGAGTAAAAACAATCAAGGTATGACTTCTTCTTCCCCAAGCAGGAATTACCTCCTCCAGCAAAGTTCCCTCAGAGAACTGAAATCTTTGTTCCCCAACCGAGTTTTGTAATCTCATAACAGTTTATAGAGCCTCATCCCCAATAGAGTTTATTTCTCTAGCATAAGAAGTTCATCCCCAGTGGAGTTTATTTCCCAACAAAGTTTAAATCCTCTCAACAGAGCATCTTCTTCCCCACAGGGTCATTCTCAAAACGAAAGTCAAAGATCCTCGATCAATCATCTCAATTCATCATCCCCAGCGAAAATGAAAGGATCACTTTCCAAGCAGCAGCCAGGGATTTATTTTCCCAAACTAGGAATTGTTGCAATAGCATTCCATGTTCATACGTTATGACATGTACAAACATATTACATACAGCACAATCTCATTTATTTTGAGAACGTCATTACACAGTGCATTTCATAAATCCTGACATTGCACACAACTAACTCTTTACCTTTTCAAGAAAGATTAATCAACAAGTATCACAAATTACTTATATGACCTAACGGTCTTTTCAAAGGCTATGTCTGATGAAGGGCTATTATAGAATTTTCCTCAGAAGAACATCTCCAAGACCTCTATCGATTCAGTTTAAATCGACCAATGATTTATCCTGATTCTTTTTCGGTAGACCTTTCTCTAGTTCAGTTAAGTCGACACTAAGACTTCTCTGATTTCTATTCCAGTTGAAGACAATCCAAGACTTTCATCTGGTTCAGTTAAATCGCCACTAAGATTTCTCTTATTCCTATCCCAGTTGAAGGTGATTTTAGATCTTTCTCTAGTTCAGTTAAGTCGACCCTAAGATTTCTCTGATTCTTGTCCAGTCAAGTGAATTAAAGACCTTTTCCTGGTTCAGTTAAATTGCCACTAAGATTTTTTTGATTTCTATTCCAGCTAAAGTTTATCTAAGACACTCCTCTGGTTCAGTTAAATCGCCACTAAGATTTTCCTGATTTCTATTCCAGTTGAAGACTATTCAAGACATTCCTTTGGTTCAGTTAAATCGGAACTAAGATTTTCCTGATTTATATTCCAGTTGAAGACTATTCAAGACATTCCTTTGGTTCAATTAAGTCGATACTAAGATTTCTATTCCAGTTGAAGACTATTCAAGACATTCCTTTGGTTCAGTTAAGTCGATACTAAGATTTCTATTCCAGTTAAAGAAGCTATGTAGCCTGAACCTGATCGGATAATAGTCAATCAACCATTCAAGACACAGTGAAGCCTGGGTTCTGACCAGATAACAGTTTGAGAAACTGCAAAGCCTGGAGTACGACTAGATAACAATTTAATATCATCAACCATTCAAGACACTATAAAGCCTGGGTTCTGACCAAATAATAGTTTGAGAGACTGCAAAGCCTGGAGTACGACCAGATAACAGTTTAATCTCATTTCCCCAGTAAGTCGTTGTGAAGCCTAGAATACGACCAGATAACAGTCAGCCTTATTATCCTCATCAAGTCACTATAAAGCCTGGATCCTGACTAGATAGCAGTTCACTTTCGTCTCTTCAATCAAGAGATGACTCCCCAGTAGAGTAACAGACAACTGAAGCTCCTAAAACTCTATTCTTCAAAGAAGAGACCAACATTCCTCAGCGGAGTCCTCCCTAATGACAGGAATAGGAATACACACCAAGGAATCTCTCATGAAATCAACATCTACTTTGGATGGCATCTTTAAGCCTATCTCCGATGAATCTCTGTCATATCCTTCAGATGGCATCTTTAAGCCCATCTCCGACGACACTCCATCATATTCTCCGGATGGCATCTTTAAGCCCATCTCCAACAATCTCCCGTCACCTTTTCCAAATGACATTTTTAAGCCCATTCCCGGCAATTATCCATCAATAGTGTTACTTCAGACGAGTGCAAATTTCTGGGCACTCTAGTGTTCAATCATCTTTCACCTTCAGATCACGAAAGGCAGACAAGCCAATCTACATCCTCAGGTTTAAGAAGATTGAACAGGGGCAGCTGTTGTACCCCAAAATTTTCCCTCCCAATTTATTCAGTTCATGCCCATTGAGGTTCCCAACTTGCCCTAGGATGACTAAGAATTGACCAGACAAATTCTCCTCATAAGAGAATGAACCTCCAACTAGGTTTCAATTTTCAGCAAGATGTGTGAGATCCAAAGGTCTCAAATTTTCTCCATTGTCCTAATATGTCCTCAAGATCATCCATGGAAAATTTCATGCCTTTCACAACAAGTTTGCTCAGTCAATTACTCAAGTGTTGGAAAATCAACTATACTAGGTCAAAAGTCAATTGTGTCCCAAATACGGTCAAACTTTAAGATTTTTGGTCAACATCAACATTTTGAATTGATATCCATCATTTTATAAAAGGTTGATCATGATTCCTCAAGAAATGCTCCTAATTCATCAAAAGTCAAAATTGCTAAATTAGGGTTTCTATAGGAAAAGTCAACCAAATTTTGAGCAGGCATAACTTTCTCATACTTTATCAGAAATTTTTCCACCAAAGCTCATATTGAAGAAAATATCATTCCCAAAAACTTATCTTCAGCCCACAAGTTCAAGAGATTCACCATTTGAAAGATATAAGCTCAGACATTATAGGTCATTTTCAAAAAGTCAACAAAAGCCACTTTCTTCCAAGACCTTTTACATCAATATAACATATTCAAATGTAAAATTGATAAAAAGATGGATTGAAATATACATCTTGGGCTTTCGAAAAAGTATAAGATCATCATCATGAGATGAAAATTGAGCAAGTAATGGCTTGCCCAAGTTGGGAAAATTTTGGAAATTTCAAGAATGGTGCATTGAGCAATTTTGAATTTTTGGGTCAATGACCTAACTTATTAAGATTCAAATATCTTCCTAAGGTCATATAGGACCTCTAATCTTATTTTTGTATGGTCTTGTATTTTCTACCTATTTTTTACATATTTATTTTAATTTATTTCAAATAAATATAAAATAAATTGTATAAAATATTTGGAAATGGGCTTAGGCATGTGGGCTAGTGTTTTGGCTTGCTTAGAGGCCCAAGATTTCGTGCTAAAGTGACCAGATTCATCCAAGCCAAGATAAGGCATGTTTTGACAAATTTAGAAGGCCTTGAATGTGTTTGATTTTTGTTGGGAAACATTGAGTTATGGCCATGATTATTTTCCTTTAATGGTGTCTCCTCACTCCACACTATATATACATCATCTGTCCAGGCTAAAAGGACATAGAGAAAAAGCTTGAAAAGTCGCTACATAAATCATCCAAAAATTTCAAAGTTGTAAAACTGAATTTCAAGTTGCAGGTGGTTTTCATCCAAAACAAAGATTCAGACGTGTTCCTGGAAGTCCCCGGGAACTTTTCCAACCATCACCAAGTCCTAAAACACCACAAAATGATCCAGCCAACTCTCACGGTTTGTCATTTTTTTAATTCTGTTTTGTACAATTCATGTGATATCAATATGATTTGACCATGCATTTTTGTTTGTTTAAGTATTCACAAGCTTCTGGCATAGTTGGATTGCAGTCTTGATACATGAATCGTACGTCACCATTGCTAGGATTCTAAGCTCAAAATTGGGGTTTCTTAAAATACCCAAAATTAGGACCAACTAAGGATACCATCTTACTCAGGAGGTTGAGAGAAATAAACCCATGGCCTCAAAGTGAAGTTATTTTGCGTTTTGTGCTTATTTCACGTGCATGTTATATAGTGACGGACAATAATCTGTCACTATAGGTATTTCTACCTAAGACGATGGAGGGAGGTAGGAGATGAATGTGTGGCAGCCCCTCACTAGGCAATTCAAATCCACGCACGTGTTTTTTATTTATTTTTATAATCATTATTTTCTTTGCATTATATTCTTTTGTTGTGTTTGGTATAACAACTTGAACATCCAACTCAGTTAGTAAGAAGCTCGCTTATGAGGGAAGGGACCTGGATTTGAATCCCAGGTCTAGAATTTTGTTTATTTAACGTTTGTTAACTACAAATCCAATACTCTGCCTCTCAAGTGCTTACCATACGCCCTCCAGCTCCAGCCCGTGGATAATGATGAGGCCAAATCCAAGGATCCCAAATGTGTGGACCAACATGGACGCTCAGAAGCTGCCTCCACAGGATCCAAAGTTAATCTGGGCTTTAACCCTTCGGCCTAAGCGAAAATCAAAAGCACACCCCCATTTTTTTATGCCAGACCCATGTTATTTGTTTTCTTTCTTTATTTTATTTTGTTATTTTCTAAACCTTATTTAAACAAATCATAATAAAAAAATCAAAAAAATAAATAAATAGATTTAGGTTTTAAAAAATTAGTTTAATTAATTAATTAATTAATTATTTTAATGCAATTTTAACAATTTAAAATCAAGTTAGACTTAGGTTCTTTATTTAATTTAAATTATTTTCTTAATAAAAATGCAAAAAAAAATATTAGAACTAGGTTAATTTCCCTTACAAAATTATTTTCTTAATTTAAATTTAGATTTAACTTAATTATATTTTCTTAATAAATAAAAACAAAAAAAAAGATTTTTTCTTGTTTACTTAGAACCCTTTTTTAGTTTTTAGACATATCATTTTATCTCGCGCGCGTTATTTTATTTCTCGCATTTTTTGAATAATGTAACTGATTATGAGATATAATAGGCTAGGTTTAAAATTATGCTTTTTTATTTCTTACACCTTTTCTATGTAAATGTCCCAAAGCCATGTAATACCGTAGGGTTTAAATTCTCGCACTTTATGTTTTTGTATATATTAGTTGTTAGTAATTAGGTATGTATGATAAGACTGTAAATTAAAACGTTAGTTCACCTAATAAAGAAGACAAAAATAACTGAATCAAGCACACTTGCACACGCTCACTCCTAGGGTACTCCCCCACTCGGTTGCCTTTGAATTACGGTCATATTTCTCGAAACGTGAGAATTCTTAGTGACTGTCCTTAAGTCTAGAGATCACTAGTCCCTCAATGATCCTCTCGACTGTTGCCTCGACAAAAAAGTGATCTTAGGGCTTTAGGACAATTACTAAGAGATCTTGCCCAGTTGCCTTAGTGACTGTATGTCCCTGTCCCTCAAACATCCAACGACTAGGGCTACCTACTCACTAATAGTAGGATAGCATTGTCTAAAGGAAAAGAGGAAAAGAACGACCCTTTTCGAGTATAAAAGTAGATAGTTGTTAGAAGTTTGCTCAAACATTTTGCACTTACACAAAAAACTTCTTTTCAAAAAAGCAATTTCAAAACACTTTGTATACTTTCTCCACTACCACGAGAAACATTACAAAGTTTGCCATACCAAGGCATTTTTCAAAGCATTTTCAAACACACAAAGCACAAAGGTATTTTAAAAATGAGCAAACCTCTAAGAGCTCGTGGAAAACCACGGATGGAAAGGGTACTAACACCTTCCCTTTCTATAATCTACCCCCTTACTCAGAAAACATCTCAAAAAGGTCTTTTTATGTTCTTTTCACCCTTTCCTTTATTGGATAAAAGAAAAGTAAGTGGCGACTCTTGCTTACCACAACATTTGCGAATACAAATGCAAAAACCGGTATTAAACAGTCGGTTCTGCCATTGTATCATACTTGCCATTTAAATATCATTTGTACATATAAATAAAAGAAAAAATGTAGATATCCCATCTAGGAAGTTGACCATGCCTTAACTTTTGATTCTCACTGCCTATATGTTGAGAATCTCAACTCTGACTAGTTAGCCTTTGATTTTGGTACCCAATAAACTTGTGCTAACCCATGGCTTGTAGCTTTCGAAAGTTACACTTGTTAGGTTCATTTTCAAATTTTAGACAAGTTTTCTGTATCCTTTGATTGGCTGAAGATTGAAGCCTTTCGAATCTCAACATAGGAGTCTTACATTCCTGCAATCGAAGGAAGCAAAAAAGGTGTGAATCGAATGGTGCATCTCACACTAACTTCCAGGCCCAAATCGAAAGAAGCAAGAAAGGGCAGAATCGAAGGGTGCATACTGCCTGGATCGAAGAACCTGTTTTCTCTTCTTTTATTTTATTTTATTTTTTTAACATTTTCTTGCTGTTCAATATGGTTGTAGTAGTGTAGGACCTTATTTTTCGCATTTTTACCGCTTTATATAAAATGTTAGTAATTAGGGTGTGTATGGAAAGATAAAAACAATACTTAGACTATCCTAAATTCAAGACAAAAATGCATGCAATCAAACACACCATTCACACACATGCACATCTAGGGTAATCTCATTTGTTGCCTCGGAAAATAGTCATGTCCCTTGAATATGGGCGTTTTAGCAAAGACCCTCAATAAAAGATCATAGTCCCTCGATGTCTCTCGATGTTGCCTTCGATAAACGATCTAGTCCCTATATAAAATTGCTAAAATGTCTCATTGGTTACCTTCTATGACTATACAAACGACCCACGCCCATCCCTTCACATCCAATGATGGGGCTTCTTATTAATCAATGGTAAGATAACAACATCTAAAGGAGGAGGAAAAGAACATTAGACCTTTTGAGTAGGTAGGACGCTCGTAGTTGCTTGCTTGCTCACAACTAAAAAACCATTTTCACACCAACACTTTCAATTTAAATATTTTCAAAAGTCAAAACCCTTTGTATGCATTCTTATAGAGACGAGAATCATTACAAAGGCGCTTTTCCAAATCACTTTAAAAAACATCTTCCACAACAAACACCTCTTTGAACTATTTTTTTTAAAACCAACACTTTGTACGCATTCTTATAGAGACGAGAATCATTACAAAGACGTTTTCAAAATATTTTCAAACCCACACCACAAAGCACGTTTTCAAACAAAGCAAGTGATCTAGCAAGCAACTAAGAGCCCGTAGATAACTACAGATGAAAAGGGTGCTAACACCTTCCCTTTTCATAACTTACTCCCCGAACTCAAGAAATAATCTCTAAAGGTATTTCCTGTTCTTTTCACCCTTTCCTTTGTTGGATAAAGCAAAAGTCAGTGGCGACTCTTGCTATCCGCAACAATTGCGATCAAACGCAAAACAACCAAGTCAGTTCTCCCACCATATTACAGAACTGGCGACTCTGCTGGGGAATTACTTAAAAGTGGGGTTACCTTGGGGATAGATCACCTTTACTTGCTTTCTTTGTTTGACTTGCTTGCTTTACATTATGGTTCCTTGTTTGGGTTTGTTTTGATCCTCTACCCGGATCTAGGGAACCTTTTAGGTAAGTAGCAATAGATTGTGGAAATTGTGTGGGGTATACCGACATGGTTGAAGCGATAGCTACGTTAGTGTGACACATTTGTTGGTACCGGTATCCCTTGAGTAGTCAAGGAGAATACGGGGCCGTTGTGTGGTGTCATGAAGCACTAACTGACCTTAGAATCTTAATTGAACAACTTGGCCATTAGGAAGTAATGAGTTAGTCGGCTTTGGTGCAGTCTGAAGTTGGTTGATACTCGATACTACGCTCATTGAGATCGGACTTTCGGGATATTTCGGTCGCCAGTAAAAAGGCTTGCGCTGAAACAATGCCCGATGAAGAAAGATCAGTGATATTGAGATCCCCTAGAACCCGTTTACTTTCTAGGACAGGTTGAACCAACTAAACTTTAAGAGGGTACTTACCTATGAACCTCATGTAAACCTAAACCTAAGGACTTGTTTGATTTGCTTGTGTATATACTTGTACATAATATCATGACATCATACCTTAGCATTTTACATTAACCATTTCAAGGCTTTCGAGATTCATCTTTGTTCTGTTTTATAGGACATGACTCCCACTCGTAGGAATACGATCCAAGTCAACCTCGTACGTGTGTGTGATACGGTGGGAGAACTGACTTGAGGTTTTGCGTTTGTGTTCGCAAATGTTTCAGTTTAGCAAGAGTCGCCACCGACTTTTTATTTTATCCTAAGGAAAGGTCAAAAAGCACAGGAAAGACCTTTGATATGTTTTCTTGGGTTCGGGGAGTAGATTATGAAAAGGGAAGGTGCAAGCACCCATTTCATCCATGGTTATCCATGGGCTCTTAGTTACTTGTTTAGATCACTTGCTTTTGCTTTTCAATTGTTTGAAATGGTGCTTTGTGTGTGGTTTTGAAAGATGTTTTGAAAAGAGGCCATCGTTGTGGAAACCTTTGTAATGATTCTTGTTTGAATGTATACAAAGGTGTTTTGTCTTTTGAAAAAATATTTCAATGTTTGAAAGTTTGATTTGGGAAATATTGTGTGGTGGAGTGTGTTTGAAAATAGCAAGGATGTTTTGCAAGTTTTTGATCAAGTAACTAAGAGTTATCTATCCTATTTTACTCAAAGATCTTTCCTATATGTTTTTAACCCTTTTGACAGTGTTGTTTTACCATTTCATTTGGTAAACAACCTTGTATTAGGATGTTAAACGGGATAGGCGTGGGTCATCGTATAGACCATGAAAGCAATTATGTTAGGTATTTTTAGCAATTTTTTTCCGAGGGGCTAGATCATTTTTGTATAGGCAACCAAGATAGCGTCATCGAGGGACTATGATCTTTTGTTTTGTTTTTATTTTGCCAAAGTACCCAACATGCATAACATGGCCCATTTTTAAGGCAACAAGTGGATGTAACCCTAGGGGTGCAAGGGTGCATTGTGTATTGATTTTCATGCATTTTTGTCTTTGTATTAGTCAAGCTATTTGTTAATTTTGGATTTTTGCATATAAACCCTAATCTCTAATCATGGCATAATTGAAAGCGTAAAATGCGTAAAAATAAATCTACCACTATTACAACAAGATTATGGGGATGGGGGTACAATTTTTGAATGGGGATTATTTGACAAGAAATTAAAACCATAGTTTTACTATTACATCCAAATTGAATCCAATGACATAAACAACAAATGAATAATATTTAAATAAACAAATTAAATAAACATACAAAATAATATGAATATGCAAAAAGGTTTTTGTTTATTTCTATGTATGTAAAAATATTTAATGCAAAAAGAAAGAAATAAATGAAAAGATTATTTTTTGGTTAAGGGTGAAACCCTAATTTTCTTTAAGAAAATAAATATATTAATTATATTATTTATATACAATAAGATAAAGTAATATATGTAAAAAAAATAAAATATATTTAGAAAAAGTATTTTTTAAGTATAAATAATAATAAAAATAAAAGTGTAATATTTTTATATTTTTATTCTAAAGTATCTAATAAAATAAAAGTATATATTTATATATGTATTAATTATATTAAATATGTATAATAAAAATAAAATATATACAAAAAAATAAAATTTTATATTTAGGACAATATTTTTTTAGTGTGAATAAAATAGTAAAATAAAAGTATAACTTATTTATTATTTTTAAGTTTTTAATAAGTAAAATATATACTAATTTAATTGTTTTCATGTTAGAAGGAAATAAAATAAAATATAAAATAAATGTAAAAAATTATAAAAATATTTCTTGGGTATTTTTATATTTAGAAAATAAGAAAACAAAATCAGAAATGAAAATAAAATGGAAAAATACAAAAGTATGAAGAAATGGGTCAGGGGGTGCAAAAAGTAAAAGGGGGGTGTCAAAATCAAAAGAAGCAAAGCCCAGCCCAAGCCAGACTTCATCTTCAACCTTTGTCCAAAATTTTGCGCGCGCCCTGTACAACTGCTAGATCCTGCATACGAGCTCTATTGCAAAAACACATAACATCAAAGTTGTAGAGCTTTTCAAGATGAATCTAACCATATAAAAAACTAATCCTAACTCTCAAAGACCAGAGAGAATTTCTCTGGCCCTAAAATCTAACCTAATTTTTTCAGTATGTTCATGGACCAAATTCTCTTAGCATGCTTAATAAAAATGAAAACTGAGCATATGTACAACTTCATGGCTATGAATACTACATTTCTCATTCACAAACCTAAGTCTAAATGTTCCTAAATAGAGAGATAGGAAGTTGATAAAAACCTGTTTCAGCTGACTTCGTGTATGGCAATGTGGAGCTTTTCAACAAGGCCTGAGATGTCTGGGAGCTTGCTTGAACTTCACTTGGCCTTCTCCAATGTCTAGCTTGCCTTGAATGCACTTGAACAAGCCTACAGAACTCAACCTGCACAAGCTCAAATTGAAAATGGCAAACCCTGTAAATGGAGTTACAGTTGGTGTTTAAGGGTTGGGATAGTTTGGATGGGTTATGTGGAAGATGTTTGAACCAACTTGGGGCAAAACGCACGAGCAAAATGTGAGATAGAACTCAAGTTGCAGATGCTGCCCTGTTTTGCCAATGGAAGGTGATTTTGAGCTATGGGATGTTTGAGGGTTCAAAGGGTCGTGTTTTAGGCTCTAGGGGATGTGAGAAAGATGTTTCAAAAGCTTGCACAAGTTAGTTTTTTCTGATCTTCCAGTTCTAGTGTTTTGGATATCTTTCTTGTATTTTAAGCAAACATGAGAAGTGATGTGAAACAGGCCTGTACAGGCTATCCATATACTTGCACACTTTGCCTTTGGCCCCTCCGATTTGTGGATTTGATTTTCTGCATAAGATATGGACCAATGCTCAAGAAATCAGTTTTGACATAAAGCAAGATTTAAGCAAAAATGGTAATGTTACTTTTTCTATTTAGGGATTAATCCAAGGTGCAGTGCTCTAATGACCAAAACAATGCCTTAGACCAATGGTTTTGTACTTAATTATTGAGTGTGGAATGGTTTTGAGGCCTGTAATCTAGTGCAAAGCAAGCTGATTTGAATTTGCAACTTGTATCACAATGAACATGCCATGGATGAAAAGTGAGTTTTTGCCAACTTTAAGCCTTCGATTCTCCCTAACCACAAATGAGTTTGGAGAGTTCTTTGTCATTTTGGAAATCTTGCAACATGCTCTAAAATCCATCTTTGAAATGCAATTTGAGATTCCAAGTGGAACTATGTGAAAAATGGCCATGAAGATAGGTCAAAATCCTGCCTAAACTAGGGCAAAATTTCACTAAGTTAAAAGTTTTAGGGACCCTTGTTCAAAAACTCATAAATTGAGATAAAAGCTTCTTTTGGGAAAACTTTGTGAATCAAAGTTGTAGACTTTGTGGAGGAATACAACTTTCATGTTGGAAGTTTTGTTTTAATCCAAATGCATCATGGTGAAAATGTTGGGCAAAGTTAGGAAAAATTAAGAAAATTTCATAACTTAGAAAAATTCTAAGTTATGAAAATTTTCAACTTTAAACCCTAATTTGCAAAAATGGGTTTCTTGATGAACAAGTTTCATGTTTTGACATATTTTGATGAAAAATTACCCTTGGCACTTGATTTTGACCAAAAAGTCAAAGTTTGACTTTTCAGTGTACAGTCAAAATTTGATCAGTTGACTGAAGAATTCATCTGTCAATCCAATGCAATTGAGATCTTTTGAACCTTGTGAATAGGTCAAGATGATTTAATTGAGTCCTTGAATCCATGCTTGAACCCAATTTTCCATTGGCTAGGTCAAAAATCAGAAATTGCCCTTGTGTAGTCAAAACCCTAAAAATGACCATTTTGCCCTTTTGGTGATCTGATCAAATTTCTTGTGGAGTTGTGGTCCAAACTTGATCAAATGGTTCATATGAGCTTATAATGTTGATGTGGATCAAAAATTGTGAGGTTTGACTGTAAATTGGCCACAATTGACTTTTTCCCCAATACAGCTGATTTCTAGGTCAACTGTCCAATTGACTGAGCAAAAATTTGATTCAAGGCTTGAAACTTGGTATGAGCAATCTTAATGGTCCAACATGAAGTATGAAAGCCACTTTGAGCATTGAAAGTCCAAAATTCCTTGTGCAAACTCAAACCCTAATTTAGGTCAACAGTGCAAGGAGATGTCTTGAGTAGAGCAAACCCTAGCTTGATCTTGAGTTCAAAGAGCCTTGTGATGAGAAATGTTGATAAAATAAGAAGGAAAATTTCGGGGTACAACAGTTGCCCCTGTTCAATCTTCTTGAACCTGGAGAGTTAGATTGGCGAGTTTTGCCTTTCGTGACTCGAAGGTAAAAGAGGATTGGACACTAGAGTGCCCGTAAATTTGCACTCGTCAAAATGTAACTGAGGGAATGGGCTTAAAGATGCCATTTGGAGATGATAGAATCCTGCTGGAGATGGACTTCAAATATGCCATCCAAAACTTGTTTGTTGAAAATCAGGAGCATGATAATCAGAATGGTATCCGTATCTGAAACGTATCTGAGTTGTATCTGGAGATTGGATTCGTATGAACAAAGGAATGGCGTCCGTGTCTAGAGTGTATCCGAGCTGTAATTGTATTTGATTCTTGAATGAATATCAAAATGACTGTCATGTCTGGAGTGTATTTTTATTGTATCCGAAATCTGAAATCTGAATAAGCGGCAGAAAGACATCCGTGTCTGGAGTATCTCTGGGATGGGGAATAGGTTTAAATGAGTGACAGAATGGCAACCGTGTCTGGAGCATATCTGGACTGTATCTGAAGTTGAGATCTGTATGAGTAGCAGAATGACTTCCGTGTATGGAATGTATCCGTATTGTAACTGGGATCTGGACAGGTGACAGAATGACTTCCGTGTCTGGAGTGCATCTGATCCTGAAGTTGATAGTTGAATCTGAATGAGAAATAGAATGTATTCCGTGTTTGGAGCGTATCTAGTCTGTATCTGATTGCTGAAGTCTGGATGAGTAGTAGAATGACTGTCGTGTCTGGGGTGTATTTGTACTGTATCTGGAATCCTTGAACATTTGTTAAAGGTAGCTTTTAATCTTATCCTGAAAAGGGTAAAATGTTAGCCAAAACACAAAATTATGTTGCATGATATGTATGATGCAATAAAGTGTGCTTCATCAATGTTTATGATATATGAATGTAATGTATGTGCATGTAAGCTAATTATTCGTCTTGCTGAGGAAGATATATCCTTGATAACTGGAGATAATGAAATCCTTGACTACTGTCGGGGAAAATAAATCCTTGGTGACTTGGAAATTCAAAATCTTTGATTATTGAGAATGAGAAATCCTTGTACCACTGTTGGGGAAACTAAATCCTTGGTGACTTATGGGGATTAACAAGAATTTTGACAACTTCTGCGAGGAATTAAGAATCCTTCATGACTTTCCTGGGGAATAAGGAAAACTTTGATGATCTCTACTGGGGAATCAAAATTTAGGAGGCTTCAACTGGAGAAATGAGAACAAGAATCTTCGTTCTGCTGGGAAATAAACTCTGTGGGGAGAATGCTTATCCTGCCGGGGAAATCAGGAGTTTGGGTTGTATGCCAATCTACTAGGGATTCCTGTTTTGTTTTTTGAGGAGAACTCCGTTGGGGATCGGGAGTTTAGAAACTTAGCTCTAATGGCGATTTTGAAACTTAACTCCGCTGGGGATATGTATTTCAAGGTTTTAGCTTTGTTGAGGATTGGGATGATGTACTACAGGGGATTTCCTCTGGAACAACCTAAAGAAATTTTCCTATAATTTCAACCTATCAGTAATTATCCTTTCTCATTTTGTTTTATTTGTAACTAGTGATTATATTCAAATGCATATGCTCATTTAATAAATCATTGGACGTTTTCAAATAAAAACACAGGTGTAAAAAAAGAAAGAAAAGGCAAACAAATTTTTGCACTTCGAAATATCTTTGTATTAACTTTGTGTAAGTATTTTGTACAAAGGAGACAGACATCCTAGTAAGATGATGTTGTCATAAAAATGAGAGAAATGTATACAAAGAAATATGGCTATGTGTAACAATTCCATGGGGTTCCCATTCTTTTATGGCCTTCATAACTCTGAGTATCTTGTCCATTCGTTGCTTCGTTCGACGATAATTAGGTTGATCAGAAGCCTGGAACTTGTTTATGAAGAGATTGTCCTTAAAGTAATCCGACGAGACATAGTCATACGCTTTAATTCCCTAAATTTTTCCTGGATCGCCCTTTCAGGTTTTCGATCCACCGGGAAACCCTTTTTTGCCCAAGTCGCCCTTTCGAGTTTTCAACTTGTCGGGTGTACAGATTTTTTTACTTATCCCTAATTTTGCATGAACCGCCCTTTTGGGTTTTCGATTCACTGGGATGCCCATTTTTGCCCAAGTCGCCCTTTCGGGTT
This sequence comes from Vicia faba, assembly GCA_948472305.1. Classification (NCBI taxonomy): domain Eukaryota; kingdom Viridiplantae; phylum Streptophyta; class Magnoliopsida; order Fabales; family Fabaceae; genus Vicia; species Vicia faba. The sequence continues at coordinate 1,694,921,482 of OX451737.1, read as the reverse complement.
TTCAACTTGTCGGGTCGTTTATGCATAGTATCTTTTGACTATGTCTGCGTTCACAGAGTGCAGCAAGTCGTCGCCGTCCATGGTGGTCAGAATCATAGCCCCACCAGAAAAGAGGTTTTTGATCACAAATGGTCCTTCGTAAGTAGGAGTCCACTTGCCCCTGGGATCACTTTGTGGTAAGATGATCCGCTTGATTACAAGATCTCCGACTTGATATACCTGACGCTTGACTTTCTTGTTGAAAGCCGTGATCATCCGTTTTTGATACGTCTGACCATGACAAACAGCAGTAAGTTGCTTCTCGTCGATTAAGTTAAGTTGATCAAGTCGGGTCTGAATCCAATCATCTTCACTTAAACCAACATCCTTCATAATTCTCAAGGAAGGAATCTGAACCTCCATAGGTAAAACAGCTTCCATGCCATATACCAAAGAAAAGGGGGTTTCCCCAGTTGAAGTACGTGCCGTGGTACGATATCCATGCAGAGCAAACAGTAACATCTCATGCCAGTCCTTGTAGGTGACTGTCATCTTTTGAATGATCTTCTTAATATTTTTGTTCGCAGCTTCAACAACATCGTTCATCTTTGGCCGATAGGGAGATGAATTGTGATGTTGAATCTTGAACTGCTCGCACAGAGCGGTGATCACAGTGTTATTCAGGTTTGTACCGTTGTCCGTGATGATCCTGTCGGGGATACCATACCGGCATATGAGGTTCTGCTTAATGAAGCGGGCAACCACATTCTTTGTAACGGAGGCGAAGGAAGTTGCTTCGACCCATTTGGTAAAGTAATCAATAACCACCAGGATGAAGCGGTGTCCATTGGATGTCGTAGGCTTGATCTCTCCAATCATGTCGATTCCCCACATCGTGAATGGCCAAGGAGTTGTTAGAACATTGAGAGGAACTGGAGGTATATGTACCTTGTCAACATAGACTTGGCATTTGTGACAAGTACGGGAATATTAATGACAGTCAGCTTCCATGGTAGACCAGTAGTAGCCTGCCCTTAGAATCTTCTTAGCCATTGTATGTCCGCTCAAATGGGTGCCAAATGTGCCACTATGCAGTTCAGTCATGATCAGCTCAGCTTCAACCTTGTCCACACAATGAAGCAGAACACAATCATGGCTGCGCTTGTATAGGATACCATTGCTCAGGAAGAACTTGGCAGTAAATCTCCTTAAGAACTTTTTGTCGTTGACTGAAGCTCCTTCAGGGTATTCTCGAGTCTGGAGATACCTTTTGATTTCATGAAACCAGGGTTGTTCCACTACTTCTTCGATATTAATCTCATGACAGTGCGCAGGTTCGTCCATTCGCTCGATGGTGATTTGGGGAGTCTCATTATCCCAGTTGAGTTTAAACATGGAAGACATTGTAGCTAGAGCATCCGCTAGCTAATTTTCTTCTCGCGGAAAGTGCTCGAAGGTAATCTGCTCGAAATGAGGTAACAATGTCAGGACATGTTCTTTGTATGGGATAAGATTAGGATGTTTAGTGTCCCATTCTCCTTTGATTTGACTGATAACCAAAGCTGAGTACCCAAATACAACCAAAGATTTGATTCCTAGGTCAATTGCAGCCTTGAGACCAAAGATACAAGCTTCATACTCGGCCATGTTGTTGGTGCAGCTGAAGCAGAGTCTAGCAGTGAAAGGTGTATGGCAACCTTCTGGAGAAATAAGTACCATGCCGATACCGTTGCCAAGTGCATTTAAAGCACCATCAAAGTATAGGGTCCATCGGGATCCTTGTTCAGGTCCGTCATATGGTCTGTTACCTTCAATGTTGTCCAATGTCATAATGTCCTCGTCAGGGAAGTCGAACCTCATAGATTGGTAATCTTCGACGGCTTGATGAGCTAGATGGTCAGCTAGTATACTCCCCTTTATAGCTTTTTGGGTTGTGTACTGGATATCATATTCGGTGAGGATCATCTGCCATCTAGCGATTCTTCCGGATAAAGTAGGCTTCTCGAAGATGTACTTGATTGGATCCATTTTGGAAATCAGCAAAGTGGTATGTGTTAACATATACTGCCTTAGCCGGCAAGCAGCCCATACCAAAGCGCAACAAGTTTTCTCGAGCAGTGAGTAGCGAGTCTCACAATCGGTAAACTTTTTGCTAAGGTAATAAATGGCATGCTCTTTTCAGCCAGACTCGTCATGTTGGCCCAGTAGCACCCTATTGAACTATCCAAAATAGTCAGATACATGATTAACGGCCTTCCTTCGACGGGTGGCATCAAAATAAGAGGTTCCAACAAATACTCCTTGATCTTATCAAAAGCAACTTGACAGTCATCATTCCATTCAACCACCTGATCTTTCTTCAACAACTTGAAGATTGGTTCACAGGTAGAAGTTAGATGAGAGATGAACCTTGCAATGTAGTTTAGGCGTCCCAAGAAACCTCTGACCTCCTTTTCGGTGCGGGGGGCAGGCATTTCTCGTATAGCTTTGACTTTAGCAGGATCAGCCTCAATTCCTTTGTTGTTGACGATGAATCCCAAGAGTTTACCGGACCTAACTCCGAAAGTGCACTTGCTAGGGTTCAATCTGAGCTTATATTCCTTTAACCTGACAAACAGCTTTTGCAGATGATCGAGGTGTTCTTCTTCTGTCTGTGAACGGGCTATCATGTCGTCTATGTAGACTTCAATCTCATGATGTATCATGTCATGAAACAAAGCTACCATGGTTCGCTGATAGGTTGCCCTGGCATTCTTCAGTCCGAATGGCATCACTTTATAGCAGAAGGTACCCCACTGCGTAACAAAATTAGTCTTCTCCATGTCTTCGGGAGCCATTTTGATTTAGTTGTACCCTGAAAATCCGTCCATGAAAGAGAATACCTTATGTTGAGCTGTGTTGTCAACCAAGATGTCAATGTGTGGTAATGGAAAATCATCTTTAGGGCTAGCCCTGTTTAAATCTCTGTAGTCCATACACATTTTGACTTTGCCGTCCTTCTTAGGTACGGGCACAATGTTAGCAACCCATTGTGGATAGGAAGTAACAGCCAGAAAGCCAACATTGAATTGCTTCATCACTTCAACTTTGACCTTTTCGGACATGTCGGGCCTCATTCGGCGGACTTTCTGTTTGATTGGTGGACAATCTTCTCTTATAGGGAGACGGTGAACCACAATATCTGTATCCAGTCCCGGCATATCTTCATAGGACCAGGCGAAGATCTCAACAAACTCATTCAACAGCTGAACTAAACGCTCTTTGACACATGGCTCCAGGTTGGCACCCACTTTAACCTCTTTTCTGTCTTCCTCTGTTCCCAAATTGATAGTCTCTGTTGTACCCTAAAATTTGCCCTCCCATATTTCTCAAAACATTTCAAGAAAAATTCACAAGTCTAACCCGGCGCGTCATATTCAGGTGTTCTTTCGCCAAGATATCTCTGATAACGTATTCTCAAATTCAGATTCGACTCAAGAGTCAATTCTTTAAAGAAGGTATCCGAATGTGTGAGTTTTCTCGAAGAAATATGGTGAAAAAGTGTGCTGAAAGTGCAGTTCTTACGCGCTAAAAAATTCATAACTTGAAGATCGTGACTCGTTTTGAACCCGTTCCAGTGGCCAAAATTCCGTCTTGACATTATCTACGTTTTCATCTCTCACGGATGGAAGCCAATTTCAATCTTAAGGTATTCAAAAATGTGGATTTATCAAGTATTTTCATACGGAAAATTTGTGACAGAAGTTTATTTGCGTCATGTTCAGAAAATTATAACTTGGTCGATTTTCATCGTATCGAGCTGGTTCCGGCACAAAAATTTCACAAATTGAGTTGGCTACATTTTCACATAAGGTATTGAGTTCAAACGGTATTCAAAAGGCCTTCGTTTTTTGCTCAGAGTGCGTGACACGCTGAAAATCCTGAATGCTGAATATTATTTCATCTGGGCCGAAACTTCGAAAATTCATAACTCGGTCAATTTTTATCGGATTGGGCTCATATTTTTACACAAGGTCACTGACTCATATATCTACAACTTTGCTTCAAAAGTTGAGACCGGATTATGCTCTGATCAATACCAGTTTTTTATTGAAGAACGTGTCGGAGTCGACACTGGAGCCCAAAATAAGTTTGTCTGAGCTGAAACTTCAAAAATTCATAACTAATTCACCGTTTATCCGATTGAGCCGATTTTCGGACAGGAGTTAGTTCTCGATATCGGCTACATTTTTTTTTACATTTCAACTTCAAAAATTGCACTTAAGTCCCTGCGATTTAGCCTGGAAAGTGACGAACTCAAGTGAACATTGGAGGCCCAATTGCACATTCAAAGCCCATTTTCTTTACCCTAATTTCCATTATATAATCACATTCTTTTCACACAAACCAGAGAAAAAAAACCTGGCCACAACACTGTCAGAATATCAAATTTTTTCAAGAACCCTAAAACCTTAAAATCCTTATTACAAATCCCTCTCTCACTACAAACAAGTCATCTCAGTTACAAACCAACATCTCACTACTTCTTCAGTAAGAGTAAGGCTGCCTTGATCTCCATGATCAAAAGGGTATAAAAGCATTCATGTCACTACTTTCCCAGTAAGGGTAAGGTTGATTTGATCCCCATGATCAAAAGGGTATAATCATTCATACATGTCATATTGGCCTAAACATTAAATTTCTTCATATATTGGCTTTATTTGTATTTTATGATATATAGTAATTTATTTAATGTGTTCATGAGATTCAACACTGCAGATTTAGACAGGATCCCTTGCAGGTTCATTAAGAAACGTTGAAGCCAAAACACAAATGGCTAAAAGCCAAAAGCCAAATGGCCAAAACAGAACCGTTTACACATGACACCAATACATGGCGAGACAGACATCCTGAAAAGGTTAAGGACGTTGAGGCCAGAACACAGATGGCCAAAAGCCAAAAGCTAAATGGTCAAAACAAAACAGTTTACACATGACGCCAATAGTTGTTTCACCCCTCCAATCAGGCTCGTATACTCCTAAACTCTCTCTCTATTTGTATTATGTTCCTTTAATTAATTAATCGTTATTATTTTTATTAATCACTAACCAATTAACATTTTTCCTAATAAAATCAAAAACACAAAAAATATTTTATTTATTAAAATTAACTTCATCACTTTTATTTTTGTAAATAAATTAATTTAATCAATTTAGCTTTAATTAGATTTAACTTTTAATATTTTTTGCAATATTTAAAATCAATTTAGAATATTAGGTTTTTATTAGCATTAATTCAATTTATTTTATTTTTTTAAAAACTCAAGAATCCAAAAATATTTTTATTATTTAATTTAATTTAATTGTTCATTTAATTTAATTCCATTTAATTCAAAAATAACTAAAAAAATCACTTTCTTTCAAAAAAGGGTCAAAACCCCAAAAAACTCGCATCCGATTTAATTTCCCACACGCGATCCATTTTTCCATATTATTGTACTTGCTTCCGGAATGTAATAACTTTAATTAGGACTTTATTTATTTATTGCTTTATTTTACTTTTCTCGCATTTATTTTCTAAACGGGTTTTGTTTTTGGCGATATATAGACCCGCGCCTTGTAATAGCGTAGATTCAACTTTCTGCAATTTATTTTCCGCACTCTTAACTGTTAATATGCATGAAAGACTTGCTTGAAAATTAAAACCAACTCGTAGCTCACAAATAACATGTACAAGATAATCTTAACTGAATTGGACACACATGCACATGCCACTCCTAGGGTATGCCTCACTCGGTTGCCTCGAGGTGGTCGTCAAGTATAGGGTATTTTAGAGGTCGCCCTCCTGTCTAAAGATCCAGTTGCCTCGAATAAAAAGGATCTAGGACATTAGGGTTACCGCTAAGGCGTCATACTATTGCTTCGGTGACCACACATGTCCCTTAATCGAATTGACCCGAATACCTCCAACGACGATGCTACCTACTTCTCAATAGTGGGATAGCACTGTTTAAAGGACTCTTACACAGCCTAATTCCTTAGGGTAGGTAGATCTCATGGGTACTTGCTCTTTTCAATCAAACAAAACAATCTTTTCACACTGACACTTTCAAAAGGTTTTCAAACAAATTTTTCATACACTCTTGAGGACAAATACAAGAGTTACCTAGAAATTTTTCAAACGAAACTTTTTCAAAACCCACACACATTTGAAAAGCAAACAAATTTTGAAAACATAAGAGCAAGTACCTAAGAGCCAGTGGATAACCACGGATAGAAAGGGTGCTAACACCTTCCCTTTCTATAAATCTACCTCCCGAACCGAGAAACATTCTCGAATAAGGAATTTTGCTGTGCTTTTGTCCTTTCCATGTTGGAGAACATAAAAGACGGTGGCGACTCTTGCTTACCGCGACATTTCGTGAAACCAGCTAAAAACAGTCTGTTCTATTTCCACCGATCACAGAACTGGCGACTCTGCTGGGGACTTTTATAAGTGAGGTGTACCTTAGGATTAGACCACTCTTATGTTTTCAATTGTATGTCTTGATTGCTTTATATTTGTGGGCATTGCATCGGAGCTTCATAGATCCTAACCCGGATCTGGGGAATACCCTTTTAGGTAGCATAAGCTGTGAGGGACCTGTCCGGCGTAGACCAACACGGGTGAAGCAGTGGCTACGTTGGTGTGACACCTAGGTCTGTACCGATATCCCTTGTGTTGCAACGAGGAGAATATGGGTCTTCTGAGAAGTCATTAAGCACCAACCGACCTTAGAACCCTAAATTGACCCAACTTGGCCATAGAACAGTAGCAGTATGCTACACTCATTGAGGCTAAACTCTCGCGATGGTTCTGGCCTCAAGAAAAGATTGCGACACTGGAGTTATGACCGATTGAGGGTCGTCGATGATATTGAGATCCTCTAGAACCCGGTTACTATTTTCTAGGACAGGTCTTAACCAAGAAAACTGAAAGAGGGTAGTACCTAAACTTCATGCTGGCCTAAACTCTAAGGGCTGTCTTGTGTGACTTGTGTGCCTTCAAACTTGACTGCTTGCATGCTTGTTATCTGACACATGAGTTCTTGCAGGTTTTGTTTACAGTCCTTAATCTGGACTCATAACAGGGTTCACTTACATTACTCCACGCATAGCATAACATCATACCATCATACCGTTGCATACATCCTGCATAAGGACTAACCCATTTCAAGGATCTCAAGGGCTTGTGATGCAGGTCATGATGAACCAAAATGTCTAGCAAGGGGCAAAGGGGATTTATTTTCCTCTAGCCAGGTTGATGACTTGAGTCAGGGGCTATGACCCACTCGATATGGTGAGCCTTGACTCTTGAAGAAGGACTCTCAACAATATGCAGTTCCTTCAATCAAGCTATAAATTCAAATTCTAACAATTTCTTGTTTACCCCGCGAGATCCTTGAAAACATTGCATGCATACATACACATCATTGCTTAACAAGTACCCTTGTTACAGGTCACTTACCTTCTTCGCTGTTCATTTCAGCAATGGCTTCCCAACAAGACAACCAGGACTTCCGTACTCAAGAGACTCAGTTCAGGGAAATCTTCCTAAGCCTATCCAAGGGGCAGGAAGAGTTGAGAACACTCCTCATGGGGACTTTGGTCAGGAACAGTCCTGAGGACGATAAGGATGAACGGATGAAGCATCTGCAAGCTGAGGTGGATACAAGGAGAACCCAGATGCTGGGGCAGATGACTCTCATTCAAGATGTGATCGGTGGGAATAGAACTGACTGTTTGTTAAGCTGGTTTCGCGAAATGTCGCGGTAAGCAAGAGTCGCCACCGTCTTTTATGTTCTCCAACATGGAAAGGACAAAAGCACGGCAAAATTCCTTATTCGAGATGTCTCTTGGTTTGGGAGGTAGATTTATAGAAAGGGAAGGTGTTAGCACCATTTCTATCTGTGGTTATCCACGGGCTCTTAGGTACTTGCTCTTATGTTTTCAAAATTTGTTTGGTTTTCAAGTGTGTGTGGGTTTTGAAAAAGTTCGTTTGGAAAACTTCTAAGTAACTCTTGTATCAGTCCTCAAGAGTGTATGAAGTGTTTTGTTTGAAAAACTTTTTTGAAAGTGTGGGGTGCGAAAAGTTGTTTTTGTTTGTTTGAAAAGAGCAAGTACTTAAGAGATCTACCTACTCTAAGGAATTAGGCTGTGTAAGAGTCCTTTAGATAGTGCTATCCCACCATTGAGAGGTAGGTAGCACCAGCGTTGGAGGTATTCGGGTCAATTCGATTAAGGGACAGTGTGGTCACCGAAGCAATGGTAGGATACCTTAGAAGTAACCCTAATGTCCTAGATCCTTTTATCCGAGGCAACCGTTTCGAGGCAACTGGATCTTTAGACAAAGGGCGACCTCTAAGACACCCTATACTTGATGACCACGTTCGAGGCAACCAGTGAGGCGTACCCTAGAAGTGGCATGTGCTTTGTGTGTTGTTTTTCAGTTAATGTCTTTGTACATGTTATTTGTGAGCTACGGATTGGTTTTATTTACATACATTCTTTCATGCATTTTTTAACAGTTAGGAGTGCGGAAAATAAATTGCAGAAAGATAAATCTAGCTATTACAAGGCGCGGGTCTATACATCGCCAAAAAACAAAAACCCGTTTTGGAAATAAAGTGCGAGAAATTAAATAAAGCGGTAAAATTCCTATTTAACTATTACATATCTGGAGACAGTTACATAAATAATCAAAATAAATAAATGCGCGCGAGAATTAAATTGGAACGTCTTAGGATGTTGACCCTTTCTTTTTTTTTATAAGAATTGAATTTTTGTCTTTTTTTTTTGTAATTAATGAAATTGAAACTAATAACTAATTAATTAATTTATTAAAAGAAAATATTTTTGTATTTTTAATGAAAATAAAATAAAAAAAAGAATTAAAATTAAAAGTTAACCTAATTCTAAATTGTTTTTATTTATTATAGAAAAGGTGAAAATTAAACTAATTAAACTAATTAATTTGATTTAATGCTTATTTACAAAAATAGTTAGTAGTGAAATTAATAAATAAGAATAATAAAAATGTTAGTTTTTTTTTTGAATTTTATGAAAAAATATTAATTATGTTAATAATACTAAAAAAAGGAGTTATAAAAGAAAAGAAAAATAAAAAGATAAAGAGAAATAACAAAACCAATGGGGGGTTTGGGCCAGATTGGAGTGTTTGCTTAGCAATGTTGTGGCCCATTTGCATCCAGTCACGTTGACCCTGGGAATTGAGTGGGGCGCTGGTTGACCAGGAATATGGTGTGCTTTCATCCTGACCCTTGGATTGCCACCTGAAGACACATGGCGCGTTGGATATGTGGGATGCATGGTGGTGCGCTTTGGACAGCGTTGCCCCTGTTCAATCTTCTTAGACCTGAGGATGCAGATTGGCTGACATGCCTTTCGTAATCCGAAGGTAGAAGATGATTGAACACTAGAGTGCCCAGAAATTTGCGCTCACATAGTAGCAGTGATGGGGGAATGGGCTTATAGATGCCATTTGGAGATTGATGGATAGGATGATGGGCTTATAGATGCCATCTGGATGTTGGTCGCGTAAGAGATTCCTTAGCGAGAGCCTGCATACCTGCAAAAGAAAAATGAGTACCTGGCACGCTGCAAGAACTGGTTTTCAGATGCTTGATACAGATGTGTCCTGACTGGTTACAGGAGCTGAGTCTGGAGCTTCAAACGGCGATGAATGAACCAGGGATGGTTACTACCTCAACAGGAATGGTGAGAGAACTTTGGATGACTTTAACTTCAACAACGCTCGTTGAGAAAACCTTGGTGGAAATTATAATCTAAAATGGAAATCTCATGCACCGTCGGAGAGAGAACCAATAGGAAAATATAATCTCAAAGAAAAACCTAAAATGGAAATCTCATGCACCGTCGGAGAGAGAACCAATAGGAAAAGATAGTCTTAAAGAAAAACCTAAAATGAAATCTCATGCACCGTCGGAGAGAGAACCAATAGGAAAAGATAGTCTTAAAGAAAAACCTAAAATGGAAATCTCATGCACCGTCGGAGAGAGAACCAATAGGACATTATAATCTTGAAGAAAAACCTAAAATGGAAATCTCATGCACCGTCGGAGAGAGAACCAATTTATAATCTTGAAGAAAAACCTAAAATGGAAATCTCATGCACCGTCGGAGAGAGAACCAATTTATAATCTTGAAGAAAAACCTAAAAATGGAAATCTCATGCACCGTCGGAGAGAGAACCAATAGGACCGGATATAATCTTAAGGCAAAACCTGAAATGGAAATCTCATGCACCGTCGGAGAGAGAACCAATAGGAAAAGATAGTCTTAAAGAAAAACCTAAAATGGAAATCTCATGCACCGTCGGAGAGAGAACCAATAGGAAAATATAATCTCAAAGAAGAACCTAAAATGGAAATCTCATGCACCGTCGGAGAGAGAACCAGCAGGACATTATAACCTGGGATAACTTCTACTGAGTCTTTATCAGGAAAATCTATTGGGGGTCGATTTAGCTGGACTAGAGAAGGCCTTTGATTGGACAACAACATTGAATCTTAGGGTCGATTAACTGAACCGGTCTAGGTCTTGAAATGTCTTCAACTGGAATAAGTGTCAGAACGTCGCCATATCTGGTTCATATCTGGACTATATCTGGAAGGAAATCTGGAAGCAGTATCAGAACGTCACCACATCTGGGTCATATCCGAAACTATATCTAGAAGGAAATCTGGAAGCAGTATCAGAACGTCACCATATCTGGGTCATATCCGAAGCTATATCTAGAAGGAAATCTGGAAGCAGCATCAGAACGTCACCATATCTGGGTCATATCCGAAACTATATCGAGAAGGAAATCTGGAAGCAGCATCAGAACGTCACCATATCTGGGTCATATCCGAAACTATATCGAGAAGGAAATCTGGAAGCAGTATCAGAACGTCACCATATCTGGTTTACATCTGAAACTATATCTAGAAGGAAATCTGGAAGCAGCATCAGAACGTCACCATATCTGGTTTACATCTGAAACTATATCTAGAAGGAGTTGCGATAGTTGATAGTAATCATTTTTGTATTGACCTTTTTTTCCTGAAAAGGCAAAACATAATTGTATGCAAGATCATGATGCATGAACTGTATGTCTTCAAAATTAATGAGATTCGTGTAGTATGATGCATATACATGCTATAATGTATGAAGATGTAATGTTTATGAACATAGGTTTTCGTCTTAGGGAAATAAATCCTTGACGGGTGCCGGGAAGTCACTCCTGGGCTGCTGTTGAAGAATAGATTTCTGCCTCCGCTGGGGGATGATAGTTGCAAGAGTACTGGTAGGAGAAGATAACTCCGTTGGGGAATAAACTTGGCGAATGGGATATTCTGCAGGGAGAAAAGTACTCTAACGATCTTGCTGGGAAACAATGCTCTGTGGGGAGAGAGGTACTTTGTTGAGATATTGATGGTAACTTTACTGGGGATACCATTGTTGTACTGGAAGTGTTGATAGACTTCGCTGGGGATAAGAAGGCTTCGTCGAAGATGATCTTTCCGTAGCTTTTGGCTGAGGATAACCCAGTTATATCCTGGTAGGGAAATAACTCTTTGAATAAAGCCGGAAGACGCGTTCGTGCTCTGTGAGGATAAGCTTCCAGAACCTACTGGGGATAAGCTTACTGCTTGGGGAGATGAATTCCAACTTCCCTGGGGAACTGGATTGGACTCTCCTGGGGAAGTTTTGAACTGCGGGGGAAGTGGTTCCTTTGAATGTTGATATGCCGCCGGGGAACAATCTTTAGGCCAAGATTGCCGGGGATGCTCGTTAAGAATATCCGTATACTGTGCTGGGGAATGTTGAGATCTGCGGGAGGACACTCAACTTCCTTAAGGTTTGATAATAGCTTCGCTTGAGGAGAGTGTACTGACTTGCTGACATACTCTCTGGGGGATTAGGATATCTGGTTATGTTCTTCGGCTGAACCTACCTTGATACCTTGGAGGACAGAACAATTAGATTGCTTAGACAACTCTTTATTGCCCCTGTTTCTATGGGAGAAGGCACCTGTGGGGGGCTGATAGTTGTTGATAGACCAAGCTTCTTCTGGTAGGCAGGTGACAAGATGACAGGACATAGTCGTACGCTTTGATCCCTAACTTTTGCCTGGACCGCCCTTTCGGGTTTTCAGTCCACCGAGATACCCATTTTTGCCCAAGCCGCCTTTTCAGGTTTTCGACTTGCCGGGTGTACAGATTTTTCATTTCATCCCTTCATTTTGCCCGAACCCTTTTGGTTCGCCGGGAAGCCCTTATTTTTGCCTAGGTGTGTCAACCTAGCGGGCCTTTGATTTTGCGTAGTATTTTTTCGACTATGTCCGTTCTCAGAAAGTAGGGAGTTGCCCCTGTTAGGAGTGTTTTGCAATGCCACCAGAAGATGTTTGATCAGGCAGGATTCGTTGCTGGAATGCCCCCCAAGTGACTCAGGCGGAGATTTGCCCCAGGCTGTTTGACCTTTGAGAGATTCTCCGAATCTTGATTGGACTGCCCCAGATGATAGACCAAGATCATGTCATGCCCCTTGATTGGAAGTGCTTCTATTCATTAGGCATTCGTCGTGCGAATTTCTATGCTTTTCCAACAAAAAGTCATATGCAAACAAGGTTATATCAAAAATGCAAAGCTATGTCTGTTTTGAAGATTTTTGAAAATGCATTCTCTTTCATAAAACAAGTGATTGTTTGTAAAACGTGATGTCAACTTGCTATTTTACCGTGAGCCTTAAGGAGTCAGGATACCTTTTGTAACAGTATGCTTTCGAACTAACCCATGCTTCAGCTAGGACTTTTGAGGGTTATAACGTGGCCTGGTTCACAGTTTAAGAAACAAAGGATAAAGGCTCAAAATTATATTTGTACCCACCCGCTCTTCGTGATGTTCTCCAAACCTAAACTCAGTTGATCATACGTTAGACCTTGTTTGAGTCTTTACTCTGATTTTCCGGTGATGATTCCGATGTTGACAATTTATTTTGAATAGGCAGTCATTCCTTTTTTTGTTGAGGGTTTATAGGACCTCTTTCTTTCTTTTTTGTTATTCCCCTTCTTTTTTTTTTTGCCTGAACTGTTTCCTTTTTTGGAATTACAGTCAGCGGGATGCCCCAGTTTTGTAAGTCTCCTTCATGGGTTTTGACTTAATGGGTTTTTTATTTTTTGAGATAATGACTGCCTTTCTTTATTGATTATTCGGAACCATCACTGTCTTTCTTTTTTTTGTTGTAAGGACCTCTTTGGTGCCATTTGTTATGCACTTGGATCAACTGAGAGAACTACCCTGCCCCAGGTTATGATTAAGGGTTTTAAATTTCGAAAAGAAAAACTCCTACTTCTTTGGCTCAGAGGGGTTGACGAGGGATTATCATCCTTATAACTCCAGTGTTTAGGAATTGAAACAATGCCTGTACCTCATCAGCGGGGTCTGTTCAAAAGCATACTGTAGATCGTGGTATCGTTTTCGTCATCCTCCCTCAAGAGGCTTAGAATTATTAATTAAGAGTTGATCATCAGAAGAAAAAAATATGAAAATAATTTGCATTTGGTGAATACGAATATATTTCTTCAAAACAGACATATGCGATGCATTAATAAAGTAACAATGTTTAACATGACTAAATGTTTGAACAAAAGAAAATTGCAACTTGAACATTCGAATGAACAAAAATTTCTAGTCTCAGGGCTTGTCACTTCAAATGGTGAGCCTTGGAGGGATGGTAGAAAAATTCAGTCTGACCATCTTGTGTGAATTCCAGGGCTCCTTCATCAATCAGGTCCTGGATCTTGTTCCTCAGAGCCCAACACTCATTTGTATCATGTCCTGGACAGGCAGAATGGTAGGCACACCTTTTATTGGGATCATAATTAGGATGTGCTGTATTGGGATTCTGGGGATGAGCCCTTAATATGACCAAATTCAATCTCAACAGGCGTTGTAAAGCTTGAAACAACGACATGTTGAGCGGGGTGAATTGCCTCCTGGATTTGTCTGGCTGAAGCCGGTGAGGTTGATGCTGAATTTGTGACACTGGAGCCATTTGAGGAGCTCTCCCCTTACCTCCTTGTCTCAAAGGTGGTTGAACGATGACTGGCTCTTTTCCCTTAGACGTTTGCCCCAGTTGGTTACCCTGAAGCAGTTGGTTGACAAGAACTCCGAGCTCTTCTTGTCTTTGAGCTAACCCTTGAATGGCAGTCCCCTGCCCCAGCATTTGGGCTTTCATTGCATCCATTTCGGCTTGCAAGTGTTTCAGCCGTTCGTCCTCAGCACTGTTCCTGACCAAAGTCTCCATGAGAAGTGTCCTTAGCTCCTCCTGCCCCTTGGATAGATTCAGGAGGATTTCCCCGAACCAAGTCTCTTGTGCAAGAAGGTCCTGGTTATCTTGTTGGGAAGCCATTGCTGAAATAACAGCGAGGAAGGTAAGTGACCTGCAGCAAAGGTACCTGTTATGCAATGATGGGTATGACATGCATGTAATGTTTTCAAGGATCTCGCGGGGTAAACAAGAAAAAATTGTTAGAATCGGGATCCGGTAGCTTGATTGAAAGAACTTCAGGTTTGTTGAGAGTCTTTCTTCCAAGGGTCAAAGGCTCACCATATCAAGTGGGTCATAGCCCCTGACAACTTTGGCTAGAGGAAAATAAATCCTCTTTGCCCCTTGCTAGATGTTTGATTCATCATGACCTGCATCACAAGCCCTTGAGATCCTTGAAATGGATTAGGATGTATGCAATGGTATGATGTCATAATGCATGGGGTAATATGGATAAACCATGTTATGAGCCCTTGTTAAGGACTGCAAACCCTGCAAGAAACTCGGTAAACCTGGTTATGAGACCTAGTTAAGGACTAAAACAAAAACCTGCAAGAAACTTAGTAAGCCTTGTGATGAGTCCTAGTTAAGGACTATGAACAAAACCTGCAGGAAACTTAGTAAGCCTTGTGATGAGTCCTAGTTAAGGACTATGAACAAAACCTGCAGGAAGTTCAGTAAACCTTATTATGAGTCCTAGTTAAGGACTATAAACAAAACCTGCAAGAAGTTCATATGTCAGATAACAAGCATGCAAGTAATCCAAGTTTGAAGGCACACAAGTCACACAAGACAAGCCCTTAGGGTTTAAGGCCAGCATAGGGTCTGGGTAGTACCCTCTTGAAGTTGGTGGGTTCAACCTGTCCTATCATGAGTAACCGGGTTCTAAGGGTCCCAATATCACGGGATTGCTTTCATTGTTCATCGTTTCGATTTAGCCACTGAACTGGCGACCGAAATATTCCAGGAAAGCAACCCTCAATTGAGTGTAGTATCAAGTATCAACCAACCTCGGACTGCACCAAAGTCAGTTATCTCACTACCCTAAAGAGGCCAAGATAGTTCAATTAAGGTTCCTAAGGTCTGTTGATGCTTCATGACACCACGCGGAGGCCCCGTACTCTCCTTGACTGAACTCAAGGGTTACCGATACACACCAAAGTGCCACATCAACGTAGCAGACTATTTCAACCATGTCGGTATACCCCGCACAGTTCCCTCACAGCCTTGTTGCTACTTTCTAAGAAGGTATCCCCCAGATCCGGGTTTAGGATCTATAGAACTCCCAAGCAACCCACAATTTAAAGCACACAAGGAAAGCAATTGAAAACACAGTTATGAACTAGCCCTAAGGTACACCTCACTTTATAAGATATCCCCAGCAGAGTCGCCAGTTCTGTGATCGGTGGATCTGGAACTGACTGTTTAACGCTGGTTCGCGAAATGTCGCGGAAGCAAGAGTCGCCACCGTCTTTTATTTTCTCCAATTGGAAAGGACAAAAGCACAGAAAAATTCCTTAAAAGAGATTGCTCTCGGTTCGGGAGGTAGGTTATAGAAAGGGAAGGTGTTAGCACCCTTTCTATCCATGGTTATCCATGGGCTCTTAAATACTTGCTCACTTGTGTTTTCAAAATTGTTTGTTTGCTTTTCAACTGTGGGTTTTAAAAAGTTTCTTTGAAAATTCCAGTTCGACTTTTGTATCGGTCCTCAAGAGTGTTTGAAAAATTGCTTTCGAAAGCTTTTTGAAAAGTGTGTTGGTGTGAAAAGTATTTTTGAATTTTTGTTTGAAATTAGAGCAAGTATCTAGAGTCATCTACCTACCCTAAGGAATTCGTCTGTGTAAATGTCCTTTAAAGTAGTGCCATCCCACCATTGAGAGGTAGGTAGCACCACCGTTGGAGGTATTCGGGTCAATTCGAGTTTTAGGGATATTGTGGTCACCGAGCAAAGGTAAGACACCTTAGAAGCTACCCTTATGCCATTGATCTTTTATTCCGAGGCAACTATTCCGAGGCAACTTATTTTAGGCAACTAGATCAATGGACACAAGGACTCACTAAGACGTCCTATAGTCGACGGCCACGTTTCGAGGGACAAGGCAACAGTGTGATCACCGGAGTAATGGGAAGGCACCTTAGAAGCTACCCTCATGCCAGGTTCCTGGATCATGAGGACTTACTAAGACGTCCTCTACCCGACGATCACTTTCCGAGGGCAAGGCAACAGTGAGGCGTACCCTAGGGGTGGTGTGTGCGATTCGTGTGTCGTTTTCATTTATTTTTGTCTTTTGTCATGTCATTGGTGAGCTAGCGCTTGTTTTTATTTTAGTCCATTCATTCTTGCATGCTTTGTTAACAGTTAAAATATTTGCGGGAAAAAGTAAATCTAAAGCTATTACAAATGGCGCGGGTCCACATCGCCAAAATTAAACCGGACCCGATTTGACAGAAAGAAATAAAGAGATTAAAAGAATGAGAAATAATTTACATGGCTTTGGGAGAGATACATAATTATTTAAGTGACATAAAATTAATATGCGAACAAATAAGAAGTTAAGAACGAGGGCGTTGGACCCTTTTGCAAAAATTAAATTACATGATGAAATTAATTGATTAATTAAAGAAAGACTTGTTTTTGGTATTTTTAGGTTTTTTAAGATTTAATGAGAAGAAAATTAATTAAAATTAAAATCGAATGCAAACCCTAATTCTAGTGGCTTTTAAATTTATTATGAAAATATTTAAAATTTAACCTAAATTAAATCTAGTTTTTATTTACAATTTTAATTATGAAAATAAATAAAATAATAATATTATTGTGAAAAAAGAAAATTAAAAAGGAATAAAACATTTATTAAACCTAATTCTATATTTTTTTTGGATTTTTGTTATGAAAAGAATTTAAATTGTAACCTAATTTAAGACTAATTTTATTTACATGCATTTATTCATGAAAATATTAGAAATAAAAATTATTTATTATGTTTTTATCTTTTCTGATTTTTATGAGGTTTTTGTATTTTGTAAAAAAATAATTAATTAAATTAAAACAATAAAGAAAATAAAATAACAATTGAAAATAAAATATAAAGAAAATTGCAAACCAGGGGGGGTGGAAGTCCCCAAAGTGGAGGTATAGACCCAAGAATCTGGCCCATTTGACTTTGGCCTTATTGACTTTTTTATTCACATGCTAGCATGTTGACTCAAGCCTATAGCGTTCATCAATCTTCAGCCTTTAATCTGATCTCCAGAGACACGTGGATAGCTGGATCTTGAGGTGTATGATGCGCCTTGAACGTTAGTACTGCATGGGAAGATAATTGGAAAAATAATATGGACAATATTGAAGACCTGGGGTTCGAACCCAGGTCATGTGTATTACCAGCACCATCGCCTGCCACTAGACCAATTCAACGCGTTTGATTAATAAATAAATAACAATTAATAAAAAGGAAAACGTGGGTTAGTGCTTGGAAACGCGCGCGAACGTTCAAACCAGCGTATCACTTGTTGACAACACATCATCTTCTTCGCGTGTTTTGTTTTTTTCTGAAACAAGAACATAAAGCAACGGTTTTAAACGTGTTCTATTAGGTAGCTTTAGAGAAAATAGCGATTAGCTCTCCTTGGCACATAAATTCAGCGCGATGGTCCTATCTTCTTCGTCCAGACGTGCTAAATCCAATGATGGTAGTTTGGAGTCTCAATTTTTCCTCGTTTGAAAATCCCCAAATTTACATCCTGCAAACCCTAGAAAATAAACATGGCAAAATCGCGTATACAGCATAATAATCCAATTAAGGCATATGGTTAGCTTCAAAACTTCACAAGGAACATGAATCTATGAATAAAATGCTGTAAAAATGCTTAAATCATGATGCACGATTATGGGTTTTTCTCTTTATAGTTCATGTTCGTTTTACCAATTCTTGGCGTGTTGATGGATGTTTGTGATTGGGATGTGTTCAGGGCAACCTTGGCGAGCCAATGGGATAAGAATTGTGCCTTGAATCGACCTGTAGAGATGATTTCAGAATTGACTTTTTAGACAAAAATTCCAAGTTTGGTTATGGCCTTCTTGAGCAGCTGAGCGTGTATTCTGATTAGGGTTATGTTCTAGCATATGTAGTGAGTCTATTAGGTCAAAAAATTCAATCAAATCTCTTCCATTCAATGATTTTGGAAATTGATTTTCTAAGATCTTTTTCATATCTTTTTCCATGTTACTTTGTATCAATTAAGATCAATTCCATCCAAATCTTCCCTTATTCAGCTAGGCACGAAATATTGAGTCTAAAACATGTATAAAAAGATTGGTTAGGGTGAATTAAATATTTTTCATATATTTAAATGAATTAATATAAATAAAAATTCAAATAAATAAATAAAAAATGAGAAAATACTCCCCTTTGGGCCAAGTGGTCGTGCATATGTCATGGATGATGAATTGTGGAAGAAAAATGGGCCCATTAGCAATTTTAGGTCATTTGAAGTAATGTTGACTTTTCAAAATATCCAAAATTTTCCCAACTTCCATAAGGCATAACTTGCTCAATTGTTAAGCTTTTCTCATGTTCTTGGACATTTTGGAAAGGTCTTTGAGTCTTCTAACCAATGTCTTTGGTCCCATGTCATTTTGATTTACCAATCTCAAGTTATGGTCTTTGACGTAAAGTCCCTTTTTGTTGACTTTTGAAAATGACCTATAATGTTGAAATTGATAACTTTTTGTGAGAGCATTTCTTGGACTTGAAGTATGAAGATGATTTGTAGGAAATGTCTTTCTCTTCAAAATGAGCTTTGGATGGAATTTTTCTGATAATCCATGTGAAAGTTATGCCCTGGTCAATTTCAGTTGACTTTTTCAGCTGTCCAAATAAGGAAACTTTTGCATCTTTGATGATTTCTGAGCCAAATTTTGAGAATCATGATCAAGCATTGATCAAATGATGTTTGTAGCTTCAAAATGATATGTTGACCAAAATTTTGAACTTTTGACTGTCAAATGACCATTTTGCCCCTACAGTTGACTGTAGTACAATTTAGGGTCTTGACTGTGCAGTTTTGTACTGAAAGCCTTGAAACTTGATATGAGGATACTTGACCATATTTGTAGGCATGTGAGACTTGATTGGACCTTTGGGAAGTTCATTTTCTTGATCAGAACACAAACCCTAATCTTGACTGTATAGGGGACCTTTGCATTGTGCAACCCTTGAGGAATTTTGCAGCTTTGATTTGGAAATTTCTTGAAGAATATGGGAGGGCAAATTTTGGGGTACAACAGTGTGCTTTCATCCTGACCCTTGGATTGCCACCTGAAGACACATGGCGCGTTGGATATGTGGGATGCATGGTGGTGCGCTTTGGACTGCCTGTACATGAACATGTTAAGAAAAAAATGAAACAATTATTTGGGGGGACCTGGGAATCGAACCCAGGTCCCAATGGTTGCAAGCCACGCCATCTTCCACTGAGCCACTTGAGTGCTTTGTTAATATAATGACCATTAAATATATTATATAAAAACAAAGGTATAGTCTGGAAACACAAAAAAAGGCGCGTCATGTTTGAATGACCCAATCCCTTAATAACACGTAATCATCTTCTTCCTGAAACCTGCACAAAAACAAAACACATAGCGGGGGTTTTAAACCCCCACAAAATACAAACGCCAAAAATAGCGATTAGGTCTATAGCACAAATAAAAAGGGCGCGAGGGTATTTTTGTGTTTGTCTCGTCCTTCTGAGTTCAACCATGGGTCTTGGAGGTTCTGATTTTACCTATATGATAAACCCCCAAATTAAAAGCTTCGAAACCCTAGCATTCTCCAATGGCAACTTTCGTTTTAGGGTACCATAATCAAATTAAACTATATCAAAAGCTTCATAAAGATGTTAGCAATGCAAAGCAATAATCAAAATGTGTTAATGATGCGTAAAAAATGAATTTCGATTATGGAAAAATATGATGAACCGTGTGACTGTATTGAGTGATTCCTTGAGTGTTAGAACTTGTTTATGATTGCAATAGGTTCCTGGCAATGCTGGCAACGTGTTAGAAGCAAGGAAAGTGTTTGAATTGTACTGGAATATGGATTTCAGTTTGGGAATTTATTTGGAATTTTTGGAATTGGTTCTGGCCGTTTCAGGGGTCTCTAGGTCGTGAATGAGGCTTGCATATGTAGTAAGGAATGAGAACAAGTCACATTTAGGAGCCTTAAACTTGTGCCATTATGCTTTTGGATTTTGTCATAAGCACCATTAAAGGCCTTTCAAAGCTTTGTCCAAATTTGAATTTTCATGCCTAAATGACCTTTACACGAATTTGGTAGGTGTATTATGATGCATCAAAGTCATTCAAACCACAAGATATCATTTAATTAATTTTTTGGATTTTTATTTGAATTTTATGGATTTAAAATGAATTAAATCAATAAAATTAAATAAAAATAGAAAAATTAATGTTTAATCTTGAAATTAATCATGGGACACGTGGGTGGTATGACAAGGCTGATTCAAGTGGAAGAAAGTGGGCCCTTTTGTCAAAAATTGAAGTTTCAAGGATAGTTGACTTTTGCCATTTCACAAAAATTTCCCAACTTCTCCAATGCATATCTTGCTCAATTTTGATCATATGAACATGTTCTTGGACATTTTGGAAAGGTCTTGAAGTCCTCTAACCAATGCCTTTGGTCCCATGTCATTTGAATTTACCAATCTCAAGTTATGGTCTTTGACTTAAAGTGCCTTTTTGTTGACTTTTGAAAATGACCTATAATGTTGAAATTGATAACTTTTTGTGAGAGCATTTCTTGGACTTGGAATGTGAAGATGAGTTGTAGGAAATGTCATCCCCTTCAAAATGAGCATTGGATGGGATTTTTATGATGAACCATGAAAAAGTTATGCCTTGGTCAAGTTATAGTTGACTTTTCAGCTGTCCAAAAATGGAAACTTTTGCATCTTGATGATTTTTGAGCCATGCTTGTGAAATCATGGTCAAGATTTGACCAAATGATGATTGTGGCTTAAAAATAATATGTTGACCAAAATTTTTGACTTTTGACTGCCAAATGACCATTTTGCCCCTATAGTTGATTGTGAAGCAATTAGGGTTTTTGACTGTGCAACTTGACTTTGTGAGCCTTGAAACTTGACATGTAGGTGCTTGACAATGTATATGAGCATATGGGACTTGATTGAGCCCTTGAAAACCTCAACTTCCTTGCAAGAACCAAAACCCTAATTTTGACTGGCTTAGGAGGGTGCTTGACTGTGTAGCCCTTGAGTAGACTTGAGCAAATCTAGATGATGCCTGTCAAAACTTTGAAGAATATGGGATGGAAAATTTTGGGGTACAACAGTTGCCCCTGTTCAATCTTCTTAGACCTGAGGATGTAGATTGGCTTGTGTGCCTTTCGTGATCCGAAGGTGGAAGATGATTGAACACTAAAGTGCCTAGAAATTTGCACTCACATAGTAGAGTATCAGCAGTGTGATGTCGGGAATGGGCTTACAGATGCCATTTGGAGAGATGGTGGATAGGAGGATGGGCTTATAGATGCCATCTGGAGATGTGACAGAACCTTGTCGGGAATGGGCTTATAGATGCCATTTGGAAGTGTAATGGATAGTTGTGGAGATGGGCTTATAGATGCCATCGGGAGTGTCGATCGTGTAAGAGATTCCTTAGTGAGAATTTGCGTACTTGAGAAAGAAAGAAAATTTCCTGGCCTGTTACAGGTGTTGATCTTCAAACTCTTCATGTAGATATGCCCTGGCTGGATATAGGTGTCGAATCTACAATTGGTTGCTCACAGATGTGCCCTGGTTAGATACAGGAATCGAATCCGGAACTTCAAAAGGTTGCTCACAGACGTGCCCTGGCTGGATACAGGTATCGAATCTACAAACAAACATCTGCGGATATGCCCTGGCTAGATACAGGAATCGAATCTTCAAACTCTTTAGATGTGCCCTGGCTAGATACAGGAATCGAATCTAGAAACTCTTCAGACGTGCCCTGGCTAGATACAGGAATCGAATCTGGAATTAGTCGTCAACAGATATGCCCTGGCTGGATACAGGAATCGAATCTTCAAACTCTTCAGATGTGCCCTGGCTAGATACAGGAATCGAATCTGGAATTAGTCGTCAACAGATATGCCCTGGCTGGATATAGGAATCGAATCTAGAATTAGTCGTCAACAGATATGCCCTGGCTGGATACAGGAATCGAATCTTCAAACTCTTCAGACGTGCCCTGGCTAGATACAGGAATCGAATCTGGAATTAGTCGTCAACAGATATGCCCTGGCTGTATACAGGAATCGAATCTTCAAACTCTTCAGACGTGCCCTGGCTAGATACAGGAATCGAATCTGGAATTAGTCGTCAACAGATATGCCCTGGCTAGATACAGGAATCGAATCTTCAAACTCTTCAGACGTGCCCTGGATGGATACAGGAATCGAATCTGGAATTAGTCGTCAACAGATATGCTCTGGATGGATACAGGAATCGAATCTTCAAACTCTTCAGATATGCCCTGGCTAGATACAAGAATCGAATCTGGAATTAGTCGTCAACAGATATGCCCTGGCTGGATACAGGAATCGAATCTTCAAACTCTTCAGATATGCCCTGGCTAGATACAGGAATCGAATCTGGAATTACGACTGTTGATAGTAATTATCTTTGGATTGACCTTTTTCCTGAAAAGGCAAAACATCAGTTGTATGCAATGTCATGGTGTATGAAATGCATGATGTCATGATGTTCAGAGATAGTGTAGTATGCACTTTATTATGTATGTAAACAGGATGTATGAAATGTGAAATGTCTATGAATGTATCTTCGTCTGGGCAATAAAGCCTTGACGAGTGCCGGGAAGTTTGTTGAATCCTGGGATGATGCTGAAGAGTGGAGTTCTTCATTTCCGTTGGGGATGATTGCAAGAATACCGGTAGGAGAAGATGACTCTGTTGGTGAATAAACTTGTTGGAGAGATTACTTTGCGGGGAATTACTCTGTGGGAAGAGATACTTCGCTGAGGTTTAATGATAACTCTGCTGGGGTTTCTGTTGATGAGCTTTGTTGAGGATTTGATGAACTCCGCTGGGGATAGGAAGAGATTCGCTGAGGACGATCTTTCCGTGGCAATTAGCTGAGGATAACCCAGTTATACCCTGGTAGGGAATAACCTTTGAATAAAGTCGGGGAGAGACGTTCGTATTCTGCGAGGGATAAGCTTCCAGAATCTACTGGGGATAAACTTCCAAAGTCTACTGGGGAGGATGATTCAACTCTCCTGGGGAAGCTTTTGAATTGTATTGGGGGAATGGCTCCACAAGGGTGTCTGTATTCCTCCAGGGAACAATCTTAGATCAAGACTGCCGGGGATGCTTGCTTAGGAACATTTGTATACTCTGTTCACTGGGGAATATTGAGATCTTCTGGGGAAAACCCAACTTCCTTAAGGTTGATAGTAGACTAACTCTGCTTGGGGAGAGTATTGCCGACTTGCTGGAAATATTGTGCCTTCTCGGGGCTGATTGGAGACCAACTCTGCTTGAGGAGAATTGTTGAATCTTGTTTTACTCGACGGGGAGTGAAGGTATCATGGTCGTTCTTCAGCCGAACCTACCTTGGTACCTTGGTGGATAGAGCAACTAGATTTCTTAGACAATTCTTATTGCCCCAGTTTCCGTGGAAGAAGGTGCCTGTAGAGGTGCTTGATGATTGACAAATCTTCTTCTGGTAAGCGAGTGACGGGACATAGTCGTACGCTTTGATCCCTAATTTTTTCCTGGACCGCCCTTTCGGGTTTTCAGTCCATCGGGATACCCCTTTTTGCCCAAGCCGCCTTTTCAGGTTTTCGACTTGCCGGGTATACAGATTTTTCATTTTCATCCCTTATTTTGCCCGAACCCTTTTGGTTCGTCGGAAAGCCCTTATTTTTGCCTAGGTGTGTCAACCTAGCGGGTCTTTGATTGTGCGTCGTATTCTTTCGACTATGTCCACGCTCTCAGGATGTAGGGAGGTGCCCCTGTTGTTGTGTTGCCATGCTACCAGAAGGTCTTTGTTGGATCGTGCCAGATTCGTCGTCGGAATTCATGTCCAATGCCCCAAGTGACTCAGGCTGAGGTTTACCCCAGGCTATTTGGCATTTGAGAGATTCTCTGAATCTTGATTGGACTTCCCCAGATGATGGGTAAAGATCATGCCATGCCCCTTGGTTGGGAGTGCTTTTGTTCATCAGATATTCTTCGTGCGAACTTCTATGCTGTTCAAACAAATAGTCATATGCAATCAATGTTATATTAAAAATGCAAAGCTTATGTCTGCCTGGCGAAGTCCTTGTGCATCGTTGTCGAAGTCAAAAACTATGTCAGGAATTAACATATCATGAGGACCATCCCTTTGAGCATAACCAAACTGTCTCCAAGCCAGGCATGGGTTATAAGTAATACCTCCTCTGATTCCAAGTAAAGGAACATTAGGGTACTCCCCACAACGATCAATGACAGTGACATCCTCTCTGGACCGAGGGCACCAATGTATATCTGCATGTGTAAGAGTCATCAGCCGTTGTGACCATCTCAAACCCCGCTCATTCTTCAAAACTGATTGTGGAAGGTGCGAAATAAACCACCTTCCCAGGAGAGGAGTGCAACACATAAGGACACCTCTTTTTCTCATGGTTCGAGTGTAACATGAGTGAAGGATGTCCCCCAGCAACGTAGGTATATGATTCCTGGACATGAAGATCTGGACAGCACTGACATCTATAAGCTGATCTGGGTTAGGGAACAACACCAAACCATAGACAAGGAGGGCCACAACTTCTTCAAAAGCTTGTAAGTCAAGGGATTTCCAACATTCATGGGCCTTTTCAAACAGAAACCTGGCTAAGAACCCTTTGATACCACTTCTAACTTCCCAATGTCCCTTGAGGTCAGATGACTGTAGGTGCAAGGCTTTAGCAATCTCTTCAAGCTTGGGTTCCTTTTCTGTACCGTTGTAGGGTAGTTGATCAAGGATAGGGATCTTCAGGAGCCGGGAGAACTCCTCCAATGTAGGTACCAACTGATAATCCAAGAAGGTGAAACAGTGATGCAGAGGGTCAAAGAACTGGAACAGGACTTTTATCATATCTTCCTCAATGTTGGTGTTGACCAAGCTGATGAGACTTCCATGTCTTTCACTGAATGAAGAGTTCTCAGGAATCCTGGATATAAGCTCCTTAAGCTGAGGAGGGATCCTTACAGGGCTGATTTGAATTGTCTTTCTGTGAACAGTTTCCATGTCCTACAACACAAGAACAAAGATGAAGATTTGAACCCCTGAAATGGTTAGTCAATGCATATGATGCTGGATGATGTCATGATGCTATGATTAAACACACCACAGATATTTACAAAGACAAACATGTAAGGCACACAAGGCACACAAGACAAGCCCTTAGGGTTTAAGGCCAGCATGGGGTCTGGGTAGTACCCTCTTGAAGTTGGTGGGTTCAACCTGTCCTATTAGAAGTAACCGGGTTCTAAGGGTCCCAATATCACGAGATTGCTTTCATTGTTCATCGTTTCGATTTAGCCACTGAACTGGCGACCGAAATATTCCAGGAAAGCAACCCTCAACTGAGTGTAGTATCGAGTATCAACCAACCTCGGACTGCACCAAAGTCAGTTATCTCACTACCCTAAAGAGGCCAAGATAGTTCAATTAAGGTTCCTAAGGTCTGTTGATGCTTCATGACACCACGCGGAGGCCCCGTACTCTCCTTGACTGAACTCAAGGGTTACCGGTACACACCAAAGTGCCACATCAACGTAGCAGACTGTTTCAACCATGTCGGTATACCCCGCACAGTTCCCTTACAGCCTTGTTGCTACTTTCTAAGAAGGTATCCCCCAGATCCGGGTTAGGATCTATAGAACTCCCAAGCAACCCACAATAATAAAGCAAGCAAGGAAAGCAATTGAAAACACAATGATCTTAGTCCTAAGGTAAACCCCACTTTATAATGTCCCCAGCAGAGTCGCCAGTTCTGTGATCGGTGGATCTGGAACTGACTGTTTAACGCTGGTTCGCGAAATGTCGCGGAAGCAAGAGTCGCCACCGTCTTTTATTTTCTCCAAATGGAAAGGACAAAAGCACAGAAAAATTCCTTATAGAGATTGCTCTCAGTTTGGGAGGTAGGTTATAGAAAGGGAAGGTGTTAGCACCCTTTCTATCCATGGTTATCCATGGGCTCTTAGATACTTGCTCATTTGTGTTTTCAAAAATGGTTTGTTTGCTTTTCAACTGTGGGTTTTAAAAAAAGTTTCTTTTGAAAATTTCAGTTCGACTCTTGTATCGGTCCTCAAGAGTGTTTGAAAAGTTGCTTTCGAAAGCTTTTTGAAAAGGTGTCGGTGTGAAAAGTATTTTTGATTTGTTTTGAAATTAGAGCAAGTACCTAGAGTTGTCTACCTACCCTAAGGAATTCGTCTGTGTAAATGTCCTTTAAAGTAGTGCCATCCCACCATTGAGAGGTAGGTAGCACCATCGTTGGAGGTGTTCGGGTCAATTCGAGGTTCGGGACATGGTGATCACCAGAGCAATGGGAAGACACCTTAGAAGCTACCCTCATGCCAGGTTCCCGGATCATGAGGACTTACTAAGACATCCTCTACTCGACGATCACCTTTCGAGGCAAGGCAACAGCGAGGCGTACCCTAGGGGTGGTGTGTGATTTGTGTGTCATGTTCATTTGCATTTATCTTGTTCATGTCAAAGTGATCTACGCTTTTGTTTTTATTTTCGTCATTCATTCTTGCATGCCATTATTAACAGTTAAAAGTTGTGGAAATATAAAGTTCTAAACTATTACAAAGGCGCGGGTCCACATCGCCAAATTAAAATCCAGGACCCGATTTGACAGAAAGTAAATAAAGTGCGAGAAATAAAATGTCCGGGTTTACAAGGCTTTGGGAGAGTTACATTAATATTATAAGAAATAAAATAAAATGCGCGAATTGGAATTATAATTGGAAGCGAGGGCGTTGGACCCTTTTTAATGAAATTAAATTATTATTAATTAATGAAATTAAAATGAAAAAGAAATTGTTTTGCAGTTTTTTGGTATTTATGATTTTTTATGGGAATTAAAGGAAATTGAGAAATTAACCCTAATTCTAGTTTTATTTATTTATTAAGGAAAACATGTTAAAATTAAACCTAAAATTAATCTAATTATTTACATGGTAATTTATTTACAAAAATAATATTTAATAATTAATTATGGTGAAAGAAAAGAAAAAAGAATAAAAAATACTTTAAAACCCTAATTCTACCAATTTTTAAGTTTATTAAAATTACCCTAAATTTATATCTAATTAATTAGTGAGATTTATTTACAAAAATACTAATTAAATAAAACATATTTTAATTTTTGTCTTTTCTGATTTTTATACTATTTTTATGTGAAATTAATTTTTATTGAATTAAAAGAAAATAATGGAATTAAAACAAATAATAAAAATAAATCAAAGAAAAATATAAAGAAATACAATACCAAGGGGGTGCTGTCCCCAATTGGAGGTTATTGCTTAGTAATTCAGGCCCATTAAGCCTTGGCCCTTCTGACTTTTCTGCTAGCGTGTATTTTCTTTGACTCATGTCCATGATGATCTTCAAAGCATGGCCCTTTGATTGATCTTGATAAGTGCGTGGCATGCTGGGACCATGGGTTGTATGGTGGCCTTCAGGGGGTAAACTGCACAGGATAACGTTAGAAAAAATATTATGGAAAGGGAGGGGGACCTGGGATTCGAACCCAGGTCCTAGAGGTTACCAATACCAAGCCTTGCCACTGAAGCTCTTCACGCGCGTTGTATATTGTATAGGAGACAAATAATATAAGATAAAACAAATGGTTAGTGGAACTTTAGCGTGAAAATTCAAACGAACCACTTATGCCTTGACACTTCATCATCTTCCCCGTTTTGCTTTTTTCCCTGAAATATAAAAGAGGTTAACGGGGGTTTTAAACCCCCCCAAAATATGCATTTTTTAATAATAGCGAACAGGCCATGGTATCACATAAATTAGGCGCGAGGGTTGCTTTAGAATCGTCCAAGCATGCTGAATTCAACCATGGTATCA
Source organism: Vicia faba (assembly GCA_948472305.1). Classification (NCBI taxonomy): domain Eukaryota; kingdom Viridiplantae; phylum Streptophyta; class Magnoliopsida; order Fabales; family Fabaceae; genus Vicia; species Vicia faba. The sequence continues at coordinate 1,694,892,977 of OX451737.1, read as the reverse complement.
TGGTGTCTCAATTTTACAGTAGCTAGAAACGCCTAAATTGAAACTTGAAGAACCCTAGCTGGCTCTAATGGTGAAATCACGCACAGTGCTTAAAAACTCAATCAAATCATGTAGTTAGCTTTAGAATCAATCAATGAACACAAATCAAATATTAAAAACGCATGAATCATGATGCAAGAATGTGAAAAAAAATTCTGTACAGGACGCGATCGTTCTCACGTTTCTTGGTGTTAGAGCTTATGGTTTTGATTCAAACTCCTTCCTTGAAGTCTCAGCAAGACAATGGAACAATTATTTTGGCTTGAATCGCCATAGAACCTAGTTTTCAGTTTTTGGAATTTTTGTCAAAAAACTCAAGTTTGGTTATGGATTTCTGGCGCAGCTGGGAGGTCATGAACATTAGGGTTGGCATTGGTATATATGTGTGAATGATTAGGGTTGGAAATTTGGTCCAAAGAATCCTTGAATTGATGAGAAAATATTTGATTTTCCATGCCATAATTTTCCAATCTTTTCATGCATATTTTCTACCAAATCATGTTCAATCACATGGATTCTTTCCCTATCTAATGATGCACGAAAATCTGAAGTTATCCTATGCACAAAAAGATTTGATTGACTTGCTTTGGTATTTTTCACATATTTATTTTAATTAAATGAATTATTAATAATTAAAATCCAAATAAATAAATAAAAATGATAAAAAAAACTTCCCTTTGGGCCAAATGGTCGTGCACATGCTTTGGATGATCAATCTTGGAAGAAAAAGAGGCCCATTAGCATTTTTAAGACCTTTGAAGCAATGTTGACTTTTCAAAATATCCAAAAATTTCCCAACTTCCACAAGGCATAACTTGCTCCATTTTTAAGCTTTGCTCATGTTCTTGGACATTTTGGAAAGGTCTTTGAGTCCTCTAACCAATGTCCTTGGTCTCATGTCATTTTGATTTACCAATATCAAGTTATGGCCTTTGACTTAAAGTGCCTTTTTGTTGACTTTTGAAAATGACCTATAATGTTGAAATTGATAACTTTTTGTGAGAGCATTTCTAGGACTTGAAGTGTGAAGAGGAGTTGTAGTAAATGTCATTCTCTTCAAAATGAGCTTTGGATGGAAATTTTTTGATAATCCATGTGGAAGTTATGCCTTGGTCAAGTTACAGTTGACTTTTTCAACTGTCCAAATATGGAAACTTTTGCATCTTGAGACTTTTTGAGCCAAGCTTTGAGAATCATGATCAAGCATTGATCAAATGATGTTTGTGGCTTCAAAATGAGATGTTGACCAAAAATTTGAACTTTTGACTGTCAAATGACCATTTTGCCCCTACAGTTGACTGTAGTGTAATTAGGGTTTTTGACTGTGCAATTTTGTGCTGTAAGTCTTGAAACTTGATATGAGGATGCTTGACCATGTTTATAAGCATGTGGGACTTGATTGGACCCTTGGAAACTTCCTTTTCTTTGTCAGAACCAAAACCCTAATTTTGACTGTTAGGAGGCCCTTGAACTGTGCAACCCTTGGGGAATTTTTTGAAGCTTTGACTTGGCAAATTTTGAAGAATATGGGAGGGCAAATTTTGGGGTACAACAGTTGCCCCTGTTCAATCTTCTTAGACCTGAGGATGCAGATTGGCTGACGTGCCTTTCGTAATCCGAAGGTGGAAGATGATTGAACACTAGAGTGCCCAGAAATTTGCGCTCACATAGTAGTGTGATGATGGGAATGGGCTTATAGATGCAATTTGGAGATTGATGGATAGGATGATGGGCTTATAGATGCCATGCTAAGAGATGGTAGATGGTGGATGGGCTTATAGATGCCATCTGGATGTCGATCGCGTAAGAGATTCCTTAGCGAGAACTTGCGTACCTGCAAAAGAAAACATGATTACCTGACCTGTTACAGGAGTTGATCTTTAGATTCTTTGTATAGATGTGTCCTGACTGGTTACAGGAGCTGGATCTGGATCTTCAAAAGGTGATGAATGAACCAGGGATGGTTACTACCTCAACAGGAACGCTGAGAGAACCTCGGACGATTACTACCTCTGCAGTAACGGGGAGAGAATCTGGGGTGATTACTACCTCAACAGTAACGCTGAGAGAATCTTGGGCGACTTCTACCTCAACAGTATCATTGAGAGAATCTTGGGCGATTACTACCTCCGCAGTAACGGGGAGAGAACCATAGGCGACTACAACCTCAACAGTAATCATTGAGAGAATCTTGGATATCTTCTACTGAGTCTTTATCAGGAAAATCTGTTAGGGGTCGATTTAGCTGGACTAGAGAAGGCCTTTGACGGGATAAGAAACAGAAAAATCTTAGGGTCGATTTAACTGAACCGATCTAGGTCTTGAAATCTTCAACTGGATAAGAAACAGGGAGATCTTAGGGTCGATCTGACTGAACCAGAGAAGGCCTTGGACTGGATAAGAAACAGAAAAATCTTAGGGTCGATTTAACTGAACCGGTCTAGGTCTTGAAATCTTCAACTGGATAAGAAACAGGGAGATCTTAGGGTCGATCTGACTGAACCAGAGAAGGCCTTGGACTGGATAAGAAACAGAAAAATCTTAGGGTCGATTTAACTGAATCGGTCTAGGTCTTGAGATGTAGCTGAGAACTTAACTGAATCTTTCCTGAAAGGTAAAGGTCAGTCATATGCGATGCATGATATGGATCAAGTAATGATGTTCTCAACATAAATGAGATTTGTAAGATATGATACGTATATGCATGCTATAATGTATGAAAATGCGATGTTTATGAATGTATGTTTTTCGTCTAGGAAAGTAAATCCTTGACGGGTGCCGGGAAGTCACTCCTGGGCTGATGTTTGAAGAATAGATCTTCGTTTCCGCTGGGGATGATAGTCGCAAGAATACCGGTAGGAGAAAATGACTCCGTTGGGAAATAAACTTGGCGAATGGACTACTCTGCGGGGAGAAAAGTACTCTAACGATCTTGCTGGGAAGCAATACTCTGTGGGGAGAGAGATACTTTGCTGGAATGTTGATATTAATTTGTTGGGGATACCATTGATATATTGGAAGTGTTAATAGATTTCGCTGGGGATAAGAGGATTTCGTCGAGGTCGATCTTTCCGTGGATTTTGGCTGAGGATAACCCAGTTATATCCTGTTAGGAAATAACTCTTTGAATAAAGCCGGGAGACGTGTTCGTACTCTGCGAGGATAAGCTTCCAGAATCTGCTGGGGATAAGCTTACTGCTTGGGGAGATGGATTCCAACTTTCCTGGGGAAACTGGATTGGACTCTCTTGGGGAAGTAACTCCAATGAATGTTTGATATACCGCCGGGGAACAATCCTTAGACCAAGATTGTCGGGGATGCTTGTTAAGAATGCATATATATTGCTGGGGAATGTTGAAATCTGCTGGAGGATACCCAACTTCCTTAAGGTTTGATTGTAACTGGAGGAGAGTGTACTGACTTGTTGGCTCACTCTCTGGGGAATTAAGATGTGTTGGTTATGTTCTTCGGCTGAACCTACCTTGATACCTTGGAGGACGGAACAATTAGATTGCTTAGACAACTCCTTATTGCCCCTGTTTCTAATGTTACCTGTAATTAATCCTTTGTTTCGTATGCAAATATTCATGAGTTAGCAAATTATCGTCAATGCATATATCACAAATTGAACCTTGGACGTTCTTCGCAAAACAAAACAGAAAAGGAAAAACATTTGGCAATTTTAACTGAAAAGTGATTTTTGTATTGATTTTTGAATTGCCCGTAAATAGGCCTTTTATGTACAAGAGGTTGACGTCCTAGTAAGAGAACGCCGCCGAACAAAAGAGTTTATACAAATTTTGTACAAGAGAGAATAAAACAGCTGTGTGAAATGAATGATCCACTGGGTTTCAACTCTGCTATTGTCTTTATAACTCCGAGCGTCTCATCACTTGATGACCTTGGTTGAAGGTGAAACTGACTGATCGATGCCGTCTGAACTTGGTGTAGATACCGGATTCTGGATGCAAAGTGATCCAATGGGACATAGTATTACGCTTTATCCCTGACTTTTGCCTGGACCGCCCTTTCGGGTTTTCAGTCCACCGGGATACCCCTTTTTGCCCAAGCCGCCTTTTCAGGTTTTCGACTTGCCGGGTGTACAGATTTTTTCATTTCATCCCTTCATTTTGCCCGAACCCTTTTGGTTCGCCGGGAAGCCCTAATTTTTGCCTAGGTATGTCAACCTAGCGGGTCTTTTTTTTATGCGTAGTATCTTTTTACTATGTCTACATTGGCGGGGTGAGGAAGGTCGTCACCATCCATGTTGGTTAGAATCATGGCTCCTCCTGAGAACACATGTTTAACCACAAATGGCCCTTCATACGTAGGGGTCCATTTGCCCCTTGGATCACTCTGAGGAAGGATGATTCGCTTGATTACCAGATCCCCAACTTGATATTCCTGTGGTCTGACCTTTTTGTTAAATGCCCTGATCATCCGTTTCTGATACGTCTGACCATGACAGATAGCAGCAAGTCTCTTTTCATCAATAAGGTTTAGCTGATCAAGTCGTGTCTGGATCCAATCATCTTCGTTCAGATTTGCATCCTTCATTATCCGGAGAGAGGGTATTTGCACTTTGATCGGTAAGACTGCCTCCATACCGTAGACCAAGGAGAAAGGAGTTGCCCCGGTTGACGTCCTGGCTGAGGTACGGTACCCATGTAGAGCGAACGGTAACATCTCGTGCCAATCTTTGTAAGTCACTGTCATCTTCTGCACGATTTTCTTCATATTCTTATTTGCTGCTTCTACAGCCCCATTCATCTTCGGTCTGTAAGGAGAAGAGTTATGGTGCTGTATCTTAAATTGCTCGCAGAGCTCAGTGATCATCTTGTTATTAAGATTGGTACCGTTGTCTGTAATGATCCTTTCTGGGACGCCGTACCGACAGATCAGGTTATGCCGAATGAACAGTGCCACAACAGTCTTGGTTACCGTAGCGTAGGAGGCTGCTTCAACCCACTTCGTGAAATAGTCAATCGCCACCAGAATGAAGCGATGTCCGTTAGATGCCGTAGGTTTAATCTCACCGATCATGTCTATGCCCCACATTGCAAACGGCCAAGGCGCAGTCAGAACATTCAAAGGAACTGGAGGAACATGCACCTTGTCTGCGTATATCTGGCACTTATGGCATGTCCGAGAGTGCTGGTAACAGTCAGCTTCCATGGTGGACCAGAAATACCCTGCCCGAAGGATTTTCTTCGCCATAGTGTGTCCACTGGAATGTGTTCCGAAGGTCCCTTCATGTAGCTCTTCCATGATCCTTTCTGCTTCTGTCTTATCCACACAACGCAGTAAGGTCGAATCATGGTTTCGCTTGTACAAGATGCCGTTACTAAGGAAGAACTTTGCTGCGAACCTTCTCAGAAACTTTTTATCATTGACAGAGGCACCTTCAGGATACTCCTGAGCTTCCAAATATCTCTTCACCTCATGGTACCAAGGCTTCTCAGTCACCAATTCAGTCTCGAGATCACAACAGTATGCTGGTTCGTCCAGTTTCCAGATGATGATCCGGGGAGCCTCATTATCCCATTTGACCTTGAACATAGAAGACATTGTAGCTAACGCGTCCGCTAACTGATTCTCCTCTCTCGGGAAATGTTCAAAAGTTATCTTCGTGAAGTGAGGGATCAATGTCAACACACATTCTCTGTAAGGAATAAGATTCGGATGTTTCGTATCCCACTCGCCTTTGATCTGATTGATCACAAGAGCGGAATCTCCGAAGACACTCAGAAACTTGATCCTTAAGTCGATCGCAGCTTGAAGACCCATGATGCACGCCTCATACTCTGCCATGTTGTTGGTACAGTTGAAACATAGCCGGGCAGTGAGTGGAGTATGAGTGCCTTGAGGAGATATGATCACAGCGCCGATGCCGTTACCCAAAGCATTGGAGGCTCCGTCAAAGTGTATAGACCATCGGGATCCTTCCTCAGGTCCTTCATCCGGTCCAGGTATCTCACAATCAGTCACAATCATGATGCTCTCGTCCGGAAACTCGAAGTTCATTGACTGATAGTCGTCTACTGCCTGCTGTGCCAAGTGGTCTGCCAATACACTTCCCTTGATGGCTTTCTGGGTTGTGTATTGAATGTCATATTCTGTAAAGATCATTTTCCATCTTGCTATTCTCCCGGACAGAGCAGGCTTTTCAAATATGTACTTTATAGGATCCATCTTTGAGATCAACAAGGTAGTGTGAGTCAGCATATACTGTCTCAGCCGGGGAGCAGCCCATACCAAAGCACAGCAAGTTTTCTCAAGCAGTGAGTATCGGGTCTCACAGTCGGTAAACTTTTTGCTAAGGTAATAAATGGCGTGCTCTTTTCGGCCAGACTCGTCATGCTGCCCCAGCACACACCCCATTGAGTTGTCGAGTACCGTCAGGTATAGTATCAGAGGTCTCCCTTCAACCGGTGGCATAAGGATGGGTGGTTCTTGGAGATACTCCTTGATTCTGTCAAAAGCAGCCTGACATTCATCATTCCAACGTACTACCTGATCTTTCTTCAGCAACTTGAAGATTGGTTCACAAGTAGCAGTTAGGTGTGAGATGAACCGAGCAATGTAATTCAGGCGTCCTAGAAAGCCTTTGACTTCCTTCTCTGTCTTAGGAACTGGCATCTCTTGAATAGCTTTGACCTTGGCAGGGTCCACTTGAATACCCTTATCACTTACCACGAAGCCTAGCAACTTTCCAGATCTTACCCCGAAGGTGCACTTGTTCGGGTTTAACCTCATCTTGTACAACTTCAGACGGTCAAACAACTTCTGCAGATGATCTAGGTGTTCTCCCTCAGTCTGGGACCTTGCGATCATGTCGTCAACATACACTTCTATCTCATGATGGATCATGTCATGAAATAAAGCAACCATGGCACGTTGGTAGGTTGCCCCAGCGTTCTTCAGTCCAAAAGGCATGACCTTGTAGCAGAAGGTGCCCCACTGAGTAACAAATGTAGTCTTTTCCATGTCTTCAGGAGCCATCTTGATCTGATTATACCCTGAGAAGCCATCCATGAAAGAAAATACCTTGTGCTGAGCTGTATTGTCAACAAGGACATCAATGTGAGGTAGAGGGAAGTCATCTTTGGGGCTGGCCATGTTCAGATCCCTGTAGTCAACACACATTCTGACCTTTCCATCTTTCTTTGGTACTGGCACCACATTAGCAACCCACTGAGGGTAAGAAGTCACTGCAAGGAACCCAGCATCAAACTGTTTCATAACCTCGGCTTTGATCTTCTCAGACATCTCTGGACGCATACGGCGGACCTTTTGCTTAACCGGAGGGCAGTCTTCCTTGGTAGGTAAATGATGGACCACAATGTCAGTATCTAACCCAGGCATGTCTTCGTAGGACCAGGCAAAGATCTCCACATAATCATGTAGCATCTGAGTCAACCGTTGCTTCACGCTGAGCTCTAGGTTGGCACCAATCTTAACCTCCTTTCTGTCTGCCTCAGTACCCAGATTTATTGTTTCCACTGGCTCTTCATGTGGTTGAATTGCCCTCTCTTCCTGGAGTAACAGTCTTGCAAGCTCGTCAGGCACTTCGCAATCATCTTCACCTTCATCTTCGGCTAAGTTGATCGGATTTTCGAAGTCATAACTGGCAGTAGCAGAGTCGTTACCAGTGAGATCCAGAGTGGATTGAAACCTGTATGAGTGAGTGTGTGTAAATACAGCTGTTTTGAAATATATATAAAGGAAGGAAAGAAAGAAAAGGAGCATAAGATTCGAAATGCGAGAAAACGTCCAAGATTTTTATTTATGATATATGAAATGACAATTTATATGCCCTCACAAATGAAGCCACGGTGCCCCGGGTAAGACACCGGGCCATAGAGTTTCAAATCATTATTTATTACAAATAACAAAATCAAAGGAAATCATTACTCAGTAACAAGAGAAACAAGTAGGTTGTCCTTTGCAATCCAATTGCTAGGTCCACTGTCAGTTGCCGGGTAAATCCAGCTATCGAACTCAGCTTCATCCACTTCATCTTCGTCCCTAATAGCATTCACTCCATGAGTAGGCAGGGGAGCTGTCACTACATTAGGCTTTTCAGATGCCTCAAATTGTACCTCCTTGGCATCAATAAGGTCCTGCAGCTTGTTCCTTAAGGCCCAACAGTCATCAGTGGAATGCCCCGGGCTATCGGAGTGATAAGCACAGCGGGCATTTGGGTTATATTTGGGGGAGGCAGTGTTCACAACTTTTGGGGCCTCTCTGACAGTCACTAGATTGGTGGACAGCAACTGCGGCAAGATTTGCGATAGAGTCATACTCAAACGGGTGAACTCTCTCCGGGGTCTTTCAGCCCTTTGAGGATTGGTTTGCCGAGGAGTGGCAGCAGGCTTAGCAATCATCACCGCGTTGACAGACTGGCGGCGCTCAGGTTTCTCTTATCTCCTGGACCCGTATACAGCACTGGCCTCCTTTTTGAAGGGTTTCTTCTCAGAACTTGACGATGCACCCTTCGGAATCTTACCAGACTTCAACCCAGCCTCAATTCTCTCTCCAGTCAGAATAAGATCAGTGAACCCTGCAGACGAATTCCCGATAAGATGGTTGAAAAATGGCCCAGATAGGGTCCCCAGGAACATGTCTACCAACTCCCGATCAGTCAACGGAGGCTGCACCCTGCCAGCCAGATCCCTCCACTTCTGCGCATACTCTTTAAAACCTTCACTTGAACCTAACGACATACCCTGGAGTTGGGTACGTGTAGGGGCAAGGTCGGCATTATATTGATACTGCTTATAGAAAGCAGTAGCCAACTCCTCCCAGTTACGAACCTTGGTCCCATCCAGCTGATAGAACCATTCGAGATGAGTCCCTGAAAGACTCTCCTGGAAGAAATGGATCCACAAGTTCTTATCCACTGAGTACGGTTGAATCTTCCGCACGTAAGATCTGAGGTGTTGTTTGGGACAAGACGCCCCGTCATACTTGGTAAAGGATGGTGCTTTGAACTTGTGAGGAATAATCACACCAGGAGACAAACCCAAGTCTCCGAAATCCAGCTCAGGCACTTGTTGGATCTCCATAGCATTAAACCTGTCTTCCAACTGCTTATACCGGTCTTCAGCCGGAGGATACTGTTCCTCATCAAAATCAGTCTCGTTGTCGGAGACTACCGGACTAGGACCTGTTTCCCCTTGAGGGGTACCTTTGCCTATAGAAGAACCAGCCTCTTCATTCTGCAGAGTATTGCCAAACCTTCGGCCCGAGTTGAAAAGAACAGTTCTCCTCTTCTTCTTCTTTTTCAAGAGCAAAGCCTTCAGCTCTTCTTGGCCTTGAGCCAAACCCATGATTAATTCCTGAAATTGCGCATTCTGCGCCTGAAGAGCCTTGATGGACATCTCGGTTGATGATGAGTCAGGATTCATGATGCTGAAATAAACAGCGAAGAACAGTAAGCAACCTGAAAAGAAGAAAACCTGCTTATGCACATGATGAATGATATGTGTTTATGCAATGCATTCAAGGGTTCGAAAGTTCAAATTTGTTGTAGACAAACAAGGAACACACGTTATCATTAAGGAAATAATTATTCAGTACATCAGAGCCTCGTGGGCAAAAATTACAAAGCAAATCAATCCCAAAAGACACTACGCATCCTTTTTGGAGCTATGTAGGTGTTGAGATTCCTCTCCTCATGCAACAGGCGGGTGAGCTCCAAGACCTTCTTTTCACTAGCATGTAGACTGGTCTCAAGAGAATTCCGTTCTTCCTTAAGCTGGATCCAGCTCTTCTGCATCTCTTCCCAGGACGTAGGCATGTCAGGATGCTGAATGGTGTAGGACACTTCTCTTTCCAAGACTGGCTCTTTGATTACTGGGAGCATATGAGGATAAGGCATTATTAATTTCTGGGAGCGGGCACGTACCCACTTGAGATAAGGTTCCAACGGGATGGAGTTCCTGTGCCCCAGTGTCTTACTGTCTATCCTACTTGGCATCCTCCAAGCTCTGATAAATCTCTGGCGAAGTCCTTGTGCATCGTTGTCGAAGTCAAAAACTATGTCAGGAATTAACATATCATGAGGACCATCCCTTCGAGCATAACCAAACTGTCTCCAAGCCAGGCATGGGTTATAAGTAATACCTCCTCTGATTCCAAGTAAAGGAACATTAGGGTACTCCCCACAACGATCAATGACAGTGACATCCTCTCTGGACCGAGGGCACCAATGTATATCTGCATGTGTAAGAGTCATCAGTCGTTGTGACCATCTCAAACCCCGCTCATTCTTCAAAACTGATTGTGGAAGGTGCGAAATAAACCACCTTCCCAAGAGAGGAGTGCAACACATAAGGACACCTCTTTTTCTCATGGTTCGAGTGTAACATGAGTGAAGGATGTCCCCCAGCAACGTAGGTATAGGATTCCTGGACATGAAGATCTGGACAGCACTGACATCTATAAGCTGATCTGGGTTAGGGAACAACACCAAACCATAGACAAGGAGGGCCACAACTTCTTCAAAAGCTTGTAAGTCAAGGGAGTTCCAACATTCATGGGCCTTTTCAAACAGAAACCTGGCTAAGAACCCTTTGATACCACTTCTAACTTCCCAATGTCCCTTGAGGTCAGATGACTGTAGGTGCAAGGCTTTAGCAATCTCTTCAAGCTTGGGTTCCTTTTCTGTACCGTTGTAGGGTAGTTGATCAAGGATAGGGATCTTCAGGAGCCGGGAGAACTCCTCCAATGTAGGTACCAACTGATAATCCAAGAAGGTGAAACAGTGATGCAGAGGGTCAAAGAACTGGAACAGGACTTTTATCATATCTTCCTCAATGTTGGTGTTGACCAAGCTGATGAGACTTCCATCTCTTTCACTGAATGAAGAGTTCTCGGGAATCCTGGATATAAGCTCCTTAAGCTGAGGAGGGATCCTTACAAGGCTGATTTGAATTGTCTTTCTGCGAACAGTTTCCATGTCCTACAACACAAGAACAAAGATGAAGATTTGAACCCCTGAAATGGTTAGTCAATGCATATGATGTTGGATGATGTCATGATGCTATGATTAAACACACCACAGATATTTACAAAGACAAACATGTAAGGCACACAAGGCACACAAGACAAGCCCTTAGGGTTTAAGGCCAGCATGGGGTCTGGGTAGTACCCTCTTGAAGTTGGTGGGTTCAACCTGTCCTATTAGAAGTAACCGGGTTCTAAGGGTCCCAATATCACAGGATTGCTTTCATTGTTCATCGTTTCGATTTAGCCACTGAACTAGCGACCGAAATATTCCAGGAAAGCAACCCTCAACTGAGTGTAGTATTGAGTATCAACCAACCTCGGACTGCACCAAAGTCAGTTATCTCACTACCCTAAAGAGGCCAAGATAGTTCAATTAAGGTTCCTAAGGTCTGTTGATGCTTCATGACACCACGCGGAGGCCCCGTACTCTCCTTGACTGAACTCAAGGGTTACCGGTAAACACCAAAGTGCCACATCAACGTAGCAGACTGTTTCAACCATGTCGGTATACCCCGCACAGTTCCCTCACAGCCTTGTTGCTACTTTCTAAGAAGGTATCCCCCAGATCCGGGTTAGGATCTATAGAACTCCCAAGCAACCCACAATAATAAAGCAAGCAAGGAAAGCAATTGAAAACACAATGATCTTAGTCCTAAGGTAAACCCCACTTTATAATGTCCCCAGCAGAGTCGCCAGTTCTGTGATCGGTGGATCTGGAACTGACTGTTTAACGCTGGTTCGCGAAATGTCGCGGAAGCAAGAGTCGCCACCGTCTTTTATTTTCTCCAAATGGAAAGGACAAAAGCACAGAAAAATTCCTTATAGAGATTGCTCTCAGTTCGGGAGGTAGGTTATAGAAAGGGAAGGTGTTAGCACCCTTTCTATCCATGGTTATCCATGGGCTCTTAGATACTTGCTCATTTGTGTTTTCAAAAATGGTTTGTTTGCTTTTCAACTGTGGGTTTTAAAAAAAGTTTCTTTTGAAAATTTCAGTTCGACTCTTGTATCGGTCCTCAAGAGTGTTTGAAAAGTTGCTTTCGAAAGCTTTTTGAAAAGGTGTCGGTGTGAAAAGTATTTTTGATTTGTTTTGAAATTAGAGCAAGTACCTAGAGTTGTCTACCTACCCTAAGGAATTCGTCTGTGTAAATGTCCTTTAAAGTAGTGCCATCCCACCATTGAGAGGTAGGTAGCACCACCGTTGGAGGTGTTCGGGTCAATTCGAGGTTCGGGACATGGTGATCACCAGAGCAATGGGAAGACACCTTAGAAGCTACCCTCATGCCAGGTTCCCGGATCATGAGGACTTACTAAGACATCCTCTACTCGACGATCACCTTTCGAGGCAAGGCAACAGCGAGGCGTACCCTAGGGGTGGTGTGTGATTTGTGTGTCATGTTCATTTGCATTTATCTTGTTCATGTCAAAGTGATCTACACTTTTGTTTTTATTTTCGTCATTCATTCTTGCATGCCATTATTAACAGTTAAAAGTTGCGGAAATATAAAGTTCTAAACTATTACAAAGGCGCGGGTCCACATCGCCAAATTAAAATCCAGGACCCGATTTGACAGAAAGTAAATAAAGTGCGAGAAATAAAATGTCCGGGTTTACAAGGCTTTGGGAGAGTTACATTAATATTATAAGAAATAAAATAAAATGCGCGAATTGGAATTATAATTGGAAGCGAGGGCGTTGGACCCTTTTTAATGAAATTAAATTATTATTAATTAATGAAATTAAAATGAAAAAGAAATTGTTTTGCAGTTTTTTGGTATTTATGATTTTTTATGGGAATTAAAGGAAATTGAGAAATTAACCCTAATTCTAGTTTTATTTATTTATTAAGGAAAACATGTTAAAATTAAACCTAAAATTAATCTAATTATTTACATGGTAATTTATTTACAAAAATAATATTTAATAATTAATTATGGTGAAAGAAAAGAAAAAAGAATAAAAAATACTTTAAAACCCTAATTCTACCAATTTTTAAGTTTATTAAAATTACCCTAAATTTATATCTAATTAATTAGTGAGATTTATTTACAAAAATACTAATTAAATAAAACATATTTTAATTTTTGTCTTTTCTGATTTTTATACTATTTTTATGTGAAATTAATTTTTATTGAATTAAAAGAAAATAATGGAATTAAAACAAATAATAAAAATAAATCAAAGAAAAATAGAAAGAAATACAATACCAAGGGGGTGCTGTCCTCAATTGGAGGTTATTGCTTAGTAATTCAGGCCCATTAAGCCTTGGCCCTTCTGACTTTTCTGCTAGCGTGTATTTTCTTTGACTCATGTCCATGATGATCTTCAAAGCATGGCCCTTTGATTGATCTTGATAAGTGTGTGGCATGCTGGGACCATGGGTTGTATGGTGGCCTTCAGGGGGTAAACTGCACAGGATAACGTTAGAAAAAATATTATGGAAAGGGAGGGGGACCTGGGATTCGAACCCAGGTCCTAGAGGTTACCAATACCAAGCCTTGCCACTGAAGCTCTTCACGCGCGTTGTATATTGTATAGGAGACAAATAATATAAGATAAAACAAATGGTTAGTGGAACTTTAGCGCGAAAATTCAAACGAACCACTTATGCCTTGGCACTTCATCATCTTCCCCGTTTTGCTTTTTTCCCTGAAATATAAAAGAGGTTAACGGGGGTTTTAAACCCCCTAAAATATGCATTTTTTAATAATAGCGAACAGGCCATGGTATCACATAAATTAGGCGCGAGGGTTGCTTTAGAATCGTCCAAGCATGCTGAATTCAACCATGGTATCATGGTGTCTCAATTTTACAGTAGCTAGAAACGCCTAAATTGAAACTTGAAGAACCCTAGCTGGCTCTAATGGTGAAATCGCGCACAGTGCTTAAAAACTCAATCAAATCATGTAGTTAGCTTTAGAATCAATCAATGAACACAAATCAAATATTAAAAACGCATGAATCATGATGCAAGAATGTGAAAAAAAATTCTGTACAGGACGCGATCGTTCTCACGTTTCTTGGTGTTAGAGCTTATGGTTTTGATTCAAACTCCTTCCTTGAAGTCTCAGCAAGACAATGGAACAATTATTTTGGCTTGAATCGCCCTAGAACCTAGTTTTCAGTTTTTGGAATTTTTGTCAAAAAACTCAAGTTTGGTTATGGATTTCTGGCGCAGCTGGGAGGTCATGAACATTAGGGTTGGCATTGGTATATATGTGTGAATGATTAGGGTTGGAAATTTGGTCCAAAGAATCCTTGAATTGATGAGAAAATATTTGATTTTCCATGCCATAATTTTCCAATCTTTTCATGCATATTTGCTACCAAATCATGTTCAATCACATGGATTCTTTCCCTATCTAATGATGCACGAAAATCTGAAGTTATCCTATGCACAAAAAGATTTGATTGACTTGATTTGGTATTTTTCACATATTTATTTTAATTAAATGAATTATTAATAATTAAAATCCAAATAAATAAATAAAAATGATAAAAAAACTTCCCTTTGGGCCAAATGGTCGTGCACATGCTTTGGATGATCAATCTTGGAAGAAAAAGAGGCCCATTAGCATTTTTAAGACCTTTGAAGCAATGTTGACTTTTCAAAATATCCAAAAATTTCCCAACTTCCACAAGGCATAACTTGCTCAATTTTTAAGCTTTGCTCATGTTCTTGGACATTTTGGAAAGGTCTTTGAGTCCTATAACCAATTTCTTTGGTCCCATATCATTTTGATTTACAAATCTCAAGTTATGGCCTTTGACTTAAAGTGCCTTTTTGTTGACTTTTGAAAATGACCTATAATGTTGAAATTGATAACTTTTTGTGAGAGAATTTCTAGGACTTGAAGTGTGAAGAGGAGTTGTAGGAAATGTCATTCTCTTAAAAATGAGCTTTGGATGGAAATTTTCTGATAATCCATGTGGAAGTTATGCCTTGGTCAAGTTACAGTTGACTTTTTCAACTGTCCAAATATGGAAACTTTTGCATCTTGAGACTTTTTGAGCCAAGCTTTGAAAATCATGATCAAGCATTGATCAAATGATGTTTGTGGCTTCAAAATGAGATGTTGACCAAAAATTTGAACTTTTGACTGTCAAATGACCATTTTGCCCCTACAGTTGACTGTAGTGCAATTAGGGTTTTTGACTGTGCAATTTTGTGCTGTAAGTCTTGAAACTTGATATGAGGATGCTTGACCATGTTTATAAGCATGTGGGACTTGATTGGACCCTTGGAAACTTCCTTTTCTTTGTCAGAACCAAAACCCTAATTTTGACTGTTAGGAGGCCCTTGAACTGTGCAACCCTTGGGGAATTTTTTGAAGCTTTGACTTGGCAAATTTTGAAGAATATGGGAGGGAAAATTTTGGGGTACAACAGACCTTGTTCTTCAGAACCCAACAATTGTCCGTAGTATGCCCCGGGCTATCAGAATGGTATGCGCACCTATCGTTGGGATGGTAGTTAGGAGCAGAAGTGTTTGGATTCCGGAGTGGAGCCCTTAAGGTAATCAGCCCTGCCTTCAACATTTGCTGTAGTGCTTGATCCAGTGACATGTTGATCTTAGTGAACTGTCTCTTGGGTGCGACCTCCTTACGTTGCTGCCCCTGTCCTTGTTGAGCAGGCCTAGGATTAGAGATCTGGGTTGCCCCTACATGTTGATCATGGCGACCCTTTTTACTATGCACAGCATTGGACTCCTTCTTCCCACTGTAAGGCTTTTTATGAGCATCAGCAGGTGCAGCTTCTTGAATCTTTCCAACCTTGATACCAGCTTCAATCCTCTCCCCGGTCAAGATCAAATATGTAAACCCAGCAGAAGAATTCCCAATCAGATGGTTGAAGAAAGGACCAGACAGGGTCCCCAAGAACATGTCGACGAGTTCACAGTCAGTCAAAGGCGGCTGCACCCTTCCAGCCAGATCTCTCCACCTTTGTGAATACTCCTTAAAACCTTTACCCGTCCCAAGTGACATACCCTGGAGTTGGGTACGCGTGGGAGCGAGGTCAGAATTATACTGATATTGCCTGTAAAACGCAGTAGCCAAGTCCTCCCAGTTACGAATACTGGTTCCATCCAGTTGATAGAACCATTCGAGTTGAGTCCCTGAAAGACTTTCCTGGAAGAAATGGATCCATAGATTCTTGTCAACAGTGTAAGGTTGGATCTTCCTTACATAGGATCTGAGATGCAACTTAGGGCAGGAAGCCCCGTCGTATTTCGCAAAGGCAGGCGCCTTGAACTTTTGAGGGATCACCACCCCAGAAGATAAACCTAGGTCCCCAAAGTCCAACCCAGACACACGTTGAATCTCCATAGCATTTAACCGGTCCTCTAGCTGTTTGTACCTGTCCTCAGCAGGAGGGTATTGTTCATCATTGAAATTTGTCTCGGTGTCAGAGATTACGGGACTAGGAACCCTTCCCTCTTGGTGACTGCCTTCCCCAACAGATGGAGTAGTCCGCTCAGCTTCATTCTGCAGTGTATTCCCAGATCTGCGTCTAGGGTTGAACAAAACAGTCCTCTTCTTCTTTTTCTTCAAAAGCAGAGTCTTCAATTCCTGTTGTCCTTGGGCTAAGCTCATGACCAGTTCCTGGAACTGGGCGTTCTGGGCCTGGAGGGCCTTGATAGCTTGTTCATTGGATGATTCAGGATTCTTGATGACTGTTAAAATAAACAGCGAAGAAGGTAAGTGACCTGTAACAAGGGTACCTGTAATGCCATGATATGTATGATATGCATGCGATGTTTTCGAGGATCTCGCGGGGTAAACAGAGAAACTTGTTAGAATTGGAATTCGGTAGCTTGATTGAAGGAACTTCATGTCGTTGAGAGTCCTTCTTCAAGAGTCAAAGCTCACCATATCGAGTGGGTCATAGCCCCTGACTCAAGTTATCAACCTTGGCTAGGGGAAAATAAATCCCCTTTGCCCCTTGCTAGACATTTGATTCATCATGACCTGCATCACAAACCCTTGAGATCCTTGAAATGGATTAGTCCTTATGTAGGATGCATGTAATGGTATGATGTTATGCTATGCATGGAGTGATGTAAGTAGGCCCTGTAATGAGTCCCAATTAAGGACTGCAAACAAAACCTGTAAGGAATTCGTGTTGTTAGATAACAAGTATGCAAGCAGTTCAAGTATGAAGGCACACAAGTCATACAGAGCCCTTAGAGTTTAGGCCAGCATGGGGTTTGGGTACTACCCTCTTGAAGTTGGTGGGCTCAAACCTGTCCTATCAAAAGTAACCGGGTTCTAAGGAGCTCAAGATCATTGGGTTATTTTCTATGTTCATTGTTTTGATTTAGCCACTGGACTGGCGATCAAAATATTCCAAGAAAACAACCCTCAATGAGTGTAGTATCGAGTATCAACCAACTTCGGACTGCACCAAAGTCAGTCATCTCACTACCCCTAAAGAGGCCAGGATGGTCAAGTAAGGTTCCTAAGGTCAGTTGATGCTTCACGACACCACGCGGCGGCCCCGTACTCTCCTTGACTTGACTCAAGGGTTACCGGTACTCACCAAAGTTCCACATCAACGTAGCAAACTGCTTCAACCGTGTCGGTATACCCCGCACAGTTCCCTCACAGTTTTGTTGCTACTTTCTAAAAGGTATCCCCCAGATCCGGGTTAGGACCTATGAAACTCCCAAAACAGGCCCACAATATTAAAGCAAACAAACAAGCAATTGAAAACATAAGAGTGGTCTAATCCCTAAGGTACACCTCACTTATTGATTCCCCAGCAGAGTCTCCAGTTCTGTGATCGGTGGGAATAGAACTGGCTGTTTGTTAAGCTGGTTTCGCGAAATGTCGCGGTAAGCAAGAGTCGCCACCGTCTTTTATGTTCTCCAACATGGAAAGGACAAAAGCACAACAAAATTCCTTATTCGAGATGTCTCTCGGTTTGGGAGGTAGATTTATAGAAAGGGAAGGTGTTAGCACCCTTTCTATCAGTGGTTATCCACGGGCTCTTAGGTACTTGCTCTTATGTTTTCAAAATTTGTTTGCTTTTCAAGTGTGTGTGGGTTTTGAAAAAGTTCATTTGGAAAACTTCTAAGTAACTCTTGTATCAGTCCTCAAGAGTGTATGAAGTGTTTTGTTTGAAAAACTTTTTTGAAAGTGTGGGGTGCGAAAAGTTGTTTTTGTTTGTTTGAAAAGAGCAAGTACTTAAGAGATCTACCTACTCTAAGGAATTAGGCTGTGTAAGAGTCCTTTAGATAGTGCTATCCCACCATTGAGAGGTAGGTAGCACCATCGTTGGAGGTATTCGGGTCAATTCGATTAAGGGACAGTGTGGTCACCGAAGCAATGGTAGGATACCTTAGAAGTAACCCTAATGTCCTAGATCCTTTTATCCGAGGCAACCGTTTCGAGGCAACTGGATCTTTAGACAAAGGGCGACCTCTAAGACACCCTATACTTGATGACCACGTTCGAGGCAACCAGTGAGGCGTACCCTAGAAGTGGCATGTGCTTTGTGTGTTGTTTTTCAGTTAATGTCTTTGTACATGTTATTTGTGAGCTACGGATTGGTTTTATTTACATACATTCTTTCATGCATTTTTTAACAGTTAGGAGTGCGGAAAATAAATTGCATAAAGATAAATCTAGCTATTACAAGGCGCGGGTCTATACATCGCCAAAAAACAAAAACCCGTTTTGGAAATAAAGTGCGAGAAATTAAATAAAGCGGTAAAATTCCTATTTAACTATTACATATCTGGAGACAGTTACATAAATAATCAAAATAAATAAATGCGCGCGAGAATTAAATTGGAACGTCTTAGGATGTTGACCCTTTCTTTTTTTTTATAAGAATTGAATTTTTGTCTTCTTTTTTTGTAATTAATGAAATTGAAACTAATAACTAATTAATTAATTTATTAAAAGAAAATATTTTTGTATTTTTAATGAAAATAAAATAAAAAAAAGAACTAAAATTAAAAGTTAACCTAATTCTAAATTGTTTTTATTTATTATAGAAAAGGTGAAAATTAAACTAATTAAACTAATTAATTTGATTTAATGCTTATTTACAAAAATAGTTAGTAGTGAAATTAATAAATAAGAATAATAAAAATGTTAGTTTTTTTTTTGATTTTTATGAAAAAATATTAATTATGTTAATAATACTAAAAAAAGGAGTTATAAAAGAAAAGAAAAATAAAAAGATAAAGAGAAATAACAAAACCAAGGGGGGGTTTGGGCCAGATTGGAGTGTTTGCTTAGCAATGTTGTGGCCCATTTGCATCCAGTCACGTTGACCCTGGGAATTGAGTGGGGCGCTGGTTGACCAGGAATATGGTGTGCTTTCATCCTGACCCTTGGATTGCCACCTGAAGACACATGGCGCGTTGGATATGTGGGATGCATGGTGGTACGCTTTGGACTGCCTGTACATGAACATGTTAAGAAAAAAATGAAACAATTATTTGGGGGGACCTGGGAATCGAACCCAGGTCCCAATGGTTGTAAGCCACGCCATCTTCCACTGAGCCACTTGAG
The DNA here is from genome assembly GCA_948472305.1 of Vicia faba. NCBI lineage: Eukaryota > Viridiplantae > Streptophyta > Magnoliopsida > Fabales > Fabaceae > Vicia > Vicia faba. The sequence continues at coordinate 1,694,873,403 of OX451737.1, read as the reverse complement.
TGCTTTGTTAATATAATGACCATTAAATATATTATATAAAAACAAAGGTATAGTCTGGAAACACAAAAAAAGGCGCGTCATATTTGAATGACCCAATCCCTTAATAACACGTAATCATCTTCTTCCTGAAACCTGCACAAAAACAAAACACATATCGGGGGTTTTAAACCCCCACAAAATACAAACGCCAAAAATAGCGATTAGGTCTATAGCACAAATAAAAAGGGCGCGAGGGTATTTTGTGTTTGTCTCGTCCTTCTGAGTTCAACCATGGGTCTTGGAGGTTCTGATTTTACCTATATGATAAACCCCCAAATTAAAAGCTTTGAAACCCTAGCATTCTCCAATGGCAACTTTCGTTTTAGGGTACCATAATCAAATTAAACTATATCAAAAGCTTCATAAATATGTTAGCAATGCAAAGCAATAATCAAAATGTGTTAATGATGCGTAAAAAATGAATTTCGATTATGGAAAAAGATGATGAACCGTGTGACTGTATTGAGTGATTCCTTGAGTGTTAGAACTTGTTTATGATTGCAATAGGGTCCTGGCAATGCTGGCAACGTGTTAGAAGCAAGGAAAGTGTTTGAATTGTACTGGAATATGGATTTCAGTTTGAGAATTTCTTTGGAATTTTTGGAATTGGTTCTGGCCGTTTCAGGGGTCTCTAGGTCGTGAATGAGGCTTGCATATGTAGTAAGGAATGAGAACAAGTCACATTTAGGAGCCTTAAACTTGTGCCATTATGCTTTTGGATTTTGTCATAACCACCATTAAAGGCCTTTCAAAGCTTTGTCCAAATTTGAATTTTCATGCCTAAATGACCTTTAAACGAATTTGGTAGGTGTATTATGATGCATCAAAGTCATTCAAACCACAAGATATCATTTAATTAATTTTTTGGATTTTTATTTGAATTTTATGGATTTAAAATGAATTAAATCAATAAAATTAAATAAAAATAGAAAAATTAATGTTTAATCTTGAAATTAATCATGGGACACGTGGGTGGTATGACAAGGCTGATTCAAGTGGAAGAAAGTGGGCCCTTTTGTCAAAAATTGAAGTTTCAAGGATAGTTGACTTTTGCCATTTTATAAAAATTTCCCAACTTCTCCAATGCATATCTTGCTCAATTTTGATCATATGAACATGTTCTTAGACATTTTGGAAAGGTCTTGAAGTCCTCTAACCAATGCCTTTGGTCCCATGTCATTTGAATTTACCAATCTCAAGTTATGGTCTTTGACTTAAAGTGCCTTTTTGTTGACTTTTGAAAATGACCTATAATGTTGAAATTGATAACTTTTTGTGAGAGCATTTCTTGGACTTGGAATGTGAAGATGAGTTGTAGGAAATGTCATCCCCTTCAAAATGAGCATTGGATGGGATTTTTATGATGAACCATGAAAAAGTTATGCCTTGGTCAAGTTATAGTTGACTTTTCAACTGTCCAAAAATGGAAACTTTTGCATCTTGATGATTTTTGAGCCATGCTTGTGAAATCATGGTCAAGATTTGACCAAATGATGATTGTGGCTTCAAAATAAGATGTTGACCAAAATTTTTAACTTTTGACTGCCAAATGACCATTTTGCCCCTACAGTTGATTGTGAAGCAATTAGGGTTTTTGACTGTGCAACTTGACTTTGTGAGCCTTGAAACTTGACATGTAGGTGCTTGACAATGTATATGAGCATATGGGACTTGATTGAGTCCTTGAAAACCTCAAATTCCTTGCAAGAACCAAAACCCTAATTTTGACTGGCTTAGGAGGGTGCTTGACTGTGTAGCCCTTAAGTAGACTTGAGCAAATCTAGATGATGCCTGTCAAAACTTTGAAGAATATGGGAGGGCAAATTTTGGGGTACAACACAAGACTTAGCTCAAAGACAATAAGAGCTCAGGGTTCTCGTCAACCAACTACTTTGGGATAACCAACTGGGGCAAACATCTAAAGTTGAAGAGCCAGTCATCATTAAATTCCCTTTGAGACAAGAAGACAAGGGAAAAGCTCCTCAACTTGCTTCAGGGTCACAAATTCAGCATCAACCTCACCAGCTTCAGCAAGACAGTATGAAGCAAGTAGTCAGGGTTGGAGACCAAACCGGTAATCAGCCCCCAAGAAGTCAAAGGTTTGGTTTGATGAATAGACCTCTCCGAGCTACTACTACTTCACAGGTCCAACAATGACCTCGCCAAGAACAACGGGTTGATCAGAGCAAGCCAGACAAGCCTAAGAGGCAATTCACCCAGCTCAACATCTCGTTGTTTCAAGCCTTACAACGCCTGTTGAGATTGAATCTGATCACTCTAAGGGACCCTCCTAAGAATCCCAACAGGACACCTTCAAGGTATAACCCCAACGCCCGCTGCGCCTATCACTCTGACAGCCTGGGGCATGCTACAAACGACTGCTGGTCTCTGAAGAACAAGATCCAGGACCTGATTGATGAAGGCGCAGTGGAATTCACCCTAGATGGTCAGGTCGAGTTCTTCTACTACCCCTAGACGAGAAGACCTTTTGTTCATTGGAAGTTTCAAGTTGTATTTTTCTTTGCTTGTTCAAACATTTGTTCATGTCAAACTCTCTTACTTTATCAATGCATCGCATATGTCTGTTTTGAATCAATATATTCGCATTCGCTATATTCAAACTGCTTTCATTTTTTGATGTCAACTCTTGATCTAAAATTCTAAGCCTCTTGAGGGAGGATGACGAAAATGATACCACAATTTACAGTATGCTTTTGAACAGACCCCGCTGATGAGGTACAGGCATTGTTTCAAATCCTAAACACTGGAGTTATAAGGAAGATAATCCCTCGTCAACCCCTCTGAGCCAAAGAAGTAGGAGTTTTTTCTTTTCAAAAATTAAAACCCTTAATCATAACCTGGGGCAGGGTAGTCTTCTCAGCTGATCAAGGTGCAAAACGAATGGCACCAAAAAGAGTCCTTACAAAACAAAAGACAGTGATGGTTCCGAATAATCATAAAGACAGGCAGTCATTACCAAAAAAAAAACTAAAGCCCAATAAGTCAAAACCTATGAAGGAGACTTACAAAATTGGGGCATCCCGCTGACTGTAATCACAAAAGGAACAGTTCAGGCAAAAGACAGGGATAACACAATAAAAAAGGAAGAGGTCCTACAAACCCTCAACAAAAAAGAATTGACTGCCTGTTCAAAATAAATTGTCAGTATCCGAACCATCACCGGAATATCAGAGCAAAGACTCAAACAAGATCTAATGCACGACTAGCTGAGTTTAGGTTTGAAGAACATCACGAAGAGCGGGTGGGTACAAATAAATTTTGAGCCTTTATCCTTTGTTTCTTAAACTGTGAACCAGGCCACGTTACAACCCTAAAAAGTCCTAGCTGAAGCAGGGGTTAGTTCGAAAGCATACTGTTACGAAAGGTATCCTGACTCCTTAAGGCTTGCGGTAAAATAACGAGTTAACATCACAGTTTACAAAAAATTCACTTGTTTTCATGAAAAAACTGCATTTCCCAAAACTTCAAGACAGACATAAGCTCTGCATTTTTAATATAACATTGCTTGCATATGAATATTTGTTTGAACAGCATAGAAGTTTGCACGACGAATGTCTAATGAACAAGAGCACCTCCAATCAAGGGGCAGACGTGATCATTGTCCATCATCTGGGGCAGTCTAGTCAAGATTCAAGGAATCTCTCAAGAGGCCAAATAGCCAGGGGCAAATCTCCGCCTGAGTCACTTGGGACATTGGTCATAAATTCTAGCGACAAATCTTGCATGATCAGACATCTTCTGGTAGTATGGAAACACAACACCACCAACAGTGACAACTCCCTGCACTCTGAGAACGTGGACATCGTCGAAGAAATACTACGCACAATCAAAGACCCGCTAGGTTGACACACCTAGGCAAAAATAAGGGCTTCCCGGCAAACCAAAAGGGTTTGGGCAAAAATAAGGGATGAAAATGAAAAAATCTGTACACCCGGCAAGTCGAAAACCTGAAAAGGCGGCTTGGGCAAAAATGGGTATCCCGGTGGACTGAAAACCCGAAAGGGCGGTCCAGGCAAAAGTTAGAGATCAACAGCGTACGACTATGTCCCGGCATCTCGTCACTTGCTTACCAGAAGAAGATTTGTCAATCGGCAGTCATCAAGCACCTCCACAGGTATCTTCTCCCGCAGAAATTGGGGCAATAAGAGTTGTCTAAGCGATCTAGTCGCTCTGTCCGCCGAGGTACCAAGGTAAGTTCAGCTGAAGAAGTAACCAGGATACCTTCACTCCCCGAGAGTAAGACAGGCTCGACAATGCTCTCCCCAAGTAGAGTGGGTCTCCCGTAAGCCCGAAAAGGCACAGTATCTCCAGCAAGTCAGCAATACTCTCCCCAAGCAGAGTTAGCCTACTGTCAACCTTAAGGAAGTTGGGTATCCCCAGAAGATCTCAATATTCCCCAGCGGAGTATACAGACGTTCCTAAGCAAGCATCCCCGGCAGTCTTAGTATAAGATTGTTCCCCGGCGGAATACCAGACACCCCAGTGGAGCCATTTCCCCAGTACAGTCCAAGAGTTTCCCCAGGAGAGTTGAATCAATCTCCCCCGAAGATTCTGGAAGCTTATCCCCAGTAGATTCTGGAAGCTTATCCCCTGCGGAGTACGGACGCATCTCCCCGGCCTTATTCAAAGGTTATTCCCCACCAGAGCTTATAACTGGGTTATCCTTTATCACAGAAAGATCGTCCTCGGCGAAATTCTTCCTACCCCCAGCGGAGTTCATCAAAATTCCCCAACATAACTTATCAATGGAATCCCCAGCGGAGTTATCATTAAAACCTCAGCGAAATATCTCTCCCCACATAGTAATTCCCCGCAGAGTAATCTCTTCAACAAGTTTATTCCCCAACGGAGTCATCTTCTCCTACCGGTTTATTCTTACAATCATCATCCCCAGCGGAAGCGAAGAACTCTACTCTTCAAACATCAGCCCAGGATTCCACAATTTCCCGGCATTCGTCAAGTATTTATTTTCCTAGACGAAAATATATTCATAAACATCACATTATCATACACCATGACGCATGCATATACGCATCATATCACACTATCTCATTTTTGAACATCATGACATCATACATCATGACATTGCATACAACTGATGTTTTGCCTTTTCAGGAAATAGGTCAATCCAAAGATGATTACTATCAACTGTCGCAATTCCAGATTCGATTCCTGTATCTAGCCAGGGCATGTCTGTAAGCGATTGATTATAGATTCGACACCTGTATCTAGCCAGGGCATATCTACATGAAGAGTTTAGAGATTTGATTCCTGTATCCAGACAGGGCATATCTGTAGACGACCAATTCCAGATTCGATTCCTGTATCTAGCCAGGGCATATCTATGAGTAATTGTTTGTAGATTCGATACCTGTATCCAGCCAGGGCACATCTGTAGACGACTAATTCCAGATTCGATTCCTGTATCCAGCCAGGGCATATCTGTAAGACGACTAATTCCAGATTCGATTCCTGTATCTAGCCAGGGCATATATGTGAGTAACTGATTGTAGATTCAATACCTGTATCCAGCCAGGGCATGTCTGCATGAAGAGTTTACAGATTCGATACCTGTATCCAGCCAGGGCATATCTGTAGACGACTAATTCCAGATTTGATTCCTGTATCTAGCCAGGGCATATCTGTGAGTGATTGATTGTAGATTTGATACCTGTATCCAGCCAGGGCATGTCTGCATGAAGAGTTTAGAGATTCGATACCTGTATCCAGCCAGGGCACGTCTGTAAGCAACCTTTTGAAGTTCCGGATTCGATTCCTGTATCTAGCCAGGGCATATCTGTGAGCAATTAATTGTAGATTCGACACCTGTATCCAGCTAGGGCATGTCTGCATGAAGAGTTTAGAGATTCGATTCCTGTATCCAGCCAGGGCATATCTGTAGACGACCTAATTCTGGATTCGATACCTGTATCCAGCCAGGGCATATCTGTGAGTAACTGATTGTAGATTCGACACCTGTATCCAGCCAGGGCACGTCTGCATGAAGAGTTTAGAGATTCGATTCATGTATCCAGCCAAGGCATATCTGTAGACGACCTAATTCCGGATTCGATACCTGTATCCAGCCAGGGCATATCTGTGAGTGACTGATTATAGATTCGATACCTGTATCTAGCCAGGGCATGTCTGCATGAAGAGTTTAGAGATTCGATTCCTGTATCCAGCCAGGGCATATCTGTAGACGACTAATTCCGGATTCGATTCCTGTATCCAGCCAGGGCATATCTGTGAGTAACTGATTGTAGATTCGATACCTGTATCCAGCCAGGGCACATCTGCATGAAGAGTTTAGAGATTCGATACCTGTATCCAGCCAGGGCATATCTGTAGACGACTAACTCCAGATTCGATTCCTGTATCCAGCCGGGGCATATCTGTGAGTGACTGATTGTAGATTCGACACCTATATCCAGCCAGGGCACGTCTGCATGAAGAGTTTAGAGATTCGATTCCTGTATCCAGCCAGGGCATATCTGTAGACGACCTAATTCCAGATTCGATACCTGTATCCAGCCAGGGCATATCTGTGAGATTTGATTGTGGATTCGATACCTGTATCCAGCCAGGGCATGTCTGCATGAAGAGTTTAGAGATTCGATACATGTATCCAGCCAGGGCATATCTGTAGACGACCAATTCCAGATTCGATTCCTATATCTAGCCAGGGCACATCTGTGAGCGATTTGTTTGTAGATTCGATACCTGTATCCAGCCAGGGCACGTTTGTAAGCAACCTTTTGAAGTTCCAGATTCGATTCCTGTATCTAGCCAGGGCATATCTGTGAGCGATTGATTGTGGATTCGATACCTCTATCTAGCCAGGGCATATCTACATGAAGAGTTTGAAGATCAACCCCTGTAACAGGCCAGGTAATTATCTTTCTTTCTCAGGTACGCAAGTTCTCGCTAAGGAATCTCTTACGCGGTCGACACTTCCAAATGGCATCTATAAGCCCATTCCCAACAAGGTTCTGTCACATCTCCAGATGGCATCTATAAGCCCATTCTCCTATCCACCATCTTTCCAAATGGCATCTGTAAGCCCATTCCCGACATCACATTGCTGATACTAAACTATGCGAGTGCAAATTTCTGGGCATTCTAGTGTTCAATCATCTTCCACCTTCGGATCACGAAAGGCACGCAAGTCAATCTACATCCTCAGGTTTAAGAAGATTGAACAGGGGCAACTGTTGTACCCCAAAATTTGCCCTCCCATATTTCTTAAAACATTTCAAGAAAAATTCACAAGTCCAACCCGGTGCGTCATATTCAGGTGTTCTTTCGCCAAGATATCTCTGATAACGTATTCTCAAATTCAGGTTCGGCTCAAGAGACAATTCTTTAAAGAAGGTATCCGAATGTGTGAGTTTTCTCAAAGAAATATGGTGAAAAAGTGTGCTGAAAGTGCAGTTCTTACGCGCTAAAAAATTCATAACTTGAAGATCGTGACTCGTTTTAAACCCGTTCCGGTGTCCAAAATTCCGTCTTGACGTTATCTATGTTTTCATCTCTCACTGATGGAAGCCAATTTCGATCTTAAGGTCTTCAAAAATGTGGATTTATCAAGTATTTCCATACAGAAAATTTGTGACAGAAGTTTATTTACGTCATGTTCAGAAAATTATAACTTGGTCGATTTTCATCGTATCGAGCTGGTTCCAGTGCCAAAATTTCACAAATTGAGTTGGCTACATTTTCACAGAAGGTATTAAGTTCAAACGGTATTCAAAAGGCTTTCGTTTTTTGCTCAGAGTGCGTGACACGCTGAAAATCCTGAATGCTGAATATTATTTCATCTGGGCCGAAACTTCGAAAATTCATAACTCGGTCAATTTTTATCGGATTGGGCTCATATTTTTACACAAGGTCACTGACTCATAGATCTACAACTTTGCTTCAAAAGTCGAGACCGGATTATGCTCCGATCAATACCAGTTTTTTATTGAAGAACGTGTCGGAGTCGACACTGGAGCCCAAAATAAGTTTGTCTGAGCTGAAACTTCAAAAATTCATAACTAATTCACCGTTTATCCGATTGAGCCGATTTTCGGACAGGAGTTAGTTCTCAATATCGGCTACATTTTGTTTTTACAATTCAACTTCAAAAATTGCACTTAAGTCCCTACGATTTAGCCTGGAAAGTGATAAACTCAAGTGAACATTGGAGGCCCAATTGCACATTCAAAGCCCATTTTCTTTACCCTAATTTCCATTATATAATCACATTCTTTTCACACAAACCAGAGAGAAAAAAACCTGGTCACAACACTGTCAGAATATCAAATTCTTTCAAGAACCCTAAAACCTTGAAATCCTTATTACAAATCTCTCTCTCACTACAAACAAGCCATCTCAGTTACAAACCAACATCTCACTACTTCTTCAGTAAGAGTAAGGCTGACTTGATCTCCATGATCAAAAGGGTATAAAAGCATTCATGTCACTACTTTTCCAGTAAGGGTTAGGTTGATTTGATCTCCATGATCAAAAGGATATAATCATTCATACATGTCATATTGGCCTAAACATTAAATTTCTTCATATATTGGCTTTATTTGTATTTTATGATATATAGTAATTTATTTAATGTGTTCATGAGATTCAACACTGCAGGTTTAGACAGGATCCCTTGCAGGTTCATTAAGGAACGTTGAAGCCAAAACACAAATGGCCAAAACAGAACAGTTTACACATGACACCAATACATGGCGAGACAGACATCCTGAGAAGGTTAAGGACGTTGAGGCCAGAACACAAATGGCCAAAAGCCAAAAGCCAAATGGCCAAAACAAAACAGTTTACACATGACGCCAATAGCTGTTTCACCCCTCCAATCAGGCTCGTATACTCCTAAACTCTCTCTCTCTTTGTATTATGTTCCTTTAATTAATTAATCGTTATTATTTTTATTAATCACTAACCAATTAACATTTTTCATAATAAAATCAAAAACACAAAAAATATTTTATTTATTAAAATTAACTTCGTCACTTTTATTTTTGTAAATAAATTAATTTAATCAATTTAGCTTTAATTAGATTTAACTTTTAATATTTTTTGCAATATTTAAAATCAATTTAGAATATTAGATTTTTATTAGCATTAATTCAATTTATTTTATTTCTTTAAAAACTCAAGAATCCAAAAATATTTTTATTATTTTATTTAATTTAATTGTTCATTTAATTTAATTCCATTTAATTCAAAAATAACCAAAAAAATCACTTTCTTTCAAAAAAGGGTCAAAACCCCAAAAAACTCGCATCCGATTTAATTTCCCGCACGCGATCCATTTTTCCATATTATTGTACTTGCTTCCGGAATGTAATAACTTTAATTAGGACTTTATTTATTTATTGCTTTATTTTACTTTTCTCGCATTTATTTTCCAAACGGGTTTTGTTTTTGGCGATGTATAGACCCGCGCCTTGTAATAGCGCAGATTCAACTTTCCGCAATTTATTTTCCGCACTCTTAACTGTTAATATGCATGCAAGACTTGCTTGAAAAATAAAACTAACTCGTAGCTCACAAATAACATGTACAAGATAATCTTAACTGACATGGACACACATGCACATGTCACTCCTAGGGTACGCCTCACTCGGTTGCCTCGAGGTGGTCGTCAAGTGTTGTACCCCAAAATTTGCCCTCCCATTTTTCTCAACATTTCTCATCACAAAGCCCTTGGAGATCAAGATCCAGTTAGGGTTTCATCTGCTCAAGACTCCTCCTTGCACTGTTGACCCAAATTAGGGTTTGTATTTACACAAAGATGTTTTGACCTAAAATGCCCAAGATGACTTTCATGCTTCATGTTGGACTCCCAAGTTTATCCTCATCAAGTTTCAAGTTTTGATTCCAAGTTTTGCCCAGTCAATTGGACAGTTGACCTAGAAATCAACTGTATTGGGGAAAAAGTCAACTGTGGTCAATTGGCAGTCAAACCTCATGAAAATTGACCCACATCAACATTATGAACTCATATGAACCACTTGATCAAGTTTGGATCACAATTCCACAAGAAATTTGATCAGATCACCAAAAGGGCAAAATGGTCATTTTTAGGGTTTTGACTGCACAAAGGCAATTTTTGACTGTTTGACCTAGCCAATGGCAAACCAAGTTCACATATGGACTCAAGGACCCCATGGAATTATCTTGACCTTCTCAACAAACTCAAAAGATCCCAAGTACACAAGATTGACAGTTGAATTTCCCAGTCAATTCATCAATTTTGACTGTACACTGAAAAGTCAAACTTTGACTTTTTGGTCAAAATCAAGAGTCAAGATTCATTTTTCATCAAAACATGCCAAATCATGAAACTTGTTCATCAAGAAATCACAAAATGCAAATTAGGGTTAGAAATTAGAATTTTTCATAACTTAGAATTTTTCTAAGTTATGGAAAACCCTAATTTTTTCCCAATTTTGCCCCACTTTTTCACCATGATCCATTTGGACTCAAACAAAAGTCAAAACATGAAAGTTGTAGCTTGTTGCATAATCTACAACTTTGATTCACAAAGTTTTCCCATTTGAAGCTTGTATCTCAAGTTACAATTTTTTGAATAAGGGCACTAAACCATTCTTAACTTAGTGAATTTTTGACCTATTTTGACAAGGTTTTCTACCCCACTTCAAGGCCATTTTCCATACACTTCCACTTGGAATTTCAATTTGCATTTCAAAGATGGATTGTAGTACACATTCCAAGCTTTCCAAAATGTCCAAGAACTCATCAAACAACCTCATAACTTGAGAGATTCGAATTTCACAATATGGCAAAAACTCACTTTGTTCATGATCAAGTTACATGTCCATAACCTTGCAATTTGAACTCAGCATGCCTTAAGATAGATTACAGGTCTTTTATCTCATCTACACTCCATAATTTAATGCATATTCATTGTGTTAAGGTGTTGTTCTATGAGTTTGGACATTGTATGCAAGATTAATCCCAAATTAGATAAAGCTTTCTTTCCATTTTTGCAAAAGTTCACTTTATGTCCAATTACCAATCCAACAAGTACATTGCAAATCTGATGGGCACAAGATTATGGACAAATCACACTAATCAAGGAGGGATTATGCAGCACATTAGGGGGTCCTCTACATGCCTAGAAACGCAAGTTGCATTTGTTGCTTAAAGTTGAAGAAAAGTGCCATAACACATAACATCTTTGATATCAGCTTAGAGACCCTTAAGTGAACTTATCAAACACATTCCAAAGATCATAACCAAGCCATTGCACGACCCCTGCACCTCTCAAACACTCCCATTGCCATAATCACTCTCAAACTGCACAAACAGGGCAAGGCCTGCAGTTTGAGTGCTATCTCTCAATCCCTTCAAGCATTCTTGCCCAAACCAGTTCATCTACCTTCCTTACCATCTATACAAGCTATCCAAAAGCTAAGGCACGACCTGTAACACCTCCAAGCCACTTCACCATTTTTATTTTTCTGTTTTGCAGTTGAAGTTCTCTAGCTCGATTCAGAAGCTTTCAAGACAAAGTAAACATTGGAATAACATCCCTGGACCTCAAGGAAGCTTTTCCAATCCTCACCTTGCACTGAAAGCTCCCCTATTGCAAGATAGAACTTCAGCTGAACAGGTATCTTGGTGAACTCGTATCTCTCTTATTATGCATCATTAGCCTTAAGTTTGTGAATAAACAATGTCCTACTCATGCCACTGAACATGTACATATCTTTACTTTTCATTTCTTTTGCGTGAGCTGTGAGAATTTGAGGTTTGAAAATGGCAGAAAACTTAGGTTAGGATTTGGGATTGTTAAAATTCTCTCTCGTTTTTTAGAGTTAGGAGATGTTCTTTATATATTTGGAATCGTGGTTTCATGCTTAACATCTTTTGTGTTGGAAGTTTGTTCAAAAAATCAAAGAATCAAGATATTCAAATGAGGATTGCAGGCGCGCGTTTTTTATTCAGAGGTTGAAGAAGAAGTGATCTGGGCTGGGCTTGTGTTGCATTTTCTTTTCACACCACATAATTGCTTTTACACCCCCAAGGCCCATTTGCTTATTTCTTTGACTTTTTGACTTTTTCCTTTTTTGATTGACTTTGTTTATTTTTTCTCATGACATTAAAAATATAAAAATATTTTTTCTCACCATTTTTGATTTTATTAGGCTTTTATTTAATTTTCTTTTGTTTCTACATAAATAAATAAACATACATATATACTTTTCTTTTTATTTAAAAAATACAAAAATAGCACAAATATACTTTTATACACTTTTATCTCTTTTTTACTTTCTGAAAATATTTTATAGAAAAAATACTTTTTTATTTAAATATTAAATATTATTAATTAATATATAAAACATAGTTTATTTGTAAATAATATAAATATATAAGTATATTAATATACTTAGGAGAAAATATCAAAAAAATGTACATATTTTATTTTTTAATATTTAACATTAAAAAATGCCTTTTTACAAATATATCATATTTTATTTTATTTTTGTATGTAAATATTAATTATTGTGTAAATTAATTAATTAATATCCATTTTGATTAAAAATTAGGGTTTTGACCTAAATTTGAAAATACTCCAAAAATAAATACCTTTTATTTTTCTCTTTTATTTTACATAAATAATACTTTTTCATACATACAAAAATTCTTTTTTACATTCTTGCATATTTGTTTTATTTCCATTTATTTGTATTGTAAATATTCAAAGCAAATGATGTAATAACTTAGATTCAATTTCTTGTCTAAACATCCCCATTTGAACATTGTACCCCCCTCCCTATATTATTGTGATGTAATAGCGTAGGAATTTAAATTTCGCACTTTATCGCTTTCTAAACATACTATGTTAGAATTAGGGTTTTGTATGCGAATAAAAAAATGAACAAAATAGTTGGGCCTAATACAAGATAAATGAGCATGAAAATGAACACACATTTCACACTTGCACCCCTAGGGTATTCCACTTTGTTGCCTTCAAATGAATTGGGCCATATTGCATGTTGAATTTCTTTGGGTAAAACAAAAGACAATCAAATGATCATAGTCCCTCGATGATGCTTTCGAAAAGTTGCCTAAAATGATCAAGTCCCTTTCAAAGAGAAATTGCCCAAAGACATTTAACACTATTGCAACTATGGTCTAAACGATGACCCGCGCCCGTCCCTTTCATCTCCTAAGACAAGATTGTCCACCAAATGCAATGGTGGAACAAAATTGTCAAAAGGTTTAAAACATAACAAGAATCTTTGAGAAAACTTTAGGGTAGATAAACTCTTAAGTACTTGTCAAGAAAACACTTGCCTTATTTCAAAATCCACTTCACAAACACTTTCAAAACCAATTTGCAAAACACCTTGAAACATCTTTTCAAAAAGACAAACACCTTTTGTAAAACATTCGAGTAAAGAATTGTTACAAGGGTAGCCTGTACAAGGCATCTTTTTCAAAACCTTTTCAAAACCACACACAAAGCACCATTTCAAACAATTGAAAACCAAGGCAAGTTGATCTAAGCAAGTACCTAAGAGCCCATGGATAACCATGGATAGAAGGGGTGCTAATACCTTCCCCTTCTATAATCTACTCCCCGAACCCAAGAAAAATCTCAAAGGTTTTTGCTGTGCTTTTTAAACCTTTCCTTAGGATAAAATAAAAAGTCGGTGGCGACTCTTGCTCAACCGAAACATTTGCGAAAACAAACGCAAAACCCTAGTCAGTTCTCCCACCGTATCACAGAACTGGCGACTCTGCTGGGGATAAATTTTAAAGTGGAGTAACCTTAGGGCTTAGATCACCCTCTTGCATGACTAATTGTTTGATTTGCTTGCCTTATACTTTGGCTCTATTGTTTGGGTTTGCAATCCTACACCCGGATTTTGGGAAACATTCATAGATAGCAATACATTGTGGAAACTGTGCGGGGTATACCGACACGGTCGAAGCAATAACTATATTAGTGCGACATATTTGTGAGTACCGGTAACCCTTGAGTTCAATCAAGGAGAGTACGGGGCCGCTGAGTGATGTCACTAAGCACTAATGACCTAGAACCTTACTTGACCATCTTGGCCTTTTATTAGGGGTAGTGAGATGACCGGCTTTGGTGCAGTCCGAAGTTGGTAGATACTCGATACTACACTCATTGAGGGTTGTTTTCTTGGAATATTTTGGTCGCTAGTTAAGTGGCTAAACCAAAACAATGAACAATGAAAACAACCCAATGATATTGAGCTCCTTAGAACCCGGTTACTATTTATAGGACAGGTTTTTAAGCCAACTACACTCAAGAGGGTACTTACCTATGAAACCCCATGCAAGCCTGAAACTAGGGTTTGGTGTGATTTGCTTGTACATATGTTTTGTGCATACATCATAGACATCATGAAGCATCATATGCATTTACTAACCATTTCAAGGATTTGGATCTTCATCATTGTTCCTGTTTTGTAGGTCATGGAAATTCCTCGCCGAAATACCATTCAAGTCAACCTTGTGAGAATCTCTCCTCAACTCAAGGAGCTCACCTCAAGAATTCCGGAAAATTCATCCTTCAGTGAAAGACATGGTAGACTGCTCAACCTAGTCAACACCAACATTGAAGAAGACATGATGAAAGTGCTATTCCAGTTCTTTGACCCTCTTCACCATTGTTTCACTTTCCCTGATTACCAGTTGGTACCCACTTTGGAGGAGTTTTCTCAACTCCTAAGAATCCCTATCCTTAATCAACTACCATTCAACGGTACGGAAAAGGAACCAAAGCCGGAAGATGTTGCCCGAGCATTAAATCTACAACCATCAGAAATCAAGGGGCATTGGGAAACCAAAAGCGGCGTCAAAGGATTCTTAGCAAAATTCTTGTTTGAAAAGGCACAAGAATGTTGGAATTCATTGGACCTACAAGCCTTTGAAGAAATTGTGGCACTCCTTATCTATGGGTTGGTCTTGTTTCCAAATCCTGACCAATTGGTAAATGTCAACGCCGTCAAAATCTTCTTGTCCAGAAATCCAATACCAACATTGCTTGGGGACATCCTTCACTCATTTTACACACGAACAATGAGGAAGATGGGTGTTCTCATGTGCTGTACTCCTCTCCTTGCAAGGTGGTTTATTTCGCACCTTCCACAATCTGTCTTGAAGAATGACCAAGGCTTAAGGTGGTCTCAACGATTGATGACTCTTACTCATTCTGATGTGCATTGGTGTTCTCGGTCCAGAGAAAATGTCATCATCGTCGATCGTTACGGAGAATTTCCTAATGTTCCTTTACTTGGAATTAGAGGAGGTATCACCTACAACCCTTGCCTAGCTTTGAGGCAATTTGGATATGCACGGAGGGATGGCCCTCATGACATGTTGATTCCTAACCTAGTTTTTGACTTCGACAACGATGCGCAAGAACTTCGCCAAAGATTCATCAGAGCTTGGGGAAAACTCAACAAGGTTGATAGTAAGACTCTGGGACACAAGAACTCCATCCCTCTTGAGCCCTATCTCAAGTGGGTACGAGCCCGAGCCCAAAGTCTAATGATGCCTTATCCTCATGTTCTCCCAGTGATTAAAGAGCCTGTTAATGAAGGAGAGGTTCCCTACACCATCCTGCATCCAGACATGCCTACATCGTGGGAGGAAATGCAGAAAAGTTGGATTCAGCTCAAGGAGGAACGGAACACTTTTGAAGCTAGCTATTACGCTAGTGAAAAGAAGGTTCTAGAGCTTACCCGCCAGCTCCACGAGCAAGAGGTCCTCAACACCTACATCGCACCAAAGAGGATGCGCAATGTCTTTCTGCCTTAAGAAGTTTATTTTGTAATATTTGGCCCATGGGGCATTTATGTACTAACAACTTTCTTCTTATTAATATGACGTGCGTTCTTCTTTGTCTGAAACAATTTTGAATGTCCTGAATCCTTGAATGCATTGCATACATAAGCATACCATTCATCATGTGCATAAGCAGGTCTCACTCCAGGTTTCCTTATCTGTCTGTTGTTTATTTCAGTAGGATGGATCTCGAGCAAACAGTCAAAGACCTACATGCTCAGAATGCACAGTTCCAGCAGCTCCTATTGACCTTGGCTAAGGGTCAGGAGGATATCAAGACTCAATTAGGGAATAAGGACCCAGTGAAGAAGAAGAAGAAGAGGGTTGGAGTGGCTACTTTGGGGAGAAGATTTAACGGAGAAGCTCGGAGAGTGCTTGAATTTCCTCCTACTTCTGATGAAGGGACTAGCAAAAGAGATGGAGTCACGGTGCCTTCCGAGTCTGATGCGGAGGAAGAAGAGGTTGAAGATGAGGAAGATTATTCTGATCAGCAATACCCTCCAGCTGATGATAAGTACAAGGGGTTAGAAGACAGATTGGCCGCCATGGAGTTACAAAGAGTACCGGGTTTGGATTTTGAAGACTTGGGCTTGGTGGCCGGGATTGTGATTCCCCCAAAATTCAAAGTGCCGGTGTTTGTGAGGTATGATGGGCTGTCCTGCCCCAAAATGCATCTCAGGTCCTATGTGAGAAAGATTCAACCCTATACGGCAGATAGAAATCTCTGGATTCATTTCTTTCAAGACAACCTTTCAGGAGCTCAGTTGGAATGGTTTTATCAACTAGAAGGAACCAGTGTCAGAAATTGGGAAGATTTGGCCACCGCTTTCTACAAACAATACCAGTATAATTCTGATCTTGCTCCTACTCGTACCCAGCTTCAGGGTATGTCACTAGGAACAAGCAAGGGATTTAAAGAATATGCCCAAAAGTGGAGGGATTTGGCTGGCAGGGTGCAGCCTCCTTTAACCGATCGTGAGCTCGTTGGTATGTTTCTTGGGACCCTATCTGGGCCATTTTTCAATCATTTAATTGGTAACTCTTCAGCGGGGTTTACCGATTTGATCTTAGCGGGCGAAAGAATAGAGGCTGGCATCAAATCAGGAAAGATTCAGAAGGGTGTTGATGCAAGTGTTGAGAAGAAGCCTTTTAAGAAGGAGACAGCTATGGTCTATTCTCAGAGAAGAGCAGGGAAGGTGGAGCGTCGACCAACTGTGGGGGCCGTAATGATTCAAAACACTCCGAGTGAGCAGCCTCGCTATAACCAGTCCAGACCAAATCAGCAACGAGTGGAACGGCCACAACGGCAGTTCACCCGTATTAATATGACTCCAGCACAAGTGCTTCCCCATCTGTTAAAATTGAATCTCGCCACCATCAAGGAGGCACCAAAGAATGTGAATACGTCCTCTCCACATTATCATGCCAATGCTAAATGCGCCTACCATTCAGACAGTGTTGGACACGACACCAATGATTGTTGGGCACTCAAGCATAAGATCCAAGACCTGATAGAGGCTAAGGAGGTAGAGTTTGACGCTCCAGAGAAGCCTAATGTGATATCTGCACCCATGCCGAAGCACGGCCGAAATGTCAATACCGTTGAAGAAGATTTGTATATTGCTGATGTCAGTGATTTGACTACTCCTCTGCTAACCATTAAGTTGAATTTGTTAAGGGCCGGGATCTTCCCGGGATGTAAGGAAGACTGTTATTGTTGCTACTCTCTGCCGTTTGATTGTCCGCTACTGAAGAAAGGCATCCAAGGCCTTATGGATAGCCGACAAATTTTGTTTGAAAAAGTTTCTGCCGTTCCATTTCATACTGAAGATGTCTCAATCATAACCATTCACGCCAATCTTTCCAAGGCCGTCAAAAAGCCTGTTAAGATTACACCAGCTGCGAAATCTGTTCCCTTGAAGATAACAATGCCAGGGCCTGTCCCTAATGTTTCTGAGAAGTCGATACCTTGGAACTATGGTGGTGACGTCTACTACCATGGTATCAAGCAAATCGAGGTAATTGAAGAAAGTTCGGATGATGATGAAGCCAACATTAGTAACATTGTGGGCACCAGTAAAATCACCAGGAGCGGGAGAATTTTTCTCCAGAGATTGCCCCTCCAAGGGCAGTCTTTGGACCCTCATCAGCCGACAAGGTCGTCCCTGCACCAATAAAGCTTTCTGCTAGAACTCCTTTGATTGAAGACGTTGTTGTTCCCAGTACTATCTCTCCTACCGCTGCTGACAAAGGTAAGGGAATCCAAGATGAGCCCGTCAGGACGAGGGCTCAACCCTTGGTTATCCCGGAAACCTCCAAGAAGGAAATGGACGAGATTTTAAGGATAATCAAGAGAAGTGATTACGATGTGGTGGAACAGTTGGGGCAAACCCCCTCCAAGATCTCCATGCTGGCACTACTACTTTGCTCAGAAGCGCACACTAAAGCTTTGATTAAGTTTCTGAAGGCAGCTCATGTGCCCCAGGAAACTTCTGCGGATCAATTTCAAAATTGCGTGGCTAGCCTGACTGCGGACAATGGATTAGGTTTTTCTGATGCCGACCTAACTCCTAAAGGCAGAAACCACAATGATGCTTTGCATATTTCAATCGAGTGTCGCGGAACCACTCTTGCACATGTTTTGGTTGATACCGGTTCATCACTGAATGTTTTGCCTAAGAAGGCCTTGGACCGACTAGATTGTGAAGGGTTGGAATTGAAGCCAAGTGATATTGTTGTCAGAGCTTTCGATGGTTCGAAGAGAATGGTCCATGGAGAGGTTGAAATTCCCATCAAGATAGGCACTGAGGTGTTTAAATCCACTTTCTATGTTATGGACATCCGTCCATCATACTCTTGCTTGTTGGGTAGGCCGTGGATACATCATGCTGGGGCAGTCACCTCCTCCTTGCATCAGATGTTGAAATATCCTGTCAAGGGAAAGATCATTATTGTCAATGGAGAAGAAGAGTACATGATTAGCCACTTAAATTCTTTCCGGTATGTGGAGGTTGAAGGGGAGTTTATTGAGACGCCGTTTCAACATTTCGAAGAGGTCCTTCCTGAAATAGCAGTAGCGAAGTTGGCAGCTGAGACTCCGAGGCAGATGGCCAGGATGGCATCTCTGGAGGATGCAAGAGCCGCAATCAAAGAAGGGAAGAATTCAGCATGGGGGCAGTTACCTGACATTCCGCATAAGACTGACAAATTTGGATTAGGGTTCACAGCCGCCGGCCAGAAAGCTATGCGCCGTTCGAAGATTGAAAGGGCGCCAGTCAAAATTTCTCCCTACGGAATCAACGCCTTAGAAGATGAAGACAAAGAGAGCAACATTGAAGAGTGGGTCTATCCAACTGTCAAAGGAGGACTGAGCAATTGGGAGGCAAAAGACTTTGTCCCCATCACTTTTATTCATCAGTAATTTATCTGTTAACATTTCCTATTTGGTCTGTAATATTTGCTTTCAAACAATCCGTACACTATCTTTTCACCTCATGCCTTGCCCGGGGCATGTAGGTCCACTTGTAAGGGTTTGATTATTTTTCATATCCATATGCCATGTTTAATGATTCATTGGACGTTTTTCATTTGATAAACTGCTTGTGTTCATTTTCTTTCCTTTTTGCATTTTTGTTTAAGGATGGCTATCCCTTACACACACCCACACTCACCAATGCAGGTACCCATCCACTCCGGATTCCATGGGTGACTATTCTGCTATATCTTTCAATAACTCTGAAGATCTGGTTAATCTAGCCGAGTATGAAGATGACGAAGGTTGTGAAGTACCCGGGGAACTAGCCAGACTTTTGCAACAAGAGGAAAGGGCCATCTTACCGCACGAAGAGCCATTGGAAACTGTTAACTTGGGAACCGAGGAAAACCGGAAGGAGGTGCAAGTGGGTGCCAATCTGGAACCGAAAGTCAAGGGACGCCTGCTACAGTTGTTGAATGAGTATGTTGAAATCTTCGCTTGGTCCTATGAAGATATGCCGGGTTTAGATACAGACATCGTGGTTCACCGTCTCCCCACAAGGGAAGACTGTCCACCGATCAAGCAAAAAGTTCGCCGAATGAGGCCCGACATGTCCGAAAAGATCAAGGCAGAAGTAATGAAGCAGTTCGACGCTGGTTTTCTGGCTGTTACGTCCTATCCTCAATGGGTCGCTAACATCGTGCCAGTGCCTAAAAAAGATGGCAAAGTCAGGATGTGTGTGGACTACCGAGATTTAAATAGGGCCAGCCCCAAAGATGATTTTCCACTTCCACACATTGACATTTTGATCGACAATACAGCTCAGCACAAAGTGTTTTCCTTCATGGATGGATTCTCGGGCTATAATCAAATCAAAATGGCCCCCGAAGATATGGAGAAAACAACTTTTGTCACACAGTGGGGCACTTTCTGTTATAAGGTGATGCCGTTCGGGCTGAAGAACGCAGGGGCAAATTATCAACGCGCCATGGTAGCTTTATTTCATGACATGATACATCATGAGATCAAAGTTTACGTAGACGATATGATAGCTCGGTCACAAACAGAGGAAGAGCACCTTGAACATCTAAAGAAGCTGTTTGCCAGATTAAAAGAATACAAGCTCAGGTTGAATCCAAGTAAATGCACTTTTGGAGTTAGGTCTGGTAAACTCTTGGGATTCATTGTAAGCAACAAAGGCATTGAAGTCGATCCGGCAAAAGTAAAAGCAATACAAGAGATGCCTGCTCCCTGTACTGAAAAGGAGGTTAGAGGATTCTTGGGGCGCTTAAACTATATTTCCAGATTCATCTCACATCTGACTTCTACCTGTGAGCCAATTTTCAAACTCTTGAAGAAAGATCAGGTAGTTGAATGGAACGAAGACTGCCAAGCTGCTTTTGATAGAATCAAGGAGTATCTACTAGAGCCTCCCATTCTGATGCCACCCGTCGAAGGAAGACCATTGATCATGTATTTGACCGTCTTGGATAACTCAATGGGGTGTGTTTTGGGCCAGCATGACGAGTCTGGTCAAAAAGAGCATGCTATTTATTACCTTAGCAAAAAGTTTACCGACTGTGAGACTCGCTACTCACTGCTCGAGAAAACTTGCTGCGCTTTGGTATGGGCTGCTCGCCGACTAAGGCAGTATATGTTGACTCATACTACCTTGTTGATTTCCAAAATGGATCCTATCAAATATATCTTCGAAAAGCCCGCTTTATCTGGAAGGATAGCCAGATGGCAAATGATCTTGACCGAGTATGACATCCAATACACCACCCAAAAAGCTATAAAAGGGAGTGTATTAGCTGACAATCTGGCTCATCAGGCTATCGAAGACTATCAACCCATGAGATTTGACTTCCCGGACGAGGACATTATGAATTTGGACAACATTGAAGGTAACGGGCCGTATGACGGACCCGAAAAGGGATCCCGATGGACCCTGTACTTTGATGGTGCTTCAAATGCACTTGGAAACGGCATCGGCGCAGTACTCATTTCTCTGGAAGGCTGCCACACTCCTTTCACGGCCCGACTTTGCTTCAGCTGCACAAACAACATGGCTGAGTACGAAGCTTGCATCTTTGGTCTCAAGGCTGCTATAGACTTGGGGATCAAATCTTTGATTGTATTTGGGGACTCGGCTTTGGTCATCAGTCAGATCAAAGGAGAGTGGGATACCAAGCATCCTAATCTTATCCCATACAAAGAACATGTCCTGACATTGTTGCCGCATTTCGAGCAAATTACCTTCGAGCATTTCCCGCGAGAAGAGAATCAGCTAGCAGATGCTCTAGCCACAATGTCTTCCATGTTTAAACTCAACTGGGATAACGAGGCTCCCCAAATCACCATCGAGCGAATGGATGAACCTGCGCATTGTCACGAGATTAATACCGAAGAAGTAGTAGAACAACCTTGGTTCCATGAAATCAAAAGGTATCTCGAGACCCAAGATTATCCTGAAGGAGCTTCCGTGAATGACAAGAAGTTCTTAAGGAAATTTGCCGCTAAATTCTTCCTGAGCAATGGCATCCTTTACAAACGAAGCCATGATTGTGTATTACTCCGATGCGTAGATAAAGCTGAAGCAGAATTGATCATGACTGATATACACAGCGGCCCATTCGGCACTCACTTGAGCGGGCATACAATGGCTAAAAAGATCCTAAGGGCAGGCTGTTACTGGTCTACCATGGAAGCTGACTGCCACCAACATTCCCGTACTTGCCACAAATGTCAAGTCTACGCTGACAAAGTTCATATCCCTCCGGTTCCTCTCAACGTCCTGACTGCTCCATGGCCCTTTGCAATGTGGGGCATTGATATGATTGGAGAAATCAAGCCCACGGCTTCCAACGGACATCGTTTCATCCTGGTTGCCATTGACTACTTCACCAAATGGGTCGAAGCAGCTTCCTTCGCTTCTGTCACTAAAAATGTGGTTGCCCGCTTTATCAAGCAAAATCTCATATGTCGGTATTGTGTTCCAGACAGGATCATCACAGACAACGGTACAAATCTGAATAACACAGTGATCACTGCATTGTGCGAACAGTTCAAGATTTATCATCACAATTCATCTCCCTATCGGCCGAAGATGAACGGTGTTGTTGAAGCTGCGAACAAAAACATTAAGAAGATTATTCAGAAAATGACAGTCACTTACAAAGACTGGCATGAGATGTTACCGTTTGCTCTGCATGGATACCGTACGACGATACGTACTTCGACTGGGGCAACCCCATTTTCTTTGGTTTATGGCATGGAGGCTGTTTTGCCTATGGAGGTCCAGATTCCTTCTCTAAGGATTATGAAGGATGCAGGTTTGAATGAAGATGATTGGATGCAGACCCGACTTGATCAACTCAATCTGATTGACGAAAAGCGACTTGCTGCTATATGCCATGGTCAGACGTATCAAAAGCGGATGATCAAGGCCTTCAATAAGAAAGTCAGACGTCAAGTATACCAAGTCGGAGATCTAGTAGTCAAGCGGATTATCTTGCCGCAAAGTGATCCCAGGGGCAAATGGACTCCTACATATGAAGGACCATTTGTGATCAAGAGCATATTTTCTGGTGGTGCGATGATTCTGACCACCATGGACGGCGACGATTTGCCGCACCCTGCGAACACAGACATAGTCAAAAGATACTACGCATAAAATAACCCGGCAAGTCGAAAACCCGAAAGGGCGGCTTGGGAAAAAATGGGCATCCCGGTGAACCGAAAACCCGAAAGGGCGGTTCAGGCAAAAATTAGGGATAAAAACAAAAATCTGTACACCCGGCAAGTCGAAAACCCGAAAGGGCGGCTTGGGCAAAAAGGGGTTTCCCGGTGAATCGAAAACCCGAAAGGGCGATTCAGGCAAAAGTTAGGGAATTAAAGCGTATGACTATGTCTCGTCGGATCACTTCAAAGACAATCTCTTCATCAAACAGTTCCAGACTCTTGATCGACCCAGTCATCGTCAAACGAAGCATTGAATGGACAGATATTCAGAGTTGTGAAGGCTAAAGCAGAATGAGATCCCATGGAATTATTCCACATAGCCATCTTTATTTTGTATAAATTTTTCAATATTTACGACAAAATCCTCTTACTAGGATGATTGTCTCCTTTGTACAAATATACTCAAAGAAAATCAATACAAATACTCTTCCCAAAGATTTGTGTCATTTCCCTTTTCTTTTTCTCTTGCACTATTTGTTTTATTTTGAGAAACGTCCAATGTTTTGTTAAATAGGCATATGCATTTGAAACATAATCATTTCCTAGATGAACCTAAGAAAGAGGATTACTGATAGAATAAAGGTACAGATGGATATCTTAACACCCTCTCGAAGGAAACCCCCCAAGAGATTTGGAATCCACTTCCCTAGCAAACCCTGAGGTCTATCTCCAGCCGATTCTCGAAGCTTATCCCCCGCAGAGTACGGACGTTTCTCCCGAGTTTTACCCAGAGTTATTCCTCACCAAGGCTTATAACTGGGTTATCCTCCGCTAACAACCACAGAAGACCGCACTCGCCAGAGTTCTTCCTATCCCCAGCGGAGTTCATCAAGAGTCTCCCAGCACAACTTATCTATATGATCCCCAGAGGAGTTTATTTTGTTACCCTCAGCCAGGGAACCCTCCAGAATTCAATTCTCTTCAGAGTTTAAGTTCCACTATCCCCAGCGGAGCCAGACCAATGAACTTTCTCCCCAGAGTTTTAGGAAGGAAATCTTGAGTTCCCCAGTGAGATCGCCAGAGTTACTTCCCATCAAGCTGAAGATTCTCAATCTTACCTCCCCAGCATGAGCCTATTAGATTGGAACTCCCCAGTAGAGGTCATCAGGAATTCTCTTCCCCAGCAGCAGCCAAGGATTTATTTTCCCCGGCAGCAGTCAAGATGCTTTTACCTTCAGCCATCCAGGATTCATCTATCCCCAACAAGACAGCTCATCAGCTTACATGCGCATTCATTACATTCATATCATAAACATTGATATAACATATATTGCATCATACATTTCATGCAACATAATTTTGTTTTTAGCTAACATTTCGTCCTTTTCAGGATAAGAATAAAAAGCTATCCTTAACAGTTTCAGATGCAGTTTTACACGGACTCATCGTTAAGCAACCCTACACCGGTTCCTATTCAACTTCAAGATTTCTGAAAACAGTTTACGGGTTCTCCAAGTAACGGATGTTAACCTATCGCTTGTTCAGTTTCTTCTCAAGACTTCTGAAAACAGTTTATGGATTCTTCCCAACAACGGACGTTAATCTATCAACTTGTTCAGATGCAACCTTTGAGAACAGTTTACGGACGCTTCCCAACAACGGATGCTGCTCTATTGCTTATTCAACTCCAAGATTTCTGAAAACAGTTCACGGGTCCTCCAAGTAACGGATGATAACCTATTGCTTGTTCAGTTTCTTCTCAAAACAAATTATGGATTCTTCCCAACAACGGATGTTAATCTATCAACTTGTCCAGATGTGACTTTTGAAAACAGTTTACGGACGCTTCCCAACAACGGATGCTGCTCTATTGCTTATTCAACTTCAAGATTTCTGAAACCAGTCCATGGATTCTTCCCAACAACGGATGTTAACCTATCGCTTGTTCAGACTCTTCTCAACTTTTGAAAACAGTTTACGGATGCCTCCAGATACGGATGTCAATCTATTGCTTATTCAGACCCCCAGCTCAGAGATGGTCCAAAGTACGGACATCTTTCCGATACTCATTCCAGATGGCATCTCTAAGCCCATCCCCGACAGGATTTCTGTTTCTCTCTCAAGATGGCATCTCTAAGCCCATCACCAAATGGCATCTTTAAGCCCATTCCCGCATCCCTTGACGAGTGCAAATTTAAGGGCACTCTAGTGTCCAATCTCCTTTTACCCTCGAGTCACGAAAGGCAAACTTGCCAATCTAACTCTTCGGATTCAAGAAGATTGAACAGGGGCAACTGTTGTACCCCAAAATTTGCCCTCCCATTTTTCTTAACATTTCTCATCACAAAGCCCTTGGAGATCAAGATCCAGTTAGGGTTTCATCTGCTCAAGACTCCTCCTTGCACTGTTGACCCAAATTAGGGTTTGTATTTACACAAAGATGTTTTGACCTAAAATGCCCAAGATGACTTTCATGCTTCATGTTGGAATCCCAATTTTATCCTCATCAAGTTTCAAGTTTTGATTCCAAGTTTTGCCCAGTCAATTGGACAGTTGACCTAGAAATCAACTGTATTGGGGAAAAAGTCAACTGTGGTCAATTGGCAGTCAAACCTCATGAAAATTGACCCACATCAACATTATGAACTCATATGAACCACTTGATCAAGTTTGGATCACAATTCCACAAGAAATTTGATCAGATCACCAAAAGGGCAAAATGGTCATTTTTAGGGTTTTGACTGCACAAAGGCAATTTTTGACTGTTTGACCTAGCCAATGGCAAACCAAGTTCACATATGGACTCAAGGACCCCATGGAATTATCTTGACCTTCTCAACAAACTCAAAAGATCCCAAGTACACAAGATTGACAGTTGAATTTCCCAGTCAATTGATCAATTTTGACTGTACACTGAAAAGTCAAACTTTGACTTTTTGGTCAAAATCAAGAGTCAAGATTCATTTTTCATCAAAACATGCCAAATCATGAAACTTGTTCATCAAGAAATCACAAAATGCAAATTAGGGTTAGAAATTAGAATTTTTCATAACTTAGAATTTTTCTAAGTTATGGAAAACCCTAATTTTTTCCCAACTTTGCCCCACTTTTTCACCATGATCCATTTGGACTCAAACAAAAGTCAAAACATGAAAGTTGTAGCTTGTTGCATAATCTACAACTTTGATTCACAAAGTTTTCCCATTTGAAGCTTGTATCTCAAGTTACAATTTTTTGAATAAGGGCACTAAACCATTCTTAACTTAGTGAATTTTTGACCTATTTTGACAAGGTTTTCTACCCCACTTCAAGGCTATTTTCCATACACTTCCACTTGGAATTTCAATTTGCATTTCAAAGATGGATTGTAGTACACATTCCAAGATTTCCAAAATGTCCAAGAACTCATCAAACAACCTCATAACTTGAGAGATTCGAATTTCACAATATGGCAAAAACTCACTTTGTTCATGACCAAGTTACATGTCCATAACCTTGCAATTTGAACTCAGCATGCCTTTAGATTACAGGTCTTTTATCTCATCTACACTCCATAATTTAATGCATATTCATTGTGTTAAGGTGTTGTTCTATGAGTTTGGACATTGTATGCAAGATTAATCCCAAATTAGATAAAGCTTTCTTTCCATTTTTGCAAAAGTTCACTTTATGTCCAATTACCAATCCAACAAGTACATTGCAAATCTGATGGGCACAAGATTATGGACAAATCACACTGATCAAGGAGGGATTATGCAGCACATTAGGGGGTCCTCTACATGCCTAGAAACGCAAGTTGCATTTGTTGCTTAAAGTTGAAGAAAAGTGCCATAACACATAACATCTTTGATATCAGCTTAGAGACCCTTAAGTGAACTTATCAAACACATTCCAAAGATCATAACCAAGCCATTGCACGACCCCTGCACCTCTCAAACACTCCCATTGCCATAATCACTCTCAAACTGCACAAACAGGGCAAGGCCTGCAGTTTGAGTGCTATCTCTCAATCCCTTCAAGCATTCTTGCCCAAACCAGTTCATCTACCTTCCTTACCATCTATACAAGCTATCCAAAAGCTAAGGCACGACCTGTAACACCTCCAAGCCACTTCACCATTTTTATTTTTCTGTTTTGCAGTTGAAGTTCTCTAGCTCGATTCAGAAGCTTTCAAGACAAAGTAAACATTGGAATATCATCCCTGGACCTCAAGGAAGCTTTTCCAATCCTCACCTTGCAGTGAAAGCTCCCCTATTGCAAGATAGAACTTCAGCTGAACAGGTATCTTGGTGAACTCGTATCTCTCTTATTATGCATCATTAGCCTTAAGTTTGTGAATAAACAATGTCCTACTCATGCCACTGAACATGTACATATCTTTACTTTTCATTTCTTTTGCGTGAGCTGTGAGAATTTGAGGTTTGAAAATGGCAGAAAACTTAGGTTAGGATTTGGGATTGTTAAAATTCTCTCTCGTTTTTGAGAGTTAGGAGATGTTCTTTATATATTTGGAATCGTGGTTTCATGCTTAACATCTTTTGTGTTGGAAGTTTGTTCAAAAAATCAAAGAATCAGGATATTCAAATGAGGATTGCAGGCGCGCGTTTTTTGTTCAGAGGTTGAAGAAGAAGTGATCTGGGCTGGGCTTGTGTTGCATTTTCTTTTCACACCACATAATTGCTTTTACACCCCCAAGGCCCATTTGCTTATTTCTTTGACTTTTTGACTTTTTCCTTTTTTGATTGACTTTGTTTATTTTTTCTCATGACATTAAAAATATAAAAATATTTTTTCTCACCATTTTTGATTTTATTAGGCTTTTATTTAATTTTCTTTTGTTTCTACATAAATAAATAAACATACATATATACTTTTCTTTTTATTTAAAAAATACAAAAATAGCACAAATATACTTTTATACACTTTTATCTCTTTTTTACTTTCTGAAAATATTTTATAGAAAAAATACTTTTTTATTTAAATATTAAATATTATTAATTAATATATAAAACATAGTTTATTTGTAAATAATATAAATATATAAGTATATTAATATACTTAGGAGAAAATATCAAAAAAATGTACATATTTTATTTTTTAATATTTAACATTAAAAAATGCCTTTTTACAAATATATCATATTTTATTTTATTTTTGTATGTAAATATTAATTATTGTGTAAATTAATTAATTAATATCCATTTTGATTAAAAATTAGGGTTTTGACCTAAATTTGAAAATACTCCAAAAATAAATACCTTTTATTTTTCTCTTTTATTTTACATAAATAATACTTTTTCATACATACAAAAATTCTTTTTTACATTCTTGCATATTTGTTTTATTTCCATTTATTTGTATTGTAAATATTCAAAGCAAATGATGTAATAGCTTAGATTCAATTTCTTGTCTAAACATCCCCATTTGAACATTGTACCCCCCTCCCTATATTATTGTGATGTAATAGCGTAGGAATTTAAATTTCGCACTTTATCGCTTTCTAAACATACTATGTTAGAATTAGGGTTTTGTATGCGAATAAAAAAATGAACAAAATAGTTGGGCCTAATACAAGATAAATGAGCATGAAAATGAACACACATTTCACACTTGCACCCCTAGGGTATTCCACTTTGTTGCCTTCAAATGAATTGGGCCATATTGCATGTTGAATTTCTTTGGGTAAAACAAAAGACAATCAAATGATCATAGTCCCTCGATGACGCTTTCGAAAAGTTGCCTAAAATGATCAAGTCCCTTTCAAAGAGAAATTGCCCAAAGACATTTAACACTATTGCAACTATGGTCTAAACGATGACCCGCGCCCGTCCCTTTCATCTCCTAAGACAAGATTGTCCACCAAATGCAATGGTGGAACAAAATTGTCAAAAGGTTTAAAACATAACAAGAATCTTTGAGAAAACTTTAGGGTAGATAAACTCTTAAGTACTTGTCAAGAAAACACTTGCCTTATTTCAAAATCCACTTCACAAACACTTTCAAAACCAATTTGCAAAACACCTTGAAACATCTTTTCAAAAAGACAAACACCTTTTGTAAAACATTCGAGTAAAGAATTGTTACAAGGGTAGCCTGTACAAGGCATCTTTTTCAAAACCTTTTCAAAACCACACACAAAGCACCATTTCAAACAATTGAAAACCAAGGCAAGTTGATCTAAGCAAGTACCTAAGAGCCCATGGATAACCATGGATAGAAGGGGTGCTAATACCTTCCCCTTCTATAATCTACTCCCCGAACCCAAGAAAAATCTCAAAGGTTTTTGCTGTGCTTTTTAAACCTTTCCTTAGGATAAAATAAAAAGTCGGTGGCGACTCTTGCTCAACCGAAACATTTGCGAAAACAAACGCAAAACCCTAGTCAGTTCTCCCACCGTATCACATCAAGTATAGGGTGTTTTAGAGGTTGCCCTCCTGTCTAAAGTTCCAGTTGCCTCGAAACGGTTGCCTCGGATAAAAAGGATCTAGGACATTAGGGTTACCGCTAAGGCGTCCTACTATTGCTTCGGTGACCACACATGTCCCTTAATCGAATTGACCCGAATACCTCCAACGACGGTGCTACCTACTTCTCAATAGTGGGATAACACTGTTTAAAGGACTCTTACACAGCCTAATTCCTTAGGGTAGGTAGATCTCATGGGTACTTGCTCTTTTCAATCAAACAAAACAATCTTTTCACACTGACACTTTCAAAAGGTTTTCAAGTAAATTTTTCATACACTCTTGAGGACAGATACAAGAGTTACCTATAAATTTTTCAAACGAAAGTTTTTCAAAACCCACACACATTTGAAAAGCAAATAAATTTTGAAAACATAAGAGCAAGTACCTAAGAGCTCGTGGATAACCACGGATAGAAAGGGTGCTAACACCTTCCCTTTCTATAAATCTACCTCCCGAACCGAGAAACATTCTCGAATAAGGAATTTTGCTGTGTTTTTGTCCTTTCCATGTTGGAGAACATAAAAGACGGTGGCGACTCTTGCTTACCGCGACATTTCGCGAAACCAGCTAAAAACAGTCAGTTCTATTTCCACCGATCACAGTCTCTAACAACTCTTCATGGGGCAGAATAGCCCTTTCTTCTTGTTGCAAAAGTCTAGCTAACTCTCCAGGCACTTCACAGTCTTTATCACCTTCGTACTCGGCATGATTGACCAAATCTTCAGAGTCACTGAAGGCCAAAATAGAATAGTCACCCATGGAATCCGAAGTGGATGGGTACCTGGATTTTATGAGTATGGGTGTGTGTAAGGGATAGCCATCCTTAAACAAAATAAAATGTAAAAGGAAAGAAAATGAACACAAAAGTTTGTAGATGAAAACGTCCATGATTCATTAAAAAATGGCATATGAAAATGAAGAATCAAAACCCTTACAAATGGACCTATATGCCCCGGGTAAGGCATAAGGTGAAAAGAGTGTACAAATTGTTTAATAATTATTACAGACCAAACAGGAAATGTTCAAAAGATAAATTACTGATTGATGAAAGTAATGGGAACGAAGTCTTTCCCCTCCCAGTTGTTCAGTCCCCCTTCAATGGTTGGAAAGATCCAATCTTCAAAATTGCCTTCTTCATCATCATCTTCTAAAGCATGAACTCCATGATGAGTGATCTTTAAGGGTGGTCCTCCAGCCCGGGAGTGACGCACAGCCTTCTGACTAGCAGCAGTGAAACCCAATTCGAACTTGTCTGTCTTGTGAGGAAAATATGGCAGTTGACACCATATTATGCTCCCTCCTTCCTTGACTACAGCCTCTGCATCTTTAAGGGATGACATTCGGGACACAGGCTTGGTAATGATGGGCACATCAGTCATTGTCTTGGCTACCGCAACTTCAGGAGAAACCTCTTCAAAGTGTTGGAAATGTGTTTCTATGAATTCACCATCTAACTCCACGTAGCAAAAAAAGTTAAGGTGGCTTATCATATACTCCTCCTCACCATGAACTATTATGATCTTACCCTGGACTTGGTATTTGAGCATCTGGTGTAGAGAAGAAGTGACTGCCCCGAAGTTGTGGATCCATGGCCTTCCCAACAAGCATGAATATGAAGGACGGATGTCCATCACATAAAAAGTAGAGTTGAAAATTTATGTTCCCACCTTAATTGGGATGTCCACTTCTCCGTGAACCATTCGCTTAAAACCATCGAAGGCTCTGACAATGATATTACTGGGCTTTAGGGTCAAACCTTCACAGTCTAGCCTGTCCAATGCTTTCTTTGTTAGAACATTTAAAGATGAACCGGTATCAACCAGAACATGAGCAAGTGTGGTCCCCCTGCACTCTACCGAAACATGCAGCACATCATTATGCTTTCTTCCCTTGGACATTAGATCGGCATCAGAAAAGCCAAGACCATTATCGGCTATAAGGCTAGACACGCACTCTTGAAACTGGTTTGCAGAAGTTTCTTGAGGTACGTGCGCCGTCTTCAGGAATTTGATCAAGGCTTTGGCATGAGCCTCGGAGCAGAGCAATAGAGCCAGCATAGAGATTTTTGAAGGGGTTTGCCCCAGCTGCTCTACGACATCATAGTCGCTCTTCTTAATTATCTTTAAGATTTCCTCCATTTCCTTTTGGGTGGTCTCGGGGATAACCAAAGTCTGAGCCCTCGTCCTGACAGGCGTTTCTTGGATCCCCTTACCTTTATCAGCAGTAACAGCAGATGGTACAACTTCGGGAGTAACAATTTCTTCAAGCACTGGACTTTGCACAGATATCTTGATAGGCACAGGAACACTTAAGGGTCCGAAGACTGCCCTTGGAGGAGCAATCTCCGGAGAGAAGATTCTTCCGCTACGAGTTATCTTACTCATCCCCGCAATATTTCCTACATCAGGAGTTTCTTCATCGGAATTCTCTTCGGCTGATTCGATCTGCTTGACACCATGGTAAAAGATCTCTCCTCCATAATTCCATGGTATCGTCTTGTTGGACTTATATGGGATAGGCCCCGGCATGGTAATCTTCAGCGGTATAAACTTTGGATCAGGTGTAATCTTAACAGGCCTTTTGTAGGTCTTGGAAAGATTGTCGGAAATGATGATTATAGCAATGTCATTGATTGGAGTAACAGGAGTAACATGAGTAATAGTATCAACATGAGTTTTCTGAAAGAGGATTTCTTGAGTATCCATCAGGCGTTGGATTCCTAATTTCAATAGCGGACAATCAGATTACAAGGTTGAACAAAAGTAACAATCTTTTTCACAGCCCAGGAAAATCCCGGCTTTCAACAGATTCATCTTGATCATTGGCAACGGAGTCATTAAGTCATCAACAGCAGTAACATGAATATCTTCTAAATAGCATGGACATTATGACCATGTTTTGAAATAGGAGCGGATATCACATTAGGTTTTTCGGGAACATCAAACTCTACCTCCTTGGCATCTATCAAATCTTGGATCTTGTTTTTAAAGGCCCAACAGTTGTTGGTATCATGCCCCCCACTGTCCGAATGATATGCACATTTTGCCTTTGAATGATAATAGGGAGAAGAGGTATTTGGGTTTTTCGGTGCTTCTTTCAAGTTGGTAAGGTTTAACTTTAACAGATGAGTGAGGACCTGAGCCAGTGTCATATTGATCCGAGTGAATTGTCGTTGTGGCCTTTCTGCCCTTTGCTGATTAGGTCTAGGTTGACTGCTTCGAGGTTGATCGGCTAAGGAGTTCTGGATCATCACAGCCCCCACCGTTGGTCGGCGCTCCATTCTCCCTTGATTTTTCTGGGAGTAAACAACAGAAGCTTCTTTCTTGGCTGGGAAGGTCTTCTTGACAACTGTGGAAGCAGCTACATCCTTCTGAATTTTACCACTCTTAATGCCAGCTTCGACCCTTTCACCTGTCAGTATTAATTCGGTGAACCCTGCAGATGATCTCCCGATTAAGTGATTAAAGAATGGACCTGACAGGGTCCCCAAAAACATATCAACCAGCTCTCTATCCGACAATGGTGGTTGCACCCTTCCAGCCAAATCTCGCCACTTCTGGGCATATTCCTTGAATCCTTCATTAGAGGCCATACTCATACTCTGTAGTTGGGTACGAGTAGGCGCTAAATCTGTGTTGTATTGGTATTGTCGGTAGAAAGCAGCAGCTAAGTCCTCCCAGTTATGAACATCAGATCTCTCAAGTTGATAGAACCAATCCAATTGCGTACCCGACAAACTATCTTGAAAAAAGTGGACCCACAGATCCTTATCAAAATAGTGAGGTTAGATCTTTCTGACGTAGGACCGCAGATGCATTTTCGGACAAGACAAACCGTCGCATTTGGCAAATGTAGGCACCTTGAACTTGGGGGAATGACGATCCCAGCAACCAACCCAAGTTCTTCGAAATCCAGCCCAAGAACCCTTTGTACTTCCATGGCCGCCAACC
Source organism: Vicia faba (assembly GCA_948472305.1). Lineage (NCBI taxonomy): Eukaryota > Viridiplantae > Streptophyta > Magnoliopsida > Fabales > Fabaceae > Vicia > Vicia faba. The sequence continues at coordinate 1,694,839,909 of OX451737.1, read as the reverse complement.
GTTCTTCTAGATTTTTATACTTATCGTCCGCAGGAGGATACTGCTGATCAGAGTAATCTTCCTCCTCCTATTCTTCTTCCTCTTCAGCTTCAGACTTGGAGGGCATTGCAACTCCCTTACCTTTACCAACCCCTTCGTCAGACGTCGAGGGGAACTCGAGGACCCTTCTAGCTTGGTTCTCAAACCTTCTTCCCATAGTGGCCACACCAGCCCTTTTCTTCTTTTTCTCTTTGTCTTTCTCTTTCTCTAACAGTGCTTTAAGGTCCTCTTGACCCTTTGCCAAGGTTATGAGGAGTTGTTGGAATTGTGAATTCTGTGCTTGCAGATCTTTGACTGTCTGCTCTATATCCATCTTGCTGAAATAAACAGTAGAAAGATAAGGAAACCTGGTGTGAAGACCTGTTTATGCATATGATGAATGATATGTATTCATGTAATGCATTCAAGGATTCATAAATTCAAAGTTGTAGTAAACAAAAAGAACACATGTCATATTAATAAGAAGAAATTTGTTAGTACATAAATGCCCCATGGGCAAAATATTACAAAATTCTTAATGTAAAAAGACGTTGCGCATCCTCTTTGGTGCGATGTAAGTGTTGAGAGTCTCCTCTTCATGAAGTCGGCGGGTAAGTTCTAAAACCTTCTTCTCACTGGCATAGAAGCTGGCTTCAAAAGTATTTCGCTCTTCCTTGAGCTGTATCCAACTCTTTTGCAATTCCTCCAATGATGTTGGCATGTCTGGATGTAGGAGGGTGTATGGAACCTCTCCTTCCATAACAGGCTCTTTGATCATAGGTAGAATGTAGGGGTAAGGCATCATAAGACTCTGGGCGCGGGTTCGTACCCACTTGAGATAAGGCTCAAGGGGGATGGAATTCTTGTGTCCCAGTGTCTTACTATCCACTTTGTTGGGCATCCTCTAAGCTCGGATAAACCTTTGTCGAAGTCTTTGAGCGTCGTTGTCGAAGTCAAAAACCAAGTCAGGAATTAGCATGTCATGAGGGCCATCCCTTCGGGCATATCCAAATTGTCTCAAAGCCAAACAGGGGTTGTAGGTAATGCCTCCCCTAATGCCAAGTAGTGGTACATTAGGGAATTCCCCACAATGATCAATGATGATGACATTTTCTCTGGACCGAGAACACCAATGAACATCAGAATGTGTGAGGGTCATCAACTGTTGCAACCACCTTAAGCCTTGTTCATTCTTCAAGACTGATTGGGGAAGGTGAGAAATAAACCACCTTGCTAGAAGAGGAGTACATCACATGAGAACACCTCTTTTCCTCATTGTTCGTGTGTGAAATGAGTGGAGGATATCCCCAAGCAATGTAGGCACATGATTTTGAGATATGAAAATCTTGACATCATTCACATCTATAAGCTGGTCAGGGTTTTGGAACAAGACCAACCCATAGATGAGAAGTGTTACAATCTCCTCAAAAGCTTGCAGATCTAGAGAATTCCAGCAGTCTTGTGCCTTCTCAAATAGAAACTTTGCCAAGAAACCCTTGACACCACTTCTGGTTTCCCAATGACCTTTGATATCAGATGGTTGCAAGTGTAAGGCTTGATCAACATCTTCAGGCTTTGGTTCTCTTTCCGTACCGTTGTAGGGTAGTTGATGGAGAATAGGAATCCTCAGGAGTTGAGAAAATTCCTCCAAAGTAGGTACTAGTTGGTAATCATGAAATGTAAAGCAATGGTGTAGGGGGTCAAAGAACTGGAAGAGAACTTTCACCATGTCTTCTTCAATGTTGGAGTTGACCAAGTTGAGGAGTCTACCATGTCTTTCACTGAAGAGGGAGTTTTCTGGAATCTTGGAAGTAAGCTCCTTGAGTTGAGGAGGGATTCTCACAAGGTTGACTTGAATTGTTTTCCTGCGAAGAGATTCCATGACCTACAAAACAAGAACAAAGATGAAGATCCAAACCCTTGAAATGGTTAGTGGATGCATATGATGCTTTATGATGTTCATGATGTATGCACAAGTATATGTACAAGCAAATCACATAAGATCCTAGTTTCAGGCTTGCATGAGGTTTCATAGGTAAGTACCCTCTTGAAGTTAGTTGGCTCAACCTGTCCTATAAATAGTAACCGGGTTCTAAGGAGCTCAATATCACTGGATTATTTTCTGTGTTCATTGTTTCAGTTTAGCTACTTAACTGGTGTTGTACCCCAAAATTTGCCCTCCCATAATCTTCAAAATTTGCCAAGCATGCTTCAAAATGCCCCAAGGGTTGCACAGTTCAAGGGCCTCCTAACAGTCAAAAATTAGGGTTTTGGTTCTGACAAAGAAAATGAAGTTTCCAAGGGTCCAATCAAGTCCCACATTCCTATAAACATGGTCAAGCATCCTCATGTCAAGTTTCAAGACTTACAGCACAAAATTGCACAGTCAAAAACCCTAATTGCACTACAGTCAACTGCAGGGGCAAAATGGTCATTTGACAGTCAAAAGTTCAAATTTTTGGTCAACATCTCATTTTGAAGCCACAAACATCATTTGATCAATGCTTGATCATGATTCTCAAAGCTTGGCTCAAAAAGTCTCAAGATGCAAAAGTTTCCATATTTGGACAGTTGAAAAAGTCAACTGTAACTTGACCAAGGCATAACTTCCACATGGATTATCAGAAAAATTCCATCCAAAACTCATTTTGAAGAGAATCACATTTCCTACAACTCCTCTTCACACTTCAAGTCCAAGAAATGCTCTCACAAAGAGTTATCAATTTCAACATTATAGGTCATTTTCAAAAGTCAACAAAAAGGGACTTTAAGTCAAAGGCCATAACTTGAGATTGGTAAATCAAAATGACATGGTACCAAAGACATTGGTTAGAGGACTCAAAGACCTTTCCAAAATATCCAAGAACATGATCAAAGCTTAAAAATTGAGCAAGATATGCCTTGTGGAAGTTGGGAAATTTTTGGATATTTTGAAAAGTCAACTTTGCTTTAAAGGTCTTAAAAATGCTAATGGGCCTCTTTTTCTTCCAAGATTCATCATCCAAAGCATGTGCACGACCATTTGGCCCAAAGGGAAGTTTTTCATCATTTTTTATTTATTTATTTGGATTTTTAATTGCTAATAATTCATTTAATTAATTAAAATATATGGAAAATACCAAACCTAAGTTTTTAAATCTTTTTATGCATGAAATACACTCAATATTTCGTGCATGATCAGATTTGGAAAGAATCATGGTAATTGGATATGATTGGCATCAAAAACATGTGAAAAAAATTGAAAAATTATGGCATGAAAATCAAATATTGATTCCATCAATTCATTGATTCTTTGGACCAAAAATTGAACCCTAATCATTCACACATATATACTCATGCAAACCCTATTCCAAAAAACCTCTAAGCTGCGCAAGAACACCCATAACAAGTTTGCATTTTTTGGCTAAAATTTCAAAACTGAAATCACGATTGCAGGGCTTTTCAAGGCAAGAAAACCATTCTATCACCTTCCTGAGATATCAAGGGAACTTCCTGAATCAAAATCATAAGCTCTAACACCAAGAAACGGTAGAAGCATGTCCCACTTTTCAGAAAAATATTCATAATCGTATCATGAATTACATACATTTTTCCTGTGTTTTCTTTACTGATTTACATTAATTGATTGATTCTAAAGCTAACTGCATACTTTAATTGAGTTTTCGTGCCAAATTAGAGGATTCACCATTGAAACAGGCTAGGGTTCTTCAAGCTTCGAATTGGGTATTTTTGAACACTGTAAAACTAGAACACCTCAGTGCCATGGTTGAAATCAGCATGCTTGGACCATCTGAACACATACCTCGCGCCTAATTTATGAAACACCATAGCCTAATCGCTATTTTGAAAAATGGTGTATTTTGGGGGGGTTCAGAACCCCCGCTAACCTTTTTTATTTCAGGGGTCAACGAAGAAGAAAGGTATGTGGCAAGCTATGACTGGACACTTTGAATTCTGACGCGCGCTTTTCTGATTTATACCACTAGCGTTTGTTTTTATTTATAATAATTGTTGGTTATATAATAAACAAAGTGCGTGTGTGGTACAGTTGGTCAAGGCGTTGGATTGGTAAGCAACAGGACTTGGGTTCGATCCCAGGTCCCCCTTCCTATTTCCCTATTTTTCTTCTAATCATGATTCCATGCAGTTTGCTCCTTGAAGACCACTATGCAACCTCATAATCTGCCATGCCACACGTCCCACTGCATCCATCCTATGGCCAGAATTCAAAGCATATGATGTGCCTCAGTCAATGCAAATACACGCTGGCATGAAAAGTCAAATAAGGCCAAGGCTTAATGGGCCAAAAATGCTGAGCTATACCTCCAATTGGGGACAGAACCCCCCAAGGTTTTGTTATTCTTTTATATTTTTCTATTTTTAATTTCCTTTAAATTCTTAAACTAATTTATTTTCATAAAAATATAAAAATAACATAAAAATCAGAAAGTCATAAAAATAAAAATAAACATATTTTATTTTAATATTTTTGTAAGTAAAAATCATTAATTAATTTAGTTTTATTCTTAAACTTAATATTTTTCAATAAAAATTGGTAGAACTAGGGTTAAGTATTTTTCATTCTTTTTCTTTCTCTCACCATAATTAATTACTTAATATTATTTTTGTAAATAAATCTTGCCATTAATTAATTAGGTTAATTTTAGGTTAAAGTTTAATGTTTTTCTTAATAAATAAAAAAAACTAGAATTAGGGTTAATTAATATTTTAATTTCATTTAATTCTCTTATAAAAATTCATAAATACAAAAAACCTCAAAAATAATTTCTTTTTTCTTTAATTTAATTAATTTGTTAGTATAATTTAATTTCATAACAAAGGGTCCAACGCCCTCGCTTTCAATTTTAATTCAATTCGCGCATTTTATTTTATTTCTTGTAATATTGATGTAACTCTCCTAAAGTTGTGTAAATTTATATTTCTCGCACTTTATTTCTTTATTTTATGTCAAATCGGGTCCCGGATTTAAATTTGGCGATGTGGACCCGCGCCTTTTTAATAGTTTAGGAACTTTAATTTCCGCAACTTTTTAACTGTTAATAATGGCATGCAAGAATGAATGACAAAATAAAAATAACGCGTAGATCACCCATGACATGAGCAAGATAAATATCAATGAAAACGACACACAAATCACACACCACCCCTAGGGTACGCCTCACTGTTGCCTTGCCTCGAAAGGTGATCGTCGAGTAGAGGATGTTTTAGTAAGTCCTCATGATCCGGGAACCTGGCATGAGGGTAGCTTCTAAGGTGTCTTCCTATTACTCTGGTGATCACCATGTCCCGAACATTCGAATTGACCCGAACACCTCCAACGGTGGTGCTACCTACCTCTCAATGGTGGGATGGCACTACTTTAAGGACATTTACACAGACGAATTCCTTAAAGTAGGTAGATTCTCGTAGATACTTGCTCTAATTTCAAAATAAAATTCAAAAATACTTTTCACACCGACACCTTTTCAAAAAGCTTTCGAAAGCAATTTTTCAAACACTCTTGAGGACCGATACAAGAGTCGAACTGAAATTTTCAAAGAAACTTTTTAAAACCCACAGTTGAAAAAGCAAACAAACCATTTTTGAAAACACAAGTGAGCAAGTATCTAAGAGCCCATGGATAACCATGGATAGAAAGGGTGCTAACACCTTCCCTTTCTATAACCTACCTCCCGAACCGAGAGCAATCTCTATAAGGAATTTTTCTGTGCTTTTGTCCTTTCCATTTGGAGAAAATAAAAGACGGTGGCGACTCTTGCTTCCGCGACATTTCGCAAACTAGCGTTAAACAGTCAGTTCCAGATCCACCGATCACAGAACTGGCGACTCTGCTGGGGACTACCTTAAAAGTGAGGTGTACCTTAGGGTTAGTTCATAAATGTGTTTTCAATTGTATTGATTTGCTTGCTTTAAATTGTGGGACTGTCTTGGGAGTTCTATAGATCCTAACCCGGATCTGGGGATACCTTCTTAGAAAGTAGCAACAAGGCTGTGAGGGAACTGTGCGGGGTATACCGACATGGTTGAAACAGTCTGCTACGTTGATGTGGCACTTTGGTGTGTACCGGTAACCCTTGAGTTCAGTCAAGGAGAGTACGGGGCCTCCATGTGGTGTCATGAAGCATCAACTGACCTTAGGGACCTTAATTGAACCATCTTGGCCTCTTTAGGGTAGTGAGATAACTGACTTTGGTGCAGTCCGAGGTTGGTTGATACTCGATACTACACTCAATTGAGGGTTGCTTTCCTGGAATATTTCGGTCACCAGTTCAGTGGCTAAATCGAAACGATGAACAATGAAAGCAATCCGGTGATATTGGGACCCTCAGAACCCGGTTACTTCTAATAGGACAGGTTGAGCCCACCAACTTCAAGAGGGTACTACCCAGACCTCATGCTGGCCTAAACTCTAAGGGCTTGTCTTGTGTGCCTTGTGTGCCTTACATGTTTGTCTTTGTAAATATCTGTGGTGTGTTTAATCATAGCATCATGACATCATCCAGCATCATATGCATTGACTAACCATTTCAGGGGTTCGAATCTTCATCTTTGTTCTTGTTTTGTAGGACATAGAAACTGTGCGCAGAAAGACAATTCAAATCAGCCTTGTAAGGGTCCCTCCTCAGCTCAAGGAGCTTATATCCAGGATTCCCGAGAGCTCTTCATTCAGTGAGAGGCATGGAAGACTCATCAGCTTGGTCAATACCAACATTGAGGAAGATATGATAAAGGTCCTGTTCCAGTTCTTTGACCCTCTGCATCACTGTTTCACCTTCTTGGATTATCAGCTGGTACCTACATTGGAGGAGTTCTCCCAGCTCCTGAAGATCCCTATCCTTGATCAACTACCCTACAACGGTACGGAAAAGGAACCCAAGCTTGAAGAGATTGCTAAAGCCTTACACCTACAATCATCTGACCTCAAGGGACATTGGGAAGTTAGAAGTGGTATCAAAGGGTTCTTAGCCAGGTTTCTGTTTGAAAAGGCCCATGAATGTTGGAACTCCCTTGACTTACAAGCTTTTGAAGAAGTTGTGGCCCTCCTTGTCTATGGTTTGGTGTTGTTCCCTAACCCAGATCAGCTTATAGATATCAGTGCTGTCCAGATCTTCATGTCCAGGAATCCTATACCTACGTTGCTGGGGGACATCCTTCACTCATGTTACACTCGAACCATGAGAAAAAGAGGTGTCCTTATGTGTTGCACTCCTCTCCTGGGAAGGTGGTTTATTTCGCACCTTCCACAATCAGTTTTGAAGAACGAGCGGGGTTTGAGATGGTCACAACGGCTGATGACCCTTACACATGCAGATATACATTGATGCCCTCGGTCCAGAGAGGTTGTCACTATCATTGATCGTTGTGGGGAGTACCCTAATGTTCCTTTACTTGGAATCAGAGGAGGTATTACTTACAACCCGTGCTTGGCCTGGAGACAGTTTGGTTATGCTCGGAGGGACGGTCCTCATGACATGCTAATCCCTGACATAGTTTTTGACTTCGACAACGATGCACAAGGACTTCGCCAGAGATTTATCAGAGCCTGGAGGATGCCAAGTAGGATAGACAGCAAGACACTGGGGCACAGGAACTCCATCCCGTTGGAATCTTATCTCAAGTGGGTACGCGCCCGCTCCCAGAAGTTAGTGATGCCATATCCTCATATGCTCCCAGTGATCAAAGAGCCAGTCTTGGAAGGGGAAGTGTCCTACACCATTCAGCATCCTGACATGCCCACGTCCTGGGAAGAGATGCAGAAGAGCTGGATCCAGCTTAAGGAAGAACGGAATTCTCTTGAGACCAGTCTACATGCTAGTGAAAAGAAGGTCCTGGAGCTCACCCGCCTATTGCACGAGGAGAGGAATCTCAACACCTACATAGCTCCGAAGAGGATGCGTAGTGTCTTTTGGGATTGATTTGCTTTTGTATTGTTTTGCCCATGAGGCTTTGATGTACTGAACAATTATTTCCTTAATGATAACGTGTGTTCCTTTTTGTCTACAACAAATTTGAACGTTCGAACCCTTGAATGCATTGCATAAACACATATCATTCATCATATGCATAGCAGGTTTTTCTTCTTTTCAGGTTGCTTACTGTTCTTCGCTGTTTATTTCAGCATCATGAATCCTGACTCATAATCAACCGAGATGTCCATCAAGGCTCTTCAGGCGCAAAATGTGCAATTTCAGGAACTAATCATGGGTTTGGCTCAGGGCCAAGAAGAGCTGAAGGCTTTGCTCCTGAAGAAGGAGAAGAAGAAGAGGAGGAGAACTGTCCTTTTCAACTCGGGCCGAAGGTTTGGCAACACTCTGCGGAATGAAGAGGCTGGTTCTTCTGTAGACAAGAGCATCCCCCAAGGGGGAAAAGGTCCAAGTCCAGTAGTCTCTGACAACAAGACTGACTTTAATGAGGAACAATACCCTCCTGCTGAAGACCGGTATAAGCAGTTGGAAGATAGGCTGAGTGCAATGGAGATCCAATAAGTGCCTGGGTTGGATTTCGGAGACTTGGGTTTGTCTACTGGTGTGATTATTCCTCATAAGTTCAAAGCACCATCCTTTACCAAGTATGACGGGGCGTCTTGTCCCAAGCTACACCTCAGGTCTTATGTGCGGAAGATTCAACCGTACTCAGTGGACAAGAATTTGTGGATCCACTTCTTCCATGAGAGTCTTTCAGGGACTCATCTCGAATGGTTCTATCAGCTGGATGGGACCAAGGTTCGTAATTGGGAGGAGTTGGCTACTGCTTTCTACAAGCAGTATCAATGTAATGCCGACCTTGCCCCTACCCGTACCCAACTCCAGGGTATGTCGCTAGGGTCAAGCGAAGGTTTTAAAGAGTATGCACAGAAGTGGAGGGATCTGGCTGGCAGGGTGCAGCCTCCGTTGACTGACCGGGAGTTAGTAGACATGTTCTTGGGGACCCTCTCGGGGCCATTTTTCAACCATCTTATCGGTAACTCATCTGCAGGGTTTACTGATCTTATTCTGACTGGAGAGAGAATAGAGGCTGGGATGAAGTCTGGCAAAATTCAGAAGGGTGCATCGTCAAGTTCTGAGAAGAAACCCTTCAAAAAAGAGGCCAGTGCGGTATATGGGTCCAGAAGACAAGAGAAGCCTGAGCGCCGCCGATCTGTCAACGCGGTGATGATTGCTAAGCCTGCTGCCGCTCCTCGGCAAGCCAATCCTCAAAGGGCTGAAAGACCCCGGAGAGAGTTTACCCGGTTAAGTATGACCTTATCGCAAATCTTGCCATAGTTACTATCCACCAACCTAGTGACTATCAGAGAGGCCCCGAAGGTTGTAAATACTGCCTCTCCGAAATACAATCCAAATGTCCGCTGTGCTTATCACTCCGATAGCCCGGGGCATTCCACTGATGACTGTTGGGCATTAAGGAATAAGGTACAAGACCTTATTGACGCAAAAGAGATACAGTTTGAAGCGCCTGAGAGGCCGAATGTGGTGACCGCTCCCATGCCCCAGCATGGAGTAAATGCTGTGGATGAAGATGTATACGCTATTTCTGTGGATGATGTAGCTACTCCTTTGAAGACTGTCAAGAGGAACCTACTGCTGGCCGGTTTATTTCCGGGTTGTAGTGAAGGTTGTCTGTTCTGTGCTGTTTCCCTTTCTGGTTGTCCTTTGCTGAAGTTGGGCATCCAAAGCCTAATGGACAGCAAAGAGATTCTATTCAAGAAGTCCGCTGTTCAGTTTGTTCCGGTAGAAGAAGTTTCCGTTGTTACAATCTTCAATAATCCAATCAAGGCTCTCCCAAGGAAGCCTGTTCAAATCATGACTGTCGCGCCTGTTGTTACTACTGTTCCGGGGCCTCTCCCCTACGAATCTGATAAGGCTGTCCCCTGGCACTATGGGGCAGATGTGTATGTGAATGGAATCAAACAAGAGTTCAACACTGGTACCAGTATCAGCAATATTACTAGTCCAGCAAAGGTTACCCGCAGTGGCAGGCTCTTCTCGCCTGACATCGCACTGCCCGCCATTCGAAGACCCCTTACTATAACACCTACAAGTGTACCTGTTCCCGTTTCTGATCAAGTTGTTTCCCCTGCTGCCGAGTCATCTAATGCTCGGGGCAAAGGGATTGAAGATGAGCCTGCCCAGATGGAGGCACCAAGATCTATAAATGCTGAGGCCTCCCAACAAGAGATGGAGGAAATTCTAAAAATAATTAAGAAGAGTGACTTTAATGTTGTAGAGCAGCTGGGGCATACGCCCTCCAAGATCTCCATGCTCTCCTTGCTACTGTGCTCAGAGGCCCATGCTAAGGCCTTGATTTCATTTCTCAAGACGGCCCATGTGCCACAGGAGACATCTGCAGTCCAGTTCACTGATTGCGTAGCAAATCTGACAGCGGACAATGGTCTGGGTTTCTCGGATGCTGACCTTACGGCTAAAGGAAAAGACCACAATGATGCCCTGCATGTCTCTATTGAATGCAGGGGCACCACTCTGGCGCATGTGTTGGTGGACACTGGTTCTTCCTTGAATGTGCTACCTAAGAAGGCCTTAGATCGTTTGGATTGTGAAGGCCTGGAGCTGAAACCTAGCAATATCATCGTCAGAGCCTTTGACGGTTCCAAGAGGATGGTTCATGGAGAGGTTGACATTCCTATCCGTGTGGGCTCCCAAGTTTTCGACTCCACTTTCTATGTGATGGATATTCGTCCATCGTATTCTTGTCTACTGGGACGACCTTGGATCCACAAAGTTGGGGCGGTGACCTCTACCTTGCACCAGAAGCTCAAGTACCCCGTCAGAGGGAAGATTGTCACTGTGCAGGGAGAGGAGGAGTATATGGTGAGCCATTTGAATTCCTTCAGGTACATTGAGATGGACGGGGAGTTTATTGAAACCCCCTTTCAGCATTTCGAAGAGGTACTTCCAATTTCAGCAGCAGCAGAAACAGCGGTCGAAGAGGATGTTCCTTTGAAGATGGCTTCCCTAAAGGATGCCCGGGCTGTGATTCAGAAAGGTGAATGTGCTAACTGGGGCAGGCTCCCGGATTTTACACAGAAAACTGACAAGTTCAGACTGGGTTTTACTGCAGAGGGTCAGAAGGCTATGCGGAAGGCAAAGACCAGAAGACCTCCTGTACTCATTACCAATCCCGGGGTGAATGTTGTGGGAGACGAAGATGAAGTGGATGAAGCTGAGTTCAATAGCTGGATCTACCCGACAACTGAGGGCGGATTGGCCAATTGGATTGCCAAAGACCATACTCCTGTTACATTCGTTACGCAGTAATAAACTTCTTTGTTTTGTTATTTGTAATAAACAATTAAAACTCTATGGCCCGGTGTCTTACCCGAGGCACCGTGGTTTCATTTGTGAGGGCATATAAATTGTCATTTCATATAACATGAATAAAAATCTTGGACGTTTTCTCGCATTTCAAATCTTATGCTCCTTTTCTTTCTTTCCTTCCTTTATATATTTCAAAACAGCTGTATTTACACACACTCACTCATACAGGTTCCAATCCACTCTGGATCTCACTGGTAACGACTCTGCTACTGCCAGTTATGACTTCGAAAATTCGATCAACTTAGCCGAAGACGAAGGTGAAGATGATTGCGAAGTGCCTGGTGAGCTTGCAAGACTGTTACTCCAGGAAGAGAGGGCAATTCAACCCCATGAAGAGCCAGTGGAGACGATAAATCTGGGTACTGATGCAGACAGAAGGGAGGTAAAGATTGGTGCCAACCTAGAGCTCAGCGTGAAGCAATGGTTGACTCAGATGCTACATGATTATATGGAGATCTTTGCCTGGTCCTACGAAGACATGCCCGGGTTGGATACCGATATTGTGGTCCATCACTTGCCTACCAAGGAAGACTGCCCTCCGGTTAAGCAAAAGGTCCGTCGTATGCGTCCAGAGATGTCTGAGAAGATCAAAGCCGAGGTTATGAAACAGTTTGATGCTGGGTTTCTTGCAGTGACTTCTTACCCTCAGTGGGTTGCTAATGTGGTGCCGGTACCAAAGAAAGACGGAAAGGTCAGAATGTGCGTTAATTATAGGGATCTGAACAGGGCCAGCCCCAAAGATGACTTCCCCCTACCTCACATTGATGTCCTTGTTGACAATACTGCTCAGCACAAGGTGTTCTCTTTCATGGATGGCTTTTCAGGGTATAATCAGATCAAGATGGCTCCTGAAGACATGGAAAAGACTACATTTGTTACTCAGTGGGGCACCTTCTGCTACAAGGTCATGCCTTTCGGACTGAAGAACGCTGGGGCAACCTACCAACGTGCCATGGTTGCTTTATTTCATGATATGATCCATCATGAGATAGAAGTGTATGTTGACGACATGATCGCAAGGTCCCAGACTGAGGAAGAGCACCTAGATCATCTGCAGAAACTATTTGACCGGTTGAAATTGTACAAGCTAAGGCTGAACCCGAACAAGTGCACCTTCGGGGTAAGATCTGGAACGTTGCTAGGCTTCGTTGTAAGTGATAAGGGTATTCAAGTAGACCCTGCCAAGGTTAAAGCTATTCAAGAGATGCCAGTTCCTAAGACATAGAAAGAGGTCAGAGGCTTTTTAGGACGCCTGAATTACATTGCTCGGTTCATCTTGCACCTAACTGCTACTTGTGAACCAATCTTCAAGTTGTTGAAGAAAGATCAGGTAGTACGATGGAATGATGAATGTCAAGCCGCTTTTGACAAAATCAAAGAGTATCTCCAAGAACCACCCATTCTTATGCCACCGGTTGAAGGGAGACCTCTGATACTATACCTGACGGTACTTGACAACTCAATGGGGTGTGTGCTGGGGCAGCATGACGAGTCTGGCCGAAAAGAGCATGTCATTTATTACCTTAGCAAAAAGTTTACCGACTGTGAGACCCGATACTCACTGCTCGAGAAAACTTGCTGCGCTTTGGTATGGGCTGCTCGCCGGCTGAGACAGTATATGCTGACTCACACTACTCTGTTGATCTCTAAAATGGATCCTATAAAGTATATATTTGAAAAACCTGCTCTGTCCGGGAGAATAGCAAGATGGCAGATGATCTTGACGGAATACGACATTCAATACACGACTCAGAAAGCCATCAAGGGAAGTGTATTGGCAGACCACTTGGCACATCAGGCGGTAGACGACTATCAGTCAATGAACTTCGAGTTTCCGGACGAGAGTATCATGATTGTGACTGATTGTAAAGTACCTGGACCGGATGAAGGACCTGAGGAAGGATCCCGATGGTCTATGCACTTCGACGGAGCCTCCAACGCTTTGGGTAACGGCATCGGCGCTGTAATCATATCCCCTCAAGGCACTCATACTCCACTCACTGCCCGGCTATGTTTCAACGGTACCAACAACATGGCGGAGTATGAGGCATGCATCATGGGTCTTCAAGCTGCGATCGACCTAAGGATCAAGTTTCTGAGTGTCTTCGGAGATTCCGCTCTCGTGATCAATCAGATCAAAGGAGAGTGGGATACGAAACATCCGAATCTTATTCCTTACAGAGAATGTGTGTTGACATTGATCCCTCACTTCGCGGAGATAACCTTTGAACACTTCCCGAGAGAGGAGAATCAGTTGGCGGACGCGTTAGCAACGATGTCTTCTATGTTCAAGGTCAAATGGGACAATGAGGCTCCCCGGATTATCATCTGGAAACTGGACGAACCAGCATACTGTTGTGATCTCGAGACTGAATCGGTGACTGAGAAGCCTTGGTACCATGAGGTAAAGAGATATTTGGAAGCTCAGGAATACCCTGAAGGTGCATCTGTCAATGATAAGAAGTTTCTGAGAAGGTTCGCAGCGAAGTTCTTCCTTAGCAACGGCATTCTGTACAAGCGAAACCATGATTCGATCTTACTGCGTTGTGTGGATAAGACAAAAGCAGAAAGGATCATGGAAGAGCTACATGAAGGGACCTTTGGTACACACTCCAATGGACACACCATGGCAAAGAAGATCCTTCGGGCAGGGTATTTCTGGTCCACCATGGAAGCTGACTGCTACCAACATTCTCGGACATGCCATAAATGCCAGATATATGCAGACAAAGTGCATGTTCCTCCAGTTCCTTTAAATGTTCTGACTGCGCCTTGGCCGTTTGCAATGTGGGGCATAGATATGATCGGTGAGATTAAACCTACAGCATCCAATGGGCATCGCTTCATCCTGGCAGCGATTGATTACTTCACGAAGTGGGTTGAAGCAGCTTCTTACGCTACGGTAACCAAGACTGTTGTGGCACGGTTCATTCGGCACAACCTGATCTGTCGGTATGGGGTCCCTGAAAGAATTATTACAGACAACGGTACCAATCTAAATAACAAGATGATCACTGAGCTCTGCGAGCAGTTTAAGATACAGCACCACAACTCTTCTCCTTACAGGCCGAAGATGAATGGGGCTGTAGAAGCAGCGAATAAGAACATTAAGAAAATCGTGCAGAAGATGACAGTGACTTATAAGGATTGGCACGAGATGTTACCGTTCGCTCTACATGGGTACCGTACCTCAGCCAGGACGTCAACCGGGGCAACTCCTTTCTCCTTGGTCTACGGTATGGAGGCAGTCTTACCGATCGAAGTGCAAATACCTTCTCTCCGGATAATGAAGGATGCAGATCTGAACGAAGATGATTGGATCCAGACACGACTTAATCAATTAAACCTTATTGATGAAAAGAGACTCGCTGCTATCTGTCATGGTCAGACGTATCAGAAACGAATGATCAGGGCATTTAACAAAAAGGTCAGACCACAAGAGTATCAAGTTGGGGATCTGGTAATCAAGCGAATCATCCTTCCTCAGAGTGATCCAAGGGGAAAATGGACCCCTACGTACGAAGGGCCATTTGTGGTTAAACATGTGTTCTCAGGAGGAGCCATGATTCTAACCAACATGGATGGTGACGACCTTCCTCACCCCGCTAATGCAAACATAGTAAAAAGATACTACGCATAAAAAAAAGACCCGCTAGGTTGACATACCTAGGCAAAAATTAGGGCTTCCCGGCGAACCAAAAGGGTTCGGGCAAAATGAAGGGATGAAATGAAAAAAAATCTGTACACCCGGCAAGTCGAAAACCTGAAAAGGCGGCTTGGGCAAAAATGGGTATCCCGGTGGACTGAAAACCCGAAAGGGCGGTCCAGGCAAAAGTTAGGGATAAAGCGTAATACTATGTCTCATTGGATCACTTTGCATCCACAATCCGGTATCTACATCGAGTTCAGACGGCATCGATCAGTCAGCCTCACTTTCAACTAAGGTCATCAAGTGATGAGACACTTGGAGATATAAAGGCGATAGCAGAGTTGAAACCCAGTGGGATCATTCATTTCACACAGCTGTTTCATTTTCTCTTGTACAAATTTGTATAAACTCTTTTGTTCGGCGGCGTTCTCTTACTAGGACGTCAGCCTCTTGTATATAAACGCCTATTTACAGGCAATTCAAAAAAATCAATACAAATATACTTTTCAGTTGAAATTACCAATTGTTTTTCCTTTTCTGTTTTGTTTTGCGAAGAACGTCCAAGGTTCAATTTGTGATATATGCATTGACAATAATTTGCTAACTCATGAATATTTGCATACGAAACAAAGAATTAATTACAGATAACATTAGAAACAAGGGGCAATAAAGAGTGGTTTAAGCAATCTAATTGTTCTGTCCTCCAAGGTACCAAGGTAGGTTCAGCTGAAGAACATAACCAGATCTCTTAATTCCCCAGAGAGTGAGTCAGCAAGTCAGTACACTCTCCCCAAGCTATTATCAGCCTTAAGGAAGTTGGGTATCCTCCAACAGATTTCAACATTCCCCGGCATAATATACGGATATTCTTAACAAGTATCCCCGGCAGTCTTGGTCTAAAAGATTGTTCCCCGGCGGTATACCAAACATTCAGTGGAGTTACTTCCAGTACAGTTCAAAAAAAACTTCCCCAGGAGAGTCTCATCCAGTTTCCCAGGAAGTTGGAATTCATTCCCCCAAGCAGTAAGCTTATCCCCAGTAGATTCTGGAAGCTTATCCCCGTAGAGCACGAACGCGCCTCCCGGCTTTATTCAAAGAGTTATTTCCCTACCAGGATATAACTGGGTTATCCTCAGCCAAAAGCCACGAAAAGATCGTTCTTGGCAAAGTCTTCTTAGCCCCAGCGAAGTCTATTAACACTTCCAAATATATCAATGGTATCCCCAGTGAAGTTACCATCAACGTCTCAACAAAGTATCTCTCTCCCCATAGAGTATTGCTTCCCAGCAAGATCGTTAGAGTACTTTTCTCCCCGCAGAGTAATCCATTCGCCAAGTTTATTCCCCAACGGAGTTATCTTCTCCTACCGGTATTCTTGCAACTATCACTCCCCAGCGGAAGCAAAGTCTATTTCTCAACATCAGCCCAGGATATGACTTCCCGGCACCCGTCAAGGATTTATTTTCCTAAGACAAAAACATACATCCAAAAACATCACATTTTCATACATTATAGCATGCATATACGCATCATATCTTACAAATCTCATTTATGTTGAGAACATCATTGCTTGATCCATATCATGCATTGCATATGACTGACCTTTACCTTTCAGGAAAGATTCAGTTAAGTTCTCAGCTACATTTCAAGACCTAGACCGGTTCAGTTAAATTGACCCTAAGATTTCTCTGTTTCTTATCCAGTCCAAGGCCTTCTCTGGTTCAGTCAGATCGACCCTAAGATCTCCCTATTTCTTATCCAGTTGAAGACATTTCAAGACCTAGACCTGTTCAGTTAAATCGACCCTAAGGTTTTCCTGTTTCTTATCCCGTCAAAGGCCTTCTCTGGTTCAGTCAGATCGACCCTAAGATCTCCCTGTTTCTTATCCAGTTGAAGACATTTCAAGACCTAGACCGGTTCAGTTAAATCGACCCTAAGATTTTTCTGTTTCTCATCCCGTCCGAGGCCTTCTCTGGTTCAGTCAGATCGACCCTAAGATCTCCCTGTTTCTTATCCAGTTGAAGATTTCAAGACCTAGACCGGTTCAGTTAAATCGACCCTAAGATTTTTCTGTTTCTTATCCAGTCCAAGGCCTTCTCTAGTCCAGCTAAATCAACCCCTAACAGATTTTCCTGATAAAGACTCAGTAGAAGATATCCAAGATTCTCTCAGCGTTACTGTTGAGGTAGAAGTCGCCCAAGATTCTCTCAACGTTACTGTTGAGGTAGAAGTCTCCCAAGGTTCTCTCAGCGTTCCTGCTGAGGTAGTAATCATCCAAAGGTTCTCTCACCGTTCCTGTTGAGGTAGTAACCATCCCTGGTTCATTCATCATCGTTTGAAGCTCCAGATTCAATTCTTGTAACCAGTCAGGACACATCTATACAAAGAATCCGAAGACCAGCTCCTATAACAGGCCAGGTACTCATTTCCTTTGTAGGTACGCAAGTTCTCGCTAAGGAATCTCTTACGCGATCGACATCCAGATGGCATCTATAAGCCCATCCACCCTCCATCATCTCTTAGCATGGCATCTATAAGCCCATCATCCTATCCATCAATCTCCAAATGGCATCTATAAGCCCATTGCCCACATCACACTACTATGTGAGCGCAAATTTCTGGGCACTCTAGTGTTCAATCATCTTCCACCTTCGGATTACGAAAGGCACGACAGCCAATCTGCATCCTCAAGTTTAAGAAGATTGAACAGGGGAAACTGTTGTACCCCAAAATTTGCCCTCCCATAATCTTCAAAATTTGCCAAGCATGCTTCAAAATGCCCCAAGGGTTGCACAATTCAAGGGCCTCCTAACAGTCAAAAATTAGGGTTTTGGTTCTGACAAAGAAAATGAAGTTTCCAAGGGTCCAATCAAGTCCCACATGCCTATAAACATGGTCAAGCATCCTCATGTCAAGTTTCAAGACTTACAGCACAAAATTGCACAGTCAAAAACCCTAATTGCACTACAGTCAACTGCAGGGGCAAAATGGTCATTTGACAGTCAAAAGTTCAAATTTTTGGTCAACATCTCATTTTGAAGCCACAAACATCATTTGATCAATGCTTGATCATGATTCTCAAAGCTTGGCTCAAAAAGTCTCAAGATGCAAAAGTTTCCATATTTGGACAGTTGAAAAAGTCAACTGTAACTTGACCAAGGCATAACTTCCACATGGATTATCAGAAAAATTCCATCCAAAACTCATTTTGAAGAGAATCACATTTCCTACAACTCCTCTTCACACTTCAAGTCCAAGAAATGCTCTCACAAAGAGTTATCAATTTCAACATTATAGGTCATTTTCAAAAGTCAACAAAAAGGGAATTTAAGTCAAAGGCCATAACTTGAGATTGGTAAATCAAAATGACATGGGACCAAAGACATTGGTTAGAGGACTCAAAGACCTTTCCAAAATGTCCAAGAACATGATCAAAGCTTAAAAATTGAGCAAGATATGCCTTGTGGAAGTTGGGAAATTTTTGGATATTTTGAAAAGTCAACTTTGCTTTAAAGGTCTTAAAAATGCTAATGGGCCTCTTTTTCTTCCAAGATTCATCATCTAAAGCATGTGCACGACCATTTGGCCCAAAGGGAAGTTTTTCATCATTTTTTATTTATTTATTTGGATTTTTAATTGCTAATAATTCATTTAATTAATTAAAATATATGGAAAATACCAAACCTAAGTTTTTAAATCTTTTTATGCATGAAATACACTCAATATTTCGTGCATGATCAGATTTGGAAAGAATCATGGTAATTGGATATGATTGGCATCAAAAACATGTGAAAAAGATTGAAAAATTATGGCATGAAAATCAAATATTGATTCCATCAATTCATTGATTCTTTGGACCAAAAATTGAACCCTAATCATTCACACATATATACTCATGCAAACCCTATTCCAAAAAACCTCTAAGCTGCGCAAGAACACCCATAACAAGTTTGCATTTTTTGGCTAAAATTTCAAAACTGAAATCACGATTGTAGGGCTTTTCAAGGCAAGAAAACCATTCTATCACCTTCCTGAGATATCAAGGGAACTTACTGAATCAAAAGCATAAGCTCTAACACCAAGAAACGGTAGAAGCATGTCCCACTTTTCAGAAAAATATTCATAATCGTATCATGAATTACATACATTTTTCCTGTGTTTTCTTTACTGATTTACATTAATTGATTGATTCTAAAGCTAACTGCATACTTTAATTGAGTTTTCGTGCCAAATTAGAGGATTCACCATTGAAACAGGCTAGGGTTCTTCAAGCTTCGAATTGGGTATTTTTGAACACTGTAAAATTAGAACACCTCAGTGCCATGGTTGAAATCAGCATGCTTGGACCATCTGAACACATACCTCGCGCCTAATTTATGAAACACCATAGCCTAATCGCTATTTTGAAAAATGGTGTATTTTGGGGGGGTTCAGAACCCCTGCTAACCTTTTTTATTTCAGGGGTCAACGAAGAAGAAAGGTATGTGGCAAGCTATGACTGGACACTTTGAATTCTGACGCGCGCTTTTCTGATTTATACCACTAGCGTTTGTTTTTATTTATAATAATTGTTGGTTATATAATAAACAAAGTGCGTGTGTGGTACAGTTGGTCAAGGCGTTGGATTGGTAAGCAACAGGACCTGGGTTCGATCCCAGGTCCCCCTTCTTATTTCCCTATTTTTCTTCTAATCATGATTCCATGCAGTTTGCTCCTTGAAGACCACTATGCAACCTCATAATCTGCCATGCCACACGTCCCACTGCATCCATCCTATGGCCAGAATTCAAAGCATATGATGTGCCTTAGTCAATGCAAATACACGCTGGCATGAAAAGTCAAATAAGGCCAAGGCTTAATGGGCCAAAAATGCTGAGCTATACCTCCAATTGGGGACAGAACCCCCCAAGGTTTTGTTATTCTTTTATATTTTTCTATTTTTAATTTCCTTTAAATTCTTAAACTAATTTATTTTCATAAAAATATAAAAATAACATAAAAATCAGAAAGTCATAAAAATAAAAATAAACATATTTTATTTTAATATTTTTGTAAGTAAAAATCATTAATTAATTTAGTTTTATTCTTAAACTTAATATTTTTCAATAAAAATTGGTAGAACTAGGGTTAAGTATTTTTCATTCTTTTTCTTTCTCTCACCATAATTAATTACTTAATATTATTTTTGTAAATAAATCTTGCCATTAATTAATTAGGTTAATTTTAGGTTAAAGTTTAATGCTTTTCTTAATAAATAAAAAAAACTAGAATTAGGGTTAATTAATATTTTAATTTCATTTAATTCTCTCATAAAAATTCATAAATACAAAAAACCTCAAAAATAATTTCTTTTTTCTTTAATTTAATTAATTTGTTAGTATAATTTAATTTCATAACAAAGGGTCCAACGCCCTCGCTTTCAATTTTAATTCAATTCGCGCATTTTATTTTATTTCTTGTAATATTGATGTAACTCTCCTAAAGCTGTGTAAATTTATATTTCTCGCACTTTATTTCTTTATTTTATGTCAAATCGGGTCCCAGATTTAAATTTGGCGATGTGGACCCGCGCCTTTGTAATAGTTTAGGAACTTTAATTTCCGCAACTTTTTAACTGTTAATAATGGCATGCAAGAATGAATGACAAAATAAAAATAACGCGTAGATCACCCATGACATGAACAAGATAAATATCAATGAAAACGACACACAAATCACACACCACCCCTAGGGTACGCCTCACTGTTGCCTTGCCTCGAAAGGTGATCGTCGAGTAGAGGATGTTTTAGTAAGTCCTCATGATTCGGGAACCTGGCATGAGGGTAGCTTCTAAGGTGTCTTCCTATTACTCTGGTGATCACCATGTCCCGAACATTCGAATTGACCCGAACACCTCCAACGGTGGTGCTACCTACCTCTCAATGGTGGGATGGCACTACTTTAAGGACATTTACACAGACGAATTCCTTAGAGTAGGTAGATTCTCGTAGATACTTGCTCTAATTTCAAAATAAAATTCAAAAATACTTTTCACACCGACACCTTTTCAAAAAGCTTTCGAAAGCAATTTTTCAAACACTCTTGAGGACCGATACAAGAGTCGAACTGAAATTTTCAAAGAAACTTTTTAAAACCCACAGTTGAAAAAGCAAACAAACCATTTTTGAAAACACAAGTGAGCAAGTATCTAAGAGCCCATGGATAACCATGGATAGAAAGGGTGCTAACACCTTCCCTTTCTATAACCTACCTCCCGAACCGAGAGCAATCTCTATAAGGAATTTTTCTGCGCTTTTGTCCTTTCCATTTGGAGAAAATAAAAGACGGTGGCGACTCTTGCTTCCGCGACATTTCGCGAACTAGCGTTAAACAGTCAGTTCCAGATCCACCGATCACAACTGGCGACCGAAATATTCCAAGAAAACAACCCTCAATGAGTGTAGTATCGAGTATCTACCAACTTCGGACTGCACCAAAGCCGGTCATCTCACTGCCCCTAAAAAGGCCAAGATGGTCAAGTAAGATTCTAAAAGTTCATTAGTGCTTCGTGACATCACTCAGCGGCCCCGTATTCTCTTTGATTGACTCAAAGGATACCGGTACCCACAAATATGTCGCACTAATATAGCTATTGCTTCAACCATGTCGATATACCCCGCACAGTTTCCACAATGTATTGCTATTTACCTATGAATGTTTTCCCAAAATCTGGGTGGAGGATTTAAACCCAAACAAAATAACCAAATGTAAAGCAATCAAAACATACAAGATAAGCATGCAAAGGTGATATAAACCCTAAGGTTACTCCACTTTTTAGAATATTCCCCAGCAGAGTCGCCAGTTCTGTGATACAGTGGGAGAACTGACTTGAGTTTTTGCGTTTGTGTTCGCAAATGTTTTGGTTTAGTAAGAGTCGCCACCGACTTTTTATTTTATCCTAAGGAAAGGTCAAAAAGCACAGGAAAGACCTTTGAGATGTTTTCTTGGGTTCGGGGAGTAGATTATGAAAAGGGAAGGTGCAAGCACCCTTTTCATCCATGGTTATCCATGGGCTCTTAGTTACTTGTTTAGATCACTTACTTTTGCTTTTCAATTGTTTGAAATGGTGCTTTGTGTGTGGTTTTAAAAGATGTTTTGAAAAGAGGCCATCATTGTGGCAACCTTTGTAATGATTCTTATTTGAATGTATACAAAGGTGTTTTGTCTTTTGGAAAAAGATTTCAATGTTTAAAAGTTTGATTTGGGAAATATTGTGAAATTGTGTGGTGGAGTGTGTTTGAAAATAGCAAGGATGTTTTGCAAGTTTTTGATCAAGTAACTAAGAGTTATCTACCCTATTTTACTCAAAGATCTTTCCTATATGTTTTTAACCCTTTTGACAGTGTTGTTTTACCATTGCATTTGGTAAACAACCTTGTATTAGGATGTTAAACGGGACAGGCGTGGGTCATCGTATAGACCATGAAAGCAATTGTGTTAGGTATTTTTAGCAATTTTTCCAAGGGACTAGATCATTTTTGTATAGGCAACCAAGATAGCGTCATCGAGGGACTATGATCTTTTGTTTTGTTTTAGTTTTATTTTTGTTTTACCAAAGTACCCAACATGCATAACATGATCCATTTTTAAGGCAACAGGTGGATGTAACCCTAGGGGTGCAAGTGTGCATTGGGTATTGATTTTCATGCATTTTTGTCTTTGTATTAGTCAAGCTATTTGTTAATTTTGGATTTTTGCATGCAAACCCTAATCTCTAATCATGGCATAATTGAAAGCGTAAAATGCGTAAAAATAAATCTACCACTATTACAACAAGATTATAGGGATGGGGGTACAATTTTTGAATGGGGATTATTTGACAAGAAATTAAAACCTTAGTTTTACTATTACATCCAAATTGAATCCAATGGCATAAATAACAAATGAATAATATTTAAATAAACAAATTAAATAAACATACAAAATAATATGAATATGCAAAAAGGTTTTTGTTTATTTCTATGTATGTAAAAATATTTAATGCAAAAAGAAAGAAATAAATGAAAAGATTATTTTTTGGTTAAGGGTGAAATCCTAATTTTCTTTAAGAAAATAAATATATTAATTATATTATTTATATACAATAAGATAAAGTAATATATGTAAAAAAAATAAAATATATTTAGAAAAAGTATTTTTTAAGTATAAATAATAATAAAAATAAAAGTGTAATATTTTTATATTTTAATTCTAAAGTATCTAATAAAATAAAAGTATATATTTATATATGTATTAATTATATTAAATATGTATAATAAAAATAAAATATATACAAAAAATTAAAATTTTATATTTAGGACAATATTTTTTTAGTGTGAATAAAATAATAAAATAAAAGTATAACTTATTTATTATTTTTAAGTTTTTAATAAGTAAAATATATACTAATTTAATTGTTTTCATGTTAGAAAGAAATAAAATAAAATATAAAATAAATGTAAAAAATTATAAAAATATTTCTTGGGTATTTTTATATTTAGAAAATAAGAAAACAAAATCAGAAATGAAAATAAAATGGAAAAATACAAAAGTATGAAGAAATGGGCCAGGGGGTGCAAAAAGTAAAAAGGGGGTGTCAAAATCAAAAGAAGCAAAGCCCAGCCCAAGCCAGACTTCATCTTCAACCTTTGTCCAAAATTTCGCGCGCGCCCTGTACAACTGCTAGATCCTGCATACGAGCTCTATTGCAAAAACACATAACATCAAAGTTGTAGAGCTTTTCAAGACGAATCTAACAATATAAAAAACTAATCCTAACTCTCAAAGACCAGAGAGAATTTCTCTGGCCCTAAAATCTAACCTAATTTTTTCAGTATGTTCATGGACCAAATTCTCTTAGCATGCTTAATAAAAATGAAAATTGAGCATATGTACAGCTTCATGGCTATGAATACTACATTTCTTATTCACAAACCTAAGTCTAAATGTTTTTAAATAGAGAGATAGGAAGTTGATAAAAACTTGTTTCAGCTGACTTCGTGTATGGCAATGTGGAGCTTTTCAACAAGGTCTGAGATGTCTAGGAGCTTGCTTGAACTTCACTTGACCTTCTCCAATGTCTAGCTTGCCTTGAATGCACTTGAACAAGCCTACAGAACTCAACCTGCACAAGCTCAAATTGAAAATGGCAAACCATGTAAATGGAGTTACAGTTGGTGTTTAAGGGTTGGGATAGTTTGGATGGGTTATGTGGAAGATGTTTGAACCAACTTGGGGCAAAACGCACGAGCAAAATGTGAGATAGAACTCAAGTTGCAGATGCTTCCCTGTTTTGCCAATGGAAGGTGATTTTGATCTATGGGATGTTTAAGGGTTCAAATGGTCGTGTTTTAGGCTCAAGGGGATGTGAGAAAGATGTTTCAAAAGCTTGCACAAGTTAGTTTTTTCTGATCTTCCAGTTCTAGTGTTTTGGATATCTTTCTTGTATTTTAAGCAAACATGAGAAGTGATGTGAAACAGACCTATACAGGATATCCATAGGCTTCCACACTTTGCCTTTGGCCCCTCCAATATGTGGATTTGGTTTGCTGCATAAGATATGGACCAATGCTCAAGAAATCAGTTTTGACATAAAGCATGATTTAAGCAAAAATGGTAATGTTACTTTTTCTATTTAGGGATTAATCCAAGGTGAAATGCTCTAATGACCAAAACAATGCCTTATACCAATGGTTTTGCACTTAATTATTGAGTGTGGAATGGTTTTGAGGCCTGTAATCTAGTGCAAAGCAAGCTGATTTAAATTTGCAACTTGTATCACAATGAACCTGCCATGGATGAAAAGTGAGTTTTTGCCAACTTCTAGCCTTCGATTCTCCCTAACCACAAATGAGTTTGGAGAGTTCTTGGACATTTTGGAAAGCTTGCAACATGCTCTACAATCCATCTTCGAAATTAAATTTGAGATTCCAAGTGGAACTATGTGAAAAATGGCCATGAAGATAGGTCAAAATCCTGCCTAAACTAGGGCAAAATTTCACTAAGTTAAAAGTTTTAGGGACCCTTGTTCCAAAACTCATAACTTGAGATCAAAGCTTCTTTTGGGAAAACTTTGTGAATTAAAGTTGTATACTTTGTGGAGTACTACAACTTTCATGTTAGAAGTTTTGTTTGAATCCAAATGCATCATGGTGAAAATGTTGGGCAAAGTTAGGTAAAATTAAGAAAATTTCATAACTTAGAAAAATTCTAAGTTATGAAAGTTTTCAACTTTAAACCCTAATTTGCAAAAATGGGTTTCTTGATGAACAAGTTTCATGTTTTGACATATTTTGATGAAAAATGACCCTTGGCACTTGATTTTGACCAAAAAGTCAAAGTTTGACTTTTCAATGTACAGTCAAAATTTGATCAGTTGACTGAAGAATTCATCTGTCAATCCAATGCAATTGAGATCTTTTGAACCTTGTGAATAGGTAAAGATGATGCCATTGAGTCCTTGAATCCATGCTTGAACCCAATTTGCCATTGGCTAGGTCAAAAATCAGAAATTGCCCTTGTGCAGTCAAAACCCTAAAAATGACCATTTTACCCTTTTGGTGATCTGATCAAATTTTTTGTGGAGTTGTGGTCCAAACTTGATCAAATGGTTCATATGAGCTTATAATGTTGATGTGGATCAAAAATTGTGAGGTTTGACTATAAATTGGCCACAGTTGACTTTTTTCCCCAATACAACTGATTTCTAGGTCAATTGTCCAATTGACTGGGCAAAAATTTGATTCAAGGCTTGAAACTTGGTATGAGCAATCTTAATGGTCCAACATGAAGTATGAAAGCCACTTTGAGCATTGAAAGTCCAAAGAGCCTTGTGATGAGAAATGTTGATAACATAAGAGGGCAAATTTTGGGGTACAATAGTGTGCCTTTTTAACTCAAAAAATTAGCATCAAGGATTCTTGAGAATTCTCTGTTCACCAAAAGACATGGACGACTTCTCAATCTGGTTACCTCAAGCTTTGATGAAGACATAATGAAAGTGCTTTTCCAGTTCTTCGGCCCTTTACACCATTGTTTTACCTTCCCTAATTACCAAATTGTGCCTACTATGGAAGAAGTCTCTCAACTCTTGGGAATTCCTATTCTCGATAAATTACCTTTCAAAGGTATTGAAAGATACCCGAGCCCTGAGGAGATTGCTCGAGCTTTACATTTGCAACAATCCAAAGTCATGGCTAACTGGGAAACAAGAAGTGGTGTCAAAGGGTTTCTAGCCAAGTTCTTGTTGGAAAAGGCTCAAGACTGTTGGGATACTCTGGATTTACAAGCCTTTGAAGAAGTCTTGGCTCTACTCATCTATGAGATTGTACTATTTCCTAATCCTGACCAACTTATAGATGTGAACGCAGTCAAAAATTTTATATCTCGCAATCTGGTGCCTACTTTGCTAGGAGACATCTTGCATTCTCTTCACTTGTGTTCTCGATCTTTTGGGACACGCTGAAGGAGTTGTGTCATCGGCGTCTCCGAGGAGGAGACTTTGAATGCTTCTTCTCCCAGGCCCCTATCCTATTGCTCTGTTGAAGGATAAGGGTGTTGGTCTGATTGAGGGCAACGAGCAATGCTACCATGGCCGGGTCGGCATTATGAGGAATGCGAACCAGTTACAGAATGTCCAACAGTTCCTTGATAGGGTTCTTGGGACGCTCCTCGTCCAAAAACTGATGGTTGTTGCACTGGGCGTCGATTGAATCCGGGGAAGCAGTCTGGGCATCACGGAAGCTAAGGTTATCCTCGAGGTGAGGATGTTCTTGACTTTCGTCGGTCTTATGCGTCAGGGAAAGAACAATCTTTCCGGACCTGTGGAGATTATCATGGTCAGCCATGATTGATGAACGGGATCTTGAATATCTGCTTTGATCTTTGGTTTCTAGGGAAAGAAAGATGGAGAGAGATTTCCCAGAGAGCGCCACTGATCTTATCAGTTGATCAAAACCTGGAAGGTGGCCAGATGATGATCTTCAGACGGGCAGGAAAGTCGAGGAGGATGATCTTACTGGTTGATCAGAACCTGTAAGGTGGCCGAATGATAATCTTCAGACGGACAGAAAAGTCGAGGAGGAGTGGGGTGTACCTGCAAGACACTTCAACGATCAAGTAAGTGTAGGAGCCAAGAGATACAAGCAAAGTGTTAGGATTTTATGAGTGAATAATGGATACCTGGCCCTCACATGTGTGAGAATTTATATAATGCCCCCAACGCTTGGCTATTGGTTCCTATTTTTAGACCTAGATATCTGAGTCTGTGTGTTGTACCCCAAAATTTTCCCTCTCATTTCATCAACATTTCTCATCACAAGACTCTTGGAATTCAAGATCAAGTTAGGGTTTGCTCTGCTCAAGACACCTCCTTGCACTGTTGACCTAAATTAGGGTTTCAGTTTGCACAAGGATGTTTTGACCTACAATGCCCAAAGTTACTTTCATACTTCATGTTGTACTCACAAGTTTGTCCATACCAAGTTTCAAGCCTTGATTCAAATTTTTGCCCAGTCAATTGGACAGTTGACCTAGAAATCAGTTGTATTGGGAAAAAGGTCAACTGTGGCCAATTGACAGTCAAACCTCACGAATTTTGGCCCACATCAACATTATGAACTCATATGAAACATTTGACCAAGTTTGGATCACAATTCCACAAGAAATTTGATCAGATCACCAAAAGGGCAAAATGGTCATTTTTAGGGTTTTGACTGTACAAAGGCAATTTTTGACTATTTGACCTAGCCAATGGTAAATCAAGTTCAACCGTGGACTCAAGGACTCAATGAAATTGTCTTGACCCATTTAACAAGTTCAAAAGATCTCAAATGCATAGGATTGACAGATGAACTTTTCAGTCAACTAATCAAAATTTAACTGTATACTGAGAAGTCAAACTTTGACTTTTTGGTCAAAATCAAGTGCCAAAGGTCATTTTCATCAAGACATGTCAAATTATGAAACTTGTTCATCAAGAAACCCAAAAATGCAAATTAGGGTTTAAAATGGAAAATTTTCATAACTTAGAATTTTTCTAAGTTATAAAATTTTCTTATTTTTTCCTAACTTTGTCCCATTTTTTCACCAAGATGCAAATGGATTCAAACAAAACTTGAAACATGAAAGTTGTAGTCCATCACAAAGTATACAACTTTGATTCACAAAGTTTTCTCAAAAGAAGCTTTTATATCAAGTTATGATTTTTGGAACAAGGGTACCTAAAACTTTTAACTTAGAAAAATTTTGCCCTAGTTTAGGCAGGATTTTGACCCATCTTCTTGGCCATTTTTCACATAGTTCCACTTGGAGTTTCAAGTTGCATTTCAAAGATGGATTTCAGTACATGTTGCAAGCTTTTCAATTTGTTCAAGAACTCCTCAAACACCTTTATGGCTAAGGAGAATCGAATGCTTGAAATTGGCAAAAACTCACTTTGAAACCATGGCCAATACATGTTCATACCAAGTTGCAAATCTGACCAAACTAGCTTAGTACATGATTACAGGCCTCTAAACCAATTTACACTCCAAAATTGAATGCAAATACATTGGATATTAGCATTGTTCTGATCAAGAGAGCTTTTTACAATGAACATTGCCATTTTAAGCATAAAGGCCACACTTCCATTTTCATAAAGGCCACTTTATGTCAATTTCCATTTTCTTGAGCCTTGGACTTTTTTCCTTGCAGCAAACAACTTCCCTAATCTCAAGAATAGTACACCAAGTTGAGCATGCTTGTAACTAGCCTGTACAGGCCCTAGCTTGGACAGTTCACAACTTTGCTTTCAAAACAAGTCAAATGGCCAAAAGCTTGTATCTCTCACATCTGATAAAACCAACCAAGACAAAGTTTTCAAACAAGTTTTACACACCCTAGCAAGCCAGAAACACGATTCCTTGACCTCTCAAAACTCCTTGTGCATAAATTCCCCATTTTCTTGCAAAACAGGGTCAGTTCTGCATTTTGCAAGCCATCATCAAATTCCATCGTGCATTTTGCCCAAAGATACTTCAAACACCTTCCAACCAACACACCTGAACTATTCCAGACCTCCATTGCTAGCTGTAACACCATTAACACACATTCCCATTTTTGTTTCAAAGCTTTCCAGGTTGAGTTCTGTAGCACGATTCAGGCTACTTCAAAACAAGCCAAGCATTGGGAAAGCTTCAGTGGACCTCAGGCAAGCTCAAAAGAACCTCAAGCACCCTTGAAAGTTGCTGCATTTTCCAGCTCGAAGTCAACTGAAACAGGTATTTCATGAACTTATATCTCTCTATTTAGGAATAGTTAGACTTAGGTTTGTGAATGAAAGATGTTGTACTCATAGCCCTGAAACCATACATGTGCTTAGTTTTCATTTATATTAATCGTGCTAGGAGAATTTTGTTCATGAACTTTCTGAAAAAACTAGGTTAAGAATTAGGTCCAGAGAAATTCTCTCTGGTCTTTGAGAGTTAGCTTAAGTTTTTTATATGGTTGGATTCGTTGTTTGATGCTCTACAAGTTTCATGTTATGAGTTTTGTCAAAAAAGCAAGGAATTATGAGATAGCATTTGATGTATAGAACGTGCGTTTTTGTTTGAACTGAGGAAGAAGATGAAGTTGCTTGGGCTGGGCCTGATTGCTTTTGCTTCTCACACATACATTTTCAGTTTACACCCCCCTGGCCCATTTATTTGTATATTTGTCATTTTGGTATTTTTATTTTTTATTCTGACTTTATTATTTTATGTCCAAATATAAAAAATGCCAAAAAAATATTTTTATATTTTTTCATATTTATTTGATATTTATTTTTATTTTACTAGTATAAAAATGTAAATAATTTATATTCTTTTTATTAAAACTTAAGAATAATGTAAAAAATATGTTTATTTTCATTTATTATTTTATACACATTTGAAAATATTTTCTAGAAATATATACATTTTTGTAAATAATTTATTTTTTATTTTTATACACTTAATATATTTAATATATATATATTTAGGACAAAAAAAATACAAAAATAATACATTTTTATTTTCATTAATATTTTATACTAAAAATACTTTTTTTTCAATATGCTTTTATTTTTTTGTACAAATTAATACATTATTGCATATAAATAATAAATAATACTATTTATTTAAGAAATTAGGGTTTTTGCCCTAAAAAACAAAATAATTAAAATTGACTTTTTTTTTTTATTATTTACACTTCACATTCAAAAATACTTTTTACATACATAAAAATCTTTTTTTGCATAACACATTTTATCTAATATTTATTCATTGTATTTATTTAATTATTGTACATTTAATTATTGTATTTTATACATTCAATTTGGTTGTAATAATTTAGGATTTAATTTCTTGCAAAATAATCCCCAATTCAAATTTGTACCCTCCTCCCTATATCATGCTGTAATAGTGTAGAATTTAAATTCTCGCACCTTTAAATGCTTACAATTATGCCATGATTAGACCTAGGGTTTGTATGCAAAATCAAATTAACGAATAGTTTGACCTAATCCAAGATAACCATGCATGAAAAACAAACACAATGCACACTTGCACCCCCTAGGGCTTCAATCCACTTGTTGCCTTAAAAAATGGGCCATGATATGCATGTCAAGTTACTTTGGCAAAACAATTCAAGTCAACTTTGTGAGAATCCCTCCTCAACTCAAGGAGCTTACTTCCAGAATTCCAGAGAATTCTCTCTTCAGTGAAAGACATGGTAGACTCCTCAACTTGGTCAACACCAACATTGAAGAAGACATGGTGAAAGTTCTCTTCCAGTTCTTTGACCCCCTACACCATTGTTTCACATTCCGTGATTACCAGTTGGTGCCTACTTTGGAGGAATTTTCTCAACTCTTGAGAATTCCTATTCTTAATCAACTACCCTATAACGGTACGGAAAAAGAACCAAAGCCTGAAGAAGTTGCTCAAGCATTACACTTGCAACCATCTGACATCAAGGGGCAGTGGGAAACCAGAAGTGGTGTCAAGGGTTTCTTGGCAAAGTTTCTGTTTGAGAAGGCACAAGACTGCTGGAATTCTCTTGACCTACAAGCCTTTGAAGAGATTGTGGCACTCCTTATCTATGGGTTGGTCTTGTTCCCAAACCCTGACCAACTTATAGATGTGAATGCTGTCAAGATTTTCATATCCAGGAATCATATACCTACACTGCTTGGGGACATCCTACACTCATTTTACACACGAACAATGAGGAAAAGAGGTGTTCTCATTTGATGTACTCCTCTCCTGGCAAGATGGTTTATTTCTCACCTTCCACAATCAGTTCTGAAGAATGACCAGGGTTTAAGGTGGTCACAACAGTTGATGACCCATTATGGGTTGGTCACAACAGTCACACATTCTGATGTACATTGGTGTTCTCGGTCCACAGAAAATGTCATCATCATTGATCGTTGTGGGGAATTCCATAATGTCCCACTACTTAGCATTAGAGGAGGCATTACCTACAACCCCTGTCTAGCTCTAAGACAGTTTGGATATGCTCGGAGGGATGGCCCTCATGACATGCTGATTCCTGACCTAGTTTTTGACTTCGACAACGATGCGCAAGGACTTCGACAAAGGTTCATCAGAGCTTGGAGGATGCCGAACAAGGTGGATAGTAAGACACTAGGGCACAAGAATTCCATCCCCCTTGAGCCTTATCTCAAGTGGGTACGAACCCGCTCCTAGAGTCTTATGATGCCATATCCTCACATTCTCCCCTTGATCAAAGTGCCTGTTATGGAAGGAGAGGTTCCGTACACCACCCTACATCCTGACATGCTAACATCACGGGAAGAAATGCAAAAGAGTTGGATCCAACTCAAGGAAGAACGGGATACTTTTGAAGCCAGCTTCTATGCCAGTGAGAAGAAGGTTTTGGAGCTTACCCGCCGACTTCATGAGGAGGAAACTCTCAACACTTACATCGCACTAAAGAGGATGCGCAATGTCTTTTTACATTAAGAATTTTGTAATATTTTGCCCATGGGGAACTTATGTACTAACAATTTCTTCTTAATATGACGTGTGTTCCTTTCTGTTTGCAACAAATTTAAATTTCTGAATCCTTGAATGCATTACATGAATAACATACCATTCATCATATGCATAAACATGTCTTCACACCATGTTTCCTCGTCTTTCTACTGTTTATTTCAGCAAGATGGATTTAGAGCAGACGGTAAAGTATCTGCAGGCACAAAATTCACAATTCCAGCAACTCCTCATGACCTTGGCAAAGGGTCAAGAGGACCTCAAAGCTTTGTTGGAGAAGAATAAATAGAAAAAGAAAAAGAGACCTGGAGTAGCCACTTTTGGTATAAGGTTTGAAAGCAATGCCAGAAAGGTTCTTGAGTTCCCCTCAACGTCTGACGAAGGGGCCGGTAAAGGGGAAGGGGCCGTTGTACCTTCTGAATCTGAGGTTGAAGAGGAGGAAGAGGAAGAAGACGAAGACTACTCCGAACAACAGTATCCTCCAGCAGATGATAAATATAAGAATCTTGAAGATAGACTGGCAGCCATGGAGTTGCAGAGGGTCCCTGGTTTGGACTTTGAAGAACTAGGGCTGGTAGCTGGGATTGTTATCCCTCCCAAGTTCAAGGTGCCTACATTTGCTAAGTACGACGGTCTGTCTTGCCCAAAGATGCACCTGAGGTCGTATGTCAGAAAGATCCAACCCCACTCATTCGATAAAGACCTCTGGGTACACTTTTTCCAAGACAGTTTGTCTGGCACGCAGTTGGATTAGTTCTATCAGCTCGAAAGATCAGAGATTCACAATTGGGAAGACTTAGCAGCTGCTTTTTACCGTCAGTATCAATACAATGCTGATTTGGCGCCCACTCATACTCAGTTACAAAGTATGGGGATGGCTTCCAATGAAGGGTTTAAAGAGTACGCCCAGAAGTGGCGTGATCTGGATGGAAGGGTGCAGCCACCGTTGTCATATAGGGAGTTAGTTGACATGTTTCTGGGGACCCTGTTTGGCCCCTTTTTCAATCATCTAATCGGGAGTTCTTCCGCGGGATTTACTGAACTAATTTTGACCAACGAGAGGGTTGAGGCCGGTATTAAAAGTGGAAAGATTCAAAAGGATGCTTCCGCATCCACAGCTGTTAAGAAACCCTTCCCAGCCAAGAAGGAAGCATCTGCTGTGTATTCTCATAATGGTCAGGGAAGAACCGAGCATCGGCCGACTGTAGGGGTTGTGATGATTCAAAATTCGTCAAGTGATCAACCTCGTAACAATCAGTCAAGACCTGATCAACAACGGGTAGAAAGGCCACAACGATAGTTCACCCGAATCAACATGACGCCAGCTCAGGTACTCCCCCATTTGTTGAAGTTGAATCTTACCAGTTTGAAGGAAGCGCCAAAGAACCCTAACACCGCCTCTCCATACTACCACTCAAATTCCAAATGTGCTTACCATTCTGACAGTGTTGGGCACGATACTAATAATTGTTGGGCGCTTAAGAACAAAATCCAGGATCTGATTGATGCCAAAGAAGTAGAATTTGATGCTCCTGAGAAGCCCAATGTTATATCTGCTCCGATGCCCAAACACGGCCACAATGTTCATGCTGTTATAGAAGACTTCCATGTTACTGATGTTGCCGAACTGTTGACTCCATTGTTAGTGATTAAAGAAAAGTTGATGAGAGCCGGGATATTCCCGGGCTGTGGGAAGGACTGTTATTTTTGTTTGAACATACGAGTTGATTGCCCAATGTTGAAATCAGGTGTCCAACGCCTGATGGATACTCAAGAGATACTTTTCCAGAAAACCCATGTTGATACCTTCAATCCTGTTACTCCTGTTACTTTTGCCACTTCAACCAACGATATTGCAATCATAACCATTTCCGACAATCCTCCCAAGGCTTGCAAAAGGCCTGTCAGGATTACACCCAACTCTGAATGTGTACCATTAAAGATCACCATGCCGGGACCTGTCCCGTACCAATCCAGCAAAACGATACCATGGAACTATGGGGGAGAAATCTTCTACCATGGTATCAAACAAATTGAGACAGTCCAAGAAAATTTTGAAGAAGAAAACCGTTATATAGGGAACATTGCGGGTACAAGCAAGATAACCCGCAGCGGCCGGAGATTGCTCCCCCTCGAGCAGTTTTTGGACCCTTGAAAGCTTCTGCACCTGTTGGACCATCTGTGCAAGGCCCGATGATTGAAGAATTGGATACTCCTGAAGTAAGACCATCTGTTGATACTACCAATAGGGGTAAGGGGATACTAGAAGTGCCTGTCAGGACGAAGGCTCATGTTGTGGTTATCCCCGAAACCACTCAGAAAGAAATGGATGAAATCTTGAAAATAATCAGAAAAAGTGACTACGACGTTGTGGAACAGCTAGGGCAGACCCCTTCTAAAATTTCAATGTTGGCTCTTCTTCTCTGTTCTGAGGCCCATGCAAAGGCCCTGATCAAATTCTTGAAGGCGGCACATGTACCTCAAGAGACTTCGGCTGACCAGTTTCAGGAGTGTGTGGCCAGTCTTACTGCTGATAATGGCCTGGGCTTTTCCGATGTTGACTTGACTCCCAAAGGAAGGAAACACAACAACGCGCTACATGTTTCAGTTGAATGCAGGGGAACCACCCTTGCCCATGTCTTAGTTGATACTGGTTCTTCCTTGAATGTGCTGCCGAAGAAAGCCTTAGACCGTTTGGATTGCGAAGGATTGACCCTCAAACCTAGTAACATCATTGTTAGGGCCTTTGATGGGTCCAAAAGAATGGTTCATGGAGAGCTTGATATTCCTGTCAAAGTAGGCACAGAAGTTTTCAACTCCACCTTTTACGTGATGGACATCTGCCCGTCATATTCGTGTTTGTTAGGAAGACCGTGGATCCATTATGTCGGGGCAGTTACCTCCTCTTTGCACCAAATGCTGAAATATCTTGTTAAGGGTAAGATTATAACAGTGCACAGGGAGGAAGAGTACATGATAAGTCATCTAAATTCCTTCCGATACGTGGAGTTGGATGGCGAGTTCATCGAAACGCCTTTCCAGCATTTTGAGGAAGTTTCTCCTGAGGTAGCAGTTGCAAAGACAATGGTTAAGGAGCCTATCATTCCCAAGCATGTATCTAGGATGGCATCTCTCAAGGACGCAGAGGCTGTGGTTAAAGAAGGAAAGAGCACAGTGTGGGGTCAATTGCCTGATTTTCCCCATAAGACTGACAAGTTTGGGTTAGGGTTCACTGCTGCAGAACAAAAGGCTATGCGTCGCTCCAAGGTTGGAAGACCACCCGTCAAGATCTCTCACCATGGAATCAATGTTATAGAAGATGAAGATGAAGAGAGCCACTTTGAAGATTGGATCTTTCCGACCGTCGAAGGGGGTTTAAGCAACTGGGAAGCAAAGGATTTTATTCCCATCACCTTTATCAACCAGTAATTTTATCTTTGAACAATTTCCCATTTATGGTATGTAATAACTAAACAATTTGCATACTATTTTCACCTCATACCTTGCCCGGGGCATGTAGGTCCATTTGTAAGGGCTTGATTTTCTTCATAATCATATGCCATGTTTTAATGAATCATTGGACGTTTTTCATCTATAAACTGTTGTGTTCATTTTCTTTCCTTTTGCATTTTGTTTGTTTAAGGATGGCTATCCCTTACACACACCCACACTCACAAATGCAGGTACCCATCCACTCTGGATTCCATGGGTGACTATTCTGTTTTAGCCTTCGATAACTCTGAGGATTTGGTCAATCATGTTGAGTACGAAGTTGACGAAGATTGTGAAGTGCCGGGAGAGTTAGCCAAACTTTTGCAACAAGAAGAGAGGGTTATTCTGCCTCACGAAGAGTTGCTAGAAACCATCAACTTGGGGACAGAGGAAGACAGGAAAGAAGTAAAAGTGGGTGCCAACCTGGAACCAAGTGTCAAAGAGCGCTTAGTGCAGTTGTTGAACGAATATGTTGAAATCTTCTCCTGGTCTTATGAAGACATGCCGGGACTAGACACAGATATCGTGGTTCACTGTCTCCCTACAAGAGAGGACTGTCCACCGATCAGGCATAAGGTCCGCCGAATGAGGCCTGACATGTCTGAGAAGATTAAAGCTGAAGTAATGAAGCAATTCAACAATGGGTTACTTCCTATCCATAATGGGTTGCTAACATCGTGCCCGTGCCTAAGAAGGACGACAAAGTCTGAATGTGTGTGGACTATCGGGATTTGAACAGGGCTAGCCCGAAAGATGATTTTCAACTGCCACATATCGACATCTTGGTTGACAACACAGCTCAACACAAGGTTTTTTCCTTCATGGATGGATTCTCGGGATACAACCAGATCAAAATGGCCCCCGAGGACATGGAGAAAACTACTTTTGTCACGCAATGGGGTACCTTCTGCTACAAAGTGATGCCATTCGGGCTGAAGAATGCAGGGGCAACCTATCAACGCGCCATGGTAGCTTTGTTTTATGATATGATACATCATGAGATCGAAGTTTACGTAGACGATATGATAGATCGATCACAGACAGAAGAAGAACACCTTGGTCATTTACAAAAGCTGTTTGCCAGGTTGAAGGAGTATAAGCTCAGACTGAACCCAAGCAAGTGCACTTTTGGAGTTAGGTCTGGTAAACCTTTGGGATTTATTGTCAGCAACAAGGGCATTGAGGTTGATCCAGCTAAAGTAAAGGCTATACAAGAAATGCCTGCCCCCCGTACTGAAAAGGAGGTTAGAGGATTCTTGGGACGCTTAAACTATATCGCCAGGTTCATCTCTCACCTGACATCTACCTGTGAGCCAATCTTTAAGCTGTTGAAGAAAGATCAGGTAGTTGAATGGAACAATTATTGTCAAGTTGCTTTTGATAAGATCAAGGAGTATTTACTAGAACCTCATATTCTCATGCCACCCGTTGAAGGAAGGCCGTTAATCATGTATCTGACTGTTTTGGATAACTCAATGGGGTGCGTACTGGGCCAACATGACGAGTCTGGCCAAAAAGAGCATGCCATTTATTACCTTAGCAAAAAGTTTACCGGCTGTGAGACTCGCTACTCACTGCTCGAGAAAACTTGATGCGCTTTGGTATGGGATGCTCGCCGGCTAAGTCAGTATATGTTGACTCATACCACTCTACTGATTTCCAAAATGGATCATATCAAGTATATCTTCGAGAAGCTTGCTTTATCTGGAAGAATTGCTAGATGGAAAATGATCCTGACTGAGTATGATATCCAGTATACTACCCAAAAAGCTATAAAGGGGAGTGTACTAGATGACCATCTAGCTCATCAAGCCGTCGAAGATTACCAATCTATGAGATTCGACTTCCCTGACGAGGACATCATGACATTGGACAACATCGAAGGTAACGGACCGTATGACGGATCTGAACAAGGATCCCGATAGACCCTGTACTTTGATGGTGCTTCAAATGCGCTTGGCAACGGTATCAGTGCGGTACTCATTTCTCCGGAAGGCTGCCATACACCCTTCATTGCCCGACTTTGCTTCAACTGTACCAACAACATGGCTGAATATGAAGCTTGCATCTTTGGTCTCAAGGCTGTTATAGACTTGGGAATCAAATCTTTGGTCGTATTTGGGGACTCGGCTTTGGTCATCAGTCAAGTCAAAGGAGAGTGGGACACCAAGCATCCTAATCTTATCCCATACAAAGAACATGTCCTGACGTTGTTGCCTCATTTCGAGCAGATTACCTTCAAACACTTTCCGCGAGAAGAAAATCAGCTAGCAGATGCTCTGGCTACAATGTCTTCCATGTTTAAACTCAACTGGGATAACGAGGCTCCCCAAATTACCATCGAGCGAATGGACGAACATGCGCACTGTCATGAGATTAATACCGAAGAAGTAGTGGAACAACCCTGGTTTCATGAAATCAAAAGGTATCTCCAGACTAGAGAATACCCAGAAGGAGCTTCCGTCAATGACAAAAAGTTCTTAAGGATATTTGCTGCCAAGTTCTTCCTAAGCAATGGCATCCTTTATAAGCGCAGCCATGATTGTGTTCTACTTCGTTGTGTGGACAAAGCTGAAGCAGAGTTGATTATGACTGAGATACACAGTGGCATATTTGGCACCCACTTGAGCGGATATACGATGGCTAAGAAGATTCTGAGGGTAGGCTACTACTGGTCTACCATGGAAGCTGATTGTCATCAACATTCTCGTACTTGCCACAAATGCCAAGTCTACGCCGACAAGGTACATATTCCTCCTGTTCCTCTCAACGTTCTAACAGCTCCTTGGCCATTCGCAATGTGGGGCATTGACATGATTGGAGAGATCAAGCCCACGACATCCAATGGACATCGCTTCATCTTGGTCGTTATTGACTACTTCACCAAGTGGGTCGAGGCAGCTTCCTACGCCTCAGTAATAAAGAATGTGGTTGCCCGCTTCATCAAGCAGAACCTCATATGTCGGTATGGTATCCCCGACAGGATCATCATAGAAAACCGTACAAATTTAAACAACACTATGATCACCGCTCTATGCGAACAGTTCAAGATTTATCATCACAATTCATCTCCCTATCGGCCGAAGATGAACGGTGATGTTGAAGCCGCGAACAAAAATATGAAGAAGATCATTCAAAAAATGACAGTCACCTACAAAGACTGGCATGAGATTTTACCGTTTGCTCTGCATGGATATTGTACCACGGGACGTACTTCAACAGGGGCAACCCCATTTTCTTTGGTGTATGGCATGGAAGTTGTTTTACCTATGGAAGTTCAGATTCCTTCCTTAAGGATTATGAAGGACGTTGGTTTGAGTGAAGACGATTGGATTCAGACTCGGCTTGATCAACTTAATTTGATCAACGAGAAGCGACTTACTGCTGTTTGTCATGGTCAGACGTATCAAAAACGGATGATCAAGGCTTTCAACAAGAAAGTCAGGTGTCAGGTATATCAAGTCGGAGATCTTGTAATCAAGCGGATCATCTTACCGCAAAGTGATCCCAGGGGCAAGTGGACTCCTACTTACGAAGGACCATTTGTGATCAAGAGCATCTTTTCTGGTGGGGCAATAATTCTGACCATCATGGACGGTGACGACCTGCCGCACCCTGCGAACACAGACATAGTTAAAAGATACTACGCATAAACCGACCCGACAAGTTGAAAACCCGAAAGGGCGACTTGGGCAAAAATGGGCATCCCGGTGAATCGAAAACCCGAAAGGGAGGTTCAGGCAAAAATTAGGGATAAAACAAAAAAAAATCTGTACACCCAACAAGTTGAAAACTCGAAAGGGCGACTTGGGCAAAAAAGGGTTTCCCGGTGGATCGAAAACCCGAAAGAGCGGTGTGATATGGTAGGAATGAGAACTGACTATTTTGGAATGCTGGTTCACGTTTGCGTTTGTTTTCGCAAAATGTCGCGGTAAGCAAGAGTCGCCACTGTCTTTTATTTTATCCAACAAGGAAAGGACAAAAGCACAGAAAAATTTCTTTTTGAGATATTTCTCGGGTTCGGGAGGTAAATTATAGAAAGGGAAGGTGTTAGCACCATTTCTACCTGTGGTTATCCACGGGCTCTTAGGTACTTGCTCATTGTGTTTTCATAATTTTCTTTTCTTTGTGCTTGTGGGTTTGAAAGAAGTTTTTGTTTGAAAGAGAGTGTAAGTGCGAAAAGTTTTCTTTTGTTTTAAAAGGAGCAAGTACTTAAGAACCATCTACCTACTCGAAAAAGGAATTAGTCTGTACAAATGTCCTTTAGGCAATGTTATCCCACTATTGATGAGTAGGCAGCACCGTCGTTGGAGTTTTCGGGTCAATTCGATTAAGGGACGTGTGGTCACTAAAGCAACGTTAGGACGCCTTAGCGGTA
Source organism: Vicia faba (assembly GCA_948472305.1). Lineage (NCBI taxonomy): Eukaryota > Viridiplantae > Streptophyta > Magnoliopsida > Fabales > Fabaceae > Vicia > Vicia faba. Next base: position 1,694,799,985 of record OX451737.1, on the reverse strand, counting down.
ACCCTAATGTCTTAGATCATTTTTTCCGAGGCAACCGTTTCGAGGCAACTATGATCTTTGGACAAAAGGACGGCCTCTAAAACTTCCTATACTCAATGACCACGTTCGAGGCAACCAAGTGAGGTGTACCCTAAGAGTGGCATGTGCAAGTGTGTTATTTCGGTTAATTTTATCTGTACATGTCATGGGTGAGCTATTGTTGATTTTAAGTTCAAGATTGATCTTGTCATGTATTCATTATTTATCAAACATCTAACAGTTAATAGTTGTGGAATTTAAATTGCGGGAATTAAATCTAAACTATTACAAGGCGTCGGGTATTTACATCGCCAAAAACAAACCCTTTAATTTAAATTGCGGAAAGTAAATAGAAAGCGATAAATAAATTAAATTCCTATTTAAAAGCTATTACATACTGGAAGCAATTACAATATTGAAATATGGATCGCGGGTAAGAAATTAAATCGACGCATTTTTAGGGTTTTGACCCTTTTTTATTAAAGAAAAGATTTATGCTTATTTTTGAATTAAAAATTAAATCTAATTTAATAATTGATTAATTAATTAATGAAAATATTTTTGGGTTTTTTATATATAAGGAAATAAAATAAAAATGATTAAAATTATTAAAAAGCTAATTCTATGTTAGTTTTAATTTATTGCAAAAATATTAAATGTTTAAACCTATTTAAAACTAAGTCAATTAATTAATATTTATTTACAAAAATAAAATAATGAAATTAGTTTTAATAAATAAAAATAATATTTTTTTGTTTTCTGATTTTATTAGGAAAATTATTAATTAGTTAATTAACAATAAAATAAAAATTAGAACAAAATAAATAAATGAAAATATAAAGAGTAAAAGAAATAACCCAGGGGGTGTGGGCCTAATTTGAAGGTGTGATTTGCATTTCAGAGGCCCAATACGTCTAAGCCTGCTTTGACTTTTCCCATCCAGTGTGCGCTTGTTGACTTGGACATATGATAGTCCTTCATTCCTGGCCACCAGATTTGGCCTGAAGGCCATCTGTCACGTTGAGATTGCAAGCGTATGGTAGACCATGCTTTGGAGATCACATGCAATTCCCTTAAGAAAAAATACACAAATGTTTTGGGGGACCTGGGATTCGAACCCAGGTCCCAAGGGGTTTTCCACTAGCCTGCTTACCAACTCAACCAACGCGTTTGCTTGTTATTATTATGGACAAATAAAATTATAAGAGAAAAGCCAATAATATACTGAAAAATAAAAAAAAGCGTTAAATTTATTTGAACTGGCCAATGAAGACAAGCCACGTCTTCATCTTCTCCAATGGCCCTGGTTTATTTCCTGCGGATTTGGTTCCGCATCAAAATCCATGGCTCGATTCTAGAATGAATTCCAGGCCATATAAACACAAACTAAGAACACCAATGTGTTCGTCTCTCCTCCCTGAGCATCTCTGTACCAATTATTTGTCCTAATTTTGCCTGTATCAAAAATGCCTAAAAACAAAGAATGGAAACCCTAGGTTCAGGTATCACGTTAGAGGCCATGAAAACGAAATCAAATAATGTGGACATGTTGGAAATTGGACGTTAAGCATGATTATACAAAGAAATTAGCAAAAAGATGCAAGAACATGGATTGACGATTTCAAGTTCAGGGCTATGTTCAAGAACACTTACAGCGAGTTTGAGGCTGCTTCAAGGCTTGATTTTGATCCCAATAGCTTCGTTGGATCTCAGGCAAGGACACCACGTTGAGTTTTGGTCTCCAATTTGTCTCTAGTATGGATTTCAGTTTTCACTTTTCCAAGCTTTTTCTCCAATTTGGTTTGGCCGTTTCTGCACTTCTTAGGTCGTGTTCTTGATGTGTATGGCTTGTACAAGTAATAAGGAATGCATTTAGGTTAAACTTTGGGCTTGAATCCATGTGCATTGAAGATTTGGGATTTGATTTGATCACCATTGATAAAGCTTCCATATTTGCCTCAAATCCAAGATTTTGTTCACAATAAGGCTTGATACGAATTTGATTGGGTGAATCTTGATAATGAAGACCTGTAATGATCAAAAAAATCTTATTCCATCAATTTTTGGATTTTATTTGAATTAATATTGATTTAAAATGAATTAAATCAATAAAAATAAAATAAAATAGAAAAATAAATGATTGGTCATGAAATTGAAGATAGGACATGTGTGTGGTGTAATAAGACCAAATCAAGTGGAAAAAGTGGGCCCTTTTGTCAAAAATTGGAGTTTTGAGGATAGTTGACTTTTGGCAATTTTGGAAAATGCCCAACTTCAACAATGTATAACTTCTTCAATTTTGAACTTTTGGAAGTGTTCTGGGACGTTTTAGAAACCTTGAGATGTCCTCTAACCAACCCTTTTGGTCTCATCTCATTTTGATATTCCATGCTCAAGTTATAAGCTTTGGAAAAAAAGGTGTTTTTGTTGACTTTCAAAAATGACCTATAATGTCCAAATTTGTAACTTTTTGTGAGAGAATTTCTTGATCTTTGGGTGTGAAGTTGGATTGTAGGAAATTTCATCTTCTTCAAAATGAGCTTTGGATGGGTCATTTCTCATAAAGCATGAGAAAGTTATGCTTGGTCAAAGTTGAGTTGACTTTTCCTACAAAACCCTAATTTAGCAACTTTTGAATCTTGATGAATCTTGAGCAATCCTTGATGAATCATGATCAACCCTTGATCCAATGATGAATTGTCCTTCAAAATGATAATGTTGACAACAAATCTTGAGGTTTGACTATTTGTAGGTCACAGTTGACTTTTACCCTAGCACGGTCGATTTTTGGGCCTCTTGAGCAATTGACTGACCAAACTTTCTCTGCAAGGCTTGAAATTTGACATGGATGAACTTAAGAACATATTAGGACATTGGGGAGCACTTGAGGTCATTTGGATGTAAGAACCATGATGCAACACAAAACCCTGATTTTGAATTGACTGCCTTAGGAGATAGCTTGACTGTCCAACTCTTGAGCCATCTTGAACACTTGGAGATTATTCTTGACATGTCTTGAGAAATATGGGAGGGAAAATTTTGGGGTACAACAGTTGCCCATGTTCAATCTTCTTAAACCTGAGGATATAGATTGGCGTTCGGGCCTTTCGTGATCCGAAGGTGGAAGGTGATTGAACACTAGAGTGCCCAGAAATTTGCACTCGCATGAAGTAGTATCAGCATTATGATGTCGGGAATGGGCTTACAGATGCCATTTGGAGATTGTTGGTAGGTGTTTTTGTCTTTGTTGACGGGTTGTCTCTTTTGATGGGGTGTCTCTTTTGACGAGTTATCTCTATTGACGGGTTGTCTCCATTGACGGGTTATCTCCATTGACGGGTTGTCTCCATTGACGGGTTGTCTCTATTGACGGGTTGTCTCCATTGACGGGTTGTCTCTATTGACGGGTTGTCTCCATTGACGGGTTGTCTCTTTTGACGGGTTGTATCTATTGACGGGTTATCTCCATTGACGGGTTGTCTCTATTGACGGGTTGTCTCCATTGATGGGTTGTCTCTTTTGACGAGTTGTCTCCATTGACGAGTTATCTCCATTGACGGGTTGTCTCTATTGATGGGTTGTCTCCATTGACGGGTTGTCTCTTTTGAAGGGTTGTCTCCATTGATGATGTGTCTCCATTGACGGATTGTCTCTATTGACGGGTTGTCTCCATTGACGGGTTGTCTCTTTTGATGGGTTGTCTCTATTGACGGGTTGTCTCCATTGACGGGTTGTCTCTATTGACGGGTTGTCTCTTTTGACGGGTTGTCTCCATTGACGAGTTGTCTCCATTGACTGGCTTGCCTCAGAAAAATCTTTAGGAATCGATTTAACTGATTTTGTCTCCATTGACTGGCTTGCCTCAGAAAAATCTTTAGAAATCGATTTAACTGATTTTGTCTCCATTGACTGGCTTCGCCTCAGAAAAATCTTTAGGAATCGATTTAACTGATTTTGTCTCCATTGACTGGCTTCGCCTCAGAAAAATCTTTAGGAATCGATTTAATTGATTTTGTCTCCATTGACTGGCTTTGCCTCAGAAAAATCTTTAGGAATCGATTTAACTGATTTTGTCTCCATTGACTGGCTTCGCCTCAGAAAAATATTTAGGAATCGATTTAACTGATTTTGTCTCCATTGACTGGCTTCGCCTCAGAAAAATCTTTAGGAATCAATTTAACTGATTTTGTCTCCATTGACTGGCTTCGCCTCAGAAAAATCTTTAGGAATCGATTTAACTGATTTTGTCTCCATTGACTGGCTTCGCCTTATAAAAATCTTTAGGAATCGATTTAACTAATTTTGTCTCCATTGAGTGGCTTCATCTCAGAAAAATCTTTAGGAATCGATTTAACTGATTTTGTCTCCATTGACATGGTTAAGAATTTAACTGCATCTTTCCTGAAAGGTAAAGGTCAGTCATGCGTAATGCATGATATGGATCAGGCAATGATGTTCTCCACATAAATGAGACTATGGTATGATGCGTATATGCATGCATCATGATGCATGGACATGTAATGTTTTAGCTGGGGGAAATAAATCCCGGAGTTACTGGAGAATAAAGTTGAGTTCTTCGTTTCCACTGGGGATGATGAACGAAGATGATTGTGAGAATAAACCTGCAGGAGGAGATGACTCTGTTGGGGAATAAACCGATGCAGAAATTATTCCGAGGGGATTACTCTATGGGGAAGAGATGCTCTGTTGAGGATTTTAACGATAAACTCCGCTGGTGATTCCACTGATACACTCTATTGGGGATTTCAATGATGAACTTTGCTAGGGATGGATTACCGTTGTTGGTGATATTGAATCTGTTGAGGATTGAATTCCTGTTGGGGGGAAAGGAAGAACCTTGCTGGAGGATGATCTTTCAATTGCAACTTGCTGGGGATAACCCTGTTAGACTCTTGTGGGGATAATCCTCTGAATTCTGCTTAGGAATGCTCCTTTGAACCTGGCTGGGGAGGTTTATTGTACTCCTCTGGGGATAAACTTCCAGAGTCTACTGGGGAAGATGATTCAACTCTGTTGGGAAAGCTTTTTTAGACTGCGCTGGGGAAATGGCTTCACTGGGGGTATCTTGTATTCCGTCGGGGAACATTCTTATACTCCATTGAGGAATATTAAGACTGTCGGGGATACTCTTATACTTGCTGGGGAATATCTTTATACTCCGCTGGGGAATATTAAGATCTTCTGGAGATACCCAACCTTTTTAGCGCTGATGGTGGACTAACTCTGCTTGGGGAGAGTATTGCTGATTTGTTCACGGCTGCAAGTCTTAGCTGGGAGAGCTGCCATTACTGTCTTATTCTGCGGGGAGTGAAGGTATCTTAGCCATATTCTTCAGCTGAATCTACTTTTGTACCTGATGGACAAAGCAACTACACAGTTTGGACAGTTCTTATTCCCTCTGTTTCTGATATTACTAGTAATTCATCTTTGTTTCGCATGTGAATATTTATGAGTAGCAATTAATGTCAAATGCATATATAAAAAATGAACATTGGACGTTCTTTGCAAAACAAAACAGATAAAGAGAAAACAGTTTGAAATTTGTCTGAAAATGAATCTGTATTGACTTTGAAGTTTGGCCTGTAAATAGGCGTTTTTGTACAAGAGGCTGACGTCCTAGTAAGGGAACGCCGCCGAGCAAAATAGAATTTACATAATTTGTGAAAAACTAAACAAAACAGCTATGTGAATGATCCCACTGGGTTCCAACTCTGCTATTGCCCTTATGTCCTCGAGCATCTCATCACTTTGCTACTGGTTGAAGATGAATCTGATTGATTAGTGTCGTTTGAGCTTGATAGTTGATACTGAAGTCTGGATGCAAGGTGATCCAATGAGACATAGTGTTACGCTTTAATCCCTAATTTTTGCCTGGACTGCCCTTTCGGGTTTTTAGTCCACCGGGATACCCTTTTTTGCCCAAGCCGCCTTTTCAAGTTTTCGACTTGCCGAGTGTACAGATTTTTTTCATTTTCATCCCTTATTTTTGCCCGAACCCTTTTGGTTCGCCGGGAAGCCCTTATTTTTGCCTAGGCCAGTCAACCTATCGGGTCTTTGATTATGCGTAGTATCTTTTCACTATGTCTGCATTGACGGGGTGAGGAAGGTCGTCACCATCCATGGTGGTTAGAATCATAGCTCCTCCTGAGAAAATATTCTTAACCACAAATGGCCCTTCGTAAGTAGGGGTCCATTTGCCCCTGGGATCACCTTGAGGTAGAATAATGCGCTTGATTACCAGGTGTGATTGGTGGATTTAGAACTGACTGTTTAACGCTGGTTTCGCGAAATGTCGCGGTAAGCAAGAGTCGCCACCGTCTTTTATTTTCTCCAACATGGACAGGACAAAAGCACAGCAAAATTCCTTATGAGATAGTTTCTCGGTTCGGGAGGTAGATTTATAGAAAGGGAAGGTGTTAGCACCCTTTCTATTCATGGTTATCCATGGGCTCTTAGATACTTGCTCATTGTGTTTTCAAAAGGTTTGCTTTTCAAGTGTGAGTGGGTTTGAAAAAGTTTCATTTAAAGATTTTGGAATAACTCTTGTATCAGTCCTCAAGAGTGTTTGAAAAATTGTTTTGAAAGCTTTTTTTTGAAAGTGTCGGTGTGAAAAGAGTTTTGATTTGTTTTTAAATAGAGCAAGTATCTATGAGTCATCTACCTACCCTAAGGAATTAAGCTGTGTAAATGTCCTTAAGGTAGTGCCATCCCACCATTAAGAGATAGGTAGCACCACCGTTGGAGGTGTTCGGGTCAATTCGTTTGTAGGGACAGTGTGGTCACCAGAGCAACAGTAGGACACCTTAGAAGCTACCCTTATGCCCTTGATCCTTTTTTAATCCGAGACAACCGTTTCGAGGCAACTGGATCATGGACATAAGGACTTACTAAAACGTCCTATACTCGACGACCACGTTTCGAAGGTAAGGCAACCGATGAGGCGTACCCTAGAAGTGGTGTGTGAATTTGTGTGTTGTTTTCATGTCAATATTTATCTTTGATCAGGGCATTTGTGAGCTACGCTTGTTTTTAATTTAGCCATACATTCTTTCATGCAAAGTTTAGAATTTAAAAGTGCGGAAATTTAAATGCGGAAAGATAAATCCTACGCTATTACAAGGCGCGGGTCTATACATCGCCAAAATACAAAGACCCGTTTTAATAAAAATGCGGAAAGTAAAAAGACCTAATTACTATTACAAGCCTTGAGCAGTTACATAATATTCGAAAAGAAAATAAAATGCGCGAAAGAATAAAAGTTAGGACGTCCGAGGGTTTTGACCCTTTTGAAATTAAATTGAATTAAAAAGCTAATTAATTATTTAATTAAGAAAAGAAATTGTTTTTATGTTTTTTTTTGTATTTATGAAAATAAAGAATTTACAAGGAAACCCTAATTCTAGGTTATTTTTAATTATTAATGAAAATATTAAAGTTAATCTAATTTACACTAATTAATTAAATTATATATTTATTTACAAAAATTAATAGTAATTAATAATAATTATTATAATGAGAGAAAATTATTTATTAAAAAAAAGATGAAAAGGTCAAAAACTCTAATTCTACTTATTTTATTTATTTAGAAAAGTGATTAAAGCTTTAAAACCTAATTGACTAAATTAATGGTTAGAGTTTATTTACAAAGAAACTATTTTAATGGTGAATTTAATATATAAAAAAATAAACATTTTTTAGTTTCTGATTTATTATTGTGAAAATTATTTTATGGTAAAAAAGAAATAATTAAAACATTAAAAAGAATTAGAAAAGAAAATCAAATAAAAATTAAAAATGATGCAAACCATGGGGGTATCAGGCCCATTATGGAGGTGAATTGGAGTAATTTGGCCCATGACACAAAGCCTGTTTGACTTTTCCAGCTTGAGTGCGTGTCCATTGACTGAGGTACATGGTAGGACTCCTTTTGTAGCCTTCAGATTGATCCTCATGAGTATGTGGCAAGCTAGCATGTGAGGATGCATGGTAGGCCTTTGGTTGAACGCTGCACTGGAAAGCATTAGGAGAAAAATTATGAAATATGTGGGGGACCTGGGAATCGAACCCAAGTCCCAATACCTGCAAGACAACTCACCCACCAACTGAGCTAATGCGCGCATTTGTAATGTTAATGGAACATAAATAATATAAAAGAAACAAAAGTTAATGATATCAAACAAGAAAAAACGCGCCAGATTTTGAATTGCCCAACCACATAGTGACACGCCAGGCTTCTTCTTCGTTGTTCCTGAAAATACAAAACAAGTAGCGGGGGTTTTAAACCCCCACTAAATGAAAACTGCAAAAATAGCGATTAGAACATGGACAAATATAAAAAGGGCGCGAGGTATTGGTTTGTTTCGTCTTGATACCACGAATTCAATGGCATAGGTTTTAAGGGCCAATTTTTCCATATGTGAGAACCCCTAATTTGGAGCTTCTGAAACCCTAGGTTTCATCCATGGCAGATTTGGATACACGCATCGTTAGTTCAATTAAATATTACCAATAGCTTCAGAACATCATTGTTAGTGCAAAGCAACAAATAAAACATGTGAATAATGCATGAAAATTAGAAAACGATTGTGGACATGTTTGTGACAAGCACGATGATGTTCTACCGTTTCTTTGAGTGTGGAAGCGTGTTCTTGATTGCAATCAATTCCTGGAAGGTCCAGCAACGCAATGGAATACTTGTTATGCTTTGAAACGCCCTACAAATATGATTTCAGATTCCAAAATTTTGGTGAAAAGTTGCAATTTGGTTATGCCTTTCTGAGCAGTTTTTCGTGTCCATTGCATTAGGTTTGAGTTATGCATAAGTAAGTGAATGAAATTAGGTCAAAAAACCAAGCCCAAGGTCCATCAATTAATGTTTTGAAGATTTGATTTTCACCATATCAATTTCAATCTTTTTCCATTGAAACTCTTGCCTAATCATGGAGAATCTTCCCTTTTTGAACATGAAACGACTTGCCACCTTGCCCTAGTTTGATTTGCTGCACAAAATATTTGGAAAAGCATGATTTGATATTTTTCTCATATTTAAAACTAATTAAATGAATTAATAATAATAAAAACTCAATTAATTAATTAAAAATAAGAAAATAAATCCCTTTGAGCTTAATGGGTCGTGCATATGCTTTGGGTAATGATTCAAGGAAGAAATTGAGGCCCATTAGCATTTTTGAAGTGTTTGAGGTAAAGTTGACTTTTCAAAATTCCCAAAAATTTCCCAACTTCTCCAAGGCATATCTTGCTCAATTTTGAAGCTATGATCATGTTCTTGGACCTTTTGGAAAGGTCCTTGAATTCCTCTAACCAATGCCTTTGGTCCCATGTCATTTTGATTTACCAATCTCAAGTTATGGTCTTTGACTTAAAGTGTCTTTTTGTTGACTTTTGAAAATGACCTATAATGTTGAAATTGATAACTTTTTGTGAGAGCATTTCTTGGACTTGGAGTGTGAAGATGAGTTGTAGTAAATGTCATTCTCTTCAAAATGAGCTTTGGATGGGATTTTTCTGATAAACCATGAGGAAGTTATGCCTTGGTCAATTTGCAGTTGACTTTTCAGCTGTCCAAAAATAGAAACTTTTGCATCTTGAGACTTTTTGAGCCATGCTTTGAGAATCATGATCAAGAATTGATCAAATGATGTTTGTGGCTTCAAAATAAGATGTTGACCAAATTTTTTGACTTTTGACTGTCAAATGACCATTTTGCCCCTGCAGTTGACTGTGAAGCATTTAGGGTTTTTGACTGTGCAATTTGATGCTGTGAGTCTTGAAACTTGGCATATGGATGCTTGGCAATGTATCTAGGCATATGGGACTTTATTTTCCCCTTGGAAACCTCAATTTCTTTGCAAGAACCAGAACCTTAATTTTGACTGTGTTAGGAGGCAATTGGACTGTGCAACCTTGAGAGATTTTGAATCATCTGGAGATTGATCGTGGCAAATCTTTGAAGAATATGGGAGGGCAAATTTTGGGGTACAACAGTTGCCCCTGTTCAATCTTCTTAGACCTGAGGATGTAGATTGGCTGGCGTGCCTTTCGTAATCCGAAGGTGGAAGATGATTGAACACTAGAGTGCCCAGAAATTTGCACTCACATAGTAGAATATCAGCAGTGTGATGGTGGGAATGGGCTTACAGATGCCATTTGGAGACTGATGGATAGGAGGATGGGCTTGTAGATGCCATCTGGAGTTGTTGGTATGTGGATGGGCTTACAGATGCCATCTAGGTGTTGATCGCGTAAGAGATTCCTTAGCGAGAACTTGTGTACCTGAGAAAGAAAAATAATTACATGGCCTGTTACAGGAGTTGATATTCAAACTCTTTATGTAGATGTGCCCTGGCTGGATACAGGAATCGAATCTTTAAACTCTTCAGACGTGCCCTGGCAAGATACAGGAATCGAGTCTGGAGAATACAGTCGTCAACAGATACACCCTGGCAAGATACAGGAATCGGATCTTCGAACTCTTCAGACGTGCCCTGGCAGGATACAGGAATCGAGTCTGGAATATAGTCGTCAACAGATACACCCTGGCAAGATACAGGAATCGGATCTTCAAACTCTTCAGACGTACCCTGGCAAGATATAGGAATCGAGTCTGGAATTAGTTGTCAACAGATACACCCTGGCAAGATACAGGAATCAGATCTTCAAACTCTTCAGACGTGCCCTGGCGAGATACAGGAATCGAGTCTGGTAATGTAGTCGTCAACAGATACACCCTGGCAAGATACATGAATCGGATCTTCAAACTCTTCAGATGTGCCCTGGCAAGATACAGGAATCGAGTCTGGTAATGTAGTCGTCAACAGATACACCCTGGCAAGATACAGGAATCGGATCTTCAAACTCTTCAGACGTGCCCTGGCAGGATACAGGAATCGAGTCTGGAATATAGTCGTCAACAGATACACCCTGGCAAGATACAGGAATCGGATCTTCAAACTCTTCAGACGTGCCCTGGCAAGATACAGGAATCGAGTCTGGAGAATACAGTCATCAACAGATACACCCTGGCAAGATACAGGAATCGGATCTTCGAACTCTTCAGACGTGCCCTGGCAGGATACAGGAATCGAGTCTGGAATATAGTCGTCAACAGATACACCCTGGCAAGATACAGGAATCGGATCTTCGAACTCTTCAGACGTACCCTGGCAAGATACAGGAATCGAGTCTGGAATTAGTCGTCAACAGATACACCCTGGCAAGATACAGGAATCGGATCTTCAAACTCTTCAGATGTGCCCTGGCGAGATATAGGAATCGAGTCTGGTAATGTAGTCGTCAACAGATACACCCTGGCAAGATACAGGAATCGGATCTTCAAACTCTTCAGACGTGCCCTGGCAAGATACAGGAATCGAGTCTGGTAATGTAGTCGTCAACAAATACACCCTGGCAAGATACATGAATCAGATCTTCGAACTCTTCAGATGTGCCCTGGCAGGATACAGGAATCGAGTCTGGAATAGTCGTCAACAGATACACCCTGGCAAGATACAGGAATCTGATCTTCGAACTCTTCAGACGTGCCCTGGCAGGATACAGGAATCGAGTCTGGAATAGTCGTCAACAGATACACCCTGGCAAGATACAGGAATCGGATCTTCGAACTCTTCAGACGTGCCCTGGCAGGATACAGGAATCGAGTCTGGAATTAGTCGTCAACAGATACACCCTGGCAAGATACAGGAATCGGATCTTCAAACTCTTCAGATGTGCCCTGGCGAGATATAGGAATCGAGTCTGGAATATAGTCGTCAACAGATACACCCTGGCAAGATACAGGAATCGAATCTTCAAACTCTTCAGACGTGCCCTGGCAAGATACAGGAATCGAGTCTGGTAATATAGTCGTCAACAGATACACCCTGGCAAGATACAGGAATCGGATCTTCGAACTCTTCAGACGTGCCCTGGCAAGATACAGGAATCGAGTCTGGAATCACGACTACTGATAGTAATTATCTTTGTATCGACCTTTGTCCTGAAAAGACAAAATATTAGTTGTATGCAATGTCATGATGTATGACATGCGTGATGCCATGATGTTCAGAGAATAAATGAGATTGTATGTTCATGATGCGTATATGCGTGCTATAGTGTATGAAGATGTGATGTTTATGAATGTATTGTCGTCTAGGAAAATAAATCCTTGACGAGTGCCGGGAAGTTGAATCCTGGGCTTGATGTTGAAGAGTAGAGCTTGTTTCCGCTGGGGATGACGGTTGCAAGAATACCGGTAGGAGAGGATGGCTCCGTCGGGGAATAAACTTGGCGAATAGATTACTCTGCGGGGAGTGAACTCTGTGGGGAAAGAGAGGTACTTTGTTGAGATGTTGATGATAACTCTGCTGGGGATACCATTGTTGAGCTATGTTGAAGGAATTGATGAACTCCGCTGGGGGATAGGAAGACTTCGCCGGGGACGATCTTTCCGTGGCAATTGGCTGAGGATAACCCAGTTATATCCTGGTGGGGAAATAACCTTCTGAATAAAGCCGGGAGGGGCGTTCGTGCTCTGCGGGTGACAAGCTTCTAGAATCTACTGGGGATAAGCTTCAAGACCTGCTGGGGAGATTGATTTAGCTTTCCTGGGGAAACTTTTGAGATCGCACTGGGGGAGTGGCTCCACTGGATGTCTGGTATACCGCCGGGGAACAATCTTAGATTAAGATTGCCGGGGATGCTTGTTAGGAATGTTTGTATACTCTGCTGAGGAATGTTGAGATCTGCTGGGGATAGTCCAACTTCCATAAGGCTGACTGAGTAGGCTAACTCTGCCTGGGGAGAGTATTGCTGACTTGCTGGAGATATTGTGCCTTTTAGGGCTGATTGGAGACCAACTGCTTAGGAGAGAATTGTTGAATCTTGGCTCACTCTCTGGGGAATTAAGATATCTTGGTTGCATTCTTAGTCGAACTTACCTCAGTACCTTGGTGGACAGAGCAATTAGATCGCTTAAACAACTCATTATTGCCCCTGTTTCTGTGGGAGAAGATACTGGTGGAGGCCTTGATTGACAAATCTTCTTCTGGTAGGCGAGTGACGAGATGACGGGACATAGTCGTACGCTTTGATCCCTAACTTTTGCCTGGACCGCCCTTCCGGGTTTTCAGTCCATCGGGATACCCCTTTTTGCCCAAGCCGCCTTTTCAGGTTTTCGACTTGCCGGGTGTATAGATTTTTTCATTTCATCCCTTATTTTTGCCCGAACCCTTTTGGTTTGCCGGGAAGCCCTTATTTTTGCCTAGGTGTGTCAACCTAGCGGGTCTTTGATTATGCGCAGTATTTTTTCGACTATGTCCATGCTCTCAGAGTGTAGGGAGGTGCCCCTGTTATTGTGTTGCCATGCCACCAGAAGGTCTTCGTTTGATCAGGCAAGATTCATAGCTGGAATTCACGTCCCATGCCCCAAGTGACTCAGGCGGAGATTTGCCCCTGGTTATCTTGGCATTTGAGAGATTCTCTGAATCTTGACTTAACTGCACCAGATGATGGACAATGATCACGTTTGCCCCTTGATTGGGAGTGTTTCTTCCACTTGAGCTTTTGTTGAGAATATTTTGTTCACTGGATATTCGTCGTGCGAATTTCTCTACTGTTCAAACAAATAGTCATATGCAAGCAATGTTATATCAGAAATGCAAAGCTTATGTCTGTCTTGAAGTTTTTGAAAATGCATTTTTTGTAAAACAAGCAATTTTTTTTGTAAACTGTGATGTCAACTCAAGATTTTACAGAGAGCCTTAAGGAGTCAGGATACCTTTCGTAACAGTATGCTTTCGAACCAACCCATGCTTCAGCTAGGACTTTTGAGGGTTGTAACGTGGCCTGGTTCACGGTTTAAGAAACAAAAGATAAAGGCTCAAAATTTATTTGTACCCACCCGTTCTTCGTGATGTTCTTCAATCCTAAACTCAGTTAATCGTGCATTAGACCTTGTTTGAGTCTTTGTTTTGATATTCCAGTGATGGTTCGGATGTTGACATTTTATTTTGAATAGGCAGTCATTTTTGTCGAGGGTTTGTAGGACCTCTTTCTTTTTTTTTTTTTTTGTTATCCCTGTTTTTTGCCTGAACTGTTTATTTTTTGGAATTACAGTCAGCGGGATGCCCCAGTTTTGTAAGTCTCCTTCGTAGGTTTTGACTTATTGGGTTTATTTTTTTTGAAATAATGACTGCCTGTCTTTGTGATTATTCGGGACCATCACTGTCTTTTGTTTTGTAAGAACTCCTTTGGTGCCATTCGTTGTGCACTTGGATCAACTGAGAGAACTACCCTGCCCCAGGTTATGATTAAGGGTTTTAATTTTCGAAAAGAAAACTCCTACTTCTTTGGCTCAAAAAGGGTTGACGAGGGATTATCTTCCTTATAACTCCGGTGTTTAGGAATTGAAACAATGCCTGTACCTCATCAGCGGGGTCTGTCCAAAAGCATACTGTAAAGATCGTGGTATCGTTTTCGTCATCCTCCCTCAAGAGGCTTAGGATTATTAATCGAGAGTTGACATCAAAAAAATGAAAACAGTTTGAACATAGCAAATGCGAATATATTGATTCACAACAGACATATGCGATGCATTAATGAAATAACAACGTTTGATATGAAATAAGATGTTTGAACAATCAAAAGAAATTTACAACTTGAAAATTCTAATGGACAAAAAGTTTTCTCATCTCAGGACTTGTTACTTCAAATGGTGAATCCTGTAGGGATGGTAGAAGCACTCAGCCTGACCCACTTGGGTGAAATCCACTACTCCTTCATTAATCAGATCCTGGACCTTGTTCTTCAGAGCCCAGCAGTCGGCAGTGTCATGTCCAGGACTATCAGAGTGGTATGCACATCTTCTGTTGGGATGGTAGTTAGGAGCAGAGATGTTGGGGTTCCGGGGAGGAGCCCTTAGTGTAATCAGATTCATCCTCAGCAGGTGTTGTAGAGCTTGAAACAACGGCATGTTGAGTTGAGTGAATTGTCTCCTGGACCTGATCGGCTTACTCTGATCAACCTGTTGCTCTGGGCGGGGTTGTGGTTGGACCTGTGAAGTGGTAGCAATTTGGAGAGGTCTATTCTTCACCATACCAGACTCTTGTCCTCTTGGAAGCTGATCAATGACCTGGTCCCTGACTTGGGCTGGTTGCTTCATGTCTTGATGAAGCTGACTGATCATGGTCCTCAACTCTTCTTGCTCCCGAGCTAAACCTTGGATGAGAGCCCTTTGCCCCAGCATCTGGGTTTTCATTGTATCTACCTCAGCTTGTAGACGTTTCAGTCGTTCGTCCTTGACATCTTCGGGACTTTTCTTGGCCAGATTCCCCATGAGGAGTGTCCTTAACTCTTCTTGCCCCTTGGATAGGCTTAAAAAGATTTCTCTGAACTGAGTCTCTTGAGTCTGAAGATCCTGGTTGTCTTGTTGGGAAGCCATTGCTGTAATAAACAGCGAAGATGGTGAGTAACCTGTAACAAGGGTACCTGTAATGCAATGATATGTATGATATGCATGCAATGTTTTCAAGGACCTCGCGGGGTAAACAAGAAAATTGTTAGCATTTGAATTCGTAGCTTGATTGAAGGCACTTCATGTTGTTGAGAGTCCTTCTTCAAGAGTCAAGGCTCACCATATCGAGTGGGTCATAGCCCCTAACTCAAGTCATCAACCCGACTAGAGGAAAATAAATCCCCTTTGCCCCTTGCTAGACATTCTGGTTCATCATGACCTGCATCACAAGCCCTTGAGATCCTTGAAATGGATTAGTCTTTATGTAAGATGTATGCAATGGTATGATGGTATGATGTTATGCTATGAATGGGGTAATGTAAGTAAACCCAGTTATGAGTCCAGATTAAGGACTATAAACAAAACCTGCAAGAAACTCAAGCGTCAGATAACAAGAATATGCAAGTAGTCAAATTTGAAGGCACACAAGTCACACCAGATAGCCCTTAGAGTTTAGGCTAGCATGAAGTTTAGGTACTACCTTCTTGAAGTTGGTGGGCTCAAACCTGTCCTATCAAAAGTAACCGGGTTCTAGAGGATCCCAATATCACTGACTACCCTCAATCGGTCATAACTCCAGCATCGCAATCTTTTCTTGCGGCCATAACCATCGCGAGAGTTTAGCCTCAATGAGTGTAGCATACTGCTACTGTTCTATGGCCAGGTTGGGTCAATTTAGGGTTCTAAGGTCGGTTGGTGCTTAATGACTCCTCAGAAGACCCATATTCTCCTCGTTGCAACACAAGGGATATCGGTACAGACCAAAGTGCCACACCAACGTAGCCACTGCTTCACCCGTGTCGGTCTACGCCGGACAGGTCCCTCACAGCTTATGCTACCTAAAAGGGTATCCCCAGATCCAGGTTAGGATCTATAGAACTCCCAAAACAGGCCCACAATTTAAAGCAAACAACTCAGACAATTGAAAACACAAGTGATCTTAGTCCTAAGGTACACCTCACTTTTAAAGTATTCCCCAGCAGAGTCGCCAGTTCTGTGATCGGTGGATTTAGAACTGACTGTTTAACGCTGGTTTCGCGAAATGTCGCGGTAAGCAAGAGTTGCCACCGTCTTTTATTTTCTCCAACATGGACAGGACAAAAGCACAGCAAAATTCCTTATGAGATAGTTTCTCGGTTCGGGAGGTAGATTTATAGAAAGGGAAGGTGTTAGCACCCTTTCTATCCATGGTTATCCATGGGCTCTTAGATACTTGCTCATTGTGTTTTCAAAAGGTTTGCTTTTCAAGTGTGAGTGGATTTGAAAAAGTTTCATTTAAAGATTTCGGAATAACTCTTGTATCAGTCCTCAAGAGTGTTTGAAAAATTGTTTTGAAAGCTTTTTTTTGAAAGTGTCGGTGTGAAAAGAGTTTTGATTTGTTTTTAAATAGAGCAAGTATCTATGAGTCATCTACCTACCCTAAGGAATTAAGCTGTGTAAATGTCCTTAAGGTAGTGCCATCCCACCATTGAGAGATAGGTAGCACCACCGTTGGAGGTGTTCGGGTCAATTCGTTTGTAGGGACAGTGTGGTCACCAGAGCAACAGTAGGACACCTTAGAAGCTACCCTTATGCCCTTGATCCTTTTTTAATCTGAGGCAACCGTTTCGAGGCAACTGGATCATGGACATAAGGACTTACTAAAACGTCCTATACTCGACGACCACGTTTCGAAGGTAAGGCAACCGGTGAGGCGTACCCTAGAAGTGGTGTGTGAATTTGTATGTTGTTTTCATGTCAATATTTATCTTTGATCAGGGCATTTGTGAGCTACGCTTGTTTTTAATTTAGCCATACATTCTTTCATGCAAAGTTTAGAA
Source organism: Vicia faba (assembly GCA_948472305.1). Classification (NCBI taxonomy): domain Eukaryota; kingdom Viridiplantae; phylum Streptophyta; class Magnoliopsida; order Fabales; family Fabaceae; genus Vicia; species Vicia faba. The sequence goes on along the minus strand of OX451737.1, from coordinate 1,694,782,597 downwards.
TTTAAAAGTGCGGAAATTTAAATGCGGAAAGATAAATCCTACGCTATTACAAGGCGCGGGTCTATACATCGCCAAAATACAAAGACCCGTTTTAATAAAAATGCGGAAAGTAAAAAGACCTAATTACTATTACAAGCCTTGAGCAGTTACATAATATTCGAAAAGAAAATAAAATGCGCGAAAGAATAAAAGTTAGGACGTCCGAGGGTTTTGACCCTTTTGAAATTAAATTGAATTAAAAAGCTAATTAATTATTTAATTAAGAAAAGAAATTGTTTTTATGTTTTTTTTTTGTATTTATGAAAATAAAGAATTTACAAGGAAACCCTAATTCTAGGTTATTTTTAATTATTAATGAAAATATTAAAGTTAATCTAATTTACACTAATTAATTAAATTACATATTTATTTACAAAAATTAATAGTAATTAATAATAATAATTATAATGAGAGAAAATTATTTATTAAAAAAAAGATGAAAAGGTCAAAAACCCTAATTCTACTTATTTTATTTATTTAGAAAAGTGATTAAAGCTTTAAAACCTAATTGACTAAATTAATGGTTAGAGTTTATTTACAAAGAAACTATTTTAATGGTGAATTTAATATAAAAAAAATAAACATTTTTTAGTTTCTGATTTATTATTGTGAAAATTATTTTATGGTAAAAAAGAAATAATTAAAACATTAAAAAGAATTAGAAAAGAAAATCAAATAAAAATTAAAAATGATGTAAACCATGGGGGTATCAGGCCCATTATGGAGGTGAATTGGAGTAATTTGGCCCATGAACACAAAGCCTGTTTGACTTTTCCAGCTTGAGTGCGTGTCCATTGACTGAGGTACATGGTAGGACTCCTTTTGTAGCCTTCAGATTGATCCTCATGAGTATGTGGCAAGCTAGCATGTGAGGATGCATGGTAGGCCTTTGGTTGAACGCTGCACTGGAAAGCATTAGGAGAAAAATTATGAAATATGTGAGGGACCTGGGAATCGAACCCAGGTCCCAATACCTGCAAGACAACTCACCCACCAACTGAGCTAATGCGCGCATTTGTAATGTTAATGGAACATAAATAATATAAAAGAAACAAAAGTTAATGATATCAAACAAGAAAAAACGCGCCAGATTTTGAATTGCCCAACCACATAGTGACACGCCAGGCTTCTTCTTCGTTGTTCCTGAAAATACAAAACAAGTAGCGGGGGTTTTAAACCCCCACTAAATGAAAACTGCAAAAATAGCGATTAGAACATGGACAAATATAAAAAGGGCGCGAGGTATTGGTTTGTTTCGTCTTGATACCACGAATTCAATGGCATGGATTTTAAGGGCCAATTTTTCCATATGTGAGAACCCCTAATTTGGAGCTTCTGAAACCCTAGGTTTCATCCATGGAAGATTTGGATACACGCATCGTTAGTTCAATTAAATATTACCAATAGCTTCAGAACATCATTGTTAGTGCAAAGCAACAAATAAAACATGTGAATAATGCATGAAAATTAGAAAACGATTGTGGACATGTTTGTGACAAGCATGATGTTGTTCTACCGTTTCTTTGAGTGTGGAAGCGTGTTCTTGATTGCAATCAATTCCTGGAAGGTCCAGCAACGCAATGGAATACTTGTTATGCTTTGAAACGCCCTGCAAATATGATTTCAGATTCCAAAATTTTGGTGAAAAGTTGCAATTTGGTTATGCCTTTCTGAGCAGTTTTTCGTGTCCATTGCATTAGGTTTGAGTTGTGCATAAGTAAGTGAATGAAATTAGGTCAAAAAACCAAGCCCAGGGTCCATCAATTAATGTTTTGAAGATTTGATTTTCACCATATCAATTTCAATCTTTTTCCATTGAAACTATTGCCTAATCATGGAGAATCTTCCCTTTTTGAACATGAAACGACTTGCCACCTTGCCCTAGTTTGATTTGCTGCACAAAATATTTGGAAAAGCATGATTTGATATTTTTCTCATATTTAAAACTAATTAAATGAATTAATAATAATAAAAACTCAATTAATTAATTAAAAATAAGAAAATAAATCCCTTTGAGCTTAATGGGTCGTGCATATGCTTTGGGTAATGATTCAAGGAAGAAATTGAGGCCCATTAGCATTTTTGAAGTGTTTGAGGCAAAGTTGACTTTTCAAAATTCCCAAAAATTTCCCAACTTCTCCAAGGCATATCTTGCTCAATTTTGAAGCTATGATCATGTTCTTGGACCTTTTGGAAAGGTCTTGAAGTCCTCTAACCAATGCCTTTGGTCCCATGTCATTTTGATTTACCAATCTCAAGTTATGGTCTTTGACTTAAAGTGTCTTTTTGTTGACTTTTGAAAATGACCTATAATGTTGAAATTGATAACTTTTTGTGAGAGCATTTCTTGGACTTGGAGTGTGAAGATGGGTTGTAGGAAATGTCATTATCTTCAAAATGAGCTTTGGATGGGATTTTTCTGATAAACCATGAGGAAGTTATGCCTTGGTCAATTTGCAGTTGACTTTTCAACTGTCCAAAAATAGAAACTTTTGCATCTTGAGACTTTTTGAGCCATGCTTTGAGAATCATGATCAAGAATTGATCAAATGATGTTTGTGGCTTCAAAATAAGATGTTGACCAAATTTTTTGACTTTTGACTGTCAAATGACCATTTTGCCCCTACAGTTGACTGTGAAGCATTTAGGGTTTTTGACTGTGCAATTTGATGTTGTGAGTCTTGAAACTTGGCATATGGATGCTTGGCAATGTATCTAGGCATATGGGACTTGATTGGCCCCTTGGAAACCTCAATTTCTTTGCAAGAACCAGAACCCTAATTTTGACTGTGTTAGGAGGCAATTGGACTGTGCAACCTTGAGAGATTTTGAATCATCTGGAGATTGATCCTGGCAAATCTTTGAAGAATATGGGAGGGCAAATTTTGGGGTACAACACCAGGTCCCCAACTTGATACTCTTGTCGTCTGATTTTCTTGTTAAATGCCTTGATCATCCGTTTTTGATACGTCTGACCATGACAAATAGCAGTAAGTCTCTTTTCGTAGATTAGGTTCAATTGATCAAGTCGGGTCTGAATCCAGTCGTCTTCGCTTAAACCTGCATCCTTCATGATCCGAAGAGAGGGTATCTGAACTTCAATAGGCAAGACTGCCTCCATGCCATAAACCAAGGAATAGGGTGTTGCCCCTGTTGACGTCCGTGCTGAGGTACGGTACCCATGAAGAGCAAATGGTAACATCTCGTGCCAGTCTTTGTATGTCACTGTCATCTTCTGCGCAATCTTCTTAATGTTCTTATTTGCCGCTTCGACAGCCCCATTCATCTTCGGCCGGTAGGGAGAAAAGTTGTGATGTTGTATCTTGAATTGCTCGCAGAGCTCAGTGATTATCTTGTTGTTGAGATTGGTACCATTGTCCATAATGATCCTCTCTGGTACATTGTATCGACAGATCAGATTGTGTCGAATGATCTGTGCCACGATGTTCTTGGTTACAGTAGCAAAGGAAGCCGCTTCAACCCACTTCGTAAAGTAATCAATTGCTTTCAAAATGAAGCGATGCCCGTTGGATGTCGTAGGTCTGATCTCGCCGATCATATTGATGCCCCACATTGCAAAAGGCCAAGGTGCTGTCAAGATGTTCAGAGAAACTGGAGGTATGTGCACCTTATCAGCATAGACTTGGCACTTGTGACATGTCCGAGAATGCTGATAACAGTCGGCTTCCATTGTGGACCAGTAATATCCTGCCCGAAGGATTTTCTTTGTCATGGTATGTCCACTGGAATGGGTTCCGAAGGTACCTTCATGTAACTCTGCCATGATCCTTTCTGCTTCATTCTTATCCACACAACGCAGTAAGGTCGAATCATGGTTACGCTTGTAAAGAATACCATTGCTGATGAAGAATTTCGCTGCGAACCTCCTCAAAAACTTTTTGTCATTAACAGGTGCACCCTCGGGGTATTCTTGAGCTTCAAGATACCTCTTCACCTCATGATACCAGGGCTTTTCTGTTACTTCTTCAGTCTCAATATCACAGCAATGTGCAGGTTTGTCCAATCTTTCGATGATGATCCGGGGAGCTTCGTTGTCCCAATTGACCTTGAACATAGAAGACATCGTAGCCAACGCGTCCGCCAACTGATTCTCCTCTCTAGGGAAGTGTTCAAAGGTTATCTCCTCGAAATGGGGAAGCAACGTCAACACATACTCCTTGTAAGGGATAAGATTTGGGTGTTTCGTATCCCACTCGCCTTTGATCTGACTGATCACGAGAGCGGAATCTCTGAAGACACTCAAGAACTTAATCCTCAGGTCAATTGCTGCTCGAAGACCCATAATGCATGCTTCATACTCCGCCATATTATTGGTGCAGTTGAAACATAGTCGGGCGGTAAACGGAGTATGAGAGCCTTTAGGAGATGTGATCACAGCGCCAATGCCATTACCCAAAGCGTTCGAAGCTCCTTCAAAGTACATAGACTATCGGGATCCTTCCTCAGGTCCTTCATCCGGTCCAGGTGTCTCATAATCAGTCACTACCATGATATTCTCGTCTGGAAATTCAAAGTTCATAGACTGGTAATCATCAACTGCCTGATGTGCCAAATGGTCTGCCAATACACTTCCCTTGATTTCCTTTTGAGTCGTGTACTGGATGTCATACTCAGTCAAGATCATCTGCCATCTTGCTATTCTTGTAGACAAGGCAGGCTTTTCGAAGATATACTTGATTGGATCCATCTTTGATATCAACAGAGTAGTGTGAGTCAGCATATACTGTCTTAGCCGGTGAGCAGCCCATGCCAAAGCGCAGCAAGTTTTCTCGAGCAGTGAGTATCGGGTCTCACAGTTGGTAAACTTTTTGCTAAGGTAATAAACAACATGCTCTTTTCGGCCAAACTCGTCATGTTGACCCAGCACACACCCCATTGAGTTGTCGATTACTGTCAAGTATAAGATCAGAGGTCTCCCTTCGACTGGTGGCATCAGAATGGGTGGCTCTTAGAGATACTCTTTGATCCTTTCGAAAGCGGCCTGGCATTCATTGTTCCAACGTACTACCTGATCTTTCTTCAGTAAGTTGAAGATTGGCTCACAAGTAGCAGTTAGGTGCGAGATGAATCGGGCAATGTAGTTCAGTCGTCCCAGAAAGCCTCTGACTTCTTTCTCTATTCTGGGAGCTGGCACTTCCTGTATAGCTTTCACCTTGGCAGGGTCCACTTGAATACCTTTGTCGCTTACAACGAAACCTAGTAGTTTGCCAGATCTCACCCCGAAGGTGCACTTGTTCGGGTTTAACCTCAGCTTGTACAACTTTAACCTGTCAAACAGTTTCTGCAGATGGTCAAGGTGTTCCTCCTCAGTTTGGGATCTTGCAATCATATCGTCGACGTATACTTCAATCTCATGATGGATCATGTCATGAAACAAAGCAACCATGGCACGCTGATATGTTGCCCCAGCATTCTTTAACCCAAAAGGCATGACCTTGTAGCAAAAGGTACCCCACTGAGTAACAAAAGTTATCTTCTCCATGTCTTCGGGAGCCATTTTGATCTGATTATAACCGGAGAAGCCATCCATGAAGGAGAAGACCTTGTGCTGAGCGGTGTTGTCAACCAGAACGTCAATATGAGGTAGAGGGAAGTCATCCTTGGGGCTTGCCCTGTTCAGATCCCTGTAGTCAACACACATTCGGACCTTACCATCTTTCTTCGGCACTGGAACCACATTGGCCACCCACTGAGGGTAAGAAGTAACTGCTAGAAAACCGGCGTCAAACTGTTTCATAACCTCAGCCTTGATCTTCTCAATCATCTCTGGGCGTATTCGGCAGACCTTCTGTTTTACTGGAGGACAATCTTCTTTGGTAGGCAGACGATGAACCACAATATCAGTATCCAACCCAGGCATATCTTCATAAGACCAGGCGAAGATCTCAACGTAGTCACGCAGCATCTGAATCAACCGTTGTTTCACACTAGCTTCCAGATTTGCACCGATCTTGACCTCTTTCTTATCTGTCTTAGTACCCAGATTCATTGTTTCCACTGGCTCTTCGTGCGGCTGAATAGCCCTCTCTTCCTGGAGTAACAGTCTTGCTAGTTCACCAGGCACTTTGCAATCATCTTCACCTTCGTCTTCGGCTAAGTTGATCGGATTTTCGAAGTCATAACTAGCAGTAGCAGTGTCGTTACCAGTGGGATCCATAGTGGATGTGGACCTGTATATGTGAGTGTGTGTAAAATAGCTGTTTTGCAATATATAATAAAGAAAAACAAGGAGCGCAAAATTTGAAATGCAAGAAACGTCCAATGCTTTTATTAATGATATATGAAAATGACACACAAAAGCCCTCAGAAATGAAGCCACAGTGTCCTGGGTAAGACAACGGGCCGTAAAGTTTAAAAACATTGTCTGTTACAAATACAAAAGGTTTCATTACTGGGTGATAACGGAAACGGGCATAGAATCCTTCGATGTCCAGTTGCTTAATCCACCGCTGGTAGTAGGATAGATCCAATTGTCAATGTCAAACTCTTCATCATCGTCATCCCTGATAGCATTTACCCTTGCATCTTGTTTATGCTTCTCTGGTGCCCCGAACTCGATTTCTTTCGCATCAATCAAGTCTTGTACCTTGTTTTTCAGACTCCAACAATCATCTGTATTGTGCCCAGGGCTATCGAAGTGATAAGCACAACGGGCGTTAGGGTTATACTTTGGTGACATTGTATTTGAATTCTTTGGGGCTTGCCTTAGAGTCACCAGATTAGTCTTCATCAACTGTGGCAGAATCTGAGATAAGGTCATGCTAAGACGAGTGAATTGCCTCTTAGGTCTCTCATCCTTCTGTTGATTGTTGTGCTGAGGAGCACCAGCAGGTTTTGAAATAACAACCGCATTGACAGCTTGGCGGTGTTCAGGTCTATCTTGTCTTCTTGAACTGTAGACAACACTGGACTCTTTCTTAAACGGCTTCTTCTCGGTGCTTGACGAGACACCCTTCTGTATCTTCCCAGCCTTAATACTAGCCTCAATCCTCTCACCAGTCAAAATAAGATATGTAAACCCAGATGAAGAGCTTCCAATCAAGTGGTTGAAAAATGGACCAGACAGGGTCCCCAAAAACATGTCAACAAGTTCCCGATCAGCTAAGGGTGGTTGCACCCTTCCGGCGAGGTCTCTCCACTTTTGAGCATAATCTTTGAATCCTTCACCCGTTCCCATTGACATACCCTGGAGTTGGGTACGCGTAGGAGCGAGGTCGGAGTTGTACTGATACTGCCTGTAGAATGCAGTAGCCAAATCTTCTTAACTGCGAATACTGGCTCAGTCCAACTGATAGAACCACTTAAGTTGAGTCCCTGAGAGACTGTCTTGAAATAAATGGATCCATAGGTTCTTATCAGCAGTGTAAGGCTGGATCTTCCTCACATATGACCGGAGGTGTAGCTTCGGACAAGAAACTCTGTCATATTTAGCAAAGGCTGGTGCCTTGAATTTGTGGGGAATGACTACCCCAGATGATAGACCTAGATCACTGAAGTTCAGACCAGGCACCTTTTGAACCTCCATAGCACTCAACCGGTCTTCCAGTTGCTTGTATATGTCCTCAGCAGGAGGATATTGTTCTTCATCATAGTCCGTCTCGTTGTCGGAGACCACAGGGCTAGGAACCCTCCTTTCTTGTGGACTATCTTTCCCTCCAGATGAGGTGGTCAAATCAACTTCATCCTGTAGCCTGTTTCCAAACCTAGGACCAGTGTTGAACAGGATTGTCCTCTTCTTCTTCTTCTTCTTCTTCTTCTTCTCCTTTAGAATCAGGGTCTTCAGATCCTGCTGACCCTTAGCTAGACTCATGAACAACTCTTGAAATTGGGCATTCTGGGCCTGGAGGGCCTTGATAGCTTGCTCAGTTGAAGGTTCAGCAGACATGATAATTGCTGAAATAAACAGCGAAGAAGATAAGAGAACTGTAATGGGTACCTATTTATGAAGTGCATGGGATGAAATGCGTATGATTTATGATTTCAAAGACAATCAAGAGATTCAAATTTGTAAACAAGAAAGGAAACACACTTTATTAGATAACTTCGTAATTTAAATTGTTCAACAAATTGCCCTTAAGGCGTTACAAGAATGGAAATACTGAAAAGTAAAAATAAAACTGGAAAGGAAATCATCAAAGTCCCATCAATGCTCCCATGGCCTCTTCTTATCAGTGCGGACATAGTCGTTGAGAATTCGCTCGTTCTCTAACTGCCTAGTCAGTTTCTGGATCTTTTGCTCTTGCTCGTTGAACTTCTCTCGGTAAGAATCCCGTTCATCCCTCAACTGCATCCAAGACCTCTTCAGTGCCCCAATGTCAGTGGGCATATAAGGATGAAGAATGGTTGGAAGAACCCCTTCTTCATTAGCAACTTCAAGAGTGATAGGCCGGACAACTTCATATGGCATACCTAGCTTCTGGGCACGGATGCGGACCCATCTGAGATATGGCTCCATTGGCAGAGAAGTCTTTGGGCCCAACTCATGTGGATCAGATTGGTGAACTCTGTCCCAAGACCTGATGAATCTACGATGTTGCTCGTCGCTATCCCCTTGAAAATCAAAAATGATATGAGGCATTAGCATCTCATGAGGTCTTTCTCTTTTGGCTCTTCCAAACTGACGGAGAGCTAAGCATGGGTTGTAAGAAATTCCTCCATGGGTTCCTATCAATGGAACATTAGGATACTCTCCACAACGATCAATGATAGTCACCTCATCCATACCTTTGAGAGTCCAAATAATGTCATTATGAGAAAGAGACATCACCCTATAAGCCCAGTCTATTCCTTCTTTGTTCTTTAGCACTGACTTGGGGAGGTGCGAAATAAACCACCTCGACAATAAAGGAGCACAACACATCAAGGTTCCCCGCTTTCGGGAAGTACGAGCATAGAGCTGATGAAGAATGTCACCCAAGAGAGTGGGTACAGGGTTCTGAGAGATGAAGATCTTTATGGCATTAACATCAATAAAAGTGTCAGGATTCGGAAACAATAACAAGCCATAAATCAAGAGAGCCAGAATATCCTCGAATGCCTTAAAGTCTAGGCTATCCCAGAAGTAGTTAGCCTTGCCAACCAAGAACTTAGTCAGAAAGCCTTTTGCTCCACTCCTAGTCTCCCAATTAGCCATTACCTCATCTTTGGTCAAATGAAGGGCTGCAACAATCTCTTCGGGCCTAAGGGTCTTTTCCCAACCAGTAAACGGGGTCTGCTCTAGAACAGAGATACCAAGCAGCTCAGAGAACTCTTCTAGAGTGGGAACCAGCTGATAGTCCTGAAAAGTGAAACAATGGTACAGCGGATCATAGAATTGGACCAGAACACTCATCATCTGCTCGTCCAATTTATAGGTGACCAAACTGAGAAGGGAACCATGCCTCCTGATGAAGGAAGTAGTGTCAAGCATCTTGGCAACCAACTCTTTAAGCAAGGTAGGTACTTGGACAAAGTTGATCCGGATGGTATTCTTACGCATGGGCATCATGATGACCTACAAAACAGAGCAAAGATGAATCCCTCCTGTCTTTGAAATAGGTTAGTCCTTATGCAAGATGTATGCAATGTAATGATGTCATGATGTCATGATAGTAAGCACACCACAAGTATCCACAAAAAGCAAACATGGTAAAGGCACACAAGTCACACTGAAGAGCCCTTAGATTTCAGGTCGGCATGGAGCTTAGGTACTACCCTCTTTCAGTTTAGTTGGTTTAAACCTGTCCTAAAAATAGTAATCGGGTTCTAGAGGATCTCAACATCACTGACTACCCTCAATCGGTCATAATTCCAGTTTAGCAACCTTTTCTTGCGGCTGGAATCATCACGAGAGTTTAGTCTCAATGAGTGTAGCATATTGCTACTGTTTTATGGCCAAGTTGGTCAATTTAAGGTTCTAAGGTCAGTTGGTGCTTAATGACCCCTTAGAAGACCCATATTCTCCTTGTTCCAACACAAGGGATATCGGTACAGACTAAAGTGCCACACCAACGTAGCTACTGCTTCAACCGTGTCAGTCTACGCCGGACAGTTCCCTCACAGTTTATTGCTACTTACCTAAAGGGTACCCCCAGATCCGGGTTAGGATCTATAGAAACTCCGATACAAGCCCACAAAATTAAAGCATACAAAGCATACAATTGAAAACACAGTGATCTAATCCTAAGGTACACCCCACTTATTAAGCGTCCCAGCAGAGTCGCCAGTTTTGTGATATGGTGGGAATGAGAACTGACTGTTTTGGAATGCTGGTTCGCGTTTGCGTTTGTTTTTGCAAAATGTCACGGTAAGCAAGAGTTGCCACCGTCTTTTATTTTATCCAACAAGGAAAGGACAAAAAGCACAGAAAAATTCCTTTTTGAGATATTTCTCGGGTTCGGGAGGTAAGTTATAGAAAGGGAAGGTGTTAGCACCCTTTCTACCCGTGGTTATCCACGGACTCTTAGGTACTTGCTTATTGTGTTTTCAAAATTTGCTTTTCTTTGTGCTTGTGGGTTTGAAAGAAGTTTTTGTTTGAAAGAGAGTGTAAGTGCGAAAAGTTTTGTTTTGTTTTAAAAGGAGCAAGTACTTAAGAACCATCTACCTACTCGAAAAAGGAATTAGTTTGTACAAATGTCCTTTAGGCAATGCTATCCCACTATTAATGAGTAGGCAACACCGTCGTTGGAGTTTTCGGGTCAATTCGATTAAGGGACGTGTGGTCACTAAAGCAACGTTAGGACGCCTTAGCGGTAACCCTAATGTCTTAGATCATTTTTTCCGAGGCAACCGTTTCGAGGCAACTATGATCTCTGGACAAGAGGACGACCTCTAAAACTTCCAATACTCAATGACCACGTTCGAGGCAACCAAGTGAGGTGTACCCTAAGAGTGGCATGTGCAAGTGTGTTATTTCGGTTAATTTTATCTGTACATGTCATGGGTGAGCTATTGTTGATTTTAAGTTCAAGATTGATCTTGTCATGTATTCCCTATTTATCAAACATCTAACAGTTAATAGTTGTGGAATTTAAATTGCGGGAATTAAATCTAAACTATTACAAGGCGTCGGGTATTTACATCGCCAAAAACAAACCCTTTAATTTAAATTGCGGAAAGTAAATAGAAAGCGATAAATAAATTAAAGTCATATTTAAAAGCTATTACATACTGGAAGCAATTACAATATTGAAATATGGATCGCGGGCAAGAAATTAAATTGACGCATTTTTAGGGTTTTGACCCTTTTTTATTAAAGAAAAGATTTTTGCTTATTTTTTGAATTAAAAATTAAATCTAAGTTAATAATTGAATTAATTAATTAATGAAAATATTTTTGGGTTTTTTATATATAAGGAAATAAATTAAAAATGATTGAAATTATTAAAAACCTAATTCTATGTTAGTTTTAATTTATTGCAAAAATATTAAATGTTTAAACCTATTTAAAACTAAGTCAATTAATTAATATTTATTTACAAAAATAAAATAATGAAATTAGTTTTAATAAATAAATTTTTTTTTTGTTTTCTAATTTTATTAGGAAAATTATTAATTAGTTAATTAACAATAAAATAAAAATTAGAACAAAATAAATAAATGAAAATATAAAGAGTAAAAGAAATAACCCAGGGGGTGTGGGCCTAATTTGAAGGTGTGATTTGCATTTCAGAGGCCCAATACGTCCAAGCCTGCTTTGACTTTTCCCATCCAGTGTGCGCTTGTTGACTTAGACATATGATAGTCCTTCATTCCTGGCCACCAGATTTGGCCTGAAGGCCACCTGACACGTTGAGATTGCAAGCGTATGGTAGACCATGCTTTGGAGATCACATGCAATTCCCTGAAGAAAAAATACACAAATGTTTTGGGGGACCTGGGATTCGAACCCAGGTACCAAGGGGTTTTCCACTAGCCTGCTTGCCAACTCAACCAACGCGTTTGCTTGTTATTATTATGGACAAATATAATTATAAGAGAAAAGCCAATAATATACTGGAAAATAAAAAAAAGTGCTAAATTTATTTGAACGGGCCAATGAAGACAAGCCACGTCTTCATCTTCTCCAATGGCCCTAGTTTATTTCCTGCAGATTTGGTTCTGCATCAAAATCCATGGCTCGATTCTAGAATGAATTCCAGGCCATATAAACACAAACTAAGAACACCAATGTGTTCGTCTCTCCTCCCTGAGCATCACTGTACCAATTATTTGTCCTAATTTTGCCTGTATCAAAAATGCCTAAAAACAAAGAATGGAAACCCTAGGTTCAGGTATCACGTTAGAGGCCATGAAAACGAAATCAAATAATGTGGACATGTTGGAAATTGGACGTTAAGCATGATTATACAAAGAAATTAGCAAAAAGATGCAAGAACATGGATTGACGATTTCAAGTTCAGGGCTATGTTCAAGAACACTTACAGCGAGTTTGAGGCTGCTTCAAGGCTTGATTTTGATCCCAATAGCTTCGTTGGATCTCAGGCAAGGACACCACGTTGAGTTTTGGTCTCCAATTTGTCTCTAGTATGGATTTCAGTTTTCACTTTTCCAAGCTTTTTCTCCAATTTGGTTTGGCCGTTTCTGCACTTCTTAGGTCGTGTTCTTGATGTGTATGGCTTGTACAAGTAATAAGGAATGCATTTAGGTTAAACTTTGGGCTTGAATCCATGTGCATTGAAGATTTGGGATTTGATTTGATCACCATTGATAAAGCTTCCATATTTGCCTCAAATCCAAGATTTTGTTCACAATAAGGCTTGATACGAATTTGATTGGGTGAATCTTGATAATGAAGACCTGTAATGATCAAAAAAATCTTATTCCATCAATTTTTGGATTTTATTTGAATTAATATTGATTTAAAATGAATTAAATCAATAAAAATAAAATAAAATAGAAAAATAAATGATTGGTCATGAAATTGAAGATAGGACACGTGTGTGGTGTAATAAGACCAAATCAAGTGGAAAAAGTGGGCCCTTTTGTCAAAAATTGGAGTTTTGAGGATAGTTGACTTTTGGCAATTTTGGAAAATGCCCAACTTCAACAATGTATAACTTCTTCAATTTTGAACTTTTGGAAGTGTTCTGGGACGTTTTAGAAACCTTGAGATGTCCTCTAACCAACCCTTTTGGTCTCATCTCATTTTGATATTCCATGCTCAAGTTATAAGCTTTGGAAAAAAAGGTGTTTTTGTTGACTTTCAAAAATGACCTATAATGTCCAAATTTGTAACTTTTTGTGAGAGAATTTCTTGATCTTTGGGTGTGAAGTTGGATTGTAGGAAATTTCATCTTCTTCAAAATGAGCTTTGGATGGGTCATTTCTCATAAAGCATGAGAAAGTTATGCTTGGTCAAAGTTGAGTTGACTTTTCCTACAAAACCCTAATTTAGCAACTTTTGAATCTTGATGAATCTTGAGCAATCCTTGATGAATCATGATCAACCCTTGATCCAATGATGAATTATACTTCAAAATGAGAATGTTGACAAAAAATCTTGAGGTTTGACTATTTGTAGGTCACAGTTGACTTTTGCCCTAGCACAGTCGATTTTTGGGCCTCTTGAGCAATTGACTGACCAAACTTTCTCTACAAGGCTTGAAATTTGACATGGATGAACTTGAGAACATATTAGGACATTGGGGAGCACTTGAGGTCATTTGGATGTAAGAACCGTGATGCAACACAAAACCCTAATTTTGAATTGAATGCCTTAGGAGATAGCTTGATTGTCCAACTCTTGAGCCATCTTGAACACTTGGAGATTATTCTTGACATGTCTTGAGAAATATGGGAGGGAAAATTTTGGGGTACAACAGGCGGTCCAGGCAAAAGTTAGGGAATTACAGCGTATGACTATGCCTCGTCGGACCACTTTAAGAACAATCTTCTCACCAACAAGCTCTAAACTTCTGATCAATCCAGTCATCGACGGACGAAGCAGCGAATGGACAAAATATTCAGAGTTGTGAAGGCTATAGCAGAATGGGAATCTCATGGAATTATTACACATAGCCATCTTTCTTTTGTATAAAATTTTTCTCAAATTTTTACGACAACATTCTCTTACTAGGATGTCTGTCTCCTTTGTACAAAGATACTCACAAAGTTAAATATAAATATACTTCACAGTGCAGAAATTTGCTTGCCTTTCTTTTCTTTTTACACTTATGTTTTATTTGAAAAAACGTCCAATGTTTTGTTAAAATAGGCATATGCATTTGAATATAATCATTGCTTATAAATAAAACGGATTTGAAAAAGGATAATTACTGATAGGTTGAAGGTGTAGGAAGAAATCTTTGTGCCATTTCAAAAAAAAAATCCCCTACGATACATCATTCAGATCCTCAACAAAGCTAAAATTTGGAGTATATTTCCCCAGCGGAGTTAAGCTTCAAGATCCTCAGCGGAGCCAGTTCATTCTAAAACTTAATTCCCCAACCGAGTTAAGTTTCAAAATTCCCATCAGAGTTAAGCTTCAAGATCCCCAGTGGAGCTCGAAAACCCTGAAAATCCTATCCCCAACGGGGCTAGAATAGCGAACATTTCCCCCATAGAGTTATCTCCCAGCAAGATCGAAGATTCTCGGTCTCAGTTCTCCGAGCAAAAGCCTCCTAGGTCTTAACTCCCCAGTAGAGATTTTCAGAGTTTTCCCTACATCCTAGGAAAGTCATGAAGGATTCTCATTCCCTGCAAAAATTGTCAAAGGCCTTGTTAATCCCCACAAATCGCCGAGGATTTTCAATCTCCAGCAGTGGTCCCGGGATTTCTCATTCTCAACAATCAGAGATCTTTAATCCCCAAGCAGTCAGCAAGGATTTCTCATCTTCAGTATTCAAAGATTTTTGGAATCCCCAGCATTGGTCAAGGATTTACTTTCCCCGACAACAATCAAAGATTTCATTATCTCCAATTATCAAGGATTTATTTTCCTCAGCAAGACAGCTACTCAGCTTACATGCATAACCATTACATTCATATATCATAAACATTGATGAAATACAATTCATTGCATGATACATATCATGCAATATAACTTTGTGTTCTAGCTAACATTTTACCCTTTTCAGGATAAGATTAAAAGGCTATTGTTAACAATTATTCAAATACAGTACAGATACACCCCAAACACGACGATCATTCTGCTATGCATTCAAACTTCAGCAATCCGATACAGACTAGATACGCTCCAGACACGGCAGCCATTCTATCTCTCATTCAGATTCAACTATCAACCACAAGTTCAGATACGCTCCAGACACGGATGCCATTCTGGCCCTTACACCAGCAGTTTGATTATCCCTGGTGCAATCGCCACAGAAGTCATTATATCACTTATTCAGATCTCTGTTACAGTCTCAGATACACTCCAGACACGGAAGTCATTCTGCTACTCATGCAGATCTCAACTTCAGATACAGTCCAGATACGCTCTAGACACGGTTGCCATTCTGTCACTCATTCAGAAGTTATCCCCAGCACAGAGATGCTCCATACACGGATGTTTCTCTGTCGCCCATTCAGAATTCAGATACAATACAGATACACTCTAGACACGACAGTCATTCTGATATTCTTTCAAAGTTCAAATACAGTTACAGCTCAGATACGCTCCAGACATGGACGCCATTCTTTTGCTCATACAGACCCAGTCTCCAAGATACAGTTCAAATGCATTCCAAACATGGATACCATTTTGATGCTCATTCTTCTGACCTACCACTTTGCAATTAAACAAACATTCTTGGATGGAATCTTTAAGCCCATCTCCAGCAAGATTCTACCATCTCTAAATGGAATCTTTAAGCCCATTCCCGCATCTATGTTTTGACGAGTGCAAATTTACGGGCACTCTAGTGTCCAATCCTCTTTTACCTTCGAGTCGCGAAAGGCAAACTTGCCAATCTAACTCTTCAGGTTCAAGAAGATTGAATAGGGGAAACTGTTGTACCCCAAATTTTGCCCTCTCATTTCATCAACATTTCTCATCACAAGACACTTGGAATTCAAGATCAAGCTAGAGTTTGCTCTACTTAAGACACCTCTTTGCACTGTTGACCTAAATTAGGGTTTGAGTTTGCACAGGGTTGTTTTGACCTACAATGCCCAAAGTGACTTTCATACTTCATGTTGGACTCACAAGTTTGTCCATACCAAGTTTCAAGCCTTGATTCAAATTTTTGCCCAGTCAATTGGACAATTGACCTAAAAATCAGCTGTATTGGGAAAAAGGTCAACTGTGGCCAATTGACAGTCAAACCTCATGAATTTTGACCCACATCAACATTATGAACTTATATGAACCATTTGACCAAGTTTGGATCACAATTCCACAAGAAATTTGATCAGATCACCAAAAGGGCAAAATGGTCATTTTTAGGGTTTTGACTGTACAAAGGCAATTTTTGACTGTACAAAGGCAATTTTTGACTGTTTGACCTAGCCAATGGCAAATAAAGTTCAACCATGGACTCAAGGACTCAATGACATTGTCTTGACTCATTCAACAAGTTCAAAAGATCTCAAATGCATAGGATTGACAGATGAATTTTTCAGTCAACTCATCAAAATTTAACTGTATACTGAGAAGTCAAACTTTGACTTTTTGGTCAAAATCAAGTGCCAAAGGTCATTTTTCATCAAGACATGTCAAATTATGAAACTCGTTCATCAAGAAACCCAGAAATGCAAATTAGGGTTTAAAATGGAAAATTTTCATAACTTAGAATTTTTCTAAGTTATAAATTTTTCTTATTTTTTCCTAACTTTGTCCCATTTTTTCACCAAGATGCAAATGGATTCAAACAAAACGTGCAACACGAAAGTTGTAGTCCATCACAAAGTCTACAACTTTTATTCACAAAGTTTTCTCAAAAGAAGCTTGTATCTCAAGTTATGATTTTTGGAACAAGGGTACCTAAAACTTTTAACTTAGAAATTTTTTGCCCTAGTTTAGGCAGGATTTTGACCCATCTTCTTGGCCATTTTTCACATAGTTCCACTTGGAGTTTCAAGTTGCATTTCAAAGATGGGTTGTAGTACATGTTTCAAGCTTTCCAAATTGTCCAAGAACTCCTCAAACACCTTTGTGGTTAGGGAGAATCGAATGCTTGAAATTGGCAAAAACTCACTTTGAAACCATGGCCAATACATGTTCATACCAAGTTGCAAATTTGAGCAAACTAGCTCAGTACAT
The DNA here is from genome assembly GCA_948472305.1 of Vicia faba. Classification (NCBI taxonomy): domain Eukaryota; kingdom Viridiplantae; phylum Streptophyta; class Magnoliopsida; order Fabales; family Fabaceae; genus Vicia; species Vicia faba. The sequence goes on along the minus strand of OX451737.1, from coordinate 1,694,765,355 downwards.
GATTACAGACCTCTAAACCAATTTACACTCCAAAATTGAATACAAATACATTGGATATTGGCATTGTTCTGATCAAGAGAGCTTTGTACAATGAACATTGTCATTTTAAGCATAAAGGCCACACTTCCATTTTCATAAAGGCCACTTTATGTCAATTTCCATTTTCTTGAGCCTTGGACTTTTTTCCTTGCAGCAAATAACTTCCCTAATCTCAGGCATAATACACCAAGTTGAGCATGCTTGTAACTAGCCTGTACAGGCCCTAGCTTGGACAGTTCACAACTTTGCTTTCAAAACAAGTCAAATGGCCAAAAGCTTGTATCTCTCACATCTGATAAAACCAACCAAGACAAAGTTTTCAAACAAGTTGTGCACACCCTAGCAAGCCAGAAACACGAGTCATTGACCTCTCAAAACTCCTTGTGCACAAATTCCCCATTTTCTTGCAAAACAGGGCCAGTTCTGCCTTTTGCAAGCCATCATCAAATTCCATCGTGCATTTTGCCCAAAGATACTTCAAACACCTTCCAACCAACACACTTAAACTATTCCAGACCTCCATTGCTAGCTGTAACACCATTAACACACATTGCTATTTTTGTTTCAAAGCTTTGCAGGTTGAGTTCTGTAGCACGATTCAGGCTACTTCAAAACAAGCCAAGCATTGGGAAAGCTTCAGTGGACCTCAGGCAAGCTCAAAAGAACCTCAAGCACCCTTGGAAGTTGCTGCATTATCCAGCTCGAAGTCAACTGAAACATGTATTTCATGAACTTCTATCTCTCTATTTAGGAATAGTTAGAGTTAGGTTTGTGAATGAAAGATGTTGTACTCATAGCCCTGAAACCATACATGTGCTTAGTTTTCATTTATATTAATCGTGCTAGGAGAATTTTGTTCCTGAACTTTTTGAAAAAACTAGGTTAAGAATTAGGGTCAGAGAAATTCTCTCTGGTCTTTGAGAGTTAGCTTAAGTTTTTTATATGGTTGGATTCGTTGTTTGATGCTCTACAAGTTTCATGTTGTGAGTTTTGTCAAAAAAGCAAGGAATCAGGAGATAGCATTTGATGTACAGAACGCGCGTTTTTGTTTGAACTGAGGAAGAAGATGAAGTTGCTTGGGCTGAGCCTGATTGCTTTTGCTTCTCACACATACATTTTCAGTTTACACCCCCGTGACCCATTTATTTGTATATTTGTCATTTTGGTATTTTTATTTTTTATTCTGACTTTATTATATTATGTCCAAATATAAAAAATGCCAAAAAATTATTTTTATATTTTTTCATATTTATTTGATATTTATTTTTATTTTACTAGTATAAAAATGTAAATAATTTATATTCTTTTTATTAAAACTTAAGAATAATGTAAAAAAATATGTTTATTTTCATTTATTATTTTATACACATTTGAAAATATTTTCTTGAAATATATACATTTTTGTAAATAATTTATTTTTTATTTTTATACACTTAATATATATATATATATATATATATATATATATATATATATATATATATATATATATATATATATATATATATATATATATATATATATATATATATATATATATATATATATATATATATATATATATATATATATATATATATATATATATATATATATATATATATATATATATATATATATATATATATATATATATATATATATATATATATATATATATATATATATATATATATATATATATATATATATATATATATATATATATATATATATATATATATATATATATATATATATATATATATATATATATATATATATATATATATATATATATATATATATATATATATATATATATATATATATATATATATATATATATATATATATATATATATATATATATATATATATATATATATATATATATATATATATATATATATATATATATATATATATATATATATATATATATATATATATATATATATTAGGACAAAAAAATACAAAAATAATACATTTTTATTTTCATTAATATTTTATATTAAAAATACTTTTTTTTTCAATATGCTTTTATTTTTTTTTACAAATTAATATATTATTGCATATAAATAATAAATAATACTATTTATTTAAGAAATTATGGTTTTTGCCCTAAAAAACAAAATAATTAAAATTGACTTTTTTTTTAATTATTTACACTTCACATTTAAAAATACTTTTTACATACATAAAAATCTTTTTTTTGCATAACACATTTTATCTAATATTTATTCATTGTATTTATTTAATTATTGTACATTTAATTATTGTATTTTATACATTCAATTTGGTTGTAATAATTTAGGATTTAATTTCTTACAAAATAATCCCCAATTCAAATTTGTACCCCCTCCCCCCCTATATCATGCTGTAATAGTGTAGAATTTAAATTCTCGCACCTTTAAATGCTTACAATTATGCCATGATTAGACCTAGGGTTTGTATGCAAAATCAAATTAACGAATAGTTTGACCTAATCCAAGATAACCATGCTTGAAAAACAAACACAATGCACACTTGCACCCCTAGGGTTTCAATCCACTTGTTGCCTTAAAAAATGGGCCATGATATGCATGTCAAGTTACTTTGGCAAAATAAAAACAAAACAAAAGATCATAGTCCCTCGATGACGCTATCTGAGTTGCCTAAACAAAATGATCAAGTCCCTTAAGAAAATTGTCAAAAATACTTGACACCATTGCTATCATGGTCTATACGATGACCCGCGCCTGTCCCGTTAACATCCTAACACAAGGTTGTTTACCAAATACAATGGTGAAACAACACTGTTAAAAGGGTTAAAAATATAAGAAAGATCTTTGAGTAAAATAGGGTAGACAACTCTTAGTTACTTGATCAAAACTTGCAAAAAACATCCTTGCTATTTTCAAAACCCTACTTTCAAACATTGAAAACTTTTCAAAAGACAAAAACACCTTTGTATACATTCAAACAAGAATCATTACAAAGGTTGCCACAACGATAATCTCTTTTCAAAACATCTTTCAAAATCACACATTAAGCACCATTTCAAACAATTGAAAAGCAAAGCAAGTGATCTAAGCAAGTAACTAAGAGCCCATGGATAACCATGTATAGAAAGGGTGCTAATACCTTCCCTTTCTATAATCTACTCCCCGAACCCAAAGAAAACATCTCAAAGGTCTTTCTTGTGCTTTTTGACCTTTCCTTAAGATAAAATAAAAAGTCGGTGGCGACTCTTGCTAAACCGAAACATTTGCGAACACAAACGCAAAATCCCAAGTCAGTTCTCCCACCGTATCACACTGTGAATATAGGAACTGCCAGGACTTGGTCATACTGGACAGATGTGCCTGCAACTAGCTGTTAGTTCCGATAAGGAGGTAGGTTACAGGTAGTGGTCTGATTGATTCCTAATTATTTGACTGACTTGAGGTCAGACAGACTGAAAGGCGCTTGTCGGCTGTCGCTGATCAATGTTAATTCAGAAGAGCGATCAAACGATGGTGTCCGACAGTGGGCAGGGGAATCCGAGCCGCGGTCGCACGAAATGTGCCGAGGGAGAAAATCAGACTAAACCTATTCTAATTGTTGGACCAACCTAAAATATTTACCAAATGGATTATTCATATTTTGAAGGAGAAGATTCAAATCTGATAATTCTTATTTTTTAAATTTGAATAAAAGAATATCATAAAAGAAAACAAACTACTGTAGTAACACGAGAGACGCGTGGCAGCCGCTGGTTTAACAGGCTTTTCTACATCAGAAGCAACTAACTGCAAAAGCATTCTCTTCTCTCTTTCTTTCTCTTTCTTTCTGCTTTTCCGCGAACGAGTGAGTCTTCTTCCATCGAACCCTAATCCCTCTATTTCTTTTTATATTATTATTCATCGCTCTTTTTGCTTATTCTACTTTCTTCTGTTTCTCACTCACGATTCATCGTAATTATTATTATTTTGATTTTAAAATTTTAAATTATTGCATTTGTTTTGATTTTGATTCTCATAGTTTCAATGTTTAAAACTCGTTACGTTCAATCTTGATGCATTTGATTTCGATGCATCTGTTACCGTTCTCGATCTGTGTTTCGTTTTCTGTTTTCTTTGGATTGCATTGCATTGCGTGATTTGTTCTTCGATTGGAACGTGTTATTTTATTTTATTTTTGTTTATTTGGAATGTGTGTCATGTTTTACGTAGAGTCTGATCGGGTGCTAGCAGATATGGTTAGATTTGACTTTTTATAGAGTTGGTTATAGTGTGATTGGAAGTTCGTTGGATAACTCTTTGTAGCACTGACACCTCTGAAAAAGATACGATTTAAAAAAAAAATTTATTAATGTCAACGTCGTGTTTGCGGTGCTTCATAGTATACTTAAATGAATTGAATGAACTCAAACACGCATTTGAGGTCTGGTCTATCTAATGGATTATCATACAAACATTGATTTTGTAATTTATGGGGATATTTCCTTCACTGATTTTATGTGATTGATGGTGCATAGTGTTTTTGTGACTCTGTTGGTTGTGTTATGTGATTGCAGTTTGTGATGGGGATATATCTAAGTGCTCCAAAAACTGAGAAGGCCTCTGAAGATGGTGAGAATGGCATGCTTCGCTTCGGTTTGTCTTCAATGCAGGGCTGGCGTGCTTCTATGGAAGATGCAGTAATTGTTCTTTTCTTTTGGTTCATATATTGTTGTTTAGTTGTTTTGTGTATTGCTTTGAATAGCGATTCGTTTTGTGTTCAATGATGTGCTATATCTGTATGATGTTGTTAAACATGTGCGGCTATTTACCTGCACATGTGGGAAATTATTTTAGAAAAGTAAAGTTGGTTTATTAGAGGTACTATTTGCCAGCGACTTGTGAGGAAATTCCCAGTGTTAAATAGCAGTCCTGCAGCATTGTGGAATTTGAAGAAAAAAAATTACGATACGTCATTTAGTATAAAATGTTGTCAAATACAATGCTACAGTCTGGTAGCATCGTTGCGTAGCAGAAATGGAGGAAATTACTATTTTCCGTGATCTGCGATTGGCAACAGTGGAAAAGCTAAACTTGATTGACATATATCAATGTAATAGAGACTAATGTCCGTTTAAAAAATTAACTTATTGATTTTGTTATTTGCACAAATGACTAAGAATATTGTAAATTGAGCTATATATTTATCTTCTGTATTAAGAAACTTATAGATTACTGTTTCATCATTAATATACTACAACGAGATGTGAAGAGGTATCATTATGTGCACATTAATAAAACTAATTTCAGTCATATATTGTTGCGAATTCACAAATATAAATGGTAAAGTTTCAACTTCTAGTGATTAGCATGTATATGATGCAGATGCTTCATGTTTGGTCCACCTTGATTCTCTTGTACTTTAATAGTCTATTATCATATCAAAATCTATTTGATATGAGTTTTAATTCTTCTACATGACTTGGCAGCATGCAGCTCATCCATATTTGGACGAGTCTACGTCTTACTTTGGTGTTTATGATGGCCATGGAGGTTGGTGTCCTATCTTTATGTTTTCATAATATTGTTTTTTCCCAGCCATGCTCATTTTTAAAAACAGCAAAGGCGTGATTTTTTTCTTTCATGTCATTTAAATTTATTATTTTGGACTGGAATCTCATCATTGGAATTGTTCCTGTAAAACTAATACTAAGCAATTTTATTTCATTGCTAAGAAAGCTGGGTGGCTTAAATGTTTGATATTGTCTCTAGGATGTTACTTTCATTTTGAAGTTTCCTTTGTAACCCACCTTAACATTGATGGCTTTTACTACTTAACATGCAGCTAGAAGCTAAATGAATAAAGAAGCTAAATGGATCAAACTCCTTTCATGAGTCCAAATCAACTTTTTCACCTCAACTTATTTAAAAGATCTCTACAACTTTTTTATAAGCACCTAATAAACTTATAAGAGATTTTCTATACTCTAGGCATTAACACACATCTCAATAAAACTGCTCTCATAAGTTATAAACTAATCTAAACAAAACTTTGCTTCTATTTTATTGGATTAATTTCGAACAGGATAGAAATGCCTTTTCGATCTTCTTCACAGGATGCTCTTTATTCCATAAAATTTTTGTTTGCAATATCGGTATTTCGTTCTGCTGGCCTTGTTAAAGGAAAATGGGTAAAATATTTTCCTTTTTGGTTTGTATACCTAGGCTATATTTTGCATCTATACTATTGGCCCGTTCAAGACTTGGCATTGATTTCAATTCACTCGAAGACTTTGAATTTGAAATGTCAGAAAACTTCTGTCATTTTGAAATATAGTTATGGGGCTGACATATATTGCATATTTAACATCTAGTTCTATAACTCTCAATACGGTTTCACTGATTTGCAGGTAAAGCTGTTTCAAAATTCTGTGCCAAGTTTCTACACCAGCAGGTGCTTAGGCATGAAGCTTACTTAGCTGGAGATATAGCCACATCTTTACAGAAATCATTCCTCAGGTACTTTTTTTTTTCTTTTCCTTTTTAATTCTTATTAATCTTACTGGATGCCATATTGGAGTTTAGACATTCTGTCCATATTATGCCCTTTTTATGTATATATTTTCCTTCATATTGAGGCAGAATGGATGAGATGATGCGCGGCCAAAGAGGGTGGAGAGAATTAGCAGTCTTGGGAGATAAAATGGAAAAGTTCTCTGGTATGCTAGAGGGGTTTATATGGTCTCCCAAGAGTAGTGAAGCCAATGACCGTGCCGATGAGTGGGCTTTTGAGGAGGTAACTACTAAGGAATACAGTTTGTTCTTGCACCACCACTGCTTTTTCTAACTTACTATATTGTTCTTGATGCATGTTGGAAAGGCTTCAATGCATGTAGTAATTTAAGCTTATAGTCACCATGCTGGTTATGTATATACTATTTTTTTTAAACAGTTATCTATTGATAATTGATGTTGATATGAGGTGTATGCAATGATTTCCTTTGCTAGTATTGAATTAGGAGAGACTAAGAGACATTTAGGTTAAACCGTGTGTTATGAAAGCACTACGGAGACTTTATTATATATAGAGAGATTACAACTAATTACACTATATAATCGATGTGGGACTATTCTACATACAAATATTCTTAACATTATATATTTACAAATATCAACACTCCCCCTCAAGCTGGAGCATATAAGTCAAATGCACCAAGCTTGCCACATATATAATTAGTTATGGGGCTTCGCAGAGATTTTGTAAACACATCTGCCAATTGATCATTAGAGTTGACAAAGTTTGTGACGATGTCGCCAGATTCGATCTTCTCTCTGACAAAGTGACAGTCTATCTCAATATGTTTGGTCCTCTCATGGAAGACTGAATTTGAAGCAATGTGCAATGCAGCTTGATTATCACATACAAGTGTCATTGGTCTTGCTTCTTCAATTTTAAGTTCTTTGAGCAACTGTTTTAACCAAATGAGTTCACATGTTGCCATTGCCATGGCCCTATACTCTGCCTCGGCGCTTGATCTTGCAACTACATTTTGTTTCTTACTTTTCCAGGATATAAGATTTCCTCCAACAAGTACACAGTACCCAGAGGTGGATCGTCTATCAATTGGTGACCCTGCCCAATCAGCATCAGAGTATCCAACTATCTGAGTATGTCCTTTATCTTCATACACTAAACCTTTTCCTGAAGCACATTTGATGTATCTTAGAATCCGGATAACAGCATCCATGTGTTCCTGACAAGGGGAATTTAAGAACTGACTTACCACACTGACTGCAAAAGAAATGTCTGGACGAGTGACTGTGAGATAATTCAACTTTCCAACCAATCTCCTATACCTTCCCGAGTCTGATAGAGGCTCCCCCTGATTGGGTAGTAGTTTGACACTTGGATCCATAGGAGTATCAACTGGTTTAGCGTTCAACAAACCTGTTTCTTCCAAAATATCCATAGCATATTTCCGCTGAGAAATCACCAAACCATCTTTAGATTGGGCTACCTCAATACCCAAGAAATACCGGAGTTTACCAAGATCCTTTGTCTGAAATTGATTTGAAAGATGTTGTTTCAACTGGAGTATTCCCGACTCATCACTACCAATTATGACAATATCATCTACATACACAATAAGATAAATACACCCTTGTACTGAGTGACGATAAAAGACAGAATGGTCAGCTTCACTACGGACCATACTAAATTGTTGTACTACAGTGCTGAATCTGCCAAACCAAGCTCTCGGAGATTGCTTAAGACCGTAAAGAGACCTGTGTAGCCTACAAACCATATTCGATGACTCCCCCTGAGCAACAAATCCAGGTGGTTGCTCCATATATACTTCCTCTTCAAGATCACCATGTAAAAATACATTTTTGATGTCAAGTTGATGAAGAGGCCAGTGTCGAATGGCTGCAATGGCTAGAAGAAGTCTAACAGATGCCATCTTGGCTATAGGCGAGAAGGTATCACTATAATCCAACCCAAAAATCTGAGTGTATCCCTTGGCTACCAAGCGAGCTTTAAAACGATCAATCTTACCATCTGGACCAACCTTCACTGTATAAAGCCAACGACAACCTACTAAAGATTTTCCAATGGGTAGAGGAACCAGTTCCCAGGTACCACTGCTTTGAAGAGCACACATTTCATCAATCATTGCTTGCCTCCACTCAGGGTGAGATAATGCTTCACCTGGAGATTTAGGAATAGAAACAGAAGACAAAGAGGACAAACAAGTATACTGCAAAGGGGAAAGACGATGATAACATAAATCAATATAATGTGGAGAAGGATTTCGTGTTTGACGTATACCTTTGCGAAGGGCAATCGGAAGATCAGACTCAGGGACAGGTACGACCTCAGGGACATGTACAACCTCAGGGACAGGTATGACAAACGTTGGTTTACGACGCTGATATGTTTGAAGTGGACGAGAAGTGGAAGGGTCAACCGTAGGGGTTTCTCGTGGGACAGGTTCCCTAGAATGATGGGGAATAATGGGAAATGGGACGTCCGGAAGAGGTGTGGGAGTACTTTCCTGAAGGGGTTCCAGAGTGACTTGGGTGGACGCAAAATATGGCACAGACTCGAAGAAGATAACATCGGCCGATATCAAGTATCGTTGCAGAGTGTGAGTAGCAACGATAACCCTTTTTGGATCGATGATAACCAAGAAAGACACACTTTAGTGATCGAGCTGATAGTTTATCAAGACCAGGGGAGAGATTATGCACAAAACATGTAGACCCGAAGACTCGAGGAGGAATTGGATGAAGAGGAGAGTTTGGAAACAAGGTTGAATGAGGGATTTTATTATTAAGGACAAATGAGGGCATGCGATTTATGAGATAACACGCTGTGAGCACAACATCCCCCCAAAATCTGAGAGGGACATTACCATGGAGAAGTAGAGTCCGAGTGGTTTCTACGAGATGCCGGTTTTTGCGTTCGGCTATCCCGTTTTGTTGAGGTGTATGAGGACAAGATGTTTGGTGTAGAATACCATTGGATGACATAAAAGTTTGAAATTGTTGGGATAAATATTCACGAGCATTGTCACTTCTTAAGGTACGAATGGACAAACCAAATTGGGTTCTTATTTCTCGATAAAATTGTTCAAAAATAGAAAATAATTCAGATCTGTTTTTCATTAAAAATAGCCACGTGCAACGTGAAAAATCATCAATAAATGTTACAAAATACCTAGACTCAAAAGTAGACACAGTACGCGATGGACCCCAAACATCAGAGTGAACTAAAGCAAAAGGAGACGCAGCCCGTTTATTGACTCGATCAGGAAAGTGACTACGAGTATGTTTTCCTAATTGACAAGACTCGCACTGTAAAGTGGATAATTTAGATAAACTGGGCACCAACTTTTGTAGCTTGGGAAGACTTGGATGACCTAACTGCGCATGTATAATGAGTGGAGAATTTGTGGTGGAGCATATGGTAGATGACGTAGAGAAGTAGTAGAGGCCTTGAGACTCACATCCAACGCCAATCGTTTGTCCCGAATTTCGATCCTGCAGAATAACATCACTGTTAGTAAAAGTGATAGAACAATTAAGGGAACGAGTTAAACGACTGACTGGCAGTAGATTAAATGGGCAATTAGGTACATATAGGACAAAAGTAACAAAGAGAGATAGTAGAATTTGAACAGTACCGATCCCTTGGGATCGGGTTTGAGAATCATTTGCGACAGTTATACTCGGTAAGAAACCAGAGGTAGAAAGGGAAGAGAAAAGATTTTTATTACCGGTAACATGATCAGACGCACCAGAGTCGAGGACCCAAGGACCAAGAGGAGATGATTGAGAGACGCAAACAGATGAATTACCAGTGTGTGCAAACGAAGCCGTGGAACCAGAGGTCTGGTTAGTCTGACACCACCTGAGAAAATCCTCGTAGCTTGGCGTAGGGTTCTGAAGAGAAGGTGAAGTCTGCATAGTGTACGACTTTTCGAGAGTACGACTTTCTGTGAGTCGAAAACGAAAGCCGAGGGCAGATCTGGAACCGGAGGAGGAAGGCGATTTTCCAAAAGAATTTTTTTTTTCGTGAACAGTAGCGGCGGAGGTGAACAGTAGTCCTCTAAAAAAAATTTTTTTTTTTAGTGGACTGTGCTTGGCAGAGGTCGCTGGAAAAAAAAAGGTGAGGCAAACCGGAATGATGACACGGTTTGCAAAAGAAAATTTATTACCGGAAGACAGTGGGTTAACCGGGTAAAGCACGGCGAAGAATTGCCTCTTAGAAGGCTCTAGATACCATATTGAATTAGGAGAGACTAAGAGACATTTAGGTTAAACCGTGTGTTATGAAAGCACTACGGAGACTTTATTATATATAGAGAGATTACAACTAATTACACTATGTGATACGGTGGGAGAACTGACTTGGGATTTGCGTTTGTTTTCGCACTTGTTCGGTTTAGCAAGAGTCGCCACCGACTTTTTATTTTATTCTAAGGAAAGGTCAAAAAACACAGGAAAGACCTTTGAAATGTTTTCGTGGGTTCGGGGGTAGATTATGAAAAGGGAAGGTACTAGCACCCTTTTCATCCATGGTTATCCATGAGCTCTTAGTTACTTGTTTTAGATCACTTGCCTTTGCTTTTCAATTGTTTGAAATGGTGTTTTGTGTGTGTGGTTTTGAATATGTTTTGAAAAAAAGATGCCTTGTCTAGGCGACCTTTGTAATGACTTTTTGAAAAGATAATTCAATGTTTTGAAAGTTGTTTTGAAATTTTTTTAAAGTTTGTGTTGTGAAGTGTGTTTGAAAAATGGCAAGGATGTTTTGCAAGATTTTTGATCAAGTAACTAAGAGTTGTCTACCCTATTTTACTCAAAGATTTTCTTGTGTTTTAACCCTTTTAACAGTGTTGTTTCACCATTGTGTTTGATGAACAACCTTGCGTTAGGATGTTAAACGGGACAGACGCGGGTCATCGTATAGACCATGATAGCAATTGTGTCAAGTATCTTTTAGCAATTTTCCGAGGGACTAAATCATTTTTGTATAGGCAACCAAGATAACGTCATCGATGGACTATGATCTTTTGTTTTGTTTTTGTTTTGCCAATAGATATTCAACATGCATATCATGACCATTTGTTTAGGCAACCAAGTGGAGATACCTTAGGGGTGTTTATGTGCAAGTGCGTTTTATTGCATGCAAGAGTTTATCTTGAATTAGGATTTTCTATTTCATTGATTTTATCTTGCCATACACATCCTAATTACTAGCATTTATATTTGAAAGCAATAAAAGACGGAAATGTAAAATCCTATGCTATTACAGCATTTAGGGGATGTGGATACATATTTGTACATGGGGTGGTTCAACGAGAAAAATAGATAAGAAAAGAAAATAACAAAAGAGAGATAGAGAGAAAGAGAGAGAGGGCTAGCGCGCTGCTGAGAGGAAGTCAGAAGTTCTGACCCAGGCCTGCTGCCAGATTATCAACCTTTTGGTGAAAATGTATGAGTCAGAACTTCTGACTCTGGCACCTGCAAAACAGAAACCTGTTAATGGGAAGGTCAGAAGTTTTGACCCCCATGCGCTGCAAGACAAAAGTTTGTTAGTGGGGAAGTCAGAAGTTCTGACCCTGCTGGACATACAATAATTTTCAAAAGTTCTGATATTATTGACAGCAAAACAGACTTCAGATGTGCTAACGTCAAAGTCAGAACTTGGCTTCTCCCTGTGCTGGTCAGAACATCTGCAGTTTTGTTATTTTTCCACAAAACAGAAAACATGCTTGGGGCAACTTCAGCAAATGTCAAAGTGTTTCAGGAGACAGAACCAACAAGGTCACAGGCAGGTTCTACACTGATTCACTTCCTACTTAAACATTCTGAGGTATAAAAAATCCTCAGTACGTAAACAGCAGCAACATGATATTTACATTATGTTTTTTTGAGCATGCAAATCTGGTAATGCTTAGGCAAGGTGGTGAGAGTCAGCAAGTGCTTACCTTGCAGCTGGAAGAAGCTCTGTGAACTGGAGTTAGCCTTAACTCTGATGACGTTTTGAGTAGCTTCTTTGAATGGATGGATGGAGGGTATATAGTGGTATGAATACAGAAGCTATGACAGTTTCCAACGTGTGGGTTAGAAACTGTATGAAAGGTTTTTTAGTCAAGAAATACTCTGAGAACAAATGGAGTTTGAAAGCAAGGGATCCAAAGTTAATGGTTTGTATGTTATGTTTACAGTTTTTTGAAACTCTAGGAATTTTGGGCAGAAGTTCAAGACTTTTCTTTCTCAAACTTTATGTCTCTTTTCAGCAATTTTTCTGGTCTCCTTCTCAGTGACCAATGGCCTTCTATTTATAGGCAAAGCTTTGTGGTTTTTTTAAAATGTCAAGTGGCGCCAATATCATGCATTAGATGCTGACTTACTCTTGAAGCAAGTTCCAAAAAGGTTGTGGTGATTGACAGCCTTTAGCTTAGGCTGGATTAGTAAGCAAGGATTAAGGAAAAGTGAACCTATAAGCGAAATGTAGCGTATGGGCCTTTACCTAATCCTGCACAAAAGTATTTCCACCCTACACGTGGAGAGATCCTCTGGACGAAGACTCAAAAGTGGTTGTGAGCATTAATGAGCCTTAAATGATGATGAGATTCGTCAAAAATCAGAAATCTTGTAATATGAGATTTGCATCATTACTTAAATCTAGGCCAGAAGTTCCATTTCAACGTAGTCTAGGACAAAGTACCCAAGTTCTGATCTTGATATCCTGTTGCCTTAGCAAGTTCTGAGGAATCCCCAAGCTTTCCCGCATGTTTCTTTGACTTGCTTCTGAAAACTCTGGACTTAGAGATTTTGCTTCAGTGTAGCACCCAATCTTCTGACCCTCTTACCTTCTGGTTCCAGCATGTTCTGAAGGAGCTTTCAGATTTTTCATCATGTTTTATAAACTTCTGGCAACTTCTGACTGAGCTGGCGTAGATGCTGAAGGGCCACATTCTGACTGAATGTTATGTGCTGAAACACACTTACAACTTCTGACTGCTCCTGCCTGGAGGCTAGCTCAGAAGTTCTGAAGTGTCATTTTTCTTAAATACTTTAGAAAAATTCTAAGCATTTAGAATTTAACTTTTCCAAGGTAAAATTTGACTTTTGACCTTCTTGATGAAACAAACTTCATATTCCAACATGTCTTGATGAAATATGATTTTTGAGATTTTGATCCAAAAACTAAAGTTTGACTTCTCAGCGTGTAAATGACCATTTTGCCCTTGTAAATGGATTGCTTGGAAAGAAATGATAATTCAAGGCTTGGATTTGTATGAGAGAAAACTTTGAGAATCCAGGGTGATTTCTTGAGAAAGGAGATGGCAAATTTTGGGGTACAACACACTATATAATCGATGTGGGACTATTCTACATACAAATATTCTTACCATTATATATTTACAAATATCAACAGCTAGAATTGCTTACACACTAAATAATATTTTTCAGTAGCTACTATCTAAAACCTTTTGTTTTTACTTTGCTGGTATCTGTTGGAATTTCAATCAAGGTTCTCGAACTCGAGACTCAATGTAAACTCATTAGAGTTTATCTAAAAAATGATTTAAAAAATTGTGTTTGAGATGCTTATTTTAGACCCCCAATATCAGAGACCTATTTCCCGGGGTATTGTTCCTTGATTTAGAAATGGAAATCTTGCTGTACCCAAGATCATCACCCTCCAGTTTCACAGATCCAATATTACGGACAAATGAGAATATTGCAAGTTCAGAATTGGTGGCCAGAGGTGTATAGGAACTAATGGCTGATGATGAAGTAAATTAGCAAGTCTGGCCTTGTTTGTACCAGTTTACTCAAGTCTATCTGCATTTATGCAGAAACGACTTTTCAAGTAATTAAACTCAATTTTCTTACCTAGAATTGTAAACTCATATGATTCTACTAAGTTAACTTATAAGTTTGACCTCCACGGCTATCCTCTTGTGGCATGCTGACTTATTGATTACAGATTCCACACCAACACTGTACTAGTATATGATAATATTAATACTGTGCTGTATAACATGTCATTTCCTTTGGTGTTTACAGTGGCTCTGGGTTTCCAGTTTTATTTTTTATTTAACTTGATATTATTTTGCCACATATCAAATAATAACAACAATAATGTGCATGCTTTAAATGATTACTTTTATGATTCCATCCATTTTCTTCCTGTCAAATTATGATTCTTGATTTCTTTTAACGGAAATAAACCTCGTAGCCTTCAATACTTATCCACAATTGTGTTTTTGTTTTATTTAGCTGTGCAAATTGTTATGTTAATATCTTGTCCCTGTTTCATGTGTTTTCTGAAGTGTACATTCACGGCGTTTGTTTATCATGATAGACTCATACCTGAATGAATGTAAACCTTAAAAGTCAACTCTTAGAAGATGTTATGATTTATGCGACAGTTTTACATAGTTCTTTATGATTAGCTGATTACAAGTGCAAATTTTAAGATTTAAGTGAACTGGAGCATATTTTCTTTGAATATCCTATTGTATAAGGTTTTACTTTTAACTGAGAAAGTGTTATACTGTGAATTAGGGACCCCATTCCGATTTCGGTGGGCCAAACTCTGGAAGCACAGCTTGTGTGGCTGTCATCCGAGGAAACAAACTTGTTGTTGCAAATGCTGGTGATTCTAGATGTGTGTTATCAAGGAAAGGCCAGGTACACCCATGTCCTCTTTCAGTAGGTCTCTAATTTTAGCAGGAATGCAATACAGACCTATCTACTGTAGGCATCAAGCAGCTGGTAATGAGTCTGCAGATACATGATGTTAAAGGGTGCAACTTCATTCTCCAGTGTCTGAAATATGATAAATATAATTCAGTTTGGATAAACTTGTATATATGATTCAGTATGCAAATACATGCACTTGCACATACTTGACACCATATATGCTCATGTTGTCAATAGTGCCACGTTGCGGCACTATAGCACCAGAGAGGAGCGACATGTGGGTGATCATACGCATATGTGGTGGTGCAGCGCAGAAGTAAGTCAAGAAGCTCTTTGTGCAGATAGCGTCCCACTAGACCCACTCTGGATTAGAGGAGGAAAACTAAAAGCCACTGTAAAAACACAGTACTTAAAAAAAATACATGTGACTGGGCTTTTAGGAAAAAATAGTTGTTATTTATAATAATCAGATAACTGCCTAAAAAATAATAAAATAACATAGAAACATTACTAAATAAAATATTTGCAGGATTTGTTTGCACTCCTATTTAATGAAGTTATATTTGCAGGCACACAACTTGTCTAAGGATCACAAGCCTGACCTTGAACTTGAGAAAGACAGGATTTTGAAAGCTGGCGGTTTCATCCAAGTTGGACGAGTCAATGGAAGTTTGAACTTGGCTAGGGCAATTGGTAATTTATTTTTTGGCAATATAATTCTTAAAGCAAAGGAAAGTGTCTTGAGTTTGGTGTTCTCCCGAAATATTTATAGTTTGGCTTGAGATTTTGCATTTCCTTAGTGTTTGTGTTGTGATGTAGTTCTCTTTCTATCACAGGTGATATGGAGTTTAAGCAGAACAAGTATTTGCCTGCTGAAAAGCAGGCTGTGACTGCTGATCCGGACGTAACTTCAGTAAGTATTGCTTTGTATATCATGCTATTTAAAGAAGATAAAACTTGTTACTTTTCTTGCCTCTGTTTTATTTGTGTTATACTGAAAAAAAGATTCTTTGCACAAATTATTACTTTATTTCTAATATTGTTTGTGCATAGTTTAAGGTTCTCATGCTCTTTGATAAAAGTTATTCTTTATTTTCTTTGCTCCAATTTGAATTTATTTACTTATTTATATTATATATGCATTGCGATAGGTTGAGCTTTGCGGTGATGATGAGTTTCTTGTGATAGCATGTGATGGGATATGGTAGGTTACTCAGATTTCCTCCTATACTGCTGTTACCAGCTGCATATAGATAGCAAATATTCCTTTTTTATTCTGAATTCTAACTTTAATTATATTACTATGATATAACCTCCTATGCGTATAGGGATTGCATGTCCAGCCAACAACTTGTGGACTATATACATGGCCAGTTAAAGGCAGTAAGTTTTCTATCGTTACCTTGGTTTACTTTATATAGCTAGAAATAACTTGAATATAGCATTCGCATGGCTGCAACTGCCAAATTTGGCGTTTACTTTTATTATATGAAATATTAAATCATGACTATGCAGGAGGATAAACTTTCTGCGGTTTGTGAGAAAGTATTTGATAGGTGCTTGGCACCAACAGCTGGTGGTGAGGGATGTGATAACATGACCATGATCTTGATTCAGTTCAAAAATCCTCCCACTTCAGATGCTTCTGTCCCAGACCAACCTCAACCATCTGCACAACCGGCTCCAAGTCCTCCAGCTTCAGATGCATCTGCTCAATCGACTCCAAATCCTCCAGCTTCAGATGCATCTGCTCAACCGTCTGAAGCCGACAGAAGTTAGAGAAAATTGAATTGAAGTGAAATTTCAGATTCAAGCAGATGGCCATCAATTTCTGACTGCATGTTGAAGCACTGGTAAGGGAAGGTTCTCGGGTACTACTTTTATATCCAGATTCAGGACGTTAATCCTCAGTAGATGATTGTAAATTTGTGACAAACTGCTAGTTCATGGGGTTTATTGATTTTGTATATAAAACGTGGGTTACTAGAATATGAAGGGGTCAACAACGAATATACTGGCATAGACAGTTACATGGATGTTTGAAATTACAGTATCTTTTTGGAATCACACCAATGACAACATGATTGTCAACAGGAAGAGCGTTAAATACGTCTGAATTCAGTGCAATGTTATGAATGAAAATCACATGTGATTTCTTTTGTTTATGCAAGTAAAGACCCATGTCAGTTTGTGAATTTTTTTTAACAATATCTAAGTATTAGGAAAAAAAAAAATACAAATAACTATGTTTCAGAAAACTCCATAATGGAGGCGCCAAGTGAGATGACGCATGCACTTTAATTTTAGGTAGTGCAAAGTGAGATGGCGCCTAGGTGCAACATGTTTGTCCTAAGCTATCTCAGATGGTGCCTAAGTGCATTTAAGAGACAATTTTTTTTGCCTTCTATTTTAAATACGAGACAATAAGTAAACGATATAGCTTTATGAAACTTTGACTTTTCATTAACAAATGAACGATTACTTAATGAAAAAAAAGACATGCATATTATTTAGTTGTTCCCCGGAACTCGGTAATGACTCGTGGTTTTGCATCCGTGTCCGCGCCTATCTTGTGGTGGGTTTCGTTGATTTTTCTGTTGGGGTTGAGTCGATGGTCCAACGAAGTCAATGCGTTCAGGATCTATGAAATCGATCAAGTGGAAGATCCGCTTTGGTATAGTCGGTTATTCATGCCCTTAAAGTTTGGTCGTCTTGGTGGGGGGTGTTCCATGGATGGTCAAAGGAAATGAATCTTAAGGTGTTCGGTATTGCGACTGTTGGGTGCTATGGTGATGTGATGGTTGATGGTAAGTTGGGTCGGTTGAGTCATATTCTTCAGGAAAACCTAGATCTAGGCTAATGTGAGATGATGAGGGGCTCACATCGGGATGTGGAGAAGACTGGAATTGTGTGTGGGGCATGTGGGTGTATTGGTATTGCGATTGAGATTGGGGTTGGGTGTCGGGCATATGAGTGTATTGGTATTGAGGTTGTGATTGTTGGGTGTGGGGCATATGAGTGTATTGGTATTGAGGTGGTGATTGTGGTTGAGTGTTTGTGGATCTGTATCGTCGTGGTATTTGGTGAAAAGTTGATGTGTGTTAGGTTTGTTGTTGGGGATTTGAGGTTTGTGCCTATTGTGTTCATGGGTCAATCAAATACCTCAGATGAGACACGTGAATTTTTGGGTTACTAACCGATTTGTACCAATCAAAATATTGATCTGTGTGTCATATATTATTCTGGTTGAGGAAAACAGGGAATTGCAAGACATGTTGGTGACGCCTATACCACATCTTACACCCTTCTGGAGCAAAATCTTTTCAATTAGTAAGACCCCATTGGGCGTCGACCCTTTTGAGATACCAGAGTGACAAACAAGTTGAATCGCATGGTATCTCTTGATGCATTATGAATTGCATCTTGACACGGTCGCTGTGGTGCATCTCCACAACGTTGAACCGTATGATTGCAGTCTTTGCAGTCCAAATTGCTGCATCCTCGGGATTTGGTTTATGATCCAAATCCAAATATGATCTTCAGATAAACTATGGATAAAATTAAATCAGCATAATGAAAACGTAAAAAATAAATAATTTAAAAGTAGAAAAGTTCAAAGGTACCACGTATATCATCCAGGCCAAGGTGATCCAATAGATTACGATATAGAGCGATATTTAATCTTGGATTCTTGCCGTAATCCATACCCGTTACGCAATACCTATAAAGAAACTGAATAATAGTTTATTTTATACATATATTTGGCGAAAGGATGAATAATAAAGTATTTAAGTTCTTGACTTACTTTGTTGCGCATGAGAAAATGAATGCATTGTTGTTGACGGGGTTTAGGGACTCCATTCTCCACCAACCCCAGGTTTAGAGTAAGAAAGCGTATCCATAAAAAATACATTTGTCCTTTATTGTATTTTTACACAAAGAACTGTATAGATGGGCTAAAACAACATAATCTCAACTATACTTTCTTGTTTTTTCAAAGTTCCTAAGCAAACTTAAATACATAAAATTTACACTATTCTTTGTACTTCCGAGAAATAACAAGCTTCCAAATAGTATCATCATATAATTTCTAGCTTTTATTATTTTTGCTAGCGCGGACGAATTTTCATTCAACTCAAGATTCGCATAATGTTTTTTGAGTTCAGTTAGTAATATACCTTGGCCTCTAGCACCGCTACCTTCTACCATATCTTTGCCCAATAATTTCTCGCATAGAGAATTGGGTTATTGAACCGATCCATTAACTGTCTTACCATCGATAGGGGGACCCAATAACATGTACACGTTCTCTAGTGTGACGGTACATTCACCTATTGATAGATGAAATGTGTGTGTCTCGGGTCTCCACCTTTCTAATATTGCAAGTATAAACTTGGAATCAATCGTGCAGTTTGAAATTTTTTATAACATTTTCAGAATCCACATATTCGAGATATGACACGATCAACAGGTTGGGAGTAATGTAGTTGTATGAGTGAATTCTAAATCTTTTAGTATCCTAAGTTCAAAATGTAAAAAGTGTAAGAGTCCATAAGATGACTAATTGAATAATAAATTTATAAAAAAATATATTAATATACAAGAATATTTAAGAATTTATAGAAACTTACAAATGCCGCAATGTTGTCTCTTGTGCCTCTGTGAGAATCGCCCATTGTGAGAAGAGCCATATTTGAAATTGTATAAGAAAATGAAAAGAGTTTGTAACAGAGAGTGAGATGATTGGTGATGAAAAACAAGTATCTCAGGTGTCATATTTATAGGAAAAATCGTATAAGAGTGAATTAATGAAGTGGTTGGTGGTTGCATGCATGCATGATACATGCCACTCATGCGGCAAGTCAAAAGGCGCCTGCATGTAATTTAGAGAGCATGCGCCATTCAACTTGGCGTGGGTTTTTACGCATGCATGTAAGGTGATAGGACATGTAGGGATGCGCCATTTGACTTGACGCATGAGTGCAAATTTGAAAGGTGTCGCCATCTCAATTGACGAATTAGTGGTGTAGCAGTTTTGTCTTGTTCAAGTTTAATGAAACCTATTTATCCTACATGCATCTAATGTTATCAACACTCAAACATTCAAACATTCAAACACTCAAACCTTCAAACATTCAAACATTCAAACATTCAAACACAATATCCTTTACACCACAATACATTATCAATGCATATTTCAACGGTGAGACGTACATTTGTTTCACCTCTGGGTTTTTATTTAGAGACACTGAGAACATCCAATTTTGTTTAAACAAGAAATCCAATTTCTTATATTTCAAAAAATGATTAGAGGTCAAACTTTGACGAGGTCCAGTACCACACATCTTCTACCAAAATCCTTTTTTTGTGAGAACTAAATAATATTTTATAAGATAGAGGTTCAAGATGACGACGACTTTCAAAATATGTTTTTCAGTCATGAGTATTCTGGGTACGAATCGATTGAGTTGTACATTGTGTTGTGGGAGCCTCAGCTGTCACGACCAAATCAGTCACAAGTGGTTGATCCTCTCGAAGACGAACAGGCAGAAGTAGATGTCGTTGACGAAGAAGAGGAAGATGAAGAGTTAGAGTTTGAAGACATGGTCAACGATGATTCTGAAGACGATGGACTACTTGAGATATCTCCGAATGAGATCTACACACCACCTTCACACATGAAAAACTTCAACATGGGAGGAGATGAATCTCCATCTGATGTTTTTTCAACCCGTATATGCAGCCGAATGAAAATTTAAAAGAGAAAGATAAATTTCGTAATAGAGAAAATTGTATACGAGCTATAAATTTTTTTACATGCTAAACTCTATCAATTTTAAGGTAAATCGGGTAAATGCAGAAAGATACAAGATCAGGTGTGTTCACCCAAATTATATGTTCAGGCTCACAACATCATACATGTTTAGAGGTGATTGTTGGGTGATAGGTTCTATGTCCACCCACACGTGCGTCAATTCTATTCAATCATAAGATGATCGTAAACTAAAATATGATCTAATATGTCAATAAATCTTACATCTCGTCAGCAATGATCCACCACTGAAGGTGAAAACCATAATCTCTCACATCACTACAGTATATAATTATACTCCGTCAGACAGAAAGGGGTGGTTAGCAAAGACCAAGGCGATTGAAAAGGTATATGGAAACTGGGAGGAGTCATCCAAAGAACTACCGCGCTACCTGCATGCACTTTAGAAATATTCTCCTGGAACTGTTTATATTATGGAAACATTGTCGGCGTACGCCCCAGATGGTACTCATGTCAACGGAAATCGAATATTTAGTCGACTGTTATGGGATTTTCAACCTTGCATTACAAGGTTTGCATCATGCAAACCTATTATTCATATAGATGGAACATGGTTGTACGAGAAATACAAAGGCATGCAACTGATGGCAGTTGCACAAGATGGCAACAACAATATTTTTCAAATTGCATTTACTCTAGTCGAGGGAAAGATTGGTGGTGCTTGAAGTTTCTTTCTCAAGAATCTCTGAACACACGTGACTCTTCAACCTGGTCTCTGTTTGATCTCCGACAGACATATATCTATTGAGAGTGCATACAATAATCCTGTAAATGGTTGGCATGCCCTCCTTCTACGCATGTCTACTACATTATACATATCGTACAAAATTTCACGAGGGAGATCAAAGACAAGGCTCTTAGGAAAACAATTATGAACGTGGGGTATGCATTAACACAACCTTCAGATTGTCAAATCCGGATGCAGGTAGGTGGATTGATGATATTACAGTGGAGAAATGGACAAGGTCATACGACAATGGACATCGATGGGGCCACATGACAACAAATCTTATCGAATCAATGAACGGTGTATTCAAAGGCATACGAAACCTCCCAGTAACCGCTTTGGTGAAATCAACATATTTTAGGATGAAATCGACATATTTTAGGATGACTTTGTTGTTTGCCAAAAGAGATGAAATGTGGAATGCGGTCTTACAATCGGGGGATAACTATGGAGTGAAAGTGGCATGAAGTATATAAAGGCAGAAAGCGCCAAAGCCAACACCCATCTTGTTATAAGATTCTACCGACATAGCCACAACTTCATTGTCAAAGAGATAATTGACCATAACGAGGGGCTGCCAAGACAAGAGTATAGGGTAATACTACCATCTCGTTGGTGCAATTGTGGAAAGTTTCAAGCCTTTCGCATGCCTTACTCTCATGTCATTGAGGCATGTGAGTATACTCATCAAGATGCATTACTACTTCTATCTCTCATTTACAAGTCTGAAACCTTGCTCAATGTATACAACAATGACTTTCCAATGGTAGCGAAACCTGATTATTGGCCTGCATACGACGGGGAAATAATATGGCACAACGATCAAATACGAAGGAATAAAAAGGGTCATTCCAAAAGCAAGCGTATCACAACTGAAATGGACTCCCTTGACAAGCTAGAAAGAAAGTGTAGTTTATGTCGTCAGGTCGGACACAATTGAAAAAATTGTCCAACTCGGGTTACAAGCTCGACAACATAAAAATTGTATGGAAACCATCTATATATTTTTAATTTCTAAAGGTAACTTTTTAATTAAAAGCATTTGTTACAACAAAACATACGCAAACAAGAAACAAAAACACGATAAAACATTTAAGAAATTACAACCGTCAAAACAATTTTATCTGAGCCACGCATCACCACCATTACGTCTCTGTCTGTTTTGACTTCCTCCAACCATGACTGAGTTCTTCCAGTTGCAAACGAGGTGACTATTCTTTTTCTCTAGATCCTTTTAATTTGTTCCCCAGCCTCGATGTCTCCCTCTATCCATCGCATCAACTCTCTCTTCAGACTCTTCATGGAGTGAGTGTGCCAAAATTTCATTTTATTGGAGGTTTGGTGGCCGAGAAAATAACGTATCCATCTATGGTAAAAATAATGGGAGATGTCATGACGTAAATAACGGAGAAAAAAAATAAAAGAGTGTGAGAAAGTGTGAAGAATGATGGAGAAATGAGTGTTTTATTTATAGAAAACACAATTGTGTGTAGTAGCCATCTCAAATGGTGCCTCATCTCTTTTTTATAGTGCATGCGCCATATCACTTGGCTAAAACAAAGTGTATGCGCCAAGTGATATGACGCCTAAGACAAAAAGGTGAGTGCACGCGCCATCTCACTTGGCGCCTCCATTGTAGAGTTTTCTGAAACATGGTTATTTGCGTAATTTTTTCTAAAATATGATTATTTGTGTATTTTTTTTCAATACTTGATTATTGTTAAAAAAAAAATTGATTTATTGATACACACGTGATTATTTATTCTCTGTATTTGATCGTTAATTTACTACCGGACTCTATTCATTTGATCAACCATTTTCTTTTCGTTTTTCTCCACCCCTATCCTAAAATACCGAAATGACTCGGGTCTGAATTGAAAATTTGTACAGTATTTGTCCGAACCTGTATAATCCGGCAGATAAAAACTTAGTACTTGGATAAGTTTTGTATTTTGTACATCAGGATTAGAATTTAGATGCACTGGAAATCATAAGGAAAAAAACAAATTGAAGTGAAAAAGTAGTTGGAAGACAAAGTAACAACTAAACAAAATGATCTTGCATGTATGAAATGAGTTTGGATTTGTTCAACTTATTTACTCTATTTAATTTTTGATTATAAGAGATAGACGCATAAATTGATGTGGTTTAATTTAACAAGCAGATCTTAAATTTTTTTTTGGAATAACCAAGTATTAAAAAAAATTGCAAATAACCATGTTTCGGAAAAAATTATGCAAATAACCATGTTTCAGATGTGTTGTACCCCAAAATTTTTCCTCCCATATTTCTCAAAACATTCCAAGAAAGATCCTCAACTTGCTCAAGGAAGTCCAAGGATTGACCAGACAAGCTCTCTCCTAAGGCAGTCTACCACAAATTAGGGTTTCATGTTGAACAAGATACTTGAGTCCAAGGGATCCCAAATGCTCACCATTGTCCTAATATATTCTCAAGATCATCCATGTCAAGTTTCAAGCCTTGCAGAGGAAGTTTGCTCAGTCAATTGCTCAAAGGCCTGAAAATCGACCATGATAGGGTAAAAGTCAACTGTGGCCCACATACAGTCAAACTTCAAGATTTTTGGTCAACATCTTCATTTTGAAGTATCATTCATCATTTTATCAAGGGTTTATCATGACTCCTCAAGGATTGCTCATAATTCATCAAGAACCAAAAGTTGCTAAATTAGGGTTTTGTAGGAAAAGTCAACTCAACTTTGACCAAGCATAACTTTCTCATACTTTATGCGAAATGACCCATCCAAAGCTCATTTTGAAGAGGTTGTAATGACCTACAGTCCATATTCATCTCTCAAGTTCAAAATATGCACTAACAAGAAGTTATGAATTTGGACATTATAGGTCATTTTGAAAAGTCAACAAAAACACTTTTTTTGTCAAAGATTCATACATGAACATGGAATACCAAATTGAGATGATACCAAAAGGGTTGCTTAGAGTACATCTCAAGCTTTCTAAAAAGTCCAAGAACACCTTCAAAGAGTCAAAATTGAGGAAGTTATGCATTGGTGAAGTTGACCTTTTTTGCAAAATTGTCAAAAGTCAACTATGCCTCAAATTGCAATTTTTGTTAAATGAGCCCAATCTTTTGCACTTGTTTTGAGTTGGTAGCATGGCCCACGAGCCCTAGCTCTTCCCATTTGTATTTATCTTATTTTTTCTATTTATTTTAATTTTTATTGCAATTAAATTAATTTAAATCAAAACAAAACATGAAAAAATCCAAATCATTGAAACCTCAAGATCTTGTGCATATTTCAGGTCCCATATCCAGCTAGCAAGTGAATCAATTCGTGCAAGGCATAGGTGGGCATAAAAAGATTGATTTTGGCCTATTTTGGAAAGATTTCCAAGTGAATCAAATCAAGATCAAAAGCCATAATGGATAAAGATTGAGAGCATAATTTCAACCTAAATCCAATCCTTGGTATATAGTGAACATTTGCAGACCTAAAACACAAGCTTTGGAGGCGCATAGAGGAAGAACCAAACTTGGAAAAATCACCAAAAAGTGCTGACTTGATTTCATATTTCCAGGCGATTACAAGGCTCCCTGACCATCTCATTCACTTCCTGGGATTGCAAGAAAGCCATAGCAATCAGAAACAAGAATTCTCGCGCGCTAGAACTTGCTGTAAGTGGACCATGATTTGCTCTTATTTTCAAAATCAAATCTTGTTATTTTGGCATCTTCATCATGTTTTGATAGCATATTCTGAACCCCTAACGCATTTGCAAGCTATCTATATCATTTAATTGCATTTTTGGAAGCTGTATCAGAATCCACCATTGCTAGGGTTCTTGGTCTCGATTTGGGATCTTTTCACACAGGTAAAATTGGGCCACAACAAGGGCACCTTCATGTTCAGCAGGCCAAGACGAGTTAATTCATGGCATTAGATTTTGTTTATCATGCTTGTGTTTGATTTTAAGAGATGCAGGGGTTATAGCTACGGACATATGTCCGTAGGTAAAAGTCTGTGACTTTTACCAACGGAGAGGGGAAGAAGACAACCTGCGTGGCAAGCCCTGATTGCCCCATTTGAAATTTTGCGCGTGATGCTTTTTATTTTGTTTGTTTTCAATATATTGATTAGTTTTTATTCCATGTCCAATAAAAGCGTGTGGTTCAGTTGGTAATGGTGTAGGTGGAAAAGGCTTTGGGGTCTGGGTTTGAATCCCAGGTCCCCCCCATATTTCATGTTATTTTTCTTTAATTGATCAGGCATGCACGCAAGGCAGAGAGATCACCATGTACCCTCGAGGCTCCACCATTGGATCTCCAGATGGCCAAATCTAAAGGTCATCACACGAAGGACCATCATACGCCTTGGTCAACATGCAGCAGGGAATTCAGGAGGTCAACGTGGACCAAGCTTGTTTGGGCCCAGAATTGCTGTTCACACCTCCAAATTGCTATCTCTCAGGCCCATATCTCTTTTCCTTTATTCTTTTTTTCTTAATTAATTTATTTAATTACTTTTTTAACACCAAATTAATTTTTTCTTTTTATCAAAAAATCATAAAAATAATTTTCATCCAATTAGATTTAGAATTTATTTTTTATACAGAAATTAATTTAATTAGTTTATTTAATTTTAGGGTAACTTTAATTATTTTATAAATAAATTAAAACAAATTATAAATTTAGGGTTTTAGCTTAATTTAATTTCTATTTTCTTTTTCTTAAAAAATAACCAAAATACAAAAATAGGTAATGTAAATTATTTTATTTAAATTAATTTAATCGCTGATTAGATTTGTATTCTTAAAATAATCAAAAACAACAAAAACAAGTTTTTTCTTTTAATTAGGTTAGACGGGGTCAAGACCCTAATTTCCTCTCGTTCTTAATTCATCGCGCGCGCTTTATTATTTTTTACAATATTGATGTAATTGCTCATGGGATGTAATAGATTAATTAGGACTTTTTCGTTCATTTATCGTTTCTTTTTACGGGTTGTTTTTGGCTATGTAAATTTATACCCGAAGCCTTGTAATAGCGTAGCTTTACTTTCCGCACTTTAATTTCCGCAAAATGTTAAACTGTTAGATGTATGATATTAGGGTTGCATAACAAGAATGTATGTTAAAATTTAAAACGGTTAGCAAACCCTAAATGTGCAAAGATAATAACTTGAAATTGAATCACTCGCACATGCACACTCATAGGGTACACTTCCACTTCGGTTGCCTTCGGTAAACGGTCATTAAGCATAGGATACTTTAGTGGTCGCTCTCTTGTCTAAACAAAGATCAAAGTCCCGTTCGGAAAAGTTGCCTCGGAATGGTTGCCTCGGATATGTTGCCTCGAATATTGATCTTAAGACATTAGGGTTATTATTAAGACGTCCTAGCATTGCTTTAGTGATTGTTCGTCCCTTTCAAATTGACCCTTAAAACTCCAACGACGGTGCTACCTACTCACTAATAGTGGGATAGAACTGTCTAAAGGAAACAAGAACAGAAATATTCTCTTTTTTTCGAGTAGGTAGATGCTAGTAGGTACCTTCTCAAACAAACAAACTTTTTCACACCATACACTTTCAAACAAACTTTTCAAACTAAAGTTTTCAAAACGACTTCGTAACAATCTTTAAGACAGAAGCAAGGGTTAAATCGAAGTAAAACAAAAACTTTTTTCAAATCAAACACACACAAGCAAATTTTGAAAATGATGAGCAAGTACCTAAGAGCCCGTGGAAAACCACAGATAGAAAGGGTGCTAATACCTTCCCTTTCTATAATCTACCCCCCGTACTCAAAATCTCGAAAAAGGGAATTTTTCTGTGCTTTTGTCCTTTCCAGTTGGATAAAATAAAAGTCGGTGGCGACTCTTGCTTACCGCGACATTTTGCAAACACAAACACAACGCAAACCAGCATTTTCAAAACAGTCTGGTTCTGGCCACCGTATCACAGAACTGGCGACTCTGCTGGGGATTTAATAAGTGAGGTATACCTTAGGATTAGTTCATCATATTTGCTTCTATTGTTTGATTTGGTTGCTTTATCTTTGAGGGCTTTGTATCGGGAGTTACTATAGATCCTAACCCGGATATGGGGAACACCTTTTAGGTAAGTAGCAATAAACTGTGAGGGAACTGTACGGCGTAGACCGATATGGTTGAAGCAGTAGCTATGTTGATGTGGCATATTTGTTGGTACCGGTATCCCTTGTGGAGAAACAAGGAGAATACGGGGCTGCTATATGGGTCGTTAAGCATCAACTGAACTTAGAACCTATAATTGACCAACTTGGCCATATGAAGTAGTGAGATAGCCGGTCTCGGTATAAAGCTGGGAACTGGTTGATACTCGATGCTACACTCATTGAGACCATACTCTCGAGATAGTTCCGGCTGCAAGAAAAGATTGCGTGAGCTGAAACCATGACCGATGGAGGATGGTCAGTGATATTGAGAACCTCTAGAACCGGGCTACTATTATTAGGACAGGTTGAAACCGACTGAACTTCAAGAGGGTAGTACCTAGACCCCATGCAAGCCTTAAACTCAAGGGCTTTTGTGTGACTTGTTTGCCTTTACCATGTCTGTTATCTGCTATACTTATGTTGTTTTTACCATGACATCATGCATCATAACATAGCATGCATATTTCATTATACAAACCATTTCAAAAACCGAGGAGATTTATCTTTGTTCTGTTTTGAAGATTATGGCTTCTATGCGTAGAAACACCATCTGAATTAACTTTGTGCAAATACCTGCTCAACTCAAAGATTTGGCCTCGAGAGTTTCTGATACTTCCTCATTCATTAGAAGACATGGTCATCTCCTTAGTTTGGTTACCTCCAGGTTTGATGAGCAAATGATGAGTGTGCTATTCCAGTTATTCGATCCAGTGCATCATTGTTTCACCTTCCCGGATTATCAGCTAGTTCCCACTTTAGAAGAGTTTTCTCATTTGTTGGGTATATCCATCCTCGAGCAGATGCCTTTCACAAGTTTAGAAGAGACTCCTAGGCCAGAGGACATTGCTCCAGCTCTACATTTGAAAAAGGCTGATGTAGTATCCAACCGGGAGACACGGAGCGGGGTTAAAGGTTTCTTAGCCAAGTTTCTAATGGATCAAGCTCAACTATTCTGGGACACTTTGGACTTTCAGGCTTTTGAAGACATCTTAGCTCTCCTTATCTACGGTTTGGTTCTCTTCCCGAATCCAGATTCCTTCATAGATGTGAATGCCGTTAAGATCTTCCTGTCTCGCAATCCTGTGCCTACCCTTCTAGGTGATATTTTGCATGCTATTTATACTCGTACGACGCGTAGAAGAGGGACCCTCATGTGTTGCATGCTGCTGTTGGCGAGGTGGTTTATTTCGCACCTCCCCAAGTCCATGTTGAAGAATGAGGAAGGTTTAGGATGGTCCTACAGGATAATGTCTCTTGCCCATACGGACATTCTCTGGAGTTCTAAGGATATGGAAGGTGTTGTTATCATTGATCGATGTGGGGAATACCCTAATGTTCTGTTGCTTGGAATTAGAGGGGGAATAACTTATAGTCCTTGTTTGGCTTTATGACAGTTTGGTCGCGCTCGGAGAGACGATCCTCATGAGCTACTTCTTACGGACATTGTCTTTGACTATAAGGAGGACGTCAAAAAGCATCGCCGAAGGTTTATACGAGCCTGGGGTATAGTGAACAGGTCTGACCCTCACGAGCTAGGACCGAAGACTTCTCTCCCTATGCAACCTTACCTACAGTGGGTTCGAGCCCGCGCTCAGAAGCTTGGGATGCCTTATGAAGCTGTGTTGCCAGTGATTGTGGAGCATACTAATGAAGAAGGGGTTCCTTACACAGTCCTTTATCCCTACATGCCTACTGATCTCGGGGCATTAAAGAGATCCTGGATCCAGCTGAAGGAAGAAAGGGATACCTATAGGGAGAAGTATCACGAGCAAGAGAGGAATATCTTGAAGCTCACGAGGCAACTTGAGAATGAGAGGACGATCAATGACTATGTCAGCATGAAGGGAAAGCGACCATGGAACTTCTGATTTTGTTGTTTTTTCTAGTTTAGATTTGCTTTCAGTCTACTTCTTTTGTAACGCCTTAAAGGCATTGTTAAACATTTTTACAAGTTTGAATCTAATAAAGTTTGTTTATTTCTTGGTTCGCAAATTTAAATCTCCCAAAGTCTTTGAAATCATTTCATATGCATTCCATTATCATGCACCTAGTGATCGGTGGATCTGGAACTGACTGTTTAAAGCTGGCTCGCGAAATGTCGCGGAAGCAAGAGTCGCCACCGTCTTTTATTTTCTCCAAATGGAAAGGACAAAAGCACAGAAAAATTCCTTATAGAGATTGCTCTCGGTTCGGGAGGTAGATTATAGAAAGGGAAGGTGTTAGCACCCTTTCTATCCATGGTTATCCATGGGCTCTTAGATACTTGCTCACTTGTGTTTTTCAAAAATGGTTTGTTTGCTTTTCAACTGTGGGTTTTAAAAAGTTTCTTTGAAAATTCCAGTTCGACTCTTGTATAGGTCCTCAAGAGTGTTTGAAAAAATGCTTTCGAAAGCTTTTTGAAAAGGTGTCGGTGTGAAAAGTATTTTTTGATTTGTTTTGAAATTTGAGCAAGTATTTAGAGTCGTCTACCTACCCTAAGGAATTCGTCTGTGTAAATGTCCTTTAAAGTAGTGCCATCCCACCATTGAGAGGTAGGTAGCACCACCATTGGAGGTGTTCGGGTCAATTCGAGGTTCGGGACATGGTGATCACCGGAGCAATGGGAAGATACCTTAGAAGCTACCCTCATGCCAGGTTCCCGGATCATGAGGACTTACTAAGACATCCTCTACTCGACGATCCCCTTTCGAGAGGCAAGGCAACAGTGAGACGTACCCTAGGGGTGGTGTGTGATTTGTGTGTCATGTTCATTTATTTTGTCTTGTTCATGTCATGGGTGATCTACGCTTTTGTTTTTATTTTAACATTCATTCTTGCATGCGATTTATTAGCAGTTTAAAAGAACGAGAAATATAAAGTTCCTAGACTATTACAAAGGCGCGGGTCCATATCGCCAAATTAAATCCAGGGCCCGATTTGACATAAAATAAAGGAAAGTGCGAGAAATATAAATTTACACGGCTTTGGGGGAATTACATAAATATTTAAAAGAAAAAGAAATAAATGCGCGAATTAAATTAAAATTGAAAGCGAGGGCGTTGGACCCTTTTTAGGAAATTAAATTATTATTAACAAATTAATTAAAATAAAATAAAAAGAAATTATTTTTGAGGGTTTTTTGTATTTATGGTTTTTTTATGTGAATTAAATGAAATTTAAACCTAATTCTAGCTATTTTTTAATTTATTAAGAAAATATGAAAATTACCTAAAGTTAAACCTAATTAATTAATGCAATTTGATTTATAAAAATAAATAATTAATTATTAGTGATGAGAAAATAAAATAAAAAGTAATAAAATTGATTAAAACCTAATTCTTCAAGTTTTTAATTTATTAAGAAAAGATATTAAAATTAACCCTAGAATTGAAAACTAAATTAAATGATATTATTTATTTACAAAAATATTAAAATAAAGTATATTTAATTTTTATGACTTTCTGATTTTTTTGGTTATTTTTATGTTTTATGAAAATAAATTAGTTTAAAGAATTAAAAAAAAAGAAATAATTGAAACAAATAAAATAATTAAAAAAAATGAAAGAATGGCAAAACCTTGGGGGGTTCTGTCCCCAAACACTACAAGAAAAAAAGAGATTTACGACACATAAATTGCGACAGTTCCCACAAAACCGTCCTTATTCCTGAATTGCGACAGTTGTCACGACGGTTAGGCTCAACCGTCGTAGATTTTCAAGCATTATGAGTAACATAATTGCGACAGTTACCAAAAAACCGCCCTCTTTTCACATCCGCGACAATTAGGTGAACTGTCGTAACTACATTAGCCAATCATAATCGCTACTTTTTTTTATTCTTTTACTTTCCCACTTTTTTTCTTTCATTTCCCCTTCTTTTTCTCTTTTATTAATAATAATAATAATAATAATAATAATAATAATAATAATAATAATAATAATAATAATAAAATAAATTACCAACAAAATAAATTTTCACACCCATCAATATTATTTTAAGATTTTCATAATTTTATTTATTAAATTACAATTTCTTTTATATTTTTCTTCTTTATTTATTTAAGATTTTAATTCCATCCACAAATTCTATGAGTCTTCAACGATTTCACTTCTTTTCTCAAATTTAAGCATTATTTTTATTTCATATTTTTTTATTTAATAAAACAAATAATAAAATAAAAAAGAAAAGAAAAAAACAAATTTTTCGTTTGATGAAATAGAGCTAGGGTTAAGAAGTTGTTTCATCTTCTTCTTAAAACACGACTTCCTCTCCTTCTCAAAATCGCGGCCGCTCTCACCACTGCTTATTCTGTTCCGGCGCTGTCTCTGTCACCTTGCTCCGTTCATCACAGCTTCAGTCTGCCTTCGACAATCAACAGAAACGCTTCTCCGATCTCTTCTCTCGAATCTCTCTGTTAATGCCTCCGATTCCGTCTATCATCTTCGCTTCGAGCCTTCGTCAACTCCTCCATCGCTCTGTCAAAGTTCAACCATCTTTCTCTCTTCGCCTATTCAAATCGATGATGAGCCATTTCGCAACGCCTCCACACGCCCTCAGAATCTTTCAATCTCTGCTCATCTCGCTCAATTCGTCCATCTCGATCTCGCGTCATCCTCTGTCGTCTTGATTCAAATTCCGATGACCTCACTATGTCAACACTGTATTGTGAATAACATCTCAGGCTTCATCAACAAACTTCATTCATCCACTGTCTCAAGCTTCAACGTTTCTCTTTTGACAAAGCTTCGCTGCACGGTTCCACTTCTATTCGAATGCGTTCGTGATTTGGTCGCTCTTCTCAATGTTTCAATCTCAGGTTTCAATTACCTCCGTGATTTTTCTTTAGCAATCATTTCATCATATCATAAATTTAGATCGAAAAGAGTTTGAAACAACAAAACACTTTTATTATTATGCGTCTTGATGTTGTTTTGTGTTACGTTGATGTTTAGTGATGAAGCAGTAATGTGTTGGTGTTATGATTTTTAGAGAGTAGAGAGAATGATGCAAGGAGAGGTTTGGAGTGAGGATGAAGATAATGTAGATGAGAGGATGATGAGGATGAACATGAAGTTTTAGAATGAAGGTGAAAATGATGCATGTGAAAATTTGGGAAATGGTGAGAGAGCATGATCTGAGATGAGAGGAAGCTATATATAGTTGATGCAATTTTGAGTCAGTTATAAGAGATTCCTTTAGGGCATTAGATTGTGAGCGTCAGTTAGGAATCAGAGGTGAAGAATAAATCTGAGAGTGAGAAACAGTTATAAAGTTAGTTGAAGCTTGTTAGGGTTAGTTTAGGAATTTCCGTTATCACTCCTAAGAAAGAGTTAGCTGAGTTCAGTTGTAGGTGGTTATGGTAAGTTGTCATAAGCTGTCAAGGAAATGTATTTTAATCCTTTCCTCTTACAGACTTGATTCCTTCTGATTTTTATATTTTCTTATTTAATGTGCTGGCATAAATAGTTAGCTTTTGAATTGTTAAAGGAAGGATTGTTAAAGGTTAAGTCTAATGTTGAACCTCTAGTAGTAGTTTCGAACGTGCCTAATATGACTCGAGTCTGATTTCTGTTTTTTCAGGGAAAGGTTGGTTAAATTGCAAGGCTAACTCAGATGAAAGGTTGAGCTGGTAAGATGCGAACTCTACGAAGTTAATTGTTTTTAATTTTTGCTTCTGGTTTTCTATTAGTGATTGGAAAGGTTTGATTATCAGAGGTTTAGGTTCAAGTGAATCAAGTTTGGACTGGATGAATTGAACCGTTGCAAATCGGTTTTTGTTTATGGATCAAACTGGTTTAAAGGCTGAATTAAATGAAGTATGATTGAATGATTTCTTTAGTATGTCCATTGTGTATAATGAACTGAACTGGATATGGTTAATTTTGTATATATGCATGGCTGATTTATATGTTAGGCTATGGTTAAATATGGAACCATTAATCCTTGTACAGTAGGTTGAGTATGCTAGAGGTATTTTGAATGTTGAAATTGGATGTATGATGTGTATGGGCTGTTTATTTATGGTTGCGGGTCTGCTTCTATTTAAATATCAATTGGCTTATGTTTTCTTTTGTTTTGACGCTAATTCCATCGGTGGAATTAATGCAAAACTGTCTTGGTCTTATGCAGGTTTTGTTCATGGCATGATTCATGGATTTTTGTTGCACGGCGCTTATCATGAAGTTGATGAATATGTGAAGCCACATTGGAGTGCAGAAGCTTGAGTTAAAGCACGATTAAGTTAAGACATGTGAAACCTTTATATTGTGAAAGAAATTAGGAGCTGAATACATAACTCAGTTGAAAAGTTTCTAGAAGTTAGAAGTTTGTTTAAACTTGCCCTAAGATATTGCTTATGTTTTGTGTGAATCTTGCAGGCTGCTAGGTATGCGTAGTTTGGACCAAATGGTAGTCAAGGAAGGATCATGGTCCTAGCATGGAAGTTTAACACAAAATCACTTAACACTAAGGACTTTCATGAATTTTGTAGAATATTGTAACATTTTTTGTAATTCTCTCAAGTTGTAGCAAACCAATGTAAATATTAAAATGAAATTTGGCCTTTGATGATATTTGAATTTTTCTTGTTTATTGGTAAAATTTGCACTTCTTTTTACCTTTGATCACATTTTTTTGATATTATTGATGATTATTTGATATTATTGATGATTATTTGATATTAAATGTTTTTATTGTAATTAACTTTATTATGTTGAAAAGTGATAGAAAATAAAATAAAAATACTATAAATAAAAAAAATATTAAAGTAAATAATAATTTAAATATAATAGTAAAATATTATAGTAAAATAATATTATATTTAAAATTATTTTACTAAATAATAATTTAAATAAAAATATTATTTGAAATTTATAAATCAGATTACGACGGTTAAAACAGTCGCAATTTCTAACCTACGGCGGTAGAATAACCGTCGCAAACAACAACAAAAACAAAAAATAAAGTCAAATTCACGACGGTATATAACCGTCGCTATCTGTTGTGCGTGACAGTTTTTGCAACCGTCGCGAAATAGGTTGGGGACGCACGATTCTGCGACGGTACTTCTACCGTCGTAGATTGTAAATTGCGACGGTTTTAACCGTCGTAATCAGCCAAAATAACCGTCCCAATCTATCATTTTTCTTGTAGTGAAATTGGAGGTTTAAATTGTAGTAATCAGGCCCAATAGCCTTTGGCCTGGTTGACTTTTCAGTATTCACGTGTGTGGACGTTGACTGGGACGTATCATAGGCTTTGAATCTTGGCCATAGGATGGAGGTTGTGGGACAAGTGGCATGGTAGATCATGAGACTACATGGTGGTCTTCAGGGAATGAGCTACACAAGAACATAGTTAGAAGAAAAATATAGGGAAAGGGAGGGGGACCTGGGATCGAACCCAGGTCCTGGAGGTTACCAATCACACGCCTGCCAGCTGAGCTACCAACGCACTTTGAATATATAATGGTAAATAAACAATATAAGGGAAAAATGGTCAGTGGCCTAGAAAAATAAAAAAAACGCGCGTTGGATTCAAATCACCCTATCACGCTTTGCCACCTAGTCTTCGTCTTCCTTGTTTTGCTTTTCCTGAAATAAAAATCAATTGAATAGCGGGGGTTTTAAACCCCCACTAAGTAATAAGTGCAAAAATAGCGATTAGCAGCCCTTTGATCATAAATTGGGCGCGACCCCATCATTGAATTCGTCTGAAGGTCCTCATTTGAATGGTCTGGGTCTCAGGTTTTAATTTTTCCATAGGAGTAAACCCCCAATTTCACAGCTTCGTAACCCTAACCATCTTCCATGGTGAAATCGCCTATAGTGCACGAAAACTTAATTGAAGTATGCAGTTAGCTTTAGAATCAATCAATTAGTATGAATCCACAAAAAAATGCAATGGAAATGCTTGAATATTGAAACACGATTATGAATAAAATGTGAAAAGCTTTGAATTCTGTATACCAATTCTGGGCGTTAGAGTTGATGAATTTTATTCAAACACGTTCCTTGAAGCCTCAGGAACACAAAAGAATGGTTATTTGCCTTTGAATCGCACTGGAATGCTGTTTTCAGTTTTGAAAATTTTAGGCAAAAACTCAAACTTTTCTCTTGGTTTCTGGCGCAGCTTTGTGGTTCTCAGCATTAGGGTTGGCATTAGGCTTATGTATGGAGTGATTAGGGTAAGGTTTTTGGTCCAAAGAATCTTTGCAATGATGGAATCAATATTTGATTTTCATGCCATGATTTTTCAATCTTTTTCATGCTAATTTGATACCAATCATGTCCAATTACCATTGATTCTTTCCCTATCTGATTTGCACGAAATCTTGGAGATATTTTATGCACAAAAAGATTTAAAAAGTTTGCCTTGGTATTTTTTCCATATTTTAATTAATTAAATGAATTATTAGAAATTAAAAATTCAAATAAATAAAATAAAAATGATGAAAAACTTCCCTTTGGGCCAAATGGTCGTGCACATGCCTTGGATGATGAATCTTGGGAGAAAATGTGGCCCATTAGCAATTTTAAGACATTTGAAGCAAAGTTGACTTTTCAAAATATCCAAAAATTTCCCAACTTCCACAAGGCATATCTTGCTCAATTTTTAAGATTTGATCATGTTCTTGGACATTTTGGAAAGGACTTGAAGTCCTCTAACCAATGCCTTTGGTCCCATGTCATTTTGATTTACCAATCTCAAGTTATGGCCTTTGACTTAAAGTCCCTTTTTGTTGACTTTTGAAAATGACCTATAATGTTGAAATTGATAACTTTTTGTGAGAGCATTTCTTGGACTTGAAGTGTGAAGAGGAGTTGTAGGAAATGTCTTTATATTCACAATGAGCTTTGGATGGAATTTTTCTGATAATCCATGTGGAAGTTTTGCCTTGGTCAAGTTACAGTTGACTTTTTCAACTGTCCAAATATGGCAACTTTTGCATCTTGAGACTTTTTGAGCCAAGCTTTGAGAATCATGATCAAGAATTGATCAAATGATGTTTGTGGCTTCAAAATGAGATGTTGACCAAAAATTTGAACTTTTGACTGTCAAATGACCATTTTGCCCCTACAGTTGACTGTAGTGCAATTAGGGTTTTTGACTGTGCAATTTTGTGCTGTAAGTCTTGAAACTTGGTATGAGGATACTTGACCATGTTTATAGGCATGTGGGACTTGATTGGACCCTTGAAAACTTCAATTTCTTTGTCAGAACCAAAACCCTAGTTTTTGACTGTTAGGAGGCCCTTGAACTGTGCAACCCTTGGGGAGATTTTGAAGCTTGTTCTTTGCAATTCTTGAAGAATATGGGAGGGCAAATTTTGGGGTACAACACACCTCATTACATGTATCATTACAGGTTTCTCATCTTCTTCGCTGTTTATTTCACTCACAGAATGTCTTCTGAAATACCTACCGATCAAGCCATTAAAACTCTTCAAGCACAGAATGCTCAATTCAAAGAGTTATTCCTGAACTTGGCTAAAGGGCAGGAAGATTTGAAGACTCTCATCATGAAGGAAAAGAAAAATAAGAAGAAGAAGGTGGTTCTTCTGAATATGGGTCACAGATTTGGGAATAGGTTGCGACATGAAGCTGATTTGTCTCATTCATTTAAAGGAGGAGAGAATCAAGAGGAAGAAAAGGCTCCTGGTCCTGTAGTCTCTGATAATGGCACTGATTTTGATGAAGAACAGTATCCACCCGCCGAGGATAGGTACAAACAACTTGAAGATCGTCTGAGTGCAATGGAGATTCAGAAGATACCTGGTTTGGACTTCGGAGATTTGGGACTCGCATCTGGGGTAGTGATCCCTCATAAGTTTAAAGCTCCTGTTTTTGCTAAGTACGATGGAGCATCTTGTCCAAAGCTCCACCTCCGCTCGTACGTCAGAAAAATCCAACCCTACACTGCTGATAGAAATCTGTGGGTTCATTTCTTTCAAGATAGTCTGTCAGGGACTTAGCTTGAATGGTTTTATCAATTGGAGGGAGCTAATGTCCGAAACTGGGAGGACCTTGCTGCTGCTTTTTACAAGCAATACCAGTATAACGCCGACCTTGCTCCCACGTGTACTCAACTTCAAGGTATGTCTATGGGTACAGGCGGAGGAGTTAAGGACTATGCTCAGAAATGGAGAGATCTAGCTGGGAGAGTCCAACCCCCTATGTCTGATAGGGAGTTGGTGGATATGTTTCTTGGGACTTTGTCTGGTCCATTTTTCAATCACCTGATCGGCAGTTCATCATCTGGGTTCACTAAATTGATTTTGATTGGGGAGAGGGTAGAAGCTGGTATCAAAAGTGGTAAGATACAAAAATGTGCCTCATCAAGTACAGAAAGGAAGCCTTTCAGAAAAGAAGCTAGTGTAGTTTACAACTCAAGGAGCCAAAACCGACCTGAACGCTGCCAAGCAGTTAATGCGGTAGTAATATCAAAACCCACCGTTGCCCCAAAGCGCAACAATCAGCAAAGAATAGAGAGACCGCAAAGACAGTATACTCGGCTCAGTATGACCTTATCTCAAATTCTGCCACAATTGTTAAAGACCAACCTGATAACTCTGAGGGAAGCCCCGAAGAATCCCAGCACCACATCTCCGCTGTATAATCTGAACGCCCGATGTGCCTATCACTCTGATAGCCCGGGTCATGATACGAACAATTGTTGGGCCCTGAGGAATAAGGTGCAAGATTTGATTGAAGCTAAAGAAATTGAGTTTGACGCTCCGGAAAAGCCCAACGGCATAACTTCTCCCATGCCCAAACATGATCAGGGAGTGAATGCAATTGAAGACGATGAAGAAGAGTCAGAGTTCGAAAGTTGGATTTACCCGACTACCAACGGTGGATTGAACAATTGGACGGTGAAGGACTTCGTGCCTGTTTCTTTTATTACACAGTAATAGACTTTTGTTTTAAAGATTTGTAACAGACAATTTGAAACTTTATGGCCCGGTGCCTTGCCCGAGGCATCTTGTCTTTGTTTGTGAGGGCTTATTATTTGTCATTTTCATATATCATCAATAAAGCATTGGACGTTTTCTTGCATTACAAATTTTGCGCTCCTTATTTTTCTTTTCTATCTTGAACTTTATCAAAACAGCTATTGTCTTACACACACTCACATATCATAATGCATATCCACATCCACTCTGGATCCCACTAATAACGACTCTGCTACTGCCAATTATGACTTCGAAAGTCCGATCAACCAAGCCAAGGA
The DNA here is from genome assembly GCA_948472305.1 of Vicia faba. Lineage (NCBI taxonomy): Eukaryota > Viridiplantae > Streptophyta > Magnoliopsida > Fabales > Fabaceae > Vicia > Vicia faba. The sequence goes on along the minus strand of OX451737.1, from coordinate 1,694,726,202 downwards.
CGAAGGTGAGGATGATTTTGAAGTGCCTGGGGAACTTGCTAGACTGTTACTACAAGAAGAGAGGGCCATACAGCCCCATGAAGAGCCAGTAGAATCAGTGAATCTGGGTACATAAGAAGACAAGAAAGAGGTCAAGATCGGTGCGAATCTGGAACCTAGTGTCAAGCAACGGTTGATACAGATGCTACGCGACTATGTTGAGATCTTCGCTTGGTATTATGAAGATATGCCTGGTTTGGATACTGATATTGTGGTACACCGCCTACCAACCAAAGAAGACTGTCCTCCGGTAAAGCAAAAAGTTCGCCACATACGCCCAGAGATGTCTGAGAAAATCAAAGCTGAGGTCATGAAATAGTTTGACGCCGGTTTTCTAGCTGTCACTTCTTACCCGCAGTGGGTTGCCAACGTGGTTCCGGTGCCGAAGAAAGATGGTAAGGTACGAATGTGTGTGGACTATAGGGATCTAAATAGGGTAAGAGCCAAGGATGATTTCCCACTCCCTCACATCGATGTTCTGGTCAACAACACCGTGCAGCATAAGATCTTCTCCTTTATGGATGGTTTTTCTGGTTACAATCAGATTAAGATGGCTCCCAAGGACATGGAGAAGACAACGTTCGTTACACAGTGGGGTACCTTTTGCTACAAGGTCATGCCGTTTGGATTGAAGAATGTTGGGGCAACATATCAGCGCGCCATGGTCGCTTTGTTCCACGACATAATCCACCATGAGGTTGAGGTATATGTTGACGACATGATTGCAAGATCCCAAAATGAAGAAGAACATCTTGACCATCTCCAGAAGTTATTTGACAGGTTGAAGATGTATAAGCTGAGGTTAAACCCGAACAAGTGCACCTTCGGGGTAAGAGCTGGTAAGCTATTGGGTTTCTTCGTTAGTGATAAAGGTATTCAGGTGGATCCTGCAAAGGTAAAGGCTATACAGGAAATGCCAGCTCCCCGAATGGAAAAGGAAGTCAGAGGCTTTATGGGACGTCTTAACTACATTGCCCGATTCATTTCGCACCTGACTGCTACTTGTGAGCCAATCTTCAAGCTGTTGAAGAAAGATCAAGTGGTAAAATGGAATGATGAATGTCAGGTCGCTTTCGAAAGGATCAAAGAATATATCCAAGAGCCACCCATCCTGATGCCTCCAGTTGAAGGTAGACCTTTGATCTTATACTTGACAGTACTCGACAATTCGGTGGGGTGCGTGCTGGGGCAGCATGACGAGTCTGGCCGAAAAGAGCATGCTATTTACCACCTTAGCAAAAATTTTACCGACTGTGAGACCCGATACTCACTGCTTGAGAAAACTTGTTGCACTTTGGCATGGGCTGCTCGCCGGCTGAGACAGTATATGCTGACTCACACTACTCTATTGATATCAAAGATGGACCCAATCAAGTATATCTTCGATAAGCCTACCTTGTCCGGAAGAATAGCAAGATGGCAGATGATCTTAACTGAGTATGATATCCAACAAACCACCCAAAAATCAATCAAGGGGAGTGTGTTGGCAGATCATTTGGCGCATCAGACCGTGTATGATTACCAGTCTATGAATTTTGAGTTCCCGGATGAGAGTATCATGTTGGTGACTGACTGTGAAAAACCTGGACCGGATGAAGGACCTGAGGAGGGATCCCAATGGTCTATGTATTTTTATGGAGACTCAAACGCTTTGGGTAATGGCATTGGTGCCATGATCATATCTCTTGAGGGCTGTCATACCCCGTTCACCGCCTGATTATGTTTTAACTGCACCAACAATATGGCGGAGTATGAAGCGTGCATCATGGGCCTGCGAGCAACTATTGACCTAAGGATTAAGTTCTTAAGTGTATTCGGAGATTCCGCTCTCGTGATCAGTCAGATCAAAGGCGAGTGGGATACGAAGCACCCAAATCTTATTCCTTACAAAGAGTATATACTGACGTTGCTCCCGCACTTTGAGGAGATAACCTTTGAACACTTCCCGAGAGAGGAGAATCAGTTAGTGGACGCGCTAGCTACCATGTCTTCTATGTTCAAAGTTAGGTGGGACAATGAGGCTCCCCAGATTACCATTGAGAGGTTGGACGAACCCGCACATTGTTGTGATATCGAGACTGAAGAGGTAGCAGATAAACCCTGGTTTCATGAGGTGAAAAGGTATCTTGAGGCTCAGGAGTACCCCGAGGGTGCATCTGTTAATGATAAGAAGTTTTTGAGGAGATTCGCTGCGAAGTTCTTCATCAGTAATGGTATCCTTTACAAGCGTAACCATGACTCAACCTTACTGCGATGTGTGGATAAAAATGAGGCAGAAAGGATCATGGCGGAGTTACATGAAGGTACTTTCGGGACTCATTCCAAGGGACATACCATGGCAAAGAAAATCCTACGGGCGGGATACTATTGGTCTACTATGGAAGCCGATTGTTATCAGCATTCTCGGACCTGTCATAAGTGCCAAGTCTATGCTAATAAGGTGCACATACCTTCAGTTCCTCTGAACGTCTTGACAGCTCCTTGGCCTTTTGCAATGTGGGGAATCGATATGATTGGTGAGATCAGACCTAATGCGTCCAACGGGCATCGTTTCATTTTGGTGGCTATTTATTACTTTACAAAGTGGGTTGAGGCAGCTTCCTTTGCTACAGTCACCAATAACGTCGTGGCGCGGTTTATTCAGCACAATTTGATATGTCGATATGGTGTACCAGAGAGGATCATTACGGATAATGGTACAAATCTCAACAATACGATGATCACCGAGCTCTGCAAGCAGTTCAAGATACAGCATCACAACTCTTCTCCTTACCGGTCGAAGATGAATGGGGCTGTTGAAGCGGCTAATAAGAACATCAAGAGAATTGTGCAGAAGATGACGGTGACATACAAAGATTGGCACGAGATGTTACCGTTTTCTCTTCATGGGTACCGAACCTCAGCGCGAACTTCAACAGGGGCAACACCTTACTCTTTGGTGTACAGCATGGAAGCAGTATTACCCATTGAAGTCTAGATACCCTCTCTTCGGATTATGAAGGATGCAGGTTTGAGCGAGGATGACTAGATTCAGACCCGGCTTGATCAGCTGAACTTAATCGACGAAAAGAGACTTACTGCTATTTGTCATGGTCAGACGTATCAAAAGCGAATGATCAAGGCATTTAACAAGAAAGTCTGACGACAAGAGTATCAAGTCGGGGATCTGGTGATCAAACGTATCATACTGCCACAAGGGGATCCCAGGGGAAAATGGACCCCTACTTAAGAAGGGCCATTTATGGTTAAGAACATTTTCTCAGGAGGAGCTATGATTCTAACCACCATGGATGGTGACGACCTTCTTCACCCAGTCAATGCAGACATAGTGAAAAAATACTACGCATAATCAAAGACCCGCTAGGTTGACTGGCCTAGGAAAAAATAAGGGCTTCCCGGAGAACCAAAAGGGTTCGGGCAAAAATAAGGGATGAAAATAAAAAATCTGTACACCCGGCAAGTCGAAAACCTGAAAAGGCGGCTTGGGCAAAAAAGGGTATCCCGGTGGACTGAAAACCCGAAAGGGCGGTCCAGGCAAAAATTAGGGATTAAAGCGTAACACTATGTCTCATTGGATCATCTTGCAACCAGACTTCGGTACCGACTATCAAGCTCGGACGACACTAATCAATCTGATCTACCTTTAACCAAGTATCAAAGTGATGAGACGCTCGAGGATATAAAGGCAATAGTAGAGTTGGAACCCAGTGGGATTGTTCACATAGTTGTTTTTCTTTGTTTTACACAAATTGTATAATTTCTATCATTCGGCGGCGTTCTCTTACTAGGAAGTCAGCCTCTTGTACAAAAACGCCTATTTACAGGCCAACTTCAAAATCAAAACAATTTATTTTCACAAAAAAAATGTTCAAATTATTTTCCCTTTTTCTGTTTTGTTTTGCAAGAACGTCCAATGGTTCATTTTTGATATATGCATTTGACGATAATTGCTGCTCATAAATATTTACATGCGAAACAAAAGACGATTACTCATAATATCAGAAACAGGGGCAAACAAGAAATGTCCAAACCTTACGGTTGCTTTGTCCACCAGGTATAGGGATAGACCTAGCTGGAGAATACAATTAAAGGTACATTCACTCCACGCAGAGCAAAAGGTATCTAAAAACATTGATTCTCCCCAAGCAGAGTTTGTCTATCACCAGCACTAGAAGATTATCCCCAGCGGAGCCTACTTCTTCCACAAGCAGAAACTCAATCCCCAACAGGTTTCATTGCCGCCAGCGGTAGTAATTCATCCCCACCCGAGGTTATTCCTCCGAATTAACAAACCTTCTAGCAGATTTTTCTTCCCCACAGAGTCATTTTCTCACCAGTGTATTCTCCAGCAGGATTATTCTTCCAATCATCTTCGGTCATTATCCCCAGCGAGAACGAAGAATTCAACTCTTTTTCTCCAGCAGCAAGCCGAGATTTATTTTCCCCAGCTAGAGAATACCATAAAAACATTGCATGTCTATACATCATGACATGCACATACGCATCATATAACACAATCTCATTTATTTTGAGAACATCATTGCTTGATACATATCATGCATTACATACGACTAATTCTCTACCTTTCAGGGAAAAATACAATCAAATTCTCACAAAGTTCAAGCTATGAAGCCCGGATCCGACCGAATAGTATCTTGATTTCTACATCATATTGTGAAGCCCGGATAACAGTATCAAACACCGCGAAGCCTGGATTCGACCAGATAGTGGTTTATCTCTAAGCTATGAAGCCCGGGTTCGACTGGATAATAGTTTAATCCCCAGCAAGCCGTGAAGCCCGGATTACGACCGGATAACAGCTCAACAAGTACCATGAAGCCTGGATTTGACCAGATAGTGGTATATCATAAACACAAGCCGTGAAGCCCAGATTACAACCGGATAACAACTCAACAAGTTACTGTGAAGCCTGGATTACAACCAGATAGCAGTGCGAGACACCATGAAGCCTGGATTCGACCAGATAGTGGTATATCATAAACACAAGTTGTGAAGCCCGGATTACGACCAGATAACATCTCAACAAGTTATTGTGAAGCCTGGATTACGACCAGATAGCAATACAAGTTTCTGTGAAGCCTGGATTACGACCAGATAGTAGCCAAAGACACTGCGAAGCCTGGATTACGACCAGATAGTGGTACATCTTTAATACAAGTTATGAAGCCCGAATTCGACTGGATAGTATCTTTATTTTCTCCGAACACCATGAAGCCTGGATTCGACCATATAATGGTGTGAGACATCGTGAAGCCTGGATTACGACCAGATAGCGGTAAGAGACACTGAAACCTGGATTACGACCAGATAACAGTGAGGGACACTGTGAAGCTTGGATTACGACCAAATAGCAGTTTACCCGGTAAATTACTAAGAAGCCCGGATTCGACCAGATATTAGTAGGCCCAAAATTCAAATGGAAAGCCCGGATGCGACCAAATAACCATTTGATTTCTTTTGAAGCCTGGATTACGACCAAATAAGAAGCAAGGTATTGTGAAGCCTGGATTACGACCAGATAGCAGTACAAGACACCATGAAGCCTGAATTCGACCAGATAATGGTATAAGACATCGTGAAGCCTGGATTACGACCAGATAACGATAAAAATACTGAAGCCTGGATTACGACCAGATAACAGTACAAGACATTGCGGAGCTTGTATTTCGACCAAATAGCAGTTTACCTAGACAAATACTAAGAAGCCCAGAGTCGACCGGATATTAGTGTGCCCTAAGTTCAAGTTGAAGCCCGAATGCAACCGGATAACAACTTAATTCCTTCTGAAGCCTGGATTACGACCAGATAAGAATTGAGAAATTGCGAAGCCTGGATCAGGATCGGATAGCAAGTTTAATCTCATCTCCCCAGTAAGTCACTGTAAAGCCTGGATTACGACCAGATAGCAGTCAGTCTTATCACTATGAAGCCTGGATTACGACCAAATAGTAGTCGGTCTTATCACTATGAAGCCTGGATTACGACCAGATAGTAGTTCATTTTCACCTCCTCAACTAAGAAACGATTCCCCAGTAGAATAACGGACGACCGAAGCTCCTAAAATTCTACTTCTCCCAAGACAGAGATCAACACTCCCCAGCGTAGTCTTCCTCAACAACAGGTATACTGGCTCTCGCTAAGGAATCTCTTATGCGATCGACACTCCTTCGGATGGCATCTTTAAGCCCATCTTCCATCATCAATCTCCAAATGGCATCTATAAGCCCATTCCCGATATCACGAGAAAAATACCACTTCATGCGAGTGCAAATTTCTGGGCACTCTAGTGTTCAATCATCTTCCACCTTCGGATCACGAAAGGCAGAAAAGCCAATCTACATCCTCGGGTTTAAGAAGATTGAACATGGGCAGCTGTTGTACCCCAAAATTTTCCCTCCCATATTTCTCAAAACATTCCAAGAAGGATCCTCAACTTGCTCAAGGAAGTCCAAGGTTTGACCAACCAAGCTCTCTCCTAAGGCAGTCTACCACAAATTAGGGTTTCATGTTGAATCAAGATACTTGAGTCCAAGGGATCCCAAATGCTCACCATTGTACTAATATGTTCTCAAGATCATCCATGTCAAGTTTCAAGCCTTGCAGAGGAAGTTTGCTCAGTCAATTTCTCAAAGGCCTGAAAATCGACTGTGTTAGGGTAAAAGTCAACTGTGGCCCATATACAGTCAAACTTCAAGATTTTTGGTCAACATCTTCATTTTGAAGTATAATTCATCATTTGATCAAGGGTTGATCATGACTCCTCAAGGATTGCTCATAATTCATCAAGAACCAAAAGTTGCTAAATTAGGGTTTTGTAGGAAAAGTCAACTCAACTTTGACCAAGCATAACTTTCTCATACTTTATGAGAAATGACCCATCCAAAGATCATTTTGAATAGGATGAAATTCCCTACAATCCATATTCATCTCCCAAGTTCAAAATATGCACTCACAAGAAGTTATGAATTTGGACATTATAGGTCATTTTAAAAAGTCAACAAAAACACATTTTTTGTCAAAGCTTCATACATGAACATGGAATACCAAATTGGGATGAGACCAAAAGGGTTGCTTAGAGGACATCTCAAGCTTTCTAAAAAGTCCAAGAATACCTTCAAAGACTCAAAATTGAGGAAGTTATGCATTGTTGAAGTTGCCTTTTTTGCAAAATTGTCAAAAGTCAACTATGCCTCAAATTGCAATTTTTGTTAAATGGGCCCAATCTTTTGCACTTGTTTTGAGTTGGTAGCATGGTCCACGAGCCCTAGCTCTTCCCATTTGTCTTTATCTTATTTTTGATATTTATTTTGATTTTTATTGCAATTAAATCAATTTAAATCAAAACAAATCATGAAAAAATCCAAATCATTGAAACCTCAAGATCTTGTGCATATTTCAGGTCCCATATCCAGCTAGCAAGTGAATCAATTCGTGCAAGGCATAGGTGGGCATAAAAAGATTGATTTTGGCGTATTTTGGAAAGATTTTCAAGTGAATCAAATCAAGATCAAAAGCCATAATGGATCAAGATTGAGAGCATAATTTCAACCCAAATCCAATCCTTGGTATATAGTGAACATTTGCAGACCTAAAACACAAGCTTTGGAGGCGCATAGAGGAAGAACCAAACTTGGAAAAATCACCAAAAAATGCTGACTTGATTTCATATTTCCAGGCGATTACAAGGCTCCCTGACCATCTCATTCACTTCCTGGGATTGCAAGCAAGCCATAGCAATCAGAAACAAGAATTCTCGCGCGCTAGAACTCACTGTAAGTGGACCACGGTTTTCTCTTATTTCCAAAATCGAATCTTGTTATTTTGGCATCTTCATCATGTTTTAATAGCATATTCTGAACCCCCAACACATTTGCAAGCTATCTATATCATTTAATTGCATTTTTGGAAGTTGTATCAGAATCCACCATTGCTAGGGTTCTTGGTCTCGATTTGGGATCTTTTCACACAGGTAAAATTGGGCCACAAGAAGGGCACCTTCATGTTCAGCAGGCCAAGACGAGTTGATTCATGGCATTAGATTTTTTTTATCATGCTTGTGTTTGATTTTAAGAGATGCAGGCGTTATAGCTACAGACATATGTCCGTAGGTAAAAGTATGTGACTTTTACCAACAGAGAGGGGAAGAAGACAACCTGCGTGGCAAGCCCTGATTGCCCCATTTGAAATTTTGCGCGTGATGCTTTTTATTTTGTTTGTTTTCAATATATTGATTAGTTTTTATTCCATGTACAGTAAAAGCGTGTGGTTCAGTTGGTAATGGTGCAGGTGGAAAAGGCTTTGGGGCCTGGGTTCGAATCCCAGGTCCCCCCATATTTCATGTTATTTTTCTTTAATTGATCAGGCGTGCACATAAGGCAGAGAGATCACCATGTACCCTCAAGGCTCCACCATTGGATCTCCAGATGGCCAGATCTAAAGGCCATCACACGAAGGACCATCATACGCCTTGATCAACATGCAGCAGGGATTTCAGGAGGTCAACGTGGACCAAGCTTGTTTGGGCCCAGAATTGTTGTTCACACCTCCAAATTGCTATCTCTCAGGCCTATATCTCTTTTCCTTTATTCTTTTTTTTCTTAATTAATTAATTTAATTACTTTTTTAACACCAAATTAATTTTTCTTTTTATCAAAAAATCATAAAAATAATTCTCATCCAATTAGATTTAGAATTTATTTTTTATACAAAAATTAATTTAATTAGTTTATTTAATTTTAGGGTAACTTTAATTATTTTATAAATAAATTAAAACAAATTAGAAAATTAGGGTTTTAGCTTAATTTAATTTCTATTTTCTTTTTCTTAAAAAATAACCAAAATACAAAAATAGGTCATGTAAATTATTTTCTTTAAATTAATTTAATCGCTAATTAGATTTGTATTCTTAAAATAATCAAAAACAACAAAAACAAGTTTTTTCTTTTAATTAGGTTAGACGGGGTCAAGACCCTAATTTCCTCTCGTTCTTAATTCATCGTGCACGCTTTATTATTTTTTACAATATTGATGTAATTGCTCATGGGATGTAATAGATTAATTAAGACTTTTTCGTTCATTTATCGTTTCTTTTTACGGGTTGTTTTTGGCTATGCAAATTTATACCTGAAGCCTTGTAATAGCGTAGCTTTACTTTCCGCACTTTAATTTTCGCAAAATGTTAAACTGTTAGATGTATGATATTAGGGTTGCATGACAAGAATGTATGTTAAAATTTAAAACGGTTAGCAAACCCTAAATGTGCAAAGATAATAACTTGAAATTGAATCACTCACACATGTGCACTCCTAGGGTACACTCCCACTTCGGTTGCCTTCGGTAAACTGTCATTAAGCATAGGATACTTTAGTGGTCGCTCTCTTGTCTAAACAAATATCAAAGTCCCGTTCGGAAAAGTTGCCTCAGAATGGTTGCCTCGGATACGTTGCCTCGAATATTGGTCTTAAGACATTAGAGTTATTACTAAGATGTCCTAGCATTGCTTTAGTGATTGTACGTCCCTTTCGAATTGACCCTTAAAACTCCAACGACTGTGCTACCTACTCACTAATAGTGGGATAGCACTGTCTAAAGGAAACAAGAACATAAATATTCTCTTTTTTTTGAGTAGGTAGATGCTAGTAGGTACCTGCTCAAACAAACAAACTTTTTCACACCATACACTTTCAAACAAACTTTTCAAACTAAAGTTTTCAAAACGACTTCGTAACACTCTTGAAGACAGAAGCAAGGGTTAAATCGAAGTAAAACAATTTTTTTTTTCAAATTAAACACACACAAGCAAATTTTGAAAATGATGAGCAAGTACCTAAGAGCCCGTGGAAAACTACGGATAGAAAGGGTGCTAATACCTTCCCTTTCTATAATCTACCCCCCGTACTCAAAATCTCGAAAAAGGGAATTTTTCTGTGCTTTTGTCCTTTCCAGTTGGATAAAATAAAAGTCGGTGGCGACTCTTGCTTACCGCGAAATTTTGCAAACACAAACGCAAAACGTAAACCAGCATTTTCAAAACAGTCCGGTTCTGGCCACCGTATCACAAGATGACTCTCCAAAGGATGAGCCATCTCACTTGGCGCCTCCACTAAGCATTTAGCCCTAGGCGCCATCCCACTTGGCACCTCCTCTCTCTTTTAGCCAAGTGAAAAGGCGCCTACAATTTAAAAGTGAGAGGAGGCGCCATCTCACTTGGCTCCTAGGGCAAAATGCTGTTTTTATAAATAATTCGTCTGTTTCTCCGTCATTTCTCACACTTTCTCGCACTGTTTTATTATTTTTTACTCTGTGATTTGCGTCATGACATCACCCATGATTTTTACCAAAGATGGTTACGTTATCTTCTCCGCCACAAAACCTCCGATAAAAATGAAATTCTGGCACATTCACTCTATGGAGCGTCTGAAGCGGGAGTTGATGCGATGGCTAGATGGAGACATCGTGGAGGGGAAAAAATTAGAAGGATTCAATGAAGACGAACAACAACCTCACATGCGACAGGAAGACCTAATGTTTGGTTGGAGGAATTCAAAACAGACAGCGATGTAATGTTGATGATACATGGGTCAGATGATATTGTTTTAACAGTTGTAATTTCGTAGACAGAATATCGTGTTTTTTTTGTTGTTCACGCAATGTTTATTGTAACAAATACTGTTAACGACAAACCCTAATGTTTACAACATAATAAATGAAAGATTTTATGTAATACAATTTTTATGTGGTTGAGGCAGTAGCCCGATTCGAACAATTTTTGCGATTGTGTCCGACCTGACGACATAAACCACACTTTCTTTCCAGCTTGTCAAGGGAGTCCATTTCGGTTGTGATGCGCTTACTTTTGGGATGACCCTTTTTATTCCTTTGCATTTGGTCATTGTGCCATACTATTTCGCCGTCGTATGCAGGCCAATAATCTGGTTTTGCTACCAAAGGGAAGTTGTTGTTGTAAACGTTGAGCAACGTTTCAGATTTGTAAATGTGTGACATAAGTTGTAGCGCGTCTTGATGAGTATAGGCACACGTGGAAATGACATGAGAGCAAGGCATACGACAGGCTTGAAACTTGCCACAATCGCACCAACGAGAAGGTAGTACAACCCTATATTCTTGTCTTGGCAGACCCTCGTTGTGGTCGATTGTCTCTTTCACAATGAAGTTGTGGCTGTGTCAGTCAAACCGTATAACCATATGGGTGTTGACTTTGGCACTTTCTTCCTTAATGTACTTCATGCAGCTTTTACTCCATAGTTGTCCAGATTGCAACACCGCATTCCACATTTCACCTCTTTTGACAAACAACGAAGCCATCCTAAAATATGTTGATTTTACCAAAGCAGTGAACGGGAGGTTTCGTATGCCTTTGAATACCCCATTCATCGATTCAATTAGATTTGTTGTCATGTGGCCCCACCTTTGGCCATTGTCGTATGACCTAGTCCATTTTTCTACCAGAATATTGTCGATCCACCCACCGGCTTCCGGATTTGACAAACGGATCTCGTTGTGATAATATTTGAACGTTGGTTGTGTCAATGCATATCCACATTCATAACCGCTTTCCTTAGTGTTTTGTCTTTGATCTCCCTCGTGAAATTTTGGACGATATGTCTAACGTAATATACATGCGTAGAAGGAGGGTCATGCCAACCGTTTGCAGGATTATTGTATGCACTTTCAATGGATGCATTTCTATTCGAGATCAAACAAAGATCTGGTTGAGGAGCCACGTGTGTTCGCAGATTTTTCAGAAAAAAGCTCCAAGCACCACCAGTCTCCCCCTCGACTAGGGAAAAGGCAATTGGGAAAATTTTGTTCCCATACAAACAAGTCCCATCAATTTGTATAATTTGTTTGCATGACGCAAACCCTGTGATGCAAGGTTGAAATGCCCAAAACACTTGACTGAATATTCCATTTTCGTTGAGTTGACTACCATCCGGGGCATATGCTGGCACTGTTTCCAGAATGTAAATAGTACCCAGAGAATAAGTCTGGAGTGCATTCAGGTAGCGAGGAAGTTCTTGGTATGACTCCTCCGAGTTTCCATATACCTTTTCAATCACCTTGGTCTTTGCTAACCACGACTTTAGGTAAGACGAAGTGTAGTTAAAAACTGTAGTGATGTGGGAGATTATGGTTTTCACCTTCAAAGATGGATCGTTGCTGACGAGTGGTAGGATTTCTTGACAAATGAGATCATAATTAAGTTTTCGATGATCATGTGATTGAGTAGAATTGACACAAGTGTGGGTAGACATGGAACCTATGACCCAACAATCACCTCTTAATTTGTATGATGCAGTGAGCTTGAACATACAATCAGGGTGGACACACTTGATCTTGTACCTTTCTGGATTTACACGGTCCACCTTAAAATCGACCGAGTTGAGCATGTGGAATTTTTTGATGGCTCTGATACATTCTTCTCTGTTACAAAATTTGTCTTTCTCTTTTAAGTTTTCATCCGACTGCATATACGGATTGAAAAATAAATCAGAAGACGGATCATCCCCGCCCATGTTGAAGTTTGTCATGTGCGGAGGTGGGGTATAGATCTCGTTTGCAGGAATACCAGGTATCCCTTCGTCTTCGGAATCATCATTGACCATTTCGTCAAACTCCAACTCGTCATCTTCTTCTTCTTCATCAACTGTATCTACTTCTGCTTGTTCGGTCTCCAAAGGATCAACCACCTGTGACAGCTGAGGCTCTCGCAACATAATGTACAACTCAATAGAGTCTTACCCAGAATACTCATGACTGGAAAACATATTCTGAAGATCTTCGTCATCTTGAACCTCAACCTTATAAAATATTATTTGGTTGTTACAAAAAAAAAACGGATTTTGATAAAATATTTGTGTCACGGGGCCTCGTCCAAGTTTGGCCTCCAATCATTTTTTGAAGTACAAGAAATTGGCTTTCCTGTTTAAACAAAATCAGATGTTGTCTGTGTCTCTAAACAGAAACCCAGAGGTGGGACAAATGTATGTCTCACCGTTGAAATGTGCACTGATGACATATTGGGGTGCAGAGGCCATTGTGTATGACTGTTTGAAGGTTTGAAGGTTGGAAGGTTTGAAGTTTATGAGTTATTTGCAGGAATTTTTGAATGTTATAGTGTTTGAGAGATTAAGTGAATCAGTGTTTTGATAAATGTAAGACTAAATAGGTCATACTGAATTTGAATTAACCAAGGATGTAACCTCTAAGGCTCATCCCATCACGTCCAATAGTGTTACATGCATTCAGAGATGCCTTCTCCAAGGCTTCCACCTAGCCTGCGCCTACTCTGCACCTACACTGTAACCTCTAAGGCTCCTCCCATCATGTCCAATAGTGTTACATGCATTCAGAGATACCTTCTGCAAGGCTGTCACCTAGCCTGCGCCTATTCTGCAACCCATGCCACCTCTTATTCGCCAATATGGATGGCGACACCTTTCAATTTTGTACTCTTTCGCCAAGTCCAATGGTGTCTTCCTTCATGTCCAATCGTGTTACATGCATTCAGAGATGCCTTCTCCAAGGCTGCCACCTAGCCTGCGCCTACTCTGCACCTACACTGTAACCTCTAAGGCTCCTCCCATCACGTCCAATAGTGTTACATGCATTCATAGATGCCTTCTCCAAGGCTGTCACCTAGCATGCACCTACTCTGCAACCCATGCCACCTCTTATTCGCCAATGGGGATGGCGACAACTTTCAATTTTGTACTCTTTCGCTAAGTCCAATGGCGCCTCCCTTCATGTCCAATCGTGTTACATGCATTCAGAGATGCCTTCTCCAAGGCTGCCACCTAGCCTGCGCCTACTCTGCAAGAATGACACTTATCATGCATGCATGCACCCACCTACCACCTCACTTACTTTATGAATTTTTTTTGCCTATAAATACAGAGCATTACATACTTCTCTCGCATCCACAATCGTCTCACTCTCTGCTACAAACTCTTTCATAATCTCTTACAATTTCAAACTCTTTTATAATCTCAGGAATTTTCAACAATGGCTCTTCTCAGAATGGGCGATTCTCACAGAGGCACAAGGGACAACATTGCAGCATTTGTAAGTTTCTTTTATAGTTATACATTTTTCATACTTCTAGTAATGCTTTGTTCATCTTACTTACTCTTACACCTTTTACATTATTAACTTAGGATACCAAAAGATTCAGAATCCGGTCACACAACTACCTTGCTCCAGACCCATTGATCGTACCATATCTGGAATACGCAGGTTTTGGAAACGTTATAAAGATCTCCAACTGCACAATTGATTCAAAGTTCATACTTGCAATGTTGGAAAGGTGGGGACTAGAGACCCATACATTTCACCTATCAGTAGGTGAATGTACCGTCACGCTCGAGGATGTGTACATGTTATTGGGTCTCCCTGTCGATGGTAAGGCTGTTAACGGGTCGGTTCAACAATACAATTCTCAGTGTGAAGAATTGTTGGGCAGGGATATGGTTGACAGTGGTAGTGCGAGAGGTCAGGGTATACTACTAACTGAGCTAAAAAATCATTATGCGACTCTGGAATTAAACGAAAATTTCTCCGAGCTAGCCAAGGTAATAAAAGATAGAACTTATATAATGATACTATTTGGAACCTTTTTATTTTCCGAAAGTACGGGAAATAGTGTAAATTTTATGTATTTAAATTTACTTAGAGACTTCGAAAAAACTAGAAAGTATAGTTTGGGTTCTGCTGTTTTAACCCACTATACAGTTCCTTGTGTAAAAATGCAATCAAGGAAAATGTACATTTTATGGCTGCGCTTTTTTACTTCAAGCCTGGGGTTGGTGGAGGATGGAGTCCCTAAACCCCGTCAACAATAACACATTTGTTTTCCCATACGCAACAAAGTAAGTCATCAAGTTATATCATTTATTACTATTCATCTCTTCACCAAATATATGATAAAAATAAAATATTTTTCATTTCCTTTAGGTATTGCGTGAGGGATATGGATTACGGCAAGAATCCAAGATTCAATTTCACACTATACCGCAATCTATTGGATCACCTTGGCCCGGATGATGTACGTCGTACCTTTCAACTTTTCTACTTTTAAATTATTTATATATTACGTTTTCATTAACCTGATTTAATTTTATCTGCAGTTTGTCTGGAGACCATATTTGGGCATGGGCCATGAACCAAACCCCGAGGATGCAGCAATTTGGAGCGCAAATACTGTAATCATACGGTTCAATGTTGTGGAGATGCACCACAGGGACCGTGTGAAGATGCAGTTTGGAATGCATCAAGAGATACCCAGCGATCCGAATTGTTTGTCCCCGTGGCATCTCAAAAGGGTCGACGCCCAATGGGATCTTACCAACTGAAAAGACTTTGCTCCAGAATGGTGTAAGATGTGGCAGAGGCGTCACCGACATGTCTTGCAATTCCCGGTTTTCCTCAACCATGGTAATATGCGACACACAGATCAGTATTTATCTTGGTACAGATCGGTTAATACCACTGAAATACACGTGTCTCATCCAAGGTATTTGGTTGACCCACGAACATAATGGGCACCACCCTCATTTCCCCAACAACAAACCCAACACATATCAACCTCCCACCACCCCCTAGACGAAACAGAACCACAAACACCCAACCACAGTCACCACCACAATACAATTACACCCACATGCCCCACAACCAACCACAATCACCACCTCAGTACCAATACCCCCAAATGCCTCACACCCAACCGCAATTTCAATCATAATACCAACACACACAATTTCAGTCTTCTGTATATCCCAATATGGGCCCCTCAACATCCAACCTTAGCCCTGATCTGGGAATGTCGGAAGATTATGAACCAACCGACCCAACTTACCATCAACCACAATATCACAAAACCACCCAACATTCTCAATACCAAACACCCCAAGATCCATTTCCTTTCTACCCCCCGTACTCAGACGACTAATGCTACAGACCAACCATGGAACCCCACCCACCGATAACACGATCAAACTTTGAGGGTATGGGTAACCGACTGTACCAAAGTGGATCTTCTAGATATGGATATCTGACTGATTTCATGGATCTGGAATGCATTGACTTCGTTGGGTCATCAACTCTGCCACAGCAGGAAACGCGACGAAACCCAGCACGGGAAAGGCGAGGACGGGGATGCGGAACCGGGGGTCATTACCGGGTTCCGGAGGACCACTGATTAATTGTTTTTTTACGTAATACTTATGTGTGTAATCATATTTTGTAAATAAAAAGTCAATTTTATTGATCCTATATCGAATACGTAACGCACCGCATTGAAAAAAACGCGAAAATTGCCCTAGAAAATGCACTAAGGCGCCATCTCACTTGGCTTAGGGCAAGCCCTAAGCACCTAGGCGCCAAGTGAGATGGCACCTCCCCTTAAAAAGTAGGTGTAGGAGCCAAGTGAGATGGCTCCTCCTTTAGGGAGTCATCTGAAACATGGTTATTTGCGTAATTTTTTTCGAAACATGATTATTTGCGAAAAAAATTTTAATACATAGTTGTTGTACCCCAAAATTTGCCCTCCCATACTCCTCAAGAAATTGCCAAGCCAAGCTACAAAATTCCCCAAGGGTTGTGCAGTGCAACAATCTCACATACAGTCAAAATTAGGGTTTTATGTCCTGATCAAGAAAATGGAACTTTCAAGGGTCCAATCAAGCCTCATATGCTTATAAACATGGTCAAGCATCCTCATATCAAGTTTCAAGGCATTCAGCTCAAAATTGCACAGTCAAAACCCTGAATTGCCCTACAGTCAACTGTAGGGGCAAAATGGTCATTTGGCAGTCAAAAGTTCAAATTTTTGGTCAACATATCATTTTGAAGCCACAAACATCATTTGATCAATGCTTGATCATGATTCTCAAAATTTGGCTCAGAAATCATCAAAGATGCAAAAGTTGCTATGTTTGGACAGCTGAAAAAGTCAACTGAAGTTGACCAGGGCATAACTTTCACATGGATTATCAGAAAAATTCCATCCAAAGCTCATTTTGAAGAGAAAGACATTTCCTACAACTCATCTTCATACTTCAAGTCCAAGAAATGCTCTCACAAAAAGTTATCAATTTCAACATTATAGGTCATTTTCAAAAGTCAACAAAAAGGGACTTTAAGTCAAAGACCATAACTTGAGATTGGTAAATCAAAATGACATGGGACCAAAGGCATTGGTTAAAGGGCTCAAAGACCTTTCCAAAATGTCCAAGAACATGTGAAAAGCTTAAAAATTGAGCAAGTTATGCCTTGTAGAAGTTGGGAAAATTTGGTGAAATGGCAAAAGTCAACTATCCTTGAAAATCCAATTTTGACAAAAGGGCCCCATTTTTCTCACTTTGTTCATTCTTGGCATGCCACACACGTGGCCCATGGTTGATTTCAAGACCAAATGTTGACTTTTTTATTTTATTTAATTTTTGAGGATTTAATTCATTTTAATTCTTTGAAAATTCAAATAAAATTTAAAAATCAATGAAATAGTGTCAAATGAATTTGGACAATTTCTATGAATCATGAACCAACTCAAAAATTAGGCTAAGGTTCATTTACACACTAGGTCTAGGTTTTGGCTAGAAAATAGGAAAAATGGTTAATGGATGAAACCCTAATGCCAATTCTTTCTCAAGCATGGATTAAGGTCAAATAGCAAGCCAAGTCTATTCCATAATGATCATTGAGTCAAACCCTAACCCTAGTGCAGCAAAAAACTCGTTCAAAGGCCATTGGGCAATTTGAAAAATGAACCATAAAATGCAAATCTGAAATCAATGCTAGGGATCTTTTTCAAGCCAAAATTTTTGTACCATTAGCATCCTGAGATAATTCTGAAGGCATTTCAACTCATAACAACAATCAAAACTCCTTGAACTGGTAGTTACAAGTGAAACTGTACAGCAAAATTTTTGAATTCGTGTTCTTGATTCTAAGCATCCTTTTGCATTTTTAATTACATATTCATACTCATGATGAAGTTTCCAAGCTGTCCATGGTATTTAATTGCATTTTCATAAGCCATACACGATTTTTCCATTTTCGAATTCTAGGTTTCCCAGCTTCTTAAATTGGGGCTTTTGTAAATAAGAAAAATCAGAACTTCAGAGCAACACCATCACACTCAGCATCTTGAGACGAAGAAGAAGACATACTCGCGCCTAATTTATATTAGGAAACGAGCTGTTCGCTATTTTTTCGTAGCTTACCTAATGCAACGTTTCAAAACCGTTGCTTTATTTGTTTATGTTTCAGGAAATTGGAAGGGATGATGGCGTGGCACAAGCAGACTGGGCAATTCGAATTCGCGCGCGCTTTAGTCATTAGGCGTTGGATTTAATTTATATTATTTATATTATGTTATATATTAAATGAAACACAAATGCTTCAGTGGTACAGCTGTTACGCTTGCAAGGCTTATGGCCTGGGTTCGAATCCCAGGCCTTGTAAAATTTCCATATTATTTTTCATTTGGTAATTCCATGCAGCGCTCACATAAGGACTCACCATGCACTGCAAAGTCAGTTCATCCACGTGTCCCAGATGATCATCCAAGGATCCAGAACAAAGGTACAGGATGGATGCAAGTCAACAGGCGCACACCTGAGTGGAAAAGTCAATAAATTGCCAGCAAATGGGCCAGGCTTGCACCTCCAAATTCAAATCCACACCCCCTGGTTCTATCTTTTTTTCTTTTTTTTTAATTTTCTTTATATTCTATTATTTTTAAATTTACTTGTGTTTTTATTTTCTGATTTAATTAATTCTTACAAAAATATAAAAAAAAAACATTAAAAATACAGAAAGGACAAAAAATATAATTAATTTTGATTCTTTTTTAAATAAATTAAAATGTAACTCATTTAGTTTAATTAGGTTTTAATGTTAATTTTATTTCTTTTTTCATAATAAAAATCCAAAAAATGTAGAATTAGGTTAATTATTAATTTTTTATATCCTTTTTAATTTTTTTCCTTTTTCTCACAATATTATTATTTATTATTTATTTTCTATAAATCAAAAATTGTATATAAATTAGTTTAGAGTTTAACTAGGTTAGAAATTAGATCTTTTTTTCATAATAAACTTAAAAAACATTAGAACTAGGATTTTAATTTTAATTAACTTTTCTTTTTTTCTTTTAAACCTAAAAAACACAAAAACATTATTTTTCATTTAATTTTTAATTTCCTTGATTAATTTTAATTATTTGTAAAAGGGTCCAAAGCCCTAATTTTGTTTAATCTTTTTATTTCGCGCATTGGTTTTATATTGTTTAAATACCTCTGTATATGCCCCAAAGCCTTGTAATAAGTTTAGATTTATTTCTTGCACTTTATTTATTCGCTTTATTTACTTTCAGTCAAATCGGGTTCGGTTTTTTTGGCGGTGTGGACCCGCGCCAGTTGTAACAGTTTAGCTTTAAATTCCCGCACTTTTAACTGTTAAATATGCATGAAAGAATGAATGCCCAAAAAATAAAAATCGAATCGTTAGATCACCATTGCATGACAAGACAAACAATAAACTGAAAAT
The DNA here is from genome assembly GCA_948472305.1 of Vicia faba. Lineage (NCBI taxonomy): Eukaryota > Viridiplantae > Streptophyta > Magnoliopsida > Fabales > Fabaceae > Vicia > Vicia faba. The sequence continues at coordinate 1,694,706,573 of OX451737.1, read as the reverse complement.
GACACACAATTCGCACACACCACCCCTAGGGTACGCCTCACTGTTGCCTTTCGAAAGGTGGTCGTCGAGTATAGGACGTTTTAGTAAGTCCTTATGTCCATGACATGATCCAGTTGCCTCGAAACGGTTGCCTCGGAAAATAAAGGATCAATGGCATAAGGGTAGCTTCTAAGGGATCCTACTGTTGCTCTGGTGACCACCACGTCCCTAAAACTCGAATTGACCCAAACACCTCCAACGGTGATGCTACCTACCTCTCAATGGTGGGATGGCACTACTTTAAAAGGACATTTACACAGACGAATTCCTTAGGGTAGGTAGACGACTCATGGATACTTGCTCTCTTCAAAAACAAATCAAAATCTTTTCACACCAACACATTTTCAAAAGCTTTCAAAGCAAACTTTTCAAACACTCTGACGTACGAGTTGAATTGAAACTTTTCAAAGAAACTTTTTAAACCCACATTGAAAAGCAAGCAAACATTTTTGAAAACACATTGAGCAAGTATCTAAGAGCCCATGGATAACCATGGATAGAAAGGGTGCTAATACCTTCCCTTTCTATAACCTACCTCCCGAACCGAGAGCAATCTCTTTAAAGGAATTTTTCTGTGCTTTTGTCCTTTCCATTTGGAGAAAATAAAAGACGGTGGCGACTCTTGCTTACCGCGACATTTCGCGAACCAGCGTTAAACAGTCAGTTCCAGATCCACCGATCACAGAACTGGCGACTCTGCTGGGGATAAACTTAAAGTGAGGTGTACCTTAGGACTAAGATCACTGTGTTTTCAATTGCTTTCCTTGTTTGCTTTATTATTGTGGGACCGTCTCGGGAGTTCTATAGATCCTAACCCGGATCTGGGGGATACCTTCTTAGAAAGTAGCAACAAGGCTGTGAGGGAACTGTGCGGGGTATACCGACATGGTTGAAACAGTCTGCTACGTTGATGTGGCACTTTGGTGTGTACCGGTAACCCTTGAGTCAGTCAAGGAGAGTACGGGGCCTCCATGTGGTGTCATGAAGCATCAACAGACCTTAGGAACCTTAATTGAACAATCTTGGCCTCTTTAGGGTAGTGAGATAACTGACTTTGGTGCAGTCCGAGGTTGGTTGATACTCGATACTACACTCAATTGAGGGTTGCTTTCCTGGGATATTTCGGTCGCCAGTTCAGTGGCTAATCGAAACGATGAACAATGAAAGCAATCCCGTGATATTGGGAACCTTAGAACCCGGTTACTTTGATAGGACAGGTTGAACCCACCAACTTCAAGAGGGTACTACCCAGACTCCATGCTGGCCTAAACTTTAAGGGCTTCTCTTGTGTGACTTGTGTGCCTTCCTACTTGAACTACTTGCAGGCTTATTACCTGACATTTGTCTTTTGCAGGTTGTGTTTGCAGTCCTTAATTAGGACTCATAACAGGGTATCCTAAGTTTCTTGCAGGTTTTTGCTGTCCTTAATTGGGACTCATAACAGGGTTACTCACATTACCCCGTGCATATCATGACATCATACCATTGCATACATCCTAACCTATTTCAAGGATCTCAAGGGCTTGTAATGCAGGTCACATAAATCAAACATCTAGCAAGGGGCAAAGAGGATTCATTTTCCTCTAGCCAAAGTTGTCAGGGGCTATGACCCACTAGATATGGTGAGCTCTGACTCCTGAAGAAGGTTCCCTAACCAAGATTGTTTGGAAATCAAAACCAGACATGGTGACTAAAGTCAGGGGCTATGACCCACTTGATATGGTGAGCCTTTGACTCTTGAAGAAGAGTTCTCAATAACATGGGTGTCCTTCAATCAAGCTCTAAATTCCAATGCTAACAAATTTTCTTGTTTACCCCGCGAGATCCTTGAAAACATTGCATGCATATCATACTCATCCTTACATAACAGGCATCTTTGTTGCAGGTCACTTACCTTTCCCGCTGTTTATTTCGGCAATGGTTTCACAACAAGACAACCAGGACCTTCTTGCTCAAGAGACTCGGTTCGAGGAAATCCTCCTGAATCTATCCAAGGGGCAGGAAGAGCTAAGGACACTTATCATGGAGACTTTTGTCAGGAACAGTGCTGAGGATGAAAGGCTAGAACACCTACGAGCTGAGGTGGATGCATTGAAAGCCCAAATGCTGGGGCAGATGACTGCCATTCAGGGTTTAACTCAAAGACAAGATGAGCTCGGGGTTCTCATCAACAAACTGCTTCAGGGTAACCAACTGGGGCAAACATCTAAGGGTAAAAAGCCAATCATCGTTCAACCACCTTTGAGACAAAGAGGCAAGGAGAAAGCTCCTCATATGGCTCCAGTATCACCAATTCAGCAGCAACTTCACCAACTTCAGGCAGACAAACCCAGGAGGCAGTTCACCCCGCTCAATATGTCGCTGTTTCAAGCTTTACAACGCCTGTTGAGATTGAACCTGATCACATTAAGGGCTCAGCCCCAGAACCTTAACACAGCACATCCTGCTTATGATCGCAATAAAAGGTGTGCCTACCACTCTGCCTGCCCAGGACATAATGCAAACGAATGTTGGGCTTTGAAAAACAAGATCCAGGACCTGATTGATGAAGGAGCACTGGAATTCACACAAGATGGTCAGGCTGAATTTTTCTACCATCCCTCCAAGGCTCACCATTTGAAGTGACAAGCCCTGAGACTAGAAATTTTTGTTCATTCGAATGTTCAAGTTGCAATTTTCTTTTGTTCAAACATTTACTCATTGTTAAAACATTGTTATTTCATTAATGCATCGCTTATGTCTATTTTGAATCAATATATTCGTATTCACTATACGCAAATTATTTTCATATTTGTCCTGATGTCAACTCTTTCAATCAATAATTCTAAGCCTCTTGAGGGAGGATGACGAAAATGATACCATAATCTACAGTATGCTTTTGAACAGACCCCGCTGATGAGGTACAGGCACAGTTTCAATCCCTAAACACTGGAGTAATAAGGAAGGTAATCCCTCGTCAACCCATCAGAGCCAAAGAAGTAGGAGTTTGTATTTTCGAAAATCAAAACCCTTAATCATAACCTGGGGCAGGGTAGTTCTCTCAGTCGATCCAAGTGCACAATGAATGTCACTAAATGAGTTTTTCAAAAACAAAAGACAGTGATGGTTCCGAATAATCAATAACGAAAGGCAGTCATCATATCTCAAAAATAAGAACCCAATAAGTCAAAACCTATGAAGGAGACTTACAAAACTGGGGCATCCCGCTGACTGTAATTCCAAAAAAGGAAACAGTTCAAAAAAAAAAAGGGAAGAAAGGGTAACAAAAATCAGACGAGAAAGAGGTCATACAAACCCTCAACAAAAACAAAGATGACTGCCTATTTGAAATAAATTGTCAACATTCAAACCACCGCTGGTATATCAAAGCAAAGACTCAAACAAGGTCTAACGTAGGATCAACTGAGTTTAGGTTTGGAGAACATCACGAAGAGTGGGTGGGTACAAATAATTTGAGCCTTTATCCTTTGTTTCCTAAAACCATGAACCAGGCCACATTATAACCCTTAAAAAGTCCTAGCTGAAGTATGGGTTAGTTCGAAAGCATACTGTTACGAAAGGTATCCTGACTCCTTAAGGCCTACGGTAAATACGGAATTGACATCACGTTTTACAAACATTCACTTGTTTTATGAAAAAGAATGCATTTTCAAAATCTTCAAGACAGACATAAGCTTTGCATTTTTAACATAACTTTGTTTGCATGTGACTTTTTGTTTGAACAGCATAGAAATTCGCATGACGAAAGTCTAATGAACAAGAGTATCTCCAATCAAGGGGCAGACATGACCATGGTCCTTCATCTGGGGCAATCCAGTCAAGATTCGGAGAATCTCTCAAAAGGCCAAAAAGCCTGGGGCAAATCTCTGCCTGAGTCACTTGGGGCAATCCAGCAACGAATCTTGCACGATCAGACACCTTCTGACAATATGGTGACACCACCAGCCTGGGGCAAATCTCCGTCTAAGTCACTTGGGGCATTTCAACAACGAATCTGGCCTGATCAAACACCTTCTGGTGGCAAAATACTTCCAACAGGGGCAACTCCCTACATTCTGAGAACGTGGACACAGTCGGAAAAATACTGCGCATCATCAAAGACCCGCTAGGTTGACATGCCTAGGCAAAAATAAGGGCTTCCCGGCGAACCAAAAGGGTTCGGGTAAAATGAAGGGATGAAACGAAAAACATGTACACCCGGCAAGTCGAAAACCTGAAAAGGCGGCTTGGGCAAAAAGGGATATCCCGGTGGACTGAAAACCCGAAAGGACAGTCCAGGCAAAAGTTAGGGATCAAAGCATACGACTATGTTCCGGTATCTCGTCACTTGCCTACCCGAAGATTTGTCAATCACCCATACAGGTATCCTCTTCCCTCATCTCCGAAGCAGGGGCAATAATGAGTTATCCAGGCGATCCATTTGCTCTGCCAGCCAAAGTACAAAGTAAAGATTAACATAAGGATGATTACCATCTACCTTTACAAATTCCAGATCGTGGACAATCGTCCACTTAATCCAAATCATGTAACCCTACCCCGGTTCCTTCTCAATTCTCAGACAAAGTCATACACAAACTTATTCTAAGTAACCTTACCCCGGTTCATCAAGAAATCTTACACGGATCTATCTCCAGGTAACCTAACCCCGGTTCCTCCAGAAATCTTACATGGATTTATCTTAAGTAACCTTACCCCGGTTCATCAAGAAATCTTACACGGATCTATCTCCAGGTAACCTAACCCCGGTTCCTCCAGAAATCTTACATGGATTTATCTCAAGATGACCTAACCCCGGCTCATCAAGAAGTTTTTACACGAACTTATCCAGGTAACCTAACCCCGGTTCCTCCAGAAATCTCACATGGAGTTATCTCAAGATGACCTAACCCCGGCTCATCAAGAAGTTTTTACACAAACTTATCCTGTCGTAACCTAACCCCGGTTCTTCCAGAAATCTCACATGGATTTATCTCAAGATGACCTAACCCCGGCTCATCAAGAAGTTTTTACACAAACTTATCCAAGTAACCTTACCCCGGTTCCTCCAGAAGTTTTTACACGAACTTATCCTGCTGCAACCTAACCCTGATTCCCCCCAGAAGTCTTACATGGATTTAGCTCAAGATAACCTCACCCCGGTTCATCAAGAAGTTTTACATGAACTTACCTCACCAAGCAACCCTACATCGGTTCCCTCTCTTCAAGATGCAGTTTTACATGGACTCGTCACCCAGAAACCCTACACAGGTTCTCCCTTTCCAAAAAAAAAAAACGAAGTTTTACACGAACTCATCATCAAAGTAACCCTACCCAGGTTCCTTCTCCATTTCAGATACAGTTTTACACAAACTCATCAGCATGCAACCCTACACAGGTTCTCCTTCTCCGGACGTAGTTTTACACGAACTCGACATCAAGCAACCCTACACAGGTTCTCCCTTTCCAAGAACGCAGTTTTACACGAACTCGTCATCAAAGTAACCCTACACAGGTTCTCCCTTTCCAAGAACGCAGTTTTACACGAACTCGTCATCAAAGTAACCCTACACAGGTTCCTTCTCCATTTCAGATGCGGTTTTACACGAGCTCATCAGCAGGCAACCCTACATGTGTTCCCTCTTTCAACTTACAAAATTACAATTCAAAATCTCCCCAGGAGAGTCCAATCCAGCTCCCCCAGGAAAGGTGGAATTAATCTTCCCAAGCAGTAAGCTTGTCCCCAGTAAATTCTGGAAGCTTATCCTTCACAGAACACGAACGCGTCGTCTGGTTTGATTTAAAGAGTTATTTCCTCAACAGGATATAACTGGGTTATCCTCAGCCAAAAGCCAAGGAAAGGTCGTCGTCAATGGAGTTCTTTCCTACCCCCAGCGAAGTCTATTAACACTTCCAACAACAAAGATATCCCCAACAGAGTTACTATCAACGTTCAGCAAGGCATCACTCTTCCCACAGAGTATTGCTTTCCAGCATGATCGCTAGAGTATCTTTTCTCCCCGCAGAATCTTCCATTCGCCAAGTGTATTCCGCAACGGAGTCATCTTCTCCTACTGGTATCCTTGCAGTTATCATCCCCAGCGGAAGCAAAATCTATTCTTCGACATCAGCCCAGGATACGACTTCCCGGCACCCGTCAAGGATTCACTTTCCTAAACGAAAACATACATAAAACATCACATACATCATTATAGCATGCATAACGCACTGCATCGTACAGATCTCATTTATGTTGAGAACATCATTGCTTGATCCATATCATGCATTGCATATGACTGACTTTTACCTTTCAGGAAAGATCCAGTTAAGTTCTCAAGCTACATTTCAAGACCTAGACCGGTTCAGTTAAATCGCCCCAAGATTTTTCTGATTGCTTATCCAGTCAAAGGCCTTCTCTGGTTCAGTTAAATCGTCCCAAGATTTTCCTGATTGCTTATCCAGTTGAAGACATTTCAAGACCTAGACCGGTTCAGTTAAATCGTCCCAAGATTTTCCTGATTGCTTATCCAGTCAAAGGCCTCCTCTGGTTCAGTTAAATCGTCCCAAGATTTTCCTGATTGCTTATCCAGTCAAAGGCCTCTCTGGTTCAGTCAGATCGACCTTAAGATCTCCCTGATTCTTATCCCAGTAGAAGACACCCGTCGTTATAGACACTCGTCGTTATAGACACTCGTCGTCATAGACACTCGTCGTCATAGACACTCGTCGTGATAGACACTCGTCGTTATAGACACTCGTCGTGATAGACACTCGTCGTAATAGACACTCGTCGTAATAGACACTCGTCGTAATAGACACTCGTCGTAATAGACACTCGTCGTAATAGACACTCGTCGTGATAGACACTCGTCGTAATAGACACTCGTCGTTATAGACACTCGTCGTTATAGACACTCGTCGTTATAGACACTCGTCGTTATAGACACTCGTCGTTATAGACACCCGTCGTTAAAGACCACCCGTCCATGAGGATAACCTGTCAGTAGAGACAACTCACCGACCTTTCTATATTCCAGACCCAGCTCCTGTAACCAGTCAGGACACATCTGTATCAAGCGTCTGAAAGTCAGCTCCTGCAACGTGTCAGGTACTCATTTTTCTTTTGCAGGTATGCAGGTTCTCGCTAAGGAATCTCTTACGCGGTCAACATCCAGATGGCATCTATAAGCCCATCATCCTATCCAGCGACCTCCAAATGGCATCTATAAGCCCATTCCCCCATCATTGCTAACATGTGAGTGCAAATTTCTGGGCACTCTAGTGTCCAATCTTCTTCTACCCTCGGATTACGAAAGGCACGTCAGCCAATCTGCATCCTCAGGTCTAAGAAGATTGAACAGGGGCAACTGTTGTACCCCAAAATTTGCCCTCCCATACTCCTCAAGAAATTGCCAAGCCAAGCTACAAAATTCCCCAAGGGTTGTGCAGTGCAACAATCTCACATACAGTCAAAATTAGGGTTTTATGTCCTGATCAAGAAAATGGAACTTTCAAGGGTCCAATCAAGCCTCATATGCTTATAAACATGGTCAAGCATCCTCATATCAAGTTTCAAGGCATTCAGCTCAAAATTGCACAGTCAAAACCCTGAATTGCCCTACAGTCAACTGTAGGGGCAAAATGGTCATTTGGCAGTCAAAAGTTCAAATTTTTGGTCAACATATCATTTTGAAGCCACAAACATCATTTGATCAATGCTTGATCATGATTCTCAAAATTTGGCTCAGAAATCATCAAAGATGCAAAAGTTGCTATGTTTGGACAGCTGAAAAAGTCAACTGAAGTTGACCAGGGCATAACTTTCACATGGATTATCAGAAAAATTCCATCCAAAGCTCATTTTGAAGAGAAAGACATTTCCTACAACTCATCTTCATACTTCAAGTCCAAGAAATGCTCTCACAAAAAGTTATCAATTTCAACATTATAGGTCATTTTCAAAAGTCAACAAAAAGGGACTTTAAGTCAAAGACCATAACTTGAGATTGGTAAATCAAAATGACATGGGACCAAAGGCATTGGTTAAAGGGCTCAAAGACCTTTCCAAAATGTCCAAGAACATGTGAAAAGCTTAAAAATTGAGCAAGTTATGCCTTGTAGAAGTTGGGAAAATTTGGTGAAATGGCAAAAGTCAACTATCCTTGAAAATCCAATTTTGACAAAAGGGCCCCATTTTTCTCACTTTGTTCATTCTTGGCATGCCACACACGTGGCCCATGGTTGATTTCAAGACCAAATGTTGACTTTTTTATTTTATTTAATTTTTGAGGATTTAATTCATTTTAATTCTTTGAAAATTCAAATAAAATTTAAAAATCAATGAAATAGTGTCAAATGAATTTGGACAATTTCTATGAATCATGAACCAACTCAAAAATTAGGCTAAGGTTCATTTACACACTAGGTCTAGGTTTTGGCTAGAAAATAGGAAAAATGGTTAATGGATGAAACCCTAATGCCAATTCTTTCTCAAGCATGGATTAAGGTCAAATAGCAAGCCAAGTCTATTCCATAATGATCATTGAGTCAAACCCTAACCCTAGTGCAGCAAAAAACTCGTTCAAAGGCCATTGGGCAATTTGAAAAATGAACCATAAAATGCAAATCTGAAATCAATGCTAGGGATCTTTTTCAAGCCAAAATTTTTGTACCATTAGCATCCTGAGATAATTCTGAAGGCATTTCAACTCATAACAACAATCAAAACTCCTTGAACTGGTAGTTACAAGTGAAACTGTACAGCAAAATTTTTGAATTCGTGTTCTTGATTCTAAGCATCCTTTTGCATTTTTAATTACATATTCATACTCATGATGAAGTTTCCAAGCTGTCCATGGTATTTAATTGCATTTTCATAAGCCATACACGATTTTGCCATTTTCGAATTCTAGGTTTCCCAGCTTCTTAAATTGGGGCTTTTGTAAATAAGAAAAATCAGAACTTCAGAGCAACACCATCACACTCAGCATCTTGAGACGAAGAAGAAGACATACTCGCGCCTAATTTATATTAGGAAACGAGCTGTTCGCTATTTTTTCGTAGCTTACCTAATGCAACGTTTCAAAACCGTTGCTTTATTTGTTTATGTTTCAGGAAATTGGAAGGGATGATGGCGTGGCACAAGCAGACTGGGCAATTCGAATTCGCGCGCGCTTTAGTCATTAGGCGTTGGATTTAATTTATATTATTTATATTATGTTATATATTAAATGAAACACAAATGCTTCAGTGGTACAGCTGTTACGCTTGCAAGGCTTATGGCCTGGGTTCGAATCCCAGGCCTTGTAAAATTTCCATATTATTTTTCATTTGGTAATTCCATGCAGCGCTCACATAAGGACTCACCATGCACTGCAAAGTCAGTTCATCCACGTGTCCCAGATGATCATCCAAGGATCCAGAACAAAGGTACAGGATGGATGCAAGTCAACAGGCGCACACCTGAGTGGAAAAGTCAATAAATTGCCAGCAAATGGGCCAGGCTTGCACCTCCAAATTCAAATCCACACCCCCTGGTTCTATCTTTTTTTCTTTTTTTTTAATTTTCTTTATATTCTATTATTTTTAAATTTACTTGTGTTTTTATTTTCTGATTTAATTAATTCTTACAAAAATATAAAAAAAAAAACATTAAAAATACAGAAAGGACAAAAAATATAATTAATTTTGATTCTTTTTTAAATAAATTAAAATGTAACTCATTTAGTTTAATTAGGTTTTAATGTTAATTTTATTTCTTTTTTCATAATAAAAATCCAAAAAATGTAGAATTAGGTTAATTATTAATTTTTTATATCCTTTTTAATTTTTTTCCTTTTTCTCACAATATTATTATTTATTATTTATTTTCTATAAATCAAAAATTGTATATAAATTAGTTTAGAGTTTAACTAGGTTAGAAATTAGATCTTTTTTTCATAATAAACTTAAAAAACATTAGAACTAGGATTTTAATTTTAATTAACTTTTCTTTTTTTCTTTTAAACCTAAAAAACACAAAAACATTATTTTTCATTTAATTTTTAATTTCCTTGATTAATTTTAATTATTTGTAAAAGGGTCCAAAGCCCTAATTTTGTTTAATCTTTTTATTTCGCGCATTGGTTTTATATTGTTTAAATACCTCTGTATATGCCCCAAAGCCTTGTAATAAGTTTAGATTTATTTCTTGCACTTTATTTATTCGCTTTATTTACTTTCAGTCAAATCGGGTTCGGTTTTTTTGGCGGTGTGGACCCGCGCCAGTTGTAACAGTTTAGCTTTAAATTCCCGCACTTTTAACTGTTAAATATGCATGAAAGAATGAATGCCCAAAAAATAAAAATCGAATCGTTAGATCACCATTGCATGACAAGACAAACAATAAACTGAAAATGACACACAATTCGCACACACCACCCCTAGGGTACGCCTCACTGTTGCCTTTCGAAAGGTGGTCGTCGAGTATAGGACGTTTTAGTAAGTCCTTATGTCCATGACATGATCCAGTTGCCTCGAAACGGTTGCCTCGGAAAATAAAGGATCAATGGCATAAGGGTAGCTTCTAAGGGATCCTACTGTTGCTCTGGTGACCACCACGTCCCTAAAACTCGAATTGACCCAAACACCTCCAACGGTGATGCTACCTACCTCTCAATGGTGGGATGGCACTACTTTAAAAGGACATTTACACAGACGAATTCCTTAGGGTAGGTAGACGACTCATGGATACTTGCTCTCTTCAAAAACAAATCAAAATCTTTTCACACCAACACATTTTCAAAAGCTTTCAAAGCAAACTTTTCAAACACTCTGACGTACGAGTTGAATTGAAACTTTTCAAAGAAACTTTTTAAACCCACATTGAAAAGCAAGCAAACATTTTTGAAAACACATTGAGCAAGTATCTAAGAGCCCATGGATAACCATGGATAGAAAGGGTGCTAATACCTTCCCTTTCTATAACCTACCTCCCGAACCGAGAGCAATCTCTTTAAAGGAATTTTTCTGTGCTTTTGTCCTTTCCATTTGGAGAAAATAAAAGACGGTGGCGACTCTTGCTTACCGCGACATTTCGCGAACCAGCGTTAAACAGTCAGTTCCAGATCCACCGATCACAATAGTTATTCCAAAAAAAAAATCGTAGATCTTACTATACGTCATTAATTTTTCATCCTTCTATTCTATACCACTCTCATAAAATAAAATTAAATAAAAGGTAGATAAGTAAAACAAGTAAAGACATACATAAAGTTCACTAATTTTATACATTTGAACTGAACTGGTGATGCATGTGACATCACCATCAGCATGCACAATTACCTTCATGAACTCCGTCTACCTTTTTAGCCTCACATACTAGTCTGCTCAAAAATGAACAAACCCAGTATAAAATAATCAAATCAAAATGGTAAAAAAATATATTTAGTTCGGGTTTATTTGAGTTATTTTGTAATAAAATTATGCAGTTTAATTTGTAATTTGTATTTTATAAACCGTAATAGACTCAAATTAAACCACACTATATTAGAAATCAAATTTCACTTAAATCACATCCAACTCAAACTCAAACTATTATGTTTGTCTTAGAATTACGAAATGATTTTCTCTTCATCACACTTAAGGTTTCAATTTAAGTTCTCAAGTCTCTCATAGTGATATCATGTCTTCTAATCTTTTTCTTTTTCATGTACATCTCGCATTTTTTCGCCAGTATCTCAGCTCTTGTGTTTTTTCTTTTCATCTTCTTATTTTGATTCTATTATTCTTTCTTCCAATTACGTTTTTAATACACATCTTCTTTCTCTGATCTCTCCTCACTCGCGCTCTTACTTTTTTATCTTCTCTAATCTTTCGTCTCATGTTTTTCTGTTTTGTTATAATATTTTTATATTATTTTATATTATTATATTATATTTTTTATTTCACTTTTCAATAATCTTATTTTTGTATATTAGATAAAAATTTATTGTCTAAATATGATGAATTTTATTGTTATTTATTAATGCATAAATGACTAAATACAAAATCATGTTGTCATTTATATGTGTATGTATGATTCAATAATTTTTTTTTTGTAAAACACTGAATTAGTCGAACCAATCTAAATCGCGTTGACTTGGTTTCATTCGGTTCAATTTTATTTCTAAAATCCAACTGAATCAAACGAACGACACACTTTTTTTCTCTTGTAATTCTAATGACATTTTACGTCAAAACCGCTCAAATTACATTAAAAAAAACACCCTATCACATACCTTCTTAGATTTTATATAAATTTTCTATGTGCATTCTAGCAAAATATGAAAATTTGAAAATTTCTGATTCTTTTTGTAGTATTGTCTTTATAGTAGATTTGTAAGAAATAATGATCAGTTGGTTTTTCAATATATTTGTAGCCAAGATTGTGATTGTAGTATTGTTTGTTTATTGTTGTGCAATGAGAAATTCTATTTATGAAAAGATCACCAACTCTGTCTTAGGTGTTGGACCATAACCTACTGTCGAAGTTAGAGTGTCTATGACCTCCTTGAATCATTTATCTGACTCATGCATTATGCATTTCAAGATAGTAATGCTTATGAATTTTGTTTATCCTTCTTATTGTTAAAATAAAAGATTTTCAAGAAAGATGATTTATAGAAGAGAAAAAGAAGAAGATAGAGAATTGAGAATTTACTATTTTGATTGTTTTCTCACTTATTAATTACAAACTCAGCCGCTTTTGTATAGACAAACAATGCCCAAGCCCAATTAGATAAAAATGTTAAAGTCCATAACATGATTTCGACAGACTGCAATATCTACTGTATTCGACTTTGTCGAACACAATTTATAACCTATACAAAAGCTATTCGACATACACCACACATGCATTTCGACAAAACAAGAATTATACATTTAACACACCCCATAATTCATGTTCTCGAGACTTCTCATCCCGATGCTTTTCTTTAACTCGTCGAATCTGACTTTCTTCAGAGGTTTGGTAAATATGTCGACTAGTTGTACTTCTGTCTTGCAATGCTTTATATCAAGCTTCTATTTGTTGACTTGATCCCTCAGAAAATGATACATTATTTCTATGTGCTTACTTCAACCATGACACACTGGGTGATTCGCCAAGTTTATAGCTAATTTATTATCGACAAACAACTTCATCTTCTTAGGTTCCATTATCCTGAGTTCTTCAAGTAGCATTTCGATCTGTGCTGTTTGGCATGCAACATATAATGCAGCCACATATTCTGCTTCGCATGATGACAAAGCCACAATGCTTTGCTTCCTCGAACTCCAAGAGATTGGAGCACCTTCAATCATGAAAATATAGCCTGCAATACTTTTCTTTTCGTCTTGATCTCCACTGAAATTTGAGTCAGTGTATCCATGAACTTGACATTTGTGCTGTTCTTCGACTTCTTTGGTAACAACACACCATGATCAATAGTTCCCTTTATGTATCTCAACACCCTCTTTACTGCAATGAGATGACATTCTTGTGGTTTCTCCATAAACCTATATACTTTTGACTCCTTCCCTTTGACGTCGAATCCAGGTGGTTGAGTAACGTAGACTTCTTCTTCCAATGGATCATTCAAAAATGCTAACTTTACATCTAATTGATGCATTTTCCATCCTCTATATGTTGTTGTCGAAACAACCGTTCTGATTGTTTCTAACCTCGCAACAGACGCATATACTTCGTCGAAGCCAATACCAGGTTTTTATAGAAAACCTATGGCCACTAATCTTGCTTTATACTTTGCAATCTCACCATTTGGCCTTCGTTTCAGCTTGTAAATCCACGTTACATCGATTGGTTTCTTGTTGGTTCTTTCGACAAGCTCCTAGGTCTTGTTCTTCTCAATAGCTCTAATTTCTTCTTTCATGGCTTCATACCAATTCGAATTGCTCAAGGCTTCGCCCAAATCAATTGGTTCTGCTTCAGCCATCATCATGGCTTCTTCGATTAAGTCACCATCTGCATCAACTACTTGATCTGGAAACCTTTCATATCCAGTTATCCTGGTCAACTCAGTTCTTGTTCTTATTGACCTTCTTTTATTCTGCACGGGAGGTTCTTCATTTTGACTGGTTGAAGTATCACCTTGTTCATTTCGACTAGTCGAAGCTTCATTCTGTTCATCTTCATTGAACACAATTGTGACTGTGTCTGATTCTTGTCAAACTGAACTTTGACTCCAGTCCCACCCTTTGCTTTCGTATACAAGAACATCTCGACTGATCACTAGTTTATCTTCGTTTGGCGAATACAACTTGTATGCACCAGTCGGATGATAACCTATGAGCACCATGACTTCACTTTGATCATCCAACTTCTTTATCAATTTTTCAGGTACATGCCTGAAGCACATTGATCCAAAAACTCTAAGATGACTCACATTTGGCTTCGACCCTGTCCAAGCCTCATGCGGTGTCTTATCGACCATCTTCTGTAGGATCAAGTGCTTACCGCTGAGCTAAAAGCAATTGCTTGTAGCCAAGGTATAACTTTATTTCCATATAGTAAGAGCATTTTCAGGGGTTGCACTTAGTTTACTAAGCGCCCATGGGTGGGATGTTAAGCCCTTCGAATCCCTAAGGTTGACACTGGATATTTTAATCCAACATCTTCTTCGTTGGGCATCTATTTAGAATATATTATTGTCGAAGATGCTTCAGCCTAAAATCTATTAGGCATATCTTTAGCTTTCAACATACTTCTCTTCATGTTCAGTATACTTCTATTCTTTCTCTCAACTATGCCATTATGCTGAGGTGTATATGGTGCAATAACCTCATGATCTATACCTTTATCATTACAACATCTAGCAAATTCAGTAGAAGTATATTCACCACCACCATCAGTTCTTAACTTCTTCAATTTGCAGTCACTTTGTTTCTCAGCATACAACTTGAACTGTGTGAATACCCCACTCTTCCTTTCAATAAGGTAAATATGCACATGTCTGGTGAATTCATCAATGAAAGTAAGGAAATACTTGTTACCTCAATTTGACTTTACTTCAAAGGGTCCACATACATAAGAATGAACCAGCTCTAGTTTTTGCTTTAATTTCACTGGCAAGTCATGTTTGAACGCCTTCCTAGCCTGTTTTGCTTTGCAGCATTCCTCGCATACCTGCTTTGGTTCCTTTACATACGGCAACCCAAACACCATCCTTTTCTGATTGAGCATGCATAAAATTTTGAAGTTTACATATCCATACATGTGGTGCCATAGCCAGTTTTTGTCTTCTTCTGTAGTTGAAGCAAGACATTTGTAATCTGATGTGTTGAGTTCAACTTTGAACATTTTGTTCTCCGCCAATGGTGTTTTCATTATTAGCCTCCCGTCAGCCTTATATACCTTCATCTGATTTTTCTCCAGCTTCATATTGAAGCCTTTTGCAAGTAATTAACCTACACTTATCAAGTTACTTGTCATAGAAGGTACATATAATACTTCAGTGATAGTAGCTTTTCGACCATCCTTCCTGACAATTGAAATATCTCTTTTACCATTTGATTTGATGTGCCTGCCATCTGCAAACTTTATCACCTTTTCGACTGACTCATCTAACTTGGTAAACCATTTTTTATTGTCAGTCATGTGGTTGCTACATCCTGAATCCAGATACGACATGTTATTTTTCTCAGTGTTCGACTGAGTGTTCACCATCAACAACACATAATCTGAATCATTATCTCCAGATCGTGCATATTAAGCTTCATCACTATCTTTCGCCCTCACAACTTTCTTTCTTCGAGAGTCTCTAGAATAGTGACCAAAACCTTGACAATTATAACATTGCACCTCTTTCGTGTCAACTTTCTTCCCAGAATACTTGTTGCCCACACCTTTCTTGATCGAATCAGTATTATTGCTTGACTTTTCATCACTAGAAAGATTCTTTCGCTGCTTCGACTTCTCTTTTCCAGCTTTCTTGCTGAATCTTGATTGCAGTGCCTGTTCAATCACCTTCTCTCTTCCTGAGTTTCTCTACTTCAACCTCATTTCATGAGCCTCCAATGAAGCTTGAAGTTCTTCCAACTTCATCTCAGATAGAGTCTTGGCCTTTTCAATTGTCACAACAGTGTAGTCAAAATATGCAATTAAAGATCTCAACACCTTTTCTATCTTCTACAGACCCAAAACCGATTCACCACATGCCTTCATCTGGTTTATTAGCGTCACAATTCTTGATAAATATGCAGAAATTGATTCATCTTCTTTCATCTGAAGCATCTCGTATTACTTCTTTAGCGTCTGCAACTTCACCTTCTTCAATTTCTCATCTCCACCTTACAAGTTTTTTTAGCTTTTCCCAAGCCCCTTTTGTTGTTTCTTCTTCAATTATTTTCTCAAATACATCAAAATCCACACACTGGTGAATCAAGAACAATTATTTACCATCTTTCTTCCTCTGATATTTGTACGTAGTTTTCTGGGCTTCCGTCGCATTTGCTTCTAGTTCTGACACTCCATCATTCAAGATTTAAACAACATCTTGAAATCTGAAAATAACATTCATCTTCGCAATCCACCGCTGATAGTTTTCACCTTTGAAAACTGATAGATTCGCTGGAAATTGTGTTGATGTTGTTGTTCCGTTTGCCATTAGATTCTCTCTGAATCACAACCGAGCTCTGTTATATCAATTTGTTGGAACAAAGGATTTTCAAGAAAGATGATTTATGGAAGAAAAGAAGAAGAAGAAGAAGAAGAGAGAAGAAACATAATTGAGAGTTTGTTATTTTGATTGCTTTCTCACTTATTAATTACAAACTCGATAACCATTTGTATATGTAAAATGCCCAGGCCCAATTAGACAAAAATGCTAAAGTCCAAAATATGATTTCGACATACTACAATATCTGTTATATTCGACTCTATTAAATACAATTTATAACATATACAAAAACTATTCGACATACACCACACATACATTTTGACAGAACAACTAACACTTATAAGATCAAGAGGTGTAAAATCAAGGCTTAACACCATTCTTAAGTAATTTGACAACAATACGATAATCACAATTACCATATTTACCAATATCATTGAAATTATCAATTAATTGACGCATTAAAGATTCACTTTTAATGTGAATTAAGTTGCATGACGCCGAATTAGATGGTTGATTAGAAATGTGTACACCTTCCAAGTAAATTTGATTTTTTTAATATATTTGATAAGTAATATATTTAATTCAATTCAATATTACATTAATTATGAAATATATCAAAAAGTCAAATTTGCAACACTTGTCTACTTGATCTGATTCCTATACAATAAAATTCAATGCACTTTTTGAAAAATTTCCCCCAACTTTGAGTATTATTACCTCTTTTTGTATGTGTTTTAATGAAATCAAGCTCTTTTAAAACGAGACTTGGATCTTAATATGATTTTATCATGTTAATTGAGTCTTTAAGTTGAATACAAAAGATAATTTTAATTATTTTAGCAAATTATTTAGAAAATAAGAAGTTTAACCGTAACAATTAATTTAACTAAAAAATACATTAGAAAATCTAAATCAACTAAATTAGAAAATCTAAATCATATATTGACTAAATTATAAGGTAAGAAATAATTAACTAAAAAATTATACAATTTTTTATTTAAAAATAAAAGGGAATTTCATATTCTACCTCGTACCTTTTTAGCGCACTACGCGAAAATTTTAAAATATCTCCTAAAATTGAAAATATATTTCCAATTCACACCATATTAGATATGAAATACGTATGAAGAGTTTGGTGTAAACCAAAAATATAACTACGTTTTACAACTATAAATATATTTTCGGTTTTTAGACGCACTAAAAGGCACGTTGTCTCTTCCCCTCCTTTTACGGTAACATTTCAAAACACAAAACACAAAACGCTCAAAAACTCTCTCAAACTCATTTTTCACCAAATCAAGACATTTGTAAAAAAAAACTTGTTAGAAATCATCAAACATCAGTTAAATCAAGCAACCAACCCCAATCAATCAAGGAAAATCAACCACAATCAATCAAATGTGTGATTTATGTTAGAAATTGGGATTTTGTAGTTTGTTATCAATATTAGGAATGTGTAAAAAGGTGTTGTTAATGTCATTTTTCATGATCAATGAGATTTTTGGTAGATCATTTGGTGGTCTAGATCGCTATTAACGGGTTTCTGAAATCGCAGGGAGAACCGAAAATGTATTTTCGGTTTTAACAAGAACAAAATCGCAAGTGCATTTCTAGTTTTAGTCTATATTTGTTTTCAGCTTTGTTTTGAACATTAGTACTTAAGTTAACATTTTTTCATACTTCTACATGAGCAATGACTGAGAGACCATCTCGATTGAGGCTCGACAGGGTTGCATAACATGCCTCTGTGCAGAGAGACAGGAGTCAGGCAACCCAACCTCCTATTGTCTCTAGACAGGTCGTATCAGATGTACCTCCTACAACTTCAGCCTCTGGTGTTCATGCTTCTACTCCTACGATATTGTCCTCCTGCAGCAGGTGAGATTCTCTAGTTCATTTGTATCCTCCCCCGTCCTCATGCAAACACACTTCTCCACTGAGTTTATTTGAGGCGGGAGAGATGTCTGGTTCTCAGGCGACACCAGAGGCCCAACCACAACCTCCATCACAACCTCAGTCCCAGACGACACCTGAGGCGACTCCCCAGTCATTCTAGGGACCTGAGGCGGCTCATGAGACGACACCTGAGTCTGCATAAGCACAGGCTGCACCTACGGGGCCTCGGGTTTTTGGAGGAGGATCGTCTGATTTATCCCTTCTTCCTCTTTACCATGACCATGTTGCTAGATATATCTGGGACGGACATGTATGAATTTTGAATTTTGATTTCTATTACATTTTTGTTATCAATTTTATTATGAATTTTGAATTTTAGTATGTTGATTAAATTCTTCAAAATATTTATGCAGGAACGTGATACGCTCAAGGTCATTAATAATGGGTGGAAGATCAGTAGACTCGTACCCCCTGTTGAGCCATGGTTTGATGAGCTTCTATTGCTTACACTGTTGAAAGATTTGGCCCTGTGTGGATACATCGTGTCAACTTGGGTATGATTAACGCGTTTCTGTGAGGTAGCACCATGAGACGTCGTTGTTTCATCTACCACATGGTGAGATGATGATCACACTCGACAAAGTCGCGTATCTGTCGGATCTTCCGATTAGAGTGACATTCTTGGATCATGAGAGGATTGATAAAGATGAGGCGTTGGATATGTTGGGAGTTATCCCTTAGAGTGCCTTAGGAGAGATTGATAAAACCCATGGTAGCCACGTCAAGTATATTTATTTGGATACAGTGCTCACAACTGAGATTAGGCGTGCACGAGAGGCCCACATTGATCCCGAGTAGGTTACCATTCACTAGAGGTTTTCCATGAGAGCATACCTGTTGTATCTTGTTGTCACATAGATTTTTGTGGACATTAGTTCCACTTACACCCATATCATGTACCTACGATACTTTGATGATTTTTAGCCGATCCACCAGTGGAATTGGGGAGCTGCTTGTCTGATTTACTTGTAGACGAAGTTGGGTGAAGGAATTAAGTGGAATACGAGGTAGATGACCAGCAGGATGTCACTCTTGGCGATATAACTTCTTGGTCTTTGTGGGTTTTTGTTAATTATTGTGATTCTGGAATTAACGATTTAATTTTGTTATTTCAGGGATGGATCCTACAACACGTCCCCTGTATCTCGGGTTGGTCACTTGCTACGGGTTATACTGAAGATAAGTCGCATGCCTGCACATACGACCCGCTCTGAGTGAACCAGGCGATAGAGTCATCCCGGGTGTATATTGACCGACCGGTGCATGAGGACATACACTTATGTTCATATGTTGACCACCGTGTGATGATGCCATTTGAAGAGGTTGCGTTGTTTATGGGTTGGTTGGCCTGCGAGATTCGTAAGAAGGCTGCTTATATGCTTAAGTGGGTGATGCATCAGTTCGGGTTCACCAAAACCATTCCCCGGAATCCTACTGTATATGCTCCCCCGATGCTGAAACCGAGAGATATGGATGCTTTGTTTGATGATTTTGAGAATCATCTTGTTCATGATGAGGCCAGGAGTATCGAAGCGTCTGACGGCTGAAGCTACGGATACGATTACATGATATGGTTCTTCTGGGTGTCCCATCAATACATGGTACAAGATTCTCAAGGGAACCCACTGAGACCAATTCATCAGGAGATCCTAGAGGACGAGCAGGCTAGGGCCGATCATGCCATTGACGTGTTGCCTAAGTATCGTTGTATCATGGAGATTGAGCGTGATGGTATTGATATGGGTCTGTTTCCTGATGGATGATGTTAGAGGTGTTCTGGATGCCATCATGGTGGGGGTTCGGGAGGCTCTGTGTTAAAGGAGGCAGCAAAGGAACGCCTCGAGGGTGAGAGGCCGACTCATCTGCCATACCCAGTAGTATTTGATGATGTATTTGTATTTTAGTTCTAATTTTTTCTTATTGTATTTGAATTATATTTTTTGATTATTCTTTTATCGAACACGAACACTTTTTGTGATGTATACTACTATATACACACACACACACAGATGTGTGTGTGTGTGTGTGTGTGTGTGTGTGTGCGCGCGCGCGTGCGTGTGTGTGTGTGCGCGCGCGCGTGCGTGCGTGCGTGCGTGTGTGTGTTCCAATTGTCTTGGTTGTAGAAATTGTACACTTCTTATATTTAAATTGTGAAATAACTATAAAAAATAATATTTCTCTGCCTAAATTTTTTCTGCTATCGACAACATTACAATCAAAAATATATTATCGATTTACAACCGCGAATATACTTTTGATTTTCAATTTTTTTAACAAAAAAAATATGTATCAAAAATATATTTCCGATTTTAAAAAAACATTTTAAGAATTGCGTAAAATATTTCTTTTAAATATATAGTAGAATAAGAAATTCTCAAATAAAAATATACAATTCTATAAAAAAAGAAGTTAGTAACAGATAAAAACAATCTGAATAGACAGAAAGCAGTAGGCCCATAAGCAAAGTGGGCCATCTGACATTTTTGTAACTACTATACAAAGATCTGTGATTTACTAACGTTATTAGCATTGCATGAATACCACGTGTCGTTATATCATGACATTTTATCCACTTATGTCATGTTCTTATCCAATCTCTACCGTTTATGATTTGACATAATTTTACCATCTCTGATCTCATTTATAAAACAAAAAATAAATTAATTTCGTAACTATGTATATATAATCTATATTTTGTTTAAATATATTGTTTATTAATAAATTTAAAAGACAAACTTTTTCTTATAAAGAGTATTTTCTTACAACGTGACGTTTCATATACTCGTGTGGTATCAAAACTCAACACGTAGAAGTTGTCAACTTCACATTTCATAAAATATCATGGTAAGTTTTGAATTTAAGTTTTTGTATTATTAAATACTACACTCTTATGACACATTTATAAATAACAAAAATAATTTTTATAATTATTAAGAAATTCAATTAAATATAATTAATTTTTTAAATTTTGATGAAAATATTAATTAACTTTACTATAATATTTTTTTATTAACTTTAATAGAATATTAGAAAATAAAATAGAAGCGCATATTAGAAATTACAACATTAAATAATTTAATGATAATTGATTTTTATTTATAATAATGACTAACAATTGAAATATTTTTGTTGTTGTTTATAAATATGTCTGAAAAATATACTAAATGTTTGTGTAGATTTGATTGGAGTTATTTTACTGATGATATTAAAGACGGGGAGGTTTTATTATAGAATAGATAGATCTTAAAGCCACATCAAGTAAAATAGTCAAAAATAAAAAATATATTCTAACAATCAACATGCATTTATAACATTTATTTTTAACACTTATAATTTTTTAACACCGAAAACAATTGATTTTTTATAAAAAATTTAAAAACTTATAAATAACCATATTATATCTTCTAAATTTATAAATATAATTTTTAAAATAATTAAATTTGTAATTCAAAAAAGAATAACCACACATATTGTTGCTGGTCCTAGTTTAATTTCAATTTTTGTATAAACTTATAAAACCGTGCTATTATGTAAATTAGCTTGAAATTTGTGAAAAAAACGTTTAATTCAAAAATGAATTTTAGTTGTTAATATTGTGAAGTTTTTAATATCTATCACAAAAATATTACAAAAATATATTTATTAAATAACAAAAAAATGCATGTATAAAATAAATTAGTATAGAGATTAATTACTATATATTTATAAAAAAATTTATACAATCAATTTATCATTATCATTTATTTGACTTTTTTTACACATTTAATAAGTAATTTATGTAGTCTATATGTAAATTAAATATATTAATTATTAAATATATTAAAAATTTTAAATTAATTATTGAGAATTCATCAAAACTTATAATAAATTTCTATCAATCTTGATGAACAAGATTGTTATCACTCACACAATAATAAAAAATAAAAAAAATTTAAAGAAGAAAATAATTAGGTTTTTTTGTAGAGTTTCTCTCTGCTCACAAACTGTGGAAAAAACTTTTATTCACTTGCAACTACAAATACTGTGAATGAATGAATGAATGAATACAAGAATAAGGGTTACTCCCTCTATATATAACTTTAGGTTAGCTTGCACTCTTAGCCAAAAGCTCAAAACTATAAAAGCCTAAAATACCTATTTTGGAACTAAATCAAATATGTGTGAAACAACTTCTTCGACATACTATCTAGACTAATTCGACACATATACATACTGAGTGTTTCGACACACCTTGTGCTGAGTAACATCCCGCTTCGACACAAGGAATTATACATTTAACATACCACCTAATTTATTGTGTCTAAGCTATCTATATTCATATAGCTCTTAGTCTTCTTAATACTTCGATATGCACACCCTTCGTCATGATGTCTGCAATCTGATTCTCAATTCTGCAGTGTTCCAAGTTTATTTTCCTTCTGCTACCTGCTCTCGAAGATAATGGAACATCATCTCGACGTGCTTACTTCGACCATGTCCTATCGAATTCTTTGCCAAATTGACAGCTGACATGTTGCCGATCTTTATGGTAATTGCTCCATGATTTTTACCCGTAATCTCTTCGACCAAGTTCACCATCCATGATGATTGATATGAACAAAGAGAATCAACTATGTACTCTACTTCACCCGATGATAATATCACTACTGGTTCTTTTCTCCAACTCCAAACAACTGGTGCACCATCTAGCATGAACATGTATCCTGTTGTGGATTTTCGATCCTCGGCATCACTACAGCAACTTGAATCAGTGTATCCAACTAACTTGCATTTTGTTCCTTTATCAGCTACAAAAAAAATGCCATAGTCAAGAGTTCCTTTCAGATACCTCAGTACCTTCTTCGTCGCTGCTAGGTGTGATACCTTTGGCTTCTGCATTAATCTACTTACCATACCTACACTGTATGCTAAGTTAAACCTTGTATGACAAATGTATCTTAATGAACCAATAAGTCTTACGTATTGGGTTGGGTTGAAATCATCATCTTCTGCATCTTTCGGCAGTTGCAGTCTTGGTTCTGCAGGTGTCGAAGTCGAGTTGTATTCTTCCATCTCAAATCTCTTGAGAATTTCACTTGCATATATCTTCTTTGATGCATCAACGAACCTCTATTGCTCTTGTAGAATTCAATGCCAAGGAAATATGAAATGTCACCAAGATCAGACATTTCGAATTTCTTGCTGAGATCACCTTTGAAGTCTTCACTCTCATTTTTGCAGCTACCTGTTATCAACAAATCATCAACATGGAGACATAGTATAAGCAATTCACTATTGCTTCTTCTTACATATACTCCATGTTTAATTGTGCACTTCACAAATTCTTTCTCCCTTAGAAAGTTATCTATCTTCTTATTCCAAGCTCTTGGAGCTTGCTTCAATTCATACAGGGCTTTATGCAGTCTGTATACCTTTCTCTCTTCGCCATGCTTCACAAAGTTAATTGGTTGTGCAACATAGACTTCTTTGTCTAAGGGTTCATTCAGGAATACATACTTCACGTCCATCTGACATATGTGCTAACTGTTCATTTCTGTTAGACCAACAACCAACCTGATTGTTTCGATCCTAGCCACAGGTGCAAATACTTCATCGAAGTCAATTCCTTATTTCTAAAGAAATCCTTTCGCCACAAGTCTTACCATGTGTCGAGTTACTTCCCCTTTGGGATTCAACTTCACCTTGTATACCCATTTCACATTGATTTCCTTCTTGCCTTGAGGCAATTCGACAAGTGACCAAGTGTTTTTGTCTTCGATAGACTTCACTTCTTCATTCATTTCTTTCACCCACTTCAAATCCTTCAATGCTTCAACTACATTGACTGATTTGACATATGCATAGAAAGCATAATGTACCAACTCACCTTCATCATTGACCACATCATTTGATGTAATCACACAATCTTGCAACCTTGTAGGCGTGTGTCTTATTCTCTAAGGTCTGCTTGTACCTGGTTGATCTATAACTTCCTTTTGTCGAACTTCTCTTTCAACTTGAGTTTTTGGTTCTTTAACTAAGATTCTCACTGAATCTTTCTTGACATTTTCAGTCCACTCTCATTCCTTAAGCTCATCTATGATCACGTTCCTGCTGATTACAATATGTTTGTTCATTGGGTAAAACAACTTGTAACCTCCTATCAAATGATATCTAACTAAGATCATTTGAGTCAACTTATCGTCAAGTTTTCTTCTCAATTATTCTGGCACATGTTTATGTGCTATAAATCCAAACACTTTCAGATGACTTAAGCTTGGCTTCACACCAAACCAACATTCTTCTAGAGTAATTTCTTCTAGCTTCTTCGTCGGACATCTGTTTAAAATATATGTTGCTATCGACATACCTTCTCCCCATAATTCTTTGGGTAGATGCTTGCCATTTAACATACTTGTTCTGGACTGGGCTCGACTGGCCCAATAGCATTGATAAGGCCCAATCCAAACGGACTTGCTGGGGGTCACGCCGACCAAAGGGTCACAGTCGTGCCCGACGTGCTCCCTGGGGCTACTTGCTCGACCTCCTACTGTCCAGCTCGACCTCAGCTTGAGCACCTCTCTTAGGGCAGACTCAGTCCACCGCATTCTCAACGGGACTCCGAAAAGACCGCGTCTCTGTCCGCCCGCACTTCACGCAGAACATCCAGGGAGGGGACCACGTGCGGGTCCCCACTACGCACGTAGAACCTGGCAGTTCCTCCATTGGGCCAAACCTGCCCGGCCCAATGAAGGATCCTTGGCCCAGCGCTGGGGGATATAAATACCCTCTGTTTCCAGAGGGTCAGGTATTCATCATTCTACCCATACTCTTACTATTGCCTGCTCGTGCTCTCACTCACTTCAGCATCGGAGTGTCTTGCAGGTACCCCTCCACCTCGTTCAAAACTTCAGCTCGGAGCCAGCCGTGACGGTCCAAGTCTGATCAGGTTAGATCAATACTTCTCACCATATTCATGATGATTCAATTCTTCCTTTCTGCGGTTCCATTATGTTGTGAAGTGTAGGGTGGAACCACCTCATGCACAATCCCTTCTTTCCATACAATGCATCAAATTATTTCGACACATATTCTTCACTACCATCAGTTCTTAAAACTTTGAGGTTTCGATTATTTTGCCTTTCGACCATAGATTTAAACTTGGAAAATACCTCGATCACTTCACTTTTCTTCTTGATCAGACGAGTCAATAGTTTTCGACTGAAATCATCTATGAATGTGACAAAGCATTTGTTACCTTCCATTGAACTCACCTGAATTGGTCCATATACATCAGAGTATATGACTTCAAGGATTTCCTCCGACTTGCTTCCTGCATCCTTGATGAAGTTGTTCTTGTGCTGCTTCGACTGCACACATTCCCCACACACCTCGTTTAGAATGTCTATTTATGGTAATCCTAAAACTATATTTCTTCTCTTCAAATCTCTGATGTCTTTGAAGCTGAGATGGCCAAGTCGATAATGCCATATCCACTCATCTCTGCTAGCTGCAGTTGCAAGGCATTTATGCTCCATCACATCAAGTTCAATATTGAAGGTTCTATTATGAGACATTGGAGCCTTCAAGATTAACCTTCCTCTTGCGTCGATGACTCTCATTATCTTATCTTCTATAGACACTTGATAATTCTTTTAGACCAAATGCCCTATGCTGAGCAAGTTGCTCTTCATTCCTGGTATGTACAACATATTAGAAGTTATTAACCTTTTCGATTCTTCCTCGTAATCAGAACATCACCAATACCTTCAGCTGCTAGAGCACTGACATTTTCAAATTTCACCTTGTTTTTTGTTGAGGGTTTTAGGTTGACAAACCAATCTTTCCTTCAGATATGTGTGATGAGCATCCTGAATCCAAGTACTATTGGTCCTTGAATCTTTCTTCATCTTTTGTTGTAACCATCAACATCATCTCTTCTTCTTCTTCATACTTTGCAAATTTTGCATCACTTTTTTTACTCTTTCTCTTTTCTGGACAATCACTAAAATAGTGACCATACTTCTGACAATTATAACACTGAATGTGACTCTTTGGTTGCCTTAATAATAGGGTCTTCTTTGATTCGACACAATTCCTTTCTTCTGGTTTCCTCTGCCAGTTGAATCATTGTAGCCATCTCTACCTTTGTCAAACCACTTTCCTTTGCCTTTACTTTCTTTTGCTGATTGTGTCTGTAAATCCATATCACTCTTCGACTTGCTTGCAACTCTTTCAGCCATTCGTTGTTCATGAGATTTAAGTGTCCTTTGAAGCTCTTCTTTTGTTAACTTCGACAAATCCTTCGATTCTTCTATGGCTACCACCACATGGTCAAACTTAGGAGCCAAATACCTCAAGATCTTTGAAACAACAACTCTTGTTGTTAACACTTCTCCATATACCTTGATTTGATTCACTAGTTTCGTAAGCCTAGTGAAGAAATCAGATATGCTCTCGCTATCTTCCATCTGAAGCAATTCATACGTTCTTTTATGAGTTTATAACCTCACCTCGTTCAAAACTTCAGCTCGGAGCCAGCCGTGACGGTCCAAGTCTGATCAGGTTAGATCAGTGGCGCCGTCTGTGGGAAACTAGCTTCCCCGTCTTGCAAACTCAAAGACCAAAGCTCAAATTCAACTACCTGTCATGGCTGATCAAGCTCGCGACGAGCAGAACGTCCGTGTCGCCGACACTAATAACGGAACCGCGGACAAAAACGGACATCTTGACAACGCCGGCAATCCCGGCCACAATACCATTCTTGCAACAACCGCCCCCGGAACTTCCTCCTACAGGGACGGAGCTACTGCATCATCCTCCTCGCTCCCACCACCACTCGAGGACGACCCGGCGGCCCTCGCCCACTACAGAGCCTCCCGGTTCCAGGAAGTCCCCGTCCCCTCCGGGGCGGATGCCACAACACAAGCGCTGTTCGCAGCAATTAATCAAACGAACTATCTCATCTTCGCCCAAGGAGAGAGATTAAAGGCGCTTGAAGACGAGCGAAGACCCCCGAGGAGGCATCGGAGACCACATACTCCCCCTCCTCGAGTGACTGAAGCTCGACACCCTTCTCCCCCGCAGAGACACTACAGGGAGACCTCTCGAAGCCCATCTCCCCGGCCAAAACAGAGACGGCCGTACCTGGAGAGGCAGCTCATCATCCAGGCCGGAGAACCCAGTCGCGACCCGGCGGTACTAGAAAGAAGGCACTCCGGGGATGGGCGCGTGAAATTCAACAACCGAGCATCCCGCTCGAGAGAAACTCAGCACGATCTGGACCGTCGTGCCAGACAATATTACAGGTCCCCATCTCTATCTCCGGAGAGAAGCAACGAGGACGACCCCCGCGGTCCCCTGTCACAGGCTATTATGGAGGCACCCATCCCCCCGGGCATGGAGAAGCCCCCACACTTGAAGGAGTACGATGGAGTCGCGGACCCGGTCGACCACATAGACGGGTTCGAGGCTATGCTTCATTATCACAATGTCAGGGGGCCCATCAAGTGCCGTGTATTCCCCACGACTCTCAGGAAGGCGGCAATGGACTGGTATAAAGGACTCGCCCCGGGCTCAATCACGTCGTGGCAGAACCTGAAGAACCAGTTCATCAGTTCCTTCACAGCTTCTCGGCGCCATCCGAAGACCGAAGCGGCCCTCGAGGCCATCATCCAAAGACAGGATGAAACCTTGAGGGAATTCATCAACCGCTTCAACCGGGAAGCAATACAGGTCCCCTGCGCGGACCATATGAAAAGATACTTGCTGGAGAGAGGGCTCCTCCCCGGAACAGAATTCAGAAAGGCTGTGGGTATCGAGCCACCCCGAACATTTGATGCCCTCCTCGAAAAGGCCCGAGCATACATGGACTACGAGGAGAGGGAGGCGGCCAACAGAGCCCGAGATTCCAGGACTCGTGGTCCCAACATCAGCTCGCGCCAAGAGGCTCCTCCTCGACGAACCGGTGAGAAAAGGAAGGAAGACAAACCCCGAGAAGTCCAGGAACAAAGAGGACCTTCGGGACGTTTCACCGAGTACACTCCGCTCACAGCTTCCCGCGAGCGCATCCTGGCGGAGTGTGCCAGCACCGATTTCAAGGACGGCGATGTCAAACGTCCCCGACCTGCTCCCGCTAAGCCCGGGGCAGACAAAAATAAATACTGTCAGTACCATAGGAGTCATGGTCACCTGACTGAGGATTGCGTCCACCTCAAGGACGCCATTGAAACCCTCATCAAGGGAGGGAGGCTCGCACAGTACCGGCGAAGCGACGCTCCCCGTCGTGACGCCCAAGAAGCCAGGGAGCCAGAAGAAGACGCCCGACCATCTGACGAGTCGGTACCCATCCAAACTGCCTTCTCCGTGACCAGGCCCGAGGATTTCGACTTCTCCGAGCACCTGCAAGAGCCACTTACAACGCACAGCAGGTGGGAATACTTCCCCTCCGCCCTGGTCATCAACGGCGGCGGATTCAACGAATTGACCATCAATTCATCCAAAAGGAAGCTGGACAAACTGGTCGACGCGGCTCCCCCGCAAACAGTGACGTTCGAAAGGGTGAAGGGCAGGTCAGAGCCCATTACCTTCTACCTGGAAGAACTCCCCGTCGGAGCCCCGAACACGGTCATCCCCTTACTGATAAGGGCAAGAATGGCCAATTTTGATGTACATCGCATCCTGGTCGACGAAGGGAGTTCCGTCGACGTCATGTACAGCCAACTGTTCCAGACCCTTCAGCTGGACGACTCCCATCTTTCGCCATATGTGGGTTCAGACTTACAAGGCTTCAACGGCTCGACCTACAAACCCTGAGGATATGTCGAGCTTCTGGTTACGTTCGGGGAAGGGACGGCTACAAGACAAGTCAAAGTACGCTTCCTTGTCATCGACTGCCCGTCTCTATACAACTGCATCTTGGGGAGACCGACACTGGCAGAGCTGACGGCGGTACCCTCGACCGTCCACCTGAAGATGAAGTTCTACACCAAGAGGGCACGGGTAGCCACTATCCAAGGAGACCTAGCCGCTGCCCGCAGGTGCTTCAACGCCGCTTCTAAGGGACGTGATACCGTCGACATATGGACCAAACCCGCCAAAAGGACAAAACAGGAGCCTGACAGGAAAGCATCCCCCGAGGAAGAAGTCCAGAAAGCTCCGCCAAAAGTCGATTCCATAGCTCTGGACACCCGCTTCGACCAGGACGAGCCATCCAGCAGCGAGCAAATCCCACTCCGACCAATACCGGACGGGGATTTTGAACTCGTTCCCCTCGGCACAGACCCGACCAAGGGAGTGAAGATTGGCAAAGACCTCCCCGACTTGGCCAGGAAGCAAATCAAGGTCTGTCTGCGCGAGAATGCTGATCTGTTCGCCTGGAGCGCCGCGGAGATGCCCGGACTCGCCATTGATCCAGCCGCTAGGGCCATAGTACAACGAAGGCGTAGGCAGTCTCCAGAAAAAACGGAGGCTGCTGAAAAAGCTGTAAAAGACCTCCTAGAGGCAAATTTTATTTCTGAAGCCCGGTATTCCACCTGGCTGTCAAATGTTGTACTCGTGAAAAAGAATAATGGAAAATGGAGGATGTGCGTTGATTATACCGATCTCAACCGGGCTTGCCCGAAAGATGCTTTTCCCTTGCCTAACATAGATATGCTGGTCGACAACTCCGCCGGCTACAAAACGTTGTCGTTCATGGACGCCTACTCGGGCTATAACCAAATCCCGATGGCCCTGGGCGACAAACACTGCACGGCATTCATGACCAGCTCGGGCAGCTATTACTACAACGTAATGCCCTTCGGACTGAAAAATGCCGGGGCAACCTACCAGCGCATGATGAACAGAGTTTTTAACAAACAGATCGGCGACATGCTCGAGGTATATATGGACGACATGATCGTCAAGTCCCGAGCAGACACCGACCACGCAGCACACCTCAAGACAGTCTTTGCCCAAGCAAGACAATGTAAAATGAGGTTCAACCCCGAGAAATGTACGTTCGGGGTTAAGGCAGGAAAATTCCTTGGATTCTATCTAACAGAACGGGGAATCGAAGCCAACCCCGACAAATGCCGCGCGTTCTCCGACCTTCCAACACCGACGTCGAAGAAGTCGATACAAATCATGAATGACATGCTCACGTCGCTGTCCCGCTTCGTCGCGAGATCCGCTCAGCACGCCCTCCCCTTCTTCAAACTCCTTCGAAAGGAAGCAGCCTTCGAATGGAATGAGGAATGCGATCACGCACTACACCACCTAAAGCAAAGTCTGTCTCAGCCGCCCGTGCTATCTCGACCAGACGACGGGGAGCCACTGTATTTGTACTTGGCCATTTCGAACGAAGCCATCAGCGCGACCCTCGTCCGCGAGACCACCGACGGACAGAAGCCCGTCTACTTCACGAGCAAATCCCTGCAAGGACCCGAGAGCAGATACCAACAGATAGAAAAGGTGGCCCTGGCCCTCGTCAACGCGGCGAGGAGGCTCAGACACTATTTTCTGGCCCACACGATCATTGTGCGAACCGACCAACCGGTGAGACAACTCCTAGGTCAGCCAGATATGGCGGGCAGAATGTTGAAATGGTCCCTGGAACTCTCTGAATTCGACATTCAATACGAGAGTAGGAAAGCCTTGAAAGCGCAGGCCCTGGCCGACTTCGTCGCGGAGATGACCACTTACGACCCACCCCCAGGGAAGGAACACAAGTGGACCATCTTCGTCGATGGAGCATCCAGCTCGTCTGGAAGTGGCGCAGGAATCCTTTTGGAAAATGAAGAGGGCGTAGTGATCGAGCACTCCCTAGCTCTTTCCTTCCCGACATCAAACAATCAAGCAGAGTACGAGGCCCTGCTCGCAGGATTGAGGTTAGCCGAGGACCTGGGAGCCCGCGAGGTACAGATCTACACCGACTCCCAACTTGTCGCCTCCCAAGTCCAGGGGAATTACCAAGCCAAAAACGACAACCTCATCGAGTACTTGAACTTGGTCAAAAAACACATGACAAAGTTCGTACGTGCGGAAATCTCACACGTTCCCCGCGAGCAAAACACAAGGGCAGACATATTGTCCAAACTCGCGAGCACGAGGAAGAAAGGCGGGAACAAATCCGTCATCCAAGAATCTCTGGCACGCCCGAGTATCGAAAGATCCTCGACGCCGGTCGAGGTGCACGCCATTGGAGACGCCTCGTCCTGGATGACCCCGGTTTACAATTTCTTGACAAAGGGCGAACTTCCATCAAACCAATTCGAGGCGACCGTCACAAAACGGAGAGCATGCTTCTACGTGGTGCTCGAGCACAAACTGTACCACAGGGGATTCTCCATCCCCCTCCTAAAATTCATAGACGAATCCACCGTCCCCGAGGTACTGCGGGAGATACACGAAGGGATCAATGCCCAGCACATGGGCGGTAAGTCCTTGGAGAGGAAAGCCCTTCGGGCAGGATATTACTGGCCGACGATGCAGCAGGATGCCAAGGAGCACGTTAAGAAATGCGACAAGTGCCAGAAACACGGCGACATGCACCTCGCCCCGCCTCACGAGCTGAGCATACTATCGTCCCCATGGCCATTCGCGTGGTGGGGTATGGATATCCTCGGACCCTTCGTGCAAGGGACTTATCAAAATAAGTTCCTAATCGTGGCGGTCGATTACTTCACGAAGTGGATCGAGGCCGAGGCCCTCGCGAAGATCACCTCGCACAATATCCTCCGCTTCTACAAAAGAAACATCCTCGCCAGATTTGGGATCCCGAGTGCACTGGTGACCGACAACGACACCCAATTCACCGACCACGGATTCCAAGACTTCGTCACCAAACTGGGGACAAAACAACACTTCACTTCGGTCGAGCACCCTCAAACCAACGGGCAGGCCGAGGCCGCGAACAAGGTCATCCTCCGGGGACTCAAACGCCGACTCGGCGAAGCGAAAAGGGGATGGGTCGAGGAGCTCCACATCGTCTTGTGGGCTTACCGCACCACGCCCCACTCAACGACGGGCGAGACCCCATTCCGACTAACATACGGGACTGAGGCCGTCATCCCGGTCGAAATCATGGAACCATCCAAACGGACCGAGAGCCCCCTCGACGAAGAAATGAACGACGAGGCACTAAGGGACGAACTCGACTTAGTCGAGGAAATCCGATCTGGTACAGCCCTGCGCGAAGCCACCCTAAAACAACGAGTGGCTCTATGCCACAACGACAAGGTCATCAAGCGCGAGTTCGAAATCGGCACCCTGGTATTACGAAGGAACCAGAAGGATTCCCGCGAAGGGAAGCTGGCCGCGAACTGGGAAGGACCTTATCGCGTCCACGACACCACTGGTATCGGGGCGTACTATCTCGAGCAATTAGACGGAGAGCCATTACCACGACCCTGGAACACTGCTAAGCTAAAGCAGTACTATAGTTAAAAACTACCAACGACACTTAGGACCCTCGACCATCGGCACCCGCGCTCGGCCAACGAGGAAAAAACGTCTGACTCCGTAGGGAGGCTGAGGTACAAGCCCGACCTACGGCTAAATCGCACAACATCGCTCAGCAAACGAGACCAATCGATAGTGCCCGACGTGGACAACTACACCGAGCTCCACCGTCGTAGTACCTGTAAGGCAGAACACCCAACTCGCGATGGGAAGTTCACACCAAGGGCAAATAGTCCCTACCGGGCCTCGCGCCCGACTGAGCGACTCTGCTCCATCTGCCCGACAAATCTTCAAGAATGACGGGCCATCTAAAAGGGTCAAAAAGGAGTCTCTTCCCTCGAGTGCACCACTTAGGCAACTCTGGCCATCGAGAAAAGGCCGGGCACATATACAAACAAAAGGCGGGCAAATTCGCCAGCTAAGTCACAGCCACTTATGGGCACTCCTCGGGCCCATAACTTGGGCTAATTTTTGTGCAAAAATATAAAAATCATACACGGGCAAACAGTCAAATAGAAATAAATTCATTCAATACGCCTGTAGGCAACAAAGCAAATAAGTATGAACCGATCAAGAAGGCCGGCGATGTTCATGAAGTACAACCAACGGGCGCGCAGACCCAAAAAATACGAACGGGCACGCAGGCCCCAAACAAATATCAATAAGGCACGCAGGCCCATCATCATCTTACAATCCGGTTTCCCCGGAACCATCATCACCGACAACAGGAGAGTCGGGCGGGGGCACGATCGCGCCATCCACGATCTGAGACATGTAGCCCGTCCCTTCAGTGATCAAACCGGGATTCAGCAAGGAAAGCTGGCTGACCGTGGAGTCGAACCCCTCCTCCATAGCGCCGACACAATCCGCTTCGAGGATCCGGATGTGGGCGACCAACTCCGATCGACTCCTCAAAGCGGCTATATCCTCCGGCTCATCCTCGGCAGGAAGCATGGCGACTTTCAGGTCCTCGATCTCTTGGGTTAGGCGCCCGATGTCGGTCTCCAGACGCTCCCGGTCCGCACGGAGAAGCTCTCTCTCCTCGGCTAACTTCCCCGAATTCTCCTTCTCCAGAGTCAACATCTCTCTCTCGGCAGCCAACAGCGATGCTTGCTCCCGAAACATCTCCTCGGAGCACTCCAGGGCAGTCCTTAACTTTCGCAAGCTCGAGATGAGGGCCGCTTTCTCCTGTTCCAATTCTTCAATTCGGACAGGATCCTCCCCTTCCTCGGACAACACAACGGCCATTTCAGCCATTTTCACCAGCCCGACCATATTGGCGGGCAGGTGCCTCCTCCGGTCCTCCTTGCTCATCCTCTTGATAGCCTCAGCCTCATCGGCAGTCACGGACAAAGGGAACCCCTCGAAGAAACCCTCCTCTTTGAAGCAAGGGGGCAACCCGAAGGACCTTACGGCGCTGGAATCCTCGCCGACCGCCGACCCACTTTCCACCCAGTTCCTTTTTCTCGGTATCAGGTCGGCATGTGGATCGACCTCCTGGACCTCTGGGGTCTCTTCCGAAGCATCCCCCGAGCTAGGCGATGAATCCACCCTCACCACATGAGGAGCGCCCAGACTATGCGGCGGGCCCATCCTCGTTGCTTGGGGAGCCTTCACCACCCTCTTGCCCCGCCTCTGGTCACAAGACAGCTTCAAGAGTCTCTCCCGTCGCCCGACCATCGAACCTGCACAAAATAAAAAACCGGGTTAATGTCGAGCAAATAAGCAGACAAATGACAAGCAGAGAAATTCAAGCAATAAACGACCTAGCAGATGAGCAGCCTGCCCGAATGACTGGCACTCCACGAGTGCCTTAGTATCGATCGGTCGGGCCTCGAATGTCGGATAACCCTCCTCGTCCAGGACATCTTCCCCCTCCCTCGTAGCCCACCTGGCGGGGTGGAAGCTATCAACGTACCGACAAAGAGTGTCATAAGCTTTCTCATCCTAGGAACCCATGTCGCCCGCAGAAGTATGATAATACCCAGTTTCGTGCTCGTAATGCCTAGAAATCCAATGCACGGGGAACTTGGCCGTTCGTCCCAACACTGGATACCCGTCGTTGTCTAAAAGTGCCTCCCCGTCATCGTCGCTTATCGGCGCTTCCTCCTCGTACAGGGACTCTAAAGCGGCTGTGGTAACCGGCCTCACGACATACCACTTGTCTTTAAAACCCCGCACGAAGTCCATGTACATCTTGAACAGTCTCTTCGACTGTTTCAGGGAGACCCAGCTGTGCTTTCCTCCCCGGGACTGGCGCTGTAGATGGAAGATTCTGAAGAAGAGAGGTATAGTCGCCCTGATCCTCAGAAAACGACAGGTCAGCTCAAACGCCCGGATAAAGGCGAGCGAGTTCGGGTGTAGCTGCGACGGGGCCAGCCCCAAATGGGCGAAGACCCCCGCCTGAAAGTCGCTGAAGGGCACCTGCAACCCAAGGTCTTTGAATGCAATTTCGTACATGGGGAAACTGTACTCGGGGTACACCGAGCAAATCCGAGCAGTGGAGGTCGGTCGCGTAACGACGAAATTCTTTTGAAAATCAGGCTGGCCGTGGCTCGCCTCAAGGACAGCGTATGGCCTTCGGCTACGCCGACTATAGACCGAGGCGATTCCTCTAGGCTCGGTGCCCACCCAGTCCAACAGAGGGTCTTCTACGGTGTCGATCAAACTCACAGCCTCATCGGCACTTTGTTCCTCCCTTTCGGGGCGTCCAGAAGAGCACGGCTCGTCCGCCATGGTTACCTACAGAGCACGGGAAACCAGTCAATTGGGCACGAAACCATATGCTCGTCGTAACGGACAAGATGGAGTGCGCGACAAACCACGTCGCCCCACGCACGACCACAAAGTTGGTTGAAACAAAAATAGCAGTCGCCTCCCTGACTTCCAGATACCTCGACGGGTCCTTCTGCAAGCCGCCTAAACAAACCGACAACGCGGTCACTCATGAATACGCCGACCCGGGGTATGAACATGGCGAGCAACATCATAAAGCCTAAAGCCAGAGCCATGAGCATACCGGGCACGATCATGAATTAGGCGCCCTGGATCATGAAGACCCCGGGCAGCACTGCAGATTATAACCTAAACCATGCATCTACCGGCCACGAGCATGTGTTTGCCGACCCTAAGCATGAACTTGTCGAGCTAAACATGAATTTACCGGGCTAGTCCCACGCGCACAGCCTCTAAAAACGTCTAAAACGATGAAACTCATGCATCAAAACTGAAAAACAAAGAAGATAAGTCACTTACTTGGAATCAAGGAGTGGACTCAGCAACGGAGGAAAGGAATCGGTGACGGAGATCGCGGCGATGCTATGAGAATCTGGAAGAACAGCAGCAGCAGAAGCGCGAAGAGTAGTAACGCGTTATGGGGCCCCAGGATCCTATTTATAGTGATGACGTGGAATACCAAACGTCACCTCGGGCAACCACAGAGTTTCTCTCCTCGACACACGGCTCCCTAGGCCATAATGACCATATCCTCATAGGGTGGCGGCACAGTTCCCAAAAGATACCTCGTGTGCTCGATAAACGCGCGCCGCTGAGGAATCCCCGAGCATTCCCCGCGAAGGACTTGCCCCCGAGCACGATACGGGTAAGCCCTCGAGTACCCACACGAGGAGCTGCGTCTCTGACCCGGGCACGAGGCCCTGAAACGGAAGCAACCTAAGATCAAGCCATGGCTCCTAACCTAAGGAACCACGACTTGGGGGGCTCCTGTTCTGGACTGGGCCCGACTGGCCCAATAGCATTGATAAGGCCCAATCCAAACGGACTTGCTGGGGGTCACGCCGACCAAAGGGTCACAGTCGTTCCCGACGTGCTCCCTGGGGCTACTTGCTCGACCTCCTACTGTTCAGCTCGACCTCAGCTCGAGCACCCCTCTTAGGGCAGACTCAGTCCACCGCATTCTCAACGGGACTCCGAAAAGACCGCGTCTCTGTCCGCCCGCACTTCACGCAGAACATCCAGGGAGGGGACCACGTGCGGGTCCCCACTACGCACGTAGAACCTGGCAGTTCCTCCATTGGGCCAAACCTGCCCGGCCCAATGAAGGAACCTTGGCCCAGCGCTGGGGGCTATAAATACCCTCTGTTTCCAGAGGGTCAGTATTCATCATTCTACCCATACTCTTACTATTGCCTGCTCGTGCTCTCACTCACTTCAGCATCGGAGTGTCTTGCAGGTACCCCCCCCACCTCGTTCAAAACTTCAGCTCGGAGCCAGCCGTGACGGTCCAAGTCTGATCAGGTTAGATCAATACTTCTCACCATATTCATGATGATTCAATTCTTCCTTTCTGCAGTTCCATTATGTTGTGAAGTGTAGGGTGGAACCACCTCATGCACAATCCCTTCTTTCCATACAATGCATCAAATTATTTCGACACATATTCTTCACTACCATCAGTTCTTAAAACTTTGAGGTTTCGATTATTTTGCCTTTCGACCATAGATTTAAACTTGGAAAATACCTCGATCACTTCACTTTTCTTCTTGATCAGACGAGTCAATAGTTTTCGACTGAAATCATCTATGAATGTGACAAAGCATTTGTTACCTTCCATTGAACTCACCTGAATTGGTCCATATACATCAGAGTATATGACTTCAAGGATTTCCTCCGACTTGCTTCCTGCATCCTTGATGAAGTTGTTCTTGTGCTGCTTCGACTGCACACATTCCCCACACACCTCGTTTAGAATGTCTATTTATGGTAATCCTAAAACTATATTTCTTCTCTTCAAATCTCTGATGTCTTTGAAGCTGAGATGGCCAAGTCGATAATGCCATATCCACTCATCTCTGCTAGCTGCAGTTGCAAGGCATTTATGCTCCATCACATCAAGTTTAATATTGAAGGTTCTATTATGAGACATTGGAGCCTTCAAGATTAACCTTCCTCTTGCGTCGATGACTCTCATTATCTTGTCTTCTATAGACACTTGATAATTCTTTTAGACCAAATGCCCTATGCTGAGCAAGTTGCTCTTCATTCCTGGTATGTACAACATATTAGAAGTTATTAACCTTTTCGATTCTTCCTCGTAATCAGAACATCACCAATACCTTCAGCTGCTAGAGCACTGACATTTTCAAATTTCACCTTGTTTTTTATTGAGGGTTTTAGGTTGACAAACCAATCTTTCCTTCAGATATGTGTGATGAGCATCCTGAATCCAAGTACTATTGGTCCTTGAATCTTTCTTCATCTTTTGTTGTAACCATCAACATCATCTCTTCTTCTTCTTCTTCATACTTTGCAAATTTTGCATCACTTTTTTTACTCTTTCTCTTTTCTGGACAATCACTAAAATAGTGACCATACTTCTGACAATTATAACACTGAATGTGACTCTTTGGTTGCCTTAATAATAGGGTCTTCTTTGATTCGACACAATTCCTTTCTTCTGGTTTCCTCTGCCAGTTGAATCGTTGTAGCCATCTCTACCTTTGTCAAACCACTTTCCTTTGCCTTTACTTTCTTTTGCTGATTGTGTCTGCAAATCCATATCACTCTTCGACTTGCTTGCAGCTCTTTCAGCCATTCGTTGTTCATGAGATTTAAGTGTCCTTTGAAGCTCTTCTTTTGTTAACTTCGACAAATCCTTCGATTCTTCTATGGCTACCACCACATGGTCAAACTTAGGAGTCAAATACCTCAAGATCTTTGAAACAACAACTCTTGTTGTTAACACTTCTCCATATACCTTGATTTGATTCACTAGTTTCGTAAGCCTAGTGAAGAAATCAGATATTCTCTCGCTATCTTCCATCTGAAGCAATTCATACGTTCTTTTGTGAGTTTATAACCTCACCTCTTTCACCTTTTCTGTACCTCCAAAAGACTTCTCAAGGGTCTCCCAAGCTTCTTTTGCAGATTCTGAGTCACTCACTTTTTCGAAATTTTCTGGACTCAGACATTGATGAATTATTAAGAGTGCTTTATAACTCTTCTTCTCTGATTTTATGTGTTCTTTCTTTTCTTCTTCTGAAGTGTCTTCTCCAAGCGCTTCTAATCCATCCTTTACAAGATTCCAACGACCTTGACACCTGAATATAATCTTCATTTGTTTGCATCAATTCTCATAGTTATCTACTTTCAGAATTGGAATACTTGCTGGATAATTCTCATTTCCATAATTCACCGCCATCGTGATTTCTTCTTCTTCCCTTGATCGCTTCTTGATCGCTCTTCCCTTGAATCGATCAACCAGAGCTCTTGATACTGGATGTTTGGAATCTACCAAAATCTATGATGAATTTCTATCAATCTTGATGAACAAGATTGTTATCACTCACACAATAACGATGAAAAAATAAATAAATTTAAAGAAGAAAAGAATTAGGGTTTCTGCAGAGTTTCTCTCTGTCCACAAACTGTGGAAATTTTTTTATTCACTTGCAACTGTAAATACTGTGAATGACTGAATGAATACAAGAATAAGAGTTTCTCCCTTTATTTATAGCTTTAGGTTAACTTGTTCTCTAAGTCAAAAACTCAAAACTATAAAAGCTCAAAATACCTATTTTAGAATTAAATCAACTCTCTGTGAAACAATTGCTTCGACACACCATCTAAACTAATTCGACACACATACATACCGAGTGTTTCAACATACCTTGTGTCGAACATCATCCTACTTTGACATAAGAAATTACACTTAAAATTAATTATTATAATAATGACCCGAATACATACTCTCTATCTCACATTATAAATAAATTTTACTTTTTAAAATTATTAAATAATTATTATATTTGATTATAATATGAGACTCATGAAATAAGCGGTTAAAGTAATACTATTGTAATCAAACTTTTAATGTCTTTTACACTTTCAATGATAATAATTAATCTCAGATTTTCAGTTGTCTATTATCAAACCGAATAACTCATGCCATAAAAAAGTTATTTTTTTTGTGAAGGGGAAAGGAGTATTTCACATGGATGGTTGTGCACATTATTAATAAAATAAATTTTTTTGTTTGTGAACACTTTTGTTAATTATTACTATATAAATCTTATAGGCTCTAGCACATTTTATTTGAAAATTTATTCTTCTAAAGTATAGTCTTCATGTGGATCTTGTCAACGAAAAAAGAAAAACCTCCATGGGTATCATATGTGTTTATTTGAGAATATAAAAAAGACAGTGAAGTAGGTGCGTGTCTTTTGAGGTGAGAAATAGTTTAAAATGCATAATAATTGTGTTTCTGAAAACCATAAATATAGAGTAGGAATTTCGAAAATTTTAAAAATTGTACAAAAATATAGAAAACACAATTACAGGAATTTGTCTTAAAGTTATTTCCAATATAAAAGCCCGTCAGATGAATCGTGCTATCAATATATTGCCACATGGAAACCGTTGTTTTCTAAAAGAAATAAAAATTAAACATCGAAACCAATTTATTGTCTTCGTCTTCGCCATGCCGATGCTGTTTGCAGCAACAAGGAGAAATGATATTTATGTTGGGCGATGCAACAAGGCCATTTTTTTTTTTAATAAATAATTTATGTCTAACAGAATTTGAATTCAAAACTCAGGTTTCACACACACACAGTCATAATTCTTTATTAACATTTGCTTTTTAAACATAAAAGAAGAACAACAACCGGTCCCACGTGGGATATTTTGGACCATGTGATAGATCGTACAGATCAAAAATAGAGAAAGTTACTCTAATTTTTCCAGACTATTTACAATAGTAAAATTATCTAACACCTATTTTTTTACATTTTTTAGACTCTACGTCATCTTCTCTCTCTTCCACTTAAAAATTCAACATTCGTTCAACTTTTACTCAATACAATGATTTTGTTTAATAAAATTCAACTTTTACCCCACCACTTTTATTTCATATTTTTATTTTCTTTTTTATGTTTTTGTTTTTTATTATATATTAATAATAATTATCAATTGAAATTAAATTAAAATAATTAAGAGTTAAATAATTTATTTTATTTTATTTTAATTTAAAAATTTATTTTAATATTTTTTTCTCTAATTTTATATTCATAATTACAAAAAACTTAAAATGGAATACAATACATACAACACACAACACACTTAAAATGAAACACACATAACTTAATTAGTACAATAGACTCAACTCACAAATAATCTATTTAATCACGAAACATTCTAAATTTTACTCATGTATGTTTGACTAGATCTGCTTGCAATTCGTGATGTACATTTGAATCACGCATCACAGATCTAGCACGCACATGATTTGCAAATGCAGGTAGCACCTTGGTCGAGAATGGCTCCGGTGTACTTGACCCACTTACCTCAGATTGATCATAATCTGTCCAATGTTGAGAATATGTATCTCGTTCATCCTCAACAATCATATTATGCAATATGATACATGACCTCATGATGAGAGCCAAATCGACTATGTCCCACAAATGGGCTGGTTCGCGAATGATTTTAAATCGAGCCTGCAACACCCCAAATACACGTTCGATGTCCTTCTGACATCCCTCCTGATATTTTACCAACAACATTGTTTGTTTCATATTTAATCCACCCACTAATTAGAACCAAATTTTGATCAATGGTCCATTTGAGGCTTTTCCGACGAACATGAGTTGAGTCCTCTGCTTTTGGAGTGACTCTATGACCACCGCTCATGCCACCAAGAGCCGTTTGTGTAGAAAAATCAGGAAATTCATCAAGTCCAACATTAAGAATATTTTCATTTCCCATTGGAGTAGAAGAATAATAAGGTGGTGCTTGAGATGAATATGACATCATAGATCCATAATATGGACGATAGTTTGGATTAGATGACGATATTATGAAATTTTGTATATTTTGGAGACCTTGTTGGTTGGAAGATTGATTTTGAAATATATAGTTAGGACTTGGATAGTTGAAAGGATAATTAGTAGAATTTTGGATGTTAAGAGAGTTACTATTGAGATCCATTTCACTAAAAAAATTGTTTAGAGCTACAAACAATAATTTATTGGAGGCTAGATAGAAAAATTAGAGAGAAAAAAAATATATTTTTTCTTTGTCCAAATCAAATGAATCAAGACTCTATTTATAGACAAAAAAATGGTGAATTTTGGTGAAAATAAAAAAAAAATTGATTTTCTATAAAATAATTGACTCCAAATAATTTAGGTGAGATAAAAATATAAACAATCACAACAACTAATTATATTTTGCAAAGTATTATAAGTGACCCCCACTCATTTCTCATTAAACATGTTGAATATTTTCAATACAAATTAATCCATGTCACATTCAACACCTTATTCAACAATCTATTGGAGCAATTCAACTATTGAAAAATTTATTCAACACCCCATTGCTAGTAGTCTAATGTTAGATAATCCATCTCCTTAACAAACACTAATCTTTAAACTTAGGATTCCATAAAATACAATTATTCTACAAAAGAAAAATAAAATTATTATGAAGCTAGATATATGTCTAATTCTTTTCAAAAAATATAAAACATTTAATGCTTTGGCAATGACCAATTCAATTTATATATTTTTAACTTTTTTTAAATGATTTATCACTCGAGTATATAGGTGGATCTACATCATATAATGTCGCACAAAAATACATTTCTCCTTTAATCAGAATTATTGATCTTAATCTATAAGTCATTTGCGCTTCACGTCACTTAATCACGAGTCAGATACAATAATTTTTTTTATATAAGTGTAATTCTGAGTCATACTCAAATAGGATTCAACTCACACTTATAATATTTCATCTCAATCTCATACTTACTTAAGTGTCATAAAGCTTTTTTTTTTTGCATGTAGCATCTTCGATAGCTAGAGAAATGTCACTATCGCATCAGAAGCTTGCAACAATAACATTTGTCATCATACTAGTCATTCATTGTTCCAGCTCAAGATAGTGGTGTCATTTGTGAAAATCATTTTTCTTTGATATCTCGAATCTATTCAATTTCACAACCGTAAATACTTTCAATTTCACCTTCGATGGTTGGTTCAAAGTCAACTCCTTCTGAAAACGAAAC
This sequence comes from Vicia faba, assembly GCA_948472305.1. NCBI lineage: Eukaryota > Viridiplantae > Streptophyta > Magnoliopsida > Fabales > Fabaceae > Vicia > Vicia faba. The sequence continues at coordinate 1,694,663,523 of OX451737.1, read as the reverse complement.
TAACGAACACCTATGAAATCATTCAAGACAATTGTTGATATTTATAAATATATAGTGTTAAGAATATTTGTATATAGAATAGTCTCAAATCGATTATATCATGTAATTAGCTGTAATCTCCCTCTCTCTCTCTCTATAATAATGTCTTCGTAGTGCTTTTCAAAACACACAACTTAACCTTAATGTCTCTTAGTCTCTCCTAATTCAATATGGTATCTAGAGCCTACTAAGAGACAATTCTTCGTCGTGCTTTACTCGGTTGACCCACTGTCTTCCGGTGACAATTTTTTTTTGCAAACGGTGTCATCACTCTGATTTGCATCTCACTTTTCAAAATTCTCCGATAACCACCAGACTGCTACCACCATCCGCTACTACTAATTTCGGCGACCTTCTGGCAAACTAATCCTACCCGAAAAAGTGCCTCCTTTGATCCGGTCGATCCCGACAATTTTTTCACTATCGCACTCGCCACCCTACAACTTTTCCAAATTTGATACTCAAGGCTACTCAGAACTTTATGCCAAACTACGATGATTTTCTCAAGTGGTATCAGAATTATTAGAACTCGGATTCTACTACTTCGGTTGCACACACTGGTAACTCATCTATTTTCTTCTCTCAATCATCTTCTCTTGGACCTTAAGTCCTTGATTCTTGTGTGTCTAATCATGTCACTGATAATAAAAAATCTTTTCTCTTCCCTCTCTACCTCTGGTTTCTTACCTACTATAACTTATGCCAATGGTTCTCAAACCCGATCTGAAGGAATTAGTACTGTTCAAATTCTTCCTTCTCTCTCTGTTACTTCTGTTCTCTATGTACTTAATTTTCCATTTAATTTACTTTCACTCAGTCCTTTAACTCGTTCTCTTGATTGTATTGTCACTTTCAATAATAGTAATGTTACCCTACAGGATCAGAGTTTGGGACAGACAATTAGCGTCGAATGTGAGTTTCAAGGTCTCTATTACCTCTCAGTGTTATCTCAAACATGTTTAGCCAAAGATTCTCCATTCACTATCCATGCTCAGTTAGGTCATCCTAGTCTTCCCAAATTACAGGAGTTGGTGTCAAGTTTATCGAAAGTATTTAATTTACATTGTGAGTAGTGTCAGTTAGGGAAACACACTCGTAGTCAATTTCCCAATAGAGTCAATAAATGAGCTTCGTCCCCTTTTGCTTTAGTTCACTCCAATGTTTGGGGTCCCTCACGTACTATCTCTACTCTTGAGTCGAGGTACTTTGTCACGTTTACTGATGATTTTTCACGTTGCACACGGTTATTTTTAATAAAAAATAGATCATAATTATTTTCTATTTTTGAAAAAATTTATAAAGAAATAAAAACTCAATTTGATGTGTCTATTCGTACCTTAAGAAGTGATAATTCTCGTGAATATTTATCCCAACAATTTCAAACTGTCTAGTAATGGTATTCTCCACCAAACAGCTCATCCTTATACACCTCAACAAAACAGGTAGCCGAATGCAAAAATCGGCATCTTGTAGAAACCACTTGGACCCTACTTCTCCATGGTAATGTTCGTCTTCGATTTTAGGGAGACGTTGTGCTAACGACATGTTACCTCTTAAATCGCATGCCATCATATATCCTTAATAATAAAATCCCTCATTCAATCCTTTTTCCCCATTCCCCCTTCACCCAATTCCTCCCCGAGTCTTCGGGTCTACATGTTTTATTCACAGTCTCTCTCATGGTCTTGATAAACTATCATCTTCGTTACTAAAGTGTGTTTTTCTTGATTATAATTGATCCCAAAAAGGTTATCATTGCTATTCACATAGCCAACAATGATACCTCATATCGGTCGATGTCACCTTCTTCAAGTTTGTTCCATATTTCGAGTCCAATCCAGTAACTCCGGAATCCCTTCAAGAGATTACTCCCACATCGATTATATCATGTAATTAGCTGTAATATCTCTATATATAATAAAGTCTCTATAGTGTTTTTCAAAACACATAGTTTAACCTAAATATCTCTCAGTCTCTCCTAATTCAATAACAATGATACACATGTTCTTTCTCCTTCCTGGGAAGATCGTCCCTTACAAAAAGAACTAGAAGCTTCAACAATAAATCTAATATTTTTATATTTTTCTAATTTTTTAGTATTAAATAAAATATTTAAGAAAACAAATAAATAAAATAAGAAAAAATAAAATAAAAAAGGGTCGGGATGAGAAAAAGCTAGCAAAGGGGGTTAGTAGTAAGAAAAAAAAGTAAAAGCCCAAGACTTGTTAGGCCCAGGCGCCTGTCCAAAAAGTCAAAAAGTGAGAAATATGCAACAAAAAAAAACAAAAGGGTACCACTGGGGCTCGAACCCAGGTCCCTATAGTTACAGGCGCGCGCTTCTACCACTGGGGTGGCTATACATCCGTTTATATAATCAAAATAACAAATATATGATAGTAAACAAGTCCATGGCCTGAACTTCATCTTCAAACTCACGCCCAAGACAAAGCCTCTGTATCTTACTCAAATCTCAACAAAAATGAAAAGTGTAAACAAGAAACTTGTAGCAAATTTCCTTACGATTTCAGAAATGCAAAGCAATAAAATTATAGATCAAATATAAGCTTGAATTTTAATGGCTCTAATCTGAACCCTAAAAATTTCAAAAACTTTAATCTTAAAATTCTCTAAGCTCAAGCAATATAAATGAAAACTATGGACATGGTTGACTTTAGGGAAACAATATCTACATTTTTCATTCACAAATAAACCATTAATGATTCTTGTATGAAAAGTTCCAAAGTCAGAAAACTTACCTTGCAAGAGGGTATCGGGTTTGGAGTTTGAGTAGCTTTCAGTGAGTTCCAATGATTGGATTAGCTTCCTCAAGTTCCCAAGAAGCTAATGGGATGTTTAGCTTGAGCTGAAAGTGCCTGAGAAGTTCTGGAGAAGTCAAGGTGAAAGGTGCTATTTTTGAAAATGGTGGATGATGATGGAGGTGTTACAGTGGTGTTGCATGTGTTGGGATTGTTTGTATATGTTGTTTAGAATCTTTTGAAAGTAAAAGGCCAAGAAACGCACGAGTGAATTTAGAGATTGGGTTCAAAACTCAAAAATGGCAAGTTTTGAAGTGTTTTTGGTGATTTTATGTTCTTGGTGTTTTCAGGGCTTCAGCATCTGTTGGATTTGTGGCAAATTACTTGTGTATGCATAAGCAAAAGGGTTTGAGTGCTTTTTAAAATCAGAAGCACAAATTACAAGCTATTTGCTATGTTACTTAATTTTCAAGAAAAGTGGGAAAACACGTTTCAATGTGTAGTACAAGCATGGGTTGGGTAATTGTAAGTGTCTAAAAAGTTTCTCTTGAGTTATAAGACATGTATGATCAGAAGAGAACAAGTGCAAGGCTCAAGAACAAGTTTTGTGCAAAAAGTCACTTTATCAAAATCGCAATGTGCACTTTCTTCCCAAAATGGATATAAAGCATGGCCTTGCATTGAATGCTTGAAATGAGACCTCTAACAGTTGTGAAAGCAATTAATTATGTAGTTCCTAACAAGTTTGAGGCCTGCAAAGTAGATTTTATGCAGCATAACTTTGAATTTGAATCTTGTTCATCACAAAATGCCTTGTAATTCAAGTGATAAAACCCTAACTTCATCTCTTCAATTCTCCCTACTCAAGAATGATCTCAAGGAGTTTTTGGACATTTTGGAAAGCTTGTAATTTGCTCTACAACCCATATTTCAATCACTTTTTAAAATTACCCTTGTAACTATATGAAAAAGTTCCATGAAATTGGGTCAAAATCCTGACCAAATTAGGGCAAAATTTCACTAAGTGTTTTGTTTCATGACCATGTGTTCTTAAAATTATAACTTGAGATACAAGAACTTTTAGAAGGAGTTGTGTAAATAAATGTTGTATATTTCATGGATATCTACAACTTTCATGTTGGAAGTTTCTTTTGAATCATCTTTCACCATGGTGAAAATTTTGCTCAAAGTTGTGAAAAAATAAGAAATTTTCAACACTTAGAAAAATTTCTAAGTTTTGAAATTTTAACTTTTCAAAATGAAATCTTGAATTTTTGATTTCTTGATGAATAAGTTTCATATTTTGACATGTTTTGATGAATTGTGATCTTTGACATTTGATTTTGACCAAAAAGTCAAAGTTTGACTTTTCAGTATACAGTTGACTTTTGATCAGTTGACTGTAAAATTCATTTGTCAATCCATTGAACTTACAATATTTTGAGCCATGTCATTAGGTAAAAATGATTCAATTGGACTCTTGAGATCATTCCTTAAACCAATTGATCATTTGCTAGGTCAAAAATCAGAAATTGCCCTTTCCTAGTGAAAACCCTAATTTTGACCATTTTGCCCTTTTGAAGATTTGATCAAATTTCTTGAGGAATTATGATCCAAACTTGATCAAGTGATACGTATGAGTTTAAAATGTTCATGTGGATAAAAAATTATGAAGTTTGACTGTAAATTGGCCATAATTGACTTTTTTCCCGATATAATTGATTTTTAGGTCAACTGCTCAATTGACTGAGCAAAAGTGTGATCCAAAGCTTGAAACTTGGCATGAGTAATCTTGAGGGTCCATAATGATACATGAAAGTCACATGGGGCATTGGAAGTTCAAATATCCCTGTGCAATCTCAAACCCTAATTTTGGTCATCAGTGCTTAAGAAGATGTCTTGAGCTGATCAACCCTAGTACAGTCTTGAGCCAAGGGAGATCTTGTGAGAAAATTCTGGATAAATGAGAGGGAAAATTTTGGGGTACAACAGTAGGCATTCAAGCTCCGCTCTTCATGAAGTTGTCTCGTAAGCTTCAAAACTTTCTTTTCACTTGCGTAGAACTGGACTTCGAAGGTGTCTCGCTCTTCCTTTAGCTGAATCAAAGCTTTTTGCAGACCTTCTAGAGAAGTAGGCATATCAGGATAAAGGACAGTATACAGAACATCTCCTTCGACAACTGGATCCATGATGATAGGTAGGATGGCTCCATAAGGCATCATGAGATTTTGTGCGCGAGCACGCACCCACTTGAGATAGGGCTCCAAAGGAATGGAGTTCTTATGCCCCAGCGCTTTGCTATCAACTTTGTTAACCATGCCCCAGGCTCGTATGAATCTCTAACGATAACCTTGGACATCGCTCTTATAATCGAATGCGATCCCTTGAACGAGTTCATCGTGAGGGCCATCTCTCCTAGAATATCCAAACTGTCTTAGAGTTAAACAAGGATTATAAGTGATGCCTCCCCTAATGCCAAGTAGAGGGACATTAGGGAACTCTCCACAATGATCAATAATAGTAATGTTCTCTATGGATCGAGAACACCAACGAATATCAGAATGTATGAGTGACATCAACTTATTGGACCATCTCATACCTTGTTCATTCTTCACAACAAATCAAGGAAAGTGCAAAATAAACCACTTGGACAGTAGAGGAATGCAACACATAAGGGTTCCCATTTTCTTCACGGTACGAGTATCGAGGGAATGTAGAATGTCTCTAAGCAATGTAGGCACCGGGTTGCGGGATAGAAACACTTTTACCGTATTCACATCTATGAGTAGGTCCGGATTAGGAAATAGAACCATCTCATAGATAAGAAGGGCCAACACTTCTTCGAAGGCTTGAAAATCCATATCATCCCAAAAATATTGAGCTTTCTCCAACAGAAACTTGGCTAGAAATCCTTTGACACCGCTTCTTGTTTCCCAATTAGCCACCACATCAACTTTTGCAAATGTAGAGCTTGGGAAATTTCCTCAGGTCTTGGGTCTCTTTCAATACCACTGAAAGGTGATTGATCAAGAATAGGGATTCCCAAGAGTTGAGAAAATTCCTCCATGGTCGGTACTAGTTGGTAATCAGGAAATATAAAGCAATGGTGCTTAGGATCAAAGAACTGGAAAAACACTTTCATCATGTCTTCATCAATGCTTGAGGTAACCAGGTTGAGAAGTCGACCATGTCTTGTGGTGAATGGTGAATTCTCAGGAACTCTTGAAGCTATCTCCTTAGGTTGAGGAGGCACTCTTACGAGGTTGACTTGAATAGTATTCCTGCGAATGAAAGCCACGTCCTACAAAACAGAACAAAGATAAATCTCTAAATCCTTGAAATGGTTAGTGAGAATGCCATGGTATGATGTCATGATGTTATGTACAAATATGCATATACAAGCATACAAACAAGTCCTTAGGTTTAGACTTTAATGGAGTTTATAGGCAAGTACCCTCTTGAAGTTTAGTTGGTTATACCTGTCCTAGAAAGTAACCGGGTTCTAGGGAGTCTCAATATCACTGATCTTTCCTCATCAGACATTGTTTCAGCGCAAGCCTCTTTATTGGCGACCGAAATATCCCGTAAGTCCGATCTCAATGAACGTAGTATCGAGTATCAACCAACTTTGGACTGCACCAAAGTCGGATATCTCACTACTTCCTAATGGCCAAGTTGTTCAATTAAAGGTTCTAAGACCAGTTAGTGCTTCATGACACCACACAGCGGCCCTGTATTCTCCTTGACTACGCAAGGGCTACCGGTACCCACAAATGTGTCACACTAACGTAGCCATCGCTTCAACCATGTTGGTATACCCTGCACAGTCTCAATGATCTATTGCTACTTACCTAAAAGGCGCCCCAGATCCGGATGGAGGATCAATGTAAACCTAAACAAGGACCCAAATTATATAGCAAACAAGTCAAACAATGAAAGCATGTAAAGGTGATCTAGCTATAAGGTAACCCCACTTTTAGCAGAGTCACCAGTTCTGCGATACAGTGGGATAACTGACTTGGATTATTTTGCGTTTTATCCAACTTAAGGAAAGGGTGAAAAGCACAGGAAATACCTTTGAGATATTTTCTTGAGTTCGAGGGGTAGATTATGAAAAGGGAAGGTGTTAGCACCCTTTTATCCATAGTTATCTATGGGCTCTTAGTTGCTTGCTAGATCATTTTGCTTTGCTTTGTTTGAAAATGTGTTTCTGATGGTTTTTGAAAGTCTTTTTGAAAAGCGCCTTTGTTTAGGAAAACTTTGTAATGATTCTCGTCTCTATAAGAATGTATACAAAGTGTTTGAACTTTTGAAAATATTTCATTTGTTGAAAGTGTTAGGTGTATTTAAAAAGATGTTTGTTTTTGAAGATGAGCAAGAAACTAGGAACATTCTACCTACTCAAAAGTCTTTCTTGTTTATTTCCTCTTTCCTTTGATATTGTTATTTTACCATGGATTGGTAAATAACCCTATCTTTGGATGTAAAAGGGACGGGCAAGGGTCATCGTATAGTCATGAATAACAATGTTGTAAGATATCTTAACATTTTCTTTGAGGGACTAAGATCATTTGTAAGGCAACAATCGAAGCATCATCGAGGGACTATGATCTTGTATTTGTGTTTGTTTTTGCTAAGACGTCTTACATGCGTATTATGACCATTTTCTCAAGGCAACAAGTGGAGTTAACCCTAGAGGTGAAAAGTGTGCAAGTGTGTATTTTCATGCTTGATTTGTCTTGATTTAGGGTTTTCTAAGCATGGTTTTCATTTTTCATACAAACCCTAATCTCTAGCATTTTTATATAAAGCGATAAATTGCGGAAAGTAAATTTCTACGCTATTACATCATTTGAGGGATGGGGTATACATTTGTACAAATGGGGATTGCAAGAAATTAAACCCTAATTAACTATTGCAACCATATTGAAATAATGTACATGAATGGAAATAGATAAAGTACAAAATGATAAATGAGAAAGATAATTTGTTTGGGATTTTTTTGGTAAAGAGAGGTTTTTGTTTAACCTAATTTAACATAGAAAAAAAGAAAAATATTTATTTAAGGAAATAAGAAAATTAAACTTAAAGTAATTTGAAAAGAAATGTTTTTAGGGTTTTTGAAAATGTTTTTTTTTTAATATTAATTAAATAAAAGAACCTAGGGTTTCTTAGTTAATTTTAATTAAAGAATTAATTAAACCTAAATCTATTATTAATTAAAAAAAGAAACTAATTTGTTAAAGAAAATATTTTTGGTCTTTTTAGTTTTAAAAGAAATGGAATATTAACATATTAATACCTAAATAAGTAAATAAAAATATTTTGGATTTTTTTTATTAATAAAATAAATATTATGATAATATTAATAATAATAAAAATAAAAAGATAAATAATAAAAAAATATATAAAAAGAAAGGTCAGGGGGTGAAGATTTGATTTGGAGTGTTTTTAAGAGAGAAAAAAAACAGTTTTTGTTTAGGCCTGGCCCATTTGGTTTTTTTGAAATCAGAAAAATAAAAAAAAAGTATTTTGGGTTGCGTGGTATTGAGCAATCAGGGGGTATGTTTCAGTAAAAGAGAGGAAGCCCAAAGGGGGAGACCCAGCGTTGCAAAGGAAAAAGAGAAGGAAATGTGAAAAAGAAATAAAAGGCAATGCACTGAGGTTCGAACCCACGCCCTCTTGGTTACCAGCGTGCTTCCTTACCAATGGGGTGGCTATACATCCATTTATTAAAATGAAATGATAAATACATAACACTGTTGGCTTTTAAATTCGACACCCTTGTTTCATTAATGTCAGCCATTAAAGCTGAAGGTTGTTTTCGATCAGCTGAGTCTGTCGAAATGCCCATCGAAAGATGGCAAGGTACTTAGAAGATTTCTTCCAAGGGAGAAGTTGGTTGCCTTCGACGTCGAAAGTGTTTCTCGGCGAAGGTGTTCGATGATTCAGAGTGGAACGGTTTGAAATTCAAGCGTTTGGAGGGAAAACGGTTTCCAGCGGTTACCAAGTGCAACGTGCAAAGATCTGGAGCGTCGAACGTTGAGAACGTGCCAAGTGGAATCATCTCGAAGCAGTGTAACTGCCCGACGGTTACTTGGGATGTTTTAGTATAAATAGTAGTAGTCACACAGTTTCTCGCGTGTGTTCACAAATATATACAAAGTCACTCATATAGATTCGAGTACCCAGCGTGTGAGAAAGAATTGTTGAGAAATGTATGTGTGAAACACCAACTTTATTAATCAAAGTCATTTACTTTTCCAGAAATTTACTTGCTTTCTTCTTTACTTTCCTGTCGAGATCCTTTACTTTAAGCCTTCATTTATTTTACCAAGCCTACTTCTTCATGCAATTTACTTAAAGCCTCTTTATTTTATTGTCATTTAACCAATATCCAATTTAACCAAAACTTCAAAATCAACCTATGTCCTAGGATCAATCTGATCGATCCTGCGAGTAACCAAATAAGTAACCATTTGGAGGATCATCGGTTGTTTACCAATAACCAAGGTAAACAAATTGGCAAACCTGGTGGGACCGTGTGTTGATTTCTGAAAATAATCTCATCTTTTCGAGGAGCGTTGTATGTTATTGAGAAGTGGTAGAATATACGCTAACGATAACAATACTGCCAGAGGAAGGGAAGAGATGGCGAATCCGCCAAACAATAACGAAATCCCACAAACAAATGTGGGAGCAACGGTTAGCGCGACCGTAAGTGAAGCGATAACCGCTGGTTCGATACCAGCAGTAACGGTCACAGCAACGGGGCCATTACCTCCGTTCACAGGCCCCAGAGTGCCTTTGGGAACTCCCCCACCAAGGGGAAATTTAGGCACAAGGCCTTTTGTTCCCCCAGGATTTATGACAGGCGGTCATAATCGAGAGCCACTCTATGGTATGCCAACTTCTGACTTGGCTAGCCTGACGAATGCTACGTCCACTTTTTCAGACCCTTTAGTGAGTGCCTCTTCGCCACTCCAAGGCTCTGGAGTAGGTATGGCGAATAGAAATAGGACCCAACTCTTAGGAGGAACGTCCCAAGTAGCCCATGGCCTTACCAATGCCTCGACAGCAGTCTTGAGGCAACAAATGGACGAAAGCAACCATGATATGGTGCAAATGTTGGCACAAACTTTGAGTACAGTGCTAAACCCTCTAATACAAAATACTACTCAATCGAATCAGCAGATGACAGCGCAAATGACGCGTTTAGCTGATTTCTTTGGAGTACCCCAACCTATTCGACAGCCCCAAAGGGCGCAAATAAGGGGAAACCAGGGTATATTCTTAGAGGAAGAAACCACCATCAACCAAATCCAACAGCCTGTCGAAGAAAACCTTAGGGCACGATTGGAGCAACCTGTCGAGGAACCTAGGGTAATAACCCCAGAGGTAAGGTTAGTTAACAGAAACCAAAATGCTGACGAAGTAGTTCAGCATGTCCAGTACCAAAACATGGGTCTGGAAAACAATCTGGCAACCATGATCGAAAGGATCATGACTCAAAATGGAATGAACTTGGGCTTTCGAAGACCCAACTTTACATCCCCATTGTCAGAATACGTGTTACAAACGGACTTACCTCCTAGATGCAAAGTCCCCAAATTCACTAAGTTCTCCGGGGACACGACAGAATCTACTGTCGAACATGTGGCGAGATACTTGATCGAAGCAGGGGATATTTCGAATAACGAAAACCTGAGGATCAAGTACTTCCCAAGTTCTTTAACAAAGAACGCTTTTACTTGGTTTACAACTCTCCCCCCCAATTCGATCCATCATTGGACCCAGTTGGAAAGATTGTTCCACGAACAATTCTACATGGGGAAAACCAAGATAAGCCTGAAAGAACTGGCCAGTGTAAAGAGGCGTTTCACTGAACCTATAGACGAATATCTAAATAGGTTTAGGCTGCTCAAGGCGAGATGTTTTACACAAGTGCCAGAACATGAGTTAGTCGAAATAGCCGCAGGCGGTTTAGATTATTCCATTAGGAAGAAGCTAGACACCCAATACCTGAGAGACATGGCCCAACTGGCCAATAGAGTTCGACAGGTAGAACGCCTCAAAGCTGAAAAAGCAAAGGCAACGAAAACTCACAAGAGAGAGAGGATAGCGTATGTTGATATGGATGACGAAGATCCAGAGTCCTTCGACGATACTATAACTGTCGAAGAAGGAGAAGTCGATTTAGCGGAACTAAAACAAGGGCCACCATACTCTTGTAAACAGTTAGTCCCCTCAAGTGGGAAAAATCCCATTGGTCCAGAAAGGACCAACGATAGGTTCCCCAAAAAGACTTATAGTTTTGACATCACAAAATGTGATGAGATCTTTGACTTGCTTGTAAAAGATGGCCAAATGATAGTACCCCCAGGGGTAAAAGTGCCTCCTCTTGATCAAAGAAAGAAGAGAGGTTTTTGCAAATATCATAATTTTTTGGGCCATAAAACTTCTCAATGTTTTCTTTTCAGGAATCTTGTGCAAGACGCTATCAAAGAAGGGAGGTTGAAGTTTGCTGACAAGACCCCCATGGCTGTCGACTCAAATCCGTTGCAGGCTGAAGCCCACTATGCTGAGCCCTCTGAGGTGAACGTGATAGAGGCAACCAGGAGCCAGTCGAAGAGGCCAGGAATCACAATGGTCGAAGTCTCAAAGGACCATATCAACATGCCAATCTTTAGCAGTTTTTCTGGGAATTTATCCAGAAAGACAATTGAAGCAGTTCAGAAAGCGGTCGAAAGCCCAAAGCTGGAGACTGTTGAAGCACAAAAAACTGGACCAAAACCCAGTTCCCACTTGGCCACAGTTCAAGGCCAGACGGCGAATTTGGAGATTCAAATGAAGCAGCTAACCCTTGCCAACAAAGATACAATGAATATCAACATGGTCGAACTCTCTGACCCAAAAGCATCAGAAGAGGCCATAAGGCAAGAACAAGCTAATAAGACTGCTTTCCCTCGGGAAAATGAAAATTTGGCAGATTTTCTACAAAGATGCCAGAAAAAGAAATCAGAGGTGATGCTGTGTCCAAGATGCAGTTCGATCTTTGACAAAAAAGCCGCTGAGCACATTCAAGGCGTAAGAGCAGCGAATAAGAGAAGGGAAAATGTTGATCTTCGACATGACCCCAGAAGAGCCTCCCAAAGAGGTTCAAACCAAGAAAAGAGGCCATTGACTTTCAGGCCTCCAACAAATGTGCCGGTAGATACATGGTACAAAACCTCTGGTCGAAAAAGGCCAAGTGAGGAGAGATGGCACTCTTTCGACGTGCCAAGGGGTTCATCTTTAACACAAAAGAAAGAGCCTCAAGTTGCTGCCCCTAAAGTTACACAAGTGTCAAGCAACTACAAAGGGAAAAATCCCATGTCTCGATCTCAATGGAGGAGATACCAAAGGAGACGAAAAGCTGAGAGGGAGGCTGCCAATGAACCAAAGGCAGAAACCAGTTCGAATGTTCCTCTGAGGAAGCAAAGGAAACCTCTAGAAAGAGAGCCAATAACCAACAGGCTGGTTTGGCCTAACCAAGGTGAAGTCGAGGACGAAGACGGTTCTGAGTCTGATGATACTTTGGACATAATGGTGAATATAGTCTCAGTGCTGCCCAGAGAATTCAACCGACAGGTGGAGGTCGAAGCAAGTGACTGGGAAGTGGAGCAAGAAATGGCCAAACATAGGCCAGTGTGCTATTTCGTCATGGACAATGGCACCACTGAGGAACAAAATGGGTTCTTCGAGCCACCTATAGAGACGATGAAAAATCACCTCAAGCCTTTATTTATAAGGGCTAAACTCGAAGAAACTACAGTGAACAAAATATTGGTGGATTGTGGGGAAACCATCAACATTATTCCTCACTCTATGCTAAGGAAAATTAGCAAAAGGGATGAGGACATTAGGCCTCACAACATGGTCCTGTCGAACTATGAGGGCGGCATAGGGACCACTATGGGAGTGATCCAACTAGATATCAAAGTAGGGTCTATCCTTCGACCAACAATGTTTATGGTCATATCGGCCAAACCTAACTACAATCTTTTATTGGGCCGTGAATGGATTCATGGTGTTGGAGCTGTGCCATCATCAATGCACCAGAGGTTGCTCCTATGGCGTCCAGATGGGATGGTCGAAAACATAGAGGCAGATCAAAGCTATTACCTGGGCGAAGTGAATCACCTGGGGCTGGCAGATTTCGACAAGAACTTGGCTCACATAGGGCCATGTCCAACACCTGACTTCGACATGGCGCCAGCGCCAAACACTTTTTGTTCCCTGTACCTGCATCCTGAGCATGGTTTCCAATGGGACAGAGAAGACTTGTCCCACATAGACTTCAGTGGGTTAACTGATATCCAACCAACTGGTTGGGGAAGTGAATTCAGTGATAATGACTGAGTCACAATCTTTGAAGCGAATTTCAGCTTATGTGGCCGAAACTAAGATGATAACGGCTCTCGAAGCCGAAGTAAAGTACATGGCCACACAGGCCAATGATCAACAATTATCTGCTGCAGGTCCAGGAAAGGATTTCGATCCAGAACCCCCTGATATCATGCAAGAAGAAATGCAGGAACAGAGTCTCGACGCCATCTATGACGATGAGCCTTTGGGCTTCGAAAAGGACCCCTTGGCGAACAACATTAAAATGTCAGCGCAAGATCCTTTAGAAGAAATCAACTTAGGCGAAGGGTCAGAGAAAAGGCCAACTTACATCAGCGCCAAAATTGACCCAGAACTTAGGTTGGAAGTAATCCAATTGTTGAAAGAGTTCAAGGACTGTTTTGCGTGGGATTACGACGAAATGCCTGGTCTCGACAGAGGATTGGTAGAACTTCAGTTGCCAATCAAACCTGGGAAGAAGCCAATCAAGCAAAATCCAAGACGCTTCGCTCCAGAAATACTGTCGAAGATCAAAACGGAAGTCGAAAGACTGCTGAAATGCAAATTCATACGCGTTACAAGGTATGTCGAATGGATTGCAAACATTGTGCCAGTAATTAAGAAAAATGGCACATTAAGGGTGTGCATAGATTTCAGAGATTTGAATGCTGCTACACCCAAAGACGAATATCCTATGCCTGTGGCGGAAATGCTAGTCGATTCTGCCGCTGGCTATGAATACCTGAGTATGCTCGATGGTTATTCAGGATATAATCAAATATTCATTGCTGAAGAGGATGTGTCGAAAACAGCTTTTCGATGCCCTGGGGCCCTAGGCACTTACGAATGGGTAGTGATGCCTTTTGGCCTAAAGAACGCTGGGGCAACGTACCAGCGAGCAATGAATACTATCTTCCATGATTTTATTAACACTTTTATGCAAGTATATATTGATGACATTGTTATAAAATCTGTTTCCAGGAAGAATCATATTGACCACCTTCGACAATCATTCGAAAGAATGAGAGAACATGGTCTGAAGATGAACCCTTTGAAGTGTGCGTTCTGTGTGAAAGCTGGAGATTTCTTGGGCTTCGTTGTCCACAAGAAAGGAATCGAAATCAACCAGAACAAGACGAAGGCAATTCTGGAAGCGAAAGCGCCATCGAATAAGAAGGAACTGCAATCTCTGTTAGGCAAGATAAATTTCTTAAGGAGATTTATATCTAACCTAAGTGGGAAAGCTCAGGCCTTTTCACCCTTACTTCGACTGAATAAAGAGGGGTTCGAATGGGGGCAGGAGCAACAAGAAGCCTTCGACAAAATCAAAGGGTACCTCACTAAGCCACCTATTTTGGTGCCTCCTTGTAGCAATAGGAGTATGAGATTGTACATAGCTGCATCCGACAAAACTTTGGGAAGTATGTTAGCCCAAGAAGATGAGAATGGAGTTGAAAGACCCGTTTACTATCTTAGTAGAGTTTTGAACGATGCAGAAACTAGATATAGTGAAGTTGAAAAATTGTGTCTATGTCTGTATTTCTCTTGTACAAAACTCAAGCAATATATAAAACCAGTTGATGTGTATGTTTCGTCTCATTATGATGTTTTCAAGTATATGTTGTCGAAACCTATCTTGCATAGTCGAATTGGCAAGTGGGCATTAGCATTAACTGAATACTCCTTGACCTTTATGCCTCTTAAGGCAGTAAAAGGACAAGTGGTTGCAGACTTTATAGTCGACCACTCAATTCAAGTTGAGGATGTTAATTACGTGGAGATAGAACCTTGGAAATTCTACTTCAATGGTTCCAGCCATAAAGATGGAACAGGAGTAGGAGTCTTGATCATTTCTCCAGAAAAAATTCCAACAACATTCAAGTACAAGATATCAGGTTCTTGTTCGAACAATGAGGCTGAGTATGAAGCTCTAATTACTGGCCTTGAAATATTGTTGGAATTGGGGGCAACTCGAGTCGAAATAATGGGAGACTCAGAGTTAGTCATTAAGCAAGTCACAAAGGAATATAAATGCATAAGAGAGAATCTCATTATGTACTTTGTGATAGCAAATCGTTTATTGAAAAAATTTGAAATGGTCAATATTCGACACATACCCAGAGTGGAAAATCAAATAGCCAACGACTTGGCACAAATTGCATCTGGGTATAAGATTTCAAAAACGAGATTACAAAGAGCGATCGAAGTTCGAGAAAAGATAAGAGCAACTTGTCTATCACCAACAGATTTGGAATCGACGAGACTAGGATATGCTGATCAAAGTAACTTCGAAATTTCGTTCATAGATAATTTGTCAGAACAAGATTGGAGAAAACCCATTGTGGATTATCTTCAAAACCCAGGAGCTTCGACAGAACGAAAAACAAAGTACAGGGCGTTGAGTTATGTACTCATGGGTAATGAATTATTCAAGAAGACGCCTGAAGGGGTATTGCTAAAGTGTTTAAGTGAAACTGAGGCATACATAGCCCTTTCGACTACGCACGCTGGAGCATGTGGGGCTCACCAAGTAGGCCATAAGATGAAATGGTTGTTGTTTCGACAAGGACTATACTGGCCCACTATGCTGAAAGATTGTGTTGAGTTCGCCAAAGGTTGCCAAGAATGTCAAGTCCATACAGGCATCCAACATGTACCAGCAAGCGAACTTCACTCGATAGTGAAGCCTTGGCCCTTTAGAGGATGGGTGTTGGACCTCATTGGAGAGATTCGACCAGCATCCTCAAAGAGTCAGAAATACATACTGGTAGGCATTGATTATTTTACTAAGTGGATCGAAGTTATCCCTTTAGTCAATGTAGACCAAGAAAATGTCATTGAATTTATTCAAAAGAACATTATCTTTAGATATGGAATCCCTGAGACTATAACTACTGATCAAGGATCAGTTTTCACTGGTCGAAAGATGCAAGAATTCGCTCAGGAAACAGGTTTCAAACTCCTAACATCAACGCCTTATTATGCACAGGCAAATGGTCAAGTCGAAGCAGCAAACAAAGTAGTGATTGGCTTGATAAAAAAGCATGTTGGGAAGAAGCCAAAAAATTGGCATAAGACGTTAGACCAGATTTTGTGGGCTTGTCGAACGTCTCCGAAAGAAGCCATAGGTACAACACCATATAGGCTAACTTTTGGCCATGACGCAGTGTTGCCAGCAGAAATTTGTCTTCAATCTGCAAGGGTTCAGAGACATTATGAAATTCCCTCTGAAATTTATTGGGATATGATGTTAGACGAACTGGTGGATTTAGACGAAGAAAGATTGCGCGCTCTTGACCTACTCAGGCTTCAGAAGAAAAGAGTAGAAGACTCTTATAATAAAAAGGTGAAACCTAAGGTATTTTCGCCTGAAGAACTAGTTTGGAAGGTAATTCTTCCCATGGATCGAAGGGATCGAAGCATGGGAAAATGGTCACCCAAATGGGAAAGACCATTCAGAGTTATCCAGACTTTTTCTGGTGGAGCCTATGAAGTCGAAGAGCTAGGTGAAGATAAAAGGCTCTTAACAGTAAATGGTAAATATTTGAAAAAATATAAACCTACACTCCAAGAGATAAAAATAAAATAACAAGACTAAATTAACCATAAAAAAAAGCCAAAATGGAAAATTTTTATAATTTTAGCCAAGATGGCAATGTTGTCGAATACATTTTACAAAATATGGTTAAAAAAGCTGAATCAATCAAAAGGGAACGGAGTCCTTGAGTCGAAGGTATTTGATTTGCTGCAGCTCCAATCTTTTATTGCACCGGGCATTCGCTTGCACAAGCTTGGCAATCTGATCGTCGAAGCCTTGGGCTTTCTCAGCAAATTCTAGGCCTTGTTTGATTTCAGTTTGACTTTCGGTGTCTGGGACGGTCGAGAGAAGTTCCTCCTTGCGCTTAGTATTGGCATTTATCTTAGCCTCTATTTCTTCGATTTGCACCCTGAAGGAAGCATTTTCTCGATCGATGGCATCAACTTCTTCTTGGGTGGATGCTTTTTGCTTCGACAACTCCGCAATTCGAGAAGTTGTCTCCGAAACAGCAGTCCATGCAGAAGAGCTTTTGCCATATAACACCTCAAGCTGACTATTAAAGCCCCTTTGTCGCTGATAATCTGCTGAGACTTGATCAATAATGGAGTGTAACTCCATGATCAAGCCTGAAACTTCTGGAGCTACAACTAACAAGTCTACAGCATTCAAAACATCCCTCAAGCATGATGGAGCAGTAGGGTCCCCCTCCAAAGCTTTCATCAAGTCCTTCTTGAAAAACTGAGCCTTAACCTTAGCCAAAGCCTCATCGAGAGGAGAAGTTTCAGTGGACTTCCCCGACAGGGTAGGAACCTCCTGACTAGTATCAGACGAACTCTTGCTCTCGATGATGGCGTTGAGATAGCTAACAGGGTCAGTTTGCTTCAAGAGTTCTAAGTCCTCTTTCGACCTGTGCTTTGTTGAGGTAACAGCCCTTGCAACAACATTGTCTTGGATTTGAGGTTGTTGAGTGACAGTTGCCTCGACTTGATTCCCTTCGACTCGGACTGTGGCAGCGCCAACGTCATCTTGGTGTCTTTCGCCGGTGTGACCTTGGTTCTCTTCGCCAGCGGCACCTTGATCCTCTTCGCCAGCATTGCCGTGGTTCCCTTCGTCACGACTCTCTTCCGACAGATCCACCACCTGAATCTCTTTTGGATGTTGCTCTTCTGGTTGAGGATCTTCTGCTGGTTTTTCTGCCGTCTCAGCATTGGCCTCATTTATTTCAGTATGGGCTTCGTCATTCTCCAAGCCTTTTTCTTATGGCCTGCTGAGTTCAGCAGACTCCAATGTTTTAGAAGTCCTTGGCGGTGAGCTTTCAGTGGTGTCCTGAAAAGAAGAAGAAGAATCTTCAAAATTCGAAAGAGACATAGTCGAATGTGGGTATCTACATCTAAGTTACAAAGAGATCTAAGAGATTACCTGTAAATTAGCTTCAGCCCCAGGGCTGGAATTGTCGCTTTCGACAGGCTTATTGAGAAGAACGTTTAATTCCTCCTCCGTTGGCTCCTCAATGATCACTGGAGGTGGCCTGGGCTTTCTTCCAGCAACCTTGATTCTAATTGTTCGACCCTCAGGAGCAGGAGCGTCCTTCGTCAGCTTTCGCCTTTTTAGAGGAGCAGGGGGAGAGTCATCTTCTTCGTCGCTCTCGGATTCGACTGTCAGTGTCGGCCGTTTCTTGGGCGAAGGTGCCTAAAAAACCAATGGGAATTCGATTTAGCAATTGCATCGAAAGTCAAAAAATTAAAAGCCAGGAGAAAATAATGAAAGTCTGGTTACCGATACAGAAGGCTTCTTCGAAGGGCCTTCCCCCTGTTGGTTTGTTATGGTCTTCGCCGGCGCTATAATCTTCGCCGGCGGTGGAGGTTTTGTTGAGGGGCCTCCTCCCTGTTGGCCTTCTGCAGCCTTCTTGGCTGCAGGCTTTCGAACAACTGAAAGCAAATAAAATAGTTAACAGGCTAGCAGTCGAAAGAGAAAGACAAAGTAATGTGAAAGGATGAACTTACATTTCTTTATTTTGTCCAAGACAAGGACAAAAGATTTCTGAAGCTCATCCACGAAGTCCTTCTCGTCGAAAAACTCCTCAGCGTAATAACTTTTCCACCACTCCTCGAAGGATGGTGAGCAAAGAAAGTTGAGCTGGTAGTCAAACAACGAAAGAACTGTTCGACCAGCATATCTTCCGATATGTTTAGTGGCAGCTTCTTCGGTGTAGTCGTTGCAGAAGTATAACATAGACTTCTCCCTTGGAAAAATTGGAGAAGGTAGTGTTTGAATAATACCAAACTGGCGAGACACCAGGTTTGGTTGATATGCAATTAGACTCAAGTGAGTCTTAGAGCTCCTGAATCGAAGAGGCATGATTCTTGGTGTGAGGAACGCCTCCCACATTGTTGTATGTTCGTCAACTTGAGGACCACTCGACGTCCTAGGATGTGGCCTCGTGAACCACGCTGGGCCTACCTTCCGTCGAGCAAACGGAGCCATAGTCGAAGCAAACTCTTTCCTTCTAGCAAACATCAGAACGAAGTTTGTGAAAGTTTGTTGAAGCTCCAATCCATCCTCCATTGGAGTCAACAGAGCCAGTCTGGTTCCTTCGACACGTCTGTTCGCTATCTCTGGAGCCTGCTCATTTATTTGAATCTTCTTAGGCAATAAAGATTCGAAGGTGGCGTTGAGCCACAGTTGGAGCAACCAAAAAGGTCCAGCAAGCAGCAGACTGGCCCTGTTCTCGATAATCTTCAGTAGAGTCGCTCCATTACTAATCGACTCATACAAGCTAGCCAAAATCAATTCTGCCAAACAGATATTTTGGCCATGATGGAGTTGAGTGGCGAGAGTGACCATCTTCTTGGTCACCTGTAAGGACTTGGAGCAAAACACAAAGCGAGTCAGCCATAAGGCTAGAAACGCAATGTGTTCGACATCCGACACAACATCTGTCGACCTGTCGTGGTAGTGATTGATGAAGGTGGTGTAGGTTGGTTTTGTGGCAGAGAATCCAATTTGATCCTCCGACATCTCCTCCGGGTCGAAGTAGTCCCCGGTGGGTCGAAGGCCAGTGATGGCGGCCACATCGAAGAGTGTGGGAGTCAACATTCCACAGGGAAGATGGAAGGTGAAGTGGGAGTAGTCCCAGAAGAGTAGAGAAGCTATCAACATATCTGGGGAATAGTTAAGACCTGTCTTCGACAGCATAACCAGGTCGAAAATCCCCATATCTTTCCAGATCGACGCTTGGCGTTTCTCCATTTTTTCCAGCCAAGCAACGTAATCAGGAGTAAGGCTAGGGCCATACCTGAAAGCCCTAACACCTTTGTTGAAGAAACGGAGGTCGATTTTCTCTTTAGCAGGGTCTTCATTATCCTCTGCATCTTTCTTGGCGCATGCAACCGGTTTGAGTTTCTCAACTACCGGAAAATAACTCTTGATCTTCATGGCCTCAACAATACTTGGGTACAATGGGCCAGACATAGCAAAGATCTGGTTGGAATATCCAACCGGGATCATAAGGTGGTGTGAGTAAGCATCACGTACAGCGATATCCAAAGGTTCAGGGACTCGTCGTTGGCCCGTGGAAGTTACTACTGGAGCGGTCGAGAACACCCTAGGTTTGACGTTTCCAGATGGTACGGTGGCGCTAGGAGCATTGGAGGAACCAGATGCCATTGTTAATGGTGAGTATGAAGACGAAGTGAAGAAAAAGGGTTTGCAAAGTTGACAAGTTTGTATGCAAATGGAGAAGTCTGAAAGCTAGATAGCGTAAAAAGTCCCACAATGGGTACTTACGGCTATTTATAGTAGTGGGGGAAAATCCCCAAAATCGAGGACATTAAATACCATTTAATGTTGCAGAAGGTAGTGGGACACGTGGCGTCTCCCTGTTGTTTTAGCCGTTCTGCAGAAATGGAGGGGTGCAGCGTGCGCCCTCGTTTTTGGGAATCGTCATAATGACAAATTCTGAAATGACGTTTGGCACACTGCACGCCGTACTGAGGTGACGTCTTAGGTACGGAAAAATGATAGTTTTTCTTGGGATTGTCAGTGGTTGGTAGAAGACAACAAAAAGTGCACAATTTAATTTGTGACTAAGAATGAAAAGACAGGTGTCGAATGGTATTTCAAAGAATGCCTTTTTTCTTTCAGAGTCGAAATAAGGCATTCTTGGGGGGAAATTTGTTGGCTTTTAAATTCGACACCCTTGTTTCATTAATGTCAGCCATTAAAGCTGAAGGTTGTTTTCGATCAGCTGAGTCTGTCGAAATGCCCATCGAAAGATGGCAAGGTACTTAGAAGATTTCTTCCAAGGGAGAAGTTGGTTGCCTTCGACGTCGAAAGTGTTTCTCGTCGAAGATGCTTCTCGACGAAGGTGTTCGATGATTCAGAGTGGAACGGTTTGAAATTCAAGCGTTTGGAGGGAAAACGGTTTCCAGCGGTTACCAAGTGCAACATGCAAAGATCTGGAGCGTCGAACGTTGAGAACGTGCCAAGTGGAATCATCTCGAAGCAGTGTAACTGCCCGACGGTTACTTGGGATGTTTTAGTATAAATAGTAGTAGTCACGCAGTTTCTCGCGTGTGTTCACAAATATATACAAAGTCACTCATATAGATTCGAGTACCCAGCGTGTGAGAAAGAATTGTTGAGAAATGTATGTGTGAAACACCAACTTTATTAATCAAAGTCATTTACTTTTCCAGAAATTTACTTGCTTTCTTCTTTACTTTCCTGTCGAGATCCTTTACTTTAAGCCTTCATTTATTTTACCAAGCCTACTTCTTCATGCAATTTACTTAAAGCCTCTTTATTTTATTGTCATTTAACCAATATCCAATTTAACCAAAACTTCAAAATCAACCTATGTCCTAGGATCAATCTGATCGATCCTGCGAGTAACCAAATAAGTAACCATTTGGAGGATCAGCGGTTGTTTACCAATAACCAAGGTAAACAAACACATAATGCTTCCAAGGCCTATACTTCGTCTTCAACCTTCATCCAGCCAGAGCACTTGTAACTTGTTCATCTCTCAACAAAAATGGAAAGTACAAACATGAAAGTTGTGGCATTTCTTCCCACGAATCCAACCATATAAACAACTAAAGCTATAAATCAAAGATGAGTGAGAATTTTTCTGGACCTAATTTAAAACCTAAAAATTTCAAAAACTTCAACTCCAAAATTCTCTAAGCTCAAGCCATATAAATGCAAACTATGGATATGTACAGCTTCGTGGCAATGAGGTCTACATTTTATCTTTGAAAATGAAAGCCTAACAATGCCTATATGAGGAGTTCAAAAATCAGAAAACTCACCTTGCAAATGGAGATCATGTTTTGAGTTTGAGCATCTTTCAATGAGTTCTAGTGATTGGGTTAGCTTCCTCAAGTTCCCAGGAAGCTAATGTGATGTTTGGCTTGAGCTGAAAGTGGCTGAGGAGTTCTGGAGAAGTCAAGTTGCAGACCCCTGTTTTGAAAATGGAACTTGATGATGGAGGTGTTACAGTTGGGCAAGAAGGGTTTGGATGGTTTGTATTTGATGTTTAGAAACTTTAGGAACTAAAAGGCCTGGAAACGCACGAGGGAAATGTAAGTTTCAAGTTTTTGGTCAGATTGTGCAACAATAGAGTTCTTGTGTGTGATTCTGAGTTCTAGGGAGTTTAAGGGCTTGTGTATGCGTCCTTTAGCTCACAAATAGTGCTTCTATTTATAAGCAAGAAGTTTGGATTCTTGGAGAGATCAGAAATCAAGAATCACATGTTTGTGGATTTTGCCTTGTTTTTGAAGCAACATTGATAAGCATTGTTCCAAGGCAAGGTACAAGGATTGTAGGGTGGATGAAACCTTTAAACATACTTGTTCTGATTGTGTAGATGGTGTTTGTGCAAAAAGAACAAGTGCAAGGCTCAATGCAAACTGACTTTGCATAAAGCTTGCTTTTCTAAAATGGCAATGTTGCCTTTCTTCCCAAAATGGAATTATGTTTGTACAATGCATTGAATGCTTGACTTTAGGGCATGAAACCTTGTGTAATCCATTAATGATGTAGTGACAAACGAGTTTGATACCTGAAAAGTGAAGATTGTGCAACCATTTTGAAGATTTGAATTTTGGTTCATCATGAAAATGACCTATAATCAAGTGAGAAAACCCTAACTTCCTCTCTTCGATTCTCCTAACTCAAAAATGATCTCAAGGAGTTCTTGGACATTTTGGAAATCTCGTAACATGATCTACAATCCATATTTGAATCAATTTTGTAAAATCCAATTGTAACTATGTGAAACTTGGCCAAGAAGTTAGGTCAAAATCCTGACCAAAATGCTCAAAATTTCACTGAAGTGTTTTAGTTTCATGGACATGACTTCATGGTTTAATAACTTGAAATACAAGCACTTTTAGAATTTGATTCCTTCTATAAAGTTTTGGATCTCATTGAGATATACAACTTTCATGTTGGAAGTTTCCTTTGAATCACTTTGCATCATGATGAAAAAATGTCATAAAGTTATGAAAAAATATGAAGTTTAAACACTTGGAAAAAATTCTAAGTGTTAGAATTTTGACTTTTTCAAGTTGATTTTGACTTTTTGATTTCTTGATGAATAAGTTTCATATTTTGACTGTTTTTATGAAATTTGATTGTTGAAACTTGATTTTACTCAAAAAGTCAAAGTTTGACTTTTCACTGTATCAATTGACTTTTCATCTGTTGACTGAATTTTGACTATCAATCAATTGATCTTAAGAAATGTTTTGAGCCATACCATTAGGTCAAAATGATGCATTTGAATCCTTGATAACATGTCCCAAACCATCAAGCCATGTGCTAGGTCAAAACTAAAAAATTGAGCCTTCTCAGTCAAAACCCTAATTTTGACCATTTTGCCCTTTTGATGATCTGATCAAATTTCTTGAGGAATTCTGATCCAAACTTGACCAAATGATTCATATGAGTTTAAAATATTGATATGGATCAAAAATTATGAAGTTTGACTGTAAATTGACTATAGTTGACTTTTTCCCCAATACAACTGATTTTAGGTCAACTGATCAATTGACTGAGCAAAAGTGTGATCCAAGACTTGAAACTTGACATGAGCAATCTTGTGAGTCCATAATGGTCCACGAAAGTCATATGAGGCATTAAAAGTCCAGTTGTCATTATTTAAACTCAAACCCTAATTTTGAGGTATCAGTGTTGAGAAAGCAAGTTGAGTTGATCCAAACTTGTGCAATCTTGAACCAATGGAGATTTTGAGAGAAGAAACTTCAGAGTATGAGAGGGAAAATTTTGGGGTATAACATATGGCTAGGGGAAATCCATGTTTAAAGTAACAGTTGTCTACAATGTGGTTTGTTTTGCTGTAATGAGTACAAATCATGAAGGTCTTGGGGTTGTGTTTCCCTTTGTTGCGAGAGTTGTTGTTCTAGTTAGCATAGAGAGTCGTGGGATTAGGGTTTGATGCAGAGGTAGGGACGATCCGTTGTTTAAAAATGAAAGAGTAAACACGACTTATTCTAGGGAGAGGGACAAGGAGGAGAATTTATGTGCGAATATTATGATAGCTATCATTCAATCCTTTCAAGAATCATGTTATGCACTTCCTGTGTTTGGAGTTACGCACAACCTTACATAATTCACAGGTGCAGGGAGTGGCGCAAGTACATGAAGGTGTTGGTCTAGATCCTCCAATTAGTCCCAAAGAATCTTTAGATCAGTGAAATACATTGACATGGATCTATCACCCTGTTGAATGGAGTGTAATTCACGAAGGAGATCAGAAAACCGAAAATGATTACCTTTTGTGAATCTTTCTCAAAGATCTTCCCAGAGGTCAAAGGCGGAATCAAAACAATTTATGTTTTGAGGGATGTGCGGTGAAAGGGTGCGGTTGATCCAAGAAAGCACCATGTTGTTGGCACAATCCCATAGATCGAAATTGGGATCGAAAGAATCAGGTTTAGGGAGAGTTCCATTGATGAATGCGAGCTTGTTCTTAGAAGTCAATGCTTTTCTCATGAATTTTCTCCAGTTATAATAGTTATTGTCATCTAAAGGTGGTGTGACAATGGTGGCACCAGGGTTTTCTCCGGGATGTAGATAGTAAGGATTTCTAGGATTTAGGCTTTGATCGAGGGTTTCTTTCTTGGGCGGTGATTTTTTGTTTTTGGGTGGAAGGATCATCTATGTCACCGTCAGACGCCATGAGAGATGGAATCAAGAAGAAGATAGGGTACGAAGACGGGAAGAAAGAGATAAATGCAAAAAATGTACATTATTGATACCATATTATAGTTATGGTTATGCTTTGATGAAGAAGAAGAAGAGCCATGGCAGCAAATGCGAAAGAGAGAGAAATATGAATTAAATTGAATTGTAATAAAAAGGCTTACAAAATATATATATATATATATATATATATATATATATATATATATATATATATATATATATATATAACCTAATGGGCCAAAAGATATGAATAAATAAAGCCCAACAAATTAAAACAAGCTAATCAGTCCATTATCTTATCATCTAATAGTTAGCACTCTGATGCTTTAGTAAGTATGTAAAAGAGAATAGTGAATTGAAATTGAATAAAAACTGAGTACCTCAATTGACACATTCTCTATATATAATAGAGAGGAAATAACAAACCTGCTACTATATTATTAGGCGTGGATTGCAAAGAACTGTTGGATATAATTGAAGTTAGGATCCTCTATACTTATATGTGAGGTAGTTCTCGTATGCTAAAAAGTTTTAAAAGAATTTTGTCTCTTTTCAATTAGTCGGGGATCCATATGATCAACCCAGAATAATTAATGTGTGTGATGGGGCGTGAAAACAATCATTCGTCAAATCAATCTAGACCGTTAGAATAGAGTCACGAAAAAATTGCTTATTCAGTGAAAAAATAAAAACACACATGTTCTATGTCAAATATTATCATCATTATTATTAGGTTTCTGCACTTTTAAGCCTTATGAATAATGTGGAACAAAACAATTCATCAATTTTCAATATGATAATGATAAGAAAATTAATATTATTTAATTATTTTAAAATTTAAAATAGACAGATTAGTTTCAAATAAGATAAAATAAAATTTTGAGATTAAAAATAGTGCACTTTTAATGTAAATTAATTTTACACCATTATCTAATAAAATTATAATAATATAACATGTGATATTAGTATTTTTAAATTTAAAATATAATTTTATTAAATACATATCCCCGATTAATTGAAAATGTAAAGATATTTTACAATCTTACTGCATTATCTTTTTTCTCAAAAACTACATATATAATATATAATTAAACCAACTACTAGTTTATAAAGCCATCCTCTGCCGGCCATCTTGTCATATTTTGTCAATTTCAAAATAATTTAGTCAACAGCCTAATTGTTGCAGATTTAAAAAATTACATAAATGTTAACATGAAAATTTACTTTCTCCTAAATATTATTATCATACATTAATATATTCAATTCTGAAATAAATAAAATATGTTAAAGAATAATGTGAATTATATTAATTAAATAATATTAAAATAACAACAATCATTCATTTGTTTTACTTCACAACTTGGTATCAATCAATTATATAATAATTAAAACTGTATCTGTATTGTTTACTCATACGGCAACATTGAATCCCCCACCCTACGGCCAAATCCACATAAAATAAAGGTTTGCTAACCTTTAGTATTTTATTTAATAGAAATACTAACAGTAACAGTTGTCTTCCGATATTGGGTAAGAGATTGAAAAAATAAATTGAACATTTTTCAAGAAAATAGAAAGAGTTTAAAAAGATAAGTTCTTCAAAAAAATATATTTTCGATGCTTTAAAAATAAATAAATAACTTTTTTTTAAGAAACATTTAAAAGAAAAAGTAATTTTAAATATTTAAAAAGATTATAAAGATATTTTACATGGTAATTTTATGAAATTTACCCTAAATATAATCTTGTAGTTAACCGAAAACAAAAAGATGTATCAACTATATCCAAAAGACAAATCTCGCAATAGAGACCAAGTAAAAGTTAAAAATAAGATAATGAGATAAAACCAAATAACGATTCTTTCCACGTCACGTTTGCATCAATCTATGGATAAGAACAAATTTTAAACAATTAACTACTTTTTCTTTCTTTTTTTTTTTAGTAAATAAATATTCTCTTTTTCTATAAATACTCTATTCCTTTGATCCTATAGCATATCCTTTGATTTCATCTATTCTATTTTCTTCTTCAAACCTCTTTTAAAATATTCAAAAAAAGAAAATCTAAACCCATTAGTATTTAATAGTGTTTTGGAGTTTGGACAGATTCCCCATCAATATCAAAATCAACTTGCCGTGCCCATTGTTCCAATTCTCAAAAACAATATCTTCCTTCATTAATAAAACCACATCAAAGTTTGTTTCTTTACAACAAAACCATTTCTGGCTCATTCTTAATTTGTGTTGGAAACCTTAAAGTTTGGTCCTTTATAACAAAAACTCTTCAGATCTTTTCTGGGTCATTGAGATTTGTGTTGGGTTTTTTTGTGATTTTTAAGAATGGCTGCTACTACTGCTGTTGGTGTTATTGGTGGTAATGGATCTTCTGTTTCATGGATGCAATTTGGAAGAAAAGTTAAGAAACAGAATAAGATGAACAGAGCTAGGGTTTCTTGTTCTTCTTCTTCTGTGATAGATCCTTATAAGACATTGAGGATTCAACCAGGTGCTTCTGAATCTGATATTAGAAAGGCTTTTAGACAACTTGCTTTGCAGGTTTCATTCTCTATCCTAATTTTTTTGTTCCCAAATTTATGGTTTTGTTTGAGATTTATGTATTTTGAATTTGATTGCTTTTTTAGGGTTTTTTTTTTGTTGTGAAAATATTGACTTTTTGGGTTTTATTTGTGTTTCAGTATCATCCAGATGTTTGCAAAGGAAAAGATTGTGGTGTGCAGTTTCATCTAATCAATGAGGCTTATGATGTGAGTTATTATTATCCTACAAATCTTTAGATAAATTTTTCCTGAATTTTCATTACATAGTATAATTATAATGATTTGAATGTAATGATGATGTTCTAAATACATAATTTATAGTTTACTTATAGTCAATTAGCATATAATAATTGAGATTTCATTGTTGCTCATATTGGTAATTTTAGGTTGCAATGTCAAATTTGAGAAAAGAAACAAAAAAGGCAGAAACATATAAGGCAACTTATGATAATGAATCATTTAGAGGAAAGAATGATCCAGGTTGGGATTATTGGGAAGAATGGATGGGTTGGGAAGGAGCAGGAATTCGTGACTACACTTCTCATATTAATCCTTACATTTGATAAAGTTTATGTTATGTAAATTAGTAAATTAATCCTTTAAATTAATATGTATGTGCATTATTATTAGTTAAGATGGGTCTAATCTAGACCTACTACTTGTCCCCATTTGTCCCCATCTGAAACTGGTTGGTGCTTTGTATATAGTCCAGTCCATGTTTGTGTCAAATTTTTCTCTACATAATTGAAGTTTAGGACAATATTTGGCTTGTCATTATTGTTAAAAACAAATAACAACTATTTCACAATGAATGTATTATTATGTTTTTTTAGATTAAATAAGTTTTTTATCATTTTAAAATATCTCAAATTTCGTTTTTAATTTTAAATTTTGGTTCTTTACTACCAAATCAAAATCGTAATTAAAATAATTTTTAAATTTGTTTTTAAATAAAAACCGTTATTAAAATCGTTGTTAAGTTGTAAAAATCGTTTGATAGAAAAATTAAAAGTTAAAATTTAATTTTAAAAAAAAAATTGATTTTTTTTTAAAAAGAATTAAAAATGAAATTTAAAACATTTAAAAAGATTAAAAATTTATTTAATTTTTTTATATTTTCTCTTTGTACTTATCTATCAAAATTGATAATTCTTTTTTTTTTTTTTTCTCTCGGTATTTATTATCTATCATCGGTATTTATTATCTATTAAAATTGAATAATGATAAAGATGTTAATATTATACTACTTTCTTTTTATAAGAAAATTTTAATTTTTTAGATTAATTTAATAATTGATGTAGTTTAAATATATTATTTATTTAATAAATTTAAAAAATTAAATTTTTTTTATAAAAGGGAATGAGAATAGAGGGAGTATCAAACTAAAATTGAATAATGATAAAGATGTTTCTAATTGAATAATGATAAAGATGTTTCTAATTGAATAATGACAAAGATGTTTCTTGATGGTTCCTTAATCTTTTTCTGGGCACATTTATAAGCACAATTAATTAAGTGGAATTAATTTTTTTTATTCATGGACAATCTAAGTAAGATTTATTACATTATCTATAGTTATATTAAATTAATTATTTAATAATATTAGATATTTTTAAATTAATTAAATTAAGGGTATATAATATTCATATAGTCTAAAAATTAATGAATTTTATTTATAATAGCGATTAAGAATTAAAGTTGATTTTGAGGGACTAGTGATTTGTCATCCTAGCAAATGAAAAGGTAAAATTACACGAGGATCTTTTAAGTTTTGAGGGAGTAGTGATTTGTCATCCTAGCAAATGAAAAGGTTAAATTACACAAGGATCTTTTAAGTTTTTTTTTTAATATGTTTTCATTAGGGTGATTTTTACCTTCTTTTTTTTTTTTTTTACATTGTGAATATTTAGAAATGCTAATGTTTATATTTTTATGGAAATTTCTTTTCTTATTTAGTGGTCTTTCTTTTGACTTCTGGTAGAAGAATCGAAAACTTTTAGAATTTGTAAGTGCACTTGCAAACGCACCATCAATGTAAATTATTTGATTTATTTTGTAAGTGCACTTGTGAATTTACCTGTTTGAAGATTTCGTAAATACACTTGTAAATTTATGTCTGGGCAGAAAATTAAAAATATTCAATACAATTTATAATATTCATTCAATATAATTTAAAGAAATTACATAAATAGTTATGCAGAAAATTAAAGTTACATATTATTATAAATGTGAAGTTGTGGATGTTACATCTTAATAACATCCTCTGCCGATCTACGAAGCGCCGCATCCATCTTAATCGGACACTTTGTAGAGTATTGTTGGAAAGTATCCAATATAACCTATAAATCTTTGTCATTCTTCAGCTGAAACGGCGTGAATTTTACGTTTTCTTTACTGTTAAGTGAAGGTGAACGATACTCAAGCTTGACTACCTTTCGATTATCTGGATACTGTAAGAGAGTGCAGTATTGTGATGAGCTCGGCGTACGACGTGTCTTGCGATAATCTGAACTGACGAGGCGTCTACACACCAGTGAAGTAGACAAAAGCAAGGTGTGAATATGTTTGTGTCATGTTTTCTGTTTTTGGTTTGGGATGAACAATGAAATGATTTGTAGACTCAATATATAGGCAAATTAGAGTAATATGTGTAACACCCCAATTTAATTAGAATTATTTTTAATTAAATAATAAGACGATACAGTGAAATTATATGAGTTGGTAGAAATTATGATGTGGTGTGACACTTTATTGAGGGCTAGATGCCTTAGAATTATAGAAATTGAGGTCATGAGGGAGTTTGGTTAACTGTATAGAAATGTAGGGGGTGTGTAGAATAATATGGATTATTATTATTATTATTATATTAGGGTAATTATTATTATTTTATAATAATAATTAAATAATTATTTAATTGAGATAGTGTTTGTTCTGGACTGGGCCTGCCCGTGGCCCAATCACCAGTGAGGTCCAATCCAAGCTTGTCAACGTATCATGCTGAGCATTAGATCTTCTGAGCACACCCCGATCATGGGTGACTGGTCGAATGCGACGATGTCCCGTCGGTGCCCGCGAGGAACGTCTCCGACGAGGGACGTCCCCGACGAGGAACATCCCAATCCAAGCTCTGCCCGAGTACCCTCCTCGTAGGGCAGACCTTCAACCTCTTCGGATTCCGCGGAGTCCACAGGGTTTCGGGAAGATCGCGTCTTTACCCTCCCTATTATGCGGAGAGCATCATCCAGGTAGGGGACCACGTGCAGGTCCCCACTACTCACGTAGAACTTGGCAGTCCATTTGTTGGGTCTGTTTGATCAGCCCAATAAAGGGACTTTGGCCCAGTGTTGGGGGCTATAAATATCCTCTATTTCGAGAGGGTCAGGTATTCATTCATTCACACCTATACTCACTTGCTTGCTCATTCCATCTCTCATTTTGCCATCGGAGTGTCTTGCAGGTACCCCCCCCCATCTCCTTCAAATCCAGCCCGAAGTCAGCTGTGACGGTCCAACTCTGA
The DNA here is from genome assembly GCA_948472305.1 of Vicia faba. Taxonomy (NCBI): domain Eukaryota; kingdom Viridiplantae; phylum Streptophyta; class Magnoliopsida; order Fabales; family Fabaceae; genus Vicia; species Vicia faba. Next base: position 1,694,632,498 of record OX451737.1, on the reverse strand, counting down.
TCAGGTACGATCAGTGGCGCCGTCTGTGGGAATCTAAGCTTCCCCGTCTTCTTCACTTAAAAAGACCAAAGCTAAAACCATCCTCGACTGTCATGGCTGACCAGAATCAGGACAACCAGAACGTCTGCGTCATCGAAGCTAACAACAACATCGTCGACAATAATGCCGGCCCCGACAACACCGACATCACCGGCCATAACACGGTCCCCGACAGCAACATCCCCGGGCCTTCTAACTACCGGGACGGAGCCACAACTTCATCTTCATCAGTCCCTCCTCGGCTTGAAGAATATCCAACTGTCCAATTCCATGAAGTCAATGTTCCTGCCGGGGCAGACGTCACGACCAGGGCACTGTTCGCGGCGATTAACCAGACCAACTATCTCATCTTTGCCCAGGGGGAAAGATTGAGAGCACTCAAAGACGACCGAAGGCCCCCTAGAAGACACATGAGGCCTCAATCTCCTCCCCCTCGAAAAACAGAGGAACATCCTCGATCTCCCCACCGAAGACAGAATCGGGACATCTCTCGAAGCCCGTCGCCTCGACCAATTGGGCTGCGACCCCACTTGGAGAGGGAACTACTCATCGAAGCAGGAAGGTGCGACCACGGACCTTCGCGGCAAGAACGAAGACCTCCCAGGGACAGACACGGAGGAAACTATCAACGTTCACATCGCTCGAGGAACGCCCCGCACGACCAGGGCCACCGCGATCGATAATACATCGGATCCACGTCCTGCTCCCCGGAACGGAGTGACGAGGACGACCCCCGCGGTCCCTTGTCATAAGCTATCATGGAGGCGCCCATTCCCCCGGTCATGGAGAAGCCTCCCCACTTAAAAGAATATGACGATGTCGCCGACCCGGTCGACCATATAGACGGGTTCGAAGCCATGCTGCACTATCATAACATCGGGGGACCAATCAAATGTCGGTTGTTCCCCACGACCCTGAGGAAAGCAGCTATGGACTGGTACAAGGGTCTCGCCCCGGGGTCAATTACCTCGTGGTAAAACTTGAAGAACCAGTTTATCAGCTCGTTCACTACTTCGCGATGACACCCTAAGACCGAAGCGGCGCTCGAGGCCATCATCCAGAAGCACGATGAGACCTTGAGGGAATTCATCAACCGCTTCAACCGGGAAGCCATCCAGGTCCCCTGCACGGACCATATGAAGAGATACCTGTTGGAGATGGGGCTCCTCCCTGGCACCGAATTCAGGAAAGCCGTGGGCATCAAACCACCTCGAACGTTTGATGCCCTCCTCGAGAAGGCCAGAGCCTACATGGACTACGAGGAAAGGGAAGCGGCCAACAGAGCACGAGACCCCGGAAATCGCGGATCCAGCAGCAATCTGCGACAAGATACTGCCCTTCCTCGACGAATCGGGGAAAAGAGAAAGGACGATAAACCCCGGGATGCCCGGGAGCAGAGGGGGCCCTCGGGACGGTTCACAGAATACACTCCGCTCACGGCTTCCCACGAGCGCGTCTTAGCGGAGTGTGCAAGTACAGATTTTAAGGATGGCGGCGTCAAACGTCCCCGTCCAGCTCCTGCCAAACCCGGGGTGGACCGGAGCAAATACTGTCAGTACCACCGGAGCCACGGGCATCTGACTGAAGACTGTGTCCACCTCAAGGACCCCATCGAGACCCTTATAAAAGGGGGGAGACTCGCACAGTACCGACGAAACGACGCTCCTCGTCGGGACGCCCGTGAGACGAGGGAAGCCGAAGAGGATGCCCGACCATATGACGAGTCAGTTCCCATCCAAACTGCATTCTCCGTCACAAGACCCGAGGACTTCTACATCCCCGATAACATGCAAGAACCTCTGTCGACGCACAGTAGGTGGGAACACTTCCCCTCCGCCATGGTCATCAATGGTGGAGGGTTCAATGATCTGACCATAAATTCAGCTAAGAGGAAGCTGGACGAGTTGGTCGACACGCCCCCCCCCCCCCCTCAAACGGTGACCTTTGAAAAGGTGAGGGGCTGGTCAGAGCCAATCACCTTCTATCTCGAGGAGCTCCCAGGAGGGCCCCCCAATTCAGTCATCCCTCTGCTGATAAGAGCGAGAATGGCCAACTTCGACGTACACCGCGTCCTCGTCGACGTAGGAAGTTCTGTCGACGTGATGTACAGCCAACTGTTTCGAACCCTGCAGCTCGACGACTCTCACCTCTCACCTTACGTGGGGTCGGACCTGCAGGGCTTTAACGGCTCAACTTCCAAGCCTTGGGGATACGTCGAGCTCATGGTTACATTCGGCGAGGATACGACAATGAGGCAAGTCAAGGTGCACTTCCTCGTCATTGATTGCCCCTCCCTCTACAACTGCATTCTGGTAAGGCCGACACTAGCGGAGCTGACTGAAGTACCCTCCACCGTTCATTTAAAGATGAAGTTTTACACCAAGAGGGCACGGGTCGCCACTATCTAAGGGGACCTAGCAGTTGCCCGAAGGTGTTTTTACGTGGCGTCCAAGGGACGTGACACGGTCGACACCAGCACAAGGCCTGCCAAGAGAGCTGCAACAACACTACCAGAACCTTAGAGGTCAGAGCCCGTCAGAGCGGAAGAGCAGAGAGTCCCTCCAAAGGTCGACTCAATATCCCTGGACACGTGTTTCGACCAAGATGAGCCTCCTAGCGGCGAGCAAGTCCCCTTTCGACCAATTCCGGACGGGGACTTCGAACTCGTCCCCCTCGGTGAAGACCCAAGCAGAGGAGTGAAGATTGGCACCGGACTCCCCAACTTGGCGAGGAAGCAAATCAAAGCTTGCTTGCGCGAGAATGCAGACCTGTTCGCGTGGGCGCTGCGGAGATGCCCGAACTCGACCCTGAGGTCGCTTGTCACCAACTAGCCATTGATCCAGCAGCTAGGGCAATAGTACAACGTAGACGTAGGCAGTCTTCGGAGAAAATGGAGGCTGCTGAAAAAGCTGTAAAAGTCCTCATAGAGAAATTTTTTATTTATGAAGCCTGGTATTCAACCTGGCTGTCAAATGTTGTACTTGTCAAGAAAAATAATGGAGAATGGCGAATGTGCGTTGACTACACTGATCTTAACCGGGCATGCCCGAAAGATGCATTTCCTTTACCTAATATTGATATGTTGGTCGATAACTCGGCTGGTTATAAAATACTATCGTTTATGGACGCCTATTCGGGCTATAACCAGATCCCAATGGCAATAGGCGACAAGCATTGAAATGCTTTCATGACCAGCTCGGGCAACTATTACTACAACGTAATTCCTGTTGGTCTGAAAAATGCAGGAGCAACGTATCAACGAATGATGAACAAAGTCTTCCGCAACCAAATAGGGGATATGCTCGAGGTATACATGGACGACATGATCGTCAAGTCCCGAGCAGACACCGACCACGCCGCTCATCTCAGGGAAGTCTTTGCTCAAGCGAGGCAATGCAAAATGAGATTTAACCCCGAGAAGTGCACGTTCGGGGTCAAGGCGGGAAAATTCCTCGGCTTCTACTTGACAGAACAAGGAATCGAAGCCAACCCCGACAAGTGTCGGGCTTTCTCCGACCTCCCCACACCTACATCAAAGAAATCTATACAAGTCTTGAATGACATGCTCACCTCACTATCCCGTTTCGTTGCGAAATCCGCTCAACACGCCCTCCCTTTCTTCAAGCTCCTCCGCAAGGAAGCGACCTTCGAATGGACCGAGGAATGCTAGTGGGCGTTGCTCCATCTTAAACAAAGCCTCTCGCAGTCGCCCGTGTTATCACGGCCACTTGAAGGGGAAACCTTATTTCTATACCTAGCCGTCTCGGTCGAAGCCGTCAGCGCAGCCCTCATTCGCAAGACGCCCGACGGGCAAAAACCCGTTTATTTCACGAGCAAAGCGCTTCAAGGGCCCGAGGTTAGATACCAACAGATAGAGAAGGTAGCTCTGGCCCTCGTCAACGCAGCAAGAAGGCTCATACATTATTTCCTCACGCACACGATCGTAGTGCAAACAGACCAGCCCGTAAAACAGCTCCTGGGTCGACCAGACGTGGCAGGTTGAATGCTGAAGTGGTCCTTGGAACTTTCTGAGTTTGAAATCCAATACAAGAGCAGGAAATCCCTAAAGGCACAGGCTTTGGTTGATTTCGTCGCGGAGATGACCGCTCACAACCCCCCCACAGGAAAAGAGCACAAGTGGATCATCTTCGTCGATGGAGCATCCAGCTCATCCGAGAGTGGCGCCAGAATCCTCCTAGAGAACGAGGAAGGTGTGGTGGTCGAGCATTCGCTTACCCTCTCCTTTCCGACCTCGAACAACCAGGCGGAATACGAGGCCCTGCTCGCGGGTCTAAGACTGGCCGAGGATCTAGGTGCCCGTGAGGTACAAATCTTCACCGACTCTCAACTCGTCGCGTCCCAAGTCCAAGGAGGATATCAGGCTAAAAACAACAGCCTCATCGAATATCTGAACTTAGTCAAGGAGCACATGAAGAAGTTCGACCGAGCAGAAATTTCGCACGTACCACGTGAGCAAAACACAAGGGCCGATATACTTTCGAAGCTCGCAAGCACGAGAAATAAAGGCGGAAACAAATCCGTCATACAAGAATCCGTATCTCGCCCGAGCATAAAAAAACCTCGACTCCGCCCGAGGTAAACGCCATTGGAGACAGCTCATGCTGGATGACTCCGGTGTTCAACTTCCTAATGAGGGGGGAACTCCCCCCGGACCGAACAGAAGCAGTCGCGACCAAACGACGAGCATGCTCCTACGTGGTGATCGAGCACAAACTATATCGCAGGGGATTTTCTATCCCACTCTTGAAGTGCATCGACGAATCCACGGTCCCTAAGATATTATGGGAAATACACGAAGGGATTAACGCCCAGCACATGGGCGGCAAATCCATAGTGAAGAAGCCACTACGAGCGGGGTATTATTGGCCGATAATGCAGCAAGACGCCAAAGACCACGTCAAGAGATGTGACAAATGCCAAAGACACGCCGACATGCACCTCGCCCCGTCACACGAGCTGAATATATTGTCATCCCCGTGGCCATTTTCCTGGTGGGAAATGGATATCCTCGGACCATTCGTTCAAGGGACGTACCAAAACAAGTTTCTCATCGTGGCCATAGATTATTTTACAAAGTGAATAGAAGCCGAAGCCCTCACATAACATCCTTCGCTTCTACAAGCGGAACGTACTCGCCCGATTTGGAATTCCACAGGCTCTAGTCATCGATAACGGTACCCAGTTCACCGACCAGGGCTTTCAAAGTTTCATCGCCAAGCTCGGCACCAAGAAACATTTTACCTCAGTCGAGCACCCCCAAACTAACGGGTAGGTTGAGGCTGCAAACAGGGTCATCTTGCGAGGACTCAAGCGTAGATTAGGCGAAGCAAAAAGGGGATGGGTCGAGGAGTTACATAGCATTCTATGGGCGTACTGTACGACGCCCCATTCAACAACGGGTGAAACCCTATTCCGACTGACCTACGGCACTGAGGCGGTCATCCCGGTAGAAATCATGGAGCCATCCAGGCGAACTGAGATGCCCCTCGACAAGGAAATGAATGACGAGGCCCTGAGGGATGAGCTCGACCTGGTCGAGGAAATCCGATCGGGAGCAGCCTTGCGCGAGGCCACTCCAAAACAACGAGTAGCCCAACGCCACGACAACAAGGTCATCAGACGCGAATTCCAGGTCGACAGCCTAGTCTTGCGAAGGAATCAGAAAGATTCCCGCGAAGGAAAATTGGCCGCAAACTGGGAAGGACCCTATCTGGTCCAGGGTGCTACGGGCACCGGAGCATATTATCTCGAGCAATTAAACGGAGAACCGTTACCACGGCCCTGGAATGCTGCAAAGATGAAACAATACTATAGCTAAAGCCCTCACCAACTGAGGACTTTTGCCGTTGAATATTCACCTTTAATCAACAAAGGAAAAAATCTCGACCACGTAGGCGAGTTGAGGTACAGACCCGACCTACCAACCAACGAGGGCATACTGTCGTTCACTTCGATGAACCAAACATACGTGCCCGGCAGGGACACCTCGATCGAGCTCCACTGTCAAAGTACCCCACAAGGCAGAACACCCAGCTCGCGATGGGCAATTCACGCCACGGGCGTAGGACCCCAATCACGGTCATAAGCCCGACACGTGGATTCCACTCCGCGCATTCGACACATTTCGAAATGCGTCGAACCGACATAGGGGTCGAACGGATATCTCCACCCGAACATAAACTTCGCCAAGAATCCATTATCAAAATAACAGTCGAGCATATACATAAAATATTATCAGATAATTGCAAATAAATCATTCATCAAACAGGTAATCATAAAACAAGGATCAATAATATACCAACCACAAGGGCCGACGATATCCAAAATTACAGTCCAGGCACGCAGGCCCCAAAAACAATAAACGGGCGCGCAGGCCCAAACACCAACAAAGCATCAATCAACTCCCGGAGTGCCGATGTCGACATCAGGAGAGTCAGGGGGAGGCACAACACAGCTATCAATGATATGGGATAGAACTCCAACCCCTTCTGTATTCAAACCCGAATTTAGCGCGGACAGCTGACTCACCTCTGCCTCAAAACCATCGGCCAAAGCGCCGATACAGTCCGACTCTAAGAGTTGAATGCGAGCGGTAAAGTCAGAGCATATACGCAAGTCGACCATCCCTTCTAGCTCGTCCTCAGCGGGAAGCATAACAGCCTTCAGGTCCTCGACCTCTCTCGACAGCCGTTAGTTGTCACTCTCCAACTGTTATTTACCAAGCTGGAAGAAATCTCTTTCCTCGAGAGCCCTGTCGGCCATATCCTTCTCCCCCGGCAACACGTCAGACTGCTCGCGAAACATCTCCTCAGAGCATTCGAGGGCAGCCTTCAGTTTGCGGGACTTGGCCGCAAGAGTCGCCTTATCCGTCTCCAACTATCTAACTCGATCCATGGAGTCCGACCCTTCTCCCGCGAGGACAACCGCCATCTCGGCCATTTTTACCACCCCGACCATGCTGGCAGCGAGGTGCTTCCTCCGACCTTCCTTGTCAAGCTGTATGATGATGTCGGCCTCGTTATCGGATACAGATAAGGGAAACCCCTTGAAGAAATCCTTCTCCACGAAGCAGGGTGGCAGGCCGAAGGCCCTGGCGCCCGTACCTCCGTCGATCACTTCGGCCCCATCATATGGTCGACTCTGCTTCTTGCTGATCAAAGCAGATTGGCGCTTGGTGTCTGGGGAACCTGAGGACCCACTAGATCCTTCCCTGCCCGAGTCAGGAGGCAGGCCCATCCGCGTGGCTTGTTGCGGCCTCACCAATCTCTTGCTAATTTTCTTGTCTTGAGTTAGCTTCAGTAACCTCTTGCGACGCTCCGCCATGTGACCTGCAAAGGAAGCGTACTTGGGTTAGCTACATACATTAAAGAAAACAAATAAATAGGAATGTCAATAGAGCAAAGCAAGAAACCTAAGAGGTTTACGGCTTGCCCGTAAGATTAGCACTCGACGAGCGCCTTGGTATTGATCGGGCGCGCCTAGAACGTCGGATAGCCATCCTCATCAAGAACATCGTCCCCTTCCCTCGTAACCCACCGAGCAGGAAAGAAGCCATCGACAAACTTGTTCAAGACGCCATAAGCTTCCTAGTCCTCAGCACTCATACCCCCAGCATGAGTGTGGTAGTATCCAGGACCATGGCCGTAATGGCCCGAACACCAGTGAATGGGAAACTTAGAGATTTTCCCAATCTCGGGATTACCCTCAGCATCCAAACATGGCTCCCCATCCTCGTCCACCACAGCGGCCGGTTCGAACAGCGAATCTATGACTGTCTGGGTAGACGGTTGCAAAAATATACCACTTATCCTTAAAATCTCACACAGAATCCATATACATCCTAAATAGTCTCTTCGACTACTTAAGGGACACCCAGTTGTGCTTCGGGACTGCCGTTGTAGGTGAAAAACCCTGAAGAATAGGGGAATCGTCGCCCCAATCCTCAGGAAGCAACAGGTGAGTTCAAATGCCCGGAGAGAGGCAATCGCATTAGGATGAATTTGAGAGGGGGCCAGGTTAAGATGGTTGAAAACTCCGGCCTGGAAGTCATTGAAGGGAAACCGGAGCCCGAGATCTTTAAATACGATCTCGTACATGGGAAATGCATCTTGTGTAAACTCTGAATAGATACGGGCATCCCTCATCGACCTCATAATCTTAAAGTTTCTTTGAAATCCCTCTTGGCCGCCGCCATACTCGACGATAGTGTAAGCTTGTCTACTGGAAAAGCTATAGATCGAAGCTATTCCCCGGGGTTCAGCACCAACCCAATCTAGAGTGGGGTCATCAACGGTGTCGACCGGGTTGATAGTTTCCTCTGCAGTGCTTGTTTCCTCGACAGCAAATCCGCCTTTCCGCCGCAAAGACGGGGAGAAGTAAGCAACACTCAGACCGAGTCAACAGCCATTCGCACGAAAAACGGGGAACATGTAGACCTCGACCAAACACCGACTTCAGCGGCGGACGTGTATCAATCATGAACGACGTGAGCATAACATGAATATCGCAAGCGAAGGATGAATCCCGCGACCAAGTTCATAATGTTGCTGGCCCGATACAAGAATACTATGGGGAAAACTAGCCTACATACTAACGAAAGGAAGAATATCCTGACTAGGTTCATAAATCTACTAGCCAAACGCATGAGTATCACGGGCACGATCGTAAACCGTATGCCTAAACTTATGAATATCCCGGGCACAGTCACGAATCAGGCGCCTAGGGTGCTTAAATTTCTCTGACACAACCCCCAGACATGAGATTCTACCACTAAAACACCATCAAAATCTATCTATAATATGAGATATCAAAGGGAAAAAACACTTACTTGGGAGAAGAGTGAAGAGCGACGGCGGTGGAGATGAACACACGGAAAACGGCACGGCAGTCTCAGCGACGCTAGGAAAACTTACGGTGATTGAAAACAGAGAAAATATGAGAAGCATGAAGATATGAAAACAAACTATGGGCCCTGAAGCCCTATTTATAGAGATGACGTGGAATATGAAACGTCGCGCCGGGGAACCACGAATCGCCCCCGTCCTCGACGCCTACTCGCGTAGATAATGATGACCCTACTCCCTAGGGCGGCATTATGGTTTCCAAGAGCCACACCACGTGTCTAAATGACGTGTCACCAGCTCTCTACAAGCGCTCCTCGAACACTTCTCGATCGCTGCACGGGGCAAATCACAAATCGGGTGATGTCTCACCTCCCCGATTGAAAACCCTTGTGTCGCGCAAGCGAGTCTCGCGAAAGGGCGAACTTGAATCAAGTCATAAATCTCGTACCAGGAGCAACGACTTGGGGGGCTCCTGTTCTGGACTGGGCCTGCCCGTGGCCCAATCACCAATGAGGCCCAATCCAAGCTTGTCAACGTATCATGTTGAGCATTAGATCTTTCGAGCACACCTCGATCATGGGTAACTGGTCGAATGCGACCACGTCCCGTCGGTGCCCGACGAGGTACATCCTAATCCAAGCTCTTCCTGAGTACCCTCCTCGTAGGGCAGACCTTCAACCTCTCCGGATTCCGCGGAGTCCACAGGGTCCCGGGAAGATCACGTATTTACCCTCCCTATTCTGCGGAGAGCATCATCCAGGTAGGGGACCATGTGCAGGTCCCCACTACTCACGTAGAACCTGGAAGTCCCTTTGTTGGGCCTGTTTGATCAGTCCAATAAAGGGACCTTGGCCCAGCGTTGGGGGCTATAAATACCCTCTATTTCGAGAGGGTCAGGTATTCATTCATTCACACTTATACTCACTTGCTTGCTCATTCCATCTCTCATTTTTCCATCGGAGTGTCTTGCAGGTACCCCACCCATCTCCTTCAAATCCATCCCAAAGCCAACTGTGATGGTCCAACTCTGATCAGGTACGATCAGTGTTGTACCCCAAAATTTGTCCTCCTAATTCTATTTTTATCTGACTTAGGCTTTGTATTTTATATGCATCATTCTCACTAGGTCATTTGCATAAAATTCATTTCATTCAATAAAGCATGAGATCGAGAAGTAATGTTTGGTACGAATTAGGGTTTCACTTTGTTCTGAGTTTTTTTATCAAATAAAGGTTGATTCTTTAGCTAGGGTTTTAAGGGTTTCACCAAAGATGTTTCGACGGAGACTGTTTTAGGGTTGTCACTCTATCATCAGGGGACCCTTTCTTCATAAGTAGTGTTTGAGTTAACTTGAGATCTTCCACTAATTATTTCCACCTTCAAAGTCAAGGAATTATTATTGTAGCGACTGGACACAAAGCATGACGCAAGACATGAGGCAAAGGATTCATTATGATTGAAACTTGGTTGTTCTCATTTGTTTGCAAAAGCAAGTTGGTTTGGAATTTAAGTTCAGGTTTAATTGAGAATTGAAGTAAGGTTCATTCATTTTTTAAAAAAATCACTTGGTTAAGGTTTAAAGCATGCTAAGAAGGAAGCTTCATTTGGATATCTTAAAATGTAAGTTTCTTAGAGTTTAAGGCACCATCATCTTTTCAAAGTTTCATTGCGTATCACGCAAATTTGATTAGAATGTTGAATTAAAATTCAAGAGGAAAAAAAATTACAAGGATCATTCAATCATTTGAAGTCTCTAAAGCATGGTGATACGTGGATAAGTTTTGACCTAAACATGATTTAAAATTTACCATTCAAGAGAATTCAAGGTTTCATGGTGATACATGGTGAGAAGAAGAAAAAAAGTGTTATGCGGCTTTTGGAATGTAATTTCAATTCAAGAAAATTCAAGGTTTCATGTCATTCCTCATTCAAGTTCAAAATTCCACGTAAAGAAAACTCAAATGTTTCTTTGGTCTTAAATCGGTTTTCATCAATAATTGTGAAGAAGCTATAACGTTTGAACTTAAAAGAGAAAGAGCACAATTAATGCTAAGATATCTCAAGTTTAATTACAAGCACATTTCAAAATACTCAAAGTTTCATATTACTACATCAATTTCAAAGTTACAAGTTTGATTTATCATGGAGAATTTGTTCTAAAGTTTTGCAAGTTCTACAAAGTTTCCTAAGTCCTAATTTGTAAAACTTTGATGTCCTCTTCAAGCTACCAAGTTCTTCATAACCAAACAAAAATTCTACACCTTGTTGTCCAGCCCTACACTAATTGTTGCTGCCCTGCTCTCAAATTCGGCATAAAACAACCTCAAAAACAACCATGTTGTTTCTGCACCTTGCTGTCTAAAATCAGCCCTGCTGCCCCTGCATAACCAGTCCAAAACTGCTACAAAACAGCCTTGCATAGTAGTCCAAAAACCTGCACCATATCAGTCCAATATTTGCACATATTCAGCAAAACATTTCTACATCATAAAAACAACAAAAATAATAGCCAAAACAATTAAAACCTCATCATTTTCCCCTAAAAAAACACCCATTATTCCATCTATATAAACCATTCTTCAGATTATAGAAAGGAGAAAGTTTCGTTAAGTAAAAAACAAGGAAAATATACAACTCAACATTTTTATCTCACCATTCCATTCAATCTGTAACAACATTTTTCATCTCACCATTCCATTCAATCTGTAACAGAATTCGTAAGTCAAAGGGCTCAGATTTTGTTTACCTGTAACCAACTCCAGAAGCTTTGCATCGATCCATATATTTGAACCTATCTCTATCTCTTTCTCCATAACCTTCCACCAAAACCTCCATTCTCACCTCTGCTCAAAAACCTACGAAAATCACCAGCAAAAGATAGCACAATAAAACTCTGCTCAAACCACACTCTCACCTTATCATTTTCACTCATCCTCACTAAACCACAACCTTTCACAAACTACACGAACGCGTCACACACAGTTGCAACAACACATGCACAGAGCAGAAACAAATTGGAAGGAGAAGAAGTTAAGGAGCAATTTTTTACCTCTGGTTTTCTTAATTTATTGTCAGAGTCGGAATCACCGGACTTGCTCCAATCTTGTAAGTCTCCCTTTCTTGTCTCATAAATATGTTGTTGTTTTGTATTTCCTTGTATTGTTGTTTCACTGTTATTGTTTAGAGATTAGATATATAAGTTGGCGTTGTTATTACATGAAACTATTGTTGTTATTTTCTATTTATTGAAATCATACCCGAGAGTAAATCGAAAAACTAAAATCTGAGCCACTTCAGTTGTTGTTGTTGTTACTGTTAAACCATACATAAAACTCCATAACCTTTAGCCTTGTATCCTCAAACCTCTCTTCCATTATCACTTATCTTACTCATAACCATCTTCATCACTGTAATCACTTCTTTTCTGTTCTCCCTCAACCTCACTATCATCATGTAACCCCCTCCGTTCTCCGCGATTTCCATCACCTCCAGCCGTTCATCAGCATCGTTGTTTCTGCCATCTAACCCATTATTTCCATAAACTTATCCCAACTCAACAGCTCAGCACACACCACAACAACCTTGTGGCAATCTTCAAACTCCATCTTCATCTTCTCCAAACCCCAATCATGGTGATGGCTTCGTTAGGTGTTTCCCAAGCCATTCTTTCTTCCAACACAACAATTTCATATACCCTAGCCCTCACTCTGGTGCGATTTCCCCCGCCACGCCCGTCCCTTCCGGCCAAAATGGATATCAGATTGATAACCGAAAGGAACATGGCAACGATATTGTTGCAGTTACAGAGAGTCATAAGAAATAGAAGTGTTAATTTGATCTCCATACTCCCACATTCGTCATCTTACTCTTCTTCTAGATCTTTCTCCAAATCATCATCCTACAATGTCAAGGTTGGAATTCCGAAATTTCTAAACGGAATTGGAAGTGGAGTCGAATCTCATGTCGGCAAGCTCGATTCAGAAATAGGTTTCCATAAACTTCTTATTACTAGAACACTCAAACTCAAGAAACTTGGTATTCCTTGCTAGCATAGGAAGCTAATATTGAAACATGCACACAAGTACAGGCTGAAAGCTTCGCCTCTCTTCTCAAGTTCCAACTAGAAGATGCGTTTGATAAAGAAGAGTTTTAAGAAGCGGCCAAGTTAAAGAGGGCTATAGAAGAAGAAACGTCCAAGGACAGTGTTGCGTAAATTATGTCACAGTTGAAGAACAATGTGATGAAGAGGAAGTATATCAAAGAGAAAGAGGAACAAATGAAAGAGGAAGAGATGAAGTGCGGTTTGTGAGTATGAGGAGTAATTGTATTGCTTTTTTAATTGAATAAAAATTGGGAATAAAAAATAATTAATTGTGTACCCATACCTTATGTTTGCGGCGCCCTTCCTCTGTAATTAGGGTTTACAAAAACCCTCTCTTATTCCCTTCACAAAATCGGGTTTGGGCCTGTTTTGTTTGGCCCAACCCAACTTTTAAATTTCAGTTTACATATTAGCAAAAGCAAATAAATAAACGAATGAGAACATGGCATAATGGTTGAGGTGCTAGACTGCAAGCGTGATGTACCGAGTTTGAGACTCGTGGGAGAATTTTTTTTCTTTTCTGTATCTTTTTTCTTTCTTAACCCATACCTTTTATTTTTTATTTTTAACAAGTAGTTTTGGGCTTTATCTGATTCAACTTCAGGCCCATTCGAAAATTCACTCTACTTCACCCTATATTTATGTTCCATACCTCATTTTTATAATTAACTTAGTTTAGATTTCATCTAGTAAATTAGAATTTTAAGTTAGTTTAGAATTATTTTAATATCTTCATTTAGTTTAGATTTAATTTAATAACTTTAGAATTTTTATTTAATTTAGATTTAATTTAGTAACTCTAGAATTTTTATTTTATTTAGATTTAGTTTAGTAACTTTGGAATTTTTATTAGATGTTATTTAATAACCTTATAATTAATTTAGTTTAGATTTAATTTAGTAAATTCTAGAATTCTAATTTTGATAATCTTAGAATATTAAATAACTTTTTAATTACATCTTTGTTCTATATTTTTACTTTCTTTTCTATAAAAACACACCAAAAAATAATTTTTCTTTCTCTTTTCATTTGCTCCTAGTTTACTATTTTTCGCATTCTTTCGATTATTGTAATTGTTTACGGTTTGTAATAGATTAACTAGCCTTTTTACTTCATCCCCATTCATAAATTTGTAACCCCATTCCTGAAGCGTTGTAATAGCATAGAATTTTATTTTCCGCACTTTACCGCATTTCCTTATAATGTATAGTAATTAGGCGTGTATGGCAAGATTTAAAATCGACCGCTAGACAACCCTAAATCAAGACAAATTGAATCAAACACGCTTTCCATACGTGCACCTCTAGGGTGACCTCGCTTGTTGCCTCAGAAAAACAATCATGTCCCTTGAACATGGGACGCTTTAGCAAAGACTCTCGATTTAAAAAAGATTGTAGTCCCTCGATGACCCTTCGATGTTGTCTTCGGTAAAACGATATGAGTCTCTTACGAAAAAATTTCTAAAGCGTCTCACAAGTTGCCTTCTATGACTGTACAATGACGCACGCCTGACCCTCACAATCGATAATAGGGCTTCCTACCAATCAATGGTAGGATAGAACTATCTAAAGGAGGAGGAAAAGAACAAAGACTTTTTGAGTCAGTAAATTGCTCATAAATCAAAACAATCTTCACACCTCACACTTTTAAAACATCTTTCAAACACGTTCTAAACAACAAATATTTTCAAAACCAGCACTTTGTATACATTCTCAACGATACGAGAATCATTACAAAGTTCGTCGCACGAAGGAGTTTTCAAAATATTTTCAAAAAAACTTATACAAAACACAAAGCATTTCAAAGTGAGCTAGAAATTAAGATCCCGTAGATAACTACGGATGAAAAGGGTGCTAAAACTTCCCCTTTTCATAACCTACCCCCCTAACTCAAGAAAACTCTCAAAAGGTTTTTCCTGGTCTTTTCACCATTTCCTTTATTGGATAAAAGAAAAGTCGGTGGCGACTCTTGCTATCCGCAACAATTACGATAAAACACAAAACACCAAGTCAGTTCTCCCATCGTATTACAGATAGTTATTATTATTATTAGATTATAAGAGTAAGAATAAGGAAAAAGAGTCAGTACATAGAAACAAAGAAAGAGAAGAGGAGAAAGAGCACTAGGAAGCTAAGGCAAGAAGTTCCATCCGTAGGAATCAAGAATCAACCAAGAACATAAGGTAAGGGGGTATTCTAACTCTATAAGGGGTTGCCTAATGATGGGGTATGGTAGAATTTAGGTTGTATAATCGTATGTTTCGATTTCTCCATATTTGGTTGTTTTTGGGGTTTGCTCCCGTTGATGGAATTTTGATGATTTTGGTGTGTTTTGATGTGTTTGAATGATATCAATTGGTTAGAATTGGTAGATGAGTGTTGATGAATAATTAACCTATTAAAAAGATGAATTTGGATGTAAAAATTATAACTTTTGGGTGTTGGAACATGGAAGATCGTAACCTGAAATTTGCAGAAATTGCCATTATTATCACAGGATAACCGGTTACCCGAAATATGGTAACCGGTTACCATATCAACAGTTAAAACGAGGTTTAGCTACTGTCCTGCGGTAATCGGTTCCCATAAGTGAGTAACTGGTTACCGTGATGAATTTTGAAAAACAACGAGGCTACTGTCTTGCGGTAACCGGTTCCCATAACTGGGTAACCCGTTACCACTGCTACTGACAACATTTTTTTGAAAACTTCTAAAATCCATAACTTTTGCCTCGGGTATTCGTTTGACGTGCCGTTTGGACCGTTGGAAAGCTAAAATAATTTCCTATTTTATAAAAATGATTTATAATGCAGTAGTTAATTATTTCATCAATGTTGCTACTGATTCGTAAGTGTGTTTTGATTTGTATGCCATGAATTATGTTGTGGTTATTTGCGATGATTGTTGTGATTGTGTGATACGAGATACATGACGAAGGAGATGATGAAGGCCTGTATTGGCGATATTGTGATGATTATAATGATAAATACAAAGTATATTGTTGCATGATAGTGTCTCATGAATTTATAAAGCGAAGGCATGTATTGGCGAGCGAAGGCCTGTATTGGCGAGCAAAGTTGATTGCCCTAATTAGCATTATTGCGAAGAGGGTTATACCCTGATTGGTACCACATGCATTGCATTCATGTCAGTCCTTGCATTATATTGTGATTGATAAATCGATGGGCGAAGATTGATAAAAGCGTGTATTATATTACGATGTATGTTATGTGCTAATTATGTACTTGAATCTTACCTGCTTATCATTATGCTTTCTCTTATATTGTTATGATATCTAACCCTTCCTGTTTGAATGTTACCTCCATGTGGATAACATGCATATAATTCGAAGTAGCTAGAGATCGAAGGTTAGCTAAGGAGTTCCTTCAGTCACGTAGATTGAGTTGGTGTCTGCTCTGATACGTAACACTTTGGGGTTTTTGCCTGATTTGTTTTGTTATGATTAGGAGTGAACACGTGTTACTCTTTTATTTGAATTGTTTTATAATTATGTTGATGTATGAAGGATTATAATTATAACTTCAGTTGGAGGATTGAGATGATTAATTATTTGATGTTTTCCGCTGCGAATAAATACATTAAAGTTTAAGACTTTTGAATACATGATTTGTGTTACGTATCCTAATTTGAGCATGTATGATTGGCGAAGTATGTGACATCCTATTTGATTGATGTTTATTTAGAAATTAATTTACTCAGATTATTACATAAATTTCTGACGGGGAAATAGGGTGTTACAATTTGTATCAGAGCGGGTTGGTCTGTCCGGCCAGGTTGTTGAGTCATTAGTGTAGTGTGACAGTGGAATAATGTTGATGTTTATCTGTCTGACCGTTGTTTGATATTGTGATGTGAGTAGAGCAATGGATGGAAGAGGAAATGGTGCGCTCGCTAATGCATTGTAGGTGTTGGCTCAGGCAATGTAGAATCAGCCTAACGCTGGTGGGAACGATATAGCTTGTGCTTTAGAAACTTTCCAGAGGAATCACCCACCTACGTTTAAAGGGAAGCATGATCTTGAAGGAGCACAAGAGTGACTCAAGGATATTGAGAGGTTATTTCGGGTTATGGATTGTTCTGATGCGCAGAAAGTGCATTTTGGTACATATATGCTGGCACGAGAGGCTGATGACTAGTGGATTGCTACTCTCCAGAGATTGGAAGGCACATGAGAGGCTATCACTTGGAATGTGTTTCGTAGGGAATTCCTAGTGAAGTGTTACCCAGAGGATGTTCGTGGGAAGAAGGAGATTGAATATTTGGAACTGAAACATGGGAATTTATCGGTAAGTGATTATGCTGCCAAATTCATGGAATTGGAGAACTATTATCCTCATTACAGTGAAGAGGCTGTTGAATTCTCAAAGTGTGTGAAGTTGGAAAACGGACTGCATTCGGAAATTAAGAAGGCAATTGGGTATCAGCGGGTCCATAAGTTTCCAGATTTAATGAACAACTACATGATTTATGAAGAAGATAGTGAGACTCACTACAAGATTGTCACTAAAAAGAGAGGCAAGCAACAACCATATCATGGAAAGCCTTACAATGCTCCGACTTAAAAGGGAAAGCAGAAAGATACCGATGGTAGGAGACCAAGCGGGAGAGGTGCTCCTGGTGCTATTGTATGTTACAAATGTGGAAGACCTGGTCATCAGACTAGCGAATGCAATACTGAAGTGAAGAGGTGTTTCCTTTGTGGCAAAATCGAGCATGAGATAACTGAATGTAGACACAAGGAAGTAATATGTTTCAACTGCGGTGAAGAAGGACATATCAGTGCCCAATGCCAGAAATCTAAGAAAGACCGGTCTGTTGGGAAAGTGTTTGCTTTAGCTGGGACTCAGACATTCAGTGGTGACCGCTTGATCATAGGTATATGTTTCATTTATGGTACTCCTTTAATTACTATTATTGATATTGGTGTTGCACATTGCTTTATTGCTAATTATTGTGTTAAAAAGTTGGGTCTTTCCTTGTCTTCTATGAACGGATAAATGGTTATCGATACTCCGGCTAATGGATCGGTGACTACTTCTCTAGTATGCTTGAAGTTTTCTTTGTTCATCTATGACAGAGACTTCCGTGTTGATATGGTTTGTTTACTGATGAGTGGTCTGGATGTGATTTTGGGTTTGAACTGGTTAGAGTATAACTATGTTCATATTAATTGTTATAACAAGTCGGTGCGGTTTTCTACTCCTGAAGAGGAAGAGGGAGACAGATTCTTATCTGCTAGACAGTTGAAGGAGTTATTGAGGGATGAAGCTCAATTGTTTTCTTTAATGGCATCCTTATCCATTGAGAATCAGGCTACAATTGACGAGTTGCAGGTTGTGTGCGACTTTCCTGATGATATTCCAGATGTGTCGCCAGTAAGGGAAGTAGAATTTTCAATTGATCTTGTATCTGGTACCAAACCTATTTCTATGGCACCATACAGGATGTCAGCGTTCGAATTATCAGAATTGAAGAAGCAATTAAAAGAGTTACTTGAAAAGAAGTTTGTGAGACCAAGTGTATCGCCTTGAGGAGCTCCGATATTACTTGTGAGGAAGAAAGATGGTAGTATGAGGTTGTGCGTGAATTATCGACAACTGAATAAAGTAACAGTTAAGAACAGGTATCCACTTTCGAGAATAGACGACTTGATGGATCCATTGGTGGGTGCGTGTGTATTTAGCAAGATTAATTTGAGGTCGGGTTATCATCAGATTCCAGTGAAAGATGAGGACATTTAGAAGGCATCTTTCATAACTCGGTATGGACATTACGAGTATTCTGTGATGCCTTTCGGTGTTACCAACGCGCCGGGAGTGTTTATGGAATATATGAACCGCATATTTAACACTTATTTGGACCGATTTGTTGTAGTATTCATTGATGATTTTTGATTTATTCTAAGTCTGAAGGAGAACATGTGGAACATTTGCGGATTATATTGCAAGTATTGAAAGAGAAGAAGGTATATGCAAAGTTGTCGAAATGTGAGTTCTAGTTGACAGAAGTCGGTTTTCTTAGTCATGTTATTTCAGGTGATGGTATTGTTGTAGACCCATCTAAAGTAGATGCAATGTTTAAGTGGGAAGCTCCTAAATCAGTTACGGAGATTAGAAACTTTTTGGGTTTGGCCGGCTATTATAGAAGATTTATTGAAGGTTTTTCTAAGTTGGCACTTCCGTTAACTCATCTAACTTGTAAAGGCAGAGCATTTGTGTGGGATATCCAATGTGAAGAGAGTTTTGTTGAGTTAAAGAAGCGATTGAAGTCGTCTCTAATTTTGATATTACCTAATTCTAAAGAACCGTTCGTTGTATATTGTGATGCTTCTAAATTGGGTTTAGGTGGTGTACTCATGCAGAATGATAAGATATTCGCTTATGCATCGATGCAATTGAGGATTCATGAAAGAAAAGATCCTACCCATGATCTAGAACTAGCTGCAATAGTGTTTGTGCTGAAGATTTGGAGACATTATCTTTATGGCTCTAGGTTTGAAGTGTTTATCGATCATGAGAGCTTGCGGTATCTATTTGATCAGAAGGAATTTAACATGAGGCAGAGGAGATGGTTGGAATTGTTGAAGGATTACGACTTTGACTTGAATTATCATCCAGGTAAAGCTAATGTTATAGCTGACGCCTTGAGTCAAAAGACCTTGCGTATGTCTGATATGATGGTTAGAGAACTTGAGTTGATCGAACAATTCAGAGACATGAGTTTGGTCTGTGAAATGACACCGCAGAGTGTGATGTTGGGGATGTTTAAGATTAACAATGACTTCTTAGACAATATTAAAGAAGCTCAAAATTTAGATGTGATGTTGGCGGATTTGATGGTCGAGAGTAACAAATCTGAAGACAGTGACTTTAAACTAGATGCCCAAGGTATGTTGCGATTCCGAAACAGGATTTGTATCCATGATGATGCCGATATGAAGAAGACGATTCTGGAACAAGGCCATAGAAGCAATTTGAGTATTCATCCGGGAGCAACCAAGATGTATCACGACTTAAAGAAGTTATTTTGGTGCTCCGGGTTGAAGCGAGATGTGGCACAGTTTGTGTATGCGTGTTTGACTTGTCAGAAATCGAAAGCCAAACATCAGAAACCTGCAGGGCTGTTGGAACCTTTAGACGTTCTGGAATATAAATGGGATAGTATATCTATGGACTTTGTGACGGGGCTGCCAAGTACTCCAAGAGGGCACGATGCAATTTGGGTGATTGTTGATAGATTAATGAAATCAGCTCATTTCATTCTGACTAGTATCGATTTTCCTGTATCAAAGTTGGCGAAGATTTATATTCGGGTAATTGCGAAGCTACATAGTGTTCCTTCTAGCATTGTGTCAGATAGAGATTAGAGGTTTACCTCTGCCTTTTGGAAGAGTTTGCAAGACACTTTGGGGTCGAAGCTGAAATTAAGTTCGGCATATCATCTACAAATAGATGGTCAGACGGAAAGGACTATTTAGTCGCTAGAAGATTTGTTGAGGGCTTGTGTTCTTGAGAAGAGAGGTACCTTATATAGTTGTCTTCCTTTGATTGGGTTCACCTATAACAATAGTTACCATGCTAGTATTGGTTGGCACCCTTCGAAGCATTGTATGGTCGGAGGTGTAGAACACCTTTGTGTTGGTATGAATCGGGTGAGCATGTGGTGCTCGGACCTGAGATGGTGAGAGAGACTATGGAGAAAGTAAAGGTAATCCAAGAAAAGATGAAAGCTTCGCAGATTAGACAGAAGAGTTACCATGATAAGAGGATGAAGGATCTCGAGTTTCAAGAGGGAGACCATGTACTCTTGAGAGTATCAGCGATAACCGATGTAGGTCACACTCTAAAGTCAAAGAAGTTTACTTCGCAATTTATTGGTTTGTATCAGATTTCAGAAAAGGTGGGGACTGTTGCGTATAGAGTGGCATTTCCACCTAACTTGTCAAATTTGTATGATGTGTTCCATGTGTCGCAACTCTGGAAATATATTTCAGTTCCGTTACATGTAATTTTGATAGATGATGTACAAATGCGGGACAATCTTACAGTTGAGATTGTACCTGTGAGGGTTGAGGATCGTGAAATGAAGAAGTTGTGAGGCAAAGAGATCTCTCTTGTGAAAGTGGTTTGGGGCAGAGCTTCCGGAGAGAATGCGAAGTAGGAGCTAGCGAGCAAGATGTGGGAGGCTGTTTACAGTTATTTCTGGTAAACAACCGCTAGTCCTCCAAACTATCAAATAATCTTAATGACTGTTATTTAATCTCTCTGGTAACTTGCAGGATCGACTAGATTGATCCTATGGTGTATTGGTCATTTGGATAATTCTCATTATAGAACTGATATTCATGGTTGGTATTTAGAATGTTGTGTAGGTGTTCAACTTACTTCGATTACTCTATTAAAGATCTAATGACATGATCAAGTAAATATGTGCGAAACTAAATTGCATGAATAAAGGTTCAATTGTAAAGACATGTAAAACTGCAAAAAAGACAAGTAAATAACTTCGAAGTATAAAAGCATGTAATGTAAAAGGTTCTCTGGAATGTAAAAGACTCGAAATATGAAGAAAGCGTTTAAATGCAAGAAATCAGTAAAATGACTTTAAATGAAAAAGGTATTCGAATGATAAAAGCATGAAGATAAAGGCATGAAATATACGAAAGTTTCTGAAATGTAAAGGATTTGAAATGGAAAGAAAACATTTAAATGCAAGACATCAGTAAAAGACTTCGAATGAAAATACTTTAATGTAAAGGCTTTTGAATGATATTGACATGAAGATAGAGAAACAAAACTGGAAATAATAAAGAGTTTTATTGAATCATAACTATTTGGTGTTATCATACGTACATTGTTCGAGCATTCGTTTCCCTAGCCATGTGGTATTTTGAATGTTTACTGAATTTTTGTACAATAGATATGACACACGAAATCCTAATGCTAAGACTTCTATTTATACTACTTCGACCATAACGGTCTTGCCTATAAGATTCTGCCACGTTCATACCATGCAAAGCAATGCCCCTCTCTAGCTTCCACGCGTCCTCGAATGCTCCAGCGCATATATTTTAAATTTCGAACATCCCGCTTGCATTTGAATTTCAAATGTTTTGGCACTCTTCGTTTCGAACTCATTTCTTGGACACAGCCTTGTTACTACTTCGAGACTTCTTTTGAATATATCCCTATAACTGTCACTCGAAGCTCAGAGTTTTGACGTGCCCATTCGAAGCACTGCTTCTACCATTTCAAAACATGACATCTTGCTTTATTCCAACGAAACATCCAACTTGCTTCACTTCGAACAGTATCATCAAAATCTTCAGCCAACAAAATGCCCCTTTAAAATATGTATTTCGATTCCTTTAAGAAATACTTATTTTAAACATATATGCAAGATTTTGACGCGACCTTTGAATAATCGTAACATTTATTGCATATGACTCCAGTCACGTCAATCACGACGCTTTTCAGATTCCTTAACCGTCTTGAACCATTTCACAGCATGGTGCAGTTATAAAACAATGATTATTATTTAATCACGCCTATTACCAATATCAACTTTTACGCCACCTCCTTCTCAATCCAACCCACGACTCCCACGTATCCCAATCTTACTCAGTGGATGTTTAAACTTCCACACTATAAAAACCCATCAACTTAGTCTTTTATTTTTTCTTCCCACATTCTGAATCTTTTCTTCCTCTTTTCTCACCGAAACCCTAAAACTTCCAACACTCTTCAACAATGTCTTCTTCAACATCATCCCAACTGAAAAAAGCTTCCAAAAAGAAAGGAAAGAACACAGGAACCATAATGGAAAGCAAGGTTGGCACCTATCAAGGTCAATCTGTGCTTATTCCCCAGATGATCTCCAAAGAGAAGGAAATGCTCTACGCATCTCAAGTACTAATTCCCACTAACGCCGCTGGCAAGAGGTTAGCTTTAATGGGTCCTCTTACAGTCTTTGAAATCTTAAAAGATACTAGAAAAATCTTTCCTGTTTGTTATAATTTTAAACCTTTGTTTAATAAAATGGATACCCCCAAGACAGGGGAGTCTTCTGATTCGACCACCGTGGAAAATCCAATCATTTCCCCAAAGGACCCTTTTGTGCTAGATTATGTGAAGAGTAACTTCAAACCATTTCGATCCTGCCCCACCTCTGACACAGCCTACCACAACTGGTTTACCAAAGTAGAAGCCAAAAAATCCCAGCAATGGGAGGAATTAGGCATTTACAACTTGATTAAATTATCAAAACCAGGCTTCACCTATAGCCATCCATTATTATTCGCGTCCTTATATTTCTGGGACAGTACCTACAACACCTTCTATCTCCCTGGGGGAATGATTACGCCCACCTTTTTTGACATAGCAACCATTACTGGTTTGTCACCAGTAGGAGAAACCTATATTCCTGACAATGAAGAGCATTCGAGCATTATTGACTTCGAAGTCAAATTAGCCAGCTTTTCAAAGTTCATTAGCCACTATCACACTGAAGGAGACAGTGTGTCAGATGTGGAACACATTGCTTTCCTCACCTTATGGTTATCAAGGTATGTATTCTGCAGCAGGTCCCTACAGGTAGCCAGCAGGTTCATCCCTCTAGCTAGAGATTTACATGAGAATCGGAGGGTGTGTTTAAGCGAACTGTTACTTGTTGATCTTTACGAAAGTTTAAGATCAGCTGTTTCGAGTTTGAAATCCCACACCTCCAAAAACATCCTACTAGCTGGCCCCTTCTGGTTACTCCAGTTATGGCTTAATGCCATGTTTGAACCTTCACTATCAACTGCTAACACTATTGCTGAACAAGATTCGGAAATAGCGGATAGAATCATCGAAGGTACTAGGCTGCGAAGACTTACCCCAAACGATGACAAGGATGACTTCAAAGTTCTCTTCTCCAACTATATCATGATTTTCTCCAAGAGACATAAATTCGAAGAGACCATGGCGCCCTTCGCTTCAAGGACTCATGGACCATCATGGTTCACCATGGCTCTCTCAGAAGCAATCAAAAGCAAAGAAATTTAAGATGTATGGAAAGCCTTTTTGCTTCCCAGATTAATCTCCTCACGAATTACTTCCTCTAAGAATCAAATCTTCCTTTTTGCTTATCAACCCAACTTCGTTTCGAGACAATTTGGCTTGTGCCAACTAATCCCTGAACCCCTGTTCCAAACAGAAAGTGCCATCACCTCTGGGCGAACCTTCAAAGCAAGAGAAGCAAAACTACAACAGGAACAACATCAAGGCTTCGCCCACTTTGAACTAATACCTTTCGAACCTACACACCTCACAGCAAAGGGTTTTCTGGAATGGTGGACAAAGTTCTATCAATCTTATATGTTCGATACCCTCTCTATTCAACAGAAACTAACTGATGCGTTCGATGTGCGGGTACAATCCAAGAAAGGTATGTTCACTCATGCCAAAGAGATTAGGGCTTTTCAAAATTATTTCGAAACCACTTATGATCCCACACACTTGGAATCCACTGTGCATCAAGCGGCTGAGACCTTGAAGGAAAAATTTAAAGAAAAAATTTCTAAGTTTAAACTTCCTTCAGGGTTGTCACCTGAGGATAGGTATAGGTTGGCATTCGAAATGCATCCACCTAAATTTCCTAGATTGCCTACCTCAGAACTGGCTCTGGCTTGGTTTCCTCCATACCCTTGGTGGTTCACTTGCAAAGAAATGTTCAAATATCTTCAAAAGAAACCAAAGCCATCTGAGACTATGACATGGGCTCGTCATTGGCTCCACGATTTCCCAGGACATCTTCGCTATGACCTTTCTGCCATGTCGATTAAATCTGATCAAGGCGCAGGTGCGAATGCTTGGGAAAAATCCCAAATGTTTCTCAATTTCTACATTTTTAACTTTTGCCTTAATTGTTTCGATTTTCAGCCATCAGGATATAGACTGCTGCTTCAAAGTCAAAAGAGGGAAGCGCCTCCCAAACATCTTTCGAAACCATTGATAATGTGACTCTATCCAAACCAACAACAACTGTTGCAACAACAACAACAACACCAGTAATAACCACCGCTCCAACTCCACAGGTAATCAATTAGCCTTGATGTTTCGAATACACTAATGTTTCATGATTTGTATATAACTTATGTTTAAATCTTTTCAGACTAACAAACTCCCCCCAACCACTCCAAAGAAAAGAAAAACAAACACTACTGGGAAGGATCCCAATGCTGGAGGGAATTCACCAGCTGCTTCGAAGAAGAAGCAGAAGAAGGAAATTTCCAAAAGCGCTGTACCAACTAGTATCTCTGGACTCGATTCCAGAGATTCTGCTCCCTCAACTAAATCCAAAAATCCACCTTCGACCTCCAACGTAATGTTGGAACATATAGATAGCAACCTCTCTTCTGAGAATCCACAGGTAAATTAAACTCTAATTTTTAACAAAATAATTATTCATTACCTTGGTGCATGCTCTTAGTATTCTTTGCCTCTGTAGGACATTTTGAACCCAGCTCTTACCATTTCGACTTCTCCATCAAAGACTGCTGCTCCCATCAACTCTTCTCCTCAAGGGGACTCCAGCAACCTGGTGCAGAACAAAGGGTCCTCCAACATGGCGGTTCTGACTGGGGCTTCAGAGCAGCAAGATGACCAAAGTACTTCTCCCCCTCTGAAAGAAACAAATGAAGCAACGCTTCATGAATCTGCAGAGACTTTACAAAAAACTTCTCTTCAAAAGTCCCCTCTTGAAACCCTTCAAGAGGATCCAAAGGACATCCACGCTGAAGGAGAGAAGGCTGATTCTGATCAAGGAAACGAAGAATCTGCAGAGGAAGGGTCTGAGGAAGAAGATGCCAACAATGGTTCGACTGCTGGAACAGAGTCAGATGCAAACAGCAGTGAGAACGAAGATATTGAAGTGGTGGATCTGGTTGATAATGAGGAAGGCAATGAGCAGGAAACGAGTGAAGGTGATGGTGACGCGACCAATAAACCCATGGAAGTCGAAATGGATGTGACTCCCTTGCGCGTGGAACTCCCTCAACCGTCTCTATCCCGAATGACTGAAGAGGAGCTTGCTCTCCTAAGACGAAATGACCCTATTGGGTACATGAAGGCGAAACTAGCTCAAAGGGATATTCCTCCTGCTAGGGCTGGTACTAGTTCGACTAGCAATTCGTTGCCCACAGATGATAGAATTGTACTTCTTAACAGAATTAGGAGAACAATCCTTGATGTGGATTTGTTCGAAGTGCTCAAACATGATAGCACAGCTTGTTATACTATGAAGGAGCTACTTACAAAAGTCAACCTCGCTACCTGCTCTTTGCTAGTCAGCACTATCTTGTTCGATCTTCAATCTCTGCTAGACAACGCGACTGGGTGTCTTCTCCAAGATGAATTTGCTACCAGAAAGGTCCAAGAAAAACGAACTGCAATGGATGCTGCTTATGAGCATGCTTCGAAGCTCTCTCAAGAAGCTGAGGATCAAGCCATGCATCTAAAGCAAGCAAAAACTGACTATGAAGCTCGAGCTGAGTCTATTCTTCTCTGGGAAAGGCAAATTCACGAACTTCAACAAAGGGTTAAGGAGGCTAAACAACAACAATTGGCCTACGAAACCAATACTGCTGGTGAACATTTCGAAGAGCTCCTCAACAAAGGACTTGCAGAAATGGAGGCAACAGAACAACTTAAAGGAGAAGTAGCTACCCTAGAAGGAGCCAGGCGCTTTACTCAACAAAGGCTTGAGTCCTTTCGAAGTACCTTTAATAGATTGAAGAATAATGTCTATTTTTAAATCTTAGTTTTAATTAGTTTTGAAATTTGGTTTTTTTCTGTAATATCCGAACAACGCCATTTTGGCAATCCCATATTACCATTTTGGCATTTTTATGATATTTTGATTACGTTGTTATTATTCGAATCTCCTGCAGGCGTGGCTTATATTTCTTTAAATATTTCCCATTAACCTTTAGGATACGTTTATCATCCGTCAACTCTTCGATTTCATATGCATTGTTTGAAAATATCTTTATTATTCGAAAAGGTCCTTCCCAATGAGGTGACCATTTACCTAATGTTTTATTTTTCTTGTCCATGGGCAATATGACTTTCCAGACTAAGTCATTAATAGTGAATGCTTTTCCTTTCACCCTTTTGTTATATGCCCTGGCCACCCTTTCCTTTTGTCTCATCAGGATTTCCAATGCATGCAATCTAACTTCGTCCAACTCAACTAACTCATTCATCATCATCTCCCAATATAATGCAGCTGGAATTTTGTTTTGTCTTTGAATTCGAACTGATTGTAGATGAATTTCTACTGGCAGAACTGCATCATGACCAAACGTGAGTTGGAAAGGCGTGGTGTTAGTAGCTTATTTAGGAGATGTTCTACAGGCCCATAGTATTTGGTCCAAAGTTTTGTGCCAGTTCCTTGGCTTTTTACCAATGTGTTTCTTGATTAACCCTATTATCACTTTATTAGCTGCTTCGACCTGACCATTTGCTTGAGCATAATATGGCGTTGATGTCAGTAATCTAAACCCCATTTCTTGAGCAAACTCTTGCATCTTCCTACCAGTAAACACAGAACCTTGGTCTGTGGTTATGCTCTCTGGCAATCCGAACCTATAGATAATTTGTTTCTGTATGAACTCAATAATAGCCTCCTGATCAGCAACTATTAATGGTATTGCTTCGATCCACTTGGTAAAATAATCTATTCCTACCAAGATATATTTCTGTCCTTTAGACGAAGCAGGATTTATTTCTCCTATTAAATCCAATGCCCATCCTCTGAAGGGACATGGTTTAATGATCGAATGTAACTCGCTTGCAGGAGCATGTTGAATCCCTGCATGTTTCTGGCATTCTTCACACCCTTTAGCAAAGTCTATACAATCTTTGAGCATACTGGGCCAATACATGCCATATCGAAATAACAACCATTTCATTTTATGACCTGCTTGATGTGCCCCACATGCCCTATTGTGGACTTCTGACAATGCTAAGTATGCCTCACTTTCTCCTAGGCATTTCAGTAATACGACTTCTTGGGTTTTTTTGAACAATTCGTTTCCCATGAGGACATATGACAATGCTCTATATTTTATCTTCCTATCAACATTCAAAGTTGGATTTGTTAAATAGCTCACAATAGAAACTTTATAACCTGAAGCCAACTGTGCTAAGTCATTTGCTTCTTGGTTTTCTATTCTTGGTATATGTTGAATATCCATGTATTCAAATTTTCTAAGTAGCCTGTTAACTATGACGAAGTATATCATCAGATTTTCCTTTATGCATTTGTACTCCTTTGTTATTTGCTTGACCACTAACTCTGAGTCTCCTTTAATTTCGACTCTAGTTGCCCCCAATTCCAACAAAGCTTCAAGTCCAACAATAAGCGCTTCGTACTCAGCTTCGTTGTTCGAGCAACGAGGACCATCTAATTTATACTTGAATTTTGTTGGAATTCCTTCAGGAGAAATTATAAGGACTCCGACACCACTACCATTCTTGTGGGTCGAACCATCAAAGTATAATTTCCAAGGTTGCATTTCAACGTAACTCATGACAGTCTGTTCAACCAGTGAATGGTCCACAATGAAATCAGAAATCACTTGGCCTTTCACAGCTTTTAAAGGCATGAAAGTCAAGGAATATTTTGTTAAGGCTAAAGCCCATTTACCAACTCTACTATGCATTATTGGTTTCAAAAGCATGTGTTTAATAACATCGAAATGAGATGAAACATAAACATCAACAGGCTTTATATAATACTTAAGTTTCATACAAGAAAAGTACAAACAGAGACATAGCTTTTCTATATTGCTATATCTAGTCTCTGCATCATTCAATACTCTACTTAAATAGTATATGGCTCTTTCGATGCCATTGCTATCTTCTTGTGCTAACATACTACCTATACTAACTTCAGAGGCAGATATGTACAATCTCATGGGCTTTCCCCATGAAGGTGGAGACAAGATGGGAGGCTGAGAGAGATATCTTTTTATCTTGTCAAATGCCTCCTGATGGGCTTCGTTCCACTCGAAGGCTTGGCCTTGCTTCAAACGAAGAAACGGAGAGAAAGCTTGGGTTCTTCCACTCAGATTCGAAATGAACCTTCTGAGAAAGTTAATCTTCCCTAGTAAAAATTGCAGCTCCCTTTTTGACGTAGGTGCCTTCGTCTCCATTATGGCTTTGGTTTTATTTTGGTTGATCTCGATTCCTTTTTTATGAACCACAAAGCCAATGAAATCTCCAGCCTGCACAAAAAATACACATTTAAGGGGGTTCATCTTCAAGCCATGTTTTCTCATTCGTTCGAATGATTGGCTCAAATGATGCAAATGGGTTTCTGCAGATATAGATTTGATGACTATATCATCAATATACACTTGCATAAAGGTTTCAATGAAATCATGGAAAATCGAATTCATTGCCCTTTGATAAGTTGCCCCAGCATTTTTTAAACCAAAAGGCATCACCACCCATTCGTAGGTGCCTAAGGCTCCTGGGCAACGAAATGCTGTCTTGGCAACATCTTCTTCAGCAATAAAAATCTGATTGTACCCAGAGTATCCATCTAACATACTTAAATATTCGAATCCTGCAGCAGAGTCTACTAACATTTCTGCCACAGGCATGGAGTACTCATATTTAGGGGTTGCAGTATTTAAATCCCTAAAATCTATACAGATTCTCAGAGAACCATTTTTCTTAATAACAGGCACTATATTTGCTAACCATTCGACATACCTTGTGGTTCTGATGAATCTGCAATGCAGCAACCTTTCGATCTCAGATTTGATCTTTGTGAGAACCGCTGGTGCGAATCTTCTAGGAGTTTGCTTGATGGGCTTCTTGCCATCCTTGATTGGAAGTCTATGTTCCACTAACTCCCTCTTTAAACCAGGCATTTCGTCATAATCCCACGCGAAGTAATCTTTGTTTTTCTTGAGGACTTCGATCACTTCCTGCTTGAGGCCTGGGTTAAGTTTTGCGCTTATGTAGGTTATTCTTTTCGTGTTCTCATCCCCTAAGTTCACTTCTTCGAGTGGATCCCGTGCCAACATTTTGGCACCTGAGTCTATGGGGTCCCTCTCGAAGCCTAACGGTTCTTTATCATAGATGGCATCCAGCCTTTGATCTATTTCGAGTTCTTCAAAGGGTGAGCCTTTCGAGCTACCCCCATTTATTTCGTTCATCTTTACAGCCAGTTTATTTATTTCAGCCTCTAAGGCCGCCTTTGATTCGTTTTCAGCCATATAGGCCGAAATCCTTTCAAAAACGGAAGACTCAGTCATGAGCAAGGTTGTCGAATTCCCAGCCTGCTGACCGTCTTTGCATAGTACCTTCGATTCCTTCATCTTCACTGATTATTCTTCTATCCCAATATATGCCATCATGGCGAAGGGTCATATAATAGTGTGCGTTTCTGGTTTCATTGATTTCATCATTTGGGACACAAGGAGCAATCTTTGCCAGATGTTTGTCATAATTCCTCTTGTCAACTAAGTTGACTACTGTCATGAAGTAACTCTGGTCCGCTTCAATGTTCTCCACGATCCCATCTTCTCTCCACAAAACTAATCGCTGGTGCATTGACGAAGGAACTGCTCCTACGCCATGGATCCACTCTCTTCCCAACAACAAGTTGTAGTTGGCCTTGGCTTCGATCACCATGAACATGGTGGGCCTACAGCTTGAGCCTATCGTCAAGTCCAATTGAACCACCCCCAATGTTCTGCCTACTTTCCCTTCATAATTGGATAGAACCATGTTGTGTGGTTTGATGTCTCCTTCGCGTATTTCTAGCTTTTTCAACATGAAATGGGGTATTAAGTTAACTGCAGTGCCCCCATCCACTAAAACCTTATTTACACCATGGGCACCAACCTTTGCCCGAATGAATAATGGCTTCAGATGATTTTTCATAGCTGGTTCTGGACGCTCGAAGAACGCATTCTGCTCCTCAACAGCTCCGTTATCTATCACGTAGTAACACACAGGCCTATGCTTCATCAGATCTATGGTATCTTCTTCCTCATACTCTTCGATTTCAGTTTCCTGTCCAAACTCACAAGGAAGTACAGATACCACGTTGCAATTGATATTGAGCGAAGACTCCCCCTCTGATTCAAAGTTGTCCGTTAGCATATCTTCGTCTTCTTCTGGACCTGGAGTGTATTCCTTTGATTCATTTGGTTGTACTTCAGAGAAGAGTCTCCTACTAACTGGGGGTTTGTCTTCAGTTTGATTTTTTGGTGTGGGTTTGTTGGTGCTAGATTCACCTTGGTTTCTTATTGAAGTTGCTCCTTTATTTGCCACAACTTCCCTTTCAGCCTTTCGAATTCTCTGTTGCCTTCGCCATTGAGATCTTGACATGGGGTTTCTACCTTTGTAGTTCTCTAACCTCACTTCTTCCCTTTTCGCTATGTTGAACTGCCTTCTATATGTCATAGCGTGGCGTGCGTTTCGTTCATTGTTTCTCCATTTGTCTTTGCCTTTGTCAGTTCTGACTTGCAGCCATTTGTCTGTTGGCACTTCAGCAGGAATTTTGAACGTCACTCTTCGAGCGCCCTTGGGATGAGGACTATCAGGCCTTCGTTGATTGTATTTGCTATCGAAACGTGGGCCCATCTGAACAGTCTCTTGGTGGTTCCAGCAAGGGGCGAAAGGGATTGTTTCAAAGGCTCTGGCCATGCTTTGATCATACACAGCGGAACACCTTGGGCATATCAAGCATTTGGTTGCCCCTTTGTAGCAGCGAAGCAAAAATTCCAACAAACTTTCTCCAGCTTTAGGATAACACCTGAATAACTGGTTATCCTGGCGCCAGTTGATGCCAGTTCGTGCCCTTTGTACCCTCTCGAAGTTTGCAGCAATTCTCTGGTTGCAGAGAATGCTGCACCTAGGGCATAGTATCATTCCCGTATCTCCTTTGTGGCACATCATGAGGTAATCCTTAAGACTAGCATCCCCATCATGATTATCCTCCATTTTATACTTTTCTTTTTCTAAGTATCTCTCCACCTCCTCCATTTCAGAACGAGGTCTCTCCATATCCACCATGTTTACATCAACATCCTCCCCCTTAGTGTCATCATCTCCCCATCCTGTAGGTTTTATATCTTCAATTTGGATTTTTGAACTCTCTGGGGCAGAATACTTGACCAAGTAGTCAAACTTTCCACTGGGCTCCCCTAAAGTATCCCATATTTCTTTCTGAGGGGAGGTTGGCTTCGTGATCTGGACTTTCTCCAATTCTAGCCTCAGGCCTTCAGTAACTTGTGTCAACTCTTGCTTTTGGTTTTCCTGGCCTTCAGTAGCATGGATTTCTTTTGCGACAGCTAAAGGTGCTGCTTCGATCGAAGTATCTGGTTGCTTATGGAGGTCTTCAGTGACCCCCTTGTTGACTTCGACTAACACCCAGCTTTCATTTTCAGTACCTTTCTCTTCTATTGGAGCTTCATTTTGATCTGCTTCCACCATGTTGATTTCTCCAATGCATACAGGCTCGAAGTAATTGGTGTCTGCGATATCCAAAGGATCTTCATCTACTTTCATTTTTGGTTTATCAGCGAACTTCAGTCTGCCATCTTTAATTGCATTCTGAATTAGGTCCCTGAAAAGAAAACATTGTGAGGTTTTGTGGCCTAGGAAACTATGATACTTGCAAAACCCTCTTTTCTTCCTTTGATCTAAAGGAGGTATTTTGACATTTGATGGCATAATGAGTTGGCCATCTTTGACAAGTAAATCAAAAATCTCGTCACACTTAGTTACATCGAAGGTATAAACCTTCTTTGGGAATTTGTCACTTTTCTCATTTTCAACAATTTCTTTCCCTTTTGTGGGGACTAATAATTTGCAGGAGTAAGGTGGGGCCTGTTTTAATTCAGCGAGATCAATTTCGACCTCTTCGAATTCAGGGTAATCTTCTGCTTCCTCAACTCCAACATAGGAGACCCTTTCTTTCTTGTTATTTTTAAAAACTCTGGCCTTTTCGGCCTTTAGCCTTTCGACCTGTCGAACCCTATCGGCTAATTGAGCCATATCCCTCAAGTATTGAGTGTCTAATTTCTTTCGAATAGAGTAATCCAAGCCGCCAGCAGCCATTTCGACTAACTCATGTTCAGGAACTACTGTAAAGCATCTAGATTTCAAGAGCCTGAATCTATTCAGATAATCATCTATGGGTTCAGTAAACTTCCTCTTGACACTGGCTAGTTCCTTCAGACTTATTTTAGATTGTCCCATGTAGAACTGTTCATGGAATAATCTCTCCAACAAAGCCCAAGTATCTATGGACCCAGGAGGTAAAGTGGTGAACCATGTGAAAGCGTTCTTAGTTAGGGAACTTGGGAAATACTTGATCCTAAGGTCTTCATTATTCGCTATATCTCCTGCTTCGGTTAGATACCTGGCTATATGTTCGACTGTTGATTCATTGGTATCCCCATCAAACTTTGTGAACTTAGGGACTTTATACCCCCTTGGTAAATCAGTGTGCGTTATGTAATCTAATATAGGAGAGGCATAATTTGGCCTTCTAATCCCTGTGTTGAGGCCATTCTGGGCCATGATTCTCTCTATCATGGTGGTTAAATTATTTTCGGCCAAGATGTTATCATTTCGAATTCTGTGAACAACTGCGTCAGCATCTTGATTTCGACCTACCATGACAACTCCTCTAGGTTGTTCCTCTCGAAACTCTGGGACCTCTAGCCTTTCGATCCTTGCCCCTGGTTCCATAATTTCCCTTTGTGGGCCTTGAATCATTGGGGCTTCTAACCTTTATGCCCTTGCCCCCAAATTAACCTCCTCTCTGGCTGGTCTATAGGGTGGGTCATTAGTAACTTGTTCTATGATAGGTATGTTTGCTCGAACTCCCGCCTGATTCTACCTACGCCTTTCTGGGGGAGCGAAAAATCTGCTATTCGACTCATGTTATCCGCGTTTTCTCTGTTCGTCACAGTTACATTTTGTACTATTGGGGCAAAGATCTCCTGCATGGTTTGTGCTAATACTCTTATCATATTATGGTTACTATCATCCATCAATTGCCTAAAGGCCAACTGATTTTCTGTGGTTAAGATAGGCATTGCACTATGACCCACTGATCCTTGGTTATTTGTCATAAATTGGTTTTCCCCAGACCCATACCCTAATTATGGTGACGTATTCGATGTCGAAGTGTGAAGACCCGCCATAAAAGATGTTGGCATCCCATAAGAGGAATTCCTGTGTCTGTTAGCATCGAACCCGGGTGGTCTAGTTAGTGGGGTGACGAAATGGGTTTGTGTCCTTGATGGTGGGACGAATCCCCCAGGATAACCAATGGTTCCAGTATTTCCTAGGATCGAACTGTTAGTTGACATGCCACTTGTTCCATTAGTGGCTACACTACTGGTAGAAGATGCAACAGACTGTGCGTTCGAAGGGATCGCATTAGATGTTCCCATCGAAGCGGACATATTAGTGCCTGTTGTATGTGGGATATTTTGTTCCCCTTGTTGATTGTCTGGATTAGACATCTTGTTTAAACGTTTTCTTCTGGGTAAGGGTTGGTTGCTATTGGTTATTCTACCACTTCTAATGTTCATATAACCACAAACTTATCACTCAGAGAGTACTTTTACAATGGTTATGTCTCAACAATTTTTTACTTGTTCTAAATTTCGTAATGACCAATGACTCGTCCCATCAGGTGTGCCAATTTGTTTACAGTTATTTCTGGTAAACAACCGCTAGTCCTCCAAACTATCAAATAATCTTAATGACTGTTATTTAATCTCTCTGGTAACTTGCAGGATCGACTAGATTGATCCTATGGGGTATTGGTCATTTGGATAATTCTCATTATAGAACTGATATTCATGGTTGGTATTTAGAATGTTGTGTAGGTGTTCAACTTACTTCGATTACTCTATTAAAGATCTAATGACATGATCAAGTAAATACGTGCGAAACTAAATTGCATGAATAAATGTTCAATTGTAAAGACATGTAAAACTGCAAAAAAGACAAGTAAATAACTTCGAAGTATAAAAGCATGTAATGTAAAAGGTTCTCTGGAATGTAAAAGACTCGAAATATGAAGAAAGCGTTTAAATGCAAGAAATCAGTAAAATGACTTTAAATGAAAAAGGTATTTGAATGATAAAAGCATGAAGATAAAGGCATGAAATATATGAAAGTTTCTGAAATGTAAATGATTTGAAATGGAAAGAAAACATTTAAATGCAAGACATCAGTAAAATACTTCGAATGAAAATACTTTAATGTAAAGGCTTTTGAATGATATTGACATGAAGATAGAGAAACAAAACTGGAAATAATAAAGAGTTTTATTGAATCATAACTATTTGGTGTTATCATACGTACATTGGTCGAGCATTCGTTTCCCTAGCCATGTGGTATTTTGAATGTTTACTGAATTTTTGTACAATAGATATGACACACGAAATCCTAACGCTAAGACTTCTATTTATACTACTTCGACCATAACGGTCTTGCCTATAAGATTCTGCCACGTTCAGAACATGCAAAGCAATGCCCCTCTCTAGCTTCCATGCGTCTTCGAATGCTCCAGCGCATATATTTTAAATTTCGAACATCCCGCTTGCATTTGAATTTCAAATGTTTTGGCATTCTTCGTTTCGAACTCATTTCTTGGACACAACCTTGTTACTACTTCGAGACTTCTTTTGAATATATCCCTATAACTGTCACTCGAAGCTCAGAGTTTTGACGTGCCCATTCGAAGCACTGCTTCTACCATTTCAAAACATGACATCTTGCTTTATTCCAACGAAACATCCAACTTGCTTCACTTCGAACAGTATCATCAAAATCTTCAGCCAACAGAGGCTTATCCAGAGTTATTTGCTTCAGGTAATTTTCGAGGACGAAAATATTCTAAATGGGGGGGAGTTGTAACACCCTGATTTAATTAGAATTATTTTTAATTAAATAATAAGATGATGCGGTGAAATTATATCAGTTGGTGGAAATTATGATGTGGTGTGATACCTTGTTGGGGGCTACATGCCTTAGAATTATAGAAATTAAGGTTATGAGGGTGTTTGGCTAATTGTGTAGAAACGTAGGGGGCGTGTAGAATAATATGGATTATTATTATTATTATTATTATTATTATTATTATTATTATTATTATTATATTAGGATAATTATTATTATTTTATAATAATAATTAAATAAATATTTAATTGGGATAATTATTATTATTATTACTAGATTATAAGAGTAGGAATAAGGAAAAAGAGTTCGTACGTACAAACAGAGAAAGAGAAACCTATAAGAGAGAATATGAGAAAGAGCACTAGGACGTTAGGGCACGAAGTTCCATCTGTAGGAATCAAGAATCAACCAAGAACCTAAGGTAAGGGGAGACTCTAACTCTATAAGGTTTTGTCTAATGATGGAATATGGTAGAATTTAGGTTGTATAACCGTATGTTTCGATTTCTCCATATTTGGTTGTTTTTGGGGTTTGTTCCTGTTGATGAAATTTTGGTGATTTTGGTGTGCTTTGATGTGTTTGAATGATATGAATTGGTTAGAATTGGTAGATGAGTGTTGATGAATAATTAAACTGTTAAAAAGATGAATTTTGATGTAAAAATTATGATTTTGGGGTGTTGGAACATGGAAGATCGTAACCTGAAATTTGCAGAAATTGCCATTGTTATCCCAGGATAACCTGTAACCTGAAATATGGTAACCGGTTACCATATCAGTGGTTGAAACGAGGTTTTGCTACTGTCCTATGGTCACCGGTTCCCATAAGTGGATAACCGGTTACCGTGATAAATTTTGAAAAGCATTGAGGCTACTGTCCTGCGGTAACCGGTTCCTATAACTGGGTAACCGGTTACCACTGCTACTGACAACATTTTTTTGAAAACTTCTAAAATCCATAACTTTTACTTCGGATGTCCGTTTGATGCGCCGTTTGGACCGTTGGAAAGCTAAAATAATTTCATATTTTATAAAAATGATTTATAATGCAGTAGTTAATTATTTTATCAACATTTCTACCAATTTGTAAGTGTATTTTGATTTGTATGTCATGAATTTTGTTGTGGTTATTTGCGATGATTGTTGTGATTGTGTGATATGAGATACGTGATGAAGTCGATGACGAAGGTCTGTATTATCGATATTATGATGAGTATTAACAATAAATGCGAAGTATATTATTGCATGATAGTGTCTCATGCATTTATAAAGCGAAGGCCTGTATTGGTGAGCGAAGTTGATTGCCCTAACTGGCATTATTGGAAAAAGGGTTCTACCGTGATTGGTACCACATGCATTGCATTCGTGTCAGTCCTTGCATCATATTGTTATTGATAAACCGATGGACGAAGATTGATAAAAGAGTGTATTATATTACGATGTAAGTTATGTGCTGATTATGTACTTGAATCTTATCTACTTATCATTATGCTTTCTCTTATATTGTTATGATATCTCACTCTTCCTATTTGAATGTTACCTCCACGTGGGTAACGTGCAGATAATCCAAAGTAGCTAGAGATCGAAGGTTAGCTGAGGAGTTCCTTCAGTCGCGTAGATTGAGTTGGTGTCTTCTCTGATACGTAACACTTTGGGGTTTTCACGTGATTTGTTTTGTTATGATTAGGAGTGAACATGTGTTACTCTTTTATTTGAATTGTTTTATGATTATGCTGATGTATGAAGGATTATAATTATAACTTCAGTTGGAGGATCGAGATGATTAATTATTTGATGTTTTCCACTACGAATAAATGCGTTGAAGTTTAAGACTTTTGAATACATGAT
Organism: Vicia faba; assembly: GCA_948472305.1. Lineage (NCBI taxonomy): Eukaryota > Viridiplantae > Streptophyta > Magnoliopsida > Fabales > Fabaceae > Vicia > Vicia faba. The sequence continues at coordinate 1,694,594,635 of OX451737.1, read as the reverse complement.
TTGTGTTGTGTATCCTAATTTGAGCATGTATGATTGACGAAGTATGTGACATCCTATTTGATTTATGTTTATTTAGAAATTAATTTACTCCGATTATTATATAAATTACCGACAGGGAAATAGAGTGTTACAATATAGACCAAAGAAATTTTATCAAGATCAAATTCGCAAGTGCACATGTGAATTACATAAATAAGGGGAATTCGCAAGTGCACTTGCGAATTCACCATGTTTTTTATAAAAATATGAGGTGAATTCGCAGATGCACTTGCGAATTATGTCTTATGTTATTTTTTTAAAAGAATTTAATGTTAATTCGCAAGTGTACTTGCAAATTATGCAGAAACAGAAACAGTTTCATTACTTGCACCATTAATTGTGGATTTGGAGATTTTGGGATATCGAACATACAAATAATTGTCAAACTTAATATAGATAATATATTATATATGTATTGAAACGTATAGATTTTATAATATATTCGACAATACATTTAAAAAATGATTCGATTACATTCTAAAATGTACCGAAAAAATTGTTACTGCTTAAATCTAAAATTGGGTCTTTCTTCAATTTCTCGCTATTTGATTCTCTCACAATGCCAAAATCAAGTTTACTAGCTTCAATTCGAACCAAATCAAACATGTGTTGACGAGTGGTGAATGTTTTGTCATTTGTAAATTGTTGTTCATGATATTTCACAAAATAAATCGTTTTATCTACGTCTTTCACCATATTTGGCTTATCGTCTACATTGACATTATCTGGAACCGGAACCTTTACAATAGCTTTGATGATGTTGTCGAGGTACACCAGAAAACACATCAATTCTGTTAAAACAAAATTCTATTTTTGTAACAGACTTTATTTCGCAAGTGCACTTGTGAATTTTTGTTGGTGGACTTCGCAAGTGAATTTGCGATGCGAAGTTGTTTTCTTCTTCAACAAAACAACTTCAATACAGCAAATGTATAAAGACGGGATAAAAGTTTACCTCAAATTGCAGCTTTCAATGCTCACTTTGTTGATCTCAAACACTTAAAACTTGATTTGGAGACGAAAATTTCATTATTGAGTGAAGTTTGGAGGATTTTTATGTTAGTGGAAAAGAAAATGGATGAAATAGTATAAATAGGTGATCATGCAACATTTTAATATAGAAAGGAAAATTTCGCAAGTGCACTTGCGAATTCACCTTTCATCATGTTTCGCAAGTGCACTTGCGAAACCCCCTTAATTTTGTAATATCCAACGTTTAAATAATAAAACGTGCAAAATAGGATGACTTCACAAGTGCACTTGTGAAACTTGCTGAAAGGAGAATTTGCAAGTACACTTGCGAATGATATTTTTGAGTTTTCAGTGGTGAAATCACCACTACTAGGTATAAAAAGAAATTCTCATTTTTCATTACACTTCATCATTGTCATACCACTCAAAATAATTGTATTTACAACTACCACTCTTTATCCTTTAAAAAAGGATAATAATATACATATTTGATAATTTAAAGAATCAAATTGTTGCAAAAAAAACTTAAAGAATCAACTTATTACGAACAAACAAATTAAAGAATCTTCGATATAATTTTAATAAATCAAAATTATTGTTCCAATTGTGAATCAATCACTTGAAAATGAAAACATTGATTGATCATTTCCTTTGAAATTTTTAAAGCATAATATAATAATGTAGTTGTAGCACAATCGTTGAAATGATAAAGGAAAGGAAAATGAGATAAAGAAAGTGAAAAAACAAAATAGGGAAAGAATAAAAAGTCATTGTTATAACTATTATTTAATTATTTTTAAATAGTACTATTTAATTATTTGGTAGAAGAGAAAATAACAATTCTTTCTCATTATCATTGAATTTGTATAAAAAAAAATAACAGAACGAATTATATTAAGAAAACTGTATTTATATTATGAAATTAAGTCAAGAAATATTATGAAATATAATTAGGATAAAACTATAACACATGGTATTGCCATTATAAGTGAATGAATTTATCAAATTATATATTTCTAAGATATACAACTGAGTATATATATACATATATTACATAGTAAGAATTGAATAGAAAATGCTTTTAAATACTAATAATAACCAAATAAATCTCCTTTAATATTTGATGACCAATTCAAATATTCTTTAATTGCTTCATTATTCAAATTGATTCTGTTTGTCTATTACGCCCCCTCAAGATAAAGGTTCCATCAATGACCTTTATCTTGGACATGAGTTCAGTGAACTTGGTTATGGAAAGTGGTTTAGTAAGTAGATCTGCCAGCTGATCCTTGGTAGACACATGTGTTACGATGAGCTTGTTGGTTTGAACTTGTTCCCTGACAAAATGATAATCTAATGATATATGTTTCATTCTTGAATGAAGTACAGGATTTGAACAAAGGTATGTAGCACCCACATTGTCACACAATAGTCGTGGAGATTCATGTATGGGTATTCTTAGCTCATGAAGTAAGTTTTGTAGCCACATGAGCTCAGTGGTAGCGGTAGCAACTGCACGATATTCAGTCTCAGTAGATGACCGTGCAACAGTTCTTTGCTTTCTTGAGAGCCACGAAATTAGGTTGCCTCCAAAGAAAATGATGTAAACTGAGGTGGATATGCGATCATCATTGTTCCCACCCCAATTTGCATCAGAGTATGCTAACAGGTTGTTTGCGACATTTTTTTGTAGCATGAGACCATGATTAATGGTTTGTTTGATATACTGAAGTATGCGTTTCAAGTGCTGCAAGTGAAGGGAGGTTGGTTTGTGCATAAATTGAGACAACTTATTGATGCAGTATGATAAGTCTGGACGAGTAAGATTAAGGTATTGAAGTCCACCAATAATTCTACGAAATTCAGTGGCATCGGTGGATGAAGTACCATCGTGAAGTTGTAGCACGGCGGTGGAAGAAAGTGGTGTGGGAGATGGTTTCGCCCCCTCCATGTCAAACTTTTGTAAGAGGTCACGAATGTACCGGTGTTGAGAAAGAAAAATTCCAGAGCTTGTTGGTATTATTTCAATACCTAGAAAGTAGTGAGGTTGTCCCATATTTTTCAATGAAAATCGCTGAGATAATGCCTTGATGAAGCTTTGAAGGAATGTAGAGTTGTTACCGATGAGCAGTAAGTCATCTACATAGACTAGAAAATAAGCCTTAGTATCACCCGAGTGATAAATGAACAATGATGGATCACTTTTGCTTGTTTGAAATCCATATGCGATAATAAATTCTTTCAGAGAGTCATGTCATGCTCTTGGTGCTTGACGTAGGCCATAGATGAGCTTGTGAAGTTTGCATACATAGTTGGGGTGTGATGCGTCTTTCATACCTGGCGGTTGGTCCATGAAGACCTCTTCAGTAAGATCTCCTTGTAAGAATGCATTATTCCCATCAAGTTGATGCATTGACCACTGATGAGAGATTGTAATGGTAAGAATAATCTTAATTGTTTGTGGGCGAACAACTGGTGCGAATGTCTCCTTGAAGTCAATACCAGGACATTGTGTGAACCCTTTGGCAACAAGACATGCCTTGTAGCGAGAAATGGAACCATCACTATTTCTCTTGATACGAAATAACCATTTGCATCCAACAATATTTTTCCCTGCCTTAGGTGGTACAAGAGAGAATGTGCCATTTCTTATTAATGTTTCAAACTCATCGGCAATTGCCTGACGCCAATGGGTGTGTTTTATTGCCTCACGAAAGTTTGAAGGTTCCAAATTCTCAAGTAGAGGATGTTTTGTTGCAGTGTACATTATTTTTGGCTTGAATATATTATTCTTGGACCTTGTGATAATTTGGTTTGTTTTAGTAGTAGGGGCTGCAAAGGTATTAGACGTGACAATAGGTGTAGTAACAAGATTAGGTGTATGAGTATCATTACCTGACATTGTATTTGAAGTAAAAGGATCCTCCTCTTCATGGGGCATAGCTTGTGACTTGATTGGTGATTGTTGAAGGATAGGTATGATGGTATGAGGGGGTTGTGGCATGTTGGGTATGGTTAGAGATGGTGGTGGTGTAGGTTTGACAAGTTGGTTGTATGGAAAAATGTGGTCATAAAATTTGACATGCTGAGAGGTGTATATTTTGTGATTTGTTGGGTCAAGACATATATAACTGTATTGGGATTCTGCATATCCTAGGAATATGCATGGTTGAGACCGGGATTGAAGTTTATTTGAGACATAAGGTCGCAACCAAGGAAAACAAAGGCATCCAAAGGAATTAAGGTGTAAAGTTGTTAGGTTTTTCTTGTGTAAGACTTGATATGGTGATTTCATGTTGAGGATAGGGGTTGGTAACCTATTGATTAGATACACTGTTGTCTTGAATGCAAAGGACCAGTATTCGGGCGGTAAGTTTGACATATGTAATAAGGCTCTTCCAGTTTCAACTACATGTCTGTGTCTCCTCTCAGCTGGAGCATTTAGTTCTGGTGTATGTGGTGGTGTGGTGAGATGAGATATACCATGTGTGTGGAGAAATGATTTTAGTTTGATGAATTCTCCTCCACTATCAGAGTGCAATGAAATAATCTTTTCTTTGAAGTAGTTTTCAACAAGATTTTTGAATGTAGGAAACAAAGTAGAGACATCTGATTTATTTCTTAATGGATAGAGCCATACATATTTGGTGAAGTGATCAACAAAAAGTAAATAATATGAGAAACCATCTAAAGACTTGATGTGGGCTGGACCCCATACATCAGTATATATGATTTCTAGTGGTTTTTGTGTTTTGATACTGGAAATGGAAAAAGGTAACTTGTGACTCTTAACACTATTGCATGATAGACAAGGTTGTTGTTGGCTCTTTATTTTGTGAGATGGTAGGAGATGTCTAAGTATGCGATCAGATGGATGCCCTAATATGTGATGCCATGGCAGAGAAATATATGTAGTTGTGACGAATGCCTGTGGTAGAGATGATGGATAGGGCATGTGGTAGAGTCCATTGCTATGCTGTCCTTTTAGAAGAGGTTCCATTGTCTTTAAATCCTTTATCAAGAAATGATCAGAAAAAAATTCAATGGAAATTGGATTAGTCTGACATAGAGATGAAACAGACAATAGTTTTTGAGTAATTTTAGGCACATGTAAAACATTTGAGAGATGAAATGATTAAGAGGGAATTTTTAAAATAATTTTACCAATGTTGGAGATGGTGTGTCCAGATCCATCACCAACCAGAAGCTGATCTGAACCTGTGTAAGGTTGAGAAAAGTGCATGTTGTCCAACTCATTTGTTATATGATGGGAAGCTCCCGAGTCTAAGATCCAATTGGATGCACCTGGGGGCATGGCCCTAGTATGAAGAGCAGTAGGAGGTTGATTCTTTGGAGGGTAGCCATGCAATTTGTAGCAGACCTTGGTTGTATGGCCTGGTTTGTCACAAAATTGACATACTACACGCTTTGAGAAGCCCGACGATGTTGATCTGGGCATTGTGTGATTATGATACTGTTTTGGTGTTTTGTTGTAGAATTATTTTCCCTTGTGTGTAGTGTTTGCAGTAGCAATGAGAGGAGTTTCTTGCACACTTGCATCCCTCTTTGAATAATTTTCAAAATCAGAAAGGAGGTCATGAAGATCATCAAATCCGATAGGATTTTCTCTGGTTCTTAGAGAAGCAGTCACTTCTCGATAGTCAGAGCCAAGGCCATTTAAAGTATGGATGACAAGATCCACATTGTCCACTGGGGAGTTGATGATGGCTAATTCATCAGATAAAGCCTTGATACCATTGAGGTATTTAGAGATGGATTGTAATCCTTTTGTGAATCGAGAGAGTCTCTCTTTTAGGTGCATAATTCTTGCACGAGTTTTGCTTGCAAACATCTTAGTGAGAATGTCCCAAGCTTGTTTAGAGGTCTTGACATTCCCCAACATGGTAATGATGCTTGGATCAAAAGATGATATGATTGCATGCAGGATCAATTGATCATGTCTTTTCCAACGTTTGTATGTTGGATCTGTTTGGGCTGGACTGGCAGTGGTGCCATCAACATAGCCAATGAGATCATACCCTACAAGGAGTGCGTTGAACTGCACGTGCCAAGCAGGAAAATTGTTGCTGCTCAGTTTCACTGACGAGTGAGTGTTTAGGACAATAACAGAGTTGGTATTTGGGGTAATTGAAATTTCAGATATTGTTGAGGAAGACATGGAGAGATTGAGGATCGTTTTAATGTAAAGCTTAGTGAACTACTGATACCATATAAGTGAATGAATTTATCAAATTATATATTTCTAAGATATACAACTGAGTGTATATATATACATATATTACATAGTAAAAATTGAATAGAAAATGCTTTTAAATGCTAATAATAACCAAATAAATCTCCTTTAATATTTGATGACCAATTCAAATATTCTTTAATTGCTTCATTATTCAAATTGATTATGTTTGTCCATTAGCCATTATAAATATAAATATAGAAAATAGACATTAGAGTCCAAAAATTAACAAAATATTGATAAGAAATTAAAAATTGAAAAAAACAAAAAACACCTCAGTTCTCACTTTCCTATATCCAAATGGAAAATGATAATGAAGGGGCTAATGTCATTAGCAGGCAAAGTGATTACTTAAATTTTATATTATGACCCCTATTGCTTCAATAATATTAAAGTGTCTCTTGCAAATAAAAATTATTAAATGGTGAAGCTGTCTCTTGATAGAGGACAATGATTGATGGTGCCCTTTAAAATTTTTGTTATACTTTATATTAGCTTGTGAAGTCTAATCATAATAATTTAAGTACACCAAATCTTATCTTTTTATATTTTTTCATTACGGCAAAAAAATTCATTTGATAATTAGAATAAATTTCGTTACGAAACAAGTGTTAGAATATTCTCCTTCCACAATTTATATCCAACGCGTATTAGACACAAGTTAATAGAGTTTTACCAAGCCAACACATTAATCTTAAAAACCAGATCATTTTCTTCTAATCATGGTTATGTATGACCAAGGAAAAAGAAGTTCCATAAGGTCAAACACTAGTGAGGCTTTTAAACAAACATCATAGTTCAAACATGAAACAATTATACCCTAAATAGTGCAAATGGCGTGGAGACCGTAATGGCTGGTGATGGAGGCTACCATGAATGAGTATAAGAATCAGAATTTAAATTAAATTATCGTTACAAAACCAACTTCTAGGCTGGTGTTGAAGGCTATCATGAGTCTAAGAATTAGAATTTATGTCAAATTATCTTTACAGAATTGCCTTATAAACGTGTTGAAGACTACCATGAGTGTAAGAATTAGAATTTAAGGGTATAAACGTGTTGAATGCCTTATAAACGTGTTGAAGACTACCATGAGTGTAAGAATTAGAATTTAAGGGTATAAACGTGTTGAAGACTACCATGAGTGTAAGAATTAGAATTTAAGGGTGTCCACTTAATAAACATGTGTTGAAACCATATTTTTTTTTAATGTGGTGTTTTTCAACACACCTTATGCCAATGATTAAACATCTAAAGCGTGAATATAAACAGTGAGTGACCCGATAAAAGATGGCCCAGTAGATCATGGAAAGACTCTAATACCATCTTAAAATTAGAGTTTGATATAACGCATCTCTACAAAACCGATTAGTGGGATAAAAATTGCCTCCCACTTGTAAACATTTTTCAATGTGCAACAATGAGAAAATGGATTATTCGGGTGTACTTGAGGAGATTTGAGCTCCAAGTAGGAGATCCCATCATATAGGGGAGCAGGCCTCCACAATGGGAGGGGGGGATTTTGAGAAGTTTAAGGATGTGCCAAGAGAAGCAACCCTAGCAAAGCCTTTCAGCTGGTAAAGGAGAGAGACATACTGAAAAATTGCATCAGACCTTTTATCAGATTCTCAGCTCTAAGATCAACAGTCAATTCCATGGCAGAAGAACCAAATTTGTTGGCATATAATTTTTTTTGGCATATAAAATAGAATACATGAATTGGGAATCTATAACACCGAAGTTAATCTCTCTCAAAAAGCAAGAGGGAAAAAAAAGTGAAAGTTGGATAATAGAAAATGAGATGATCATAGAACAAGATGATGAACAGAAAATGATGATGAAATGCCAAGAAAATTTAGCAGCCATTAGTCACACTAATTCCCCCTTTAGGTGTAGAGATCACCAAAGGAGACTTTACCATTTCTAAGGAAGCATTTTTTGAACTCAGACGATATAAACTAAACTCCTGTCAGCCTGTTTAAGGATCTAAATCAATATTCTATCAACAATGCAAACAAATTAAAGACAATTTTTTGCACTTTATATAGCTCTTGGTATAGAGGATACTCTATCTGTTTAGTTTAGATTCGGAATGTTGATGAGATTATAAATCCTATGAAATATCTAAGACGAAACAAACAAGGGTTGATACAAGTTTATATTACCTGTTGACTGCTTGATACAAATTCTTCTTTTATCTGCGGCATGAAATCAACTATATGATGTGGATTAAACAAGCATGACAGAAACAGTATGCTCTACAAACATTACAACAAAATCTTCACCAATGCTGTACTCACATGAGATAAGAAGTTACAAGTCGGCACACATAAAATGAGAAGTCTCCTCGCCCTATTATACGGCTCAAACAGGCAAATCAAATCTAACATATTTTATTATATAGAGAAATTTTACGATATCAAATTATCAAACACTGTTACTTTTTAAATTATAAAAGTCTGATTTATTTAGTAATGAAATACACGACTATAGCAAAAATGGACATCCATCTCAATGACAAAACTAGAGAGAAAAAGAAATCCAATAAATATATCTAATGGCTTTGAAATCAAGAGTTACGGGAAACTGTGATCTTTAACAGAATGCTAATTGAGATTATTTGGCAGATGCGACAGGGCTGGACGAGAGTCTTTGGGTCCTTGCTTTATCAGCTTTTTCCAAATAATCTTGATGAGACTGATGTTTTGATCCTGCAAAGAAATAGAAGCTTAACAGATTGAGTAACAAATGAAATGTTTATTTGGATACCTGTTTGGAAACTCAAAATTACGGTCAATTTGTTCTTTAGAAGTTCGGATATTTTGATTCAAAACTAATTGTCTACAAATCTAGGTTTAATAGAACACAAAATAGGATTGCAGAACACCAACTTAAATAGACAAAAAATAGGATCAAATAATGATAGAACACAAAAATACAACAATGCAGCTGTACAGAGTGTATTCTCTGTCCAAAGTACATGATAGGAACAATCTTTTTTCCTAGTTTCAGACACTACTATCATGTACTTTTTTGTTCCAAAGTACATGATAGGAACAAAATCAAATAAGACACTTATTGTGAGACGGAGGAAATAATAAAGATATTTTAGTCGATGAAGCTCAGTTTTTTATAAAAATTAGTACACTCGATGATTTTCTTAATTAGTTTACATAATCTTAAAAAACACATAATATGAGACATATTGAGTAATAAACAGAGTTGTTAATAGCGCCCATAGCGGCCGCTATCGCGGCGCTCCAGACCGGAGTGGGGTCCTACCGCACGCGCACATGGGTGCGGTGGCGGAGAGAGGATCGCGGGCGCTATCGCCGCTAGACCGGGTCGCGGATCGCGGGCATCTCCCGGGCGGCGCAGATCTGGTCTTCTAATTTTTTTTTTAAATTTGGACGAAATTACCTTTTTACCCCTGTTTTAAAATAGTTTTTAAAACAGATTTCTATTTCTCATATTCTTCTTCGTGCCCTATTTCCTTCTTGTGCCCTATTTTTCCATCTTCTGCTTCTCCGCCGTTCTAGCAGCAGCCAGCAAGCCTTCTTCTACTTCTCCATTCCACTTCTCCGCCGTTCCAGCAGCAGCCAGCGAGCCTTCTTCTACTTCTCCGTTCCACTTCTCCGCCGTTCCAGCAGCAGCCAGCAAGCCTTCTTCTACTTCTCCGTTTCACTCTCAGCCAGCCTCAGGTAATATACTTCTTCTCTGTTTCACTCTCTGTTTTCTCATCTTCTCTGTTTCACTCTCTGTTTCTACTTTTATTTCTTTTCTAGAAAAATATGGCAGCTTACACCGAATTTTGCATCGGTTGCTTCATGTGCTCCAACGATCAAACCAACCAATAGTAAGGACATAGGATGGAAATACAATCATTTGAAGGATTTGAATAACAAGAACCAAAAGGCATCAATTAGCAATTACCGATGATGTAATTTCTTGCACGAAAACACCCGAGGATGTTAAGGCTATATTACGTGCTGACATGGTTGAGAAAGAGAGAATTAAGAAAGGAATACAAGAGGTTTCGGTGCAATTAGATGCGGATGATACCATTGATATTGAGGAAATACATAGAATTCGAACCAGAAAGAGGATTGTTGAGAGTGAGACCTCTTCAATGGTTGTCATGAGGACTAAGGGACCGTTGGATTTGGTGTATAAGAAGAGTAAGGACACGAGCATCAATGATGCTTGTGATAAAGAAGCAAGGGCAAGAACCATCCAATATGTTGGTCGCTTTTTTTATACGTGTGGAGTTGCTTTTAATGTAGCAAATGCAAGAGCTTTTAAGTTGATGTTGGAAGCCGTTGGAAGTTATGGTCCTCATTTGAAACCGCCAAGTTATCATGAATTCAGGGTTTCAATCCTTCGAAATGAGTTGGAATATACAAAAGGTTTGTTGAAAAACCAAGAGGTGCAAAGGAATAAATATGAATGTTCAATTATGTCGGATGGTTGGACGGATAGAAAAGGTAGAAAATTGATTAATTTCTTGGTCAATTCCGACGGGGACCATGTTTGTGAAAAATGTTGATGCTTCTAACTATGACAAGATGGGGGAAAAGCTAGTCGAGTTGTTGGACACTTTTATTGAGGAAATGGGTGAAAAAAAATGTTGTTCAATTGATTACCGACAATGGAAGTAATTATGTAGCGGCGGGTAAAGAATTGTGTTTGAAGAGGCCTCACATGTTTTGGACTCCATGTGCTGCCCATTGTATAGACCTTATGTTAGAAGACATAGGCAAAATTCCAAAGGTTCAAAAGGTTATACAAAAAGGGGTTAAGGTTGTGGGCTACATTTATAACCATACTTTTGCTTTGAATCTAATGAGAAAGACTACGGGCAATGTTGAATTGGTTAAACAAGGAGTGACAAGGTTTGCTACCCATTTCCTTTGTCTACAAAGGATGCAATAACTAAAAGGCAAGCTTAGAGATATGTTCCTTTATGAAGAATGGGCGAGTTCCAAGTGTGCCAAAGATGCTAAAGGACAAAGGGCAGCTACTACTATACTTACGACATCATTTTGGAATGATGTTCTCTACACTCTTAAGTGCATGGCGCCTCTTGTAGATGTGCTAAGAATGGTTGATAATGAAAGGAAACCCGCAATGGGATACATATATGTTGAAATGGGGGTAGCGAAGGAATCAATTGAGAAAGCTTTTAGTTCAAATTCAAGCAAATACAAAGCCGTATTTGAAATCATTGATAAAAGATGGAAGTGTCAACTTCATCATCCGCTACATTCTACAGGTCACTATCTCAATCCTGAATATTATTATTCTAAACCAGAAATTGAGAATAATGGTAGATTGGTGAGAGGCCTCTGTAAGTGTATTGAGACACTTAGTGAAAGTTATGCAGTGGAAGATTTGATTTCAGAACAATTGTCACAATACAGGGGTGCTACGGGTCTCTTTGGTATAAGAGCGGCCATTAGACAAAGGTCGGCATTAGCTCCAGGTAAGATGGAATGATTTTTTGATTTTTTACATATGATACACTTTGTGTTATGTATATGGAATGATTTTTTACAATTACTTGCAGCTGAGTGGTGGAAGTCTTATGGAGCCGAAACTCCGGAGTTGCAATTCTTGGCTGTTAAAGTGTTTTTGAGTTGCAGTGCTTCCGGATATGAGCGTAACTAGAGCATCTTTGAGCACGTAAGTATTAATTTTTTACTAGGTTATTAAAGTATCTTACATGCAAGAATTATTAAATTAATACTTCAAATTATTGTATTTTAGATTCATTCCAAGAAGAGAAATAAATTGGAACATCAAAGATTGCAAGACTTGGTGTTTATCAAGTATAATCAAGCTTTGGTAGAGAGGTTTGAAATTCGGGATAAAATTGATCCTATGGAATTTAACGAAATTAATTTCCACACCGAATGGTTGGTGGGAGAGATGGAAAATGTAGGAGATGATGGTGAAGACTTGGTTCATCCAAATCATGATTTAACTTGGAGTCAAGTTACCAATGCTAGTGGGGCTAATGAGTATCTACACTAGGAGGACAACAAGGCAACTTGAAGTTGGAAATACTTCTCAAGCAACATCGGCACCAATAGCAACAATGACACCTAGAGCACCAATGGCACAACAAGTGGTGGAAGATGTTGAAGATGAAGAATTGGAGGAATATTTGATGATGCTACATGATTTCTATGTTTGCTTGAATTTTCATATGATAGTACTAAGTTTGAATTTGAATCTTTATGTTTTGAATCTTGATTAAGCATTGTTCTTTGTTTGACATTAGATTTTATAAATATTTTATGAGTGTTGTGAAATTAGTTTAGTATTACATGACATATATTTTATAGATTATTATATAATTATTAGTATACAAAAAGTTATCCCGCTATTCGGGATCCCGCTATTCCCATTTTTCCCATTCCCGAGAGTCGGCCGCTCCGCTCCGCTCCGCTATCCAGGATTAATAACTCTGGTAATAAATAATTACAGAAGCTCTTTTCTAATCTTAACTGCTTTGTAAATTGTAACCACCAACAAATTCCTATTAACTGCCGTTACATAATTCTGTTTCTATTTTTTTCCTAACCACACCTGTCCCTCATCCTATTATTTCCTATGCTGTCTTGCTGATTCATCGTGGCTTGACTCTCATAGAAGTTATGAAAAGTAGTAACATAAGGTTGAAAATGTTAAACAAAATTTTACATCAAAATATAAATCACTACATTTCAAACTCAAATTTAACCACGTTATTTTACAAATCCATGACAGATGCTTGCCCAAACACACGTGAAGGAAAGTGGAAATATTTAAAAATGTTTACATACAAAACCTTGTAGAATGATCGGTGTGAAAGAAACCAATTCAAAATAAAAATCACTGATGGTATGTATCGATCAATGTCTTGATTGCAACACATTAAGATATCAATGTCTAGTAGTGAATGTGTTCCTGGAGGGTCTATCGTCAGTGTTCTAGTGCAAATAATATATCTATGTTTTTCAAAGCACGTCAAGACCAAAACAAAGCGAACGGACGGACGAATGATTTACGCGCTCCTTTGTTCATAGCACGGAGTGAGATGTCTATGTTCCCACCAGAACCTACATACGTGTCAATCAACCGAATCCTTGTGCTTCCTACGCCTTTGTCGTGGGTCAATTGCTGGACAAAACAGTATTGGCAATACCGGAACAAGCCCTGTTTAGGTTGGTTCTGAGATTTTAGTCTACTTCCATAATCCTAACATCAGCGGTTTCGGATATCACCTATGATATTTGTCTCACTCGTTACTGAATGACTGAAGCTGATAACAACTAATAGACATGTAATAAACTGATTTTACAAGTTCACCAAAACACTTAGAAAAGTGCTTATTTCATGAGATATAAGTTGGGTTAGATAAGTCCAAATAAACTCTGAAAATTAATTCCAAACGCACCCAAAATCAAATTAGTTTGAACCAAAGCAGTTGCAGAGGGATACATAGATTCAGAAGGAACAACATATGCAAGAGATCTTAAACACTCAGCAACAGGTAAAGTTGAGAACATTGAAACTAATTTGAATTTGAAATAAAAGAAAAATTGAGAATAGTAAAGTTGAAATGAACGAACCTCTGTTCATAAGAAACCATGGTACAGAAAAGACGGCGGTGATGAGAACTAAGCCAGCGAAAACGTGCTTCTTTTCACCGCTGTAGAGAGCGTGATTCAACTTTGACCTAAATCCTCCTCCCATTTTACCACCGTCATTCTTCGTCTTGCCTTTTGCTTGGTTGCTCATTTTTCCTTCACACCTTTCTTTCTCTCTCTCTCTCGTTTAATTCTTTCTTCAGCCGCTCCCAAATCAAACCAGCCCTAGCTTTTTTTTTCTTCTTGTTTTAACTTATTGTTTTTTCGATCTCATTTATTTTTAAATATAAAATAGGCAAGATTATTTCATGATTATTTTAGAGAAATTGTTGGACGACAACAAATACGTGTCGCGGGGACAGAACTTCTGATAATGAGGTTATCGTCTGAGATATTTTTTGGACTAATTTAGATTCAATTAAGTTATTCAACACTTTTTCGATAGTGCTCCATCTAAATTTTACCTACAAGACCAACAAATATTGCCTTTCATTATTTGAGATGTCGGTGTTACATCCATCGAGAAGACATACGCTGTTGGTTTTGCTTTTTTGGAGTGTGAAAAAGAGGATAGTTTTAAGTGGGCATTGGAGGTGTGTCGGTCACTTTTGAGGAAACAAGTCGAGATGTCTAAGGCGATTATTATGGACCGCGATACCGCTTTGATGAATACCGCGATACCGCTTTGATGAATGCGGTTGCAAAGGTATTTCCTACTTATAATGCATTACTATGTCGATATCACATATCATGTAATGTGAGAAGTAAGATTAAACCTATTGTGGGGACGAAACAAGTAGAGACCGAAGGTGGGAAACCGGTGAAGCCCGGAGTGGTTGTTGAACAAATAATGGATGCATGGGCTCATATTGCAAATTCTTCGACAAAAGAAATATGCGTTGATTCTGTATTGCAATTTCAGAAAGTGTGTGAAAAGCATTTCGATTTATTGAAATATGTTGAAAGCACCATTCTTGACAAGGTGAAGGAGAAGTTTGTATGTGCGTGGACTAATAATGTCAGACACCTTGGAAATACAACCACCAATAGAGTTAAGTCGGCACATGCTACTTTGAAAATTTGGTTAGGTAATATCAATGGTGACTTTTGTCGAGATTGGGACACCGTAAATCTCATGATTAAAAACCAACACAATGAGATACAAACCTTATTTGGTCGGAGCATTACAGTTTTGGAGCATCGATTTAAGAACAACATCATTTATTCTCAATTGATCGGCAATATGTCTCACGTTGGGTTGAACTATATCTTTCACAAGGCCAAACGAGGTGAAACTTTTGGTGGCGATAGTGCAAATTGTGGTTGCACTATTACTAGAACGTAAGGTCTCCCGTGTGCTTGTGTTATTGCTAAAAAGGAGAGACTAGGTGAGCCAATAAGAATGGACGAAGTCATTCCTCATTGGAAGATACTTAGTTTTGATGATGATGGTTGCATCGAAGGAGAAAAATCGAATATCTCTATTACTTCCGAATTGGAAGCGATACAAGAGAGGTTTTCGAAGGCCGATGACAACATGAAACTACACATCAAAGAACAATTGCAGAAGATTGGACATCCCGAAACAACCGACATGAAATTTCCTTCTCAACTGGTTAATACAAAGGGTGCTACGAAGAAATTGAAGCCTACCGAATGACAACTCGACTACACGATCTCCTTCTTATTGTGAGTATGTCGATAAACTTTACCTCAACTCACCGACTCCTAAATCTCAAAAGTCTAAAAAAAGTTCAAACAAACAAGCTCGCATAAGCAAACCACCTCTGACACCTATTCCACCTCATACACCTATTCCACTCAAAATTCCAATTATCGAAGAGATAATTATTTCATCAGAAATTTCATTCATCGAAGAGATGTCGGTTTTTGTGCACCCTTACATCGAGCAGATCATAGATGTTGGGAGGGACGATAATTGCGGTTACAGGGTCGTCTCGACTTTGCTTGGTAAGGGAGAGCATAGCCATAAGCTTGTCTGAGACCAACTTATCCAAGAGTTGGAGACGCATAAAGAATCGTACATGTGGTTATATGGAGAGGTTAAATTTAAAGCGGTTAACGCAGCTCTTGTTCCTTGGATGGGCGCTTACGCACCGATGTCAAAATGGATGAGATTCCCGGACATGGGAGATCTTATAGCATGCGCGTATGATATGGTGTGCATTGACTTGACGCGTTATGGTTTTTCGGAAACCTTTTTCCCGTTCCGCACAACACTCCCTCCAAATTCAAATGATCGCATCATGTGTATTGGATGGATTTCTAAAGCGGGTCACTTTGTGCAAGTTTACTTGAAACTAGGACACCCCATACCACCTCCGTCACCGGAATGGGATCTTTATCATACCAAAGTTGCCGATACGTGGCTAGATGTTTTTGTTGATAGGATGCAGGAATTCAAAAGATTGAAGAATATCGAAAAAGAATCGAATAAGGAAAAGTCAAAATTGGAACCACCAGTAGGTTTAGCCGGCGACAGTTCTTTTGATGTATTTTCTAGTTTCAAAGTGTAATATATGCACTCTTTAACATTGCAATATAATCATTTTTTGTCAAGTATTAGTTATGTGTTTATGTGTTTTTCTGTCTACTGCTACTGCTATATTATTCTATTATGTTAAAAAAAATAACAGGGAAACTTCCGTGGATGTATCTACGGAAGGCTCTAATTTTGAAATATATAGGTTTTTTTCCGTAGATGTATCTACGAAAGCAAAAAAAAAAAATGATCCTTCCGTAGATATACCTACAGAACATTCTATGACATAGAATGTGTGGTCCATATTCACCAAGGTCTTCTATAAATTTGGGGTTTCTAGTGTTGTATTACACACAAACACAAAAGTGATATCCCCTAGGCCATCATCATAGATGCGGACATCATCCAAGCGACCCGCTCCTGAATAAATTATTTTCAAAAGGGATGGGCATATTGTTTTCTCTCCTCTCAAACCCCCGATAAAGATGAAATTTTGGCACATCCATTCCTTTGACCAACTATAAAGGTCTCTGATGTCTTGGTTAGAGGGGGAGTACAAACCTAGCGAAGCCATCAGAAGGATTCATAGGCTTAGAACAAAGACCTCACTTGAGGTTGGAAAAATGGAACGTTGGTGGGATGAAGTGGAAAATGACATTGATACCATTAAAATGATGCATGGATCAGATAAAATTGTTTTGACTGTTGTAATTTCTTAGATTTCTTAATTTTTTGTTGGAAATTTCGATGTAATGTCGATTTTAATCAATGAATGTTTCTTTTCTCATTACAAATTTTGTTTTTCTAGTTTTCTAATTCTGGGTTTATTCCATAGATGTACCTACAGAAATGTTCTGTATGTGCATCTACGGAATGTTTTCACGCAAATGTAAAAAAAAAGGTGCTTCTGGAGGTCCATTTACGGAAGCAGAGGGGCAATTTTGCCAATTCACAGATGCGTGAGAGCTCCAAGGGGTGTAGTTAAAAATTTCCTTATTTTATTGTAATAAGTCATTTTTTAAATTTTTTTACTAGTTGGTCCTTTATATTAACTAATATCTATAACGTTGACCTTATTCACAAAATCCATTCTAAAAAACTGAGTTGGCACAAACGACGTTGATGTGTCATTTAACATTTAACCGTGTTGAGTGTGTAATTGTTCTACTATTTAGCGTATTTATGGATAAAAATAAGAGGAACAAAAACCCAAATCAAAAGACATATGAACCCTAATTCTCATCGCTTCATCAATGGCGTTATATTGTAGTCGCGGACCGAATCAAAGATGTCAGAAGTCTAATACTTTCATTTCGATTGCATACTGTTGTACCCCAAAATTTTCCCTCTCATTTATCAATTATTTTCTCATAAGATCTCCTTTGGTTCAAGACTGCACAAGGGTTGATCAGCTCAAGACACCTCCTTAAGCACTGATGACTGAAATTAGGGTTTGAGATTGCACAAGGATAATTGAACTTTTAATGACTCATATGACTTTTATGGATCATTATGGACCCTCAAGATTGCTCATGTCAAGTTTCAAGTCTTGGATCACATTTTTGCTTAGTCAATTGATCAGTTGACCTAAAAATCAACTATATTGGGGAAAAAGTCAATTGTGGTCAATTTACAGTCAAACTTCATAATTTTTTATCCATATCAACATTGTGAGCTCATATATGTCATTTGATCAAGTTTGGACCATAATTCCTCAATAAATTTGATCAGATCATCAAAAGGGCAAAATGGTCAAAATTAGGGCTTTGACTGAGAAAGGGCAATTTCTGATTTTTGACCTAGAAAATGGTTAATTGGTTTGAGACATGATCTCAAGGATTCATTTGCATCATTTTAACCTATGGCATGACTCAAAACTTCCCTCAAGATCAATTGATTGATAGTTGATTTTGAGTCAACTGATCAAAAGTCAATTGTACACTGAAAAGTCAAACTTTGACTTTTTGATCAAAATCAAGTGTCAAAGATCACAATTCATCAAAACATGTCAAAATATGAAACTTGTTCATCAAGAAATCAAAAAGTCAAGATTTCATTTTGAAAAGTCAAAATTTCCAAACTTAGAAATTTTTCTAAGTGTTGAAAACTTCATATTTTTTCACAACTTTGAGCCAATTTTTCACCATGATGCAAGATGATTCAAGAGAAACTTGCAACATTAAAGTTGTATATCTCAATGA
The DNA here is from genome assembly GCA_948472305.1 of Vicia faba. NCBI lineage: Eukaryota > Viridiplantae > Streptophyta > Magnoliopsida > Fabales > Fabaceae > Vicia > Vicia faba. The sequence continues at coordinate 1,694,576,032 of OX451737.1, read as the reverse complement.
GATCTAAAATATTACTTTACACAAGTTCTCCTATAAATGCATGAATTTCAATTTATGATTTTGTGAATACATGTTCATGAAACTAAACACTTAGTGAAAATTTTGCCCTAGTTTAGGCAGGATTTTGACCTAACTTCATGGCAATTTTTCACATAGTTCCAAGGGGAATTTTCAAAAGTGATTCAAAGAGGGGTTATAGATCACATTACAAGATTTCTAAAATGTCAAAGAACTCATTGAGATCATGTTTGAGCAACGAGAATCAAAGGCATGGAGTTGGCATTTCATTCTTGAATTATAGGTCAATTTCATGATGAACAAGAATGCAAATCCATGTTAGGCTGCACAATCTTTGCTTCGCAGGCCTCAAACTTGTTAGTAACTCCATAATTAAATGTTTGCACAGCTGTTAGAGGCTTCAACTCAAGCATTCAATGCATTGCCCATGCTTATTTCCATTTTGGGAAGAAAGTGCACATTGCCATTTTGGAAAAGTAGCTTTATGCACAAAATCAGTTCTTGAGCTTTGCACTTGTTTTCTTCTGATTATACACAATCTATAACCCAAAAGAAACTTGTCTAAAGCCTCTAAACAACTCAGCCCATGCTTGTACTTTGCCTTGAAACCATATTTTCACTTTTCTTCAAAATCAAGTAACATAGCCATAACTTGTACTTGTATGATTCTGACCCTCTCAAACCTGAGAACCTTTTCCTTACTTATGCACAAGTTGTTTGCATCAAAACGCACAATTTTACAAGCTATCAAACTCCCCAAAACCAGAAATTGCCATACAAGCACAAAAAGTTGTCATTTATGATTTTTGAATCCAATCTCCAAATCCCCTCGTGCGTTTCTTGGCCAAACCACCCACAAAGCATCTAATGCACATATAGAAGATGTCCCAACCCCTGTTTTCAAACTGTAATACCATTTTCACATCCTCTATTTTCAAAAACAGGGCATTGCACATTGACTTCTTCAGCTTGATTCAAGAACTCTCAGTATAAAGTAAGCTTTGCAATAGCTTCTTGGAGGTTCAAGGAAGCTAACCTAATCATCAAAACACTTTGAAAGCAGCTTTAACTCAAAACACGATCTCCAGCTGCAAGGTGAGTTTTCTTACTTTTCATCTCATTATTTAGGCATTGTTAGGCTTGCATTTTCAAAGACAAAATATATATATCATTGTCCTGAAACTGTACGTATCTATGGATTTCATTTATATGGCTTGAGTAGAGAGAATTTTGGACCTAAACTTTCTATAAAATCTAGGTTAAATTTGGTACTGTTAAAAATGCATGCTTGGCTTAGATTCATAGTTTTAATGCTTTACATTTCTGGAATCGTGATGGAATTTGCCACAAGTTTCATGTTTACATTGTTCAATTTGGTTAAGAGATGAATGAGATGCAGGAGTTCAGGCAGGCATGAGGTTGAAGATGAAGTTGTCTTCAGGAAGTGTCTTAAAATATAATACATTGGTTTGGTATTAAACACCGGATGTATAGCCACCTCAGTGGTAAGGCAGCGCACTGGTAACCAAGAGGGCGTGGGTTAAACACCCAACGTTGCCTTTTGTTATTTTTCACTTTCCTTTTACATTTTTTGTTTTCTTTACAGCACCTGAGCCCAGCATTGGACCTTCTCTTTATTTTGCTGGCTTCTAACCCCTGGCTTACTTCAGCATCCCCTGGCCCAATTTCATTGTTATTTTCTTTTTTTATTTTATTCTTTTTTCCTTTATTATTATTATTATTATTTTTTTTATTATTATTAATAAAAAATCCAAAAATATTTATTTTATTATTTTACACTCATTTATATTTTATTTTTCATTATAAAAAACTAAAAAGAACAAAAACAATTTTCTTAATAAATTAATTTTTCTTTCTTAATAATTAATATTTAGGTTTAGGTTTAACCATTATATTATTTTCTTATAATTAAAATTAATTTAGAACTTAGGTTTCTTTTAATTAATTAATATCCATATTATTTTTATTAATTTAAAACCTTTTCATAAATAAAACCCTAAAAAATATTTTTTTGTTATTTTCTTTTCTTATTTAGTTTAAATTAATTTTGCTTAATTTTCCTTAATCATTTTTTAATTAGGTCAAAACTAAACCCTTTCATAAAAAACAAACAAAAATCATTTCTTTTTCCATTTACATTCTTGCATTTTTATTTTTTGTACAATATTCCATATGTCGCGGTTAGCAAGAGTCGCCACCGACTTTTCTTTTATCCAAAAGGAAAGGTGAAAAAGCACAGGAAAGATGTTTGAGATTTTTTCTTGAGTTCGGGGGGTAGATTATGAAAAGGGAAGGTGTTAGCACCCTTTTCATCCATGGTTTTCCATGGGCTCTTAGTTACTTGCTAGATCACTTGCTTTTTGTTTTGAAATTGTACTTTGTGTGGTTTTTGAAAGTATTTTGTAAAAGAGGCCATTGTTTAGGAAATCTTTGTAATGATTCTCGTTTGTAAGAATGTATACAAAGATGTTTGTCTTTTTTGAAAATGTTTTCAATGTTTGCAAAACGTTCGGAAATGTGTGTGTTTGTTTTGAAAATTGCAAGGATAGTTGTTTGGAAATAGAGCAAGTAACTATAAGTAATCTACCTACTCAAATGTATTTCTTATGCATTTCTATTCCTTTGACATTATTGTCTTACCATTGATTTGGTAAGCAACCCTGTCTTTGGATGTAAACGGGACGGGCATGGGTCATTGTATAACCATGATTAACAATGTTTGTAAAGTATCTTGACATTTTTGGGGGACCAAGATCATTTTGTAAGGCAACCTTGAATAGCGTCATCGAGGGACTATGATCTTATATTTGTTTGTTTTGCCAAGATACTTCGCATGTGTAATATGGCCATTTTTATATAAGGCAACCAAGTGGAGAGACCCTAAGGATGCTTGTGTGCAAGTGTTTTTTTTTCATGTTTTGATTTTATCTTGCATTTAGGGTTTTCTATTTGCTTTGTTTTGATCTTACCATACAACCCTAATTACTAACATGGCATGTAAAGCGGTAAATTGCGTAATGTAAAGATTACTAAGCTATTACAACAATTTTATGGGAGGGGGGAATACAAATTTGAATGGGGATTTGCAAGAATGTAAATCTAAATAAATTATTACAACCAAATCGAATTTGTACGAATATTAGAATAAACAATATACAATATTTAAATATGCAATATTATGTACATGCAAGAAGAAGATTTTGTTTTGTTTTTTTCATGAAAAGAAAATTTTAACCTAATCCTAAAAATATAAGGGAAAAGAAATTAATTCTTAAAAAAGGTTTAACCCTAATTTCTATTTTGAAAGAAAATAAGGTTTTCATGTATTATTATTTGTGTATTCTTTGTATAAAATAATAAATAATATTTTATAAAAAATATTTAGTTTTTTATATATGCCAAAATAAATATTTTACAAGTATGAAATGAAAAGAAAATAAAACAAATTAAACTAAACCTATTTTATTTAAGTTTACAAGTTTATTCAAGAAAAAAAATTAATATATAGTTTAATAAAAATATATTTTTTAATGTGAAAATAAAAAATAAAATAAACAAATGCAAAATTATCATATTTCATATTTTTTTATGATTTTTAGGTTTTAAAGAAATATTTTTAAAATAAAAATGAAAATGAAAACAAATAAATAAATATATGAAAATAGTTTGGGTCAGGGGTGCTGTAAGGAAATGGGGAGCAATATGTTAGTAAAAAACGCTAGGCCCAAAGAATCAAGCCCATCCTGCAAAAACAAGCCAAAAATGAAAACTGAAAAATGTGAAAAAAACAAAAGGTAGCGCCAAGGTTTGAACCCAAGACATGGGTCTCACCAGCGCGCTATCTTGCCACTGGGGTGGCCATACATCCGTTGATTAATGTTAAACAAAAATAACATAACACAAACAAACCCCTTGCCATGTACTTCGTCTTCTTCCTCTAGCCAGCCAGATGCTCTATAACTTTCTCATCTCTCCATGAAAATGAAAACTCATAACATGAATGTTGTAGCATTTTGTCTCACGATTCTAACCATATAAATCATATAAGCTAACAATCAAAGATCAAGATGAATTTTAAAAGCCCTAAATCTTAACCTAATTTTTACAGGAATTTGAACTTCAAAGTTCTCTCAACTCAGGCCAAATAAATGCAAGATATATACATGTACAACTTCGTAGCAATGAGGTCTACATTGTTTATTCACAAATCGTGGCCAATGGATGCCTGTATGAAGAGATAGAAGTTGATATTTTTACCTCTTTCAGTTGAAATCGTGGATGGAGTTGGAGTGAGTTTTATGAAGGTCTGATGATTGTTTGAGCTTGCTTGAACCTCTCTGAGTGTGTTCCAATCCTTGCCTTGCTTTGAAAGTGTCTGAAACTCTCTATCCAAGTCAACCTGCAAGCTTTGAAAACAAAAATGGCAGATGATGGAGAAGGGGTTACAGTACAGGGATGAGGGTCTGGATCAGTTAGATATCAAGTAGGTAAGGTGTTTTGATGGTTAAGACTTGAAACGCACGAGCCAAATGAGAGATTGCTATGCTTATGCAAAAACTGCAAGTTTTGACAGTTTTTTTGATGAAAGGGAGTTTTGGAGTGTTTCAGGATTCTAGTAAGTGTGTGTTATGCTGCAATGTGTTTGTATATTAGTATGGAATCAGTTTAAAGTCATCTCTCCAACAGATTTGTAAGTTCCCACCTTTTGGCACACTTTCTTGCTTTTGAAGCAAAGTGAAGGGACAAGGCCTTACCTGCTTGTACTGGCTTGTTTAGGGTTGGTATCTGTTCTATACAAGTTGCCTTAGGTCTGTGGTACTTGTATATGTAAAGGAGACAGGTTCAATGCTCAAGATTTGTAAAGTTTGCAAAAGTGAAGCTTTTTCAAAATGGCAATGGCCACTTTATGCCATTTATGGAATTACAACTTGGGTAATGGCTCTAAGGCTTGGATTAAAGCTTTATTAACTGAGTAAGCATTAAATTATGGAGTAATAAACAATTTTGGGACCTGTAAAGCATGTATTAGGCAGCATAGGTACTGATTGGAACTTTGTTCTTCATGAAATGGCTTGGATCAAAAGTGAGAAATTTCCAACTTTATCTCTTCGATTCTCCCTACTCAAAAATGATCTTGAGGAGTTCTTGGAAATTTTTGAAAGCTTGCAATGTGCTCTATAACTCATCTTTGAAATGAATTTCAAGATTCCTCTTGTAACTAGGTGAAAAATTGCCATGAAGTTGGGTCCAAACCCTGCCTAAATTAGGGCAAAAAATTCACTAAGTTATTTGGTTCATGAGCATGTATCATAAATTTATATCTTGAGATCCAAGCATATTTATGGAAAAGTGTGTTAATAAAAGTTGTATATTTCATGTAAGTCTACAACTTTCATGTTGGGAACTTCCTTTGAATCATCTTGTATCATGGTGAAAAAATGGCCTAAAGTTGAGAAAGAATAAGAAAATTTTCCATACTTAGAAAATTTTCTAAGTTAAGAAAATTTTCAATTTTAAACCCTAATCTTCAATCCTTGATTTCTTTATGACCAAGCTTCATATTTTGACATGTCTTGATGAATTGTGACCCTTGGTACTTGATTTTGACCAAAAAGTCAAAGTTTAACTTTTCAGTGTATAGTTGACTTTTGATCAGTTGACTGCAAATTTCATTTGTCAATCCAATGAAATTGAAATGTTTTGAAACATGTAATTAGGTCAAGATGATACAAATGAACCCTTGAAGTCATGCTTTAACTCAATTCGTCATTTTCTAGGTCAAAGATCAGAAATTTCCCTTCCTCAGTCAAAACCCTAATTTTGACCATTTTGCCCTTTTGATGATTTGATCAAATTTCTTGAGGAATTATGATCCAAACTTGATCAAATGATACATATGAGTCTAAAATATTGATGTGGATCAAAAATTATGAAGTTTTACTATAAATTGGCCATGGTTGACTTTTTCCCCAATACAGTTGATTTTTTAGGTCAACTGTCCAATTGACTGATCAAAAATGTGGTTCAAGGCTTGAAACTTGTCATGAGTGATCTTAGGGGTTCATAATGATGTTTGAAAGCCACATGAAGCATTGATAGTCCAAAAAATCCTTGTGCAATCTCAAACCCTAATTTTGGGTCATCAGTGCATGATGAGATGTTTTAAGCTGACCAAACCCTAATCCAGTCTTGAGTCAAAGAGATCTTGTGAGAAAAGTTTTGATAAATGAGAGGGAAAATTTTGGGGTACAACATCTTCCCCTGTTCAATCTTCTTAGACATGAAGAGTTAGATTGGCAAGCTTTGCCATTCGTGACTCGAAGGTGAAAGATGATTGGACACTAGAGTGCCCAGAAATTTGCACTTGACGATGTGTAGTTGAGGGAATGGGCTTAAAGATGCCATTTGGAGAAGTGATAGAGTCTTGTTGGAGATGGGATTGTAGGTTCCATCCAAGAATGTTTGTTTAATTATAAGTTGTAAACTGAAAGAACGAGTATCAGAATGGCGTCTGTGTCTAGAGCGTATCTGAATTTTATCCAGATTTGGACTTTGAATGAGTATCTGAATGGCATCCGTGTCTGGAGCATATCCATACTGTATCTGAAAGTCTGAATTTGAATGAGCATCAGAATAACATCTGTATCTGGAGTGTATCTGAACTGTATCTGAAAGTTGAATCTGAATGAGTATCAGAATGGCATCCGTATCTGGAGCGTATCTAAACTGTATCTGAAAGTTGAATCTGAATGAGTATCAGAATGACATCCGTATCTGGAGCATATCTGAACCGTATCTGAAAGTCTAAATTTGAATGAGCATCAAAATAGCATCCATATCTGGAGCGTATCTGAACTGTATCTGAAAGTTAAATCTGAATGAGTATCAGAATGGCATCCGTATCTGGAGCGTATCTGAACTGTATTTGAAAGTTGAATCTGAATGAGCAATAGAATGGAATTTGTGTATGGAGCGCATCCGTACTGTATCTGAAATTTGAATCTGAATGAGCAACAAAATGGCATCCGTGTCTGGAGCGTATCCGTACTGTATCTGAAAGTCTGAATTTGAATGAGTAACAGAATGGCATTCGTATCTGGAGCGTATCTGAACTGTATCTGATTGCACATTGTTAATGGTAGCTGTTTAATCTTATCCTGAAAAGGGTAAAATGTTAGCTGAAACACAAAGTTATGTTGTATGAAATGTATGATGCAATATATTTGCTTCATCAATGTTTATGATATGTAGATGTAATGTATGCGTATGTAAGCTGATTTGTTGTATTGTTGTTTGATTGAGGAAAATAAATCCTTAAATGCTGATGAGGATATGTTGAATTTCCAACGTCTCGAGGTTGAAGTACTGATGAACTCTTGCTGAGAGAAGTAAATTTTGTTGTGAGGGCAATGCCATGTACTACTTGAGATTTGCTCGGGAATCCATAGAAATCTTATGATTTCTACTGGGGATTAATAATTTGAAATTTTAGTTCCGTTGGGGATCTAAATGACGTGTTGTGGGGATTTCTTATGGAATAACCTAGAGACATTTTCCTATCCTTTCAACCTATCAGTAATTATCTTTCTCATTTTGCTTATTTGTAAACAGTAATTATGTTCAAATGCATATGTTCATTAATGAATCATTGGACATTTTTGCAAATAAAACACAAGTGTAAAGAAAAAGACAAATAGTTTTCTGTAATTTCAAAATGATATCTTTGTATTTGACTTTGAATAAGTATTTTGTACAAAGGAGACAAACATCCTAGTAAGAGAATGGTTCCATAAAGCAAAAAGAATTTATACAAAGAAAGATAGCTATGTGTAATAATCCCATGGGGTTCCCATTCTGCTATAGCCTTCGTATCTCTGAGCACCTTGTCTATTTGTTGCTTCATCCGAAGATGATTGAATTGATCAGAAACTCCGAGTTTATTAGTGGAAGTCAAGAGGTTGTCCGCAAAGTGATCCGACTACATATAGTCATACGTTTTAATTCCCTAACTTTTGCCTGGACCGCCCTTTTGGGTTTTCAGTCCACCGGGAAACCCTTTTTTGCCAAAGTCGCCCTTTCGGGTTTTCAACTTGCCGTGTGTACATATATTTTTATTTTATCCCTAATTTTTGCCCGAACCTTTTTGGTTCGCCGGGATGCCCTTGTTTCTCCTAGGTGTGTCAACCTAGCGGGTCTCTTATGCGTAGTATCTTTTGACTATGTCCGCGTTCGCAGGGTGTGGCAGGTCATCGCCGTCCATGGTGATTAAGATCATTGCCCCACCGGAGAATATGCTTTTGATTACAAATGGTCCTTCATAGATAGGAGTCCATTTGCCCCTGGGATCACTTTGTGGCAAGATGATGTGTTTGATCACTAGATCTCCAACTTGATACACTTGGCGTATGAATTTCTTGTTGAAAGCCTTGGTCATCCGTTTTTGATACATCTGACCATGGCAAACAGCAGTAAGTCTCTTTTCATCAATTAAGTTCAGTTGATCAAGTCGAGTCTGGATCCAACCATCCTCATTCAAACTTGCATCCTTCATAATTCTCAAAGAGGGGATCTGAACCTCAATAGGCAAAATAGCCTCCATGCCATAAACCAAAGAATAGGGTGTTGCCCCAGTTGATGTGCGAGCCGTGGTACGATACCCGTGGAGAGAAAATGGTAGCATCTCATGCCAGTCTTTGTAGGTGACTTTCATTTTCTGTATGATCTTTTTAATGTTTTTATTTGCAGCTTCGACAACACCGTTCATCTTTGGCCGATAGGGGGAAGAATTGTGATGCTGAATCTTTAACTGCTCGCACAAGGCAGTGATCATAGTATTGTTAAGATTTGTATCATTATTAGTGATGATCCTTTCCGGGATACCGTACCGACAAATGAGATTTTTCTTGATGAAGTAGGCAACAACATTCTTAGTAACGGAAGCGAAGGAAGCTGCTTCGACCCATTTTGTAAAATAGTCAATGGCCACTAGGATGAAGTAGTGTCCATTGGAGGCTGTAGGCTTGATCTCCCCAATCATATCAATTCCCCACATAGAAAAGGGCCAAGAAGCCGTCAAGACATTCAGAGGAACCAGAGGTACGTGCACCTTGTCAGCATAAATTTGACACTTATGACAGGTTCGAGAGTGTTGATAGAAATCTGCTTCCATGGTAGACCAATAATATCCTGCCCGTAGGATTTTATTTTCCATCGTATACCCACTGGAGTGAGTGCCAAAAGTACCTTCATGTAATTCAGCCATGATCCTTTCCGCTTCAACCTTATCCACACGCTGAAGCAGAATGGAGTCATGATTGCGTTTGTACAAGATGACATTACTAAGGAAGAACTTAGCAGATAATCTCCTTAAGAACTTCTTATCATTGATTGAAGCTCCTTCCGGATATTCTTGAGCCTCGAGATACCTCTTGACTTTGTGAAACCAAGGCTAGTCCACTACCTCTTTAGTATTAATCTCGTGACAATGTGCTGGTTCATCCATTTGTTCGATGGTGATCTGGGGAGCCTCGTTATCCCAATTAAGTTTAAACATAGATGACATTGTGGCTAGAGCGTCTGCTAGCTGATTTTCTTCTCGCGGAAAATGCTCGAAGGTAATCTCCTTAAAATGCGGCAGCAATGTCAAAACATGTTCTTTGTAAGGGATAAGATTTGGATGCTTAGTGTCCCATTCTCTTTTGATCTGAATGATGACCAAAGCTGAATCTTCAAACACATCTAAAGACTTGATTCCCAAGTCTATGGAAGCTCTAAGACCAAAGATGCATGCTTTATACTCCGCCGTGTTATTTGTACAATTCAAGCAAAGTCTAGCAGTAAATGGAGTATGACACCCTTCTGGAGATATAAGTACAACGCCGATACCATTACCAAGTGAATTGGATGTCCCATCAAAGAACAGGGTCCATCGGGATCCTTGTTTAGGTCCGTCATATGGTCTGATTTCTTCACAGTTGTCTAATGTCATGATGTCTTCATCTGGGAATTCAAACTTCATGGACTGATAATCTTCTACAGCTTGATGAGCAAGATGATCAGCTAACACACTGCCCTTTATAGCTTTCTGGGTAGTGTACTATATGTCGTATTCTATTAGGATCATCTGCCATCTAGCTATCCTCCCAGACAAAGCAGGCTTTTCGAAGATGTATTTTATCGGATCCATCTTAGATATCAACAAGGTAGTATGAGTCAGCATATACTGTCTTAGCCGGCGAGAAGACCATGCCAGAGCGCATCAAGTTTTCTCGAGCAGTGAATATCTGGTTTCACAATCGGTAAACTTTTTGCTCAGGTAGTAAATAGCGTGCTCTTTTCAGCCAGACTCGTCATGCTGCCCCAATACACACCCCATTGAGTTCTCTAAAATGGTCAGATACATGATCAGTGGTCTTCCTTCGACTGGTGGCATCAAAACAGGAGGCTCTTGTAAATACTCTTTGATCTTGTCAAAAGCAAACTGGAATTCATCATTCCACTTGACTACTTGATCTTTCCTCAGTAGTTTGAAGATTGGCTCACAAGTAGATGTTAAGTGAGAAATGAATCTGGCAATATAGTTCAGGCGTCCCAAGAATCCTCTGACTTCCTTCTCAGTACGAGGAGCAGGAATTTCTTGTATCGCTTTAACCTTGGTAGGATCAACCTCGATGCCTTTGTTACTGACAACAAAACCTAAAAGTTTACCGGACCGTACTCCGAATGTGCACTTGTTTGGGTTCAACCTTAACTTGTACTCCTTCAATCTCTCAAACAACTTTTGCAAGTGATCAATGTGCTCTTCTTCAGTTTGTGATCGGGCTATCATGTCATCTACATAGACCTTTATTTCATGATGTATCATATCATGAAACAAAGCTACCATGGCGCGTTGATAGGTTTCCCCAACATTCTTTAGTCTGAATGGCATCACCTTGTAGCAGAATGTGCCCCACTGTGTGACAAATGTAGTTTTCTCCATGTCCTCAGGTGCCATTTTGATTTGGTTGTAACCTGAGAACCCGTCCATGAAGGAAAACACTTTGTGCTAGGCCGTATTGTCAACCAGGATATCGATGTGGGGAAGTGGAAAATTGATAACGAGAAATCGTATCGTATAATTGCTACGTTTTTAGTCCGTTTTCATACTGCATTAATCCATTTAACCCCCGATTGTTCCGAGTTCTTATGTCTTTTCACAGGTACAACATGTTTCAAGTCAATTTAGTGGAAAAAGATCATATGAAGAAAGTTAACATGAAAACCAGAAGAAAAGGGACAATTCTGCAAAGTTCTGCAGATTTTGATGTTGTGACAGTCGTCACACATCCCTTACGACCGTAACGCGCTTATTTCATGAAGAATGCTCGTCACCTATCACTTACGGACGTAACACGCTGTTAAGCGCCTTACGCCCGTCACCTTGCCATTACGACCGTCACGCGCTTAATTCAACATTATGAAGAACATGAAGACGTGGGCAACGTAAAGAAAGGAGTTTTCAAATACTCCTACAATCTCTCAACCTCACCAACGCCCAGTCCCTGGTTTTTCTCCACAACTTGTTTTCTTTAACTGTCAATTTCTCCTCTATAAGTACGAGAGATTTTTTATGAACAGGGGGGACAAAGTTTTATTTACAGAGAGTTTTATTTTCACAAATTCCTTGCGGAAGCTCTGCCGAATTTGCGAACCATTTCCCAGTTTTCATTCTTTTTCCTGTTGTTCTAGTTTTTATTTCCCTTTTTACCATTTAATAGCCATTTCCAACATTAGGAAATTGCTATTGTAGTTAGAATTTGTTTTTAGCCTCAGACTTCGTTTCGAGTTTCGATTCCGAAGGTTCCAATCTTGCCGACTTGTGGAAGAGGGAGCTTGAGGAATAGTATTATTATTTAGGTTTTAATCGCATTTAATTTAATTTAATTTAATTTTAAGTATAATTTGTTTATGTTTAATTACTGTTATTTATTTATCATGTATGTTTTACTGCTTCCCAATTATATTTCCTGTCTGTCTGTTTCAAGTACCATGGCTAGCTAAATTTCTAGAGTCGGGATGTGATAATAGTAACTGAATGGATTAAATTGTTCCTAAGCTAAAATCCAAATTAACTTAATTTCTGGATGTGACTTTTTATAATTCAAATCAATCTTTTTGTTACGAGAGTAAGAAAAGTAGAATAGGTTAGGATCAAGACCACGAGAGTGTGAGGTTTTAACCAGATAGCTAAAGTTAGGCATTTGATTTAAATATAGCGAGAGCGCTTTAAAACGAATTAGACTTTATTAAGTTTTCAAAAAGTATTTTCTAAACACTTATGGGCTAGAGAGAGCAGGCATAGGGCTTTAGGGGTATAATCCGAGATAAGACCACGAAAGTGTTAGTTGAGGGTTTTTAAACTGATAATTTCTACAGAACCATTTAAGTTAAACATCTTTATATGCTTAGGTTCGATTAAATCCGCTTAGGTTCACTATATTACATACCGACCGCTTTATTATTATTTCCTTAGTTCGATTTAGTTTTCCTCTACTTTAACTTCTAAAAACCAAACGTGACAACATCCGCCTTAGCTAAACTAGTAAACCTTTATAGCACTAGAGTGATTACAAAGTCCATGTGGGTTCGACATCTTTTTATTACTATCGCGATAGGCTGTGCACTTGCAGTTAAGATACCGTTAGACACATTCGATCGATCGCACATCAAGTTTTTGGCGCTGTTGCCGGGGACTTTGATTTAGTCACTAGTGCACTCATAAAGTAGGCACTGTATAGACTAAGGCAACTATTTATTTTTCCCTCTGTTGTATGCCAAATACTCGCTCCCAAAGCGAGCCTTTGCATTTACAAATCAACGATATTGAGCGCTATCTCAGAGTAAGACACCGAATTCAAGAATACCGTGATCTCAACAATCTTCCTCCGACTAAGCTTCCTGATATCTCAATCCTTGAGTTAATTGAAGAATCGAAGATGGCTGACGTACCAAATCCACCTCGTGCTCTTAAGGATTACGCAGTTCCTTTTCAAGCGGAACCTCACAACAGCATTGCCGCTCCTGCTATCGCTCGAAACGATTTCGAGCTGAAACCTTCACTTCTATCTGCCGTTCAATAGAACCAATTTTCTGGATCTCCTACTGACGACCCAAACCTGCATCTGTCAGTGTTTGTGCAGTACGCAGACACTGTAAAAGCGAATGGTGTAAACCCCGAGGTGATACAATTGCGCCTATTTCCTTTTTCTTTAAGAGACAGAGCTCGAGCATGGCTCCAATCTCTTCCTTCAAACTCAATCACCACATGGGATGAGTTGAAGAAGGTCTTTTTGGCTAGATATTTCCCACCAAGCAAAACTGCTATGCTCAGAGCCAACATCAATGGTTTCAGACAAAAAGATAACGAATTACTTTTCGAAGCGTGGGAACGCTATAAGGACATGATTAGACTCTGTCCTCATCATGGTTTAGAAGAATGGCTGATCATTCATACGTTCTATAACGGTCTCTTGTACAACACAAGATTGACTATATACGCTGCTGCTGGTGGCGCATTGATGGAAAAACCATATACCGAAGCAAATCAACTTATCGAAAGCATGGATCAGAACCATTATCAATGGGGAAGCGAAAGAGCTAATATGGAAAAAACTCAAACAAAAGGTGGCATGGTTGAAGTGAATAGTCTGGATCAAGTCAACGCTAAAGTGGAAGCCCTTACCCAAAAGCTAGAAAATCTTACCACCGCTCCCGCAGCTACCGTGGCTGCAGTAGCTCAAGCTTGCGATTTATGTGGTCTTCAATCACATCCTGCTCCAGAATTCCCACTTCTAACAGGAGTTCCAGCTGAACAAGCGAATTACGTACAGGGAAACCCTTATAGCAATACTTATAACCCTGGTTGGAAGAATCATCCAAAATTTTCATATAAAATCAACAATGCGTTGTACGCACCTGGACAAGCTCCTGCCACGCCACCTGGCTATCCAAAAGCTATCCCAAATCACCCTAATAATGGACCTAATACATCCAATGTCCCTAGGAAATCTAATCTTGAAATCATGATAGAACACTTCATTGCTTCTCAATCTCAGACTAATAAAGATGTTCTAAATCAGAATTTACATACTAATGAGCAGATTAAACAATTATCTAGTAAAGTTGACGCTTTAGCTACCCATAATAAGATGCTTGAAACTCAAATTTCACAGGTATCTCAACAACAAGCACCTACTGCTTCCCCAGCTGGAATTTTCCCTGGTCAACCACAACCTAACCCAAAAGGACATGCTAACACTGTGATACTGAGAAGTGGAAAAGAACTTGACGGACCTGTTGATCCAAGACTCAAAAATCCAGCCATGTACCAAAAGCAGAACAAGCCAACTGAAAATGAGAATGAACTAAAGGAAAAGGAAAACGAAAACCAAGAGGCAGTGGAGAAAGAGAAGCCTTATGTGCCTCCACCACCCTATAAACCGCCGATTCCATACCCTCAGAGACTTACCAATTCCAAAACGATGGGCCAATTCAAGAAATTCGTTGAACTTTTGAAACAACTGAATATCACAATACCGTTTACAGAAGCTATCACTCAGATGCCCTCGTATGCTAAATTTCTCAAGGAGATCCTATCTAACAAGAAAAAGATAGAAGACAACGGAACAGTTACACTTACTGCTGAGTGTAGCGCTATTATTCAAAACAATATGCCCCCTAAGTTAAAAGATCCAGGTAGTTTCTCTATACCTTGTAACATTGGAAAGTTTGTTATAGACAAAGCTCTATGCGACTTGGGAGCAAGTATAAGTGTCATGCCCCTATCTATTTGTAAAAAGCTGGAGATGGGAGAACTTAGACCCACAAAAATGTCCGTTCAATTAGCTGACCAATCAGTTAAATACCCTGTAGGTATACTGGAAAACGTTCCAGTTAGAATAGGTCAATTCTATATCCCGACCGATTTCATAATCATGGATATTACTGAGGACTCAGTCACTCCTATCATATTAGGAAGACCCTTCCTAGCCACAGCTGGAGCTATCATTAACGTAAAGAAGGCCAGACTAACATTTGAAGTTGGAGAGGAAAAAGTGGAATTCATCCTCACTCAATTCTTACAAGCACCAACCATGAATGACACATGTTATCTAATCGACATTATAGACGAGTGCGTAAGAGAGATGGAAGCAGAACAAACCACATACTCTAAAATAATGAAAATCCAAACCCCTCTGATATTCAAAGACGACAATTGGCGTGAACCGTATCAAGATGATAGTCTAAGAAAAAGTCTAGCACTTACACCTGATCATATGCCATGTCCAAAGAAACCGGGTTTAGAATTAAAAAGCTTACCCATGAACCTAAGATACGAATTCCTAGATACCGAATGTACACGACCAGTAATAGTCAATTCCAGTTTAGGAACGCTCGAAACTGAGAAACTTTTAGACGTCCTAAGAAAATACCCGACTGCATTAGGTTATAACATATCCGACTTGAAAGGAATATGTCCTTCAATTTGTATGCATCATATTATGCTAGAAGAAGATTGCAAAACCTCTAGAGAACCTCAAAGAAGGATTAACCCAATCCTTAGCACTGTAGTCAGAGATGAAATTAAGAAGCTATTGGAAGCAGGAATCATATATCCAATCTCCGACAGTAAATGGGTTAGCCCAGTACATGTCGTACCAAAGAAAGGAGGTATCACTGTTGTGAAGAACGCAAAAGGAGAACCGATAACACAAAGAGTGATTAATGGGCATAAAGTGTGCATTGATTATAGAAAACTAAACAAAGCTACTCGAAAAGACCATTTTCCTCTACCCTTCATAGATCAAATGTTAGAGCGATTAGCCAAACATTCCTACTTCTGCTATCTAGATGGTTATTTTGTATTTTTCCAAATTCCTATTCACCCTGATGATCAAGAGAAGACCACATTCACGTGTCCCTATGGAACATTCGCTTACAGATGAATGCCCTTCGGATTGTGAAATGCCCCAGCAACCTTTCAACGATGTATGATGTCAATCTTTGCAGATTTCATCGATAACATCATGGAAGTGTTCATGGACGACTTCTCTGTGTGCGAGAAAAATTTTGAAGGATGCCTATCAAACCTAGAAAAGGTTTTAGAAAGATGTGTGAAAGTAAACCTCGTGCTTAACTGGGAAAAATGCCATTTCATGGTCAGAGAAGGAATCGTATTAGGACATGTTATATCTAATAAGGGAATTGAAGTTGATAAAGCTAAGATAGAAGTCATAAAAGAACTTCAACCACCAAAGACCGTTCGAGAAATACAAAGTTTTTAGGACACGCCAGTTTATACCGACGATTTGTCAAAGATTTCTCGAAGATCACTAAACCACTTACCGGTCTATTAATGAAAGACGCTGAGTTCATATTCGATGAAGATTGTCTTAAAGCGTTTGAAACTCTAAAATCAGCCCTTATCACCACACCAATCATGCAACCACCCGATTGGAGATTGCCTTTTGAAATCATGTGCGATGCAAGTGACTACGCCATAGGCGCAGTTCTTGGACAAAGGAAGGACAAGAAACTTCACGCAATCTACTATGCCAGTAGAACGCTAGACTCAACTCAAATGAACTACGCCACAACTGAGAAAGAGCTGTTAGCAGTTGTCTTTGCGCTTGACAAATTCCGTTCTTACCTAGTAGGAGTGAAGATAATCATTTACACAGACCACACTGCTATCAGATATCTACTAACCAAGAAGGATGCAAAACCAAGACTCCTCAGATGGATCCTACTTTTGCAAGAGTTTGATCTAGAGATTAAGGATAAGAAAGGAACGGAAAACGTCGTAGCAGACCACTTGTCAAGATTAGAAGCTATAAAACCCGAACAAGTACCGATTAACAATGATTTTCCATATGAACAGCTGATAGCGCAAATGAGAAGCGATCTAGCTCGGCTGGATCTAAACAAACCAAAAGCCAAGGAAGTCGTGGAAGCGATCCATACAACCATGGGATTGCCATGTATGCCGATATAGTCAACTACTTAGTTGCAGGCGCGCTCCCACCAGACTTAACTTATCAACAGAAAAAGAAATTCTTCCATGATCTCAAGTATTATTATTGGGATGAACCTTTATTATTTAAAAGAGGACCGGACGGAATTTTCCGCCGATGCATACCTGAAGAAGAAATAGAAGATGTTATTTCTCACTGTCATTCATCTCCCTATGGCGGACATGCAAGCACTTCTAAAACCTGTGCAAAGATCCTACAAGCCGGCCTATTCTGGCCTAACCTTTGGAAGGATGTCCACATCGCTGTTAAAAACTGTGATTGGTGCCAACGCACCGGTAATATTTCAAGACGCGATGAAATGCCTCAAAGAGGAATACTAGAAGTAGAAATCTTTGATGTTTGGGGAATCGATTTCATGGGACATTTCCCATCTTCTTTCGGAAACAAGTATATACTCGTAGCTGTCGATTATGTTTCAAAATGGATTGAGGCTATAGCCTCTCCTACAAATGACACGCGAGTAGTGATTAAGCTCTTTAAAAACACAATCTTTCCAAGATTTGGTGTGCCTAGACTTGTCATTAATGACGGTGGCTCTCATTTCATTTCGAAGATATTCGACAAATTATTATCTAAGTATGGAATCAAACACCGCGTAGCAACACCGTATCATCCACAAACCAGTGGACAGATTGAAGTCTCGAACAGAGAAATTAAACAAATCCTAGAGAAAACTGTTGCCATATCTAGGAAAGATTGGTCATCTAAGCTTAACGAGGCTTTATGGGCTTATAGGACAACCTACAAGACTCCTATAGGAACTACACCCTTCAAGCTTGTGTACGGAAAGTCCTGTCATCTCCCGGTATAATTAGAGCATAAGGCGTATTGGGCAATCAAAACGCTCAATATAAACTACACTGCTGCTGGAGAGAAGCGAATCCTCGACTTAAATGAACTAGAATAATTGAGATTAGACGCTTATAAGAACGCTAAAATATACAAGGAAAGAACCAAA
Organism: Vicia faba; assembly: GCA_948472305.1. Classification (NCBI taxonomy): domain Eukaryota; kingdom Viridiplantae; phylum Streptophyta; class Magnoliopsida; order Fabales; family Fabaceae; genus Vicia; species Vicia faba. The sequence goes on along the minus strand of OX451737.1, from coordinate 1,694,557,960 downwards.
AGATGGCACGATAAGCGCTTATCCCGGAAATAATTCAGTGGGGGAGACGTTGTGCTACTATTCAACTCTAGACTTAGACTCTTTCCTGGAAAACTGAAATCTAGATGGTCTGGTCCTTTTGAAGTTACAAAAGTATTCCCTAGCGGAGCAATAGAAATTAAGGATAGGAATAGTGACCCATTCATAGTGAACGGACAACGATTAAAACAATATCATCACATTGAGAATAAAGACTATGCGAATAGTCTAAAACTTTTAGGATTACCCACTATTTCCCCTGAATGATCTACTGCTAAGCACTATGCCAGGCTTATGACGTTAAAAATAGTTCTTAGTGGGAGGCAACCCACCTATTTGTTTTTGTTATTGTTTCCGTTTGTTTCTATTTTCTTTTTCTGCATTTATTTCCTTTAAAGCCTTATTTTCATTATTTTCTTTTCCATTTTTTTCTTCTAAAAATCTTTATAAAACTGCTGCTGATTTTAAAATAACTTTACGTGCTACAGGATTTCTGAAAGGTCTTTTTTCTATCTTACCTTCTCCCCTGATTTGTTTCCCCATTTAACATTTACTATGGAACCACAACCACCGAACTTTATGAAAACTACTTTTAGAGGAAGGAACCAAATGAGGAGATTTGAGGAATTGTCACAAAGGAACTTCGATATGACTCTGTATTATGATGAACCAACCATGGACACCTTAGGTATTAAGGATAGTGTCCTTTATCTGTTCAACCAACTGGGATGGGAAAAAGCCCACATTAAGTCTAAGTTTGTCACATACCGTGAGCTTACCTTTGAATTTTTGAGCTCCCTAGTTCATATACCTGGGCGTGGTTTCAGAGCCAGAAAGGGATTTATAGCTTTCAGACTATTCGGTATTGAATTTGTTTATAACCATAAAGAATTAGCTGACCTACTAGGGTTCCCTAGCGGACCTTTTGATTTTACTATCACCCAGGTGTAATTAATGGATTTCGAGCTAGATTACTTTTGGGGAACCTTAACCGGAAACTACCACCCTGAGCCGGATAGCATGGACAACAATGAAATACACAACCCCGCTATCCGCTATTTTCATAAGATTCTAGCCCATACTGTATTCGGAAAAGAACAAAACCGTACTGCAGTGTCTAAGGATGAGATGTTTTTACTGCAATGTATGACCCAAGGCTGACCTGTTAATGCTGTGCCATTCATGATGCAAACCTTTTCTCGCATTGTTCAGGACCCTAATGAACCGATCATCGTAGGAGGCCTAGTCACCATGATTTCCAATGCCCTCGGACTTATATACCAACTGCATAAGTGTACACCCTTCGGTTCGATTCGCCCTATGAATATTGATTTCTGTTTCGACCTACGCATAATAGGAAATCTAGGTCCTGCACCTTTTAAATACCTGATAAGGAATGAAGTTGTCACTTTATTTACCCTTCCAAACCATGCTAAAGCGAGTGTCCACAATCGCGACAACTGGCTTTATGAGCTAAACCCTCCTGACCATCCTTCAACACCTGAAACACCACAATCGTACCAAATTACTGATGATAAGATGTCTGATGAGAGTGATCCTGAGACCCCTCCTAGTTACTATGACATTAACCACATTGCAGAGGATACCGAAGCCCCTGAAATAACCAAAGGAGAACACATTGAGAATTTGAACAAAATCTTACCCACACTGGATGTTTATCAAATTGACATTAATGGAATCAAGGATGAATTGAAGAGCATGCGTCTGGACATAATAGGCTTGACTGACATAACTGTGGAGCAATTTTATCACATGAATTCAGCTTTAGAAGATTTAAAAATGAGACTTGGATGAAGTAGCAGTGATCAGCATTTGTTTTTACTTTTCTTTCTGTTTTATGTTTCTAGGTAGTTTCCCTTTCTGCAAAATTTAAGATTTCATTTTAAAGAAGTTTACTTTCTGCAACTTTTAAATTTCTGTTAAAGAACAAATATTTATTTCAATGCAAATTTCAGTTTGTTTTTATTTCATTAAATTTAGTGCGTGCTACAGCAAAATTCAATTCACTGCATATTTATTATCATTCTGCAAAATTTTGTTATAAGATATGTGTTGGAATTAATCTGCATGTTTATTGTGCTGAATTATTTTGTTATAAGGCGTGTTGGAATTAAACTGCTTCATTTATGAAATAAAGTGCAATTATTGTAGTTGTAACGGTCGTAACAAACCCATGACGATCGTAACACGTGTTTCACCATGTTACGCCCGTCAGCCTCTTGTGACGATCGTCACGCGCGTTTGAAAACGTCTTCTGCTATTCCAGAAGCAATTCTCCTTCCCACTTCTCCCTTCCTTTTTTCCAAAACCGTCCGCCACCCATTCAATTTTTTTCTTTAATCACCCACTCCAACATTTAAATTCCATTACTCCACTCCACTTCCCCATTCACATTCCAACCCCTTTCACGTTTCAACCTCTTGCATGCAATGGCCAACAACCAGCAAATCCCTAACATCATCCTCAGAGTAGGAGACCAAGGTGAAACCCAGAGATTAAAACTCCAAAAATTCCAACGTCGCGGTCTCCAACCAACTCGGTATGTTGACCTCGACTGTCTGAGAGATTTAGGACTGCTTGAGAGCGTCCGACAACTTTTGCAGAATGTAAATTTGTGGAATCTGTGCCGCCAACCGCAACCCATCTACGAAACTCTCACCTTGGAGTTTCTGAGTTCATTTTCTTACATTACCCCTACTAGAGCCACCAACCAACTCTCTGGCGTGACCAAATTCCGTATGTTCTGCACTGAGTATCATCTATCACAAACTGGTATTGCGCGGTTGCTTGGTTTCAGTTCCGATGAAGGTGTCCACCTCCGTGTGCCGGATAATTTCAGCGAGGAAGCATTTAACTTATGGCACAGCATGACAAACATTCGTGCCGGCTCTTATGACCACCTCAACGCAACCCATATCCATAATCCGGCTATCAGATATTTTCACCGCATCCTTTGCAACACCATCTTCGCCAGATATAGCAACCACAAGCTCAACTCCAAGGAGCTTTTCTTCATGCACTGTGCGTTTACCGGCCAGAAGATCAACGCCGCTCCATTTCTATTGGACCATATTCACTCCATCTGCACTAGAGGCGGCAAACCCTTCTATTTCAGAGGGATTGTCACTTCTCTTGCTTTAGCTTTGAATTATGGTGCCACTCTCACTGATATGCCTTCTATGGCGCCGACATTGCTTACTCTGGACCACTGCAAGGCTGCCCACCTCATCTATGAGCGGGAAGATGGCAAATTCCACCCTGTGATCCGAAACATCATTTATAATAACATTATTTTGCCTTGCAGGGACCGAATTGATCCTCAAAATAGAGCCAATTGGCTATTTGATCCTGCAGCTCCCGAGGGTTGTGTTCCTATTCATGAAGACCAGCCTGATGCCCCCGCAGACGAGATACAAGAAGAGTTAGACCGAGCTGCCCCCGTTCATGACATTTCGGGAACTTTATCCACACCACCTCCTATCACTCTTGAAGAAATTCTCCGAGCCATCCACCAGCAAAACCAATTGGTTGCCGCACTTGAAAGAAGACAACAGGAGCAGTATGACTATTTATGTGCATAAAACGCTCAGATTTTGAGTGGCCAGCGGAGCATGAACGAGAGGTTAGACGAGGCCTTGTCTGAACTAAACGCTTTAAGGTTGGACGTCAGCACTCTTGGCTACCATGACACTGATACTGAAGCCACGCCTACCAGGCGATCACGCACCAGGAGCAGAGGACGTGGCCATCAGTAGTTTTTATTCTTAATTAGTTTGCTTTTGCTGTTTCTTTTTGTATTTTGTATTTGTATTTCCCCGCTATTATACCACAACATTGAGGATAATGTCTGATATAGTGTGGGAGAGGCACCTTTCCCTTTCCGCATTTTCCATTAAACAAGTAATTTTTTACGATATTTCTCAGTTTAAATTCTACCCCGCTTTATTTAGCCATACCGAATTTTTTTTGCTTTATCTTCGCATAGCCCGTCATACCTACCTTAACAAAATCCTAGTTAGGAAGCCGAGAATGATCCAACAAGATCGATACGGTTATGACACCTTAGACTTCCTACTTACGCGATCCGTTTCAATAACCGTTATACATATATCTTGAGTTTTAGTTCTAAAAGTAACCCCTAGTAGTTTATACTAGCAGTCAGCACTGTCTTGACACAAACCACGTGGGGAGCCGATGAATATAAGTGTTTGATGCCTAATCAATGAAATATCCTTCTTATCTCGCTGCTAAAAAGGAAAATTTGCACCAAAATACAAGGTCGCATATACGAGATGAGCAAATAATGAAGGAGTCCATTGTTGGTTGGTTCAGAGGTATCTGGTTCTGAACTTGGTAGGGCGTGCTACGGCTCGATCCCCCATAACCTCCAATTTGGATAATATGTGTAGGGTTGCTACATTCGTGTACCAGACCCCATGCCAAAAAGGATCAAAGTCACTAACCGGTTACTCCACTACGTGCGTGTTAAGACAAAGGGCTTAATTTGATTGCGCTAGAAAAAACCGGGTGAAATAGGTACAAGAGACTCTGGGTAGAATTATAACAGAATTATTGGACAGTTTGTTTAAAATGGAAGTCCACGACTTAGCTTATTGCTTGTGTCATTAGCGTATCGTTAGTGTTTTACTTAAGTATCGGTCGAACTAACGATTGATTTCCCGTAATTGTTTTAAAAACCAAAGGTATGTTATGCACGTGCGTCTGATAAAACTTGTCCGATCTTTCTAAATGATTATTTGCTTGAGGACAAGCAAAGGTTTAAGTATGGGGGGATTTGATAACGAGAAATCGTATCGTATAATTGTTATGTTTTTAGTCCATTTTCATACTGCATTAATCTATTTAACCCCCGATTGTTCCGAGTTCTTATGTCTTTTCACAGGTACAACATGTTTCAAGTCAATTTAGTGGAAAAAGATCATATGAAGAAAGTTAACATGAAAACCAGAAGAAAAGGGACAATTCTGCAAAATTCTGCAGATTTTGATATTGTGACGGTCGTCACACATCCCTTACGACCGTAACGCGCTTATTTCATGAAGAATGCTCGTCACACATCACTTACAGACGTAACACGCTGTTAAGCGCCTTACGCCCGTCACCTTGCCATTACTACCGTCACGCGCTTAATTCAACGTTATGAAGAACATGAAGACGTGGGCAACGTAAAGAAAGGAGTTTTCAAATACTCCTACAATCTCTCAACCTCACCAACACCCAGTCCCTGGTTTTTCTCCACAAATTGTTTTCTTTAACTGTCAATTTCTCCTCTCTAAATACGGGAGATTTTTTATGAACAGGGGGACAAATTTTTATTTACAAAGAGTTTTATTTTCATAAATTCCTTACGGAAGCTCTGCCGAATTTGCGAACCATTTCCCAGTTTTCATTCTTTTTCCCGCTGTTCTAGTTTTTATTTCCCTTTTTACCATTTAATAGCCATTTCCAACATTAGGAAATTGCTATTGTAGTTAGAATTTGTTTTTAGCCTCAGACTTCGTTTCGAGTTTCGATTCCGAAGGTTCTAATCTTGCCGACTTGTGGAAGAGGGAGCTTGAGGAATAGTATTATTATTCAGGTTTTAATCGCATTTAATTTAATTTAATTTAATTTTAAGTACAACTTGTTTATGTTTAATTACTGTTATTTATTTATCATGTATGTTTTACTGCTTCCCAATTATATTTCCTGTTTGTCTATTTCAAGTACCATGGCTAGCTAAATTTCTAGAGTCAGGATGTGATAATAGTAACTGAATGGATTAAATTGTTCCTAAGCTAAAATCCAAATTAACTTAATTTCTGGCTGTGACTTTTTATAATTAAAATTAATCTTTTTGTTACGAGAGTAAGAAAAGTAGAATAGGTTAGGATCAAGACCACGAGAGTGTGAGGTTTTAACCGGATAGCTAAAGTTAGGCATTTGATTTAAATACAGCGAGAGCGCTTTAAAACAAATTAGACATTATTAAGTTTTCAAAGAGTATTTTCTAAACACTTATGGGCTAGCGAGAGCAGGCATATGGCTTTAGGGGTATAATCCGATATAAGACCACGAAAGTGTGAGTTGAGGGTTTTTAAACTGATAATTTCTACAAAACCATTTAAGTTAAACATCTTTATATGCTTAGGTTCGATTAAATCCGCTTAGGTTCACTATATTACATACCGACCGCTTTATAATTATTTCCTTAGTTCGATTTAGTTTTCCTCTACTTTAACTTCTAAAAACCAAACGCGACAACATCCGCCTTAGCTAAACTAGCAAACCTTTATAGCACTAGAGTGATTACAAAGTCCCTGTGGGTTTGACATCTTTTTATTACTACCGCGATAGGCTGTGCACTTGCAGTTAAGATACTGTTAGACACATTCGGTCGATCGCACATCAAAAATCATCTTTAGGGATGGCCCTATTCAAATCTCTATAATCCATGCATATTCGTACTTTGCCGTCCTTCTTAGGCACGAGAACAATGTTGGCAACCCATTGGGGATAGGAAGTGACGGCCAAGAACCCAACATTAAATTGTTTCATGACTTTCGCTTTGATATTCTCTAACATGTCAGGTCTCATGCGGCAGACCTTTTGTTTTACTGGTGGGCAGTCTTCTCTTATTGGCAGACGATGTACCACGATGTCTGCATCAAGTCCTGGCATGTCTTTGTATGACCAGGCAAAGATCTCAACATAATCATGCAATAGCTGAATTAGACGCTCTTTGACACACGGCTCTAAATTGGCACCCACCTTGATTTCCTTTTTATCCTCCTTGGTTCCCAAGTTGATTATATCCACCAGTTCCTTATGAGGCTGAATAGCTCTTTTCTCTTGTTGTAGTAGTCTGGCCAATTCCCATGGTATTTCAAAATCTTCCTTACCTTCGTCTTCGGCTTGGTAGATTAGATCTTCAGAGTCACTAAAGGCCATAACAGTATTGTTACCCATGGGATCTGGAATGGAGGGGTACCTGCATTTGTGAGTGTGTGTAAGGGTATAGCCATCTTTTAAAAATAAAATGTAAAAGAAAAACAATGAGCACAAAAAGTTTGTATGTAAAAAACGTCCATGATTCATTGAATGTCATATGAAGATGAAATAAAAACCCTTACAAATGGACCATTGTGCCTCGGGTAAGACACAAGGTTTTAAATGTGCGAATTGTTTGTGAATATTACGAGTCCAACAGAAATGTAAAAGATAAATTACTGAGGGATGAAAGTTATTGGGACAAAGTCTCTGGCTTCCCAATTGCGAAGTCCTCCGTTGACAGTAGGGAATATCCAATCCTCCAAGCTGCAATATTCTTCACCATCTTCCACTGCATTGATCTCTCGGTTGCTAATCTTCAAAGGTGGCCCTCCAGCACGGGCACGATGCACAACCTTCTGAGCACTTAAAGTAAACCCTAAGCCAAACTTGTCAGATTTATATAGAATGTCCGGAAGTTATCCCCAGATGGTGCATCCACCCTCCTCTACTACTGCCTTGGCGTCCTTCAGAGATGACATCCGGAACAAAGGTCTTGTGATTTTGGGGATCTGGGATACCGTCTTGGTTACTGCTACTTCTTGAGAGACTTCTTCGAAATGTTGAAAAGGAGTTTCAATGAACTCACCGTCCAATTCTACATACCGGAAGGAATTGAGGTGGCTAATCATATACTCTTCCTCTTTGTGGACAGTGATAATCTTTCCATGGATCGGATATTTCAGCATCTGGTGTAGTGTAGAGGTGACAGCACCGACATTATGGATCCATGGCCGTCCTAGCAGACAGGAGTAAGAGGGGCGGATGTCCATTACATAGAAGGTCGAGTTGAAAGTCGGAGTCCCAACTTTTATGGGGATGTCCACTTCCCCGTGGACCATCCTCTTTGAACCATCAAAAGCCCTTACAACTATGTTACTGGGTTTCAACGTTAATCCTTCGCAATCTAGTCTGTCGAGAGCTTTCTTCGGTAAAACATTCAAAGATGAGCCAGTGTCCACCAAGACATGGGCCAAAGTTGTTCCTCTACATTCCATAGAGACATGTAATGCCTCGTCGTGCTTTCTACCTCTTGGTGTCAAATCAGCATCAGAGAAGCCTAGGCCGTTATCAGCTGTCAATCTAGCCACACAATCTTGAAATTGGTCAGTAGACGTCTCTTGAGGCACATGGGTTGTCTTTAGGAACTTCACCAGAGCTTTTGCATGTGCCTCAGAACACAGCAACAATGCCATCATGGAGATTTTGGAGGGAGTTTGCCCCAACTGTTCAACTACGTCGTAGTCGCTCTTCTTTATTATTCTCAAGATCTCCTCCATTTCCTTCTTGGAGGTTTTGGGGATAGTTAGCGGTTGAGCCTTCGTCTGGACATGCTCTTCTTGAATACTTTTTCCTCAAATTTCAGCAGTAGAATTGTTGGTAGGGATAACAACAAGGGTTGTGTCGTCTTTGTTAACAGGATCACTTGCAGATATGATTATTGGTACAGAGGTGACCTTTGGAACAGTCACAGGTCCAAAAACTGCCTTTGGAGGGGAAATCTCTGGAGAGAAGATTCTACCGCTACAGGTAATCTTACTGGTTCCGGCAACATTGTTAATGTTAGAGTCTTCTTCTTCGGAGCTTATTTCTTCGGCGGCCAACCCATCTTGTTTGATACCATGGTAGTAGATGTCTCCACCGTAATTCCACAACACTGTTTTGTCTGATCCATACGGGACCGGCCCGGGCATTGTGATTATAAGAGGAGTAGTTTTTGGAACCCATGTAATCCTAACGGGTCTTTTGGGGACCCTGGAAGGATTGGTGGAGATGGTTATGATTGAAACGTCTTCAACAGGAACAGGTGCAACAGGAGCACTTTCAAACAGAATCTCTTGGTTGTCTATCAAGCGTTGAATGCCTGTCTTCAACAAAGGGCAAGCAGTTGGTGAGGATAAGCAAAGATGGCAGTCTTCATTACAACCCGGGAATACACCAACTTTCAACAAGTTTATCTTAATGATTGGGAGCGGAGTCAAGAGTTCATCAACTATGGTAACAAACAAATCTTCTTCGATAGCATTGGTGTTGTGACCATGCCTAGGCATAGGAGAAAAAATGACGTTTGGTTTCTCGGGCGCATCAAACTCAATCTCTTTTGCATCTATAAGGTCTTGAATTTTGTTTTTCAGGGCCCAACAGTTGTTAGTGTCATGACCCGGACTTTCGGAATGATACGCGCATCTGGCATTTGGGTGATAATGAGGGGATGCAGTGTTGGGGTTCTTTGGAGCTTCCTTTAAAGTTGCCAAATTAGATTTCAGAAGATGTGGTAAAACCTGGGCTAGAGTCATATTAATTCTGGTGAATTGCCGGACTGGTCTTTCCACCCTCGGTTGGTTACTTCTTGGTTGATCAGATGTAGGTTTTGGGATCATAACGACCCCTACCATTGGTCGGCGCTTAGCTCTCCCTTGGTTCCTTTGTGGGTAAACAACAGATACCTCCTTCTTCCTAGTGAAAGGCTTTCTCACAGCTGTAGAGGCATACGAATCCTTCTGAATCTTTCCACTTTTTATGCCAACTTCCACCCTCTCTCTGGTTAGTATTAACTCAGTAAATCCTGCAGATGAGCTCCCAATCAAATGGTTGAAGAAAGGGCCTGATAGAGTGCCTAAGAACATATCCACCAACTCCCTTTCAGACAGAGGGGGTTGCACTCTCCCAGCTAGATCTCTCCATTTCTGCGCGTAATCTTTGAAACCCTCATTTGAAGTCATAGCCATACTCTAAAGTTGAGTACGGGTAGGCGCAAAATCTGCATTATACTGGTATTGCATATATAAAGCTGCGGTAAGATCTTCCCAGTTGTGGATGTCGGCCCTTTCCAATTGGTAAAACCAATCGAGTTGTGTTCCAAATAAGCTATCTTGGAAAAAATGCACCCAAAGGTCTTTATCGGCGGAGTGCGGCTGGATCTTTCTCACATATGATCGTAGGTGCATCTTAGGACATGACACCCCTATCATATTTTGCAAACAATAGCACTTTGAACTTTGGTGGGATCACAATTACCGACACTAGTCCCAATTCTTCAAAGTCTAGACCTGATACCCTTTGTATTTCCATAGCGTTCAAATGCTCTTCAAGATGTCTGTACTTATCATCTGCTGGAGGATACTGTTCCTCAGAGTAGTCTTCCTCTTCTTCCTCCTCTTCAGATTCTGACGTAACCGCTGTTTCTTTCCCTTTCCCTTCTCCTTCATCAGATGTTGCTGCGAAATTCAAGGTTCTTCTAGTTTGTCCTTGAAACCTTCTCCCCATGATTACAACACCAGTTGGTTTCTTCTGTTTCTTCTTCTTCTCTTTGGCTAACAGAGTCTTCAACTCCTCTTGCCCCTTGGCCAGGGTCATGAGTAACTGTTGAAACTGCGTGTTTTGAACTTGAAGATCTTTGACTGTTTGTTCGAGATCCATCTTACTGAAATAAACAGTAGAGAGATGAGGAAACTCGTTGCAAAAGACCTGTTTATGTTATGATGAATGATATGTGCATATGTAATGTTTTCAAGGATTTTAAAAGATTCAAGTTCGTTTTAGACAAAAAGAAACACACGTTATATTAATAAGATAGAGTTTGAATACATCAATTCCCCTTGGGATAAATAATTCAAAACTCTAAGATAAAAAAAGTAGTGCGCATCCTCTTTGGTGCTATGTAGGCATTTAGAGTCTGCTCCTCATGAAGTAGCCTAGTGAGTTCCAAAACCTTCTTCTCGCTTGCGTATAATTGGGATTCGAAAGTATCTCTTTCTCCTTTGAGTTGTACCCAATCCCTTTGTAGGTCTTCAAGAGATGTGGGCATGTCAGGATGTAGGATAGTGTATGGAACTTCTCCTTCCTTAACAGGCTCAATGATCACCGGGAGAATTGAAGGATAAGGCATCATAAGACTTTGAGCGCGAGTTCGTACCCACTTGAGGTAAGACTCAAGAGGGATGGAATTATTGTGTCCCAAAGTCTTGCTATCCACCTTGTTTAGCATCCTCCAAGCTTGGATGAATCTCTAGCAAAGACCTTGATCGTTGTTGTCGTAGTCGAATACCAAGCCTTGAATCAGCATCTCATGTGAACCATCCCTTCAGGCATAACCAAACTGTCTTAGAGCTAAGCATGGGTTATAGGTGATGCCTCCCCTAATGCCAAGTAGAGGGACATTATGGAATTCCCCACAACGGTCAACAATGATAACATTCTCTTTGGATCGAGAGCACCAATGAATATCCGAATGTTTGAGCATCATTAACCTTTGTGACCACCTTAATCCTTGCTCATTCTTTAAGACTGATTGGGGAAGATGAGAAATAAACCATCTTGCCAGGAGAGGAGTGCAACACATAAGGACACCTCTTTTCCTCATTGTGTGAGTGTGAAAAGAGTGTAGGATATCCCCTAGCAATGTAGGCACCGAATTACGTGATATGAAGATCTTGACGGCACTCACATCTATGAGTTGGTCAGGATTGGGGAACAAGACCATCCCATAGATAAGAAGAGCCAAAATTTCCTCAAATGCTTGCAGATCTAAGGAATTCCAACATCTTTGGGCCTTCTCAAACAGAAACTTTGCTAAGAAGCCTTTGACACCACTTCTAGTTTCCCAATAAGTTGTGACATCAGACGAGTGCAAGTGCAGAGCTTGAGCAATCTCTTATGGCTTTGGGTCTCTTTCCGTACCGTTGAAAGGTAGTTGATTGAGAATGGGAATCCTCAAGAGTTGAGATAATTCTTCCAAAGTAGGCACAAACTGATAGTCGGGGAATGTGAAGCAATGATGCAAAGGATCAAAGAACTGGAAGAGCACCTTCATCATATCCTCCTTTGTGTTGGAGGTGACCAAGTTGAGTAGACGACCATGTCTCTCGGTGAATGGAGAGTTCTCTGGGATCCTTGAAGCTAGATCCTTGAGTTGTGGAGGAGTTCTTACAAGGTTGATTTGGATAGTTTTCCTGCGAAGCGAATCCATATCCTACAGAACAAGAACAAAGATGAATCTCCAAAATCCTTGAAATGGTTAGTAGATGTATATGATGTTCATGATGTCCATGATGTTATGTACAAGTATGCATACACAAGTAAGACAAACAAGTTCTTAGTTTAGGCTTGCCTGGGGTTTTATGGGTAAGTACCCTCTTGAAGTTTAGTTGGCTTAAACCTGTCCTAGTAATAGTAACCGGGTTCTAAGGAGCTCAATATCACCGAATTGTTCCCTTGGTCATTGTTTCAGCTCAAGCCTATTTAATGGTGACCTAAATATACCAAGAAACCAAACCTCAATGGGTGTAGTATCGAGTATCTGCCAACTTTGGACTGCACCAAAGCTGGTCATCTCACTACATCCTAAAGGCCAAGTTGGTCAAGTAAAGGGTTCTAGAAGTTCATTAGTGCTTCATGACATCACTCAGCGGCCCCGTATTCTCTTTGATTGACTCAAAGGCTACCAGTACCCACAAATATGTCACACTAACATAGCTATTGCTTAGACCATGTCGGTATACCCCGCACAGTTTCTATAACGTATTGCTATTTACCTACAATGTTTCCCAAATCTGGGTGGAGGATTCACACCCAAACAAAGAACCATAATTTAAAGCAAACAAGTCAAACAAATGTAAGCAAATGAATGTGATCTAGCCCTAAGGTAACCCCACTTTTATATTATGTCCCCAGCAGAGTCGCCAGTTCTGTGATACGGTGGGAGAACTGACTCGAGGGTTTTGCATTTGATCGCAAATGTCGCGGTTAGCAAGAGTTGCCACCGACTTTTCTTTTATCCAAAAGGAAAGGTGAAAAAGCACAAGAAAGACCTTTGAGATTGTTTCTTGAGTTTGGGGGGTAGATTATGAAAAGGGAAGGTGTTAGCACCCTTTTCATCCATGGTTTTCCACGGGCTCTTAGTTACTTTCTAGATCACTTACTTTTTGTTTTGAAATTGTGCTTTGTGTGGTTTTTGAAAGTATTTTGTAAAAGAGGCCATTGTTTAGGCAATCTTTGTAATGATTCTCGTTTGTAAGAATGTATACAAAGATGTTTGTCTTTTTTGAAAATGTTTTCAATGTTTGCAAAATATTTGGAAATGTGTGTGTTTGTTTTGAAAATAGCAAGGATAATTGTTTGGAAATAGAGCAAGTAACTAGAAGTAATCTACCTACTCAAATGTCTTTCTTATGCATTTTCTATTCCTTTGACAATGTTGTCTTACCATTGATTTGGTAAGCAACCCTATCTTTGGATGTAAACGGGACGGGTGTGGGTCATCGTATAACCATGATTAGCAATGTTTGCAAAGTATCTTGACATTTTTGGGGGACCAAGATCATTTTGTAAGGCAACCTTGAATAGCGTCATCGAGGGACTATGATCTTATATTTGTTTGTTTTGCCAAGTGTTGTACCCCAAAATTTGCCCTCCCTTTTTTCTCAGCATTTCTCATCACCAAGCCCTTGAAGATCAAGATCCAGTTAGGGTTTCATCTGCTCAAGCCTTCTCCTTGCACTGCTAACTCAAATTAGGGTTTGTGTTTGCACAAAGATGTTTTGACCTAAAATTCCCAAGATGACTTTCATGCTTCATGTTGGATTCCCAAGTTTACCCATGTCAAGTTTCAAGTCTTGATTCCAAGTTTTGCCTAGTCAATTGGACAGTTGACCTAGAAATCAACTGTATTGGGGAAAAAGTCAACTATGGCCAATTGACAGTCAAACCTCATGAAATTTGACCCACATCAACATTATGAACTCATATGAACCATTTGATCAAGTTTGGATCACAATTCCACAAGAAATTTGATCAGATCACCAAAAGGGCAAAATGATCATTTTTAGGGTTTTGACTGCACAAAGGCAATTTTTGACTGTTTGACCTAACCAATGGCAAACCAAGCTCATATATGGACTCAAGGACCCCATGGAATTATCTTGACATTCTCAACAAACTCAAAAGATCCCAAGTACACAAGATTGACAGTTGAATTTCCCAGTCAATTGATCAATTTTGACTGTATACTGAAAAGTCAAACTTTGACTTTTTGGTCAAAATCAAGAGTCAAGATTCATTTTTCATCAAAACATGCCAAATCATGAAACTTGTTCACCAAGAAATCACAAAATGCAAATTAGGGTTAGGAATTTGAATTTTTCATAACTTAGAATTTTTCTAAGTTATGGAAAACCCTAATTTTCCCCCAACTTTGCCCCACTTTTTCACCAAGATCCATTTGGATTCAAACAAAAGTCAAAACATGAAAGTTGTAGCTTGTTGCATAATCTACAACTTTGATTCACAAAGTTTTCCCATTTGAAGCTTGTATCTCAAGTTACAATTTTTTGAATAAGGGCACTAAACCATTCTTAACTTAGTGAATTTTTGACCTATTTTGACAAGGTTTTCTACCCCACTTCAAGGACATTTTCCATACACTTCCACTTGGAATTTCAATTTGCATTTCAAAGATGGATTGTAGTACACATTCCAAGATTTCCAAAATGTCCAAGAAATCATCAAACAACCTCATAACTTGAGAGATTCGAATTTCACAATATGGCAAAAACTCACTTTGTTCATGACCAAGTTACATGTCCATAACCTTGCAATTTGAACTCAGCATGCTTTAGGCTAGATTACAGGTCCTTAAACCAAGTTACACTCCATAATTTAATGCATATTCATTGTGTTAAGGTGTTGTTCTATGAGTTTGGACATTGTATGCAAGATTAATCCCAAATTAGATAAAGCATTCTTTCCATTTTGGCAAAAGTTCACTTTATGTCCAATTACAAATCCAACAAGTACATTGCAAATCTGATTGGCACAAGATTATGAGTAAATCACTCTGATCAAGAGGAGCTTTGCAGCAGGATTAGGGGTCCTCTACTGACCTAGAAACACAAGTTGGCTTTTGTTGCTTAAGAAAGAAGAAAAGGGCCATAACACATACAATCTCTCATATCAGTCAAAGAACCCTTAAGCAAATATATCAAACACATTCCAAAGATCCCAACCAAGCTTTTGCACGACCCCTGCACCTCTCAAACACTCCCATTGCCATAATCACCCTCAAACTGCACAAACAGGGCAAGGCCTGCAGTTTGAGTGCTATCTCTCATTCCTCTCAAGCTTTCTTGCCCAAACCAGTTCACACACCTTCCATACCATCTATGCAAGCTATCCAAAAGCTAAGACACGACCTGTAATCCCTCTAACCACTTCCACCATTTTCAATTTCTTGTTTTGCAGGTGAAGTTCTCTAGCTCGATTCAGAAGCTTTCAAGACAAAGTAAACATTGGAATAGCATCCCTGGACCTCAAGGAAGCTTTTCCAATCATCACCTTGCACTGAAAGTTCCCCCATTGCAAGATAGAACTTCAGCTGAACAGGTATCTTGGTGAACTCGTATCTCTCTTATTATGCATCATTAGTCTTAAGTTTGTGAAGAAACAATGTCCTACTCATGCCACTGAACATGTACATATCTTTACTTTTCATTTCTTTTGCCTGAGTTGAGAGAATTTAAGGTTTGAACATGACAGAAAACTTAGGTTAAGATTTGGGATTGTTAAAATTCTCTCTCGTTTCTGAGAGTTAGGAGATGTTCTTTATATATTTGGAATCGTGGTTTCATGCTTAACATCTTTTGTGTTGGAAGTTTGTTCAAAAAATCAAAGAATCAGGATATTCAAATGAAGCTTGCAGGCGCGCGTTTTTTGTTCAGAGGTTGAAGAAGAAGTGATCTGGGCTGGGCTTGTGTTGCATTTCCTTTTTGCACCATACATTTACTTTTGCACCCCCTGAGCCCATTTTGTTATTTTTAATGATTTTTTGACTTTTTCTTTTTTGGTCTGACTTGTTTATTTTTGCTTATGATATTAAAAATCTAAAAATAATTTTTACACCATTTTTCTATTTTTTAGGCATTTATTTGATTATGTTGACATTTATACATAAATATATATATATATACACTATTATTTAGAAAACTAGAAAAATAATGCAAATATATTTTCTTTTCTGATTTTCATTATATTTTCCCTTTTGAAAATATTTTATACAAAACATATTTTTTTTTTATATAAATATTAATTATTATCATTTATATATATATATGATATTTATTTGTAAATAATATAAATATATAGATATATTAATATACTTAGGAGAAAATACCAAAAAATGTTACATATTTTATTTTTTAATATTTAATATTAAAAAATGCCTTTTTTTACAAATATACCATATTTTATTTTATTTTTGTATGTAAATAATAAATATTGTAGGAATTAATTAATTAATATCCATGTTGATTAAAAATTAGGGTTTTTGCCCTAAATTTGAAAATACTCCAAAAATAATACTTTTTCATTTTCCTTTTATTTTACATAAATAATACTTTTTTTTCATACATATAAAAATCCTTTTTTTGCATTCTTGCATATTCATTTTATTTCTATTTTTATTTATGCAATTGTTCACATTGTAAATATTCATAGAAAATGATGTAATAGCTTAGATTTAATTTCTTGTCAAAATATCTCCCCATTTGAACATTGTACCCCCCTCCCTATATTATTGTGATGTAATAGCGTAGGAATTTAAATTTCGCACTTTATCGCTTTCTAAACATACTATGCTAGAATTAGGGTTTTGTATGCGAATAAAAATGAACAAAATAGTTGGGCCTAATACAAGATAAATGAGCATGAAAATGGACAACACATTTCACACTTGCACCCCTAGGGTATTCCACTTTGTTGCCTTCAAATAATTGGGCCATATTGCATGTTGAATTTCTTTGGGTAAAACAAAACAAAAGACAATCAAATGATCATAGTCCCTCGATGACGCTTTCGAAAAATTGCCTAAAATGATCAAGTCCCTTTCAAAGAGAAATTGCCCAAAGACATTTAACACTATTGTAACTATGGTCTAAACGATGACCCGCGCCCGTCCCTTTCACCTCCTAAGACAAGATTGTCCACCAAATGCAATGGTGGAACAAAATTGTCAAAAGGTTTAAAACATAACAAAAATCTTTGAGAAAACTTTAGGGTAGATAAACTCTTAAGTACTTGTCAATTTGCCAAGAAAACAATTGCCTTCTTTCAAAATCCACTTCACAAGCACTTTCAAAACCAACTTTCAAAACACCTTGAAACATCTTTTCAAAAAGACAAACACCTTTTGTAAAACATTCGAGTAAAGAATTGTTACAAGGGTAGCCTATACAAGGCATCTTTTTCAAAACCTTTTCAAAACCACACACAAAGCACCATTTCAAACAATTGAAAGCCAAGGCAAGTTGATCTAAGCATGTACCTAAGAGCCCATGGATAACCATGGATAGAAGGGGTGCTAATACCTTCCCCTTCTATAATCTATTCCCCGAACCCAAGAAAAATCTCAAAGGTTTTTGCTGTGCTTTTTAAACCTTTCCTTAGGATAAAATAAAAAGTCGGTGGCGACTCTTGCTCAACCGAAACATTTGCAAAAACAAACGCAAAACCCTAGTCAGTTCTCCCACCGTATCACAGAACTGGCGACTCTGCTGGGGAGAACCTTTAAAGTGGAGTAACCTTAGGGCTTAGATCACCCTCTTGCATGACTAATTGTTTGATTTGCTTGCTTTATACTTTGGCTCTATTGTTTGGGTTTGCAATCCTACACCCAGATTTTGGGAAACATTCATAGATAGCAATACGTTGTGGAAACTGTGCGGGGTATACCGACACAGTCGAAGCAATAGCTATATTAGTGCGACATATTTGTGAGTACCGGTAACCCTTGAGTTCAATCAAGGAGAGTACGGGGCCGCTGAGTGATGTCACTAAGCACTAATGACCTAGAACCTTACTTGACCATCTTGGCCTTTTATTAGGGGTAGTGAGATGACCGGCTTTGGTGCAGTCCGAAGTTGGTAGATACTCGATACTACACTCATTGAGGGTTGTTTTCTTGGAATATTTTGGTCGCTAGTTAAGTGGCTAAACCAAAACAATGAACAATGAAAACAATCCAATGATATTGAGCTCCTTAGAACCCGGTTACTATTTATAGGACAGGTTTTTAAGCCAACTACATTCAAGAGGGTACTTACCTATGAAACCTCATGCAAGCCTGAAACTAGGGTTTGGTGTGATTTGCTTGTACATATGTCTTGTGCATACATCATAAACATCATGAAGCATCATATGCATTTACTAACCATTTCAAGGGTTTGGATCTTCATCATTGTTCCTATTTTGTAGGTCATGGAAATTCCTCGCCGAAATACCATTCAAGTCAACCTTGTGAGAATCTCTCCTCAACTCAAGGAGCTCACCTCAAGAATTCCGAAAAGCTCATCCTTCAGTGAAAGACATGGTAGACTGCTCAACCTAGTCAACACCAACATTGAAGAAGACATGATGAAAGTGCTATTCCAGTTCTTTGACCCTCTTCACCACTGATTCACTTTCCCTGATTACCAGTTGGTACCCACTTTGGAGGAGTTTTCTCAACTCCTAAGAATCCCTATCCTTAATCAACTACCATTCAACGGTACGGAAAAGGAACCAAAGCCGGAAGATGTTGCTCGAGCATTACATCTACAACCATCAGAAATCAAGGGGCATTGGGAAACCAGAAGCGGCGTCAAAGGATTCTTAGCAAAATTCTTGTTTGAGAAGGCGCAAGAATGTTGGAACTCATTGGACCTACAAGCCTTTGAAGAGATTGTGGCACTCCTTATCTATGGGTTGGTCTTGTTCCCAAATCCTGACCAATTGGTAGATGTCAACACCGTCAAAGTCTTCTTGTCCAGAAATCCAATACCAACATTGCTTGGGGACATCCTTCACTCATTTTACACATGAACAATGAGAAAGAGGGGGTGTTCTCATGTGCTGTACTCCCCTCCTGGCAAGGTGGTTTATTTCGCACCTTCCACAATCTGTCTTGAATAATTACCAAGGCTTAAGGTGGTCTCAACGAATGATGACTCTTACTCATTCTGATGTGCATTGGTGTTCTCGGTCCAGAGAAAATGTCATCATCGTCGATCGTTGCGGAGAATTTCCTAATGTTCCTTTACTTGGAATTAGAGGAGGTATCACCTACAACCCTTGCCTAGCTTTGAGGCAATTTGGATATGCACGGAGGGATGGCCCTCATGACATGTTGATTCCTAACCTAGTTTTTGACTTCGACAACAATGCGCAAGGACTTCGCCAAAGATTCATCAGAGCTTGGGGAAAACTGAACAAGGTTGATAGTAAGGCTCTGGGACACAAGAACTCCATCCCTCTTGAGCCCTATCTCAAGTGGGTACGAGCCCGAGCCCAAAGTCTAATGATGCCTTATCCTCATGTTCTCCCAGTGATTAAAGAGCCTGTTAATGAAGGAGAGGTTCCCTACACCATCCTGCATCCAGACATGCCTACATCGTGGGAGGAAATGCATAAAAGTTGGATTCAGCTCAAGGAGGAACGGAATACTTTTGAAGCTAGCTACTACGCCAGTGAAAAGAAGGTTCTAGAGCTTACCCGCCGACTCCACGAGCAAGAGGTCCTCAACACCTACATCTCACCAAAGAGGATGCGCAATGTCTTTCTGCCTTAGGAAGTTTATTTTGTAATATTTGGCCCATGGGGCATTTATGTACTAACAACTTTCTTCTTATTAATATGACGTGCGTTCTTCTTTGTCTGAAACAATTTTGAATGTCCTGAATCCTTGAATGCATTGCATAAGCATACCATTCATCATGTGCATAAGCAGGTCTCACTCCAGGTTTCCTTATCTGTCTGCTGTTTATTTCAGTAGGATGGATCTCGAGCAAACAGTCAAAGACCTATAGGCTCAGAATGCACAGTTCCAGCAACTCCTGACGACCTTGGCTAAAGGTCAGGAGGATATCAAGACTCAATTGGGGAATAAGGACCCAGTGAAGAAGAAGAAAAAGAGGGTTGGAGTGGCCACTTTGGGGAGAAGATTTAACGGAGAAGCTCGGAGAGTGCTTGAATTTCCTCCTACTTCTGATGAAGGGACTAGCAAAAGAGATGGAGTCGCGGTGCCTTCCGAGTCTGATGCGGAGGAAGAAGAGGTTGAAGATGAGGAAGATTATTCTGATCAGCAATACCCTCCAGCTGATGATAAATACAAAGGGCTAGAAGACAGGTTGGCCGCCATGGAACTACAAAGAGTACCGGGTTTGGATTTTGAAGACTTGGGTTTGGTTGCCGGGATTGTGATTCCCCCAAAATTCAAGGTGCCAGTGTTTGTGAGGTATGATGGGCTGTCCTGCCCCAAAATGCATCTCAGGTCCTATGTGAGAAAGATTCAACCCTATACAGCAGATAGAAATCTCTGGATTCATTTCTTTCAAGACAGCCTTTCGGGAGCTCAGTTGGAATGGTTTTATCAATTAGAAGGAACCAGTGTCAGAAATTGGGAAGATTTGGCCACCGCTTTCTACAAACAATACCAATATAATTCTGATCTTGCTCCTACTCGTACCCAGCTTCAGGGTATGTCACTAGGAACAAGCGAGGGATTTAAAGAATATGCCTAAAAGTGGAGGGATTTGGCTGGCAGGGTGCAGCCTCCTTTAACCGATCGTGAGCTCGTTGATATGTTTCTTGGGACCCTATCTGGGCCATTTTTCAATCATTTAATTGGTAACTCTTCCGCGGGGTTTACCGATTTGATCTTAACGGGCGAAAGAATAGAGGCTGGCATCAAGTCAGGAAAGATTCAGAAGGGTGTTGCTGCAAGTGTTGAGAAGAAGCCTTTTAAGAAGGAGACAACTATGGTCTATTCTCAGAGAAGAGCAGGGAAGGTGGAGCGTCGGCCAACTGTGGGGGCCGTAATGATTCAAAACACTCCGAGTGAGCAGCCTCGCTATAACCAATCCAGACCGAATCAGCAACGAGTGGAACGGCCGCAACGGCAGTTCACCCGTATTAATATGACTCCAGCGCAAGTGCTTCCCCATCTGTTGAAATTGAATCTCGCCACCATCAAGGAGGCACCAAAGAATGTGAATACGTCCTCTCCGCATTATCATGCCAATGCTAAATGCGCCTACCATTCAGACAGTGTTGGCCACGACACCAATGATTGTTGGGCACTCAAGCATAAGATCCAAGACCTAATAGAGGCTAAGGAGGTAGAGTTTGACGCTCCAGAGAAGCCTAATGTGATATATGCACCCATGCCAAAGCACGGCCGAAATGTCAACGCCATTGAAGAAGATTCGTACATTGCCGATGTCAGTGATCTGACTACTCCACTGCTAACCATTAAGTTGAATTTGTTAAGGGCCGGGATCTTCTCGGGATGTAAGGAAGACTGTTATTGTTGCTACTCTCTGCCGTTTGATTGTCCGCTACTGAAGAAAGGCATCCAAGGCCTCATGGATAGCCGACAAATTTTGTTTGAAAAAGTTTCTGCCGTTCCAGTTCATACTGAAGATGTCTCAATCATAACCATTCACGCCAATCTTTCCAAGGCCGTCAAAAAGCCTGTTAAGATTACACCAGCTGCAAAATCTGTCCCTTTGAAGATAACAATGCCAGGGCCTGTTCCCTATGTTTCTGAGAAGTCGATACCTTGGAACTATGGCGGTGACATCTACTACCATGGTATCAAGCAAATCGAAGTAATTGAAGAAAGTTCGGATGAGGATGAAGCCAGCATTAG
Organism: Vicia faba; assembly: GCA_948472305.1. Classification (NCBI taxonomy): domain Eukaryota; kingdom Viridiplantae; phylum Streptophyta; class Magnoliopsida; order Fabales; family Fabaceae; genus Vicia; species Vicia faba. The sequence goes on along the minus strand of OX451737.1, from coordinate 1,694,536,194 downwards.
TAACATTGCGGGCACCAGCAAAATCACCAGGAGCGGGAGGATATTTTCTCCAGAGATTGCCCCTCCAAGAGCAGTCTTTGGACCCTCATCAGCCGACAAGGTCGTCCCCGCACCAATAAAACTTTCTGCTAGAACTCCTTTAATTGAAGACGTTGTTGTTCCTAGTACTATCTCTCCTACCGCTGCTGACAAAGGTAAGGGAATCCAAGATGAGCCCGTCAGGACGAGGGCTCAACCCTTGGTTATCCCGGAAACCTCCAAGAAGGAAATGGACGAGATTTTGAGGATAATCAAAAGAAGTGATTACGATGTGGTGGAGCAGTTGGGGCAAACCCCCTCCAAGATCTCCATGCTGGCGCTACTACTTTGCTCAGAAGCGCACGCTAAAGCTTTGATTAAGTTTCTGAAGGCAGCTCATGTGCCCCAGGAAACTTCTGCGGATCAATTTCAAAATTGCGTGGCTAGCCTGACTGCGGACAATGGACTGGGTTTTTCTGATGCTGACCTAACCCCTAGAGGCAGAAACCACAATGATGCTTTGCATATTTCAATCGAGCGTCGCGGAACCACTCTTGCACATGTTTTGGTCGATACCGGTTCGTCGCTGAATATTTTGCCTAAGAAGGCCTTGGACCGACTGGATTGTGAAGGGTTGGAATTGAAGCCGAGTGATATTGTTGTCAGAGCTTTCGATGGTTCGAAGAGAATGGTCCATGGAGAGGTTGAAATTCCCATCAAGATAGGCACTGAGGTGTTTAAATCCACTTTCTATGTTATGGACATCCGTCCATCATACTCTTGCTTGCTGGGTAGGCCGTGGATACATCATGCTGGGGCAGTCACCTCCTCCTTGCATCAGATGTTGAAGTATCCTGTCAAGGGAAAGATCATCACTGTCCATGGCGAAGAAGAGTACATGATTAGCCACTTAAATTCTTTCCGGTATGTGGAGGTTGAAGGAGAGTTCATTGAGACGCCGTTTCAACATTTCGAAGAGGTCCTTCCTGAAATAGCAGTAGCGAAGTTGACAGCCGAGACACCGAGACAGATGGCCAGGATGGCATCTCTGGAGGATGCAAGAGCCGCAATCAAAGAAGGGAAGAATTCAGCATGGGGGCAGTTACCTGACATTCCGCATAAGACTGACAAGTTTGGATTAGGGTTCACAGCCGCCGGCCAGAAAGCTATGCGCCGTTCGAAGATTGAAAGGGCGCCAGTCAAAATTTCTCCCTATGGAGGACTGAGTCTATCCAACTGGGTCTATCCAACTGTCAAAGGAGGACTGAGCAATTGGGAGGCAAAAGACTTTGTCCCCATCACTTTTATTCATCAGTAATTTATCTGTTAAACATTTCCTATTTGGTCTGTAATATTTGCTTTCAAACAATCTGTACACTATCTTTTCACCTCATGCCTTGCCCGGGGCATGTAGGTCCACTTGTAAGGGTTTTGATTATTTTTCATATCCATATGCCATGTTTAATGATTCATTGGACGTTTTTCATTTGATAAACTGCTTGTGTTCATTTTCTTTCATTTTTGCATTTTTGTTTAAGGATGGCTATCCCTTACACACACCCACACTCACCAATGCAGGTACCCATCCACTCCGGATTCCATGGGTGATCATTCTGCTATATCTTTCAATAACTCTGAGGATCTGGTCAATCTAGCCGAGTATGAAGATGACGAAGGTTGTGAAGTACCCGGGGAACTAGCCAGACTTCTGCAACAAGAGGAAAGGGCCATCTTACCGCATGAAGAGCCATTGGAAACTGTTAACTTGGGAACCGAGGAAAACCGGAAGGAGGTGCAAATGGGTGCCAATCTGAAACCGAATGTCAAGGAACGCCTGATACAGTTGTTGAATGAGTATGTTGAAATCTTCGCTTGGTCTTATGAAGACATGCCGGGTTTAGACACAGACATCGTGGTTCACCGTCTCCCCACAAGAGAGGATTGTCCACCGATCAAGCAAAAAGTTCGCCGAATGAGGCCTGACATGTCTGAAAAGATCAAAGCAGAAGTAATGAAGCAGTTCGACGCTGGTTTTCTGGCTGTTACGTCCTATCCTCAATGGGTCGCTAACATCGTGCCAGTGCCTAAGAAAGATGGCAAAGTCAGGATGTGTGTGGACTACCGAGATTTGAATAGGGCCAGCCCCAAAGATGATTTTCCACTTCCACACATTGACATCTTGATCGACAATACAGCTCAGCACAAAGTGTTTTCCTTCATGGATGGATTCTCGGGCTATAATCAAATCAAAATGGCCCCTTAAGATATGGAGAAAAAAACTTTTGTCACACAGTGGGGCACTTTCTGTTATAAGGTGATGCCGTTCGGGCTGAAGAACGCAGGGGCAACTTATCAACGCGCCATGGTAGCTTTATTTCATGACATGATACATCATGAGATTGAAGTTTACGTAGACGATATGATAGCTCGATCACAAACAGAGGAAGAGCACCTTGCACATCTAGAGAAGCTGTTTGCCAGGTTGAAAGAATACAAGCTCAGGCTGAATCCAAGTAAATGCACTTTTGGAGTTAGGTCTAGTAAACTCCTGGGATTCATTATAAGCAACAAAGGCATTGAAGTCGATCCAGCAAAAGTAAAAGCAATACAAGAGATGCCTGCTCCCCGTACTGAAAAGGAGGTTAGAGGATTCTTGGGGCGCTTAAACTATATTGCCAGATTCATCTCACATCTGACTTCTACCTGTGAGCCAATTTTCAAACTCTTGAAGAAAGATCAGGTAGTTGAATGGAACGTAGACTGCCAAGCTGCTTTTGATAGAATCAAGGAGTATTTACTAGAACCTCCTATTCTGATGCCACCCGTCGAAGGAAGACCATTGATCATGTATTTGACCGTCTTGGATAATTCAATGGGGTGTGTTTTGGGCCAGCATGACGAGTCTGGTCGAAAAGAGCATGCTATTTATTACCTTAGCAAAAAGTTTACCGACTGTGAGACTCGCTACTCACTGCTCGAGAAAACTTGCTGCGCTTTGGTATGGGCTGCTCGCCGACTAAGGCAGTATATGTTGACCCATACTACCTTGTTGATTTCCAAAATGGATCCTATCAAATATATCTTCGAAAAGCCCGCTTTATCTAGAAGGATAGCCAGATGGCAAATGATCTTGACCGAGTATGACATCCAGTACACCACCCAAAAAGCTATAAAAGGGAGTGTACTAGCTGACCATCTGGCTCATCAGGCTATCGAAGACTATCAACCCATGAGATTTGACTTCCCGGACGAGGACATTATGAATTTGGACAACATTAAAGGAAACAGACCGTATGACGGACCCGAAAAGGGATCCCGATGGACCCTGTACTTTGATGGTGCTTCAAACGCACTTGGAAACGGCATTGGCGCAGTACTCATTTCTCCGGAAGGCTGCCACACTCCTTTCACGGCCCGACTTTGCTTCAGCTGCACAAACAACATGGCTGAGTACGAAGCTTGCATCTTTGGTCTCAAGGCTGCTATAGACTTGGGGATCAAATCTTTGATTGTATTTGGGGACTCGGCTTTGGTCATCAGTCAGATCAAAGGAGAGTGGGATACCAAGCATCCTAATCTTATCCCATACAAAGAACATGTCCTGACATTGTTGCCTCATTTTGAGCAAATTACCTTCGAGCATTTCCCGCGAGAAGAGAATCAGCTAGCAGATGCTCTGGCCACAATGTCCTCTATGTTTAAACTCAACTGGGATAACGAGGCTCCCCAAATAACCATCGAGCGAATGGATGAACCTGCGCATTGTCACGAGATTAATACCGAAGAAGTAGTGGAACAACCTTGGTTTCATGAAATCAAAAGGTATCTCGAGACCCAAGATTATCCTGAAGGAGCTTCCGTGAATGACAAGAAGTTCTTAAGGAAATTTGCTGCTAAATTCTTCCTGAGCAACGGCATCCTTTACAAACGAAGCCATGATTGTGTATTACTCCGATGCATAGATAAAGCTGAAGCAGAGTTAATCATGACTGACATACACAGCGGCCCATTCGGCACTCACTTGAGCGGGCATACAATGGCTAAGAAGATCCTAAGGGCAGGCTATTACTGGTCTACCATGGAAGCTGACTGCCATCAACATTCCCGTACTTGCCACAAGTGTCAAGTCTACGCTGACAAAGTTCATATCCCTCCGGTTCCTCTCAACGTCCTGACTGCTCCGTGGCCCTTTGCAATGTGGGGCATTGACATGATTGGGGAAATCAAACCCACGACTTCCAATGGACATCGCTTCATCCTGGTTGCCATTGACTACTTCACTAAATGGGTCGAAGCAGCTTCCTTCGCTTCTGTCACTAAAAATGTGGTTGCCCGCTTTATCAAGCAAAATCTCATATGTCGGTATGGTGTTCCAGACAGGATCATCACAGACAACGGTACGAATCTGAATAACACAATGATCACTGCATTGTGCGAACAGTTCAAGATTTATCATCACAATTCATCTCCCTATCGGCCGAAGATGAACGATGCTGTTGAAGCTGCGAACAAAAACATTAAGAAGATTATTCAGAAAATGACAGTCACTTACAAAGACTGGCATGAAATGTTACCGTTTGCTCTGCATGGATACCGTACGACGACACGTACTTCAACTGGGGCAACCCCATTTTCTTTGGTTTATGGCATGGAAGCTGTTTTGCCTATGGAAGTTCAGATTCCTTCTCTAAGGATTATGAAGGATGCAGGTTTGAATGAAGATGATTGGATGCAGACCCGACTTGATCAACTCAATCTGATCGATGAAAAGCGACTTGCTGCTATATGCCATGGTCAGACGTATCAAAAACGGATGATCAAGGCCTTCAATAAGAAAGTCAGACGTCAAGTATATCAAGTCGGAGATCTAGTAGTCAAGCGGATTATCTTACCGCAAAGCGATCCCAGGGGCAAATGGACTCCTACATATGAAGGACCATTTGTGATCAAGAGCATATTTTCTGGTGGTGCAATGATCCTGACCACCATGGACGGCGACGATTTGCCGCACCCTGCAAACGCAGACATAGTCAAAAGATACTACGCATAAAATAACCCGGCAAGTCGAAAACCCGAAAGGGCGGCTTGGGCAAAAAATGGGCATCCCGGTGAACCGAAAACCCGAAAGGGAGGTTCAGGCAAAAATTAGGGATAAAAACAAAAAATCTGTACACCCGGCAAGTCGAAAACCCGAAAGGGCGGCTTGGGCAAAAAGGGGTTTCTCGGTGGATCGAAAACCCGAAAGGGCGATTCAGGCAAAAGTTAGGGAATCAAAGCGTACGACTATGTCTCGTCGGATCACTTCAAGGACAATCTCTTCATCAACCGGTTCCAGGTTTCTGATCAACCCAGTCATCGTCAAACGAAGCATTGAATGAGCAGATATTCAGAGTTGTGAAGGCTATAGCAGAATGGGATCCTATGGAATTATTTCACATAGCCATCTTTATTTTGTATAAATTTTTCAATATTTACGACAAAATCCTCTTACTAGGATGATTGTCTCCTTTGTACAAATATACTCAAAGAAAATCAAGACAAATACTCTTCCCAAAAGTTTGTGTCATTTCCCTTTTCTTTTTCTCTTGCACTATTTGTTTTATTTTGAGAAACGTCCAATGTTTTGTTAAATAGGCATATGCATTTGAAACATAATCATTTCCTAAATGAACCTAAGAAAGAGGATTACTGATAGGATAAAGGTACAGATGGATATCTTAACACCCTCTCGAAGGAAACCCCCCAAAGAGATTTGGAACCCATATCCCTAGCAAACCCTGAAGTTTATCTCCAGCAAATTCTCGAAGCTTATCCCCCGCAGAGCACGAACGTCTCTCCCGAGTTTTACTCAGAGTTATTCCTCACAAAGGCTTATAACTGGGTTATCCTCAGCTAACAACCACAGAAGATCGCGCTCGCCGAAGTTCCTCCTATCCCCGACGGAGTTCATCAAGAGTCTCCCAGCACAGCTTATCAATATGATCCCCAGAGGAGTTTATTTTTTTTGTTACCCTCAGCCAGGGAATCCTCCAGAATTCAATTCTCCTCGAAGTTTAAGTTCCAGTATCCCCAGCTGAGCTAAAAGCTTCAGATATATCAATCCCCAGCGGAGCCAGACTAATGAGCCTTCTCCCCACAGAGTTTTAGGAAGAGAAATCTTGAGTTCCCCAGTGAGATCGCCAGAGTTACTTCCCTCCAAACTGAAGATTCTCAGTCTTGCCTCCCCAGCATGAGTCTACTAGATTGGTACTCCCCAGTAGAAGTCATCAGGAATTCCCCAGAAGATTGGTATACAACCCAAGCTCCTTGTTCCCCAGCAGCAGCCAAGGATTTGTTTTCCCCGGCAGCAGTCAAGACGCTTTTACCTTCAGCCATCCAGGATTCATCTATTCCCAGCAAGGCAGCTCATCAGCTTACATGCGCACTCATTACATTCATATCATAAACATTGATATAACATATATTGCATCATACATTTCATGCAACATAATTTTGTTTTTAGCTAACATTTCGTCCTTTTCAGGATAAGAATAAAAAGCTATCCTTAACAGTTTCAGATGCAGTTCTACACGGACTCATCGTTAAGCAACCCTACACCGGTTCCTATTCAACTTCAAGATTTCTGAAAATAGTTCACGGGTTCTCCAAGTAAACGGATGTTAACCTATCGCTTGTTCAGTTTCTTCTCAAGACTTCTGAAAACAGTTTATGGATTCCTCCCAACAACGGATGTTAATCTATCAGCTTGTTCAGATGCAACCTTTGAAATTAGTTTACGGACGCTTCCCAACAACGGATGCTGCTCTATTGCTTATTCAACTTCAAGATTTCTGAAAACAGTTCACGGGTTCTCCAAGTAAACGGATGTTAACCTATCACTTGTTCAGATTCTTCTTCAAGACTTCTGAAAACAGTTTATGGATTCTTCCCAAGTAACGGATGTTAATCTATCAGCTTGTTCAGATGCAACCTTTGAAATTAGTTTACGGACGCTTCCCAACAACGGATGCGGCTCTATTGCTGATTCAACTTCAAGATTTCTGAAAAAACAGCTCACGGGTTCTCCAAGTAACAGATGTTAACCTATCACTTGTTCAGCTTCTTCTCAAGACTTCTGAAAACAGTCTATGGATTCTCCCCAACAACGGATGTTAATCTATCACTTGTTCAGACGCAACTTTTGAAAACAGTTTACGGATGCCTCCAGATACGGATGTCAATCTATTGCTTATTCAGACCCCCAGCTCAGAGATGGTCCAAAGTATGGACATCTTTCCGATACTCATTCCAGATGGCATCTTTAAGCCCATCTCCAAATGGCATCTCTAAGCCCATTCCCGCATCCATTGCTTTGACGAGTGCAAATTTAAGGGCACTATAGTGTCCAATCTCCTTTTACCCTCGAGTCGCGAAAGGCAAGCTTGCCAATCTAACTCTTCGGATTCAAGAAGATTGAACAGGGGCAACTGTTGTACCCCAAAATTTGCCCTCCCTTTTTTCTCAGCATTTCTCATCACCAAGCCCTTGAAGATCAAGATCTAGTTAGGGTTTCATCTGCTCAAGCCTTCTCCTTGCACTGCTAACTCAAATTAGGGTTTGTGTTTGCACAAAGATGTTTTGACCTAAAATGCCCAAGATGACTTTCATGCTTCATGTTGGATTCCCAAGTTTACCCATGTCAAGTTTCAAGTCTTGATTCCAAGTTTTGCCCAGTCAATTGGACAGTTGACCTAGAAATCAACTGTATTGGGGAAAAAGTCAACTATGGCCAATTGACAGTCAAACCTCATGAAATTTGACCCACATCAACATTATGAACTCATATGAACCATTTAATCAAGTTTGGATCACAATTCCACAAGAAATTTGATCAGATCACCAAAAGGGCAAAATGATCATTTTTAGGGTTTTGACTGCACAAAGGCAATTTTTGACTGTTTGACCTAACCAATGGCAAACCAAGCTCATATATGGACTCAAGGACCCCATGGAATTATCTTTACATTCTCAACAAACTCAAAAGATCCCAAGTACACAAGATTGGCAGTTGAATTTCCCAGTCAATTGATCAATTTTGACTGTATACTGAAAAGTCAAACTTTGACTTTTTGGTCAAAATCAAGAGTCAAGATTCATTTTTCATCAAAACATGCCAAATCATGAAACTTGTTCACCAAGAAATCACAAAATGCAAATTAGGGTTAGGAATTTGAATTTTTCATAACTTAGAATTTTTCTAAGTTATGGAAAACCCTAATTTTTTCCCAACTTTGCCCCACTTTTTCACCAAGATCCATTTGGATTCAAACAAAAGTCAAAACATGAAAGTTGTAGCTTGTTGCATAATCTACAACTTTTATTCACAAAGTTTTCCCATTTGAAGCTTGTATCTCAAGTTACAATTTTTTGAATAAGGGCACTAAACCATTCTTAACTTAGTGAATTTTTGACCTATTTTGACAAGGTTTTCTACCCCACTTCAAGGCCATTTTCCATACACTTCCACTTGGAATTTCAATTTGCATTTCAAAGATGGATTGTAGTACACATTCCAAGCTTTCCAAAATGTCCAAGAAATCATCAAACAACCTCATAACTTGAGAGATTCGAATTTCACAATATGGCAAAAACTCACTTTGTTCATGACCAAGTTACATGTCCATAACCTTGCAATTTGAACTCAGCATGCTTTAGGCTAGATTACAGGTCCTTAAACCAAGTTACACTCCATAATTTAATGCATATTCATTGTGTTAAGGTGTTGTTCTATGAGTTTGGACATTGTATGCAAGATTAATCCCAAATTAGATAAAGCATTCTATCCATTTTGGCAAAAGTTCACTTTATGTCCAATTACAAATCCAACAAGTACATTGCAAATCTGATTGGCACAAGATTATGAGTAAATCACTCTGATCAAGAGGAGCTTTACAGTAGGATTAGGGGTCCTCTACTGACCTAGAAACACAAGTTGGCTTTTGTTGCTTAAGAAAGAAGAAAAGGGCCATAACACATACAATCTCTCATATCAGTCAAAGAACCCTTAAGCAAATATATCAAACACATTCCAAAGATCCCAACCAAGCTTTTGCACGACCCCTGCACCTCTCAAACACTCCCATTGCCATAATCACCCTCAAACTGCACAAACAGGGCAAAGCCTGCAGTTTGAGTGCTATCTCTCATTCCTCTCAAGCTTTCTTGCCCAAACCAGTTCACACACCTTCCATACCATCTATGCAAGCTATCCAAAAGCTAAGACACGACCTGTAATCCCTCTAACCACTTCCACCATTTTCAATTTCTTGTTTTGCAGGTGAAGTTCTCTAGCTCGATTCAGAAGCTTTCAAGACAAAGTAAACATTGGAATAGCATCCCTGGACCTCAAGGAAGCTTTTCCAATCATCACCTTGCACTGAAAGTTCCCCCATTGCAAGATAGAACTTCAGCTGAACAGGTATCTTGGTGAACTCGTATCTCTCTTATTATGCATCATTAGTCTTAAGTTTGTGAAGAAACAATGTCCTACTCATGCCACTGAACATGTACATATCTTTACTTTTCATTTCTTTTGCCTGAGTTGAGAGAATTTAAGGTTTGAACATGACAGAAAACTTAGGTTAAGATTTGGGATTGTTAAAATTCTCTCTCGTTTCTGAGAGTTAGGAGATGTTCTTTATATATTTGGAATCGTGGTTTCATGCTTAACATCTTTTGTGTTGGAAGTTTGTTCAAAAAATCAAAGAATCAGGATATTCAAATGAAGCTTGCAGGCGCGCGTTTTTTGTTCAGAGGTTGAAGAAGAAGTGATCTGGGCTGGGCTTGTGTTGCATTTCCTTTTTGCACCATACATTTACTTTTGCACCCCCTGAGCCCATTTTGTTATTTTTAATGATTTTTTGACTTTTTCTTTTTTGGTCTGACTTGTTTATTTTTGCTTATGATATTAAAAATCTAAAAATAATTTTTACACCATTTTTCTATTTTTTAGGCATTTATTTGATTATGTTGACATTTATACATAAATATATATATATATATATATATACACTATTATTTAGAAAACTAGAAAAATAATGCAAATATATTTTCTTTTCTGATTTTCATTACATTTTCCCTTTTGAAAATATTTTATACAAAACATATTTTTTTTATATAAATATTAATTATTATCATTTATATATATATATGATATTTATTTGTAAATAATATAAATATATAGATATATTAATATACTTAGGAGAAAATACCAAAAAATGTTACATATTTTATTTTTTAATATTTAATATTAAAAAATGCCTTTTTTTACAAATATACCATATTTTATTTTATTTTTGTATGTAAATAATAAATATTGTAGGAATTAATTAATTAATATCCATGTTGATTAAAAATTAGGGTTTTTGCCCTAAATTTGAAAATACTCCAAAAATAATACTTTTTCATTTTCCTTTTATTTTACATAAATAATACTTTTTTTTCATACATATAAAAATCCTTTTTTTGCATTCTTGCATATTCATTTTATTTCTATTTTTATTTATGCAATTGTTCACATTGTAAATATTCATAGAAAATGATGTAATAGCTTAGATTTAATTTCTTGTCAAAATATCTCCCCATTTGAACATTGTACCCCCCTCCCTATATTATTGTGATGTAATAGCGTAGGAATTTAAATTTCGCACTTTATCGCTTTCTAAACATACTATGCTAGAATTAGGGTTTTGTATGCGAATAAAAATGAACAAAATAGTTGGGCCTAATACAAGATAAATGAGCATGAAAATGGACAACACATTTCACACTTGCACCCCTAGGATATTCCACTTTGTTGCCTTCAAATAATTGGGCCATATTGCATGTTGAATTTCTTTGGGTAAAACAAAACAAAAGACAATCAAATGATCATAGTCCCTCGATGACGCTTTCGAAAAATTGCCTAAAATGATCAAGTCCCTTTCAAAGAGAAATTGCCCAAAGACATTTAACACTATTGTAACTATGGTCTAAACGATGACCCGCGCCCGTCCCTTTCACCTCCTAAGACAAGATTGTCCACCAAATGCAATGGTGGAACAAAATTGTCAAAAGGTTTAAAACATAACAAAAATCTTTGAGAAAACTTTAGGGTAGATAAACTCTTAAGTACTTGTCAATTTGCCAAGAAAACACTTGCCTTCTTTCAAAATCCACTTCACAAGCACTTTCAAAACCAACTTTCAAAACACCTTGAAACATCTTTTCAAAAAGACAAACACCTTTTGTAAAACATTCGAGTAAAGAATTGTTACAAGGGTAGCCTATACAAGGCATCTTTTTCAAAACCTTTTCAAAACCACACACAAAGCACCATTTCAAACAATTGAAAGCCAAGGCAAGTTGATCTAAGCAAGTACCTAAGAGCCCATGGATAACCATGGATAGAAGGGGTGCTAATACCTTCCCCTTCTATAATCTATTCCCCGAACCCAAGAAAAATCTCAAAGGTTTTTGCTGTGCTTTTTAAACCTTTCCTTAGGATAAAATAAAAAGTCGGTGGCGACTCTTGCTCAACCGAAACATTTGCGAAAACAAACGCAAAACCCTAGTCAGTTCTCCCACCGTATCACACCAAGATACTTCGCATGCGTAATATGGCCATTTTTATATAAGGCAACCAAGTGGAGAAACCCTAAGGATGCTTGTGTGCAAGTTTTTTTTTCATGTTTTGATTTTATCTTGCATTTAGGATTTTCTATTTGCTTTGTTTTGATCTTACCATACAACCCTAATTACTAACATGACATGTAAAGCGGTAAATTGCGTAATGTAAAGATTACTAAGCTATTACAACAATTTTATGGGAGGGGGGAATACAAATTTGAATGGGGATTTGCAAGAATGTAAATCTAAATAAATTATTACAACCAAATCGAATTTGTACGAATATTAGAATAAACAATATACAATATTTAAATATGCAATATTATGTACATGCAAGAAGAAGATTTTGTTTTTTTCATGAAAAGAAAATTTTAACCTAATCCTAAAAATATAAGGGAAAAGAAATTAATTCTTAAAAAAGGTTTAACCCTAATTTCTATTTTGAAAGAAAATAAGGTTTTCATGTATTATTATTTGTGTATTCTTTGTATAAAATAATAGATAATATTTTATAAAAAATATTTAGTTTTTTATATATGCCAAAATAAATATTTTACAAGTATGAAATGAAAAGAAAATAAAACAAATTAAACTAAACCTATTTTATTTAAGTTTACAAGTTTAATCAAGAAAAAGAATTAATATATAGTTTAATAAAAAGATATTTTTTAGTGTGAAAATAAAAAATAAAATAAACAAATGCAAAATTATCATATTTCATATTTTTTATGGTTTTTAGGTATTAAAGAAATATTTTTAAAATAAAAATGAAAATGAAAATGAAAACAAATAAATAAATATATGAAAATAGATTGGGCCATGGGTGCTGTAAGGAAATGGGGAGCAGTATGTTAGTAAAAAACGCTAGGCCCAAAGAATCAAGCCCATCCTGCAAAAACAAGCCAAAAATAAAAACTGAAAAATGTGAAAAAAACAAAAGGTAGCGCCAAGGTTCGAACCCAGGACATGGGTCTCACCAACGCGCTATCTTTCCACTGGGGTGGCCATACATCCGTTGATTAATGTGAAACCAAAATAACATAACACAAACAAAGCCCTTGCCCTGTACTTCGTCTTCTTCCTCTAGCCAGCCAGATGCTCTGTAACTTTCTCATCTCTCCATGAAAATGAAAACTCATAACATGAATGTTGTAGCATTTTGTCTCACGATTCTAACCATATAAATCATATAAGCTAACAATCAAAGATCAAGATGAATTTTAAAAGCCCTAAATCTTAACCTAATTTTTACAGGAATTTGAACTTCAAAATTCTCTCAACTCAGGCCAAATAAATGCAAGATATATACATGTACAGTTTCGTAGCAATGAGGTCTACATTGTTTATTCACAAATCGTGGCCAATGGATGCCTGTATGAAGAGATAGAAGTTGAGATTTTTACCTCTTTCAGTTGAAATTGTGGATGGAGTTGGAGTGAGTTTTATGAAGGCCTGATGATTGTTGAGCTTGCTTGAACCTCCCTGAGTGTGTTCCAATCCTTGCCTTGCTTTGAAAGTGTCTGAAACTCTCTATCCAAGTCAACCTGCAAGCTTTGAAAACAAAAATGGCAGATGATGGAGAAGGGGTTACAGTACAGGGATGGGGGTCTGGATCAGTTAGATATCAAGTAGGTAAGGTGTCTTGATGGTTAAGACTTGAAAAGCACGAGCCAAATGAGAGATTGCTATGCTTATGCAAAAACGGCAAGTTTTGACAGTTTTTTGATGAAAGGGAGTTTTGGAGTGTTTCAGGCTTCTAGTAAGTGTGTGTTATGCTGCAATGTGTTTGTATATTAGTATGGAATCAGTTTAAAGTCATCTCTCCAACAGATTTGTAAGTTCCCACCTTTTGGCACACTTTCTTGCTTTTGAAGCAAAGTGAAGGGACAAGGCCTTACTTGCTTGTACTGGCTTGTTTAGGGTTGGTATCTGTTCTATACAAGTTTCCTTAGGTCTGTGGTACTTATATGTGCAAAGGAGACAGGTTCAATGCTCAAGATTTGTAAAGTTTGCAAAAGTGAAGCTTTTTCAAAATGGCAATGGCCACTTTATGCCATTTATGGAATTACAACTTGGGTAATGGCTCTAAGGCTTGGATTAAAGCTGTGTCAACTGAGTAAGCATTAAACTATGGAGTAAGAAACAAGTTTGGGACCTGTAAAGCATGGATTAGGCAACATAGGTACTGATTGGAACTTTGTTCTTCATGAAATGGCTTGGATCAAAAGTGAGAAATTGCCAACTTCATCTCTTCGATTCTCCCTTCTCAAAAATGATCTTGAGGAGTTCTTGTACATTTTGGAAAGCTTGCAATGTTCTATGTAACTCATATTTGAAATGAATTTCAAGATTCCTCTTGTAACTAGGTGAAAAACTGCCATGAAGTTGGGTCTAAAACCTGCCTAAATTAGGGCAAAAAATTCACTAAGTTATTTGGTTCATGAGCATGTATTCATAAATTTATATCTTGAGATCCAATCATCTTTAGGGAAAAGTGTGTGAATCAAAGTTGTAGATTTCATGGAATTCTACCACTTTCATGTTGGGAACTTCCTTTGAATCATCTTGTATCATGGTGAAAAATGGTCTAAAGTTGAGAAAAAATAAGAAATTTCCCATACTTAGAAAAATTTCTAAGTTAAGAAAATTTTCAATTTAAAACCCTAATCTTCAATCCTTGATTTCTTGATGACCAAGCTTCATATTTTGACATGTCTTGATGAATTGTGACCCTTGGTACTTGATTTTGACCAAAAAGTCAAAGTTTGACTTTTCAGTGTACAATTGACTTTTGATCAGTTGACTGCAAATTTCATCTGTCAATCCAATGAAATTGAAATGTTTTGAAACATGTAATTAGGTCAAGGTGATACAAATTAACCCTTGAAGTCATGGTTTAACTCAATTGGTCATTTTTTAGGTCAAAGATCAGAAATTGCCCTTCCTCAGTCAAAACCCTAATTTTGACCATTTTGCCCTTTTGATGATTTGATCAAATTTCTTGAGGAATTGTGATCCAAACTTGATCAAATGATACATATGAGTCTAAAATGTTGATGTGGATAAAAAATTATGAAGTTTGACTGTAAATTGGCCATGGTTGACTTTTTCCCCAATACAGCTGATTTTTTAGGTCAAGTGTCCAATTGACTTATAAAAAATGTGGTTCAAGGCTTGAAACTTGTCATGAGTGATCTTAGGGGGTTCATAATGATGTTTTAAAGCCACATGGAGCATTGATAGTCCATAAAATCCTTGTGCAATCTCAAACCCTAATTTTGGGTCATCAGTGCATGATGAGATGTCTTGAGCTGACCAAACCCTAATCCAGTCTTGAGTCAAAGAGATCTTGTGAGAAAAGTTTTGATAAATGAGAGGGAAAATTTTGGGATACAAAACTACCCACAATCATGAGAAAGGAGAATTTGAATCATCTCAAAGTGGGGGATATGGCTTGGATTTAAAATCAATAATGGCTCACTCAACACCCAAGTGGAAAATATCTCTCTTCACTACATATTGTAGAAGTATAGTTGTTTGCATCACTACAAGGATTGACAAGAGTCTAACCTTTTAATAAAAGTTTTAAGGGTAAAAGCCAAAGTGGAAAAAATGGTTTGAAATGAGATTTGTTGACTTTTAGTCTTCTCATAAAAAATGTGTCAAAATATTATTAAATTGATTGAGGTTTATTTATGAAAATGTTTTGAAAATGCATGGACCTAAGTCCAAGTTTATTGTAAAAGTGTTTAAGTTTCGAAACAAGAAGGATTTTCAAAAGGAGGGAGACGATTTTTGAAATTAAAGAAGATGGGAGGAGAAGAAGAGACTATCCTAAAGCATAAGGTAAAAGCTAAGGATAAGAACCATCTAACCAACAAGAAGCCACAACTTGACATTACGAGTCAAGATAGAATTCCCATCCTTTGGATTGAAACCAAGCAAGCAAAGATACTAGACCTCTTCAAATGTATTGAGTCTTCATAAAAATTGGGCAGAGTAACGACTGTATACGGGTGAATTCCAAATTACAAACAAAGGATGCAATCACAAAAACCTGCACACAAAAACAAACAAGCAACCCAATGTCTTGAGGTAAACCTCAAGAGCTCCAAACACAATAATCAGATAAGATCACAAGGTCTCCAAGACAGGCCAAGGTTTCTAATCCTAAGTCTAAGAAAAGTCCACTGCTCCATAATGCCAAGGATAGTCACCAAATAGTCCAAGTACCATTAAGAGTTTTTTAGGGTTTAAGTTAATTATTAAGTGTCTTAAGAAAAGAAAAAGAAAAGCTCAAGTGAGCAAAGTAAAAATGACAAGAATATAAATGCTCAAATGAGCAAAGATGAAAATGGCATGGAATGTAAAAATGCTGAAAAAATATATAGTACATAAAGCATAAAAAGAATAAAGCATAAAATAAACAAGTCAATAATTAGTGATTAGTTGGATGACCATCTTGAAACTTGCATTTGGAACTCATTAGAGGATTGGTAGAACCAAAGCCTCCACACAACAAGTTGCATTTGCTTTTTGTCAAGTATATCATCCATTTGAAATTCTCATAAGTAACATTTAATGATCAACGATGTTTAAGTGATCCGCATTGACCAAAGGTGTTGTAGATCCATTAGAGGATTGGTAGAACCAAAGCCTCCACACAATGAATCTCAAGGTTATTGGATCAAAGAGATCAAATTAACATACTTGGGCTTACAATCATAAGTTTGGGCCACGAATGATCATTTATTTTAATCGGGACAAAATTTAGCGCTATGTTAAGCAATCGTAAGTGGACTTATATAGAAGTCGCACCTATTTTAAGGCCGATCAATAGCAATTTATGCACCATTTGTTTTGAGACATGATATAGAGATCATGCTCCAACAACATTTAGTGCAATGAGAAGGGGATGAGATGAAGAGGAATTAGGGTAAAAAGGAAAACCACATTTGAATTAATATTTAATCAAACTATTATTAAAATCATTCATCCATCTTTTGTGGAGTTTAACTCAACACCATGGATCCAATAATGTTAATAAAGCCATGATCAAAAAATCAACCCAAGACAGCCAGAAAATATTCACAAAAATAATAATATATTTAATATATGCATTAAAGGGGTTTAAAAATGTTTAAAAAATGGAAAATAATGAGGAAAATGTCAATTATATTCAAATTAATCAAGAAATGAAAAATAAGACCATAGAAAAATCAGAAAATAGGTCAAGTAATTATACAAATTTTTTGGGAATTTTTAAAAGTCAGAAACTATTTTTAAAAATTAAAATAAATGGGTAAAACAACCAAAAATAGTAAAAAATAGTAAAGTCAGAAGAAAAAATAAAATAAGGTCACCAATATTTGTCACATTATCATTGGATCATTCCATAATTTTTTCAAAATTTAAAAATGTGCAAAAGTATTTTTAAACATTTTAAATAAATCAAATAAGTGTAAAATTCATATAAAATGCCAAAACACAAAATTAAATTGTAAAAAAATAAAAATCAGAAAGAGAATAATCAAAAATATTTTTCATAATTTTTTTGGATTTTTTGGACTAAAAATGAAATTTTTATGATTTTTTGAAATTTATAACAATTAAAATATAAAAATCAGAAAAAGAAAATAAAAGAAAAAGATATGGACCATTGGATGAGAGTCAAAACGCGTTAGTAATCAAATCCAAAGGATCTGGCGCGCTGTGCATATCATGGTCTTTAGTGAATAATGTACAAAATCATTAATAAATTAGATTTTTGAAAAAAACAAATGGCACGCTTTCATTGGTTAGAAGGTGACACGTTGGTCATCTTCAACCTCCAGCCCTCATGAATTGCAGGTCTCTCAAACTGTAAAATCAGAAGCTCAAACCTATGCCATTCGCTTCGTCTCTTCAAGACGAAGACAGCCATACCCTCGCACCATTTTTATATAAACTGTAACCCAAGCAATTTGGAAAGAAAGTTTTGAAAAGGGATTTGAAAATTCATGGTCAAAACGCGCTTCCAGATAAAAGTAAGTGTTGCGACTAGAATCAGGGCAGTGAGAGCAACACAATGGTACCAAAGTTTTGAAGAATTGATGAAGGAATCTACCTATTGAAATTGAGTTGCAGAGCTTTGAAACTGGACTTCTATGGAGCAATATAGGGCACGATTCTTGAATGTGACTATATGGTTAACTTCAGGGAAGATCAAGGAAGGTGAATTGATGAAGAAAATGGATTGAAAAAGGCTTGAGAATAGGATTCGAGGTAGCTGAATTCTAAGTTGTGAAGCAAGTTTGGCAGGGTGATTCTGGCTATCTAAGCTTGGGAAATTGAATGGGGGATGACTCTCTATTTATAGGGAATCAAATGGGATGCTCAAGCGTGTGGAATGATGCAAATTGGATGGAATTCGTGTGGGTTTGCATCATGAAGAAAGTGTGACTCAAACTTGATCAAAACTCATCCAAATCGTGCGTTTCATGATGCTAATCACTCTTGGCAAGTTGCTAAACATGATTAGAAACAAAAACGCGTGTAAATATTGTGATTAGAAGCCAAAACAAAGATTTCAAAATTCTGACTTTGTGCAAAATTCAGTTTCAAACTACCAAATTCAAATCCATGGCATTTCCAACT
This sequence comes from Vicia faba, assembly GCA_948472305.1. NCBI lineage: Eukaryota > Viridiplantae > Streptophyta > Magnoliopsida > Fabales > Fabaceae > Vicia > Vicia faba. The sequence continues at coordinate 1,694,517,894 of OX451737.1, read as the reverse complement.
CAAGGAGTCTTAGGGCAAAATTCTTGATGCTTTGGAAAGATGAGGTAACAAGCTTTGCAATGGAAAAATAATGGAATCAAATGGACACTTGAGCTGAAAATTACATGGAGTCAAAGTTGAAGAAAAAGAGTTGACTTTCCATACTTAGAAATATTTCAAATTCTTCTTTAAAAATGACCTATAATCTCTTGCATCCAAACATGGCCTTCCACTTAGAATTTGCTCTTGACCAAAAAAGATGGAGTGAAGTAGATCTCTTGAATGACAATTTTAAATTTGAACCACCCCAAATCTCCAAAAATTGAGCAAGTTATGACTTGTTGAAGTTGGCCAAAAATCATGAAATGACCTATAATCTTTTGCATTCTTAAGGAAACTTCCATCCATTTTCTCACTTTTCACATAAAATAAGGCATGAAGTACACATCTTTAAGATCATCATGGAAAAATAATGGGCTCAAGGTGATACAAATTGACCAAGTTATGGCCATTTGAAGTCACATATGGAAAATTAGGGATTCATCTGGATGACTTGTAATCTTTCTTCTTCACCAAGTTCCTTCCACATGAAAACTCTTTGGAACTTTTGAAGTGATTTGTTGGTAACTCTTTGAAGAGAAGAATGTTTTTGTAATAACTCAAAAATACCAAAAGATGAGCAAGATATGCCCCTTTTAAGTCCAAAACCCTAGCCTCTAGATCAAGAGAATGCTTGGTGGAACTTTGCCAAGTTTGAACAAACTTTTTGTGCCAATATTCTTCCTTTGTGAATAGAAATTGTTGAGGATGATGATGAGGACCTATGGCCACCAAAACCAATTTCATACCAACTTCAAAACAACTTCAATGATGAGGTTTGAATCTCTCAAGATTTTGACTAGGGCATGGAAATAAACTCATGAACCCATGAAGCAACTTGCTAAACCTCATTGCCTTTACCTACATTATCAACAAGTAAGACAAACCAACATTGAATTTTATTAATTAGAGAGAAAAATCAAAGTACAATATCTATGATCACAAAAGCAAACAAGTCAAGGTGCTTGGTAACTCCTCAAAGAGCAAAGCCAAAGATAGGGAGAAGAACCAAAATCCCTAATGTGATTTTGTGGTGATTGAAACACTATGGTATGATGAAGGGATCTTAGGGGCAAAAATTGGGGTACAACAGTTTCCCTTATATAAGTTTCTTCTATCCAGAGATACGAAGGTTAAAACTCTTCGTGTCAACGTGATCAAAGACACTTAAATATAAAACAAACCCTGTTTTTGGCCCTAAGATGCCATGCAAATGTTTATGCATATGAATGCATATGAATGGAACGGAAGAGATGCAAAGTAGCATTGAGGAGGCAACACAAAATGAAGAAGCAAAAGAGCAATCCCACCAGGAAAATAAATCACTGGTAAACCATGAGAATAGAATCAAAGAGGAGGATAATAAGCATCAACGTTCACTGCCGATGTACTACCGTCATTCACTGAATATATCATACCACCGCCGTTCACTAACGATGAACTATCAACGTTCACTGAAGATAGCAAAAAGATAAGAAACACCGACGTTCACTACCGATGAACTATCAACGTTCACTGAAGATAGCAAAAAGATAAGAAATACCGACGTTCACTGCCGATGTACTATCAACATTCACTAAAGGTAGAAAGAGAATAATATCATACCACCGTCATTCACTGACGATGAACTATCAACGTTCACTGAAGATAGCAAAAAGATAAGAAACACAGACGTTCACTGCCGATGTACTACCAACATTCACTAAAGGTAGAAAGAGAATAATATCATACCACCGCCGTTCATTGACGATGAACTATCAACGTTCACTGAAGATAGCAAAAAGATAAGAAACACCGACGTTCACTGCCGATGTACTACCAACGTTCACTGAAGGTAGAAAGAGAATAATATCATATCAAGTTCTCCCAGAATTCCGGTGTTCTGCCAAGAACGGGTCTCAACTTCTTATTTAACCAAGGAGATCTTCCTGGAAAGGGTAATATGTAACCTATCTCAAATAAAGAGACTTCCACTTATTGTCAAAGGGGAAATGCAAAGAGAAATAACTTTCTAGGGATAGAAATATGACTTCCCGAAGAAATGCCATGAAATTCCTGCTGAGGAGATGAAGTCTTCTTGTGCAAAATAAATGCACAAACAAAAGTTCAAAGTTTTCAGAAATCCATACTAAATGATATCGTCATGCAACCACAAATCCAATTCAGAAGTATACCGGAGAAAGACGGCCAAAGCAGATTCATCCTTTGAGAAATAAACTCAAGAGGGAAGACCAAATTCGACTAAGCAAAGAGCGTTGCAGGAAAGGTCAAAACACATTGTCAATGAATGATGATTTTAGCAATGCATGATGTATGTATGAATGTATGAGTGCTATTATGCATATGCTGATAAAAAGGATACATAATCAGTGCAGACAAACGAAACCGCCTCAGTTACTAACAACATTGGGCTAAGCTTCAACCAGAAAGATCAATTCAGGAAAGGTAAAAGCGACTGCGGAAACCAAACCTATTGCATTAAATTTACTGAGGAGAAACATAATCCGAATGTAACTTAAATCAAATAGACACTTGGATAGAACATCCTTCTTCTGGTTTCATCGGAGAAATAGTTTTCCAAAAGCAACATGCCTACCGGAGATTGCAAGACCAACCTCAAATAAAGCAGACTGACGTCGAAAGAACCAAGCCTCAACTGGGGGAATTCAAGCCTACCTCCCCGGAGAAAAAACTGCGGACTCAAACTTTCATCATGAATACTCATTCCAATAAGAGATGCCCTGGGATAACCTTCCCGGGAAATCAAGAAGTCAACACCAGTGCTGATACTGTAAAAAGAGCGACATCTCAGCACACCAAGGGAATAAAACCTTTAATCATATGAGGGAAGACTTTGCTGGGGAAACTGGGACGGAGGCTTCTTACCATGCAAACCCAAAATCAAAAGCGAATCAAGACTTGACTGGGGATAATGGGATCACCAACCCAAATACTGTACCTTGTACCCGCTGATATCGTCTTTAACTATCTGAGAAACAACAAAGATTGCGTGCACCAGCAAAATGACCTGAGAAAACCTTCATGAAGGGAGTAAATCTTCTTAAAACAAACAGAGTTTGTTCATTCTTGGGATCACCATTTTTGTTGTCATTGTTTCAACACAAATCCCAAAGTAAATTGAATTTTAAAGATCTCTTCTCTTTTGAAAAGTCAATTTTTCTTTTTAATCTCTTTGCTTTAACAGTTATTATTAGTAATAAATGAAGTCTTTGTAAGCTAAATAAAAATAAGAACACAAAGAATTGGGCAAAAGCTCGAATTTTATTAATAGAATGGTAGTCTGCGAATGGCGAGACTCCATGGAAGATTACAAAGTTTGGGAAATGGTAATACATAATGGAAAAGATACATTGAGATACAATGACCACTATCCCCCCTAACAACTTTTAAAATCCTGAGCAGCAGCTTTCATTGAAGTATGGTGAGGATTCGAGAAGATTGTTGCTTCAACGATCAAGTCTCGTCTGACGTAGTTACTTGCCAAGAAAATCCCTAGCTTTTGCCTAAGCTGTCCTTGCGGGTTTTTAACTTAGCAGGAAATTTATTCTGTTTATGTCTCTAATTTTTTCCTAGACCTCCCTTTCGGGTTTTCGGCCTACCGAGACGCTCCTTTTTTCCTAAGCCGCCCTTTCGGGTTTTCAACTTAGCGAGTTGTTCTTTTATTTCTTTAGGCGAAGTATTTCTTGACTGCGTCAACATTCATGGGACGTGGGAACTCCTCGCCATCCATAGTTTCAAGAATTAATGCACCACCAGAGAAGGCTTTCTTGACAACATATGGGCCTTCAAAATTGGGAGTCCACTTGCCCCTAGAATCAGCGTTGAAATACATGATCTTCCTGAGCACGAGGTCGCCTTCTCTGAATTCACGAGGTTTGACCTTTTTATCAAATGCTTTCTTCATTCTTTTTTGATATAACTGCCCATGACACAAAGCTGTCATTCTCTTTTCTTCAATCAAATTCAATTGGTCAAACCTGTTCTGAACCCATTCAGCCTCTGACAATTTAGTTTCCATTATCACACACAACGAGGGAATCTCTACCTCGACAGGGAGTACAACTTCCATTCCATACACTAGGGAAAACAGGGTTGCTCCTGTTGAAGTGCGAACAGATGTTCGATATCCATGCAGAGCAAAAGGGAGCATTTCATGCCAATCCTTATAAGTAACAACCATTTTCTGGATAATTCTCTTGATATTCTTATTAGCAGCTTCAACAGCCCCATTCATCTTTGGCCTGTATGGAGATGAATTGTGATGGACAATCTTGAATTCTTCGCACAGTTCAGTCATCATCTTGTTGTTAAAATTTGAGCCATTGTCAGTGATTATTCTGCTTGGCACACCATAGTGGCATATAAGATTGTTTTTGATGAAGCGCACAACCACCTGTTTGGTAACATTGGCATACGAAGCAGCCTCTACTCATTTGGTAAAGTAGTCAATTTCTACCAAGATGAAACGGTGTCCATTCGAAGCATCGGGTTCTATCATCCCTATCATGTTAATACCCCACATAGAGAAAGGCCATGGGGAGGAAATCACATTGAGAAGTGTCGGAGGCACATGGATCTTATCTGCATAAATCTGGCATTTATGGAACTTCTTTGTAAATTTGTAACAATCAGATTCCATTGTCAACCAATAATAACCTGCCCTTAGCATCTTTTTAGCCATTGAATGTCCATTAGCATGAGTGCCAAATGAACCTTCATGAATCTCATGCATCAACATGTCTGCTTCGTGTCTATCCACGCATCTGAGCAAGACCATGTCAAAATTTCTCTTGTATAACATATTTTTACTGAGGAAGAAATTGCCTGCCAATCTTCTTAATGTCTTTCTATCTTTCTTCGACGCACCAAACGGGTATTCCTGAGTCTGAAGAAAATGCTTGATATCATAATACCATGACCATTAATATGTTTCCTAAAAACTAATCCCTGAAAAAAAACACTAAAATCCATAACAAAAACAGAAAAAGGGGAGACTTTTACAAAAAAAAACTCATACAGAAGAAAGAAAGAGAGGGGGAATATTGAAGAGGGAGATACTTCGATGCCTTGCCACGTTCCAGTTTGAGATTTGGGTTTCAAAATCCGAAACCCTAAATCTATTCATTCGCCGCCACTCTCATCCACAAATTGATGTCTATCGCGCCTCTGTCAAGCCACCACTGTCGTACCTGCAATACGAAGGAAAAAAGATAAGAAACAAAATTGGATCTCAGAGACGTAAGGAATGCACATCAGAGGTAAACTACCGCGGATGCTTAGCTTAAATTTTTGTGAGTTTTTGGGTGGTTTGGGTGGTTAGGCCATCGCGTAAGGTTGAGAAACTGGGGGTTTAGGTTACGCTGCCGCTTAGGACCGCCTAGGGTTTTGTTTAGGTTGAGAGGAATGAAGAGAGGCGGGTGTTGGAAGAAGAACAAGTAGAGAAAATAAGATGGAGAGAGAGTGAGACATAACAAAATAAGGTTTTTATTTTATAAAAGGAAAATATATTCAGTCTTATAATCTGACGCCTGCGTGTTCACGAACCACTTCTGTGTACCCCCATTTATCAGTCACACGATCAACATCAAGCAACCTAGAACGCACACGCTTACGATACCCCATGTATTCCCTCACACCTGGTCTGAACAGATCAAAGGTGTTCCCTTTGGGATAGGCCTAATTTCTATTTGTACACCCTTTCATTTCATTTTGCTAATGGCGTTTGAAAGTGCACCCCCCTTGTCTCTTGGGCCTGAATTCAATATCTGAGTTCAGACCCCTTCTATTAGCACCCCCATTTTTACTACTTTAGCATAAAATATACCCCCTTGCATTTTATTTGTTTTTTTTCACTTTATATTTTAATATATTTAACATATTTAATATTATATTTATTATTATTATATCACAATATATTTTCCAACTCATCAAAAATATTTTTTTTTATTTCATTAAATTATATTTTTAACCATGCATTTAAATAAGATATTTTTTATAATTAGCACCTTTAAAAAAATATTTAACAAACATCAAATTATTTTTCATAATAAATTAATTCAACGATTAATTTTTTAGAAAGATTTACGGAGCATATTTTAATCAACTGTGCGCTTAGTCCAAAATTTCCGCTATTCACACACCTGGGCTAATTGCGAGGGAAATTAAAATATCTGCGTAATCCAAAAAAAAAACACAAACCCTGCGAACTACAAAATGAGACTCTGATTTCTCCTAAGAGGATACATAGGCATATGATTAAAATCATGGTGAGTTTCCCTATTAAAATAAAAACCCTATTTCCTAAAATTACGCTTCTAAACATAATATCCTTGTGAACAAGGTAGATGAGGGTGCCTAACACCTTCCCTTCGTCTAGAACCTAGTCAGACCTAGAATCTCTGAACTTTTTTAGGGTTTTTCCTTTATATTCCCTTCCTTAGGATAAAAATTAAGGGTGGAGAATTTGTATCAAAACCAGTTGCAACAACTGGCGACTTCACTGGGGACTCAACCCTAGGTTTAGAAGTCTCTCCTTTAGGTTTTAGGGTTCTTTTTTTTTTGGTTTTTTTTGGTTTTTTTTGTTTAATTAATTATTTACTTGTTTTATTCATTTATTTACTATAATTGTTATTATATTATTATATCTGTGGTGAGATTTAATTTTTTGCAAAAGTATTTTCAAAAAAATCCCTTAGAAAGAAGGTTCGTCTATTAGCCAAGGGGTTACATCAGTCCTATGAGTTTATGTGACGATTTCGCCTAGAGTCGGTGGAATTCCACAAAAGGAATACCTCTCAAGAGACATACTCTTGGGAAGTAGTACTTTGGAATGACACATATGACTCTTTGTACGACCTTCAAACCAAAAACCAATGATGAGACCTTTCATGACCTAGAGATGAAAGTTTCGGTCTGCAAAGAGACTCCGCTTAAGAGAGGCCCTTGTGAATTTCCCTCTAGTTTTATTCATGATATCCTTAAGGAAACCACCTTATGGGGAGGGTAGAATATCCGTAGGCCACTAGGAACCGACCTTTTAAGGGTATCTTTCACAAAATCCCATCACTAAGCCCTACATCCATGCACTGATACAATTTTGCATCTCATATATTTATCCTCCATTTCTACTTGTTTGTCTTATTCACAGGGTAAAAAAAATAATAACAAAAGGTTTTGGCAAGTATCTTGAAAAATGAGTACCCAAGGGAAACAACTTGTCCGCTTCAATGCCATCAAGCCGGATATGTCAAAAATCAAGGTCATAAAAGGAAAATTATCTAAAAGAGCTATGAAGATGTTCATTCGTCGCTATGGGGATATTCTAAACTTAACCAAAGTAGAGGTACAATCGGATGTTGTTTCTGCTCTCATTCAGTTCTATGACCCTCCACTAAGATGCTTCACCTTTCAAGACTTCCAGCTAGCGCCGACTCTGGAAGAATTTGATAGAATTATGAACTTTTCTAAAGAGAAGGCTTTTGTGGGTATCGGGAAAACTGTTGACGTCAAAGTCTTGGCAAAAGGTTTAGGGATCCCTTATCCCGAACTTTCCCTTAATTACAAGAAATAAGGAGACATACGAGGGGTTAAGAGAGTCTACTTAGAAACCAAGGCTTTTGATCTTGCTAATAATAAAGAATGGGAGTCTTGTGTCGATTGTTTAGGGTTGCTTGTATTCGATGTAATTTTGTTTCCATGGATTGTAGACTATATTGACCCTGTGGCTATTAGCGTGTTTTTGGGTGCAAAGGCTTTTAATACAGTTCCAACTCCTGCTTTTCTTGCTGACATCTATTATACACTTCATACGCGGTACGGAAAAAGAAGGGGTACTTTGAATTGCTGCATTCCACTATTATATGCCTGGCTTATGACTCACCTCTACAAGGAAGACTACATGATTCTGAATCTGACTAGGTATGAGTGGCCTCAAAAATTAAGGTCTGTTACTGCTAATTATGTATTATGGTATGCAACGAAGCTAGACATTGGTGACATTATTTATAGCTGCGGGGACTTTCCTAATGTTCCATTGATCGAATCACGAGGTTGTATTAATTACAACCCTACCTTGGCCCTACGACAACTAGGGTATCCTTTGGAAGATAAACCTTCAGAAGAAAAACTCCAACAATTGATTATTTATGACATGGGCAAAAACAACCAAGAGTTGCTCAACAAAATCATCAGGGCCTGGAACAAGGTTAACAAAAGAAAAGCTGAAAGAAAGAATGATGTGGCAAAAGAACCCTACACTCAATGGGTTCTGGATAGGGTACAAATTGTTAAGCTACCATTTGACATATATCCTGAATACAAGCCAGAGGTCCCAGAGGCTCTGCCTATGTCCTTTGAAGAAATAGACGATCTGAAGAATGCCCTAAAACAAGCTCAGAGAGAAAAGACAAATGCAGCGCATACTTGAGTCGAAAGACCAACAAATTCGGAAAGATCAAGAGGAACTTGAAAAAGAGAATCTCAAGCGGAAGCATACGACCGATGGATTGTCAAGTGCTACCTTTAATTTGGATTCCCACAACCAAAGGTTAGAGGATGCTGCTAATGAAATTGGGAGATTGAACAGATTGTATGAGAAGGCCCTGCAAGACAAGAAGGTGTTGGAAGAAGATCTAAGGGCCCAAATCCAAAGCTTGGCGCAAGTTTATTTAGATCAAGAAGAGCAAATGAAATACCTCACCACTAGACTTCGGGATAGCCAAGAATCAGAGATAAGGGAACGCTTTGCAAGGATGAGGGCAGAAAGACTTCTGGCCCAGAAAACTGAAGAATATGAACAAGTGTGCCTTAAGCTAGAAGGCCTTCGAAAAGATTTCCTGATACAACAGAGACTTTATGCGAAGGTGAGGGCTGAAAAGATGTATTGGGAAGAGCAGTATGCAAACATCGCCCAAGATGGAAGGGATAACCACAAGATAATTCTTAATCTTTACCGAGAATACTGGTACTAGAAGGACAAGCACGAAATACTCGCCTTCTTAGCCAACAATCTCATCAAAGACATCCCTAGAAGTTTAAGAGATGCAGAAAATGTAATGGTTCCTCTTCCAAAAGATGTTGAGGACTTTCTCAAGCTTTGTTGAACAATGGTCGATCGTTTTAGAGCAGACATCCGCATATGCGCTTAGGAGATTGTTTCCCTTTGTTTATTTTTTCTTTCAGCAAGTTTATTGTTCTAAAGTTGTAATATCTTTCAGTATCTGAATTATGTTATCTTTTAAAATACAATTATTACCTTCAATAAAAGCATTGTGTTCCATATTTTGTTTGTGTATTTATTTTCTAAATACTCACCAATAAAAAAAAGCAAAACCTAAAAGAAATAAAAAATAAAATATATACACCCAAGTGAATAAGACGTGCAAAACAAAATTCTTAACATCTTCATTCGCATTTATACATTCATGAACATCTACATTTCACAAATTCACAAACGCAAAAAACTCATTTTTTAAAATCTTCTCCAGTTGAACCATTGGTAGAAGAAAACCACCACCTCCTTGGCTGCCATATCAGATGAGAGCCCGTCAACAAAAAGCAATGGAACAAATTTAAGAGAACCAAGCTGCGTTCAAGGAAGATCTCGAGCAAGTTAAGGGAAGCGTCAACTCAATGAGGGGAGACATGAGTCAAGTTCTTCTAGCCTTGAAGAACATTATTGACAGACAGGATCAAATTCCTAGGGTAGCCTTCGAAGAAGTAGCCCAAACCATTGGTGCATCGAGCGATCACCAACCAAGGAAAGAGCCAGAAGCAGGACCCAAAAGTCCATCACGGCCACACAAGAGGCAAAACAAGCTGAGACTAAAGGATTTGTCCCACCTCTATCGAAGGTAGGGGAATCCCATACCCTGCAAATCCTGATCAATAATGCATAAAACTACTTGGACTTACAATATGGAGACCATGACCTAGAGGATGTCAATCAAGCACCCTTAAGGATGACCGATACTCATGCTACTGAGAATCCACTGGTGTTGAATTAATACAAAGCTCTTGAGGAAAGATTGAAAGTTGTGGAAGGATATGATTCCTTCTGTAATACGGTGGGAGAACTGACTTTTACTGTTTTTGCATTTTTTTATTTGCAAATGTTGTGGTAAGCAAGAGTCGCCACCAACTTTTCTTTTATCCAACAAAGGAAAGGGTGAAAAGAACATAAAAAGACCTTTCGAGATTATTTATGAGTAAGGGGGTAGGTTATGGAAAGGGAAGGTGTTAGCACCCTTTCCATCCATATTTATCTACGGGCTCTTAGCTGCTAGCTCATTTTTGAAAATACTTTGTGTTTGTGTGTTTGAAAAATTATTTTGAAAAGACGCCTTAGTATGACAAACTTTGTAATGTTTCTCGTAGTGTTTGAGAACGTATATAAAGTATCTTTGAAAATATTTTTAGAAAGGAGTGTATGTGTGGAAAATTGTTTTACTTGAGCAAGCAACTAGGAGCAATCTACTTACTCGAAAGGTTTGTTCTTTTCCTCTTTTTACTTTAGACAGTGCTATCCTACTATTAGTGAATAGGTAGCCCTATAGTTGGATGTTTAAGGGACAATCGAGGGTCATCGTACAGTCACAAAGACAACTTAGCAAGATAATTTAGTAACACCCCTAAGGTTTTAAAATCATGTACCGAGGCAACATCGAAAGGGTCATTTTATGATCTTTGAACCAAAGGGTTACCACTAAAATCCCTCACGTTCGAGAGTTGTGACTGTTTTATTCCGAAGGAAACCAAAGTGGGAATACCCTAGAGGTGCGCATGTGCGAGAGTGTTGTATTCAGTTATTTTTCTTTGATGTTAGGTTTGCTAACATTTACTTTTAGTCTTATCATGCAATCCTATTAACATACATCTAACAGTATATGTACAGAAAATAAAATGCGAAAATTAAAGCTACGCTATTACAAGGCTTCGGGGTGGGGGAATTACAAGTCCAAAACTAGGGGTAAAAATAGTAAGGAAAAACTAATTAGTCTATTATAATCCATGGGCATATACAATAATAAGAAAGTAATAATACGAGAAATAAAATGAACGTGCAAGGATTAAAAGAACGTTTGTTTAAAACCCTAAGGAAATCTATGCAAATTAAGAAAATTCTTTTTTGGTTGTTTTTGTTTATTTTAAGAAAATATTTGAACTAAAATTAATTAAATAACTAAACCTAATCTTAATTAATTAACAAAACGATTGATTATTAATGAAAATAAAAACTAATAAAAGAAAGTTAATTCTACATGTTTTTGTATTTATTAAAAAAAAGATTTGCAACCTAAATCTAACTGATTTTAAAATGAAATAAAAAGTCAAAATAATTAAATTTATTAATTTATTAAAATTTAATTAAAAACCTAGATCTACATTTTTTATGATTTTTCTGATTTTATGATTATAGTTAAAAAAAGATTAAAAAGGGATAAATAAATTAAAACAAAAAAGAAAGTAGCATGGGCCTGGTATTAGAAGCAGAAATGGGGGGTGTAATTTGAATTTGCCAAGCCCAATCCACAAAGGCCCAGGCACTCAAAAAATCTGCCAAAAAAAAGAAGTTAGGACTCAAAATGACAAAACTTGGGACTCGAACCCAGGTTCTAGGAGAGTGAGTAACTTGAACGCTTGCTCGCTACCGCTAGGCCATTTTAACTCATTCGTTAGCATAACCAAACAAATAACATTATATGAAAACAAAAGACGTAATTATTTAAATCAGAAAAACGTGCGCTGTTGATTCGAATGGGCCAATAGGAAGATACCAATTTAGCCACCAGAGTCAACCTTCCGGTTGTCTTCTCCGGTGTGTTCCAAACCCTAATCTGCAAAACAAACACAATTGTTGAATCAAAGTAACCCTACCCCTCTTAAAGAGATGCCCTGAGTCTGAATCCGACGTTAGTTTTGGCTAAAGATCTCGGAATTTTGCGTTTCAAAGCCAAGCTTCTGATTGGGGTTGAGAATGGCATCTCATGAACCAGGCCTCAAAACTTACATGCTTCACGTCCAACCTGCTCTATATACGACAACAAACATGTATGTAAACGTCAAATGGATTAATAAATTCAGATTAACGAGATTAGATTTAAATAAACTATACCAAACAGTGCAACTTGTATGGATGACTCGGGCGCGCTTCAGGCCAAGGTGAGGGATGGAAATGACTCTTGGGGACCTCAGGAGTGCAAAGATGGCACAGTTGTATGGAGGAAGGCTGGAGATCAGGTTTTGAATTTTCAAAACTTTTAAACAATTTTGAGAGCTTTTTCCAAGTAATGATTTCGTGCCTTTGGCTTATGGTTGGCTTATATATTTATAGAGGAATGGAATGGTGAATAAACATGGTAAGAATCCATGCATTGATCATGGTTTTGAAAGCAAAAATAAAGACTTTGAAGAATTTCCATATTTGACGATTTCTTGCCCTTCTTGTCATACATTGAACCTGGTCTTTTCCTTATTCCTTGCAGGAATTCTAATGCCCAATATCAACCCAAATCATCAGCCCATGTGTCCCTACTTTTTATTTATTATTTTATGCAATTTATTTTGTGTTTTTTTGAATAAAAACAAAATAAATATAAATAAAATAGAGAAAAAATGCAAAGCAAGGTGAGAGTGAATTTATGGGTTCTTGAGTAAGTCATAAACATATTTTAATCCCACAAAATAGGTCTATGAACTTAAAAATGCATTTTTGCTCAAAGTTGTCTTTTTGCATTTTCACCAATTTGTACTGGTCATAACTTGCTCAATTTTTATATTTTAGAGATGATATTGGACTTTTTAGAAATCTCAAGATGTCCCATAAAATCTCTATGTTTACCATTTTTGCATTTGGAGAACTTATTATGATGTAACTTGCCTTGACAAAAAATGCCTTTTTTGTTGACTTTCAAAAAGACCTGTAATGTATTGGCTCATATCTTTCCAATGACGCATTTTTTGAACTTGAGGATAAAAGAAAAGTTGTAGGGAATTGAATTTTCTTCAAAATTAGCATTTCTTGGGGCAAAATGGATGAAGCATGTGAAAGTTATACTTGGTCAAAGTTCAGTTGACTTTTCCTAGGAAACCTTAATTTTGCACTTTTGGATTCTTGATGATTTGAGAGCATTCCTTGAGGAGTCATGATCAACCCTTGATAAAATGATGAATATCACTTCAAAATGTTGATGTTGACAAAAAACTTGAAGTTTGACTGTTTATTGGCCATAGTTGACTTTTGACCTAATATAGTTGATTTTCAAACATTTGAGCCATTGACTGAGCAAACTTGTGATGCAAGGTGTAATACGGTGGCAGAACCGACTGTTAAACTGGTTTTCATTTTGTATTCGCAAATGTAGCGGTAAGCAAGAGTCGCCACCGATTTTTATTTCATCTAACAAAGGAAAAGGAAAAAGAACAAAAAAAACCTTTTTTCGAGATATTTCTGAGTACGGGGGGTAGATTATAGAAAGGGAAGGTGTTAGCACCCTTTCTATCTGTGGTTTTCCATGGGCTCTTAGGTACTTGGTCATTTTTTAAATTTATTGTGTGTTCTTGCTTTGAAAAGTTTTTGTTTACTTCGTGATAACCCTTGTATCGGTCCTCAAGAGTGTGACGAAGTTGTTTTGAAAATTGTTTTTGAAAAGTGTTTGTGTGAAAATTTTTGTTTTGAGAAAGTACTTAAGAGTTTTTTCTACCTACTTGATAAAAAAGCCTGTTCATTTTCATTTCCTTTATACAGCGCTATCCTACTATTAAGGAGTAGGTAGCTCCGTTGTTGGAATTTTAAGGGAAGTTCAAAGGGACGAAATGGTCTCTGAAGGCAACAAGTAAGGACACCTTAGCATTTCGAAGGGACTATCGACATAAGATCAATTAGTATCAAGCTTCTCAAATGAACTTTTGTTTTGATGAAGACAAACCATGATTGTCAAAGAAGGCAAAGATTTTTTGATCAAGCTTAAAGCATCTATGGACAAAATCTTCAGTTCAAGCTCTTAGCAAACTTCAAGGTATAATGATAATACTTACTTTGATCTTAAGACATAGATGCTAAATGGTGAAAAGAAATGTTTTATAAATCCTTACTCAAGTTTTTCTAAGTTAAAAATTCATTTTTCACTTGAGTGCAATCGATTTGCATGTTAGTGCAATCGATTGCATGCTTCAATTTTTCAAATCTTTTGCTACTGTTTCACAGTGCAATCGATTTGCATATTAGTGCAATCAACTGCATGCTTAAAATTTTCAAAACATTTGCTTATGTTTTTCAGTGCAATCAATTGCACTCAATCAATTTTTTTCTACTGACTTCACATGCAATCGATTTACACTCTTGTGCAATCGATTGCATACTTAAAACTTTTGAAAATATAGCTGTTGAAACCCCGTGCAATCGATTTACACAAAGGGTGAAATCGATTTCATGCTGCACGATTTTGAAAAACAGCAGCTTTGCACATGCCTGTTCATAATACCTTTTCATGAAAACCTTTCACTCAATCTTGGCAATTGTTCATGATTCATTTACATAACTTTATGATGTTTCAAAAAGGTGCTATGAACATATAAATACTCATTTTCAAAATCTTTTTCAACACCTCTTCCAAATATATTTTCTGAATTTTCAAAATACAAACTCAAGCTTTTCTTCACTTTCATACATAAGTTTTCTGCACACTTTCACATATTGTTAACCAGAAAACTTTGAGCATTTTATCTTGAGTCATTATACATTATTATCATTGGAAGAGAAGATCATTCATTGATTAAATCACTCTAAGTGATCATTACTACTCAACTCACTCAAAACCAAATATTGATAGATACTTACTTATTTTTCCAGGATTGTTGGAAATAAGTTTAAGTGGTTTTTTAAATCTTGTCTTTCCAGGATTGTTGGATACAAGTGTAGTCACTTTGAGAGGATTGTTCTCATTGTTGACATAGTGAAAATCCAAGAGGATTGTTCTTGGATTTTTGGTAGTTCTTGTTTAAGTTTGCCACAATAAGGAAATCTCTTTCATGTTGAAAGGGAACTAGAGTACTCTCGGACTGTGAGGGGAACCAGGATATATCGCTTGTGTCTCTTTATTTTTCTGCACTTTACTCTTTCATAAACTCACCATAATCCATAAAAATAATATCCATCATCACTAAAACCAGAATTTTTTAAAGTACCTAATTCACCCCCCTCTCTTAGGCACACTTCGTACTTACAATTGGCATCAGAGCAGGTTATAGGTAACATGTTCCTCAAAGATCCAGAATGGCTTACGCAAATCAAAATCCCATTTTCAGAGATGGTGGTAGTAACAACAAGCCTCCTCTATTTTGTGGTGAATATTTTGACTTTTGGAAAATACGCATGAAGGCACATCTAGAAGCACAAGGAGAAGAAATATGGGATGCCGTCGAGAATGGTTCATTTACCCCTATAAAGGTAATCAATGGTGATGGCTCATCAAAGCCTAAAAGTGCATGGGACGAAGATGATAAGAAGAAGGTTCTCTATGATAAAAAGGCAATAAACCTTCTTCAAGGTGCACTTAGCATGGATGAATTCTTCTGTGTCTCGGCATGCAAAACAACAAAAGAAATATGGGATGCCTTGGTATAAACTCATGAAGGAACTGTTGAAGTTAAAAGATCAAGACTAAATACCCTGAGTATAGAATATGAATTATTTCGAATGCAACTCGGAGAAACCATTCTTGACCTACAAAAGAGATTTGTGCACTTGACAAATCATCTAAGTGCTCTTGGTAATACTTTGACGAATGATGAACTAAATCTAAAAGTACTTAGGTCCTTAACTAGGGAATGGCAACCAAAGGTAACGACAATTTCAGAAAAGAAAAGTCTCTCCTCCATGACGTCCGCAACATTGTTTGGGAAACTTCAAGAATATGAAACGTAACTCGGAAGACTTGAAAAACATGAAAATCAAGAGAAGAAATCCAAGAATATTGCTTTGAAGATAGATTCCAAGGAAGTTGAAAAGGAAGACAATCCGGAAGAAGATGAAAATTTCATGCTTCTTGTTAAAAGGCTTGGCAAGTTCTTTGATAGAAATGATAAATCCTTTTCTCATTCAAAAGGAAAGAAACAATTCAAGAAAAAGGAAGCTTCCACATCAACACAAGAAGTCACATGTTATGAATGTGGTAAGCAAGGTCATATCAAGCCGGATTGTCCGAAACTCTCCAAGAAAGGTGGCTACAAAAGCAAAAAGGGATTCAAGAACAAAAAGGCCTATTTTGCATGGGAGGATAATGAGATAAGTTCCTCATCCGATTCCGATAGTGATGAAAGTGCAAATCTAGCATTGATGGTCTCACACCATTCCGATGATGAAGACAATGAGGTTATTAATGAATTTTCTCTTTTTGATAGTGATGCACAAGGTGCTATAGATGAACTATTGAATGAATGCAAAATTCTGTATAAAAATATTTCATCACAAAAGAAAAAAATTTCATCCTTAGAAGAAAAATGTGAATTTATGGAAAAATATTTCAAAAAGAAAAACAAAAATTAAGTGATGAACAAAAACATAATTTTGTATGCAAAAATTGTGAATCACTCTCTTTCCAAATTGTCCAATTAAAAAGAGTCATTGGAAGATATTAAAAAGGCCAAATTAGATTGGAAGGTGTTCTTAGCCAACAAAGATACTCCAATGACAAAAGTGGTCTTGGATATTCAAAGTTTTCAAAACCGAGTTCTAATAAAACTATCTTTGTTAAGGCTAGTGATCAATCATCCAAAGAGAAAGTGAACAAACCTAAAATAGTTCATCAATATCCTAAAAAGAAAACATTTCCTAAGAAGAAATCTTATCCTTCTAGATATAGAAGTAACTTTGAACCTACTTGTTTTTATTGTGGTATTAAAGTCCATACACCTAATGCTTTCTATGTTAGAACCTTTAGTGTGGCAAGTGAGCATTATGTGTGGGTAAAGAAAGGCACTAATTACGAAGGACCCAAAGCAACTTGGGTACCTAACAAAACCTAATTTGTTTTGTAGGTATGCTTTAAGACCACATGCAATCTTTGGTATCTTGATAGTGGTTGTTCAAAGCATATGACGGGAGACATAAACCAATTTTCAAATCTAGTGCTAAAGGCCAAGGGTTTTGTCACTTATGGAGACAATAATAAGGGAAGAATTATTGGCAAAGGAAAAGTTGGTGCTCCACCTTTCACATCCATTGAAGATGTTCTTTATGTTGAAGGACTAAAGCACAACCTTCTTAGTATTAGCCAACTTTGTGACAAAGGCTTCAAGATCAAGTTCACCAAGGATGAATGCTTGATAGAAGACGAAGTCACACATGAGGTTATACTTAAAGGTAAAAGAATCAATAATATATTCATGATTTCCCTTGATGATCCATCTTTGAAGGTAAAATGTCTCATGGCAAACAACGATGATTCATGGTTGTGGCGCAAAAGAATTGCTCATATTCACATGGAACACTTGAATAAACTAATCAAGCATGATCTTGTCATTGGGTTACCTAAGAGAAATTTAGTCAAAGATAGACTCTGTGATGCTTGTCAAAAAGGGAAACAAACAAAATCAACTTTCAAATCTAAGAATATGGTGTCTACTACAAGGCCACTACAATTGTTACATATGGACTTATTTGGTCCATCAAGAACAAGAAGTTTAGGATATTATGTATATGCTTTGGTTATTGTTGACAATTTCTCTAAATATACTTGGACATTCTTTTTAGTGCAGACAAGTGATGCGTTTAAGGCGTTCAAGAAGAATGCCAAACAAATTCAAAATGAGAAGTCTCTAACAATTGCCTCCATAAGAAGTGATCATGGCGGAGAATTTCAAAATGCTCTATTTGAAGAATTTTATAGAGAACATAGAATATCTCACAACTTCTCGGCGCCAAGGACTCCTCAACAAAATGGAGTGGTAGAAAGAAAAAATAGGTCTCTTGTGGAACTTGCTAGAACGATGCTTAGCGATTCAAATCTTCCAAAATATTTTTGGGCGGATGCGGTGAGCATGACATGTTTTGTTAGAAATAGAGTTAACATAAGACCGATCTTGAAGAAAACTCCATATGAACTCTTCAAAGGGAGGAAACCAAACATTGCCTTCTTTCACATTTTTGGATGCAAATGCTTTGTCTTAAACAACGACAAAGATAACCTTGGTAAGTTTGATGAAAAATCCGATGAAGGTATTTTTCTTGGCTACTCTCTCTCTGGTAAGGCATATAGAATCTACAACAAAAGAACTTTAACAATTGAAGAATCAATGCATGTATCTTTTAATGAATCTAACCCCTCCAAGGAGAATAATATTGTTTGTGATAATGATGATGATGAAATACTAGAAGGTCCTCAAGAAAATACTTCCAAAGATCAACCAATTCAAAACGAAGAATCACCCCAACAAGAATCAAATCTCAATGATCTACCAAAAGAATGGAGAACTCATAGAGATCATCCTATCGATAAAGTAATTGGTGATATAAGTCAAGGTGTGTCAACAAGATTAAATCTCAAATATGCTTGCCTAAACATGGCGTTTGTCTCTCAAATTGAACCTTCCAAAGTTGATGAAGCCTTAGGCGACAACCAATGGATTATCGCTATGCAAGAAGAATTAAATCAATTTGAAAGGAATCAAGTTTGGGAACTTGTCCCTAGGCCAAGCAACAAACACATTATTGGAACAGGATGGGTGTTTAAAAACAAACTTGATGAAAATGGAATAATTGTTCGAAACAAAGCAAGGTTGGTAGCACAAGGCTACAATCAAGATGAAGGAATAGATTTTGAAGAAACTTTCGCTCCGATTGCAAGGTTAGAAGCTATTTGTCTCTTACTTGCCTATGCTTGTTCATTAAATTTTCAGCTTTTCCAAATGGATGTCAAAAGCGCATTCTTGAATGGATATATCACTGAAGAAGTCTATGTTAAGCAACCCCCGGGGTTCAAAGATTTCAAGAATCCATCTCATGTATTTAAATTGATAAAAGCTCTCTATGGATTGAAGCAAGCACCAAGGGCATGGTATGATCGTTTAAGTAACTTCTTATGCCAAAAAGGTTTTGAAAAGGGCAAAGTTGACAAGACTCTGTTTATCAAGAAAATCAAAGATGACACTTTGCTAGCTCAAGTCTATGTTGATGATATCATTTTCGGATCTTCAAACCAAGAAATGTGTGAAGAATTTTCAGCAATGATGCAAGGAGAATATGAGATGTCCATGAGGGTAAAATGAATTATTTTCTTAGACTTCAAATCAACAATTTTCTTACGTTTACTCTCATCTTCACATTCCATCATATGATCCAAATAATCCAGCTGCACCTCCACAACATTACACAGAAACCCCTCTACAACAACAATTTCCGAATCAAGGATCTTGGTCCTATAACAACCGGGACATGCATTAACCATAAAGTTTTGTCAAACTCTATTTTCTGTTATGTCCTTGTCCTGTTATTCTATGTTTTGTTTGTTGTTAAATTTCGTTGTAATCGTTAGACAATTTGTGTTGCATGTTTAATTAAAGTTTTCCTCGAAATATTGCTTTATTACTGCTTGTTTTGTGCATCTTTCCCTTCTTTTTGATAATGTCAAAGGGGGAGAAGGATGTGGTACTTTATGCTTGTACATTTCCTTGTCTTAATTTTTTTTAAGGTACTCTTCAACCAAGATGAACAAATACAAAGGATTCCAACCTTCTCATACATAAGGGGAGTTATGCATCTTAGGGGGAGAATCTCTTTCCGGAAATTACAACGCATCAAGCAAGATAGTTTGTCATCATCAAAAAGGGGGAGAATGTAAAATCAAGCTTCTCATTTCCCTCGTGTGTTTTCCCTCAAATTCATTCCTAAAGACATGTTTTGGGCGGATGCGGTGAGCATGACATGTTTTGTTAGAAATAGAGTTAACATAAGACCGATCTTGAAGAAAACTCCATATGAACTCTTCAAAGGGAGGAAACCAAACATTGCCTTCTTTCACATTTTTGGATGCAAATGCTTTGTCTTAAACAACGACAAAGATAACCTTGGTAAGTTTGATGAAAAATCCGATGAAGGTATTTTTCTTGGCTACTCTCTCTCTGGTAAGGCATATAGAATCTACAACAAAAGAACTTTAACAATTGAAGAATCAATGCATGTATCTTTTAATGAATCTAACCCCTCCAAGGAGAATAATATTGTTTGTGATAATGATGATGATGAAATACTAGAAGGTCCTCAAGAAAATACTTCCAAAGATCAACCAATTCAAAACGAAGAATCACCCCAACAAGAATCAAATCTCAATGATCTACCAAAAGAATGGAGAACTCATAGAGATCATCCTATCGATAAAGTAATTGGTGATATAAGTCAAGGTGTGTCAACAAGATTAAATCTCAAATATGCTTGCCTAAACATGGCGTTTGTCTCTCAAATTGAACCTTCCAAAGTTGATGAAGCCTTAGGCGACAACCAATGGATTATCGCTATGCAAGAAGAATTAAATCAATTTGAAAGGAATCAAGTTTGGGAACTTGTCCCTAGGCCAAGCAACAAACACATTATTGGAACAAGATGGGTGTTTAAAAACAAACTTGATGAAAATGGAATAATTGTTCGAAACAAAGCAAGGTTGGTAGCACAAGGCTACAATCAAGATGAAGGAATAGATTTTGAAGAAACTTTCGCTCCGATTGCAAGGTTAGAAGCTATTTGTCTCTTACTTGCCTATGCTTGTTCATTAAATTTTCAGCTTTTCCAAATGGATGTCAAAAGCGCATTCTTGAATGGATATATCACTGAAGAAGTCTATGTTAAGCAACCCCCGGGGTTCGAAGATTTCAAGAATCCATCTCATGTATTTAAATTGATAAAAGCTCTCTATGGATTGAAGCAAGCACCAAGGGCATGGTATGATCGTTTAAGTAACTTCTTATGCCAAAAAGGTTTTGAAAAGGGCAAAGTTGACAAGACTCTGTTTATCAAGAAAATCAAAGATGACACTTTGCTAGCTCAAGTCTATGTTGATGATATCATTTTCGGATCTTCAAACCAAGAAATGTGTGAAGAATTTTCAGCAATGATGCAAGGAGAATATGAGATGTCCATGATGGGTAAAATGAATTATTTTCTTAGACTTCAAATCAACAATTTTCTTACGTTTACTCTCATCTTCACATTCCATCATATGATCCAAATAATCCAGCTGCACCTCCACAACATTACACAGAAACCCCTCTACAACAACAATTTCCGAATCAAGGATCTTGGTCTTATAACAACCGGGACATGCATTAACCATAAAGTTCTGTCAAACTCTATTTTCTGTTATGTCCTTGTCCTGTTATTCTATGTTTTGTTTGTTGTTAAATTTCGTTGTAATCGTTAGACAATTTGTGTTGCATGTTTAATTAAAGTTTTCCTCGAAATATTGCTTTATTACTGCTTGTTTTGTGCATTTTTCCCTTCTTTTTGATAATGTCAAAGGGGGAGAAGGATGTGGTACTTTATGCTTGTACATTTCCTTGTCTTAATTTTTTTAAAGGTACTCTTCAACCAAGATGAACAAATACAAAGGATTCCAACCTTCTCATACATAAGGGGAGTTATGCATCTTAGGGGGAGAATCTCTTTCCGGAAATTACAACGCATCAAGCAAGATAGTTTGTCATCATCAAAAAGGGGGAGAATGTAAAATCAAGCTTCTCAAATGAACTTTTGTTTTGATGAAGACAAACCATGATTGACAAAGAAGGCAAAGATTTTTTGATCAAGCTTAAAGCATCTATGGAGAAAATCTTCAGTTCAAGCTCTTAGCAAACTTCAAGACATAATGATAATACTTACTTTGATCTTAAGACATAGATGCTCAATGGTGAAAATAAATGTTTTATAAATCCTTACTCAAGTTTTTCTAAGTTAAAATTTCATTTTTCACTTGAGTGCAATCGATTTGCATGTTAGTGCAATCGATTGCATGCTTCAATTTTTCAAATCTTTTTCTACTGTTTCTCAATGCAATCAATTTGCATATTAGTGCAATCGATTTCATGCTTAAAATTTTCAAAACATTTGCTTCTGTTTCTCAGTGCAATTGATTTACATCGCTTGTGCAATCGATTGCACTCAATCAATTTTTTGCTACTGACTTCACATGCAATCGATTTACACTCTTGTGCAATCGATTGCATGTGAAGTCAGTAGCAAAAAATTGATTGAGTGCAATCAATTGCACAAGCGATGCAAATCAATTGCACTGAGAAACAGAAGCAAAAATCGATTGCACACTTAAAACTTTTGAAAATATAGCTGTTGAAACCTCGTCCAATCGATTTACATAAAGGGTGCAATCGATTGCATGCTGCACGATTTTGAAAAACAACAGCTTTGCACATGCCTGTTCATAATACCTTTTCATGAAAACCTTTCACTCAATCTTGGCAATTGTTCATGATTCATTTACAGAACTTTATGATGTTTCAAAAAGGTGCTATGAACATATAAATACTCATTTTCAAAATCATCTTTAACACCTCTTCCAAATATATTTTCTAAATTTTCAAAATACAAACTCAAGCTTTTCTTCACTTTCATACATAAGTTTTCTGCACACTTTTACATATTGTTAACCAAAAAATGTTAAGCATTTTATCTTGAGTCATTGTACATTATTATCATTGGAATATAAGATCATTCATTGATTAAATCACTCTAAGTGATCATTACTACTCAACTCACTCAAAATCAAATATTGATAGATACTTACTTATTTTTCCAGGATTGTTGGAAATAAGTTTAAGTGGTTTTTTAAATCTTGTCTTTCCAGGATTGTTGGATACAAGTGTAGTCACTTTGAGAGGATTGTTCTCATTTTTTAAATAGTGAAAGTCCAAGAGGATTGTTCTTGGTCCAAGAGGATTGTTCTTGGCTTTTTGGTAGTTCTTGTTTAAGTTTGCCACAATAAGGAAATCTCTTTCATGTTGAAAAGGGACTGGAGTACTCTCGGACTGTGAGGGGAACCAGGATATATCGCTTGTGTCTCTTTATTTTTCTGCACTTTACTCTTTCATAAACTCACCATAATCCAGAAAAATAATATCCATCATCACTAAAACCTGAATTTTTTAAAGTACCTAATTCACCCCCCCTCTTAGGCGCACTTCGTACTTACACAATTTGTAGGAAAATCGAGGAACAAATAGGGACCATGATCTTTATGATGATTTTGAATCGCAGGTCATTGCTAAGATATCCCTACGTTCGAGGGACACGACCATTATTTCTGTGGCAACCAAGTGGGGCAAACCCTAGAAGTGAACATGTGCAAGTGTGTTTTTTTCAATTAATCATCTTTGCACAATTAGGATTATCTACCATTTTAAAGTTTTTTGTCTTTCCATTCAATCGTATTATCCATACATCTAGCAGTTTAATAGTTGCGGAAATTAAAGAGTGCGAGAATTTAAAGACCTAACTATTACAGGGCTTTTGGGCAGATACACAGATATTTGACTGAAAATAAAGATGCGGAAATTAAAATCATAATTAATCTATTACAAACTTGAAAAAATTACAATAATTTGAATTAAAAGAAATTAAAGATGCGCGTGACGAATTAAGTACGGGAATAAAGTCTGAGTCCTAAAAAATCTAATCAATTAAAGAGAAAATAGTTTTTTTGCATTTTTATTGTTGAGAAAAATATTTGAAATCTTAACCTAATTTGTCTAATTAATTTTAATTATAAAAAATAATGTGAATTAATCTAATTAAGCTAATTATTTAATAGCAATTAAATATTTTATGAAAGAAAAGAAAACTAAATTTAAATTTAAATTTTTTATGATTTTCTGGTTTTATGATTTAATTTTAAAAAAATGATTTTTATTGTGAAAATAATTAAAATAATAAATTAAAAGAAAAACAAATAAAAAGAATAGAAAGAAAAAGAGATGGGCCTGATGTTATAAGTAACCAAGGGGGTGTATTTCCAAATATACGTTAGGCCCAAAATTGGTGGCCCAGAGTCTGGCGCCTGATCCGCTGGGACCATCTTCTGAGGGTTCATGGTGGACCTGCATATGTTGAGCGTTGGATCTGTTATGGTGATGATCCAATAGAAGGATCTGGGGCACGTGCCAAGTATTGGGAAGGTGAGATACACCGGATCTGCAATCAAATTGTTAGAAAATAAAAATGTCAAACCTAGGTCTCGAACCCTGGACTCTCGCCTCCCATACGTTCCTCCTTACCACCAGACCAAGTTGTCATTCGTTGAGATATATGACAAAATAATAATATAATGGAAACAAAACTTCATGCCCAAAACACGCGCGTGAATTTAAATGGACCAATGGAAGTCAGCCACGTAATTGTCTCTTTCCTCAGGACTGTTGTTTTTAGAAAGAGCTTTTACCTACGGACGATCTCGTCACTATAGGCTATAATGACGGTTTTTGTGCGTGGCTACAAACCTCTAAACATAAAAAATGCAGCACAAGTAATATCAATCCCAACCAAGGGAAATGGTCAATAGGAAATAACCCCCTGAGTGCTATGGTACCCATAATTTGGGCCAATTTTCCCTAGAGAAGGAAACCCCAAATTCGAGCTCATGAACCCTAGCCATGGCAAATGTCCATACCTGCACTCAAACTCCAATCAAAGCATTCCAGTATGTTGCAAATATGATAACAAACATAGATATATAATCAAAACATGTTTATGATGCAAGAATCATTGTAACCGAATTTTGAAAAAAAGGGCAAATAGTGAAGGTGCTAGCGCGTGATTCTTGATACTTCAGGCCTTGGTAATGCTTGTAATCGCTTCAGAGGATGTCCAGGAATATGTTTTGATTCTTGGAATGGCTTGAAACGGCCTGTAATGAAAGATTCGATCTGCACTTTTTCACAAAAAAAGTTGAACTTTATTCTTGTTCTTAGGAGGCAGGTTGCGCGTGTGTTCTCTTTTTTAGGGTTCACAAAGCTTCTCTATAAGTAATGAATCCAATTAGGTCAATAAAAATTGGAAAGAATCAAAAGATTGATGGCCTTGAAGTTTTGATTCAAATCTTTCCAAAATTGGATATATTCTCTTCTTTTTAAAACTTGCATGATTTATTTGATCATTGTCAGCATATGAGATCTATAATTCAATGCAAAACAAATCCTATTCCACAAATTTGATTTAATTTGATTTTATTTGAATTTATTTGATTTTAAATGAATAAAAATCAAAATAAATTAAATAAACAAAAATAAAAAGGCATGGAGGGTCTCATATGTCATGGACCATGCTAGGAATGAGATTCAATCTTTAAAAAATGGGCCCATGTGGAAAAAATGCAATTTTGGGCATTGTTGACTTTGGGAAAATTTCCAAAAATGGCCAACTTTGACAATGCATATCTCTCTCAATTTTGACCCTTAGAGGGTGTTCCTTGAATTTTTAGAAAGCTTAGGATTTCCCCTAAGCAACCTCTTTGGTTTCATCTCAATTGGATCTTCCATGTTCATGTAAGGAGCTTTGACCCAAAAGGTGTTTTTGTTGGCTTTTTGGAATGACCTATAATGTATGAATTCATATCTTTCCATGAGCATATTTCTTTGACTTGAGGACTGAAGATGAGTTGTAGGGAACTAAATTATCTTCAAAATGAGCCTTGGATGAGAAATTTCTGATAAAGTATGAAAAAGTTATGCTTGGTCAAAGTTTGGTTGACTTTTCCTGAGAAACCCTAACTTAGCAACTTTTGAGTTTTGATGAATTAGGAGCATTCCTTGGGGAATCATGATCAACCCTTGATCAAATGATGGATATCACTTCAAAATGTTGATGTTGACCAAAAATATTGAAATTTGACTGTATGTGGGCCACAATTGACTTTTGACCTAATATAGTTGATTTTTAAGCATCTGAGCAGTTGACTGAGCAAACTTCTTGTGCAAGGCATGAAACTTGACATGTATGGTCTTGAGTACATATTAGGACTATGGAGAGCATATGAGGCCTTTCGAGTTCCCCCATCTTGATGAAAATGGAAACCCTAGTTGGAGGTTCATTGCTTTAGGAGAGAGTTTATCTAGTCAACTCTTGGGCATCCTTGAGCAAATTGAGGATCTCAATGAACATATGTTGAGTAAAATGGGAGGGAAAAATTTGGGGTACAACAGCTGACCCTGTTCAATCTTCTTAAGCCTGAGGATGTAGATTGGCTGGTCTGCCTTTCATGATCCGAAGGTAGAAGATGATTGAACAATAGAGTGCCCAGAAATTTGCACTCGCATGGAGTAATACTGAATGGTGATATCAGGAATGGGCTTACAGATGCTATTTGGAAGTTGACAGAGAATCGTTAGAAATGGGCTTAAAGATGCCATCTAAAAAGATATCAATCGCATAAGAGATTCCTTTGCGAGAAACTCTGTACCTGCTGTTGAGGAGGATTTCGTCGGGGAATGTTGATTTACGTCCTGGAAAATGGAATATAGGAGCTTCGGTTGTCCGTTACTCCCTAGAAAATTGACTCCTGATTAAGGAGGTGGAAGTAAACTGCATATCTGGTTAGTATCCAGGCTGCATAACAACTTACTGGGGAAATGTGAAATCGACCGTATCTGGTCGGGTCCAGGTCTTACAGTGTTGTAAACTGTTGTCTGGAGATAAAGGAGAAGAAACCTGGATAGTAGGGTTACTTCGAAATGAGAGACTGGATAGTAGGGCTATTAGAAGGAACCTGGATAGTAGGGTTTCTTCGGGATGAAAGCCTGGATAGTAGGGTTATGAGAAGGAACCTGGATAGTAGGGCTGCTTCGGGATGAAAGCCTGGATAGTAGGGCTATGGGAAGGAACCTAGATAGTAGGGATGCTTTGGGATGAAAGCCTGGATAGTAGGGTTATGAGAAGGAACCTGGATAGTAGGGTTACTTTGGGATGAAAGCCTGGATAGTAGGGCTTTGAGAAGGAACCTGGATAGTAGGGCTGCTTCAGGATGAAAGCCTGGATAGTAGGGCTATGAGAAGGAACCTGGATAGTAGGGTTACTTCGGGATGAAAGCCTGGATAGTAGGGCTATGAGAAGGAACCTGGATAGTAGGGTTACTTCGAAGGGATCATGTAGATTGGTTGACCCGTTTGGTTTCGGGAACTGAGTTTCCATTAGTTGTCTGCAGACGTGACTTGTATAACTGCTGGATTTATTGGAGATAATTGTCTTTCCTAAAAAGATAACAGGGTTAATTATATGCAATGCATTGTGAGATGATGTTCTCAAAATAAATGAGATTACGCTGCATGTGATATGTATGTGCATGTCATGATGTATGAACATGAAATGCTATTGTGACATATCCGAGTCTGGGAAAAGAAATCCCTGACTGCTGTTGGAGAGTATAGCATTTCTGACTGTTGTGGAGGACTGTGGTTCTTCTTACTTCTGCTGGGGATGGTGAACGGAAATGACTATGTTGGAGATTTACTCCTTGTTGTTTGTGAATATTCAGTCAGGGAGAGACTTCGTTTGAGAATAACTCTGCGGGGAAATAACTCTGTTGGAAGATGAACTTCCATAGCTGAAGTAATAAGC
Organism: Vicia faba; assembly: GCA_948472305.1. Taxonomy (NCBI): domain Eukaryota; kingdom Viridiplantae; phylum Streptophyta; class Magnoliopsida; order Fabales; family Fabaceae; genus Vicia; species Vicia faba. The sequence goes on along the minus strand of OX451737.1, from coordinate 1,694,490,191 downwards.
TATGTTGGGGATTGAGCTTCTGTATTCAGAGAAATAAACTCTGCTTGGGGAGATAAAAATTTATGGCCCACTTGCAATTATGAAATTCGGCTGGGGGATATAGATGTCAGGTTTCTGGATGACCCTGGCTGGGGAGATTACTTCATGTTTTGGGAAAGCTGATATCAAATTCCTTGATTGCTTTTACTCTGTGGGGAGTACAGATGCTACGAGGTCGTATGCACTGATGATTATGTTTCAAAATTGTCTACACCTCGGTACCTGCTGGACAGAGTAACTGTCGGGTTTGACATTTCTTGTTTTTGCCCTGTTTCTTAAGTTACGAGCAATTGTATTTTCGTTTCTTATGTAAATATTTATGAGTAGTAATCATATTCAAATGAATATGTCAAGAATAAATCATTGGACGTTCTTACCAAACAAAACAGAAAGGGAAAAAATTCAGTTTTTGTAAAAATGATTTGTATTGATTTTTCGAAGTTGGCCTGTAATAGGAATTTTTGTACAAGGAGACTGATGCTCTAGTAAGAGAACGCCGCCATGAAAATAGAAGCTATCAAATATTGTGTAAAAATAAAACAACTATGTGAAACAATCCCATTGGGTTCCAACTCTGCTATTGCCCCTATGTCTTTGAGCGTCTCATCACTTTGCTGCTTGACCGAAACTGATTAGATTGATCGGTGTCGTTCAAGCTTGATAGTTGATAATAAGGTCTGATCGCAAGGTAATCCAATGGGACATAGTGATACGCTTTACATCCCTAACTTTTTCCTGGACCGCCCTTTCGGGTTTTTAGTCCACCGGGATACCCTTTTTGCCAAAGCCGCCTTTTCAGGTTTTCGGCTTGCCGGATGTACAAACGTTTTTCATTTTCATCCCTTATTTTGGTCGAACCCTTTTGGTTCGTCGGGAAGCCCTTATTTTTGCCTAGGCCCGTCAACCTAGCGGGTCTTTTATCATGCGTAGTATCTTTTCACTATGTCTGCATTGACAGGGTGAGGAAGGTCGTCACCGTCCATGGTTGTTAGAATCATGGCTCCACCAGAGAAAATGTTTTTAATTATAAATGGCCCTTTGTATGTGAGAGTCCATTTTCCCCTGGGATCACCTTGCGGAAGTATGATGCGCTTTATTACCAGATCTCCGAATGGATATTCCTGACGTATAAATTTTTTGTTGAAAGCCTTGATCATCCACTTTTGATACGTCTGACCATGGCAGACAACAGTAAGTCTCTTCTCGTCGATCAGATTTATTTGATCAAGTCGATTCTGGATCCAGTCGTCTTTGTTTAAACCCGCATCTTTCATAATCCTTAAAGAAGGAATCTGGACCTCGATGGGTAGGACTGCCTCCATGCCGTATACTAGAGAGTAGGGTGTTGCCCCTGTCGACGTCCGTGCTGAGGTACGGTACCCATGAAGAGCGAATGGTAACATCTCATGCCAATCTTTGTATGTCACCGTCATCTTCTGTATGATCTTTTTAATGTTTTTGTTAGCCGCTTCGACAACGCCATTCATCTTCGGCCGGTAGGGAGAAGAGTTATGATGTTGTATCTTGAATTGCTTACAGAGTTCGGTGATCATCGTGTTTTTGAGATTTGTACCATTATCGGTGATAATTCTCTCTGGCAAACCATACCGACAGATTAGGTTATGCTTAATAAACCGCACCACAACATTCTTGGTAACGGTAGCAAAGGAAGCAGCCTCAACCCATTTCGTGAAGTAATTGATGGCTACCATGACGAAGCGATGCCCATTGGAAGCGGTAGGCCTGATTTCTCTGATCATGTCAATGCCCCACATTACAAAGGGCCACGGAGCTGTCAAGACATTCAAGGGAACCTGAGGCACATGCACCTTATCAGCATAAATTTGGCATTTATGAAAATTTCGGGAGTGCTGATAACAATCTGCTTCCATAGTGGACCAGTAGTATCCTACTCGTAGGATTTTCTTAGCCATGGTATGTCCACTTGAATGGGTTCCGAAGGTACCCTCATGTAGATCTGTCATAATCCTTCTCAGAAACTTTTTGTCATTGACAGATGACTCTTAGGGATACTCTTGCGTCTTGAGGTATTTAGTCACTTCATGAAACCAGGGTTTGTCTGCCACTTCTTTGGTATCAATCTCACAACAACGCTCTGGTTCATCCAACTTCTCAATGGTGATTCAGGGAGCTTCGTTGTCCCACTTGACTTTCAACATGGAAGACATGGTAGCTAGCGCGTCCGCTAACTGATTCTCCTCTCGTGAGAAATGTTCAACGGTTACCTCCTCAAAGTGTGGAAGCAATGTCAGCACTTGCTCTTTGTATGGGATGAGACTTGTATGCTTCGTATCCCATTCGCCCTTGATCTGACTTATCACCAAGGCTGAATCCCCGAAAATGCTCAAGAACTTGATCCTCGTGTCAATAGTAGCTTTGAGACCCATAATGCAAGCTTCATACTCTGCCATGTTGTTAGTGTAGTTGAAACATAGTTGGGAAGTGAAAGGAGTATGACAGCTGTTGTAACCCACAATTTCCCTCTCATTTATCAAATATTTTCTCACAAAGATCTCTCTTGGTTCAAGACTGCACTAGGATTGATCAACTCAAGACACCTCCTTAAGCACTGATGACCAAAATTAGGGTTTTAGATTGCACAAGGATAATTGAAATTTCAATGCTTCATATGAATTTCATGGATCATTATGGACCCCCAATATTACTCATGTTAGGTTTCAAGCCTTGGATCACACTTTTGCTCAGTCAATTGAGCTGTTGACCTAAAAATCAACAGTATTGGGAAAAAAGTCAACTATGGCCAATTTACAGTAAAACTTCATAATTTTTTATCCAAATCAACATTATAAACTCATATGTATCATTTGATCAAGTTTGGACCATAATTCCTCAAGAAATTTGATCAAATCATCAAAAGGGCAAAATGGTCAAAATTAGGGTTTTGATTGAGAATGGGCAATTTCTGATTTTTGACCTAGCAAATGATCAATTGGTTTGAATCATGATCTCAAGAGTTCAATTGTATCATTTTTACCTAATGGCATGACCTAAAACATTTCTCAAGATCAATTGGATTGATAGTGAATTCTCAGTCAACTGATCAAAAGTCAATTGTACACTGAAAAGTCAAACTTTGACTTTTTGGTCAAAATCCAATGTCAAAGATCACAATTCATCAAAATATGTAAAAATATTAAACTTATGCATCAATAAATCAAAAAGTCAAGATTTCATTTTGAAAAGTCAAAGTTTTCTAACTTAGAAATTTTTCTAAGTGTTTAAAACTTCATATTTTTTCACAACTTTGAGCCAATTTTTCACCATGATGCAAGATGATTCAAAAGAAACTCTCAACATGAAAGTTGTATATTTCCATGATATATACAACATTTCTTTAAAAAACTTCTCCTAAAAATGCTTGGATCTCAAGTTATTAATTCATAAAGTCATGGTCTTGAAATTAAACACTTAGTGAAATTTTGCCCTAATTTAGGCAGGATTTTGACCTAACTTCATGGCACTTTTTCATATAGTTCCAAATGTAATTTCCAAAAGTGATTCAAATAGGGGTTGTATAGGACATTACAAGCTTTCCAAAATGTCCAAGAACTCCTTGAGATCATTCTTGAGCAGGGAGAATCGAAGAGAGGAAGTTAGGGTTTTCAGACTTGAATTACAAGTCATTTTTTGATGAACACATGAACCAAATCCATGCTAGGCTGCATAATATTTTCTTTGCAGGCCTCAAACTTGTTTGTCACTCCATAATTAAATTTTTACACAACTGTTAGAGCTTTGATCCAAGCAATTGAGATATTATCCAAGTTGCATTTCCATTAATGGCACAAAGTTAACATTGCCATTCTTGTAACACAAGCTTTTTGCATAAAGTCCATTCTTGAGCCTCTAACTTGTTCCTTCTGATCACACTCCATCCATAAAGTTAGAAGCAAGCTTGTTCAAAGCATAACCACTCTATGAACCAAGTACAAGGCATAGAAACTTGTTTTGTCAACAAATCACATGTTGAGCTTAAACATGTAAATTTGAATTCTGATCAACTAGAGCACTCCAAACTTGTTGCTTATACATAGAGTCACTATTTTTGAGCTAAGACACGAGTTTTAGCACCCTGAAACACTCCCAAATTTTCTCTAGCCAGAAATTGCACAAAAAACTCCATTGATACACAGTTCTGACCTTAAACTTGTATCTCTCATTTCCCTCGTGTGTTTTCCCTCAAATTCATTCCTAAAGCTTCCTTACATCAAATATATTCCATCCTTGTCATTGGTTTGAAACTGTAACTCCATCTTCATCATCCTCCATAACAAAAAATAGAGGTCTGCAACTTGACTTCTCCAGACCATTCTAGCCATCCATTGTTCAAGCAAACCATTGCATTAGCTTCCTGGGGACTTGAGGAAGCTAGCCTGATCATCACCACTGCCTGAAACAAGCTCAAATCCATTTCACGATTTCCAGTTTTGAGGTATTTTCTTGAACTTCTATCTTCATGTTTAGGCATTATTAGGCTTGCATTTGTGAAGATAAAATGTATACATCATTACCCTGAAACTATACATGTCCATAGATTTCATTTATTTTGATTGAGCTAGGAGAATTTTGAGTTTGAACTTTCTGAAATATTTAGGTCAGAATTTGGTACTTTTAGGAATTCTCATTCATCTTTGATTTATAGCTTATGATATTTATATGGTTGGATTCGTGTGACAAAATGGAGCAATTTTCATGTTTACATTTTTGCAAATGGTTGAGAAATGATCAAGTTACAGATCCTTTGCCTGGAGGTTGAAGATGAAGTGTAATCAGGGTGCGTTTTATGTTATATATTTATCCTTTCACACAAGTTAACAGATGTATCACCACCCCAGTGGTTAAAGCGTGCGCCTGTGACTATGAGGTCCTGGGTTCAAGCCCTAGCGTGACCTTTATTTTCTATTTTTTCACTTCTTTGACATTTTTTTGTTTGTTTGCAATGCACGGGCTTTCAACATTTGGGCCTTTTGTTTTTTTTCTTTTACTGACTCTGATTTGCTTGTGCACCCCTGGCCTAAATTTCTTTAATTATTTTCTTTTTTTTCTTATTTTTCTTATTTTTGTTTTTATTTCTTTTCTTCTTGAATATTTTTATTATTATTATTATTATTATTATTATTATTATTATTATTATCATTTTTATTAATAAAAAAAATCCAAAAATATTTTATTTATTATTTATACTTATATATTTTGTTTCTTATAAAAAATAAAAAGACTAAAAACATTTTCTTAAACAAATTAATTTCTTTTTTTCTTAAATAATTAATTTTTTAGACTTAGGTTAAATTATTATATTATTTTCTTAATTAAAATTAATTTATAACTTAGGTTTCTTTTTTTAACTAATTTTCATATTATTTTTAATTTAAAACCTTTTCATAAAAAACCCTACAAAATCCTTTTTAAGTTAATTTCTTTTCTTAATTAGTTTAAGTTATTTTATTCAATTTTCATTAATTATTTTCTTAATTAGGTTTAGGTTATAAACCCTTTCATAAAAATCAAACAAAATCATTTCTTTTCCATTTATCTCCTTGTATATTTATTTAATTATTGTACATTTATTCAATATGGTTGTAATAGTTAATCAGGTTTAATTTTCTTGCAATCCCCATTTGTTAATTTGTACAACCCCTCCCCTAATGATGTAATAGCGTAGTAATTTTACTTTTCGCAATTTATCGCTTTATATAAATGCTAGTAATTAGGACTTGTATGGAAAGATAAAATTAACAAGTAGCAAACCCTAATCAAAGACTAAACAAAGCATGAAAATCAATACACTTGCACACAAGCACGCCTAGGGTAAAATCCACTCGGTTGCCTTACAAAAAATGACCATATTATGCATGTGAGGTATCTTAGCAAAGACAAGAAAATTACAAGATCATAGTCCCTCGATGACGCTATCAAAAGTTGCCTTTCAAAATGATCTTAGTCCCTAAAGAAAAATGCTAAGATACCTTGCAACATTGCTAATCATGGTTATATGATGACCCATGCCCGTCCCGTTTACATCCAAAGATAGGGTTACTTACCAAATCAATGGTAAGATAACAATGTTAAAGGAGAAAGGAAATGAACATGAAAGACTTTTGAGTAGGTAGAACGTTCCTAGTTACTTGCCTCCTTTCAAAACAAAAACATCCTTTCTATTTTCAAAACAAACACCAACACTTTCAAAATCTCTTTCAAAACTTGAAAACATTTTCAAAAGATCAACATCTTTGTATACATTCTTACGAACGAGAATCATTACAAAGTTTGCCTAAACAATGGCCTCTTTTCAAAAATACTTTTAAAACCACACAAAGCACAATTTCAAACAAAAGCAAGTGATCTAGCAAGTAACTAAGAACCCATGGAAAACCATGGATGAAATGGTAATAATACCTTCCCTTTTCATAATCTACCCCCCGGACTCAAGAAATAATCTCAAAGGTATTTCCTGTGCTTTTTCACCTTTCCTTTTGGATAAAAGAAAAGTTGGTGGTGACTCTTTCTAACTGCAACATTTGCGATCAAACGCAAAACACCCTAGTCAGTTCTCCCACCGTATCACAGAACTAGCGATTCTGATGGGGAGAATTCTAAAAGTGGGGTTACCTTAGGGTTAGATCACATTTTCTAGCTTTCTTTGTTTGACTTGTATGCTTTACATTTTGGTTCTTTGTTTGGGTTTGAATCCTCTACCCAGATGTGAGGTACCTTATAGGTAAGTAGAAATACATTGTGGAAACTGTGTAAGATATACCAACATGGTCTAAGAAATAGCTATGTTAGTACGACATGTTTGTGGGTACCGGTAGCCCTTGATTAGTCAAGGAGAATACGGGACCGCTGAGTGATGTCATGAAGCACTAATGAACTTTTTAGAACCTTTACTTGACCAACTTGGCCATTAGGACGTAGTGAGATGACCGACTTTGGTGCAGTCTGAAGTTGGTAGATACTCGATACTACACCCATTGAGGTTTGGTTTTTTGGGATATTTCGGTTGCCATTAAAGAGTCTTGCGCTGAAACAATGACCAAAGAAACAAATCATTGATATTGAGCTCCTTAGAACCCGGTTAATATTAATAGGACAGGCTTGAGCCAACTAAAATTCAAGAGGGTACTTACCTATAAGACTCCATGCAAGCCTAAACCTAAGGACTTGTTTGCTTTGTTTGTATATACATACTTGTACATAACATCATAAACATCATAACATCATACTCATACTCACTAACCATTTCAAGGATCTTGGGATTTATCTTTGTTCTGTTTTATAGGACATGGATTCTATTCGCAGGAAAACTATTCAAGTCAACCTTGTAAGGATCCCTCCTATACTTAAAGAGCTAGCATCAAGGATTCCTGAAAATTCTCCATTTACTGAAAGACATGGTCGCCTACTAAACTTGGTCACCTCCAACACTGACAAAGACATGATGAAGGTGCTCTTTCAGTTCTTTGATCCTTTACACCATTGCTTCACATTTCCCGATTATCAACTTGTGCCAACTTTGGAAGAATTCTCCCAACTCTTGAGGATTCCCATTCTCAATCAACTACCTTTCAAAGGTACAGAAAGAAATCGAAAGCCAGAAGAGATTGCTCAAGCTCTACACTTGCAACCATCTGATATCACAACTAATTGGGAAACAAGGAGTGGTGTCAAGGGCTTCCTAGCAAAGTCCTTGTTTGAGAAAGCCAAAAACTGTTGGAACTCTTTGGATTTGCAAGCTTTTGAGGAAATTGTGGCTCTCCTCATCTATGGGATGGTTTTGTTTCCAAATCTTGACCAACTCATAGATGTGAACACCGTCAAAATCTTCATGTCTCGTAACCCGATGCCTACTTTGCTAGGAGACATCCTACATTCCTTTCACACTCGCACTATGAGGAAAAGAGGTATCCTTATGTGTTATACTCCTCTTTTGGCAAGATGGTTTATTTTGCGTCTCCCCCAATCTGTAATGAAGAACGAGCAAGGTTCAAGGTGGTCACATAGGTTGATGACGCTCAAACATTCAGACATTCATTGGTGTTCCCGATCCATAGAGAATGTTACTATTGTCGACCATTATGGAGAATTCCCTAATTTCCATTTACTTGGTATTAGAGGAGGTATCACCTACAACCCCTGCTTAGCCTTAAGACAGTTTGGTTACGCCCGAAGGGATGGCCCACATAAGATGCTCATTCAAGGTTTGGTATTTGACTACGAGAACGACGATCAAGGTCATCGCCAGAGGTTTATCCGAGCTTGGAGGATGTTGAATAAGGTAGATAGCAAGACATTGGGTCATAAGAATTCCATCGCTCTTGAGCCTTACCTCAAATGGGTACGAGCTCGTGCTCAAATCCTTATGATGCCTTATCCCTCCATTCTCCCAGTAATCATAGAGCTTATTATGGAAGGAGATGTTCCATACACAGTCCTGCATCCTGACATGCCCACCTATCTTGAAGACTTACAAATGGGTTGGATACAACTTAAGGGGGAGCGAGACACTTTTGAAGCCCAATTCTATGCCAGCGAGAAGAAGGTTTTGGAACTCACTAAGCAACTTCACGAGGAGCGGAGCCTGAATGCCTACATCGCGCCAAAGAGGATGCGTACAACTTTTTTATCTTAGATTTTTTGTAATTATTTGTAAGCCCCAAAGAGGCATAATTTACTCAAGCTCTGATTTATTAATATGACGTGTGTTCTCTTTTTGGTCTAAAGCAATTTTAAATCTCTAAGTTCCTTGAAATCATTGCATATGCATTTACCATTCATCATAATATAAGCAGGTTTCTTACGACAAGTCTCCTCATCTTTCTACTATTTATTTTAGTAAGATGGATCTCGAGCAGACGGTAAAGGACCTTCAAGCACAGAATGCTGAGTTTCAGCAGTTGTTCTTAACTCTAGCCAAAGGACAAGAAGATCTAAAAACCTTGCTAATTGAAGAACAGAAGAAGAAAAAGAAAGTAACTGGAGTTATGAATATGGGAAGAAGATTCCAAGGACAAGCAAGAAGGACCCTAGACTTTGCAACGTCATCTGGTGAAAAAGACAATCAAGATGGGAAAGGCAAGGAAGCAGTTTTCCAGCAAGAGTCCGAAGAGGAAGAAGAGGAGGATTACTCTAAAGAGCAGTATCCCCCATCCGACGATAAATACAAGCATATGGAAGAACGACTAAGCGCAATGGAAATCCAGAGAGTTCCTGGGCTAGACTTTGAGGAGCTAGGATTGGTGTCTAGGATTGTCATCCCCCCAAAGTTCAAGGCCCCGTTATTTGCTAAATACGACGGAGTTTCATGCCCCAAAATGCATCTCCGATCCTATGTGAGGAAGATACAGCCTCACACTGCAGACAAAGGTTTATGGGTCCACTTTTTCCAAGAGAGTCTATTCGGAACTCAACTTGATTGGTTCTATCAACTAGAAAGGGCCAACATCCACAATTAGGAAGACCTTGCCGCTGCTTTCTATAAACAATATCAATATAACGCAGACCTTGCTCCTACCCGTACTCAACTCCAGAGTATGGGTATGGTTTCAAAGACTACGCTCAAAAATGGAGGGACTTAGCAGGAAGAGTCCAGCCTCCCCTTTCTGAAAGGGAACTAGTAGACATGTTTTTGGGTACCTTGTCCGGTCCTTTCTTTAATCATTTAATTGGAAGCTCCTCAGTAGGCTTCACTGAATTAATCTTGACCGGAGAAAGAGTGGAAGTTGGGATTAAGAGTGGGAAGATCCAGAAAGACGCATCCTCTGCGGCTGTAAGAAAACCATTTATAGGGAAGAAAGAAGTTGGTGTTGTGTATCCTCAAAGGAATCAAGATAGGACTGAACGCCGACCAATGGTAGGGGCTGTCATGATCCCTAAGCCTGCACCTACTCAACAAAGGAACGATCGACCTAGAACAGAAAGACCAGTAAGACAATTTACTCAGATTAATATGACGCTATCTCAAGTCCTGCCATATTTATTGAGATCCAACCTGGTAACTTTGAAAGAAGCTCCGAAGAATCCTAACACAACATCTCCTCATTATCATCCTAATGCTCATTGTGCATACCATTCAGAAAGCCTCGGCCATGATACCAACAACTGTTGGGCTTTGAAATACAAGGTGCAAGACCTTCTTGAAGCAAAAGAAATTGAATTTTATGCTCCTGAAATCCCAAATGTTATCACCACTCCTATGCCCAAGCATGGTCGTGGTGTTAACGCTATTGAAGATGATATGTTTGTTTCTACTGTTGATGAACTTGTTACTCCTCTCCTCACCGTCAAGAAGAACCTTTTAAAAGCCGGTTTATTTTTGGGCTATGATGAAAGCTGCCACCTCTGTTACTCCCTGCCAACCGGTTGTCATTTATTGAAAGCAGGTGTTCAACGCCTAATGGATGACAAAGAGATTTTGTTTGAAAAAACTCCTGTTCCAACTGTTTCTTACAAAGATGTTTCAATAGTAACCATTTCCGCCAATCCTTCCAAGGTCTCCACCAAAAGACCCGTTAGGATTACATCAGTTCCTAAAGTAGCTCCATTGATAATCACTATACCAGGTCCAATCTCGTACTCATAAGATAAAACTGTCCCATGGAACTATAGGGCGACATCTATTATCACGGTGTCAAGCAAGATTGGCTGGCTGATAAAGACTCAATTCTTGAGAAGGCTGACCCCGACATCAGGAACATTGCGGGAACCGGCAAGATAACTCAAAGTGGCAGAGTATTCTCTCCCGAGATTGCTCCTCCAAAGACTGTTACCGGCCCTGTAATCATCCTTGTTCCCGTTCCTGCTAACACTACTACTACTACTACTACAATTCCTATAGTTGCACCTGCTGACACTCCTACCGCTGAGTCGACCTAGGCTCGGGGCAAAGGCATTCTGGTTGAGCCTGTTTGGATGAAGGCGCAAACAATATTTATCCCTGAGGCCTCCAAAAAGTAGATGGAATAAATTTTAAAGATTATAAAGAGAAGCGACTACAACGTAGTCGAGCAGCTAGGGCAGACTCCGTCAAAGATTTCCATGCTGGCTTTATTGTTGTGTTCCGAGGCTCATGCAAAGGCTTTGGTGAAATTCCTTAAAACTTCCCATGTACCACAAGAAACCTCTGCTGATCAGTTCCAAGACTGTGTGGCCAGCTTGACCGCGGACAATGGTTTAGGCTTTTATGATGCTGACTTGACACCTAGAGGGAGGAAGCACAAAGAGGAATTGCATGCCTCTGTCGAATGTCGGGGCACAACTTTAGCCCATGTCTTGGTGGATACCGGTTCGTCTTTGAATGTGTTTCCTAAGAAGTCTCTTGATAGACTCGACTGTGAAGGTTTAACCTTAAAACCCAACAACATTGTGGTAAGGGCCTTCGACGGTTCAAAGAGAATGGTGCATGGGGAGGTGGACATCCCCATAAAAGTTGGAACCCAAACCTTTGATTTAACTTTTTACGTGATGGACATTCGCCCTTCCTACTCCTGCTTATTGGGCCGACGATGGATTCACAATGCTGGTGCTGTCACCTCTACGTTACATCAAATGCTGAAATACCCAACCAAGGGGAAGATCATTACTGTCCATGGAGAAGAGGAATATATGGTCAATCATTTAAACTCCTTCAGATACGTGTAATTTGATGGTGAATTCATTGAAACTCCGATTCAGCATTTCGAGGAAGTCCCACCAACCATGGAAGTAACCAAGGCTGTTTCCCAAGTCCCAAAGATTACAAGACCTCCGCTAAAGATGTCGTCTTTGAAAGATGCCAAGGAAATAATAGAAGAAGGTGGGTGCACTATTTGGGGCCAACTCCCAGATACCCCATACAAGTCTGAAAAATTTGGTTTGGGTTTCACTTCAAGAGCCCAGAAAGTTGTACATCGTGCTCGTGTCGGGGGACCCCCTTTGAAGATCAGCAACCACGGAGTCAACGCAGTGGAGGATGATGAGAACAACTACGACCTGGAGGAATGGATTTTCCCAACTGTCAATGACGGACTCAGCAATTGGGAAGCAAAATATTTTGTCCCAATTACTTTTATCCAACAATAATTGTCTTTAAATTTTGTCGGATCTGTAATAATTAAAAAATTCAGACTTTTTAAACCTTGTGTCTTACCCGAGGCACAACAGTCCATTTGTAAGGGTTGTTATCTCATTTTCATATGTTATCAATGAATCATGGACGTTTTTGCATACAAACTTTGTGTTCATTGTCTTTCTTTTTTACATTTTTATTTCTTTCAAAGACAGCTATACTCTTACACACACTCACATTCAAAATGTAGATCTACATCCATTCGGGATCCCATGGGTAACGAATCTGCTATGGCCTTTTATGACTCTGAAAATCTAATCTATCAAGCCGAAGATGAAGGTGAGGAAGATTGTGAAGTTCCAGGGGAACTAGCAAGGTTACTACAATAAGAAGAGAGGATCGTTCAGCCCCACGAAGAACCAGTGGACACAATTAACCTAGGTATCGAAGAGGACAAGAAAGAAGTCAAGGTGGGTGCCAATCTAGAATCCAGTGTCAAGAAGCGTCTGATTCAGTTACTACATGATTATGTTGAGGTCTTTGCCTGGTCGTATGAAGACATGCCAGGACTTGATGCTGATATCGTGGTCCATCATCTACCAACAAAAGAAGATTGCCCACCGGTAAAACAAAATATTTGTCGCATGCGACCAGACATGTCAGAGAAGATCAAAGCCGAAGTCATCAAACAATTCAATGCCTGATTCTTGGCCATCACCTCCTATCCGCAATGGGTCACCAATGTTGTTCCTGTGCCTAAAAAGGACGGAAAAGTACGAATGTGCATGGACTATAGAGATTTGAATAGGGCAAGCCCTAAGGATGATTTCCCACTTCCCCACATCGATATTTTGGTTGACAATACAGCACAGCATAAGGTCTTTTCCTTCATGGACGGTTTCTCAGGCTACAACCAAATCAAAATGGCGCTTGAGGACATGGAAAAAACGGCCTTTGTCACACAGTGGGGCACATTTTGCTACAAGGTTATGCCATTCAGTTGAAGAATGTTGGGGCAACCTATCAGCGTGCCATGGTAGCCTTATTTCATGACATGATACATCATGAAATAGAGGTCTATATGGACGACATGATAGCCAGATCTCAAACCAAGGAGGAACATCTTGACCATTTGTATAAGCTGTTTGAGAGATTAAAGAAATACAAGCTGAGGTTAAACCCAAATAAATGCACATTTGGGGTGAGGTCCGGTAAACTCCTAGGCTTTGTCATTAGTGGTAAAGGTATTGAAGTGGATCCTGCCAAAGTGAAAGCAATACAAGAAATTCCTGATCCTCGTACCGAGAAGGAAGTCAGAGGATTCTTGGGACGGTTAAACTACATTTCCAGATTCATTTCTCACCTAACAGCTACTTGTGAACCAATCTTCAAATTACTGAAGAAAGATCAAGTGGTCAAATGGAATGACGAGTGCCAAACTGCTTTCGACAAGATCAAAGAGTACCTACAAGAGCCTCCTATTTTGATGCCACCAGTCGAGGGAAGACCATTGATCATGTATCTAACTGTTTTGGAAAATTCAATAGGGTGTGTGATGAGGAAACATGATGAGTCTGGCCGAAAAGAGTATGCTATTTATTAACTGAGCAAAAATTTTACCGACTGTGAAACAAGATATTCACTGCCCAAGAAAACTTGTTACGCTCTGGCATGGGATGCTCGCCGTCTAAGACAGTATATGCTGACCCATACTACCTTATTGATATCTAAAATGGATCCAATAAAATACATCTTCGAGAAGCCTTCCCTCTCTGGGAGAATAGCAAGATGGCAGATGATCCTGACAGAATATGACATTCAGCATACCACCTAAAGGGCAATAAAGGGCAGTGTACTAGCTGATCACCTTGCTCATCAAGTTGTAGATGACTACCAGTCCATGAAGTTCGAATTCCCAGATGAAGATATCATGATGGTAAACAACTGCGAAGAATTCATACCATATGACAGACCTGAACAAGGATCCCGATGGACCCTAGTTTTTGATGGGGCATCCAACGCACTCGGTAATGGTATAGGTTCTATACTCATATCTCCTGAAGGATGTCACACTCCCTTCACGGCAAGACTCTACTTCAACTGTACAAATAACATGGCAGAATACGAAGCGTGCATTTTTGGTCTCAAAGCTGCCATAGATTTGGGGATCAAGTCCTTAAGAGTATTCGGAGATTCAGCTTTGGTCATTAGCCAGATCAAAGGAGAATGGGACACCAAACACCCTAACCTTATCCCCTACAAAGAACATGTATTGACATTAATCCCACACTTTGAGAAGATTACCTTCAAGCATTTCCCGCGAGAAGAAAATCAACTAGCAGATGCGCTGGCCACAATGTCATCCATGTTTAAACTTAAATGGGATAACGATGCTCCCCAGATCACCATCGAACGAATGGATGAACCAGCTCACTGTCACGAGATCAATACTGAATAAGTAGTGGACCGGCCTTGGTTCCACAAAGTCAAGAGGTATCTCGAGGCTCAAGAATATCTGGAAGAAGCTTCAGTCAACGACAAGAAGTTCTTAAGGAGATTCTCGGCTAAGTTCTTCCTTAGTAATGACATTCTCTACAAACGCAACCACGACTCTGTATTGCTTCAATGCATAGATAAGGATGAGGCAGAAAAGATCATGGCTGATCTGCATGAAGGCACTTTTGGCACCTATTCCAGTGGGCATACGATGGCAAATAAAATCCTACGGGCAGGTTATTATTGGTCTACCATGGAATAAAATTACTATCAACACTCTCGAACCTGCTACAAGTGTTAGATCTATGCTGATAAGGTGCATGTACCTCCGGTTCCTTTGAACGTCTTGACAGCTCCTTGGCCCTTTGCTATGTGGGGTATCGATATGATTGGTGAAATCAAGCCAACAACCTCTAATGGACACCGCTTCATCTTAGTGGCCATTTACTATTTCACGAAGTGGGTTGAGGCGGCTTCTTTCGCTTCTGTTACCAAGAATGTTGTCGCCTGGTTCATCAAATAAAATCTCATCTATCGGTATGGTATCCCAAAGAGGATCATCACTGATAATGGTATGAATCTCAACAACACTATGATCACCGCACTATGTGCGCAATTCAAGATCCAGCACCACGATTCTTCCCCTTACCGGCCAAAGATGAATGGTGTTGTCGAAGCCGCAAATAAGAACATTAAAAAGATCATACATAAAATGACAGTCACATACAAAGACTGGCATGAGATGCTACCATTCGCTCTCCACGGTTATCGTACCACGACACACACATCAACCGGGGCAACACCCTACTCTCTCGTATATGGCATGGAGGT
Source organism: Vicia faba (assembly GCA_948472305.1). Taxonomy (NCBI): domain Eukaryota; kingdom Viridiplantae; phylum Streptophyta; class Magnoliopsida; order Fabales; family Fabaceae; genus Vicia; species Vicia faba. The sequence goes on along the minus strand of OX451737.1, from coordinate 1,694,474,740 downwards.
TGTCTCGCTTATTGAGGTCCAGATCCCCTCTCTGAGAATCATGAAGGATGCAGGGTTGAATGAAGACGATTGGATCCAAACTCGACTTGATCAACTAAACTTAATTGATGAGAAAAGGCTTACTGCTGTCTGTCATGGTCAAATGTATCAAAAACAGATGATCAAGGCTTTCAACAAAAAGGTCATATGCCAAGTATATCAAGTCGGGGATTTGGTGATCAAACGCATCATACTGCCGCAAGGTGATCCCATGGGCAAATGGACTCCTACATACGAAGGACCGTTTGTGATCAAAAGCATATTCTCTGGTGGAGAAATGATCTTGACCACTATGGATGGCGACGACCTGCCGCACCCTGTGAATGCAGACATAGTCAAAAGATACTACGCATAAGAGACTCGCTAGGTTGACACACCTAGGAAAAAAAAGGGCATCCCGGTGAACCAAAAAGGTTCGGGCAAAAATTAGGGATAAAAACAAAAAAATCTGTACACCCGGCAAGTTGAAAACCTGAAAGGGCGACTTAGGCAAAAAAGGGTATCCAGGTGGACTGAAAACTCGAAAGGGCGGTCCAGGAAAAAGTTAGGGAATTAAAGCGTACGACTATGTCCCTTTGGATCACCTTTACAGATAACTTTGGGCTTCGACTGACAAACGCAACGGTTTTGATCAATCCAATCAACTTCGGGCAAGGCAACACGTCGATAAGACGCTCAAAGACACGAAGGCTATAGCAGAATGGGAACCCCATGGGATTATTGCACATAGCTATTTTTTCTTTGTATCCAATTTTTATTTTTTACGATGACAATCTCTTACTAGGATGTTTGTCTCATTGTACAAAATACTTATTCAAGTAAATACAAAGATTTCCTTTGAAAGTGCAAAAGTATCTGTTTTTTCGTTAATTTGTGTGTTTTGTTTACAAAAACGTCCAATGATTTATTTTTGAGCATATGCATTTGAACATAACTACTATTTACAAATGAGAAAAATAGAAGGCAATCACTAATGGCTTTAAGAAATAGGCTGATATCTTTAGACTATTCCATAAAATTCCCCACAGTGTGCAGCTTAATGATACCAAGCTCTCTCGTATCCCCAGCGGAACAAAATTTCCAATTATCACTCCCCAGTAAAGGTCGTCGAATTTCTCAGGATTCCCCAACAAATTTCACAAGCAACACACGGCGTTTCCCTTACAATAGAGTTTATTTCTCTAACAAATAGGAGCTCATCAACTCACCAGCACTTCAAAACATGAAGACTTACAACAGTAAGGGATTTATTTTCCCTAATCCAACAATGTTACAACTGCATAGCTTATATGCCTATACATCGCATCTATACGTCATAACATTGATAACACAAACGAATACAACACAATATCATTCATTTTTTTGAGAACATCATTATGCAATGCATTTCATACATCATGATATTGCATACAACTAATCTTTTATCTCTTCAGGAAAGATCAGTCAGCAGATGGATATCATCAACAATTTACAAAGGTCAGAGATTGATACCTGAGACGAAGCAGGACAATTATCTACACGACCAGTGGAAGCAATCCAGCCTGGGTTCTTCTCATTTAGCTTTCAGATATAGTACAGATACGCTCTAGACACGGGTGCCATTCTGATACTCATTCAGATTCAGCTTTCAGATACAGTTCAGATACGCTCCAAACACGGACTCCATTATGATACTCATTCAGATTCAGCTTTTAGATACAATACAGATACGCTCCGGACACGGACTACATTATGATACTCATTCAGATTCTCTCTCAGATACAATACAAATATGCTCCAGATATGGATGTCATTCTGATACTCATTCAGATTCTCTCTCAGATATAGTACAGATACGCTCTAGACACGGACACCATTCTGATACTCATTCAGATTTAGCTTTCATATACAGTTCAGATACGCTCCAAACACGGATGCCATTCTGATACTCATTCAGACTCAGTTTTCAGATACAGTTCAGATATGCTCCAGACACGGATGACATTTTGATACTCATTTAGATTTTCTTTCAGATACGGTATAACAATAATTTTTAGATGGCATCTGGAAGCCCATCTCTAACAACTTTCCATCACCTCTCCAAATGGCGTCTTTAATCCCATTACCTATACCATCAACCATCACATCCTCGAGTGCAAATTTATGGGCACTCTAGTGTCCAATCATCTTCCACCTTCAAGTCATGAATGACAACTCTGCCAATCTAACTCTTCAGGTTTAAGAATATTGAACAAGGGCAGCTGTTATACCCCAAAATTTTCCCTCTCATTTATCAAATATTTTCTCACAAATATCTCTCTTGGTTCAAGACTGCACTAGGATTGATCAACTCAAGACACCTCCTTAAGCACTGATGACCAAAATTAGGGTTTTAGATTGCACAAGGATAATTGAACTTTAAAGGCTTCATATGACTTTCATGGATCATTATGGACCCCCAAGATTACTCATGTCAAGTTTCTAGCCTTGGATCACACTTTTCCTCAGTCAATTGAGCAGTTGACCTAAAAATCAGCTGTATTGGGGAAAAAGTCAACTATGGCCAATTTACAGTCAAACTTCATAATTTTTGATCCACATCAACATTATAAACACATATGTATCATTTGATCAAGTTTGGACCATAATTCCTCAAGAAATTTGATCAAATCATCCATAGGGCAAAATGGTCAAAATTAGGGTTTTGACTAAGAAGGGGTAATTTCTGATTTTTGACCTAGCAAATGATCAATTGGTTTGAAGCATGATATCAAGAGTTCAATTGCATCATTTTTACCTAATAGAATGACCTAAAACATTTCTCAATATCAATTGGATTGATAGTGAATTCTCAGTCAACTGATCAAAAGTCAATTGTACACTGAAAAGTCAAACTTTGACTTTTTGGTCAAAATCCAATGTCCAAGATCACAACTCATCAAAATATGTCAAAATAGGAAACTTATTCATCAAGAAATCAAAAGGTCAAGATTTTATTTTGAAAAGTCAAAGTTTTCTAACTTAGAAATTTTTCGAAGTGTTTAAAAACTTCATGTTTTTTCACAACTTTGAGCCAATTTTTCACTATGATGCAAGATGATTCAAAAGAAACTCTCAACATGAAAGTTGTAGATCTCCATGATATATAAAACATTTCTTTACCCAACTTCTCCTAAAAATGCTTGTATCTCAAGTTATTAATTCATAAAGTCATGGTCTTGAAATTAAACACTTAGTGAAATTTTGCCCTAGTTTAGGCAGGATTTTGACCTAACTTTATGGAACTTTTTCATATAGTTCCAAGGGGAATTTCCAAAAGTGATTCAAAGATGGGTTGTATAGAACATTACAATCTTTCCAAAATGTCTAAGAACTCCTTGAGATCATTCTTGAGCAGGGAGAATCGAAGAGAGGAAGTTAGGGTTTTCAAACTTGAATTACAAATCATTTTTTGATGAACACATGAACCAAATCCATGCTAGGCTGCATAATCTTTGCTTTGCAGGCCTCAAACTTGTTTGTAACTCCATAATTAAATGTTTACACATTTTTTATAGCTTTTATCCAAGCAATTGAGCTATTATCCAAGTTGCATTTCCATTAATGTCACAAAGTTAACATTGCCATTCTTGTAAAGCAAGCTTTTTGCATAAAGTCCATTCTTGAGCCTCTAACTTGTTCCCTTTGATCACACTTCATCCACAACGTCAGAAGCAAGCATGTTTAAAGCATAACCACTATATGAACCAAGTACAAGGCATGGAAACTTGTTTTGTCAAAAAACCACATGTTGAGCTTAAACATGTAAATTTGAATTCTGATCAACTAAAGCACTCCAAACTTGTTGCTTATAAATAGAGTCATTATTTGTGAGCTAAGACACGAGTTTTAGCACCCCGAAACACTCCCAAATTCCCTCTAGCCAGAAATTGCACAAAAACCTCCATTGATACACAGTTCTGACCTTAAACTTGTATCTCTCATTTCCCTCGTATGTTTTCCCTAAAATTCATTCCTAGTGCTTCCTTACATCAAATATAGTTCATCCTTGTCCTTGTTTGAAACTGTAACTCCATCTTCATCATCCTCCATAACCAAAAGTAGAGGTCTGCAACTTGACTTTTCCAGACCATTCTAGCCATCCATTGTTCAAGCAAACCATTGCATTAGCTTCTTGGGGACTTGAGGAAGCTAGCCTGATCATCACCACTTCCTGAAACAAGCTCAAATCCATTTCACGATCTCCAGTTTTGACGTATTTTTCTTGAACTTCTATCTTCATGTTTAGGCATTGTTAGGCTTGCATTTGTGAAGATAAAATATAGACATCATTGCCCTGAAACTATACATGTCCATAGATTTCATTTATTTTGATTGAGCTAGGAGAATTTTGAGTTTGAACTTTCTGAAATATTAGGTCATAATTTGGTACTTTTAGGAATTCTCACTCATCTTTGATTTATAGGTTATGATAATTATATGGTTGGATTCGTGTGACAAAATGGAGCAATTTTCATGTTTACATTTTTGCAAATGGTTGAGAAATGAGCAAGTTACTGATCCTTTGGCTGGAGGTTGAAGATGAAGTGTAATCAGGGCGTGTTTTGTGTTATATATTTATCCTTTCACACAAGTTAACGGATGTATCGCCACCACAGTGGTTAAAGCACGCGCATGTCACTATGAGGTCCTGGGTTCAAGCCCCAGCGTGACCTTTTTTTCCATTTTTTTCACTTCTTTGACATTTTTTGTTTGTTCGCAGCGCTTGGGCTTTCAACATTTGGGCCTAGGGACAGTCAGATACATGATTAACGACCTTCCTTCGACGGGTGGTGTGATACGGTGGGAGAACTGACTTGGGATTTTGTGTTTGTGTTTGCAATTGTTCGGTTTAGAAAGAGTCGCCACCAACTTTTTATTTTATCCTAAGGAAAGGTCAAAAAGCATAGGAAATACCTTTGAGATGTTTTCTTGGGTTCGGGGGGTAGATTATGAAAAGGGAAGGTGCAAGCACCCTTTTCATCCATGGTTATTCATGGGCTCTTAGTTACTTGTTTTAGATCACTTGCTTTTGCTTTTCAATTGTTTGAAATGGTGCTTTGTGTGTGTGGTTTTGAAATTGCTTTTAAAAAGAGGCCTTGTCTAGGCAACCTTTGTAATGATTCTTGTTTGAATATATACAAAGGTGTTTGTCTTTTTGAAAAGATATTTCAATGTTTTGAAAGTTGGATTTGGAAAATGTTTTGAAGTTGTGTTGTGAAGTGTGTTTGAAAATAGCAAGGATGTTTTGCAAGATTTTGATCAAGTAACTAAGAGTTGTCTACCCTATTTTACTCAAAGATCTTTTCTATATGTTTTTAACCCTTTTGACAGTGTTATTTCACCATTGCATTTGGTGAACAACCTTGTGTTAGGATGTTAAACGGGACAGACGCGGGTCATCGCATACAATCCTTGAAAGCAACTTGTGAGACGCTCTAGAAATTTTGTAAGGGATGAGATCATTTTATTGAAGGCAACATCGAGGGTCATTGAGGGACTATGATCTTTGTTTATTGAAGGGGCATTTGCTAGAGTGTCTCATATTCGAGGGACATGATTGCATTTCTGAGGCAACAAGCGAGGTTATCCTAGAGGTGCAAGTGTGCATTGTGTTTGTCATTTTCATGCATTTGGATCTTGTATTAGGTCATCTAGCGATTGATTTTAGATTTTCGCATACAAACTCTAATCTCTAGTCATGACATATTTGAAAGCATAAAGTGCGAGAATTAAAAGTCTAAGCTATTACAAGAGTATATGGGGATGGGGGTACAATTATTTACAAATGGGGATGAATCTCACAAGAATAATAATGTCCAAATATTACAACCAAATCGAATCGTCGCAATTCAAATATAAAGCTATAACAAAACATAAAAATAAAGAGAATCAATAAATTATGAAATGCATGTATTTATTAACTTAAAAATAAATAAATAAAATCTACTCTTAAAAAGAAAGATTAAGTATTATTATTATTGTGTTTTATGAATTATGAAAAGAAAAAGTTTTAAAGAAAGAAAACTTAATTTAAGCTAAATCTCTATTATTTTTGGTATTTTCAAATAAAGCAAGATTATTTAATGAAACTAATTTTTTGTAAGAAAGTCAAAGTTTTTATTATTAGTTTTATTACTAACTTAAAAAAGAAAATAAATAATAAAATTAATTAATAAACAAACAAGTATTTGTTTTAAACAAAAGAAAAGAAATTAAAAAAAAAGCAGAATGGGCTTGGGATTTTTTGGGTGGCCCAAATGAAAATGAAGAAGAACAAAAAAAAACAAGTCAGAATGGAGGGGGGTGCTAGCAAAAATGTTGGTCTTTGATTGTTTGTGAGGCGAAGGCCCAATGTTTGTACAATGTTTTTGGTTTAGGGTCTCAGCATTTTAGGGTTCATTGTGTGATTAGGGTTTGTTGTGTCTCTTAGCGGCGCAGTTTCTTCATCCTTTCCTCTTCATCTCTCTCAGCCTCACATGCCCGATTCCCTTCCTAAACCCTAGCTACCGGAGCGCCGCCTCTCACCTCTCATCTCCTCACGATAGTCAGAGGCTTTGTTTGTAAATGGTACAGTTTATCCCTTTTGATTTTAACAGATTTTCAGTTTCGTTTGCTTTGAATGTTTTGCTTTACATTTTAGCCTTTTAATCCTTTGATGTTTACATGTCTGTGATGTAGCGAAGGTTTGAGAAATATACATACCTTGGAGGTTTTTTCTGGACAATGGAGGGGAAAGAGTAAGACGGGGAGATGGAGGCGCTCCTTGGTGGCTTAGAGGCGGAGGGAAGATGTGATGGACGCGCTTTTGCTTCTGGTATCTCTTTTTTGTTGTTCTTTTTGAATGTTGATGATGATTGATAATCTGAAACTTTGTATGCTTCTGCAACTCTCTTCCTCTTGGTTGATGATGATGTTCTGAAACTGATTGTTATTGATGTTTTTCCGCTTTCGTTAATGATGATGATCTGAAACTTGTTGCCTATTCTTGCAACCCTTTTTCTCTCTTCTTGAATGTTGATGAAACTTGGCTTATTGATTTGGATTGTTTATGGTTTTTTCTTGTTCACAGTTTGGCCAAGCAGTTTGGCAAGGGTTTTGGAATTGGTTAACAGGCTTTGAGGGTTTTGTTCTGTTTGCAGTTTTGCTGTAGGTTGGTTTTGAAACTTGCAGGTTTTTTTGAGTTTTAGCTAGGCTTTGCAGGTTTATAGTTTTGTTATTATGCAACTAGCTTGGTTGTGGTGTGGTAACAGGTTTGGCCATGCAGGTTTTGTGGTTTGGCTATGCTTGTTACAGTTTGTGTGATTCTGCAATTTGGTTGTTTTTTTTGTTTGCAGTTTGGAACTGCAGTTTGGCAAGTTTGCAAGTTGTGCAGGTTTGGGATCTTCTAACAGGCTTAGTTTTTGATAACAGGGGTTGGTTTATAGTTTGGCAGGTTGGAGAGTTTGTTAACAGGCCTTGTTTGTTTGGCAAGCTTGCTTTTGGTTGTTGGCTTGATATGTTTGTTTATGTTGGTTCAGGCTGTTTGCGGTTTGTTCACAGGCTTGGGTTGTTCTTGCCATGGTTTTGTAGTTTGACTGTTGTTGAGCTTGTGCAGGTTTTTGCAAGCTTGTGCATGTTTGGAGAGTTTTGTGTTTTTTTGACAAAGTGTTTTTTTTTCTCTCCAAACTGTTATGCAGTCTTGAGTTTTAAATCTTTCTTAGCTTTTGTTGACTTGTGACAGCCTGCTTTTTAGCCAAACTGTAAAACCTCGCCCAAGGTGATATCTTTTTCTCTTTCTCTCTTCATGAAACAAGTATTTTTGCTTTTTTTATTATATTCTAAAAAGTTTGCTATGTCTGGAAAATGATGATGGCTGTGACAAGTCTTTTACTTGTCAATTGGTTTACCTCCTGCTGTTTACTTTTGCCTGCTTCATTTTTCTGCTTTCATGCTGCTTGCCACATTTGTACAGTTTGCATCCAATTTGTTTTATAACTCATTTTGGGAAATTTGTTTTGTAGCTCATTTTCTCACCTTGCTTGTGCTGTTTGTTACAGCAGGTTCCTGCATTGTATATTTGTTTATGCTTTGACAGTTTGGCGTCAGTTGTATTTGAAACTCTGTAACTCAGTTTGGTTCAATGTTTACCTTAGTTTGCTGCCATGTTTTGGTTGAATTGCAATGGTATAGTTTGGCTTATGTTTGATAGTTTTGGCGCCTGTTGCATTTGAAACTCAGCTTTCTTTGTATGCTTGCATTTTTCAATTTGTATTTTTAATTTTCTCTTTGTGAACCAAGAAGAGCAATCTTCTTGTGATTTACAAAGAGAAAAATAAAACGTGATGAAAAATAAGCATTCTGATTCCAGACGGAAAATTTTAATGGTGACTTTTTTCTTTCTTTCTTTTTCATTTGAAAATTCTTTTCAATTAACTGTACTGATATTCTTTTCCTTTGTCTTTTTCAGGTGGGTGCAACTTGGACGGCGACAAAGCAGTAGAAGCCGGAGACTTTGAGCATGGGAGCAATGGAGCTTAGGCTTAGATTTATTTTCTATTTATTGTAATCATTTATTTTTTTTAAAATACTATAAGTTGTAAAAACTTACAATATTCAAAAATAATAAATTATTTTTGTAACAATATTTGAAATGAATAAAAAAGTCTTTATCCAATAAAACTTTTCTATTGTCAAATATCTTGCCATTCTTCCTTGCATCTTTACTTAATTATTTAAGATTCTCAAATCAAAATAATTGAAATTGCATTCCAACAATTCTAATCCAGATAACTTAAATTCCAAATAATCCAAAACTTTGCAGTCTCGTAACCTTGCAACAGCATTCCAATCAACATACACATTGTGTATTCCCATAAACAAGCAAGCATTCCATTAACAAGAAGATGCCTTAATATTCTAAATAACAGTCTCAGCTCTTATCCCAGATAATCAGGCCTTGAGAACAACCAGTTAACCTTTCAGCAAACTTGAAAAAGTGTGAAAACAATGTAACAGTTAACTGAATTTCTGAGGATTCAATTTCTTCTGAGAAATGCGAGAGAAACCCTGATTCTTGATTTACTGCCAAAGAAAAGTTCGTTTGATCGACTCCTGAGCCAATCTTAAAAATCAGAGAAAACCCTAGGGTTGTGATTTCTTGTGAAAAAGGGAGGGAAAATTTTGGGGTACAACAGTTGCCCCTGTTCAATCTTCTTGAACCTGACGAGTTAGATTGGCGAGTTCGGCCTTTCGTAACTCGAAGGTAAAAGAGGATTGGGCACTAGAGTGACCGTATATTTGCACTCGTCGAAGTATAGCTGAGGGAATGGGCTTAAAGATTCCATTTGTAGATGTGACAGAATCTTGTCGGAGATGGGCTTAAAGATGTCATCCAAGAAAAATCGATCATATAAGAGATTCCTTTGTGAGGGCTTGGATATCTGTTGTTGAGGGAGATCCCGCTGGAGAAAGCTGATCTTTGTTGAGAGTAATAGAATTTTAGGAGCTTCGTCGTCCATCATTCTGCTGGTGGGTCGTTTCTGCTGAGATTTAGGAACTCGTCTGTAATTCAACTGAGGAATTATCTATGCTGAGATTTAGGAACTTGCCCATAATTCAACTGAAGAAAAGCTCTGTCAAGATTTAGGAACTCGTCTGTAATTCGACTGAAGAAAACATCCTTGCTGAGATTTAGGAACTCGTTCGTAATTCAACTAAGGAAACGTCTATGCTGAGATTTAGGAACTTGTCTGTAATTCAACTGAAGAAAAACTCTGTCGAGATTTAGGAACTCCTCCGTAATTCAACTGAAGAAAACATCCCTGCTGAGATTTAGGAACTCATCCGTAATTCAACTGAGGAAACGTCTATGCTGAGATTTAGGAACTTGTCTGTAATTCAACTGAAGAAAAACTCTGTCGAGATTTAGGAACTCGTCCGTAATTCGACTGAAGAAAACATCCCTGTTGAGATTTAGGAACTCGTCCGTAATTCAACTGAGGAAACATCTATGCTGAGATTTAGGAACTTGTCCGTAATTCAACTGAAGAAAAGCTCTGTCGAAATTTAGGAACTCGTCCGTAATTCGACTGAAGAAAACATCCCTGCTGAGATTTAGGAACTCGTCCGTAATTCAACTGAGGAAACGTCTATGCTGAGATTTAGGAACTTGTCCGTAATTCAACTAAAGAAAAGCTATGTCGAGATTTAGGAACTCGTCCGTAATTCGACTGAAGAAAACATCCCTGCTGAGATTTAGGAACTCGTCCGTAATTCAACTGAGGAAACGTCTATGCTGAGATTTAGGAACTTGTCCGTAATTCAACTAAAGAAAAGCTCTGTCGAGATTTAGGAACTCGTCCGTAATTCGACTGAAGAAAACATCCCTGCTGAGATTTAGGAACTCATCCGTAATTCAACTAAGGAAACATCTATGTTGAGATTTAGGAACTTGTCCGTAATTCAACTGCGAGAATGTTTTGTCGAGATTTAGGAACTCGTCTGTAATTCGACTGAAGAAAACATCCCTGCTGAGATTTAGGAACTTACCCGTAATTCAACTGAGAAAAAAGCTTTGTCGCTTTGTGAGAATATTTCCTGAAAGGTAAAGGTTAGTTGTATGTAATGCATGACATGTATCAAGCGAGAAGGTCCTCTAAATAAATGAGATTATGCCGTATGATGCTGTAAGATATGTTTTATTAAATTTCTATGATATATGAATGTAATGTATGCGCATGCAAGCTGATTGGCTGTTTTGCTGAGGAAAATAACTCCTGGACAGCTGGAGATCATGAAGTCTTTGACTGCTGCCGGGGAAAATAAATCCAAGACCACTGGTTCAAGGTCTTTGACAACCTCTATGGGGAAAAGCTATACTGCCGGGGAGATCAGGAGTTTGGGTTGTATGCCAATCTACTGGGGACTTCAAGAGTGAGGATCTCCGTTCTGTTGGGGAAATCAGGGGAAAATTGAATGGTTTCCGCTGAGGATTAGTAGATCAAAGTTTCATCTCCGCTGGGGATCTTTATGACGTGCTGATTCGATCGTGGTGACTTCACTGGGGAAGAATAACTCTCTGGGGAATTATCTGGTTTTAAAGTGACTCTTCAAGGATAAAGGAGGGAACTGGATGGTCTCCATTGGTGTTCAAATGCTGAAGTTTGGTTCCGTTTGGAGAAGAAGGTTTCATCTTCACTAAGGGTTTGAAGTTCAAAGTTTTGCTCTGCTAGGGATCGGTAGTTTAAAAACTCAACTCTGATGGGGACTCTTGAATCTTAACTCCGTTGGGGATATGCATTTCAAAGCTCCAACTCCATTGAGGACCTGGATGATGTATTATAGGGGATTTCTCCTGGAATAGCCTAAAGACATCTTCCTATACTTTCATCCTATGAGTAATTATCCTTTATCAATTCGTTTTATTTGTAAGCAGTGATTATATTCAAATGCATATGCTCATTTAATAAATCATTGGACGTTTTTCAAATAAAACACAAGTGTAAAAAAGAAAGAAAAGGCAAACAGTTTTCTGTACTTTGAAGTAACTTTGTATTAACTTTGTGTAAGTATTTTGTACAAAGGAGACATACATTCCAGTAAGAGAATGTTGTCATAAAGTTGAGAAAAATTATATAAAGAAAGATGGCTATGTGTAACAATTCTATGGGGTTCCCATTCTGCTATAGCCTTCGCAACTCTGAGTATCTTGTCCGTTCGTCTCTTCGCTCGCAGATGATTGGATTGATCAGAAGCTTGGAGCTTGTCCGTGAAGAGATTGTCTTTAAAGTGATCCGACGAGACATAGTCATACGCTTTAATTCCCTAACTTTTGCCTAGATCGCCCTTTCAGGTTTTCGATCCACCGGGAAACCCTTTTTTGCCCAAGTCGCCCTTTCGGGTTTTCAACTTGCCGGGTGTACAGATTTTTTTGTTTATCCCTAATTTTTGCCCGAACCGCCCTTTCGGGTTTTCGATTTGCCGGGATTCCCATTTTTGCCCAAGTCGCCCTTTCGGGTTTTCAACTTTTCGGGTCGTTTATGCATAGTATTTTCTGACTATGTCTGCGTTCGCAGGGTGCGGCAGGTCATCGCCGTCCATGGTGGTTAATATCATTGCTCCACCGGAAAAGATGTTTTTGATCACAAATGGTCCTTCGTAAGTATGAGTCCACTTGCCCCTGGGATCACTCTGCGGTAAGATGATTCGCTTAATTACAAGATCTTCGACTTGATATACCTGACGTCTGACTTTCTTGTTGAAAGCCTTGCTCATCCGTTTTTGATACGTCTGACCATGACAAACAGCAGTAAGTCGCTTCTCGTCAATCAAGTTAAGTTGATCAAGCCGGGTCTGGATCCAATCGTCTTCACTTAAACCAACATCCTTCATAATCCTTAAAGAAGGAATCTGAACCTCCATAGGTAAAACATCTTCCATGCCATATACCAAAGAAAAAGGGGTTGCCCCGGTTGAAGTACGCGCCGTGGTACGATATCCGTGTAGAGCAAACAATAACATCTCATGCCAGTCCTTGTAGGTGACTGTCATCTTTTGAATGATCTTCTTGATATTTTTGTTTGCAGCTTCAACAACACCGTTCATCTTTGGCCGATAGGGAGATGAATTGTGATGTTGAATTTCGAACTACTCGCACAGAGCGGTGATCACAGTGTTATTCAGGTTTGTACTATTGTCCGTGATGATCCTGTCGGGGATACCATACCGGCATATGAGGTTCTGCTTGATGAAGCGGGCAACCACATTCTTTGTAAAAGAGGCGAAGGAAGCTGCTTCGACCCACTTGGTGAAGTAATCAATAGCCACCAGGATGAAGCAATGTCCATTGGATGTTGTAGGCTTGATCTCTCCAATCATATTGATTCCCCACATTGCGAATGGCCAAGGAGCTGTTAGAACATTGAGAGGAACTGGAGGAATATGTACTTTGTCAGCATAAACTTGGCATTTGTGACAAGTACGGGCGTATTGTTGACAGTCAGCTTCCATAGTAGACCAGTAGTAGCCTGCCCTTAGAATTTTCTTAGCCATCGTATGTCCGCTCAAGTGGGTGCCAAATGTGCCACTATGCAGTTCAGTCATGATCTGCTCAGCTTCAACCTTGTCCACACAACGAAGCAGAACACAATCATGGTTGCGCTTATATAGGATACCATTGCTCAGGAAGAATTTGGCAGCAAATCTCCTTAAGAACTTTTTGTCGTTGACTGAAGCTCCTTCAGGGTATTCTAGAGTCTTGAGATACCTTTTGATTTCATGAAACCAAGGTTGTTTCACTACCTCTTCGGTATTAATCTCATGACAGTGTGCAGGTTCATCCATTCGCTTGATGGTGATTTGGGGAGCCTCATTATCCCAGTTGAGTTTAAACATGGAAGACATTGTAGCTAGAGCATCTTCTAGCTGATTTTTTTCTCGCGGGAAGTGCTCGAAGGTAATCTTCTCGAAATGAGGTAGCAATGTCAGGACATGTTCTTTGTATGGGATGAGGTTAGGATGTTTAGTGTCCCACTCTCCTTTGATTTTACTGATAACTAAAGCTGAGTCCCCAAACACAACCAAAGATTTGATTCCTAAGTCGATCGCAACCTTGAGACCAAAGATACAAGCTTCATACTCGGCCATGTTATTGGTGCAGCTGAAGCAGAGTCTAGAGGTGAAAGGTGTATGGAAACCTTCTGGAGAGATAAGTACTGCGCCTATACCGTTTCCAAGTGCATTTGAAGCACCATCAAAGTACAGGGTCCATTGGGATCCTTTTTCAGGTCCGTCATATGGTCTGTTACCTTCAATGTTGTCCAATGTCATAATGTCCTCGTCGGGAAAGTCAAATTTCATGGATTGGTAATCTTCGACAGCTTGATGAGCTAGATGGTCAGCTAGTACACTCCCCTTTATAGATTTTTAGGTTGTGTACTGGATATCATACTCAGTCAGGATCATTTTCCATCTAGCGATTCTTCCAGATAAATCAGGCTTTTCAAAGATATACTTGATCGGATCCATTTTAGAAATCAGCAGAGTGGTATGTGTCAACATATACTTCCTTAGCTGGCGAGAAGCCCATACCAAAGCGTATCAAGTTTTCTCGAGCAGTGAGTAGCGAGTCTCACAGTCGGTAAACTTTTTGCTAAGGTAATAAATGGCATGCTATTTTCGACCAGACTCGTCATGTTGGCCCAGTACGCACCCCATTGAATTATCCAAAACAGTTAGATACATGATTAACGGCCTTCCTTCGATGGGTGGCATCAAGATAGGAGGTTCTAGCAAATACTTCTTGATTTTATCGGAGGCAACTTGACAGTCATCATTCCATTTAACCACCCGATATTTCTTCAACAGCTTGAAGATTGGTTCACATGTAGATGTTAGGTGAGAAATGTACCTTGCAATGTAGTTTAGGTGTCCTAAGAAACCTCTGACCTCCTTTTCAGTGCGGGGGGGCAGGCATTTCTCGTATAGCTTTGAATTTAGCAGGATCAACCTCAATGCCTTTGTTGCTGACGATGAATCCCACGAGTTTACCAGACCTGACTCTGAAAGTGCACTTGCTAGGGTTCAGTCTGAGCTTATACTCCTTCAATCTGACAAACAGCTTTTGCAGATGGTCAAGGTGTTCTTCTTCTGTTTGTGAACGGGCTATCATGTCGTCTACGTAGACTTCGATCTCATGATGTATCATGTCATGAAACAAAGCTACCATGGCTCGTTGATAGGTTGCCCCGGTATTCTTCAGTCTGAACGGCATCACTTTATAGCATAAGGTACCCCAGTGCGTAACAAAAGTAGTCTTTTCCATGTCTTCGGGGGCCATTTTGATCTGGTTGTATCCCGAAAATCCATCCATGAAAGAAAACACCTTATGTTGAGCTGTATTGTCGACCAAAATGTTAATGTGTGGAAGTGGAAAATCATCCTTAGGGATGGCCCTATTTAAGTCTTTGTATTCCACACACATTCTGACTTTGCCGTCTTTCTTAGGCACGGGCACAATGTTAGAGACCCACTGTTGATAGGAAGTAACAGCAAGAAACCCGGCATTGAACTGTTTCATTACTTCGACTTTGATCTTTTCAGACATATCGGGTCTCATCCGGCAGACTTTCTATTTGATTGGTGGACAGTCTTCTCTTGTAGGGAGACGGTGAACCACAATATCTGTGTCGAGTCCCGGCATATCTTCATAGGACCAGGCAAAGATCTCAACATATTCATTCAACAGCTGAACTAAGCGCTCTTTGACATTTGGCTTTAGGTTGGCACCCATTTTAACCTCTCTCCTGTCTTCGGCAGTACCTAAGTTGATAGTCTCTAACAACTCTTCATGGGGCAGAATAGCCCTCTCTTCCTGTTGTAGAAGTCTAGCCAACTCCCCAGGCACTTCACAGTCTTTATCACCTTCATATTCGGCATGATTGACCAGATCTTCAGAGTCACTGAAGGCCATAGCAAAATAGTCACCCATGGAATCCGGAGTGGATGGGTACCTGCATTTTTGTGAGTGTGGGTGTGTGTAAGGGATAGCCACCTTTAAACAAAATAAAATGTAAAAAGAAAGAAAATGAACACAAAAGTTTATAGATGAAAACGTCCATGATTCATTAAAAATGGCATATGAAAATGAAGAAATCAAGCCCTTACAAATGGACCTATATGCCCCGGGTAAGGCACAAGGCAAAAAGAGTGTACGAATTGTTTAATAGTTATTACAGACCAACGGAAAATGTTCAAAAGATAAATTACTGATTGATGAAAGTAATGGGAACAAAGTCTTTCGCCTCCCAGTTGTTCATTCCTCCTTCAATGGTTGGAAAGATCTAATCTTCAAAATTGCTTTCTTCATCATCATCTTCTAAAGCATGAACTCCATGATGAGTGATCTTTAAGGGTGGTCCTCCAGCCCGGGAGCGACACATAGCCTTCTGGCTAGCAGTAGTGAAACCCAATCCGAACTTGTCTGTCTTGTGAGGAAAATCTGGCAGTTGACCCCACACTGTACTCCCTCCTTCCTTGATCACAGCCTCCGCATCTTTAAGGGATGACATCCGGGACACAGGTTTGGTAATTATGGGAACATCAGTCATTGTCTTGGCTGTTGCAACTTCAGGAGAAACCTCTTCAAAGTGTTAGAAAGGTGTTTCTATGAATTCACCATCTAACTCCACGTAGCAGAAAGAGTTAAGGTGGCTTATCATATACTCCTCCTCACCATGAACTGTTATTATCTTACCCTAGACTGGGTATTTGAGCATCTGGTGTAGAGAGGAAGTGACCGCCCCAGCGTTGTGGATCCATGGCCTTCCCAACAAGCATGAATATGAAGGACGGATGTCCATCACATAAAAAGTAGAGTTGAAAATTTCTGTTCCCACCTTGATTAGGATGTCTACTTCTCTGTGAACCATCCGCTTATAACCGTCGAAGGCTCTAACAATGATATTACTGGGCTTTAAGGTCAAACCTTCAGAGTCTAGCATGTGCAATGCTTTCTTTGGTAGGACATTTAAAGATGATCTGGTATCAACCAGAACATGAGCAAGTGTGGTGCCCCTGCACTCTACCGAAACATGCAGCGCATTATTATGCTTTCTTCCCTTAGAAGTTAGACCGACGTTAGAGAAACCAAGACCATTATCTGTTGTAAGGCTAGCTACGCACTCTTGAAACTGATCCGCAGAAGTTTCTTGAGGCACGTGCGCCGTCTTCAGAAATTTGATCAAGGCTTTGGCATGAGCCTTAGAGCAGAGCAATAAAGCCAGCATAGAGATTTTTGAAGGGGTTTGCCCCAGCTGCTCTATGACATCATAGTCGCTCTTCTTAATTATATTTAAGATTTCCTCCATTTCCTTTTGGGTGGTCTCGAGGATAACCAAAGTCTGAGCCCTTGTCCTGACGGGCGCTTCTTCGATTCCCTTACCTTTATCAGCAATAATAGCAGAGGGTATAACTTCGGGAGTAACAATTTCTTCAATTACTGGACCTCGCATAGATATCTTGACTGGCACACGGGTACTTGAGGGTCCGAAGACTGCCCTTAGAGGAGCAATCTCCAGAGAGAAGATTCTTCCGCTACGAGTTATCTTACTTATCCCCGCAATATTTCCTACATCAGGAGTTTCATCACCGGAATTCTCTTCGGCTGATTCGATCTGCTTAACACCATGGTAGAAGATCTCTCCTCCATAATTCCATGGTATTGTCTTGTTGGACTTATATGGGACAGGCCCCGACATGGTAATCTTCAGCGGTACAAACTTTGGATCGAGTGTAATCTTAACAGGCCTTTTGCAGGTCTTGGAAAGATTGTCGAAAATGGTGATTATAGCAATGTCATTGATTGGAGTAACAGGAGTAACATGAGTAATAGCATCAACAGAAGTTTTTTGAAAGAGGATCTCTTGAGTATCCATCAGGAGTTCGATGCCTGATTTCAATAGCGGACAGTCGGATTGCGAGGCTGAACAAAAGTAACAATCTTTTTCACAGCCCAGAAAAATCCTGGCTTTCAACAGATTCACCTTGATCATTGGCAATGGAGTCATTAAATCATCAACGGTAGTAACATGAAGATCTTCTACAATAGCATGGACATTATGACCATGTTTTGGCATAGGAGCGGATATCACATTAGGTTTTTCAGGAGCATCAAACTCTACCTCCTTGGCATCTATCAAATATTGGATCTTGTTTTTAAGGGCCCAACAGCTGTTGGTGTCGTGCCCCACACTGTCCGAATGATAGATACACTTAGCATTGACACGATAAAGAGGGGAAGTTGTATTCGGATTTTGTGGCGGATCTCTAAAGGTGGTAAGGTTTAACTTTAACAGATGAGGGAGGACCTGAGCCGGTGTCATATTGATATGAGTGAATTGGCGTTGTGGCCTTTCCACCCTATTTTGGTTAGCTCGTGGTTGACTGCTTCGAGGTTGATCGACTGAGGAGTTATGGATCATCACAGCCCCACTGCTGGTCGGCGCTCCATTCTTCCCTGATTTCTATGGGTGTAAACAGCAAAAGCTTCTTTCTTGGTTGGGAAGGTCTTCTTGATAGCAGTGGAAGCCAATGCATCCTTCTGAATTTTACCACTCTTAATGCCAGCTTCGACCCTTTCACCTGTCAGAATTAATTTGGTGAACCCTGCAGATGAGCTCCCGATCAAGTGATTAAAGAATGGACCTGACAAGGTCCCCAAAAACATATCAGCAAGTTCTCTTTCAGACAAAGGTGGCTGCACCCTTCCAGCCAGGTCCCTCCACTTCTTGGCATACTCCTTAAAACCCTCATTAGAAACCATACCCATACTCTGTAGTTGAGTACGAGTAGGTGCTAAATCTGCGTTATGTTGGTATTGTCGGTAGAAAGCGACAGCCAAATCCTCCCAGTTATGGACATCGGATCTCTCAAGTTGATAGAACCAGTCCAATTGTGTACCCTACAAACTAACTTGAAAGAAGTGGACCCACAGATCCTTATCAGAAGAGTGAGGTTGGATCTTTCTGACGTAGGACCGCAGGTGCATCTTTGGACGGGACAAATCGTCGTATTTAGCAAATGCAGGCACTTTGAACTTGGGAGGAATGACGATCCCAGCAACCAACCCTAGTTCTTCGAAATCCATCCCTGGTACCCTTTGTACCTCCATGGCTGCCAACCGATCTTCAAGATTCTGATACTTATCGTCTGTCGGAGGGTACTGCTGTTCTAAGTAATCTTCCTCCTCTTCTTCTTCTTCCTCTTCAACTTCAGACTCGAAAGGTATCGCAGCTCCTTTTCCTTTACCTTCCCCTTCATCAGACGTTGAGGGGAACTCGAGGACCCTTCTAGCTCGGTTCTCAAACCTTCTTCCCATAGTGGCCATACCAGTCCTTTTCTTTTTCTTCTTTCCTTTTTCCTTCTCTTTCTCCTTTTCTAACAGTGCTTTAAGGTCCTCTTGACCCTTTGCCAAGGTCATGAGGAGTTGTTGGAATTGCTAATTATGTGCTTGCAGATCTTTGACCGTCTGCTCTATATCCATCTTGCTAAAATAAACAGCAGAAAGATAAGGAAACCTGGTGTGAAGACCTGTTTATGCATATGATGAATGATATGTATTCATGTAATGCATTCAAGGATTCAGAAATTCAAAGTTGTTGCAGACAAAAAGAACACACGTCATATTAATAAGAAGAAATTTGTCAATACACAAATGCCCCATGGGCAAAAATTTACAAAGCTTCTTAATGTAAAAAGACGTTGCGCATCCTCTATGGCGCGATGTAAGTGTTAAGAGTCTCCTCTTCATGGAGTCGGCGGGTAAGTTCCAAAACCTTCTTCTCACTGGCATAGAATCTGGCTTCAAAAGTGTTCTGGTCTTCCTTGAGTTGTATCCAACTCTTTTGCAATTCTTCCAATGATGTCGGCATGTCTGGATGTAGGAGGGTGTATGGAACCTCTCCTTCCATAACATGCTCATTGATCACAGGGAGAATGTGAGGGTAAGGCATCATAAGACTCTGGGTGCGGGTTTGTACCCACTTGAGATAAGGCTCAAGGGGGATGGAATTTTTGTGTCCCAGTGTCTTACTATCCACTTTGTTGGGCATCATCCATGCTCGGATAAACCTTTGTCGAAGTCCTTGAGCGTCGTTGTCGAAGTCAAAAACCAAGTCAAGAATTAGTATATCATGAGGGCCATCCCTTCGGGCATACCCAAATTGTCTCAGAGCTAAGCAGGGGTTGTAGGTAATGCCTCCCCTAATGCCAAGTAGTGGGACATTAGGGAATTCCCCACAACGATCAATGATGATGACATTTTCTCTGGACTGAGAACACCAATGAACATCAGAATGTGTAAGAGTCATCATCCGTTGTGACCACCTCAAGTCTTGTTCATTCTTCAAGACTGACTGGGGAAGGTGAGAAATAAACCACCTTGCTAGAAGAGGAGTACAACACATGAGAACACCTCTTTTCCTTATTGTCCGTGTGTAAAATGAGTGTAGGATGTCCCCAAGCAATGTAGGCACAGGATTCTGAGATATGAAAATCTTGACAGCATTCACATCTATAAGCTGGTCAGGGTTTGGGAACAAGACCAACCCATAGATGAGAAGTGCTACAATCTCCTCAAAATCTTGTAGATCTAGAGAATTCCAGCAGTCTTGTGCCTTCTCAAACAGAAACTTTGCCAAGAAACCCTTGACACCACTTCTGGTTTCCCAATGTCCTTTGATATCAGATGGTTGCAACTGTAAGGCTTGAGCAACATCTTCAGGCTTTGGCTCTCTTTCGTACCGTTGTAGGGTAGTTGATGGAGAATAGGAATCCTCAGGAGTTGAGAAAATTCCTCCAAAGTAGGTACTAGTTGGTAATCAGGAAACGTAAAGCAATGGTGTAGGGGGTCAAAGAACTGGAAGAGGACTTTCACCATGTCTCCTTCAATGTTGGAGTTGACCAAGTTGAGAAGTCTACCATGTCTTTCACTGAAGGGATAATTCTCGGGAATCTTG
The DNA here is from genome assembly GCA_948472305.1 of Vicia faba. NCBI lineage: Eukaryota > Viridiplantae > Streptophyta > Magnoliopsida > Fabales > Fabaceae > Vicia > Vicia faba. The sequence continues at coordinate 1,694,454,188 of OX451737.1, read as the reverse complement.
GAAGTAAGCTCCTTGAGTTGAGGAGGGATTCTCACAAGGTTGACTTGAATTGTTTTCCTGCGAAGAGATTCCATGACCTACAAAACAGGAACAAAGATGAAGATCCAAACCCTTGAAATGGTTAGTGGATGCAAATGATGCTTCATGATGTTCATGATGTATGCATGAGTATATGTACAAGAAAATCACACAAGATCCTAGTTTCAGGCTTGCATGGGGTTTCATAAGTAAGTACCCTCTTGAAGTTAGTTGGCTCAACCTGTCCTATAAATAGTAACCGGGTTCTAAGGAGCTCAATATCACCGGATTATTTTCTGTGTTCATTGTTTCAGTTTAGCCACTTTACTGGCGACCAAAATATTCCAAGAAAACAACCCTCAATGAGTGTAGTATCGAGTATCTACCAACTTCGGACTGCACCAAAGCCGGTCATCTCACTACCCCTAAAAAGGCCAACTTGGTCAAGTAAGGGTTCTAAAAGTCCATTAGTGCTTCGTGACATCACTTAGCGGCCCTGTATTCTCTTTGATTAACTCAAAGGCTACCGGTACCCACAAATATGTCGCACTAATATAGCTATTGCTTCAACCATGTCGGTATACCCCGCACAGTTTCCACAACGTATTGCTATTTACCTATGAATGTTTCCCAAATCCGGGTAGAGGATTTCAAACCCAAACAATAGAACCAAATGTAAAGCAATCAAGGCAAACAAGATAAGCATGCAAAGGTGATCTAAAACCCTAAGGTAACCCCACTTTTAGAATAAATCCCCAGCAGAGTCGCCAGTTCTGTGATACGGTGGGAGAACTGACTTGGGATTTTGCGTTTGTGTTCACAATTGTTCAGTTTAGCAAGAGTCGCCACCGAATTTTTATTTTATCCTAAGGAAAGGTCAAAAAGCACAGGAAAGACCTTTGAGATGTTTTCTTGGGTTCGGGGGGTATATTATGAAAAGGGAAGGTGCAAGCACCCTTTTCATCCATGGTTATTCATGGGCTTTTAGTTACTTGTTTTAGATCACTTGCTTTTGCTTCTCAATTGTTTGAAATGGTGCTTTGTGTGTGTGGTTTTGAAAATGCTTTGAAAAAGAGGCCTTGTCTAGGCAACCTTTGTAATGATTCTTGTTTGAATATATACAAAGGTGTTTGTCTTTTTGAAAAGATATTTCAATGTTTTGAAAGTTGGATTTGGAAAATGTTTTGAAGTTGTATTGTGAAGTGTGTTTGAAAATAGCAAGGATGCTTTGCAAGCTTTTGATCAAGTAACTAAGAGTTGTCTACCCTATTTTACTCAAAGATCTTTTCTATACGTTTTTAACCCTTTTAACAGTGTTATTTCACTATTGCATTTGGTGAACAACCTTGTGTTAGGATGTTAAACGAGACAGGCGCGGGTCATCGCATACAATCATTGAAAGAAACTTGTGAGACGCTCTAGCAATTTTGTAAGGGACGAGATCGTTTTATTGAAGGCAACATCGGGGGTCATCGAGGGACTACGATCTTTGTTTATCGAAGGGGCATTTTCTAGAGTGTCTCATATTCGAGGGACATGATTGCATTTCCGAGGCAACAAGCGAGGTTACCCTAGAGGTGCAAGTGTGCATTGTGTTTGTCATTTTCATGCATTTGGATCTTGTATTTGGTCATCTAGTGATTGATTTTAGATTTTCGCATACAAATCCTAATCTCTAGTCATGGCATATTTGAAAGCATAAAGTGCGAGAATTAAAAGTCTAAGCTATTACAAGAGTATCCGGGGATGGGGGTACAATTATTTACAAATGGGGATGAATCTCACAAGAATAATAATGTCCAAATATTACAACCAAATCGAATCGTCGCAATTCAAATATAAAGCTATAACAAAACATAAAAATAAAGAGAATCAATAAATTATGAAATGCATGTATTTATTAACTTCAAAATAAATAAATAAAATCTACTCTGAAAAAGAAAGATTAAGTATTATTATTATTATTGTGTTTTATTAATTATGAAAAGAAAAAGTTTTAAAGAAAGAAAACTTAATTTAAGCTAAATCTCTATTATTTTTGGTATTTTCAAATAAAGCAAGATTATTTAATAAAACTAATTTTTTGTAAGAAAGTCAAAGTTTTTATTATTAGTTTTATTACTAACTTAAAAAAGAAAACAAATAATAAAATGAATTAATAAACAAACAAGTATTTGTTTTAAACAAAAGAAAAGAAATTAAAAAAAAAAAAAAAAAGCAGAATGGGCTTGGGATTTTTTGGGTGGCCCAAGTGAAAATGAAGAAGAACAAAAAAAACAAGTCAGAATGGAGGGGGGTGCTAGCAAAAACGTTGGGCTTTGATTGTTTGTGAGGCGAAGGCCCAATGTTTGTACAATGTTTTTGGTTTAGGGTCTCAGCATTTTAGGGTTCATTGTGTGATTAGGGTTTGTTGTGTCTCTTAGCGGTGTTGTTTCTTCATCCTTTCCTCTTCATCTCTCTCAGCCTCACATGCCTGATTCCCTTCCTAAACCCTAGCTACCGGAGCGCCGCCTCTCACCTCTCATCTCCTCACGATAGTCAAAGGCTTTGTTTGTAAATGGTACGGTTTGTCCCTTTTGATTTTAATAGATTTTCAGTTTCGTTTGCTTTGCATGTTTTGCTTTACAGTTTAGCCTTTTAATCCTTTGATGTTTACATGTCTGTGATGTAGCGAAGGTTTGAGAAATATACATACCTTAGAGGTTTTTTCTGGACAATGGAGGGGAAAGAGTGAGACGGGGAGATGGAGGCGCTCCTTGGTGGCTTAGAGGCGGAGGAAAGATGTGATGGACGCGCTTTTGCTTCTGTTATCTCTTTTTTGTTGTTCTTTTTGAATGTTGATGATGATCGATAATCTGAAACTTTGTATGCTTCTGCAACTCTCTTCCTCTTGGTTGATGATGATGTTCTGAAACTGATTGTTGTTGATGTTTTTCCGCTTTCGTTAATGATGATGATCTGAAACTTGTTGCCTATTCTTGCAACCATTTTTCTCTCTTCTTGAATGTTGATGAAACTTGGCTTATTGATTTGGATTGTTTATGGTTTCTGCTTGTTCACAGTTTGGCCAAGCAGTTTGGCAAGGGTTTTGGAATTGGTTAACAGGCTTGGAGGGTTTTGTTCTGTTTGCAGTTTTGCTGTAGGTTAGTTTTGAAACTTGCAGGGTTTTTTGAGTTTTAGCTAGGCTTTGCAGGTTTATAGTTTTGTTGTTATGCAGCTAGCTTGGTTGTGGTGTGGTAACAGGTTTGGCCATGCAGGTTTTGTGGTTTGGCTATTCTTGTTACAGTTTGTGTGATTCTGCAGGTTGGTTGTTTTATTTGTTTGCAGTTTGGAACTGCAGTTTCGCAAGTTTGCAAGTTGTGCAGGTTTGGGATCTTCTAACAGGCTTAGTTTTTGATAACAGGGGTTGGTTTATAGTTTGGCAGGTTGGAGAGTTTGTTAACAGGCTTTGTTTGTTTGACAAGCTTGCTTTTGGTTGTTGGCTTGATATGTTTGTTTATGTTGGTTCAGGCTGTTTGTGGTTTGTTCACAGGCTTGGGTTGTTCTTGCCATGGTTTTGTAGTTTGGCTGTTGTTGAGCTTGTGCAGGTTTTTGCAAGCTTGTGCAGGTTTGGAGAGTTTTGTGTTTTTTTGACAAAGTGTGTTTTTTCTCTCCAAACTGTTATGCAGTCTTGAGTTTTATATCTTTCTTAGCTTTTGTTGACTTGTGACAACCTGCTTTTTAGCCAAACTTTAAAACCTCACCCAAGGTGATATCTTTTTCTCTTTCTCTCTCCATGAAACAAGAATTTTTGCTTTTTTTATTATATTCTAAAAAGTTTGCTATGTCTGGAAAACGATGATGGTTGTGACAAGTCTTTTACTTGTCAATTGGTTTACCTCCTGCTGTATACTTTTGCCTGCTGCATTTTTCTGCTTTCATGCTGCTTGCCACATTTGTACAGTTTGCATCCAATTTGTTTTATAACTCAGTTTGGGCAATTTGTTTTGTAGCTCAGTTTGGCACCTTGCTTGTGCTATTTGTTACAGCAGGTTCTTGCATTGTATATTTGTTTATGCTTTGACAGTTTGGCGCCTGTTGCATTTGAAACTCTGTAACTCAGTTTGGTTCAATGTTTGCCATAGTTTGCTGCCATATTTTGGTTGAATTGCAATGGTATAGTTTAGCTTATGTTTGATAGTTTTGGCGCCTGTTGCATTTGAAACTCAGCTTGCTTTGTATGCTTGCATTTTTCAATTTGTATTTTTAATTTTCTCTTTGTGAACCAAGAAGAGCAATCTTTTTGTGATTTACAAAGAGAAAAATAAAACGTGATGAAAAATAAGCATTCTGATTCCAGACGGCAAATTTTAATGATGACTTTTTTTTCTTTCTTTTTCATTTGAAAATTCTTTTCAATTAATTGTACTGTTATTCTTTTCCTTTGTCTTTTTCAGGTGGGTGCAACTTGGACGACGACAAAGCAGTAGAAGCCGGAGACTTTGAGCATGGGAGCAACAGAGCTTAGGCTTAGATTTATTTTCCATTTATAATCATTTTTTTTTAAATACTATAAGTTGTAAAAACTTACAATATTCAAAAATAATAAATTATTTTTGTAACAATATTTGAAATGAATAAAAAAGTCTTTATCCAATAAAACTTTTCTATTGTCAAATATCTTGCCATTCTTCCTTGCATCTTTACTTAATTATTTAAGATTCTCAAATCAAAATAATTGAAATTGCATTCCAACAATTCTAATCCAGATAACTTAAATTCCAAATAATCCAAAACATTGCAGTCTCGTAACCTTGCAACAGCACTCCAATCAACATACACATTGTGTATTCCCATAAACAAGCAAGCATTCCATTAACAAGCAGATGCCTTAATATTCCAAATAACAGTCTCAGCTCTTATTCCAGATAATCAGGCCTTGAGAACAACCAGTTAACCTTTCAGCAAACTTGAAAAAGTGTGAAAACAATGTAACAATTAACTGAATTTCTGAGGATTCAATTTCTTCTGAGAAATGCGAGAGAAACCCTGATTCTTGATTTACTGCCAAAGAAAAGTCTGTTTGATCGATTCCTGAGCCAATCTTAAAAATCAGAGAAAACCCTAGGGTTGTGATTTCTTGTGAAAAAGGGAGGGAAAATTTTGGGGTACAACAGGTGGCATCAAGATAGGAGGTTCCAGCAAATACTCCTTGATTTTATCGAAAGCAACTTGACAGTCATCATTCCATTTAACCACCCGATCTTTCTTCAACAGCTTGAAGATTGGTTCACAGGTAGATGTTAGGTGAGAAATGAACCTTGCAATGTAGTTTAGGCGTCCCAAGAAACCTCTGACCTCCTTCTCAGTGCGAGGAGCAGGCATTTCCTATATATCTTTGACTTTGGCAGGATCAACCTCGATGCCTTTGTTACTGACAATGAAACCCAAGAGTTTACCGGACCTGACTCCGAAGGTGCACTTGTTAGGGTTCAGCCTGAGCTTATACTCCTTCAATCTGACAAATAGCTTTTGCAGATGGTCGAGGTGTTCTTCTTCTGTTTGCGAACGGGCTATCATGTCATCTACGTAGACTTCAATCTCATGATGTATCATGTCATGAAACAAAGCTACCATGGCTCGTTGATAAGTTGCCCCAGCATTCTTCAGTCCGAATGGCATCACTTTATAGCAGAAGGTACCCCACTGCATAACAAAAGTAGTTTTCTCCATGTCTTCAGGGGCCATTTTGATCTGGTTGTACCCTGAAAATCCATCCATGAAGGAAAATACCTTATGCTGAGTTGTATTGTCAACCAAGATGTCAATGTGCAATAGTGGAAAGTCATCTTTAGGGCTAGCCCTGTTTAGGTCTCTGTAATCCACGCACATTCTCACTTTGACGTCTTTCTTAGGAACTGGCACAATGTTAGCAACCCATTATGGATAGGAAGTAACATCAAGAAACCCAGCATTGAACTGCTTCATCAGTTCGGCTTTGATCTTTTCAGACATATCGGGCCACATTCGGCGGAATTTCTGTTTAATTGGTGGACAGTCTTCTCTTGTAGGGAGACGGTGAACCACAATATCTGTATCGAGTCCCGGCATGTCTTCATTGGACCAGGTGAAGATCTCAACATATTCCTTCAACAGCTGAACTAAGCGCTCTTTGACATTTGGCTTTAGATTGGCACCCACTTTAACCTCTTTTCTGTCTTCGGCAGTACCCAAGTTGATAGTCTCTAACAGCTCTTCATGGGGCAGAATAGCCCTTTCTTCCTGTTGCAACATTCTAGCCAACTCTCCAGGCACTTCACAGTCTTCATCACCTTCGTATTCGGCATGATTGACCAGATCTTCAGAGTCACTGAAGGCCATAGCAGAATTGTTACCCATGGAATCCGGAGTGGATGGGTACCTGCATTTTGTGAGTGTGGGTGTGTGTAAGGGATAGTCACCTTTAAACATATAAAATGTAAAAGGAAATAAAATGAACACAAAAGTTTACATATGAAAACGTCCATGATTCATTAAAAATGGCATATGAAGATGAAAAAAAATCAAGCCCTTACAAATGGACCTATGTGCCCCGGGTAGGGCACAAGGCAAAAAGAGTGTACGAATTGTTTAATAATTATTACAGACCAACATAAATGTTCGAAAGATAAATTACTGATTTATGAAAGTAATGGGAACAAAGTCTTTCGCCTCCCAGTTATTCAGTTCTCCTTCAATAGTCGGGAAAATCCAATCTTCAAAGTTGCTCTCATCTTCACCATCCTCCAAAGCATGAACTTCATGATGAGTGATCTTTAATGGTGGCCCTCCAGCCTGGGAGCGGGGCACATCCTTTTGAGCAGAAGTGGTGAAACCCAAACCGAACTTATCTGTCTTGAAAGGAAAATCTGGTAGTTGACCCCATACTGTGCTTCCTCCTTCCTCGATCACAGGCTTTGCATCTTTAAGGGATGACATTCGGGACACAGGCTTGGTAATGATGGGTACAGAAGTCATCGTCTTGGCTGCCGCAACTTCAGGAGAAACCTCTTCAAAGTGTTGGAAAGGGGTTTCTATGAATTCACCATCTAACTCCACATAGCGGAAAGAATTAAGATGGCTTATCATATACTCCTCGTCTCCATGAACTGTTATGATCTTCCCTTGGACTGGGTATTTGAGCATTTTGTGTAGAGAAGAAGTAACTGCCCCAGCATTGTGGATCCAGGGTCTTCCCAACAAGCAAGAATATGAAGGACGGATGTCCATCACATAAAATGTAGAGTTGAAAATTTTCGTTCCCATTTTAATTGGGATGTCCACCTCCCCGTGGACCATCCTCTTAGAACCGTCAAAGGCTCTAACAATGATATTGCTGGGCTTTAGGGTCAAACCTTCACAGTCCAATCTGTTCAATGCTTTCTTTGGCAAGACATTTAAAGACGACCCGGTATCAACCAGAACATGAGAAAGAGTAGTCCCTCTGCATTCCACCAAGACATGCAGCGCGTCATTATGCTTTCTCCCCTTAGATGTTAGATGGGCATAGGAGAAGCCAAGACCATTGTCGGCGGTTAGGCTGGCTACACACTCCTGGTACTGGTCCGCAGAGGTTTCTTGAGGCACGTGGGTCGTCTTCAGGAATTTGATCAAGGCTTTGGCATGAGCCTCGGAACAGAGCAATTGGGCCAGCATAGAGATTTTTGAAGGGGTTTGCCCCAGTTTTTCTACGACATCATAGTCGCTTTTCTTAATTATTTTTAAAATCTCCTCCATTTCCTTTTGAGTGGTCTCGGGGACGACCAACGGCTGAGCCCTCATCCTGACGGGCGCTTCTTGGATCCCCTTACCTTTATCACCAGTAACAGCAGAGGGTACAACTACGGGAGTAACAACTTCTTTAATCACTGGAGTTCGCACAGATATCTTGACTGGCACATAAGTATCCTTAGGAGAATTTGAGGGTCCGAAGATTTCCCTTGGAGGAGCAATCTCCGGAGAGAAAATTCTTCCGCTGCGGGTGATCTTACTCGTCCCAGCAATATTTCTTATGTCAGGAGTCTCTTCATCGGAGCTTTCTTCGACTGATTCAATCTGCTTAACACTGTGGTAGAAGATCTCTCCTCCATAATTCCACGGTATTGATTATTGGACTTGTATGGGATAAGCCCCGACATAGTAATCTTCAGCGGTACAATCTTTGGATCGGACGTAATCTTAACAGGTCTTTTGGTGACCTTGGAAATATTGGCGGAAATGGTAATTATAGCAACATCTTCGACAGGAGTCGGAATAATAGGAGTTTTCTCAAAGAGTATTTTTTGATTATCCATTAGGAGTTGGATCCCTAACTTCAATAACGGGCAGTCAGATTGTAGGGACGAACAAAGGTAACAATCTTTTTCACAGCCTGGGAAAATCCCGGCTTTCAACAGATTCATCTTGATTATTGGTAAAGGGGTCATTAAGTCATCAACAACAGCAACATACAGATCCTCTTCGATAGCATGAGCATTGTGACCATGCTTTGGCATTGGGGCAGAGATCACATTCGGCTTTTCAGGCGCGTCGAATTCCACCTCCTTGGCATCTATTAAATCCTGGATCTTGTTTTTGAGGGCCCAACAATTGTTGGTGTCGTGCCCTATGCCGTCTGAATGATAAGCACATTTAGTGTTGGCATGGTAAAAAGGAGAAGTTGTATTCGGATTTTGTGGTGGCTCTCTCAAGGTTGTAAGGTCTAACTTCAAGAGATGGGGGAGAACCTGGGCAGGCGTCATGTTTATTTTGGTGAATTTCCTAGAAGGCCTTCCCACTCTTTGTTGGTTGGTTCTGGGTTGGTCGTTTCTAAGCTGATCAGCTGCAGTCTTTTGAATCATTACAGCCCCCACCACTGGCCGGCGCTCCACTCTTCCTCGACCTCTTTGAGAATAAACATATGACACCTCTTTCTTGGTTGGAAAAGGTTTTTTAACAGCAGCGGAAGTAGATATATCTTTTTGAATTTTGCCGCTCTTGATGCCAGCTTCGACTCTTTCACCAGTCAGAATTAACTCGGTGAACCCCGTAGACGAACTCCCTATCATGTGATTAAAGAATGGACCTGACAGCGTCTCTAAAAACATATCAACAAGCTCTCTTTCAGAGAATGGTGGCTGCACCCTTCCAGCCAAGTCCCTCCATTTCTGGGCATACTCCTTAAAGCCTTCATTAGAGACCATACCCATACTCTGTAGTTGAGTACGAGTAGGTGCTAAGTCTGCATTATATTGATATTGCCTGTAGAAGGAAGCAGCCAAATCCTCCCAACTGTGCACATCAAATATCTCATGCTGGTAGAACTAATCCAATTGCGTACCCGACAAACTATCTTGAAAAAAGTGGACCCACAGATCCTTATCAGAAGAATGAAGTTGGATCTTTCTGACGTAAGATTGTAGGTGCATCTTCGAACAAGACAAACCATCATATTTAGCAAATGTAGGCAGCTTGAATTTAGGGGGAATCACAATCCCAACAACCAACCCTAGCTCTTCAAAGTCCAGCCCAGGCACACTTTGTACCTCCATAGCTGCCAGACGCTCTTCCAGATTCTTGTACTTATCGTCTGCAGGAGGGTACTATTGCTCAGAATAGTCTTCATCCTCTTCTTCTTCTTCTTCAGCCTCAGACTTAGATGGTACTGCAGCTCCCTTTCCTTTACCTATCCCTTCATCAGACGTTGAGGGGAAATCCAGGACCCTTCTAGCTTGGTTCTCAAATCTTCTACCCATAGTAGCCACACCAACTCTTTTCTTTTTCTTTTTCTATTTTTACTTTTCCTTTTCCTTCTCTAACAGTGCTTTAAGATCCTCCTGACCCTTTGCCAAGGTCACGAGGAGTTGTTGGAACTGTGAATTCTGCGCTTGTAAGTCTTTGACCGTCTGCTCTATATCCATCTTGCTGAAATAAACAGCAGAGAGATAAGGAAACCTGGTGTGAAGACCTGTTTATGCATATGATGAATGATATGTATTCATGTAATGCATTCAAGGATTCAGAAATTCAAATTTGTTGTAAACAAAAAGAACACACGTCATATTAATAAGATAGAATTTGTTAGTACATAAGTGCCCCATGGGCAAAATAAATAAAAAATTCTAATGTAAAAAGACGTTGCACATCCTCTTTGGCGCAATGTAAGTGTTGAGAGTCTGCTCTTCGTGGAGTTGATGAGTAAGTTCCAAAACCTCCTTCTTACTGGCGTAGAAGCTAGCTTCAAAAGTGTTTCGTTCTTCCTTGAGCTGTATCCAACTCTTTTGCAAATCTTCCAATGATGTTGGCATGTAAGGATGTAGGAGGGCGTATGGAACCTCTCCTTCTATAACAGGATCTTTGATCATAGGCAGAATGTAGGGGTAAGGCATCATAAGACTCTGGGCGCAGGTCCGTACCCACTTGAGGTAAGGCTCAAGGGTGATAGAATTCTTGTGTCCCAGTGTCTTATTGTCCACTTTGTTGGGCATCCTCCAAGCTCGGATAAACCTTTGTCAAAGTCCTTGAGTGTCGTTGTCAAAGTCAAAAACCAAATCCGGAATCAGCATGTCATGAGGGCCATCCCTTCGGGCATACCCAAATTGTCTCAGAGCCAAACAGGGGTTATAGGTAATGCCTCCCCTAATGCCAAGTAGTGGGACATTAGGGAATTCCCCACAATGATCAATGATGATGACATTTTCTCTGGACCGAGAACACCAATGAACATCAGAATGTGTGAGAGTCATCAATCGTTGTAACCACCTCAAGCCTTGTTCATTCTTCAAGATTTACTGGGGAAGGTGAGAAATAAACCACCTTGCCAGAAGAGGAGTACAACACATGAGAACACCTCTTTTCCTCATTGTTCGTGTGTAAAATGAGTGTAGGATGTCCCCAAGCATTGTAGGCACAGGAATCCGAGATATGAAAATCTTGACAGCATTCACATCTATAAGCTGATCAGGGTTTGGGAACAAGACCAACCCAAAGATGAGAAGTGCTACAATCTCCTCAAAAGCTTGCAGGTCTAGAGAATTCCAACAGTCTTGTGCCTTCTCAAACAGAAACATTTCCAAGAAACCCTTGACACCACTTCTGGTTTCCCAATGACCTTTGATATCAGATGGTTGCTAGTGTAAGGCTTGAGCAACATCTTCAGCCTTTGGCTCTCTTTCCGTACCGTTGTAGGGTAGTTGATGGAGAATAGGAATCCTCAGGAGTTGAGAAAATTCCTCCAAAGTAGGCACTAGTTGGTAATAAGGAAATGTAAAGCAATGGTGTAGGGGGTCAAAGAACTGGAATAGAACTTTCACCATGTCTTCTTCAATGTTGGAGTTGACCAAGTTGAGAAATCTACCATGTCTTTCACTGAAGGGATAATTCTCTGGAATCTTGGAAGTAAGCTCCTTGAGTAGAGGAGGAATTCTCACAAGGTTGACCTGGATTGTTTTCCCGCGAAGTGATTCCATTACCTACAAAACAGGAACAAAGATGAAGATCCAAACCCTTGAAATGGTTAGTGGATGCATATGATGCTTCATGATGTTCATGATGTATGTACAAGTATATGTACAAGTAATCACATAAGATCCTAGTTTCAGGCTTGCATGGGGTTTCATAGGTAAGTACCCTCTTGAAGTTAGTTTGGCTCAACCTGTCCTATAAATAGTAACAGGGTTCTAAGGAGCTCAATATCACTGGATTATTTTCTGTGTTCATTGTTTCAGTTTAGCCACTTTACTGGCGACCGAAATATCCCAAGAAAATAAACCTCAATGAGTGTAGTATCGAGTATCTACCAACTTCAGACTGCACCAAAGTCGATCATGTCACTACCCCTAATAAGGCCAAGATGGTCAAGTAAAGGTTCTAAAAGTCCATTAGTGCTTCATGACATCACTCAGCGGCCCCGTATCCTCTTTGATTGACTCAAAGGCTACCGGTACCCACAAATATGTCGCACTAATATAGCTATTGCTTCAACCATGTCGGTATACCCCGCACAGTTTCCACAACGTATTGCTATTTACCTATGAATGTTCCCCAAATCCGGGTAGAGGATTTCAAACCCAAGCAATAGAACCAAATGTAAAGCAATCAAAGCAAACAAGGTAAACATGTAAAGGTGATCTAAACCCTAAGGTAACCCCACTTTCAGATAATTCCCCAGCAGAGTCGCCAGTTCTGTGATACGGTGGGAGAACTAACTTGAGGTTTTGCGTTCGTGTTCGCAAATGTTTTGGTTTAGCAAGAGTCACCACCGACTTTTTATTTTATCCAAAGGAAAGGTCAAAAAGCACAGGAAAGACCTTTGAGATGTTTTCTTGGGTTCGGGGGGTAGATTATGAAAAGGGAAGGTGCTAGCACCCTTTTCATCCATGATTATCCATGGGCTCTTAGTTACTTGTTTAGATCACTTGCTTTTGCTTTTCAATTGTTTGAAATGGTGCTTTGTGTGGTTTTGAAAGTATTTTGAAAAGAGGCCATCGTTTTGGCAATCTTTGTAATGATTCTTGTTTGAAGAATGTATACAAAGATGTTTGTCTTTTGAAAAATGTTTCAATGTTTGAAAGTTTGTTTGGAAATTGTTTTGAAAGTGTGTGTGTTTTTTTGAAGATAGCAAGGATGGTTTGCAAATTGATCAAGTAACTAGAAGCTTATCTACCTACTCAAAAGTATTTCCTATACATTTTTAACCTTTTGACATTGTTGTTTTACCATTGTATTTGGTAAACAAGCTAGTCTTTGGATGTTAAACGGGACAGGCGCGGGTCATCGTATTGACCATGATAGCAATAGTGCTAAGTATCTTTAGAAAATTTTTGAGGGACCAAGATCATTTTTAGGCAACCTTTTGATAGCGTCATCGAGGGACTATGATCTTTTGTTTTGTTTTGTTTCGCCAAGATACCTAGCATGCATACCATGGCAATTTGTTTAGGCAACCAAGTGGAGATACCTTAAGGGTGTTTGTGTGCAAGTGTGTTTTATTGCATGCATGATTTTTATCTTGAATTAGGATTTTCTATTTCAATTATTTTATCTTTCCATACATATCCTAATTACTAGCATTTACATTTGAAAGCAATAAAAATGCGGAAATGTAAAATCCTACGCTATTACAATATTTAGGGGGGTGGGGGATACACACTTGTACATGGGGATGGTTCAACGATAAAAATAGATTAAAAAAAATAACAAGGGGAAGAAAAAAGAGAAAGAGAGAGAGGGCTAGCGCGCTGCTGAGAGGAAGTCAGAAGTTATGACCCAGGCCTACTGCAGGATATCAACCTGTTAGTGAAAATGTATTAGTCAAAACTTCTGACTCTGGTGCACTGCAAAACAGAAACCTGTTAGTTGGAAGGTCAGAAGTTCTGACTCCCATGCGCTGCAAAACAAAAATCTGTTAGTGGGGAAGTCAGAAGTTCTGACCCTGCGGGAAACACAATAATTTTCAGAAGTTCTGATATTATTGATAGCAAAACAGGCCTCAGAAGTGCTGGCGTCAAATTCAGAGCTTGGTTTCCCCCTGTGCTAGTCAAAAAATCTACAATTTTATTATTTTTCCACAAAACAGAAGGCATGCCTAGGACAGTCTCAGCAAGTGTCATAGCGTTTCAGAAGACAGAACCACAAAGGTCACAGGAAGGTTCTACACTGATTCACTTCCTACTTAAACATTCAGAGGCATGAAAATCCTCAGAACACATACAACAGCAACATGATATCTACATTGTGTTTATTGATAATGCAAAGCTGATGATGCTTAGTAGCATGGTGAGAGTCAGCAGGTGCTTACCTTACTGTTGGAAGAAAATTTGTGAATGGGTGCTAGCTTTAGCTCTGATGGTGTTCTGGACAGGTTCTTTTTAGAATGGGTGGATGGAGAAGATATATGTATGTATGGTCAGAAACTGTATGGGTGTTCTCTAGTCAGGAAGCAAATTGGGTATCAATGAAGTTTGGAGGCAAGAAGTTCAAAGTTATGAAACACTAGGAGTTTTGGCAGAGTTTCACAATGTTTTCTTGCTAGAGTTTTCTGTTCCTCTTCTAGCAATTTTTCTGGATTTTTGACCGGGGTTTTTTAATGGACAATGGTGTCCTATTTATAGGCAAGGCTTTGTAAATTTTTAAACGTTAAATGGGGCCAATACTATGCAGTAGGTGTTAACTTGTTCTTGAAGGAAGTTTATGGAAAATTGTGATAATGACAGTTTTTTCAGCCTAGACTGGAATAATAGGCGAAGATTAAGGGGAAGTGACGCCTATAGGTGAAAAGTGGCACATAGATCCAAGCTTAACCTTGCACGAGGGTGTTGTTATGCTGCACGTGGAAAGGCCCTTTGGATAAATGTTCAAAAGTAGTTGTGAGCATTTAATGGGCATTAAATGGTGATGAGATTGGTCAAGACTAAGAGATCTTAGTATGATATTTGCATCATTACCTATATCTAGAGCCAACAGTTCTGCTTTACCAAAAAAAAAACGCAAACCAAACTCTGACCTTGGCCTCTTGCTGCCCCAGCCAATTCTGAGGGTTCTCTAGATTTTCCAGCATGTTATTTTTCATCTTCCTCTGAAAACTCTGGACTTAGAGATTCTGCTTCAGTATTATACCCAATCTGCTGCTCCCATTACCTCCTAATCCCAGCACGTTCTGGAGGAGTTTCAGGCTTTGTTGCCTTCCTTGCATTTCTCTAGCAAATTCTGGCTGAACTTGCGTAATTGTTGGAAGAGCCATGTTCTGTTTAAAGATTACGTGCTGAACCATGTTTACAACCCCTAACTGAGTTGGTGTAACTGCTGAAGAACCAACTTCTGAATGAATGTTATGTGCTGAGCCAAGTTTGCAACTTCTGACCATTTCTGCCTGGAGGTTGGTTCAGAGGTTCTGAAGTGCCATTTTTCTTAAATACTTAGGAAATCTCAAGTACTTAGAAATTTGGTTTTTGAAACTTAGCTGGAATAGACTTCTCATTTCAAGCATGTTTTGCTGACATAAGATTTTTTTTGGGACTTGATTTTAATCAAGGGGTCAAGGTTTGGCCTTTCAGCGCAGATGACTGTTTTGGTCTTGGGAGTGATCTTCATGAAAAATTTGTAATCCAAAGCTTGGGATTGAACGCGGAGTAAACCTGAGAAAAATGAGATGGCAAATTTTGGGGTACAACAGTTCAGGGAAATATTCCTAAACCTATCCATGGGGCAGGAAGAGTTAAAAACACTCCTCGCTGGGAACTTGGTCAAGAAAAATCCTGAAGACAATAAGGACGAACGGTTGGAACAACTGCAAGCTGAGGTTGATGCAATGAGAACCCAAATGCTGGGGCAGATGGCTCTTATCCAAGGCCTAGCCCGGGGACAAGAATAGCTGAGAACCATTATCAACAAACTTCATCAAGATGGATACAACCGTATAAAGAAAGCAGTCGAGGCTAGGGACCAAGTTATTGATCAACCTCCAAGAAGACAGGAGTTTGGTTTGGTGAAGAGTGGACCTTTCCAAATTGCTACTACCTCACAGGTCCAACAACAACCTCACCAAAAACAACGGGTTAATCAGAATAAGCCAGATACACCCAAGAGGCAGTTTACCAAACTCAACGTGTCACTGTCTCAAGCTTTGCAACACCTGTTGAGGATGAATCTGATTACATTGATAGGACCTCATCCGAATCCCAAGATGTCTTCGCCTAACTACAATCCTGATGCAAGGTGTGCATATCACTCCAATAGTCCGGGGCATGATACTGATGATTGTTGGATGTTGAAATATAAAATTAAAAAACTTTATTGATGAAGGAGTGCTGGAGTTTACACAAGATGGTCAGGCTAAGTTCTTCTTCCATCCTTTAAAGGCACTTCATCTGAAGTGACAAGATCAGACGAGGAGGCCTTTGTTCACTAGAATTTTCAATTTGTAATTTTCTTTTGATTCTTCGAACATATATTCATGTCAAACTCTGTTAATTTATCAACGCATTATGTTGTACCCCAAAATTTTCCCTCTCATTTATCAAGATTTTCCCCACAAGATCTCTTTGATTCAAGACTGGATTAGGGTTTGATCAACTCAAGACATCTCATCTTGCATTGATGACCCAAAATTAGGGTTTGAGTTTGCACAAGGATTTTTGGACTATCAGTGCTTCATATGACTTTTAAGTATCATCATGGACCCCTAAGATTATTCATGTCAAGTTCAAGCCTTGAATCACATTTTTTACTAGTCAATTGGACAGTTGACCTAAAAATCAGCTGTATTGGGGAAAACGTCAACCATGGCCAATTTACAGTCAAAATTCATAATTTTTGATCCACGTCAACATTTTAGACTCATATGTATCATTTGGTCAAGTTTGGACCATAATTCCTCAAGAAATTTGATCAAATCATCAAAAGGGCAAAATGGTCAAAATTAGGGTTTTGATTGAGAAAGGGCAATTTCTGCTTTTTGACCTAGCAAATGACCATTTGGTTTGAAGCATGATTTCAAGGGTTCATTTTTGTCATCTTTACCTAATTACATGGTTCAAAACATTGCATTTTTATTGGATTGACAGATGAAATTTACAGTCAACTGATCAAAAGTCAACTGTATACTGAAAAGTCAAACTTTGACTTTATGGTCAAAATCAAGTGCCAAGGATCACAATTCATCAAAACGTGTCAAAATGTGAAACTTCTTCATCAAGAAATCAAAGGTTGAAGATTTGGTTTTAAAATTTGAAATTTTCTTAAATTAGAAATTTTTCTAAGTATAGAAAATTTCTTATTTTTTCTCAACTTTAAGCCAAATTTCCACCATGATGCAAGATGATTCAAAGAAAGTTCCCAACATGAAAGTTGTAGACCTCCATGAAATATACAACTTTTCTTCACACATTTTTCCCTAAAGATGCTTGGATCTCAAGATATAATTTTGTGAATACATGCTCATGAACTAATTTTCCATTCTCACAACCCTACTACCCAGGATTTCATATCGAAGTAACCCTACTATCCAGGTTCCTTCTTGCAGCCCTACTATCTAAGCTTTCATATCGAAAGTAACCCTACTATCCAGGTTCCTTCTCACAGCCCTACTATCCAGGCCTTCATATCGAAGTAACCCTACTATCCAGGTTCCTTCTCACAGCCCTACTATCCAGGCTTTCATATCGAAGTAACCTTACTATCCAGGTTCCTTCTCACAACCCTATTATCCAGGCTTTCATATCGAAATAATCCTACTATCCAGGTTTCTTCTCACAGCCCTACTATCCCGGATTTCATATCGAAGCGACCCTACCATCTAGGTTCCTTCTTATAACCTTACTATCCAGGTTCTTCCTCTCTTACCCCCAGACAGCAGTCCACAACACTGTAAGACCCGGACCCGATCAAACACATTTGGTTTCACATTTCCCCAGAAATTCACGGTGCAGCATATATCCCAACCAAATATGCAGTTCACTTTCGCTCCCCAAACCGGAATTATTCCCCAGCAGAGCAACGGATAACTGAAGCTCCTAAAACTCTATTTCTCCCAAGACGGAGACCAGCATTCCCCAGCGAAGTCCTCCTCAACAACAGGTATACAGGTTCTTGAAAAGGAATCTTTTATGCGATCGACATATCTTCGGATGGCATCTTTAAGCCCATCTCTTCCAGTTCTCTAGTAGCTACCAAATGCCATTTGTAAAGCCCATTCCCGATATCACAAATTACTTCATACGAGTGAAAATTTTTAGGCACTTTAGTGTTCAATCATCTTCCACCTTCAGATCACGAAAGGCAGACAAGCCAATCTACATCCTCAGGTTTAAGAAGATTGAAAAGGGGCAGCTGTTGAACCCCTAAATTTTCCTTCCCGTATTTCTCAATACATGTCAAGTGAGGTCCTCAAATTGCTCAAGGAAGTCCAAGAGTTGACCAGACAAACTCTCTCCTAAGGCAGTCTACCTCAAATTAGGGTTTCATTTTTCATCAGGATATGTGAAGCAAAAAGGACTCAAATGCTCACCGTTGTCCTAATATGTTCTTAAGGTCATCCATGTCAAGTTTCAAGCCTTGCAGAGGAAGTTTGCTCAATCAATTGCTCAAATACCTAGAAATCGACTATGCTAGGTCAAAAGTCAATTTTGGCCCACATACAGTCAAATCTCAAGATTTTTGGTCAACATCCTCATTTTTAAGTATCATTCATCATTTTATCAAGGGTTGATCATGATTCATCAAGGATTGCTCACAATTCATCAAAACCCAAAAGTTGCTAAATTAGGGTTTTGTAGGAAAAGTCAACTCAACTTTGACCAAGCATAACTTTCTCACACTTTAACAGAAATGACCCATCCAAAGCTCATTTTGAATAGTATGCAATTCCCTACAATTCATCTTCAGCTCCAAAGTTCAAAATATGCACTCACAAAAAGATATGAATTTTGACATTATAGGTCATTTTGAAAAGTCAACAAAAACACCTTTTGGGTCAAAGCTTCATACATGAACATGGAAGACTCAATTGAGATGAGACCAAAAGGGTTGCTTATAGTACATCCTAAGCTTTCTAG
The DNA here is from genome assembly GCA_948472305.1 of Vicia faba. Classification (NCBI taxonomy): domain Eukaryota; kingdom Viridiplantae; phylum Streptophyta; class Magnoliopsida; order Fabales; family Fabaceae; genus Vicia; species Vicia faba. Next base: position 1,694,435,622 of record OX451737.1, on the reverse strand, counting down.
AAAGTCCAAGAACACCTATCTAGGGTCAAAATTGAGAGAGTTATGCATTGGCCAAGTTGACCCTTTTTGCAAAATTGCCAAAAGTCAAATGTGTCCAAAATTGCATTTTTTGCTAAATGGGCCCAACTTTTTATGCTTGCACTGAGTTTGTAATGTGATCCATGACCCACGAGCCCTTCCACTTGGCATTCTTTTATTTTTGTTATTTATTTTGATTTTATTTCATTTAAGTCAAATAAAATCAATATAAAATAATGATAATATCAAAAATCATTTAAACCTTGAGATTTTGTGCATGATTAGAGTCATTATACAGCTGGGGATAATATCAAATCGTGCAAGGCTCCATATGGACAGAAAAAGATTGAAAATGCTTGATTTGGAAAGATTTGGTGCAAGGAATAAATCATTGATCAATTTTCATAAATGGAAAAGATTTGATACAAACTTTAACCCTAATGCACTCTATTATACATAAGGAACAAAAGGCAGACCCAAGAGAGAGGTGGAGAGGTCGTGAAAGAGGCAGAACCAGTTGCAAAAATTCAAGGGAAAAGTGCCAATCGAATTGTGCTCCACCGGCCGTTTCAAAGGTTCCAAAAGGTCAATTCAGATTCTTCGATCATCCCTGAAGCCAACCAGATCGTTTGCAAGGCTTGGGACACTCAGAATCACCCTGTAACACTCACACGGTTTGCCTATTTTCTTGAATTCGAATATGTTAATTCTGGCATATTTAGCATGATTGATTGGCATATTTACAATCATTGAGATGTTTACAAGCTAATGATTATATTAAATTGCATTTTTATTGACTGTACGTGAAACTGCCATGGCTAGGGTTTGATCTTTGTTTTTAGGGGTTCCTTATACAGGAAAAATTGGACATTGATAATGGTACCAGGATGCTCGGGAGGTTGAAACGAGTTGATTGGTACCATTGGTTTTCATTTATCATGCGCGTACATGATTTTGGAGTGAACAGGGTCTGTAGTTAAACACAAATGTCCGTAGGTAAAAACCTCCAGGGCTAACACGACGGTTGGGAGGAAGATGACAATACGTGGTGCTCCCTGACTTTCCCGTTTGAATTTCGTGCGTTTTAAAATATAACATTTTGCTTTTATCATATTATAATTGTTTTTGATCATATGTACAATTGAATCAGCCAGCTCAGATGGCAAGCGTGCAAGGGAAGAATGCATAAGGACCTGGGTTCGATCCCCAGGTCCCAACTTTATTTCATGTTTTTCTTGAACAGGAAATCCAGCGTAGTACATGTCAAAGGATCTACCATGTGCCATCCATATCTGACCATTCAATCCACCAAGGCTTCAGATCTAGCGCCTTCTCCCTAGAGGACCACCATGCGCCCCAATCAAACGTGCATATGGGATTGGATGGAGTCAAAAAGGGCCAGGGATTTATTGGGCCAAGAATTCATATATCCACCCCCCAAATTGCTATCATAGGCCCATCCTCACTTTTCTTTTATTATTTTCTTTACCTCTTTTTTTAAAATTATTTATTTATTTTATTTTTAAAACAAAAATAATTTATTTTAATAAAATCATAAAATCAAGAGTTCACAAAATTGGAATTAACTTTTTTAATCAAATTTAATTTAATTTAGTATAATTTAACTTAGGATAATTTTTAACTTTTTTACAATTAAAATTAATTAGCAAGATTAGGTTTAATTCTTGGTTTTAATTATTTTCTTTTGCAAATAAAATAAAAATACAAAAAATAGGTTTTTTAGAATAAATTAATTCAACTCTTTCTTAAAATTAAAATTAATTAGAATTAGGCCTTTCTCTTTAATTTAATATAACAATTTCTCTAATTTTTTTCTTAAATTAACAAAACAAAGCAGAAACCATTTTTTAACTAATCGCAAGTAGGTTTAAGTCCAGGGTCAAAATCCTAATCATCTTGTATTCGATTCATCGCGCGTGTTTATTATTTTTACAATATTGATGTAACTGTTCACGGTATGTAATAGTTTAATCTAGGATTTTCTTTTATTTATCGTCTTTTACGGGTTTTTGGCTATGTAATTAATCCCCATCCCCGAAGCCTTGTAATAGCGTTGATTCACTTTCTCGCATTTTAATTCTTGCAAATATTTGACTGTTTAGATGTATGTTAATAGGATTGTATGACAAGAATGCATGACAACTTAATCCAGTTAGAAAACCCTAATGCGCAAAGATAAATAATTAAAACAAATCACTTGCACATGCCACTCTTAGGGTATACTCACACTTCGGTTCCCTTCGGTAAACGGTCATTAAGTATAGGATATCTTAGTGGTTACCCTCCAGTCTAAAAAGATCAAACGTTGCCTCGGAAATGTTGCCTCGGAAATGTCGCCTCGAATATGATCTTAAGACTCTAGGGTTACTACTAAGATGTCCTAACATTGCTTTAGTGATCATATGTCCCTTTCGAATTGACCCTTACAACTCCGACGATGGCACTACCTATTTCTCAATAGTAGGAGAGAACTGTCAAAAGGAAACGAGAATAGAAACGATTCTTTTTTTCGAGTAGGTAGATGCTAGTAGGTACTTGCTAAAAAAAATCAAAAAATTTCACACTTACACCTTTCAAAAAACAAATTTTCAAAACAACTTTGTCACACTCTTGAGGACTGATACAAGGGTTATCATGAAGTAAAACATTTTCAAAACAAAGCACACAAACACAAGCAATTTTAAAATGAGCAAGTACCTAAGAGCCCATGGAAAACCATGGATAGAAAGGGTGCTAATACCTTACCTTTCTATAATCTACCCCCCGTACTCAAAATCTCAAAAAAGGATTTTTTTCTGTACTTTTTCCTTTTCCTTGTTGGATAAAATAAAAGTCGGTGGCGACTCTTGCTTACCGCGACATTTTGCAAACACAAATTGCAAAAATGCAAACCAGCATTTCAAAACAGTCGATTCTGCCACCGTATTACAGAACTGGCGACTCTGGTGGGGACTTAATAAGTGGGGTATACCTTAGGATCTAGTTCATCATAATTGCTTCTCTTGTCTGTTTTGTTTGCTTTACTTTTAAGGGTTTTTGCTTAGGGTTACTATAGATCCTAACCCAGATCTGAGGGATACCTTTTAGGTAAGTAACAATAGACTGTGAGGGAACTGTACAGCATAGACCGATACGGTTGAAGCAGTGGCTACATTGGTGTGGCACTTTGGTTGGTACCGGTATCCCTTGTGGAGAAATAAGGAGAATACGGGTCCGCCGCGTGGTGTCGTTAAGCATCAACTGACCTTAGAACCTTTAATCGTCCAACTTGGCCATTAGAAAGTAGTGAGATAGTCGACCTCGGTCTAAAGCTGAGAACTGGTTGATACTCGATGCTACGCTCATTGAGACCATACTCTCGAGATAGTTCCAGCCGCAAGAAAAGATTGTGTGAGCTGAAACCATGACCGATGGAGGATGGTCAGTGATATTGAGATCCCCTAGAACCCGGTTACTTTTTCTAGGACAGGTTGAAACCAACTTAACTTCAAGAGGGTATTACTTTTGACCTCATGCAAGCCTTAAACCTAAGTGCTTTGTGTGACTTGTTTGCCTTTGCCATGCTTGTTATCTGCTATACTTGTTGTTTTTATCATGACATCATGCATCATACTATAGCATACATGCTTCATTACACAAACCATTTCAAAGACCAAGGGAATTTATCTTTGTTCTGTTTTGCAGATCATGACTTCTGCACGTAGAAAGACTATCCGAGTCAACTTTGTGGAGATACCATCCCAACTCAAAGAGCTAGTGTCAAAGATTTCTGAAACTTCTAGGTTCATCAAGAGACATGGTCAACTTCTCAGCTTGGTTACTTTAAACCCTGACGAACAGATGATGAGTGTACTTTTCCAGTTCTTCGATCCCGAGCATCACTGCTTCACCTTTCTAGATTATCAGTTGTTACCCACCTTGGAGGAATTCTCTCATCTATTGGGCATATCCATTCTTGAACAGGTACCCTTCACAGGTATAGAAGAAGTTCCTAAGCCAGAAGACATTGCCTCAGCTTTGCATTTGAGATGGGTTGATGTGGTATCCAATTGGGAAACTCGAAGCGGAGTCAAAGGTTTTCTAGCCAAATTTATGATAGACCAAGCTAAGCTGTTTTGGGATAATTTGGATTTTCAGGCTTTTAAAGATGTTTTGGATCTTCTTATATATGGTTTGATTCTCTTCCCTAATCTGGATTCCTTTATAGATGTGAATGCTATCAAGATTTTCCTTTCTCGCAATCCTGTGCCTACCTTGCTTGGAGATATCTTGCACGCCCTCTATACTCGGACTACGAGGAGAAAAGGGACTCTTATGTGCTGCATGCCATTGTTGTCGAGGTGGTTTATTTCTCACCTCCCTAAGTCTGTACTTAAGAACGAAGAAGGTTTGGGTTGGTCGCATAGAATAATGTCACTTGCTCATACATATATTATTTGGTGTTCCCGAGCTATGGAGGACGTTGTTGTTATTGACCGCTGTGGGGGGTACCCTAATGTCCCATTATTTGGTATCAGAGGAGGTATAACTTACAATCCTTGTCTAGCTTTACAGCAATTTGGTCGTGCTCGGAGGGATGGTCCCCATAGGTTACTTCTCGAGGATATTGCATTCGACTATGAAGAGGATGCTGAAGGGCATCGCCGGAGATTCATACGAGCTTGGGGCATGGTAAATAGATCAAACCCCCATGAGTTGGGACCGAAGAATTCCCTTCCTATGAAGCCTTACCTCCAATGGGTCCGAGCTCGCGCACAGAAGCTTGTGATGCCATATGCAGCAGTGTTACCAGTGATTGTGGAACCCACTACTGAAGACAATATTCCTTACACAGTTCTATATCCTTACATGCCTACTGATCTTTGGGAGATACAAAGGGCTTGGATTCAGCTGAAGAATGAGCAAGATACTTACAGGGAGCAGTTCCATGAGCAAGAGAGGAAGGTGTTGAGGCTCACCAGACAACTCGAGGAGGAAAGAGAGCTCAATGACTACATCAGCACAAAGAGAAAGCGTCCATGGGACTTTTGATTTTGCTTTTCTAAGTTTTAGATTTTTTTATTTACTTCTTTGTAACGCCTTAAGGGCATTGTTGAACATTTCGAAGTTAAGCTAATAAAGTTTGTTTATTTCTGGTTTACAAATTTAAATCTCCCAAAGTCTTTAAAATCATCACATACGCATCCCATTATCATGCACATCATCACAGGTACCACTACAGGTTTCTTATCTTCTTCGCTGTTTATTTCAGCAGAAATTTCTTCCGATCAAGCCATCAAAGAGCTTCAGGCACAAAACGCCCAGTTCCAACAGATGTTCGTAAGTCTGTCTAAGGGGCAAGAAGTTCTGAAAACTCTCATTCTGAAAGAAAAGAAGAAGAAGAAGAAGAAGAAGAAGAAGGTCAGGTTTCTGAATATGGGAAGAAGGTTTGGAGAAAGGTTGAGGTACCAAGCTGATCTGACCTCTTCATCCAAAGAAGGGGAGAACCAAGTAGAAGACAAGGGCCTCAGTCCTACAGTCTCTGATAATGATACTGATTTTGATGATGGGCAATATCCTCATGCCGAGGATAGGTACAAGTAGCTAGAAGACCGTCTGAGTTCTATGGAAATCCAGAAGATACCTGGTTTAGATTTCGGAGAACTAGGACTGGTATCTGGAGTAGTCATCCCTCAGAAATTCAAGGCTCCCGTTTTTGCTAAGTATGATGGAGTGTGTTTCCCGAAACTCCATCTCCGCTCTTATGTCAGGAAAATTCAACCCCACACAGCTGATAGAAATTTATGGGTGCACTTCTTTCAAGATAGTCTGTCAGGGACTCAGCTTGAATGGTTCTACCAGTTGGAAGGGGCCAATGTTCGAAACTGGGAAGATCTTGCTGCCGCTTTCTACAAGCAGTACCAGTATAATGCCGACCTTGCTCCCACTCGTACTCAACTCTAGAGTATGTCCATGGGTGCAGGCTAAGGTTTCAAAGATTATGCTCAGAAATGGAGCGATTTGGCTGGCAGAGTTCAACCCCCTTTATCTTATCGGGAGTTAGTTGATATGTTCTTGGGGACGCTGTCTGGTCCATTTTTCAATCACTTGATCGGCAGTTCATCGTCTGGTTTCACTGAGTTGATTTTAACTGGAGAAAGAGTGGAGGCTGGAATTCGAAGTGGCAAAATACAGAAGGACGCCTCTTCGAGTTCGATAAAGAAACCTTTTACAGGGAAGAAGGAAGCCAATGCAGTTTATAGCCCGAGGGGCCAAAACAGATCTGAACACCGTCTAACGGTAAGTGCTGTAATGATACCAAGACCCGTTGTTTCTCCACAACGCAACAATCAATAGAGGGTGGAAAGACCTCAACAGCAGTTTACCCGCATTAGCATGACATTGGCTGAAGTGTTACCTCACCTGCTGAAATCTAACTTGACCACATTGAGGGAGGCTCCCAAAAATCCTAACACTACCTCTCCTAGATACAATCCCAACGCGCGGTGCGCCTACCATTCTGAAAGCCCTGGCCATGACACCAATGAATGTTGGGCTTTGAGAAACAAAGTACAAGATTTGCTGGAAGCTAAGGAGATAGAGTTTGATGCTCTAGAAAATCCAAATGTAATAACTGCTCCAATGCCCAAGCATGGTCGTGGGGTTAATTCTTTTGAAAATGATTGGTTTATGACCTTTGTTGAAGAAATTTCTACTCCTCTTATGACTGTTAAGAGAAATCTGCTGTTGGTCGGTGTATTCCCGGGTTATGGTGAAGGTTGCCACATGTTCTCTATTCTACCTACTGGTAGCCATTTGTTGAAGTCAGGTGTTCAGCACCTGATGGATAATAGTGATTTTGTTCGAGAAGACTATGACCCATGTTGTTCCCAATGAAGATGTTGCCATCATAACCATTTATGCCAATCCTTCCAAGGTTTCCTCGAGAAAACCTGTTAGGATTACATATGTTCCAAGAATTTCCCCGCTAATAATCACTGTTCACGGTCCCATCCCATACACTTCAGACAAGGCTGTCCCATGGCACTATGGTGTTGATGTGTATTATCATGGCATTAAGCAAGAGTTGAAGAATGAAGAAGTTGATACTGATGTCAGTAATATTGTCAATGCTAGCAAAGTCACCAGAAGTGGAAGACTCTTCTCTCCCGAGGTTTCCCCTTCGACTATCCACCAACGTGTTGTTATTCCATCTGCTAGTACATCAACCACTGTTCCAGTTCCTACTCCATTTATCACCCTTGTCGCCGGGCCATCTGAGACTCGGGGAAAATAAGTCATAGGTGAGCCTGCCCGGATAGAGGCGCCTAGAAAAGTTGTGTTGGAAGCCTCTAAACAAGAAATAGAGGAAATACTGAAAATTATCAAGAAAAGCGACTACAATATGGTCGAATAGCTTGGGCAGACCCCTTCAAAGATCTCCATGTTGTCTCTGCTATTGTGTTCTGAAGCCCATGCAAAGGCTTTGATTGCCTTTCTCAAGATTACGCATGTGCCACAGGAAACTTCTGCAAATCAGTTCAAAGATTGCGTGGCTAGCCTGACTGTTGACAATGGGCTAGGATTTTCAGATGCAGATCTGACCGCTAAGGGGAGGAATCATAATGATGCTCTGCACGTCTCGATTGAGTGTAGGGGAACCACTATGGCTCATGTGCTGGTTGACACCGGGTCTTCGCTGAATGTTCTGCCAAAGAAAGCATTGGACCGTTTGGACTGTGAGGGTTTGACTTTGAAGCCGAGTAACATTGTGGTTAGGCCTTTCGATGGATCAAAAAGTATGGTGCACGGGGAGGTGGACATCCCTGTCAAAGTGGGTTCTCAGACCTTTGGATCCACCTTCTATGTAATGTACATCATATTCTTGTTTGCTGGGTCGTCCCTGGATCCATAGGGCTGGGGCAGTCACTTCCACACTCCATCAGATGCTGAAGTACCCGGTACAAGGGAAAATTGTCACAGTGCGAGGAGAAGAAGAGTATATGGTAAGTCATCTCAATTCTTTCCATTATGTGGATATGGATGGGGAGTTCATAGAGACTCCTTGCCAGAATTTCGAGGAGGTCCCCCAGACTTTAGCGTCAACTGAAGTTACTACCAACAAACCTCCGTTGAGGATGACTTCTCTTAAGGATGCTAGGGCTATTGTTGAAGAAGGTGGGTGTACCAATTGGGGTCGGCTCCCTGATTTCACTCACAAAACTGAAAAATTTGGTTTGGGCTTTACTATAGGGGCTCAAAGGGTTGTTAGGCACGCTCAGATTGGAAGAACTCCTCTACACATCAGCAATCGGGGAGTTAATGTAATTGAAGACAGTGAAGAAGATTCAGACATTGACAGCTGGATCTACCCAACAGCCAATGGTGGACTGAATAACTGGACGGTGAAGGACTTCATACCTATTTCTTTTATTTCACAGTAATTGACTTTTGTTTTAAGATTTGTAATAAACAGTTTGAAACTTTATAGCCTGGTGCCCTTCCCGAGGCACCTTGGCTTCGCTTGTGAGGGCTTATTACTTTTTGTCATTTTCATATATCATTAATAAAACATTGGACGTTTCGTGCATTACAAATTTTGTGCTCCTTGCTTTTATTTTCTGTCTCCCATTTTATCAAAACAACTATTCTCTTACACACACTCACGTATCATACTGCAGATTCATATCCACTCTGGATCCTATTGATAACAGTTCTGCTACTGCCGATTATGACTTCAAAAATCCGATCAACCAAGCCGAGGAAGAAGGTGAGGATGATTGTGAGGTACCGGGAGACCTTGCTAGAATATTACAGCAGGAAGAAATGGCCATATAGCCTCATGAAGATCCAGTTGAGTCAGTGAATTTGGGTATGGAGGAAGACAGGAAGGAAGTCAAAATAGGTGCTAATCTGGAGCCTAGTGTCAAACAACGGCTAATACAGATGTTGCACGATTATGTGGAGATCTTCTCCTGGTCCTATGAAGATATGCTTGGGTTGGACACTGATATTGTGGTACATCGCCTGCCAACCAAAGAAGACTGCCCTTCGGTAAAGCAGAAAGTTCATCACATGCACCCTGAAATGTCAGAGAAAATCAAGGCAGAGGTCATGAAGCAATTCGACGCAGGATTCCTAGACGCCACTTCTTATCCACAGTGGGTTGCCAACATCGTTCCGGTACCTAAGAAGGATGGTAAGGTACGGATGTGTGTGGACTATAGAGATCTGAACAGGGAAAACCCCAAGGACGACTTCCCACTTCCTCACATTGATGTTCTAGTCGACAACACTGCGCAACACAAGATCTTCTCCTTCATGGATGGTTTTTCTGGCTACAACCAGATCAAGATGGCTCCGGAGGATATGGAGAAGACAACCTTCGTTACACAGTGGGGCACCTTCTGTTACAAGGTAATGCCTTTTGGGTTGAAGAATGCTGGGACAACTTATCAGTGCGCCATGCTCACTTTGTTCCACGATATGATTCACCACGAGATTGAGGTTTATGTTGATAACATGATCGCCAGGTCCCAGACTTAAGAAGAGCACCTTGATCATCTCTAGAAACTATTTGACAGGTTGAAGACATATAAGCTGAGGTTGAATCCGAACAAGTGTACCTTCGGGGTAAGATCTAGTAAGCTTCTGGGTTTTGTCGTCAGTGATAAAGGTATTCAGGTGGACCCTGCGAAGGTAAAGTCCATACAAGATATGTTGGTACCCCACATAGAAAAAGAAGTCAGAGGTTTCTTGGGACGTCTGAATTACATCTCCAGGTTCATTTCACATCTGACTGCTACTTGTGAGCCAATCTTCAAGCTGCTGAAGAAAGATCAAGTAGTAAAGTGGAATGATGAATGCCAGACCGCTTTCGAAAGAATCAAGGAATACCTTCAAGAACCATCAATTTTGATGCCTCCAGTTGAAGGAAGACCTTTGATATTATACTTGACAGTGCTAGACAATTCAATGGGGTGTGTGCTGGGGCAGCATGACGAGTCTGGTCGAAAAGAGCACGCCATTTATTACCTTAGCAAAAAGTTTACCGACTGTGAGATCCATTGCTCGAGAAAACTTGTTGCGCTTTGGCATGGGCTGCTTGCCGACTGAGACAGTATATGTTGACTCACTGTGATATGGTGGGAGAACTGACTTGAGGTTTTGCGTTTGTGTTCGCAAATGTTTCGGTTTAGCAAGAGTCGCCACCTACTTTTTATTTTATCCAAAGGAAAGGTCAAAAATCATAGGAAAGACCTTTGAGATGTTTCCTTGGGTTCGGGGGGTAGATTATGAAAAGGGAAGGTGCTAGCACCCTTTTCATCCATGGTTTTCCATGGGCTCTTAGTTACTTGTTTAGATCACTTGCTTTGCTTTTTCAATTGTTTGAAATGTTGCTTTGTGTGTGGTTTTGAAAATGTTTTGAAAAGAGGCCTTGTCTAGGCAACCTTTGTAATGATTCTTGTTTGAATGTATACAAAGGTGTTTGTCTTTTGAAAAATGTTTCAATTGTTTGAAAGTTTGTTTCTTGGGAAAATGTTTTGAGATTGTGTGTTTTGAAATTAGCGAGGATGTTTTGCAAGTTGACCAAGTAACTAGGAGTTGTCTACCCTAACTCAAAGATCTTTCCTACATATTTTTAACCCTTTGACAGTGTTGTTTTACCATTGTATTTGGTAAACAACCTTGTGTTTGGATGTTAAGCGGGATGGACGTGGGTCATCGTATGGCCATGATAGCAATAGTGCCAAGTATCTTAGCAAGTTTTTTTGAGGGACTAGATCATTTTTTTATATGCAACATGGATAGCATCATCGAGGGACTATGATCTTTTTGTTTTGATTTTGTTTTGCCAAGATACCTAGCATGCATACCATGGCCATTTTTAAGGAAACACGTGGATGAAACCTTAGGGGTGCTTGTGTGCATTGTGTTGTCATTTTTCATGCTTGTTGTCTTGTGTTAGGTCAAGCTATTTGTTTTGTTTTTGGATTCTTGCATACAAACCCTAATCTTTCTATCATGCATATTTGAAAGCTATAAAGTGCGTAAAAGTAAATCTACGACTATTACAACATTGATATGGGAAGGTGGATACAAGTTTGAATAGGAGGATATTTGCAAGAAATTAAAACCATAATTCAACTATTACAACCAAATTGAACTCATTGTACAAGATAAATAAATAAGCAAATATTTAAATGGACAATTAAATATGAATATGCAAAATGTTTTTTTTTGTATTATTTTTATGTATATAAAAATAAATTTATTTAATGTCTCAAAAATAAGAAAATAAAAACATGATTATTTTAGAAAGGGTAGAAACCCTAATTTTGTTTTAAGAAAATATATATATTATATTATTTATTCATTTATGTATAAAAAATAAATAAAAATAATATATACACATGTTAAAAAATAAAATGTGTGAGAAAATATTATTTAAGTGTATAAATAATAAAAAATAAAAATATATATAATGTTTTTATAATATTTAAAAGTTTTTATTTAGGAAAATAAAAGTATATTATTATAGTAATTATTTCTATGTCCAAAAAATAATAAAATAAAATAAAATAAAATGTGAAAATTTAAGAAAACATTATTAGTGATTTTTTTATATTTAGGAAAAATAATTAAAGTCAGAAATGAAAAAGAAATAGAAAAATATACAAAAATAATCAAATGGGCCAAGGGGGTGTGAAAAGCAAGCAGGGGGTGCAAATAGCCAACCGAGTCAGGCCCAGCCCGAGGTTCCTCTTCATCCCTGACCTTGTGACAAACAAACACGCGCGTATAGTTCAAACTGGTAATTCCTGCATTTGTGCTTAAAAACAAAAACTTGCAACATGAAAGTTATAGCTCTTGATCACACGATTCTAACCATGTACAAAACTTAATCTAACTCTCAAAGACCAGAGAGAATTTCTCTGGCCCTAATTTCTAACCTAGTTTTTTCAGAAAGTTCATCATTCAAATTCTCCCAGCTCAGTTAACTTAAATCAAATCTATGCATATGTACAGCTCAAGAGCAATGAGGACTACATTTTTTATTCACAAACCTAAGCCTAATGATTCCTAAATAGAGAGATAAAAGTTTGAACTTTACATGTTTCAGTCAAGCTCGAGTATGGCAATGTAGGGGTTGTGAGTGAGGCCTGAGATACTTGTGAGCTTGCTTGAAGTTCCTTTGAGCTTTCCCAATGCTTAGATAGCTTTGAACTTGCTTGAATCTCTCTATAGAACTCAACCTGCAAACTCAGAATTCAAAAATGGTGAAGTGTGTAAATGGAGTTACAGTGACTTGGGAATGGTTGGGATAGCTTAGGTGAGTTGTATGAAGTGTGTTGGAACTGGTTGCAAGCAAAACGCACGAGTGGATTGTGATTTGGAAATCAAAATGCAGAACCTGCCCTGTTTTGACAAGAACTTATGTTTTGGTGTTTTGGAAGGTTTGAGGACTTGCTAGCTCGTGTTTCTGGCTTAGTGTGTTATGTAAAACTTGTTTTAAATGTTTACAAGAGTTGGTTATATCAGATTGAAGAGTTGTGGTGATTTTGCAAGTTGACTTGCTTTTGAAGAAAAGGTGATTTTGACAATGATATGGCCTGTACAAGCTAGCTCCAAGCATGCTGATAGTTGGTGTACTTTTGCATAAGTTTTTGGAGTTGGTTTGCTTCAAAGGATTGGGTTCACAGCTCAAGAGAAACAAAATTGCATAAAGCAACCTTTATCAAAATGGCATTGTTATCTTTTTGCCAAAAATGGATTAATTCAATGTGTAATCTTCTAGAGCTCAGAACAAAACCTTAATCCATAGTGTTTGCATTCAATTTTTGAGTGTGGAAGGGTTTAAGGACCTGTAAACAAGTACAAACATGTTTGGACAGAATTTGCAACTTGTAGCAACATGAAAAATGCCATGGACCAAAGTGATAATTTCCCATTTTCAAACCTTCGATTCTCCCTAACCATAAATGATTTTGGAGAGTTCTTCGACATTTTGGAAAGCTAGTAACATGCTCTACAATCCATATTTGAAATTTATTTTTATATTCATTTTGGAACTATGTGAAAAATTGCCATGAAGCTAGGTCAAAATCCTGCCTAAACTAGGGCAAAATTTCACTAAGTTAAAAGTTTCATTGACCCTTGTTCACAAAATCATAACTTGAGATCCAAGCTTCTTTTTGGAAAACTTTGTGAATAAAATTTGTAGATTTTATGGAGGACTACAACTTTCATGTTGGAAGTTTTCTTTGAATCCAATTTCATCATGGTAAAAAAGTTTTGAAAAGTTGGGAAAAAATAAGAAAATTTTATAACTTACAAAATTTCTAAGTTATGAAATTTTTCAATTTTAAACCCTAATTTCCAAAATTAGTTTTCTTGGTGAACAAGTTTCATGCTTTGACACATCTTGATGAAAAATGACCCTTGGCGCTTGATTTTGACCAAAAAGTCAAAGTTTGACTTTTCAGTGTATAGTTGATTTTTGATCAGTTGATTGGAAAATTCATCTGTCAATCCCATGCAATTGAGATCTTTTGAACCTTGTGATTAGGTCAAGATGATGCCATTGAGTCCTTGAATCCATGCTTGAACCCAATTTGCCATTGGCTAAGTGAAAATCAGAAATTGCCCTTCTGCAGTCAAAACCCTAAAAATGATCATTTTTCCCTTTTGATGATCTGATCAAATTCCTTGAGGAGTTGTGGTCCAAACTTGATCAAATGGTTAATATGAGTCTATAATATTGATGTGGATAAAAAATTATGAGGTTTGACCATAAATTGGCCACAGTTGACTTTTTCCCCAATACAATTGATTTCTAGGTCAACTGTCAAATTGACTGGGCAAAAATTTGATTCAAGGCTTGAAACTTGGTATGAGTAATCTTAGAGGTCCAACATGAAGTATGAAAGTCACATTGAGCATTTAAAGTCCAAAAATCCTTGTGCAAACTTAAACCCTAATTTCAGGTCAACAATGCAAGGAGATGTCTTGAGCAGAGCAAACCCTAGCTTGGTCTTGAGTTCAAAGAGTCTTGTGAGGGGAAATATTGATAAAATGAGAGGGAAAATTTTTTGGTACAACAGCTTCCCATGTTCAATCTTCTTGAACCTGAAGAGTTAGATTTGCGAGTTTGCCTTTCGTGACTCGAAGGTAAAAGAGGATTGGACACTAGAGTGCCCGTAAATTTGCACTCGTCAAAATATAGTTGAGAGAATGGGCTTAAAGATGCCATTTGGAAGTGTGAATCTTGTTGTAGATGGGCTTAAAGATGCCATCCAATAATGTTTGTTGAAAATCAGGAGAATGAGCGCCATAATGGTATCCGTGTCTGGAGTATCTCTGAGCTGGGGATCTGAATAAGCAATAGAATAGCATCCGTGTCTAGAGCATCTCTAAGCTGTTTTCTGAAATCTTTGAATAAGCGATAGAATTGCATCCGTGTCTGGAACGTCTCTAAGCTTTTTTCTGAACTTTGAATCTGATTAAGCAATAGAATTGCATCAGTGTCTGAAGCGTCTCTAAGCTGTTTTCTGAGCTTTGAATCTGAATAAGTAATAGAATTGCATCTGTGTATGGAGCGTCTCTAAGCTGTTTTCTGAGCCTTGAATCTGAATAATTAATAGAGTTGCATTCGTGTCTGGAGCGTCTCTAAGCTGTTTTCTGAACCTTGAATCTGAATAAGCAATAGAATTGCATCCGTGTCTGGAGCGTCTCTAAGCTGTTTTCAGAACCTTGAATATGAATAAGAAATACAACTGCATCCGTGTCTGGAGCGTCTCTAAGCTGTTTTCTGAACCTTGAATCTGAATAAGCAATAGAATTGCATCCATGTCTGGAGCGTCTCTAAGCTGTTTTCATGATTGTATATTGGTAACTTGTTAATCTTATCCTGAAAAGGGTAAAATGTTAGTTGGAACACAAAGTTATGTTGCATGAAATGTATGATGCAATATATGTGTTTTATCCATCTTTATGATATATGAATGTGATGTATGTGCATGTAAGCTGATTCGCTGTCTTGCTGAGGAAAATAAGTCCTTGACTGCTGCCAGGGAAAATAAATCCTTGACCGCTGTTGGAGATTCAAGATCTTTGACAACTCGCGGGGATCATCAAAAACTTTGACAACTTCTGTGGGGATGTGAGGATCCTTCACGACTTTCCTGGGGATACAGGGATCCTTCAAGTCTTGAAGTTGGAGGATGACATACATTCTGTTATGAGAGTAATGTCAAATTGCTTGAGAAATCTGCTTGGGAAATCCAGAGAACTTTGATGACTACGGCTGGGGATTACACAATGGGAATTCTTACTCGGCTGGGGAATAAGGAAAACTCTGGAAATCTCTACCGGGGATCAAACAAAGGAAAACCTGGATCTGCTGGAGAATAAGGAAGGCTCTGATGGCTTCTGCAGGGAACTGAGAATGAGAATCTTCGATCTGCTAGGGGATTAAAAATTCTGACAAATTCATGCTGGGGAGTAATGAAGACTCTGGAAACTTTACGGGGGAATCAAGAATAAGAATCTTCAATCTGTTGGGGAGTGAAACAACTCTATGGGGAGTAGCTATACTGCTGGAGGGTAAGTTCAAGACTCTGGGGGAAAAGGATTATTCTTGTTTGGAAAAAGTTCAGGAGTTTGGGGTTGTATGCCAATCTACTGGGGAATTATCCTAGGTTGGGGATAAGACAAAAGTCGACTGTTATCTGGTTGATTCTCAGATTTTAAGACAACTTGCTGGGGAATCTGGAAAAACTGGATGGTTTCCGATGGCGATTGATAGTCTCAGCTCCGCTGGGGATCTTAATGACATGCTGATTTGATTGTGTATGGAAATTTGACTCTGTTGGGGAAGAAGGTTTCATCTTTGCTTAGGGTCTGTAGTTCAAAGTTTTGCTCCACTGGGGATCAGGAGTTTGAAAACATAACTCCGATGGGGATTTTGAAATTTAACTCCACTGGGGATATGTATCTCAAGGTTTTAGCTCCACTGGGGGATCTAGATGATGCACTGCAGGGGATTTCTCATGGAACAGCCTAAAGACGTCTTCCTATACTTTCAACCTATCAGTAATTATTATTTCCCATTTCGTTTATTTGTAAACATGTGATTATATTCAAATGCATATGCTCATTAAATAAATCATTGGAAGTTTTCAAATAAAACATAAGTGTAAAAAGAAAGAAAAGGCAAATAGTTTTCTGCACTTTGAAGTATCTTTGTATTAACTTTGTGTAAGTATTTTGTACAAAGGAGATAGACATCCTAGTAAGAGAATGTTTTCGTAAAAATGAGAAAAATTTATACAAAGAAAGATGGCTATGTGTAAAAAAATTCCATGGGGTTCCCATTCTACTATAGCCTTCGTAACTCTGAATATCTTCTCCATTTGTTGCTTCTCCCAAAGATGATTGAGTTGATCAGAAGCCAGGAGCTTGTCTGTGAAGAGATTGTCCTTAAAGTGATCCGACGAGACATAGTCATACGCTTTAATTCCCTAACTTTTGCCTGGATCTCCCTTTCGGGTTTTCGATCCACCGGGAAACCCTTTTTTTTGCCCAAGTCGCCCTTTCGGGTTTTCAACTTGTCGGGTGTACAAATTTTTTTATTTATCCCTAATTTTTGCCTGAACCGCCCTTTAGGGTTTTCGATTCACTAGGATGCCCTTTTTTGCCCAAGTCGCCCTTTCGGGTTTTCAACCTGCCGGGTCATTTGTGCGTAGTATATTTTGACTATGTATGCATTCGTAGGGTGCGGTAGATCGTCGTCGTCCATGGTGGTTGGAATCATTGCCCCACCAGAAAAGATGTTTTTGATCACAAATGGTCCTTCGTAGGTAGGAGTCCATTTGCCCCTGAGATCACTTTGCGGCAAGATGATTCGCTTGATTACAAGATCCCCGACTTGATATTCCTGGCGCCTGACTTTCTTGTTGAAAGCCTTGATCATTCGTTTTCGATACGTTTGACCGTGGCAAACAGCAGTAAGTCATTTTTCATCAATCAAGTTAACTTGATCAAGGCAGGTCTGAATCCAATCGTCTTCACTCAAACCAGCATCCTTCATGATTCTCAAGGAGGGAATCTGAACCTCAATAGGCAAAACAGCTTCCATGCCGTATACCAAAGAATATGGTGTTGCCCCAGTTGATGTATGCGCCGTGGTACGGTACCCGTGCAGAGAAAACGGTAACATCTCATTCCAGTCCTTGTAGGTGACTGTCATCTTTTGAATGATCTTCTTGATATTTTTGTTCGCAGCTTTGACAACACCGTTCATCTTTGGCCGATAGGGAGATGAATTGTGATGTTGAATCTGGATTTGCTCGCACAAAGCGGTGATCATAGTATTGTTAAGGTTTGTACCGTTGTTCGTGATGATCCTGTCGGGGATACCATATCGGCAAATGAGGTTCTGTTTGATGAAGCGGGCAACCACATTCTTTGTGACGGAGGCGAAGGAAGCTGCTTCGACCCACTTGGTGAAGTAATCAATGGCCACCAGAATAAAGCGGTGTCCATTGGA
Source organism: Vicia faba (assembly GCA_948472305.1). NCBI lineage: Eukaryota > Viridiplantae > Streptophyta > Magnoliopsida > Fabales > Fabaceae > Vicia > Vicia faba. The sequence continues at coordinate 1,694,418,053 of OX451737.1, read as the reverse complement.
TGTTGTAGGCTTGATCTCTCCAATCATGTTGATTCCCCACATTGCGAATGGCCAAGGAGCTGTTAGGACATTGAGAGGAACTGAAGGGATATGTACCTTGTCCGCATATATTTGACATTTGTGACAAGTACGGGAATGTTGATGGCAGTCAGCTTCCATGGTAGACCAGTAGCAGCCTGCCCGTAGAATCTTCTTAGCCATCGTATGCCCGCTTGAGTGGGTGCCAAAGGTACCATTATGCAATTCAGCCATGATCTGCTCATCTTCAACCCTGTCCATACAATGAAGCAGAATGCAATCATGATTGCGCTTGTATAGGATACCGTTGCTCAGGAAGAACTTAGCTGAGAATCTCCTCAAGAACTTTTTGTCATTTACCGAAGCTCCTTCATGGTATTCTTGTGCCTCAAGATACCTTTTGACTTCGTGAAACCAAGGTCGGTCCACTACTTCCTCGGTATTAATCTCGTGACAATGTGCAGGTTCTTCCATCTACTCGATGGTGATTTGGGGAGCCTCATTATCCCAGTTAAGTTTAAACATGGAAGAAATTGTAGCTAGAGCATCCGCTAGCTAATTTTCTTCTCACGGAAAGTGCTCGAAGGTAATCCGCTCGAAATGAGGTAACAATGTCAGGACATGTTCTTTGTAAGGGATGAGGTTAGGATGTTTAGTGTCCCACTCTCCCTTGATCTGAATAATGACCAAGGCTGAGTCTCCAAACACAACCAAAGATTTGATACCCAGGTCTATTGCAGCCTTGAGACCAAAGATACAAGCTTCATACTCGACCATGTTATTGGTGCAGTTAAAGCAAAGTCTGGCTGTGAAAGGCGTATGACAACCTTATGGAGATATGATCACAGCACCAATACCTTTGCCAAGTGCATTAGAAGCACCATCAAAGTACAGGGTCCATCGGGATCCTTGTTCAGGTTCGTCAAACGGTTTGTTATCTTCAATGTTGTCTGATGTCATAATGTCTTCGTCGGGGAAGTCAAACTTCATGGATTGGTAATCTTCGTCAGCTTGATGAGCTAGATGGTCATCCAGTACACTCCCCTTTATGGATTTTTGGGTCGTGTACTGTATATCATACTCAGTGAGGATCATTTTCCATCTAACTATTCTTCCAGATAAAGTAGGTTTGTCAATGATGTACTTGATCAGATCCATCTTAGAAATCAGTAGAGTGGTATGAGTTAACATATACTGCCTTAGCCGGCGAGCAGCCCATACCAAAGCGTAGCAAGTTTTCTCGAGCAGTGAGTATTGGATCTCACAGTCGGTAAACTTTTTGCTAAGGTAATAAATGGCATGCTCTTTTCGGCCAGACTCGTCATGTTGGCCCAGTACGCACCCCATTGAATTATCCAAAACAGTCAGATACATAATTAGCAGTCTTCCTTCGACGGGAGGCATCAAGATATGCGGTTCTAGCAAATACTCCTTGATTTTATCGAAATCAACTTGACAGTCATCATTCCATTTAACCACCTGATCTTTCTTCAACAGCTTGAAGATTGGCTCACAGGTAGATGTTAGGTGAGAAATGAACCTTGCGATGTAGTTTAGGCGTCGCAAGAAACCTCTGACCTCCTCTCAGTGAGAGGGGCATGCATTTCTTGTATAGCTTTGACTTTGGCAGGATCAACCTCGATGCCTTTTTTACTGACTATAAAACCCAAGAGTTTACCGGACCTGACTCTGAAAGTGCACTTGTTAGGGTTCAGTCTGAGCTTGTAATCCTTCAACCTGAGAAACAGTTTTTGTAGATGGTTGAGGTGTTCTTCTTCTGTCTGTGAACGGTCTATCATGTTGTCTACGTAGACCTCTATCTCATGATGTATCATATCATGAAACAAAGCCACCATGGCGCGTTGATAGGTTGCCCCGGCATTCTTCAGTCTAAATGACATCACTTTATAGCAGAAGGTACCCCACTGTGTAACAAAAGTAGTCTTCTCCATGTCTTTAGGGGCCATTTTGATCTGGTTGTACCCTGAAAATCCATCCATGAAAGAAAATACCTTATGCTGAGCTGTATTGTCAACCAAGATGTCAATGTGCGGTGGTGGAAAGTCACTTTAGGGCTAGCCCTGTTCAAGTCTCTGTAATCCACGCACATTATCACTTTGCCATCCTTCTTAGGCACGGGCACAATGTTAGAAACCCATTGTGGATAGGAAGTAACAGCAAGAAATCCAGCATTGAATTGCTTCATAACTTCAGCTTTGATCTTTTCAGACATGTCGGGCCTCATGCGGCGGACTTTTTATTTGATTGGTGGACAGTCTTCCTTGTAGGGAGACGGTGAACCACAATATCTGTATCGAGTCCCAGCATATCTTCGTAAGACCAGGCGAAGATCTCAACATATTCATTCAACAACTGAACTAAGTGCTCTTTGACACTTGACTCAAGGTTGGCACCCACTCTGACTTCTTTTCTGTCTTCGGCAGTACCTAAGTTGATTGTCTCTAACAGCTCCTCATGGGGAAGAATAGCCCTTTCTTCCTGTTGTAAAAGTCTATCCAACTCTCCCGGAACTTCACAGTCTTCATCACCTTCGTATTCGGCATGATTGACCAGATCTTCAGAGTCACTGAAGGCCATAGCAGAATTGTTACCCATGGAATCCGGAATGGAAGGGTGCCTGCATTTGTGAGTGTGGGTGTGTGTAAGGGATAGCCACCTTTAAACAAAATAAAATGTAAAAAGAAAGAAAATGAACACAAAAGTTTATATATGAAAACGTCCATGATTCATTAAAAATGGCATATGAAGATGAAAAATCAAACCCTTACAAATGGACCTATATGCCTAGGGTAAGGCACAAGGCAAAAAGTGTACGAATTATTTAAGAATTATTACAGACCAACAGAAATGTTTGAAAGATAAATTACAGATTTACGAAATTAATGGGAACAAAATCCTTTGCCTCCCAGTTGTTTAGTCCTCCTTCAACAGTCGGAAAGATCCAGTCTTCAAAGTTGTTCTCCTCATCATCATCCTCCAAAGCATGAACTCCATGATGGGTGATCTTCACTGGTGGTCCTCCAGCCCGAGCGCGGCGTACAACCTTTTAAGCAGAAGCAGTGAAACCCAAGCCGAATTTATCTGTCTTGAAAGGAAAGTCTGGTAGCTGACCCCATATTGTGCTTCCTCCTTCCTCAATCACAGCCTTCGCATCTTTGAGGGATGACATCCGACACACAGGTTTGGTAATGATGGGCACAAAAGTCATTGTCTTGGTTGCTGCAACTTCAGGAGAAATCTCTTCAAAGTGCTGAAAGGGGGTCTCGATGAATTCACCATCTAATTCAACATAGCAGAATGAATTTAGATGGCTTATCATATACTCCTCCTCGCCATGAACTATTATAATTTTCCCCTGGACTGGGTACTTGAGCATTTGGTGCAAAGAAGAAGTAACGGCCCCAGCATTATGAATCCAGGGTCTTCCCAACAAGCAAGAGTAGGAGGGACGGATGTCCATCACAAAAAATATGGATTTGAAAGTTTATGTTCCCACTTTAATCAGGATGTCCACCTCACCATGGACCATCCTTTTAGAACCATCAAAGGCTCTGACAATGATATTGCTGGGTTTCAGGATCAAACCTTCACAGTCCAATCTGTCCAATGCTTTCTTCGGCAAGACATTTAAAGACGACCCAGTATCAACCAGAACGTGAGCTAAAGTAGTCCCTCTGCATTCCACCGAGACATGCAGTGCGTCATTATGCTTTCTCCCTTTAGATGTTAAATCGGCATCGGAGAAGCCAAGGCCATTGTCAGCTGTTAGGCTAGCTACACAATCCTGGAACTGGTCCGCGGAGGTTTCCTGAGGCACGTGGGCTGTCTTCAAGAATCTGATCAGGGCTTTAGCATGAGCTTCGGAACAGAGCAACAGGGCCAGCATATAGATCTTTGAGGGGGTTTGCCCCAATTGTTCCACAACATCATAGTCGCTTTTCTTAATTATTTTCAAAATCTCCTCTATTTCTTTTTGAGTGACCTCGGGGATGACCAACGGCTGAGCCCTCGTCCTGACGGACGCTTCTTGGATCCCCTTCCCTTTATCAGCAGCAACAGCAGAGGGTACAACCACGGGAGTTATAATTTCTTCAATAAATGGATTTCTCACATATATGTTGACTGGAACAGGAATAACCTCAGGAGCAATTGAGGGTCTGAAGACTGCCCTTGAAGGAGCAGTCTCCGGAGAGAAAATTCTTCCGCTGCGGGTGATTTTACTCATTCCAGCAATATTTCCAATGTCAGGAGTCTCTTCATCAGAAATTTCTTCAGCTGATTCAATCTGCTTAATACCGTGGTAGAAGATCTCTCCCCCATAGTTCCACGATATTGATTTGTTGGACTTGTATGGGATAGGCCCCGGCATAGTTATCTTCAGAGGTATAATCTTTGGATCGGATGTAATCTTAACAGGTCTTTTGGAGACCTTGGAAAGATTGGCAGATATGGTAATTATAGCAACATCATTGACAGGAGTCGGTGTTACAGGAGTCTTTTCAAAAAGGATTTCTTGATTATCCATTAGGCGTTAGATGCCTAACATCAATAACAGACAGTCGATTGGTAAGGATGAACAAAGGCAGCAATCTTTTTCACATCCTGGGAAAATCCCAGCCTTCAATAGATTTAACTTGATTATCGGTAACGGAGTCATCAAATCATCAACAGTAGCAACATACAGATCTTTTTCAATAGCATGGGCATTATGGCCATGCTTTGGCATTGGAGCAGAGATCACATTCGGCTTTTCAGGGGCGTCGAATTCCACTTCCTTAGCGTCTATTAAATCCTGGATCTTATTCTTGAGGGCCCAACAATTGTTGGTGTCGTGCCCTAGGCTGTCTGAATGATAAGCACATTTGGCATTGGGATGGTAGTGTGGTGACGAAGTGTTATGGTTTTTAGGTTCCTCCCTCAAACTGGAAAGGTTTAACTTCAAGAGATGGGGTAGAACCTGAGCATGTGTCATGTTTATCCGGGTGTATTTTCGTGCGGGCCTTTCCACCCTTTGCTGGTTGGTTCTAGGTTGATTGTTTCTGGGTTGATCAGATGCAGACTTCTGAATCATTACGGCCCCCACCGCTGGCCGACGCTCAACTCTTCCCTGACCTCTTTGAGAGTAGACAGCTGAGACTTCTTTCTTTGCTGGAAAAGTCTTTTTTATGGCAGCGGAAGCAGATGCATCTTTTTGAATTTTACCACTCTTGATTCCAGCTTCAACTCTTTCACCAGTTAGAATCAACTCGGTGAACCCCACAGATGAACTTCCAATGAGGTGATTGAAAAAAGGGCCTGACAGTGTACCCAAGAACATATCTACAAGCTCTCTCTCAGATAGAGGTGGTTGAACTCGTCCCTCCAAGTCTCTCCATTTATGGGCATACTCCTTAAATCCTTCATTGGAGACCATACCCATACTCTGTAATTGAGTACGAGTAGGTGCTAAGTCCGCATTATATTAATATTGTCGGTAGAAGGCAGCAGCCAAATCCTCCCAATTGTGCACATCAGACCTTTCAAGCTGGTAGAACCAATCCAATTGCGTCCCCGACAAACTATCCTGAAAAAAGTGGACCCACAAGTCTTTGTCAGAAGAATGAGGTTGAATTTTTCTGACGTAAGACCGTAGGTGCATCTTTGGGCAAGACACCCCATCGTATTTAGCAAAAAGAGGCACTTTAAACTTGGGGGGAATGACAATCCCAGAAACCAAACCTAACTCTTCGAAATCCAGCCCAGGCACTCTTTGCACCTCCATAACTGCCAGTCGTTCTTCCAAATTCTTATATTTGTTGTCTGTAGGAGGGTACTGCTCTTCAGAGTAGTCTTCATCCTCCTCCTCTTCTTCTTCCTCAGACTCAGATGGCACTGCTGCTCCCTTTCCTTTTCCTACCCCTTCATCAGATGTTGAGGGGAAGTCCAGGACCCTTCTAGTTTGACCTTCAAATCTTCTACCCAAAGTAGCCACACCAACTCTTTTCTTTTTGTTTTTCTCTTTTTCCTTCTCTAACAGTGCTATAAGATCCTCCTGACCTTTGCCAAGGTCATGAGTAGTTGTTGGAACTGTGAATTCTGCGCTTGTAAGTCTTTGACCGTCTTCTCTATATCCATCTTGCTGAAATAAACAGCAGAGAGATAAGGAAACCTGGTGTGAAGACCTGTTTATGCATATGATGAATGAAATGTATTCATGTAATGCATTCAAGGATTCAGAAAATTAAAATTTGTTGTAAACAAAAAGAACACACGTCATATTAATAAGATAGAATTTGTTAGTACATAAATGCCCCATGGGCAAAATAATACAAAATTCTAAGGTAAAAAGATGTTGCGCATCCTCTTTGGTGCGATGTAGGTGTTAAGAGCCTGCTCTTCATGGAGTCGACGAGTAAGCTCTAAAACCTTCTTCTCACTGACGTAGAATTGGGCTTCAAAAGTATTGCGTTCTCCCTTGAGCTGTATCCAACTCCTTTGCAAATCTTCCAATGATGTTGGCATGTTAGGATGTAGGAGGGTGTATGGAACCTCTCCTTCCATAAGAGGCTCTTTGATCACAGGGAGAATGTAGGGGTAAGGCATCATAAGACTCTGGGCGCAGGTTCGTACCCACTTGAGGTAAGGATCAAGGGGGATGGAATTCTCGTGTCCCAAGGTCTTACTGTCCACCTTGTTGGGCATCCTCCAAGCTCGGATAAACCTTTGTCGAAGTCCTTGAGCGTCATTGTCGAAGTCAAAAACCAAGTCTGGAATCAGCATGTCATGAGGGTCATCGCTTCGGGCATACCTAAACTGTCTCAAAGCCAAACAGGGGTTATAGGTAATGCCTCCCCTAATGCCAAGTAGTGGGACATTAGGGAATTCCCCACAACGGTCAATGATGATGACATTTTCTCTGGACCGAGAACACCAATGAACATCAGAATGTGTAAGAGTCATCAATCATTGTGACCACCTTAAGCCTTGCTCATTCTTCAAGACTGATTGGGGAAGGTGAGAAATAAACCACCTTGCTATAAGAGGAGTACAGCACATGAGAACACCTCTTTTCCTCATTGTTCGTGTGTGAAATGAGTGTATGATGTCCCCAAGCAATGCAGGCACAGGATTCCGAGATATGAAAATCTTGACAGCATTCACATCTATAAGCTGGTCAGGGTTTGTGAAGCGGACCAACCCATAGATGAGGAGTGATACAATCTCCTCAAAAGCTTGCAGATCTAGAGAATTCCAGCAGTCTTGTGCCTTCTCGAACTGAAACTTTTCCAAGAAACCCTTAACACCACTTATGGTTTCCCAATGACCTATGATATCAGATGGTTGCAAGTGTAAGGCTTGAGCAACATCTTCAGGCTTTGGATCTCTTTCTGTACCGTTGTAGGGTAGTTGATGGAGAATAGGAATCCTCAGGAGTTAAGAAAATTCCTCCAAAGTAGGCACTAACTGGTAATCAGGAAATGTGAAGCAGTGGTGTAGGGGGTCAAAGAACTGGAAGAGAACTTTCACCATGTCTTCCTCTGTACTGGAGTTGACCAAGTTGAGAAGTCGACCATGTCTTTCAGTGAATGGATAATACTCTGGAATCTTGGAAGAAAGCTCCTTGAGTTGAGGAGGAATTCTCACAAGGTTGACCTGGATTGTTTTCCGGCTGAGTGATTCCATAACCTACAAAACAGGAACAAAGATGAAGATCCAAACCCTTGAAATGGTTAGTGGATGCATATGATGCTTCATGATGTTTATGATGTATGCACAAGTATATGTACAAGCAAGTCACACAAGTTCCTAGTTTCAGGCTTGTATGGGGTTTCATAGGTAAGTACCCTCTTGAAGTTTAGTTGGCTCAACCTGTCCTATAAATAGTAACCGGGTTCTAAGGAGCTCAATATCACTGGATTATTTTCTATGTTCATGGTTTCAGTTTAGCCACTTTACTGGTGACCGAAATATTCCAAGAAAACAACCCTCAATGAGTGTAGTATCGAGTATCTACCAACTTCGAACTGCACCAAAGCCGATCATCTCACTACCCCTAATAAGGCCAAGATGGTCAAGTAAAGGTTCTAAAAGTACATTAGTGCTTCATGACATCACTCAGCGGCCCCGTATTATCTTTGATTGACTCAAAGGCTACCGGTACCCACAAATATGTCGCACTAATATAGATATTGCTTCAACCATGTCGGTATACCCCGCACAGTTTCCATAACGTATTGCTATTTACCTATGAATGTTTCCCAAATTCGGGTAGAGGATTTCAAACCCAAACAATAGAACCAAATGTAAAGCAATCAATGCAAACAAGGTTAGCATGTAAAGATGATCTAAACCCTAAGGTAACCCCACTTTTAGAATAGTCCCCAGCAGAGTCGCCAGTTCTGGGATACGGTGGAAGAACTGACTTGAGGTTTTGCGTTTGTGTTCGCAAATGTTTCGGTTTAGCAAGAGTCGCCGCCGAATTTTTATTTTATCCAAAGGAAAGGTCAAAAAGCACAGGAAAGACCTTTGAGATGTTTTCTTGGGTTCGGGGGGCAGATTATGAAAAGGGAAGGTGCTATCACCCTTTTCATCCATGGTTTTCCATGGGCTCTTAGTTACTTGTTTAGATCACTTGCTTTGCTTTTTCAATTGTTTGAAATGTTGCTTAGTGTGTGGTTTTTAAAATGTTTTGAAAAGAGGCCTTGTCTAGGCAACCTTTGTAATGATTCTTGTTTGAATGTATACAAAGGTGTTTGTGTTTTGAAAAATGTTTCAATTGTTTGAAAGTTTGTTTTTTGGGAAAATGTTTTGAAATTGTGTGTTTTGAAATTAGCGAGGATGTTTTGCAAGTTGACCAAGTAACTAGGAGTTGTCTACCCTAACTCAAAGATCTTTCCTACACATTTTTAACCCTTTGACAGTGTTCTTTTACCATTGTATTTGGTAAACAACCTTGTGTTTGGATGTTAAACGGGACGGACGTGGGTCATCGTATGGCCATGATAGCAATAGTGCCAAGTATCTTAGCAAGTTTTTTTGAGGGACTAGATCATTTTTTTATATGCAACATGGATAGCATCATCGAGGGACTATGATCTTTTTGTTTTGATTTTGTTTTGCCAAGATACCTAGCATGCATACCATGGCCATTTTTAAGGAAACACGTGGATGAAACCTTAGGGGTGCTTGTGTGCATTGTGTTGTCATTTTTCATGCTTGTTGTCTTGTGTTAGGTCAAGCTATTTGTTTTGTTTTTGGATTCTTGCATACAAACCCTAATCTTTCTATCATGCATATTTGAAAGCTATAAAGTGCGTAAAAGTAAATCTACGACTATTACAATATTGATATGGGAAGGGGGATACAAGTTTGAATAGGGGATATTTGCAAGAAATTAAAACCCTAATTCAACTATTACAACCAAATTGAACTCATTGTACAAGATAAATAAATAAGCAAATATTTAAATGGGACAATTAAATATGAATATGCAAAATGTTTTTTTTGTATTATTTTTATGTATATAAAAATAAATTTATTTAATATCTCAAAAATAAGAAAATAAAAACATGATTATTTTAGAAAGGGTAGAAACCCTAATTTTGTTTTAAGAAAATATATATATTATATTATTTATTCATTTATGTACAAAAATAAATAAAAATAATATATACAAATGTTAAAAAATAAAATGTGTGAGAAAATATTATTTAAGTGTATAAATAATAAAAAATAAAAATATATATAATGTTTTTATAATATTTACAAGTTTTTATTTAGGAAAATAAAAGTATATTATTATAGTAATTATTTCTATGTCCAAAAAATAATAAAAAATAATAAAATAAAATGTGAAAATTTAAGAAAACATTTTTAGTGATTTTTTTATATTTAGAAAAAATAATTAAAGTCAGAAATGAAAAAGAAATAGAATAATATACAAAAATAATCAAATGGGCCAAGGGGGTGTGAAAAGCAAGCAGGGGGTGCAAATAGCCAACCGAGTCAGGCCCAGCCCAAGGTTCCTCTTCATCCCTGACCTTGTGAAAAACAAACGCGCGCGTATGGTTCATACTGGTAATTCCTGCATTTGTGCTTAAAAACAAAAACTTGCAACATGAAAGTTATAACTCTTGATCACACGATTCTAACCATGTAAAAAACTTAATCTAACTCTCAAAGACCAGAGAGAATTTCTCTGGCCCTAATTTCTAACCTAGTTTTTTCAGAAAGTTCATCATTCAAATTCTTCCAGCTCAATTAACTTAAATGAAATCTATGCATATGTACAGCTCAAGGGCAATGAGGACTACATTTTTTATTCACAAACCTAAGCCTAATGATTCCTAAATAGAGAGATAGAAGTTTGAACTTTACCTATTTCAGTCAAGCTCGAGTATGGCAATGTAGGGGTTGTGAGTGAGGCCTGAGATACTTGTGAGCTTGCTTGAAGTTCCTTTGAGCTTTCCCAATACTTAGATAGCTTTGAACTTGCTTGAATCTCTCTATAGAACCCAACCTGTAAACTCAGAATTCAAAAATGGTGAAGTGTGTAAATGGAGTTACAGTGACTTGGGAATGTTTGGGATAGCTTAGGTGAGTTGCATGGAGTGTGTTGGAACTGGTTGCAAGCAAAACGCACGAGTGGATTGTGATTTGGAAATCAAAATGCAGAACCTGCCCTGTTTTGACAAGAACTTGTATTTTGGTTTTTGGAAGGTTTGAGGACTTGCTAGATCGTGTTTCTGGCTTAGTGTGTTATGTAAAACTTATTTGAAATGTTTACAAGAGTTTGTTATATCAGATTGAAGAGTTGTGGTGATTTTGCAAGTTGACTTGCTTTTGAAGAAAAGGTGATTTTGACAATGTTATGGCCTGTACAAGCTAGCTCCAAGCATGCTGATAGTTGGTGTACTTTTGCCTAAGTTTGTGGAGTTGTTTTGCTGCAAAGGATTGGGTTCACAGCTCAAGAGAAACAAAATTTCATAAAGCAACTTTATCAAAATGGCATTGTTATCTTTTTGCCAAAAATGGATTAATTTAATGTGTAATCTTCTAGAGCTCAGAACAAAGCCTTAATCCATAGTGTTTGCATTCAATTTTTGAGTGTGGAAGGGTTTAAGGACCTGTAAACAAGTACAAACATGTTTGGACAGAATTTGCAACTTGTAGCAACATGAAAAATGCCATGGACCAAAGTGATAATTTCCTATTTTCAAACCTTCGATTCTCCCTAACCATAAATGATTTTGGAGAGTTCTTGGACATTTTGGAAATCTAGTAGCATGATCTACAATCCATCTTTGAAATGAATTTTGACATTCCACTTGGAACTATGTGAAAAATTTCCATGAAGCTAGGTCAAAATTCTGCCTAAACTAGGGCAAAATTTCACTAAGTTAAAAGTTTCCTGGACCCTTGTTCACAAAACCATAACTTGAGATCCAAGCCTCTTTTGGGAAAACTTTGTGAATAAAAGTTGTAGATTTTGTGGAGGACTACAACTTTCAAGTCGGAAGTTTTCTTTGAATCCAATTGCATCATGATGAAAAAGGTGGGAAAAATGGGAAAAAATAAGAAAATTTTATAACTTCGAAAATTTCTAAGTTATCAAATTTTTAATTTTAAACCCTAATTTCCAAAATTAGGTTTCTTGGTGAACAAGTTTCATGTTTTGACACATCTTGATGAAAAATGACCCTTCGCACTTGATTTTGACCAAAAAGTCAAAGTTTGACTTTTTAGTGTACAGTTGATTTTTGATGAGTTGACTGGAAAATTCATTTGTCAATCCCATGCAATTGAGATCTTTTGAACCTTGTGATTAGGTCAAGATGATGCAATTGAGTCCTTGAATCCATGCTTGAACCCAATTTGCCATTGGCTAAGTGAAAAATCAGAAATTGCCCTTCTATAGTCAAAACCCTAAAAATGACCATTTTGCCCTTTTGATGATCAGATCAAATTTCTTGAGGAGTTGTGGTCCAAACTTGATCAAATGGTTCATATGAGTCTATAATTTTTATTTGGATCAAAAATTATGAGGTTTGACCATAAATTGGCCACAGTTGACTTTTTCCCCAATACAGTTGATTTTTAAGTCAACTGTCCAATTGACTGGGCAAAAATTTGATTCAAGGCTTGAAACTTGGTATGAGTAATCTTAGAGGTCCAACATGAAGTATGAAAGTCACATTGAGCATTGAAAGTCCAAAAATCCTTGTGCAAACTCAAACCCTAATTTCAGGTCAACAGTGCAAGGAGATGTCTTGAGAAGAGAAAACCCTAGCTTGGTCTTGAGTTCAAAGAGTCTTGTGAGGGGAAATCTTGATAAAATGAGAGGTCAAATTTTGGGGTACAACACTCACACTACCTTGTTGATATTAAATATGGATCTAATCAAGTATATTTTCGAGAAGCCCGCTCTCTCCGGAAGGATAGCAAGGTGGCAAATGATCTTAAATGAGTACGACATCCAATATACAACCCAAAAGGCAATCAAGGGGAGTGTATTGGCAGATCATTTGGCACATCAGGCCATGGATGACTACCAGTCCATGAATTTTGAGTTCTCGGATGAGAATATCATGTTGGTAACCGACTGTGAAGAACCTGGACCAGATGAAGGACCTGAGAAAGGATCCTGATGGTCAATGTATTTTGATGGAGCCTCGAACGCATTGCGTAATGGCATTGGCGCTGTAATTATATCTCCCGAGGGATGTCATACTCCATTCACCGCCCGATTATGTTTTAACTGCACCAACAATATGGCAGAGTATGAAGCGTGTATCATGGGTCTTCGAGTTGCTATTGACCTAAGGATTAAGTTCTTGAGTGTATTCGGAGATTTTGCTCTGGTGATAAGCCAGATCAAAGGCGAGTGGGATACAAAGCACCCGAATCTTATTCCTTACAAAGAGTATGTACTGACATTGCTCCCGCACTTTGAGGAGATAACTTTTGAACATTTCCCAAGATAGGAGAACCAGTTAACGGACGCGCTAGCTACCATGTCTTTTATGTTCAAAGTCAGGTGGGACAATGAATCTCCCCAGATTACCATCGAGAGGTTGGAAGAACCCGTACATTGCTGTGACATTGAGACTGAAGAGGTAGAAGATAAACCCTGGTTTCACGAGGTAAAGAGATATCTGAGGCTCAAGAATACCCTGAGGGGGCATCTGTTAATGATAAAAAGTTTCTGAGGAGGTTCGCTGTGAAGTTCTTCAGCAGTAATGGTATCCTCTATAAGCGTAACTGTGATACGGTGGGAGAACTGACTTGAGGTTTTGTGTTTGTGTTCGTAAATGTTTCGGTTTAGCAAGAGTCGCCACCGACTTTTTATTTTATCCAAAGGAAAGTTCAAAAAGCACAGGAAAGACCTTTGAGATGTTTTCTTGGGTTCGGGGGGTAGATTACGAAAAGGTAAGGTGCTAGCACCCTTTTAATCCATGGTTTTCCATGGGCTCTTAGTTACTTGTTTAGATCACTTGCTTTGCTTTTTCAATTGTTTGAAATGGTGCTTTGTGTGGTTTTGAAAGTATTTTGAAAAGAGGCAATCGTTGTGGCAATCTTTGTAATGATTCTTGTTTGAAGAATGTATACAAAGATGTATGTCTTTTGAAAAATGTTTCAATGTTTGAAAGTTTGTTGGGAAACTGTTTTGAAATTGTGTGTGTGTTTGAAATTAGCAAGGATGTTTGCAAATTGATCAAGTAACTAGGAGTTGTCTACCCTACTCAAATATTTTTTCTACACATTTTTAACCCTTTGACGTTGTTGTTTTACCATTGTATTTGGTAAACAATCTTGTGTTTGGATGTTAAACGGGATGGGCGTGGGTCATCGTATGACCATGATAACAATATTGCCAAGTATCTTTAGCATGTTTTTTGAGGGACTAGATCATTTTTGTTTAGGCAACCAAGATAGAGCCATCGAGGGACTATGATCTTTTTGTTTTGTTTTTGTTTTGCCAAGATACCTAGCATGCATACCATGGCCATTTTAAGGCAACAAAGTGGGTGAAACCCTAGGGGTGCTTGTGTGTATTGTGTTGTCATTTTTCATGCATTTTTGTCTTGTGTTAGGTCATGCTATTTGTTTGATTTTGGTCTTTTGCATACAAACCCTAGTTTTTACTATCATGCATATAAAAGCAATAAATGCGTAAAGTAAATCTAAGACTATTACAACATTGATATGGGGAGGGGGATACGTGTCTTGAATAAGGGGATATTTCTCAAAATAAAACCCTAAAACTATTACAACCATATTGAATTTATTTGTACAAATAAATGAATAAGCAAATATTTAAATGGGCAATTAAATATAAATATGCAAAATGTTTTTTTGTATTAATTTTTATGTATGTAAAAATGGATTTGTTTATGTCTTAAAATATAAAAAAAATATTAATTATTTTTGAAAGGGTGAAGAAACCCTAATTTTTGGTTTTAAAGAAAATATGCTTTATATTAATTATTTATTCATTTATGTACAAGAAAATAAATAAATAAAAACATATACAAAAATGTTAAAAAATAATATTTGTGAGAAAATAATATTTTAAGTATACAAATAAAATGTATAATATTTTTATATTATTTATAAGTTTATTTAAGAAAATAAAAGTATTGCTATTTAATAAACTATTTTTATGTTCAAAAAAAAAATAACAAAAATGAAAAATTAAAAAATTAAAAAAATATTTTTGGTGGTTTTTAATATTTAGAAAAAATAATAAAAGTCAGAAAATATAAAAGAAATGAAAAATATGCATTAATAAAGAAATGGGCCACGGGGGTGTAGAAAGAAAGCAGGGGGTGTCAAAAGTCAGACAAAGTCAGACCCATCCCAATGTCCCTTCATCCCTGTCCTTGAAACAGAAAAAACGCGCGCTTCTTATTCAAACTGGTAACTCCTGCATACGTGCTTAAAAACAAAATCTTGCAACATGAAAGTTATAGCTCATCATCACACGATTCTAATGGTATAAAAAACTTGATCTAACTCTCAAAGACCAGAGAGAATTTCATTGGTCCTAAATCTTGACCTAGTTTTTTCAGCAACTTCAACTATCAAATACTCCTAGCTCAGTTAATATAAATGAAATCTACGCATATGTACAACTCAAGGACATTAAGGACTACATTTTTGCTTCACAAACCTATGCTTAATGATGCCTAAATAAGGAGTTAGAAACTTGAGAAATACATGTTTCAGTCAAGTTTGAATATGGCAATTTAGGGGTTTTGGGTGAGGCCTGAAGGTCGTGTTAGCATGCCTGAAGTTCCTTTGACCTTTCCCAATGCTTAGCTTACTTTGAAATAGCCTGAATGTCCCTATAGAACTCAACCTGCAAACTCATAAATTGAAAATGGAGTTACAGTTGCTGGACAGAGACTTGGGTAGCTTGGATGGGATGTATGCAATGTATCTAAAGTGGTTTGGGACAAAACGCACGAGTGGAATTGGTTTTGGAAGTGGTTCTGCAGGGCTTGCCCTGTTTTGACAAGAACTAGATGTTTTTGTGTATTTGAGTGTTTGAGAGGTTGTGAGCTTGTGTTTCTGGCCTTAGACAATATGTAAAACTTGTTTGAAATGAGACTTAGACTTGCTCTTAACAGATGCACAAGATATGTGGACTTTTGCAAATTACTTGCTTTTGAAGCAAAAGTTGATTTTGACAATGCCAAGGCCTATACAGGCCTGCTCCTTAGCTGCACATAGTTGGTGTACTTTGCCCCAAGTTGTGGACTTTGTTTGCTGCAAGAGATTGGGTTCAAGGCTCAAGGAAAACAAAATTGCATAAAGTGTGCTTTATGGAAATGACATTGTTATCTTTATGCCATAAATGGAATAAACACTTGTACAAAGCTTCCAAGACAAAAACAATACCATTAAACATTGTATTTGCATTCAATTTATGAGTGTAGAAAGGATTAGAACCTGTAAACCAAGTAGAAGCAAGGTTTGGACAGATTTGCAAGTTGTAGCAATGTGCAAAATGCCTTGGCCAAAAGTGATAATTTTCCATTTTCAAACTTTCTATTCTCCCTAACCACAAATGATCTTGGATATTTCTTGGACATTTTGGAAAGCTTGTAACATGCTCTACAATCCATCTTTGAAGTGAATTTTGATATTACAATTGGAACTATGTGAAAAGTTGCCATGAAGATAGGTCAAAATCCTGCCTAAACTAGGGCAAAATTTCATTAAGTTAAAAGCTTTATGGACCCTTGTTCACAAAATCATAACTTGAGATCCAAGCATATTTTTGGAAAACTTTGTGAATAAAAGTTGTATATTTTGTGTAGGCCTACAACTTTCATGTTGGAAGTTTTCTTTGAATCCAATAGCATCATGGTGAAAAAGTTGGAAACAGTTGGGAAAAAATAAGAGAAAATTTCTAAGTTATGAAAATTTTCCATTTTAAACCCTAATTTTCAAATTTAGGTTTCTTGGTCAACAAGTTTCATGTTTTGACACATCTTGATGAAAAATGACCCTTGGCACTTGATTTTGACCAAAAAGTCAAAGTTTGACTTTTCAGTGTACAGTCGATTTTTAATTAGTTGATTGGAAAATTCATCTGTCAACCCAATGCATTTGAGATCTTTTGAACCTTGTGATTAGGTAAAGATGATGTTATTGAGTTCTTGAAACAATTCTTGAACCCAATTTGCCATTGGCTAGGTTAAAAATCAGAAATTGCCCTTCCACAGTCAAAACGCTAAAAATGACCATTTTGCCCTTTTGATGATCTGATCAAATTTCTTGAGGAGTTGTGGTCCAAACTTGATCAAATGGTTCATATGAGTCTATAATGTTGATGTGGATAAAAAATTATGAGGTTTGACTATAAATTGGCCACTGTTGACTTTTTCCCCAATACAGCTGATTTTTAGGTCAAATACCCAATTGACTGGGCAAAAATTTGATTCAAGGCTTGAAACTTGGTATGGGCAATCTTATAAGTCCAACATGAAGTATGGAAGTCATATTAGGCATTGAAGGTCCAAAAATCCCTGTGCAAACTCAAACCCTAATTTTAGGCCAATAGTGCAAGGAGAGGTCTTGAGCAGTTCAAACCCTAATTCTGTCTTGAGTCCAAAGAGTCTTGTGAGGGGAAATATTGATAAAATGAGAGGGAAAATTTTGGGGTACAACAGATTCCCCTATTCAATCTTCTTGAACCTAAAGAGTTAGATTGGCGAGTTTGTCGTTCGTTACTCGAAGGTAAAAGATGATTGGACACTAGAGTGCCCGTAAATTTGCACTCGTCAAAGTATAGTTGAGGGAATGGGCTTAAAGATGCCATTTGGAGAGGTGACAGAATCTTGTCGGAGATGGGCTTAAAGATGCCATCCAAGAATGTTTTTTGAATTGTACATTGTAAGTCAGAAGAAGGAGTATCAGAATGGTATCCGCGTCTGGAACGTATATGAACTGTATCTGGAGACTGAATCTGTATGAGCAATGGAATGGCGTCCGTGTATGGAGTGTATCCGAGCTGTAACTTTGTAAGAATCTGAATGAATAACAGAATGACTTCCTCGTCTGGAGTGTATCTGTATTGTATCTGAATCTGAAATCTGAGTGGGCGGCAGAATGACATCCGTGTCTGGAGCATCTCTGAGCTGGGGAAGAAGTCAGAATAAGTGACAGAATGGCAACCGAGTACGGAGCGTATCTGGACTGTATCTGAAGTTTGAGATCTGTATGAGTAGCAGAATTACTTCCGTGTCTGGAGTGTATCTGAAACTGTAACTGGGATCTGAATAAGTGACAGAATGACTTCTGTGGCGACTGCCCTGGGGAGAATCGAACTTCTGGTGTAAGGGCCTGAATGGCATCCGTGTTTGGAGCGTATCTGAACTTGAATTTGATAGTTGAATCTGAATGAGAAATAGAATGACCTCCGTGTCTGGAGCGTATCTAATCTGTATTTTGACTTGAAATTCTGAATGAGTAATAGAATCACCTCCGTGTCTGGGGTGTATCCATATTGTATCTGAATGGGTAGCAGAATGACTTCCGTGTCTGGAGTGTATCCGTATTGTATCTGTTATCTTTGAATATTGTTAATGATAGCTTTTAATCTTATCCTGAAAAAGGGTAAGATGTTATCTAAAACACAAAGTTATGTTGTATGAAATGTATGATGCAATATATGTGTTTTATCAATGTTTATGATATATGAATGTAATGTATGCGCATGTAAGTTGATTCGCTGTATTGCTGAGGAAAATAAATCCTTGATGGCTAGAGATAATAAAATCCTTGACTACTGTCGGGGAAAATAAATCCTTGACGGCTGCTGGGGATAGAAAATCCTTGGCAACTCGCGGGGATTATCAAAAAACTTTGACAACTTCTGTGGGGATGTGAGAATCCTTCACGACTTTCCTGGGGATATAGGGATCCTTCAAGTCTTTGGAGTTGGAGTATTGACAAAAATTCTGCTTGGAGAAATAATGCCATGTATTGCCTGAGAAATCTGCTTGGAGAATCCATAGAACTTTGATGACTACGGTTGGGGATTACAAAAAGGGAATCCTTACTCGGCTGGGGAATAAGGAAACTCTGGTGATCTCTACTGGGGATCGAACAAAGGAAAACCTTGATCTGCTGGAGAACTGAGAATGAGAATCTTCAATCTGCTAGGGGAATTTAAATCTTTGGGGAGTTCATGCTGAGAAGTCAAAAATGAGAATCTTTGATCTGCAGGGGATTAAAAATTCTGACGAATTCATGCTGGGAGTAATGAAAACTCTGGCAGCTTCACTGGGGAATCAAGAATGAGAATCTTCAATCTATTGGGGAGTAAAAACTCTGTGGGGAATAGTTATACTGCTGGGGAGTAGCTATCCTACTGGAGAGTAAGTTCAGGACTCTGGGGAAAAAGACTTATTCCTGTTTGGAAAAAGTTCAGGAGTTTGGGTTGTATGCCAATCTACTGGGGAATTATCCTACGTTTGGGGATAAGACAAAAGTTAACTGTTATCTGGTTGATTCTTAGACTTTAAGACAACTTGCTGGGGGAAAACTGAATGGTTCCCGCTGACAATTGATAGTTGGAAATTTGACTCTGTTGGGGAAGAAGATTTCATCTTCACTGAGGGTCTGGATGATGTACTGCAGGGGATTTCTTCTTGGAATAGCCTAAAGACGTTTTCCTATACTTTCAACCTGTCAGTAATTATTCTTTCCCATTTCGTTCATTTGTAAACATGTGATTATATTCAAATGCATATGCTTATTAATAAATCATTGTACGTTTTCAAATAAAACACAAGTGTAAAAAGGAAAAGACAAATAGTTTTCTACACTTTGAAGTATCTTTGTATTAACTTTGTGTAAGTATTTTATACAAAGGAGACAGACATCCTAGTAAGAGAATGTTGTCATAAAAATCGAGAAAAATTTATACAAAGAAAGATGGTTATGTGTAAAAGTTCCATGGGGTTCCCATTCTGCTATAGCCTTCGTAACTCTAAATATCTTGTCCATTCGTTGCTTCGTCCGAAGATGATTGAGTTGATCAGAAGCCTGGAGCTTGTCCGTGAAGAGATTGTCCTTAAAGTGATCCTACGAGACATAGTCATACGCTTTAATTCCCTAACTTTTGCCTGGACCGCCTTTCGGGTTTTCGATCCACTGGGAAACCCTTTTTTGCCCAAGTCGCCCTTTCAGGTTTTCAACTTGTTGGGTGTACAGATTTTTTATTTATCCCTAACTTTTGCCTGAACTGCCCTTTCGGGTTTTGGATTCACCGGGATGCCCTTTTTTTGCCTAGGTGTGTCAACCTAGCGGGTCATATATACGTAGTATCTTTTGACTATGTATGCATTCGCAGGGTGCGGCAAGTCATCACCGTCCATGGTGGTTACAATCATTTCCCCATCTGAAAAGATGTTTTTGATCACAAATGGTCCTTCATAAGTAGGAGTCCATTTTCCCCTGGGATCACTTTGCGGTAAGATGATCCGCTTGATTACAAGATCTCTGACTTGATATACCTGGCACCTGACTTTCTTGTTGAAAGTCTTGATCATCCGTTTTTGATACGTCTGACCACGGCAAACAGCAGTAAGTCGCTTTTCATCAATTAAGTTAATTTGATCAAGTCGGGTCTGAATCCAACCGTCTTCACTCAAACCAGCATCCTTCATGATTCTCAAGGAGGGAATCTAAACCTCAATGGCTAAAACAGCTTCCATGCCGTATACCAAAGAATAGGGTGTTGCCCCAGTTGATGTACGCGCCGTGGTACGGTACCCGTGGAGAGCAACCGGTAACATCTCATGCCAGTCCTTGTAGGTGACTGTCATCTTTTGTATGATCTTCTTGATATTTTTGTTCGCATCTTTGACAGCACCGTTCATCTTTGGCCGATAGGGAGATGAATTATGATGTTGAATCTGGAACTGCTCGCACAAGGCGGTGATCATAGTGTTGTTAAGGTTTGTACCGTTGTCCGTGATGATCCTTTCGGGGATGCTGTACCGACAAATAAGGTTCTGCTTGATGAAGCAGGCAACCACATTCTTCGTGACGGATGCGAAGGAAGCTGCTTCAACCCATTTGGTAAAGTAATCAATGGCCACCAGGATGAAGCGGTGTCCATTGGATGTTGTAGGCTTGATCTCTCCAATCATGTCGATCCCCCACATTGCGAATGGCCAAGGAGCTATTAAGATATTGAGAGGAACTGGAGGTATGTGTACCTTGTCAGCACAGATTTGGCATTTATGACAAGTACGGGAATATTGATGACAGTCAGCTTCCATGGTAGACCAGTAATAGCCTGCTCGTAGAATCTTCTTAGCCATCGTATGTCCGCTTGAGTGGGTGCCAAAGGTACCATTATGCAGTTCAGCCATGATCTGCTCAGCTTCAACCTTGTCAAAACAACGGAGCAGAATGCAATCATGATTGCGCTTGTATAGGATACCATTGCTCAGGAAGAACTTAGCTGAGAACCTCCTTAAGAACTTTTTGTCGTTGACTGAAGCTCCTTCAGGATATTCTTGAGCCTCGAGATACCTTTTGACTTCGTGAAACCAAGGTCGGTCCACTTCTTCTTCGGTATTAATCTCGTGACAATGTGTAGGTTCGTCCATCCGTTCAATGGTGATTTGGGGAGCCTCATTATCCCAGTTAAGTTTAAACATGGAGGACATTGTAGCTAGAGCATCTGCTAGCTGATTTTCTTCTCGCGGGAAGTGCTCGAAGGTAATCTGCTTGAAATGAGGTAGTAATGTCAAGACATGTTCTTTGTAAGGGATAAGGTTGGGATGTTTAGTGTCCCACTCTCCTTTTATCTGACTGATGACCAAATTTGAGTCTCCAAACACAACCAAAGATTTGATTCCCAAGTCTAATGCGGCCTTGAGACCAAAGATACAAGCTTCATACTCGGCCATGTTGTTGGTGCAGTTAAAGCAGAGTCTGGAAGTGAAAGGTGTATGGAAACCTTCTGGTGAGATGAGCACAGCATCGATACCGTTCCCAAGTGCATTGGAGGCACCATCAAAGTATAGGGTCCATCGGGATCCTTGTTCAGGTCCGTCATATCGTCTGATATCTTAAATTTTGTCCAAAGTCATAATGTCTTCGTCGGGGAAGTCGAACCTCATGGATTGGTAATCTTCGACAGCTTGATAAGCCAGATGGTCAGCTAACACACTCCCCTTTATGGCTTTTTGGGTTGTGTACTGGATATCGTATTTGGTCAGAATCATCTGCCATCTAGCTATTCTTCTAGATAATGCAGGCTTCTCAAAGATGTACTTGATCGGATCCATCTTAGATATCAGCAGAGTGGTATGAGTCAACATATACTGCCTTAGCCGGCGAGCAGCCCATACCAAAGCACAACAAGTTTTCTCGAGCAGTGAGTATCGGGTCTCACAGTCGGTAAACTTTTTGCTAAGGTAATAAATGACATGCTTTTTCGGCCAGACTCGTCATGTTGGCCTAGTACGCACCCCATTGAGCTATCCAAAACAGTCAGATACATGATTAGCGGTCTTCCTTCGACGGGAGGCATCAAGATAGGAGGTTCTAGCAAATACTCCTTGATTTTATCGAAAGCAACTTGAGAGTCATCATTCCATTTAACCACCTGATCTTTCTTCAACAGCTTGAAGATTGGCTCACAGGTAGATGTTAGGTGAGAGATGAACCTAGCAATGTAGTTTAGGCGTCCCAAGAAACCTCTGACCTCCTTCTCAGTGCGAGGGGCAGGCATTTCTTGTATAGCATTGACTTTGGCAGGATCAACCTCGATGCCTTTGTTGCTAATAATGAAACCCAAGAGTTTACCGGACCTGACTCCGAAAGTGCACTTGTTAAGGTTCAGTTTGAGCTTGTACTCCTTCAACCTGACAAACAGCTTTTGCAAATGGTCGAGGTGTTCTTCTTCTGTCTGTGATCGGGCTATCATGTCGTCTACGTAGACTTCAATCTCATGATGTATCATGTCATGAAACAAACCTACCATGGCACACTGATAGGTTGCCCCGGGATTCTTCAGTCCGAATGGAATCACTTTATAGCAGAAGGTACCCCATTGTGTGACAAAAGTAGTTTTCTCCATGTCTTCAGGGGCCATTTTGATCTGGTTTTACCCTGAAAATACGTCCATGAAAGAAAATACCTTATGTTGAGCTGTGTTGTCAACCAAGATGTCAATGTGCGGAAGTGGGAAGTCATCTTTGGGGCTAGCCCTATTTAAGTCTCTGTAATCCATGCACATTCTCACTTTGCCGTCCTTCTTAGGCACGGGCACAATGTTAGCAACCCATTGTGGATAGGAAGTAACAGCAAGAAACCCAACATTGAATTGCTTCATCACTTCAACTTTGATCTTTTCAGACATGTCAGGCCTCATGTGGCGGACTTTCTGTTTAATTGGTGGACAGTCTCCTCTTGTAGGGAGATGGTGAACCACAATATCTGTATCGAGTCCTGCCATGTCTTCGTAAGACCAGGCGAAGATCTCAACATATTCATTCAACAGCTGAACTAAGCGCTCTTTGACACTTGGCTCAAGGTTGGCACCCACTCTGACTTCTTTTCTGTCTTCATCAGTACCCAAGTTGATTGTCTCTAACAACTCCTCGTGAGGTAGAATAGTCCTTTCTTCCTATTATAGCAGCCTAGCCAATTCTCCCAGCACCTCATAGCCTTCATCACCTTCGTATTCGGCATGGTAGACCAGATCTTCAGAGTCACTGAAGGTCATAGCAGAATTGTTACCCATGGAATCCGGAATGGAAGGGTACCTGTATTTGTGAGTGTGGGTGTGTGTAAGGGATAGCCACCTTTAAACAAATAAAATGTAAAAAGAAAGAAAATGAACACAAAAGTTTATATGTGAAAACGTCCATGATTCATTAAAATGGCATATGAAGATGAAAAATCAAACCCTTACAAATGGACCTATGTGCCTCGGGTAAGGCACAAGGCTAAAAGTGTATGAATTGTTTAAGAATTATTACAAACCAACAAAAATGTTTGAAAGATAAATTACTGATTTATGAAAGTAATCGGAACAAAGTCTTTCGCCTCCCAGTTGCATAGTCCTCCATCAACAGTAGGGAAAATCCAGTCTTCCAAGTTGCTCTCCTCTTCACTATCCTCCAAAGCATTGACTCCATGATGGGTGATCTTCACTGGTGGCCCCCCAGCATGGGTGCGTCGTACAGCCTTTTGATCAGAAACAGTGAAACCCAAGCCGAATTTATCTGATTTGAAAGGAAAGTCTGGTAGCTGACCCTAGATTATGCTTCCTCCTTCTTCAATCACAGCCTTTGCATCCTTGAGGGATGACATCTGAGGCACAGGTTTGGTAACAGAAGTCACCGTTTTGGTTGCCGCAATCTCAGGAGAAACCTCTTCAAAGTGTTGGAAAGGGGTCTCGATGAATTCACCATCCAATTCTACATAGCAGAAAGAATTGAGATGGCTTATCATGTACTCATCTTCGCCATGAACGGTTATAAGTTTCCCCTGGATAGGGTACTTGAGCATTTGATGCAGAGAGGAAGTGACGGCTCCAACATTGTGAATCCAGGGTCTCCCCAACAAGCAAGAATAGGAAGGACGGATGTCTATCACATAGAATGTGGAGTTGAAGGTTTCAGTTCCCACTTTAATCGGGATGTCCACCTCCTCGTGGACCATCCTTTTAGAACCATCAAAGGCTCTAACAATGATGTTGTTGGGCTTCAGGGTTAGGCCTTCACAGTCCAGTCTATCCAATGCTTTCTTCAGCAAGACATTTAAAGACGAACCAGTGTCTACCAGAACGTGAGCTAGAGTAGTCCGTCTGTATTCCACCGAGACATGCAAAGTGTCATTATGCTTTCTCCCTTTAGATGTTAAATCTGCATCGGAGAACCCTATACCATTGTCAGCTGTTAGGCTAGCTACACATTCCTGGAACTGATCCGCGGAGGTTTCCTGTGGCACGTGGGCCGTTTCCAAGAATCTGATCAAAGCTTTGGCATGAGCCTCTGAACAGAGCAACAGGGCCAACATAGAGATCTTTGAGGGGGTTTTCCCCAGTTGCTCCACAACATCATAATGGCTTTTCTTGATTATTTTCAAAATCTCTTCCATTTATTTTTGAGAGGTCTCAGGGATAACCAAAGGCTGAGCCCTCGTCCTGACGGGCGCTTCTTGGATCCCTTTCCCTCTATCATCAGCAACAGCAGAGGGGACAACCACAGGAGTAACAATTTCTTCAATAACTGGAGTTCTCGCAGATATATTAACCGGCACAGGAGTAACCTTAGGAGCATTTGAGGGTCCGAAGATTGCCCTTGGAGGAGGAATCTCCAGAGAGAAAATTCTTCCGCCGCGGGTGATTTTACTCGTTCCAGCAATGTTTCCAATGTCAAAATTCTCTTCACCAGAACTTTCTTCAATTGATTCAATATGTTTAATGCCGTGGTAGAAGATCCCTCCACCATAGTTCCACGGTATTGATTTGTTAGACTTTTACGGGATGGGCCCCGACATGGTTATCTTCAAAGGTACAGTCTTCGGATCGGATGTAATCTTAACAGGTCTTTTGGAGACCTTGGAAAGATTGGCGGATATGGTAATTATAGAAACATCATTGACAGGAGTCGGTGTAACAGGAGTATTTTCAAAAAGGATTTCTTGATTATCCATTAGGCGTTGGATGCCTAACTTCAACAACAGACAGTCGGTTGGTAAGGATGAACAAAGGCATTAATCTTCTTCACAACCTGGGAAAATCCCAGCCTTCGGTAAATTCAACTTGATTATTGGTAGCGGAGTTATCAAATCATCAATAGTAGCAACAAAAAGATCCTCTTCAACAGCATGGGCATCGTGGCCATGCCTTGGCATTGGAGAAGAGATCACATTCGACTTTTCAGGGGCGTCGAATTCCACGTCTGTAGCGTCTATTAAATCCTGAATCTTATTCTTGAGGGCCCAACAATTGTTGGTGTCATTCCCTATACTCCCTGAATGATAAGCACACTTGGCGTTTGAATGGTAGTACGGAGAAGTTGTATTCGGATTCTTCAGAGCCTCTTTCAAACTGAAAAGATTTAACTTCAAGAGATGGGGTAGAACCTGAGCGGGAGTCATGTTTATCTGGGTGAATTGCCTTACAGGCCTTTCCACCCTTGCTTGGTTGGTTCTGGGTTGATTGTTTCTAGGCTGATCAGCTGCAGACTTCTGAATCATTACGGCCCCCACCGCTGGCTGGCGCTCAACTCTTCCTTGACCTCTTTGGGAGTAGACAGCTGATACTTCTTTCTTTCCTGGAAAAGGCTTTTTTACGGCAGCAGAAGCAGATGCATCTTTTTGAATTTTACCGCTCTTGATTCAGGCTTCAACTCTCTCACCAGTTAGAATCAACTCGGTGAACCCCGCAGACGAACTTCCTATCAGGTGATTAAAGAATGGACCTGACAGAGTCCCCAAGAACATACCAACTAGCTCCCTCTCAGATATAGGTGGTTGCACTCGTCCCGCCAAGTCTCTCCATTTCTGGGCATAATCCTTAAAGCCTTCATTTGAGACCATGCCCATACTCTGTAATTGAGTACGGGTAGGTGCTAAGTCCGCATTGTACTGATACTGCTTGTAGAAGGCAGCAGCCAAATCCTCCCAATTGTGTACATCAGACCTTTCTAGCTGGTAGAACCAATCCAATTGCGTCCCCGACAAACTGTCTTGAAACAAGTGTACCCATAGGTCTTTGTCAGAAGAATGTGGTTGAATTTTTCTGACATAGGACCGTAGGTGCATCTTTGGGAAAGACACCCCATCGTATTTAGCAAAATGAGGTACTTTAAACTTGGGAGGAATGACAATTCCAGAAACCAACCCCAACTCTTCAAAGTCCAGCCCAAGCAATCTCTGAACCTCCATAGCTGCCAGACGTTCTTCCAGATTTTTGTACTTGTCGTCTGCAGGAGGATACTGTTGTTCAGAATAGTCTTCATCCTCCTCCTCTTCAGCCTCAGATTCAGATGGCAGCGTAACCCCTTTACCCTTTCCTTCACCTTCTTCAGATGTTGATGGGAAACCTAGGACCCTTCTGGGGTGACCTTCAAATCTTTTGCCCGGAGTAGCCACACCAACTCTCTTCTTTTTCTTTTTCTCTTTTTCCTTTTCTAACAGTGTTTTGAGCTCCTCCTGACCCTTTTCCAAGGTCATGAGTAGCTGTTGGAAGTGTGAATTATGTGCTTGCAAATCTTTGACCGTCTGCTCTATATCCATCTTGCTGAAATAAACAGCAGAGAGATAAGGAAACCTGGTGTGAAGACCTGTTTATGCATATGATGAATGATATAAATTCATGTAATGCATTCAAGGATTCAGAAATTCAAATTTGTTTTAAACAAAAAGGAACAAACGTCATATTAATAAGATAGAATTTGTTAGTACATCAATGCCTCATGGGAAAAATAATACAAAATTCTAATGTAAAAAGACGTTGCGCATCCTTTTTGGTGCAATGTAGGTGTTGAGAGTCTGCTCTTCATGAAATTGACGAGTAAGTTCTAAAACCTTCTTCTCACTGGCGTAGAATTGGCCTTCAAAAGTATCGCGTTCTCCCTTGAGCTGTATCCAGCTCCTTTGTAAATCTTTCAATGATGTTGGCATGTCAGGATGTAGGAGGGTGTATGGAACCTCTCCTTCCATAACAGGCTCTTTGATCAAAGGGAGATTGTAGGGGTAAGGCATCATAAGACTTTGGGCACGGGTTCGTAACCACTTGAGGTAAGGCTCAAGGGGGATGGAATTCTTGTGTCCCAAGGTCTTATTGTCTACCTTGTTTGGCATCCTCCAGGCTCGGATGAACCTTTGTCGAAGTCCTTGAGCGTCGTTGTCGAAGTTAAAAACTAAGTATGGAATCAGCATGTCATGTGGGCCATCCCTTCAGGCATACCCAAACTGTCTCAGAGCTAAACAGGGGTTGTAGGTAAAACCTCCCCTAATGCCAAGTAGTGGGACATTAGGGAATTCCCCACAACGATCAATGATGATAACTCTTTCTCTGGACCGAGAACACCAATGAACATCTGAATGTGTAAGAGTCATCAATCGTTGAGACCACCTTAAGCCTTGCTCATTCTTCAAGACTTATTGGGGAAGGTGAGAAATAAACCACCTTTCTAGAAGAGGAGTACAACACATGAGAACACCTCTTTCCCTCATTGTTCGTGTGTGAAATGAGTGGAGGATATCCCCAAGCAACATAGGCACCGGGTTACGAGCCATGAAGATTTTGACAGCATTGACATCTATAAGCTGGTCATGGTTTGGGAACAAGACCAACCCATAGATGAGAAGAGCTACAATCTCCTCAAAAGCTTGCAGGTCTAGAGAATTCCAACAGTCTTGAGCTTTCTCAAACAGGAACTTTGCCAAGAAACCCTTGACACCACTTCTGGTTTCTCAATGACCTATGACATCAGATGGTTGCAAGTGTAGGGCTTGAGCAACATCTTCAGGCTTTGGATCTCTTTCCATACCGTTGTAGGGTAATTGGTGGAGAATAGGAATCCTCGGGAGTTGAGAAAATTCCTCCAAAGTAGGCACTAGCTGGTAGTCAGGAAATGTGAAGCAGTGGTGTAGGGGGTCAAAAAACTGGAAGAGAACTTTCACCATGTCTTCCTCTGTATTGGAGTTGACTAAGTTGAGAAGTCGACCATGTATTTCAGTGAACGGAGAATACTCTGGAATCTTGGAAGCAAGCTCCTTGAGTTGAGGAGGAATTCTCACAAGGTTGACTTGGATTGTTTTCCTGCGTAGTGATTCCATAACCTACAAAACAGGAACAAAGATGAAGATCCAAAATCCTTGAAATGGTTAGTGGATGAAAATGATGCTTCATGATGTTCATGATGTTATGCACAAGTATATATGTACAAGCAAATCACACAAGTTCCTAGTTTAGGCTTGCATGGGGGTTTCATAGGTAAGTACCCCCTTGAAGTTTAGTTGGCTCAACCTGTCCTATAAATAGTAATCGGGTTCTAAGGAGCTCAATATCACTAGATTATTATCTGTGTTCATTGTTTCAGTTTAGCCACTTTACTGGCGACCGAAATATTCCAAGAAAACAACCCTCAATGAGTGTAGTATCGAGTATCTACCAACTTCGGACTGCACCAAAGTCGGTCATCTCACTACATCCTAAAAGGCCAAGATGGTCAAGTAAAGGTTCTAAAAGTCCATTACTGCTTCATGACATCACTCAGCGGCCCCGTATTCTCTTTGATTAACTCAAAGGCTACCGGTACCCACAAATATGTCGCACTAATATAGCTATTGCTTAGACCGTGTCGGTATACCCCACACAGTTTCCACAACATATTGCTATTTACCTATGAATGTTTTCGAAATCCGGGTAGATGATTCAAAACCAAACAATAGAACCAAATGTAAAGCAAACAAAGCAAACAAGATAAGCATGTAAAGGTGATCTAAACCATAAGGTAACCCCATTTTTAGAATAACTCCCCAGCAGAGTCGCCAGTTCTGTGATACGGTGGGAGAACTGACTTGAGGTTTTGTGTTTGTGTTCGCAAATGTTTCGGTTTAGCAAGAGTCGCCATCGACTTTTTATTTTATCCAAAGGAAAGGTCAAAAAGCACAGGAAAGACCTTTGAGATATTTTCTTAGGTTCGGGGGGTAGATTATGAAAAGGGAAGGTGCTAGCACCCTTTTCATCCATGGTTTTCCATGGGCTCTTAGTTACTTGTTTAGATCACTTGCTTTGCTTTTTCAATTGTTTGAAATGGTGCTTTGTGTGGTTTTGAAAGTATTTTGAAATGGGGACATCGTTGTGGTAATCTTTGTAATGATTCTTGTTTGAAGAATGTATACAAAGATGTTTGTCTTTTGAAAAATGTTTCAATGTTTGAAAGTTTGTTGGGAAACTGTTTTGAAATTGTGTGTGTGTTTGAAATTATCAAGTGTTGTACCCCAAAATTTGCCCTCCCATATTTCTCAAAATATTTCAAGAAAAATTCACAAGTCCAACTCGGCGCGTCATATTCAGGTATTCTTTCGCCAAGATATCTCTGATAACATATTCTCAAATTCAGGTTCGGCTCAAGAGATTATTCTTTAAAGAAGGTGTCTGAATGTGTGAGTTTTCTTGAAGAAATATAGTGAAAAAGTGTGCTGAAAGTGCAGTTTTTACGCGCTAAAAAATTCATAACTTGAAGATCGTGACTCGTTTTGAACCCGTTCTGGTGGCCAAAATTCCGTCTTGACATTATCTACGTTTTCATCTCTCACGGCTGGAAGCCAATTTCGATCAGAAGGTCTTCAAAAATGTGGATTTATCAAGTATTTTCGTGCAGAAAATTTGTGATAGAAGTTTATTTGCGTCATGTTCAAAAAATCATAACTTGGTCGATTTTCATCGTATCGAGCTGGTTCCGGTGCCAAAATTTCACAAATTGAGTTGGCTACATTTTCACAGAAGGTATTGAGTTCAAACGGTATTCAAAAGGCCTTCGTTTTTTGCTCAGAGTGCATGACACGCTGAAAATCCTGAATGCTGAATATTATTTCATCTGAGCCGAAACTTCGAAAATTCATAACTCGGTCAATTTTTATCGGATTGGACTCATATTTTTACACAAGGTTACTGACTCATAGATCTACAACTTTGCTTCAAAAGTCGAGACCAAATTATACACCGATCAATACCAGTTTTTTATTGAAGAACGTGTCAGAGTCGACACTGGAGCCCAAAATAAGTTTGTCTGAGCTGAAACTTCAAAAATTCATAACTAATTCACCGTTTATCCGATTGAGTCGATTTTCGGACAGGAGTTAGTTCTCGATGTCGGCTACATTTTGTTTTCACACTTCAACTTCAAAAAATGCACTTAAGTCCCTGCGATTTAGCCTGGAAAGTGACGAATTCAAGTGAATATTAGAGGCCCAATTGCACATTCAAAGCCCATTTGCTTTACCCTAATTTCCATTATATAATCACCTTCTTTTCACACAAACCAGGGGGAGAAAAAAAGAAGAAAAAAAAAGAGAAAGAAAAAAGAGAGAAAAAACATTGCCACAACACTGTTGGAATATCAAACTCTTTCAAGAACCCTAAAACCTTGAAATCCTTATTACAAATCCCCCTCTCACTACAAACAAAGCCATCTCAGTTACAAACCAACATCTTATTACTTCTTCAGTAAGGGTAAGGCTGGCTTGATCTCCATGATCCAAAAGGGCATAAAATCATTCATGTCACTACTTTTCCAGTAAGGGTAAGGTTGATTTGATCTCCATGATCAAAAGGGTATAATCATTCATACATGCCATATTGTGCCTAAACATTAAATTTCTTCATGTATTGGCTTTATTTGCATTTTATGATTTTATTTAATGTTTTCATGAGATTCAACACTGCAGATTTAGACAGGATCCCATGCAGGTTCATTAAGGAACATTGAGCCAAAAAGCCAAAAGGCCAAAAGCCAAAAGCCAAAAGGCAAAAGGCCAAAAGTCAAAAGTCAAATACATGGCGAGACAGACATCCTGAGAAGATTAAGGAACATTGAGGCAAAAAGCCAAATGGCCAAAAGCCAAAAGCCAAAAGGCCAAAAGCCAAAAGTCAAATACATGGCCAAACCACTCCAATTCACCTCCAAAAAGGGCCAGACACCCCTCATGGTTTGCATCATTTTTATTTTTTATTTGATTTTCATTTTTCATTCTTTTAATTGTTTTAATTGTTTTCTTTAAATTCATGAATTAATTTTTATAATATAAAACCAGAAAATCAAAAACTAAGAATATGTTAATTAATTTACTTATTAAATATTTTTGTAAATAAATGTTAAATAATTAATTTAGTTAAATTAGGTTTTAAAACTTAAGTCTTTTTCTTAACAAATTAAAACATGTAGAAATTAGGATTTTTAACTTTTCATCATCTTTTTTAATAAATAATTTTTTCTTATTATTATTGTTGTTAATTATTAAATATTTTTGTAAATAAACATGTACATTAAATATTTAGTAAATTAGGTTAAACTTTAACATTTTCATTAATAATTAAAAAAAACTTAGAATTAGAGTTTCTTTTAATTTTAATTTTTCTTTATTTCATAAATACAAAAACTAAAAAAACATTTCTTTTCTTTTAATTTAATAATAATAATTTAATTCCTTTAAAAAGGGTCCAACGCCCTCGCTTTCAATTTTAATTCCAATTCGCGCATTTTTATTCTATTTCTTATAATATGAATGTAACTCTCCCAAAGCCTTGTAAACTCGGACATTTATCTTTCGCACTTTACTTTTATTTCTTTATTTACTTTCCGTCAAATCGGGTCCTGGTTTAATTTTGGCGATGTGGACCCGCGCCTTTTGTAATAGCTTAGAATCTTTATTTTTCTCGCAATTTTTAACTGTTAATCAAGGCATGAAAGAATGTATGGACAAAAATAAAAACAAACGCTAGATCACCAATGACATGACAAAAGACAAAAATATCTGAAAACGACACACAAATCACACACCACCCCTAGGGTACGCCTCACTGTTGCCTTGCCTCGAAAGGTGGTCGTCGAGTAGAAAACGTCTTAGTAAGTCCTCATGATCCGGGAACCTGGCATGAGGGTAGCTTCTAAGGTGTCTTCCCATTGCTCTGGTGATCACCACGTCCCTAAAAAACGAATTGACCCGAACACCTCCAACGGTGGTGCTACCTACCTCTCAATGGTGGGATGGCACTACTTTTAAGGACTCTCACATAGACAAATTCCTTAGGGTAGGTAGGTTCTCAAGGATACTTGCTCTAATTTCAAAAACAAAACAAAACTCTTTTCACACCAACACATTTTCAAAAGCTTTCAAAACAAAACTTTTCAAACACTCTGACGTATGAGTCGATCTGGAATTTTTTCAAAAGAAACTTTTAAACCCACATTGAAAAGCAAGCAAACATTTGAAAACACATTGAGCAAGTATCTAAGAGCCCATGGATAACCATGGATAGAAAGGGTGCTAACACCTTCCCTTTCTATAACCTACCTCCCGAACCGAGAGCAATCTCTTAAAAGGAATTTTTCTGTGCTTTTGTCCTTCCAATTGGAGAAAATAAAAGACGGTGGCGACTCTTGCTTACCGCGACATTTCGCGAACCAGCATTAAACAGTCAGTTCCAGATCCACCGATCACAGAACTGGCGACTCTGCTGGGGACTCTTATAAAGTGAGGTGTACCTTAGGGTTAGTTCATATGTGTTTTCAATTGTCTGAATTGTTTGCTTTAAAATTGTGGGACTGTCTTGGGAGTTCTATAGATCCTAACCCGGATCTGGGGATACCTTCTTAGAAAGTAGCAACAAGGCTGTGAGGGAACTGTGCGGGGTATACCGACATGGTTGAAACAGTCTGCTACGTTGATGTGGCACTTTGGTGTGTACCGGTAACCCTTGAGTTCAGTCAAGGAGAGTACGGGGCCTCCGCGTGGTGTCATAAAGCATCAACAGACCTTAGGAACCTTAATGGAACTATCTTGGCCTCTTTAGGGTAGTGAGATAACTGACTTTGGTGCAGTCCGAGGTTGGTTGATACTCGATACTACACTCAATTGAGGGTTGCTTTCCTGGAATATTTCGGTCGCCAGTTCAGTGGCTAAATCGAAACGATGAACAATGAAAGTAATCCCGTGATATTGGGATCCTTAGAACCCGGTTACTTCTAATAGGACAGGTTGAGCCCACCAACTTCAAGAGGGTAATACCTAGACCTCATGCTGGCCTAAACTCTAAGGGCTCTTTTGCGTGACTTGTGTGCCTTCAAACTTGGATTACTTGCATGCTTGTTATCTGACATCTGAACTTCTTGCAGGTTTTGTTTATAGTCCTTAACTAGGACTCATAATAAGGTTTACTGAACTTCCTGCAGGTTTTGTTCATAGTCCTTAACTAGGACTCATCACAAGGCTTACTAAGTTTCTTGCAGGTTTTTGTTTTAGTCCTTAACTAGGACTCATAACCAGGTTTACCGAGTTTCTTGCAGGGTTTGTTTTAGTCCTTAATTGGGACTCATGACAAGTATACTGAATCTCTTGCAGGGTTTGTTTATAGTCCTTAATTGGGACTCATAACAGGGTTTACCTACATCACCCCATGCATAGCATGACATCATACCATTGCATACATCCTAACCCATTTCAAGGATCTCAAGGGCTTGTGATGCAGGTCATGATAAATCAAACATCTAGCAAGGGGCAAAGAGGGTTTATTTTCCTCTAGCTAAGGTTGTCAGGGGCTATGACCCACTTGATATGGTGAGCTTTGACTCCTGAAGAAGGTTCCTCTAAGCCAAGGTCGTTTGGAAAGCAAAATAAGGTTGATGACTTGAGTCAGGGGCTATGACCCACTGGATATGGTGAGCCCTTGACACTTGAAGAAGGACTCTCAACAACATAAACATCCTTCAATCAAGCTACCGGATCCCAATTCTAACAGTTTTCTTGTTTACCCTGCAAGGTCCTTGAAAACATTGCATATATATCATACATATCATTGCATTACAGGTACCCTTGTTGCAGGTCACTTACCCTTGTTCGCTGTTTATTTCAGCAATGGCTCCCCAACCAGATAACCAGGACCTTCACACTCAAGAGACTCAGTTCAAGGAGATCTTCCTAAGCCTATCCAAGGGGCAGGAAGAGTTGAGGACACTCCTCGTAGGGAATCTGATCAGAAAGAGTCCTGAAGATGACAAGGATGGACAGTTGAAACGTCTACAAGCTGAGGTAGACACATTGAAAACCCAGATGCTGGGGCAAAGGGCCCTTATTCAAGGTTTAGCTCAGGAGCAAGGAGAGCTGAGGGCCATGATCAGTCAGCTTCCTCAAGGCATGAAGCAACCAGCCCAAATCAGGGACCAGGTCATGGAACAGCTTCCAAGAGGGCAAAGGTCGGGTCCAATGAATAGACTTCTCCGGGTTGCTACTACTTCACAGGTCCAACAACGACCTCGCCAAGAACGGCGGGTTGATCAGAATAGGTCGGGTGAGCCTAAGAGACAGTTCACCAACATCAACATGTCATGGTCACAAGCTCTGCAGCACATGTTAAGGATGAACCTGATTGCGGTGATCAACCCTCCTGCAAATCCAAAGACTTCCTCTCCAAGCTACAACCCAGAAGCTCGGTGTGCTTATCATTCTGATAGCCCGGGGCACGATACTGAGGATTGTTGGGCGCTGAAGTACAAGATTCAGAACATGATCGATGCTAAAGAGATCGAGTTCGAGCCCGCCGAGACTCCGAACATAATCACTGCTCCATTGCCCAATCATGGCTAAGATTGGAAAACTTTTGTTCATTCGAATGTTCAAGTTGCAGTTTTCTTTTGTTCAAACATTTAATCATGTTAAACATTGTTATTTCATTAATGCATCGCATATGTCTGTTCTGAAACAATATATTCGTATTCACTAAATGCAAATTATTTTCATATTTTTTTTTATGATCAACTCTTAATTAATAATTCTAAGCCTCTTGAGGGAGGATGACGAAAACGATACCGCTATCTTTACAGTATGCTTTTGAACAGACCTCGCTGATGAAGTACAGGCATTGTTTCAAATCCCTAAACACTGGAGTTATAAGGAAGATAATCCCTCGTCAACCCATCTGAGCCAAAGAAGTAGGAGTTTTTCTTTTCGAAATTTAAAACCCTTTATCATAACCTGGGGCAGGGTAGTTCTCTCAGTTGATCCAAGTGCATAACAAATGGCACCAAAGAAGTCCTTACAAAACGAAGAAAGACAGTGATGGTTCCGAATAATCAATAAAGAAAGGCAGTCATTATCTCAAAAAATAAAAAACCCATTAAGTCAAAACCCATGAAGGAGACTCACAAAACTGGGGCATCCCGCTGACTGTGATTCCAAAAAAAAAAAGGGAAACAGTTCAGGCAAAAAAGAAAGGGATAACAAAAAATCAGAAAAGAAAGAGGTCTTACAAACCCTCAACAAAAACAAAAATGACTGCCTATTCAGAATAAATCATCAATATCCGAATCATCATTGGAGCGTCAAAGCAAAGACTCAAACAAGGTCTAACGTATGATCAACTGAGTTTAGGTTTGGAGAACATCACGAAGAGCGGGTGGGTACAAATAATTTGAGCCTTTATCCTTTGTTTCTTAAACCGTGAACTAGGCCACGTTATAACCCTCAAAAGTCCTAGCTGAAGCATGGGTTAGTTCGAAAGCATACTGTTACGAAAGGTATCCTGACTCCTTAAGGCCTACGGTACAATACGGAGTTGACATCACGTTTTACAAACAATCACTTGTTTTATGAAAAGAATGCATTTTCAAAATCTTCAAGACAGACATAAGCTTTGCATTTTTAACATAACTTTGTTGGCATATGACTTTTTGTTTGAACAGCAGGGAAATTCGCACGATGAAAGCCTAATGAACAAAGGCACTTCCAATCAAAGGGGCATGGCATGACCATGGTCCATTATCTGGGGCAGTCCAATCAAGATTTGGAGAATCTCTCAAAGGCCAAATAGCCTGGGGCAAATCTCCGCCTGAGTCACTTGGAGCATTCCAACAACAAATCTTGCCTGGTCAAAAATCTTCTGGTGGCAACACAATGCTACTGACAGGGGCACCTCCCTACATTCTGAGAGCATGGACATAGTCGAAAAAAAACTACGCATAATCAAAGACCCGCTAGGTTGACACACCTAGGCAAAAATAAGGGCTTCCCGGCGAACCAAAAGGGTTCGGGCAAAATGAAGGGATGAAATGAAAAAATATGTACACCCGGCAAGTCGAAAACCTGAAAAGGCGGCTTGGGCAAAAAATGGGTATCTCGGTGGACTGAAAACCCGAAAGGGCGGTCCAGGCAAAAGTTAGGGATCAAAGCGTACGACTATGTCCTGTCATCTTGTCACCTTCCTACCAGAAGAAAGTTTGTCCATCAACAACTATCAGCACCCCACGGGTATCCTCCCCCATAGAAACAGGGGCAATAAAGAGTGGTCTAAGCAATCTGATTGTTCTATTCTCCAAGGTATCAGGGTAGGTTCCGTTGAAGAACATAACCAATACAGGTCAAAACTTCCCCAAGAGAGTCCAATCCGGTTCCCCAGGAAAGTTGGAAGTCAGCTCCCCAAGCAATAAGCTTATCCCCAGTAGATTCTGGAAGCTCGTCCTCGCAGAACACGAACGCGTTTCCCGGATTTTTTCAAAGAGTTATTTCCTTAATAGGATATAACTGGGTTATCCTCAGCCAAAAGCCACGGAAAGAGCGTCTTCGACGAAAGTCTCTTACCCCCAGCGAAGTTTATCAACACTTCCAATCCAACAAGATATCTCCAGCAAATTACTACTAACAACTTCAGCAAGGGATCCCTCTTCCCACAGAGTATTACTCCCCAGCAAGGTCGCTAGAATACTTTTCTTCCCACAGAGTATCGCTCCCCAGCAAGGTCGCTAGAGTACTTTCCTCCCCAGCGGAAGCAAAATCCATCTTCCAACATCATCCCAGGATTCAACTTCCTGGCACCCGTCAAAGAATTCATTTTCCTAGACGAAAATACATTCATAAACATCACATTTTCATACATTATAGCATGCATATACGCATCATATCATACAAATCTCATTTATATTGAGAACATCATTGCTTGATCCATATCATGCATTGCATATAACTGACCTTTACCTTTCAGGAAAGATGCAGTTGAAGTTCTCAAGTAATATTTCAAGCTCCTCTAGTCCAGTTAAATCGACCCCAAACAGATTTTCCTGATAAAGACTCAGTAGAAGTTATCCCAGATTCTCCCAATGATTGCTATTGAGGTTGTAGTCACCTATGGTTCTCTCCTCGTGCCGTTGAGGTAGTAATCGCCCAAAGATTCTCTCATCGTTCTGTTGAGGTAGTAATCGCCTAAAGATTCTCTCATCGTGCTGTTGAGGTAGTAATCGCCCAAAGGTTCTCTCATCGTCCCGTTGAGGTAGTAATCGCCCAAAGGTTCTCTCATCGTCCCGTTGAGGTAGTAATCGCCCAAAGGTTCTCTCATCGTCCCGTTGAGGTAGTAATCGCCCAAAGGTTCTCTCATCGTCCCGTTGAGGTAGTAATCGCCCAAAGGTTCTCTCATCGTCCCGTTGAGGTAGTAATCGCCCAAAGGTTCTCTCATCGTCCCGCTGAGGTAGTAATCGCCCAAAGGTTCTCTCATCGTCCCGCTGAGGTAGTAATCGCCCAAAGGTTCTCTCATCGTCCCGCTGAGGTAGTAATCGCCCAAAGGTTCTCTCATCGTCCCGCTGAGGTAGTAATCGCCCAAAGGTTCTCTCATCGTCCCGCTGAGGTAGTAATCGCCCAAAGGTTCTCTCATCGTCCCGCTGAGGTAGTAATCGCCCAAAGGTTCTCTCATCGTCCCGTTGAGGTAGTAATCGCCCAAAGGTTCTCTCATCGTCCCGTTGAGGTAGTAATCGCCCAAAGGTTCTCTCATCGTCCCGTTGAGGTAGTAATCGCCCAAAGGTTCTCTCATCATCCCGTTGAGGTAGTAATCGCCCAAAGGTTCTCTCATCGTCCCGTTGAGGTAGTAATCGCCCAAAGGTTCTCTCATCGTCCCGTTGAGGTAGTAATCGCCCAAAGGTTCTCTCATCGTCTCGTTGAGGTAGTAATCGCCCAAAGGTTCTCTCATCGTCCCGTTGAGGTAGTAATCGCCCAAAGGTTCTCTCATCGTCCCGCTGAGGTAGTAATCGCCCAAAGGTTCTCTCATCGTCCCGCTGAGGTAGTAATCGCCCAAAGGTTCTCTCATCGTCCCGCTGAGGTAGTAACCGTCCCTGATACATTCATCACATCATTATCAACAAAAACCTTTTTCAGATGTTTCCCTCTCCGACATGAGCGTGAGGTGATAGTCTCTTATGGTCCCCTCTCCAACGGCGAGTGAGGTTGTAATTCCTTTTTCAGATGTTTCCCTCTCCGACATGAGCGTGAGGTGATAGTCTCTTATGGTGCCCTCTCCAACGGCGAGTGAGGCGGTAATTCCTTCCCAGATGTTTCCCTCTCCGACATGAGCGTGAGGTGATAATCTCTTATGGTCCCCTCTCCAACGGCGAGTGAGGCGGTAATTCCTTCCCAGATGTTTCCCTCTCCGACAGTGAGCGTGAGGTAATAGTCTCTTATGGTCCCCTCTCCAACGGTGAGTGAGGTGGTAATTCCTTTTCAGATGTTTCCCTCTCCGACGGTGAGTGTGAGGTGATAATCTCATATGGTCCCCTCTCCGATGGTGAGTGAGGTGGTAATTCCCTTTCAAGTTGTTTCCCTCTCCAACGGTGAGTGAGGTGATAATTCCTTTCAGATTATAATTTCCTATAGTTCCCTCTCCGACGGTGAGTGAGGTGACTCCCTTTGAGATTATAATGTCCTTTGGTCCTCTTCCTGACACTGCGAAGATGGTAATTCCTACCAAGATTTTCTCAACGAGCGTTGTTGAGGTAAAAATCATCCAAGGTTCTCTTACCGTTCATGCTAAGGTAGTAACCATCCCTGGTTCATTCATCATCTTGTGAAGCTCCAGACTCAGCTCCTGTAACCAGTCAGGATACATCTGTATCAAGCATCTGAAAATCAGCTCTTGCAACGTGCCAGGTACTCATTTTTCTTTTGCAGGTATGCAGGTTCTCGCTAAGGAATCTCTTACGCGATCAACATCCAGATGGCATCTATAAGCCCATCATCCTATCCATCAATCTCCAAATGGCATCTATAAGCCCATTCCCATCATCACATTGCTACTATGTGAGCGCAAATTTCTGGGCACTCTAGTGTTCAATCATCTTCTACCCTCGGATTACGAAAGGCACGTCAGCCAATCTGCATCCTCAGGTTTAAGAAGATTGAACAGGGGCAACTGTTGTACCCCAAAATTTGCCCTCCCATATTTCTCAAAATATTTCAAGAAAAATTCACAAGTCCAACTCGGCGCGTCATATTCAGGTATTCTTTCGCCAAGATATCTCTGATAACATATTCTCAAATTCAGGTTCGGCTCAAGAGATTATTCTTTAAAGAAGGTGTCTGAATGTGTGAGTTTTCTTGAAGAAATATAGTGAAAAAGTGTGCTGAAAGTGCAGTTTTTACGCGCTAAAAAATTCATAACTTGAAGATCGTGACTCGTTTTGAACCCGTTCTGGTGGCCAAAATTCCGTCTTGACATTATCTACGTTTTCATCTCTCACGGCTGGAAGCCAATTTCGATCAGAAGGTCTTCAAAAATGTGGATTTATCAAGTATTTTCGTGCAGAAAATTTGTGATAGAAGTTTATTTGCGTCATGTTCAAAAAATCATAACTTGGTCGATTTTCATCGTATCGAGCTGGTTCCGGTGCCAAAATTTCACAAATTGAGTTGGCTACATTTTCACAGAAGGTATTGAGTTCAAACGGTATTCAAAAGGCCTTCGTTTTTTGCTCAGAGTGCATGACACGCTGAAAATCCTGAATGCTGAATATTATTTCATCTGAGCCGAAACTTCGAAAATTCATAACTCGGTCAATTTTTATCGGATTGGACTCATATTTTTACACAAGGTTACTGACTCATAGATCTACAACTTTGCTTCAAAAGTCGAGACCAAATTATACACCGATCAATACCAGTTTTTTATTGAAGAACGTGTCAGAGTCGACACTGGAGCCCAAAATAAGTTTGTCTGAGCTGAAACTTCAAAAATTCATAACTAATTCACCGTTTATCCGATTGAGTCGATTTTCGGACAGGAGTTAGTTCTCGATGTCGGCTACATTTTGTTTTCACACTTCAACTTCAAAAAATGCACTTAAGTCCCTGCGATTTAGCCTGGAAAGTGACGAATTCAAGTGAATATTAGAGGCCCAATTGCACATTCAAAGCCCATTTGCTTTACCCTAATTTCCATTATATAATCACCTTCTTTTCACACAAACCAGGGGGAGAAAAAAAGAAGAAAAAAAAAGAGAAAGAAAAAAGAGAGAAAAAACCTTGCCACAACACTGTTGGAATATCAAACTCTTTCAAGAACCCTAAAACCTTGAAATCCTTATTACAAATCCCCCTCTCACTACAAACAAAGCCATCTCAGTTACAAACCAACATCTTATTACTTCTTCAGTAAGGGTAAGGCTGGCTTGATCTCCATGATCCAAAAGGGCATAAAATCATTCATGTCACTACTTTTCCAGTAAGGGTAAGGTTGATTTGATCTCCATGATCAAAAGGGTATAATCATTCATACATGCCATATTGTGCCTAAACATTAAATTTCTTCATGTATTGGCTTTATTTGCATTTTATGATTTTATTTAATGTTTTCATGAGATTCAACACTGCAGATTTAGACAGGATCCCATGCAGGTTCATTAAGGAACATTGAGCCAAAAAGCCAAAAGGCCAAAAGCCAAAAGCCAAAAGGCAAAAGGCCAAAAGTCAAAAGTCAAATACATGGCGAGACAGACATCCTGAGAAGATTAAGGAACATTGAGGCAAAAAGCCAAATGGCCAAAAGCCAAAAGCCAAAAGGCCAAAAGCCAAAAGTCAAATACATGGCCAAACCACTCCAATTCACCTCCAAAAAGGGCCAGACACCCCTCATGGTTTGCATCATTTTTATTTTTTATTTGATTTTCATTTTTCATTCTTTTAATTGTTTTAATTGTTTTCTTTAAATTCATGAATTAATTTTTATAATATAAAACCAGAAAATCAAAAACTAAGAATATGTTAATTAATTTACTTATTAAATATTTTTGTAAATAAATGTTAAATAATTAATTTAGTTAAATTAGGTTTTAAAACTTAAGTCTTTTTCTTAACAAATTAAAACATGTAGAAATTAGGATTTTTAACTTTTCATCATCTTTTTTAATAAATAATTTTTTCTTATTATTATTGTTGTTAATTATTAAATATTTTTGTAAATAAACATGTACATTAAATATTTAGTAAATTAGGTTAAACTTTAACATTTTCATTAATAATTAAAAAAAACTTAGAATTAGAGTTTCTTTTAATTTTAATTTTTCTTTATTTCATAAATACAAAAACTAAAAAAACATTTCTTTTCTTTTAATTTAATAATAATAATTTAATTCCTTTAAAAAGGGTCCAACGCCCTCGCTTTCAATTTTAATTCCAATTCGCGCATTTTTATTCTATTTCTTATAATATGAATGTAACTCTCCCAAAGCCTTGTAAACTCGGACATTTATCTTTCGCACTTTACTTTTATTTCTTTATTTACTTTCCGTCAAATCGGGTCCTGGTTTAATTTTGGCGATGTGGACCCGCGCCTTTTGTAATAGCTTAGAATCTTTATTTTTCTCGCAATTTTTAACTGTTAATCAAGGCATGAAAGAATGTATGGACAAAAATAAAAACAAACGCTAGATCACCAATGACATGACAAAAGACAAAAATATCTGAAAACGACACACAAATCACACACCACCCCTAGGGTACGCCTCACTGTTGCCTTGCCTCGAAAGGTGGTCGTCGAGTAGAAAACGTCTTAGTAAGTCCTCATGATCCGGGAACCTGGCATGAGGGTAGCTTCTAAGGTGTCTTCCCATTGCTCTGGTGATCACCACGTCCCTAAAAAACGAATTGACCCGAACACCTCCAACGGTGGTGCTACCTACCTCTCAATGGTGGGATGGCACTACTTTTAAGGACTCTCACATAGACAAATTCCTTAGGGTAGGTAGGTTCTCAAGGATACTTGCTCTAATTTCAAAAACAAAACAAAACTCTTTTCACACCAACACATTTTCAAAAGCTTTCAAAACAAAACTTTTCAAACACTCTGACGTATGAGTCGATCTGGAATTTTTTCAAAAGAAACTTTTAAACCCACATTGAAAAGCAAGCAAACATTTGAAAACACATTGAGCAAGTATCTAAGAGCCCATGGATAACCATGGATAGAAAGGGTGCTAACACCTTCCCTTTCTATAACCTACCTCCCGAACCGAGAGCAATCTC
This sequence comes from Vicia faba, assembly GCA_948472305.1. Classification (NCBI taxonomy): domain Eukaryota; kingdom Viridiplantae; phylum Streptophyta; class Magnoliopsida; order Fabales; family Fabaceae; genus Vicia; species Vicia faba. The sequence continues at coordinate 1,694,375,486 of OX451737.1, read as the reverse complement.
TTAAAAGGAATTTTTCTGTGCTTTTGTCCTTCCAATTGGAGAAAATAAAAGACGGTGGCGACTCTTGCTTACCGCGACATTTCGCGAACCAGCATTAAACAGTCAGTTCCAGATCCACCGATCACATCAAGGATGTTTGCAAATTGATCAAGTAACTAGGAGTTGTCTACCCTACTCAAAGATCTTTTCTACACATTTTTAACCCTATGACATTGTTGTTTTACCATTGTATTTGGTAAACAACCTTGTGTTTGGATGTTAAACGGGACGGGCGTGGGTCATCGTATGACCATAATAACAATATTGCCAAGTATCTTTAGCAAGTTTTTTGAGGGACTAGATCATTTTTGTTTAGGAAACCAAGATAGCGTCATCGAGGGACTATGATCTTTTTGTTTTGTTTTTGTTTTGCCAAGATACCTAGCATGCATACCATGGCCATTTTAAGGTAACAAAGTGGGTGAAACCCTAGGGGTGCTTGTGTGTATTGTGTTGTCATTTTTCATGCATTTTTGTCTTGTGTTAGGTCATGCTATTTGTTTGATTTTGGTCTTTTGCATACAAACCCTAGTTTTTACTATCATGCATATAAAAGCAATAAATGCGTAAAGTAAATCTAAGATTATTACAACATTGATATGGGGAGGGGGATACAAGTCTTGAATAAGGGGATATTGCTCAAAATAAAACCCTAAAACTATTACAACCATATTGAATTTATTTGTACAAATAAATGAATAAGCAAATATTTAAATGGACAATTAAATATAAATATGCAAAATGTTTTTTTGTATTAATTTTTATGTATGTAAAAATGGATTTGTTTATGTCTTAAAATATAAGAAAAAAATATTAATTATTTTTGAAAGGGTGAAGAAACCCTAATTTTTGGTTTTAAAGAAAACATGCATTATATTAATTATTTATTCATTTATGTACAAGAAAATAAATTTAAAAAAAAAACATATACAAAAATGTTAAAAAATAATATTTGTGAGAAAATAATATTTTAAGTATAAAAATAAAATGTATAATATTTTTATATTATTTATAAGTTTATTTAAGAAAATAAAAGTATTGTTATTTAATAAACTATTTTTATGTTCAAAAAATAATAAAAATAATAAAAATGCAAAAATGCAAAAATTAAGAAAATATTTTTGGTGGTTTTTAATATTTAGAAAATATAATAAAAGTCAGAAAATATAAAAGAAATGAAAAATATGCAAAAATAAAGAAATGGGCCAAGGGGGTGCAGAAAGCAAGCAGGGGGTGTCAAAAGTCAGACAAAGCCAGGCCCAGCCCAATGTCCCTTCATCCTTGTCCTTGAGACAGAAAAAACGCACGCTTCTTGTTCAAACTGGTAACTCCTGCATACGTGCTTAAAAACAAAATCTTGCAACATGAAACTTATAGCTCATCATCACACGATTCTAATGTATAAAAAACTTGATCTAACTGTCAAAGACCGGAGAGAATTTCATTGGCCCTAAATCTTGACCTAGTTTTTTCAGCAACTTCAACTATCAAATACTCCTAGCTCAGTTAATATAAATAAAATCTACGCATATGTACAGCTCAAGGACATTAAGGACTACATTTTTTCTTCACAAACATAAGCTTAATGATGCCTAAATAAGGAGTTAGAAACTTGAGAAATACCTGTTTCAGTCAAGTTCGAATATTGCAATGTAGGGGTTTTGGGTGAGGCCTGAAGGTCGTGTTAGCTTGCCTGAAGTTCCTTTGACCTTTCCCAATGCTTAGCTTACTTTGATATGGCCTGAATGTCCCTATAGAACTCAACCTGCAAACTCAGAAATTGAAAATGGTGAAGCTTGAAAATTGAGTTACAGTTGCTGGACAGGGACTTGGGTAGCTTGGATGGGATGTATGCAATGTATCTGAAGTGGTTTGGGACAAATCGCACGAGTGGAATTGGTTTTGGAAGTGGTTCTGCAAGGCTTGCCCTGTTTTGACAAGAACTAGGCGTTTTGTGTATTTGAGTGTTTGAGAGGTTGTGAGCTCGTGTTTCTGGCCTTATGCAATATGTAAAATTTGTTTGAAATGAGACTTAGACTTGCTCTTAACAGATGCACAAGATATGTGGACTTTTGCAAGTTACTTGTTTTTGAAGCAAAAGTTGATTTTGACAATGCTAAGGCCTGTACAGGCCTGCTCCTTAGCTGCACATAGTTGGTGTACTTTGCCCAAAGTATGTGGACTTTGTTTGCTGCAATAGATTGGGTTCAAGGCTCAAGGAAAACAAAATTGCATAAAGTGTGCTTTATGGAAATGGCATTGTTATCTTTATGCCATAAATGGAATAAACCCTTGTACAAAGCTTCCAAGACAAAAACAATAACATTAACCATTGTATTTGCATTAAATTTATGAGTGTAGAAAGGATTAGAACCTGTAAACCAAGTACAAGCAAGGTTTGGACAGATTTGCAAGTTGTAGCAATGTGCAAAATGCCTTGGCCAAAAGTGATAATTTTCCATTTTCAAACTTTCGATTCTCCCTAACCACAAATGATCTTGGAGAGTTCTTGGACATTTTGGAAAGCTTGTAACATGATATACAATCCATCTTTGAAATGCATTTTGATATTCCAATTGGAACTATGTGTGAAGTTTCCATGAAGATAGGTCAAAATCCTGCCTAAAGTAGGGCAAAATTTCATTAAGTTAAAAGTTTCATGGACCCTTGTTCACAAAATCATAACTTTAGATCCAAGCATCTTTTGGGAAAACTTTGTGAATAAACGTTGCAGATTTTGTGAAGGACTACAACTTTCATGTTGGAAGTTTTCTTTGAATCCAATTGCATCATGGTGAAAAAGTTGGGAAACATTGGGAAAAAATAAGAAATTTTCATAACTTAGAAAATTTCTAAGTTATGAAAATTTTCCATTTTAAACCCTAATTTTCAAATTTAGGTTTCTTGGTCAACAAGTTTCATGTTTTGACACATATTGATGAAAAATGACCCTTGGCACTTGATTTTGACCAAAAAGTCAAAGTTTGACTTTTCAGTGTATAGTTGATTTTTGATCAATTGACTGGAAAATTCATCTGTCAATCTAATGCATTTGAGATCTTTTGAACCTTGTGATTAGGTCAAGATGATGCTATTGAGTTCTTGAAACCATGATTGAACCCAATTTTCCATTGGCTAGGTTAAAAATCAGAAATTACCCTTCTACAGTCAAAACCCTAAAAATGACCATTTTGCCCTTTTGATGATTTGATCAAATTTCTTGAGGAGTTGTGATCCAAACTTGATCAAATGGTTCATATGAGTCTATAATGTTGATGTGGATCAAAAATCATGAGGTTTGACTGTAAATTGGCCACAGTTGACTTTTTCTCCAATACAATTGATTTTTAGGTCAACTGTCCAATTGACTGGGCAAAAATTTGATTCAAGGCTTGAAACTTGGTATGGGAAATATTATAAGTCCAACATGAAGTATGGAAGTAATATTAGGAATTGAAGGTCCAAAAATCCCTATGCAAACTCAAACCCTAATTTTAGGCCAACAGTGCAAGGAGAGGTCTTGAGCAGAGAAAACCCTAATTCTGTCTTGAGTCCAAAGAGTCTTGTGAGGGGAAATCTTGATAAAATGAGAGGGAAAATTTTGGGGTACAACAGTAACCATGATTCAACTTTACTGCGATGTGTAGATAAGAGCGAGGCAGAAAGGATCATGGCAGAGTTACATGAAGGTACTTTCGGAACTCATTCCAGTGGACACACCATGGTGAAGAAAATCCTACGGGCAGGATATTACTGGTCTACTATGGAAGCCGATTGTTATCAACACTCTCGGACCTGTCATATGTGCCAAGTCTATGCTGATAATATGTATGTACCTCCAGTCCCTTTGAACGTTTTGACAGCTCCTTGGCCCTTTGCAATGTGGGGCATCGACATGATCGGCGAGATCATGCCTACTGCGTCTAACGGGCATCGTTTCATTCTGGTGGCAATTGATTACTTTACGAAGTGGGTTGAGGCAGCTTCCTTTGCTGCAGTGACCAAGAACGTCGGGGCGCAGTTCATCCGGCATAATCTGATCTGCCGATACGGTGTCCCCGAGAGGATCATTACTGACAACGGTACAAATCTCAATAACACAATGATCACCGAGCTCTGCAAACAGTTCAAGATACAGCATCATGATTCTTATCCCTACCGGCCGAAGATGAATGGGGTTGTTAAAGCATCTAATAAGAACATCAAGATGATTGTGCAGAAGATGACGGTGACATATAAAGACTAGCACAAGATGTTACCATTTGCTCTTCATGGGTACCGTACCTCAGCGTAGACGTCAACAGGGGCAACACCCTACTCTCTGGTATATGGCATGGAGGCGGTCCTGCCCATCGAGGTCCAGATACCCTCTCTCAGGATTATGAAGGATGCAGGTTTGGACAAAGATGACTGGATCCAAACACGACTTGATCAGCTGAATCTAATTGATGAAAAGAGACTTACTGCTATTTGTCATGGTCAGACATATCAAAAGAGGATGATCAAGGCTTTTAATAGGAAGGTCAGACGTCATGAATATCAAGTTGGGGATCTAGTGATCAAACGCATCATACTACCGCAAGGTGATCCCAGGGGCAAATGGACCCCCACATACGAAGGGCCATTTGTGGTTAAGAACATTTTCTCAGGAGGAGCTATGATTCTAACCACCATGGATGGTGACGACCTTCCTCACCCCGTCAATGCAGACATAGTGAAAAGACACTACACATAATCAAAGACCCGCTAGGTTGACTGGCCTAGGCAAAAATAAGGGCTTCCCGGCGAACCAAAAGGGTTTAGGAAAAAGTAAGGGATGAAAATGAAAAAAACGGTACACCCGGCAAGTCGAAAACCTGAAAGGGTAGCTTGGGCAAAAAGGGGTATCCCGGTGGACTGAAAACCCGAAAGGGAGGTCCGGGCAAAAATTAGGGATTAAAGCGTAACACTATGTCTCATTAAATCATCTTGCAAGCAGACCTTGATATCAACTATCAACTATCAAGCTCGCATGGCGCCAATCAATCTGATCCACCTTCGACCAAGCAGCAAAGTGATGAGATGCTTGAAGACATAAAGGAAATAGCAGAATTGGAACCCAATGGGATTCTTTCACATAGTTGTTTTTCTTGTTAAATTTTAATTTCCATCTTTCGGCTGCGTTCTCTTACTAGAGCGTCAGCCTCTTTGTACAAAACGCCTATTACAGGCCAACTTCGAAAATCAATACAATTCATTTTCACAAGAAATTTCAATTTGCTTTTCTTTTTCTGTTTTGTTTTGCAAGAACATCCAATGATTCATTTTTTGATATATGCATTTGAAAATAATGGCTGCTCATAAATATTTGCATGAAAAAACAAAAGACAATTACTCGTAATTCCAGGAACAGGGAAAAACAAGAAGTGTCGAAACCTTACAGTTACTCTGCCCATCAGGTACCGGGATAGAGCCAGATCGAGAACATAAGTAGTGATGCATATACTCCCCACTGAGTAAAAGGTATCCAAAGATAATGATGCCAGCTCTCCCTAACAGGACATAACTCTCCCCGACTGAGGTTCACAATCGCAGGTGAATCGGTAAATTTTTCCCCAAGCTGAGTTTATTTCTCTTACAGGCAGAAATTCAATCCCCGGCAGAATTCATTATCACTAGCAAAGGTAATTCATCCCCATCAGATTTGTTTCTCCAAGTTAGCAGATCTATCAACAGAGTATCTCACTCTCCAACAGAGTTATTCCCCGTAGAGTCATCCTCAGACAGGGTCTCTTCCGGCAGAATATTCACCAGCCGTATGGATGTGAATCCCCAGCATAGTCATCTTTGTTTACCATCCCCAACAAAAGTGGAGGACCTACCGTTTTTTTACAGCAGTCAAGAATACCATTTCTCATACTCTCCAAATAGCAATCAGGGATTTATTCACATATTCAGATTATTACATCAGTATTTCATGTTCATACATCATGATATGTGCATACATCCCATATAACATAGTCTCATTTATTTCGAAAAAGTCATCATACAATACATCTCATGCATCGCACATAACTAACCCTGTATTTATCTCAGGAAAAGACAGTTATTATCAATAATTTCCAACATGTGCATAATCAACACTCGAAGCTAAACAGAGTAATCGTCAGCGCGACAAATGCTACTATCCAGGTTCCTTCTCACAGCCCTACTACCCAGGCTTTCATATCGAAAGTAACCCTACTATCCAGGTTCCTTCTCACAGTCCTACTATCCAGGCTTTCATATCGAAGTAACCCTACTATCCAGGTTCCTTCTCACAACCCTACTATCCAGGCATTCATATTGAAGTAACCCTACTATCCAGGTTCCTTCTCACAGCCCTACTACCTAGGATTTCATATCGAAGTAACCCTACTATCCAGGTTCCTTCTCACAGCCCTACTATCCAAGCTTTCATATTGAAAGTAACCCTACTATCCAGGTTCCTTCTCACAGCTCTACTATCCAGGCCTTCATATCGAAGTAACCCTACTATCTAGGTTCCTTCTTACAGCCCTACTATCCAGGCTTTCATATCGAAGTAACCTTACTATCCAGGTTCCTTCTCACAGCCCTACTATCCAGGCTTTCATATCGAAGTAACCCTACTATCCAGGTTCCTTCTCACAGCCCTACTATCCCGTCTTTCATATCTAAGCGACCCTACCATCCAGGTTCCTTCTCATAACCTTACTATCCGGGTTCTTCCTCTCTTACCCCCAGACAGCAGTCCACCGCACTGTAAGACTGGGACCCGATCAAACACATTTGGTTTCTCATTTCCCCAGAAAGTCGCGGTGCAGCATATATCCCGACCAAATACGCAGTTCACTTCCGCTCCCCAAACCGGAATTATTCCCCAGCAGAGCAACGGACAACTGAAGCTCCTAAAACTCTATTTTCTCCCAAGACGGAGACCAGCATTCCCTAGCGAAGTCCTCCTCAACAACAGGTATACAGGTTCTCGCAAAGGAATCTCTTACGCGATCGACATCTCTTCGGATGGCATCTTTAAGCCCATCTCTACCAGTTCTCTAGAAGCTACCAAATGGCATCTGTAAAGCCCATTCCCGATATCACAAATTACTTCATACGAGTGCAAATTTCTGGGCACTCTAGTGTTCAATCATCTTCCACCTTCAGATCACGAAAGGCAGACAAGCCAATCTACATCCTCAGGTTTAAGAAGATTGAAAAGGGGCAGCTGTTGTACCCCAAAATTTTCCTTCCCATATTTCTCAATACATGTAATGTGAGGTCCTCAAATTGCTCAAGGAATTCCAAGAGTTGACCAGACAAACTCTCTCCTAAGGCAGTCTACCTCAAATTAGGGTTTCATTTTTCATCAGGATATGTGAAGCAAAAAGGACTCAAATGCTCACCGTTGTCCTAATATGTTCTCAAGGTCATCCATGTCAAGTTTCAAGCCTTGCAGAGGAAGTTTGCTCAGTCAATTCCTCAAATACCTAGAAATCGACTGTGCTAGGTTAAAAGTCAACTGTGGCCCACATACAGTAAAATCTCAAGATTTTTGGTCAACATACTCATTTTGAAGTATCATTCATCATTTGATCAAGTTTTGACCATGATTCATCAAGGATTGCTCACAATTCATCAAAACCCAAAAGTTGCTAAATTAGGGTTTTGTAGGAAAAGTCAACTCAACTTTGACCAAGCATAACTTTTTCACACTTTATCAGAAATGACCCATCCAAAGCTCATTTTGAAGAGGGTGAAATTCCCTACAATTAATCTTCATCTCCAAAGTTCAAAATATACACTCACAAAAAGATATGAATTTTGACATTATAGGTCATTTTGAAAAGTCAACAAAAACACCTTTTGGGTCAAAGCTTCATACATGAACATGGAAGACTCAATTGATTTGAGACTAAAAGAGTTGCTTAGAGGACATCCTAAGCTTTCTATAAAGTCCAAGAACACCTATATAGGGTCAAAATTGAGAGAGTTATGCATTGGCCAAGTTGACCCTTTTTGCAAAATTGGCAAAAGTCAAATGTGTCCAAAATTGCATTTTTTGCTAAATGGGCCCAACTTTTTATGCTTGCACTGAGTTTGTAATGTGATCCACGACCCATGAGTCCTTCCACTTGGCATTATTTTATTTTTGTTATTTATTTTGATTTTATTCCATTTAAGTCAAATAAAATCAATATAAAATAATGAAAATATCAAAAATCATTTAAACCTTGAGATTTTATGCATGATTAGAGTCATTATACAGCTCGGTATAAGATCAAATCGTGCAAGGCTCCATATGGACAGAAAAAGATTGAAAATGCTTGATTTGGAAAGACTTGGTACGAGGAATAAATCATTGATCAATTTTCATAAATGGAAAAGATTTGATACAAACTTTAACCCCAATGCACTCTATTATACATAAGAAACAAAAGGCAGACCCAAGAGAGAGGTGGCGAGGTCGTGAAATAGGCAGAACCAGTTGCAAAAATTCAAGGGAAAAGTGCCAATCGAATTGTGCTCCACAGGCCGTTTCAAAGGTTCCAAAAGGTCAATTCATATTCTTGGATCATCCCTGAAGCCAACCAGATCGTTTGCAAGGCTTGGGATGCTCAGAATCGCCCTGTAACGATCACACGGTTTGCCTATTTTCTTGAATTTGAATATGTTAATTCTGGCATATTTAGCATGATTGATTGGCATATTTATAATCCTTGAGATGTTTGCAAGCTAATGATTATATTCAATTGCATTTTTATTGATTGTACGTGAAACTGCCATGGCTAGGGTTTGATCTTTGTTTTTAGGGGTTTCTTATACAGGAAAAATTAGACATTGATAATGGTACCATGATGCTCGTGAGGTTAAAACGAGTTGATTGGTACCATTGATTTTCATTAATCATGCGCGTACAGGATTTTGGAATGAACAGGGTCTGTAGTTACACACAAATGTCCGTAGGTAAAAATCTCCAGGGCTAACACGACGGTTGGGAGGAAGATGACAATACGTGGTGCTCCCTGACTTGCCAGTTTGAATTTCGCGCGTTTTAAAATATAACATTTTGCTTTTATCATATTATAATTGTTTTTGATCATATGTACAATTGAATCAGCCAGCTCCGATGGCAAGCGTGCAAGGGAAGAATGCATAAGGACCTGAGTTCGATCCCCAGGTCCCAACTTTATTTCATGTTTTTCTTGAACATGCAATCCAGCATAGTACATGTCAAAGGATCCACCATGTGCCATCCAGATCTGACCATTCAATCCACCAAGGCTTCAGATCTAGCGCCTTCTCCCTGGAGGACTACCATGCGCCCCAGTCAAACGCGCATATGGGATTGGACGAAGTCAAAAAGGGCCAGGGATTTATTGGGCCAAGAATTCAGATATCCACCCCCCAAATTGCTAGCACAGGCCCATCCTCACTTTTCTTTTATTATTTTATTTACCTCTTTTTTTTTAATTTATTTATTTATTTTATTTTTAAAACAAAAATAATTTATTTTAATAAAATCATAAAATCAAGAGTTCACAAAATTGGAATTAATTTTTTTTAACCAAAATTTAATTTAATTTAGTATAATTTAACTTGGGTAATTTTTAACCTTTTTACAATTAAAATTAATTAGCAAGATTAGGTTTAATTCTTGGTTTTAATTATTTTCTTTTGCAAATAAAATAAAAATACAAAAAATAGGTTTTTTAGAATAAATTAATTCAACTCTTTCTTAAAATTAAAATTAATTAGAATTAGGCCTTTCTCTTTAATTTAATATAACAATTTCTCTATTTTTTTTCTTAAATTAACAAAACAAAGCGGAAACCATTTTTTAACTAATCGCAATTAGGTTTAAGTCCAGGGTCAAAATCCTAATCATCTTGTATTCAATTCATCGCGCGTGTTTATTATTTTTACAATATCGATGTAACTGTTCACGGTATGTAATAGTTTAATCTAGGATTTTCTTTTATTTATCGTCTTTTACGGGTTTTTGGCTATATAATTAATCCCCATCCCCGAAGCCTTGTAATAGCGTAGATTCACTTTCTCACACTTTAATTCTTGCAAATATTTGACTGTTTAGATGTATGTTAATAGGATTGTATGACAAGAATGCATGACAACTTAATCCAGTTAGAAAACCCTAATGTGCAAAGATAAATAATTAAAACAAATCACTCGCACATGCCACTCTTATGGTATACTCACACTTCGGTTGCCTTCGGTAAACGGTCATTAAGTATAGGATGTCTTAGTTGTTACCCTCCTGTCTAAAAAGATCAAACGTTGCCTCGGAAATGTTGCCTCAGAAATGTCACCTAAAATATGATCTTAAGACTCTAGGGTTACTACTAAGATGTCCTAACATTGCTTTAGTGATCGTATGTCCCTTTCGAATTGACCCTTACAACTCCGATGATGGCACTACCTATTTCTCAATAGTAGGAGAGTGCTTTCAAAAGGAAACGAGAATAGAAACGATCCTTATTTTAGTAGGTAGATGCTAGTAGGTACTTGCTCAAAAAAATCAAAAAATTTCACACTTACACCTTTCGAAAAACAAATTTTCAAAACAACTTCGTCACACTCTTGAGGACTGATACAAGGGTTATCACGAAGCAAAACATTTTCAAAACAAAGCACACAAACACAAGCAATTTAAAAATGAGCAAGTACCTAAGAGCCCATGGAAAACCATGGATAGAAAGGGTGCTAATACCTTCCCTTTCTATAATCTACCCCCCGTACTCAAAATCTCAAAAAAGGATTTTTTTTTCTGTACTTTTTTCCTTTTCCTTGTTGGATAAAATAAAAGTCGGTGGCGACTCTTGCTTACCACGAAATTTTGCAAACACAAAACGCAAAAACGCAAACCAGCATTTCAAAACAGTCGGTTCTACCACCGTATCACATTGAGCATTGGACCTGGCTTCTCTGCACACACAAGTCCTACAGACCTAAAGCAATTTGTATAGAGCTTATACCAACTCCAAGCAGGCCAGTATAAGCATATGGAGACTTGTCTCTTCACTTTGCTTCAAAAGCAAGAAAGTGTGCAAAAAGCCTACAACTAAAAGATCTGTTGTGGAACTGGCTTAAAACTTTCTCCATACTAATACACAAACCCATTACAACTCAGAACACGATTGCTAAAGGCCTAAAACACTCCAGAACACCCTCTCACCAAAAACTTGTCAAAAACTTGCAGTTTGAGCATAAGCATAGAAATCCACAAATTGGCTCGTGCGTTTCAAGTTTTAATCATCCAAACACTTTACCTACTTCATATCTAAGTGATCCATACCATCATCCCTGCACTGTAACTCCTCCTTCTTCATCTTCCATTTTTGTTTTCCAAGCTTGTAGGTTGACTTGGATAGAGAGTTCCAGGAACTTCCAAAGCAAGGCAAGGATTGGAACACACTCAGGGAGGTTCAAGCAAGCTCAAGCAATCATCAGGCCTTCATAAATCTCACTCAAACTCCATTCACGATCTCAGTTGAAAGAGGTAAGAACTCCAACTTTTATCTCCTCATACAGGCATCTATTGGCCATGATTTGTGAAAGAAAAATGTAGATATCATTGCTACAAAGTTGTACATATCCATAACTTGCATTTATTTGGCCTGAGTTGAGAGAATTTTGAACTTGAAGTTCCTGGAAAAATTAGGTTAAGAATTAGGGCCATTAAAATTCTCTTTAATCTTGGACTTATAGTTTTAGTTATGCACATGGTTAGAATCGTGAGACAAAATGTTATAACATTCATGTTATCAATTTCCATTTTTGTTGAGAGATGAAAGATTTACAGGAGGTCCGGCTAGCTTGAGGAAGAAGATGAAGTACAGGGCTAGGAACGGTTTTGTGTTATGTATATTTTATTTCATTTAGACTAACGGATGTACAGCCACCCCAGTGGCAAGGTAGCACGCTGGAAATGCATAGGTCGTGGGTTCAAACCTTGGCGCTACCTTTTGTTTTTTCATATTTTTTCCAGGATGGGCTTCAACATTGGGCCTAGCATTTTTTTTTCTAACATAACACCACCTGATTTCTCAGGATACCCCCTGGCCCATGCATTTTATTTATTTGTTTTATTTTCTTTTCTTTGTTTCATTAAATATTTTCTTTAATACATAAAATCATAAAAAATATAAACATGTTAAATTTTGCATTTTGTTTATTTTATTTTATTTTCACATTAAAATAAACAAAAATCCCTTTCTTGCATATACATAATATTGCATATTTAAATGTTGTATTTATTTATTCCAATATTCGTACGAATTCGATTTGGTTGTAATAGCTTAATTAGATTTACATTATTGCAAATCCCCATTCATAATTTGTATTCCCCCCTCCCATAAAAATGTTGTAATAGCGTAGTAATCTTTAAATTACGCAATTTACCGCTTTTGTATACCATGTTAGTAATTAGGGTTTGTATGGAAAGATAAAAACAAATCAAATAGAAAACCCTAAATCCAAGACAAAATCAAGCATGAAAATAACACACTTGCACACAAGCATCCTTAGGGTTTCTCCACTTTGTTGCCTTATACAAAAATGGCCATATTACGCATGCAAAGTATCTTGGCAAAACAAACAAGTATAAGATCATAGTCCCACGATGACGCTATTCAAAGTTGCCTTACAAAATGATCTTGGTCCCTCAAAAATGCTAAGATACTTTGCAACATTGCTAATCATGGTCATACAATGACCCACGCCCATCCCGTTTACAACCAAAGATAGGTTTGCTTACCAAATCAATGGTAAGACAACAATGTCAAAGGAATAGAAAATGAACAAGAAAGACACTTGAGTAGGTAGTTTTCTCTTAATTACTTGCTCCATTTCAAACAAATATCCTTGCTATTTTTAAAACAAACACACACATTTCAAAACATCTTACAATCATTGAAAACATTTTCAAAAAGACAAACATCTTTGTATACATTCTTACGAACGAGAATCATTACAAAGATTTCCTAAGCAATGGCCTCTTTTACAAAATACTTTCAAAAACCACACAAAGCACAATTTCAAACAAAAGCAAGTGATCTAGCAAGTAACTAAGAGCCCATGGAAAACCATGGATGAAAAGGGTGCTAATACCTTGCCTTTTCATAATCTACCCCCCGAACTCAAGAAAACATCTCAAAGGTCTTTCCTGTGCTTTTTCACCTTTCCTTTTGGATAAAATAAAAGTCGGTGGCGACTCTTGCTAAACCGCAACATTTACGATAAAACGTAAAACCTCAAGTCAGTTCTCCCACCGTATCACACATTGCGTGTGTCTGTTTTGAATCAATTCATTTGTATTCACTATATTTAAATTGCTTTCCTTTTTGTGATATTCAACTCTCGAACAAAAGTTGTAAGCCTTTAGAGGGAGGATGACGAAAATGATACCACAATCTCTACAGTATGCTTTTGAACAAACCCCACTGACGATGTACAGGTGTTGTTTCAAATCCTAAACAGTGAAGTTATAAGGAAGATAATCCCTAGTCAACCCCTTTGAACCAAAGAAGTAGGAGTTTTTCTTTCACACAAATTAAAACCCTTAATCACAACCTAGGGCAGGGTAGTTTTCTCAGTTAATCCAGGTGCACAATGAATGGCATCGAAGACGTCCTTCCAAAACAAAAGACGGTGATGGTTCCCTATAATCGTCAAGACAGACAGTCATTATTTCTCGAAATAAAAGCCCATTAAGTCAAAACCTATGAAGGAGACTTAAGAAAAACTGGGGCATCCCGCTGACTGTAATCACAAAAAGAAACAGTTTAGGAAAAAGACAGGGATAATAAAATCAAAAAGAAAGAGGTCCTACAAACCCTCAACAAAAAAGAAATGATCGCCTATTCAAAATAAACTGTTAATATCTGAACCATCACTGGAATATCAGAGAAAAGACTCAAACGGGATCTAAATGCACAATTAACTGAGCATAGGACTGAAGGACATCACGAAGAACGGGTGGGTACAAATAAATTTTGAGCCTTTATCCTTTGTTTCTTAAACCGTGAACCAGGCCACGTTATAACCCTTAAAAGTTCTAGCTGAAGTATGGGTTAGTTCGAAAGCATTTTGTTACAAAAGGTATCCTGACTCCTGAAGGTCCGTTACAAGTCTTGAGTTGATATCACATCTTTGCAAAATTCTATTTTTTCTATAAAAAAAACTGCATTTTAACAACTTCAAGACAAACGTAAGCTTGGCATTCTCAAAATAACATTGTTTGCATATGACTATTTATTCAGCAGCAGAGAAATTCGCATGACAAATATCTAGTGAACAAAAACCTTCTCAATAAAAAGGATCACCTCAAGTGGAAAAACACTTCCAACCAAGTGGCACGACATGATCATTGTCTATCATCTGGGGCAGTCAAGTCAAGATTCAAGGAATCTCTCAAAGATGCCAAATAGCCAGGGGCAGATCCCCATCTGAATCCCTTGGGGCATTGGGCATGGATTCCAACAACGAATCATGTACGATCAAATAAACATCTTCTGGTAGTGTGGCAACACTTGCTACTATGGACAGTGACAATTCTCTGTACCCGGTGAACGTGGACATAGTCGGAAAATACTATGCATGAACAAAGACCCGCTAGGTTGACATACCTAGGCAAAAATAAGGGCATCCCGGCGAACCAAAAGGGTTCAGGAAAAAGTTAGGGATATACATATGAAAAATCTGTACACCCGGCAAGTCAAAAACCTGAAAAGGCGGCTTGGGAAAAAAAAGGGTATCCCGGTGGACTGAAAATCTGAAAAGACAGTCCAGGAAAAAGTTAGGGATTAAAGCGTACGACTATGTCCCATTATCTTGTCACTTGCCTATCAGTATAAGACTTATCATTCTGATCGGCAGTTACTAAGCACCTCATGAGTTGGGATAACACTCAATCCACAAGGCCTCCGCAGGCACTTTCTCCAGCAGGTACAGGGGCAAAAAAGTCTTGATACGAAGTCATTGTCATATCTTCAACATGCGTCCCAATAATATCTACACTCCCCATAGAGTAAAAGTATCCAAAGGCATTGATGTCAGTTTCCCCGAAACAGGACGTAATTGTCCCCAACCAGGGTTCATAATCACAGGCTAGTCAGTAAAATTCATCCTTCAAGCAGAGTTTATTTCTATAAATACAGAAGCTCAATCTCCAACGGGGCTCATCACCTCCAGCAATGGAATTTCATCCTCAGCTAAATTTATTCCTCCAAGTCAACAGGTCTACAAACAGAATATCTCTTCCCTCAAAGTTTGGTCCCCATAGAGTTTATTCTCCATCATCTTCTTCCCGACAGAATATTCACAACTCTCCAGCAATAATCGGGGACTTATTTTCCCAGACGCGAGCATACCCCGATAGAATTTCATGAACATACATCATGACATACGCATACATATCATAGACAACATAATCTCATTTATTTTGAGAACATCATCTCACCCTGCATTTCATGCATCGCATATAACTAACCCCAATATCTTTTCAGGAAAAGATGACTAGCTTCAACGAATCCAGCAGTTATACAAACCATATTTGCATATGACTAATGGAAAATCAGTTCTCGAAACCAAATGGGTCAACTAATCTACATGACCAAACGAAGCAACCTTACCTAGGTTCCTTCTCGGTTCAGATGCAGTTTTACCCAAACTCCTCACGAAGTAACCTTACTTAGGTTCCTTCTCGGTTCAGATGCAGTTTTACCCAAACTCCTCACGAAGTAACCTTACATAGGTTCCTTCTCGGTTCAGATGCAATTTTACCCAAACTCCCCACGAAGTAACCCTACTATCCAGGTTCCTTCCCATAAGCCCTACTATCCAGGCTTTTATCTTGAAGTAACCCTACTATCCAGGTTCCTTCCCATAAGCCCTACTATCCAGGCTTTCATCTTGAAGTAACCCTACTATCCAGGTTCCTTCCCATAAGCCATACTATCCAGGCTTTCATCTTGAAGTAACCCTACTATCCAGGTTCCTTCCCATAAGCCCTACTATCCATGCTTTCATATTGAAGTAACCCTACTATCCAGGTTCCTTCCCATAAGCCCTACTATCCAGGCTTTAATCTTGAAGTAACCCTACTATCCAGGTTCCTTCCCATAAGCCCTACTATTCAGGCTTTCGTATCAAAGTAACCTTACTATCCAGGTTCCTTCCCATAAGCCCTACTATTTAGGCTTTCATCTTGAAGTAACCCTACTATCCAGGTTCCTTCCCATAAGCCCTACTATCCAGGCTTTTATCTTGAAGTAACCCTACTATCCAAGTTCCTTCCCATAAGCCCTACTGTCCAGGCTTTCATATCGAAGTAACCCTACTATCCAGGTTTCTTCTCATAACCCTACAATCCAGGCTTTCATATCGAAGTAACCCTACTATCCAGGTTACTTCTCACAGCCCTACTATCTAGGCTTTCATATCGAAGTAAACCTACTATCCAGGTTCCTTTTCACAGCCCTACTATCCAGGCTCTCATATCGAAGTAACCCTACTATCCAGGTTCCTTCTCATAGCCCTGCTATACAGGCTTTCATATCGAAGTAACCCTACTATCCAGGTTCCTTCTCATAGCCCTACTATCCAGGCTTTCATATCGAAGTAACCCTACTATCCAGGTTCCTTCTCACAGCCCTACTATCCAGGCTTTCATATCGAAGTAACCCTACTATCCAGGTTCCTTCTCACAGCCCTACTATCTAGGCTTTCATATCGAAGTAACCCTACTATACAGGTTCCTTCTTATAGCCCTACTATCCAGGCTCTCATATCGAAGTAACCCTACAATCCAGGTTTCTTCTCACAGCCCTACTATCCAGGCTTTCATATCGAAGTAACCCTACTATCCAGGTTTCTTCTCACAGACCTACTATCCAGGATTTCATATCGAAGTAATCCTACTATCTGGGTTCCTTCTCACAGCCCTACTATCCAGGCTTTCATATCGAAGTAACCCTACTATCCAGGTTCCTTCTCACAGCCCTACTATCCAGGCTTTCATATTGAAGTAACCCTACTATACAGGTTCCTTCTCACAGCCCTACTATCCATGCTTTCATATCGAAGTAACCCTACTATCCAGGTTCCTTCTTGCAGCCCTACTACCCAGGCTTTCATATCGAAGTAACCCTACTATCCAGGTTCCTTCTCACAAAACCTTACTATCCAGGTTCCCCATCTCTTATCTCTAAACAGCAGTCCACAACACTGTAAGATCGGGACTCGACCAAACATGATTGGGTTCGCATTTCCCCAGTAAATCTCGGTGCAGCATATACCCCGACCAGATACACAGTACACTTCCGCTTCCTCAAGCCAGATTTATTCCCCAGTAGAGTAACAGACAATTGAAGCTCCTAAAACTCTAGTTCTCCCAAGACAGGAAATCAACATCCCCTAGATGGCATCTTTAAGCCCATCTCTTGCAATTCTCTGTCGCATCCAGGATGGCATCTTTAAGCCTATCTCCGACAATCTTCAATCCTCGACCTCCAAATGGCATCTGTAAGCCCATTCCCGATATCACACATCAAGTGCCACTTCATGCGAGTGCAAATTTCTAGGCACTCTAGTGTTCAATCATCTTCCACCTTCGGATCACGAAAGACAGAGCAGCCAATCTACATCCTCAGGTTTAAGAAGATTAAACAGGGGCAGCTGTTGTACCCCAAAATTTTCCCTCTCATTTTACTCAACAAATGTCAAGTGAGGTCCCTAATTTGCTCAAGGTTACCCAAGAGTTTACTAGACTAACTCTCTCCTAAGGCAGTATACCTCAAATTAGGGTTTCACTTTTCATCAGGATGCTTGAGTCCAAAGGATCCCAAATGCTCTCCATAGTATTAACATGTTCTCAATACCCTGCATGTCAAGTTTCATGCCTTGCACAAGAAGTTTGCCCAGCCAACTACTCAGATGCTTGAGAATCGACTGTACTAGGTCAAAAGTCAATTGTGGCCCACATACATTCAAACTTCAAGATTTTTGGTCAACATCATCATTTTAAAGTGTTATCCATCATTTTATCAAGGGTTGATCATGATTCCTCAAGGGATGCTCCAAATTCATCAAAACCCAAAAGTTGCTAAATTAGGGTTTTGTAGGAAAAGTCAACCCAACTTCGACCAAGCATAACTTCTTCATACTTTATCAAAAAAATTCCATCCAAAGCTCATTTTGAAGAGGATGCAATTCCCTATGATTCAACTTCATCCCACAAGTTCAAAATAGTCACTCACAAAAATATATGAATTTTGACATTGTAGGTCCTTTAGAAAAGTCAACAAAAACACATTTTGGGTCAAAGCTTCAAACATGAACATGGAAGACTCAATTGAGATGAGACCAAAAGGGTTGCTTAGGGGATATCCTAAGATTTCTAAAAAGTCCACGAACACCTCTCTAGGATTAAAATTGGAGGAGTTATGCCTTGTCAAAGTTGACCTTTTTTGCAAAATTGCCAAAAGTCAAATGTGCTCACAAATGCATTTTTTGCTAAATGGGCCTAACTTTTTATGCTTGCACCTTACTTATAATGTGGTCCACGACTCAAATATTCACCCACACATTATTTGCTTCATTTTTTAATTTATTTTAATTTTTTGTTAATTAAAAAATGAATTAAATCAAATAATTGATGAATAATAGCAAAGATATGATTTGATTTGGTTTTTGGACAGGTTGGCAATCAGAATATGCTGAATTATCAAGGCCAAAACGAATCAAGCATAATTGATACAAGAAAGGGAAGATTTGGCTCAAAATAGAAAGTTTGCATATGGTTAAAGAATCAAATCAAATCTCATCAAATTTCAAGATTTAATCCAAATTTGTTGACCTAATTCAGTCTATTATTAGGGCATAACAATTCCAGATCAGAAAAATGAGGATCGGAGGCGTGAAATAGCAAGAACAAAATTGAAATTTTGGACAAAAAGTGTGAGATCGAAATCCATCTTATAGCCATCCTCAAGGAGTTTCAAGGCTAGCAATACATTCTTGGACATCTCAGGAAGCTTCTCCACCCATTTGCAGGCTTCAGAACATCAAGAATCGCACGTTACAACATCACGGTTTGCACAAAAAACCTCAAATTCGATTTCTATGATTTACGCATTATAAATGTATTTTACCTATATATTTGTGTTCATAATCATGTTTGCAATGTTTCTGGAAAGTTTGATTTAAGTTACAGTGCATGAACAAGCTTTTGCCATTGCTAGGGTTTCGTGCTCCAATTTGGGGTTTTGTGATATAAGTAAAATTAGGCCTGATAACGGGTACCATGATGATCAGAGCTTCAAACCCAGTTGATTCATGGTCCCCAATTGAATTTATATTGCGTGTGCTTAATTATTGAATAACACGGGTTTTTAGCAACAGACTTTCGTCTGTAGGTAAAGGTTCAGAAACCTAAAACGATGGACAAGGAAGAAGACAACAGTGTGTCACAACCTGGATGGCTGGTTTGAATTCTGACGCATTTTTGGCATAATTATTATTTTACACTTTTTATCTTTTTATTATATGTATGAGTTAACATCCAGCGCAGTTGGTCAAAGGAAGGAAGTCATAAGCTCATGTCCTGGGTTCGATCCCAGGCGTGAGCTTTTGGCATTTTCTCCTTTATTTTCACCAGATCCAGCACACTTCACCTTCTGAGGATCATCAAACGCCCCCTGGTCTCATCTTCTGGATCCATCTCCAGCCAGATCCAGCACACCTCACCTTTTGAGGATCATCAAACGCCCCCTGGTCTCATCTTCTAGATCCATCTCTAGCCAGATCCAGCACACCTCACCTTCTGAGGATCATCTGATCTCATCTTCTGAATCCATCTCCAGCTAGATCCAGCATACCTCACCTTCTGAGGATCATCAAGCGCCCTCTGATCTCATCCTATGGATCCATCTCCAGCCAGATCCATTACACATCACCTTCTGAGGATCACCAAGCGCCCTCTGATCTTATCCTTTTATCCAACGCCAGCATACGCAAGTCCACCAAGAGTCCCCAGAAGATGGTCTCATTGGATCAGGTGCCAGACTCTGGGCCATCCTTCTGGGTTTCAGAAGTTCAACCCCCAGAATTGCTTAAACATGCCCTTTTCTCATCTTTTAATTTTAATTATTTTTTTAAAATTATTTTCTAACTATTCTTTTCTTAAAAATAACACATAAATCATTTTTTTATTAAATCAAAATCACAAAAAATACCAAAAATATTTTTCATAAAAAATATTTTGTTTCCTTAAACTAATTAATTTAATTTAATTAGGGCAATTAAATCTTATTTTTCATAATTAAAATTAAATAGAATTAGGGTTTTAATTGTACATAACTTAATTAATTATTTTCTCAAAAAATAACTTAAATATTTTCCAATTATATTTTTAGGGTTTTATAATCGTCCTCGCATTTGATTCGTCGCACGTATTTTATTTACCCTTTGTTTTATTATTATTTTAACTGTTTCAAGGATGTAATAGTTTTAATTAGGATTTTAAATTCCGCACTTTAATTCTCTATCGAGACAATTATGTAACTGTCAAAGTCTTGTAATAGCTAGGTTTATTTTTTCCGCACTTTAAATTCCTGCAAATATTTAACTGTCTAGATGTATGCTAATAGGATTGTATGGCAAGAATGTTTGAAAAAATTAAAACGGTAGATCACCTAATGTGCAAAGACTAAATTAACTGAAAAATTCACATGCACATATTCACTCCTAGGGTTTACCTCACTCCGGTTGCCTTCGGTAAATAGTCATTAAGCATAGGAAATGTTAGTGGTCGCCCTCCTGTCTAAAAGATCAATTGTCCCATTCGAATGTTGCCTCGGAAATGTTGCCTTGGAAATGTTTCCTCGAAAAGATCTTAAGACTCTAGGGTTACTACTAAAGCTTTCTAACTATTGCTTTGGTGATTGTACTTGTCCCTTCCGAACGTCCCTTACAAACTCCAACGACTGTGCTACCTACTCCTAAATAGTGGGATAGCGTTGCCTAAAGGAAATAGAACAGAAACTATCTTTTTTCGAGTAGGTAGATGCTAGTAGGTACTTGCTCAATAAAAACTCTTCACACAGACACTTTTCAAAACACTTTTCAAAAAAAAATCAAAATAACTTCGTCACACCCTTGAGGACTGATACAAGGGTTATCACAAAGTAAAATATTTTCAAAGCAAGCACACACACACACACACAAGCAATTTTAAAAATATGAGCAAGTACCTAAGAGCCCGTAGATAAATACGGATAGAAAGGGTGCTAACACCTTCCCTTTCTATAATCTACCCCCCGTACTCAGAATATCTCGAAAAAAGGTTTTTTTTTTTGTTCTTTTTCCTTTTCCATGATTGGATGAAATAAAAGTCGGTGGCGACTCTTGCTTACCGCGACATTTTGCAAACACAAAAACGCAAAATGCAAACCAGTATTAACAGTCGGTTCTTCCACCGTATCACATGTAGTTTCTCAGTTGATTCAAATGCGCATTCAGTCACAAGCTCTACCTTCATACACGACGAATAGTGTTGAAGATGCTCTTCTAAATCAAAAGACAGTGATGGTTCCATGTAATCACTAAAACAGGCAGTCATCATCTCTCAAAAGAAAAGCCCGCTAAGTCAAAACCTATGAAGGAGACTTATGACAAACTCGGGCATCCCGCTGACTGTGGTCTCAAAACAGTTCAGGCAAAAAACAGGGATATTAAAGTCAAAAAAGAGGTTGCTATGAATCCTCAACAAAAAAATATTACAAAAAAATGATGACTGCCTTCTCAAATAAACTTTCAGTATTTGAACCATCACTGGAATATCAGGGCAAAGAGTCCAAACTCAATTGGAATCTAAACGCATAATTAATTGAGTATAGGACTGAAGAACATCACAGAGAACGGGTGGGTACAAATTAATTTTGAGCCTTTACCCTTTGTTTCTTAAACCGTGAACCAGGCCACGCTACAACGCTTAAAAGTCCTAACTAAAGCATGGGTTAGTTCGAAAGCATATTGTTACAAAAAGGTATCCTGACTCTTGTAAGGCTTACTATAAATCCTGAGTTGAATTCATATTCTTACAAAATTATGTTGTTTACGAAAAATTCATTTTCAAAACTTCAAGACAGACATAAGCTTTGCATTTTTAAATGCCATTGTTTGCATATGACTAATTATTCGACAGTAGAGAAATTCGCATGACAGATATTCAATGAACAAAAATCCTCTCAATAAACAGAATCACCTCAGATGGAAAGACATTTCTAGTGACATGCCTTTCATAATCAAGGGGCATGACATGGTGTCTAAATGATCTGGGGGCAGTCGAGTCAAAATTCAAGGAATCTCTCAAAAGTGTCGAATAGCCAGGGGCAGACCTCTATCTGAATCACTTGGGGAATTGAACATGAGTTCCAGCAAAGGGCCATGTGCGATCAAGAAAACATTCTATGCCATGCTACAACACTTACAGTGAAAATTCTACGCAATCTATGAACACAGACATAGTCGGAAAATACTACGCATGAAAGAGACTCGCTAGGTTGACAGGCCTAAGCAAAAATAAGGGCATCTCGGCGAACAAAAAAGGTTCAGGAAAAAATAAGGGATATATATATAAAAAAAATTTATACACCCGACAAGTCAAAAACCTGAAAATGCGGCTTGGACAAAAAAGGATATCCCGATGGGCTGAAAATCTGAAAAGACAGACCAGGTAAAAGTTAGAGATTAAAGAGTACGACTATGTCCCGTCATCTCATCACTTGTCTATCATTGTAAGGTTTATCACTCTAATCAGCATTTACCAAGAACTCTAAGAGTTGAGAGGATGTTCAAGTCATCCATAAATCCCCATAGAGCAGTTTCCACGGAATTATCTCTACAGAGTTATCTGCACAAGCTCATCTTCAACAGAGATACATTCCCCGCAAGTCTAATATGCCTTCAAGATAGAAATTGGGGCATCTTCCAGCTCTTAACATGATCATACTCACCAGCAGATCACCCTAGAGGATAAAGGAATATGATCTTTTCTCTGCTAATATCTCCAACCTACAGAGTCCCAATATCCATCGGAGATTACGGCATCAGTATAATTTATGGAAATTCTCTTCCCGAACTGAGCTTATTCCTCCAAAATTGTAAAACCCCTTGTAGTTATCCTGGATGGCATCTATAAACCCATCTTCGACGAATCTCCGTCACCTCTCCAAATTTCATCTTTAAGCCTATTCCCAGCATAATCAACCAACAGTATTACTTTGTGCTCATGCGAGTGCAAATTTCTGGGCACTTAAGTGTTCAATCATCTTCTACCTTCAAGTCACGAATTGCGGACATGCCAATTTAACTCTTCAGGTTTAAGAAGATTGAACAAGGGAAGCTGTTGTACCCCAAAATTTACCCTCCCATTTTTCTTCAATAATTTCTCACGAGGTCCTCATTTTCTCAAGGATGCTCAAGAGTTAATCAGACAAATTCTCCTCATAGGCAACGGGTCCATAACTAGGGTTTCATCTTGCACAAGGAAGAATGGGTTTCAAGGGTCTCAAGTGGTTTCCATGGTTCTCCATAGGACTTTAATAATGCTCAAGTCAAGTTTCAAGCCTTGCATCACAAGTTTGCTCGGTTAATTGCTCAGATGATTGAAAATCAACTATATTGGGTAAAAAGTCAATTGTGGTCAACATACAGTCAAACTTCAAGATTTTTGGTCAACATCAACATTTTGAATTGATATTCATCATTTTATCAACGTTTGATCATGATTCCTCAAGAAAATCTCTCAAATTATCAAAAGTCAAAAGTTGCCAAATTAGGGTTTCCTTAGGAGAAGTCAACTGAATTTTGACCAAACATAACTTTCACATGCTTCATTAAATTTTCCCCAAACAAATCCCATTCTGAAGGAAAATCAATTCTCTACAACTTTGTATTTAAGCTCAACTCCAAAAAGTGCTTCATTTGAAAGATATGAGGCTATACATTATAGGTCATTTCAAAAGTCAACAAAACACTTTTTGTCAAGGAAACTTACATCATGATAAAGTCTCCAAATGTAAAAATTATAAAAAATAGAAATTTAATAGGACATTATGAGCTTTCAAAAAAGTCAAAGATCACCTTCAAAAGATAAAAATTGACTGAGATATGGTTTATGCAAGTTGGGAAATTTTTGAGAAAATGCATGAAACTTCATTTGAGCAATCTTGAACTTTTGGACTAATGGGACTAACTTTTGAGATTTAAACATGTTTATAACATGTTAGAAGACATCTAAGTCCTTTTATACATTACTTTTATTTTATATTTTATTTATTTTGATTTTATTTAAAATAAATCAAATAAAATATGAGTTGATGGACCAAAGAGCGTGTGGGCTTCATTTGGATATCTTCTAGAAGGCCTAGGACCTCATAAGAGCTTTCTAAAACCGTGAGAGGCATGTTTGAGACAAGGATCTTCAAAAGCGAAAAGTTAGAAAATATGTTTCATTGATAAATGGAAATTTAGAAAATATGTTTCATTGATTTTTGGTAACACTATGATCACTTGATTATTTCCTTCTTTGGTGACTTAAATCTCCTCCTCTATAAATACTCAAGCCCTTACACTACAAAAGGGAACAAAATTTTCCTCTCAAGAACACACTCCAAATTTCTCAAATTTTGTCAAAACTAGGGCAAACACAAACCCCTATTTTCGACCACTCTCAAGTGGTTCCAAGCTTTCCATCACACTCCTAAAGGTCCCAGTAGCCTGTTCCAATCTGTACTCACGCTCAAGAGATCCCAGGACGCGCCAACCAAGTGGCTCGATCTTGGTCATGTTCTTCAATCACAAACTTTTCATCCATGCTATATAAATTAATTCTAAGCATATATATATATGTGTGTGTGTGTGTGTGTGTGTGTGTGTGTCTGTGTGTGTTTCTAATTATGTCTGGAACCGTTTGGAACCATCATTTGTTAAGATTTGATGCAGGAACAACAATCCACCATTGTTAGGGAAACATTTCGATGAAGCTTTGAATCCATAGTTACGGTCACTTTTAGACCAAACTAACCTTACCACCAGATTCGCAAGGTCCAAATTATTGGATCTGAGTGGTTTGATTTTGTTGTTTGAATCTTTTTATCAATAATCAATTTTGACATCTTCTCAATTAAATTTAATTAACATTTTTCTTTATTAAAATTAATTAGAAACTAGTAAGTTTTAATTATTTAATTAACATCAAACTATTTTCCATGAAAATACAAAAAAAACATTTATTTTCTAACATTTTCTCTTTGTGCTATTTAAAATTCCTAGAGAAATTGTATAGGTCGTGCAGTTTAAGTGTAATAACTTAGATTTACATTCTCGCATTTTTTTCCTAATTATGTAACTGTACCAAAGACCTATAATATTTTTATACCTTTACTTTCTCGCGCATTAATTTCCGCACCTTTATTTTTATGCACTTATAATTATATGCCTGTATATATAACTGTTAGTAAATAGGCTTGTATGATAAGATTCAAAATCAATCAGTAGATAACTCCTAACTAATCAAGATAATATAACTGAACTGAATACACTATGCACACGTACACCTCTTGGGTAACCTCCCTTGTTGCCTTCGGATAAAAAACGGTCATGTCCCTCAAATGTAGGGATACAATTAGCAAAGACTCTCGATTAAAAATCATCATAAAGAGCATAGTCCCTCGATGACCCATTGATGCTGCCTTCGGTAAATGATCTTGTCCCTCGATGTTGCCTATGAATACATGATGATAGTCCCTTCGAATTGCTAAAGGTATCCCTATATGTTGCCTTTATGATTGTACGATGACACGCGCATGTCCCTTAAACATCCAATGATAGGGCTTCTTACTAACTAATGGTAGGATAGCACTATCTAAAGGAAGAGGATAATAACGCGAAAGACTTTTGAGTATGTAGATATCTTTTAATCTCTTTTTCACAAAAACATTCTTTTTCACAAAAACACTTTTCTGAAATATTTTCAAAACAAACACTTTGTATACATTCTCAACTGATATGAGAACCATTACAAAGTTTCCGAAATTAAGCATTTTCAAAATATTTTCAAACTTACACATTTACAAAGCATTTTCAAAAGTGGGCTAGCAATTAAGATCCCGTAGATAACTATGGATGAAAAGGGTGCTAACACCTTCCCTTTTCATAACCCACCTGTGATCGGTGGAAATAGAACTGACTGTTTTTTAAGCTGGTTCGCGAAATGTCGCGGTAAGTAAGAGTCGCCACCGTCTTTTATGTTCTCCAACAAGGAAAGGACAAAAGCACAACAAAATTCCTTTTTCGAGATGTCTCTCGGTTCGGGAGGTAGATTTATAGAAAGGGAAGGTGTTAGCCCCCTTTCTATCCGTGGTTATCCACGGGCTCTTAGGTACTTGCTCTTATGTTTTCAAAAATTGTTTGCTTTTCAAGTGTATGTGGGTTTGAAAAAAGTTTCGTTTGAAAATTTTCTAGGTAACTCTTGTATTTGTCCTCAAGAGTGTATGAAAAATTTGTTTGAAAACTTTTTGAAAGTGTCAGTGCAAAAAGTTGTTTTGTTTGTTTGAGAGAGAAAGTACCCAGGAGAAATCTACCTACTCTAAGGAATTAAGCTGTGTAAGAGTCCTTTAGACAGTACTATCCCACTATTGAGAAGTAGGTAGCACCGTCGTTGGAGGTATTCGGGTCAATTCGATTATAAGGGACATGTGTGGTCACCGAAGAAATAGTAGGACGCCTTAGCGGTAACCCTAATGTCCTAGATCCTTTTTATCCGAGGCAACCGTTTCGAGGCAACTGGATCTTAGACAGGAGGGTGACCTCTAAAACACCCTATACTTGACGACCACATCGAGGCAACCAGTGAGGCGTACCCTAGGAGTGGCATGTGCATGTGTGTTGTTTCAGTTTATGTTTATCTTTGAACATGCATTTGTGAGCTACGGATTGATTTTATTTGTCATACAAATCTTTCATGCATATTAACAGTTAAGAGTGCGGAAAATAAAATGCGGAAAGGTAAATCTACGCTATTACAAGGCGCGGGTCTATACATCGCCAAAAACAAAAACCCGTTTTGAAATAAAAATGCGGAAAAAATTAAATAAAGCGATAAAAACCTAATTAACTATTACATCCTCGGAAACAGATACATCAATATAATCAAAAGGAATTAAAGCGCGCAAGAAATTAAATTGGGAACGTCTTAGGGTTTTGACCCTTTTTTAGAAAAGAAAGAAAATTGTCCTTTTTTGCAATTAAATTAAATATCAAACTTAATAACTAATTAATTAATTAATTAAAGAAAAAAAGTATTTTTTATGTTTTTTTAAGTCTTAATGAAAATAAAAATAAAAAGAAATTAAAAGTCAAGAGAACCCTAATTCTAAGTTTATTTTATTTATTATGAAAAAAGATTAAAGTTAACCTAATTTAACTAATTTAATTAATTTACATTTTATTTACAAAAATAATAATTAATAGTAAAAATAATAAATAATAAAAATATTTATATCTTTTGATTATCTGAATTTATTATAAAAATAATTTGTTAGTTAATAATAATAATAATAATAATTAAAAGAATTAAAAAGGAAAAGAAAATAAGAAAGAAAAAAAATAGTAAAACCAGGGGGGTGATGGCCCATGTATGGAGGTGAATTTGCAGATTTCAGGCCCAATAACACTCCAAGCCTTGTTGACTTTGGAGATTGGTTGCACGTTGCTTTGACTGGGAGTATGGTGTTCTCCACTTTTGGCCACTGGATTTGGGATTGTGAACACCTGGCGCCTGGATGGTTGAGGTGTATGGTGGAATCACTAGAAAGCGCTGCATGAGAATATATTAGAAAAAATATGAACAAAGGTTTGGGTGGACCTGGGAATCGAACCCAGGTCCCAATGGTTGCACGCCAACTCACTAACCACTAAGCCAGGCGCCTGAATTTGATATAATAATAAGCAATGAAAATAATGTTAAAACAAACAACGCATATGCTGTAACCAATAAAGCGCGCCTTTTATTCAAACCAGCCAACCATGTGTAAACACGTCAGTCATCTTCTTCCTTTTTCCTGTAAAAAACAAAACAAATAGCGGGGGTTTTTAACCCCCCACAACTTAGCATGACCAAAAATAGCGATTAGGTGTACGAGCTATATAAATAGGGCGCGATGGTCCTGTTCAATTCGTCTTGATCTTCTGAGTTCAACCATGGGCATCATGAGGCTTAATTTTTCTTGTATGGGAAAGCCCCAATCTGAGAACTCAAAAACCCTAAAAATCGTTAATGGAAAATCACAATCCAGTGCATTATAATCCAATTAATTGATACCAATAGCTTTGTATGGATGCAAGCAATATAAAACAAGCCATAAATCACATCAAATGTTCATGAATTGGGAGTTTCGATTATGGCAAAAGTGTGCAAACCGTATGACTGAAGCTAGTGATTCTTGGAGCTATGAAGCTGGAAACTGATTGCAAATCATCCTGGGAACCTCCAGCAATGTCTTTGGATCCACAAAAGTCCTTAATTCGCCCTAGAACACTGAAAACAGTTTTGAGTTTCTTTGATATTTTTTGGAATTGGTTATGGTGTTTAGGCAGCAATTTGCACGTGAATGGAATTAGGTTTAGCCTATGCACTTATAGTAGAATGGTTTTAGGTCAAATCTTGCTCCAAAAATCCATGGCATTCATGTTTTCAATATTTGATTTTCAATCAAATCTTTTTGCATATTTTTGATTGAAAAACCTTGCCAAAATTGGATATTCTTGTCTCTTTGATTGGCACACGAAATCTCCAGCTCATATTGGTCCTATTTGCTTCATGAAAAGATTGCAAAACCATATCTTTGAATTTCCTACATTTTAAATCAATTAAATGAATTAATATTAATAAAAAATTCAATTAATTAATTAAAAATAAGAAAATAAATCAATTTAATCTCAATGGGTCGTGCATAGGTTTTGGACAAAGTTTCAAGAAGAAATTTGAGGCCCATTAGCAAAAATGAAATGTTTTGAGCAAAGTTGACTTTTGCAAATTCACAAAACTTTCCCAACTTCTCCAATGCATATCTTGCTCAATTTTGATCATATAAACATGTTCTTGGATATTTTGGAAAGGTCTTGAAGTCCTCTAACCAATGCCTATGGTCCCATGTCATTTGGATTTACCAATCTCAATTTATGGTATTTGACTTAAAGTGCATTTTTGTTGACTTTTGAAATTGACCTATAATGTAGAAATTGATAACTTTTTGTGAGAGCATTTCTTGGACTTGGAATGTGAAGATGAGTTGTAGGAAATGTCATCCCCTTCAAAATGAGCATTGGATGGGATTTTTCTGATGAACCATGAAAAAGTTATGCCCTGGTCAAGTTACAGTTGACTTTTTTGCTGTCCAAAAATAGAAACTTTTGCATCTTGATGATTTTTGAGCCATGCTTGAGGAATCATGATCAAGACTTGATCAAATGATGATTGTGGCTTCAATATAAGATGTTGACCAAAATTTTTGAATTTTGACTGCAAAATGACCATTTTGCCCCTGCAGTTGACTGTGAAGCAAATGGGACTTTTTGACTGTGCAATTTGATGCTATGAGCCTTGAGACTTGACATGTAGATGCTTGGCAATGTATATAGGCACATGAGACTTGATTGAGCCACTGAAAACCTCAAATTCCTTGGAAGAAACAAAACCCTAATTTTGACTGGCTTAGGAGGATGTTTGACTGTGCAACCCTTTAGTAGACTTTGAGCAAATTGAGATGACTCTTGACAAATCTTGAAGAATATGGGAGGGAAAATTTTGGGTTACAACACCACCCCCCTTAACCGTAAAATTCTCAAAGGTCTTTCATGTTCTTTTCACCCTTTCCTTTATTGGATAAAATAAAAGTCGGTGGCGACTTTTGTTATCCACAACATTTGCGATAAAATGCAAAACCAAAAGTCAATTCTCCCACCGTATTAAAATGTATAAGTACAGAAGGTAATGTTGTACCCCAATTTTTGCCCCTAAGATCCCTTCATCATACCACATTGTTTCAATCACCACAAAATCACATTAGGGATTTTGGTTTTTCTCCCTATCCTTAGCTTTGCTCTTTGAGAAGTTACCAAGCACCTTGATTTGTTTGCTTTTGTGATCATAGATATTTTACTTTGATTTTTATCTCTAATTAATAAAATGCAATATTGGTTTGTCTTACTTGTTGATAATGTAGGTAAAAGCAATGAGGTTTAGCAAGTTGCTTCATGGGTTCATGATTTTATTTCCATGCTCTAGTCAAAAGCTTAAGAGATTCAAACCTCACCATTGAAGTTGTTTTGAAGTTGATATGAAATTGGTTTTTGTGGCCATAGGTCCTCATCATCATCTTCAACAATTTCTATTCACAAAGTAATAATATTGGCACAAAAAGTTTGTTCAAACTTGGCAAAGTTCCACCAAGCATTCTCTTGATCTAGAGGCTAGGGTTTTGGACTTCAAGGAGGCATATCTTGCTCATCTTTTGTAATTTTTGAGTGATTCCAAAAAAATTCTTCTCTTCAAAGAGTTACCAACAAATCACTTCAAAATTTCCCAAGAGTTTTCATGTGAAAGGAACTTGGTGAAGAAGAAAGATCACAAGTCATCCAGTTGAATCCCTAATTTTCCATATGTGACTTCAAATTGTCATAAATTTGTCAATTTTTATCACCTTGAGCCCATTATTTTTCCATGATAATCTTAAGGATGTATACTTCACTCCTTCTTTTATGTGCAAAGTAAGAAAATGGATGTAATTTGCCTTAAGAATGCAAAAGATTATAGGTCATTTTATGATTTTTGGCCAACTTCAACAAGTCATAACTTGCTCAATTTTTGGATATTTTGAGTGGTTCAAATTTAAAAATGTCATTAAAGAGATCTACTTCATTCCATCTTTTTGGGTCAAGAGCAAATTCTAAGTGGAAAGCCATGTTTACATGCAAGAGATTATAGGTCATTTTTAAAGAAGAATTTGAAATATTTCTAAGTATGGAAAGTCAACTCTTTTTCTCTAACTTTGACTCCATGTAATTTTCATCTCAAGCCTCCAATTGATTCCATTCTTTTTCCATTGCAAAGTTTGTTACCTCATCTTTCCAAAGTGTTGTACCCCAAAATTTGCCCTCCTCTTTTCACAAGAAATCACAGCTTCAGACTTTTCCTAATTTTTCAGATTGGTTTAAGAATCGGTCAAACAGACTTTTCTCATCAGTCAGACAAAATTAGGGTTTTTCATTGATTTTGAATCAGTCAAACAGATTATCAGGGTCTTGGTTAATTTGTTTGAGTTTGGGCTCAGGGTTTTGATCAGGCCGACGTTTCTTTGACAATAAATTAAGAATTAGGGTTTGCACGCGCATTCTCAGAAGAATTTGAATCCACAGTGTATTAATTGGCTTTACACTACTTTGATATCTGCTCAAGATTTCAGTTTGGTTATCAATAAACTTGAACCTCTGGTTTGGAAGCTGAGGCTTCTGGTTGAAAATTTGTAGTGCTTGGTTTAATCAGTAAAAGGAAAGGCATATGGATGTTTGTTTGACTGTACAATGCTCATGGCTAATTGGAACGCCGGGTTTATCATTGATTAATGTGTAGTTGCAAGACTACGGTGTTTATTAATTATTTATTCTCAGTTAGAATAGTTGGGATTCACTTCCAATTATTTTAATTCAGGAAACTTAAATAATTAAGTAAACGGTGGATTAAGAGAGTTTGACTGTGCAATACTTTTGATTATTCGGAATGCCGGACGTTTATTGATTATTTATCATTTCTAAGTTAAAATTATTGGACACTTTCCAGTTATTATAATTCAAGAAATATAAATAATTAAATAAATAATTGAAGAAGAATTGAAAAGAGAATTAACTGACAAAAAGGATTTTTATTCATCTTTAATTGTTTGTTACAAATTATTATTGGAACATTGTAAATTTATTTACATTTTGTTTACAATAATAATATTACAAATGGTTAAAATAAAACTGTATCCTAAAGTTTCCTAAGTCTTCATCTTCTGCTGATGCTCCCCATTGCTCGATTAATTTTTATCTGCAAAAACAAAGTAAAGGAAGAAATCAAATGCAGATAAATTTAATTAAAAAGGCAGACAGATATTTAAAACTCATCATTAAAGATTTTGGCCGGAATCAGTTTATTCGTCCTCTCTGCAAATCGCAAGAAGATGTTTCTTCTTGGTTCACAAAGAGGAAAGCAATGTTTTACAAGCATATGAAGTATTTTTGCAAAATGCACAAAGCTGCATAAACCCAAAATTGCAAAGTGTCAACAAATTCAAATTGAACAAACAGCATAAGTGCCAACAACCAAGTTACAAAGGCAAACTAAGCTGTCCAAGGCAAACTGAATGTCAAAACAAGCTGTCAAATGGCCAACTAAAGTCACAATGTCAAAAGCGGTCAACAAGCACAAAAGCAAGGCAGAAATTTGGAAGTATGCAGAGGAAAGACAAAAGCAAGCTTATGAAAGAATACATCATTTTCCAGGCCAAAGTCTCTTCAGAAAAAATGAATATTCTAAGCAAATATGTGCTTACTGTGGAGAAAGAAAAAGAGAAAAGTAGCAGGCTTACAGTTTGCCAGGCAGGCCTAAAGATAAATATAACAAAACCAGGATACTGTCAGAGGGAGGGCAGAATACATACAGCAGAAGATATCACAAAAAAATGAAAACATCAAGCCTTGCAACCTGCTCAAGCATTGGTATTCAAACCAAGGATTGCTTGAAAAAACAAGCCTGAAGCCTGTACCAAGGGGACCTGCCTGCATAATACCAAAAGGAGAGGCAAAAAGCAAAAGGAAACAAATTCAAAAAAACTTGTTAAAAAAGCAAAGATCCTGCCTACAAACAGAGAGAACGATTTCACACAAAAATATAAAAAAAAAACTCCTTTCTTTCAACTTATAAGCCAACATCATGTAAGTTATAAAACTCAACATTAAAGCTTTTATCCAAACAGAACCACAAATCCTACAAACTGTCAAACAAACTAATAGCCTCAAGCTTGTAACCTGCTTCAACGCATCAAGCCATACAAACTTGAAGCCTAAACTTTAAGCATCAAACCAGTTCACAAAACATAAACATCCTGCCTTCCAACTTACAAGACCCAGCATTCAAAAACCAGAAAGCCAAAGCCAAACTTGTACCAATACCATATGAATCCCATACAAACCAGCAAGCCTGAAGCCTAAGCTCAAGATCAAACCAATCAAAGCAATAACCAACAAGCCCTCAGAATATTTTCCTTATAGGGTTAAGCAATCAAAAGGCAACTGAAGCAAGCAAGCAGAAGGTATCAAAGCAACATCAACATTTCAACAATTATTCTCAGAGAAAGCGTACAGAAGCGGAGAGCAAGCATACAGAAGCAAAAGGGCAACTAGTCAAAAGAGGAAAAGAAGCAAAAGCCAGCATGTCAAAGGCAACTCAGAACATCATCAAATAATCATACAAAGCAAGCAGTCAAAAGAGGAAAAGAAGCATTTTCAGATTTCTTCAGACAATCATCATAAAACATAGGGTAAGATACTAGGTACCATATTTCCAGCTTACAGCATCACGAGTCCCCTGCCTTGGCCGCCTAAGACACGCCTCCAAGTCCACCTCTCCTCCTCTCCAAGCAACGAACCCCAAAGGTATAACTCCTTTTCTTTTTTCTTCTTTTCACACCTCATACAGAAAATAATAATAATCAAGATCAGAACACATAGAACTAATTAATCACGCAAATCTGAGAACCCTAGGAGCTTAAGATAGAATCACTACCTCTTTACCAACGCCTGCGTGACCATGAAGAGGAAGAGGTGGAGGCGGCGCATCTGGAAGCTGGGGCGAAGAGGAGAATCAAATGACTTTTGCTGGACGAGAAAGATGAAGAAGACGATGAGGAACGGCGCCGCTCTCAAGCTCTGTAACCCTAAATGAACCAAACAACGAAAACCCTAAAGAAAATGTTGTAACACATTGGGCCGGTTCCCCTTTTGCAAATGCCTAAGCCCAGCGCTATCTAGCGCATACCCCCCTTTTCCTAACCTTGACCATTTCTGTTTGGGCTAAACAAAGG
This sequence comes from Vicia faba, assembly GCA_948472305.1. Taxonomy (NCBI): domain Eukaryota; kingdom Viridiplantae; phylum Streptophyta; class Magnoliopsida; order Fabales; family Fabaceae; genus Vicia; species Vicia faba. The sequence goes on along the minus strand of OX451737.1, from coordinate 1,694,341,245 downwards.
CCCCCTAAAGCCCATTTAATCTTTAACTTTTTTTTTCTCTCTATTTATTTTCTATTTATTCAAACTAATATTTTGTTACTTATCGTTTTATTTTTTCTATAGTTTAAACTAATATATTTTGTTTTTGTAAATAAAAATAATACGTTAACTCTTTTTTTTATATAAAACTTTCTTAATTACTTTTTTATTTTAGTTAGTATAATTAAAAATACATAAGAATAAATTTGGAGTTAAATATTTTTCCTTGTACATAAAAATATTAACTAAAATACATAAAGATTAATTTTCACAAACTTAAACATTTTTTTTCTTTTCTTGTCATTAAAACCTTTGTTTATACATAATCAACAAAAACCCAAAAAAAAAGATAATAATACTTAATAAATACTTACTTAATTTTGCATTAAGTTAACATCTTGCATCATTTGTAAATAATCACATGCACTTACACCAATACATTTGCTTGTCTTTTATTCTTATACATTGCTACATTTTACATTGAGATTGCAATTCGATTTGGTTGTAAATATATATGGACACCACTATTCCGATAAATCTCATCCCCCATTTGTAAATAATTGTACCCCCATCCCCGGATACTTATTTGTAATAGTTTAGGACTTTAAATTCCCGCAATTTATCACTTTCAATTATACCATGTTTAGACCTAGGGTTTGTATGTAAATAAAATCAACCGCAAGATAACCTAGTACAAGGTAAATGCATGAAAATCAATACACAATTCACACTTGCACCCTTAGGGTAATCCCTCTTGTTGCCTTCAAAAATGAGCCATGCTTGCATGTTGAGTTCTTTGGCAAAACAAAACAAACAAAATGATCATAGTCCCTCGATGACGCTTTCGAAGTTGCCTAAAAATGATCATAGTCCCTTCAAACAAAATTGCCAAAGACACTTGGCACCATTGCATTCATGGTCTATCCGATGACCCGCGCCCGTCCCGTTAACATCCTAACACAAGATTGTCCACCAAATACAATGGTGGAACAAAACTGTTAAAAGGGTTAAAACATAGGAAAAATCTTTGAGTAAATTTAGGGGTAGACAACTCTTGGTTACTTGATCAAACTTGCAAAATGCACTTGCCTACTTTTCAAAACCCACTCCACAACACAACTTTCAAAACAACTTTCAAAAACATTGAAACATCTTTTCGAAAAGACAAACACCTTTGTAAAACATTCGAGTAAAGAATTGTTACAACGGTTGCCTAGACAAGGCATCTTTTTCAAAACATTTTCAAAACACACACACACACCACCATTTCAAGCAAATGAAAATCAAGGCAAGTGATCTAAAACAAGTAACTAAGAGCCCATGGATAACCATGGATGAAAAGGGTGCTAATACCTTCCCTTTTCATAATCTACCCCCCGAACCCACGAAACATCTCAAAAGGTTTTTCCTGTGCTTTTTTAACCTTTCCTTTAGGATAAAATAAAAAGTAGGTGGCGACTCTTGCTAAACCGAACAAGTGCGAATACAAACGCAAAACCTCAAGTCAGTTCTCCCACCGTATCACAGAACTGGCGACTCTGCTGGGGAGGAATTTAAAAGTGGGGTTACCTTAGGGTTTAGATCACCTTTACATTCTTGCTTTGTTTGCTTTGATTGCTTTACTTTTTGGGTCCTTGTTTGGGTTTGATGTAAATCCTACACCCGGATTTGGGGCACCTTATTAGGTAAATAGAAATAAAACTGTGAGGGAACTGTGCGGGGTATACCGACATGGTTGAAGCAGTAAGCTATGTTAGTGCGACATATTTGTGAGTACCGGTAACCCTTGAGTTCAATCAAGGAGAGTACGGGGCCGTTGAGTGATGTCATGAAGCACTAACGAACTCTTAGAACCTTAATTGACCATCTTAGCCTTTTTAGGGGTAGTGAGATGACCGACTTTGGTGCAGTCCGAAGTTGGTAGATACTCGATACTACACTCATTGAGGGTTATTTTCTTGGAATATTTTGGTCGCCAGTTAAGTGGCTAAACCAAAACTATGAACACAGAAAACAATCAATGATATTGAGCTCCTTAGAACCCGGTTTCTATTTTAGGACAGGATGAGCCAACTAACTTCAAGAGGGTACTTACCTACAAACCCCATGCAAGTCTAAACCTAAGGATTTGTTTGCTTTGTGTGAATATGATTACCTGTATATACACTCACTTGCTTTTGCATACATGTACATAACATCATGACATCATACCATAGCATTTTTAATAACCATTTCAAGGATCTCGAGGGTTCTTTTGATGCAGGGTCACGTTGAACCAGACGTCTACCAAGGGGCAAGAGGTTTTATCTTCTAAGCAAATGCCATCAAAGATCAAGTGCAACAACTTGAATCAGGGGCTATGACCCACTTGACATGGTGAGCTTGATTCTCGTGGAAAGACATCCACCGGTGCAAAGTTCTCCAATCAAAGATCGAAGTTCAACCTCTAACATTCCCTTGTGTTTACCCCAAGAGATCCTTGAAAACATGCATCCACATATCATGCACTGCATCATGACAGTTTTTCCTTTTTCAGGTTTCCTTACTCTCCTACTGTTTATTTCAGTAAGAGATGGCTCTAGAGAGGACTGTCAAGGATATCCAGGACCAAAATGCTCAGCTTCAAGAAATTTTCTTGAACCTGTCTCTGGGGCAAGAAGAAGTGAAGGCTCTCCTCACAAGGGGCTTGGTCCAGGAGAATTCAAACAATGCCAAGAGTGATCAGTTGGGGAAACTGCAGTTTGATTTGGCAACATTGAGGATCCAGGTGATGGGACAACTGGTGGGCCAGATGGCTCTCATCCAGGACTTGTCTCAAAGACAAGAGGAACTCAGAGTTCTCGTCAAACAACTGCTTCGCGACAACCAAGTGGGGCAAACGTCTGAGGTTGAAGAACAAGTCACCACTCAACCCCCCTCCTGACAAGAAGACAAGGGGAAGGCTCCTCTACTAGCTTCAGGGTCACAAGCCCATCAACAACCTTGTCAGCGTCAATGGGGTAATCAGCGTAAGCAAAATACGTCGGGAAGACAATTCACTGAGACTGACATACCGTCATCTCTAATACTGGAACGCTTGTTGGAGGTCAATCTGACTGCTTTAAGGGATCCTATCCGGAAGCCCAATACCTCCGCTCCTAACTATCATCCCGACGCGTTTTGTGTGTACCACTCCTATAGCCAGGGACATGACACCGACGACTGTTGGGCCTTGAAGAACAAGATTCAAGATCTGATTGACATTGGAGTGCTGAGGTTCATGCCAGACAGCGAGATGAAAATCTTCCGTTAAGAGTTTCTCCACCTGAAGTGACAAAGCTCAAACTGAGAGACTTTTGTTTCATTTGGATTTTCAAGTTGTAATCTCTTTGTTATTCAAACAATTATCTTTTAATGTCAAACTTTGTTTCATTAATGCATTGCATATGTTTGTCTTGAATTCATCCATTCGTTTTCACTACTCTTATGCTTTCTTTATGATATTTAACTCTTGATAAAAAGCTGCAAGCCTTTAGAGGGAGGATGACGAAACAATACCGTAATCTCATACAGTATGCTTTTGGACAGACCTTGCTGATGATGTACAGGCATTTCTTTCAATTCCCAAACACTGGAGTTATAAGGAAGATAATCCCTAGTCAACCCCTTCGAGCCAAAGAAGTAGGAGTTTTCTGTTCTAAACAAATCGAAACCTTTGATTTAAACCTGGGGCAGGGTAGTCTCTCAGTTAATTTAAAAAGGTGCGCATTAAAGTCGCAAACTCTCAGTTCGTAATACAACGAACGACATCAAAGAGAGAAAAGCATTCCTTTGGAATCAAGAGACAGTGATGGTTCCCTATCACATAGGCAGTCAGTCTCTCAAAAGAGAAAAGCCCACTAAGCCAAAACCTACAAAGGAGGCTCAAGAAAGCTGGGGCATCCCGCTGACTGTAATCTCGAAAACAGGAACAGTCAGGCAAAAGTTAGGGATAACAAATCAAAAGAAAGAGGTCATTACAAATCCTCAACAATATGAAAAAATGTTGCAAAAGAAAAAGGAGATGATGACTGTCTTCCAAAATTCAACTGGTGAACCATCACCCAAAAAGTCGTTCCAAATTCGAATGGAGTTTGATGCACAATTAACTGAGCTTAGGATTGAAGAACATCACGAAGAGCGGGTGGGTAAAAATATACTTTGAGCCTTTATCCTTTGTTTCTTAAACCGTGAACCAAGCCACGTTACAACCCTTCAAAAGTCCTAATTGAAGCATGGGTTAGTTCGAAAGCATACTGTTACAAAAGGTATCCTAACTCCTGTAAGGCTTTGCTCTAAGTCTTGTGTTGATTTCGTCTTATAAAAAAAAAGTTTTCTGCTAAAAAATGCATTTTTCAAAACTTCGAGACAAGCATAAACTTTGCATTATTTGAATATCGTTGTTTGCACATGGTTATTTGTTTGACAGCAAAGAAATTCATACAGCGAATGTTCAGAGGAACGAAAACTCTCTCAGTGAACAAAATCAATTCAAAAAGGATGACACTTCCATTTACAAATCTCCTATCAACAAGGGGCATGACATGTCACTATCCAACACACCTGGGGCAGTCCAGTCAAGGTTTCAACAGATCTCTCAGAGTTCAGTTAACCTGGGGCAGTCCAGTCAAGGTTTCAACAGATCTTTCAAAGTTCAGTTAACCTGGGGCAATCCAGTCAAGATTTCAAGAAATCTCTCAATTTGCAGAGTAACCTGATTCAAGACTCCTTCATCATCACTTGGGGCATTCGAATGTCAAAAGTGTCCAACAATTCCTTCATCACCTGCTGGAAGTTACAACCACCAACAGAATAACGGACAATTGAAACTCCTAAAAATTTGTTTCTCTCAAGAATGAAGATTCTCATCCTTAAAACCTCAGAAGATTGGTATACTCCCAGTTTCTGACCATTAACAGCATGAAGATTCTCATCACCTCAGAAGATTGGTATACTCCCAATTTCTGACACTCAAGAGTGAAGACTCTCATCCTTAAAACCTCAGAAGATTGGTATACTCCCAGTTTCTGACCGTTAACAGAATGAAGATTCTCATCACCTCAGAAGATTGGTATACTCCCAATTTCTGACTCCCAACAGAATGAAGATTCTCATTCTCAAAGTGGCGTATTTCTTAAGTTCCGGATTAATACCTGTAGCAAGCCAGGAAAATATTTGTGGACGACTGATTGTGGATCAACACCTGTAACAAGCCAGGAAATTATCTACATGAAGAGATTGAAGATCAACACCTGTAACAAGCCAGGAAAACTATCTTTCTTTCTCAGGTCAGAGATCAATACCTGAAACCAGCCAGGACAACTATCTCCCCGACCAACATTTTCAAGACCCCAGATCAATACCTTCAGCGATCAAAAGATTCTTGCAATCCCCAGCGGAGCTAAAACTTCCAACTATCAATCCCCACCGGAACCAGACTAGTGAACCCTCTCCCCACAGAGATACTTCCCACCAGACTGAAGACTCTCAGTCATACCTCTCCAGCATAAGTCTACCAGGTTCTGAACTCCCCAGCAGAGATCATCAGAATTCTCTTACCCCGCAAGTCACCAAGGAGTTCCAATCCCCAGCAGTGGTCATAAGATCCCTCAACAATTGAAGATCTTGTTCCCCAAGCAGTCAGCAGACAACAAGGATTTCTCACCCTCAGTAACCAAAGGATTCTTCTATCCCCAGCTTCGGTTATGGGTTTATTTCCCCAACATTTGTCAAGGATTTATTCTCCAAAACAAATTACATTTCAAATTGATCGGTCGTTCAAAAGTTCCTTCATCATCTGTTGGAAGCTACAGTCGTCAAAGATCAAATTCTCACAAAATTCAAGTTACAAAGCCCGGATTTGACCAGATAGTATCTTGATCCCTACAGCCTATTGTGAAGCCCGAAGTACGACCGGATAACAATGCCAGACAACTGCCAAGCCTGGATTGCGACCATATAGTGATATCCCCTCAGAGCAAGCTATGAAGCCCGGATTCGACCGGATAATAGTTTAATCCCCAACAAATTTCTGCGAAGCCTGGATTACGACCAGACAGCAGTCAAGAATACCACAAAGCCTGGAGTCGACCAGATAGTGGTACATCTTTAACACGAGCCGTGAAGCCCGGATTCGACCGGATAGCAGCTTAACAAAGCTATTGTGAAGCCTGGATTACGACCAGATGATAATACAAATTTCTGCGAAGCCTGGATTACGACCAGACAGCAGTCAAGAATACCACAAAGCCTGGAGTCGACCAGATAGTGGTACATCTTTAACACAAGCCGTGAAGCCCGGATTTGACCGAATAATAGTTTAACAAAGCTATTGTGAAGCCTGGATTACGACCAGATGACAATACAAATTTCTGCGAAGCCTGGATTTACGACCAGACAGCAGTCAAGAATACTACGAAGCCTGGAGTCGACCAGATAGTGATACATCTTTAACACAAGCCGTGAAGCCCGGATTCGACCGGATAGCATATTAGCAAGCTATTGAGAAGCCTGGATTACGACCAGATGACAATACAAGTTTATGTGAAAGCCTGGAGATCGACCAGATAACAGTTAAGCGTTATCAGAATGAATATTCTCACCCTTGAAGCCTAAGGAGATTGATATACTCCTAATTTCTGACCCTTAAAAGAATGAAGACTCTCATCCTGGAATCCTCAGTAGATTGGCATACAACCCAACCTCCTGATCCCCCAACAGCAGTCCCTGGACTTCCCATTTTCAACAAATCAAAGGATTCTTAATCCCCGGCAGCAGTCAAGGATTTACTTTCCCCCCGGCAGCAGTCAAAGATTTTGTTATCCAGGATTCATCTATCCTCCGTAAGACAGCTCATCAGCTTACATGCGCATTCATCACATTCATGAACATTGATATAACATACATTGCATCATGCATTATGACATTGCATACAACTAACTCTTTACCTTTTCAGGAAAGATCAGTCGACAGACAAAGATCATCATCTTCCGAGATTCTTTCTAAAAATAGTTCAGATGTGACCCAGACATGGCGACATTCTGATACTTATTCCAGATTCACCCAGAGATAGTTCAGATGTGACCCGGACGTGGCGACATTCTGATACTTATTCCAGATTCATTCAGATGCAGTTTTACACAGACTCATCATCAGGAAACCCTACATCGGTTCCTTCTCCACTTCTCAACTTTTGAAAACAGTTTACGGACGCTTCCCAACAACGGATGCTGCTCTATTGCTTATTCAACTTCAAGACTTCTGAAAACAGTTCACGGATTCTCCAAACACGGATGTTAATCTATCACTTGTTCAGATGCAACTTTTGAAAACAGTTTATGGATGCTTCCAGATACGGATGTCAATCTATTGCTTATTCAGACCCCCAGTTCAGAGATGTTCCAAAACATGGATACCTTTCTGATACTCGTCCACTCACCAATGACATACAGTTCAACAAACATTTCCAGGTGGCATCTCTAAGCCCATCCTCCTACCGGCAACTTCCAGATGGCATCTCTAAGCCCATCCCCCGACAAGATTCTGTCACATCCCTAGATGGCATCTCTAAGCCCATCACCAAATGGCATCTTTAAGCCCATTCCCTCTACCATCACATCACCGAGTGAAAATTTTTTTGGGCACTCTAGTGTCTAATCTCCTTTTACCTTCGAGTCGCGAACGGCAAGCTCGCCAATCTAACTCTTCAGGTTCAAGAAGATTGAACAGGGGCAACTGTTGTACCCCAAAATTTGCCATCCTCTTTTCATAAGAAATCACAGCTTCAGACTTTTCCTAATTTTTCAGATTGGTTTAAGAATCGGTCAAACAGACTTTTCTCATCAGTCAGACAAAATTAGGGTTTTTCATTGATTTTGAATCAGTCAAACAGATTATCAGGGTCTTGGTTAATTTGTTTGAGTTTGGGCTCAGGGTTTTGATCAGGCCGGCGTTTCTTTGACAATAAATCAAGAATTTGGGTTTGCACGCACATTCTCAGAAGAATTTGAATCCACAGTGTATTAATTGACTTTACACTACTTTGATATCTGCTCAAGATTTCAGTTTGGTTCTTAATAAACTTGAACCTCTGGTTTGGAAGCTGAGGCTTCTGGTTGAAAATTTGCAGTGCTTGGTTTAATCAGTAAAAGGAAAGGCATATGGATGTTTGTTTGACTGTACAATGCTCATGGCTAATTGGAACGCCGGGTTTATCATTGATTAATGTGAAGTTGCAAGACTACGGTGTTTATTAATTATTTATTCTCAGTTAGAATAGTTGGGATTCACTTCCAATTATTTTAATTCAGGAAACTTAAATAATTAAGTAAACGGTGGATTAAGAGAGTTTGACTGTGCAATACTTTTGATTATTCGGAATGCCGAACGTTTATTGATTATTTATCATTTCTAAGTTAAAATTATTGGATACTTTCCAGTTATTATAATTCAAGAAATATAAATAATTAAATAAATAATTGAAGAAGAATTGAAAAGAGAATTAACTGACAAAAAAGGATTTTTATTCATCTTTAATTGTTTGTTACAAATTATTATTGGAACATTGTAAATTTATTTACATTTTGTTTACAATAATAATATTACAAATGGTTAAAATAAAACTATATCCTAAAGTTTCCTAAGTCTTCATCTTCTGCTGATGCTCCCCATTGCTCGATTAATTTTTATCTGCAAAAACAAAGAAAAGGAAGAAATCAAATGCAGATAAATTTAATTAAAAAGGCAGACAGATATTTAAAACTCAGCATTAAAGATTTTGGTCGGAATCAGTTTATTCGTCCTCTCTGCAAATCGCAAGAAGATGTTTCTTCTTGGTTCACAAAGAGGAAAGCAATGTTTTACAAGCATATGAAGTATTTTTGCAAAATGCACAAAGCTGCATAAACCCAAAATTGCAAAGTGTCAACAAATTCAAATTGAACAAACAGCATAAGTGCCAACAACCAAGTTACAAAGGCAAACTAAGCTGTCCAAGGCAAACTGAATGTCAAAACAAGCTGTCAAATGGACAACTAAAGTCACAATGTCAAAAGCGGTCAACAAGCACAAAAGCAAGGCAAAAATTTGGAAGTATGCAGAGGAAAGACAAAAGCAAGCTTATGAAAGAATACATAATTTTCCAGACCAAATATGTGCTTACTGTGGAGAAAGAAAAAGAGAAAAGTAGTAGGCTTACAGTTTGCCAGGCAGGCCTAAAGATAAATATAACAAAACCAGGATACTGTCAGAGGGAGGGCAGAATACATACAGCAGAAGATATCACAAAAAAATGAAAACCTCAAGCCTTGCAACCTGCTCAAGCATTGGTATTCAAACCAAGGATTGCTTGAAAAAACAAGCCTGAAGCCTGTACCAAGGGGACCTGCCTGCATAATACCAAAAGGAGAGGCAAAAAGCAAGAGGAAACAAATTCAAAAAAACTTGTTAAAAAAGCAAAGAGCCTGCCTACAAACGGAGAGAACGAATTCACACAAAAATATATAAAAAAACTCTTGCCTTTCAACTTACAAGCCAACATCCTGTAAGTTATAAAACTCAACATTAAAGCTTTTATCCAAACAGAACCACAAATCCTACAAACTGTCAAACAAACTAACAGCCTCAAGCCTGTAACCTGATTCAACGCATCAAGTCATACAAACTTGAAGCCTAAACCTTAAGCATCAAACCATTTCACAAAACATAAACATCCTGCCTTCCAACTTACAAGACCCAGCATTCAAAAACCAGAAAGCCAAAGCCAAGCCTGTACCAATACCACATGAATCCCATACAAACCAGCACGCCTGAAGCCTAAGCTCAAGATCAAACCAATCAAAGCAATAACCAACAAGCCCTCAGAATATTTTCCTCATAGGGTTAAGCAATCAAAAGGCAACTGAAGCAAGTAAGCAGAAGGTATCAAAGCAACATCAACATTTCAACAATTATTCTCAGAGCAAGCGTACAGAAGCGGAGAGCAAGCATACAGAAGCAAAAGGGCAACCAGTCAGAAGAGGAAAAGAAGCAAAAGCCAGCATGTCAAAGGCAACTCGGAATATCATCAAATAATCATACAGAGCAAGCAGTCAAAAGAGGAAAAGAAGCGTTTTCAGATTTCTTTAGACAATCATCATAAAACCAAGGGTAAGATACTAGGTACCATATTTCCAGCTTACAGCATCACACGTCCCCTGCCTTGGCCGCCTAAGACACGCCTCCAAGTCCACCTCTCCTCCTCTCCAAGCAACGAACCCCAAAGGTATAACTCCTTTTCTTTTTTTTCTTTTCACACCTCATACAGAAAATAATAATAATCAAGATCAAAACACATAGAACTAATTAATCACGCAAATCTGAGAACCCTAGGAGCTTAAGATAGAATCACTACCTCTTTACCAACGCCTGCGTGACCATGAAGAGGAAGAGGTGGAGGCGGCGCATCTGGCAGCTGGGGCGAAGAGGAGAATCAAATGACTTTTGCTGGACGAGAAAGATGAAGAAGAAGATGAGGAACGGCGCCGCTCTCAAGCTCTGTAACCCTAAATGAACCAAACAACGAAAACCCTAAAGAAAATGTTGTAACACATTGGGCCGGTTCCCCTTTTGCAAATGCCTAAGCCCAGCGCTATCTGGCGCATACCCCCCTTTTCCTAACCTTGACCATTTCTGTTTGGGCTAAACAAAGGTCCCCTAAAGCCCATTTAATCTTTAACTTTTTTTTCTCTCTATTTATTTTCTATTTATTCAAACTAATATTTTGTTACTTATCATTTTATTTTTTCTATAGTTTAAACTAATATTTTTTTTTTTTGTAAATAAAAATAATACGTTAACTATTTTTTTTATATAAAACTTTCTTAATTAATTTTTTATTTTAGTTAGTATAATTAAAAATACATAAGAATAAATTTGGAGTTAAATATTTTTCCTTGTACATAAAAATATTAACTAAAATACATAAACATTAATTTTCACAAACTTAAACTTTTTTTTTCTTTTCTTGTCATTAAAACCTTTGTTTATACATAATCAACAAAAACCCAAAAAAAAAGATAATAATACTTAATAAATACTTACTTAATTTTGCATTAAGTTAACATCTTGCATCATTTGTAAATAATCACATGCACTTACACCAATACATTTGCTTGTCTTTTATTCTTATACATGCTAAATTTTACATTGAGATTGCAATTCGATTTGGTTGTAAATATATTTGGATACCACTATTCCGATAAATCTCATCCCCCATTTGTAAATAATTGTACCCCCATCCCCGGATACTTATTTGTAATAGTTTAGGACTTTAAATTCCCGCAATTTATCGCTTTCAATTATACCATGTTTAGACCTAGGGTTTATATGTAAATAAAATCAACCGCTAGATAACCTAGTACAAGGTAAATGCATGAAAATCAATACACAATTCACACTTGCACCCTTAGGGTAATCCCGCTTGTTGCCTTCAAAAATGGGCCATGCTTGCATGTTGAGTTCTTTGGCAAAACAAAACAAACAAAATGATCATAGTCCCTCGATGACGCTTTCGAAGTTGCCTAAAAATGATCATAGTCCCTTCAAACAAAATTGCCAAAGACACTTGGCACCATTGCATTCATAGTCTATCCGATGACCCGCGCCCGTCCCGTTAACATCCTAACACAAGATTGTCCACCAAATACAATGGTGGAACAAAACTGTTAAAAGGGTTAAAACATAGGAAAAATCTTTGAGTAAATTTAGGGGTAGACAACTCTTGGTTACTTGATCAAACTTGCAAAATGCACTTGCCTACTTTTCAAAACCCACTCCACAACACAACTTTCAAAACAACTTTCAAAAACATTGAAACATCTTTTCGAAAAGACAAACACCTTTGTAAAACATTCGAGTAAAGAATTGTTACAACGGTTGCCTAGACAAGGCATCTTTTTCAAAACATTTTCAAAACACACACACACACCACCATTTCAAGCAAATGAAAATCAAGGCAAGTGATCTAAAACAAGTAACTAAGAGCCCATGGATAACCATGGATGAAAAGGGTGCTAATACCTTCCCTTTTCATAATCTACCCCCCGAACCCACGAAACATCTCAAAAGGTTTTTCCTGTGCTTTTTTAACCTTTCCTTTAGGATAAAATAAAAAGTAGGTGGCGACTCTTGCTAAACCGAACAAGTGCGAATACAAACGCAAAACCTCAAGTTAGTTCTCCCACCGTATCACAGAACTGGCGACTCTGCTGGGGAGGAATTTAAAAGTGGGGTTACCTTAGGGTTTAGATCACCTTTACATTCTTGCTTTGTTTGCTTTGATTGCTTTACTTTTTGGGTCCTTGTTTGGGTTTGATGTAAATCCTACACCCGGATTTGGGGCACCTTATTAGGTAAATAGCAATAAAACTGTGAGGGAACTGTGCGGGGTATACCGACATGGTTGAACCAGTAAGCTATGTTAGTGCGACATATTTGTGAGTACCGGTAACCCTTGAGTTCAATCAAGGAGAGTACGGGGCCGCTGAGTGATGTCATGAAGCACTAACGAACTCTTAGAACCTTAATTGACCATCTTAGCCTTTTTAGGGGTAGTGAGATGACCGACTTTGGTGCAGTCCGAAGTTGGTAGATACTCGATACTACACTCATTGAGGGTTGTTTTCTTGGAATATTTTGGTCGCCAGTTAAGTGGCTAAACCAAAACTATGAACACAGAAAACAATCAATGGTATTGAGCTCCTTAGAACCCGGTTTCTATTTTAGGACAGGATGAGCCAACTAACTTCAAGAGGGTACTTACCTACAAACCCCATGCAAGTCTAAACCTAAGGATTTGTTTGCTTTGTGTGAATATGATTACTTGTATATACACTCACTTGCTTTTGCATACATGTACATAACATCATGACATCATACCATAGCATTTTTAATAACCATTTCAAGGATCTCGAGGGTTCTTTTGATGCAGGGTCACGTTGAACCAGACGTCTACCAAGGGGCAAGAGGTTTTCTCTTCTAAGCAAATGCCATCAAAGATCAAGTGCAACAACTTGAATCAGGGGAAAATGAAAATCAAGGCAAGTGATCTAAAACAAGTAACTAAGAGCCCATGGATAACCATGGATGAAAAGGGTGCTAATACCTTCCCTTTTCATAATCTACCCCCCGAACCCACGAAACATCTCAAAAGGTTTTTCCTGTGCTTTTTTAACCTTTCCTTTAGGATAAAATAAAAAGTCGGTGGCGACTCTTGCTAAACCGAATAAGTGCGAATACAAACGCAAAACCTCAAGTCAGTTCTCCCACCGTATCACATAAAGCATCAACAATCATGCCTTAAGACTCCCTGAGGTGGAAATGCCATTGTTTCAAAAGTGGTAACTTGGAATTGAAGTTTCCCTACAAGTCATAATTTAAATTGCATGTTACAACCTCTAAACCTCAAATTAGCACACGTTTTGGGTCTAAAAATGATTAGCCAACTTTCCAAAGTGGATTAGTGCATCAAAATGCAAGAATTGAATGAGTTTTGGTGAAGTTTGGATCACACTTCACTCGTGCATCAGGTTTGCACGAATTCCCTTCAAAATGCATCATTCACTCTTCCTTTTGATCCCATTTTCTGCTCCTATAAATACATGTACTAACCCATTCATTTTCTCAAGCTTAGATAGCCAGAATCACCCTGCCAAACTTGCTTCAAAACTCAGAATTCAGCTACTTTAAATCCTATTCTCAAACCTTTTTCAATCCATTTTCTCCATCAATTCACCTTCCTTGATCTTCCCTGAAGCTAACCATACAATTACATTAAAGAATCGTGCCCTATATTGCTCCATAGAAGTCCAGTTTCAGAGCTCTGCAACTCAACTTCAATAGGTAGATTCCTTCATCAATTCTTCAAAACTTTGGTACCATTGTGTTGCTCTCATTGCCCTGGTTCTAGTCGCAACACTTACTTTTATCTGGAAACACGTTTTGACCATGAATTTTCAAATCCCCTTTCAAAACTTTATTTCCAAGTTGCTTGAGTTACAGTTTATATAAAAATGGCGCGAGGGTATGGTTATCTTCGTCTTGAAGAGACGAAACGAATGGCATAAGTCTGAGCTTATGATTTTACAGTTTGAGAGACCTGCAATTCGTGAGGCTGGAGGTTAAAGATGACCAACGTGTCACCTTCTAACCAATGAAAGCGTGCCATTTGTATTTTTTGAATTTCTGATTTCACATTTGATTCAATGCTTTATTCAGTAAAGACCATGATATGCACAGCGCGCCAGACCCCTTGGATTTGATTACTAATGTGTTTTAACTCTCATCCAATGGTCCACATCTTTTTCTTTTATTTTCTTTTTTTGATTATTATATTTTAATTGTTTTAAATTTCAAAAAATCATAGAAAATTCATTTTTAGTTCAAAAAATCTAAAAAAATTATGAAAAATATTTTTGATTATTCTCTTTCTGATTTTTATTTTTTCACAATTTATTTTTGTGTTTTGGTATTTTTTATGAATTTTACACTCGTTTGATGTGTTTAAAATGTTTAAAAATACTTTTACACATTTTTTAATTTTGAAAAAATTATGGGATGATCTAATGACATTGTGACAAATATTGATGACTTTATTTTATTTTTGTTTCTGACTTTACTATTTTTTACTATTTTTGTTTATTTTACCCATTTATTTTAATTTTTAAAAATAGTTTCTGACTTTTAAAAATTCCCAAAAAAATTGTATAATTACTTGACCTATTTTCTGATTTTTCTATGGTCTTATCTTTCATTTCTTGATTAATTTGAATATAATTGACTTTTTCCCCCTTATTTTCCATTTTTTAAAACATTTTTTTAAACCCTTTAATGCATATATTATATATATTATTATTTTGTGAATATTTTCTGGCTGTCTTGGGTTGATTTTTTGATGGCTTTATTAACATTATTGGATCCATGGTGTTGAGTCTAACTCCACAAAAAATGGATGAATGATTTTAATAATAGTTTGATTAAATATTAATTCAAATGTGGTTTTCTTTTTTACCCTAATTCCCCTTCATCTCATCCCTTTCTTATTGTACTAAGTGTTGTTGGAGCATGATCTCTATATCATGTCTCAAAACAAATGGTGCATAGATTGCTATTGACCGGCCTCAAAATAGGTGCGACTTCTATATAAGTCCACTTATGATTGCTTAACATAGCGCTAAATTTTGTCCTCATTCGAATAAATGATCATTCGTGGCCCAAACTTATGATCGCAAGCCCAAGTATATTAATTTGATCTCTTTGATCCAATAACCTTGAGATTCATTGTGTGGAGGCTTTGGTTCTACCAATCCTCTAATGGGTCTACAACACCTTTGGTCAACGCGGATCACTTAAACATCGTTGATCATTAAATAGTACTTGTGAGAATTCCAAATGGATGATATACTTGACAAAAAGCAAATGCAACTTATTGTGTGGAGGCTTTGGTTCTACCAATCCTCTAATGAGTTCCAAATGCAAGTTTCAAGATGGTCATCCAACTAACCACTAATTATTGACTTGTTTATTTTATGCTTTATTCTTTTTATGCTTTATGTACTATTTATTTTTTAGCATTTTACATTTCATGCCATTTTTTTATCTTTGCTCATTTGAGCATTTATTTATTCTTGTCATTTTTACTTTGCTCACTTGAGCTTTTCTTTTCTTTTCTTTTCCTAAGATCTTAATAATCAACATAAACCCTAAAAAACTCTTAATGGTACTTGGACTATTTAGTTACTATCCTTGGCATTATGGAGCAGTGGACTTTTCTGGACTTAGGATTAGAAACCTTGGCCTATCTTGTATACCTTGTGATCTTATCTGATTATTTTGTCTGGAGATCTTGAGGTTTACCTTAAGACATTGGGTTGCTTGTTTGTTTTTGTGTGTAGGTTTTTGTGATTGCATCCTTGATTTGTAATCTGGAATTCACCCGTATACAGTTGTTACTCTGCCCAATTTTTGTGAAGACTTAATACATTTGAATAGGTCTAGTATCTTTGCTTGCTTGGTTTCACTCCAAAGAATTGGAATTCTATCTTGACTCATAATGTCAAGTTTTTGGCTTCTTATTGGTTAGATGGTTCTTATCCTTAGCTTTTACCTTATGCTTTAGGATAGTCTCTTCTTCTCCTCCCATCTTCTTTAATTTCAAAAATCTTCTCCCTCCTTTTGAACTCTTCTTGTTTTGAAACTTAAACACTTTCGTAATAAACTTGGACTTAGGTCCGTGCATTTTCAAAACATTTTCATAAATAAACCTCAATAAATTTAATAATACTTTGACATTTTTTTATGAGAAGACTAAAAGTCAACCAATATCATTTCAAACCATTTTTCCACTTTGGCTTTTACCCTTAAACTTTTTCTTAAAAGATTAGACTCTTGTCAATCCTTGTAGTGATGCAAACAACTATACTTCTACAATATGTAGTAAAGAGAGACATTTTCCACTTGGGTGTTGAGTGAGGCATTGTTGATTTTAAAATCCAAGCCATATCCTCCACTTTGAGATGATGCAAATTCTCCTTTCTCATGATTGTGGGTAGTAAGTATGTTTTCCACACGGACAATGACGATGATATCTTATCTCTTAAAATTAACCAACACACTTGTGTTTCAAATTTTTAAAAAGAGGAACTACGTGTACTCTGATCCCCTATTGCACGAAAGGTGGTACGTAGGCACTAAAGGTTCGCAACCGCGGCGGGTGCAAAAATCATAAAAAATATATTTCTTTTCTCACCTCCACCATCCATTTTATATATAACACATTTTTATAGCCAAAATATACAGATTTTACAAAGAGGTTCTTGCGGAGTACCGTAGATGTATAGGGTGCTAATACCTTCCCTTTGCATAACCAACCCCCTTACCTTGAATCTTTCCCCCTTTTTTTGGGTTATTCACTCTTTTCCCATTCCTTTGGAAACAATAAAGCGCGGTGGCTATTTTTATTTTGATTTGTATAAAGACTAGTCAACTCAATGGCTTAGTCTTGAACATTTCTACCGCTACAGAAAAATGGCGACTTCACTGGGAAAAGATTGACCTCTTACTGGTCCATCCCTAAGTAGGGTTAAGTCTATCTTTGTTTATATTTGTATATGTGCCATTGTTGTTTATGTGTTATAATTTGTATATATGTTTGTCTGGATTTTTTCCTGGTTTTCAGGGTGCTTGGTGATTACTCATAAGTCTTATACCCGGACTTGGACAAACTTTAAGATAGGATGGACGGTATAGTCATGTTAACTTTGAGGATGTAATCCTAAAAAAGGAGGAATGATATCCCTCACTCAGTGGAGGCCCCTTTGACTGTAGTGTCATTTACCGAGTAATCGGGAAGATGTACTGCTTTTGACCTGGGAGCCTGCTGAAACTAAGGACCGTAGAATACCAAACCCATCTTGGCCTTTTAGGTGTAGTGAGGAAGCTATGACGGAGTAATCCAGAAATAGTTGTCACGCGATACTACGCTCGGATGAGTCTTTCTTGAGAATATTACTAATTACCGAGTTAATCAGAAGTTGGTAATATCTGAAGGAAGGATGTAGACTCTGGGAACCTCTAGAACCTTGTTCGGCAGGTGATAACTCTTAGACAAACACATTATGGGTAGTACCTTCGACCTCATGCTCGTGACGTTGAACCTATGAACCCTATATGTGTGATCTTGTGTGTGATTATTGCATCATGCATCCATGCACTCATAAGCATCTTTTGAAGAAAACAATATTTCAAGGGATTTACAGGTTGACTATTTATAAATATCTCAGGTACTTTTAACCATGGATTCTGGAAAGAGAAAGACCGGGAAATACAATTTCAAGGATCCCAAGATAGATGAGCTGATCAGTCTGATTCCATAGATTGAGTGTCCTGCAGACTTTCGGAAGAAGTATGGATCCATTATTCCTCTCATGAAGCTGAAGATGAAGGAGGGTATTCTCTCGACCTTGGTCCAGTTCTATGATCTGGTGTATCACTGCTTTACTTTTCCCGATTATCAGTTGATGCCTACACTGGAGGAGTATTCTTATCTATTAGATTTACCCGTTACCAATCATGTTCCTTTTACTGGTTTGGAGGGTGATCCAAAACCACATGAGATTGCTGCTTTGATTCATCTGGGGAAATCTGAGGTGGAATCCCATATGACTACTAAAGGAAGGATTAGAGGATTACCAGCTCAGTTCTTATTGGAGAAAGCTTATTACTTTGCCAAAATGAAGAGTACGGTTGCTTTTGAGGTCATCTTTGCTTTACTTGCTTATGGCTTGTTCTTATTTCCTAATGTGGACAAGTTTGTCGACATTAACGTTATCAGGATTTTCATGATTGAAAACCCAGTTCCTACACTGTTGGGTGGTACTTATTGCTCTATTCATCTTCGGAGTTCTTATCATGGAGGAATGATTATATGTTGCACGCCTTTGTTGTACCGATGGTTCATCTCTCATATGCCTCAGTCTGATGCCTTTTGGGGTGTCAAGAAGGAACCCCGTTGGGCTCCTAAGATCATGGCACTTACTCACTCGGATATTGATTGGTATCATCGAGCTTATCATGATATAAAGATTGTTGACAGTTGTGGTATTTTCCCCAATGTACCTCTTCTTGGTACAAAGGGAGGAATTAACTATAACATTGTTCTTGCACGGTGATAGCTTGGATATCCGATGAGAGATAAACCGAACAGTATTCATTTGAGTAGTTTCTTTCTGAAGGAGGGAGAAGACCACAAGGAAGCTAGGGAGCAGATTGCGAAGCCCTGGCGTCACATTCATAAGAAGAGTAGGAAGGATTTGGGGCCTAGGGGTGCTGTTTCTTTAGAGCCATATCTTCAGTGGGTCCGATCGAGAGTCGTTCAGTTGAAAATGCCGTATACTCGGGAGACACCCATGCCTGATTTATTTGTGAAGACCGCTCCTCCTTTATTAGATGATCTAGAATAATCGCAGTTTGCTTTGGTTAGGATGCAACGGGAAATGGATGCTTGGAAGAACAAGTTCCAGACTTTAGAGAGTTCCTATAAGGCAGACTTGAAGGAGAAAGATGATTTGATCGAGATCCTTGAGAGTCGAGCAGTGGATTCTATGGAGAGGCGAGGGGATTTA
This sequence comes from Vicia faba, assembly GCA_948472305.1. NCBI lineage: Eukaryota > Viridiplantae > Streptophyta > Magnoliopsida > Fabales > Fabaceae > Vicia > Vicia faba. The sequence goes on along the minus strand of OX451737.1, from coordinate 1,694,322,052 downwards.
TTTTCTCCTAAGCCTCAAACAGGTGCTGATTAATCACTTCCTGCTCCAGATGATTGGAAGGAGGTTGTCATCAGACAGGTGGAAGAAAACCAGAGGTTGAGGGCTCAGATTGCCAGACTCACAGGGAAGCGCCAGCGTATAGATTGATCTCTATCAGTTTCTTTTTCTCATGATTTTTAGATTGTATTTTCATCTTGTACTTGGGATCATTGAAACTTGTAATCCATTTTGGAGTTATTATAAAGGATTTTCAGTATTTTAAATGCATTATTGTTTTGATGTTTGCAATATGTCTATAGATCTTAAATCCCTTGAAATATTAAAATGATGGAATAAAAATAATCATGTGCATTGCATGACATGCATCATATTGCACATATTTCTTGCATTTATTATGCATACCCAGGTGCCTTACCCAGCTTCTTTGCTTCGTTCAGCAAGTTGACTCACCACTACAACACTCGGGCTAACTTCAAAAAGAAGATGGACAATTTGGAACAGGAGAATTGCGAGCTATGTGAAGAAGTTTCTACTCTGAAGGCTGGCTTGGACAATTTGACTACTCTGATGGAAGCTCTGGTGGCTGCTCAGAATCAACCACCGAGTGTTCAACCTCAACCAACAAGGGCAAATTCTAAAGTTCCTGTTGTTCCCATATCCACCACTCTGACTGTTGTTCAGAATCGTATGCCTCAGGGTTATCCATGGGGAATGCCGGAGAATTTTGCACCTGAAGGTTTCAATTTGGGCCCCCAAGATGCTCCAGTGGTTCCAAATGTCATTACTCCAGCACCTCCTGTGGTGCATACTGTTCCTGTTGCACCTCCTTCGGTGAATTTGGTTCCGTTTGAAGATGTGTGTCGTCCTTTCCCTCTGCCGAGTGAAGATTTGGGTCTTTATGACAGAATGGATGATTTCCAAGAGCAGTTTGATAGAATGCAAAGAGAGATGAAGGCTCTTAGGGGAAAAGAGTTATTTGGGCAGAACGTGAATGAGCTGTGTTTGGTCCCAAATGTTAAAGTGCCTGCTAAGTTCAAGGTCCCTGAGTTTGAGAAGTACAAGGGCAACACTTGCCCTCGTGCTCATTTGGTGATGTATGTAAGGAGAATGTCGACCCACACCGATGATTAGCGTCTGCTAATTCACTTTTTACAGGATAGTATGACCAGCGCAGCGTTGAAATGCTACATAAGTTTAGACAGTGCCAACATCCATATCTTTAATGATTTGGGAGAATCATTCATAAAACAATACAAGTACAATGTAGACATGGCACCCGATCGTGACTTGCTTAGGGCCATGGTTTAGAAAGACAGAGAATCATTCAAAGAGTATGCGCAGAGATGGCGCGAAGTGGCTGCACAAGTGATTCCTCCCATGGAAGAAAAAGAAATGACTAAAAAATTTCTGAAGACGCTAGGCGCTTTCTACTACGAAAGAATGGTAGCAAGTGCCCCAAGTGATTTTACAGAGATGGTAGGAATGGGTGTCCGCCTAGAAGAGGCGGTAAGAGAAGGTCGTTTGACAAAGGGTGAAGGACCCGGAGGTATGAAGAAGCTAGCTTATGGGTTTACAAAGAAGAAAGAGGGGGATATCAATGCTGACATACAAGAGAGGAGAGTGAATGCTCCTAGAAGGAATTTTCAGCATCACCAGCAAGTTGCTTTAGTGACTCCTGTTATGAATGCCGCTCTAACTACCGTTGCTTATCAAAGACAATCCTAGCAGGGGAACCAAGGGAATAATCAGAGAAGGGAGAACTATGACCCTATTCCCATGAGTTATGTAGAGTTACTACCAGCATTGATTCAGAAGAAGTTGGTCCAGACACGACCACCTCCAGCAGTACCATCACCTTTGCCTTGGTATTACAAAGCAGACCAGACGTGCGCCTTTCATCAGGGAGCACTAGGGCATAGTGTTGAGAATTGCTATCCTTTGAGGACCGAAGTGCAAAGGTTGGTGAAGTCTGGAATTTTGTCTTTTAAAGACATGGGGCCTAATATGAAAGACAATCCTCTACCCAAGCACGGGGGAGTGAATGTTGTGAATATGGTGGCCGGTTGTCTCGGTGATTTCCGAATTTTTGACATTAATCTGGTTAGAGGGGATTTGGTAAAGATGCAAGCAGATCTATGTGAATTCAGTTATTATACGCATGACCACGTCGGTTGTGCTGTTTGCAGTACAAACATCCAGGGTTGTGAGAAGATAAAGGTTGATTTACAGGAGATGATGAATGAAGTTTTAATCCATATAATCAGGCCTAGGGTGGAATACGAGGAGGAAGTGAATATGGTTTCTGGATGTCCGGGTGAATTCAGAATTTTTGAAGTAGAACATTTGAATGAAGATCTCGTACAGTTGCATGCCACTTTCTGACGTACTGCTGGTTAGGTGGAACACCAATATGGGTCTTGCATAGTTTGTTGTCGAGACCCCCGAGGATGTTATATTGTGAGAGAGGGTGTTCAGCTGCTGTTAGACAATGGGACTACCAAGATCACAGAACAGAGAGATATTTATCACGAGATTGATATGGTTGAAGTCTGTTTGATGGAAGAAAGGTCAGAGGAAGAATATGCCTCCGCGGATGAGTTTTTTTCTTCAAACGAAGATTTGTTTGCCAGAAATGACCTTTTGAGGGTTGATTGTGTTGAGGAAGGTGTAAACGTCATTGTACCTTGCTTTGGTGCACCCGCTCACTTTGAGGTGGAGTACCATAGAAAACCAGCTGTTACCCCCATTGATAATTAGTCTGCTAGGACCTATTCCCTATAAATCAGATAAGGTTGTACCTTACAAATACAACGCTACAATCTTAGAAGATGGGGTGGAGGTTCCCATCCAGCCAATGCCGGATGTTGGGAATATAGCTGATAGTAGCAAGGTGACCCGAAGTGGTCGTGTGTTTGCGCCGGTTATTCGAAAAGATGTTGTTGCTGGAAAGAAAATTGCTGAGAATGATGAGCCTAAGAAGGCTGCAGGAGAGACTAGTGGAGCCACGTTAGAGAAAGAACTCGATGATATTTTTAAGATAATTAAGATGAGCGACTACAAAATTGTAGATCAGCTATTGCAGACTCCTTCAAAGATATCCATCCTGGCATTACCGATGAATTCCTCCGCTCATAGGGAATCATTGATGAGAGTACTAGACCAAGCTTTTGTAGAGAATGACATGTCGTTAGATCAATTCAGCAGTGTAATTGGAAACATTACGTCATGTAACAACTTGAGTTTCTGCGATGATGAGTTACCAGATGAAGGGAGGAATCACAACCTGGCCCTCTACATATCCATGAACTACAAGAATGACTCGCTATCTAATGTGATAATTGATAACGGATCTACGTCGAATGTTATACCGAGAAGTACCCTCATGAAGTTAAAGTATCAGGGAACACCTATGCGCCCGAGTGGCATCATTGTGAAGGCTTTTGATGGGTCGAGGAAATCTGTCATCGGTGAAGTGGACTTACCCATCCATATAGGACCATATTTGTTCTTGATAACTTTCCAGGTAATGGACATTATTCCCGCGTATAGTTGTTTGCTTGGACGGCCATGGATAGACGAAGTAGGGGCTGTCACTTCAACTATGCATCAGAAGCTAAAGTTTGTGCGTGAAGGGAAGGTAGTGATCATAAATGGGGAGCAGGCGTTGTTGATATCCCATCTATCCTCTTTCAGTATTGTAGAAGCGGATGAGGTTGTTGTTGGAACCCAGTTCCAAGCCCTATCCATTGACAACATAAGGAAGAATGAGAATTCTGTGGTTTCTTTGAAGGATGCGCTACAAGTTGTGCGCAATGGTCATAATGAATTTTGGGGACGACTTGTGGATCCACCCGTGAACAAAAACAGAGTTGGTTTAGGTTTCTCTTCGAGGAATGGTAAAGGCGAAAATTGGAAATCAAAGTCTTCTGTGAAGAGTTATCATGATGTTTTCCACAGCGGAGGCTACCTCCATCCGATTGGTTTTGGAATTAATGTTGTTGAAGAGGATGAAGCAGAGCAGGAAGCACCTAATTATGTGACGCATGGAGTCCGAGTTCATAACTGGGTCACCATTGATGTTCCTTCTTGCATACATATTTCAAAGTAATTTGTTTTGTTAATCTGTTTCTTTCTTTTGAAAAGCTTTCACTCTGCCCAAGGTGGAAGTATTAATGTTGTAGGGCTTATCTATTTGCTATAATTGATAAGATCATTAGTCAAAGTTGTCTTTGCTTCCAAATTATGTCTGTTATTTTCTGCCTTTTTCTTGGGAAATGGTAATAAATAAATAAAAACCTTTCAAAATAAATAATAACTGAAAATTAATCTGCATGATCACTTGTTATATGTGTCAGTTTCTAAAAGCAATTATAAATCACATGTGCAGATTAATTAAAAAAATCGTTGAATACAATGACCCTGCACCCTCTCCCAACTTTGATTGTCCTGTGTTTGGGGCCGAAGAAGAATATTATGATGAGATTCCATAAGAGGTCTCACGGTTTCTTGAGCATGAGGAGAATACCATTCAGCCATATAAGGAGCCTTTGGAAGTGGTTAATTTGGGTTCAGAAGAAGATCCGAAGGAGGTTAAGATTGGAGCATCATTGCATCCTGATGTGAAGAGTGGGTTGATTGAGCTGTTGAAAGAGTACGTGGATATTTTTGCTTGGTCTTATCAAGATATGCCTGGTCTAGATACAGACATTGTCGAGCATCGCTTGCCGTTGAAGCCGGAGTGTCCGCCAGTTAAACAAAAGTTGAGAAGAACTCATCCAGATATAGCAGTAAAGATCAAGGAGGAGGTCCTAAAGCAGATTAATACTAGTTTTCTTGTGACATCAGTGTATCCTCAATGGATTGCCAATATTGTCCCTATACCGAAAAAAGATGGAAAAGTCCGCATGTGCGTAGATTATAGAGATCTAAATGAAGCTAGTCCAAAAGATGATTTTCCATTGCCTCACATTGACATGTTAGTGGATAGCACAGCAAAATTCAAGGTATTCTCGTTCATGGACGGATTTTCCGGGTATAATCAAATAAGAATGGCTCTAGAGGACATGGAAAAAACAGCGTTTATCACACCCTGGGGAACATTCTGTTACAGAGTGATGCCCTTCGGGTTGAAGGACGTTGGTGCAATGTACCAGAGGGCTATGACAACTCTATTCCATGATCTGATGCACAAGGAAATCAAAGTATATGTTAATGATATGATTTCTAAATCCCAAACTGAAGAAGGGCATATAGAAGATTTGTTGAAGTTGTTTCGGCATTTGAGGAAGTATCGTCTCCGCCTGAATCCAAATAAATGCACCTTCGGAGTTAGATCGGGGAAATTGTTGGGTTTTATTGTTAGCTAGAGAGGAATTGAAGTTGACCCTGACAAAGTCAAGGAAATTCAAGAAATGCCAGCGCCAAGAACTGAAAAGAAAGTCAGGGGTTTCCTCGGGCGTTTGAATTATATCTCCAGAGTTATTTCCCACATGACTGCAACATGTGAACTGATCTTTAAGTTGTTAAAGAAAGATCAAGGTTATCTATGGACAGATGACTGCCAAAGGGCATTTGAAAGTATTAAAGAGTATCTGCTTGAATCTCCTATCTTGCTCCCTCCTGTAGAAGGAAGACCGTTGATTATGTATCTGACAATGTTAGATAAATCCATGGGTTGTATTCTGGGACAACAGGATGAAACAGGAAAGAAAGAGTTCTCCATTTATCATCTCAGCAAAAAGTTCACTGATTGTGAGTCACGGTATTCTATTCTAGAAAAAACATGTTGTGCTTTGGCCTGGGCGGCAAAGCGTTTGCGGCAGTATATGTTGAATCATACTACTTGGTTAATCTCCAAAATGGATCCAATCAAGTATATTTTTGAAAAGCCTGCTCTTACTGGGAGAATTGCCCGCTGGCAGATGTTGTTGTCTTAATATGATATTGAATACCGCACTCAAAAAGCTATCAAAAGTAGTGTGTTGGCAGATTATCTTGCTCACCAGCCGGTGGAAGATCATTAGTCTGCAGAATATGAATTCCCCGATGAAGATGTGATGTTCTTGAAAGTGAAAGATTGTGATGAACCATTGCCTAAGGAGGGCCCCGACCCTGAATCTCGTTGGAGTATGGTGTTTGATGGAGCTGTGAATGCTTATGGTAAAGGGATTGGTGCTATGATTGTCACTCCTCATGGATCGCATATTCCTTTTACCGCAAGGTTAACATTTGATTGCACAAATAATATGGCGGAATATGAGGCTTGTATCATGGGTCTTGAAGAAGCTATTGATCTCAGAATCAAGATTTTAGATGTGTATGGTGATTCAGCTTTGATAATAAATCAGATTAAAGGAGAGTGGGACACTCATCACCCTAGCTTGATCCCTTACAAAGATTATGCTAGAAGATTACTACCCTTCTTCAATAAAGTTGAATTCCATCACATTCCTAGAGATGAAAACCAAATGGCAGATGCTCTGGAAACTCTGGCTTCCATGTACCAAGTAAATGCTTGGAATGATATACCCTGAATTACAGTTCGACGGCTAGATAGGCCCGCTCATGTGTTTGCGACAGAGGAGGTAGCAGAGGAAAAACCTTGGTATTATGATATCAAACATTTTCTTCACTCTCAGGAATACCCGTTTGGTGCATCAAAGAAAGATAGAAAGACACTGAGAAGATTGGCAGGCAGTTTCTTCTTCAGTGAAAATGTGCTATACAAGAGAAATTTTGACATGGTCTTGCTCAGATGTGTAGATAGACACGAAGCAGACATGTTGATGCATGAGATTCATGAAGGTTCATTTGGCACTCATGCTAATGGACATTCAATGGCTAAAAAGATGCTAAGGGTAGGATATTATTAGCTGACAATGGAATCTGATTGTTACAAATTTGCAAAGAAGTGCCATAAATACCAGATTTATGCAGATAAGATCCATGTGCCTCCGACACTTCTCAATGTGATTTCCTCCCCATGGCCTTTCTCTATGTGGGGTATTGGCATGATCGGGATGATAGAACCCAATGCTTCGAATGGACACCGTTTCATCTTGGTAGCAATTGACAACTTTACCAAATGGGTAGAGGTTGCTTCATAAGCCAATGTTACCAAACAGGTGGTGGTGCATTTCATCAAAAACAATCTTATATGACGATACGGTGTGCCAAGCAGAATCATCACTGACAATGGCTCAAATTTGAACAACAAGATCATGACGGAACTGTGTGAAGAATTCAAGATTGTCCATCATAATTCATCTCCATACAGGCCAAAGATGAATGGGGATGTTGAAGCTGCTAATAAGAATATCAAGAGAATTATCCAGAAAATGGTTGTCACTTATAAGGATTGGCATGAAATGCTTCCTTTTGCTTTACATGAATATCTAACATTTGTTCGCACTTCAACAGGAGCGACCCCGTTTTCCCTAGTGTATGGAATGGAAGTCGTACTCCCTGTCGAGGTAGAGATTCCCTTGCTGCGTGTGATAATGGAAGCCAAATTAACAGAGGCTGAATGGGTTCAGAACAGGTTTGACCAATTGAATTTGATTGAAGAGAAGAGAATGATAACTTTGTGTCATGGGAAGTTATATCAGAAAAGAATGAAGAAAGCATTTGATAAAAAGGTCAAACCTCGTGAGTTCAGAGAAGGCAACCTCGTGCTCAGAAAGATCATGTCTTTCAACGCTGATTCTAGGGGCAAGTGGACTCCTAATTTTGAAGGCCCGTGTGTTGTCAAGAAAGCCTTCTCTGGTGGTGTATTAATTCTTGAAACTATGGATGGCGAGGAGTTCCCACGTCCCATAAATGCTGACACAGTCAAGAAATACTTCGCCTAAAGAAATAAAAGAACAGCTCGCTAAGTTGAAAACCTGAAAGGGCGGCTTAGGCAAAAAGGAGCGTCTCGGTAGGCTGAAAACCCGAAAGGGAGGTCTAGGCAAAAATTAGAGACATAAACAGAATAAATTTCCCGCTAAGTTGAAAACCCGCAAGGGCAGCTTAGGCAAAAGTTAGCGATTTTCTTGGCAAGTAACTACGTCAAACGAAGCTTGATCACCAAAGCAACAATCTTCTTAGATCCTCACCATACTTCAACGGAGGCTGCTGCTCAGGATTTCAAAAGTTGTTAAGGGGGATAGTGGTCATTGTATCTCAATGTATCTTTTCCATTATGTATTACCATTTCCCAAATTTTGTAATCGTCCATGGAGTCTCTCCATTCGCATACTACCATTCTATTAATGAAATTAGAGCTTTTGTCCAATTCTTTGTATTCTTAATTTTATTTAGCTTGCAAAGACTTCATTTATTACTGATAATAACTTTTAAAGCAAAGAGATTAAAAAGCAAAATTGACTTTTCAAAAAAAAAAAAGATCTTTACAATTCAATTTACTTTGGATTTGTGATGAAACAATGACAACAAAAATGGTGATCCCAGGGATGAACAAATTATGGTTGCTTTAAGAAGACTTACTTCCTTCATAAAGGTTTTCTCAGGTCATTTTGCTGGTATGTGTGTAATCTTTGTGTGTTTCCCAGATAGTTAAAAACGACATCAGTGGGTACAAAGTACGGTATTTGGGTTGGTGATCCCATTATCCCCAGTCAAGTCTTGATTCGCTTTTGATTTTGGGTTTGCATGGTCAGAAGCCTTCATCCCAGCTTCCCCAGCAAAGTCTTCCCTCATATGATGAAAGGTTTTATTCCCTTGGTGTGCTGAGGTGTCGCTCTTTTTACAGTATCGGCACTAGTGTTGACTTCTTGATCTCCCGGGAGGGTTATCCCAAGGCATCTCTTGTTGGAATGAGGGTTCGTGGTGGAAAATTTTCAAGCCGCAGTTTCTTTTCTCTTGGGAGGTAGGCTTGAACTCCCCAGTGAGGTTTGGTTGTTTCGAAGTTAGTCTGCTTTATTTAAGGTTGATCTTCCAATCTCCAATAGGCATGTTACTTTTGGAAAACTGTTTCTCCGATGAACCCGGAAGCAGGGTGTTCTATCCCAGTGTCTGTTTGATTTAAGCTACAGTCGGATTATATTCTCCTCAGTGAAGTTAATGCAATAGGTTTGGTTTCCGCAGTCGCTTTCACCTTTCCTGGATTGATCTTTCTGATTGAAGCTTAGCCCAATGTTGTTAGTAACTGAGGCGGTTTCATTTGTCTGCACTGATTATGTATCCTTTTTATCAGCATATGCACAATAGCACTCGTACATTCATACATGCATCGTACATTGCTAAAATCATCATTCATGGACATTGTGTTCTGACCTTTCCTGCAGCGCTCTTTTGAATTTGGTCTTCCCTCTTGAGTTTATTTCTCAAAGGATGAATCTGCTTTGGCCGTCTTGTTCCGGTATTTTTCTGAATTGAATTTGTGGTTGCATGATGATGTCGTGTATTATGGATTTCTGAAAACATTGAATTTTTTCTTGTGCATTTATTTTTCACAAGAAGACTTTATCTCCTCAGCGAGAATATCATGGCATTTCTCCAGGAAGTCATATTTCTATCCTTGGAAAACCATTTTTCTTTACATCTCCCTTTTGGTAATAAGTGGTAGTCTCTTTATTTGAGACAGGTTACATAGTACCCTTTCTAGGCAGATCTCCTTGGTTAAAGAAGAAGTCGAGACCCGTTCTTGGTAGAACACCATGATTCTTGAAAATATGATATTTTCTCTTTCTACCTTCAATTAATGTTGGTAGTGCATCGACAGTGAACGTTGGTGTTTGTTATCTTTTTGCTATCTTCAGTGAACATTGATAGTTCATCGTCAGTGAACGGCGGTGGTATGATATTTTCTCTTTCTACCTTCAGTGAACGTTGGTAGTACATCAGCAGTGAACGTCGGTGTTTGTTATCTTTTTGCTATCTTCAGTGAACGTTGATATTTCATTGTCAGTGAACGGCGGTGGTATGATATTTTCTCTTTCTACCTTCAGTGAATGTTGGTAATACATCGGTAGTGAACGTCGGTGTTTGTTATCTTTTTGCTATCTTCAGTGAACGTTGATAGTTCATTGTCAGTGAACGGCGGTGATATGATATTTTCTATTTCTACCTTCAATGAACGTTGGTAGTACATCGGCAGTGAGCGTTGGTGTTTGTTATCTTTTTGCTATCTTCAGTGAACGTTGATAGTTCATCGTCAGTGAACGCAGGTGATATGATATATTTTCTCTTTCTACCTTCAGTGAATGTTGGTAGTACATCGGCAGTGAACGTCAGTGTTTGCTATCTTTTTGCTATCTTTTTGCTATCCTCAGTGAACGTTGATAGTTCATCGTCAGTGAACAGCGGTGGTATGATATATTCAGAGAACGACGATAGTACATCGGCAGTGAATGTCGATTCTTATTATCCTCCTCTCTGATTTTATTCTCATGGTTTACCAGTGATTTATTTTCCTGGTGGGATTTCTCTTTTGCTTATGCATTTTATGTTGCCTCTCCAATGCTACTTTGTGTCTCTTCGGTTCATATGCATTCATATGCATAAACATTTGCATGGCATCTTAGGGCCAAAAACAGGGTTTGTTTTATATTTAAGTGTCTTCGATCACATCGACACGAGATTTTTAACCTTCGTATCTCCGGATAGAAGAAACTTAAATAAGGGCAGCTGTTGTACCCCAATTTTTGCCCATAAGATCCCTTCATCATACCACATTGTTCCAATCACCACAAAATCACATTAGGGATTTTGGTTCTTCTCCCTATCCTTAGCTTTTCTCTTTGAGAAGTTACCAAGCACCTTGATTTGTTTGCTTTTGTGATCATAGATATTGTACTTTGATTTTTATCTCTAATTAATAAAATGCAATATTGGTTTGTCTTACTTGTTGAAAATGTAGGTAAAAGCAATGAGGTTTAGCAAGTTGCTTCATGGGTTCATGAGTTTATTTCCATGCCCTAGTCAAAAGCTTGAGAGATTCAAACCTCACCATTGAAGTTGTTTTGAAGTTGATATGAAATTGGTTTTGGTGGCCATAGGTCCTCATCATCATCCTCGACAATTTCTATTCACAAAGGAAGAATATTGGCACAAAAAGTTTGTTCAAACTTGGCAAAGTTTCACCAAGCATTCTCTTGATCTAGAGGCTAGGGTTTTGGACTTCAAGGAGGCATATCTTGCTCATCTTTTTTCATTTTTGAGTGATTCCAAAAACATTCTTCTCTTAAAAGAGTTACCAACAAATCACTTCAAAAGTTACAAAGAGTTTTCATGTGGAAGGAACTTGGTGAAGAAGAAAGATCACAAGTCATCAAGTTGAATCCCTAATTTTCCATATGTGACTTCAAATTGTCATAACTTGGTCAATTTTTATCACCTTGAGCCCATTCTTTTTCCATGATAATCTTAAGGATGTATACTTCATGCCTTCATTTATGTGCAAATTAAGAAAATGGATGGAAGTTGCCTTAAGAATGCAAAAGATTATAGGTCATTTTATGATTTTTGGCCAAATTCAACAAGTCATAACTTGCTCAATTTTTGGAGATTTTGAGTGGTCCAAATTGCAAAATTTCATTCAAGAGATCTACTTAATTCCATCTTTTTGGGTCAAGAGCAAATTCTAAGTGGAAAGCCATGTTTGGATGCAAGAGATTATAGGTCATTTTTAAAGAAGAATTTGAAATATTTCTAAGTATGGAAAGTCAACTCTTTTTCTCCAACTTTGACTCCATGTAATTTTCAGCTCAAGCCTCCAATTGATTTCATTCTTTTTCCATTGCAAAGTTTGTTACCTCATCTTTCCAAAGCATCAAGAATTATGCCTTAAGACTCCCTGAGGTGGAAATGCCATTGTTTCAAAAGTGGTAACTTGGAATTGAAGTTTCTCTGCAATTCAGAATTTGAATTGCATGTTACAACCTCTAAACCTCAAATTAGCACGCGTTTTGGGTCTAAACATGATTAGCCAACTTTCCCAAGTGGATTAGTGCATCAAAACGCAAGAATTGGATGAGTTTTGGTGAAGTTTGGATCACACTTCACTCGTGCATCAGGTTTGCACGAATTCCCTCCAAAATGCATCATTCACTCTTCCTTTTGATCCCATTTGCTTCTCCTATAAATACATGTACTATCCCATTCATTTTCTCAAGCTTAGATAGCCAGAATCACCCTGCCAAACTTGCTTCACAACTCAGAATTCAGCTACTTCAAATCCTATTCTCAAGCCTTTTTCAATCCATTTTCTCCATCAATTCACCTTCCTTGATCTTCCCTGAAGTTAACCATACCATTACATTAAAGAATCGTGCCCTATATTGCTCCATAGAAGTCCAGTTTCAGAGCTCTGCAACTCAACTTCAATAGGTAGATTCCTTCATCAATTCTTCAAAACCTTGGTACCATTGTGTTGCTCTCATTGCCCTGGTTCTAGTTGCAACACTTACTTTTATCTGGAAACATGTTTTGACCATGAATTTTCAAATCCCCTTTCAAAACTTTCTTTCCAAATTGCTTGAGTTACAGTTTATATAAAAATGGTGCGAGGGTATGGTTATCTTCGTCTTGAAGAGACGAAACGAATGGCATAGGTCTGAGCTTCTGATTTTATAGTTTGAGAGACTTGCAATTCGTGAGGCTGGAGGTTGAAGATGACCAACGTGTCACCTTCTAACCAATGAAAGCGTGTCATTTGTATTTTTTGAATTTCTGATTTCACATTTGATTCAGTGCTTTATTCAGTAAAGACCGTGATATGCACAGCGCGCCAGATTCCTTGGATTTGATTACTAACGCGTTTTGACTCTCATCCAATGGTCCATATATTTTTCTTTTTTTTTCTTTTTCTGATTTTTATATTTTAATTGTTTTAAATTTCAAAAAATCATAGAAAATTCATTTTTAGTCCAAAAAATCTGAAAAAAATTATGAAAAATATTTTTAATTATTCTCTTTTTGATTTTTATTTTTTCACAATTTATTTTTGTGTTTTGGTATTTTTTATGAATTTTACACTCATTTGATTTGTTTAAAATGTTTAAAAATACTTTTACACATTTTTTAATTCTGAAAAAATTATGGGATGATCCAATGACATTGTGACAAATATTGGTGACTTTATTTTATTTTTGTTTCTGACTTTACTATTTTTTACTATTTTTGTTTATTTTACCCATTTATTTTAATTTTTAAAAATAGTTTCTGACTTTTTAAAATTTCCAAAAAAATTGTATAATTACTTGACCTATTTTCTGATTTTTCTATGGTCTTATCTTTCATTTATTGATTATTTGAATATAATTGACTTTTTCCCCATTATTTTCCATTTTTTTAAAACATTTTTTAAACCCTTTAATGCATATATTATATATATTATTATTATTTTGTGAATATTTTCTGGTTGTCTTGGGTTGATTTTTTGATCATGGCTTTATTAACATCATTGGATCCATGGTGTTGAGTCTAACTCCACAAAAAATGGATAAATGATTTTAATAATAGTTTGATTAAATATTAATTCAAATGTGGTTTTCTTTTTTACCATAATTCCCCTTCATCTCATCCCCTTCTTATTGCACTAAGTGTTGTTGGAGCATGGTCTCTATATCATGTCTCAAAACAAATGGTTCATAGATTGCTATTGACCGGCCTCAAAATAGGTGCGACTTCTATATAAGTCCACTTACGATTGCTTAACATAGCGCTAATTTTGTCCCGATTCGAATAAATGATCATTCATGGCCCAAACTTATGATTGCAAGCCCGAGTATGTTAATTTTATCTCTTTGGTCCAATAACCTTGAGATTCATTGTGTGGAGGCTTTGGTTCTACCAATCCTCTAATGGATCTACAACACCTTTGGTCAACGCAGATCACTTAAACATCGTTGATCATTAAATAGTACTTGTGAGAATTCCAAATGGATGATATACTTGACAAAAAGCAAATGCAACTTATTGTATGGAGGCTTTGGTTCTACCAATCCTCTAATGAGTTCCAAATGCAAGTTTCAAGATGGTCATCCAACTAACCACTAATTATTGACTTGTTTATTTTATGCTTTATTCTTTTTATGCTTTATGTTCTATTTATTTTTTAGCATTTTATATTTCATGCCATTTTTTTATCTTTGCTCATTTGAGCATTTATTTATTCTTGTCATTTTTACTTTGCTCACCTGAGCTTTTCTTTTCTTTTCTTTTCCTAAGATACTTAATAATCAATATAAACCCTAAAAAACTCTTAATGGTACTTGGACTATTTAGTTACTATCCTTGGCATTATCGAGCAGTGGAATTTTCTGGACTTAGGATTAGAAACCTTGGCCTATCTTGGAGACCTTGTGATCTTATCTAATTATTTTGTCTGGAGCTCTTGAGGTTTACCTCAAGACATTGGGTTTCTTGTTTGTTTTTGTGTGCAGGTTTTTATGATTACATCCTTGATTTGTAATCTGGAATTCACCCGTATACAGCCGTTACTCTGCCCAATTTTTGTGAAGACTTAATACATTTGAAGAGGTCTAGTATCTTTGTTTGCTTGGTTTCACTCCAAAGAATGAGAATTCTATCTTGACTCATAATGTCAAGTTTTTGGCTTCTTGTTGGTTAGATGGTTCTTATCCTTAGCTTTTACCTTATGCTTTAGGATAGTCTCTTCTTCTCCTCCCATCTTCTTTAATTTCAAAAAATTTCTCCCTCCTTTTGAAAACTCTTCTTGTTTTGAAACTTAAACACTTTCATAATAAACTTGGACTTAGGTCCATGCATTTTCAAAACATTTTCATAAATAAACCTCAATCAATTTAATAATACTTTGACATTTTCTTTATGAGAAGACTAAAATTCAATCAATCTCATTTCAAACCATTTTGCCACTTTGGCTTTTACCCTTAAACTTTTTCTTAAAAGATTAGACTCTTGTCAATCCTTGTAGTGATGCAAATAACTATACTTCTACAATATGTAGTGAATAGAGACATTTTCCACTTGGGTGTTGAGTGAGGCATCGTTGATTTTAAAATCCAAGCCATATCCTCCACTTTTAGATGATGCAAATTCTCCTTTCTCATGATTGTGGGTAGTAAGTATGTTTTCCACACGGACAATGACGATGATGTCTTATCTCTTAAAATTAACCAACACACTTGTGTTTCAAATTTTTAAAAAGAGGAACTACGTGTACCCTGATCCCCTATTGCACGAAAGGTGGTACGTAGGCACTAAAGGTTCGCAACCGCGGCGGGTGCAAAAATCATAAAAAAATATATTTCTTTTCTCACCTCCACCATCCATTTTATATACAACACATTTTTATAACCAAAATATACAGATTTTACAAAGAGGTTCCTGCGGAGTACCGTAGATGTTTAGGGTTCTAATACCTTCCCTTTGCATAACCAACCCCCTTACCTTGAATCTTTCCCCCTTTTTTGGGTTATTCGCTCTTTTCCCATTCCTTTGGAAATAATAAAGCGCGCCGACGATTTTTATTTTGATTTGTATAAAGACTAGTCAATCCAATGGCTTAGTCTTGAACATTTCTACCGCTACAGGTAATGCTTATTAATGTTAATATAGTCTAGTGAGCTGGTTGGTTTCCTGTGATTGATGCATCCCAAAATTATTTTGGACCAAAATTTGAGGTAATCCTTCAGATCTTTGATTTTGTTGGATGGTTGACAAGAAGTAAAAATTTCCTTTGACACAATGGTTAGGTCAGAGCCTTTGTATGCCATATCACTACATCTAATATTGTCGCCGTCATGACCTATGAGTTTCCCAATGAGATCTTCAGTGATGATGATCTTCTTACCTATAACGAAGGATGTTACATGATGATTTGAGGTTATGGCACGGATCCAGAATTCTTTCACAAGTTTTGGAAAAACTGGACCTATGAGGCGATCAAAATACTTCGTCCAACCTTGGAACTCAACATCAGGGATTAAATCATACCCGTTTTCTTTCATGCTTACGAAATCAACAATAAGTTCACATAGAACTTCCAGAGAATCAATGGGTGTGAGAAGATTTCTTGATGGTTCGATGTACCTTTCTTCACTTGAGGAGAAAGAACCATGAATGGTTTGAGAAACTTGAGGAATTTGTTGAGAGGAAGCCATTTGTTCATAGACTCTTTTAGGTTTTTTGAAAAATGAACATATGAAGAGAGAAAAGTGAGTGAGAGTGAATATATGATAGTGTTGGTGAATGAGTGAAGTATAAATAGCTAACGGAAGTGAAAAAGAGATTTAATTTTAATAAAAAAATGATTACATGCATTTAATGATTCCTGAAAAGAGGGATATCGTGAAGATATGGAACAATTATCGATTTTACTAGCGCCTAATTGCATCAACTCATTCGTTTCAGTCCCTTCAGAATTCGAACACGTGTTCATCCTTAGAGGGTGACCTTGTGTTTTGAGTTGACAGATGTTGATATTGTGAACTGCTTGCATCTATCTAAGAAATGAAACGTTTTTGGAGTATGTTCAGATCTTCTGGATAGATCCTGATGCAACTTTCCTTATCACTTCTGAAGAACTATTGATCATATGTTCACACAAAGAAAATTAAAGCATAAAGTTCTGAGGGTTTAGATATACATAAACCACATTATCATTCTGGGCATAATCCCATACTAATATTATTCATAATGAAATTAAATCTATCTTCATAAAGGGGTTTAGTGAAGACATCAGCCCATTGATGGTCTAATTTCTTTCTGAATATAGTCCCTAATAAAATGATATTTAATTTCTATATGTTTAGTCCTAGAATGTAAAATGGGATTTTTTGAAAGACAAATAGCAGAAGTATTATCACAGAGGATAGGAATGTTACTCTCATATATGTTAAAGTCTTCAAGTTGACTCTTCATTCAGAGCATCTGTGTGCTGTATCCAATTGTTGTTATATATTCAGCTTCACTAGTTGACAGTGCAATGGGGGATTATCTTTTGCTGGACCACGAGATTATATTGTCTCCCAGAAATTGGCAACTTCCAGAAGTACTTTTTCTTTCTATTCTGTCTTCGGCAAAGTCAGCGTTATAGTACCCTACTAATTTATATTCTCTGGATTTTCTATAGCAAAGACCAAGATTAGTAGTACCTTTCAGATACTTGAAAATTCACTTAACTGCTATTAAGTGAGATTCTCTAGGATCTGATTGGAATCTAGCACAAAGATAGACGCAATACAGAATATCAGGTCTTGAAGTTGTTAAATATAAGAGAGAACCAATCAAACCTCTATAGAGCTTTTGTTCTACTTTCTTACTTACCTCTTCCCTTTCCACAATACATGTGAGATGCATATGAGTTTTGGATGACTTACATTCTGACAGGTCAAATTTCTTCAGAAGTTCTTTGACATATTTTCTTTGATGAATGTAGGTTCCTTCAGGAGTTTGATTGATTTGGATACCTAGAAAGAACTTGAGTTCACCCATCAGACACATTTTAAACTCTGCCTGCATAGAGGCTTTAGTAGATCCAAAAATTATATCCCAAACAGGCTTTAGTAGATCCAAAAATTATATCATTTATGTAAATTTGACAAACCAGAATGTCATTTTTAAACAGTTTACAGAATAAGGTTGTGTCCATCTTCCCTCTGGTAAAATTATTTTCTAACATAAAATTACTTAGTCTTTCATACCAAGCTCTAGGAGCTTGTTTCAGACCATATAATGATTTTTTAAGTTTATAAACATATTCTGGATGTTTTGTATTTTCAAAGCCATTGGGTTGGTGCACATAAACTTCTTCATCAATGTAACCATTTAAAAATCACTTTTAACATCCATCTGATAAAGAGTGATGCCATTATTTACAGCAAAATAAATTAAAAGTATGATAGATTTTAACTTGGCGACTGGAGCAAAGGTTTCTGTATAGGTTATCCCTTCTTGATGACTATAACCTTGTGCCACTAATCGTGCTTTGTTTCTGATGACTTCTCCTTGTTCATTTAGCTTGTTTTTGAAGACCTATTTTGTCCCAATGATATTAAAGCCTTCTGGTTTTAGGAACTAGATCCCACACATCGTTTCTGGTAAATTTATTTAGTTCTACCTACATTGTGAGGATCCAGTCATTGTCTAGAAGAGCTTCGTTAATGGAAGTTGGATCAATCAGAGATACTAATCCCATGAGTGATTCTTCATAATTTCTGAATGTAGATCTTGTTCTGATTGGGTCATCTTTCTTTCCCAGAATCGTGTTTTCCGGATGAGCTAAGCTGCTTCTGGATTGCCTTTTCTGGATTGCCTTTTCTGGATTGCCTTTTCTGGATGGGGTCTTCAGATGTTAATGTAATATTTATGACATCCTCTCCTATATTTGGTTGTGATTCTTTATTAATAACTTCTGACGCTCTGTCTTCGGTACCTGTAAATTGAAGTTCTATATCTGCAAGACTTTTACCCTGCTTCGACTTATGAGAGCCAAGCTTATCATCAAATCTGACACTGATAGATTCTTCCGCAATTCGTGTTTATGTGTTATATACTTTGTAACCTTTTGAGCATTCAAAGTATCCTAACATGATACACTTTTGTGCTTTGAAATCAAACTTGTTAAGATGTACTTTAGTGTTTAGTATAAAACAAGTACATCCAAATGGATGGAAATAAGAGATGTTGTGCTTTCTATTCTTCCACAATTCATATGGAGTCTGATCTAGAATAGGTCTTATTGAGATTCTATTACGAATATAACACATTGTGTTAATTTCTTCTGCCCATAAGTTTTTAGCAATGTTAGTCTCGTTGATCATAATTTTGGCCATTTCTTATAAAGTTCTATTCTTTCGTTCTACAACTCTATTTTGTTGAAGAGTTATAGGACAAGAGAAATCATGAGAGATGCCATTATCATTAAAAAAGTTTTCAAATCTTTTGTTTTCAAATTCCCCATCATGATTACTTTTGACTTTAACAATTCTAAAATCCTTTTCATTTTGAACTTGGTTACAGAAGGTAGAGAACACAGAGTGTGACTCGTCCTTGTGTCTTAAGAACTTTACCCATGTCCATCTGCTATAGTCATCTATGATCACTAATCCATACTTCTCGCCACTGGTGGATACAGTTTTCATCGGTCCAAACAAATCTATATGCATAAGTTCTAATGGTCTAGAGGTAGAAACAATATTTTTTGATTTGAAATAAGGTTTTGAAAACTTTCCTTTTGACATGTTTCACAAAGAGCATCTGAGCTGAACTTCAGCTTAGGAAGTCCTTTGTCTAGATTGAGTTTGTTAATCTGAGATATTCTTCTCATACTAACATGCCTCAATCTTCTGTGCCAAACCCATTGCTCGTCGTTTACATTATGACTTTTTAGTTCAGAAAGTTTTATATTGTAAATGTTGTTCTTTCTCTTTCCATTAAAAAGGATAGATCCATCTTTTTTACTAATTGCTTTACAGGACTTTTGATTAAAGATTATATCTTAACTGTTATCACTTAATTGACTTATGGATAACAGGTTATGCATTAATCCATCTACTAATAAAATATTAGTTATAGAAGGAAGTGCACCATTACCAATAGTTCCAGAGCTAATAATCTTTCCTTTCTGATTGCCTCTGAAACCTACAGAGCTTCCAGATTTAAGCTCCAAACTTTGGAACATATGATTTCTTCTCGTCATGTGTCGAGAGCATCCAAAGTCCAGGTACCAAGATTAGTGTTTCAACTTTTCTATTAAAGACATATGTAACATAGATAATTTTATCCTTAGGTACCCATATCTCTTTGAATCCTTGTTTGTTAGAGTTACCAAAATTCTGTTTGAATTTTGGTTTAGCAGAAAAAGCATTACTAGTATACTTTATGTCATCTGTATGTCCATATGTAAAGTGTGAATAAAGAGGTGTGTGTTTTATGACTATATCATCAACTTTCTTTGGTTGAGTTTCTTTTCCCTTTGGTTTCACATATCCTATACATTTTCTGCCATTTCTGCTAACTCCATAGATCATTGAGGCCATTTTGCTCCTATCTATGTTTTTAGCTAGAAAATTTTGAAAGCTATGTTCATATTCTTTTATGATTCTATCAGAACTATTAGAAACTTCTGAAACAATTTCTTTCTGAGATTTTTGTAATTCATTTTTGAAAACATAGTTTTCATTTTCAAGTTTAGAAATGGTTTCTTTTAACTCGGAGTTTTTTTGTTTTTAGTTTCTTAGTTACTTTAGAGTCAGATAGTAGATCCTTTTCCAGGTTCTTGTTTTTGACTCGAAGTTGCTAATATCTTTCAAGAATTTCTGACAAACTTTCTTCTAATTGAGATCTAGAGAAGTTAGAGAATACCTCTTATGCCTCTAAGTCTGACTCTGATTCAGATGATCCAGTGTCATATGATACGTTAGCCATTAAGGCTATATTGGCTCGTTCATCTTCTGATTCTGTTTCAGCTTCAGAATATTCTGAGTCATCCCACATTGCCATAAGACTTTTCTTCTTTTCTTTGGAGATTTTCTGTTTATGCTTTTCTTTCTGTAGATTTACGCAATCACTTTTATAGTGACCTGGTTCGTTGCATTTATAGCATACAATGTCTTTGTTGCTAGGTTTTCTGTATCCAGAAGATGATTCAGAGTGATTTCCTATTCTTTTGGGATTTCTGAACTTCCATTGTCTGTGCTTCCATAGCTGATTGACTCTTATGGAGATAAGAGATAGTTCATCTTCTTCTGACGAGGATCCACCAGAGTTTTCTTTTTTTGCCTGAAAAACTTTAGGTTCATATTTTCCATTGTCTGATGCTTTCTTGTAAAATATAATCGATTATTAGAAGAACATTTATTGCATTTATTTCTATTATTGTTGACGTCCAATCATGACTTTTCACTTACTTCAATTAACAACCAACCTAAAGGTGTGAATGACAAAGCCCTCATTCTATAGAATAGGAACAAAGGCTTAGAAGGAATTGTTTTGGATCGTCTGCAAGCCTCATGGAAGAAGGCCTAAGAGAAAATTCCAAGGGGAAAGACACATAGAACATGTAGACATTCACCAAAACCAAGAGTAGAAAATTTAGCCATCCAACGCATTAGTCACCATTAATTCAATAAAATATATAAGGTCTCACCATGCACAAATAATTTTAACCACTATTGATATGTAAGGTGAAATTGCATCACTTTAGAGATTCAAATACATTCTCACTCACACACCTCTTTTAAGTTTTCTCACTAACTCAAGCGTTGAGTTCTAACCTTGCATCCCCTATCGCTATGTTGCATTAGAGGTATCGCTCCACCATAGTGAGACACAACTCCACATCTCATTTTTCACTTCTAGTTCTTAACTGAAGAATAACCTTAGGAGAATTAACCAACCATGATAGTAAAAGACATACTAAAGAGTTACTTGAGTAATACATTCATAAAGGATTATTAGGAATATGTGTTCTTGCTTCCAAGGGTTGGAATTGCCAGATTATCCTTCTAAACATATTTGATGTTGTTTAGCCTTGAAAATTGATACTGAAATATATGTCTTGTTTCTTAATAAATAGATGATGATCACGAACTTTTAGAGTTGAGAAAATAATTCAAAATGACCCAAAATACACTACATTACATAGAGGATCACAATGCACCAGACCACTCTCCCAGCACTGACTATAGGGTTGAGAAATACATTGATTTGTGACACCATAATGTATGCATTGCAAGGAGCAACGAATTGCGATGCCAAAATATTTTGCGGTGGAGAGTATATCTCCGCACTAATTTTGTGGCTTTTTAAGATCTTTCTCTAGTGATCTTGCTTCTATGTAACTTTATGAATCTATATTTTACTTCATATTTAAAAATAAAAAATAATACTACAATAATTTTTTTATTATTGAAAAATAATCCAAAAGCACTAGATTGATGGTTGATTCTAAATATTAATTTAAAAATGTTTTTAATTAATATTAATATAAATATTATATTTATCGATTTAAAAAATAACTTTTAATTAATTTTTTAATACAAAGTATAATTAAGAAAGAAAAAAAGTATGAGTATGTTCACCATTTCAATTGACAAGGAACTTCATGAAATTTGATTTTTGCATTTTAATGTCTAAAAATATCCGTATGATCTTTTATTATAAATTTATAAGATAAAATTTATTTTTTAATTCATTAAATAGAGAGGATGTATATAGTCTATATTTAATTTAAATATATTAATTATTTAATAAATTTAAAAAATAAATTTTTCTTATACTAATAATTGAGATGAGAAGGTGTACTATATTTGAATGTGTTTAAAATTGTTGTGTTGAGAATCAGTGTAAAGAAGATATTTCATATTGATTAGAAAAAAGAAGAATGAGCGTTTTATAAGTGAGAGAATTCACACAATTATTATCTTAAAATTTTAGATGAATATATAGTATCTTTCACAAGAGTGTCTCAAATAAAAAATATTTCTCATAATTGCCCCTTAACAAAATATACACTCAAGTTATCCAAAAAAAACATTACACCTACATCTTAACTAAATTAACTTTACTAAATACTTTAAAAGTAAGGTGTATTAATAAAAGAGACAATTAAAAAATAATTATTAATTTTACAAAGAAAAATAAAAATAATATTTATTTTAAAAATGAGTTTTATTTACAAAAGTGTTTTATTTACCAATCTTTCTTCTTCTTGTGTTTTTAGAAACCGTGGGCCATAGTTAGTGGAAAGTGAATTGTATTTGTCCAAGGAGCTACAAACAAACTACACCAAAACAGGCGTTTTTTTGGGAATAAGGAAGAGTAACGGTCGAGTCTGGCTTGTAAGCCTGCACTCAACAATGGCATTGGTCGCAGCGTTTTACTTTTGTGTTTCTCAGTCAGATGCTACTATTCCCTCTCTCGTGCCACCCGAGAATATAGCGATAAGATAGGCGTGCGTCACTTCATCCCGATGCTGCACAACTTAGGATTGGACAATATATTTCATTCTCTCAAGCCTGATCAATAGTGTAAACTTACGTAGATTTGAAACCCTCGTGGTGAAATATATTTGATAGGTAAATTATTTGATTAACATTTTCATCATTTTTTTAGTCTCGTATAATAACATTAAAGTTTATTTTGGTTATTCAACTTAAAAAAATATTTATATTAATTTATTAATTTTTCAAAATGTTTTAGTTTAGTCTTTTTATTTAATTAGCGATAAATTTAATGATTGATTTCTTAATTTTTTTATCGTTAATTAAACAAAAATGAAGTGTTTTGAAGAATTAAAAGATTAATTTAAATATTTTTAAATTAAAAAATTAAAATAAACCTTGATTTTAAGATACAAGATCAAAAATAATAATTTGTCTAGTTTATAAATATGAGATAAAATAAAAATATATGTACTTTACTGGTGTACTGTCTATGAATACATAAGCAATAGAGTTATCAAAATGGGCCTAGCCCATCGGGCCGACCCATAAGTTCTTTATTATCGCGGGCCAGACCACAAAATAACTTAAAAAAACATGACCCTATCTTTTTGGCCTAGTCCATCGGGACTATATTTTTCATGGGACGGCCGGACTAGACTAAGCGGGCTTCGGGCTGGCCCATTAAAAAAATATTTTGGTAAATTTTGGAGAAAAAAGATTGAGATAAGATATAATTGTATAAGTGTGTTTTCAAGTGATAAAAAAAATTAAATAGGATGAAGATATATTTTCAAGATGATGTGATGAAGGAAATGGTTGTGAGATGAAGAGAAAATTTGATAAGTATTGGTGATAATAAACATGAATATTATGTGATATATATATATATATATATATATATATATATATATATATATATATATATATATATATATATATATATATATATATATATATATATATATATATATATATATATATATATATATATATATATATATATATATATATATATATATTGATTTGATGAATATTTTAAACATCACTTAACTAAGTTTATGATGACTCTCTACTTATCTTATGTAACTTTTATCTATTACATCTTTTTTTATAAAATAAAAACTATAATATTAAAATACAGGTCGGGCTGGTCCATCGGACTTCATGAGCCTTTGAAAAATGGATCAGACTCATTTTTTATAGTCCATTAAACAATTGAGTTGGGCTAGACTAGCCCATTTAAACACTTTGATCCATCGCGCCAAAGCGTCTGGGCCGAGCCGATTCATTTAAAAGCTCTAATAAGCAATGAAGCTCAATTATATCTGATTTATTAGTTTTTTTTTTCTCTAGTTATTTTTTATATATAAACTTATAGGCTGGTGTTTTGTGTTTGGCTAATATAACTTTAGATAAAAGTGGTTTAGTTAAGACGAAAACAAAAAATAAAATTTTAATTAAAAAATTTAGATTTTTTTCAGTTTTATTTGTGTTTAATTTGAATTTTAATAAATTTACTTTTTTTCCAGTTTTAATATATATATATATATATATATATATATATATATATATATATATATATATATATATATATATATATATATATATATATATATATATATATATATATATATATATATATATATATATATATATATATATATATATATATATATATATATATATATATATATATATATATATATATATATATATATATATATATATATATATATATATATATATATATATTGTTTTTGGTTTTTAAAAAGAAAATTGTCATTGAGAAAGTTATCGGTTGAGTCGCGGAACAATACGCTTTCTTTATGATGGTTCGTGATACTGTCAAAATTATGCAAAACAACTCTTAATAACCACAACGTCTCCATGATAAAACAACTCGTTCACAAAAGATTACGCTTATCACTTGTACTGTGATGAATCATTCAAAAAAATACATCTTCAGATGGTGTTTAATCACTCATAATATCTGAAAGAATATGAGTCATAGATGGCACACAAAGATCACTCGAAAAACAAAGAAGAAAGAATTTGTATTGAGATGAAGAGAACATAGAGGGAGAAGAGAGATCCAATGTTCAGAGCAAAAATAAGTCAAGTCAAATTCAAATATCAACATCAAAGGAACTGAAGATGTAAAAGCTCTCATGATCTCACACTTTATTGTGTCATTGTATTTTGATCGGTAGTATGTAAAATAAACAAGAGTAATTCTTAAAGTACTAAAATCAACGCGCGCACACACACCCACACACACAAAAAGTACTTTTCAAATCTCCATATATTTCAAAATCTCTTGAAATAATACTTCTGGAAATTACCTAATCGATTAAGGATGCGTTGTGACCAATAAGAAAAGTGAAACTCACTCTCTAATCGATTAGAGCTTGCATCTAATTGATTAAGAAATGAGTTTTCCTCTTAATGGAATATAAACCCTACTAATGTAAAAGCAAGCTTCTCAAATGCACTTTTGTTTTGATGAAGACAAACCATGATTGACAAAGAAGGCAAAGATTTTTGACTCAGCTAAAAGCATTTGTGAATAAAGTCTTCAGTTCAAGCACTTAGCAAAATTTCAAGGTATAATGATAATACTTACCTTGAACTTAAGACATAAATGCTCAATGGTAAAAAGAAATATTTTATATTGTCCAAACCTTTACTCAAGTTTTTCTAAACTAAAAATCATTTTTCACTTGAATGCAATCGATTTTCATATTAGTGCAATCGATTGCATGCTTCAATTTTTCAAATCTTTTGCTACTGTTTCTAAGTGTAATTAATTTGCATGTTTATGCAATCGATTAAACTCAATCAATTTTTGCTACTGACTTCACATGCAATCGATTTACACTCTTGTGCAATCGATTGCACACTCAAAACTTTTGAAATTCTAGCTGTTGAAACCCCGTGCAGTCGATTTACACAAAGGGTGCAATCGATTGCATGCTGCACGATTTTGAAAAACAGCAGCTTTGTACATGCCTGTTCATAACACCATTTCATGGAAACCTTTCACTCAATCTTGGCAATTGTTCATGATTCATTTACAGAACTTTATGTTGTTTCAAAAAGGTGCTATGAACATATAAATACTCATTTTCAAAATCATTTTCTGCACCTCTTCCAAATATATTTTCTAAATTTTCAAATATCAAACTCAAGCTTTTCTTCACTTTCATACACAAAGTTTTTCTGCACACTTTCACATATTGTCAAACAGAAAACTTTGAGCATTATATATCTTGAGTCATTGTATACTATTATCATTGGAAGAGAAGATCAATTCATTGATAAAATCACTCATAGTGATTATTACACTACAAACTCACTCAAATCAAATATTTCTATATACTTGCTTATTTTTCAGGATTGTTGAAAATAAGTTCAAGTGGTTTTGAAATCTTGTTTTTCCAGGATTGTTGGATACAAGTAAGGTCACCTTGAGAGGATTGTTCTCATTGTTGACATAGTGAAAATCCAAGAGGATTGTTCTTGGTCCTAGAGGATTGTTCTTGGTGGTTTTATCGGTTAGAGTCTTGTATAGAAGGACTAGGGTGTCTTGTCTAGAGATCTAACAATAAGGAAATATCTTTCATGTTGAAAGAGGACTGGAGTACTCTCGGACTGTGAGGGGAACCATGATATATCTTTGTGTTCTTTACTTTTCCGCATTTACCGCTTTCATCACTAGTCATAAACCAGAAAAGAAAGGAACACATTTGTAAACTCATGCACTAAACCAGAAAAATAATATCCATCATCACTAAAACGGTAAAACTATTAAAGTACCTAATTCACCCCCCCCCCCTCTTAGGCGCACTCTTATACTTACAATTGGCATCAGAGCGGGTTATAGGTAACTTGTTCTTAAAAGTTTCAGAATGGCTTCCGCAAATCAAAATCCCATTTTCAGAGATGGTGGTAGTAACAACAAGCCTCCTCTATTTTGTGGTGAATATTTTGACTTTTGGAAAATACGCATGAAGGAAAATCTAGAAGCACAAGGAGAAGAAATATGGGATGCCGTCGAGAATGGTCCATTTATCCCTATAACACTAATCAATGGTGCTGGCTCATCAAAGCCTAAGGCTGCATGGGAAGAAGATGATAAGAAGAAGGTTCTCTATGATAAAAAGGAAATAAATCTTCTTCAAGGTGCACTTAGCATGGATGGATTCTTCCGTGTCTCGGCATGCAAAACAACAAAAGAAATATGGGATACCTTGGTAGAAACTCATGAAGGAACCGCTGAAGTTAAAAGATCGAGATTAAATACTCTGAGTCAAGAATACAAACCATTCAGAATGCAGCCCCGAGAATCAATCCTCGACTTGCAGAAAAGATTTGTACACTTGACAAATCATTTGAAAGCACTCGGTAAGACTTTAACTAATGATGAACTTAATCTTAAAGTGCTTATATCTTTATCCAGGGAATGGCAACCAAAAGTGACAGCAATATCCGAGAAGAAGAATCTATCCACAATGACTTCCGCCACTTTGTTTGGAAAACTTCAAGAATATGAGACGGAACTTGCAAGACTTGAAAATCATGAAATCCAAGTAAAAGATTCAAAAGATATTTATTTAAATACAAGGATAAAAAATCATGATAGAAATCAAGAGGATGAATCCACTAGTAGTGAAGATGATGATCTCATCAGAAAGATTGAAAAGGTTCTACGAAAAGAAAGAAAAAGGGAAGCACCAACAAGGAAGGTTATAAGCTTTGAATGTGGAGAAAAGGGACATGTTAAAAGTGAATGTCCTACACTTGAAAAGAAGAAGAAATACTTCAAGAGAAATAAAGATAAGAAGTCAAATAAAGCATATATAGCATGGGAAAGTTCATCTTCCGATTCCAAAAACAATCAACATGTTAATCTTGCATTGTTGGCCTCACACCATTCTGATAGTGAAGATGACGAGGTTAGTAATGAATTTTATATTTTTGATAGTGATGCACAAGGTATTATAGATGAACTATTAAATGAATGCAAAATTCTGTACAAAACTATTTCATCTCAAAAGAAACAAATTTCATCTTTAGAAGAAAAATGTGAGTCTATGGAAAAAGATCTCAAAGATGAAAAACAAAAATTTAGTGAGCAAAAACAAAATTTTGTATGCAAAAATTGTGAATCACTCTCTTCCCAAATTGTCCAATTAAAAAGAGTTATTGAAAGATATGAAAAAGGTCAAATTAGATTGGAAGGTGTTCTTAGCCAACAAAGATATTCCAATGATAAAAGTGGACTTGGATATTCAAAGTTTTCAAAACCAAGTTCTAATAAAACTATCTTTGTTAAAGCTAGTGACCAATCATCCAAAGAGAAAGTGAACAAATCTAAAGTATTTCATCAATATCCTAAAAATAAAATATTTGTTAAGAAGAAATCTTACCCTTCTAGATATAGAAGTAACTTTGAACCTACTTGTTTTTATTATGGTATTGTTGGCCATACACCTAATGCTTGCTATGTTAGAAACTTTAGTGTAGCAAGTGGGCATTATGTGTGGGTTAAGAAGGGAACTAACTATGATGGACCCAAAGCACATTGGGTATCAAATCAAACTTAATTTGTTTTGTAGGTTTGCTTGAGGACCACTTTAAATCTATGATGTTTTGATAACTGGTGGATCTAAGCATTTGATGGAAGATCTACACTATCTTTCAAATCTAGTTCAAGTCCAAGGATTATTTCACATATGGGAAATACCTTAAAGGAATAATTCTTGGCATTGGCAAAGTTGATACACTAACTTTCATATCCATTGAAGATGTACTTCATGTTAAAGAACAAAAGACAACTTCTAAGTACAAGTCAACTTTGTGACAAAGGCTTCAACATCATGTTCTCAAAAGATGAACGATTTATGAAGTCACTCTTAAGGTGAAACTCATTGCCCAAAGAAAGATGCAAATTCTCTATGCTTCAAGGGAGAAATTTGACCAAGAGGGAGTTATCAAAGTTAGGGGGAGCATTCACATAAGAGTTTCTCATTGTTTCTAAAAGAGTCAAGCATCTTCAACATAATGTTTTGATGAATACAACTACTATGTGCATTTATCAAAGGATGATAAAAAGCATCATGAAGCAATATGGCTATGGTTAAGCTTTCAATATTATTATATGTATTTTGTCCATTTTTATGCATCTTTCCCTTCTTTTTGATAATGTCAAAGGGGGAGAAGGATGTTATACTTTATACTTGTATATTTTCTTGTCTTAAATTTTTAAGGTACTCTTCAACCAATATGAACAAATTCAAAGGACTCCAACCTTCTCATACAAAGGGGGAGTTATGCATCTTAGGGGGAGAAGTCTCTTTCCGGAAATTACAACGCATCAAGCAAGATCGTTTGTCATCATCAAAAAGGGGGAGAATGTAAAAGCAATCTTCTTAAATGAACTTTTGTTTTGATGAAGACAAACCATGATTGACAAAGAAGGCAAAGATTGTTGACTCAGCTAAAAGCATCTGTGAATAAAGTCTTCAGTTCAAGCACTTAGAAAAATTTCAAGGTATAATGATAATACTTACCTTGAACTTAAGACATAGATGCTCAATGGTAAAAAGAAATATTTTATATTGTCCAAACCTTTACTCAAGTTTTTCTAAACTAAAAATCATTTTTCACTTGAGTGCAATCGATTTGCATATTAGTGCAACCGATTGCATGCTTCAATTTTTCAAATCTTTTGCTACTGTTTCTAAGTGTAATCAATTTGCATGTTTATGCAATCGATTGCACTCAATCAATTTTTTCTACTGACTTCACATGCAATCAATTTACACTCTTGTGCAATCGATTGAACACTCAAAACTTTTGAAATTCTAGCTGTTGAAACCCCGTGCAATCGATTTACACAAAGGGTGCAATCGATTGCATGCTGCACGATTTTGAAAAACAACAACTTTTCACATGCCTGTTCATAACACCATTTCATGGAAACCTTTCACTCAATCTTGGAAATTGTTCATGATTCATTTACAGAAATTTATGTTGTTTCAAAAAGGTTCTATGAACATATAAATACTCATTTTCAAAATCATTTTTTGCACCTCTTCCAAATATATTTTCTGAATTTTCAAATATCAAACTCAAGCTTTTCTTCACTTTCATACACAAAGTTTTTCTGCACACTTTCACATATTGTCAAACAGAAAACTTTGAGCATTATATATCTTGAGTCATTGTATACTATTTTCATTGGAAGAGAAGATCAATTCATTGATAAAATCACTCGTAGTGATTATTACACTACAAACTCACTCAAATCAAATATTGCTATATACTTGCTTATTTTTCAAGATTGTTGAAAATAAGTTCAAGTGGTTTTGAAATCTTGTTTTTCCAGGATTGTTGGATACAAGTAAGGTCACCTTGAGAGGATTGTTCTCATTGTTTACATAGTGAAAATCCAAGAGGATTGTTCTTGGTCCAAGAGGATTGTTCTTGGTGGTTTTATTGGTTAGAGTCTTGTATAGAAGGACTAGGGTGTCTTGTATAGAGATCTAACAATAAGGAAATCTCTTTCATGTTGAAAGAGGACTGGAGTACTCTCGAACTGTGAGGGGAACCAGGATACATCTTTGTGTTCTTTACTTTTCCGCATTTACCGCTTTCATCACTAGTCATAAACCAGAAAAGAAAGGAACACATTTGTAAACTCATGCACTAAACCAGAAAAATAATATTCATCATCACTAAAACGGTAAAACTATTAAAGTACCTAATTCACCCTCTCTTAGGCGCACTCTTATACTTACAACTAATCAATTATAAAGCATTCCTAGCTAAAATATTTTCTTTTTTGCAAGGCATAATCATTTAACTTCGTAGGCTAATCGATTAGAGATCATCCAAAGCCCATGAATAATTTTCTTTTTTAGCCAAATTTTTTTCGTATATGAAGGATTCTTACGCTCACTTCTAAAGTACAAATTTTATGATTTACGACTCTCTTTTCTCACATATACCAAAAAATATTATTCACTATATATTACTTTAGTGATGAAGTAGTGAAATGCTTATATGAGAGTTATGTAATTTTGTTGTTGTGATGATATTGTAATTCAAGAGCATAAAGCTAAAACTGGTAAAAAGCTTGGTATAAGGAAGGTTGTCGGGATGATCCTAATGTAAAATCTCAAGCTTTTATTAGTGAAAATCTCAAGGAAAAACTCTTGGGGACTGGATTAGATCGTGTGATTTAAGGTCGATTTTCAATATAAATCCTGGTGAGATCTTTCTATATCTATCTCTTATTTTCTAGTATTTTATTTTCACACCAGAACCTTTATTCTTTTTTATGAGGTTTGATATATCTCCATGTTGATTACCATGATCTAAGATATTGAGAGGTTAAACCACTGGTGACCTTTAAGTTTTCACTTGAAAGTCGTTGAATTATATTGTTGAATTTAAACATATATATTGATCTTCAAGAGAATGGATTGATCCAGAAGGATAGCTTCATTAACCATCTTTTATATCTTTGGCTGCTTGAGCTATTTTTAGCAGTTGCTTGACTTCAAGTGTTGTCATCATCAAAACTAAGAAACTACTATTTGATTTGCATATTTGCTATGCATAGACTTCACCATCTTGAATCACTTCTTGATTACATCTGCAAGTACATAGATCAATGACCTCCCTCTTGTTAATGATGACAACACATCTCTTAGATATGTGATAAAAGATAAAACAAATAAATAAATTTTAGATAGACATTACTACAAAATGCGCATACAACAACGCCTAAGTCACTATGGTTCTTCCAAACACTATGGTGACATCTCTAAACTTAGGCGCTAACATTTTCTTATTTATTAATTAAAAATTGTTAGGATATAATAACAGTTGATGACCTCACTGTGGTGATATAACCAAGATTTCATGGGCTCGAACCTCAACGCTATCAGATATTTTATTTCTTTAATGGTAAGACGTGTCTTTTCTTTTTTATTTATTTTTAAATAAAAATAAAAGAGATATCACTATTGTTGTTTTGTACAACCGTTATGATATATTTTGTGAAATTGTTTCTCACTATGGTTGAACTTTGCAACCGTTGTGAAATTGTTTATCACAAAATAAAAAGATAGCAGGTACTTTATTTTGTTCATAACACACAAGGGTTCCCTAGCGAACGAGACGACATGGATAACAAAATCTTCATCATCCTCTTCGAATATCATTTATGGAAGGAAAATCTTCACCATCCTCTTCGAATATCATTTCTGGTAAGTCAGCATTCTCTTTGTCTTACGCTTATGAATGTTTAGGTTTACCGCATATGTTAATGTTCTTATGAATCATTAATGTGTTTTTATGTTTAGGGTTACCTCGTTCATGATCATATGATGAAAGCTGATATATTATTGTAAATTAGAAAGCTCTAGATTTTGTATGAATCATTAATATGGTTTTATGAATCATTTTGTGTGAATCATTAATGTGGTTTTGTGAATCATTAGTGTATATTAGTGTAGATTAGAAAGCCTTGGATTTTGTTCTTATGAATCGTTTTGGTTTTATTCAGATTTTGTATATGAGAAAGTCCTATACTATACATCATACTAAGAGTTAAGATGGCAGAAATTGAAAAAAATTAAGAAACACTTTTAGAACTTTTCATTAAATAATCATATCTAAATCCTCTTTGTGATGCGGTGGGAAGAACTGACTGTTTTTTGGAATGCTGGTTCGCGTTTTGCGTTTATGTTCGCAAAATGTCGCGGTAAGAAAGAGTCGCCACCGACTTTTATTTTATCCAACAAGGAAAGGAAAAAAGCACAGAAAAATTCCTTTTTCGAGATATTTCTCGGGTTCGGGGGGTAGATTATAGAAAGGGAAGGTATTAACACCCTTTCTATCTGTGGTTATCCACGGGCTCTTAGGTACTTGCTCAAATGTTTTCAAAATTGCTTTCTTTGTGCTTGTGGGTTTGAAAAAGTTTTTTTGTTTGAAAATTTCGATTTAACTCTTGCTTCTGTCCTCAAGAGTGTAGTGAAGTGTTTTGAAAACTTTGTTCGAAAAG
Organism: Vicia faba; assembly: GCA_948472305.1. Classification (NCBI taxonomy): domain Eukaryota; kingdom Viridiplantae; phylum Streptophyta; class Magnoliopsida; order Fabales; family Fabaceae; genus Vicia; species Vicia faba. The sequence goes on along the minus strand of OX451737.1, from coordinate 1,694,289,103 downwards.
GAGTGTAAGTGTAAAAAAGATTTTGTTTTTTGAAAGAGCAAGTATCTAAGATCCATCTACCTACTCGAAAAAGGAATCGTTCTATGCTAATTTCCTTTAGACAATGCTATCCCACTATTAATGAATAGGTAGCATCGTCGTTGGAGTTTGAGGGTCAATTCGAATGAGGGACATGCGGTCACTAAAAAAATGTTAGGATGCCTTAGCGGTAACCCTAATATCTTAGATCATTTGTTTGAGGCAACAATATCCGAGGCAACCATTTCGAGGCGACTATGATCTTTAGACAAGAGGGCGACCTCTAAAACTACATATACTCAATGACCGCGTACGAAGGCAACCAAGTGGGGGGTACCCTAAGAGTGCGCATGTGCGAGTGTGTCGTTTTAAGTTTATTTTTATCTTTGTACATGTGAAGGGTGATCTAATTTGATTTTAAGATTAGCATTCAGTCTGGTCATGCAAACCCTATTATCAAACATCTAGCAGTCATAATTTGCGAAAGTAAAATGCGGAATTTAAATTACAAGGCGTCGGGTATTTACATCACCAAAGACAAACCCTTTTGAAAAATAAAATAAAGTGATAAAAATAATTAAATGTCCTATTTAACTATTACAATCCGGAAGCAGGTACATTATTGGATAAAAATAAATACAACGTGCGGGAAATTAAGTCGAATGCGAATTTTAGGGTTTTGACCCTTTTGAAGAAAACATGTCTTTTTTGGTTTTTGTTGTTTTTAAATTAAGAAAGAAATTAAACCTAAATTAATTACTAAATTAAATTAAATAAATTAATTAATGAAAAAAAAATTATGACATATTTTTGGTTTTTTTGATATTTTAAGAAAGAAATAAATTTAATTAAATTAGTAGTTAAAACCTAATTAAATCTAATTAATTTTAATTATTTACGAAATAAATTAAAGTTTTCTAATTAAAAACCTAATCAATTAACAAGTTTATTAATAAAAATAAAGGTTTTAAAATTTGATTGAATAAAAAATATTTTTGTGATTTTTATTTGATAAAAAAAGGAATTTTGATTGGATAGAAAAATTAAATAGAAAAATAAAAACAATTAATCAAGACAAAATAAATAAAGAGAGGGGAGTGTTGGGCCTGATTTAAGGGTGCTGGTAGCAATTTGAAAGCCCATTAGTGCTGGCCTTTTTTGACTTTTTTGGATCTGGTGGGGGCGCATTGACTTGACTCCATATGGACCTCCAATCATTGACCACCAGATCTGGCCTTTGGCCATCTGGCATTTGGATGGGAGAGGGAGCAGGGTGTACTGCAAGCCAGCGTATGCATGTGATAACCTACAAACAAAAATCATTGAGAAAGTGGGGGACCTGGGATTCGAACCCAGGTCCTGAGGGTAATGCACATGCTATGTCCACCACTACGCCAAGCTGTTTCAATTGATATTATAATACAAAGAATTAATAATATAATAAAACAACTCCAATGCCAGAAAAAACAAAAAAGGGCGCATGATGTTTGAATGGTCCAGCAATGGGATGCCACGCATCATCCCCAACCTCTCGTCCGTGGCTAAAAGGTCACATATCTATACCAACGGACAGAAGTCCGTAGCTATAAGCAAGTCCACCTCCAAAATCCTGTACAGGCCACAAAAATGATTTCCAAAGGCATAGTCATGTTCGCCTCAACCTCCCGGTCATAACCATACCCTTCATGGAGGTCAATTGTTCCTGAAACAAAAACTCCCAAAAACTCCAAGCAAAACCTAGCTATGGCGAATTGCAATACAGACCATATAAATGAAATTAAATGATGCAAAAAGTTTGAACATGTTCTTGTGATCACGAATATGCCATTAATTTTCTCAAATGATGCAAGAACAAACCAAATCGGATTCAAGAACAGGGGTCATTTTCGTGAGACTTACAGCGCGTATAGAGGTCTGAGAATGCGTGGTTTTGATCCAGGTAGCTTGTGTGAATTCCCAGGAAGCGATTGGAACAAGTCTCGTGTCCTGAAACTGCCTTTAACCCTGATTTTGATCTCTCATCTCATTTTGATATTCCATGCTCAAGTTATAAGCTTTGGAAAAAAAGGTATTTTTGTTGACTTTCAAAAATGACCTATAATGTCCAAATTCATAACTTCTTGTGAGTGTATTTTTTGAACTTGGGGTATGAATATGGATTGTAGGAAATTGCATCCTATTCAAAATAAGATTTGGATGGGTCATTTCTCATAAAGTATGAGAAAGTTATGCCTTGTCAAAGTTGAGTTGACTTTTCCTACAAAACCCTAATTTAGCAACTTTGGAATCATGATGAATTTTGAGCAATCCTTGATGAATCATGATCAACCCTTGATAAAATGCTGAAATATACTTCAAAATTAGAATGTTGACAAAAAATATTGAAGTTTGACTGTATGTAGGTCACAGTTGACTTTTGCCCTAGCACAGTCGATTTTTGGATCCTTTGGGCAATTGACTGGGTAAACTTCCTCTGCAAGGCTTGAAATTTGACATGGATGATGTTGAGAGCATATAAGGACATTGGTGAGCACTTGAGGTCATTTGGACTCAAGGACCTTGATGCAACACAAAACCCTAATTTGGGGTTGACTGCCTTAGGAGATAGCTTATCTGTCCAACTCTTGAGCAAACTTGGGCAACTTGGAGATTTTTCTTGCAATGTCTTGAGAAATATGAGAGTGAAAATTTTAGCTTACAACAGCTGCCCCTGTTCAATCTTCTTAAACCTGAGGATGTAGATTGGCTTTCATGCCTTTCGTGATCCGAAGGTGGAAGGTGATTGAACACTAGAGTGCCCAGAAATTTGCACTCGCATGAAGTGGTATCAGCCTTGTGATGTTGGGAATGGGCTTACAGATGCCATTTGGAGGTTGCTGGCAGGAGGATGGGCTTAAAGATGCCATCTGCAGGAGTGTCGATCGCATAAGATATTCCTTAGCGAGAACTTATATACCTGTTATTGTAGAAGATTCCGCTGGGGAAGTCTAATTTTTGTTGAGATTTAGGAACTTGCCTGTACTTCAACTGAGAGAACATCTCTGCTGAGTTTTAAGAACTTGTCCATAATTCAACTGGGGGGAAACATCTTCATCGAGATTTAAGAACTTGCCCGTAATTCAACTGAGAAAACTCTGCTGAGATTTAGGAATGGTCTGTAATTCGATGGAGAAACTTGTCGAGATTTAGAACCTTATCTGTAATTCAACTGAGGATAATTCTGTTGAGATTTAAGAATTGGTCAGTAGTTCGACTGAGGGAAACATCTTCATCGAGATTTAGGACTTGTCTGTAATTCAACGGAGGATAATTCTGTTGAGATTTAAGAACTGTCAGTAATTCGACAGAGGAACTTTGTCGAGATTTAGAACCTTATCTATAATTCAACTGAGGATAATTCAGTTGAGATTTAAGAACCGGCCAGTACTTCGACTGAGGGAAACATCTTCATCGAAATTTAGGACTTGTCTGTAATTCAACGGAGGATAATTCTGTTGAGATTTAAGAACTGTCAGTAATTCGATGGAGGAACTTTGTCGAGATTTAGAACCTTATCTGTAATTCAACTGAGGATAATTCGGTTGAGATTTAAGAATCGGTCAGTACTTCGGCTGAGGGAAACATCTTCATCGAGATTTAGGACTTGTCTGTAATTCAACGGAGGATAATTCTGTTGAGATTTAAGAACTGTCAGTAATTCGACGGAGGAACTTTGTCGAGATTTAGAACCTTATCTATAATTCAACTGAGGATAATTCGGTTGAGATTTAAGAACCGGTCAGTACTTCGACTGAGGGAAACATCTTCATCGAGATTTAAGACTTATCTGTAATTCAACGGAGGATAATTCTGTTGAGATTTAAGAACTATCAGTAATTCGACGGAGGAACTTTGTCGAGATTTAGAACTTTATCTGTAATTCAACTGAGGATAATTTAGTTGAGATTTAAGAACCGGTCAGTACTTCAACTGAGGGAAACATCTTCATCGAGATTTAGGACTTGTCTGTAATTCGACGGAGGAACTTGTCGAGATTTAGGACCTTGTCTGTAATTCAACTGAGAAAAACTCTGTTGAGATTTAAGAACTTGTTAGTAATTCGACTTTGGTAAAAGCTTCATAGCTTTGAATTTTGTGAGAACTTAACCGCATCCTTCCTGAAAGGTAAAGGTTAGTTGTATGTAATGCATGATATGTCTTAGGCAATCATGTTCTCAAAATAAATGAGATTGTGTTGTATGATGCGTATATGCATGTGTCATGATGTATGAAAGTGTGATGTTTTCAGCTGGGGGAAATAAATCCCGGATAGCTGCTTGAGAAAAGAGTTGAATTCTTCGTTTCCGCCGGGGATAGCGAATGAAGATGATTATGAGAATAAACCTGCAAGAGAGGATAACTCCGTTGGGGAATAAACTGATGAGGAGATTACTCTGTGGGGAAGAGATGCTCTGTAGAGAATTCCACCGATAAATTCCACTGGGGATGAATTACCGTTGCTGGTGATACTGAATCCTGTTGGGGATTGAATTCTTGTTTGTGAAAGGAAAGAACTCCACTAGGGATGATCTTTCAGTTGCGACTTCACTGGGGATAACATTTTAGACTCTAATGGGGATAATCCTTTGAGCTCTGCTGGGGACAATCTTCCAAAGTCTACTGGGGATGATTCTCCAAACTCCACTGGGGAAGTTTCTTCAGACTGCGCTGGGAAAAATTTTAAACTCCACTAGGGATATTTTGTATTCTGCCGGGGAATATTCTTATACTCCGCTGGGGAATATTAAGATCTTTCAGTGCTGATGGTGAATAAACTCTGCTTGGGGAGAATATTACCGATTTATTTACAGTTGCAAGTCTCAGCTGGGGAAAGCTATCATTACTGTCTTTTCTTACTCTGCGGAGAGTGAAAGTGCCTTAGCCATATTCTTCACCTGAATCTACCTTTGTACCTGGGGGATAAAGCATCCGTAAAGCTTGGACAATTCTTATTGCCCCTGTTTCTGATATTACAAGTAACCAACCGTCTTTTATTTTTCATGTAAATTTTTATGAGTAGCGATTAATGTCAAATGCATATAACAGAAATGAACATTGGACGTTCTTTGCAAAACAAAAACAGATAAAGGAAAAACAGTTTGAAATTTTTCTGAAAATGAATTGTATTGATTTTGAAGTTTGGCCTGTAAATAGGCGTTTTTGTACAAGAGGCTGACGTCCTAGTAAGAGAACCCCGCTGAATAATAGAATTTACACAATTTGTGAAAAACTAAACAAAACAGCTATGTGAATAATCCCACTGGGTTCCAACTCTGCTATTGCCTTTATGTCCTCGAGCATCTCATCACTTTGCTACTTGGTTGAAGGTAAATCATATTGACTGGTGCCGTCCATGCTTGATAGTCGATACCGAAGTCTGGTTGCAAGGTGATCCAATGAGACATAGTGTCACGCTCTGATCCCTAATTTTTGCCTGGACCGCCCTTTCGGGTTTTCAGTCCACCGGGATACCCTTTTTTCCCCAAGCCGCCTTTTCAGGTTTTCGACTTGCCGGGTGTACAGTTTTTTTTCATTTTAATCCCTTATTTTTGCCCGAACCCTTTTGGTTCGCCGGGAAGCCCTTATTTTTTCCTAGGCCAGTCAACCTAGCGGGTCTTTGATCATGCGTAGTATCTTTTCACTATGTCTGCATTGACGGGGTAAGGAAGGTCGTCATCATCCATGGTGGTTAGAATCATAGCTCCTCCTGAGAAAATGTTCTTAACCACAAATGGCCCTTCGTAAGTAGGGGTCCATTTTCCCCTGGGATCACCTTGAGGTAAGATAATGCGCTTGATTACCAGATCCCCAACTTGATACTCTTGTCGTCTAACTTTCTTGTCAAATGCCTTGATCATCCGTTTTTGATACGTCTGACCATGACAAATAGCGGTAAGTCTCTTTTCGTCGATTAAGTTTAGCTGATCAAGTCGGGTCTGAATCCAGTCATCTTCGCTTAAACCTGCATCCTTCATAATCCAAAGAGAGGGTATTTGAACTTCAATGGGAAAGACTGCCTCCATGCCATATACCAAGGAATAGGGTGTTGCCCCTGTTGACGTCCGCGCTGAGGTACGGTACCCATGAAGAGCAAACGGTAGCATCTCGTGCCAATCTTTGTATGTCACTGTCATCTTCTGCACAATCTTCTTGATGTTCTTATTGGCCGCTTCAACAACCCCATTCATCTTCGGCCGGTAAGGTGAAGAGTTATGATGCTGTATCTTGAACTGCTTGCAGAGTTCAGTGATCATCTTATTATTGAGATTTGTACCATTGTCCATAATGATCCTCTCTGGTACACTGTATCGATAGATCAGATTGTGCCGAATGAACCGTGCCACGATGTTCTTGGTTACAGTAGTGAAGGAAGCTACTTCAACCCACTTCGTAAAGTAATCAATTGCTACCAGGATGAAGCGATGCCCATTGGACGCTGTAGGTCTGATCTCGCTGATCATATCAATGCCCCACATTGCAAAAGGCCACGGAGTTGTCAAGACGTTCAGAGGTACTGGAGGTATGTGCACCTTATCAGCATAAACTTGGAACTTGTGACAGGTCCGAGAATGTTGATAACAGTCGACTTCCATAGTGGACCAATAATATCCTGCCCGTAGGATCTTCTTTGTTGTGGTATGTCCACTGGAATGAGTTCCGAAAGTACCTTCATGTAAATCTACCATGATCCTTTCTGCTTCATTCTTATCGACACATCGCAGTAAGGTTGAATCATGGTTACGCTTATAAAGGATGTCATTACTGATGAAGAACTTTGCCGTGAACCTTCTCAGGAACTTCTTATCATTAACAGATGCACCCTCGGGGTATTCCTGAGCTTCAAGATACCTCTTCACCTCATGAAACCAGGGTTTATCTGCTGCCTCTTCAGTCTCAATGTCACAACAATGGGCAGGTTCGTCTAACCTTTCAATGGTAATCCGGGGAGCTTCGTTGTCCCAATTGACCTTGAACATAGAAGACATCGTAGCCACCGCGTCCGCTAACTGATTCTCCTCTCTCAGGAAGTGTTCAAAGGTTATCTCCTCGAAATGCGGAAGCAACGTCAATATATACTCCTTGTAAGGAATAAGATTTGGGTGTTTCGTATCCCACTCGCCTTTGATCTGACTGGTCACGAGAGCGGAATCTCCGAAAACACTTAGAAACTTAATCCTTAGGTCAATTGCTACTCGAAGACCCATGATGCACGCTTCATACTCTGCCATATTGTTGGTGCAGTTGAAACATAGTCGGGCGGTAAACGGAGTATGAGAGCCTTTAGGAGATATGATCATGGTGCCAATGCCATTACCCAAAGAGTTCGAAGCTCCATCAAAGTACATAGACCATCGGGATCCTTCCTCAGGTCCTTCATCCGGCCCAGGTTCTTCATAATCGGTTACCAACATGATATTCTCATCCGGAAATTCAAAGTTCATAGACTGGTAATAGTCCACTACCTGATGTGCTGAGTGGTCTGCCAACACGCTTCCCTTAATTGCCTTTTGGGTCGTATATTGGATGTCATACTCAGTCAAGATCATCTTCCATCTTGCAATTCTTCTGGATAAGGCAGGTTTCTCGAAGATATACTTGATTGGATCCATCTTTGATATCAATAGAGTAGTGTGAGTCAGCATATACTGTCTTAGCCGGCGAGCAGCCCATGCCAAAGCGCAGCAAGTTTTCTCGAGCAGTGAGTAACGGGTCTCACAGTAGGTAAACTTTTTGCTAAGATAATAAATAGCATGCTCTTTTCGGCCAGACTTGTCATGCTGCCCCAGCACGCACCCTATTGAGTTATCGAGTACTGTCAAGTATAAGATCAAAGGTCTCCCTTCAACTGGAGGCATCAGAATGGGTGGCTCTTGGAGATATTCCTTGATCCTTTCGAAAGTGGCATGACATTCATCATTCCATCTTACCACTTGATCTTTCTTCAGTAGCTTGAAGATCGGCTCACAGGTAGCAGTCAAGTGCGAGATGAATCGGGCAATATAGTTCAGACGTCCAAGAAAGCCTCTGACTTCTTTTTCTGTTCGGGGAGCTGGCATGTCCTGTATAGCCTTCACCTTTGCATGGTCCACTTGAATACCTTTGTCACTTACAACGAAACCCAGCAGTTTGCCAGATCTCACCCCGAAGGTGCACTTGTTCGGGTTTAACCTCAGCTTGTACAACTTCAACCTGTCAAATAACTTTTGAAGGTGGTCCAAATGTTCTTCTTCAGTTTGGGATCTTGCAATCATGTCGTCGACGTATACCTCAATCTCATGATGGATCATGTCATGGAATAGAGCGACCATGGCGCACTGATACGTTGCCCTAGCATTCTTCAGTCCAAAAGGCATGACCTTGTAGCAAAAGGTACCCCATTGAGTAACAAAGGTTGTTTTCTCCATGTCTTCGGGAGCCATCTTAATCTGATTATAACCGGAGAAGCCATCCATAAAGGAGAAGACCTTATGCTGTGCGATGTTGTCAACCAGAACGTTGATATGAGGTAGAGGGAAATCATCCCTGGGGCTCGCCCTGTTCAAATCCCTATAGTCAACACACATATGAACCTTACCATCCTTATTCGGCACAGGAACCACATTGGCCACCCACTGTGGGTAAGAAGTAACTGCTAGAAAACCGGCATCAAACAGTTTCATCACTTCAGGCTTGATTTTCTCAGACATCTCCGGGCGCATTCGGCGGACCTTCTGTTTCATTGGAGGACAGTCTTCCTTGGTAGGCAGGCGGTGAACCACAATGTCGGTATCCAACCCAGACATATCTTCATAAGACCAGGAAAAGATCTCAACATAGTCTCACAGCATCTAAATCAACCGTTGTTTGACGCTAGGCTCCAGATTTGCACCGATCTTGACCTCTTTCTTGTCTACCTCTGTACCCAGATTTACTGTTTCCACAGGCTCCTCATGCGGCTGTGTGGCCCTCTCTTCCTAAAGTAGCAGTCTAGCAAGTTCACCAGGCACTTCGCAATCATCTTCACCTTCGTCTTCGACTAAGTTGATCGGACTTTCAAAGTCATAACTGGCAGTAGTAGAGTCATTACCAGTGAGATCCAGAGTGGATGTAGATCTGTATATGTGAGTGTGTGTAAAATAGTTGTTTTGCAATATATAATAAAAGAAAAATAAAGAGCGCAAAATTTAAAATGCAAGAAACTTCCAATGCTTTTATTAATGATATATTTAGATGACACACATAAAGCCCTCACAAATAAAGCCACGGTGCCCCGGGTAAGACACCGTGCCATAAAGTTTAAAAATTGTCTGTTACAAATTCAAAACAAAAGTCTCATTACTGGGTAATAAAAGAGATTGGGACGAAATCCTTTATCGTCCAATTGCTTAGTCCACCACCGGTAGTTGGGTAGATCTAACTGTCAAACTCAGACTCTTCAACATCGTCTTCAATGGCATTCACTCCTGAACTGCTGATGAACAGGGGAGGTCTTCCGATTCATGCACTTCGAACAACCCTTTGAGCTTCTGCAGTGAAACCCAAACCAAATTTGTTAGTCTTGTGTGCAAAATCAGGGAGTTGACCCCAATTTGCACACCCACCTTTCTTGACAACAGCCCGGGCATCCTTGAAGGAAGCCATCTTCATTGGAGGATCTTCAGTAATAGTTTCAGCTGACGCCAACGTCTGGGGAACCTCTTCAAAATGCTGGAATGGGGTCTCAATGAACTCCCCGTCCATCTCTACATATCTAAAAGAGTTGAGGTGGCTCACCATGTACTCCTCCTCTCCCCGTACCGTAACAATTTTCCCTTTGACCGGGTACTTCAGCATCTGGTGAAGCGTAGACGTTATTGCCCCAGCTTTGTGGATCCACGAGCGACCCAGCAAACAAGAATAAGATGGCCGAATATCCATCACATAGAATGTAGATGCAAAAACCTGAGAACCAACCTTAATCGGAATATCCACTTCTCCGTGTACCATTCTCTTGGACCCATCAAAAGCCCTGACTACAATGTTACTTGGTTTCAGCTCCAACCCTTCACAGTCTAACCGATCTAGAGCTTTCTTGGGTAACACATTCAACGAAGACCCAGTATCCACCAATACGTGAGCAAGAGTAGTGCCCCTGCACTCAATGGAGACATGCAGGGCGTCATTGTGATTCTTCCCCTTAGCAGTCAAGTCGGCGTCGGAGAAACCCAACCCATTATCAGCAGTTAAACATGCCACACAGTCTTTGAACTGGTCAGCAGATGTTTCCTAGGGTACGTGTGCAGTTTTCAGGAAGGAAATCAGAGCCTTGGCATGGGCTTCTGAGCAAAGCAACAGAGAGAACATAGAGATTTTGGACGGGGTTTTCCCCAACTGCTCGACCATATTGTAGTCGCTCTTTTTGATGATCTTTAAAATTTCCTCCATCTCTTGTCTAGAGGCTTCAACAGTAATTGTCTTCGGAGCCTCCGTCTGGGCAGGCTCACTGGTGGTCCCTTTGCCCCGAGCATCAGATGACTCGGCGACAAGGGTAATAATTGGAACTTGAACAGGGACAATAGTAGGTGTACTGACAGGTGTAATAACAACAGGCTTCCGGACAGTTGGCGCAGAGATCTCAGGGGAGAAAAGTCTTCCGCTGCGGATGACTTTACTAGATCCAACAATATTGCTGACGTCAGTATCAGCATTCAAATCTTGTTTAACTCCGTGATAATACACGTCAGCCCCGTAGTGCCATGGGACAACTTTATTTGATGTATAGGGGATAGGCCCAGGAATGGTGATGATCAAGGGAGCGATTCTTGGAACAGATGTAATTCTAACAGGCTTTCTCGAGGAAGCCTTGGAAGAATTGTCGAAAATGGTGATTATAGCAACTTCTTCAGTAGGAACCAAAGGAACAAAAGTCTTCTCAAACAAAATTTCTTTATTATCCATCAAGCGTTGGACACCAGACTTCAAAAGATGGCAACCGGTAGGTAGGATGACACACAGATGGCAACCTTCGCCACAGCCCGGAAATAAACCGGCTAACAGAAGGTTCTTCTTCATAGTCATCAAGGGAGTAACAATGTATTTCACAGAAACCACAAACGAGTCTTCATCTATAGCATTCACTCTATGCTTGGGCATAGGAGCAGTCACAACATTATGCCTTTCAGGCGCTTCGAACTCAATCTCTTTCGCATCAATCAAGTCTTGTACCATATTCTTCAAAACCCTGCAATCATTCGTATCATGCCTCAGGCTGTCGGAGTGAAAATCACAGCGGGCGTTAGGATTGTACATGGGTGATGTTGTATTGGGAGTCTTCGGGGCCTCCTTCGGAATCACCAAGTTGGTCTTCAATAACTGCGGCAGAATTTGAGATAAAGTCATGTTGAGCTGAGTGAACTGTCTTCGTGGTCTCTCGGCCCTTGGCTGATTGTTACGCTGAGGAGAAACATCAGGTCTTGATATAACAATCGCATTAACAACTTGGCGGTGTTCAAGTCTATTATGGCTTTTTGAACTGTAAACAACACTGGACTCCTTCTTAAAAGGCTTCTTCTCGGTGCCTAATGAAGCACCCTTCTGTATTTTACCGGATTTGATACTGACCTCAATCCTTTCCCCGATCATAATCAGCTATGTAAACCCGGATGAAGAACTTACAATCAAATGGTTGAAATACGGACCAGACAAGGTCCCCAGAAACATATCCACTAGCTCTCTATCAGCCAAGGGAGGTTGCACTCTGCCAGCAAGGTCCCTCCACTTCTGAGCGTAGTCTTTGAAACCTTCGCCCGCGCCCATAGACATACTATGGAGTTGGGTACGTGTGGGAGCGAGGTCGGCATTGTATTGGTACTGCTTGTAGAAAGTAGCAGCCAAATCCTCCCAATTACGGATACTAGCTCCTTCCAGCTGATAAAACCATTCAAGCTGAGTCCCTGAAAGACTGTCTTGAAAGAAGTGCATCCAGATATTCTTGTCGGTGGTGTATGGATGGATCTTCCTAACATACGAACAGAGGTGCAGCTTTAGGCAAGAAACCCCGTCATATTTAGAAAAGATCGGTTCTTTAAACTTGTGGGGAATTACCACCCCTGATGACAGACCCAAATCACCAAAATCCAGGCTAGGCACTTTCTGAACTTCCATCATGCTCAACCCGTCTTCCAGTTGTTTATATCTATCCTCAGCCAGAGGATACTGGTCTTCGTCAAAGTCAGTCTCGTTGTCTGAAACCACAGGGCTAGGAGCCCTCCTTTCTTCCTGATTATCTCCCCCTCTAGATGAGTGAGTCAAATCAACCTCTTCTCGCAAATTGTTTCCGAATCTGCGACCCATGTTCAGTAGGACCTTCTTCTTCTTCTTCTTCTTCTTCTTCTTCTTCTCTTTCAAGATAAGGGTCTTCAGATCTTGCTGACCCTTAGCCAAACTCATGAATAATTCCTGGAACTGGGCGTTTTGAGCTTGCAGAGCCTTGATTGCTTGTTCAGTTGATGTTTCAGAAGACATGATGCTGAAATAAATAGCGAAGAAGATGAGAAACCTGTAAGGGTACCTGTTATGAGGTGCATGGGAATGAAATGCGCATGATATGATTTCAAAGACTTTAGAGATTCAAATTCGTAACCCAAAAATGAAACACACTTTTATTAGTTAAACTTGAAATTCAACTGTTCAACAGATGCCTTTAAGGCGTTACAAGAAAGAAAAGCTGAAAAGTAAAGCAAAACTAGAAATAATCAAAAAGACAATCAGTGCTCCCATGGTCGTTTCCTGTCGGTGCGGACATGGTCATTGAGGATCCGCTCGTTCTCCAGCTTCCTTGTCAACTTTTGAATCTTCTGCTCTTGCTCGTGATACTTTTCTCTGTAAGTATCCCGCTCTTCTCTCAGCTGCATCCACGATCTCTTTAATTCCCCAATGTCAGTAGGCATGTATGGATGAAGGATGGTAGGAGGAACCCCTTCTTCATCAGCAACCTCAACAATGATAGGCAAGACGGCTTCATACGGCATTCCCAGCTTTTGGGCACGGATTCGAACCCATCAGAGATATGGCTCCATCGAAAGAGAAGTCTTCGCACCTAGCTCGTGCGGACCAGACCTGTGTACCCTATCCCAAGCTCTTATGAATCTGCGGCGTTGCTCGTCACTATCCCCTTGGAAGTCAAAGACAATGCTCGGCATCAGCAACTCGTGAGGTCCTTCCCTCCTAGCTCGCCCAAACTGGCGTAGGGCCAAACATGGATTATAAGTGATTCCTCCATGGGTTCCTAGCAGTGGAACATTGGGGTATTCCCCACAGCAATCAATAATAGCCACATCTTCCATGCCCTTAATAGTCCAAATGATGTCCATGTGAGAGAGGGACATAATCTTGTAGGCCCAGCCCATGCCTTCCTTGTTCTTCAAAACTGATTTGGGGAGGTGAGAAATAAACCACCTCGCCAACAATGGCGCACAACACATAAAGGTTCCCCACTTCCGAGCAGTACGGGCATAAAGAGAGTGAAGAATGTCACCCAAGAGAGTGGGCACAGGATTACCGGACATGAAAATATTCACTGCATTCACGTCGACGAAAGAATCTGAGTTAGGAAACAACACCAAACCATATATGAGAAGATCCAGAATGTCTTCAAATGCCTGGAAGTCTAGACTGTCCCAGAACTGATTAGCCTTACCAACCAAGAATTTAGTCAAGAATCCCTTTGTTCCACTACGAGTTTCCCAATTAGACATTACCTCAGCCTTTGTCAGATGGAGGGCTGAAGCAATCTCTTCCGGCCTAAGGACTTTCTTCCACCCTATGAACGGGGTCTGCTCCAGAATAGAGATACCAAGTGGATCAGAGAACTCTTCCAAGGTAGGGACCAACTGGTAGTCCGGAAAAGTAAAGCAATGGTACAGCGGATCAAAGAACTGGACTAAGACACTCATCATCTGTTCATCCATCTTAGAAATGACCAAACCAAGGAGGTTCCCATGTCTTCTGATAAAGGAGGAAGTATCTGAAACCTTTGAAACCAATTCCTTAAGCTGAGTGGGAACCTGGACAAAGTTGATCCGAATAGTGTTTCTACGCATGGGTGCCATGACCTACAAAACAGAACAAAGATTAATCCCTCCTGTCTTTGAAATAGGTTAGTACAATGCAAGATGCATGCAATGTCATGATGTCATGATGTCATGATAGAAAACACACCACAAGTATCCACAAATAGCAAACATGGTAAGGGCAAACAAGTCACACAGATAGCCCTTAGATTTCAGGATGGCAAGGAGCTTAGGTACTACCCTCTTTCAGTTCAGTTGGTTCAAACCTGTCCTAGAAATAGTAACCGGGTTCTAGAGGATCTCAATATCACTGACCACCCTCGATCGGTCATAATTCCAGTTTAGCAACCTTTTCTTGCAGCCGGAATCATCGCGAGAGTTTGGTCTCAATGAGTGTAGCATACTGCTACTGTTCTATGGCCAAGTTGGTCAATTATAGGTGCTAAGGTCAGTTGGTGCTTAATAACCCCTTAGAAGACCCATATTCTCCTCGTTGCGCTACAAGGGATATCGGTACAAACTAAAGTGCCACACCAACGTAGCTACTGCTTCAACCATATCGATATATGCCGTACAGTTCCCTCATAGTTTATTGCTACTTACCTAAAGGGTATCCCCCAGATCCGGGTTAGGATCTATAGTAACTCCGATACAAGCCCACAAAGATAAAGCATACAAGTCAAGCAATTGAAAACAATATGAACTATTCCTAAGGTACACCCCACTTATTAAGCCTCCCCAGAAGAGTCGCCAGTTCTGTGATGCGGTGGGAAGAATTGACTGTTTTTTGGAATGCTGGTTCGCGTTTTGTGTTTATGTTCGCAAAATGTCGCGATAAGAAAGAGTCGCCACAGACTTTTATTTTATCAAACAAGGAAAGGAAAAAAGCACAGAAAAATTCCTTTTTCGAGATATTTCTCGGGTTCGGGGGGTAGATTATAGAAAGGGAAGGTATTAGAACCCTTTCTATCTGTGGTTATCCACGGGCTCTTAGGTACTTGCTCAAATGTTTTCAAAATTGCTTTCTTTGTGCTTGTGGGTTTGAAAGAGTTTTTTTGTTTGAAAATTTCGATTTAACTCTTGCTTCTGTCCTCAAGAGTGTAGTGAAGTGTTTTGAAAACTTTGTTCGAAAAGGAGTGTAAGTGTAAAAAAGATTTTGTTTTTTGAAAGAGCAAGTATCTAAGAACCATCTACCTACTCGAAAAAGGAATTGTTTTATGCTAATTTCCTTTAGACAATGCTATCCCACTATTAATGAATAGGTAGCATCGTCGTTGGAGTTTGAGGGTCAATTCGAATGAGGGACATGCGGTCACTAAAGCAATGTTAGGACGCCTTAGCGGTAACCCTAATGCCTTAGATCATTTGTTTGAGGCAACAATATCCGAGGCAACCATTTCGAGGCGACTATGATCTTTAGACAAGAGGGCGACCTCTAAAACTACCTATACTTAATGACCGCGTACGAAGGCAACCAAGTGGGGGGGTACCCTAAGAGTGCGCATGTGCGAGTGTGTCATTTTCAGTTTATTTTTATCTTTGTACATGTGAAGGGTGATCTAATTTGATTTTAAGATTAGCATTCAGTCTTGTCATGCAAACCCTATTATCAAACATCTAGCAGTCATAATTTGCGAAAGTAAAATGCAGAATTTAAATTACAAGGCATCGGGTATTTACATCGCCAAAGAAAAACCCTTTTGAAAAATTAAATAAAGCGATAAAAATAATTAAATGTCCTATTTAACTATTACAATCCGGAAGCAGGTACATTATTGGATAAAAATAAATACAACGTGCGGGAAATTAAGTCGAATGCGAATTTTAGGGTTTTGACCCTTTTGAAGAAAACATGTCTTTTTTGGTTTTTGTTGTTTTTAAATTAAGAAAGAAATTAAACCTAAATTGATTACTAAATTAAATTAAATTAATTAATTAATGAAGAAAAAAAATTATGACATATTTTTGGTTTTTTTGATATTTTAAGAAAGAAAGAAATTTAATTAAATTAGTAGTTAAAACCTAATTAAATCTAATTAATTTTAATTATTTACGAAATAAATTAAAGTTTTCTAATTAAAAACCTAATCAATTAACAAGTTTATTAATAAAAATAAAGGTTTTAAAATTTGATTGAATAAAAAATATTTTTGTGATTTTTATTTGATAAAAAAAGGAATTTTGATTGGTTAGAAAAATTAAATAGAAAAATAAAAACCATTAATCAAGACAAAATAAATAAAGAGAGGGGAGTGTTGGGCCTGATTTAAGGGTGCTGGTAGTAATTTGAAAGCCCATTAGTGCTGGCCTTTTTTGACTTTTTTGGATCTGGTGGGGGCACATTGACTTGACTCCATATGGACCTCCAATCATTGACCACCAGATCTGGCCTTTGGCCATCTGACATTTGGATGGGAGAGGGAGCAGGGTGTACTGCAAGCCAGCGTATGCATGTGATAACCTGCAAATAAAAATCATTGAGAAAGTGGGGGACCTGGGATTCGAACCCAGGTCCTGAGGGTAATGCACATGGTATGTCCACCACTACGCCAAGTTGTTTCAATTGATATTATAATACAAAGAATTAATAATATAATAAAATAACTCCAATGCTAGAAAGAAAAAAAGGGCGCGTGATGTTTGAATGGTACAGTAATGGGATGCCACACATCATCCCCAACCTCTCGTCCGTGGCTAAAAGGTCACATATCTATACCAACGGACAGAAGTCCATAGCTATAAGCAAGTCCACCTCTAAAATCCTGTACAGGCCATAAAAATGATTTCCAAAGGCATAGTCATGTTCGTCTCAACCTCCCAGTCATAACCATACCCTTCATGGAGGTCAATTGTTCCTGAAACAAAAACTCCCAAAAACTCCAAGCAAAACCTAACTATGGCGAATTGAAATACAGACCATATAAATGAAATTAAATGATGCAAAAAGTTTGAACATGTTCTTGTGATCACGAATATGCCATTAATTTTCTCAAATGATGCAAGAACAAACCAAATCGAATTCAAGAACAGGGGTCGTTTTCGTGAGACTTACAGCGCGTATAGAGGTCTGAGAATGCGAGGTTTTGATCCAGGTAGCTTGTGTGAATGCCCAGGAAGCGATTGGAACAAGTCTCGTGTCCTGAAACTGCCTCTAACCCTGATTTTGATCTCTCACTTTTTTTGTGAATTTTTCAATTCTTGTTCTGCCTCTCTCAACACTTGCCAACCCCTATTTCGTGTGCTTTTGCTTCCTTATGTAATGTGTACTGCATTAGGGTAAGAAACATGGACCAAATCTCTCCATATCAATGCACATGAATTTGATTTGATCTCCATTTAAAACCTTCCAAATTTGCCTAATTCCAATCTTTTTGCACATGATTTGATTTGATACAAATTTGATGATGATAATTGCTGAATGTGGAGCCTGAAATAGCCAAAAGATCATGAGGTATCAATGCCTTGGATTTTATATGTTTTTATTTGATTTAAAATGAATAAATTCAATTAAAATTCAAATTAAATAATAAAAATGAAATATGGACACATGGATGAAGCTAGAGCACGTGGGAAATGATGCAAACTCAAATCAAGTGAAAAAGAATGGACCCATTTGACAAAATTTGAAGTTTTGGGGATAGTTGCATTTTGGCAATTTTGCAAAAAAGTCCAACTTCAACAATGCATAACTTCTTAAATTTTGAACTTATGGAAGTGTTCTTGGACTTTTTAGAAAGCTTGAGATGTCTTCTAATCAACCCTTTTTGTCTCATCTCATTTTGATATTCCATTCTCAAGTTACAAGCTTTGGCAGAAAAGGTGTTTTTGTTGACTTTCAAAAATGACCTATAATGTCCAATATCATAACTTCTTGTGAGTGTATTTTTTGATCTTGGGGTATGAAGATGGATTGTAGGAAATTTCATCCTCTTCAAAATGAGCTTTGGATGGGTCATTTCTCATAAAGTATGAGAAATTTATGTCTGGTCAAAGTTGAGTTGACTTTTCCTATAAGACCCTAATTTAACAACTTTTGAATCTTGATGAATTTTGAGCAATCCTTGATGAATCATGATCAAACCTTGATAAAATGATGAAATATACTTCAAAATGAGAATGTTGACAAAAAATCTTTAAGTTTGACTGTATGTAGGTCACAGTTGACTTTTGCCCTAGCACAGTCGATTTTTGGACCCTTTGGGCAATTAACTGGGCAAACTTCCTCTGCAAGGGTTGAAATTTGACATGGATGATCTTGAGAGCATATAAGGACATTGGTGAGCACTTGAGGTTATTTGGACTTAAGGACCTTGATGCAACACAAAACCCTAATTTGGGGTTGACTGCCTTAGGAGATAACTTGTATGTCCAACTCTTGAGCAAACTTGGGCAACTTGGAGATTTTTCTTGCAATGTCTTGAGAAATATGAGAGGGAAAATTTTGGGGTACAATACTCTTGCTGAGAGAAATTTTGAGAAAGTATAATCTGCTTCATCCTCATCATCAGAATCGATGATGATTGGCCTTTTCACTCTTTTTTTTCTTCTTGATCTCTTATTCCTGAGAGCTCTCATGGGTATCAAGAGTTTGGTTGCATAAGCGCAACCTCTTTCCATTTCTTGATTATGGGGAGGGTTTTGCATAAGAGCGGCCTCTACAGCTACAACAACTTATGTTCTCTCAGCAGTATTGAAAGTTTCAGCAGAAGTACTTATTTGATTCATCTTCTTCTCTGATTTCTTTGGATGAAGTTCTTTTTGTGTTTTGATCAAAGAGGAATTATAATTTTATATTGTTTCTACTGATTCTTCCTCTTCTCTGATCCTTGAAAGCCTAAAAGCCAAAAGATTTCAAGCATGTCAAGTTTGCTCCTTATTGGTTCTTTAATACTATACGTTTTCTTCAATTGAAAGTTGGAAAGATATTCTGGTTACCTACCTCGAGCTCTAAAATAATTACATCTCTTTGTCTTTTCAAATTTCTTTTTCCCTTCTTTGATATTTCTTCTTACGCATAGTTTGATGTAATAATATGTACATAATATAATTGTGTCTATTGTACCCAAAAAATTGCCCTCTCATTTCTCAAGAAAGCGCCCTGGATTTTCAAAGTTTTCTCTTAAAACGAATCCAAGCCTTGAATTATCATTTCTTTCCAAGCAAGCCATTTACAAGGGCAAAATGGTCATTTGCATGCTGAAAAGTCAAACTTTGGTTTTTGGACCAAAATGAAAATACAAAAATCATATTTCATCAAGACATGTTGGAATATGAAGTTTGTTTCATCAAGAAGCTCAAAAGTCAAATTTTACCTTGGAAAAGTTAAATTCTAAATACTTAGAATTTTTCTAAAGTATTTAAGAAAAATGACATTTCAAAACTTCTGAACCAACCTCCAGGCAGGAGTAGTCAAAAGATGCACACTTAGCTCAGCACATAACATTCAGTCAGAATGTAGCTCTTCAGCATCTACGCTAGCTCAGTCAAAAGTTTCCAGAAGATTATAAAACATGATGAAAAATCTGAATGCTCCTTCAGAACACGCTAGAATCAGAAGGTAAGGGGGTCAGGAGATTGGGTGTTACACTGAAGCAGAATCTCTAAGTCCAGAGTTTTCAGGGGCAAATCAAAGAGATATGCTGGAAAGCCTGGGGAGCCCTCAGAATTTGCTGAAGCCACAAGATACCAAGATCAGAACTCGGGTATGTTGTTTTGGGCTTTGCTGAAGTGGAACTGCTAGCTCAGATTTAAGTAATGATGCAAATCTCATATTACAAGATTTCTGATTTTTGACCAATCTCATCACCATTTAATGCTCATTAATGCTCACAACCACTTTTGAGTATTTGTCCAAAGGGTCTCTCCACGTGTAGCATAGCAACGCTCTTGTGCAGATTTAGGTATGGGTTCATGCGCTGCTTTTCGCTCATGGGTGTCACTTTTCCTTAATCCACGCTTACTAACCCAGCCTAGGCTAAAAGCTATCAATCACCACAACTTTTTATGAACTTTCTTCAAGAGTAAGTCAGCATCTAGTGCATGATATTGGCGCCACTTAACGTTTTAAAAACCCACAAAGCTTTGCCTATAAATAGAACACCATTATCCATTGAAAAACCCTGGTCCAAGTTCAGAAAAAATTGCTGAAAAGAAACATAAAGTTTTTAGCAAGAAAACACCTTGGATCTCTGCCCAAAATTCCCAGAGATTCAAAAACTGTAAACACAGCATACAAACCATTAACTTTGAATCTCCTGCTTTCAAACCCCACCTACTCTCAAAATATTTCTTGACCAAGAAACACCCATATAGTTTATGACCCACACATATACCCTCCATCCATCCATTCAAAGAACCTGTTCGGGATATCATCAGAGTTAAGGCTAACTCTAGTTCACATAAATTTTTCAGCTGCAAGGTAAGCACTTGCTGACCCTCGCCACATTTCTTAAGCATCACCAGATTGGCATGCCCAAAAATACAATGTAGATATCATGCTTCTAATGTTGTGCATGTTCTGAGATTTTCACGCCTCTGTATGCTTAAGTAGAGAACAAATCAGTTCAGAACTTGCCTCTGATTTTTGGTTCTGACTTCTGAAATGCTATGGCACCTACTGAAACTGTCTTATGCATGTCTTCTATTTTGTGGAGAAATAACCAAATTGCAGATGTTATGACTAGCACAGGGGGAGACCAAGTTCTGACTTTGACGCCAGCACTTCTGGGGCCTGTTTTGTCATCAGTAATACCAGAACTTTTGAAAATTACTATGTTCCCAACAGGGTCAGAACTTCTGACCGCATACATTTTCACTAACAGGTTTCTGTTTTGCAGCGTACCAGGGTCAGAACTTCTGACCTATACATTTTCACTAACAGGTTGTTGTTCTGCAGCAGGTCAGGGTCAGAACTTCTGACTTCCTCTCAGCAGCACGTTGACCCTTTTCCTTTTTCTTTCTTTCTTCCCCTTGTTATTTTCTTTATTTTTCTCGCTGGTACTCCCCATTCATAAATTTGTACCCCCACCCCTTAAATATTTTAATAGCGTAGGACTTTACATTTCCGCATTTTATCGCTTTCAAGTGTAAATGCTAGTGATTAGGATATGTATGGCAAGATAAAATCAATGAAATATAAAATCCTAATTCAAGATAAAATCATGCATGCAATCAAACACACTTGCACACAAACACCCTTAGGGTTTCTCCACTTGGTTGCCTTACACAAAAATAGACATGTTACGCATGCAAAGTATCTTGGTAAAACAAACAAAATCAAAAGATCATAGTTCCTCGATGACGCTATTCAAGGTTGCCTTATAAAATGATCTTAGTACCTCAAAAATACTAAGATACTTTGCAACATTGCTAATCATGGTTATACGATGACCCACACCCGTCCCGTTTACATCCAAAGATAGGGTTGCTTACCAAATCAATGGTAAGACAACAATATCAAAGGAAAAGAAAATGCATAAGAAAGACATTTGAGTAGGTAAATTGCTTCTAGTTACTTTCTCTATTTCAAAACAACTATCATTGCCATTTTCGAAAATACACACACACAAAACAAACTTACAAACATTGAAAACATTTTTTTCAAAAAGACAAACATCTTTGTATACATTCTTACGAACGAGAATCATTACAAAGATTGCCTAAACGAATGGCCTCTTTTTTACAAAATACTTTCAAAACCACACCAAACACATTTTCAAACAACA
Organism: Vicia faba; assembly: GCA_948472305.1. Classification (NCBI taxonomy): domain Eukaryota; kingdom Viridiplantae; phylum Streptophyta; class Magnoliopsida; order Fabales; family Fabaceae; genus Vicia; species Vicia faba. The sequence continues at coordinate 1,694,267,292 of OX451737.1, read as the reverse complement.
AAAGCAAGTTGATCTAGCAAGTAACTAAGAGCCCATGGAAAACCATGGATGAAAAGGGTGTTAATACCTTCTCTTTTCATAATCTACCCCCCGAACTCAAGAAAACATCTCAAAGTTCTTTCCTGTGCTTTTTCACCTTTCCTTTTGGGTAAAAGAAAAGTCGGTGGAGACTCTTGCTAAACCGCAACATTTGTAAACACAAACTCAAAACCTCAAGTAAGTTTTTCCAACGTATCACAGAACTGGAGACTCTGCTGGGGAATTCTAAAAGTGAGGTTACCTTAGGGTTAGGTCACATTTACTTGCTTACATTGTTTGATTTGCTTGCTTTACATTACAGTTTTTTGTTTGGGTTTGAATCCTCTACCGGATTTGGGGATACATTATAGGTAAATAGCAATACATTGTGGAAACTGTGCGGGGTATACCGACATGGTCTAAGCAATAGCTATGTTAGTGTGACATATTTGTCAGTACCGGTAGCCCTTGAGTAGTCAAGGAGAATACGGGGCCGCTGAGTGATGTCGCGAAGCACTAACAAACTTTTAGAACCTTTGCTTGACCAACTTGGCCTTTAGGGCGTAGTGAGATGACTGACTTTGGTGAAGTCCGGAGTTGGTAGATACTCGATACTACACTCATTGAGGGTTGGTTTCTTGGAATATTTCGATCGCCATTAAAGAGGCTTGAGCTGAAATAATGAACAAGGAAACAATCCAGTTGTTGTACCCCAAAAATTTCCCTCTCATTTCTCAAGGATTTTCTCACAAGATCTTCTATGACATCAAGTTTGCAACACTGATACATCAATTTGGGATTGGAATTAGCAAAAGGGCAAAATGGTCAATTGCATACTAGAAAGTCAAACTTTGACTTTTTGGTCAACATTACATCCCAAGGATCAAATTTCATCAAGGCATTCAAAAATATGAAACTTGATCATCAAGAAATCAAGAAAGTCAAAAGTCAATGTGAAAGTTCAAACCCTTCAAGACTTAGAAATTTTTCTAAGTGTTTTTTATACATGATAATCTCATTTTTTCATGCCAACTTTTCACCTTGATGCAAGATGATTCAAGAGAAGCTTCCAACATGAAAGTTGTAGATCTCCATGATATCTAAAATATTTCTTTACACAACTTCTCCTAAATATGCTTGGATTTCAGGTTATAAATTCATGAAGTCATGACATTTTCATTTAAGCACTTAGAGAAATTTTCAACAGTTTTGGTCAGGTTTTTATCCCAACTTCTTGCCCATTTTTCATCAAAATCCAGCTTGATTTAACAAAAGTGGCCAACATGAAAGTTATAGAGGGTGTTTCAAGCTTTCCAAAACATCCAAGAGCATGAATTTATCATATTTGAGCTAGAAGATACAAGGATCTGAAGTTGAGCATCCATTCTTGAATTACAAGCCATTTTTGTTGAAGAACACATAATCCAATTGGCATGATGTGCTGCATAATCTCACTTTGCAGGTCTTGTGACTTGCAAATCTCAACATAATTTAATGTTTACACAAGAGTTTGAGCTATTACCCAAGTGTTTGAGCCATTGTCCAAAAGATCTTTCCATTTATGGCATAAAGGCACCATTGCTACTCTTGAAAAGCAAGATTTTTGGTACAAAGTTTGTCTTGAGCCCATACCTTGCTTGTTTCTGATTTCACTCCACCATAAAACATGGAAACCAACCCCTCTAAACTAGCAACTTTGGTACTTCACCTTGGGACCATGGAGTACTTGACATAGTTTGATACTTACATCCCAACCAAACCATAACATGTTGTGTTGTAAACATATTCATCCTTTGTTCACAAACCTCCTGCCTATAAATAGAAGAAGCATTTGCAAGACAAAAAGGTTAGAAGAAATAGAGAGAAAGAAAAAGGGAGAGAAAAGCCATAAGTTTTATTGGTAAACCCTCAAAATCTCATATTCACAAAAGCCATAACAGACCCTAAGACTTCCACTCTTGAGTTTTGAAGTCTAAACCTTAAAACCTCTCACACTTTGCATATTCCATCTAAAAACCATCCAAACATTTCATACCACACAAAGGTTGTTTAATAACCTTCAACAAAAAGGAAAGTCTAGCAGCCTGTTGGAGCTTCCTTAAGGTTCATACAACATCTTGAAGGGCATTTGGACTCAAAACTTAAAGTGCAGTTTCAAGGTAAGTCTTCTTTACCTTGCCTTTTCCATACATCAACTTTTCTGTTTATAGGATGTAGCAATCATTATTCTTGAAGTTAATCATTTATTTGTTGTTCCTGTTATTCATTCATATGTTAAAAACTAACTGATGTATGCAAAGAATGGTGTTTAAGGCAGAAAAATGCAATATGTATCGACACATTGTTGGCTGAAGATTTTGATAATATTATTAGAAGCAAAGTAAATTGGACGTTTCGATTGAAATGAAACAAAACGTCATGTTTCGAAATAGCAGAAGCAGTGTTTCGAATGAGCATATCAAAGCTTGGAGCTTCGAGTGGCAATTATGAGAATATATCCAAAGAAGTCTCGAAATGACAACAAGGTTGTATCTAAGGAATGCGTTCGAAGCGAAGAAGTGCCAAAACATTTGAAATTCAAATACAAGCGGGATGTTCGAAGTTTGAAATATATGCGCTGGAGCATTCAAAGATACGTGGAAACAAGAGAGAGGCATTGCTCTGCATGTTCTGAACGTGGCATAATCTTATAGCAAGACCGTTATGGTCGAAGTAGTATAAATAGAAGTCTTAGCATTAGGATTTCGTGTGTCATATCTATTGTACAAAAACACTCAGTAAACATTCAAATTACCACATGGCTAGGGAAACGAATGCAAGAGCAATGTACGTATGATAACACCACATGTTTATGATTTAATGAAAACCCTTTATCATTTCCAGTACTTTCCTTTATCTTTATGTCAAATACCATTTACAAGTTTTTGCATTTAAAGTACTTTCATTCGAAATCTTTTACTGATGCCTTACATCTAAACATTTTCTTTCCGTTTCAAATACTTTACATTTCAGAAACTGTTATACATTTCATGCCTTTATCTTCAAGTTTTTATCCTTCGAACACTTTTTATTTTTCTTAAAGCCATTTTACAGTTCTCTTGCATTAAACGCTTTCTTCATAATTCGAATCTTTTACATTCTAGAGCATCTTTTACATTAACTGTTTTTAGAATTCGAAGTCATTTACTTGTCTTTTATGCAGTTTTACATGTCTTTACAATTGACCTTTATTCATGCAATTTAGTTTCGCGCACATTTGTTTGATCATACCTTTAGATCTTTAAGAGAAAATCGAAATAAGTTAAACACCTACGCAACATTTTAAATACCAACCATGAATACCTGTTCGATCATGAGAGTTACCCTAATAACCAACACGTCCTAGGATCAATCTAGTCGATCCTGCGAGTTACCAGAGAAATTGAATAACAGTCAGTAAGTTTATTCGATAGTTTGGAAGACTAGCGGTTGTTTACCAGAAATCACTGTAAACAAATTGGCACACCCGGTGGGACAGATCGTTGGACATTACGGACTTTAGAACAGAATTAAAGATTGTTGAGACGTAACCAGTATAAAATGGAGGATAATCATGCTGGAGATGCTAGTCTCAAGGATTACCTCATGACGTGCCACAAGGGAGATACAGGAATGATACTATGCCCTAGGTGCAGCATCCTCTGCAATCAGAGAATCGCTGCCAACTTCGAAAGGGTACAGAGGGCTCGAACTGGCAACAATTGGCGCCAGGATAACCAGCTATTCAGGTGTTATCCTAAGGCTGGAGAAAGTTTGTTGGAATTTGTGTTTCGCTGCTACAAAGGGGCAACCAAGTGCTTGATATGCCCAAGGTGTTCAGCTGTGTATGATCAAAGCATGGCCAGAGATTTCGAAACAATTCCCTTCGCCCCTTGCTGGAACCATCAAGAAACTGTGCAGATGGGCCCACGTTTCGATAGCAAATACAAACAACAAAGGCCCGATAGTCCTCATCCCAGGGGTGCTCGAAGAGTGACGTTCAAACTCCCTGCTGAAGTGCCAACCGACAGATGGCTGCAAGTCAGAAATGACAAAGGCAAAGACAAATGGAGAAACACCGAACGAAATGCACGTCATGCTATGACATACAGAAGGAAATTCAACATAGAAAAGAGGGAAGAGGTAAGATTAGAGAACTACAAAGGAAGGAACCCCATGTCGAGATCCCAGTGGCGCAGGCAACAGAGGATTCGAAAGGCTGAGAGGGAAGCTGTGGCAAATAAAGGGGTCACTTCAACAAAGAACCAAGGTGAATCTAGCACCAACAAACCCTCACCAAAAAATCAAACTGAAGACAAACCTCCAGTTAATAGGAGGCTTTTCTCTGAAGTACAACTAGATGAACCAAAGGAGTACACTCCAGGCCCAGAAGAAGACGAAGATATGATAACAGATAACTTCGAATCGGAGGGGGAGTCTTCGTTCAACCTAAACTGCAACGTGGTATCTGTGCTTCCCTGTGAATTTGGACAGGAAACTGAAATTGATGAATATGACGAAGAAGATACCATAGACTTGATGAAGCATAGGCCTGTGTGCTACTATGTGATGGACAATGGGGCTGTCGAGGAGCAAAATGCGTTCTTCGAACATCCAGAACCTGCTATGAAGAACCATCTTAAGCCACTATTTATTCGGGAAAAAGTTGGTGCCCATGGCGTGAATAAGGTTCTAGTGGATGGGGGTGCTGCAGTCAATTTGATACCCCACTTCATGCTGAAAAGGTTAGAAATACGCGAAGGGGACATCAAGCCCCACAATATGGTTTTATCCAATTATGAAGGAAAAGTGGGCAAAACACTGGGAGTGGTTCAGTTGGACTTGACAATAGGCTCAAGCTGTAGGCCCACCATGTTTATGGTGATCGAAGCCAAGGCCAACTACAACTTATTGCTGGGAAGGGAGTGGATCCATGGCGTAGGGGAAGTTCCTTCGTCAATGCATCAGCGATTAGTTCTATGGAGAGAAGATGGGATCGTGGAAAACATCGAAGCAGACCAGAGTTACTTCATGTCAACAGTCAATTTAGTTGACAAGAGGGATTATGACAAACATCTGGCAAAGATTGCTCCGTGTGTTCCAAATGATGAGATCAACGAAACCAGAAACGCCCACTACTACATGACCATTCGCCATGATGGCCTATACTGGGATAGAAGAATAATCAGTGAAGACGAGGGAGTCGAAAGTACTATACAAAGACGGCCAGCAGGCTGGGACCTCGACAACCTTATCCATGACTGAGTCCACCTTTTTCGAAAGGATTTCGGCCTATATGGCTGAGAACGAATCAAAGACGGCCCTAGAGGCTGAAATAAACAAATTAGCTGTAAAGATGAACGAAATAAGCGGGGATGGCTCGAAATGCTCACCCTTTAAAGAACTTGAGATGGATCAAAGGTTGGACGCCATCTACGATAAAGAACCCTTAGGCTTTGAAAGGGACCCCATAGACTCAGGTGCCAAAATGTTGGCGCAGGATCCACTCGAAGAAGTCAACTTAGGGGATGAAAACACGAAAAGAATAACCTACATAAGTGCAAAACTTAGCCCAGGCCTCAAGCAGGAAGTAATCGAAGTCCTCAAGAAAAACAAAGATTGCTTCGCTTGGGATTATGACGAAATGCCTGGTTTAAAGAGGGAGTTGGTCGAACACAGACTGCCAATCAAAGATGGCAAGAAGCCCATCAAACAAACTCCTAGAAGATTCGCACCAGCGGTTCCTACAAAGATTAAAGCTGAGATCGAAAGGTTGCTGCGTTGCAAATTCATCAGAACCACAAGGTACGTCGAATGGTTAGCAAATATAGTACTTGTTATTAAGAAAAATGGTTCTTTAAGAATTTGCATAGATTTTAGGGATTTAAACACTGCAACCCCTAAGGATGAGTACTCTATGCCTGTGGCAGAAATGTTAGTAGATTCTGCTGCAGGGTTCGAATACTTGAGTATGTTAGATGGATACTCTGGGTATAATCAGATTTTTATTGCTGAAGAAGATGTTGCCAAGACAGCATTTCATTGCCCAGGAGCCTTAGGCACCTACGAATGGGTGGTGATGCCTTTTGGTTTAAAGAACGCTGGGGAAACTTATCAAAGGGCAATGAATTCGATTTTTCATGATTTCATTGAAACCTTTATGCAGGTGTATATTGATGATATAGTCATCAAATCTATATCTGCAGAAACACATTTGCATCATTTGAGCCAATCATTCGAATGAATGAGAAAACATGGCTTAAAGATGAATCCCCTTAAATGTGCATTTTTTATGCAGGCTGGAGATTTCCTTGGTTTTGTGGTTCACAAGAAAGGGATTGAGATCAACCAGAACAAAACCAAAGCCATAATGGAGACGAAAGCACCTACATCAAAAAGGGAGCTGCAATCTCTGCTAGGGAAGATTAATTTCCTCAGAAGGTTCATTTCGAATCTGAGTGGAAGAACCCAAGCTTTCTCTCTGTTGCTTCGTCTAAAGCAAGGCCAAGCCTTCAAATGGAACGAAGCCCATCAGGAGGCATTTGACAGGATAAAAAGATACCTCTCTCAGCCTCCTATCTTGTCTCCACCTTCATGGGGGAAGCCCATGAGATTGTACATATCTGCCTATGAAGTTAGTATAGGTAGTATGTTAGCACAAGAAGATAGCAATGGTATCGAAAGAGCCATATACTATTTAAGTAGAGTACTAAATGACGCAGAGACCAGATATAGAAATTTAGAAAAGCTATGTCTCTGTTTGTATTTCTCTTGTATGAAACTCAAGTATTATATAAAGCATGTTGATGTTTATGTTTCATCTCATTTCGATGTCATTAAACACATGCTTTCAAAACTAATAATGCATAGCAGAGTTGGTAAATGGGCTTTAGCCTTAACAGAATATTCTTTGACTTTCATACCTTTAAAAGCTGTGAAAGGCCAAGTGATTTCTGATTTTATTGTGGACCATTCATTGGTTGAGCAGAATATCATGAGTTACGTCGAAATGCAACCATGTAAATTATACTTTGATGGTTCAACCCACAGGAATGGAAGTGGTGTTGGAGTCCTTCTAATTTCTCCTGAAGGAATTCCAACAAAATTCAAGTATAAATTAGATGGTCCTCGTTGCTCGAACACCGAAGCTGAGTATGAAGCGCTCATTGTTGGACTTGAAGCTTTGTTGGAATTGGGGGCAACTAGAGTCAAAATTAAAGGAGACTCAGAATTAGTGGTCAAGCAAATAACAAAGGAGTATAAATGCATAAAGGAAAACTTGATGATATACTTCGTCATAGTCAACAAGCTACTTAGGAAATTTGAATACATGGATATTCAACATATACCAACAGTAGAGAACCAAGAAGCAAATGACTTAGCACAGTTGGCTTCGGGTTTTAAAGTTTCTGCCAGGAACTTTGAGGATTTAGTTGAATTAAGGGGTAGAGTTATGGCTACTAGATTCACACCATCAGATCTAGAAAGTATGAAATTGGGATATGCTGAGAAACAGGGATTCGAAATATTAGCCATAAACACTTTATCAAATGCAGATTGGCGAAGTCCACTGGTGAGTTATTTAACAAACCCAACTCTGAATGTTGATAGGAAGACAAAATACAGAGCATTATCATATCTCCTCATGGGGAACGAATTGTTCAAAAAGACCCAAGAGGGCGTGTTATTGAAGTGCCTAGGAGAAAACGAGGCGTATTTAGCATTGTCAGAAGTCCATAATGGGGCATGTGGGGCACATCAAGCAGGTCATAAAATGAAATGGTTGTTGTTTCGATATGGCATGTATTGGCCTAGCATGCTCAAAGATTGTATAGACTTTGCTAAAGGATGTGAGGAATGTCAGAAACATGCAGGTATTCAACATGCCCCTGCAAGTGAGTTGCATTCAATCATCAAACCATGGCCATTTAGAGGATGGGCATTGGATTTAATAGGAGAAATAAATCCTGCTTCGTCTAAAGGACAGAAATATATCTTGGTAGGAATAGATTATTTTACCAAGTGGATCGAGGCTATACCATTAATAGTTGCTGATCAAGAGGCTATTATTGAGTTTATACATAAACACATTATCTATAGGTTCGGATTGCCAGAGAGCATAACCACAGACCAAGGCTCTGTGTTTACTGGTAGAAAGATGCAAGAATTTTCCCAAGAAATGGGGTTTAGATTACTAACATCAACGCCATATTATGCTCAAGCAAATGGTCAAGTCGAAGCAGCCAATAAAGTGATAATAGGGTTAATCAAGAAACATATTGGTAAAAAGCCAAGGAACTGGCACAAAACTTTGGACCAAATACTATGGTCCTGTAGAACATCTCCTAAGGAAGCTACTAACACTACGCCTTTCCAACTCACATTTGGTCATGATGCAGTGCTTCCAGTAGAAATTCATCTGCAATCAGTTCGAATTCAAAGACAAAACGAAATCCCAGCTGCATTATATTGGGAGATGATGATGAATGAATTAGTTGAGTTGGACGAAGTTAGATTACATGCATTGGAAATCTTGATGAGACAAAAAGAAAGAGTGGCCAGGACATACAACAAAAGGGTGAAGAGAAAAGCATTCATTATTAATGACTTAGTCTGGAAAGTCATATTGCCCATGGACAAGAAAAATAAAGCATTAGGTAAATGGTCACCTCATTGGGAAGGGCCTTTTCAAATAGTAAAGGTATTCTCAAACAATGCATATGAAATCGAAGAACTGACGGATGATAAACGTATCCTAAAGGTTAATGGGAAATACTTAAAGAAATATAAGCCATGCCTGCAGGAGATTCGAATAGTAACAACTTAACCAAAATATTATAAAAATGCCAAAATGGCAATATGGGATGCCAAAATGGCGTTGTTCGAATATTACATATAAAAAACCAAATTGTAATCAAATGAACACTGTAATTTAGAAATAAGAATTATTCTTCAATCTGTTGAAGGTACTTCGAAAAGATTCAAGTCTCTGTTGAGCGAAACGTCTGGCTCCTTCCAAGATTGCCACTTCTCCCTTGAGTTGTTCTGCAGTTTCTATTTCTGCAAGCCCCTGGTTGAGAAGCTCTTCGAATTGGTTACCAACAGTATTGGTTTCGTAGGCTATTTGTTGTTCTTTAGCCTCTTTAACCTTCTGTTGAAGTTCCTGAATTTGCCTTTCCCAGAGAAGGATGGACTCAGCTCGAGCCTCATAATCAGTTTTTGCTTGCTTTAGATGCATAGCTTGATCCTCAGCTTCTTGAGAGAGTTTCGAAGCTTGTTCATAAGCAGCATCCATTGCAGTGCGTTTTTCTTGAACCTTTCTGGCAGCAGATTCATCTTGGAGAAGGTAACCAGTCACGTTGTCCAGCAAAGATTGAAGATCGAACAAGATAGTACTAACTGGCAAGGAGCAGGTAGCAAGGTTGACTTTTGTAAGCAACTCCTTCATAGTGTAGCAAGCAGTGCTATCCTGTTTAAGCACTTCGAATATATCCACATTAAGAATTGTTTTCTTGATCCTGTTAAGAAGTACAATTCTTTCATCTGTGGGCAGAGGATGGCTAGTCGAACTTGTGCCAGCCCTAGCAAGTGGAATGTCCCTTTGAGCCAGCTTCGCCTTCATGTACCCAATAGGGTCATTTCGTCTCAGGAGAGCAAGCTCCTCGTCAGTCATTCGGGACAAAGACGGTTGAGGGATTTCCACACGCAGGGGAGTCACGTCCATTTCGACCTCCATGGGTTTGTTGGTTGTGTCACCATCCCCTTCATTCGTTTCGTGCTCATTATCTTCTTCATCGTCATCCAAATCCACCACGTCGATGTCTTCTTTTTCGCTGCTATTTGCATTGGACTCTGTCCCAGCAGTCGAACCATCGTTGGCATCCTCCTCCTCCTCAGACTCTTCTTCTGCAGATTCTTCGTTTCTTTGACCAGAATCAGCTTTCTCTCCTTCAGCGTGAGCGTCCTTTGGGTCCTCTTGAAGGGTTTCGAGAGGGGACTTTTGGAGAGAAGTTCTTTGTGAAGCCTCTGCAGATTCATGAAGCGTTGCTTCATTTGTTTCTTTTAGAGGAGTAGAAGTACTCTGATCATCTTGCTGCTCAGAAGCCCCAGCCAGAACCGCCATATTGGAGGAACCTTTGTTCTGTACAAGGTTGCTGGAGTCTCCTTGAGGAGAGGAGTTGATCGGGGCAGCAACTTTTGATGGTGAGGTCGAAGTAGTAAAAGCTGGATTTAAAATATCCTGCAAGAAGCAAAAGAATATTAAAAGCATGCACCAAGGTAATGAGAAATTATTTTCAAAAGATTTGAAGTTCAATTTACCTGTGGTGGACTCTCGGAAGAGAGTTTGCTAGCTATGCGTTCCAACATTACGTTGGAGGTCGAAGATGGAATTTTGGATTTGGGAGAGGGAGCAGCATCCTTGGAATCAAGTCCAGAGACACTAGTTGGACCAGCACTTTTTGAAATATCCTTCTTCTGCTTCTTCTTCGAAGCAGCTGGTAAGTTTCCTCCAGCCTTGGGGTCTTCCCCAGTGGTGTTTGATTTTCGCTTCTTTGGAGTGGTGGGCGGAAGTTTGTTGGTCTGAAAAGATTTTAAACAAAGAGTTAGATGCAAATCATGAAATATTAGTGAATTCGAAACATCAAGGCTAAATGATTACCTGTGGAATCGGAACACTGGTTATTATTGGTATTGTTGTTGTTGTTGTTGTTGCAGCAACGGTTGTTTCGGATGGAATCACATTGTCAATGGTTTCGATAGAGGCTTGAGAGGCGCTTCCTTCTTTCGACTTTGAAGCAGCGGTCTTTATCCTGATGGCTGAAAATCGAAACAATTAAGGCAAAGTTAAAGATATAGAAAACAAGAAACGTTTGGGATTTTCCCAAGCATTCACACCTGTGCCTTGATCAGATTTAATCGACATGGCAGAAAGGTCATAGCGAAGATGTCCTGGGAAATCGTGGAGCCAGTGTCGAGCCCATGTCACAGTCTCAGATGGCTTTGGTTTCTTTTGAAGATGTTTGAACATTTCTTTGCAAGTGAACCACCAAGGGTATGGAGGAAACCAAGCCAGAGCCAGTTCTGAGGTAGGTAATCTAGGAAATTTAGGTGGATGCATTTCGAATGCCAACCTATACCTATCCTCAGGTGACAACCCTGAAGGAAGTTTTAACTTAGAAACTTTTTCTCTGAATTTTTCCTTCAAGGTCTCAGCCGCTTGATGCACAGTGGATTCCAAGTGTGTGGGATCATAAGTAGTTTCGAAATAATTTTGAAAAGCTTTAATCTCTTTGGCATGAGTAAACATACCTTTATTGGATGGTACCTGCACATCGAAGGCATCAGTTAGTTTCTGCTGAATTGTAAGAGTATCGAACATATAAGTCTGATAAAACTTTGTCCACCATTCCAGAAACCCCTTTGCTGTAAGGTGGGTAGGTTCGAAAGTTATTAGCTCAAACTGGGCAAAGCCTTGGTATTGTTCTTGCTGTAGTTTGGCTTCCCGTGCCTTGAAGGTTCGCCCAAAGGTAATGGCACTTTCCGTTTGAAATAAGGGTTCAGGAATTAGTTGGCATAAGCCAAACTGTCTCGAAACAAAATTTGGCTGGTAGGCGAAAAGGAAAATCTGATTCTTGGCAGGAGTAATTCTTGAAGAAATTAGTCTGGGTAGCAAAAAGGCTCTCCATACATCTTGGATCTCTTTGCTCTTGACAGCTTCTGAGAGAGCCATGGTGAACCATGAAGGTCCATGAGCCCTTGAAGCAAAAGGCGCCATGGTCTCTTCGAACTTATGCCTCTTGGAGAATATCATGATGTATTTTGAGAATAGGACTTTGAAGTCATCCTTATCATCGTTCGGGGTTAGTCTTCGCAGCCTAGTGCCTTCAACGATTCTATCCGTTATTTCAGGGTCTTGTTCATCAATGGCGTTGGCAGTTGACAATGAAGGTTCGAACATGGCATTTAGCCATAACTGAAGTAACCAAAAAGGGCCAGCTAACAGGATATTCTTTGAGGTATGAGATTTTAGGCTCGAAACAGCTGACCTTAGGCTTTCATAAAGATCAACTAGTAGCAATTCACTTAAGCACACTCTTCGATTCTCATGCAAATCTCTAGCTAGAGGAATAAACCTACTGGCTACCTGTAGGGATCTGCTGCAAAAGACATATCTTGACAGCCATAGGGTAAGGAAAGCAATGTGTTCTACATCAGACACACTGTCTCCTTCAGCATGGTAGTGGCTGATAAACTTTGAAAAGCTTGCTAGTTTGACTTTGAAGTCGATTATACTCGAATGTTCTTTGTTGTCAGGGATATATGTTTCTCCTACTGGTGATAGCCCAGTAATGGCCGCTATGTCAAAGAAGGTAGGGGTAATCATTCCACCAGGGAGATGGAAAGTATTATAAGTATTGTCCCAGAAATATAGGGACGCAAATAACAATGGATGGCTGTAAGTAAAACCTGGCTTCGACAGCTTAATTAAGTTGTAGATACCTAATTCTTCCCATTGCTGGGATTTCTTAGCTTCTACCTTATTGAACCAGTTATGATAAGCAGTGTCGGAGGTGGGGCAAGATCGAAATGGTTTGAAGTTACTCTTTACATAGTCCAGTACGAAAGGGTCCTTAGGAGGAACGATTGGATTTTCTACGGTGGTTGAGTCAGAAGATTCTATAGGTTTGGGGCTATCCATTTTATTAAACAAGGGTTTGAAACTATAGCAAACTGGGAAAATTTTTCTGGTATCTTTTAAAATTTCAAAAACTGTAAGAGGGCCCATTAAAGCTAACCTCTTGCCAGCAGCGGTAGTAGGAATAAGTACCTGGGATGCATAAAGCATTTCTTTCTCTTTTGAGATCATCTGGGGAACAAGAACATATTGACCTTGGTAGGTGACAACCTTGCTTTCCATTGTGTTTCCTGCGGTCTTTCCTTTCTTTTTGGAAACCTTTTTTAGTTGAGATGAAGTTGAAGAAGACATTGTTAGAAGAATGTTGAAAGCTTAGGGTTTCGGTGAGAAAAGAAGGAGAAAAGATTCAGAAGGTGGGAAGAGAAGAAAAGACTAAGTTGATGGGTTTTATAAATGTGGAAGTTTAAGCATCCACTGAGTAAGGTTGTGATACGTGGTAATCATGGGTTGGTTTGATGAAGAGGTGGCGTAAAGTTGACATTGGTAATAGGCATGATTAAAGATAATCATTGTTTCGTAACTGCACCGTACTGTGAATTGGTTCAAGGCGGTTAAGGAATCTGAAAAGCATTGTGATTGACGTGACTAGAGTCAAATGCAATAAATGTTACGATGATTCGAAGGTCGCATCAAAATCTTGTGTATATGTTTAAAATAAGTATTTCTCAAAGGAATCGAAATACATATTTTAAAAGGGGCATTTTGTTGGCTGAAGATTTTGATAATATTATTAGAAGCAAAGTAAATTGGACGTTTCGATTGAAATGAAACAAAATGTCATGTTTCGAAATAGCAGAAGCAGTGTTTCGAATGAGCATATCAAAGCTTGGAGCTTCGAGTGGCAATTATGAGAATATATCCAAAGAAGTCTCGAAATGACAACAAGGCTGTATCTAAGGAATGCGTTCGAAGCGAAGAAGTGCCAAAACATTTGAAATTCAAATACAAGCGGGATGTTCGAAGTTTGAAATATATGCGCTGGAGCATTCAAAGATACGTGGAAACAAGAGAGAGGCATTGCTCTGCATGTTCTGAACGTGGCAGAATCTTATAGCAAGACCGTTATGGTCGAAGTAGTATAAATAGAAGTCTTAGCATTAGGATTTCGTGTGTCATATCTATTGTACAAAAACACTCAGTAAACATTCAAATTACCACATGGCTAGGGAAACGAATGCAAGAGCAATGTACGTATGATAACACCACATGTTTATGATTTAATGAAAACCCTTTATCATTTCCAGTACTTTCCTTTATCTTTATGTCAAATACCATTTACAAGTTTTTGCATTTAAAGTACTTTCATTCGAAATCTTTTACTGATGCCTTACATCTAAACATTTTCTTTCCGTTTCAAATACTTTACATTTCAGAAACTGTTATACATTTCATGCCTTTATCTTCAAGTTTTTATCCTTCGAACACTTTTTCTTTTTCTTAAAGCCATTTTACAGTTCTCTTGCATTAAACGCTTTCTTCATAATTCGAATCTTTTACATTCCAGAGCATCTTTTACATTAACTGTTTTTAGAATTCGAAGTCATTTACTTGTCTTTTATGCAGTTTTACATGTCTTTACAATTGACCTTTATTCATGCAATTTAGTTTCGCGCACATTTGTTTGATCATACCTTTAGATCTTTAAGAGAAAATCGAAATAAGTTAAACACCTACGTAACATTTTAAATACCAACCATGAATACCTGTTCGATCATGAGAGTTACCCTAATAACCAACACGTCCTAGGATCAATCTAGTCGATCCTGCGAGTTACCATAGAAATTGAATAACAGTCAGTAAGTTTATTCGATAGTTTGGAAGACTAGCGGTTGTTTACCAGAAATCACTGTAAACACACATATCCACATGTGTCGACCCATCTTAGTGAAAATACAGGGTATGAGTCGACACATGACCCTCATGCATCGACCCATACTGAGTTCAGGTCACAAAACAGAAACTAGAAAGGACTATGAGTCGACACATACGCATTTCGCATCGATGCAAAAAGGTGTATGACTCGATACATCCCATTATGTGTCGACTCATACTGAACAAATTTCACTTTACAGGGGCAAGGAGAAGCTATGTGTCGATGCATAGCAGCATGGATCGACACATAGCAGTTCAAAAGTGCATTTTTCCTTTATTTTGCACTGTTTTCACATTCTTTTTATTATCATTCGATATGGTTGTAATATTTTAGTTCCTACTTCACCCCCATTGTTAAATTGTACCCCCACCCCCTAAAGGGATGTAATAGCTTAGATTTTACTTTCCTCCTTTTACTTGCTTCTCATATATTGCTAGTAAATAAGTGTGTATGGCAAGATAAAAACAAGAAAATAGACAATCCTAATCAAAGACAAAACGCATGCAAATAACACACTTGCACACAAGCATCCTTAGGGTTTCTCCACTTGGTTGCCTTATACAAAAATAGCCATGTTACGCATGCGAAGTATCTTGGCAAAACAAACAAATATAAGATCATAGCCCCTCGATGACGCTATTCAAAAGTTGCCTAACAAAAATGATTTTGGTCCCTCAAAAATGCTAAGATACTTTGCAACATTGCTATCATGGCTATACGATGACCCACGTCCGTCCCGTTTACATCCAAAAATAGGGTTGTTTACCAAATCAATGGTAAGTCAACAATGTCAAAGGAATAGAAGATGCATAAGAAAGACATTTGAGTAGGTAGATAGCTTCTAAGTTACTTGCTCCATTTCAAACAACAATCCTTTCTATTTTCAAAACAAACACATACACATTTCAAAAACATCTTACAAACATTGAAAACATTTTCAAAAAGACAAACATCTTTGTATACATTCTTACGAACGAGAATCATTACAAAGATTGCCTAAACAAATGGCCTCTTTTACAAAATACTTTCAAAACCACATCAAACACCATTTCAAACAAACCAAAGCAAGTGATCTAAGCAAGTAACTAAGATCCCATGGAAAACCATGGATGAAAAGGGTGCTAGCACCTTCCCTTTTCATACTCTACCCCCCGAAATCAAGAAAACATCTCAAAGGTCTTTCCTGTGCTTTTCACCTTTCCTTTTGGATAAAAGAAAAGTCGGTGGCGACTCTTGCTAACCGCGACATTTGTGATAAAACGCAAAACCTCAAGTCAGTTCTCCCACCGTATCACAGAACTGGAGACTCTGCTGGGGAACTTAATTTAAAAGTGGGGGTTCCCTTAGGGATTAGATCACCTTTATTTGCTTATATTGTTTGACTTGTTTGCTTTACATTTTGGTTCTTTGTTTGGGTTTGAATCCTCCACCCGGATTTAGGAAACATTATAGGTAAATAGCAATACGTTATGGAAACTGTGCGGGGTATACCGACATGGTCTAAGCAATAGCTATGTTAGTGTGACATATTTGTGGGTACCGGTAGCCTTTGAGTCAATCAAAGAGAATACGAGGCCGCTGAGTGATGTCATGAAGCACTAATGAACTTCTAGAACCTTTTACTTGACCAATTTGGCCTTTTAGGATGTAGTGAGATGACCGGCTTTGGTGCAGTCCGAAGTTGGTAGATACTCGATACTACACTCATTGAGGTTTGGTTTCTTGGGATATTTTGATCGCCATTAAAGAGGCTTGAGCTGAAACAATGACCAAGGAAACAATCCAGTGATATTGAGCTCCTTAGAACCCGATTATTATTGCTAGGACAGGTTGAGCCAACTAAACTTCAAGAGGGTACTTACCTATAAAACCCCATGCAAGCCTAAACTAAGAACTTGTTTGATTTGCTTGTATATGCATACTTGTACATAACATCATGGACATCATGAACATCATATGCATTCACTAACCATTTCAAGGATTTTGGAAATTCATCTTTGTTCTTGTTTTGTAGGTTATGGATTCACTTCGCAGGAAAACTATCCAAATCAACCTTGTAAGAATTCCTCCACAACTCAAGGAGCTAGCTTCAAGGATCCCTGAGAACTCTCCATTCACCGAGAGACATGGTCGTCTACTCAACTTGGTCACCTCCAACACAGAGGAGGATATGATGAAGGTTCTCTTCCAGTTCTTTGACCCTTTGCATCATTGCTTCACATTTCCTGACTATCAACTTGTGCCCACTTTGGAAGAATTCTCTCAACTCTTGAGGATTCCCATTCTCAATTAACTACCTTTCAATGGTATGGAAAGAGATTCAAAGTCAGAAGAGATTGCTCAAGCCCTGCACTCATCTGATATCACAACTCATTGGGAAACTAGAAGTGGTGTCAAAGGCTTCTTGGCAAAGTTTCTGTTTGAGAAAGCCCAAAGCTGTTGGAATTCCTTAGACTTGCAAGCTTTTGAGGAGATTGTAGCTCTTCTCATCTATGGTATGGTCCTGTTCCTCAATCCTGATCAACTCATAGATGTGAGCGCTGTCAAAATCTTCATGTCACGCAACCCGGTGCCTATATTGCTTGGAGATATCTTACACTCTTTTCACACTCGTACAATGAGGAAAAGAGGCGTTCTCGTGTGTTGCACTCCTCTCCTGACAAGATGGTTTATTTCTCATCTTCCCCAATCAGTCTTAAAGAATGAGCAAGGTTTGAGGTGGTCACAAAGGTTAATGACGCTTAAACATTCAGATATTCATTGGTGCTCTCGATCCAAAGAGAATGTTATCATTGTTGACTGTTGTGGGGAATTACCTAATGTCCCTCTACTTGGCATTAGGGGAGGCATCACCTACAACCCGTGCTTAGCTCTAAGACAGTTTGGTTATGCCCGAAGGGATGGCCCACATGATATGCTGATTCAAGGTTTGGTTTTCGACTACGACAACGACGATCAAGGACTTCGCCATAGATTCATCCGAGCTTGGAGGATGCTAAACAAGGTGGATAGCAAGACTTTGGGACACAATAATTCCATCCCTCTTGAGCCTTATCTAAAGTGGGTACGAACCCACGCTCAAAGTCTTATGATGCCTTATCCTTCCATTCTCCCAGTGATTATTGAGCCTGTTAAGGAGGGAGAAGTTCCATACACTATCCTACATCCTGATATGCCTACATCACTCGAAGATCTACAAAGGGATTGGATACAGCTCAAGGGAGAGCGTGATACTTTCGAAGCCCAATTCTACGCAAGCGAGAAGAAGGTTTTGGAACTCACTCGGCTACTTCATGAAGAGCAGACTCTAAATACCTACATTGCACCAAAGAGGATGCACAATGTATTTTTATCTTAGAATTTTGTATTATTTTGCCCAAGGGGCATTGATGTGCTCAAATTCTATCTTATTAATATAACATGTGTTTATTTTTGTTTGAAACAAATTTGAATTTTTAAATCCTTGAAAGCATTGCATGAATACATATCATTCATCATAAACATAAACAGGTCTTTGCAACAAGTTTCCTCATCTCTCTACTGTTTATTTCAGTAAGATGGATCTCGAACAGACGGTTAAAGACCTTCAAGCTCAAAATACACAATTTCAACATTTATTCATGACCTTAGCCAAGGGGCAAGAGGAGCTGAAGACTCTGCTAGAGAAAGAGAAAGAGAAAAATAAGAAAGAGAAGAAGCCAGCTGGTGTGGTGATCATGGGCAAAAGGTTTCAGGGACAAGCCAGAAGGACCTTAGAAGAAACGGCAGTTCCGTCAGACTCTGAAGAAGAGGAGGAAGAGGAGGACTACTCTGAACAACAATACCCTTTGGCTGATGATAAGTACAGACACCTGGAAAAGCGTTTAACCGCTATGGAAATACAGAAAGTACCGGGGCTAGATTTTGAGGAATTGGGGTTGGTGTCAGGAATTGTAATCCCGCCAAAGTTTAAAGTGCCATTATTTGCAAAATATGATGGAGTGTCGTGTCCTAAAATTCACCTTCGATCATATGTCAGGAAGATTCAGCCGCAGTCTGCCGACAAAGACTTGTGGGTCCACTTTTTCCAAGACAATTTATCAGGAACGCAACTTGATTGGTTTTACCAATTAGAAAGGGCCGGCGTCCACAATTGGGAAGAACTGGCCGCAGCTTTCTATAAACAATACCAGTACAACACCGATTTGACGCCTACCCGCACTCAACTTCAGAGTATGGCTATGGTTTCCAATGAGGGCTTCAAAGATTACGCGCAAAAGTGGAGAGATCTAGCCGGAAGAGTGCAACCCCCTCTGTATGAAAGGGAGTTGGTGGACATGTTCTTGGGAACTCTATCAGGCCCTTTCTTCAACCATCTGATTGGAAGTTCCTCTGCAGGGTTTACTGAATTAATTTTAACCGGAGAGAGGGTAGAAGCTGGTATAAGAAGTGGGAAGATTCAGAAATATTCGTCTGCCTCTACAGTTGTGAAAAAGCCCTTCACTGGGAAGAAGGGAGTATTTTCTGTTTATTCACATAGGAATCAAGGAAGAACTGAACGCGGACCAGTGGTGGGGGCCGTTATGATTCCAAAGCCTGTATCTGACCAGCCAAGAAATAACCAGCCAAGGGTGGAAAGGCCAGTCCGGCAATTCACCAGGATTAACATGACTCTAGCCCAGGTTCTACCACATCTTCTGAAATTGAATCTGGAAACTTTAAAAGAGGCCCCAAAGAATCCCAATACTGCGTCCCCTCATTATTATCTGAATGCCAGATACGCATACCATTCTGAAAGTCCAGGGCACGACACTAACAATTGTTGGACTCTGAAGAACAAAATTCAGGACCTAATAGATGCAAAGGAAGTTGAGTTTGATGCACCTGAGAAACCGAATGTCATTTCCGCTCCAATGCCTAGGCATGGTCATAATGCCAACGCTGTTGAGGAAGATTTGTTTGTTGCTACAGTAGATGAACTTTTGACTCCACTCCCGATCATTAAGATGAATTTGTTGAAAGCTGATATATTCCCAGGTTGTAACAAAGACTGCCATATGTGTATGTCTTCACCAACTGATTTCCCTCTATTGAAGACAGGTATCCAACGCCTGATTGATAACCAAGAAATTATGTTTGAGAATGCTCCCGTTTTACCCGTTCCTGTTAAAGAAGTTCCAATCATAACCATCTCCGCCAATCCTTCCAGGGCCCCTAAAAGACCCGTTAGGATTACACCTGCTCCAAAAACTACTCCACTTAAGATCACAATGCTCGGGCCAGTCTCGTACAAGTCAGATAAAACAGTACCATGGAATTATGGTGGAGAAATCTACTACCATGGTATCAAACAAGATGAACCGATTGTCGAAGAAGAGAGCTCCGAAGAAGAAAATTCTGACATTAGCAATATTGCCGGAACTAGCAAGATTACCTGTAGTGGTAGAATCTTCTCTCCAGAGATTTCCCCTCCAAAGGCAGTATTTGGACCCGTGGCCGTTCCGAAGATTACCTCTGCACCAGTGATTATACCTGCAAGCGTACTTACCGACAAAGACAACACAATCCCTATCCCTACCGATACTTCTACTGCTGAGAATAGAGGAAAAAGCATTCAAGAGGAGCATGTCCGGATGAAGGCTCAATCACTAGCTATCCCCGAAACATCCAAGAAGGAAATGGAAGAAATCCTGAGGATAATAAAGAAGAGTGATTATGATGTGGTCAAACAGCTGGGGCAAACCCCTTCCAAGATCTCCATGCTAGCATTGCTTTTGTGCTCTGAGGCACATGCGAAAGCTCTGGTAAAATTTCTGAAGACAACTCATGTGCCGCAAGAGACGTCTGCTGACCAATTCCAAGACTGTGTGGCCAGTTTGACAGCTGATAATGGCCTAGGCTTCTCTGATGCTGACTTGACACCCAAAGGGAGAAAACACAACGAGGTATTACATGTATCTGTAGAGTGTAGAGGAACAACCCTAGCCCATGTCTTGGTAGACACTGGTTCATCTTTGAACGTCTTACCGAAGAAAGCTCTTGACAGATTGGATTACGAAGGGCTGACGTTAAAACCCAGTAATAAAATTGTGAGAGCATTTGATGGCTCGAAGAGGATGGTCCACGGTGAGGTGGACATCCCGATAAAGGTGGGAACTCAGACTTTCAATTCAACCTTCTATGTGATGGACATTCGTCCCTCTTACTCTTGTCTGTTAGGACGGCCTTGGATCCACAATGTCGGTGCTGTCACCTCCACATTACATTAGATGCTGAAGTACACGGTCCAAGGAAAGATCATAATTGTCCATGGGAAGGAGGAGTACATGATTAGTCATTTGAATTCTTTTCGGTATGTGGAGCTGGATGGTGAGTTCATTGAAACCCCTTTTCAACATTTCGAGGAGGTCTCTCAAGAAGTAGCGGCAAACAAGGCAGTATCCTCGATTCCCAAGATCACAAGACCTCCACTTCGGATGTCATTGCTAAAGGACACAAAGGCAGTAGTAGAGGAGGGTGGATGCACCATCTGGGGGCCGCTTCCAGACATTCCGTACAAATCAGACAAGTTTTGCTTGGGTTTTACTTCAACTGCTCAGAAGGTTGTGCGTCGTGCCTGTGCTGGAGGGCCACCTGTGAAGATTAGCATCCAAGGGGTTAATGCAGTAGAAGACAATGAAGAGGATGGCAGCTTGGAAGATTGGATATTTCTTACTGCCAACGGAGGACTTTGCAACTGGGAAGCCAGAGACTTTGTCCCAATAACTTTCATCTCTCAGTAATTTATCTTTTACATTTCTGTTGGACTTGTAATATTCACAAACAATTCGCACTTTAAAAACCTTGTGTCTTGCCCGAGGCACAATGGTCCATTTGTAAGGGTTTTTATTTTATCTTCATATGACATTTAATGAATCATGGACGCTTTTCCACATACAAACCTTTTGTGTTCACTGTCTTTCTTTTACATTTTATTGTTTAAAGATGGCTATACCCTTACACATACCCACACTCACAAATGCAGGTACCCCTCCATTCCGGATCCCATGGGTAACAATACTGCTATAGCCTTCAGTGACTCTAAAGATCTATTATACCAAGCCGAATATGAAGGTAAGGAAGATTGTGAGATACCAAGGGAATTGGCCAGACTACTACAACAAGAGGAAAGAGTTATTCAACCTCATAAGGAGCTATTGGATACAATCAACTTGGGTACTGAGGAAGATAAAAAGGAAATTAAAGTGGGTGCCAATTTAGAGCCGAGTGTCAAGGAGCGTCTAATTCATCTATTGCATGATTATGTTGAGATCTTTGCCTGGTCATACGAAGACATGTCGGGACTCGATACAGACATCGTGGTACATCGTCTACCCACAAGAGAAGACTGTCCACCAGTGAAACAAAAAGTCCGCCGCATGAGACCTGACATGTCAGAGAAGATCAAAGCAGAAGTTATGAAGCAGTTCAATGCTGGATTTCTGGTTGTTACTTCCTATCCTCAATGGGTTGCCAACATTGTTCCCGTGCCTAAAAAAGATGGTAAAGTACGAATGTGTGTGGATTATAGAGATTTAAACAGGGCCAGCCCTAAAGATGATTTTCCACTTCCACACATTGACATCCTGGTTGATAATACGGCCCAACACAAAGTATTTTCCTTCATGGACGGATTCTCAGGATATAACCAGATCAAAATGGCACCTGAGGACATGGAGAAAACTACGTTTGTCACACACTGGGGTACATTTTGCTACAAAGTGATGCCATTCGGACTGAAGAATGCCGGGGAAACCTATCAACGCACCATGGTAGCTTTGTTTCATGATATGATACATCATGAGATAGAGGTCTACGTAGATGACATGATATCCCGATCACAAACTGAAGAGGAGCACCTTGATCACTTGCAAAAGTTGTTTGTGAGATTGAAGGAGTACAAACTAA
This sequence comes from Vicia faba, assembly GCA_948472305.1. Classification (NCBI taxonomy): domain Eukaryota; kingdom Viridiplantae; phylum Streptophyta; class Magnoliopsida; order Fabales; family Fabaceae; genus Vicia; species Vicia faba. The sequence goes on along the minus strand of OX451737.1, from coordinate 1,694,244,760 downwards.
GGTTGAATCCAAACAAGTGCACATTCGGAGTCCGGTCCGGTAAACTCTTAGGTTTCATCGTCAGCAACAAAGGCATCGAGGTTGATCCTGCCAAGGTTAAAGTGATACAAGAAATGCCTGCTCCTCGTACTGAGAAGGAAGTCAGAGGATTCTTGGGATGCCTGAACTATATTTCCAGATTCATTTCTCACCTAACATCTACTTGTGAACCAATCTTCAAACAGTTGAAGAAAGATCAAGTAGTCAGATGGAATGATGAATGTCAGATTGCTTTCGACAAAATCAAAGAGTATTTACAAGAGCCTCCTGTCTTGATGCCACCAGTCGAGGGAAGACCACTAATCATGTATCTGACCGTTTTAGAGAACTCAATAGGGTGTGTATTGGGGCAGCATGACGAGTCTGGACGAAAAGAGCACGCTATTTACTACCTGAGCAAAAAGTTTACCGATTGTGAAACCAGATACTCACTGCTCGAGAAAACTTGCTGCGCTCTGGTATGGGCTGCTCGCCAGCTAAGACAATATATGTTGACTCATACCACTTTGCTGATATCTAAGATGGATCTGATAAAGTACATCTTTGAGAAGCCTGCTCTGTTTGGGAGGATAGCTAGATGGCAAATGATCCTAACAGAATATGACATACAGTAAACGACCCAAAAAGCTATAAAGGGCAGTGTGCTAGCTGATCATCTTGCCCATCAAGCTGTAGAAGATTATCAGTCCATGAAGTTTGAATTCCCGGATGAAGACATCATGACATTAGACAACGGTGAAGAAATTAGGCCATATGACGGACCTGAACAAGGATCCCGATGGACCATGTTCTTTGATGGGGCATCCAATGCACTTGGTAATTGTATCGGCGCTGTACTCATATCTCCGGAAGGGTGTCATACTCCCTTTACTGCCAGACTTTGCTTCAACTGTACGAACAACATGGTCGAATATGAAGCATGCATCTTTGGTCTCAAGGCTGCCATAGACTTGGGAATCAAATCTTTAGATGTGTTTGGAGATTCAGCTTTAGTCATCAGTCAGATCAAAGGAGAATGGGACACTAAGCATCCAAACCTTATCCCTTACAAAGAACATGTTTTGACATTGTTACCACATTTCGAGCAGAGTACCTTCGAGCATTTCCCGCGAGAAGAAAATCAGCTAGCAGATGCTCTAGCCACAATGTCATTTATGTTTAAAATTATTTGGGATAATGAGGCTCCCCATATCACCATTGAACGAATGGACGAAGCAGCACACTATCACGAGATTAATATTGAAGAAGTAGTGGACCAGCCTTGGTTTCACGAAGTTAAAAGGTATCTCGAGGCTCAAGAATATCCAGAAGGAGCTTCAATCAATGATAAAAAGTTCCTAAGGAGATTCTCCGCTAAGTTCTTCCTAAGTAATGGCATCCTGTACAAACGTAATCATGATTCTATTCTGCTCCGTTGTGTGGATTAGATTGAAGCTGAAAAGATCATGGTTGAATTACATGAAGGCACCTTTGGAACTCACTCTAGTGGGCATACGATGGCGAAGAAAATCCTACGGGCAGGCTATTATTGGTCTACCATGGAAGCAGACTGCTATAAACACTCCCGGACCTGTCATAAGTGTCAAATCTATGCAGACAAGGTGCACGTGCCTCCGGTTCCTCTAAATGTCTTAACAGCTCCTTGGCCCTTCGCTATGTGGGGAATCGATATGATTGGGGAGATCAAGCCTACAACCTCTAATGGAAACCGCTTCATTCTAGTGGCCATTGACTATTTCACAAAGTGGGTCGAAGAAGCTTCCTTCGCATCTGTTACTAAGAATGTTGTTGCCCGCTTCATCAAGCAGAATCTTATTTGCCGGTACGGTATCTCAGAAAGGATCATCACTGATAATGGTACGAACCTTAACAATACTATGATCACTGCCTTGTGCGAGCAGTTCAAGATTCAACATCATAATTCATCCCCCTATCGGCCAAAGATGAATGGTGTAGTCGAAGATGCTAATAAAAACATTAAAAAGATCATACAGAAAATGACAGTCACCTACAAGGACTAGCATGAAATGCTACCATTTGCTCTCCACGAGTACCGTACCACGGCTCACACATCAACTGGGGCAACACCCTATTCTTTGGTTTATGGCATGGAGGTTGTCTTGCCTATTGACGTTCAAATCCCCTCTCTGAGAATTATGAAAGATGCAGGTTTGAGTGAGGACGATTGGATCCAGACCCGGCTTGATCAACTGAACTTAATTGATGAAAAGAGACTTACTGTTGTTTACCAAGGTCAGACGTATCAAAAACGGATGATCAATACTTTCAACAAGAAAGTCAGACGCCAAGTATATCAAGTTAGAGATCTAGTGATCAAGCGCATCATCTTGCCACAAAGTGATCCCAGGGGCAAATGGACTCCTACCTATGAAGGACCATTTGTAATCAAGAACATCTTTTCCGGTGGGGCAATGATCTTAACCACCATGGACGACGACGACCTGTCACACCCTGCGAACGCAGACATAGTCAAAAGATACTACGCATAAGATACCCGCTAGGTTGACACACCTAGGCAAAACAAGGGCATCCCGGCGAACCAAAAGGTTCGGGAAAAAATTAGGGATAAAATAATTAAAAAAATCTGTACACCCGACAAGTTGAAAACCCGAAAGGGCGACTTGGGCAAAAAAGGGTTTCCCGGTGGACTGAAAACCCGAAAGGGAGGTCCAGGAAAAAGTTAGGGAATTAAAGCGTATGACTATGTCTCGTCGGATCACTTTGAGGACAATCTCTTCATTTGACGAACTCTGAACTTCTGATCAATTCCATCATCTTCGGACGAAGCAACAAATAGACAAGATATTCGGAGATACAGAGGCTATAGCAGAATGGGAACCCCATGGGATTATCGCACATAGCTATTTTTCTTTGTATAAATTTTTCTTGTTTTTATGACACCATCCTCTTAATAGGATGTCTGTCTCCTTTGTATAAAGTGCTTATTCAAAGTGAATACAAAGACACCCCTTTAAAGTACAGAAAACTATTTGTCCTTTTCTTTTACACTTATGTTTTATTTGCAAAAACGTCCAATGATTCATTAATGAACATATGCATTTGAACATAATTATTGTTTACAAATAAACAAAATGGAAAATAAAAATTACTGACAGGTCGAAAGAATAGGAAAACGTCTTTAGGCTATTCCATGAGCAATCCCTACAGTACGTCATTAAGATCCCCAACGAAGCTGAAACTTCAAACTATTAATCCCCAGTGGAAACCATCCAGTTTCTCCAAAATTCCCCAGCAAGTTATTCTGAAGCCTGAAAATCAACCGGATAACGGCTAACTTCTGTTTCTCCCTAACCTAGGATAACTCCCCAGTAGAGCGACAGACGACCGAAACTCCTAAACTTTTTCCAAACAGGAATAAGCTTTTTCCCCATAGAGCTTTCATTGCTCCCCGACAGAACAAAGATTCCTTTTGTTAAATCCCCAGTAGAAGTCATCAAAATTCTATGGATTCCCCAAGCAGATTACTCAAGCAGTACATGGCATTACCCTCACAACAGAATTTTTGTCAATACTCCAACTTCAAGACATGAAGAATCCACATATCCTCAGCAGCAATCAAGGATATATTTTCCTCAGCAATACAGCAAATCAGCTTACATGCGCATACATTACATCCACATATCATAAACATTGATAAAAACACATATATTGCATCGTACATTTCATGCAACATAACTTTGTGTTTCAGCTAACATTTTACCCTTTTCAGGATAAGATTAACAAGCTACTATTAACAATATGCAATCTAGATACAGTCCAGATACGCTCCAGATGCGGTTGCCATTCTGTTACTCATTCAGATTTCAAGTTCATGATACAGTACAGATACGCTCCAGACACGGAATCCATTCTGTTGCTCATTCAGATTCAAGTTCAGATACAGTACAGATACGCTCCAGACACGGAATCCATTCTGTTGCTCATTCAGATTCAAGTTCAGATACAACTCGGATACGCTCCAGACACGGATGCTTTTCTGTTGCTCATTCAGATACAGTCTTCAGATACAGTCTCCAGATACAATTCAGATATGTTCCAGATACGGACACCATTCTGATACTTATTCTTTTAACTTACAACTTACAATTCAACAAACACTCTTGGATGGCATCTACAAGCCCATCCCCAACAAGATTCTATCACCTCTCCAAATGGCATCTTTAAGCCCATTCCTTCAACCGCGCGTCACCGAGTGCAAATTTCTGGGCACTCTAGTGTCCAATCATTCTCTCACCTTCGAGTCACGAATGGTAAAACTCGCCAATCTAACTCTTCAGGTTTAAGAATATTGAACAAGGGCAGCTGTTGTACCCCAAAATTTACCCTCTCATTTATCAAGGATTTTCTCACAAGATCTTCTATGACATCAAGTTTGCAGCACTGATACATCAATATGGGCTTGGAATTAGCAAAAGGGCAAAATGGTCAATTGCATACTAGAAAGTCAAACTTTGACTTTTTGGTCAACATTACATCCCAAGGATAAAATTTCATCAAGGCATTCAAAAATATAAAACTTGATCATCAAGAAATCAAGAAAGTCAAAAGTCAATGTGAAATTTCAAACCCTTCTAGACTTAGAAATTTTTCTGTGTTTTTTATACATGATAATCTCATTTCTTCATGCCAACTTTTCACCTTGATGCAAGATGGTTCAAGAGAAGCTTCCAACATGAAAGTTGTAGATCTCCATGATATCTACAACATTTCTTTACACAACTTCTCCTAAATATGCTTGGATTTCAGGTTATAAATTCATGAAGTCATGACATTTTCATTTAAGCACTTAGAGAAATTTTCAGCAGTTTTGGTCAGGTTTTTATCCCAACTTCTTGCCCATTTTCATCAAAATCAAGTTTGATTTAACAAAAGTGGCCAACATGAAAGTTATAGAAGGTGTTTCAAGCTTTCCAAAACATCCAAGAGCATGAATTTATCATATTTGAGCTAGAAGATACAAGGATCTGAAGTTGAGCATCCATTCTTGAATTACAAGCCATTTTTGTTGAAGAACACATAATCCAATTGGCATGATGTGCTTCATAATCTCACTTTGCAGGTCTTGTGACTTGCAAATCTCAACATAATTTAATGTTTACACAAGAGTTTGAGCTATTACCCAAGTGTTTGAGCCATTGTCCAAAAGATCTTTCCATTTATGGCATAAAGGCACCATTGCTACTCTTGAAAAGCAAGCTTTTTGGTACAAAGTTTGTCTTGAGCCCATACCTTGCTTGTTTCTGATTTCACTCCACCATAAAACATGGAAACCAACCCCTCTAAACCAACAACTTTGGTACTTCACCTTGGGACCATGGAGTACTTGACATAGTTTGATACTTACATCCCAACCAAACCATAACATGTTGTGCTGTAAACATATTCAGCCTTTGTTCATAAACCTCCTACCTATAAATAGAAGAAGCATTTGCAAGACAAAAAGGTTAGAAGAAATAGAGAGAAAGAAAAAGGGAGAGAAAAGCCAAAAGTTTTATTGGTAAACCCTCAAAATCTCATATTCACAAAAGCCATAACAAACCCTAAGACTTCCACTCTTGAGTTTTGAAGTCTAAACCTTAAAACCTCTCACACTTTGCATATTCCATCTAAAAACCATCCAAACATTTCATACCACACAGAGGTTGTTTAATAACCTTCAACAAAAAGGAAAGTCTAGCAGCTTGTTGGAGCTTCCTTAAGGTTCATACAAAATCTTGAAGGGCATTTGGACTCAAAACTTAAAGTGCAGTTTCAAGGTAAGTCATCTTTACCTTGCCTTTTCCATACATCAAATTTTCTGTTTATAGGATGTAGCAATCATTATTCTTGAAGTTAATCATTTATTTGTTGTTCATGTTATTCATTCATATGTTAAAAACTAACTGATGTATGCAAAGAATGGTGTTTAAGGCAGAAAAATGCAGTATGTATCGACACATATCCACATGTGTCGACCCATCTTAGTGAAAATACAGGGTATGGGTCGATACATGACCCTCATGCATCGACCCATACTGAGTTCAGGTCACAAAACAGAAACTGGAAAGGACTATGAGTCGACACATACACATTTCGCGTCGATGCAAAAAGGTGTATGAGTCGATACATCCCATTATGTGTCGACTCATACTGAACAGATTTCACTTTACCGGGGCAAGGAGAAGCTATGTGTTGATGCATAGCAGCATGGATCGACACATAGCAGTTCAAAAGTGCATTTTTCCTTTATTTTGCACTGTTTTCACATTCTTTTTATTATCATTCGATATGGTTGTAATATTTTAGTTCCTACTTCACCCCCATTGTTAAATTGTACCCCCACCCCCCTAAAGGGATGTAATAGCTTAGATTTTACTTTCCGCCTTTTACTTGCTTCTCATATATTGCTAGTAAATAAGTGTGTATGGCAAGATAAAAACAACAAAATAGACAATCCTAATCAAAGACAAAACGCATGAAAATAACACACTTACACACAAGCATCCTTAGGGTTTCTCCACTTGGTTGCCTTATACAAAAATAGCCATGTTACGCATGCGAAGTATCTTGGCAAAACAAACAAATATAAGATCATAGCCCCTCGATGACGCTATTCAAAAGTTGCCTAACAAAAATGATCTTGGTCCCTAAAAAATGCTAAGATACTTTGCAACATTTCTATCATGGCTATACGATGACCCACACCCGTCCCATTTACATCCAAAGATAGGGTTGTTTACCAAATCAATGGTAAGTCAACAATGTCAAAGGAATAGAAGATGCATAAGAAAGACATTTGAGTAGGTAGATAGCTTCTAAGTACTTGCTCCATTTCAAACAACAATCCTTGCTATTTTCAAAACAAACACATACACATTTCAAAAACATCTTACAAACATTGAAAACATTTTCAAAAAGACAAACATCTTTGTATACATTCTTACGAACGAGAATCATTACAAAGATTGCCTAAACAAATGGCCTCTTTTACAAAATACTTTCAAAACCACATCAAACACCATTTCAAACAAACCAAAGCAAGTGATCTAAGCAAGTAACTAAGAGTCCATGGAAAACCATGGATGAAAAGGGTGCTAGCACCTTCCCTTTTCATAATCTACCCCCCGAACTCAAGAAAACATCTCAAAGGTATTTCCTGTGCTTTTTCACCTTTCCTTTTGGATAAAAGAAAAGTCGGTGGCGACTCTTGCTAACAGCGACATTTGCGATAAAACGCAAAACATCAAGTCAGTTCTCCCACCGTATCACACCAGTGATATTGAGCTCCTTAGAACCCGGTTACTATTGCTAGGACAGGTTGAGCCAACTAAACTTCAAGAGGGTACTTACCTATAAAACCCCATGCAAGCCTAAACTAGGGACTTGGTTGCTTTGTTTGTATATGGATGCTTGTACATAACATCATGGACATCATAAACATCATATGCATCCACTAACCATTTCAAGGATTTTTGGAGATTCATCTTTGTTCTTGTTTTGTAGGATATGGATTCACTCCGCATGAAAACTATCCAAGTCAACCTTGTAAAAATTCCTCCATAACTTAAAGAGATAGCTTCAAGGATCCCTAAAAGTTCTCCTTTCACCGAGAGACATGGTCGCCTACTCAACCTGGTCACCTCCAACACGAATGAGGATATGATGAAGGTGCTCTTTCAATTCTTTGATCCTTTGCACCATTGCTTCACATTTCCCGACTACCAGCTTGTGCCTACTTTGGAAGAATTTTCTCAGCTCTTGAGGATTCCCATTCTCAACCAACTACCTTTCAACAATACGGAAAGAGACCCAAAGCCAGAAGAGATTGCTCAAGCTCTGCACTTGCACTTGCACTCATCTGATATTACAACTCATTGGGAAACTAGGAGTGATGTCAAAGGCTTCTTAGCAAAGTTTCTGTTTGAGAAAGCCCAAATCTATTGGAATTCCTTAGACTTGCAAGCCTTTGAGGAAATTGTGGCTCTTCTTATCTATGGGATGGTCTTGTTCCCCAATCCTGACCAGCTCATAGATGTGAGCACCATCAAAATCTTCATGTCACGCAATCCGGTGCCTACTTTGTTTAGGGATATCCTACACTCTTTTCACACTCGTACAATGAGGAAAAGAGGTGTACTTATGTGTTGCACTCCTCTCCTGGCAAGATGGTTTATTTCTCATCTTCCCCAATCAGTCTTAAGCAATGAACATTCAGATATTCATTGGTGCTCTCGATCCAAGGAGAATGTTATCGTTATTGACCGTTATGGGGAATTCCCTAATGTCCCTCTACTTGGCGTTAGGGGAGGCATCACCTACAACCCATGCTTAGCTATAAGACAGTTTGGTTATTCCCGAAGGGATGGCGAGATGTTGATTCAAGGCTTGGTTTTCGACTACGACAACGACAATCAAGGTCTTCGCCAGAGATTCATCCGAGCATGGAGGATGCGAAACAATGTGGATAGCAAGACTTTGGGACACAAGAATTCCATCCCTCTTGAGCCTTACCTCAAGTGGGTACGAACCCGCGCTCAAAGTCTTATGATGTCGTATCCTTCTATTCTCCCGGTAATCATTGAGCCTGTTAAGGAAGGAGAAGTTCCATACACTATCCTACATGCTGACATGCCCACATCTCTTGAAGACCTACAAAGGGATTGGATACAGTTCAAAGGGGAACGTGATACTTTTGAAGCCCAATTCTACGCAAGTGAGAAGAAGGTTTCAGAACTCACTGGGCTACTTCGCGAGGAGCAGACTCTAAATGCCTACATTGCACCAAAGAGGATGCGCACCACTTTTTTATCTTAGAGAGTGTATTACTTTGCCTAAAGGGCATTGTTGTATTCAAAATCTATCTTATTAATATAACGTGTGTTCCTTTTTGTCTAAATCGAACTTGAATCTTTAAAAATCCTTGAAAACATTACATATGCACATATCATTCATCATGACATAAACAAGTCTTTTGCAATAAGTTCCCTCATCTCTCTGTTGTTTATTTCAGTAAGATAGATCTCGAATAGACAGTCAAAGATCTTTAAGTTCAAAACACACAGTTTCAACAGTTACTCACAACCCTGGCCAAAGGACAAGAGGAGTTGAAGACCCTGTTGGCCAAAGAGAAGAAGAAGAAAGAGAAGAAACCAACTGGTGTTGTGATTATGGGGAGAAGGTTTCAAGGACAGACTAGAAGAACCTTGGATTTCGCAAAAACATCTGATGAAAGAAAAGGAAAAGGAAAATAAACAGCGGTTCCGTTAGAATCTGAAGAAGAGGAAGAAGAGGAAGACTACTTCGAGGAACAGTATCCTCCAGCTGATGATAAGTACAGACATCTCGAGGAACGCTTGAACGCTATGGAAATACAAAGGGTACCAGGTCTAGACTTTAAAGAATTAGGACTAGTGTCAGGAATTGTGATCCCACCGAAGTTCAAAGTGTCTTTGTTTGCAAAATATGACGGGGTGTCATGTCCTAAGATGCACCTCCGATCATATGTGAGAAAGATCCAGCCGCACTCCACCGATAAAGATCTATGGGTGAATTTTTTCCAAGATAGCCTATCTGGAACACAACTCGATTGGTTTTACCAATTGGAAAGGGCTGACGTCCATAACTGGGAAGATCTTGCCGCAACTTTCTATAAGCAATACCAGTATAACGCAGATTTGGCGCCTACCCATACTCAACTTCAGAGTATGGCTATGGTTTCGAATGAGGATTTCAAAGATTACGCACAGAAATGGAGAGATCTAGCTGGGAGAGTTCAACCCCCTTTGTCTGAAAGGGAATTGGTGGACACGTTCTTAGGCACTTTATCAGGCCCTTTCTTCAACCATCTGATTGGAAGCTTATCCACTGGATTTACTGAATTAATACTAACCGGAGAGAGGGTGGAAGCTGGCATAAAAAGTGGAAAGATTCATAAGGATTCATCTGCCTCTACAGCTATGAGAAAGCCTTTCACTGGGAAGAAGAAGGTATCTTATTTTTACCCACAAAGGAATCAAAGGAGAGTTGAACGCCAACCAATGGTAGGAGCTGTTATGATCCCAAAGCCTACATCTGATCAACCAAGAGGTAACCAACCGAGGGTGGAAAGGCCAGTATGGCAATTCACCAAAATCAATATGACTCTAGCCCAGGTTTTACCACATCTCTTGAAATCTAATTTGACAACTCTGAAGGAAGCTCTGAAGAACGTCAACACTATGTCTCCTTATTATCATCCAAATGCCCGCTGCGAATATCATTCCGAAAGTCCGGGTCATGACACCAACAACTGTTGGGCCTTGAAAAACAAGATTCGAGATCTTATAGAGGCAAAAGAGATTAAGTTTGATGCACCCGAGAAACCAAACGTCATTTCTGCTCCCATGCCTAGACATGGTCACAACACCAATGCTATCGAAGAAGATTTGTTTGTTACTACAGTTGATGAACTCTTGACTCCCCTACCAATCATTAAGATATACTTGTTGAAGGCCGGTATATTCCCGGGTTGTAATGAAGACTGCCATCTCTGCTTATCCTTACCAACTGTTTGCCCTTTGTTGAAGACAAGCATTCAACGCTTGATAGACGACAAAGAGATCCTGTTTGAAAGTGCTCCTGTTTCACCTGTTCCTGTCAAAGACGTTTCAATCATAACCATCTCCGCCAATTCTTCCAGGGTCCCCAAAAGACCCATTAGGATTACATCGGTTCCAAAAACTACTCCTCTTATAATCACAATGCTCGGGCCGGTCCCATATGAATCAGACAAAACAGTGTTGTGGAATTACAGTGGAGACATCTACTACCATGGTATTAAACAAGATGGGCTGGTCGCCGAAAAATCGAACTCCGAAGAAGAAGACTCCAACATCAGCAATGTTGCCGAAACCAGTAAGATTACCCGAAGCGGTAGAATCTTCTCTCCATAAATTGCCCCTCCAAAGGTAGTTTTTGGACTCGTGGCTGTTCCAAAGGTTACCTCCATACCAATAATCATATCTGCAAGTACTCCTACTGACAAAGACGACACAACCCCCGCTGTTATCCATACCCCTACTATTGAAATTCGAGGAAAGAGTATTCAAGAAGAGCATGTCCGGACGAAGGCTTAACCACTAACTATCCCTGAAACCTCCAAAAAGGAAATGGAGGAGATCCTGAGAATAATAAAGAAGAGTGAATACAACTTAGTTGAATAGTTGGGGCAAACTCCCTCCAAAATCTCCATGCTAGCGTTACTACTATGCTCGAAGGCACATGCGAAATCCCTGGTGAAGTTTCTGAAGACAGCCCATGTGCCTCAAGAGACATCGGCTGATAAATTTCAAGATTGTGTGGCCAGTTTAATAGCGGACAACGGCCTAGGCTTCTCGGATGTTGATCTGACACCGAAGGGAAGAAAGCACAATGAGGCATTACATGTCTCTGTGGAATGTAAAGGAACAACTCTGGCCCATGTCTTGGTGGACACCGATTCATCTTTGAATGTTACCGAAGAAAGCTCTCGATAGATTGGATTGCGAAGGACTGACGTTGAAACCCATTAACATAGTCGTGAGAGCATTTGATGGCTCAAAGAGGATGGTCCACGGGGAGGTGGACATCCCCATAAAGGTGGGAACTCAGACTTTCAACTCAACCTTCTATGTAATGGACATCCGCCCCTCTTACTCCTGTCTACTAGGACGGTCGTGGATCCATAATGTCGGTGCTATCACCTCTACACTACACCAGATGCTGAAATATCCGGTCCATGGAAAGATTATCACTGTCCACGGAGAGGAAGAATATATGATTAGCCACCTCAATTCCTTCATGTATGTGGAATTAGATGGCGAGTTCATTGAAACTCCTTTTCAACATTTCGAAGAGGTTCCCCAAGAGGTAGCAGTAACCAAGACTGTGTCCCAGATTCCCGAGATTACGAAACCTCTACTCCGGATGTCATCTCTGAAGGACGCCAAAGTTGTAGTTGAGCAAGGAGGATGCACCATCTGGGGGAAACTTCCAAACATTTCGTATAAATCTGACAAGTTTGGCTTAGGGTTTACTTCGAGTGCTCAAAAGGTTGTGTGTTGCGCCCGTGCTGGAGGGCCACCCTTGAGGATTAGCAACCGAGAGGTCAATGCAGTGGAAGATGGTGAAGAGGATTGCAGCTTGGAGGATTGGATCTTTCCTACTATCAACGGAGGACTCCACAATTGGGAAGCCAGAGACTTTGTTCCGATAACTTTCGTCCATCAGTAATTTATCTTCTACATTTCTGTTGGACTTGTAATATTCACAAACAATTCGTACACCTTAAACCTTGTGTCTTGCCCGAGGCACAATGGTCCATTTGTAAGGGTTATCATTTCATCTTAATATTACATTCAATGAATCACGGATGTTTTGCATACAAACATTTGTGCTCATTGTTTTTCTTTTACATTTATTTCCCTTTTAAAAGATGGCTATACCCTTACACACACCCACACTCACAAATGCAGGTACCCCTCCATCCCGGATCCCATGGGTAACGATACTGCTATGGCCTTTAGTGACTCTGAAGATCTAATCTACCAAGCCGAAGATGAAGGTGAGGAAGATTGTGAAGTACCAGGGGAACTGGCCAGGCTACTACAATTAGAGGAAAGAGCTATTCAACCTCATGAGGAACCGGTGGATACAATCAACTTGGGTATCGAGGAGAATAGAAAAGAGGTCAAGGTGGGTGCCAACCTAAATCCTAGTGTCAAGGAGCGTCTAATTCAGCTATTGCATGATTATGTTGTGATCTTTGCCTGGTCATACGAAGACATGCCAGGACTTGATACATACATCGTGGTACATCGTCTGCCAACAAGAGAAGACTGTCCACCAGTGAAACAAAAAGTCCGCCGCATGAAACCTGACATGTCAGAGAAGATCAAAGCGGAAGTCAAGAAACAATTCAATACTGGATTCTTGGCTGTCACTTCCTATCCCCAATGGGTTGCTAACATTGTTCTTGTGCCTAAAAAGTACGACAAAGTACGAATGTGCATGGACTATAGAGATTTGAATAAGGCCAGCCCTAAAGATGATTTTCCACTTCCCCACATAGATATCTTGGTTGACAATACAGCCCAACACAAGGTGTTTTCCTTCATGGATGGATTCTCAGGTTACAATCAAATCAGAATGGCACCTGAGGACATGGAGAAAACTACATTTGTCACACAGTGGGGGACGTTCTGCTACAAGGTGATGCCATTCGAACTGAAGAATGCTGGGGCCACCTACCAGCGCGCCATGGTAGCTTTGTTTCATGATATGATACACCATGAAATAGATGTCTACATAGCCAATATGATAGCCCGATCACAAACCGAGGAAGAACACCTTGATCACTTACAAAAGCTGTTTGAGAGATTGAAGGAGTATAAGCTGAGGTTGAATCCAAACAAGTGCATATTTGGAGTACGGTCCGGTAAACTCTTAGGTTTTATTGTTAGTAACAAGGGTATCGAGGTTGATCCTACCAAAGTTAAAGCAATACAAGAAATGCATGCTCCTCGTACTGAGAAGGAAGTCAGAGGATTCTTGGGATGCCTGAACTATATTGCCAGATTCATTTCCCACCTAACAGCTACTTGTGAACCAATCTTCAAACTATTGAAGAAAGATCAGGTAGTCAGATGGAATGATGAATGCCAAGTTGCCTTCGAAAAGATCAAAGAGTATTTACAAGAGCCTCCTGTATTGTTACCACCAGTCGAGGGGAGACCATTGATCATGTATCTGATTGTTTTAGAAAACTCAATGGGGTGTGTATTGGGGTAGCATCATGAGTCTGTCCGAAAAGAGCACGCTATTTATTACCTAAGCAAAAAGTTTACCGACTGTGAAACCAGATATTCACTGCTCGAGAAAACTTGCTGCGCTCTGGTATGGGCTGTTCGCCGGCTAAGACAGTATATGCTGACTCATACTACCTTATTGATATCTAAGATGGATCCGATAAAATATATCTTCGACAAGCCTGCTCTTTCTGGGAGAATAGCTAGATGACAAATGATCCTAACAGAATACGACATACAATATACTACCCCAAAAGTTGTAAAGGGAAGTGTATTGGCTGATCACCTTGCTCACCAGGCTGTAGAAGACTATCAATCCATGAAGTTTGAGTTCCCGGATGAAGACATCATGACATTATACAACCATGTAGAAATCAGGCCATATGACGGACCTGAACAAGGATCCCGATGGACCATGTTCTTTGATGGAGCATCTAATGCACTTGGTAATGGTATCGGCGCTGTACTCATATCTCCGAAAGGGTGTCATACTCCCTTTACTGCCAGACTTTGCTTCAACTGTACGAACAACATGGTGGAGTACGAAGCATGCATCTTCGGCCTCAAGGCTGCCATAGATATGGGAATCAAATCTGTAGATGTGTTCAGAGATTCAGCTTTAGTCATCAGTCAGATCAAAGGAGAGTGGGACACTAAGCACCCAAACCTTATCCCTTACAAAGAACATGTTTTGACATTGCTACCACATTTTGAGAAGATTACCTTCGAGCATTTCCCGCGAGAAGAAAATCAGCTAGCCGATGCTCTAGCTACAATGTCATCTACGTTCAAACTTAATTGGAACAACGAGGCTCCCCAGATCACCATCGAACGAATGGATGAACCAGCACACGGTCACGAGATTAATACTGAAGAAGCAATGGACCAACCTTGGTTTCATGAAGTCAAGAGATATCTCAAGGATCAAGAATACCCGGAAGGAGCTTCAATCAATGATAAGAAGTTCTTAAGGATATTTTCTGCTAAGTTCTTCCTTAGTAATGGCATCCTGTACAAACGTAATCATGACTCCATTCTGCTTCAGTGTGTGGATAAGATTGAGGCGGAAAAGATCATGGCTGAATTACACGAAGGTACTTTTGGCACCCACTCCACTGGGCATACGATGGCAGAGAAAATCCTACGGGCGGGCTATTATTGGTCCACCATGGAAGCAGATTGCTATCAACACTCTCGGACCTGTCATAAGTGTCAAATTTATGCTGACAAGGTACACGTGCCTCTGGTTCCTCTGAATGTCTTGACGGCTCCTTGGCCCTTTGCTATGTGGGGAATTGATATGATTGGAGAGATCAAGCCAATAGCCTCCAATGGACACCGCTTCATCCTAGTGGCCATTGACTACTTTACCAAATGGGTTGAAGCAACTTCCTTCGCATTCGTTACCAAGAATTTTGTTGCCCGCTTCATCAAGCAAAATCTCGTTTGCCGGTACGGCATCCTGGAAAGGATCATCACTGATAATGGTATAAATCTTAACAATACTATGATCACCGCCTTGTGCGAGCAATTCAAAATTCAGCATCACAATTCTTCTCCCTACCGGCCAAAGATGAATGGTGTTGTCGAAGCTGCATATAAAAACATTAAAAAGATCATACAGAAAATGGCAGTCACGTACAAGGACTGGCATGAGATGCTACCATTTTCTCTCCACGGGTACCGTACCACGGCTCGCACATCAACCGGGGTAACACCCTATTCTTTGGTATATGGCATGGAAGCTATTTTACCTATTGAGGTTCAGATTCCCTCTCTGAGGATTATGAAGGATGCAGGTTTGAATGACGACGATTGGATCCAAACTCGACTTGATCAACTTAACTTAATTGATGAGAAGAGACTTAATGCTATATGCCATGGTCAAATGTATCAAAAACGGATGATCAAGGCTTTCAACAAGAAAGTTAGACGTCAAGTATATCAAGTTGGGGATCTAGTGATCAAACGTATCATCCTGCCACAAAGTGATCCCAGGGAAAAATGGAATCCTACCTATGAAGGACCATTTGTAATCAAAAACATATTTTCCGGTGGGGCAATGATCTTAACCACCATGGACGGTGATGACCTGCCACACCCTGCGAACGCAGACATAGTCAAAAGATACTATGCATAAGAGACCCGCTAGGTTGACATACCAAGGCAAAACAAGGGCATCCCGATGAACCAAACGGGTTCGGGAAAATATTAGGGATAAAATAAATAAATAAAAAATTTTTCTACACCCGGAAAGTTGAAAACCCAAAAGGGCGACTTGGGCAAAAAAGCGTTTCCCGGTGGACTGAAAACCCGAAAGGGCGGTCCAGGCAAAAGTTAGGGAATAAAAGCATATGACTATGTCCCGTCGGATCACTTAACGGACCTCATTTGAATTCCACTGACAAACTCGGAGTTTCCGATCAATCCAATCATCTTCGGATGAAGCAACAATTAGACAAGATACTCAGGGATACGAAGGCTATAGCAGAATGGGAACCCCATGGGACTGTCACACATAGCTGTCTTTCTTTCTCTAAATTTTTTTCTTGTTTACGACGATATTCTCTTACTAGGGTGTTTGTCTCCTTTGTACAAAATACTTACTCAAAGTCAATATAAAGATATCCCTTCGAAAGTGCCAAAAATTGTTTGTCTTTTCTTTACAATTGTGTTTTGTTTGCAAAAACGTCCAATGATTCATTAATGAACATATGCATTTGAACATGATTACTGTTTACAAATAAACAAGATGAGAAAGACAATTACTGATAGGTCAAAAGGATAGGAAAATATCTCAAGGCCATTCTCCCCACGGAGTTTTCAGTAATCCCCAGCGGAACAAAACTCCCAGCTATCCAGCAAGACGAAGCTTCTAGTTTACCAATCCCTGGTGGAAACCGCCCAATTTCTCCAAATTCCCCAGCAAGTTGTTTTGAAGCCTGAAATCCAACCGGATAACAGCTAACTTCTGATTCTCTCCAACCAAGGATAACTCCCCGGTAGAGTGACAGACAAACGAGACTCCCGAATTCTTTTCCCCAAGCAGGAATAAAACTTTTTCCCACAGAGTTTTCAATACTCCCCAACGGAACAAAAACTCCCATTGGTTAAATCCCCAGTAGAAGTCATCAAGATTCTCAGGTTTACTCAAACAGATCTTACGAGCAATACATGGCATTTCCCTTACAACAAGAGTTTATTTCTCTCAGCAGAAATTCATCAACACTTCAACTTCAAGACCTGAAGACTTACATATCCTCAACAGTAGTCATGGATTTATTTTCCCCGAGCAGATATCAATACAACAAATCAGCTCACATACACATACATTGCATCATACATTTCATGCAACATAACTTGGTGTTTCAGCTAACATTTTACCCTTTTCGGGATAAGATTAACAACTACCTTTAACAATATGCAACTTTTGATACAGTTCAGATATGCTCTAGACACGGAAGCCATTCTGGTACTCATTCAGATTCAAAGACACTTTTGATAAATGCGGATACGCTCCAGACACGGAAGCCATTCTGGTACTCATTCAGATTCAGATTCAACTTTTGATACAGTGCGGATACGCTCCAGACACGAAAGTCATTCTGGTACTCATTCAGATTTAGATTCAACTTTTGATACAGTGCGGATACGCTCCAGACACGAAAGCCATTCTGGTACTCATTCAGATTCAGATTCAACTTTTGATACAGTGCGGATACGCTCCAGACACGGAAGCCATTCTGGTACTCATTCAGATTCAGATTCAACTTTTGATACAGTTCAGATACGCTCCATACCTGGAAGCCATTCTGATACTCATTCAAAGACACTACCTGATACAGTGCGGATACGCTCCAGACACGGAAGTCATTCTGGTACTCATTCAGATTCAGATTCAAATTTTGATAAGGTTCAGATACGCTCCAGACCCGGAAGCCATTCTGATACTCATTCAAAGACACTACCTGATACAATGCGGATACGCTCCAAACACGGAAGCCATTCTGGTACTTATTCAGATTCAGATTCAACCTCCTGATACAGTTCAGATACGCTCTAGACCCGGAAGCCATTCTGATACTCATTCAGATTTCAACACTCCTGATACAGTTCGGATACGCTCCAGACCCGGAAGCCATTCTGATACTCATTCAAAGACGCCTTCAGGTACGCTCCAAACACGGACGCCATTCTGAGGTTCGACTCACAAACTACATCTCAACAAGCATTCTTGGATGGCATCTACAAGCCCATCCCCAATAAGATTTTATTACCTCTACAAATGGCATCTTTAAGCCCATTCCTCCTATCGCCGCCGAGTGAAAATTTCTGGGCACTCTAGTGTCCAATCATCTTCCACCTTCGAGTCACGAATGGCAAATCTCGCCAATCTAACTCCTCGGGTCTAAGAAGATTGAACAGGGGCAACTGTTGTACCCCAAAATTTGCCCTCTCATTTCTCAGGAAAACGCCCTGGATTTTCAAAGTTTTCTCTTAAAATGAATCCAATCCTTGAATTATCATTTCTTTCCAAGCAAGCCATTTACAAGGGCAAAGTGGTCATTTGTATGCTGAAAATTCAAACTTTGGTTTTTAGATCAAAATCAAAATACAAAAATCATATTTCATCAAGACATGTTGGAATATGAAGTTTGTTTCATCAAGAAGCTCAAAAGTCAAATTTTACCTTGGAAAAGTTAAATTCTAAATACTTAAAATTTTTCTAAAATATTTAAGAAAAATGACATTTCAGAACTTCTGAACCAACCTCCAGGCAGGAGTAGTCAGAAGATGCACACTTAGCTCAGCACATAACATTCAGTCAGAATGTAGCTCTTCAGCATCTATGCTAGCTCAGTCAGAAGTTGCCAGAAGATTATAAAACATGATGAAAAATCTGAATGCTCCTTCAGAACATGCTGGAATCAGAAGGTAAGAGGGTCAGAAGATTGGGTGTTACACTGAAGCAGAATCTCTAAGTCCAGAGTTTTCAGAGGCAAATCAAAGAGATATGCTGGAAAGCCTGGGGAGCCCTCAAAATTTGCTGAGGCCACAGGATACCAAGATCAGAACTTGGGTATGTTGTTTTGGGCTATGCTGAAGTGGAACTGCTGGCTCAGATTTAAGTAATGATGCAAATCTCATATTACAAGATTTCTTATTTTTGACCAATCTCATCACCATTTAATGTTCATTAATGCTCACAACCACTTTGGAGTATTTGGCCAAAGGGTCTCTCCACGTGTAGCATAGTAACGCTCTTGTGCAGATTTAGGTATGGGTTCATGCGCTGCTTTTCGCTCATGGGTGTCACTTTTCCTTAATCCACGCTTACTAACCCAGCCTAGGCTAAAAGTTGTCAATCACCACAACTTTTTATGAACTTTCTTCAAGAGTAAGTCAGCATCTAGTGCATGATATTGGCGCCACTTAACGTTTTAAAAACCCACAAAGCTTTGCCTATAAATAGAAAACCATTGTCCATTGAAAAACCCTGGTCCAAGTTCAGAAAAAATTGCTGAAAAGAAACAGAAAGTTTTTAGCAAGAAAACACCTTGAATCTCTGCCCAAAATTTCCAGAGATTCAAAAACTGTAAACACAACATACAAACCATTAACTTTGAATCTCCTGCTTTCAAACCCCATCTGCTCTCAAAATATTTCTTGACAAAGAAACACCCATACAATTTCTGACCCACACATATACCCTCCATCCATCCATTCAAAGAACCTGTTCAGGACATCATCAGAGTTAAGGCTAACTCTAGGTCACAGAACTTTTTCAGCTGCAAGGTAAGCACTTGCTGACCCTCACCACATTGCTTAAGCATCACCAGATTGTCATGCCCAAAAATACAATGTAGATATCATGCTTCTGATGTTGTGCATGTTCTGAGATTTTCACGCCTCTGTATGCTTAAGTAGAGAACGAATCAGTTCAGAACTTGCCTCTGATTTTTGGTTCTGACTTCTGAAATGCTATGGCACCTGCTGAAACTGTCTTAGGCATGTCTTCTGTTTTGTGGAGAAATAACCAAATTGCAGATGTTCTGACTAGCACAAAGTGAGACCAAGTTCTGACTTTGACGCCAGCACTTCTGGGACCTATTTTGTCATCAGTAATATCAGAACTTCTGAAAATTACTATGTTCCCAACAGGGTCAGAACTTATGACCCCATACATTTTCACTAACAGGTTTCTGTTTTGCAGCGTATCAGGGTCAGAACTTCTGACCTATACATTTTTACTAATAGGTTGTTGTTCTGCAGCAGGTTAGGGTCAGAACTTCTGACTTCCTCTCAGCAGCATGCTGACCCTTTTCCTTTTTCTTTCTTTCTTCCCCTTGTTATTTTCTTTATTTTTCTTGCTCGTACTCCCCATTCATAAATTTGTACCCCCACCCCCTAAATATTGTAATAGCGTAGGACTTTACATTTCCGCATTTTATCGCTTTCAAGTGTAAATGCTAGTGATTAGGATATGTATGGCAAGATAAAATCAATGAAATAGAAAATCCTAATTCAAGATAAAATCATGCATGCAATCAAACACACTTGCACACAAACACCCTTAGGGTTTCTCCACTTGGTTGCCTTACACAAAAATAGCCATGTTACACATGCAAAGTATCTTGGTAAAACAAACAAAATCAAAAGATCATAGTCCCTCGATGACGATATTCAAGGTTGCCTTATAAAATGATCTTAGTCCCTCGAAAATACTAAGATACTTTGCAAGATTGCTAATCATGGTTATACGATGACCCACGCCCGTCCCGTTTACATCCAAAGATAGGGTTGCTTACCAAATCAATGGTAAGACAACAATATCAAAGGAAAAGAAAATGCATAAGAAAGACATTTGAGTAGGTAGATTGCTTCTAGTTACTTGCTCTATTTCCAAACAACTATCCTTGCTATTTTCAAAAATACACACACACAAAACAAACTTACAAACATTGAAAACATTTTTTCAAAAAGACAAACATCTTTGTATACATTCTTACGAATGAGAATCATTACAAAGATTGCCTAAACGAATGACCTCTTTTTTACAAAATACTTTCAAAACCACACCAAACACATTTTCAAACAACAAAAGCAAGTTGATCTAGCAAGTAACTAAGAGCCCATGGAAAACCATGGATGAAAAGGGTGTTAATACCTTCCCTTTTTATAATCTACCCCCCCGAACTCAAGAAAACATCTCAAAGGTCTTTCCTGTGCTTTTTCACCTTTCCTTTTGGATAAAAGAAAAGTCGGTGGCGACTCTTGCTAAACTGCAACATTTGCGAACACAAACGCAAAACCTCAAGTCAGTTCTCCCACCGTATCACAGTGTCATTGATGTATACAAGTTTTGATATTCAAATTAACAAATTGGTGTGTTGTTGATTCTGGTATGATACGATTGAGAAATAACATATTTTGTGTTTGATGTAAATATTACTTTTAGCTTTTGATGCAAATTGTAGGTTATTTTTTATGCTCTTTATGCATGGTTAACAAAAATATAGGTTGCTTTTAATTCTCTGATATGGTTAAAATAAATACATGTTAAAATATTTGTCGCTGCTGAGAATTGAACCTAGGACCTTTAGGTCTATCATAATGATTGAGATAACTAATCGTTGTGATATCGCGCACGCTTTCTAGTATACTACAACAGTCCCAGAATCATGATTGTAAGTAACACATTTACAACAATACTCTACATGATAATGCATGAACTCGCGTGATTATATATCATTTTCAACCGTTATTAAATATCTTTTCGTAATAATGTGATTAAACTTACTCTCACATTAGTATTGAGTACACTGTACTTCCCATGATAAAAGAAACACTTTATTTTATGTTTTTTTTCTTGAAATATGTATCTCATGGTTATATAAAAACAACATATTATAACACTCTTCACCACATAAGCAGAGTGGGTGTATAACAGTTGCTAGTAGTGTCTATCAATGTGTATTTTGGCATAAATTAGAAGCAATCAAGAATCTTGCATTATCATTCATTGTGATAATAACTCATATAGTATTGATTTGTCTAAAAATAACTAATGTGTATGGAAGAAATAAACATATAAATGTTAGATTTTCCTTTCTAAGAGACTTAACAAGAAATGAGTTATTCAGCTTATCTAGTACAGTACTAGTACTTATCAGCTATGATACTGAATTTGGAATATTTTGGCAAATTTACAAAATGATTTGTTAGAACTTAAATACTTTTGACTAATTAAGCTATATTACTTGCATTTCAAACAAATCAGCTATATTATTCATTGTTTTATTATGATGTTAGTATTTGTATTATGCTACTAGCTACACAACTTTATTGTAATAATCTATTAATAAGACTTGATGACTAATGAGAATGATATCAAGCTTTTACACTCACACTCATAACCTTTTTGTGTGAATATTCTTAGAATTATGCTAATATATGTCCTAAGAACATATGTTAAAGATATTAAAATTAGAAAAATTTAAATATATTAAGATTATATTTAAAGTTTTAAAATATTGAATGCACACATTTAAAAAAAATATTTTTATAACTCATTTATTAATTTGTGCACTTGGAACACACATTAATATTTTTTATATTCTTATAACTCATTTTAAAAATAAAGTGCGTATTTCTTTAAATATTTAAAACTCTTATTTTATAAATTAATAAATAGTTTGAAATTTCTTTTAATATAAATATAATTTTGTTGGTTGTAAGTGTGAGCAGTTAAATCTTATACTTCATCCATTTTAAAATGAGTTTCGTTTAAAGTTTTTGCA
This sequence comes from Vicia faba, assembly GCA_948472305.1. NCBI lineage: Eukaryota > Viridiplantae > Streptophyta > Magnoliopsida > Fabales > Fabaceae > Vicia > Vicia faba. The sequence goes on along the minus strand of OX451737.1, from coordinate 1,694,222,076 downwards.
CATCGATTAAAAAATATAATAATGTTATCAAAATACATTACATTTTTATTAAATTAACTCTATAAATATATTGAAAGTAGTGTAAAGTGTAATAATTAAATGACACAATTAGAAAAAGAGCAATAATTTCTACATTAAAAAGTGAGAATGACATTCATTTTGAAATAAATTTTATTTGTTAAAGCGACACTCATTTTGAAACGGAGAGAGTATAATATATGAGTGAATAAAATATTATATTTATTATAAAAAAAAACTCATTTAATGCTTTACGATTTAATATAGAGATGTGACGTTTTTCTTTCGGATTATTTCTAAAGTATTGATTTTATTAGTACTTCCGACTTCTCGAGACTCCGCAACAAAGTTAAATTTAAAATTTAAGGTGCCTAGAAATATACTTCCTCCGTCTCATAATAAGTGTCTCATTTGTACTTTTTTCATGTCTCAAAATAAATGTCAATTTAAAATATCAATACAACATTTATTATTTTTTCCACAACTATATCCCTATTTATTAATTTTCACGTTTTTAAACTACTCCCCTAACTTTAATAAATAAGAGTATTTTAGTAAATAATACTAATTTTATCATTAAAATCAACCAATCTAATCATTTTCTTAAGAATCGTGCATGGCTCAAATGAGACGCTTATTATGAAACGGAGAGAGTAACATACTTTTTTCGTAACGAATTATAGACAAATTTGACTTTTTTTTGGTACATTTGACAATTAATGTATGTAGTTCATATATGAACTAATACATTAACTATCAAATATACTAAAAAAAAGTCAAATTTGTTTATAATTCGTTACAGACGGAGTACTCAATATAGAATAGTCTTAAAAGAGTGTGTCCATGACATTGGTTTACTGTTCTTCTTGACTTCATGTGACTGGGTGGATCGAAAGAGAGAACAATTCACAAATTATTAGGAATTTTTTATTGTCCTACCATACTTTTAGACAATAATTCCCAATATACTATCCTCTTCACTCAATAATATCAAACTACCATATTTTCAAACAAATTTCATTGTTGGCACAAAGCAACCGCCAAGTGAATGGTCGGAACAACACAAAATATTTGAGATCCGCAAAAGCAATGGGCGGAGCTGTTAGAAATTGAAGAGGGTCCGCCCATCCAATAGACAGAAGTGTTGTAACGTATATTTTTCTTTTTTAGATAAACTTATTTGAATTATATATATATAAGTTTTGTTTAATTATATTTAAATTATATAATTATACTATAATTAAGTTTGATTTAATTGAGAAATGAAATGATAATTAAAATAAAATATAATTTAAAACAATAATACTTAAATCATTAAACAAATAACATTTGAAAAAATTATAAGAAAATACATCTATTGTGAATTTTGACTGAGTCGTGTCAATCGTTGGTGAGTTCTACAAGGAGGAGCTTGTCTGGTACGTTGGCCTATTATGCGATTTCCTTCTTCATTTTATGGTTGAGTTGAAGGTCCTGCATCATATTCTCCCATTAAAAATTCCTATCATTTCATCATCCGTATAGTATGTCTCTGCTACACTGCCATAATTTAATCTGGTTCCCTCCCAATTCCAATTTGGTAGGGTATTAGTAGGCATTAGGCTATTTACTAATGGTTGGTAACAATCTTGTAAGATAAATTGTTGTGGCTGGGAAATAGGTATTTGTTGTTAGGGTGTTTGGAAGTTGGGGTCATGTGGGGTTTGTAGTGTTAATGATGTTTGTGGTAGACTGTTTGATGTAGACTGGGTAAAATGTGAATATTGTTGTTGGGTGCCCATTGGGTGGGATTAGATGAAGAATATTATTGTTAGGTGTCCCGTTGGGTGGGTTTAGATGAAGGGTTTTGTTGATGGTATTGTTGGCTTGGGGTAACAGGTGCTTGTGTTGGGATGAAAGATTGTTGGGTGTTAAGGAAAGGTTCTTGATTGATCATGAATGGTTGTTGGGTGTAAGTGCTTGACGATGGTCTGGTGTGTTGGATGTTTGAAGATGTTGGTTGGTTACGAGGGTCAAATAAGAAACTATTTGGTGACAGATACAAATTTGTAACAGACTTATACCAGTCCATGTATTCCTTACTCAGTTTACATTCTTCTAACATGATATCTCCTTGTAAGACTTTATCTTTGCAGTTATGCCATTGACGATGCTTTTGTTTGTAATGATCTTTCCAATTGCTATATGCCCATTGATTGTTCACCACACTTTTGTGATACTCATCCATGCACTTTGGAGCATCCGGTATGCCTTGCAGAATGCCAAATTGGAGTTTTACCCTATTTGTATGATGTATTTCAACTATAGTAAAACATATCAGAAATATTTTTGAACTCCACATGTGACTATTAGTTGGATCTATATTTTCAAGTCCTAGATAGGGCCTCCACATAAACTATTATAAAAAATCAGTTATTAGTTTAACGAACTATATAAAATAATAGTAATTATTAGTAAATTATGGTTGATAATATTACATGAGCTTCTTCGAAATGATTGATGAAAGTTCGATAGCCAGATGCACAATGATGAAGAGTCTTTTTCGTAATCCATCCCATAGGCGGACCATCTAAAAATAAATAATAATTAAATGTTGTTCACATAGTAAATAAGTTTAAGAAAATAGAGTAGTTTCAACTTACTTGGTTACGTATGGAAAGTGAAATGGATTACGATTCCTAGACGCTAGACTTGGCATCCTTGACCATCCCCCAAGCCTGTAGTTATGTTGAACAACCGGAAAAATTATGAACTTCTTTTTTAGTGCATTTACACAGGTTTCGGTATAGATGCGATAAAACTGCATATCTCATATTGTATCTACCTATTTTATTAAAGTCAGCTAATAATGGTAAATACATAAGATGTATTGTGTTACCATTAGTGTCAGGAAATAATAAACTAGCGAAAAGAAATAAAATATACATTTTAGTTTTCTTATGAATTTAGTGGATGGTGAAATCTTCGTTTAAATCAAATGCATCGTATTTTTCTCGGAGCCAAGTCATTTTAACGAATTGACCCTTTCTATCTCTTTCGGGAAATTCTTCACCCAAGAGTTCTTGAGTTATGGAGTAGTTGACATTTGTTCTCCCATTCACTGCCACACTGTTTACACGTAAATCCATCAACATGTGAAAATCTTCAAGTGTGACTGTGGATTCACTGGTAGGAAGATGGAATGTGTGTGTTTATGGCCTCCATCTTTCATATAAAGCAGGAATAAATTTTCTATCAATACCATATGAGGTTATGTTGATAACGTGCCTGAAGCCCGCTTGAATCAAATATGGACGAATCATTTCGTCTACGGGCACATATGAGTGTGTATGAGGCCTAAACTTTTTCTCATTCTAAAAAAGAAAATGGTTAATGTTAAAAAATGGTATTGGCCCACTTATGATGGAGATCAAATATGGACGAATGATTTCATCTGCGGGCTCACTTATGAGTGTGTACCAGTTCTACCGTATGATGAGTATTGGTCCACTTATGAGGGAGATAAAATTTACCATAATCCAATCATGAGGAGGAACAAGAAAGATCGTCCTGTGAGCACCAATATTACAACAGAAATGGACGCATATGATAAGTTGGAGAGAAAATGCACATTGTATCGTCTTTCGGGTCACAATCGAACGCGTTGCCCCAATGTAGAAACTAGCAATAATTAGTTATTCATTTTGTTATCAATCTTCAAAATTATATGTATAATTACGCAAAGAAATTATGTTTTATGCCACTAATACTTTTGAATTTAATATAAATAATAACTCCAAAAAACAACACATAAATTAAAATACTTAGTCAAATAGAAGAACTTAACAACAACATTTAACCTAAACAACATCAACAATTTCAAACAAACACATAAACATTTCTAGGATATTACAACCAACAACACAATATCTTTTTGTTGAAGCATCATCATAAGGACACATGCATCATTGTGAACAAGTCTCCAAGAACGAGTTGGTCCATTTAAGTCGGGCACCGTAACTAGCCTCTCAATTTTCCGGATCTTTTCACCTTGTGCAATTTATTTCCATAACCATCCTTCCAAGTGCCTATGCAGATTCTCAAATGTCTACGTGTTCAGCAACTTGATCTTCATCTAAGGCTTTACAGGAGAAAAAATCAGTTCAACATCTCTTTTCATATATGGAAACGTTAAGAACTCTCTGTCTGCTGAAGACATTTTTAAGATAGAATTAAAGAGTTGTGTGTTAAGTGTAGCTAGGATCATTCAACATCAATGGTATTTATAGTTCACCGTAAAAATTTCAAAATAATAAAGTAATAAAAGCCTTCACCCATTGCAGTTGCGGAGCCGTACTTAAATAATAAAATAATGAAAGTCATAGTCCATTGCACTGGCGGAGCTGTACTTAAATAATAAAATAATAAAAGCTTCTGCTCATTGTAGTGGCAGAGGCGTATTTAAATAATAAAATAATAAAAGTATCCATCCATTGCAGTGACAGAGTCGTACTTAAGTAATAAAATAATGAAAACCTCCGCTCATTGCAGTGGCAGAGTTGTACTTAAATAATAAAATAATCAAAGTTTTCGCCCATTGCAGTGACGGAGCCGTACTTAAATAATAAAACAATGAAAGCTATTTTAATATTTAATTATTATTATGTTTAATTTTTATTTTAATTTAAATAAATTTTATTTATTTTAGTATTTATTTTGATTTATGTTATTATCGTCTTTCCCCTTTGCAGTATACTTGTTTGTCTTCTGTTTATATTCCTAACACTCCAGGTGAAACATTATCTCACCATGGGTGGAGGCAAGCAATGATTAATGAAATGTGTTCTCTTCAAAGCAGTGGTACCTGGTGTGATACCGTGGGAGAACTGACTTGAGGTTTTGCGTTTGTGTTTGCAAATGTTGCGGTTAGCAAGAGTCGCCACCGACTTTTCTTTTATCTAAAAGGAAAGGTGAAAAAGCACAGGAAAAACGTTTAGAGGTGTTTCTCGGGTTCGGGGGATAGATTATGAAAAGGGAAGGTATCAGCACCCTTTTCATCCATGGTTTTCCATGGGCTCTTAGTTACTTGCTAGATCACTTGCTTTTGTTTGAATGTGTGCTTGTGGTGGTGATTTTTGAAAGTATTTTGAAAATGGAACTTCGTAATGGTTCTCGTTTCTATAAGAACGCCTACAAAGTGTTTGTTTTGAAAATAGTTTAAAGATGAGAGTGTTGGTGTATAAATGTTTTTGTTGTGAGCAAGCGAGTAACTAAGAGCGAATATACCTACTCGAAAGGTCTTAAATGTGCTTTTCCTCCTCCTTTAGATGTGGTTGTCTTACCATTGATTTGGTAAGAAGCCCCATCATTGGATGTGAAGGGATGGGCGTTGGGACGTTTGTATAGTCATAGAAGGCAACATATGAGTCGTTTTAGCAATGTCGTTTAGGGACTAGATCGTTTACCGAAGGCAACATCGAGGGTCATCGAGGGACTATGATCTTTTATCGAGGGTCTTTTGCTAAAACGCCCATGTTCGAGGGACATGACTATTTTCCGATAGGCAATGAGTGAGATTACCCTAAGGGTGCATGTGTGCAAAGTGTGTTTTATTGCATGCATTTGTCTTTGATTTTTAAGTTGTCTATTTGCTGATTTTATCTTGCCATACATCCTAATTACTAGCAATATATGAAAGCAAGTAAACATGCGGAAAATAAATCCTAAGCTATTATATCACTTTAGGGGGATGGGGGTACAAATTTACAATGGGGATGAAGTGGAGACTGAAATATTACAACCATATCAAATGATAATGAAAACAATGTAAAAACAGTGTAAAATAAAAGGAAAACTGCATTTTGAACTGCTATGTGTCGACCCATGTTGCTATGCATCGACACATAGCTTCTTCCTGCCCCTGTAAAACAAAATCAGTTCAGTATGGGTCGATACATAATGGGATGTGTCGACTCATGCACCCTCTTGTATCGATGCGAAATGCGTATGTATCGACTCATAGGCTTTTCCCTGCTCCTGTAAAACAAAATCTGCTCAGTATGAGTCGACACATAATGGGATGTGTCGACTCATGCACCTTCTTGCATCGACGCGAAACGCGTATGTGTCAACTCAAAGTCTTTTCCCACTTCTGTTTTGTAACCTGAAATCAATATGATTCGATGCATGGGGGTTGTGATACGGTGTACAGAACCGGGACGTGTTTCCCTTTTTTCAAGGAATTACTGGTTTACGTTTTGCGTTTGTATTCGCAAAATGTCGCGGTAAGCAAGAGACGCCACCGTCTTTTATTTTATCCAACAAGGAAAGGAAAAAAGCACAGAAAAATTCCTTTTTCGAGATATTTCTGAGTTACGGGGGGTAGATTATAGAAAGGGAAGGTATTAGCACCCTTTCTATCCGTAGTTATCTACGGGCTCTTAGGTACTTGCTCATCATTTTCAAAATTGTTTTCTTTGTGTTTATGTGCTTTGAAAAGTTTTTGTTTTGACTTCGATTTAACTCTTGCTTCTGTCTTCAAGGGTGTAATTAAGTGTTTTTGAAAACTTTGTTTGCAAAGGTGTAAGTGTAAAAAGTTTGTTTTGATTGAGCAAGTACTTAAGAACTAATCTACCTACTCGAAAAAAGAATCGTTCTATGCTTGTTTCCTTTAGACGATGTTATCCCACTATTAGTGAGTATGTATCACCGTCGTTGGAGTTTGAGGGTCAATTCGAAAGGGACGTACGGTCACTAAAGCAATGTTAGGACGTCTTAGTAATAACCCTAATGTCTTAGATCAATTATCCGAGGCGACAATATCCGAGGCAACCTTTCCGAGGCAACAATGATCTTTAGACAAAAGGACGACCACTAAAGCATCCTATACTCAATGACCGTTTATCGAAGGCAACCAAGTGGGAGTGTACCCTAGGAGTGCGCATGTGCGAGTGATTCAGTTTCAAATTATTTATCTTTGCACATGTTTAGGGTTATCTAACTGTTTTAAAATTAGTCATACATTCTTGTCATGCATCCCTATATCATACATCTAGCAGTTAAATATTTGCGGAATTTAAAATGCGGAAATTAAACTACGCTATTACAAGGCTTCGGGTATTTACATAGCCAAAAACAAACCCTTTGAAAATAAAGCGATAAAAGCAAATAAATGTCCTAATTAAACTATTACAAACTGTAGGCAGTTGCATCAATAGGATAAATAATAAAAATAAAACGCGCGAGAAAAATTAGAACGAATGCGAATTAGGGTTTTGACCCTTCTAACCTAATGAAAAGAAAAATGTTTTTGTTGTTCTTTTTAATATTTTTTAAAGAAAAGAATTAGATTTTAAAATTAAATGCAAAAATTAATTAGTGAATAAATTAATTAATAAAAATAATTACATGACCTATTTTTGGTTTTTGTTATTTTTAAGAAAAGAAAGAAAAATTAAATTTGGAATAAAAAACCTAATTATTCTAATTATTTTTAATTATGTACAAAAAGAATTAAAGTTATCAAACCTAATTAAATTAATTAATTTTTTAATAAAAATAAAATCTAGACCTAATTTATGAAAAGTAATATTTTTGTGATTTTTTGATAAAAAAGAAAATAATTTAATTGGTTAGTAAATAAAATAAATAAATTAATTGAAATAAAATAAAATAGAGAAAGAAATTTGGGCCTGAAAAGCAAATTGGGAGGGTGTGAGAAGCAATCTGGCCCAAGCCCAAGGTTGTCCACGTTTGACTTGTGAGATCATATGCTACGCGTTTGACTTGGCTTTTGGTGTTCCCTCCTGGATGGCCATCAGATTTGGCCATCTGGACACTTGGCAGACTTGATCTTGAGGTCACATGATAGACCCTTGGCTTGTGTATGCACTGAATCCTGAAAAGGCAAAATACATGAAATATTTGGGGGACTTGGGATTCGAACCCAGGTCCTGAGGCAATTTCCACGCTACACTCAGCACTGCACCACTTGTTCTTGTTGTCATAATAATACAAAATAATAAACAAATATTAAAAAGACCCTATGTATCAAATCAACGCGCAAAATTTTGAACAAGCCAATGGAGGGGTGCCACGCAGTCATCTTTAACCTGGTTCCGTTGGTAAAAGTTTCAAACTTTTACCTACGGACGTTTGTCCGTAGCTATTGACATGACTCGTTCCAAAATCCTCCTTGAGCCATATAAATGACATCTAATGCCATGATTGGACTCGTCTCGTCCTCCTGAACATGATGGTACCATTCATGAAGGCCAATTTCACTTGCAAGCAAAAACCCTAAAACAGAATCCAAAACCCTAGCAATGGTGAAATCCACCATAGGCCATATAAATGCTATTAAACGATGCAGAAAGTTTGCAAATGTTCCATGGATCAAGAATCTATAATTATCTCATGCTATAAGTACAGGAATAATGCAATTCGAATTCAAGAATATTACAATACCGTGACTGACTTACAATGCGTTTTAGGGCTTGGAAACGCTTGTTCTGAGTTGTTTTGGCTTGTTGAGAATCCCAGGAATCGATTGAGATAGCTGGAAGGCCTTAAGGATGCATGGAACACTGAATTCGATCTTGCACTTTTTCTTGATTTTTTCAAGTTTGTGTTATTGATGTTGCGCCTCTTTCCAACCTAGTTTTGAGTCTGCACACGTTCTATATGTATCAAGGAATAGATTAGGGTTGATAGGCTGTACTCAATCTTCTTCCATTATTGAATTTGATCTTGATTTGATACACCTTAAAAATCTTTCCAAAAATGGCCTAATTCAATCTTTTTGTACACACCATGCCTTGATACGAATTTGAATACTTGCTAGCTGTAATTTAAGACCTGAAACAAGCACAAAATCTTGTGTTTTCAATATTTTGGATTTTATATGATTTGTTTTGATTTAAATTGAAATAAATCAAATAAAAATCAAAATAAATAATAAAAACATGATAGTGGCAAGGGATAGAGCTCGTGGATTATGTTTCCAACTCAAAACAAGTGAAAAAGATTGGGCCCATTTGGCAAAAATTGAAGTTTTAGGCATAGTTGACTTTTGCCAATTTTGCAAAAAAGGTCAATTTCACCAATGCATAACTTCCTCAATTTTGACTCTTTGGAGGTTTTATTTTACTTTCTATAAAGATTAAGATGTCCTCTAATCAACCCTTTTGGTCTCATCTCAATTTGATATTCCATGCTCATGTATGAAGCTTTGACAAAAAAGGTGTTTTTGTTGACTTTCCAAAATGACCTATAATGTCCAAATTCACAACTTCTTGTGAGTGCATATTTTGAACTTGGGAGATGAATATGGATTGTAGAGCATGGAAGCCTATTAAAAATGAGCTTTGGATGTTTCATTTCTCATAAAGTATGAGAAAGTTATGCTTGGTCAAAGTTGAGTTGACTTTTCTTATAAAACCTTAATTTAGCAACTTTTGAGTCTTGATGAATTATGAGCAATCCTTGATGAATCATGATCAACCCTTGATCAAATGATAAAATATACTTCAAAATGATAATGTTGACCAAAAATCTTGAAGTTTGACTGTATGTGGGCCACAGTTGACTTTTGCCCTAGCACAGTCGATTTTCACGCCTTTGAGCAATTGACTGAGCAAACTTCCTCTGCAAGGCTTGAAACTTGACATGGATGATCTTGATAACATATTAAGACATTGGTTATCATTCGGGATCCCTTGGACTCAAGTATCTTGATGCAACATGAAACCCTAATTTGAGGTAAACTGCCTTAGGAGAGAGCTTGTTTGGCCAACCCTTGGACTACCTTGAGCAACTTGGGGATCTTTCTTGAAATGTTTTGAGAAATATGGGAGGGCAAATTTTGGGGTACAACAGGGGTTATGTGTCGACTCATATCCTGTTTTTCACTAGGATGAGTCGACACATGAGGATATGTGTCGATACATGCTGCATTTTCCTGTCTTAAACATTATTTTACTGAATGTACAGGTTAGTTTATGGCATATGATGGATAAACATGAACAATAAATGATTGAATAAACCTAAACCTTAAGCAAATGACTAGTTCAACAGGATAATAAATTACTACATCTTTTCTTTAAAGAACAATAACTTGTTAATGATGTAATGACAAGATATCGAGTCAGGAGGACTTACCTTTAGGCTGCACTGGTTGTTTTAGATCTGAATGCTTTTCCAAATGATGTGATAACCTTGTGAGTCTTTAGGAAGCTGCTATGGACTGCTAGAACTGAGTTGGACTGTACTGTAATGTTTTTGGTGTTTTAAAGATGGAGATGAATAGCAACACAGGAGCTGTTTTTGTGATGTTTTGGACCATCTTTGTATGTGATGAGTTGTTTGGTTTAAAGGAAAGTTTGTATGGTGGAGCAATGGGTTGGATTTCTGTTTTGAACAAGAGCAGTTTTTTTGTTTTGAAAATGAGTCAAGGTTGCACAGAATATTTTTTTTCTTCTCAACAAAACTCTCTATTTTCTCTCTCTCTCTCTCTATGTCCCTTTCAAAATCCAACCTCTTTGTCTTATGAGACAATTCTCTTTTGTAGACCCCTTGACCGTGGTTTAGGGGGGAAAACAAATAAGCCATTTTGAATTGTTTTGGCATACTGCTTTGATACTTTCTGCACCCAAATTTCCTTTGCCATTTTGGTGTAATCTTGGGGCTGTTGTGATACAGGCTTGGGCAGACTGCATAGAGCAGTTTTGGACTGTAATGGCAGCATGTATCCTTGGGGTGCAGCATAGTTGTAGCATGTGATATATCATATTTTCTTCAATTTTGGACAGCATAGTTGTAGCATGTCACAAATTCTTGTGCACATTATGTCAAAGGCAAAAATATTGTGACAAGGTTTTAATCAAGACATAGTTTTTAGAATATGTAATTTTGCAAAAATGTCACTTTGTAATAACTTGAATTACTTGCACCATCTTGAATTATTTGGAGTTGTAGTAAAATGCCATGAAGCAAATGAAATTAACCAAGTATAGAAAATACTTAGAAAAATCTCAAAGTCTTGCAAAGTTGGATTTTTGATTCTCTTGACTTCTTAATGATCAAGCTTGATATTTTTGAATGTCTTGATGAAATTTGATCTTTGGGTTATGATGTTGACCAAAAAGTCAAAGTTTGACTTTCTAGTATGCAATTGACCATTTTGCCCTTGTGCAAATTTCAAGTCCAAATTGATGTATCAGTGCTGCAAACTTGACGTCTTAGAATATTTTGTGAGCAAATACTTGAAAAATGAGACGACAAATTTTGGGGTACAACACCTGGAAACTGGTTCCTTTACCCCCGGGAAAATCTTTAGTAGGTTGTCATTGGCTTTATACAGTGAATGTTGGTCTAGATGGTAAGATTGGTCGATTTAAAACTTATTTGGTAGCCAAAGGATACACTCAGATTTTTGGATTGGATTATAGTGATACCTTCTCGCCTGTAGCCAAGATGGAATCTGTTAGACTTCTTCTAGCCATTGCAGCCATTCGACGTTGGCCTCTTCATCAACTTGACATCAAAAATGCATTTTTTACATGGTGATCTTGAAGAGGAAGTATATATGGAGCAATCACATGGGTTTGTTGCTCAGGGGGAGTCATCGAATATGGTTTGTAGGTTACACATGTCTCTTTATGTTCTTAAATAATCTCCGAGAGCTTGGTTTGGCAGATTCAGCACTGTAGTACAATAATTTGGTATGGTCCGTAGTGAAGCTGATCATTCTGTCTTTTATCGTCACTCATCCTAAGGGTGTATTTATCTTATTGTGTATGTAGATGATATTGTCATAACTGGTAGTGATGAGCATGGAATACTCCAGTTGAAACAATATCTCTCGAATCAATTTCAGACAAAAGATCTTGGTAAACTCTGATATTTCTTGGGTATTGAGGTAGCTCAATCTAAAGATGGTTTGGTGATTTCTCAGAGGAAATATGTATGGATATTTTGGAAGAAACAAGTTTGTTAAACGCTAAACCAGCTGATACTCCTATGGATCCAAGTGTCAAACTACTACCCAATCAGGGGGAGCCTCTATCAGACTCGGGAAGATATAGAAGATTGGTTGGAAAGTTGAATTATTTCACAATCACTCGTCCAAACATTTCTTTTGCAGTCAACGTGGTAAGTTAGTTCCTAAATTTCCCTTGTCAGAAACACATGGATGTTGTTATCCATATTCTGAGATACATCAAATGTGCTCCAAGAAAAGGTTTAGTGTATGAAGATAAAGGACATACTCAAATAGTTGAATACTCCGATGCTGATTGGGCAGAATCATCAATTGATAGACGATCCACCTCTAGGTATTGTGTACTTGTTGGAGGAAACCTTATATTTTGGAAAAGTAAGAAACAAAATGTAGTTGCAAGATCAAGCGCCGAGGCAGAGTATAGAGCCATGGCGATGGCAACATGTGAACTTGTTTGGTTAAAGAAGTTACTTAAGGAACTTAAAATTGAAGAAGCAAGACCAATGACACTTATTTGTGATAATCAAGTTGCATTGCACATTGCTTCAAATCCGATCTTCCATGAGCGGACCAAACATATTGAGATTGACTATCACTTTGTCAGAGAGAAGATCGAGTCAGGCGACATCACCACAAGCTTTGTCAACTCGAATAATCAATTGGCAGATGTGTTTACAAAATCTCTGCGAAGTCCCATAACTAATTATATATGTGGCAGACTTATATGTTCAAGCTTGAGGGGGAGTATATATATATATATATATATATATATATATATATATATATATATATATATATATATATATATATATATATATATATATATATATATATATATATATATATATATATATATATATATATATATATATATATATATATATATATATATATATATATATATATATATATATATATATTGTTAAGAATATTTGTACATAGAATAGTCTTACATCGACTATGTCATAACATTAGTTGTAATTTCTCTATATATAATAAAGTTTCCGTAGTGCTTTTCAAAACACACGGTTTAATCTAAATGTCTTTTAATCCCTCCTAATTCAATAATTATTATGATTAACATTTATTGTAATTTAAAATTATTTTTAAATATTACTTTTAATATTAATTGTAATTTTTATTATTTTTAATATTATATTTTAAAAAAACAAAATATAAACGGAAGTTGTATAAATTATAAAAGTTCCGCTAACTAATAGGCGGAGGTTTCTTGAATCACAATTTTTTTGTTTGAACTAATACTAGTATATTGGAGTGAATGGTTGAAACAGATGGTAGAATACTAATTTGCTCTAAAAAAAAAAGTGGTAGGTTGGTAAAAAAATCAATTATTAGGTTGGAAACTAGTGTTTGTTTTTTATGCAGTTGCGTCCAATTCAACGCGCTTTAACGTTATGCTTATGCGGTGCAACCAACAAATAAGAAGCTGAGAAAATCTCCTACCAAAATCTGATACAGCTCTCTACCTATCGAAACGATTCTGCATCTATAATGTATAAAGCTCTTTACCTATTTTAGCTCTTTTTCCTCAAACATGATGCCACTGTTTCAATCTGCTTCATCTTACTTTTTTAGCATTTCTTTTGTTTCTTCTACCTTAACTGATCAGACAGGTTTGATAGAATGATGAGATATTTAACCTCTATAAATTTCGCCTGGTTGATTTTAGGTGAAGAAAATATGGTTTGAAGGGGGAGATGAGATCTTGCTTTTCCTAAAAATAAATAAATTACGTATACTATCAATATTTTAAATATGAATTATATATATATATATATATATATATATATATATATATATATATATATATATACGGCTTATAGTTTTTATGGATACTGTTTGGATTCAATTCCTAACACCATTGTGCTCATTCCTAAAATCAAGAGTGTTGATGCTTTGCATCTTTTCCGTCCTATTGCTATTTTGAATTTCAAATTTAAGTTGATCTCTAAGATTATAGCTGACAGACTTGCAACTATAATGTCGTTTTTGGTTACTCAAGAGCATGACATATTCAAGCAGTATTGGTCTACCTTCCAAAGCAATTAATTGGTTGGATTCTAAAGTATGGTGTGGTAATTTGGCTATAAAGGTGGATATTAAGAAGGCTTTCGATACACTTAATTGAGGTTTTCTCTTGAAAGTTCCTCATAAGTTTGGTTTCAATTAAAAAATTTGTTTGTGGATAAGCACCATCCTTCATTCGGCGTATTTGTCCATCAATATTAATGGTGTTTTGCAGGGTTATTTTAATTGTTCTCGTGGAGTTCGTCAAGGCGATCCGCTTTCTCTATTGCTTTTTTGTCGGGCCGAAGCGATTCTTAGCAGAAGAATTCTTTAGTTAGTGGCTGACCAATTATCCATTGGCAATCAATTTAGATGGTTCAAATTCAAATGGCTATCGTATGTCAAACTGTTGGAACATTTGCTATTAGAAACTTTACGTTTGAATAAACATTTTAAGCTTCTAGCTATTAAAGGGGTAATTTAGTATTTGTTATATTTAGTAGTTTTATTTATTTTTAGGGCTTATGTGACATTCTTATTTTTTGCTATCTTTGTGTATAAATAGGTGTACCTATGTGATACGGTGGGAGAACTGACTTGGGTGTTTTGCGTTTGATCGCAAATATTGTGGTTAGCAAGAGTAGCCACCAACTTTTCTTTTATCCAAAAGGAAAGGTGGAAAAGCACAGGTAAGACCTTTGAGATTGTTTCTTGAGTTCGGGGGGTAAATTATGAAAAGGGAAGGTATTAACACCCTTTTCATCCATGGTTTTCCATGGACTCTTAGTTACTTGCTAGATCACTTGCTTTTGTTTGAAATTGTGCTTTGTGTGGTTTTTGAAAGTATTTTGTAAAGATGCCATTGTTTAGGCAATCTTTGTATGATTCTCGTTCGTAAGAATGTATACAAAGATGTTGATCTTTTGAAAATGTTTCCAAGTTTGTAAGATATTTTGAAAAGTGTAGGTGTTTGTGTTGAAAATAGCAAGGATGTTTGTTTTGAGATGGAGCAAGTAATTAGGAGAAATCTACCTACTCAAATGTCTTTCTTGTTCATTTTCTTTTCCTTTGACATTGTTGTCTTACCATTGATTTGGTAAGCAACCCTATCTTTGGATGTAAGCGGGACGGACGTGGGTCATCGTATAGCCATGATTAGCAATGTTGCAAAGTATCTTAGCATTCTTTTTTTAGGGACTAAGATCATTTGTAAGGCAACTTAGATAGCGCCATCGATGGACTATGATCTTGTATTTGCTTGTTTTTGCTAAGATACCTTACATGCGTAATATGACCATTTTGTATAAGGCAACCAAATAGAGTTTTCCCTATGGGTGCTTGGGTGCAAGTGTATTGATTTACATGCGTTGTTTTTGTCTTTGATTAGGGTTTTCTATTGATTGGTTTTAGTCTTTCCATACAAACTCTAATTACTAACATTTGTATTTGAAAGCGTTAAATTATAGAAATATAAAGTCTTACGCTATTACATCATTTAGGGGATGAGAGTACAATTTACAAATGGGGATGAAGTAGAAACTTAAATATTACAACCATATGGAATAACCATGAAGGAAACGTAAAAACGGTGTAAAAAGAAGGGGAAAAATGCATTTTGAACTATTATGTGTCGACACAAGCTCATATGCATCGACACATAACTTTCCTTTCCCATGTATTTCCAAATCAACTCAGTATGAGTCGATACATAATGGCATGTGTCAACTCATACACTGCATGTGTCGACTCATACGTGCTTTGTGTCGACTCATACATTGTTTTTCCTTCTGTTTTGGGCCTGTAAAGTAGTATGTATCGACTCATAAGGCTATGTGTCGACTCATACTGTCATTTTTTCTACTTCAACATTGTTTTGCTGCATACATGGGTTAGTTCTCAACACATAATGAAAAGAATGGAAGATAAACAAAAGGTTAGCTTCAAGGATAATGGTTGCTACATTTTTGTCTTCAAAAATGAAATACTAAAGTCAAGAAACTTACCTTGGAGTTGGATCTTTATACTCTGAATTTGAGTTGTTGTCTTGACTGTTATTGAAATTGGAAGAGAAAACAGAGGTGTTGTAGAAGCTTGTTCTTGAGTTTGAACAATTTCTAGGTGATGTATGTGAGGTGCTTAGATGTTTAGACAGAGCTTGCAAGGTGCGAGAGTTCCAAATATTTGGACTTTAAAACTCAAGAGTGGAAGCTTTTTTGGACAATTATGGTTTTTTGATGGCTAGTGTACAACAAGACTTCTGGTTTTTCTCTCTATTTTTCTAACCTTTTCCAACCTCTTTCTCTTGCAAATGCTTATTCTATTTATAGGCAAGGGGTTTGTGCATATGATCTGATTAGGTTTATAAGACAACATGTTATGGTTTGGTTGAATTACAAAGATCAAATTAAGTCAAGTACTCCATAGTCCCAAGATGAAGTACCAAAGTTACTGGTATAGAGGATCTACTTCCCATGATTTATGGTGGAGTGTAATCAGTAACCAGCAAGGTATGGGCTCAAGATAAACTTTGTACAAAAAGCTTGCTTTTCAAGAATAACAATGGTGCCTTTATGCCATAAATGAAAAGATCTTTTGGATAATGGTTTAAAAACTTGGGTAATAGCTCAAGAGTGGGTGTAAGCATTAAATTATGATGAGATTTGAAAGCAAAGAAGCCTGCAACATAAGATTATGCAGCAAATCATGAGAGTTTTGTTATGTGTTCTTCACTTAGAATGACTTGTAACTCAAAGATGGATGGCCAACTTCAAGCCCTTGAATCTCCTAGCTCAAGTATGATACATTTATGCTCTTAGATGTTTTGGAAAGCTTGAAACATCCTCTCTAACTTTCATGTTGGACATTTTGACAAAATCATCTTGGAACTATGTGAAAAAATGCCAAGAAGTTGGGGTAAAATCCTGACAAAATCTGTTGAAAATTTCTCTAAGTGTTAAATGAAAATGTCATGACTTCATGAATTTGTAACTTGAGATCCCATCATATTTAGGAAAAGTTTTGTAAAGCAATGTTGTAGATATCATGAAGATCTATAACTTTCATGTTGAAATATTCTTTTGAATCATCTTGCATCATGATGAAAGAATGGCATGAAGTGATGAAATTATCTTGTATAAAAACACTTAGAAAATTTCTAAGTCTTGGGAATCTTGATTTTTCATGTTAACTTTTGACTTTCTTGACTTTCTTGACGATCAAGCTTGATATTCTTGCATGTCTTAATGAAATTTGATCTTTGGAACGTAATGTTGACCAAAAAGTCAAAGTTTGACTTTCTAATATGCAATTGACCATTTTGCCCTTTTGATGATTTGATCAAATTTCTTGAGGAATTATGGTCCAAACTTGATCAAATGATACATATGAGTTTATAATATTGATGTGGATAAAAAATTATGAAGTTTGACTGTAAATTGGCCATAGTTGACTTTTTTCCCCAATACAATTGATTTTTAGGTCAACTGCTCAATTGACTGAGCAAAAATGTGATCCAAGGCTTGAAACTTTATATGAGTAACTTTGGGGGTCCATAATGATCCATGAAAGTCATATGAAGCATTGAGAGTCCAATTATCCTTGTGCAATCTCAAACCCTAATTTGGGTCATCAATGCTTAAGGAGGTGTCTTGAGCTGATCAACCCTAGTGATGTCTTGAACCAAGAGAGATTAGTGATATATGGACACTGGTTGTTCAAAACACTTGACTGGGAACAAACAATGGCTGATAGACTTTGACTCCAGAAGGAGAACAAAGATCAGATGTGCTGATGATAAGTATCTTAATGTAGAAGGTATGAGAAACGTCACAATCAGAGTGAAGAATGGAAAAAAATTCTGATCAAAGATGTTTGGTATGTTCCTAGAATTAAAAGCAATCTGATGAGTGTGGGCCAGCTCATTGATAAAGGTTTCTCAGTTGTTATGAAGGACAACTTCTTGACGTTATATGATTCCAATCAGAAGTTGATTATGAAGTCTGAGCAGGGAAGCAACAGAACATTCAATGTGAATGTAGAAACAGCTGAAGCAGGGTATCTTAGTGCAGAAGGCGCTGAAGGTGGTAGTAAGCTGTGGCACAAGAGGTTGGGGCACTTGAACTATAGAAGCTTAGGGAATCTAAGTTCTAAGAAGATTTTACATGGTATTTCTAAGATTGTGAAGTCTGAGAAGTCATGTGAGATATGCATGAAAGGCAAGCAACCCAGATTGCCATTTGCATCAGAAGTAGCCTCCAAAGCGAAGCATACTTTGGGAGTAGTATATTCTGATGTGTGTGGACCATTTCCAGTATCTTCACTTGGAGGAAACAAATATTTTATGTCTTTTATGGATTAGTTCACAAGAATGACATGGGTAACACTCATCAAGTTCAAGCATGAAGTGTTTACTGAGTTTCAGAAGTTCAAGGTAAATGTTGAGAAGTAGAGTGATCAAAAGTTGAAGATTCTGAGAACGAATGGTGGAGGTGAGTATAACTCTACAAAGTTCCAGAAGTTCTATGAGGAGAATGTAATAGAACATGAGGTTACTTCTCCATATACTCCTCAACACAATGGTCTTGCTGAAAGAAGAAATAAAACTTTGATTGATATGTCTAGAAGTATGCTAAAAGAGAAGAAGCTACCTCACATGTTATGGGGAGAAGTTGTTGCTACATCAGCATATGTTCTGAATAGGTGTCCAATGAAGAAGCTGAAGGAAATTGTTCCTTTAGAAAAGTGGACTAGAGATAAGAAAAGTGTTAGCCATCTGAGGGTGTTTGGTTCTGTATGTTACAAACACGTTCCAGAAGCTAGAAGACGGAAACTGGATGATATAAGCAAAGTAATGTTACTGGTGGGGTACCACAGTACAAGTGCTTATAAGCTTTATTGTCCAGAAACTAATAAAGTTGAAATCAGCAGAGACATTATTGTGAAAGAGTCATAAACATGGGATTGGAACAAGTCTCAATCAGATTCTGATGTAGCACCAACACCAGAGTTAGTTTTAAAAGATTCTTCAGAAAGTTCTGAAGACGAGTCAAAGTCAGAAGATGAATCTGATTCTAAAGACTCTGAAGATGAGTCAGAATCTCGGGGAGATTCTGATAGTGGATCTGATTCTGATCCAGATTCTGATGATGATCTAGAATCTGGTGGTGATTATATTTCTGGAAGGGAAAACTCTGAATACATAGGGTATAGAGGACAAACTTCCAGAAGTAGCTCTGAAGGTGGTAATTCTGAAGGGAGTAGTTCTGGACAAGGTCTAGAAGCTAGAATTGTCCCAAGTTCTGGAAAAGCTTCAGAATAAGTTCAGAGGCCACAAAGAATCAGACAAATACCAAGTAGGTTTGCAGATTTTAACATGTTGTATGACACTGAAGTAGATTCTGAAGGAGAAGTCGTTCAATGTGCCATGTTAGTAGATTTTGAACCAAAGGGTATTGAATAAGCTCTCAAGAAGAAAGTATGGTTGAATTCCATGAAGGAAGAACTTGAGGCTATTGAAAGAAACAAAACTTGGAAGTTGACAAAGCTTCTAAAAAAGAAGAAAGTCATCAGCGTTAGATTCGTTTTCAAGGTGAAGTTTAAGCCAGATGGATCAATTGGAAAACATAAAGCTAGACTAGTGGCTAGAGGTTTTCTTCAGAAACCTGGGCTAGATTACTTTGAAGTGTTTGTGCCTGTAGCTAGACATGAAACAATCAGACTAGTGATTGGTTTAGCTGCAAACATAAATTAGCCTTTGATACATCTGGATGTGAAGTCTGCATTTCTGAATGGTCCATTACAAGAAGAGGTATATGTGTCACAACCTCCTGGATTTGTGAAAAAGAATCAGGAAGGGATGGTATACAAGTTACATAAAACCTTGTATGGATTGAAACAAGCGCCCAGAGCTTGGAATCTGAAAATTGATTCATTTTTCAAGAGGCAGAAGTTTCAGAAATGTGAGATGGAATATGGCGTGTATGTGCAGCATTCTAGTGGCAATATGATTCTGGTGTGTCTATATGTTGATGACATATTGCTAACAGGAAGTTGTCCAGAAGATATAATCAAGTTTAAAGAAGTTATGATGAATGAATTTGAGATGACAAATATGAAATATGGTATATTTTTCTAGGAATGGAGATTCTGTACTCAAAGAAGGGTATTATTCTACATCAGTTGAAGTATGAACTTGAAATTCTAAAGAGATTTAAGCTGCAAAATTGTAAAGTTGTTGTGACACCATCAGAAACCAATCATAAATTGGATTCTGATTCTGATGGTGATTATGTGGATGATACGACCTTCAAATAGTTGGTTAGTTCTCTTAGGTATTTGTGCAATACCAGACCTAACATTTTCTATGCAGTTGGAATGGTTAGCAGATTCATGAGTAAACCAAAGTGGTCTCATTACCAAGCTTCTGTCAGGATTCTGAGGTATATCAAGGGAACTCTGAAATATGGAGTGCTATTTCCTTCTGGAAGAAAGACAGAACCAGAATTAGTGAGTTATTGTGATTCTGACGGGTGTGGAGATAGAGTTGACAGAAGAAGTACTTCTGGTTACTTGTTCAAGTTTCTGGGAGGTCCAATTTCTTGGAGTTCCAAGAAAAAACCTGTTGTGGCTATGTCAACGTGTGAAGCTGAGTACATTGCAGGTGTTATAGCTGCATGTCAAGCTGTTTGGCTTCTGAATCTTCTGGAGGATTTGAAGATTGAGATAGAGAAACCTCTGAAATTGTTGATTGATAACAAGTTTGCAATCAATCTTGCCAAGAATCCAGTGTTGCATGGAAGAAGTAAACATATTGAGATGAAGTATCACTTTTTGAGAAGTCAAGTGCAGAAAGGAGTGTTAGAAGTTCTGCACTGTAGCACCCAGAAATAGCTGGCAGATGTTCTGACGAAGGCAATCAAAACAGACCAATTTCTTCATTTGAGGAATGAAATTGGTGTTGTTAGTTTCAGATAGATACTAAATTAAGGGATAATATTAAATGGGTAATTTAGTATTTGCTATATTTTGTACTTTTATCCATTATTAGGGCCTATGTGGAATTCTTATCTTTTTCTATCTTTGTGTATAAATAGGTGTACCGAGGTCTCATTAATATATTATTAAATTCCCTTTCAATCATTAGCAGTCGTCATCTTTATTTTCTCTCTTCTTCCTCAATTTCATCACCTTGCACCAACACTAGCAACACTTTGTGCCTTAGAATCATCTTTGACGTTTGTTAAAAGAATGAGGTGAATCATATGGATTTCCCCAAAGATAAATCCATCCCCAACTTATATCATATATATTCTAATGTGGGCAGACTCCGTATAATTTGGATTAACCACTTATGGTACAACACTACAATCAGGATTCCTAACTTTTAAATCACTAAGGTCTACAATGAGTATTAAAATATGAATTCTATAGGTTTTCCATATTCAATCACGAATGAAAATTTAAAGATGAATAAAGGAAGAAAAAGTTAATATATTGTGTTTTAATACATGTCTTTAGAAAATTCAAGATGAATGTACCTTAATTCAAACGAAGCAACCTAAATGCAGAGATACTTTAACAAGAAGAAACAAGTATGAACAAAGTTCTTCCTCTCTGATTGTACTCAATAAGTGTAGAAGAAGTCAAAAAGTGAATCTTAGACTCAAGATCCCTCTCTCTCTATAGGTATGAAGAGATCCAAGATATATGGCATGATCATTGGGAGAATAAAGATCATATCCAATGACTCGGATGAATTCCCAAGTTTTAATTGCATCTGAGTGCACTCAAGTAGACCTAGGTTCTTCACCTCTGTACTCTATGTGTATGGGTGCATGTGGAAGTCTCCCCACAATAATGTTTCTTCCTCATGAAGTGCGTCAAATGTGCATGTTCTATATGCCAACTACTCTCACTTAGCCCCCCAAGCAAAACTCTAAATCTCCTTAATAAGTTGTATTAACTATTGACCTTATTATTTCCTACATCAATAACCCTTTTTTGAAGAATGATAACAAGGACTTGAGGGATAATTATTTCGGGTTGACTAAGAGCCCGCCAAGATAAACTTGTCTTGTAGGCCCAATCTTTCTAGAGCTCCACATTCATTGACGTATAGACATACATATGGGTCTTTATTGTGTTTAGGCGGTCAAGAGGAATTCATTTTTCCGAGAGGAGTTTTGACGGGGGTGGCTTTTGTCTAGGACCATTTCGATGCATCCTCTGATGTTGAAAGTGTAAAAAAGATGGGTCCACAAAAAATGTTTCAACTACTTGGAAGTTATACGATGATGAGAACCATGCCGAGAAGTGTGATGATTGAAGATTGGAATTTTTCTGAAAAGATTGAGGAAGCGGTAAAGTTTGAGCTTCAAAAAATGAAGAAAATTTATGATCTAGAGAAATTCATGTTGACCTCGACTAAATAGAGGCTAGCTCTATTGAGAAAAATTATAAGGATGCTCGGTCCATTATAGAAAAGACTGAGCATGAAAAGGATTATACATTGTAGGAGAATATAAAATCAGAGGTGGCATATAAAAACTAGAATGAGAAGCAAGTTCTAATTAAGGCTAAAATGTATGGTCTTAAGGAAGCAGCTAACACTCGTATTTCTAATGTGAAAATGTTGTAAGCAAATTTATAAAAAGCTCGTATGGACTCCCTTATTTCAAGTGATCAATATTTTGATAGCCAATCGACAATGGCAGCCATGGGAAATGGAATGGGATGTCAACCCAATTGTTCACCTATTATCGCCCTATAAAATCAAAGCTTTATGTGTTTTTAGTTTCAATTTTGTGTTTATTGTTTGATAAATCATGTATTCATACCCTTTTTAGGTATTTTTAATGAAGTTTTTATTTACACGTTTTGTCATGTTTGTTTGTGTTGAATAAGTTTTGTTTGTGTGAAAAAAGATCTTCACCTTCGATTGAAATTTGGTTAGTGTGATGCTTTATCCTTTGGATATGCTTAATGATGTTTAAAGTGGTATTTGTGAATAATTATAGTTTTAATGAGATTATTTTGTTGAGTATATTATAATTTTGAAGATTATGAATATTGACATTTTTAATCATTATTATGACTTGTCCATAACTCTTCTGATCATGCCTTGCCCATTTATATTGGTTTAGGCGACTTTATTTGCTTTTTTATTGACTTTAAATTTTGGTGATGTAATTTCATATTTAATCATTTGACATTTCCCACATTGGGTTTACTATGATATGTACCCCCAGAGGACGCTATAATAACCCAAAGAGATCAACGATACTCTAGAGGATGAAATGATACCCCCAAAGGCGCAATGAGACCGTGAAGAGAACAATGATGCCATATAGGGATCAATGATAACATGTGTGGTGTAATGATACAGTAGAGGGTAAAATTCAATAGCTTATAAATACACAATTTTACTCTAATAAACAGGGATCCTTATTAAAAACTCACGCCTTTGTTGAGAAAAAGTGTCACCTTATTGTTATATTTATGTTTTTCTTGATGTTACATATTATGATGATGTTTTATAACCTCTTCATATTTTCTTCAACTAATCTTAATAGTGTCTTAAGTTTACTGTATTGCAAGGTCTATAAAATTCCCCTCCATCTAAAATTTCAAACTTTTAAGCACCTTGTGACAACCTTTTTCATACAGGGTAAGGGCCTTCCGAATTAGGGAAGAACTTTGGAATTTTGGTACTGACTACCATATACTTTAGTACTAGGTCGCCCTCATTCATTTCTCTGAGCACTACTTTAGTGCTATATCTTCTTATCACCTTTTACTTTGCTTCAAATTATTGAATAAGGGTCATTTCTCAATTTCATCACCTTATACTCGCCGCCAAGTGCACATATCAATTTTAGCATGAAGTATGGAATAAAATCAATATACCCGTTTAAAAGGGGTTTCCTTGGTGGATGAGCATGGAGTTGCGTGGTACAAGAGAATGAAAAATAAAATACCTCATGTAGTTGTATTAGCCAAAGTTCATTGGATTACTCAAGTTTATTTTTGATTCCATTGAGTATGACTTTGTTGGTTGACCCTGCTTGGACGTTAGCATGGAGGAGTTCAATTAATATGAATTTTATTTGTATCTGTGATACGGTGGGAGAACTGACTTGAGGTTTTGCGTTTGTTTTCGCAAATGTTTCGGTTTAGCAAGAGTCGCCACCGACTTTTTATTTTATCCTAAGGAAAGGTTAAAAAGCACAGGAAAAACCTTTGAGATGTTTTCATGGGTTCGGGGAGTAGATTATAGAAAGGGAAGGTATTAGCACCCTTTCTATCCATGGTTATCCATGGGCTCTTAGTTACTTGCTTAGATCACTTGCCTTGCATTTTCAATTGTTTGAAATGGTGCTTTGTGTGTGATTTTGAAAGAGGTTTTGAAAAGAGGCCATTGTTGTGGCAACATTTGTAATGATCCATGTTTGAATGTATACAAAGGTGTATTTTTCTTTTGAAAAGTTTTCAATGTTTTTGAAAGTTGTTTTGAAAGTGTGTTGTGATGTGTGTTTTGAAAAATGGCAAGGATTGTTTTGCAAGATTGGTCAAGTAACCAAGAGCTATCTACCCTAAATTTCTCAAAGATCTTTCCTATGTTTTAACCCTTTTAACAGTATTGTTCCACCATTGTATTTGGTGGACAATCTTGTGTTAGGATGTTAAAGGGACGGGCGCGGGTCATCGTTTAGACCATGAATGCAATAGTGCCAAGTGTCTTTGGCAATTTTTCCTTTAAGGGACTTGATCATTTTTTAGGCAACTTGAGAAAGCGTCATCGAGGGACTATGGTCATTTGTTTTGTTTTGTTTTGCTAAAGACACTCAACATGCAACATGGCCCATTATTGAAGGCAACAAGTGGAGTAACCCTAAGGGTGCAAGTGTGATTAGTGTTGTCCATTTTCATGCTTTTTTGTCTTTGCATTAGGTCAAGCTATTTGTTATTTGATTTTTGCATACAAACCCTAGGTCTATCATGACATAATTAGAAAGCTTTAAAATGCGGAATTTAAAGTCCTAAATTATTACAACATAATTATAGGGATGGGGGTACAAATGCTCAAATGGGGGATATTTAGAAAGAAATTAAATCTAGAACTATTACATCCATATTGAATATACAAATCATTTAATTGCACAATAATTAAATAAATACAATAAATATGCAAAATGTATTATGCACAAAAATGTTTTTTATGTATGTAAAAGTATTTTTCATGTGAAATATAAACAAAATAAAAAGGGTTAATTTTGATATTTTTATGGTTTTAGGGCAAAACCCTAGTTTTCTAAATAAATAGTATTTATTAATTATATTATATACAATATTTGTTAATTATATACAAAAAATAAAAAAAGAAGTATATTGTGAAAAAAGGTATTTTTGATGTCATATATTAATAAAAATAAAAATGTATTATTTTCATATTTTTATCCTAAATATTTTAATAAATATATAAGTATTTATACTATATATTAAATATACTAAATATATATACAAAAATGAAATATTAATTATTTATAAAAAAAAGTATATTTTTAGAAAATGTTTTCCAAAATGTAAACAAAAAAAAATAATAACTAAAAAATATATTTTTGTATTATTTTTTAGTGTTATAAATAAAAGTATAAATATTTATTTATATGTACAAGTTCAAATAAAACAAATAAAATCGAAATAAAAATGCAAAAATGGGTGGAAAAATATTTTTAATATTTTTTATGTTTTGACAAAAAATAATAAGTCAGAAGAAAAAATAAAAAGTCAAAAATGATATAAAAAAAATCACACAATGGGTCAGGGGGGTGCAAAATGAGAAAAGAGGTACAAAAAGCAAAATTGACTCAGGCCCAGCCCAAGCCAGTCATCTTCAACCTCCAGCTTTGTTTGAACAAGCCAGAACGCGCGCTTCCTAACTCCTGATTCCTGGACTTTCATGCAAAACTCATAACACCAATAATGTAGAGCATCAAGAGACGAATCCAGACATATAAAAAACTTGACTTAACTCTAAGAAACGAGGGAGAATTTCTTCATCCCCAATTTCTGACCTAAGTTTTTTTCAATATTCATGTCCAAAATTCTCTCAGCACACACAATATAAATGAAAAGTAACTACATGAATGGCTTCAGGGCTATGAATAGAGCATGCTTTCTTCACAAACTTAAGCCTAACTATGCCTGGATAGAGAGATAGAAGTTCAAATTTTTACCTGTTCAACTTGAGTCGTGTACAGCAATGGAGGTACTTTCAATGGAGTTTGAACTTTGGTACAGCTTGCCTGAAGTCCAAGGATGACTCCCTTATGCTTAACTTGCTTCGAATCTCTCTGAATCAAGCTATGGAAGTCAACCTGCAAAAGAGAAAAGTGAAAATGGCACACTTGGCTATGGATGTTACAACTTGTATCTAAGGCTTGGAATAGCTTCAATGGATGGTAGGGAATGTATTGGAACTTGTTTGGGCAAAAACGAACGAGTGAATGATGCTGGCCAAGTCAAACTGCAGGAATGCCCTGTTTCTTGCAGAAAAATGGTGTTTAGATGAATGAGGAGGTATTGAAGGTGGTTTTGTCGTGCTTTAGGTCAGTTAGGGAGTATGAAATATGTTTACAAAGTTTGTTTTAGTTGGTCTTTGCAGGTATCAGAGTTCTGGTTCTCTTTGCAAGTTTTCTTCTTATCTAAGCAGAGATTGTCAAGTTGGGTTATAGGCTAATACATGCCCCTCAAGCATGCTGCAAACTTGGTTCTTGATCAGTGGGATTTGTCCACAAACATGTGCCTAAAAGATCTGGCTTGTACCTCTTTGATATGGACTTTGACATAAAGCATTGCTTTTTCAAAATGGCAAACTTGCTTTTTCCATTTAAAGGTTAATTCTTTGTGTAATGACTATATGAACAAAATAATGCTAGAACACAATGGATTGGCATTTAATTATTGAGTGTGAATGGGATTAGAGGCCTGTAATCTAGCTTGAACCATGCTGAGTTTGAAAATGCAAAGTGTATGAACACGCCTTGGTCAAGAACAAAAGTGGATTTTGCCAAACTTTGCAAATTCGATTCTCCCTAACCACAAGGGTGTTTGAGAAGTTATTGGAAAATTTGGAAAGCTTGGAATGTGTACTACAATCCATCTTTGTAATGCAAGTTTAAATTCCAAGTGGAAGCATGTGAAAAGTGGCCATGAAGTTGGGCAAAAATCCTGCCTAAAATAGGTCAAAAATTTTCTAAGTTCAGAATGTTTTGCACCCCTATTCCAAAAATCATAACTTGAGCTACAGGCTTCTTTTGAAAAAACTTTGTGAATAAAAGTTGTAGATTTTGCAATGGAGTACAACTTTCATGTTTTGAGTTTTGCTTTAATCCAATTGTATCTTGATGAAAAAATGGGACAAAGTTAGAAAAAAATAAGGAAGTTTCATAACTTAGAAAAATTCTAAGTTATGAAATTTTCTCATTCTAAACCCTAATTTGCAATTTTGGGTTTCTTGATAAACAAGTTTCATAATTTGACATGTCTTGATGAAAAATGAATCTTGGCACTTGATGTTGACCAAAAAGTCAAAGTTTGACTTTTCAGTATACAGTCAAATTTTGATCAATTGACTGGAAAATTCATCTGTCAATCCTGTGCATTTGGGACCTTTTGAACTTATTGAATATGTCAAGACCATTACATTGAGTCCTTGAGTCCATATGTGATCTTGGTTTGCCATTGGTTAGGTCAAACAGTCAAAAATTGCCTTTGTGCAATCAAAACCCTAAAAATGACCATTTTGCCCTTTTGGTGATCTGATCAAATTTCTTGTGGAATTGTGATCCAAACTTGATCAAATGGTTCATATGAGTTCATTATGTTGATGTGGGTCAAAAATTATGAAGTTTGACTGTCAATTGGCCACAGTTGACTTTTTCCCCAATACAGCTGATTTCTAGGTCAACTGTCCAATTGACTGGGCAAAGACTGGAATCAAGGCTTAAAACTTGGTATGGATAAACTTGTGAGTCCAACATGAAGCATGAAAGTCACCTTGGGCTTTTTAGGTCAAAACATCTTTGTGCAAATTCAAACCCTAATTTGGGTCAACAGTGCGAGGAGGAGTCTTGAGCAGGGCAAACCCTAACTTGATCTTGAGCTCCAAGGGTCTTGTGGTGAGAAAATGTTGATGAAATGAGAGGGCAAATTTTGGGGTACAACAGTTGCCCCTATTCAATCTTCTTGCATCTGAAGAGTTAGATTGGCAGGTTTGCCTTTCGCGTCTCGAAGGTAAAAGGAGATTGGACACTAGAGTGCCCTTAAATTTGCACTCGTCAAGACAATGGATGCGGGAATGGGCTTAGAGATGCCATTTGGAGATTGGCTTAAAGATGCCATCTAGAGGGGTGACAGAATCTTGTCGGGGATGGGCTTAAAGATGCCATCTGGAATGAGTATCAGAAAGGTGTCCATGTTTTGGAACATCTTTGAACTGGGGGTCTTGAATAAGCAATGGATTGATATCCGTGTTTGGAGAATCCGTAAACTGTTTTCAAAAGTTGAGTCTAAACAAGTGATAGATTAACATCCGTTACTGGAGAATCTGTAAACTATTTTCAGAGGTTGAAGAATCTGAACAAGCGATAGGTTAACATCCGTTACTGGATAACCCGTGAACTGTTTTCAGAAGTCTTGACGTTGAATAAGCAATAGAGCAGCATCCGTTGTTGGGAAGCATCCGTAAACTATTTTCAAGAGTTGATAAGAAATCTGAACAAGCGATAGGTTAACATCCGTTACTGGAGAACCCGTGAACTGTTTTCAGAAGTCTTGAAGTTGAATAAGCAATAGAGCAGCATCCGTTGTTGGGAAGCGTCTGTAAACTGTTTTCAAGAGTTGAGAAGAAATCTGAACAAGCGATAGGTTAACATCCGTTACTGGAGAACCCGTGAATTGTTTTCAGAAGTCTTGAAGTTGAATAAGCAATAGAGCAGCATCCGTTGTTGGGAAGCGTCCCTAAACTGTTTTCAAAAGTTGAAGAATCTGAACAAGCAATAGGTTAACATCCGTTACTGGAGAACCCGTAAACTGTTTTCAAAAGTCTTGAAGTTGAATAAGCAATAGAGAAGCATCCGTTGTTGGGAAGCGTCCATAAACTATTTTCAAAAGTTGAAGAATCTGAACAAGGGATAAGTTAACATCCATTACTGGAGAACCCGTAAACTGTTTTCAAAAGTCTTGAAGTTGAATAAGCAATAGAGCAACATCCGTTGTTGGGAAGCGTCCGTAAACTGTTTTCAAAAGTTGAGAAGAATCTAAACAAGTGATAGGTTAACATCCGTTACTGGAGAACCCGTGAACTGTTTTCAGAAGTCTTGAGGTTGAGAAGGAACCGGTGTAGGGTTGCCTGATGATGAGTTCGTGTAAAACTGCATCTGGATGAATCTGGAATAAGTATCAGAATGTCGCCATGTCTGGGTCACATCTGAACTATTGCTAGAAAGAATCTCGGGAGATGATGATCTTTTTCTGTTGACTGATCTTTCCTGAAAAGGTAAAGAGTTAGTTGTATGCAATGTCATGATGCATGATGCAATGTATGTTATATCAATGTTTATGATATGAATGTGATGAATGCAGATGTAAGCTGATAAGCTGTCTTGCTGAGGATAGATGAATCCTGGATGGCTGGAGATAAAAGAATCTTGACTGCTCCCAGGGAAAGTGAGTCCTTGACTGCTGCAGGGGATTGCAAGAATCTTTGATTGCTGAAGATGAGACATCCTTGTTGACTACTACTGGAGAATCAGGAGCTTGAGTTGTATGCCAATCTACTGGGGATTCCTGTCCTGAGGAGATCTCCACTGGGGAATAACTGAATATCCAGTGAGGAACTGAGAATGAGAGTCTTCATTCTGCTTGGGGAATGCAAGATCTTCAATTGTTGAGGGATCTTAGGACCACTGCAGGGGATCAGAACTCCTTGGTGACTTATAGGGCGAGAGAATTATGATGATCTCTACTGGGGCGTCCAAAATCTGGTAGACTCATGCTGGAGAAGTATGACTGAGAATCTTCAGTTTGGTGGGAAGTATCTCTGTGGGGAGAAAGTTCACTAGTCTAGTTCCACTGGGGATTGATAGCTGGAATTTTGGCTCCGCTGGGGATTGGATTTTCAGATTTTTAAGGCTCCACTAGGGATTCTGAAATTTAACTCGGAGGGGAATTGAGTTCTAGAAGGCTCTCTGGCTGGGGAAGTCAGTTTTGAGAAAGCTTTTGCTCTGCTGAGGATCCTGAAGTTTAACTCTGTTTGGGGAATTAAGTTCTGGATTGAGGAATTTGGGGTTTAGATCTGTTGGAGATTCCTTCTGAAAGGGCATCGAGATATCTACCTGTACCTTCAACCTATCAGTAATCATCTTTTTTCGATTTGTAAGGAAAATGATTATGTTCAAATGCATATGCCTATTTAACAAAACATTGGACGTTTCTCAAATAAAACATAAGTGTAGAAAAGCAAAAAGGAAGACAAAGCAAGTTTCTGTATTTGGAAAAGTATTTGTATTAACTTTCTATGAGTATATTTGTACAAAAGAGACAGTCATCCTAGTAAGAGGATGTCGTCGTAAAAATTGAAAAATTTATACAAAAGAAAGATGGCTATGTGAAACAATTCCATGGGATCCCCATTCTGCTATAGCCTTCACAACTCTGAATATCTATCCATTTAATGCTTCGTCCACCGATGACTGGATTGATCAGAAACTTGGAGCTGGTTGATGAAGAGATTGTCCTTAAAGTGATCCGACGAGACATAGTCATACGCTTTAATTCCCTAACTTTTGCCTGAATCGCCCTTTCGGGTTTTCGGTTCACCGGGATGCCCATTTTTTCCCAAGCCGCCCTTCCGGGTTTTCAACTTTCCGGGTATACAATTTTTGTTTTATCCCTAATTTTTGCCTGAACCGCCCTTTCGGGTTTTCGGTTCACCGGGATGCCCATTTTTGCCCAAGCCGCCCTTTCGGGTTTTCGACTTGTCGGGTTATTTTATGCGTAGTATCTTTTGACTATGTCTGCGTTCGCAGGGTGTGGCAAATCGTCGCCGTCCATGGTGGTCAGAATCATTGCACCACCAAAAAATATGCTCTTGATCACAAATGGTCCTTCGTAAGTAGGAGTCCATTTTCCCCTGGGATCACTTTGCGGTAAGATAATCCGCTTGATTACAAGATCTCCGACTTGATATACTTGACGTCTGACTTTCTTGTTGAAAGCCTTGATCATCCGTTTTTGATACGTCTGACCATGGCAAACAACAGTGAGTCGCTTCTCATCGATCAAATTGAGTTGATCAAGTCGAGTTTGAATCCAATTGTCTTCATTCAAACCTGCGTCCTTCATAATCCTTAAGGAAGGAATCTGAACTTCCATGGGTAAGACAGCTTCCATGCCATATACCAAAGAAAATGGGGTTGCCCCTGTTGAAGTACGTGCTGTGGTACGATATCCATGCAGAGCAAACGGTAACATCTCATGCCAGTCCTTGTAGGTAACTGTCATTTTCTGAATGATCTTCTTAATGTTTTTGTTCGCAGCTTCAACAACACCGTTCATCTTCGGCCGATAGGGAGATGAATTGTGATGATAAATCTTGAACTGTTCGCACAATGCGGTGATCATAGTATTGTTCAGATTTGTATCGTTGTCTGTGATGATCCTGTCGGGGACACCATACCGGCATATAAGGTTCTGCTTGATAAAGCGGGCAACCACATTTTTAGTAACAGAGGCGAAGGAAGCGGCTTTGACCCATTTGGTGAAATAGTCAATAGCAACCAGGATGAAGCGATGTCCATTGGATGTTGTGGGCTTGATCTCTCCAATCATGTCAATGCCCCACATTGCAAATGGCCAAGGAGCTGTCATAACATTGAGAGGAACCGGAGGAATATGAATCTTGTCAGCGTAGACTTGACATTTGTGGCAAGTACGAGAATGTTGATGGCAGTGAGCTTCCATGGTAGACCAGTAATAGCCTGCCCTTAGGATCTTCTTAGCCATTGTATGCCCGCTCAAGTGAGTGCCAAATGTACCGCTGTGTATCTCAGTCATGATTAACTCTGCTTCATCTCTGTCTACGCATCAGAGTAAGACACAGTCATGGCTGCGCTTATAGAGGATGTCGTTGCTCAGGAAGAACTTGGCAGCAAATTTCCTTAGGAACTTCTTGTCATTTACGGAAGCTCCTTCGGGATATTCTCTAGTCTGGAGATACCTTTTAATTTCGTGAAACCAGGGTTATTCCACTACTTCTTCGGTATTAATCTCATTACAATGCGCAGGTTCATCCATTCGCTCGATGGTGATTTGGGGAGCCTCGTTATCCCAGTTGAGTTTAAACATGGAAGACATTGTAGCTAGAGCATCTGCTAGCTGATTCTCTTCTCGCGGGAAATGCTCGAAGGTAATTTGCTCGAAATGAGGCAATAATGTCTGGACATGTTCTTTGTATGGGATAATATTAGGATGCTTGGTATCCCACTCTCCTTTGATTTGACTGATAACCAAAGCCGAGTCTTCGAATACGATCAAAGATTTGATCCCCAAGTCTATAGCAGCCTTGAGACCAAAGATGCAAGCTTCATATTCAGCCATGTTGTTGGTGCAGCTGAAGCAAAGTCGGGCCGTGAAAGGTGTGTGGCAACCTTCCGGGGAAATGAGTACCGCACCGATACCGTTTCCAAGTGCATTTGAAGCACCATCAAAGTACAGGGTCCATCGGGATCCCTTTTCAGGTCCGTCATACGGTCCGTTACCTTCAATGTTGTCCAAGTTCATGATGTCCTCGTCCGGGAAGTCGAATCTCATGGATTGATAATCTTCGATAGCTTGATGATCTAGATGGTAAGCTAGTACACTCCCTTTTATAGCTTTTTGGGTGGTGTACTGGATGTCATACTCAGTCAGGATCATTTTCCATCCAGCGATTCTTCCAGATAAAGCAGGCTTCTCGAATATATACTTGATAGGATCCATTTTGGAAATCAACAGAGTGGTATGAGTCAGCATATACTGCCTCAGTCGACGAGCAGCCCATACCAAAGCACAACAAGTTTTCTCGAGCAGTGAGTAGCGAGTCTCCCAGTCGGTAAACTTTTTGCTAAGGTAATAAATGGCATGCTCTTTTCGACCAGACTTATCATGCTGGCCCAACACGCACCCCATTGAGTTATCCAACACGGTCAGATACATGATCAGCGGTCTTCCTTCGACGGGTGGCATCAGAATAGGAGGTTCCAGCAAGTACTCCTTGATCTTATCAAAAGCAGCTTGGCAATCGTCGTTCCATTCGACTACCTGGTCTTTCTTCAATAGTTTGAAAATTGGCTCACAGGTAGACGTCAGATGAGAGATGAATCTGGAAATATAGTTCAAGCGCCCCAATAACCCTCTAACCTCCTTTTCAGTACAGGGAGCAGGCATTTCTCGTATAGCTTTCACTTTTGCTGGATCGACCTCAATGCCTTTGTTGCTGACAATAAATCCTAGAAGTTTACCAGATCTAACTCCAAAAGTACACTTACTTGGATTCAGCCTGAGTTTGTATTCTTTCAACCTGGCAAACAGCTTCTGCAAATGCTCAAGGTGTTCCTCCTCTGTTTGTGATCGAGCTATCATGTCGTCTACGTAAACTTCGATCTCATGATGTATCATATCATGAAATAAAGCTACCATGGCGCGCTGATAAGTTGCCCCTGCGTTCTTCAGTCCGAACGGCATCACCTTGTAGCAGAAGGTACCCCATTGTGTAACAAAGGTTGTTTTCTCCATGTCCTCGGGGGCCATTTTAATCTGGTTGTAGCCCGAGAATCCATCCATGAAGGAAAACACCTTGTGCTGAGCTGTGTTTTCAATCAAAATGTCGATGTGCGGCAGCGGAAAATCATCTTTAGGACTAGCCCTATTCAAATCCCGGTAGTCCACACACATCCTGACATTGCCGTCTTTTTTAGGTACTGGCACAATGTTAGCAACCCATTGTGGATAGGATGTAACAGCCAGAAAGCCAGCGTTGAATTGCTTCATTACTTCTGCTTTAATCTTCTCAGACATGTCGGGCCTCATTCGGCGGACTTTTTGCTTGATCGGTGGACAATCCTCTCTTGTAGGGAGACGGTGAACCACTATATCTGTGTCTAAACCCGACATGTCCTCATAAGACCAAGCGAAGATTTCAACGTATTCATTCAGCAGTTGTATCAGGTGCTCCTTGACACTTGGTTCCAGATTGGCACCCACTTGTACTTCTTTCCGGTCTTCCTCTGTTCCTAAGTTGATAGTTTCCAACTGAAATTCTGGCAGCAGATACTCAATGTCACAGTGAATGTTATGACACCGTATCTGACTTTCTATAAGACAGTAAATAAAAACAGTAAAGAACACAGTCAATTGTTTACCCAGTTCAGTGTGAAACAACACCTACTCTGGGGGCTACCAAGCCAGAGAGGAAATCCACTATAAGAGATATTAATTCAGGAACAAACCAACCAGTTTATCTCCTTCACTTAAGACCTACCCAATGCAACTTCAATCTAAGTTCAACTTAAACCTGAGTTCCTACTAACTCCCCCTCAATCACAGCAGTGATACTTAAAACAATTGTCTAATGAAATAATGAAGACACTCTTCAGAACATACACTTGATTATGCTTCATAGCTTTTTAATCAAGTAACACAAACACTCGTGCTTCACAGCTTTGAGTGATACATAAACCTAACTTGACTTTGCTTCAAAGCTTTAGTCAAGAGACACAAACACTCTTGCTTCAAAGCTTTGAGTGATACAAAAACCCTTACAATCAAAACCTATTCCAAGTCACTTATCACAATGATACTTGCTTGGATTACAGCAGTTAAAACTATACAACTCCTAATTGATCTTCAGTCCAAGAGTTACTCTGCAACCAGCATTCCTGTTGAATATATATGCAGCTGTTTCTTCAGTTAGGGTTTCCACAAAAAGCTAGGGTTGATTAGGTTTAACCTTAAAACTTGGTCACAAGACTTTATCAACCAGATTAGGGTTGAGCTAGGTTAACCCAAAGTCCACGTGAGATTCTGTTCTGGAAAGAATGAGCCATCTTCCTGAAAAATCTCAGAATTAACCAAACTGCATATCTGTTAGATCAGTACAAGATGTCTTAACATTTGTTATGACAGCAGAATTCCTGTTTACTGATTTTGGTAGAAGGCAATAAATGTGATCATTGCAAAATGCTCAGATACACACTCATAAACAGTAGCTACTGTATGCCATACTTTTTCTGCATAAGGTACCTAATAATCCAGAATGTTATGACATCAGTCATGACATTTACACACCTGGTTTTACCAAAAATACATCCCAATAACTAAACACTTACAAACTCCCCCTTTGGCAGATTTTTGGCTAAAACCCCTAAGCAATCAGAGAATAGAGAGCAGCAGAATGAATATGACTGCAGAAAAAAAATATGATGTCTACCAAGTAATTAACACAAAATATCTCCCCCTCTTTAGCCACAAATAGGCCAAAGATACATGTACTTATATGTTATACAGTCATCCAAAATAAATAAAAACAACAAATAAAATCTGAAAACACTTGCACCAAACTTTAAGCATTGTCATCTTCAGAGGAGCTACTTTCTTCAGCATTGAGCTGATCTTCAGCAGCACCCTCTTCCCTTCTGTTTCCTTCAGTCTCCTCCTGTTCCAACTAGAGAGAGAACTTTGATTGAGAGAATGGGATTTGTTGTAGAGTTGAGAGAAGAAGGAGGCAAATGAGTGTCTATTCAGCTTCTTAATAATTATGAAAGAAATGGGAAAGCATATGATTAACCCAATCAAAATAGACTTAACAAAAATAACTCCTTCAACCCTTGTTTTAAGCAAAATTAATTGCTACATTTCCTCCTGTTGGCAAATACCCAACTTGCCCCTCAAGTTTTCAAATTGATTTGCATCAAGTGCCTTGGTAAAAATGTTAGCCAGCTGTAGCTCAGTGGCAACATGTTCCAGTTTAATCGTCTTCTCTTCTACAAGGTCTCTGATAAAGTGATGTCTTATGTCAATATGCTTGGTCCTGCTATGCTGAATAGGATTCTTGGAAATGTTGATTGTACTCAGATTGTCGCAGTACAATGTCATAACATCTTGTGTGACATTATACTCAGTAAGCATCTGTTTCATCCAGATCATTTGAGAACAGCTACTACCAGCTACAATGTATTCAGCTTCAGCAGTAGAGAGAGACACACAGTTCTGTTTCTTGCTGAACCAGGAGACCAGATTATTTCCTAAGAAGAAACATCCTCCAGAGGTGCTTTTTCTATCATCAGCACTTCCATCCCAATCAACATCACAATAACCAATCAGAGTTGGTTCACAACCATGAGAGTACAGCAAGCCATAGTTGTAAGTTCCACTTACATACTTCAAAATTCTCTTTACTTGGTTGATATGACTGACTTTAGGATCAGCTTGGTATATTGCACAAACTCCAACTGCAAAAGCAATGTCAGGTCTGCTGGCTGTTAAGTACAGCAAACTTCCTATCATGCTTCTGTACAGACTTTCGTCCACCTTAACCCCACTTGAATCTTTGGATAGTTTTAAATGAGTAGGTGCAGGGGTCCTTTTGTGACTGGCATTCTCCATACCAAACTTCTTGACAATGTTCTTTGCATACTTGCTTTGAGATAGAAAGATTGAGTCCTCCATCTGTGAGACTTGCAGTCCAAGAAAATAAGTCAGTTCTCCCATGAGACTCATTTCGAATTCAGCCTTCATCCAGTCAGCAAAATGTTTAACCATTTATTCTGACATTCCCCCAAACACTGTGTCATCAACATATATTTGAGCTACCATTAACTTCCCTCCTTCATTTTTGACAAAGAGGGTTTTATCCAAGCCTCCTTTTCTGTATCCTTTGTCAGAGAGAAATTTTGTTAACCTGTCATACCATGCTCTAGGAGCTTGTTTCAGGCCATATAGAGCTTTCCTCAATTTGTAGACATGATCAGGGTGGTTTGGATCCACAAAACCTTTAGGCTGTTCCACATAAACTTCTTCATTTAAGTACCCATTTAGGAAGGCACTTTTTACATCCATCTGAAACAGCTTGAACTTCAGGAGACAAGCAATTCCCAATAGGAGTCTGATAGATTCCAGTCTGGCTACAGGGGCAAAGGTCTCATCAAAATCAACCCCTTCAACTTGAGTGTATCCTTGGGCAACAAGTCTTGCCTTATTCCTAGTGACAACTCCTTCAGCATCTGATTTGTTCTTGTATATCCATTTTGTGCCAATGATGTTTGTTCCCTCTGGTCTAGGAACTAACTCCCAAACTTCATGTTGCTTAAATTGGTTCAATTCATCTTGCATTGCACCAATCCAGTATTCATCAGTTAAGGCCTCCTTAACATTTCTTGGTTCAAGTTTAGACACAAAGCAAGAGTTTGAGATGATTTCTCTAGATCTTGTAATGACTCCACTATTTGGATCCCCTATAATGAGTTCTTTAGGATGATCTTTCTGAATTCTGATGGAAGGGATTTTGCTAGCTTCCTTGGATTCAGAGTCTGCTGTAGTGGTGTTAGGAAGGTCATTCTGTTGAGTTGGAGTCTCAAAGAATGTCTCAACATTACAAGGGACATCTGTTTCTTCATGATAATCATCAAATGTGACATTTATTGATTCCATCATGACTTTGGTCCTGGAATTGAATACCCTATAAGCTCTGCTGTTGGAGGAGTATCCTAGAAATATACCTTCATCACTTTTAGGGTCCAGCTTTCTCCTTTGTTCACGATCTGCCAGAATATAGCATTTGCTGCCAAATACATGGAAGTACTTCACCGTTGGCTTTCTTCCTTTCCAGAGTTCATAAATGGTGGATGAGGTTCCCTTTCTCAAAGTGACTCTGTTATGGACATAACAGACTGTATTCATAGCTTCAGCCCAAAAATGAATAGGTAGTCTTTTGGCATGTATCATAGCTCTGGCAGATTCCTGTATGGTCCTATTTTTCCTTTCTACAACTCCATTCTGTTGAGGAGTTATAGGAGAAGAGAATTCATGACTAATTCCTTCTGAGGAACAGAACTCATTAAACTTACTGTTTTCAAATTCCTTGCCATGATCACTTCTGATTCTGACAATACACCTTTCCTTTTCTCTTTGAATTCTTTTGCACAGTTCTTTAAAAACTTCAAACACATCATATTTTTCCTTAATGAAGTTAATCCAGGTGAATCTGGAATAGTCATCCACAACAACATAGGCATATCTCTTTCCACCAAGACTTTCCACCTGCATTGGTCCCATCAGATCCATATGTAGAAGTTCCAGAACCTTAGAGGTGGTCAGATGTCTTGACTTTGGATGTGACATCCTAGTCTGCTTACCAACCTGACATTCACCACAAATTCTCCCTTCATCAATTTGCAGTTTTGGAATCCCTCTGACTGCCTCCATGGAGATAATCCTTTTCATTCCTCTTAGATGAAGATGGCCAAGTTTTTGGTGCCACAGTTTCACCTCTTTTTCTTCTTTGGCAATAGAACACACAGTGGAGTAATTAGTGTTCTCAGGCTCCCACAAGTAACAGTTGTCTTTAGATATGACTCCTTTCATTACAACTTCTTGTTTTTCATTAATTACAAGACATTCAGATTTTGAGAAGTTGACCTTGAATCCTAGATCACATAATTGACTGATACTAATGAGATTAGCAGTCAGGCCTTTTACCAATAGTACTTCATTCAGATTTGGAACTCCACAGTCCAAATTACCAACTCCTTTGATTTCACCTCTAGCACCATCTCCAAAGGTCATATAACTAGTGGTGTGAGGTTTAACATTATTGAGAAGGTTCTTGATTCCAGTCATGTGCTTAGAACACCCACTGTCAAAGTACCAGTCTTCCTTTGCAGAGACTCTCAGGGAAGTGTGGGCTATCAGGGCAGTAGCCTTTTTCTTCCATTGAGGAGTATGTGGTACCCTGTTAGACTTAGGTTTGACACCTGGGTTCTGATTAGGGTATCCATACAATCTGAAGCAGAAAGGATTTATGTGACCAAACCTTCCACAGTGATGACATCTCCATCTTTGGTATTTTTTCTTCATATTTCTCTGTTCCCGATGTTAAGTGTTATGTTGTGACATCTGCTTTGACATTTGTTTATCAGACCTGATCTTCTTGTCTGCACCAGATTTCTTTGCTGTCACAAATCCTACACCAGACTTGTTTCCCACACTTTGTCCAACCTGAAGGATTTCTTCCAATTTGCCAGTTCCATTTGTCAGCATCTTGACAGATTTGGTCATCTGGTTCAGTTTTGAGTTCAGCATTTGAACTTCCCCTTCTAGATGACTTATAGTTTCAAGGTCTGCCCTTTTTTCAGCCTCCAACTTTGTGATGAGTTTTGTTTGTCTCTCATTTTGCACACAGACTTCAGTACTTCTGATACACAATTTCTTGTAAGTATCAGCCAGTTCTTCAAATGTCACTTCCTCATCACTAGTGTCACTTTCAGAGGTACAAACACCACTTAGTGCAGTAACTAGTTTGGAAGATTCTTCTTCAGAATTACTTTCTGAATCACAGTCATACCAGGTAGCAGTCATTCCTTTCTTTTGTTTCTTAAGAAAGGTAGGACATTCAGCTCGAATATGCCCATATCCTTCACAACCATGGCATTGAATTCCTCTGCCTTGATTTCCCTTCTCTTCAGACCTTGGTCTTCTGCTGGAGTCATACGATCTGTTAATGTCAGAGGGGATGTTCTCAACATTTGACCTTGACTTTGGATCCATTCTCTTGATGAGTTTGTTGAATTGTCTTCCAAGCATGGCTATAGCTTCTGAAATATTTTCTTCTTCATCCTCCTTGTTTTTATCTTCAGAGTTGGATACAAGTGCTATGCTCTTGTTTTTCTTGTCAACATTGTCACTGATCCCCATCTCAAAAGTCTGAAGAGACCCAATGAGTTCATCCACCTTTAACTTGCTGATATATTGGGCTTCCTCTATAGCAGTTACCTTCATTGCAAATCTTTTAGGCAGGGATCTGAGAATCTTTCTCACCAGTTTTTCTTCAGACATCTTTTCTCCCAATGCTCCTGAGGTGTTGGCAATCTCCAAGATGTTCATGTGAAACTCATGAATGGTTTCATCTTCCTTCATCCTTAGGTTCTCAAACTTGGAAGTCAGCATCTGAAGCCTTGACATTTTTACTTTGGATGTGCCCTCATGGGTAGTTTTGAGAGTGTCCCACACTTCCTTGGCCAGTTCACATTGATGTACTAGTCTAAATATGTTTCTATCAATTCCATTGAACAAGGCATTTAAAGCTTTGGAGTTACCCAGGGCTAACTCATCTTCTTCTTTGCTCCATTCCTCCTCAGGCTTCAGGCTGATTGTCCCATCTTTCTCAGTTATGATGGGATGGTTCCATCCTTTGTCAGCAACTCTCCAAGCCTTTTTGTCCAGTGATTTTAAGAAGGAAATCATACGAGGTTTCCAGTAGTCATAATTTGTTCCATCCAGAATGGGTGGTCTATTTCCAAAAACTCCTTCTTTGTCCATAGTTCCAGAAAGTGATATCCCTAAATCTCACCCAGTAATACAGGCAGGGTACCTGCTCTGATGCCAATTGAAATTCTGGCAGCAGATACTCAATGTCACAGTGAATATTATGACACCGTATCTGACTTTCTATAAGACAGTAAATAAAAACAGTAAAGGACACAGTCAATTGTTTACCCAGTTTAGTGTGAAACAACACCTACTCTGGGGGCTACCAAGCCAGGGAGGAAATCCACTATAAGAGATATTAATTCAAGAATAAACCAACCAGTTTATCTCCTTCACTTAAGACCTACCCAATGCAACTTCAATCTAAGTTCAACTTAAACCTGAGTTCCTACTCACTCCCCCTCAATCACAGCAGTGATACTTAAAACAATTGTCTAATGAAATAATGAAGACACTCTTCAGAACATACACTTGATTATGCTTCACAGCTTTTTAATCAAGTAACACAAACACTCGTGCTTCACAGCTTTGAGTGATACATAAACCTAACTTGACTTTGCTTCAAAGCTTTAGTCAAGAGACACAAACACTCTTGCTTCAAAGATTTGAGTGATACAAAACCCTTACAATCAAAACCTATTCCAAGTCACTTATCACAATGATACTTGCTTGGATTACAGCAGTTAAAACTATACATCTCCTAATTAATCTTCAGTCCAAGAGTTACTCTGCAACCAGCATTCCTGTTGAATATATATGTAGCTGTTTCTTCAGTTAGGGTTTCCACAAAAAGCTAGGGTTAATTAGGTTTAACCTTAAGACTTGGTCACAAGACTTTATCAACCAGATTAGGGTTGAGCTAGGTTAACCCAAAGTCCACGTGAGATTCTGTTCTGGAAAGAATGAGCCATCTTCCTGAAAAATCTCAGAATTAACCAAACTGCATATCTGTTAGATCAGTACAGGATGTCTTAACATTTGTTATGACATCAGAATTCCTGTTTACTGATTTTGGTAGAAGGCAATAAATGTGATCATTGCAAAATGCTCAGATACACACTCATAAACAGTAGCTACTGTATGCCATACTTTTTCTGCATAAGGTACCTAATAATCCAGAATGTTATGACATCAGTCATGACATTTACACACCTGGTTTTACCAAAAATACATGCCAATAACTAAACACTTACACCAACAACTCTTCGTGAGGCAAGATGGCCCTCTCTTCTTGTTGTAGAAGTCTGGCTAGCTCTCCCGGTACTTCACAATCTTCGTCATTTTCATACTCAGCCTGATTGACCAAATCTTCAGAGTTATTGAATGACATAGCAAAATAGTCACCCATAGAATCCAGAGTAGATGGGTACCTGCATTTGTGAGTGTGGGTGTGTGTAAGGGATAGCCATCCTTAAACAAACAAAAATGCAAAAGGAAAGAAAATGAACACAATAGTTTATCAATGAAAAACGTCCAATGAATCATTAAACATGGCATATGAATATGAAGATAATCAAAACCCTTACAAATGGACCTACATGCCCCGGGCAAGGCATGAGGTGAAAAAGTAGCGTGCAGATTGTTCAAAAGTAATTATTACAAACCAACAGGAAATGTTTGACAGATAATTACTGATTAATAAAAGTAATGGGGACAAAGTCTTTCGCCTCCCAATTGCGTAGTCCCCATTCGATGGTTGGGAAGATCCAATCTTCAATGTTGGCCTCTTCGTCTTCACCTTCCAAAGCATTGATTCCAAAAGGAGAAATCTTGATGGGTGCTCTTTCAACTTTTGAGCGGCGCATAGCTTTCTGCCCTGCAGCAGTGAATCCTAATCCAAACTTGTCTGTTTTGTGGGGAATATCAGGCAACTGACCCCATGTTAAGCTCTTCCCTTCCTTCATTGCAGCCTTCACGTCTTTTAGAGATGCCATCCTGGCCACCTGCTTGGGTACTTCGGCTACCGCTTTTGCTACTGCCACCTCAGGAGAGACTTCCTCAAAGTGCTGGAATGGTGTTTCAATGAATTCACCCTCTACCTCTACATACCGAAAGGAGTTCAGGTGGCTGATCATATATTCCTCTTCACCGTGCACGATTATGATTTTTCCTTCGACAGGGTATTTCATCATTTGATGTAGGGAGGAGGTGACTGCCCCAGCATTGTGTATCCATGGCCTCCCTAGCAAGCAAGAGTATGACGGACGGATGTCCATCACATAGAAAGTTGAGGGGAACACTTCCGTGCCTACTTTAATGGGAATGTTGACTTCCCCATGTACCATTCTTTTCGACCCGTCAAATGCCCTTACAATGATGTTACTTGGCTTTAGCTCCAAGCCTTCACAGTCTAATCGGTCGAGAGCCTTCTTAGGCAGCACGTTCAGAGAAGAACCA
This sequence comes from Vicia faba, assembly GCA_948472305.1. Taxonomy (NCBI): domain Eukaryota; kingdom Viridiplantae; phylum Streptophyta; class Magnoliopsida; order Fabales; family Fabaceae; genus Vicia; species Vicia faba. The sequence continues at coordinate 1,694,179,076 of OX451737.1, read as the reverse complement.
GTGTCGACCAAAACATGGGCCATAGTAGTTCCTTGGCATTCTACTGACACATGTAATGCGTCATTGTGCTTTCTTCCTTTTGGAGTCAGATCAGCATCAGAGAAACCTAGGCCGTTGTCTGCGGTAAGGCTGGCCACGCAATCTTGGAATTGGTCGGCTGAGGTTTCCTGGGGTACATGGGTTGTCTTCAGAAATTTTATCAATGCTTTGGCGTGCGCCTCTGAACAAAGCAGTAATGCTAACATGGAGATCTTCGAGGGGGTTTGCCCCAGTTGCTCTACCACGTCATAATCACTCTTCTTAATTATTTTCAGAATCTCCTCCATCTCTTTCTTAGAGGTTTCGGGGATGACCAATGGTTGAGCCCTCATCGTGACGAGCTCAACTTGGATCCCTTTCCCCTTATCAGCAGAAGTAGGAGGGACAACAACAGGAATAACAGCTTCTTCAATTAACGGAGTTCTTGCGGAAAGTTTTATCGGTGCAGGAGTAACTTTGGCAACAGCTGAGGGTCCAAAGATTGCCTTTGGGAGGGCGATCTCTGGAGAAAATATTCTCCCACTTCGGGTGATCTTGCTTGTACCGGCAATGTTTCCAATACCGGCATCTTCTTCATTAGAGATTTCCTCGGTTATCTCAACTTGTTTAACACCATGGTAGTAGATTTCTCCACCGTAATTCCATGGTATTGACTTGTCAGAAATGTAGGGGACAGGCCCAGGCATAGTTATTTTCAAGGGAACAATCTTTGTAGAGGATGTAATCTTAACAGGCTTTTTGACGGCCTTGGAAAGATTGGTGGAAATGGTGATTATTGAAACATCTTCAGTAGGGGTTGGAATAGCAGGAATCTTTTCAAACAGAATTTGTTGACTGTCCATCAGGCCTTGGATGCCTTTCTTCAGCAATGGACAGTCGATTGGTAGATAGGAACAACAGTAGCAATCTTCTTTACATCCTGGGAAAATCCCAGCCTTTAACAGATTCAACTTGATCGTCAACAGTGGAGTCATCAGGTCATCAACATCAGAAACATACAAATCTTCTTCAATAGCATGGACATTTCGACCATGCTTCGGCATTGGAGCGGATATTACATTTGGCTTCTCCAGAGCATCGAACTCAACCTCTTTCGCCTCTATCAAGTCTTGAATTTTATGTTTAAGCGCCCAGCAATCGTTGGTGTCGTGCCCGACACTGTCAGAATGATAGGCGCATTTAGCATTGGGATGATAATGCGGGGAAGATGTGTTCACATTTTTTGGTGCCTCTTTAATAGTGGCGAGATTCAACTTCAACAAATAGGGAAGAACTTGTGCGGGTGTCATATTGATGCGGGTGAACTGCTGTGATCGGTGGAAATAGAACTGACTATTTTTTAAGCTGGTTTGCGAAATGTCGCGGTAAGCAAGAGTCGTCACCGTCTTTTATGTTCTCCAACATGGAAAGGACAAAACCACAGCAAAATTCCTTATTCGAGATGTCTCTCGGTTCGGGAGGTAGATTTATAGAAAGGGAAGGTGTTAGCACCCTTTCTATCCATGGTTATCCACGGGCTCTTAGGTACTTGCTCTTATGTTATCAAAATATGTTTGCTTTTCAAGTGTGTGTGGGTTTTGAAAAAGTTCGTTTGGAAAACTTCTAAGTAACTCTTGTATCAGTCCTCAAGAGTGTATGAAGTGTTTCAAACGAACTTTTTCAAAACCCACACACACTTGAAAAGCAAACATATTTTGAAAACATAAGAGCAAGTACCTAAGAGCCCGTGGATAACCATGGATAGAAAGGGTGCTAACACCTTCCCTTTCTATAAATCTACCTCCCGAACCGAGAGACATCTCGAATAAGGAATTTTGCTGTGCTTTTGTCCTTTCCATGTTGGAGAACATAAAAGACGATGGCGACTCTTGCTTACCGCGACATTTCGCGAACCAGCTTAAAAAACAGTCAGTTCTATTTCCACCGATCACAGAACTGGCGACTCTGCTGGGGAGTGAAGGTATCTTGGTCACGTTCTTCAGCTGAAAACTACCTTAGTACCTTGGTGGACGGAGCAACTAGATTGCTTAGACAACTCTTATTGCCCCAGTTCCTGTGGGAGAAGGTACCTGTGGAGACCTTGATAACTGCCGATTGATAAACCTTCTTCTGGTAGGCAAGTGACAAGATGGCGGGACATAGTCGTACGCTTTTGATCCCTAACTTTTTCCTGGACCGCCCTTTCGGGTTTTCAGTCCATCGGGATACCCATTTTTGCCCAAGCCGCCTTTTCAGGTTTTCGACTTGCCGGGTGTACAGATTTTTATTTTCATCCCTTATTTTTGCCCGAACCCTTTTGGTTCGCCGGGAAGCCCTTATTTTTGCCTAGGTGTGTCAACCTAGTGGGTCTTGGATCGTGCGTAGTATTTTTCGACTATGTCCGTGCTCTCAGGATGTAGGGAGGTGCCCCTGTCAGTAGTGTTGTGTTGCCCTACTACCAGAAGATCTTCCAATGCCCCAAGTGATCCAGATGGAGATTTGCCCCAAGTTGGTTGGCCTTTGAGAAATTCCCTGAATCTTGACTGGACTGCCCCAGATGACGGACAATGACCATGCCATGCCCTTTGATTGGAAGTGATTTTGTTCATTAGACATTCGTCGTGCGAACTTCTATGCTGTTCAAACAAATAGTCATATGCAAGCAATGTTATATTAAAAATGCAAAGCTTATGTCTGTCTTGAAGTTTTTTTTTTGAAAATGTGTTTTTTCAGTAAAACCAGTGAATTTTGTAAAAACGTGATGTCAACTCAGTATTTTATAGCAAACCTTAAGGAGTCAGGATACCTTTCGTAAAAGTATGCTTTCGAACCAACCCATGCTTCAGCTAGGACTTTTAAGGGTTGTAACGTGGCCTGGTTCACGGTTTAAGAAACAAAGGATAAAGGCTCAAATTATATTTGTACCCACCCTCTCTTCGTGATGTTCTTCAAACCTAAACTCAGTTGATCGTGCGTTAGACCTTGTTCGAGTCTTTGTCCTAATATTCCCATGATGGTTCGGATGTTGACATTTTATTTGAATAGGCAGTCATTTCCTTTTGTGTTGAGGGTTTGTACGACCTCTTTCTTTTTTTTTTGATTTTGTTATCCCTGTTTTTTGCCTGAACTGTTTCTTTTGTGATTACAGTCAACGGGATGCCCCAGTTTTGTAAGTCTCCTTCATAGGTTTTGACTTATTGGGCGTTTATTTTGAGGGATAATGACTGCCTGTCTTTATGATTATTCAGGACCATCACTGTCTTTTGTTTCGTGAGGACCTCTTTGGTGCTATTCGTTGTGCACTTGGATCAACTGAGAGAACTACCCTGCCCCAGGTTATGATTAAGGGTTTTAATTTTCGAAAAGAAAAACTCCTACTTCTTTGGCTCAGAGGGGTCGACGAGGGATTATCTTCCTTATAACTCCAGTGTTTAGGAATTGAAACAATGCATGTACCTCATCAGCGGGGTTTGTTCAAAAGCATACTGTAGATTGTGGTATCGTTTTCGTCATCCTCCCTCAAGAGGCTTAGAATTTTCAACCCAGGGTTGATCATCATAAAAATATGAAAACAGTTTGCATATAGCGAATGCGAATATATTGATTCAAAACAGACATATGCGATGCATTGATAAAGTAATAAAGTTTGCTATGACAATAATTGTTTGAACAATCAAAAGAAAATTACAACTTGAAAAATCTAATGAACAAAAGTCTTCTAATTTGAACTAGTCACTTCAAGTGATGAATCTTGCAGGGATAGTAGAAGAACTCAGCCTGGCCATCTTGGGTGAATTCCATTGCTCCTTCATCAATCAGATCCTGGATCTTGTTCTTCAGAGACCAGCAGTCATTTGTGGCATGCCCCGGGCTGTCCGAATGATAAGCGCAGTGGGCGTTGGGGTTATACCTTGAAGGTGTCTTGTTGGGGTTCTTAGGAGGGTCCCTTAGAGTTACCAAATTCAACCTCAACAGATGTTGTAAAGCTTGAGACAGCGACGTGCTGAGCTTGGTAAATTGCCTCCTAGGCTTGTCTGGCTTGCTCTGATCAACCCGTTGCTCTGGGCGAGGTTGTGGTTGGACCTGTGAAGTGGTAGCAATTTGGAGAGGTCTAATCTTCACCATGCCATACTCTTGTCCTCTCGGAAGCTGATCAATGACCTGGTCCCTGACTTGGACTGTTTGCTTCATGTTGTGTCTGTCTTGATGAAGCTGACTGATCATGGTCCTCAACTCTTCTTGCTCCCGAGCTAAGCCTTGGATGAGAGCCATTTGCCCCAGCATCTGGGTTCTCATTGTATCTACCTCAGCTTGCAGACGTTTTAGCCGTTCGTCCTTATCATCTTCGGGACTTTTCTTAGCCAAATTCCCCATGAGGAGTGTCCTCAACTCTTCCTGCCCCTTGGATAGGCTTAGGAAGATCTCCCTGAACTGAGTCTCTTGAGCATGAAGACCCTGGTTATCTTGTTGGGAAGTGTTGTACCCCAAAATTTGCCCTCCCATAATCTTCAAAGTTTTGACAAGAATCATCCACAAATGGTTCAAGTCTACTCAAGGGCTACACAGTCAACCATCCTCCTAAGCCAGTCAAATTAGGGTTTTGGTTCTTGCAAGGAAGTTGAGGTTTTCAAGGGCTCAATCAAGTCCCATATGCTCATAAACATTGTCAAGCACCTACATGTCAAGTTTCAAGGCTTACAAGGTCAAGTTGCACAGTCAAAAGTCTCATTTGCTCAACAGTCAACTGTAGGGGCAAAATGGTCATTTGGCAGTCAAAAGTCAAAATTTTTGGTCAACATCTTATTTTGAAGCCACAATCATCATTTTGTCAAGTCTTGACCATGATTTCACAAGAATGGCTCAAAAATCATCAAGGTGTCAAAAGTTTCTATTTTTGGACAACTGAAAAGTCAACTGTAACTTGACCAAGGCATAACTTTTTCATGGTTCATCATAAAAATCCCATCCAATGCTCATCTTTAAGGGGAAGACATTTCCTACAACTCATCTTCACATTCCAATGCCAATAAATGCTCTCACAAAAAGTTATCAATTTCAACATTATAGGTCATTTTCAAAAGTCAACAAAAAGGCACTTTGAGTCAAAGACCATAACTTGAGATTGGTAAATCAAAATGACATGGGACCAAATACATTTGTTAGAGGACTTCAAGACCTTTCCAAAATGTCCAAGAACATGTTCATAACTTCAAAATTGAGCAAGATATGCATTGGAGAAGTTGGGAAATTTTTGTGAAATGGCCAAAAGCATTTATCCTTGAAATTTCATTTTTGACAAAAGGGGCCCACTTTTTCCACTTGAATCAGCTTGGCCATGCTTCCCACGTGTCCCACTTTTTATTTCAATATTTAAAATTAATTTTTTTTATTTTTGTTAGATTTTATTGGATTTAATTCATTTTAAATCCTTTAAAATCAAATAAAAATCAAAAAGGTTAATTAAGGGACATATCTTGCTTTGATTAGCTTTGAACCACCATTATGCATATACCAAATTCGTTCAAGACCTATTTCAAGCAAAAAAATTCAAATTTGGAGCAAATATGGCAAGTTATTTCAATGGTGATTATGGAGAAAATCAAAACTTCATTGCAAGGCTTAAAAGCTCCTTAATGTGACTGATTCTCATCCAAGCCTATATATACAAGCCTTTCAAGCCTCATTCAGAATCTAGAAAAAAAAGGAGAGTGTGCACAAACGGCCAGAGGAAAGGTTCAAAATTTGTCCAAAAAAGTGAGAGATCTAAAGCGGTGTTGCAAACATTTTCAGATCCAAGCAAGCACGTGGCTTTCTTTCTTGCCACTCCCTGAAGCCAAGGCAACCACAAACGCGTCCTAAGGTCCACTACCAAGCGCTGTAAGTTGTCTCAAACTCACCCCTGTACACGAAATCATGTTTCTCCATTCTTGCACTTTTTCTGGAAAATAATAGCATATTCATACTCCATGCCTAATTTCCAATGTAACTGCTATATTCAATTTCATTTTTAGGCTTCGTATAACAATACCCGTGCCTAGGGTTCGTTGGTTTTGTTTTTTAGGTATTTTGTCTACAGGTGAAATTGGGACAAACCATAAGCATAGACGTGATCAGGAGACATGGACGATCACAACCATGGGCTTAGATGGAATTTTTGATGCCTAAGGATGATTTTGAGTAAAACCTCTAAAATCCGGCCTTCACCTCCTTGGTTTAGCATTTCTTTTCTTATTTTCTTTCCTTTTATTAATTATTATTATTATTTAGTTAGTTCACAAATAATTATTTTCATAAATTCAGAAAAAAACAAAAAAAATGTAATTATTATTATTATTATTATTAATTTCACTTTAGTAATTATTTTTGTAAATAAAATACTAACAAATTAATTAGTTTAATTAGTTAATTTTAACCTTTTTTCACAATAAATAAAAACAAATTTAGACTTAGGCTTTTTCTTTTGACATTTTTAATTCTTTTTTATTATATTTCATAAAAAACATAAAAAAGGTCAAAAAATATTTTCTTGTAATTAAAATCATTAATTAATTTTCAATTTCAAATATTTAATTCCTTTAAAGGGTCCAACGCCCTCGCACCTTCGAATATAATTTCTCTTCGCGCGTTTATTTTATTTTTCTTTGTGAAATTTATGTACTTGCCCCAAAGCCTTGTAATAATAATTAGGACATTTACTTTCCGCACTTTTATTTAAAATCGGGTCTTTGTTTAATTTGGCGATGTAGACCCGCGCCTTGTAATAGCGTAGGACCTTTATTTTTCCGCATTTTAATTTCCGCACCCTTTAAACTGTTAATCACATGAAAGAATGTATGCCCAAATAAAATCAAAGCGTAGCTCACCCAATGCATGACAAGACAAATAATAACTGAAAATGACACACAATTCACACACCACTCTTAGGGTACGCCTCACTGTTGCCTTGCCCCTCGAAACGTGGTCGTCGAGTACAGGACGTCTTAGTAAGTCCTTATGTCCATGAACATGGCATAAGGGTAGTTTCTAAGGTGTCCTACTGTTGCTCTGGTGATCACACTGTTGCCTTGCCCCCCGAAACGTGGTCGTCGAGTATAGGACGTCTTAGTGAGTCCTTATGTTCCATTGATCTAGTTGCCTCGAAACGGTTGCCTCGGAACAAGTTGCCTCGGAATAGTTGCCTCGAAACGGTTGCCTCAGAATAAAAAGATCAATGGCATAAGGGTAGCTTCTAAGGTATCTTATTATTGCTCGGTGACCACACTGTCCCTAACCCTCGAATTGACCCGAACACCTCCAACGGTGGTGCTACCTACCTCTCAATGGTGGGATGGCACTACCTTAAGGACATTTACACAGACTAATTCCTTAGGGTAGGTAGATGACTCGTAGATACTTGCTCTAATTCAAAACAAATCAAAAACTTCTTTTCACACCGACACTTTGCAAAAAGCTTTCCAAACAACTTTTCAAACACTCTTGAGGACTGATACAAGAGTCGAACTGAAATTTTAAACGAAACTTTTTCAAACCCACTCTGAAAAGCAAACAAACATTTTGAAAACACAATGAGAAAGTGTTGTACCCCAAAATTTTCCCTCCCATATTCTCCAAGATTTGCAAAGAGCATGCTTCAAAATCTCCCCAAGGGTTGCACAGTTTAATGGTCTCCTAACAGTCAAAAATTAGGGTTATGATTCTAGCAAAGAAATTGAAGTTTCCAAGGGTCTAAAAAAGTCCCACATGCCTACAAACATTGTTAAGTATCCTTATGCCAAGTTTCAAGACTCACAGCACAAAATTGCACAGTCAGAAACCCTAATTGCTCAGCAGTCAACTGTAGGGGTAAAATGGTCATTTGACAGTCAAAAGTTCAAATTTTTGGTCAACATCTTATTTTGAAGCCACAAACATAATTTGATCAATTCTTGATCATGATTCTCAAGGCATGGCTCAAAAAGTCTCAAGATGCAAAAGTTTCCATATTTGGAAAGTTGAAAAAGTCAACTGTAACTTGACCAAGGCATAACTTCCACATGGTTTATCAGAAAAATTCCATCCAAAGCTCATTTTGAAGATAATGACATTTCCTACAACTCCTCTTCACACTTCAAGTCCAAGAAATGCTCTCACAAAAAGTTATCAATTTCAACATTATAGGTCATTTTCAAAAGTCAACAAAAAGGGACTTTAAGTCAAAGACCATAACTTGATATTGGTAAATCAAAATGACATGGGACCAAAGGCATTGGTTAGAGGACTTCAAGACCTTTCCAAAATGTCCAAGAACATGATCAAAGCTTAAAAATTGAGCAAGTTATCCCTTGTGGAAGTTGGGAAATTTTTGGGAATTTTGAAAAGTCAACTTTGCTTCAAATGCCTCAAAATTGCTAATGGGCCATAATTTCTTCCAAGAATCATCATCCAAAAGCTATGCACGACCCATTGACCCAAAGGGGAGTTATTTTCTTATTTTTAATTTATTAATTGAATTTTTAAATCCATTAATTCATTTAATTAAAATTAAATATGAGAAAAATGCTAAACAAATGTTTCCAAATCTTTTTATGCACCATATGCCCTCTTTAATCACTCAAGATTTCGTGCATCACTAAAAAGGCAAGATTTCTCATGATTGGCAATGGTTTTACATGAAAAAGATTGAAAAAGATTACATTGAAAACCAAATATTGAAACATTGATTGCAAAGGTTTTTGGACTTGGATTTCTACCCTAATTCATTCCATATACATACAAAAACCTAAACTTAATGAAGGGAACCAAGAAGCTGCGCCTCATATCAAGAACACAATTTGCAAATTTTGTGAAAAAAGTCAAAACTGAAAACACCATTCCAAAGCATTTCAAGGCAAAAGAACTGTCCCAAAAGCTTCCTAAGACATCAAGGAACCTAACTGAATCCTTTTCCACGCTTCCAGCATCAAGAATTGGTATACGGAGATCAAACTGTGTCAAACTTTTTGCATATTCGTGTCTCATGATTCATGCGTTATTTTCAATTTTTAATGATTGATTCGTGTTAATTTATTCATTCTAAAGCTAACCATGTACTTTAATTGAGTTTTCATGCTTTGTACGTGAATCTGCCATGGAAGCTTGCTAGGTTTTCAAGGTTGTGAAATTAGGGCTTCCTTGTTCTGGAAAAATTGAGACACGAAACCAAGGCCATTAAAATCAGAAGCTTCACACGAGTTGAACACATAGGTCGCGCTCAATTTATGAGCAACCAGGACCTATTCGCTATTTTTATGCTTATCACTTAGTGGGGGTTTAAAACCCCCGCTATTTAGTTTGTTTTTTTCAGGCAAATGAAGAACAGATGAAGAAGACGCTTATGTGTCACAACGTGAAAGGGCAATTCAAATCTTGGCGCGTGTTTTGCTAAAAGTCCAGAATGGTGCTTATTTGCCATTATAATATTTGCATCTCATATAATAAACAAAGAGCGCATGTGGTATAGTTGGTGGAGCGTGCACTTGGTAAGTCTTGGGACCTGGGTTCGATTCCCAGGTCCCCTTGTATGTTTCATATTTTTTCCTCTAATTTGTTCCAATGCAGCATGCTCTTCATGGTCTATCAAACACCCAACGCCTAGGCCTGACACATGTCCCAGGAGATGGATCCAAAGGCTAAGATGTAGGGACTACCATACACATGCAGTCAACTACAGGCACGCTCCCATGAAAAGTCAAACAAGGCCAGGAATTGATTGGGCCTGATTGCTACAAAGACACCTCCATTGGGTCAACAAACCCCCTCCTGTTTGCATCTTTCTCTTTCATTCTTTCGTTTTATTTATTTGTATTAATTTCTTTGTTTTCATTTAATTCCTCCAAATTAATTTTTCATAATATAATATAAACAAAAAAAATCAGAAAGATAAAAATAAAAAAATATATTTTATTTAATGCTTTCTTTGTAAATAAATGGTATTAATTAATTTAGTTAATTCTAGGTTTAAACTTTAATATTTTTTTTAATAAACTTAAAAATTGTAGAATTAGGGTTTTAAACACTTTTATCTTTTTTTCTTTTTCTCTACTATTATCAATAATTAATTATTTTGTAAATAAATTGCCATGTAAATAATTAGGTTAATTTTAGATTCAATTTTAACATGTTTTTTTAATAAACTAAAAATAGTTAGAATTAGGTTTAAATTCCATTAATTCTTACTAAAAGTCCATAAATACCAAAAAACTCAAAAATAATCTCTTTTCTCATTTAACTTAATTAATTTGTTAATTATAATTTAATTTCCTTAAAAAGGGTCCAACGCCCTCGCATTCGATCGTAATTCTAATCTGCGCGCTTATTTTATTTCTCCTTTCATGTAATTCTCCCAAAGCCATGTAATAGCTTAATTAGACATTTATATTTCTCGCACTTTATTTTATTTTAAATCGGGTCTTGGATTAATTTGGCGATGTGGACCCGCGCCTTTGTAATAGCGTAGGACTTTTAATTCCGCATCTTTTAAACTGTTAATTACTGCATGCAAGAATGAATGTCAAAATAAAAGCGACGCGTAGATCACCAATCCATGAACAAGATAAACATAAATGAACATGACACACAAATCACACACCACCCCTAGGGTACGCCTCACTGTTGCCTTGCCCCTCGAAAGGTGATCGTCGAGTAGAGGACGTTTTAGTAAGTCCTCATGTTCATGAACATGGCATGAGGGTAGCTTCTAAGGTGTCTTCCCATTGCTCCGGTGATCACCATGTCCCGAACCCTCGAATTGACCCGAACACCTCCAACGGTGGTGCTACCTATCTCTCAATGGTGGGATGGCACTACTTTAAGGACATTTACACAGACGAATTCCTTAGGGTAGGTAGACGACTCTAGATACTTGCTCTAATTTCAAAACAAATCAAAAAAATACTTTTCACACCGACACCTTTTCAAAAAGCTTTCGAAAGCAACTTTTCAAACACTCTTGAGGACCGATACAAGAGTCGAACTGAAATTTTCAAAGAAACTTTTTTAAAACCCACAGTTGAAAAGCAAACAAACACTTTTGAAAACACAAATGAGCAAGTATCTAAAAGCCCATGGATAACCATGGATAGAAAGGGTGCTAACACCTTCCCTTTCTATAAATCTACCTCCCGAACCGAGAGCAATCTCTATAAGGAATTTTTCTGTGCTTTTGTCCTGTCCATGTTGGAGAAAATAAAAGACGATGGCGACTCTTGCTTCCGCGACATTTCGCGAACCAGCGTTAAACAGTCAGTTCCAGATCCACCGATCACAGAACTGGCGACTCTGCTGGGGATAAACTTAAAGTGAGGTGTACCTTAGGATAGTTCATAACTGTGTTTTCAATTGTATTGATTTGCTTGCTTTAAAATTGTGGGTTGCTTGGGAGTTACATAGATCCTAACCCGGATCTGGGGATACCCTGTTTAGGTAGCATAAGATGTGAGGGACCTGTCCGGCGTAGACCGACACGGGTGAAACAGTGGCTACGTTGGTGTGACACCTTGGTCTGTACCGATATCCCTTGTGTCGTAACGAGGAGAATATGGGTCTTCTGAGGAGTCATTAAGCACCAACCGACCTTAGAACCTTAAATGACCCAACTTGGCCAATAGAACAGTAGCAGTATGCTACGCCCATTGAGGCTAAACTCTCGTGATGGTTCTGGCCGCAAGAAAAGATTGTGATGCTGGAGTTATGACCGATTGAGGGTAGTCAGTGATATTGGGATCCTCTAAGAACCCGGTTACTTTTGATAGGAGAGGTATGAACCAACAAACTGAAAGAGGGTAATACCTAGACCTCTTGCTGGCCTAAAATCTAAGGGCTCTTTTGTGTGACTTGTGTGCCTTCGTACTTGACTACTTGCATGTTGGTTATCTGACACTTGGGTTTCTTGCAGGGTTTGTTTACAATCCTTAATTGGGGCTCACAACAGGGTTTACCTACATTACCCCATGCATAGCATAACATCATACAATTGCATACATCCTATATAAGGACTAACCCATTTCAAGGATCTCAAGGGCTTGTGATGCAGGTCATGATGAACCAACTGTCCAGCAAGGGGCAAAGGGGATTTATTTTCCTCTAGCCAAGGTTGATAACTTGAGTCAGGGGCTATGACCCACTCGATATGGTGAGCCTTGACTCTTGAAGAAGGACTCTCAACAACATGAAGTTCCTTCAATCAAGTTACTAGTTTCCAACTCTAACAATTTTATTGTTTACCCCGCGAGGTCCTTGAAAACATTACATGCATATCATACATATCATTGCATTACAGGTACCCTTGTTACAGGTCACTTACCATCTGCGCTGTTTATTTCAGCAATGGCTTCTCAACAATACAACCAGGACTTCCATGCTCAAGAGACTCGGTTCGGGGAAATCCTCCTGAATCTATCCAAGGGGCAGGAGGAGTTGAGAGCACTTCTCATGGGGACTTTGGCCAGGAACAGTGCTGAGGACGAACGGCTGAAACATCTGCAAGCTGAAGTGGATGCAATGAAAGCCCAGGTGCTGGGGCAGGTGACTGCCATTCAAGACTTAGCTCAAAGACAAGATGAGCTCGGGTTTCTCGTCAACCAACTGCTTCGGGGTAACCAACTGGGGCAAATATCTAAGGTTGAAGGGCCAGTCATCATTCCACCACCTTTAAGACAAGAAGATAAGGGGAGAGCCCCTCAAAGGGTTTCAGTGTCACAAATTCAGCATCAACCTCACCAGCTTCAGCCAGACAAGCCCAGGAGGCAATTCACCTAGCTCAACATGTCGATGTTTCAAGCTTTACAACGCCTGTTGAGATTGAATCTGATCATATTAAGGGCTCATCCCCGGAACCCCAACACAGCATCTCCTACCTATCATCCCAATAAAAGGTGTGCCTACCACTCTGCCAGCCCAGGACATGACACAAATGAATGTTGGGCTCTGAAGAACAAAATCCAGGACCTGATCGATGAAGGGGCATTGGAGTTCACACAAGATGGTCAGGCTGAGTTTTTCTACCATCCCTCCAAGGCTCACCAGTTGAAGTAACAAGCCCTGAGATGAAAAGACTTTTGTTCATTAGGATTTTCAAGTTGTAATTTTCTTTTGTTCAAACATTTACTCATGTTAAACGTTGTTATTTCATTAATGCATCGCATATGTCTGTTCTGAAGCAATATAGTCGTATTCACTAAATGCAAATTATTTTCATGTTTTTTCTGATGATCAACGCTCGATTAATAATTCCAAGCCTCTTGAGGGAGGATGACGAAAATGATACCACGATTTTTACAGTATGCTTTTGAACAGACCTCGCTGATGAGGTACATGCATTGTTTCAAATCCTAAACACTGGAGTTATAAGGAAGATAATCCCTCGTCAACCCCTTTGAGCCAAAGAAGTCGGAGTTTTTCTTTTTCAAAAATTAAAACCCTTAATCATAACCTGGGGCAGGGTAGTTTTCTCAGTTGATCCAAGCGCATAACGAATGATACCAAAGAGGTCCTTACAAAACAAAGAAAGACAGTGATGGTTCCGAAAAATCGTAAAGACGGGCAGTCATTACTTCTCAAAACGAAAACCCATTAAGTCAAAACCTATGAAGGAGACTTACAAAACTGGGGCATCCCGCTGACTGTAATTCCAAAAGAAACAGTTCTGGCAAAAAACAGGGATAATGAAATCAAAAAGAAAGAGGTCCAACAAACCCTCAACAAAAACAAAAATGACTGCCTATTCAGAATAATTCATCAATATCTAAACCACCATTGGAACATCAAAACAAAGACTCAAACAAGGTTTAACGCACGATCAACTGAGCTTAGGTTTGAAGAACATCACGAAGAGTGGGTGGGTACAAATAATTTGAGCCTTTATCCTTTGTTTCTTAAACCATGAACCAGGCCACGTTATAACCCTCAAAAGTCCTAGCTGAAGCATGGGTTAGTTCAAAAGCATACTGTACGAAAGGTATCCTGACTCCTTAAGGCTTGCTATAAAATAGTGAGTTGACATCACGTTTACAAAAGATTCACTTGTTTTTTATGAAAAAAGAATGCATTTTCAAAATCTTCAAGACAGACATAAGCGTTGCATTTTTAACATAACCTTGTTTGCATATGACTTCTTGTTTGAACATCAAGGAAATTCGCACAATGAATACCTAGTGAACAAAAGCACTTCCAATCAAGGGGCAGATGTGATTATTGTCCATCATCTGGGGCAATTAAGTCAAGATTCGGAGAATCTCTCAAAGGCCAAATAGCCTGGGGTAAATCTCCGCCTGAATCATTTGGGGGCATTCCAGCAACGAATCTTGCATAACCAAACATCTTCTGGGGGTATGGCAAAACAGTTCTGACAGGGGCAACTCCCTACATTCCAAGAGCATGGACATAGTCGGAAAAATACTACGCATAATCAAAGACCCGCTAGGTTGACACACCTAGGCAAAATTAAGGGCTTCCCGGCGAACCAAAAGGGTTCGGGCAAAAATAAAGGATGAAATGAAAAATCTGTACACCCGGCAAGTCGAAAACCTGAAAGGGCGGCTTGGGTAAAAATGGGTATCTCGGTGGACTGAAAACCCGAAAGGGCGGTCCAGGAAAAAGTTAGGGATCAAAAGCGTACGACTATGACCCGTCACCTCGTCACTTGCCTGCCAGCAGAAGACTTGTCAATCGGCAGTTATCAAGACTCCACAGGTGCCTTCTCCCACTGAAACCGGGGCAATAAAGAGTGGTCTAAGCGATCTAATTGTTCCGTCCACCAAGGTACCAAGGTAAATTCACCCGAAGAACATAACCAGTATATCTTAATTCCCCAGAGAGTGAGCCAACAAGTCAATACGCTCTCCCCAAGCAAAGCTACAGTCAACCTTAAGGAAGTTAGGTATCCTCCAGCAGTTCTCAACATTCCTCCGCATAATATACAGGCATTCTTAATAAGCATCCCCGGCAGCCTTGGCCTAAAGAGTGTTCCCCGGTGATATACCCGACATTCAGCGGAGCCACTTCCCCGATACATCGCAAAATTTCCCCAGGAGAGTCCAATCCAGTTTCCCCAGGAAGGTTGGAATCCATCTCCCCAAGCAATAAGCTTATCCCCAGTAGATTCTGGAAGCTTCTCCCTCGCAGAGCACGAACACGTCCCCCGGCTTTATTCAAAGAGTTATTTCCTTACCAGGATATAACTGGGTTATCCTCAGCCAAAAGCCACGGAAAGATCGTCCCGACGAAGTCTTCCTATCCCCAGCGAAGTCTATTACACTTCCAACACAACAATGGTATCCCCAGCAAAGTTACCATCAACATCTCAACAAAATACCTCTCTCCCCACAGAGTATTGTTCCCCAGTAAGGTCACTAGAGTACTTTTCTCCCCGCAGAGTAATCCATTCGCCAAGTTTATTCCTCAACGGAGTTATCTTCTCCTACCGGTATTCTTGAAACTATCATCCCCAGCGGAAGCAAAGATCTATTCTTCAACATCAGCCCAGGAGTGACTTCCCGGCACCCGTCAAGGATTTATTTTCCTAAGACGAAAAGATACATTCATAGACATCATATTTCCATACAGTATAGCATGCATATACGCATCATATCTTACAAATCTCATTTATGTTGAGAACATCATTGCTTGATCCATATCATGCACTGCATATGACTGATCTTTACCTTTCAGGAAAGATCCAGTTAAGTTCTCAGCTATGTTTCAAGACCTTGACCGGTTCAGTTAAATCGACCCTAAGATTTTCCTGTTTCTTATCCAGTCAAAGGCCTTCTCTGGTTCAGTCAGATCGACCCTAAGATCTCCCTGTTTCTTATCCAGTTGAAGATTTCAAGACCTTGACCGGTTCAGTTAAATCGACCCTAAGATTTTCCTGTTTCTTATCCAGTCAAAGGCCTTCTCTGGTTCAGTCAGATCGACCCTAAGATCTCCCTGTTTCTTATCCAGTTGAAGATTTCAAGACCTTGACCGGTTCAGTTAAATCGACCCTAAGATTTTCCTGTTTCTTATCCAGTCAAAGGCCTTCTCTGGTTCAGTCGGATCGACCCTAAGATCTCCCTGTTTCTTATCCAGTTGAAGATTTCAAGACCTTGACCGGTTCAGTTAAATCGACCCTAAGATTTTCCTGTTTCTTATCCAGTCAAAGGCTTTCTCTGGTTCAGTCGGATCGACCCTAAGATCTCCCTGTTTCTTATCCAGTTGAAGATTTCAAGACCTTGTCCGGTTCAGTTAAATCGACCCTAAGATTTTCCTGTTTCTTATCCAGTCAAAGGCCTTCTCTAGTCCAGTTAAGTCGACCCTAAAAGATTTTCCTGATAAAGACTCAGTAGAAGACATCCAAGATTCTCTCAGCGTTACTATTAAGGTTGAAATCGCCCCAGATTCTCTCATCGTTACTGTTGAGGTAGTAATCGCCCAAGATTCTCTCGTCGTTACTGTTGAGGTAGTAATCGCCCAAGATTCTCTCGTCGTTACTGTTGAGGTAGTAATCGCCCCAGATTCTCTCATCGTTACTGTTGAGGTAGTAATCGCCCCAGATTCTCTCATCGTTACTGTTGAGGTAGTAATCGCCCCAGATTCTCTCATCGTTACTGTTGAGGTAGTAATCGCCCCAGATTCTCTCATCGTTACTGTTGAGGTAGTAATCGCCCCAGATTCTCTCATCGTTACTGTTGAGGTAGTAATCGCCCCAGATTCTCTCATCGTTACTGTTGAGGTATTAATCATCCCAGATTCTCTCATCGTTACTGTTGAGGTAGTAATCATCCAAGGTTCTCTCACCGTCCCGTTGAGGTAGTAACCATCCCTGATTCATTCATCACCTTTGGAAGCTCCAGATTCAATTCCTGTAACCAACCAGGGCGCATCTACACAAAGAGTTTGAAGACCAACTCCTGTAACAGGCCAGGTAATCATTTTCTTTTCAGGTCCGCAAGTTCTCGCTAAGGAATCTCTTACGCGATCGACACCCATATGGCATCTATAAGCCCATCATCCTATCCATCAATCTCCAAATGGCATCTGTAAGCCCATTCCCCACATCACACTGCCAACATGTGAGCGCAAATTTCTGGGCACTCTAGTGTTCAATCATCTTCCACCTTCGGATTACGAAAGGCACGTCAGCCAATCTACATCCTCAAGTCTAAGAAGATTGAACAGGGGCAACTGTTGTACCCCAAAATTTGCCCTCCCATATTCTCCAAGATTTGCAAAGAGCATGCTTCAAAATCTCCCCAAGGGTTGCACAGTTCAATGGTCTCCTAACAGTCAAAAACTAGGGTTTTGATTCTAGCAAAGAAATTGAAGTTTCCAAGGGTCTAAACAAGTCCCACATGCCTACAAACATTGTTAAGTATCCTTATGCCAAGTTTCAAGACTCACAGCACAAAATTGCACAGTCAGAAACCCTAATTGCTCAGCAGTCAACTGTAGGGGTAAAATGGTCATTTGACAGTCAAAAGTTCAAATTTTTGGTCAACATCTTATTTTGAAGCCACAAACATCATTTGATCAATTCTTGATCATGATTCTCAAGGCATGGCTCAAAAAGTCTCAAGATGCAAAAGTTTCCATATTTGGACAGTTGAAAAAGTCAACTGTAACTTGACCAAGGCATAACTTCCACATGGTTTATCAGAAAAATTCCATCCAAATCTCATTTTGAAGATAATGACATTTACTACAACTCCTCTTCACACTTCAAGTCCAAGAAATGCTCTCACAAAAAGTTATCAATTTCAACATTATAGGTCATTTTCAAAAGTCAACAAAAAGGGACTTTAAGTCAAAGACCATAACTTGAGATTGGTAAATCAAAATGACATGGGACCAAAGTAATTGGTTAGAGGACTTCAAGACCTTTCCAAAATGTCCAAGAACATGATCAAAGCTTAAAAATTGAGCAAGATATGCCTTGTGGAAGTTGGGAAATTTTTGGGAATTTTGAAAAGTCAACTTTGCTTCAAATGCCTCAAAATTGCTAATGGGACATAATTTCTTCCAAGAATCATCATCCAAAAGCTATGCACGACCCATTGACCCAAAGGGGAGTTATTTTCTTATTTTTAATTTATTAATTGAATTTTTAAATCCATTAATTCATTTAATTAAAATTAAATATGAGAAAAATGCTAAACAAATGTTTCCAAATCTTTTTATGCAGCATATGCCCTCTTTAATCACTCAAGATTTCGTGCATCACTAAAAAGGCAAGATTTCTCATGATTGGCAATGGTTTTACATGAAAAAGATTGAAAAAGATTACATTGAAAACCAAATATTGAAACATTGATTGCAAAGGTTTTTGGACTTGGATTTCTACCCTAATTCATTCCATATACATACAAAAACCTAAACTTAATGAAGGGAACCAAGAAGCTGCGCCTCATATCAAGAACACAATTTGCAAATTTTGTGAAAAAAGTCAAAACTGAAAACACCATTCCAAAGCGTTTCAAGGCAAAAGAACTGTCCCAAAAGCTTCCTAAGACATCAAGGAACCTAACTGAATCCTTTTCCACGCTTCCAGCATCAAGAATTGGTATACGGAGATCAAACTGTGTCAAACTTTTTGCATATTCGTGTCTCATGATTCATGCGTTGTTTTCAATTTTTAATGATTGATTCGTGTTAATTTATTCATTCTAAAGCTAACCATGTACTTTAATTGAGTTTTCATGCTTTGTACGTGAATCTGCCATGGAAGCTTGCTAGGTTTTCAAGGTTGTGAAATTAGGGCTTCCTTGTTCTGGAAAAATTGAGACACGAAACCAAGGCCATTAAAATCAGAAGCTTCACACGAGTTGAACACATAGGTCGCGCTCAATTTATGAGCAACCAGGACCTATTCGCTATTTTTATGCTTATCACTTAGTGGGGGTTTAAAACCCCCGCTATTTAGTTTGTTTTTTTCAGGAAAATGAAGAACAGACGAAGAAGACGCTTATGTGTCACAACGTGAAAGGGCAATTCAAATCTTGGCGCGTGTTTTGCTAAAAGTCCAGAATGGTGCTTATTTGCCATTATAATATTTGCATCTCATATAATAAACAAAGAGCGCATGTGGTATAGTTGGTGGAGCGTGCACTTGGTAAGTCTTGGGACCTGGGTTCGATTCCCAGGTCCCCTTGTATGTTTCATATTTTTTCCTCTAATTTGTTCCAATGCAGCATGCTCTTCATGGTCTATCAAACACCCAACGCCTAGGCCTGACACATGTCCCAGGAGATGGATCCAAAGGCTAAGATGTAGGGACTACCATACACATGCAGTCAACTACAGGCACGCTCCCATGAAAAGTCAAACAAGGCCAGGAATTGATTGGGCCTGATTGCTACAAAGACACCTCCATTGGGTCAACAAACCCCCTCCTGTTTGCATCTTTCTCTTTCATTCTTTCTTTTTATTTATTTGTATTAATTTCTTTGTTTTCATTTAATTCCTCCAAATTAATTTTTCATAATATAATATAAACAAAAAAAATCAGAAAGATAAAAATAAAAAAATATATTTTATTTAATGCTTTCTTTGTAAATAAATGGTATTAATTAATTTAGTTAATTCTAGGTTTAAACTTTAATATTTTTTTTTAATAAACTTAAAAATTGTAGAATTAGGGTTTTAAACACTTTTATCTTTTTTTCTTTTTCTCTACTATTATCAATAATTAATTATTTTGTAAATAAATTGCCATGTAAATAATTAGGTTAATTTTAGATTCAATTTTAACATGTTTTTTTAATAAACTAAAAATAGTTAGAATTAGGTTTAAATTCCATTAATTCTTACTAAAAGTCCATAAATACCAAAAAACTCAAAAATAATCTCTTTTCTCATTTAACTTAATTAATTTGTTAATTATAATTTAATTTCCTTAAAAAGGGTCCAACGCCCTCGCATTCGATCGTAATTCTAATCTGCGCGCTTATTTTATTTCTCCTTTCATGTAATTCTCCCAAAGCCATGTAATAGCTTAATTAGACATTTATATTTCTCGCACTTTATTTTATTTTAAATCGGGTCTTGGATTAATTTGGCGATGTGGACCCGCGCCTTTGTAATAGCGTAGGACTTTTAATTCCGCATCTTTTAAACTGTTAATTACTGCATGCAAGAATGAATGTCAAAATAAAAGCGACGCGTAGATCACCAATCCATGAACAAGATAAACATAAATGAACATGACACACAAATCACACACCACCCCTAGGGTACGCCTCACTGTTGCCTTGCCCCTCGAAAGGTGATCGTCGAGTAGAGGACGTTTTAGTAAGTCCTCATGTTCATGAACATGGCATGAGGGTAGCTTCTAAGGTGTCTTCCCATTGCTCCGGTGATCACCATGTCCCGAACCCTCGAATTGACCCGAACACCTCCAACGGTGGTGCTACCTATCTCTCAATGGTGGGATGGCACTACTTTAAGGACATTTACACAGACGAATTCCTTAGGGTAGGTAGACGACTCTAGATACTTGCTCTAATTTCAAAACAAATCAAAAAAATACTTTTCACACCGACACCTTTTCAAAAAGCTTTCGAAAGCAACTTTTCAAACACTCTTGAGGACCGATACAAGAGTCGAACTGAAATTTTCAAAGAAACTTTTTTAAAACCCACAGTTGAAAAGCAAACAAACACTTTTGAAAACACAAATGAGCAAGTATCTAAAAGCCCATGGATAACCATGGATAGAAAGGGTGCTAACACCTTCCCTTTCTATAAATCTACCTCCCGAACCGAGAGCAATCTCTATAAGGAATTTTTCTGTGCTTTTGTCCTGTCCATGTTGGAGAAAATAAAAGACGGTGGCGACTCTTGCTTCCGCGACATTTCGCGAACCAGCGTTAAACAGTCAGTTCCAGATCCACCGATCACAGCAAGTATCTAAGAGCCCATGGATAACCATGGATAGAAAGGGTGCTAACACCTTCCCTTTCTATAAATCTACCTCCCGAACCGAGAACTAATCTCAAAAGGAATTTTTCTGTGCTTTTGTCCTTTCCATTTGGAGAAAATAAAAGACGGTGGCGACTCTTGCTTCCGCGACATTTCGCGAAACCAGCGTTAAACAGTCAGTTCCAGATCCACCGATCACAGAACTGGCGACTCTGCTGGGGATAATTTTGAAAGTGAGGTGTACCTTAGGATAGTTCATAACTGTGTTTTCAATTGCTTTGACTTGCTTGCTTTAAATTGTGGGACTGTCTTGGGAGTTCTATAGATCCTAACCCGGATATGGGGGATACCTTCTTAGAAAGTAGCAACAAGGCTGTGAGGGAACTGTGCGGGGTATACCGACATGGTTGAAACAGTCTGCTACGTTGATGTGGCACTTTGGTGTGTACCGGTAACCCTTGAGTTCAGTCAAGGAGAGTACGGGGCCTCCATGTGGTGTCATGAAGCATCAACTGACCTTAGGAACCTTAATTGAACCATCTTGGCCTCTTTAGGGTAGTGAGATAACTGACTTTGGTGCAGTCCGAGGTTGGTTGATACTCGATACTACACTCAATTGAGGGTTGCTTTCCTGGAATATTTCGGTCGCCAGTTCAGTGGCTAAATCGAAACGATGAACAATGAAAGCAATCCAGTGATATTGGAACCCTTAGAACCCGGTTACTTCTGATAGGACAGGTTGAGCCCACCAACTTCAAGAGGGTAATACCCAGACCCCATGCTGGCCTGAACTCTAAGGGTTTCTCTTGTGTGACTTGTGTGCCTTCCAACTTGACTACTTGCATGCTTGTTATCTGACACTTGAGTTTCTTGCAGGTTTTGTTTATAGTCCTTAGTTGGGACTCATAACAGGGTTTACTAAGTTTCTTGCAGGTTTTGTTTATAGTCCTTAATTGGGACTCATAACAGGGTTTACTAAGTTTCTTGCAGGTTTTGTTTATAGTCTTTAATTGGGACTCATAACAGGGTTTACTAAGTTTCTTGCAGGTTTTGTTTACAGTCCTTAATTGGGACTCATAACAGGGTTTACCTACATTACCCCATGCATAGCATAACATCATACCATTGCATACATCCCGCATAAGGACTAATCCGTTTCAAGGATCTCAAGGGCTTGTGATGTAGGTCATGATGAACCAACTGTCCAGCAAGGGGCAAAGGGAATTTATTTTCCTCTAGCCAAGGTTGTCAGGGGCTATGACCCACTGGATATGGTGAGCCTTTGACCCTTGAAGAAGGACTCTCAACAACATGCAGTTCCTTCAATCAAGCTATCGGATCCCAACTCTAATGATTTTCTTGTTTACCCCGCGAAATCCTTGAAAACATTGCATATATATACAGACATATCATTGCATAACAGGTACCCTTTTGACAGGTCACTTACCATCTCCGCTGTTTATTTCAGCAATGGCTTCCCAACAAGATAACCAGGATCTTCAGGCTCAAGAGATTCAGTTCAGAGAGATCTTCCTAAGCCTATCCAAGGGGCAGGAAGAGTTGAGGACACTCCTTATGGGGAATTTGGCCAAGCAAAGTCCCGAAGATGACAAGGACGAGCAGCTGAAACGTCTGCAAGCTGAGGTAGATACGATGAAAACCCAGATGCTTGGACAAAGGGCTCTCATCCAAAGTTTAGCTCGGGAGCAAGGAGAGCTGAGGGCCATGATCAGTCAGCTTCATCACGACATGAAGCAACCAGCCCAAGTCAGGGACCAGGTCATTGAACAGCTTCCAAGAGGACAAAGGTCTGGTCCAATGAATAGACCTCTCCAAGCTGCTATCACTTCACAGGTCCAACCACGACCTCGCCAAGAACAACGGGCTGATCAGAGCAAGCCAGACAAGCCTAAAAGGCAGTTCACCAAACTCAACGTGTCACCGTCTCAAGCTTTACAACAATTGTTGAGGTTGAATCTGGTGACGTTAAGGGACCCTCCTAAGAATCTCAACACAGCCTCCCCAAAGTACAATCCTGAGGAAAGATGTGCATACCACTCTAGCAGTCCAGGACATGACACCGACGACTGCTGGGCTCTGAAGAATAAGATCCAAGACCTGATTAATGAAAGAGCTGTGGATTTCATCCAGATGGGCCAGGCCGAATGCTCCTGTCATCCCTACAAGATGCACCAGTTGAAGTAACAAACCCTGAGATGGGAGGACTTTTGTTTATTGGAAAATCCAAGCTGTAATTTTCTTTTGATTGTTCAAACATTTGTTCATGCTAAACATTGTTATTTCATTAATGCACTATACATGTCTGTTTTGAAGTAATTATTTCGTATTCACTATATGCAAACTGTTTTCATATTTTTTGTGATGATCAACTCTCAATAATTCTAAGCCTCTTGAGGGAGGATGACGAAAACGATACCACGATCTTTACAGTATGCTTTTGAACAAACCCCGCTGATGAGGTACAGGCATTGTTTCAATTCCTAAACACTAGAGTTATAAGGAAGATAATCCCTCGTCAACCCCTCTGAGCCAAAGAAGTAGGAGTTTTTTCTTTTTCAATTAAAACCCTTAATCATAACCTGGGGCAGGGTAGTTCTCTCAGTTGATCCAAGTGCATAATAAATGGCACCAAAGAGGTCCTTACAAAACAAAAGACAGTGATGGTTCCAAATAACCATAAAAAGCCGGCAGTCATTACCAAAATCAAAAAACCCATTAAGTCAAAACCTATGAAGGAGACTTACAAAACTGGGGCATCCCACTGACTGTAATCACAAAAGAAACAGTTCAGGCAAAATTTAGGGATAGCAAAATCAAAAAGAAAGAGGTCATACAAACCCTCAACAAAAACAAAAATGACTGCCTATTCAGAATAAATCATCAATATCTGAACCATCATTGAAACATCAGGACAAAAACTCAAATAAGGTCTAACGCACGATCAACTGAGCTTAGGTTTGAAGAACATCATGAAGAACGGGTGGGTACAAATAATTTGAGCCTTTATCCTTTGTTTCTTAAACCTTAAACCAGGCCACGTTATAACCCTTAAATAGTCCTAGCTGAAGCATGGGTTAGTTCGAAAGCATACTGTTACGAAAGGTATCCTGACTCCTTAAGGCTTGCTATAAAATATTGAGTTGACATCACATTTTACAAAATTTGCTGGTTTTACTAAAAAGAATGCATTTCCAAAAACTTCGAAACAGACATAGCTTTACATTTTTAACATAACTGTGTTTGCATATGACTATTTGTTTGAACAGCATGGAAGTTCGCACGACGAATATCTAATGAACAAAAGCACTTCCAATCAAGGGGCATGGCCTGATCATCGTCCATCATCTGGGGCAATTCAGTCAAGATTCGGAGAATCTCTCAAAATGCCAAGATAACCAGGGGCAAATCTCCGCCTAAGTCACTTGGAGCATTGGACATGCATTCCCAGCAACAAATCTTGCATAACCAAACATCTTCTGGTAGCGTGGCAACACAATAACAGGGGCACCTCCCTACATCCTGAGAGCATGGACATAGTCGAAAAAATACTACGCGTAATCAAAGACCCGCTAGGTTGACACACCTAGGCAAAAATAAGGGCTTCCCGGCGAACCAAAAGGGTTTGGGCAAAAATAAGGGATGAAATGAAAAAATCTGTATACCCGGCAAGTCGAAAACCTGAAAAGGCGGCTTGGGCAAAAATGGGTGTCCCGGTGGACTGAAAACCCGAAAGGGCGGTCCAGGCAAAAGTTAGGGATCAAAGCGTACGACTATGTCCTGGCATCTCTTCACCTGTCTACCAGAAGATTTGTCAATTACCCCCATAGGTGCCTTCTCCCACTGAAACTGGGGCAATAATGAGTGGTCTAAGCAATCTAATGGTTCGGTCCACCAAGGTACCAAGATAGGTTCAGCTGAAGAACGTAACCAGTATATCTTAACTCCCCAGAGAGTGAGCCAGTAGGTCAATACACTCTCCCCAAGCAGAGTTATACAATCAGCCTTAAGGAAGTTGGGTATTCCCCGCAGATCTCAACATTCCCCAACACAATATACGAATATTCTTAACAAGCATCCCCGGCAGTCTTGATCTAAGATTGTTCCCCGGCGGTAGATCAGACCTTCAGTGGAGCCGCTTCCCCAGTATATCTCAAAGATTTCCCCAGGAGAGTCCAGTATAGTTCAAGATTTCCCCAGGAAAGTTTGAATCCATCTCCCCAGCAGGAAGCTTATCCCCAGTAGATTCTGGAAGTTTTCCCCCCTGCAGAGCACGAACGCGTCCCCCGGCTTTATTCAAAGGTTATTTCCCTACCAGGATATAACTGGGTTATCCTCAACCAAAAGCCACGGAAAGATCGTCCTCGGCGAAGTCTTCCTATCCCCAGCGGAGTCTATTAACACTTCAAACATAACAACGGTATCCCCAGCGAAGTTATCATCAACATCTCAACAGAGTACCTCTCTTCCCACAGAGTACTGTTCCCCAGCAAGATCGCTAGAATAATTTTCCCCCACAGAGTAATCTCCAAGTTTATTCCCCAACAGGGTCATCTTCTCCTACCGGTATCCTTGCAGCCATCACTCCCCAGTGGAAACAGAGAATGCTATTCACATCAGCCCAGGATTTGACTTCCCGGCACCCGTCAAGGATTTACTTTCCTAGACAAAAACATACATTCATAAACATCACATACATCATGATACATGCATGAACGCATCGCACAATCTCATTTATATTGAGAACATCATTGCTTGATCCATATCATGCATTGCATATAACTGACCTTTACCTTTCAGGAAAGATCCAGTTAAGTTCCCAGCTATATTCCAAGACTTTAGTCTGGTTCAGTAAAATCAATTCTAAGATTTTTATGATTCTTATCCAGTCAAAGTTAATCCAAGACCTTCTCTGGTTCAGTCAGATCGACCCTAAGATCTCCCTGATTCTTATTCCAGTTGAAGATTCCAAGACCTGGCCTGGTTCAGTTAAATCGATTCCTAAAGAATTTTCTGATGCCGATCCAGTTAAAGGCCTTCTCTGGTCCAGTTAAATCGATTCCTAAAGATTTTCCTGATAAAGACTCAGTAGAAGACACCCAGATTCTCTCATCGTTACTGTTGAGGTAGTAATTGCCCCAGATTCTCTCATCGTTACTGTTGAGGTAGTAATCGCCCCAGATTCTCTCATCGTTACTGTTGAGGTAGTAATCGCCCCAGATTCTCTCATCGTTACTGTTGAGGTAGTAATCGCCCAAGGTTCTCTCATCGTTACTGTTGAGGTAGTAATCGCCCAAGGTTCTCTCATCGTTACTGTTGAGGTAGTAATTGCCCAAGGTTCTCTCATCGTTACTGTTGAGGTAGTAATCGCCCCAAAGGTTCTCTCATCGTTACTGTTGAGGTAGTAATCGCCCCAGATTCTCTCATCGTTACTGTTGAGGTAGTAATCGCCCCAGATTCTCTCATCGTTACTGTTGAGGTAGTAATCGCCCCAGATTCTCTCATCGTTACTGTTGAGGTAGTAATCGCCCCAGATTCTCTCATCGTTACTGTTGAGGTAGTAATCGCCCCAGGTTCTCTCATCGTTACTGTTGAGGTAGTAATCGCCCCAGATTCTCTCATCGTTACTGTTGAGGTAGTAATCGCCCCAGATTCTCTCATCATTACTGTTGAGGTAGTAATCGCCCCAGGTTCTCTCATCGTTACTGTTGAGGTAGTAATCGCCCCAGATTCTCTCATCGTTACTGTTGAGGTAGTAATCGCCCCAGGTTCTCTCATCGTTACTGTTGAGGTAGTAATCGCCCCAGATTCTCTCATCGTTACTGTTGAGGTAGTAATCGCCCCAGATTCTCTCATCGTTACTGTTGAGGTAGTAATCGCCCCAGATTCTCTCATCGTTACTGTTGAGGTAGTAATCGCCCCAGCTTCTCTCATCGTTACTGTTGAGGTAGTAATCGCCCCAGATTCTCTCATCGTTACTGTTGAGGTAGTAATCGCCCCAGATTCTCTCATCGTTACTGTTGAGGTAGTAATCGCCCCAGATTCTCTCATCGTTACTGTTGAGGTAGTAATCGCCCCAGGTTCTCTCATCATTACTGTTGAGGTAGTAATCGCCCCAGATTCTCTCATCGTTACTGTTGAGGTAGTAATCGCCCCAGATTCTCTCATCGTTACTGTTGAGGTAGTAATCGCCCCAGATTCTCTCATCGTTACTGTTGAGGTAGTAATTGCCCCAGATTCTCTCATCGTTACTGTTGAGGTAGTAATCGCCCCAGATTCTCTCATCGTTACTGTTGAGGTAGTAATCGCCCCAGATTCTCTCATCGTTACTGTTGAGGTAGTAATCGCCCCAGATTCTCTCATCGTTACTGTTGAGGTAGTAATCGCCCCAGATTCTCTCATCGTTACTGTTGAGGTAGTAATCGCCCAAGGTTCTCTCATCGTTACTGTTGAGGTAGTAATCGCCCAAGGTTCTCTCATCGTTACTGTTGAGGTAGTAATCGCCCAAGGTTCTCTCATCGTTACTGTTGAGGTAGTAATCGCCCCAGATTCTCTCATCGTTACTGTTGAGGTAGTAATCGCCCCAGATTCTCTCATCGTTACTGTTGAGGTAGTAATCGCCCCAGATTCTCTCATCGTTACTGTTGAGGTAGTAATCACCCCAGATTCTCTCATCGTTACTGTTGAGGTAGTAATCGCCCCAGATTATCTCATCGTTACTGTTGAGGTAGTAATCGCCCCAGATTCTCTCATCGTTACTGTTGAGGTAGTAATCACCCCAGATTCTCTCATCGTTACTGTTGAGGTAGTAATCGCCCAAGGTTATCTCATCGTTACTGTTGAGGTAGTAATCGCCCAAGGTTCTCTCATCGTT
This sequence comes from Vicia faba, assembly GCA_948472305.1. Lineage (NCBI taxonomy): Eukaryota > Viridiplantae > Streptophyta > Magnoliopsida > Fabales > Fabaceae > Vicia > Vicia faba. The sequence goes on along the minus strand of OX451737.1, from coordinate 1,694,151,257 downwards.
ACTGTTGAGGTAGTAATCGCCCAAGGTTCTCTCATCGTTACTGTTGAGGTAGTAATAGCCCCAGATTCTCTCATCGTTACTGTTGCGGTAGTAATAGCCCCAGATTCTCTCATCGTTACTGTTGAGGTAGTAATCGCCCCAGATTCTCTCATCGTTACTGTTGAGGTAGTAATCGCCCCAGATTCTCTCATCGTTACTGTTGAGGAAGTAATCGCCCCAGATTCTCTCATCGTTACTGTTGAGGTAGTAATCGTCCAAGGTTCTCTCACCGTCCCGTTGAGAGCACGTCTGAAGAGTTCAAAGATTCGATACCTGTATCCAGCAAGGGCGCGTCTATATAAAGAGTTTGAAGACCAACTCCTGTAACAGGTCAGGTAATCATCTTTCTTTTTCTCAGGTACGCAAGTTCTCGCTAAGGAATCTCTTACGCGATCGACACCTAGATGGCATCTATAAGCCCATCCACATACCAACAATTCCAAATGGCATCTATAAGCCCATTCCCGACAAAGTTCTGTCACACTTCCAGATGGCATCTATAAGCCCATCCTCCTATCCACCGTCCCTCCAAATGGCATCTGTAAGCCCATTCCTGCCATCACACCGCTGATACTCAACTATGTGAGTGCAAATTTCTGGGCACTCTAGTGTTCAATCATCTTCCACCCTCGGATCACGAAAGGCATGCAAGCCAATCTACATCCTCAGGTCTAAGAAGATTGAACAGGGGCAACTGTTGTACCCCAAAATTTGCCCTCCCATAATCTTCAAAGTTTTTACAAGAATCATCCACAAATGGTTCAAGTCTACTCAAGGGCTACACAGTCAACCATCCTCCTAAGCCAGTCAAATTAGGGTTTTGGTTCTTGCAAGGAAGTTGAGGTTTTCAAGGGCTCAATCAAGTCCCATATGCTCATAAACATTGTCAAGCACCTACATGTCAAGTTTCAAGGCTTACAAGGTCAAGTTGCACAGTCAAAAGTCTCATTTGCTCAACAGTCAACTGTAGGGGCAAAATGGTCATTTGGCAGTCAAAAGTCAAAATTTTTGGTCAACATCTTATTTTGAAGCCACAATCATCATTTGGTCAAGTCTTGACCATGATTTCACAAGAATGGCTCAAAAATCATCAAGGTGTCAAAAGTTTCTATTTTTGGACAACTGAAAAGTCAACTGTAACTTGACCAAGGCATAACTTTTTCATGGTTCATCATAAAAATCCCATCCAATGCTCATCTTGAAGGGGAAGACATTTCCTACAACTCATCTTCACATTCCAAGTCCAAGAAATGCTCTCACAAAAAGTTATCAATTTCAACATTATAGGTCATTTTCAAAAGTCAACAAAAAGGCACTTTGAGTCAAAGACCATAACTTGAGATTGGTAAATCAAAATGACATGGGACCAAAGACATTGGTTAGAGGACTTCAAGACCTTTCCAAAATGTCCAAGAACATGTTCATAACTTCAAAATTGAGCAAGATATGCATTGGATAAGTTGGGAAATTTTTGTGAAATGGCCAAAATCATTTATCCTTGAAATTTCATTTTTGACAAAAGGGGCCCACTTTTTCCACTTGGATCAGCTTGGCCATGCTTCCCACGTGTCCCACTTTTTATTTCAATATTTAAAATTAATTTTTTCATTTTTGTTAGATTTTATTGGATTTAATTCATTTTAAATCCTTTAAAATCAAATAAAAATAAAAAAGGTTAATTAAGGGACATATCTTGCTTTGATTAGCTTTGAACCACCATTATGCATATACCAAATTCGTTCAAGACCTATTTCAAGCAAAAAAATTCAAATTTGGAGCAAATATGGCAAGTTATTTCAATGGTGATTATGGAGAAAATCAAAACTTCATTGCAAGGCTTAAAAGCTCCTTAATGTGACTGATTCTCATCCAAGCCTATATATACAAGCCTTGCAAGCCTCATTCAGAACCTAGAAAAAAAAAGGAGAGTGTGCACAAACGGCCAGAGGAAAGGTTCAAAATTTGTCCAAAAAAGTGAGAGATCTAAAGCGGTGTTGCAAACATTTTCAGATCCAAGCAAGCACGTGGCTTCCTTCCTTGCCACTCCCTGAAGCCAAGGCAACCACAAACGCGTCCTAAGGTCCACTACCAAGCGCTGTAAGTTGTCTCAAACTCACCCCTGTACACGAAATCATGTTTCTCCATTCTTGCACTTTTTCTGGAAAATAATAGCATATTCATACTCCATGCCTAATTTCCAATGTAACTGCTATATTCAATTTCATTTTTAGGCTTCGTATAACAATACCCGTGCCTAGGGTTCGTTGGTTTTGTTTTTTAGGTATTTTGTCTACAGGTGAAATTGGGACAAACCATAAGCATATACGTGATCAGGAGACATGGACGATCACAACCATGGGCTTAGATGAAATTTTTGATGCCTAAGGATGATTTTGAGTAAAACCTCCAAAATCCGGCCTTCACCTCCTTGGTTTAGCATTTCTTTTCTTATTTTCTTTCCTTTTATTAATTATTATTATTATTTAGTTAGTTCACAAATAATTATTTTCATAAATTCAGAAAAAAACAAAAAAAATGTAATTATTATTATTATTATTATTAATTTCACTTTAGTAATTATTTTTGTAAATAAAATACTAACAAATTAATTAGTTTAATTAGTTAATTTTAACCTTTTTTCACAATAAATAAAAACAAATTTAGACTTAGGCTTTTTCTTTTGACATTTTTAATTCTTTTTTATTTTATTTCATAAAAAACATAAAAAAGGTCAAAAAATATTTTCTTGTAATTAAAATCATTAATTAATTTTCAATTTCAAATATTTAATTCCTTTAAAGGGTCCAACGCCCTCGCACCTTCGAATATAATTTCTCTTCGCGCGTTTATTTTATTTTTCTTTGTGAAATTTATGTACTTGCCCCAAAGCCTTGTAATAATAATTAGGACATTTACTTTCCGAACTTTTATTTAAAATCGGGTCTTTGTTTAATTTGGCGATGTAGACCCGCGCCTTGTAATAGCGTAGGACCTTTATTTTTCCGCATTTTAATTTCCGCACCCTTTAAACTGTTAATCACATGAAAGAATGTATGCCCAAATAAAATCAAAGCGTAGCTCACCCAATGCATGACAAGACAAATAATAACTGAAAATGACACACAATTCACACACCACTCTTAGGGTACGCCTCACTGTTGCCTTGCCCCTCGAAACGTGGTCGTCGAGTACAGGACGTCTTAGTAAGTCCTTATGTCCATGAACATGGCATAAGGGTAGTTTCTAAGGTGTCCTACTGTTGCTCTGGTGATCACACTGTTGCCTTGCCCCCCGAAACGTGGTCGTCGAGTATAGGACGTCTTAGTGAGTCCTTATGTTCCATTGATCTAGTTGCCTCGAAACGGTTGCCTCGGAACAAGTTGCCTCGGAATAGTTGCCTCGAAACGGTTGCCTCGGAATAAAAAGATCAATGGCATAAGGGTAGCTTCTAAGGTATCTTATTATTGCTCGGTGACCACACTGTCCCTAACCCTCGAATTGACCCGAACACCTCCAACGGTGGTGCTACCTACCTCTCAATGGTGGGATGGCACTACCTTAAGGACATTTACACAGACTAATTCCTTAGGGTAGGTAGATGACTCGTAGATACTTGCTCTAATTCAAAACAAATCAAAAACTTCTTTTCACACCGACACTTTGCAAAAAGCTTTCCAAACAACTTTTCAAACACTCTTGAGGACTGATACAAGAGTCGAACTGAAATTTTAAACGAAACTTTTTCAAACCCACTCTGAAAAGCAAACAAACATTTTGAAAACACAATGAGAAAGTATCTAAGAGCCCATGGATAACCATGGATAGAAAGGGTGCTAACACCTTCCCTTTCTATAAATCTACCTCCCGAACCGAAAACTAATCTCAAAAGGAATTTTTCTGTGCTTTTGTCCTTTCCATTTGGAGAAAATAAAAGACGGTGGCGACTCTTGCTTCCGCGACATTTCGCGAAACCAGCGTTAAACATTCAGTTCCAGATCCACCGATCACAGGAAGCCATTGCTGAAATAAACAGCGACGAAGGTAATTGACCTGTCAAAAAAGAGTACCTGTAATGCAATGATATGTATGATATGCATGCAATGTTTTCAAGGATCTCGCGGGGTAAACAGAAAAACTTGTTAGAATTTGAATTTTGTGGCTTGATGGAAGGAGCTTCATGTTGTTGAGAGTCCTTCTTCAAGAGTCAAGGCTCACCATATAGAGTGGGTCATAGCCCCTGGCTCAAGTCATTAACCTTGGCTAGAGGAAAATAAATCCCCTTTGCCCCTTGCTAGACATTTGATTCATCATGACCTGCATCACAAACCCTTGAGATCCTTGAAATGGATTAGTCCTGATGCAGGATGTATGCAATGGCATGATGGTATGATGCTATGCTATGCGTGGAGTAATGTAGGTAAACCCTGTTATGAGTCCAGATTAAGGACTGTAAACAAAACCTGCAAGAAACTCAAGTGTCAGATAACAAGTAAACAAGTAGTCAAGTTTGAAGGCACACAAGTCACACAGAAGAGCCCTTAGAGTTTAGGCTAGCATGGGGTTTGGGGTACTACCCTCTTGAAGTTGGTGGGCTCAAAACCTGTCCTATCAAAAGTAATCGGGTTCTAAGGAGCTCAATATCATTGGATTGTTTTCTGTGTTCATTGTTTTGATTTAGCCACTGAACTGGCGATCAAAATATTCCAAGAAAACAACCCTCAATGAGTGTAGTATCGAGTATCAACCAACTTCGGACTGCACCAAAGTCAGTCATCTCACTACCCCTAAAGAGGCTAGGATGGTCAAGTAAGGTTCCTAAGGTCAGTTGATGCTTCACGACACCACGCGGCGGCCCCGTACTCTCCTTGACTTGACTCAAGGGTTACCGGTACTCACCAAAGTTCCACATCAACGTAGCAAACTGCTTCAACCGTGTCGGTATACCCCGCACAGTTCCCTCACAGTTTGTTGCTAATTTCTAAGAAGGTATCCCCCAGATCCGGGTTAGGATCTATGAAACTCCCAAGACAGGCCCAACAATATTAAAGCAAACAAATCAGGCAATTGAAAACACAAGTGATCTTAGTCCTAAGGTACACCTCACTTTTAAGTTTCCCCAGCAGAGTCGCCAGTTCTGTGACCGGTGGAAATAAAATTGACTGTTTTTTAGCTGGTTTCGCGAAATGTCGCGGTAAGCAAGAGTCGCCACCGTCTTTTATGTTCTCCAATATGGAAAGGACAAAAGCACGGCAAAATTCCTTATTCGAGATGTCTCTCGGTTCGGGAGGTAGATTTATAGAAAGGGAAGGTGTTAGCACCCTTTCTATCCGTGGTTATCCACGGGCTCTTAGGTACTTGCTCTTATGTTTTCAAAATTTGTTTGCTTTTCAAGTGTGTGTGGGTTTTGAAAAAGTTTCTTTGAAAGATTTCTGAATGACTCTTGTATCAGTCCTCAAGAGTGTTTGAAAAATTTGTTTTGAAAGCTTTTTGAAAGTGTAAGGTGTGAAAAGTATTTTGTTTGTTTTTTTGAAAAGAGCAAGTACCCATGAGTCATCTACCTACCCTAAGGAATTAAGTTGTGTAAGAGTCCTTTAGATAGTGATATCCCACCATTGAGAGGTAGGTAGCACCATCGTTGGAGGTGTTCGGGTCAATTTGATTATCGGGACTGTATGGTCACCGAAGCAATGGTAGGACAACTTAGAAGTAACCATAACGTCCTAGATCCTTTTATCCGAGGCAACCGTTTCGAGGCAACTGGATCTTTAGACAAAGGGTGACCTCTAAGACGTCCTATACTTGATGACCACTTTTCGAGGCAACGAGTGAAGCGTACCCTAGGAGTGGCAAGTGCTTTGTGTGTTGTTTTTCAGTTAATGTTTATCTTTGTAATTAGTGAGCTACAAGTTGTTTTTATTTACCATACATTCTTTCATGCATTTTTTAACAGTTAGGGGGTGCGGAAAGTAAATTGCGGAAACATAAATCCTACGCTATTACAAGGCGCGGGTCTATACATCGCCAAAAATACAAAGACCCGTTTTGGTAAATAAGTACGAGAAAAAGTAAATAAAGCAGTAAAAATCCTAATTACTATTACATCCGGAGGCAGTTACATAATAATCAAAAATAAGGAATTAAAACTAAAATGCGCACGAAAGAAAGAATCGGGAATGTCTTAAGGATGTTGACCCTTTTTAGAAAAGAAATTGATTTTTTTGTCTTTTTGTAATTTAAAATGAAATTAAAACTAACTAATGACTAATTAATTAATTTATCAAAAGAAAATATATTTTTTGTGTTTTTTATGAAATAAAATAAAAAAGTAATAAAATTAAAAGTTAACATAATTCTAAGTTATTTTAGTTATTTAAAAAAGGTTAAAATGGCCTAATTAAAACTAATTTATTCAAGATTTATTTACAAAAATAAAATAATAATAATAAAAATAATGTTAGTTCTTCTTTTTTTTTGATTTTTTATGAAAATATTAATTAAGTTAATTGTTAATAATAATAAAATAAGGCAAAATAAAAAAATGAAAATGAAAAAAATAAAAAGAAAGAAGAGTAAACCCAAGGGGGTGAGATGGCCTTTATGGAGGTTTCCTGAAGTAATTCTGGCCCAACAACAAGAAGCCTTATTTGACTTTCTGGCATCATGTGCGTGCTTTTGACTGGGGCGCACCATGGATTTCACCTCCTGGCCACTGGATGGGTGCTTGAAGACACCTGGCTAGCTGATGCGTGAGACCTATGGTGGAACACTGGATGAGCGCTACACAAGAACATTTTAGAAAAAAGGACAATGAAATATGGGGGGACCTGGGAATCGAACCCAGGTCCCAGAGATTACCAAACGAATAGCCAACCACTGAACTAAACCTGCGCGTGTGTTAGAATAATGGAAAAGAAATATAATATAAAGTAAACGCATTATATGCTGAAAAAACAAAGAAAAGCGTGCCATGTTTGAATGGCCCACTCCCTGGTTGCCACGCCATCATCATCTTCGTTCTGAAACAGAAAAACACAGGCAAATAACGGGGGTTTTAAACCCCCACAAAGCATCAATTTCAAAAATAGCGATTAGTTATATGGTGAATATAAAAATGGCGCGATAGGTCCATCTTGTTCGTCTCATTGTGTTGAGTTTGGCCATGTACATTTGGAGTCCTGATTTTACAGCATGATAAAACCCCCAATTCTAAACCTTGAAAACCCTAAAGTGTTTTAATGGCAAGTCATGATTTAACGCGTTATAATGCAATTAGATTATTCCATTAGCTTCAGAATGTTCCTAACAACACAAACCAATCAAGAAAAATGGTTAAAAATGCATGAATGGTGATATGTAATTCTGGAAAATAATTCAAACCGTGTGAGTTATATGGCACGAGTTCTTGAGGTTTTGCGCTTAATTCTGATTGCAAAAGGTTCCTGGAAGGGTCAGGAGTGTATTTGGATCAAAGAGAAAGCTTGAATTGTGTTGGAAGAGAGTTTTCAGTTTGTGATTTTTCTCTTGAAAAATGAAATTTGCTTATGCTGTATGGAGTGTTTCTAGGTCGCCAGTGTTATGGGGAAGGCTTGCATATCTGTTTTGTAATGAGTATCCATCAATATAATGCACAATAAACCAATGCAATTATGCTTTTGATTTTGCCATGAACACCATTTAAACAACTTGCCATTCTTGTCAAAATTTGAATTTTTATGCTTGGAATAGGTCTTGCACGAATTTGGCATGTGAATAATGGTGTATCAAAGCTATTCAAACCACAAAATATCCCTCCATTAATTTCTTTGATTTTTATTTGAATTTTAAAGATTTAAAATGAATTAAATCAAATAAAATTAAATAAAAATGGAAAAATTAATTTTTAATCTTGAAATAAATTGTGGGACACGTGGGAGGCATGAAAAGGATGGATCAAGTGGAAAAAGTGGGCCCCTTTTGTCAAAAATGAAGTTTCAAGAATAATTGACTTTGACCATTTCACAAAAATTTCCCAACTTCTCCAATGCATATCTTGCTCAATTTTGAAGCTATGAACATGTTCTTGGACATTTTGGAAAGTTCTTGAAGTCCTCTAACCAATGCCTTTGGTCCCATGTCATTTTGATTTACCAATCTCAAGTTATGGTCTTTGACTTAAAATGCCTTTTTGTTGACTTTTGAAAATGACCTATAATGTTGAAATTGATAACTTTTTGTGAGAGCATTTCTTGGACTTGGAATGTGAAGATGAGTTGTAGGAAATGTCCTCCCCTTCAAGATGAGAATTGGATTGGATTTTTTTGATGAACCATGAAAAAGTTATGCCTTGGTCAAGTTACAATTGACTTTTCAGCTGTCCAAAAATAGAAACTTTTGACACCTTGATGATTTTTGAGCCATTCTTGTGAAATCATGATCAAGAATTGATCAAATGATGATTGTGGCTTCAAAATAAGATGTTGACCAAAATTTTTGACTTTTGACTGCCAAATGACCATTTTGCCCCTACAGTTGACTGTGGAGCAACTAGGGTTTTTGACTGTGCAACTTGACCTTGTGAGCCTTGAAACTTGACATGTAGGTGCTTGACAATGTATATGAGCATATGGGACTTGATTTAGCCCTTGAAAACCTCAACTTCCTTGCAAGAACCAAAACCCTAATTTGTATGGCTTATGAGGATGGTTGACTGTGTAGCCCTTGAGTAGAGTTGAGCAAATGTTTGCCAAAACTTTGAAGAATATGGGAGGTCAAATTTTGGGGTACAACAACTGCCGTTGTGGCCGTTCCACCCATTGCTGATTAGGTCTGGACTGATTATAACGAGGCTGATCATTTGATGGATTTTGGATCATCACGGCCCCCACAGTCGGCCGGTGCTCAGTTCTTCCCGATCTTTTCTGAGAGTATATAACAGCTGCTTCTTTCTTAGCCGGAAATAATTTCTTAACAGTTGTAGATGCATAAGCATCCTTTTGAATCTTCCCATTCTTAATATCGGCTTCCACCCGTTCGCCAGTCAGAATTAATTCAGTAAACCCTGCGGAAGAGCTCCCGATCAAATGGTTGAAGAACGGGCCAGATAGGGTTCCCAAGAACATATAAACTAGTTCTCTATCAGAAAGAGGTGGCTGCACTCTTCCGGCTAAGTCGCGCCATTTCTGGGCGTATTCCTTGAATCCTTCACCTGAGGCCATCCCCATACTCTGTAGCTGAGTACGGGTTGGTGCCAAGTCAGAGTTATAATGATACTGGCGATAAAAGGCAGCTGCCAAGTCTTCCCAACCATGTATCTCTGACCTCTCGAGCTTGTAGAACCAGTCTAGCTGAGTACCAGACAGGCTATCCTGAAAGAAGTGTACCCAAAGGTTTCTGTCGGATGTATGAGGTTGAATTCTTCGGACGTACGACCTTAGGTGCATCTTTGGGCAAGACATCCCGTCATACCTTGCAAAAATTGGCACCTTAAACTTTGGAGGGATCACAATTCCAGCAATTAATCCCAAATCCTTGAAATCTAACCCGGGAACCCTTTGCAGCTCCATAGCTGCCAGCCTATCCTCCAGGTTCTTGTATTTGTCGTCCGCTGGCGGGTATTGTTGCTCTGAGTAGTCTTCATCTTCTTCAGCCTCTTCCTCTTCAGCTTCGGATTCAGAAGGTAACGCAACCCCTTTTCCTTTACTGGTTCCCTCTTCAGATGCGGAGGGAAATTCAAGAACTCTTCTTGCTTCGTTCTCAAACCTTCTTCCCAGGGTAGCCACCCTAACTCTTTTCTTCTTCTTTTTCACTTTCTCTTGCTCTTTGTTCCCAAGCAGTGCTTTTAGATCCTCCTGACCCTTTGCCAAGGTCATTAGGAGATGTTGAAACTGTGAGTTTTGAGACTGCAGATCTTTAACCGTCTGTTCAAGATCCATCTTACTTAAATAAACAGCAGAAAGATAAGGAAACCTGGTGTGGAGACCTGCTTATGCACATGATGAATGATATGTTTATTTATGCAATGCATTCAAGGATTTAGAAATTCAAAATTGTTGCAGACAAAAAGAACACACGTCATATTAATAAGAAGAAATTTTGTCAGTACATAAATGCCCCATGGGCTAAATATTACAAAAACTTCTCAAGGTAAAAAGACGTTGCGCATCCTCTTTGGTGCGATGTAGGTGTTGAGGGTTTCTTCCTCATGGAGTCGGCGGGTAAGCTCCAAAACCTTCTTCTCACTGGCGTAGAAGCTGGCTTCAAAAGTATTCCGCTCTTCGTTGAGTTGGATCCAAATCTTCTGCATCTCCTCCTATGATGTTGGCATGTCAGGATATAGGATGGTGTAGGGAACCTCTCCTTCCTTAACGGGCTCTTTAATCAAAGGGAGAACATGAGGATAAGGCACCATTAGACTCTGGGATCGGGTTCGTACCCACTTGAGATAAGTCTCAAGAGGGATGGAGTTCTTGTGCCCCAGTGTCTTGCTATCTACCTTGTTAGGCATCCTCCAAGCTCTGATGAATCTTTGGCGAAGTCCTTGCGCATCATTGTCGAAGTCAAAAACTACGTCAGGAATCAGCATGTCATGAGGGCCATCCCTCCGTGCATATCTAAATTGTCTTAAAGCTAGACAAGGGTTGTAGGTAATGCCTCCCCTAATTCCAAGTAATGGAACATTAGGGAACTCTCCACAACGATCGACCATGATGACATTTTCTCTGGACCGAGAACACCAATGTACATCAGAGTGTGTGAGGGTCATCAATCGTTGTGACCACCTTAAGCCTTGGTCATTCTTCAAAACAGATTGTGGAAGGTGCGAAATAAACCACCTTGCAAGGAGAGGAGTACAGCACATGAGAACACCTCTCTTTCTCATTGTTCGTGTGTAAAATGAGTGGAGGATGTCCCCAAGCAATGTAGGTATGGGATTCCTGGACAGGAAAATCTTGACGGCGTTGACATCAATAAGTTGGTCAGGATTTGGGAACAAGACCAACCCATAAATGAGGAGTGCCACAATTTCTTCAAAGGCTTGTAGATCCAAGGAATTCCAACACTCTTGTGCCTTCTCAAACAAGAATTTTGCCAAAAAGCCTTTGACACCACTTCTAGTTTCCCAATGCCCCTTGATGTCAGATGGTTGCAATCGTAGTGCTTGAGCAACATCTTCAGGCTTTGGTTCCTTTTCCGTACCGTTGTAGGGTAGTTGATTAAGAATAGGAATTCTCAGGAGTTGAGAAAATTCCTCCAAAGTGGGCACCAATTGGTAGTCAGGGAATGTGAAACAGTGGTGAAGGGGGTCAAAGAACTGGAACAACACTTTCACCATGTCTTCTTCAATGCTGGTGTTGACTAGGCTGAGCAGTCTACCATGTCTTTCACTGAAGAGAGAGCTTTCGGGAATTCTGGATGTGAGCTCCTTGAGTTTAGGAGGGATTCTCACAAGGTTGACTTGGATAGTTTTCCTGCGAAGAATTTCCATGACCTACAAAACAAGAACAAAAATGAAGATCCAAACCCTTGAAATGGTTAGTGGATGCATATGATGCTTTATGATGTTCATGATGTATGCACAAACATATGTACAAGCAAGTCACACAAAACCCTAGTTTCAGGCTTGCATGAGATTTCATAGGTAAGTACCCTCTTGAGTGAAGTTGGCTTAAAAACCTGTCCTATAAATAGTAACCGGGTTCTAAGGAGCTCAATATCATTGGATTGTTTTCCATGTTCATTGTTTTGGTTTAGCCACTTAACTAGCGACCAAAATATTCCAAGAAAACAACCCTCAATGAGTGTAGTATCGAGTATCTACCAACTTCGGACTGCACCAAAGCCGATCATCTCACTACCCCTAATAAAAGGCCAAGATGGTCAAGTAAGGTTCTAGGTCATTAGTGCTTAGTGACATCACTCAGCGGCCCCGTACTCTCCTTGATTGAACTCAAGGGTTATCGGTACTCACAAATATGTCGCACTAATATAGCTATTGCTTCAACCGTGTCGGTATACCCCGCACAGTTTACACAACGTATTACTATCTGAATGTTTCCCCAAATCCGGGTGTAGGATTTCAAGCCCAAACAAGAGAACCAAGATGTAAATCAATCAAAGCAAACAATTAGTCATGCAAAAGGGTGATCTAAGCCCTAAGGTTACTCCACTTTTAAATGATTCCCCAGCAGAGTCGCCAGTTCTGTGATACGGTGGGAGAACTGACTTGAGGGTTTGCGTTTGTTTTTTCAAATGTTTCGGTTTAGCAAGAGTCGCCACCGACTTTTTATTTTATCCTAAGGAAAGGTTAAAAAGCACAGGAAAAACCTTTGAGATGTTTTCATGGGTTCGGGGAGTAGATTATAGAAAGGGAAGGTATTAGCACCCTTTCTATTCATGGTTATCCATGGGCTCTTAGTTACTTGCTTAGATCACTTGCCTTGCATTTTCAATTGTTTGAAATGGTGCTTTGTGTGTGATTTTGAAAGAGGTTTTGAAAAGAGGCCATTGTTGTGGCAACCTTTGTAATGATCCATGTTTGAATGTATACAAAGGTGTATTTGTCTTTTGAAAAGTTTTCAATGTTTTTGAAAGTTGTTTTGAAAGTGTGTTGTGATGTGTGTTTTGAAAAATGGCAAGGATTGTTTTGCAAGATTGGTCAAGTAACCAAGAGCTATCTACCCTAAATTTCTCAAAGATCTTTCCTATGTTTTAACCCTTTTAACAGTATTGTTCCACCATTGTATTTGGTGGACAATCTTGTGTTAGGATGTTAACGGGACGGGCGCGGGTCATCGTTTAGACCATGAATGCAATAGTGCCAAGTGTCTTTGGCAATTTTTCCTTTAAGGGACTTGATCATTTTTTAGGCAACTTGAGAAAGCGTCATCGAGGGACTATGATCATTTGTTTTGTTTTGTTTTGCCAAAGACACTCAACATGCAACATGGCCCATTATTGAAGGCAACAAGTGGAGTAACCCTAAGGGTGCAAGTGTGATTAGTGTTGTCCATTTTCATGCTTTTTTGTCTTTGCATTAGGTCAAGCTATTTGTTATTTGATTTTTGCATACAAACCCTAGGTCTATCATGACATAATTAGAAAGCTTTAAAATGCGGAATTTAAAGTCATAAATTATTACAACATAATTATGGGGATGGGGGTACAAATGTTCAAATGGGGGATATTTAGCAAGAAATTAAATCTAGAACTATTACATCCATATTTAATATACAAATTATTTAATTGCACAATAATTAAATAAATACAATAAATATGCAAAATGTATTATGCACAAAAATGTTTTTTATGTATGTAAAAGTATTTTTCATGTGAAATATAAACAAAATAAAAAGGGTTAATTTTGATATTTTTATGGTTTTAGGGCAAAACCCTAGTTTTCTAAATAAATATTATTTATTAATTATATTATATACAATATTTGTTAATTATATACAAAAAATAAAAAAAGAAGTATATTGTGAAAAAAGGTATTTTTGATGTCATATATTAATAAAAATAAAAATGTATTATTTTCATATTTTTATCCTAAATATTTTAATAAATATACAAGTATTTATACTATATATTAAATATACTAAATATATATACAAAAATGAAATATTAATTATTTATAAAAAAAAGTATATTTTTAGAAAATGTTTTCCAAAATGTAAACAAAAAAAAATAATAACTAAAAAATATATTTTTGTATTATTTTTTAGTGTTATAAATAAAAGTATAAATATTTATTTATATGTACAAGTTCAAATAAAACAAATAAAATCCAAATAAAAATGCAAAAATGGGTGGAAAAATATTTTTAATATTTTTTATGTTTTGACAAAAAATAATAAGTCAGAAGAAAAAATAAAATATCAAAAATGATAAAAAAAATCACACAATGGGCCAGGGGGTGCAAAATGAGAAAAGAGGTACAAAAAGCAAAACTGACTCAGGCCCAGCCCAAGCCAGTCATCTTCAACCTCCAGCTTTGTTTGAACAAGCCAGAACGCGCGCTTCCTAACTCCTGATTCCTGGACTTTCATGCAAAACTCATAACACCAATAATGTAGAGCATCAAGAGACGAATCCAGACATATAAAAAACTTGACTTAACTCTAAGAAACGAGGGAGAATTTCTTCATCCCCAATTTCTGACCTAAGTTTTTTTCAATATTCATGTCCAAAATTCTCTCAGCTCACACAATATAAATGAAAAGTAACTACATGGATGGCTTCAGGGCTATGAATAGAACATGCTTTCTTCACAAACTTAAGCCTAACTATGCCTGGATAGAGAGATAAAAGTTCAAATTTTTACCTGTTCAGCTTGAGTCGTGTACAACAATGGAGGTACTTTCAATGGAGTTTGAACTTTGGTACAGCTTGCCTGAAGTCCAAGGATGACTCCCCTATGCTTAACTTGCTTCGAATCTCTCTGAATCAAGCTATGGAAGTCAACCTGCAAAAGAGAAAAGTGAAAATGGCACACTTGGCTATGGATGTTACAGCTTGTATCTAAGGCTTGGAATAGCTTCAATGGATGGTAGGGAATGTATTGGAACTTGTTTGGGCAAAAACGCACGAGTGAATGATGATGGCCAAGTCAAACTGCAGGCATGCCCTGTTTCTTGCAGAAAAATGGTGTTTTGATGAATGAGGAGGTATTGAAGGTGGTTTGGTCGTGCTTTAGGTCAGTTAGGGAGTATGAAATGTGTTTACAAAGTTTGTTTTAGTTGGTCTTTGCAGGTATCAAAGTTCTGGTTCTGTTTGCAAGTTTTCTTCTTATCTAAGCAAAGATTGTCAAGTTGGGTTATAGGCTAATACAGGCCCCTCAAGCATGCTGCAAACTTGGTTCTTGATCAGTGGGATTTGTCCACAAACTTGTGCCTAAAAGATCTGGCTTGTACCTCTTTGATATGGACTTTGACATAAAGCATTGCTTTTTCAAAATGGCAAACTTGCTTTTTCCATTTAAAGGTTAATTCTTTGTGTAATGACTATATGAACAAAATAATGCTAGAACACAATGGATTGGCATTTAATTATTGAGTGTGAATGGGATTAGAGGCCTGTAATCTAGCTTGAACCATGCTGAGTTTGAAAATGCAAAGTGTATGAACACGCCTTGGTCAAGAACAAAAGTGGATTTTGCCCAACTTTGCAAATTCGATTCTCCCTAACCACAAGGGTGTTTGAGAAGTTCTTGGACAATTTGGAAAGCTTGGAATGTGTACTACAATACATATTTGTAATGCAAGTTGAAATTCCAAGTGGAAGCATGTGAAAAGTGGCCATGAAGTTGGGCAAAAATCCTGCCTAAAATAGGTCAAAATTTTTCTAAGTTAAGAATGTTTTGCACCCCTATTCCAAAAATCATAACTTGAGCTACAAGCTTCTTTTGAAAAAACTTTGTGAATAAAAGTTGTAGATTTTGCAATGGACTACAACTTTAATGTTTTGAGTTTTTCTTGAATCCAATTGTATCTTGATGAAAAAATGGGACAAAGTTAGAAAAAAATAAGGAAGTTTCATAACTTAGAAAAATTCTAAGTTATGAAATTTTCTCATTCTAAACCCTAATTTGCAATTTTGGGTTTCTTGATAAACAAGTTTCATAATTTGACATGTCTTGATGAAAAATGAATCTTGGCACTTGATTTTGACCAAAAAGTCAAAGTTTGACTTTTCAGTATACAGTCAATTTTTGATCAGTTGACTAGAAAATTCATCTGTCAATCCTGTGCATTTGGGACCTTTTGAACTTATTGAATATGTCAAGACCATGCCATTGAGTCCTTGAGTCCATATGTGAGCTTGGTTTGCCATTGGTTAGGTCAAACAATCAAAAATTGCCTTTGTGCAGTCAAAACCCTAAAAATGACCATTTTGCCCTTTTGGTGATCTGATCAAATTTCTTGTAGAATTATGATCCAAACTTGATCAAATGGTTCATACGAGTTCATTATGTTGATGTGGGTCAAAAATTATGAAGTTTGACTATCAATTGGCCACAGTTGACTTTTTCCCCAATACAGCTGATTTCTAGGTCAACTGTCCAATTGACTGGGCAAAGACTGGAATCAAGGCTTGAAACTTGGTATGGATAAACTTGTGAGTCCAACATGAAGCATGAAAGTAAACTTGGGCTTTTTAGGTCAAAACATCTTTGTGCAAATTCAAACCCTAATTTGGGTCAACAGTGCGAGGAGGAGTCTTAAGCAGGGCAAACCCTAACTTGATCTTGAGCTCCAAGGGTCTTGTGGTGAGAAAATGTTGATGAAATGAGAGGGCAAATTTTGGGGTACAATAGTATCCCCAGGTTATGACAGAACTCGACCATTGTGGAACTGGATAATTGAGTTCTATTATCACAGACGATGCATTTTGGGAGGCCGGACATACATACTATTTGTTACCAATAGAAACACCTCATCATTTTCTTTGTGATATTGGACACCACATCAAAATCGATCCATTTTGTGAATTAATACATTCCTACAAGTAAAAACTTGAACTGAAAGGGAGCTAAGGGAAAAGGGCCATAAGAATTCTACTTCATACTAATAATTGTACACAGTGATGTGATTGAATGAAGGTTCTCGGCCAGGGAAAGATGTAGGTTTGAGAACCACTACATATTCCATAATTCCCATTAGCATACTTGGTTAATAGTAGCCAACCCTTAGTAGCTTATTTCTCAATGCCACACCTTCAATGTAGCTACCAAACACACACACACACACACACACACACACACACACACACACACACACACACACACACACACATACACACCCCTTTTTTCACTTCCATCAAGACCAATGCTATTTAGACTTCAACCAAACACCTTAGAATACGCAGAACCCCCCCCCCCCCCCCCCTCCCCCATTTTGTATAATTTGAATGCCATAATGATGTACTTGGAAGACAACCTCTTAACCTTTTTTGCTTATATTTCATCACAAGGTAGCTGCTCATTTGTCAAATATTTGACTATGAGCAACGTACATCCATCTTCATTCCTTAGATTTGTGACATGAACAACTTTTACATTTGTGTTGGGGTTGGATGAAGTTTCTTTAAACACAATGCAGTTGCAACTTTGTTTATGACTAGCTAGGAGCCTCTCCTAGCATAAAAGTTGGTTGCCCCTATTTCTTCTGCTAAAGTATCTCTTACAATCAACACTTCATATTATGCATGGTTATTGCTAGCTTTAAACTCAAAACATGTTGATTACCCAATTAAGATGTCACATGGTCCTTCCAAAACTATCCTCATTCCACTACCTTTAAAATTGGAGGCTTTGTTCACCTACAAGATTCAAACGTGAGGAGTCCTCTCCTTCAAAGATGAATCAAACTCTACTAAGAAATAAATGAGGACTTGGAATTTTATGTTACTTCTTGTAATGAAATAAATGTTGTATCATGACAGCTCAATTTCTCATGATAACATTCTTAGTGCTAGGCTTGACTTCTTTAATACTTGGAAAATAGGATAATTGATTTTTACTATGATGCCATGTCCCTAGAAATAGGGTTTCAATTTCCTCTATGTAGAAACAATTGCCAAAGCCAACCTCTCTATTTGCTCATACCTTATCTCAAGTCCCTTGGAAACCTTTCTCATTAATATATAGGTTTTTCCTTGTCATTTTCCTCTCGTACTAGTGTAAGAACAAAAAGTGTTTCTATATTTGGGCTTAAGATTTTGATGATAACTTTACATGGTATCATGAAGAGCAATTGTATACTCTAATGGTTTCGTTCTAGGGTGTAGTTGCTGCTGTAATGTTCTAACTCTGGTATCAAGGCGTGTGACACCATCAGGTATTGAACATAAAACACTACTGGAAGAAAACATGTGGTTACGTGTAACAGTTGAAGTCAAGATTCTGGAATTCATCTTATGCAACAGTTCTTAGGAACGTTAGTACAAAAGGTTATGATCGTGACTTGGTGGTTAAGATTTAGAGGCCTTCTAAAGCTTTGCTTTTATGTGTTCCAAGTTCATTAGATTATAAAGACGAGGTTCTGCTAAAAAAGTTCTGATGATTTGAAGAAAAGCAAGTTCTTATGACCAAGTGCTGAAGGTTCTGAAGACAAGGTTCTGATGGGACAAGTTCTGAAGACTCCAAGACTTAGGTTCTAAGACTTAAGATTGACTCTTCTACAACAAACTTCAAACATTCAAATTATCTGAAGCCTCTGAAGAATAGAAGAAGTTCAAAATGGTTAGTGTGTGATGGTGTACAAAAGGTACAAAAAGTGTCTGTGACCTCTACCCTCTAGGGTGGCATAAGGACAGTCCTTTGGTACTATACTGTGTAATACTCTCATTATGATCGTTGAAAACAAACAGTTGGATTTCTGATTACCTTTCTACCTCTTCAATGGATCTCTTTTACAAGTTATAAAATAGATACTTGGAAGCTGAAGAAATGTAAGAATCAACATCACAAAAACTATCGGATTAAATTAAGCTCAAGCAAAACTACACCAAAGCGTTATGCTACTCTTTATAGAAATCTTTTGTGTATAGTTTTGTAAATAGGAAAGGAGTTGTTGCTCGTATCTTGCTGTAAAACACTTAAGCGTTTTTATTTTTACTAAAACGTTTGTGTAATATGCTTAAAAAAAGTAAATTGAAATACACAGAAATACTCAACGGTTGTTGATTGATTCCTTGAGTGACCGAGTGAAGGTTTGTTCTCAAGAAGACTCCTGTTGCGATTTAAGTGGATTTGCAATAAGTATCGATGGACTTATTGGGGGTGAAAATAAGGTTAATCTGACTTATTGTGGGTTTTCTATAATCAGTTTGGTTATAGTAGATTAAGTCCTTGTTGAAGGCAAATCACCTTGAGGGGTGGACTAGAGTAGCTTAGTTAACAGTGAACCATGATAAAAATAATTGTGTTCATTTATTTTTATGTTATAAGTTAACTTGGTCTTTCATCAAGAAAAAGATTTAAAATTATATTTGGTGAAACCCAATTCACCCCTCCCCCCCCCCCCCCTTTCTTGTGTTTCTCACACCTTCAATTGGCATCAGAGTTTCGGTTCTGGTATTGATAGTTATCAAACACTTAACTGTGTCAGATAAAGATTCAGACAGGTTTTTATTTGAAGAAATACAATGGTTGAACCCATAACAACTAACACTGCTTTAGATTCAAATGATAAAAGCTACAATGTAAAACCTCCAATCTTTGATGGTGAAAAGATTGAATACTGGAAAGATAGACTAGAAAGCTTCTTTCTAGGTCATGATGTTGATCTTTGGGATATGGTAGTCTATGTAACTCCCGTAGATGCTACTGGAAAACAGATAGCTAAGAGAGCTATGACTGATCAACAAAATAAAGATTATAAGAATCATCATAAAGCAAGAACCATATTGCTAAATGTGATTTCTTATACCGAGTATGTGAAAGTCACAAATAGAGATCTGCTAAGTCTATATTTGACTCTCTTAAAATGACTCATGAAGAAAATGATCAAGTCAAAGAAACTGATATATTTGATGATCATGTACTAGAGAACATAATAATTTCTTTAGTATAATGTTAATAAAAAGATAAAAAGAAGAAAAATTGTTGCGACTTAATACCCACTTAGATGAAAATGAGAATTTTTTCCGTAATTCATACCTCGTTAACACCATCTAGCATTTTCAAATAAATAAATTTTTAAATTTTTTGGTAGAGTTCAATATGCATGTAATATAGTGTAACTATAAATTAAAATCACCTTAATTCACAAGGATGAGATGGTACTCTGCTACTAACAGGAGCAAATAATAATATACGTGTGATTACCCAAATGTTAAGTAAGACAACACATCCTCCCATACTTTTTACTCCAGTTTGAGCCGCTTTGTACATATGTCTATACAATGTAGTCAAACAAGCAGAAATCCAACTATATGTGTTGCATTTATCTAAATTTCTTGTAAAAGGTTACCAAGAAGAATGCAACAAATTATGATTCTTGTCTGACATTAAAATTTTAGCAATGATGAGTAGAATATATATTTTAGTACGAAAAATGGTATCCTCTTAGGTGGGTGAGGAGTTTTGTTTTAATTTTTCTAATAGACCTTTTAGCTAGATAATTTTTACAAAAGACTCATTTTTTCCTTCTGTCGAAGGTTCTATTCCTAAATTCTCAATATATACATCGCTACCTACTTGTATGACCATTAATAGAATTACGATTTATACAGAGACCTAACAAAATACTCACATCCTCTAGAATTATGGTACATTCACTGGTTGGTAAATGGAATGTTTGTGTTTTCGGTCTCCATATTTCTACTAAAGAAACAATAAGCTTGAATCAACACTCAAACTACATATTTTTGTAACATTGGCAAAACTGACTCGTTCCAAATACGGTATTATTTCCGCACTTGGTTCAACTTAGTATCAGAATGAAGTCTAAACCTTTTGTCGGCCTGTGAAAAATAGGAAAAAATAAATATGATGTTTAACAAAAAATAATAATTTTGGTTATATAAGAAACATATGTATGCTTTGACGTTTGCATGTGTTCCACGAGACGTTTCTCCAATCCATAATAAAGACATTTTGAAAATGAAAACTAGTATTTTTTGAAGTGAACGAGTTATTTGATTTTGCAGATGAGTGATTGTGAAAAAAATAGGTGTGTTGTAGTGTTATTTATAGATTAATATATTAGGATTTTGTAGTATTAATATTAGGGTGATACCTAATATCCATTGGAATTTACAATGCTTGCATGTAGATTTTTCATCCTATGTCTAATCTATGCTGCGAAGTTCCTACATTGCGAGACCAAACACAATTGAAGAGATTTCTCAACAATTCAATGATCGAGTCTCTTCTTCATGTTACCCGTCCATTCATTGGTCGAGGGTTTCCCTTGAAACCCCTTCCATTCATTTATCGAGCACGTTCATGGTATTGGTTCCTATTTTTTGATCAAACTAGTTATATTATATGCTAACTCTATCATATTCCATCAACTCATACATTTTCTACACCTAAACACGCATTCACTATAATGGCCGAGAGAAATATAGTGGCAACCATTCACTATAATGGTTTTGTTTTCACATATATTAATATCGGGTTCTTATTTAGCAATACATAAACCAAATTATTCAATGTTCATTGTAAGTCTGATTTCCGTCATTTGAAAGATCAGATTGAAAAAAGTTGCAATGTTGTGCTCTAGAAATTATTTAACGACATCCATTAAATAATGAAGACGGTGATATTGTATTTTACATGATAACAAAGATTGAAAACGACAAAGAGGTCAAATCAATGTTCTGGTGTCACAAGACATTTGCTCAACTAAACACAGTTGAGTTATATGTTTGTTTTCTTGATGGTGTAGAAGCATATCCGAGTGAATCATTGTAGTCACACCAATATGGAATGAGTCAAACTACTGATGAAGAACCAACACAAAACAATGAACCTTTTATACTGAATGAGGAGGTCGGTGAAGACAGTGAAGATGATGTAGTTCATTTTGAATATATTTTTGGTACCAGTGATGATGATGGCAATGATGATCTCATTGACGTGCCTACCCATACAATAAACTCTCAACCAATTAATTTGTACAATCCATCAGCTCATATGCAAAATATATGTTTGGAGATTGTTAAACCTATCTTTGTTTTTAGAAACTACACACCAAACCATATTGGTGATGAAATAGAGATAGAAATGGAGTTTGAAAATAAAGAAGTGTGTGTTGTTACGATGCAACATTGGCATATAACAAATAGTTTTGACTGTTCAATATCAAAATCTGACAGTATAAGATATATAATCAAATGTAGGAATTTAGAATGCAAATTCAAATCCAGAGCTCCATTGTGAAATAAGAACTCAAAGTGGATGATTGGTAAAATCAGTGGGCCCCACACTTTCACTATGTCTTCTATGTCAAAAGATCATCGAAAAATGCATTTTAGAAATGATTAGTCACAACATCAGAGAGCTTGTTAACCGCGACACTTCCCTTACAATGAAGGTGATTATCACCCATATTGCTGGAAAAAAAACAAGTACATAATCCCGTACAAGATATTGTGGATTGATAAGGCCAACAAATCACTGTATGGAAATTCAGAGACATCTTACAACTATCTTCCACAATAGTAGTTGGTAATGAAAATCTATATTTCTGGTACTAATTTATAGTTGCAAACTTTGCTATGTGTTCAGACGATGGAACCCAACTGGGTGACCATATGATCTTTTTTCGTCTTTTTTGGGCATTTCAATCATGTATCAGTGGTTTTGCATATTGTAAGCCTATTGTGCAAGTTGAAGGAACATGGTTGTATGTTAATTATATAGGGACTTCATTGATGGCAGTGGCACAAAATGGGAACAATAAAACTTTCCCAATAACTTTTGCATTAGTTGAAGGTGACACAAAAGATGATTGGAGTTTCTTTCTTAGGAATTTGAGAATGCACGTCACGCAACAAGTCAATCTATGTCTAATATCAATCTGATATAAATCGTTTAAGAATGCATATAATGATCCTGAAAATGGATGATAATATCCTCTATCTCTACATGTCTTCTACATTAGACACATTGTGTAAAGCTTCATGTATGAGATAAAAGACAAGGAACTACATAAAAACTTATTAACATGGATAACAATCTAAATTTACCCTTATTACAAATAGTTATACAATTTTATTCATATTTTTTTTATCTTTTTGTTAATATTTTAAATACAGGATATGCATTGATCGAGGCAATGTTTAATTACTACTGAAGTGAAATACGAAGAATAAATATAGAGGCTTTAAAGTGGATTGACAACATTTTATGAGAAAAGTGGGCAAAGGTGTATGACCGAGGATAATGTTGGAGACGCATGAAAACAAACCTGACCAAAGCAATGAACTGAGCACTTAAGGCAACCCTGAACCTTCCAATCACTGCTCTGGTTCAATAAACATATTATCGGTTGGGATCGCTATTTGGTAAACGAGGTTAGCAATGGACAAAATTGTTGGATTTTGGGCAAGTTTTCACAGATAGCTTCAATAAAGGAATGGCTGAAAAGGTGAGTAAATCTTACACTCATAATTTCTTGTTATTTGATCGAGAGAGATTCTATTTCATGGTCCATAAAAGAATTAATCAGAACAGTGGTCAGTCAATAAGTACTTTCAGCGTTGACCTTAGGAAGCAGTGGTACAACTGTGGGAAATTCTAGGCATTTCATTTACCTTGTTCCCATGTCACTACAACATGTTCTAGTATATACCATGACTACTTCATTCACATACCAGACATGTTCAAAGTTCTTAACGTATTTAAAGTCTACAAGGAAAGCTTCCTTAAACTTCCACATGAGGATAACTGACCACAATATAAAAGATTTACTCATTGCCACAATGAGTCTATGTGAAGAAAGAGGAAAGTACGTCCAAATAGTACCCAAATTAGAGATGAAATGAACACTTTTGAGAAAGAAAAGAGAAGGTGTGGAATTTGTCGTCAAACAGGCCATATACATAAAAAAAAGTATCCAGATGTCACTGGCCCGTCTAGATGATTATGTTGGTTTTTTAGTTTATCTTTTAGTCAAGTTTTTAGTTATCTAATGTAATGTCTATGAAGTAAACACTAAGGAATATATTTAATATTAAAAACTTCTTATTACATAGTACAATTACATCAACTAAATTCTAACATACTTCTTAAGAAACTAATTAACAACAACAACAACCAAAATAAGGGGATCTTCAACTCTTATATTAACTTCTCCTCGTTGGGTTTCGAACATACAATAGACGTCTAAATCATCTTTAACATGACTCATATAATACATGTATATACCATCAAGACTATCATCCGTCAAGGTTATGTATGGACAATGATACTCTATTTTTCTCACCTTTCTACGTCGACCATCCAACTGTCGAAAACTCATGTTAATGATTGTAATCAGTGTTCTAAAATTCCATTACGGATCTAGATAAACACTTATTTTCTTCTCATGATCATAAAATACAATTACCCATATGTACATGTTTACAAAAAATATCTAATAAGTGAGATGCATAATGTTTCTTCATAGCAAACTATTTATAAAAAAGAAACACACAAATTATTAAACTTTCATTAGATCAGGGTATATTATCAAAAATAATCCTCGACCAATAAATATCACGGATGATTAAAAATTTATTAAATTAAATAAGTAATACAATTATTTTAAATAATTATTAAATTAATATTTTAAATAAATATTAAATCATTCTAAAAAATACAAAACTATTATAAAAAGCAAAAAAAATTTAAAAATTTATTTTATCATTAAAATATTAAAATTAAAATTCTACTAATTAAAAAATAATAATTTAATAGTACTCCAGTCTAATAAATGGCCGAGAGGCCACATCAAAAAAACATGTAGGGTACCTTCGACCATTAAATGATTGATGATAAATTAAAAGTGAGTGATACTGAAATTTTTTTTTTCAAAGTAGAATAAATTGGATATTTCATTTCGGATTTGAGGCAAGAAAGTAAAAAAAAAATCTTGTTTTGTGCGGCATCATTACTAATTTTTAAATTAACTAGTAAGAAGTTTGTGCTATCACATAGTTCTCTTTTCATTTACATTATACGTATTTTAAAATTTGAATTTATATTTAAATTGGTTAATATTCACATAATTATAAATATATACTAGTAATATGCATCCACTTTTAAATATTGATCTGTATTTATAATAAATTGTACAATCAATTCTCTAACTTCAATTATATAAAATAATAATAAAAGAAAGATTTAAAAGATGAATATTAAAATGAATATTCTATCTATGTTTACATCTACATGTGAACCTATTTCATGTATTCAGATAGTTAACATTCACATAGTTACGATATATAATCATCTATCAAATTTGAATTTTCCGTTTATAAAAATATTTGTAATTTATCTACATTTATAAAAATAATATTCTAATAGATAGATTTTTTCCCGTTTATAAGTGCTTTGAATCCGTGTGTCCATTTATAAAAAATATTTGAAATTTATTCTCGTTTATATAAATAATTGTATGTTGAATTTTTTCTATTTATAAAAATATTTATAATTTATTCTTATTTATAAAAATTATTGTAATTTATTTTCGTTTGTTAAATTAATTATATTAATATGTAGATTTTTCCCTGTTTATAAATGTCTTGAACCCGTATGACAATTTATAAAAATATCTTAATTTATTTATGTTAAAAACAATTATATTAATATTTGAATTTATAAAATTATTTGTAACCTATTCTTATTTATAAAAATTCTTATTTACAAAAATGAATGTATAAATTTATACTATTTATCATTTTTTTTTCATGCTTATTATTTATCATTATTTTTTTCATGCTTATTATTTATCATTATTTTTTTACTCCTATTTGCAATTATGTGTAATTAATATTTGATATTAATTATTTGTAATTAATATTTGATATTAGTTATCCGTAATTAATATCTACATATTTTGACTCCTATTTTGATTTTACACCCTCTCACACACAAAAAATATTGTACATAAAAAATTATATAATAATAGTTTTGATTAATACAAATTGATATAGTGAAGAAAGAAAAATCATATACTTCACTTATATATTTAACTCCAGTTATATGATTTAAAATTATACATGAAACAATATATTAATTTTATCTCATATGTGTCAGTGTTAATCAACTCTAATGTTCACGGCATAATAATTTTCCAGTACAAAAAAAAACCTCTCTTACAACGTATTTTACTGATATGATTATCACGTGATAAAAAATTATCTGTTGTGACGTGATAATCACGTTACTATTTTTTTTTAATATTAAATATAATAGCTGTTAATTTATCATGTGGAGTTTCATATTTTTTATTATTAAAAAATAGTTGCAGCATGTTTATCACGTCACAACTTTTAAATTTAAAAAAATAAATCAAAAAGGTTTGACGTTATGAAGGAGAGAAATTTGAAAATTTTATAAAATTGGTTGCGACGTGAAAATCACGTCGCAAATATTTAAGAGGGAAAATGTATGACTTTGAACTGACGGGGTGCCGAGTGATTAATGATGGTTTCTGATTGTTGGGTGTTATAACGTGATTATCA
This sequence comes from Vicia faba, assembly GCA_948472305.1. Lineage (NCBI taxonomy): Eukaryota > Viridiplantae > Streptophyta > Magnoliopsida > Fabales > Fabaceae > Vicia > Vicia faba. The sequence goes on along the minus strand of OX451737.1, from coordinate 1,694,125,064 downwards.
CGTGGTAAAGTTGCGACGTGATAATCAGATCACTGATAGGTTAATAAATTATATTACCGTTGTGGGTTGCGATGTGAATATCATGTGGCAAATTTGTGACGTGATATTCACGTCGCTGTTGTGTTTATATACTAAACGCGTTCATTCTACAGAAACGTGTTCTTTCTCATAATTTTCTTCATTCTTTCTTCTTCTTCTTCTTCCCTCTAACCGTTCTTCTTCTCTCACTCCACACTAATCTTCTAATTATAATTTCAATTTTCAATTTATTATTCAAGTATCAGGTATAATTTCTTGTTCTTTCATATTTTTCAATTTAATTTAATAATTACATTTAATCTTTATATTTATTCTAATTTAGTTAAAATTTTATTTTTTTAATCAAAGATTAAGCAATATTGAAGAGATCCATTGGTAGTAGATTGATCAATATTGACAAAGATTGAAGGAGATTCAAGAAGAGATATTTTAATTGTTTAATTTTGTTTCTGAAATTTTTATTGGATTACTATATTTTAATTGTGTTAGTTATATTTTAGTTTCTTTTGTTGTTATATATATTTTTAAAATAAATACATAATATAGATTTTGAAAAAACAGAAGAAAAAAAAAAACGAAATATTTATTTATTTTTTAAAAACAGAAAATATATATATATTATATATATATATATATATATATATATATATATATATATATATATATATATATATATATATATATATATATATATATATATATATATATATATATATATATATATATATATATATATATATATATATATATATATATATATATATATATATATATATATATATATATATATATATGATAAAAATTATAAAATTTAGTAATAAAAATCATAATATATGATTATGATTATAAAATATAATTATAAAAGATAGAATATTTGATTATAAAATCTAAAACATTATATAGTTATAAAGTAAATATAGTTACAAAAATTAAAAACACAATCCTGTAAAATAGTATTTTTTTAAACATAACATTTAAAACCATAGAATATATGATGATTATATACTATGTAATATATTTATTATATATATAATATTTATTTATAGAAAGCTTTAGTTATTATATGTTTAGTTATTAAAACAAATTTTTTATGAATAATATATTTAATATGTTTATTAAAAATGTTTAGTTAAAACAAAAACAAACTTTTTATGTTTAATATATTTATAATTAAAATATTATATGAGAATATATTATATGAGAATATATTATATATTAAAGAGTATATAGTTTGTTGATATATTAAAATCACATTTATAATTAAAAAGTATTAAATTTGTTGTAAATAAAATCATATTTGTTTATATATTAAATATTTATGGTTAATGCTTATTTATAGTTAATATATTATGTGAGAGTAAATTATATATTAAATAGTATAAAATTTGTTGATATATTAAAATTATAGATGTAATTAAAAAGACGATGATTGCATGAATGTGCAGTATGAAATATTATCGGTACGATAGTAGTTGGATGTACGATAGATTGTATTCAGGAAGACATGCACTTAAATCCCGTTTTATAAAAAGAGTTAATGAGTTTATCATGTGGGTGTTTGCTTAAGAATATTATCGAAGTGAAGGAGGAGTTAGGTGTCCATGTCTTAAATGTGAATGTAGATCAATAATGAGTGACCCGAAGGAAGTAGCACGTCATTTACATAGAAGGGGTTTCATTGAAAATTATTGAGTTTGGACGTATAATAGTGAAGAACTGCCGAGTAACGTACCAGAGACTAGCAACACGTATGCTTCAAGTAGTCGACCGCCTATGGAATATGAGGAAAACTTTAATTTGATCGATGAGATGGCTGATGATGCTTTTGGTGTGAACGTGACATATGATCAACCTGAAGATTTTGACGGGGAAGAGTTGCCAAATGAGGAAGCGCATAGATTTTATCCGTTGTTGAATGAGATAAATACGTCGTTGTTCGAGGGGTCGTCATACTCAAAAGTTATCAATGTGTGTGAGATTATTGGTCGCCAAGTCAAATTAAATCGTTCCTGATCAGTGTTTGAAACATTTCACAAAAATGATGTTGGACTCCACCGCAACGAAAGACAACTTGCCTACAAGTTTTTATGATGCAAAAAAGTGGGTGTCGAAGTTGGGTTTAAAAATAAGAAAGGTTGATTGTTGCATGTTGTTTTATTTAAGTATACATTTTCATTTTTAATATAAATTTATATTTAATATTGCTAATTAAAATTATTGTTGTTTAGTTTCTCACCGAGTTGGACTGCTGCCAAGGTTATAAATTATATAATTCAGCAGATGTATAAACAATTTTGGAAAACCTTTAAAGACGTTAAAAATAAAGAAACTCGGTTTAACAAATTTAAGGTATAATTAATTTATTTTTTATTTATTGTTATTTAAATGACTTTTCATTATAATTATATAATTATTTATTTTAATGTCATACAACATTACAGGAAAAATGTGTGTGAGACCTATTGAACGAGAATCTGATTAAAAAAAATTATGCTAGAACCTCATGACGACTTTCTGACATAATGCGGCGTGTTAGAGAGCATTGGAAACTTCAGGGTATCCGTCCCAATTGGATAGACAAAGAGGTTTTTGAGGAACTTCTTAAATATTGGGAGTCACCTGAATTTTGGGTTAAATCTGAAAATTTTAAGAAGATCAGGGCATCTAAAAAAGGGGTTGCGTTAATGCAGTTGAAAGTATAAGTAGCGCATAGCATATTCAACGCATGGTAAATATTACCACTTTTTAAGTTATATTTTGATTCATAATATATTTTATTAATTTAATTTAATTTTATTATTTAGACCAAGATTTTGGGGAGACCTACACTGATGATTGAGCTGGTTAAAAAGACTCGCACAAAGAAAACCGGGAATTTTGTTGACAAACATACACTAAAAACTTTTGTAAGTTATTTAATTTACGTTGTTTATATATATTTTTATGTAATGACAATTTTGTGTCGTGATTTTCACGTGACAATTGAAAAGTTGTGACGTGAAAATCATGTGAAAATTGAGAAATCGTGGCGTGAAAATCATGTGACAACTTTTTTAATATAATATAATTTAATTTAATATATATATTTAACTTAATTTTTTATTGAATGTGTAGGAGGATTATCAGACATTTCTCGCAAATTTTCTGATTCATAATCCTCAATATACTCCGGGAGAGTGAGAATCACTTCATCCAGATGTAGATTTTTATATTTGGGATCAAGTCATTGGCAGAAAAGGCCATAACATTTGTTTTTTTGGTGGTGGAAATTTGGTGGACACCCTGAGAAGTGGGGATATAACTCTATTTCAAAGAGTTAGAGATGGTGAAGGAGGGTCACGTCAACCAAATTTGACACCAGAATAACTTGAAACAGTAAGACAATTGACATTAAATGAGACGAGACGTGAGTCAGCGCGACGTAAGCTGGAAATGAAGGTCCAAATGGAGTTTGTAACACCCCATTTCTATCCAACAAATTATATAAAATCGGAGTTACAAAATTTTCAAGAAACAAATGGAATGCTACACTTTCAACTTGAAAACAACGATATTCAATCGCCTATAGTTCAGATACATAACACATAAAATTCGGATGAACCGATAACAACCTATTTAGTCTTTGAAAACAAAACAACTTTTATAATTAAGCATCAGAATCACAATGTTCAACTCAAATGACATAACATCTTTGTTCAACTGAAAACAACTTCAAATCAACAAGTACTTAACAAAAACAACTTAAAATTCATCAACAGAAGTAAAATCAACAATACAATAACAAGCGTTCATCCCCCCGAGTGTTACGTATCAGAGCGACGACACTGACTCGAACTACTAAAGGTAAATAGCCTTCACTCTGGATTACCTGCACGTTACCAACATATGAGTAACATTCAAGTAGAAAGAGTGATATATCGAACCAAAAATTGAATGCATGATAAATATTATATTAGAATCAGTTCATACAAAGTCACCACTTCGCAGCTCTTTAATAACATTTAACATAATTAATTCATCCATACAACATCTCAGGATGCAATATGAAATGCGACTTGTTTTTATGCACATGCATGTGGTACCAGCGGAGCAAAACTCCTAACTTAATAATCTGCCAATTAATAGAGGCATCAACAAGGCATAAGCCTTCAACTTTATATTTTCCAATCCAGGCCAACTTACCGAGCATGAGCTCTCAAGTTGATATACTATGCATGCAACAACAACATGAATGTAGTAACAACAACAATAATAATTCAACAACAACTTAACACAATTCAACATTGTCCATAAGCCTACAACTTAATATCTGCCAATAATTAGAGGCATCTCAACAAAATTCCATATTACCTGCAAATTCTCAAATTACATCAAGTATACAATACATCGTATCAACCAAAATATATCATGATATCCTGCATAATTATTTGGGTAATTCGACTATATATTGCTAGTCACTTATTAATTATAGTATCTTTCCTGCTACTAACTTATTATACTAGAATTCATTAATCTTATAGGGATAGAATACCTTAAGAATTCTAATTATTATATTGAGATTCTTAAACTAATTTAAATAACTAAAATAGCCTGCACGAGAATAACAATATGGACCTTAATAACGACGTGTACCCCTCAACACAGTGGTCGTGCCGCTCGGTACCTTTCCATCATTCCTCTGTATCGGCCGACACACACCATACTTCCCGGCACGTCACACAACCTTGTGCCGCTCGACACAAGTACCTATTCTCCTTGGTGCACCTAGCAGACTTATGCCGCTCGACACCTAGCACATGTGCTCCTCGACGTATCTTACAATCTTATACCGCTCGACGCAATTACCTGTGCTCCTCGGCACGGTACGTCTTCACATTTTTGCATAAACTTCGTCTAGTCTGTGACGAACATTATCCCAACCTTATAGTATTCTCGTTGTTGTACCCCAAAATTTTCCCTCTCATTTATCAAGATTTTTCTCACAAGACTTCTTTGACTCAAGACAAGATTAGGGTTTGGTCAGCTCAAGACATCTCATCTTGCACTGATAATCCAAAATTAGGGTTTGAGTATGCACATGGATTTTTGGACCATCAATGCTTCATGTGACCTTTGTTGTACCCCAAAATTTGCCCTCCCATATTCTTCAAGAATTTGCCAAGTCAAGATTCAAAATCTCCCAAGGGTTGCACAGTCCAATTGCCTCCAAACAGTCAAAAATTAGGGTTTTGGTTCTGGCAAAGAAATTGAATTTTCCAAGGGTCCAAACAAGTACCACATGCCTATATACATTGTCAAGCATCCATATGTCAAGTTTCAAGACTCACAACATCAGATTGCACAGTCAAAAACCCTAATTGCTCCCCAGTCAACTGCAGGGGCAAAATGGTCATTTGACAGTCAAAAGTCAAAAATTTTGGTCAACATCTTATTTTGAAGCCACAAACATCATTTGATCAATTCTTGATCATGATTCTCAAAGCATGGCTCAAAAAGTCTCAAGATGCCAAAGTTTCTATTTTTGGACAGTTGAAAAAGTCAACTGCAAATTGACCAAGGCATAACTTCCACATGGTTTATCAGAAAAATTCCATCCAAAGCTCATTTTGAAGAGAATGACATTTCCTACAACTCCTCTTCACACTTCAAGTCCAAGAAATGCTCTCACAAAAAGTTATCAATCTCAACATTATAGGTCATTTTCAAAAGTCAACAAAAAGGCACTTTAAGTCAAAGACCATAACTTGAGATTGGTAAATCAAAATCACATGGGACCAAAGACATTGGTTAGAGGACTTCAAGATCTTTCCAAAATGTCCAAGAACATGATCAAAGCTTAAAAATTGAGCAATATATGCCTTGTGGAAGTTGGGAAATTTTTGGGAATTTTGAAAAGTCAACTTTGCTTCAAATGCCTCAAAATTGCTAATGGGCCTCAATTTCTTCCATGAACCATTACCCAAAGGCTATGCACGACCCATTAAGCTAAAAGGGAGTTATTTTCTTATTTTTAATTAATTAATTGAATTTTTAATCCTATTTATTCATTTAATTAAAATCAATTATGAGAAAAATGCTAAGCCATGTGTTTCAAATCTTTTTGTGCATAGAATTCACTCAATATTTCGTGCACCATCCAATAAGGAAAGATTCAATATGATTGGAAATGATTGGCATCAAAAAGGATTGAAAAAGATTGGAAAAAGATCATGAAAATCAAATATTCAAAATCATCAATGCAAAGGCTTTGGGCTTGATTCTTCTGACCTAATTCATTCACATACATAAGCATAAGTGAAACCTAATGCCAAGAACAAGCAAGCTACGCTCAGAACAAAGAAACAAAACTTGCATTTTTGACCAAAAGTTTGAAAACTGTTTTCATAGATACAAGGTGTTTCAAGGCCTAAAAAGAGTTCCAATACATTGCTGGACGACCTAGGAAGCATTTCCAATCAAAGCCAGGTCTCCATACACCCAGAAGTGGTAGAATGACATCGCCCTGTCCATAGAATTTTTCATATTCGTATTTCAATTTACATGCATTTTCCATATGTTTTTAATGTTGATTTACACTAACACGATCATTCTAAAGCTATTGGTGTTCTCCAATTGAATTAATACTGCCTGTGTCAAAAGTTGCCATGAAAATTTTCTAGGGTTTCTGAAGCTCCAAAAGAGGGGTTTACACATCTGGAAAAATTGGACAATGAAACTAGTACCACTAAAATCGTGACATTCTGACGAACAAAACCATACCTTCGCGCTCAATTTATGATGAACTATGCTCTAATCGCTATTATTGTACATTGTAGTTAGTGGGGGTTTAAAACCCCCGCTATTTGTTTCTTATTTTTCAGGACAAACGAGGAAGAAGCCTGCGTGTCATAGCATGATTGGGACATTTAAATTTTCAGCGCGTTTTTTGTGTTGTATATCACTAACGTTTGTTTTGTATTATATTATTCATGTGCCACCAACCTTACAAACAAACGCACTGGTTCAATTGGTGGCAGACGTGTACTACAGGTACTGGGACCTGGGTTCGATTCCCAGGTCCCCCACTTCTTCAATAATATTTTTCTTCATACGTTTCCATGCAGCGTCTCATCCAAAGGAGCACCATACACCCAACGCCTGTGCTTGCCAGATGTCCCAGGGGATCAATCCAAGGGTCAAGATGTGGAGACTATCATGCACACTCAGTCAACCACATGTACGCAAGCATAGAAAGTCAATGTGGCCAGATTTCAGTGGGCCTAATTGCTTCAACAACACCTCCATAATTGGGCCAGAAACCCCCTGCTGTTTGCATTCTATTCTTCTTTCTAATTTTATTTTTTCTTTTCAATTCTTTTTCTATTTATTTTAATTATTTAGTTAATTCATAAAAATAGTTTTGATAACACAAAAAAATCAGAAATCAAGAAAATAAAAAATGTTTGTTTAATATTTAATGCATTAATATTTTTGTAAATAAATTTTAATAATCAACTTAGGTTAATTTAGGTTAAAATTTTAATGTTTTCTTAAATAATTAAAAAAATGTAGAAATTAGGTTTTAGCATTTTTATTCTTTTTGCTTAATAAATAATTTCTCCTTATTATTATTATTAATTATTAATTTATTTTGTAAATAAGCCTGTAATTAAATAATTAGCATAAATTAGGTTAAAACTTTAATTCTTTTCTTTAACAATTAAGAACATATAGAATTAGGGTTTCTTTTCCTTTTAATTTTCTTTATTTTCATAAATACCAAAAACCATAAAAATAATTTCTTTTCTTTATTTAATAATTAATTAATTTGCAATTTTAATTTAATCTTTAAAGGGTCCAACGCCCTCGCTTATTCGATTCTAATTTCTCGTCGCGCATTTATTTTTATTTTCTTTTTAAATCTTATGTAATTGCCCCAAAGCTTTGTAATAGTAATTAGGATTTCATTTATTTTCCGCATTTTATTCAAAAACGGGTCTTTGTTAATTTGGCGATGTATAGACCCGCGCCTTGTAATAGCGTAGGACCTTTATTTTTCCGCACTTTAATTTCCGCACCCTTTAAACTGCTAATCACATGAAAGAATGAATGGCCCAAATAAAATCAACGCGTAGCTCACCCAATGCATAATCAAGATAAAACATAACTGAAAACAATACACAAATTCACACACCACTCTTAGGGTACGCCTCACTGTTGCCTTGCCCCTCGGAACGTGGTCGTCGAGTATAGGACGTTTTAGTAAGTCCTTATGTCCATGAACATGGCATAAGGGTAGCTTCTAAGGTGTCCTACTGTTGCTCTGGTGACCACACTGTCCCTAACAAACGAATTGACCCGAATACCTCCAATGGTGGTGCTACTTACCTCTCAATGGTGGGATGGCACTACCTTAAGGACATTTACACAGCCTAATTCCTTAGGGTAGGTAGATGACTCGTAGATACTTGCTCTATTAAAAAACAAACAAAAACTCTTTTCACACCGACACTTTCAAAAAAGTTTTCAAAACAATTTTTCAAACACTCTTGAGGACTGATACCAGAGTCGATCTGAAATCTTTAAACGAAACTTTTTCAAACCCACTTACAATTGAAAAGCAAACACTTTTGAAAACACAATGAGCAAGTATCTAAGAGCCCATGGATAACCATGGATAGAAAGGGTGCTAACACCTTCCCTTTCTATAAATCTACCTCCCGAACCGAGAAACAATCTCATAAGGAATTTTGTTGTGCTTTTGTCCTGTCCATGTTGGAGAAAATAAAAGACGGTGGCGACTCTTGCTTCCGCGACATTTCGCGAACCAGCGTTAAACAGTCAGTTCCAGATCCACCGATCACAGAACTGGCGACTCTGTTGGGGAAACTTTAAAGTGAGGTGTACCTTAGGACTAAGATCACTTGTGTTTTCAATTGTCTGTTTTGCTTGCTTTATTATTGTGGGTACTGTCTTGGGAGTTCTATAGATCCTAACCCGGATCTGGGGGATACCTTCTTAGAAAGTAGCAACAAGACTGTGAGGGAACTGTGTGGGGTATACCGACATGGTTGAAGCAGTCTGCTACGTTGATGTGGCACTTTGGTGAGTACCGGTAACCCTTGAGTCCAGTCAAGGAGAGTACGGGGCCGCCGCGTGGTGTCGTGAAGCATCAACTGACCTTAGGAACCTTAATTGAACCATCTTGGCCTCTTTAGGGTAGTGAGATAACTGACTTTGGTGCAGTCCGAGGTTGGTTTATACTCGATACTACACTCAATTGAGGGTTGCTTTTCTTGGAATATTTCGGTCGCCAGTTCAGTGGCTAAATCGAAACGATGAACAATGAAAGCAATTCAATGATATTGGGACCCTTAGAACCCGGTTACTTCTGATAAGACAGGTTTTGAGCCCACCAACTTCAAAAGGGTAGTACCCCAAATTTCATGCTGGCCTGAACTCTAAGGGTTGTCTTGTGTGACTTGTGTGCCTTCAAACTTGACTACTTGCATACTTGTTATCTGACACTTGAGTTTCTTGCAGGTTTTGTTTACAGTCCTTAACCTGGATTCATAACAGGGTTACTTATATCACCCCATGCATAGCATGACATCATACCATCATACCATTGCATACATCCTACATAAGGACTAATCCATTTCAAGGATCTCAAGGGTTTGTGATGCAGGTCATGATGAACCAACTGTCTAGCAAGGGGCAAAGAGGATTTATTTTCCCCTAGCCAAGGTTGTCAGGGGCTATGACCCATTCGATATGGTGAGCCTTGACTCTTGAAGAAGGACTCTCAACAATACGCAGTTCCTTCAATCAAGCTACCCAAATTCAAGTGCTAACAACTTTCTTGTTTACCCCACGAGATCCTTGAAAACATTGCATGCATACATACATATCATTGCATTACAGGTACCCCTTTTACAGGTTGCTTACCTTCTTCGCTGTTTATTTCAGCCGATCGTCATGAATCCTGAATCATCTACTGAGCAATCCATCAAGGCCCTCCAGGCTCAGAACGCCCAGTTCCAAGAGTTGATCATGAGTCTAGCCCAGGGGCAACAAGATCTGAAGACCTTGCTTTTGAAAAAGAAGAATAAGAGGACGGTGATGTTCAACCCTAGACGCAAATCTGGGAATGGATCACAAAATGAAGTTGAGCAGACTACCCCATCTGTTGGGAAAGACAGTCCCCATGAGAGAGAGGTGCCTAGCCCAGTAGTCTCCGACAACGAGACCGATTACAATGATGAACAGTACCCTCCAGCTGAGGACAGGTACAAACAGTTAGAAGACATGCTAAGTGTTATGGAAATACAAAAGGTGCCTGGCCTGGACTTCGAAGATCTAGGTCTGTCTTTTGGGGTGGTGATCCCTCATAAATTCAAAGCACCTGCTTTTGCAAAATACGACGGGGCTTCCTGTCCTAAGCTGCATCTCAGGTCATACATAAGAAGGATCCAGCCCTACACGGCTGACAAGAATTTATGGATTCACTTCTTTCAGGATAGTCTGTCAGGAACTCAACTCGGCTGGTTCTATCAACTGAATGGAGCCAACATCCGCAGCTGGGAGGACTTGGCCACTGTATTCTACAAGCAGTACCAGTACAATACCGACCTTGCTCCCACGCGCACTCAGCTTCAGGGAATGTCTATAGGTGCAGGCGAAGGTTTTAAAGAATACGCTCAAAAATGGAGGGACCTTGCGGGAAGGGTACAGCCACCTCTGACTGACCGGGAACTCGTTGATATGTTCTTGGGGACCCTATCCGGGCTGTTCTTCAATCATCTCATTGGTAATTCATCTACAGGGTTTACATACCTCATTCTGACTGGGGAAAGAATTGAAGCTGGTATCAAGGCTGGGAAGATTCAAGAGGCTACACCTTCGGATACTCAGAAAAAGCCTTACGCGGGGAAGAAAGAGTCTAATGCTGCATACAATCAAAAGAGTCGTCGTGACCAACATGCATGGGCAGTCATGATCTCTGGTTCTGCACCACGCCGACAACCACAAAAGGGAAATCAGTGAAGGCCGGACGAGCCTAAAAGACAATTCACCAATATCAACATGTCATTGTCACAAGCATTGCAGCACATGTTGAAAATGAATCTGATTGCGGTGATCAACCCTCCTGCAAATCCCAAGACCTCCTCTCCAAATTACAACCCAGATGCGAGGTGTGCTTATCATTCCGATAGCCTGAGACACGATACTGAGGATTGTTGGGCGCTGAAGTACAAAATCCAGAACATGATCGACGCTAAGGAGATCGAATTCGAGCCGGCTGAGACTCCCAATGTGACCACTGCTCCCTTGCCAAAACATGGCTAGGATTGGAAATTTTTTGTTCATTCGAATGTTCAAGTTGTAATTTTCTTTGATTGTTCAAACATTTTATATCAAACGTTGTTATTTCATTAATGCATTGCACATGTCTGTTTTGAAGTAATTATTTCGTATTCACTATATTGCAAATTGCTTTCATATTTTTGTGTGATGATCAACGCTCGGTTAATAATTCTAAGCCTCTTGAGGGAGGATGACGAAAACGATACCACGATCTTTACAGTATGCTTTTGAACAGACCCCGCTGATGAAGTACAAGCATTGTTTCAAATCCCTAAACACTGGAGTTATAAGGAAGATAATCCCTCGTCAACCCCTCTGAGCCAAAGAAGTAGGAGTTTTTTTTTTCGAAAATTAAAACCCTTAATCATAACCTGGGGCAGGGTAGTTCTCTCAGCTGATCCAGGTGCACAACGAATGGCATCAAAAGAAGTCCTTCCGAAACAAAAGACAGTGATGGTTCCAAATAACCATAAAAATAGGCAGTCATTACCAAAATCAAAAAGCCCATTAAGTCAAAACCTATGAAGGAGACTTACAAAACTGGGGCATCCCGCTGACTGTAATCACAAAAGAAACAGTTCAGGCAAAAAATAGGGATAACGAAATAAAAAAAAGGAAACAGGTCACACAAACCCTCAATAACAAAAAGGAATGACTGCCTATTCAAAATAAACTATCAACATCCGAACCATCACGGGAATATTAGGACAAAAACTCAAATAAGGTCTAACGCACGATCAGCTGAGTTTAGGATTGAAGAACATCACGAAGAGCGGGTGGGTACAAATAATTTGAGCCTTTATCCTTTGTTTCTTAAACCATGAACCATGCCACGTTATAACCCTTAAAAGTCCTAGCTGAAGCATGGGTTAGTTCGAAAGCATATTGTTACGAAAGGTATCCTGACTCCTTAAGGCCTACAGTAAATACGGAGTTGACATCACGTTTTAGAAACATTCACTTGTTTTATGAAAAAGAATGCATTTTCAAAATCTTCAAGACAGACATAAGCTTTGCATTTTTGATGTAACATTGTTTGCATATGACTATTTGTTTGAACAGCAGGGAAATTCACACGATGAATACCTAGTGAACAAAAGCACTTCCAATCAAGGGGCAGACGTGATTATTGTCCATCATCTGGGGCAATTAAGTCAAGATTCGGAGAATCTCTCAAATGCCAAATAGCCTGGGGCAAATCTCCGTTTAAGTCACTTGGGGCATTGGACGATCAAACGAAGATCTTCTGGTGGCATGGAAACACAACAACAGGGGCACCTCCCTACACTCGGAGAGCGTGGACATAGTCGAAGAAATACTGCGCATAATCAAAGACCCGCTAGGTTGACACACCCGGGCAAAAATAAGGGATGAAATGAAAAATCTGTACACCCGGCAAGTCGAAAACCTGAAAAGGCGGCTTGGGCAAAAATGGGTATCCCGGTGGACTGAAAACCCGAAAGGGCGGTCCAGGCAAAAATTAGGGATCAAAGCATACGACTATGTCCCGGCATCTCGTCACTTGCCTACCAAAAGAAGATTTGTCAATCGGCAGTCACCAAGCACCTCCACAGGTAACATCAGAAACAGGGGCAATAATGAGTGGTCCAGGCGATCCAGTTGCTCTGTCAACCAAAGTACCAAGGAAAGGTCAATCAAAAGATGATTACCATCTACCTTTACAGCTTCAGATCAACACTGGTAACAAGCCAGGAAAATTCGGTGAACGACTGATCGTGGGTTAATATCCGAAACCAAATAGGACAATTATCTACTTGATCATCCTCAGGCAACCCTACACCGGTTCCTTTTATTTCAAAAGAAGTCTTACACGGGCTCATCAACAGGCGACCCTACACCGGTTCCTTCTCAACCTCAGATGTAGTTTCACACGAACTCATCATCAGGCAACCCTACACCGGTTTCCTTCTCAATCTCCAGACGAAGCCTTACACGGACTTATCTCAAGATGACCTTACCCCGGTTCATCCAGAAGTTTTACACGAACTTATCTCAAGATAACCTTACCCTGGTTCCTCCAGAAGTCTTACACGGACTTATCGCAAGATAACCTTACCCCGGTTCATCAAGAAGCTTTACACGAGCTTATCCTGAAGTAACCTTACCTCGGTTCCTCCAGAAGTCTTACACGGACTTATCTCAAGATAACCTTACCCCGGTTCATCAAGAAGTTTTACACGAACTTATCCTGAAGTAACCTTACCCCGGTTCCTCCAGAAGTCTTACACGGACTTATCGCAAGATAACCTTACCCCGGTTCATCAAGAAGTTTTACACGAACTTATCCTGAAGTAACCTTACCCCGGTTCCTCCAGAAGTCTTACACGGACTTATCGCAAGATAACCTTACCCCGGTTCATCAAGAAGTTTTACACGAACTTATCCCGAAGAAACCCTACACAGGTTCTCTCTTTCCAAAGATGCAGTTTTACACGGACTCATCATCAAGGTAAACCCTACACAGGTTCCCCTCTCAAACTCCAGACGTAGTTTTACACGGACTCGTCATCAAGAAACCCTACACAGGTTCTTTCTTTCCAAAGATGAAGTTTTATACGGACTCGTCACCCAGAAACCCTACACAGGTTCTCCATTTTCAAGGGAGCAGTTTTATACGAACTCATTATCAGTAAACCCTACACATACTCTCCCCAAGCAGGGTTAGCCTGCAGTCAGCCTTAAGGAAGTTGGGTATCCTCCAGCAGATCTCAACATTCCCCAGCACAATATATGAACATTCCTAACAAGCATCCCCGGCAGTCTTGATCTAAGATTGTTCCCCGGCGGTATATCAGACATTCAGTGGAGCCATTTCCCCAATGCATCTCAAATAAATTTCCCCAGGAAAGTGGAATCCATCTCCCCAGCAGTAAGCTTATCCCCAATAGATTCTGGAAGCTTATCCCCTGCAGAGCACGAACGCGTCTCCTGGCTTTATTCAAAGGTTATTTCCCTACCAGGATATAACTGGGTTATCCTCAGCCAAAAGCCACGGAAAGATCGTCCTCGGCGAAGTCTTCTCATCCCCAGCGGAGTCTATTAAAACTTCCAACCTAACAATGGTATCCCCAGCGAAGTTATCATCGACATCTCAACAGAGTACCTCTCTTCCCACATAGTATTGTTCCCCAGCAAGATCGCTAGAGTAATTTCTCCCTGCAGAGTAATCCATTCGCCAAGTTTATTCCCCAACGGAGTCATCTTCTCCTACCGGTTTATTCTTGCAATCATCACTCCCCAGAAACAACGAAGCACTATTCTTCAACATCAGCCCAGGATTTAACTTCCCGGCATCCGTCAAGGATTTATCTTCCTAGACAAAAACATACATTCATAAACAACACATTCTCATACACTATAGCATGCATATACGCATCATAAACACACAATCTCACTTATGTCAAGAACATCACGCATGTCATACACCATGACATCGCATACAACTAACATTTTGTCTTTTCAGGACAAAGGTTAAATACAAAGATGATTACCATCAACGGTCGCAACTAAAGATCCGATTCCTGTATCTCGCCAGGGTGTATCTGTTGACGACTGATTCCAGACCTGATTCCTGTATCTTGCCAGGGTGTGTCTGAAGAGTTTGAGGATCCGATTCCTGTATCTTGCCAGGGTCTATCTGTTGACGACTAGCATTACCAGACCCGATTCCTGTATCTTGCCAGGGTGTGTCTGAAGAGTTTGAGGATCCGATTCCTGTATCTTACCAGGGTGTATCTGTTGACGACTAGCATTACCAGTCCTGATTCCTGTATCTTGCCAGGGTGCGTCTGAAGAGTTTGAGGATCCGATTCCTGTATCTTGCCAGGGTGTATCCGTTGACGACTAACATTACCAGTCCCGATTCCTGTATCTTGCCAGGGTGCGTCTGAAGAGTTTGAGGATCCGATTCCTGTATCCTGCCAGGGTGTATCTGTTGACGACTAGCATTACCAGACCCGATTCCTGTATCTTGCCAGGGTGCGTCTGAAGAGTTTGAGGATCCGATTCCTGTATCCTGCCAGGGTGTATCTGTTGACGACTAGCATTACCAGACCCGATTCCTGTATCTTGCCAGGGTGTGTCTGAAGAGTTTGAGGATCCGATTCCTGTATCTTGCCAGGGTGTATCTGTTGACGACTAGCATTACTAGACCCGATTCCTGTATCTTGCCAGGGTGTGTCTGAAGAGTTTGAGGATCCGATTCCTGTATCTTGCCAGGGTGTATCTGTTGACGACTAGCATTACCAGACCCGATTCCTGTATCTTGCCAGGGTGCGTCTAAAGAGTTTGAGGATCCGATTCCTGTATCCTGCCAGGGTGTATCTGTTGACGACTAGCATTACCAGACCCGATTCCTGTATCTTGCCAAGGTGTGTCTGAAGAGTTTGAGGATCCGATTCCTGTATCTTGCCAAGGTGTATCCGTTGACGACTAGCATTACCAGACCCGATTCCTGTATCTTGCCAGGGTGCGTCTGAAGAGTTTGAGGATCCTATTCCTGTATCTTTCCAGGGTGTATCTGTTGACGACTAGCATTACCAGACCCGATTCCTGTATCTTGCCAGGGTGCGTTTGAAGAGTTCGAAGAACCGATTCCTGTATCTTGCCAGGGTGTATCTGTTGATGACTGTATTCTCCAGACTCGATTCCTGTATCCCGCCAGGGCACGTCTGAAGAGTTTAAAGATTCGATTCCTGTAACCATCCAGGGCTCATCTACCAAAAGTTTGAAGAATCAACTCCTGTAACAGGCCAGGTATTTACTTTCTTTTTCAGGTACGCAGGTTCTCGCTAAGGAAACTCTTACGCGATCGACACCCAGATGGCATCTATAAGCCCATCCACCTATCCATCACCTCTCAACATGGCATCTATAAGCCCATCCTCCTATCCAACAGTCTCCAAATGGAATCTATAAGCCCATTCCCTCCATCACACTGCCAACATGTGAGCGCAAATTTCTGGGCACTCTAGTGTTCAATCATCTTCCACCTTCGGATTACGAAAGGCACGCCAGCCAATCTACACCCTCAGGTTTAAGAAGATTGAACATGGGCAACTGTTTTACCCCAAAATTTTCCCTCCCATATTCTTCAAGAATTTGCCAAGTCAAGATTCAAAATCTCCCAAGGGTTGCACAGTCCAATTGCCTCCAAACAGTCAAAAATTAGGGTTTTGGTTCTGGCAAAGAAATTGAAGTTTCCAAGGGTCCAAACAAGTCCCACATGCCTATATACATTGTCAAGCATCCATATGTCAAGTTTCAAGACTCACAGCATCAGATTGCACAGTCAAAAACCCTAATTGCTCCCCAGTCAACTACAGGGGCAAAATGGTCATTTGACAGTCAAAAGTCAAAATTTTTGGTCAACATCTTATTTTGAAGCCACAAACATCATTTGATCAATTCTTGATCATGATTCTCAAAGCATGGCTCAAAAAGTCTCAAGATGCCAAAGTTTCTATTTTTGGACAGTTGAAAAAGTCAACTGCAAATTGACCAAGGCATAACTTCCACATGGTTTATCAGAAAAATTCCATCCAAAGCTCATTTTGAAGAGAATGAAATTTCCTACAACTACTCTTCACACTTCAAGTCCAAGAAATGCTCTCACAAAAAGTTATCAATCTCAACATTATAGGTCATTTTCAAAAGTCAACAAAAAGGCACTTTAAGTCAAAGACCATAACTTGAGATTGGTAAATTAAAATGACATGGGACCAAAGACATTGGTTAGAGGACTTCAAGACCTTTCCAAAATGTCCAAGAACATGATCAAAGATTAAAAATTGAGCAAGATATGCCTTGTGGAAGTTGGGAAATTTTTGGGAATTTTGAAAAGTCAACTTTGCTTCAAATGCCTCAAAATTGCTAATGGGCCTCAATTTCTTCCATGAACCATTACCCAAAGGCTATGCACGACCCATTAAGCTAAAAGGGAGTTATTTTCTTATTTTTAATTAATTAATTGAATTTTTAATCCTATTTATTCATTTAATTAAAATCAATTATGAGAAAAATGCTAAGCCATGTGTTTCAAATCTTTTTGTGCATAGAATTCACTCAATATTTCGTGCACCATCCAATAAGGAAAGATTCAATATGATTGGCAATGATTGGCATCAAAAAGGATTGAAAAAGATTGGAAAAAGATCATGAAAATCAAATATTCAAAATCATCAATGCAAAGGCTTTGGGCTTGATTCTTCTGACCTAATTCATTCACATACATAAGCATAAGTGAAACCTAATGCCAAGAACAAGCAAGCTACGCTCAGAACAAAGAAACAAAACTTGCATTTTTGACCAAAAGTTTGAAAATTGTTTTCATAGATACAAGGTGTTTCAAGGCCTAAAAAGAGTTCCAATACATTGCTGGACGACCTAGGAAGCATTTCCAATCAAAGCCAGGTCTCCATACACCCAGAAGTGGTAGAATGACATCACCCTGTCCATAGAATTTTTCATATTCGTATTTCAATTTACATGCATTTTCCATCTGTTTTTAATGTTGATTTACACTAACACGATCATTCTGAAGCTATTGGTGTTCTCCAATTGAATTAATACTGCCTGTGTCAAAAGTTGCCATGAAAATTTTCTAGGGTTTCTGAAGCTCTAAAAGAGGGGTTTACACATCTGGAAAAATTGGACAATGAAACTAGTACCACTAAAATCGTGACATTCTGACGAACAAAACCATACCTTCGCGCTCAATTTATGATGAACTATGCTCTAATCGCTATTATTGTACATTGTAGTTAGTGGGGGTTTAAAACCCCCGCTATTTGTTTCTTATTTTTCAGGACAAACGAGGAAGAAGCCTGCGTGTCATAGCATGATTGGGACATTCAAATTTTCAGCACGTTTTTTGTGTTGTATATCACTAACGTTTGTTTTGTATTATATTATTCATGTGCCACCAACCTTACAAACAAACGCACTGGTTCAATTGGTGGCAGACGTGTACTACAGGTACTGGGACCTGGGTTCGATTCCCAGGTCCCCCACTTCTTTAATAATATTTTTCTTCATACGTTTCCATGCAGCGTCTCATCCAAAGGAACACCATACACCCAACGCCTGTGCTTGCCAGATGTCCCAGGGGATCAATCCAAGGGTCAAGATGTGGAGACTATCATGCACACTCAGTCAACCACATGTACGCAAGCATAGAAAGTCAATGTGGCCAGATTTCAGTGGGCCTAATTGCTTCAACAACACCTCCATAATTGGGCCAGAAACCCCCTGCTGTTTGCATTCTATTCTTCTTTCTAATTTTATTTTTTCTTTTCAATTCTTTTTCTATTTATTTTAATTATTTAGTTAATTCATAAAAATAGTTTTGATAACACAAAAAAAATCAGAAATCAAGAAAATAAAAAATGTTTGTTTAATATTTAATGCATTAATATTTTTGTAAATAAATTTTAATAATCAACTTAGGTTAATTTAGGTTAAAATTTTAATGTTTTCTTAAATAATTAAAAAAAAATGTAGAAATTAGGTTTTAGCATTTTTATTCTTTTTGCTTAATAAATAATTTCTCCTTATTATTATTATTAATTATTAATTTATTTTGTAAATAAGCCTGTAATTAAATAATTAGCATAAATTAGGTTAAAACTTTAATTCTTTTCTTTAACAATTAAGAACATATAGAATTAGGGTTTCTTTTCCTTTTAATTTTATTTATTTTCATAAATACCAAAAACCATAAAAATAATTTCTTTTCTTTATTTAATCATTAATTAATTTGCAATTTTAATTTAATCTTTAAAGGGTCCAATGCCCTCGCTTATTCGATTCTAATTTCTCGTCGCGCATTTATTTTTATTTTCTTTTTAAATCTTATGTAATTGCCCCAAAGCTTTGTAATAGTAATTAGGATTTCATTTATTTTCCGCATTTTATTCAAAAACGGGTCTTTGTTAATTTGGCGATGTGTAGACCCGCGCCTTGTAATAGCGTAGGACCTTTATTTTTCCGCACTTTAATTTCCGCACCCTTTAAACTGCTAATCACATGAAAGAATGAATGGCCCAAATAAAATCAACGCGTAGCTCACCCAATGCATAATCAAGATAAAACATAACTGAAAACAATACACAAATTCATACACCACTCTTAGGGTACGCCTCACTGTTGCCTTGCCCCTCGGAACGTGGTCGTCGAGTATAGGACGTTTTAGTAAGTCCTTATGTCCATGAACATGGCATAAGGGTAGCTTCTAAGGTGTCCTACTGTTGCTCTGGTGACCACACTGTCCCTAACAAACGAATTGACCCGAATACCTCCAATGGTGGTGCTACTTACCTCTCAATGGTGGGATGGCACTACCTTAAGGACATTTACACAGCCTAATTCCTTAGGGTAGGTAGATGACTCGTAGATACTTGCTCTATTCAAAAACAAACAAAAACTCTTTTCACACCGACATTTTCAAAAAAGCTTTCAAAACAATTTTTCAAACACTCTTGAGGACTGATACCAGAGTCGATCTGAAATCTTTAAACGAAACTTTTTCAAACCCACTTACAATTGAAAAGCAAACACTTTTGAAAACACAATGAGCAAGTATCTAAGAGCCCATGGATAACCATGGATAGAAATGGTGCTAACACCTTCCCTTTCTATAAATCTACCTCCCGAACCGAGAAACAATATCATAAGGAATTTTGCTGTGCTTTTGTCCTGTCCATGTTGGAGAAAATAAAAGACGGTGGCGACTCTTGCTTCTGCGACATTTCGCGAACCAGCGTTAAACAGTCAGTTCCAGATCCACCGATCACAACCTTCATACATCATTTTGGACCCCTAAGATTGTTCATGTTAAGTTTCAAGTCTTGAACCATATTTTTTATCAGTCAATTGGACAATTTAGTTCAAAATCAGTTGTATTGAGGAAAAAGTCAACCATGGCCAATTTACAGTCAAACTTCATAATTTTTTATCCACATCAACATTTTAGACTCATATGTACCATTTGATCAAGTTTGGATCACAACTCCTCAAGAAATTTGATCAAATCATCAAAAGGGCAAAATGGTCAAAATTAGGGTTTTGACTGAGAAACGGCAATTTCTGATTTTTAACTTAGCCAATGACCAATTGAGTTTAAACATGATTTCAAGGGTTCAATGGCATCATCTTGACCTAATTATATGTTTCAAAAGATCTCAAGTTCATTGGATTGACAGATGAAATTTGCAGTCAATTGATCAAAAGTCAACTGTGCACTGAAAAGTCAAACTTTGACTTTTTGGTCAAAATCAAGTGACAAGGGTCATAATTCATCAAGATATGAAACTTGTTCACCAAGAAAACCAAATTTGAAAATTAGGGTTTTAATTTGAAAATTTTCATAACTTAGAATTTTTCTAAGTATAAAAATTTTCTTATTTTTTCTCAACTTTTCACCACTTTTTCACCATGATGCATTTTGATTCAAGAAAAACTTCCAACATGAAAGTTGTAGTCCTCCATGAAATCTACAACTTTTCTTCACAAACTTTTCCCTAAAGATGTTTGGATCTCAAGTTATAAATTTGTGAATATAGGGCTATGAACTAAATAACTTAGTGAAATTTTGCCCTAATTTAGGCAGGTTTTTGACCCAACTTCATGGATATTTTTCACCTAGTTCCAAGAGGTATCTTAAAATTAATTTCAAATATGGATTATAGAACACATTTCAAGATTTCCAAAATGTCCAAGAACTCTCCAAGATCATTTTTGAGTAGGGAGAATCGAAGAGAGGAAGTTGGCATTTTCTCACTTTTGTTCAAGCCATTTTCACATAGAATCAAGTTGCAAATCAAACCTATGTTGGTTATATCTTGCTTTACAGGTCCAAAGATTGCTATACACTCCATAATTAAATGCATACTCATAAGCTAAAGCCTTTATCTTTGCTTTTGAAGCTTTGCACAAGATGTATTTCCATTTTGGGCAAAAAGGTTACAATGCCATTTTCATAAAGATGAACTTTTGCAACTTTGTCAATCTTGAGCATTAAACCTGTCCCCTTGATGCATACAAACCACAAAGGTCTCAAGAAAGTTGTACAAGCTCATTTCAGCCCTCAAGCAAGCTGGTACAAGCATGTGGGATTGGTCTTGTCAACTTTACTTCAAGTACAAGAAAATTGGCAAAAGGTCCAAAGCTTGCACAACTAGTAAGGGCTGACTTTGTATCACTTCTATACAAATATACAAACTTGGTACAAGGCATAACACGTTTTGCTTGGACTTGAAACTCTCTAAAACTCAAAAACACCAAAATTCTGCAAAAACACAGTTTCTGCAAAAGCACAGCCAACTCTCATTTGGCTCGTGCATTTTGTGTTTAATCACTTCAAGCATCTCATACACTTGATACCTAGCCAATCCAAGCCATCACCCTGGTTCTGTAACCCCTGTTTCAGTATCTGCCATTTTCAATTTGGAAGCTTGCAGTTGGACTTGGTCAGAGAGTTCCAGCCATCCTCAGAGCCAGATAAGCATTGGAATAGGTTCAGGGAAGTTCAAGGAAGCTTAAACAATCACCAGGCCTCCATTAAAGTCCCTACATTGTCCTGCACGATTCCAGCTGAAGGAGGTATTTTCTTAAACTCTATCTCTGTATATAGGCAACTTCAAGCCACAATTTGTGAAGGAAAAATATAGTCCTCATCATAACGAAGTTGTACATATCATTACTTTTCATTTATATTACTTGTGCTAAGAGAATTTCAAGATTGAAAACTCTGAAAAAGTTAGGTCACGAATTAGGGATTTAAAAATTCTCTTTGATCTTTAAGAGTTAGGTTACATAATTTATATGGTTGGAATCGTGAACTCAAATGCCACATTTTTCATGTTATGAGTTTTTGTTTTTATACAAGCTTAAGCAAGGTACAATTTGAACTGGAAAACACGCGTAGGAAGCTCAACCAAGGACATGGATGAAGTTCTGGGCTTTTTGGCGCCTGGGCCTTTTTGTTTTTGCTATTTGCACCCCCTGACTTGCTATTGCACCCCTAGCTAACTTTTTATATTTTTGCATTTTTCTTCATATATTTATATTTAATACTTTTATTTATTTTTCTTAATGATAAAAAAATCCTAAAATTGATTTATTTATTTTCACACTTTTATTTTATTTTTTAAATTATTTTCTCACATGAAAAAATATCTTATTTTGATAAATAGAGTTTATTTTCTTAAATAACTTATAAATATAATTAAAAATATTTAATATTTTTTATTATACATTTTATAATTACAAATACCAATTTTTACACATATTTAATTTTTAATATTTACATATAATATTATTTATTATTTTCTTATAGAAAAAATGTACAAAATAATAATATGAAACATTTATTTTCTTTTAATTGAAAATTAGGGTTTCATCCCTCTCAAAAAGAATAAATTATTTTTCCTTATTTTTAGGTTTAAATTAAATATTTTTCATACAAAAAAACAAGACATAAAAAATCTTTTCTTTTACATACATATTGCATTTCATTTTAAATATTTGTACTTTATTTATTTAAATTCGTGCATATTCGATTTGGTTGTAATAATATATTTAGTTTTATATTTGTTCAAATCCCCATTCAAACTTGTATTCCCCCCTCCCATAAAAATTGTTGTAATAGTTTAGTTTATTTTGCGTAATTTATCGCTTTATATACTATGACTAGTAAATTAGGGTTTGCATGACAAGAACAAAAACAAAGCAAAAATAGAAAACCCTAAATGCAAGACAAAAGCATGAAAATGATACACTTTGCACACAAGCAACCTTAGGGTTTCTCCCACTTGGTTGCCTACAATAAAATGGTCATGTTACGCATGCAAAGTATCTTGGCAAAACAAAACAAATACTAGATCATAGCCCCTCGATGACGCTATTCAAAGGTTGCCTAAAACAAAATGATCTCGGTCCCTCAAAATGATAAGATACTTTGCAAATATTGCTAATCATGGTTATACGATGACCCACGTCCGTCCCGTTTACATCCAAAGATAGGGTTGCTTACTAAATCAATGATAAGTCAACAATATCAAAGGAATAAAAATGCACAAGAAAGACATTTGAGTAGGTAGATAGCTTCTAGTTACTTGCTCCATTTCAAAACAATCCTTGCTATTTTCAAAACACACACACATTTCAAAACATCTTACAAAACATTGAAAACATTTTCGAAAGACAAACATCTTTATATACATTCTTACGAACGAGAATCATTACAAAGATTGCCTAAACAATGGCCTCTTTTACAAAATACTTTCAAAATCACACCAAACACCATTTCAAACAAAACAAAGCAAGTGATCTAAACAAGTAACTAAGAGCCCATGGAAAACCATGGATGAAAAGGGTGCTAGTACCTTCCCTTTTCATAATCTACCCCCCGAACTCAAGAAAACATCTCAAAGGTCTTTCCTGTGCTTTTTTACCTTTCCTTTTGGATAAAAGAAAAGTCGGCGGCGACTCTTGCTAACTGCGACATTTGCGATAAAACGCAATACCTCAAGTCAGTTCTCCCCACGTATCACAGAACTGGCGACTCTGCTGGGGAATATTAATAAAAGTGGGGTTACCTTAGGGTTTAGATCACATTTATTTGCTTACATTGTTTGACTTGTTTGCTTTATAATTATGGTTCTTTATTTGGGTTTGAATCCTCCACCCGGATTTGGGAAACATTATAGGTAAATAGTAATACGTTATGGAAACTGTGCAGGGTATACCAACATAGTCTAAGCAATAGCTATATTAGTGTGACATATTTGTGGGTACCGGTAGCCTTTGAGTCAATCAAAGAGAATACGAGGCTGCTGAGTGATGTCATGAAGCACTAATGGACTTCTAGAACCTTTACTTGACCAACTTGGCCTTTTAGGATGTGGTGAGATGACCGGATTTGGTGCAGTCCAAAGTTGGTAGGTACTCGATACGACACTCATTAAGGGTTGGTTT
The DNA here is from genome assembly GCA_948472305.1 of Vicia faba. Lineage (NCBI taxonomy): Eukaryota > Viridiplantae > Streptophyta > Magnoliopsida > Fabales > Fabaceae > Vicia > Vicia faba. Next base: position 1,694,100,683 of record OX451737.1, on the reverse strand, counting down.
CTTGGGATATTTCGGTCGCTATTAAAGAGGCTTGAGCTGAAACAATGATCAAGGAAACAATCCATTGATATTGAGCTCCTTAGAACCCGGTTACTATTACTAGGACAGGTTGAGCCAACTAAACTTCAAGAGGGTACTTACCTATGAAACCCCATGCAAGCCTAAACTAAGAACTTGCTTGATTTGTTTGTATATGCATGCTTGTACATAAACATCATGGAAATCATGAACATCATATGCATTCACTAACCATTTCAAGGATTTTGGAGGTTCATCTTTGTTCGTATTTTGTAGGTTATGGATTCACTTCACATGAAAACTATCCAAATCAACCTTGTAAGAATTCCTCCACAACTCATGGAGATAGCTTCAAGGATCCCTGAGAACTCTCCATTCACCGAGAGACATGGTCGTCTACTCAACTTGGTCACTTCCAACACATAGGAGGATATGATGAAGGTTCTCTTCCAGTTCTTTGACCCTTTGCATCATTGCTTCACATTTCCTGACTATCAACTGGTGCCCACTTTAGAAGAATTCTCTCAACTCCTGAGGATTCCTATTCTCAATCAACTACCCTTCAACAGTACGGAAAGAGATCCAAAGCCAGAAGAGATTTCTCAAGCCCTGCACTTGCACTCATCTGATGTCACAACTCATTGGGAAACTAGAAGTGGTGTCAAAGGCTTCTTGGGAAAGTTTCTGTTTGAGAAGGCCCAAAGCTGTTGGAATTCCCTAGACATGCAAGCTTTTGAGGAGATTGTAGATATTCTCATCTATGGGATGGTCTTGTTCCCTAATCTTGACCAACTCATAGATGTAAGCGCTGTCAAAATCTTTATGTCTCACAACCCGGTGCCTACATTGCTTGGGGATATCCTACACTCTTTTATCACTCATACAATGAGGAAAAGAGGTGTTCTTATGTGTTGTACTCCTCTCCTGGAAAGATGGTTTATTTCTCATCTTCCCCAATTAGTCTTAAAGAATGAGCAAGGTTTGAGGTGGTCACAAAGGTTAATGACACTTAAACATTCAGATATTCATTGGTGTTCTCGATCCAAAGAGAATGTTATTATTGTTGACCGTTGTTGGGAATTCCCTAATGTCCCTCTACTTGGCATTAGGGGAGGCATCACATACAACCCATGCTTAGCTCTAAGACAGTTTGGTTATGCCCGAAGGGATGGCCCACATAACATGCTGATTCAAGGCCTGGTTTTCGACTACGACAACGATGATCGAGGCCTTCGCCAGAGATTCATCCGAGCTTGGAGGATGCTAAACAAGGTGGATAGAAAGACTTGGGACACAAGAATTCTATCCCTCTTGAGCCTTACCTCAAGTGGGTACGAACCCGCACTCAAAGTCTTATGATGCCTTATCCCTCCATTTTCCCAGTGATTATTGAGCCTGTTAAGGAAGGAGAAGTTCCATACACTATCCTACATCCTGACATGCCTACATCACTCGAAGACCTGCAAAGGGATTGGATACAGCTCAAAGGAGAGTGCGATACTTTCGAAGCCCAATTCTACGCAAGCGAGAAGAAGGTTTCGGAACTCACTCAGCTACTTCATGAAGAGCAGACTCTAAACACCTACATTGCACCGAAGAGGATGCGCAATGTCTTTTTACCTTATAATTTTGTATTATTTTGCCCAAGGGGCATTGATGTACTCAAATTCTATTTTATTAATATGACGTGTGTTTCTTTTTTGTTTAAAACAAATTTGAATTTCTAAATCCTTGAAAGCATTGCATGAATACATATCATTCATCATAAACATAAACTGGTCTTTGCAACAAGTTTCCTCATCTCTCTATTGTTTATTTCAGTAAGATGGATCTCGAACAAATAGTCAAAGATCTGCAAGCTTAGAATACATAATTTCAACAGTTACTCATGACCTTAGCCAAGGGGCAAGAGGAGCTGAAGACTCTACTAGAAAAATAAAAAGAGAAAAAGAAGAAGAAGCCAATTGGTGTGGTAATCATGGGCAGAAGGTTTCAGGGAAAATCCAGAAGGACCTTAGATTTTCCAACAACATCTGATGAAGGGGAAAGAAAAGGAAAAGAAACGACAGTACCATCAGACTCTGAAGAAGAAGAGGAAGAGGAGGAATACTCTAAACAACAATACCCTCCGGCTGATGACAAGTACAAACACCTTGAAGAGCGACTAAGTGCTATGGAAATCCAGAGAGTACCAGGGCTGGATTTTGAAGAGTTGGGGCTGGTGCCAGGAATTGTGATCCCGCCAAAGTTTAAAGTGCCACTATTTGCCAAGTATGATGGGGTGTCTTGCCCTAAAATGCACCTCAGATCATATGTCAAGAAGATTCAACCACACTCTGCCGACAAAGACTTATGGGTCCAATTTTTCCAAGACAGTTTATCAGGAACGCAACTTGATTGGTTCTACCAATTATAAAGGGCTGACGTCCACAATTGGGAAGACATGGCCGCCGCTTTCTATAAACAATATCAATACAACGCCGATTTTGTGCCTACCCGTACTCAGCTTCAGAGTATGGCTATGGTTTCCAATGAGGGCTTTAAAGATTACGTGCAAAAGTGGAGATGTTGTACCTCAAAATTTTCCCTCCCATATTTCTCAAGACATTTCAAGAATAATCTCCAAGTTGCTCAAGATGGCTCAAAAGTTGGACAATCAAATCACCTCCTAAGGCAGTCAACCTCAAATTAGGGTTTTGTGTTGCATCAAGGTCCTTACATACAAATGATCTAAAGTTCTCCCCAATGTCCTAAGATGTTCTCAAGTGCATCCATTTCAAATTTCAAGCCTTGCATAGGAAGTTTGGTCAGTCAATTGCTCAAGAGGCCCAAAAATCGACTGTGCTAGGGCAAAAGTCAACTGTGACCTACAAATAGTCAAACCTCAAGATTTTCTGTCAATATTCTCATTTTGAAATATAATTCATCATTTTATCAAGGGTTGATCATGATTCATCAAGGATTGTTCAAAATTCATCAAGATTCAAAAGTTGCTAAATTAGGGTTTTGTAGGAAAAGTCAACTCAACTTTGACCAAGCATAACTTTCTCATAATTTATGAGAAATGACCCATCCAAAGCTCATTTTGAAGAGGATGCAATTTCCTACAATCCATATTCACACCCCAAGATCAAGAAATGCACTCACAAGAAGTTACAAATTTGGACATTATAGGTCATTTTTGGAAGTCAACAAAAACACCTTTTTTTCCAAAGCTTATAACTTGATCATGGAATATCAAAATGAGATGAGATCAAAAGGGTTGGTTAGAGGACATCTCAAGGTTTCTAAAACATCCAAGAACACCTCAAAAAGTTCAAAATTGAAGAAGTCATGCATTGTTGAAGTTGGGCATTTTTCCAAAATTGCCAAAAGTCAACTATCCCCAAAACTTCAAATTTTGTCAAATGGGCCCACTTTTTTCCACTTGATTTGGACTTGCCACATAACACACGTGTCCTAGATTCAGCCATGAGCCCATATTTCATTTTTATTATTTAATTTGATTTTTAATTGTATTTATTCATTTTAAATCAAATAAATTCATAGAAAATCCAAATAATTAATAACTCTTGATTTTTTGATTGTTTTAGGCTTTGTTTACAGCTAGAACCACCATCAAATTCGTATCAAGACTAATCATGTGCAAAAGATTGAATCAAATAAAATTTGGAAGGTTTAATAATGGAGAATCATCAAATATGGCATTTTTTTCAAATCTTGATCATGGTCTTAAAACACAACATTATGAGAGAGATTCTTTCCATGCTTTCTTGTCTCCTCATTCCCCTATATAAATATAGAGCCATACAAGCTTGAAAAAAAATTAAAATCCTCTCTAAAAAGCTCTCAAAAAGCTCTTCAAAAAGTTCTCTAAAAGCTCTTCAAAAAGCTCTCCAGAAATCAAAGAATTGGTGCAAGTCATATCTCGAGGTTCCGGCCTCTCGCAATTGACATCAAGCCTCAAACCATCCTCTTGAAGTCCTCATGAGTCTTACAAGGCCCAAGAGTAATCCATCACACGCCTAGCATGCCCACCGGTTTGGTAAAATTTTAAATTTCGAATCTCTAATTTTAATCACATTTTATGGTATGCTAACGTTTGTTTGAGTTTATATAGAACAGTTATGGATGGTTGAATCATAGGTTCCACGCAAGAATCAAAAAACACCATAGTTAGAGCATGAAGCTTTCGAAGATCCGAGCTCAAGAATGCTTTCTGCACCCTTCAAAAAAAGGCCAAATTTCTCTACTTTCTCATATTTTATTTATTTGGTTTAATTATTTTATTTTTACTTAATTAATTTACTAACCCATAACAAACTTTCTTTTTATCAAAAAATCACAAGAATATCATTTTGTCCAATTAAAATTAAGAACTTTATTTTTCTTTAATAAATTCCGATTAATTAATTAGGTTTTTAATTCTAGAAAACTTTAATTTCTTTTTGTAAATAAATAAAACTAATTAGAATTTAATAGGTTTAATCACTAATTTAACCATTCCATTTTATTTCTTTAAATAACCAAAAATAACTTTTTTTTCATTTAATTAATTAATTTAATTTAATGTAGTGATTAATTTAGATTTATTTCTTTCTTAAAATAAAATAAAAAAACCACAAAACATTTTCTTTATCAAATTAAATTCTAACTTTTATTTTTGTTAATAAACATTAATTAATTGATTTAGAATTTTAATTAGAATAACTTTCACATTTTTATAAATAATTAAAATTCAATTAGAATTAATCTAGGTTTTAATTACTAGCATTAATTTTGATTTCTTTCTTAAAATATCAAAAGACCAAAAATAATTTATTTTTATTCATCAATTTAATTAATTTAATTTAGTAATTAATTTAGGCTTTAATTAGACAATAACTTTAATATATTTTTGTAAATAATAAAATTAATTTTGACATAATTAGGATTTATTAACATTGATCAATTTTATTTTCTTTCTTTAAATATCAAAAAACCCAAAAATATTTATTTTCATTAACTAATTAATTTAATGTAGTTTAATAATTAACTTAGATAATTTATTTCTTAAAATTCAAAAACAAACAAAAAAATCTTTTCTTTAACAAAAAGGGTCAAAACCCTAGAAAATGCGCCAATTTAATTTTCTCGCACGCGATCCATATTTATTTCATATTGATGTAATTGTTTCTGGTATGTAATAGCTTTAAATAGGACTTTATTTTATCGCTTTATTTTACTTTCCGCATTTAAATTTCAAGGGTTGTTTTTGGCGATGTAAATACCTGATGCCTTGTAATAGTTTAGATTTAATTTCTGCAATTTAAATTCCGCAAAATATTAACTGTTAGATGTTTGATAATAGGGAATGCATGACAAGATCAAATGTATGAACTTAAAATCAACATAGCTCACCCATGACATGTACAAAGATAATATAACCGAAATAACACACTCGCACATGCGCACTCTTAGGGTACACCTCACTTGGTTGCCTTTGAACATGGTCATTGAGTATAGGAAGTTTTAGAGGTCGCCCTCTTGTCCAAAGATCATAAGTTGCCTCGAAACGGTTGCCTCGAAAAAATGATCTAAGACATTAGGGTTACCGCTAAGGCGTCCTAACATTGCTTTAGTGACCACACGTCCCTTAATCGAATTGACCCTTAAAACTCCAACGACGATGCTACCTACTCCTCAATAGTAGGATAGCATTGTCTAAAGGACATTTGTACAGATTAATTCCTTTTTTTTCCGAGTAGGTAGATGGTTCTTAAGTACTTGCTCCTTTTAAAAGAAAACAAAACTTTCCGCACTTACACCTTTCAAAGAAAAACTTTTTTCAAACCCACAAATACAAAGAAAAAGCAAATTTTGAAAACACATTGAGCAAGTACCTAAGAGCCCGTGGATAACCACGGATAGAAAGGGTGCTAACACATTCGCTTTCTATAATCTACCTCCCGGACCCGAGAAACATCTCGAAAAAGGAATTTTTCTGTGCTTTTTTCCTTTCCTTGTTGGATAAAATAAAAGACGGTGGCGACTCTTACTTACCGCGAAATTTTGCAAAAACAAACGCAAAACACAAACCAGCATTCCAAAACAGTCAGTTCTCTTCCCACCGTATCACATAACTGGCGACTCTGCTGGGGACTACTATAAGTGAGGTTTACCTTAGGATTAGATCATTGTGTTTTCAATTGTATGCTTTGTATGATTTATATTTTTGGGATTGTATCGGAGTTACTATAGATCCTAACCCGGATCTGAGGGATACCCTTTAGGTAAGTAGCAATAAACTGTGAGGGAACTGTACAGCGTAGACTGATACGGTTGAAGCAGTAGCTACGTTGGTGTGGCACTTTAGTCTGTACCGATATCCCTTGTATTGGAACGAGGAGAATATGGGTCTTCTAAGGGGTCATTAAGCACCAACTGACCTTAGAACCTTTAAATTGACCAACTTGGCCATAGAACAGTAGCAGTATGCTACACTCATTGAGACTAAACTCTCACGATGATTCCGGTCGCAAGAAAAGGTTGCTAAACTGGAATTATGACCGATTGAGGGTAGTCAGTGATATTGAGATCCTCTAGAACCTGGTTACTATTTTTAGGACAAGTTTAAACCAACTGAACTGAAAGAGGGTAGTACCTAAGCTCCTTGCCAGCCTGAAATCTAAGGGCTCTCTGTGTGACTTGTGTGCCTTTACCATGTTTGCTATTTGTGGATACTTGTGGTGTGCTTACTATCATGACATCATGACATCATAACATTGCATACATCTTGCATAAGACTAACCTATTTCAAAGACAGGAGGAATTCGTCTTTGTTCTGTTTTATAGGTCATCATGATGCCCATGCGTAGGAATACCATCCGGATAAACTTTGTTCAGGTTCCCACCTTGCTTAAAGAGTTGGTTGCCAAGATGCCTGATACTACTTCCTTCCTCAAGAGACATGGTTATCTTCTCAGTTTGGTCACCTCCAAATTGGACGAGCAGATGATGAGTGACCTAGTCCAGTTCTATGATCCTTTATACCATTGTTTTACTTTCCAGGACTACCAGCTGGTTCCCACCTTAGAAGAGTTCTCTGAGCTACTCGGTATCTCTGTTCTGGAGCAGACCCCATTTACTGGTTGGGAGAAGATTCTTAGGCCCGAAGATATAGCTGCAGCCCTTCATTTGACCAAAGAGGAGGTAATGGCTAATTGGGAGACTAGAAGTGGAGCAAAGGGCTTTCTGACTAAGTTCTTGGTTGGTAAGGCTAACTATTTCTGGGATAGCCTAGACTTCAAGGCATTCGAAGACATTTTGTCTCTTCTGATATATGGCTTGGTATTGTTTCCAAACTCTGACTCCTTTGTTGATGTTAATGCGATAAAGATCTTCATCTCTCGGAATCCGGTACCCACCCTCTTGGGTGACATCCTTCATCAGCTCTATGCTCGTACTTCCCGAAAGCGGGGAACCTTGATGTGCTGTGTTCCATTATTGGCAAGGTGGTTTATTTCGCACCTTCCTAAGTCAGTGCTGAAGAACAAAGAAGGCATGGGCTGGGCTTATAGGGTGATGTCTCTCTCTCATAATGACATCATCTGGACTCTCAAGGGTATGGACGAGGTGATTGTTATTGATCGTTGTGGGGAATACCCCAATGTTCCACTGTTAGGAACCCATGGAGGAATTTCTTACAATCCATGCTTAGCTCTACGTCAGTTTGGGCGTGCCAGAAGAGAAGGACCTCATGAGATGCTAATGGCTAGTATCATTTTTTATTTTCAAGGGGATAGTGACGAGCAACGTCACAGGTTCATAAGGGCTTGGGATAGAGTTCACCAATCTGATCCACATGAGTTGGGCCCAAAGACTTCACTTCCGTTGGAGCCATATCTCAGATGGGTCCGTATCCGTGCCCAAAAGCTGGGTATGCCATATGAAGCCGTCCGGCCTGTCACTCTTGAAATTGCTAATGAAGAAGGAGTTCTTCCAACCATCCTCCATCCTTATATGCCCACTGACATTGGGGCACTAAAAAGGTCTTGGATGCAACTAAGGTAAGAACGGGATTCTTACCGAGAGAAGTTCAACGAGCAAGATCAGAAGATCCAGAGGTTGACTAGGCAATTAGAGAACGAGCGGATTCTCAACGACTATGTCCGCACTGATAAGAAGAGACCATGGGAGTACTGATGGACCATTGATTGTTTCCTTTCCAGTACTTCCATTCTTGTAACGCCTTAAGGGCAATCAGTTGAACAATTTGAATTCCAAAGTTTATCTAATAAAGTGTGTTTCCTTTCTGGTTTACAAATTTGAATCTCCCGATTGTCTTTGAAATCATAAAATCATACGCATTTCATCTCATGCACTGCATAAACAGGTACCCATTACAGGGCTCTTATCTTCTTCGCTGTTTATTTCAGCACTCACTCATTATGTCTACTGAACCTTCAACTGAGCAAGCCATCAAGGCCCTCCAGGCCCAAAATGCCCAATTCCAAGAGCTGTTCATGAATCTAGCTAAGGGTCAGCAAGACCTGAAGACCCTGATTCTGAAAGAGAAGAAGAAAAAGAAGAAGAGGACAATCCTGTTTAACACAGGGCACGGGTTTGGAAACAGGCTACAGAATGAATTTGATTTGACCACCTCATCTGAAGGAAAAGATAGTCAAGAAGAAAGAAGAGTTCCTAGCCTTGTGGTCTCCAACAACGAGACGGACTTTGATGAAGAGCAGTATCCTCCTGCTGAGGATAGATACAAGCAACTGGAAGACCGGTTGAGTGCTATGGAAGTTCAGAAAGTGCCTGGTCTAGACTTTGGTGATCTAGGTCTATCATCTGGGGTAGTGATTCCCCACAAATTCAAGGCACCAGCCTTTGCTAAGTATGACAGAGCTTCTTGTCTGAAGCTGCACCTCCGATCATATGTGAGGAAGATTCAGTTGTACACCGCTGATAAGAACCTATGGATCCATTTCTTTCAAGACAGTCTCTCAGGGACTCAGCTTGAGTGGTTCTATCAGTTGGATGGAGCCAGTATCCGCAGTTGGGAAGATTTGGCTACTGCATTCTACAGGCAGTATCAGTATAACTTCGACCTCGCTCCTACGCGTACCCAACTCCAGGGTATGTCAATGGGAACGGGTAAAGGATTCAAAGATTATGCTCAAAAGTGGAGGGACCTCACCGGAAGAGTACAACCACCCTTAGCTGATCGGGAACTTGTTGATATGTTTCTGGGGACTCTGTCTGGTCCATTTTTTAACCATCTGATTGGAAGCTCTTCATCTGGGTTTACGTAGCTTATTTTGACCGGTGAGAGGATTGAGGCTGGTATTAAGGCTGGTAAGATACAAAAGGGTGCTTCATCGAGCACCGAGAAGAAGCCCTTTAAGAAAGAGTCAAGTGTTGTCTACAGTGCGAGAAGACAGAATAGACCTAAACACCGCCAAGCTGTTAATGCGATTGTTATTGCAAAACCTGCGGGTGCTCCTCAGCACAGTAATCAACAGAAGGACAAGAGACCTCGAAGGCAATTCACTCGTCTCAGCATGACCTTATCTCAGATTCTGCCACAGTTGCTGAAGACCAACCTGGTTATTCTAAAGGAAGCTCCAAAGAATCTGAATACTACCTCACCGAAGTACAACCCTAATGCCCGCTGTGCTTTTCATTCTGATAGCCCGGGGCATAATACGGATGATTGTTGGGTTTTGAAGAACAAGGTACAAGACTTGATTGATACGAAAGAGATCGAGTTCGAAGCACCAGAGAAGCCTAAACAAGATACATGGGTGAATGCTATCAGGGATGACGATGATGAAGATTTTGATATCGACAGTTGGATCTACCCGACTGCCAATGGTAGATTAAGCAACTGGATAGCGAAGGATTCTATACCAGTTTATGTTATCACCCAGTAATGAAACTTTTTGTTTTAAATCTGTAACAGACAATGTTTAAAACTTTATGGCCCGGTGTCTTACCCAGGGCACCGTGGCTTCATTTGTGAGGGCTTTATATGTGTCATTTTCATATATCATTAATAAAAGCATTGGATGTTCTTGCATTTCAAATTTTGCGCTCCTTGTTCTTCTTTTATTATATATTGCAAAACAACTATTTACACACACTCACATATACAGGTCCACATCCACTCTGGATCTCACTGGTAACGACTCTGCTACTGCCAGTTATGACTTCGAAAATCCGATCAACTTAGCCGAAGACGAAGGTGAAGATGATTGTGAAGTGCCTGGTGAGCTCGCAAGACTGTTACTTCAGGAAGAGAGGGCCATACAGCCGCACAAAGAGCCGGTGGAATCAGTGAATCTGGGTACTGAGATAGACAAGAAGGAAGTTAAGATTGGTGCAAATCTGGAGCTTAGTGTGAAGCAACGGTTGATTCAGATGCTGCGTGACTATGTTGAGATCTTTGCCTGGTCTTATGAAGATATGCCTGGGTTGGATACTGATATTGTGGTTCATCGCCTACCTACTAAGGAAGGCTGTCCTCCAGTAAAACAGAAGGTCCGCTGAATGCGCCCAGAGATGTCTGAGAAAATCAAGGCTGAAGTTATGAAACAGTTTGACGCCAGTTTTCTAGCAGTTACTTCTTACCCTAAGTGGGTTGCCAATGTGGTTCCTGTGCCGAAGAAAGATGGTAAGGTTCGAATGTGTGTTGACTACAGGGATTTGAACAGGGCGAGCCCTAAAGATGACTTCCCTCTACCTCATATCGATGTTCTGGTTGACAACACCGCTCAGCATAAAGTCTTCTCCTTTATGGATGGTTTCTCTGGTTATAATCATATCAAAATGGCTCCCGAAGACATGGAGAAGACAACTTTTGTTACTCAGTGGGGTACCTTTTTCTACAAGGTCATGCCTTTTGGACTGAAGAACGCTGGGGCAACGTATCAGCCTGCCATGGTTGCTTTGTTTCATGACATGATCCATCATGAGATAGAGGTTTACGTCGACGATATGATTGCAAGGTCCCAGACCGAGGAGGAACACCTTGACCATCTGCAGAAGTTATTTGACAGGCTGAAGTTGTACAAGCTGAGGTTAAACCCGAACAAGTGCACCTTCGGGGTGAGATCTGGTAAACTGCTAGGTTTTGTCGTGAGCGATAAGGGTATTCAAGTGGATCATGCCAAAGTGAAAGCTATACAAGAGATGCCAGCTCCCAGAACAGAGAAAGAAGTCAGAGGCTTTCTGGGACGTCTAAATTACATTGCCTGATTCATCTTGCACCTGACTGCTACTTGTGAGCCAATCTTCAAGCTATTGAAGAAAGATCAAGTAGTACGTTAGAACGATGAATGTCAGGCCGCTTTCGAAAGGATCAAAGAGTATCTCCAAGAACCACCTATTCTGATGCCTCCAGTTGAAGGGAGACCTTTGATCTTATACTTGACAGTACTCGACAACTCAATGGGGTGTGTGTTGGGTCAGCATGACGAGTCTGGCCGAAAAGAGCATGCTATTTATTACCTTAGCAAAAAGTTTACCGACTGTGAGACCCGATACTCACTGCTCGAGAAAACTTGCTGCACTTTGGCATGTGCTGCTCACCGGCTGAGACAATATATGCTGACTCACACTACTCTATTGATTTCAAAGATGGATCCAATCAAGTATATCTTCGAAAAGCCTGCCTTGTCCGGAAGAATAGAAAGATGGAAGATGATCTTGACTGAGTATGACATCCAATATACGACCCAAAAGGCAATTAAGGGAAGTGTGTTGGCAGACCATTTGGCACATCAGACAGTGGATGATTACCAGTCTATGAACTTTGAATTCCCGGACGAGAATATCATGTTGGTAACTGATTGTGAGACACCTGGAACAGATGAAGGACCCGAGGAAGGATCCCGATGGTCTATGTATTTTGATAGAGCTTCAAACGCTTTGGGCAATGACATTGGCGCTGTGATCATATCTCCTTAAGGTTCTCACACTCTGTTTACCTCCCGACTATGTTTCAACTGCACCAACAACATGGCAGAGTATGAAGCGTGCATCACGGGTCTTCGAGCTGCAATTGACCTAAGGATTAAGTTTCTAAGTGTCTTCAGAGATTCCGCTCTCGTGATCAGTCAGATCAAAGGGGAGTGGGATATGAAACACCCGAACCTTATTCCTTACAAAGAGTATGTGTTGACGTTGCTTCCCCATTTTGAGGAGATAACCTTTGAACACTTCCCTAGAGAGGAGAATCAGTTGGCGGACGCGCTAGCTACGATGTCTTCTATGCTCAAAGTCAATTGGGACAACGAGGCTCCCCGGATTATCATTGAAAGATTGGACGAACCTGCACATTGCTGTGATATTGAGACCGAAGAGGTAAAAGAAAAGCCCTGGTATCATGAGGTGAAGAGGTATCTTGAAGCTCAGGAGTACCCCGAGGGTGCATCTATTAAGGATAAGAAGTTTCTGAGGAGGTTCGCGGAGAAGTTCTTCATCAGCAATGGCATTCTTTATAAGCGTAACCATGATTTGACCTTACTGCGTTGTGTGGATAAGACTGAAGCAGAAAGGATCATGACAGATTTACATGAAGGTACTTTCGGAACTCATTCCAGTGGACACACCATGGCAAAGAAAATCCTTCGGGCAGGATATTATTGGTCCACAATGGAAGCCGACTATTATCAGCATTCTCGGACATGTCACAAGTGCCAAGTCTATGCTGATAAGGTGCACATACCTCCGGTTCCTCTGAACGTCTTGACGACACCTTGGCCTTTTGCAATGTGGGGAATTGATATGATCGGCGAGATCAGACCTACATCATCCAACGGGCATTATTTCATCTTGGTAGCAATTGATTACTTTACGAAGTGGGTCGAAGCAGCTTCCTTTGCTACTGTAACCAAGAACATTGTGGCACGGTTCATTCGGCACAATCTGATTTGTCGATACGGTGTACTAGAGAGGATCATTACAGACAATGGTACCAATCTCAATAACAAGATGATCACTGAGCTCTGCGAGCAATTCAAGATACAACATCACAACTCTTCTCCGTACCGGCCGAAGATGAATGGGGTTGTCGAAGCGGCTAATAAGAACATTAAGAAGATTGTGCAGAAGATGACAGTGACATATAAAGATTGGCACGAGATGTTACCATTTGCTCTTCATGGGTACCGTACCTCAGCACGGACGTCAACAGGGGCGACACCCTATTCCTTGGTATATGGCATGGAGGCAGTCTTGCCCATTGAAGTTCAGATACCTTCTCTTCGGATCATGAAGGATGCAGGTTTGAGCGAAGATGACTGGATCCAGACCCGACTTGATCAGCTGAACTTAATCGACGAAAAGAGACTTACTGCTATTTGTCATGGTCAGACGTACCAAAAGCGGATGATCAAGGCATTTAACAAGAAAGTCAGACGACAAGAGTATCAAGTTGGGGATCTGGTAATCAAGCGCATTATCTTACCTCAAGGTGATCCCAGGGGAAAATGGACCCCTACTTACGAAGGGCCATTTGTGGTTAAGAACATTTTCTCAGGAGGAGCTATGATTCTAACCACCATGGATGGTGACGACCTTCCTCACCCCGTCAATGCAGATATAGTAAAAAGATACTACGCATAATCAAAGACCCGTTAGGTTGACTGACCTAGGCAAAAATAAGGGCTTCCCGGAGAACCAAAAGGGTTCGGGCAAAAATAAGGGATGAAAATGAAAAAATCTGTACACCCGGCAAGTCGAAAACCTGAAAAGGCGACTTGGGAAAAAAAGGGTATCCCGATGGACTGAAAACCCGAAAGGGCGGTCCAAGCAAAAATTAGGGATCAAAGCGTAATACTATGTCTCATTAGATCACCTTGCATCCAGACTTCGATATCAACTATCAAGCTCGGACGGAACTAATCAATCTGACTCATCTTCAACCAGCAGCGAAGTGATGAGACGCTTGAGGACATAAAGGCAATAACAGAGTTGGAACCTAGTGGGATCATTCACATAGCTATTTTGTTTAGTTTTTCACAAATTGTGTAAATTCTATTATTCGGCAGCGTTCTCTTACTAGGACGTCAGCCTCTTGTACAAAAAACACATATCTACAGGCCAAACTTTAAATCAATACAAAGTCATTTTCAGACAAATTTCAAATTGTTTTTCCTTTATCTATTTTGTTTTGCAAAGAACGTCCAAAGTTCATTTTTGATATATGCATTTGACATTAATTGCTGCTCATAAATATCTATATGCGAAACGAAAGATGAATTACTGGTAATATCAGAAACAGGGGCAATAATAAGTGCCCAAGCTGTATAGTTGCTCTGTCCACCAGGTACAAAGGTAGATTCAGTTGAAGAATATGGTTAAGATACCTCCACTCCCCGCAGAGTAGGACAATAATGGTAGCTCTCCCAGCTGAGACTTGCAACTATGAACGAATCAGCAATACTCTCCCCAAGTAGAGTTAGTCTACCATCAGCACTAAAAGGGTCTTAATATTCCCCAGCGGAGTATAAGAATATTCCTCAACAAGTGTGAGAGTATCCCCAACAGTCTTAATATTCCTCAACAGAGTATAAGAATGTTCCCCGGCGGAATACAAGATGCCCCCAGTGGAATCAATATTTCCCCAGCGCAGTCTGAAAAAGCTTCCCCAGCGGAGTTAAATCATCATCCCCAGTAGACTCTGGAAGTTTATCCCCAGCGGAGTACATAAATAAATCTCCCCAGCCAAATTCAGAGGGTTATCCCCACAAGAGTCTAACAGGGTTATCCCTAGCAAGTTGCAACTGAAAGATCGTCCCCGGCGAAGTTCTTTCCTTTCACAAGCAGGAATTCAATCCTCAGCAGATTTAATATCACCAGCAACGGTAATCCATCCCCAGCGGAGTTTATCGTTGAAATCCTCAGCGGAGCTTATCAGCGGAATCCCCAGTAGAGTTTATCAGTGACATTCTCAGCAAAACATCTCTTCCCCACAGAGTAATTCCCCTCGGAGTATTCTCTTCATCAGTTTATTCCCCAACGGAGTTATCCTCTCCTGCAAGTTTATCACCTTCGTTCATCATCCCCAGCGGAAATGAAGAATCCAACTCTATTCTCCAGCAGCTCCGAGATTTATCTTCCCCAGCTAAAACATCACATTTCCATACATCATGATACATGCATATACACATCATATAATACAATCTCATTTATGTTGATAACATCATTGCTTGATCCATATCATGCATTGCATATGAATGACCTTTACCTTTCAGGAAAGATGCAGTTAAATTCTCAACTATGTGGAAGATTTTCTCTGGTCCAGTTAAATCGATTCCTAAAGATTTTTCTGAGGCCAATCAGTCAATGGAGACAACATCAGTTAAATCGATTCCTAAAGATTTTTCTGAGGCTAATTCAGTCAAAGGAGACAAATTCAGTCAATGGAGACAAAACCAGTTAAATCGATTCCTAAAGATTTTTCTGAGGCCAATTCAGTCAATGGAGACAAAATCAGTTAAATCGATTCCTAAAGATTTTTCTGAGGCCAACCCGTCAAAGGAGACAAAACCAGTTAAATCGATTCCTAAAGATTTTTCTGAGGCCAACCCGTCAAAGGAGACAAAACCAGTTAAATCGATTCCTAAAGATTTTTCTGAGGCCAACCCGTCAAAGGAGACAAAACCAGTTAAATTGATTCCTAAAGATTTTTATGAGGCCAACCCGTCAAAGGAGACAAAACCAGTTAAATTGATTCCTAAAGATTTTTCTGAGGCCAAGCCAGTCAAAGGAGACAGAACCAGTTAAATCGATTCCTAAAGATTTTTCTGAGGCCAACGCAGTCAAAAGAGACAAAACCAGTTAAATCGATTCCTAAAGATTTTTCTGATGTGAACGCAGTCAAAGGAGACAAAACCAGTTAAATCGATTCCTAAAGATTTTTCTGATGCGAACGCAGTCAAAGGAGACAAAACCAGTTAAATCGATTCCTAAAGATTTTTCTGATGTGAACGCAGTCAAAGGAGACAAAATCAGTTAAATCGATTCCTAAAGATTTTTCTGATGCGAACGTAGTCAAAAGAGACAAAACCCCCTCAAGTCCAGTTAAATCGATTCCTAAAGATTTTTCTGATACCAATCCAGTCAAAGAAGACAAGACCACCTACCAACAATCTCCATATGGCATCTGTAAGCCCATTCCCGACATCACAATGCTGATACCAATTCATGCGAGTGCAAATTTCTGGGCACTTTAGTGTTCAATCATCTTCCACCTTCGGATCACGAAAGGCCTGAAAGCCAATCTATATCCTCAGGTTTAAGAAAATTGAACAGGGGAAGTTGTTGTACCCCAAAATTTTCCCTCCCATATTTCTCAAGACATTTCAAGAATAATCTCCAAGTTGCTCAAGATGGCTCAAAAGTTGGACAGTCAAATCACCTCCTAAGGCAGTCAACCTCAAATTAGGGTTTTGTGTTGCATCAAGGTCCTTACATCCAAATGATCTCAAGTGATCCTCAATGTCCTAAGATGTTCTCAAGTGCATCCATTTCAAATTTCAAGCCTTGCAGAGGAAGTTTGGTCAGTCAATTGCTCAAGAGGCCCAAAAATCGACTGTGCTAGGGCAAAAGTCAACTGTGACCTACAAATAGTCAAACCTCAAGATTTTTTGTCAACATTCTCATTTTGAAGTATAATTCATCATTTTATCAAGGTTTGATCATGATTCATAAAGGATTGTTCAAAATTCATCAAGATTCAAAAGTTGCTAAATTAGGGTTTTGTAGGAAAAGTCAACTCAACTTTGACCAAGCATAACATTCTCATACTTTATGAGAAATGACCCATCCAAAGCTCATTTTGAAGAGGATGCAATTTCCTACAATCCATATTCACACTCCAAGATCAAGAAATACACTAACAAGAAGTTACAAATTTGGATATTATAGGTCATTTTTGGAAGTCAACAAAAACACCTTTTTTTCCAAAGCTTATAACTTGATCATGGAATATCAAAATGAGATGAGATCAAAAGGGTTGGTTAGAGGACATCTCAAGGTTTCTAAAACATCCAAGAACACCTCCAAAAGTTCAAAATTGAAGAAGTCATGCATTGTTGAAGTTGGGCATTTTTCCAAAATTGCCAAAAGTCAACTATCCCCAAAACTTCAAATTTTGTCAAATGGGCCCACTTTTTTCCACTTGATTTGGACTTGCCACATAACACACGTGTCCTAGATTCAGCCATGAGCCCATATTTCATTTTTATTATTTAATTTGATTTTTAATTGTATTTATTCATTTTAAATCAAATAAATTCATAGAAAATCCAAATAATTAATAACTCTTGATTTTTTGATTGTTTTAGGCTTTGTTTACAGCTAGAACCACCATCAAATTCGTATCAAGACTAATCATGTGCAAAAGATTGAATCAAATAAAATTTGGAAGGTTTAATAATGGAGAATCATCAAATATGGCATTTTTTTTCAAATCTTGATCATGGTCTTAAAACACAACATTATGAGAGAGATTCTTTCCATGCTTTCTTGTCTCCTCATTCCCCTATATAAATATAGAGCCATACAAGCTTGAAAAAAAATGAAAATCCTCTCTAAAAAGCTCTCAAAAAGCTCTTCAAAAAGTTCTCTAAAAGCTCTTCAAAAAGCTCTCAAGAAATCAAAGAATTGGTGCAAGTCATATCTCGAGGTTCCGGCCTCTCGCAATTGACATCAAGCCTCAAACCATCCTCTTGAAGTACTCATGAGTCTTACAAGGCCCAAGAGTAATCCATCACACGCCTAGCATGCCCACCGGTTTGGTAAAATTTTAAATTTCGAATCTCTAATTTTAATCACATTTTATGGTATGCTAACGTTTGTTTGAGTTTATATAGAACAGTTATGGATGGTTGAATCATAGGTTCCACGCAAGAATCAAAAAACACCATAGTTAGAGCATGAAGCTTTCGAAGATTCGAGCTCAAGAATGCTTTCTGCACCCTCCAAAAAAAGGCCCAATTTCTCTACTTTCTCATATTTTATTTATTTAGTTTAATTATTTTATTTTTACTTAATTAATTTACTAACCCATAACAAACTTTCTTTTTATAAAAAAATCACAAAAATATCATTTTGTCCAATTAAAATTAAAAACTTTATTTTTCTTTAATAAATTCCGATTAATTAATTAGGTTTCTAATTCTAGGAAACTTTAATTTCTTTTTGTAAATAAATAAAACTAATTAGAATTTAATAGGTTTAATCACTAATTTAACCATTCCATTTTCTTTCTTTAAATAACCAAAAATCCAAAAATAACCTTTTTTTTCCATTTAATTAATTAATTTAATTTAATGTAGTGATTAATTTAGATTTATTTCTTTCTTAAAATATTAAAAAATAACCACAAAACATTTTCTTTATCAAATTAAATTCTAACTTTTATTTTTGTTAATAAACATTAATTAATTGATTTAGAATTTTAATTAGAATAACTTTCACATTTTTGTAAATAATTAAAATTCAATTAGAATTAATCTAGGTTTTAATTACTAACATTAATTTTGATTTCTTTCTTAAAATACCAAAAGACCAAAAATAATTTATTTTTATTCATCAATTTAATTAATTTAATTTAGTAATTAATTTAGGCTTTAATTAGACAATAACTTTAATATATTTTTGTAAATAATAAAATTAATTTAGACATAATTAGGATTTATTAACATTGATCAATTTTATTTTCTTTCTTTAAATATCAAAAAACCCAAAAATATTTATTTTCATTAATTAATTAATTTAATCTAGTTTAATAATTAACTTAGATAATTTATTTCTTACAATTCAAAAACAAACAAAAAAATCTTCTCTTTAACAAAAAGGGTCAAAACCCTAGAAAATGCGCCGATTTAATTTTCTCGCACGCGATCCATATTGATTTCATATTGATGTAATTGTTTCCGGTATGTAATAGCTTTAAATAGGACTTTATTTTATCGCTTTATTTTACTTTCCGCATTTAAATTTCAAGGGTTGTTTTTGGCGATGTAAATACCCGACGCCTTGTAATAGTTTAGATTTAATTTCCGCAATTTAAATTCCGCAAAATATTAATTGTTAGATGTTTGATAATAGGGAATGCATGGCAAGATCAAATGTATGAACTTAAAATCAACATAGCTCACCCATGACATGTACAAAGATAATATAACCGAAATAACACACTCGCACATGCGCACTCTTAGGGTACACCTCACTTGGTTGCCTTCGAACGTGGTCATTGAGTATAAGAAGTTTTAGAGGTCGCCCTCTTGTCCAAAGATCATAAGTTGCCTTGAAACGATTGCCTCGAAAAAATGATCTAAGACATTAGGGTTACCGCTAAGGCGTCCTAACATTGCTTTAGTGACCACACGTCCCTTAATTGAATTGACCCTTAAAACTCCAACGGCGATGCTACCTACTCCTTAATAGTGGGATAGCGTTGTCTAAAGGAAATTTGTACAGATTAATTCCTTTTTTTTCCGAGTAGGTAGATGGTTCTTAAGTACTTGCTCTTTTTAAAACAAAACAAAACTTTTTGCACTTACACCTTTCAAACAAAAACTTTTTTCAAACCCGCAAATACAAAGAAAAAGCAAATTTTGAAAACACATTGAGCAAGTACCTAAGAGCCCGTGGATAAACACAGATAGAAAGGGTGCTAACACCTTCCCTTTCTATAATCTACCTCCCGGACCCGAGAAACATCTCGAAAAAGGAATTTTTCTGTGCTTTTTTACTTTCCTTGTCGGATAAAATAAAAGACGGTGGCGACTCTTGCTTACCGCGACATTTTGCAAAAACAAACGCAAAACGCAAACCAGCATTCCAAAACAGTCAGTTCTCTTCCCACCGTATCACAGTAGAGATCTAGCCAGAAGGGTGAAACCCCCTCTATCTGAAAGGGAGTTGGTGGACATGTTCCTGGGAACTCTATCAGGCCCTTTCTTCAATCATCTGACTGGGAGTTCTTCTGCAGGGTTAACTAAATTGATTTTAACCGGCGAAAGGGTGGAAGCTGGTATAAGAAGTGGGAAAATTCAGAAGGACGTGTCTGCCTCTATAGTTGTGAAAAAGCCCTTCACTGGAAGAAAGGAAGTATATACTGTGTATTCATAGAAGAATCGGGGAAGAACTGAGCGCCGACCAACGGTGGGGCTGTTATGATTCCGAAGCCTGCATCAGACCAGCCGAGAAATAATCAGTAAAGGGTAGAAAGGCCAGTCTGGAAATTCACCAAGATTAACATGACTCCAGCCCAAGTTCTACCACATCTTCTGTAATTGAACCTAGCGACTTTAAAAGAGGCCCCGAAGAATCCCAATACTGCTTCTCCACATTACCATCCCAATGCCAGATGCGCGTACCATTTTGAAAGTCCAGGGCACGACACCAACAACTGTTGGGCTATGAAGAACAAAATTCAAGACCTGATAGATGCGAAGGAAGTTGAGTTTGAAGTGCTTGAGAAACCGAATGTTATTTCCGCTCCGATGCCTAAGCATGGTCACAATGCCAACTGTGATCGGTGGATCTGGAACTCACTGTTTAATGCTGGTTCGCGAAATGTCGCGGAAGCAAGAGTCGCCACTGTCTTTTATTTTCTCCAAATGGAAAGGACAAAAGCACAGAAAAATTCCTTATAGAGATTGCTCTCGGTTCGGGAGGTAGATTTATAGAAATGGAAGGTGTTAGCACCCTTTCTATCCATGGTTATCCATGGGCTCTTAGATACTTGCTCATTTGTGTTTTCAAAATTGTTTGTTTGCTTTTCAACTGTGGGTTTAAAAAAAGTTTCTTTGAAAATTTCAGTTCGACTCTTGTATCAGTCCTCAAGAGTGTTTGAAAAATTTGCTTTTGAAAGCTTTTTGAAAAGGTTTCGGTGTGAAAAGAAGTTTTTGATTTGTTTTTGAATAGAGCAAGTATCCATGAGTCATCTACCTACCCTAAGGAATTCGTCTGTGTAAATGTCCTTAAGATAGTGCCATCCCACCATTGAGAGGTAGGTAGCACCATCATTGGAGGTGTTCGGGTCAGTTCGAGGGTTCGGGACATTGTGGTCACCAGAGCAATAGGAAGACACCTTAGAAGCTACCCTTATGCCATTGATCTTTTTATTCCGAGGCAACCATTCCGAGGCAACTTGTTTCGAGGAAACTAGATCAATGGAACACAAGGACTCACTAAGACGTCCTATACTCGACGACCACGTTTCGAGGGGCAAGGCAACAATGTGATCACCGAGCAATAGTAGGACACCTTAGAAGCTACCCTCATGCCATGTTCATGGACATAAGGACTTACTAAAACGTCCTTTACTCGACGACCACCTTTCGAAGGGCAAGGCAACGGTGAGGCGTACCCTAAGGGTGGTGTGTGGTTTGTGTGTCGTTTTCAGTTATATTTGTCTTGTTCATGCATTTGTGATCTACGCTTGTTTTTATTTTTTGGCATTCATTCTTTCATGCAAGTTATTAACGGTTAAAAGATGCGGAATTAAAAGTCCTACGCTATTACAAAGGCGCGGGTCTACATCGCCAAATAAATCCAAGACCCGATTTGAAATAAATAAAATGCGGAAAAATAAATGTCCTAATTAATCTATTACAAAGCTTTGGGATAAATACATGAAATTCACAAAAAGAAATAAAAGTAAAATGCGAGAAGAATTAAAGTCGGGAATGCGAGGGCGTTGGACCCTTTTAAGGAAATTAAATTGGAATTAATGAAATTAATTAAGTTAAATAAGGAAAAAGACTTATTTTTTGATATTTTTTGTATTTTATGAAATTAAGGAAATTAATGGAATTAAAAACCCTAATTCTAAACTATTTTTAATTTATTAAAAAGTTTAAGTTGTAACCTAATTTACATTTAATTATTTACATGACAATTTTATTTAGAAAAATAATTAATTATTAAATATGGTAAAAGAAAAGAAAAAGAATAAAGGCATTAAAACCCTAATCTCTATATTTTTTAATTTATTTAAGAAAAGAAGTTAAAGTTAAAACCCTAATTTAAAACTAAATTAATTATCCAATTTATTTACAACAAAAATATTAATACATTAAATAATAAATAAATATATTTTTTATTGTTTTATGATTTTCTGATTTTTTTTATATTTTATGAAAATTAATTTTGATGAATTAATTAAAATAAACAAATGAATAGAAAAATAAGAAGAAAGAAAAGAATATGCAAACCAATGGGGGGGTTGACCCCAATTTTGGAGGTAAAGTGAGTAATCAGGCCCATTACATTGAGGCCTCTTTTGACTTTTCTGACCATGTGCACACGCGTTGACTGGGGTGTTCCCTGGACCTTGATTTTTGACCTTCAGATTTGTCTCCTGGGCCATGTGGCAAGCTTGGATAGTGGATGTATGGTGAACCCCTGGAAGGCACGCTGCGTAGGAACATGGAAAACAAAATAATATTGAGAAGGGAGGGGACCTGGGAATCGAACCCAGGTCCCAACGCTTACCGTGCCAATGCTTTGCCAGCTGCGCTGCTTATACTCTTTGTTATTAATATGGGACACGAATAATATAAGGGAAACATGCAATTATTCTGGAATCAACACAAAAACGCGCCAACGATTTGAACGCACCAATCACATTACTCCACGCCTCATCTTCTTCAATGGCTGTTTGTTCTACCTGAAAAAATAATGCTAGATAGCGGGGGTTTTAAACCCCCACAATCTGAAATACAAAAAAATAGCGAATAGGAATTAAACAAATATAAAAAAGGCGCGATGGATGTTTTAGATTCCTTGGAACGTCACGATTTCAATGGTATAAGTCTCATGGTCTGATTTTACCCTATGTAAAAGTCCCCAATTTAGGAGCTTCGAAAACCTAGAAAGCTTCCATGGTAGATTCATGTATAGGGCACGAAAACTCAATTGAATGGCATGGTTAGCTTCAGAATGATTAGACTAGTACAAATCAAGCGTTAGAAATCAAAAATATGGCATGAATTATGAAACACGATTATGCAAAAAGTTTGAGAAAGCTTGACTTCTATATACCAATTCTTGATGCGTGGGGACTGGAAAAGGATTCAGTTAGGTTCCTTGATGCCTTGGCAAGCTAATGGTATGATTATTTCGCTTTGAATTGCACTCTATGTGGGTTTTCAGTTTTCAACTTTTTCACAAAAAATGCAAAAAGTGTATTTGATTTCAGGCGCAGCTCCAAGGTGTTTTTCATTAGGGTTAAGTTCTGACTTATATGAGGGATGAATTAGGGTAACAAAACAAGCCTAATATCCAAGGAATCAATGCTTTTGAATTTTGTGATCTTCCATGATTTTTCCAATCTTTTCTTCATGCCAAATATGCCAATCATTGGAGATTCTTTCCATATTAGATATGCACGAAATCTTGAGGTTATGTTAGACCTATTAGCTGCATAAAAAGATTCAAACACATTTGTTTAGTATTTTTGTCATATTTTATTTAATTAAATGAATTAATGGTGATAAAAATTCAAATAAATAATAAAAAATGATGAAATAAATCCCCTTTGGGTCAAATGGTCGTGCATAGCCTTTGGATAATGATTCTTGGAAGAAAATGTGGCCCATTAGCAATTTTGAGGCATTTGAAGCAAAGTTGACTTTTCAAAATTCCCAAACATTTCCCAACTTCCACAAGGCATATCTTGCTCAATTTTTAAGCTTTGATCATGTTCTTGGACATTTTGGAAAGGTCTTGAAGTCCTATAACCAATGCCTTTGGTCCCATGTCATTTTGATTTACCAATCTCACGTTATGGTCTTTGACCTAAAGTCCCTTTTTGTTGACTTTTGAAAATGACCTATAATGTTGAAATTGATAACTTTTTGTGAGAGCATTTCTTGGAATTGAAGTGTGAAGAGGAGTTGTAGGAAATGTCTTTATATTCAAAATGAGCTTTGGATGGAATTTGTCTGATGAACCATGTGGAAGTTATGCCTTGGTCAAGTTACAATTGACTTTTTCAACTGTCCAAATATGGAAACTTTTGCATCTTGAGATTTTTTGAGCCATGCTTTGAAAATCATGATCAAGAATTGATCAAATGATGTTTGTGGCTTAAAAATAAGATGTTGACCAAAAATTTGAACTTTTGACTGTCAAATGACCATTTTGCCCCTGCAGTTGACTGTAGGGCAATTAGGGTTTCTGACTGTGCAATTTTGTGCTGTAAGTCTTGAAACTTGGCATATGGATGCTTGACCATGTTTGTTGGCATATGGGACTTGATTGGACCCTTGGAAACTTCAATTTCTTTGTCAGAACCAAAACCCTAATTTTTGACTGTTAGGAGGCCTTTGAACTGTGTAACCCTTGGGGAGATTTTGAAGCATGTTCTTTGCAAATCTTGAAGAATATGGGAGGGCAAATTTTGGGGTACAACACCAACGCTATCGAAGAAGATTTGTTTGTTGCTACCGTGGATGAACTGTTAACTCCGCTCCCGATTATTAAGTTGAATTTGTTGAAAGCTGGTATATTCCCATGTTGTGACAAAGACTGCCATGTTGCCTATCCTCATCATTTGACTGCCCTCTGTTGAAAAAAGGTATCCAACGACTAATGGATAACCAAGAAATTCTATTTGAGAATGCTCCTATTTCACCTGTTCCAGTTAAAGAAGTGTCAATTATAACCATCTACGTCAATCCTTCCAGGGTCCCTAAAAGACCCGTTAGGATTACACCTGCTCCAAAGACTACTCCATGAAACTATGGTGGAGAAATCTACTACCATGGTATTAAACAGGATGAACTGACTGCCGAAGAAGAGAGCTCCGAAGAGGATAATTCTGACATTAGCAATATTTTCAGAACTAGAAAGATTACCCGTGGTGGTAGAATCTTCTCTCCAGAGATTGCTCCTCCAAGGGCAGTCTCTGGACCCGTGGCCGTTCCGAAGATTACCTCTGTACCAGTGATTATACCTGCAAGCGTACTTATCGACAAAGACAACACAATTCTTATCCCCACTTCCACTGCTGAGAATAAAGGAAAGAACGTTCAAGAAGAGCCTGTCCGGACGAAGGCTCAATCACTAGCTATTCCTGAAACATCCAAGAAGGAGATGGAAGAAATCCTGAGGATAATAAAAAAGAGTGATTATGATGTGGTTGAACAGTTGGGGCAAACCCCTTCCAAGATCTCTATGCTAGACCTGCTGCTGTGCTCTGAAGCACATTCCAAAGCTCTGGTAAAATTTCTGAAGACAACTCATGTGCCACAAGAGACGTCTGCTGACTAGTTCCAAGACTGTGTGGCCAGTTTGACAACTGATAATAGATTGGGTTTCTCCGATGCTGATTTGACACCCAGAGGGAGAAAACACAACGAGGCACTACATGTCTCAGTGGAGTGTAGAGGAACAACCCTAGACCATGTCTTGGTTGATACTGGATCATCTTTGAACGTCTTACCAAAAAAAGCCCTTGACAGATTGGATTGCAAGGGGCTGACTTTAAAACCCAGTAATATAGTGGTGAGAGCTTTTGATGGTTCGAAGAGGATGGTCCACGGGGAGGTGGAAATCCCAATAAAGGTGGGAACTCAGGTTTTCAACTCAACCTTCTATGTGATGGTCATTCGTCCTTCTTATTTCTGTCTGTTAGGACGCCCCTGGATCCACAATGTCGGTGTTGTCACCTCCATATTACATCAGATGCTAAAATACCAAGTCCAAGGAAAGATCATAACTGTCCATGGGGAGGAGGAGTATATGATTAGTCATCTGAATTCTTTCCGATATGTGGAGTTAGATGGCGAGTTCATTGAAACCCCTTTCCAACATTTTGAAGAAGTCTCTCCAGAAGTAGCGGCGACCAAGGCGTTATCCTCGATTCCTAAAATCACAAGACCTCCGCTTAGGATGTCATCTCTAAAGGATGCAAAGGAAGTAGTGGAAGAAGGAGGATGCACCATCTAGGGGCAGCTTTCGGACATTCCGTACAAATCAGACAAGTTTGGCTTGGGGTTTACTTCAACTGGTCAGAAGGCTGTGCGCCGTGCCCGTGCTGGGGGGCCACCTGTGAAAATTAGCAACCAAAGCGTCAATGCAGTAGAAGACAATGAAGAGGATGGAAACTTGGAAGATTGGATATTTCCTACTGTCAGTAGAGGACTTCGCAACTGGGAAGCCAGAGACTTCATCCCAATAACTTTCATCTCTCAATAATTTATCTTTTACATTTCTGTTGGACTTGTAATATTCACGAACAATTTGCACTTTAAAAACCTTGTGTCTTACCCGAGGCACAATGGTCCATTTGTAAGGGTTTTTATTTCATCTTCATATGACATTCAATGAATCATGGACGCTTTTTCACATATAAACCTTTTGTGCTCATTGTCTTTCATTCTATTGTTTTAAGATGGCTATACTCTTACACACACCCACACTCTCAAATGCAGGTACCCTTCCATTCTGGATCCCATGGGTAACGATATTGCTATAGCCTTCATTGACTCTGAAGATCTGATCTACCAAGCCGAATACGAAGGTGAGGAAGATTGTGAGGTGCCAGGGGAATTGGCCAGACTACTACAGCAAGAGGAAAGAGTTATTCAGCTTCATGAGGAGCTGTTGGATACAATCAATTTGGGTACCGAGGAAGATAAAAAGGAAATTAAAGTGGGTGACAATCTAGAGCCGAGTGTCAAGGAGCGCCTAATTAAGTTATTGCATGATTATATTGAGATCTTTGCCTGGTCATACAAAGACATGTCAGGACTCGATACAGACATTGTGGTACATCGTCTACCCACAAGAGAAGACTGTCCACCAATGAAACAAAAAGTCCGCCGCATGAGACCTGACATGTCAGAGAAGATCAAAGCAGAAGTTATGAAACAGTTCAATACTGGATTCCTGGCTGTTACTTCCTATCTTCAATGGGTTGCTAACATTGTTCCCGTGCCTAAAAAGGAAGGCAAAGTGAGAATGTGCGTGGATTATAGAGATTTAAACAGGGCCAGCCCTAAAGATGATTTTCCACTTCCACACATCGACATCTTGGTTGACAATACAGCCCAACACAAAGTATTTTCTTTCATGGACGGATTCTCAAGCTATAACCAGATTAAAATGGCACCTGAGGACATGGAGAAAACTACATTTTTCACACAGTGGGGTATGTTCTGCTACAAAGTGATGCCATTCAGACTGAAGAATGCCGAGGCAACCTATCAACGCGCCATGGTAGCTTTGTTTCATGATATGATACATCATGAGATAGAGGTCTACGTAGATGACATGATAGCCCGATCACAGACTGAAGAAGAACACCTTGATCACTTGCAAAAGCTGTTTGTCAGATTGAAGGAGTACAAGTTAATATTGAATCCAAACAAGTGCACATTCGGAGTCCGGTCCGGTAAACTCTTAGGTTTCATTGTCAGCAACAAAGGCATCGAGGTTGATCCTGCCAAGGTTAAAGCGATACAAGAAATGCCTGCTCCTCGCACTGAGAAGGAAGTTAGAGGTTTTTTGGGACGCCTAAACTATATTGCCAGATTCATTTCTCACCTAACGTCTACTTGTGAACCAGTCTTCAAACTATTGAAGAAAGATCAAGTAGTCAGATGGAATGATGAATGTCAGTTTGCTTTCGATAAAATCAAGGAGTATTTACTAGAGCCTCCTGTATTGATGCCACCAGTCGAGGGAAGACCACTAATCATGTATCTGACCGTCTTAGAGAATTCAATAGGGTGCGTACTGGGGAAGCATGACGAGTCTGGCCGAAAAGAGCACGCTATTTACTACCTGAGCAAAAAGTTTATCGACTATGAAACCATATATTCACTGCTCGAGAAAACTTGCTGCACTCTGGTATGGGCTGCTCGCCGGCTAAGACAGTATATGCTGACTCATACCACTTTGCTGATATCTAAGATGGATCCGATAAAGTACATCTTTGAGAAGCCTGCTCTGTCTAAGAGGATAGCTAGATGGTAGATGATCCTAACAGAATATGACATACAATACACGACCCAAAAATCTATAAAAGGCAGCGTACTAGCTGATCATTTGGCTCATCAAGTTGTAGAAGATTATCGGTCCATGAAGTTTGACTTCCCTGACGAAGACATCATCACAGTAGACAACTGTGAAGAGATCAGACCATATGATGGACCTGGACAAGTATCCCGATGGACCCTGTTCTTTGACGGGCATCCAATGCACTTGGTAACGGTATCGGCGCTGTGCTCATATCTCCGGAAGGATGCCATACTCCTTTTATGGACAGACTTTGCTTCAAATGTACGAACAACATGGCAGAATACGAAGCATGCATCTTTGGTCTCAAGGCTGCCATAGACTTGGGAATCAAATATTTAGATGTGTTTAGGGATTCAGCTTTGGTCATCAGTCAGATTAAAGGAGAGTGGGACACTAAACATCCAAACCTTAATTGGGATAACGAGGCTCCCCAGATCACCATTGAACGAATGGACGAACCGGCACACTGTCACGAGATTAATACCGAAGAAGTAGTGGACCAACCTTGGTTTCATGAAGTCAAAAGGTATCTCGAGACTCAAGAATATCCAGAAGGAGCTTCAATCAATGATAAAAAGTTTCTAAGGAGATTCTCTGCTAAGTTCTTCCTAAGTAATGGCATCCTGTACAAACGTAATCATGATTCTATTCTGCTCCGTTGTGTGGACAAAATTGAAGCTGAAAAGATCATGGCTGAATTGCATGAAGGTACCTTTGGCACTCACTCTAGTGGGCATACGATGGAGAAGAAAATCCTACGGGCAGACTATTACTGGTCTACCATGGAAGCAGACTACTATCAACACTCCTGGACCTGTCATAAGTGTCAAATCTATGCAGACAAGGTGCACGTGCCTCCGGTTCCTCTAAATGTCTTAACAGCTCCCTGGCCTTTCGCTATGTGTGGAATCGATATGATTGGGGAGATCAAGCCGACAGCCTCCAATGGACACCGTTTCATTCTAGTGTCCATTGATTATTTCACCAAGTGGGTCGAAGCAGCTTCCTTCGCATCTGTTACTAAGAATGTTGTTGACCGCTTCATCAAGCAGAATCTCATTTACCGGTACGGTATCCCAGAAAGGATCATCACTGATAACGGTACAAACCTTAACAATACTATGATCAACGCTTTGTGCGAGCAGTTCAAGATTCAACATCATAATTCATTCCCCTACCGGCCAAAGATGAATGGTGCAGTCGAAGATGCTAATAAAAATATTAAAAAGATCATACAGAAGATGACAGTAACCTACAAGGACTGGCATGAAATGCTACCGTTTTCTTTCCACGGGTACAGTACCACAGCTCGCACATCAACTGGGGCAACACCCTATTCTTTGGTTTATAGCATGGAGGCTGTCTTGCCTATCGAGGTTCAAATCCCCTCTTTGAGAATCATGAAAGATGCAGGTTTGAGTGAAGACGATTGGATCCAGACCCGACTCGATCAACTAAACTTAATTGACGAAAAAAGACTTATTGTCGTTTGCCACGGTCAGACGTATCAAAAACGGATGATCAAGGCTTTCAACAAGAAAGTCAGCCGCCAGATATATCAAGTTGGAGATCTAGTGATCAAGCGCATCATCTTTCCACAAAGTGATCCCAGGGGCAAATGGACTCCTACCTATGAAGGACCATTTGTAATCAAGAGCATCTTTTCTGGTGGGGCAATGATCTTAACCACCATGGACGGTGACGACCTGCCACACCCTGTGAATGCAGACATAGTCAAAAGATACTACGCATAAGAGACCCGCTAGGTTGACACACCTAGACAAAACAAGGGCATCCCGGCGAACCAAAAAGGTTCGGGCAAAAATTAGGGATAAAATAAAAAAATCTGTACACCCGGCAAGTTGAAAACCCGAAAGGGCAACTTGGGAAAAAAAGGGTTTCCCGGTGGACTGAAAACCCGAAAGGGCGGTCCAGGAAAAAGTTAGGGAATTAAAGCGTATGACTATGTTTCGTCGGATCACTTTGAGGACAACTTCAATCTCTTCACTAACAAACTCGGAGCTTCTGATCAACTCAATCATCTTTGGACGAAGCAACAAATGGATAAGATATTCAGAGATATGAAGGCTATAGCAGAATGGGAACCCCATGGGATTATCACATATAGCTATCTTTCTTTGTATAAATTTTTCTTACTTTTATGACACCATCCTCTTACTAGGATGTCTGTCTCCTTTGTACAAAATACTTATTCAAAGTTAATACAAAGATATCTCTTTCAAAGTACAGAAAACTATTTGCCTTTTTCTTTACACTTGTGTTTTTATTTGCAAAAACGTCCAATGATTCATTAATGAACATATGCATTTGAACATAATTACTGTTTACAAATAAAAAAAATGGAAAAGAACAAATTATTGACAGGTTGAAAGAATAGGAAAACGTCTTTAGGCTATTCCGTGAGCAATCCCTACAGTACATCATTAAGATCCCCAGCGGAGCTGAAATTTCAAACTATTGATCCCCAGCGGAGCTGAAACTTCAAAACTATTAATCCCCAGCGGAAACCATTCAGTTTCTCCAAATTCCCCAGCAAGTTGTCTTGAAGCCTGAAAATCAACCAGATAACAGTTAACTTTTGTTTCTCCCCAACCTAGTATAATTCCCCAGTAGAGTGGCAGACGACCGAAACTCCCAAACTTTTTCCAAACAGGAATAAGTTTTCTTCCCCACAGAGTTTTTTTTAATCCCCAGTAGAAGTCATAAAAATTCTCTAGATTCCCCAAGCAGATTACTCAAGCAGTATACGGCATTGCTCTCACAATAGGATACTTCAACTTCAAGATATGAAGAATTAACAAATCCTCAGCAATCAAGGATTTATTTTCCTCAGCAATACAGCAAATCAGCTTACATGCGCATACATTACATCCATGTATCATAAACATTGATAAAACACATATATTGCATCATACATTTCATGCAACATAACTTTGTGGTTCAGCTAACACTTTACCCTTTTCAGGATAAGATTAACAGCTATCGTTTAACAATATGCAATCATGATACAGTTCAGATACACTCCAGACGCGGATGCCATTCTGTTACTCATTCAGACTTCAAAATTCAGATACAGTTCAGATAAGCTCCAGACACGGATGCCATCCTGGCACTTATTCAATTTTCAAGGTCATGATACAGTTCAGATACGCTCCATACATGGAATCCATTCTATTACTCATTCAGATCTAACTTCAAGATACAGTTCAGATACGCTCCAGATATGGATGACATTCTGATACTCATTCAGTTTTCAAATTCAGATACAGTTCAGATACACTCCAGACACGGAAGTCATTCTGTTACTCATTCAGATTCAACTTTCAGATACAGTTCAGATACACTCCAGACACGGATGCTATTCTGTTACTCATTCAGATTTAAGCTCAGATACAGTTCAGATACGCTCCAGACAGGGATGCCATCCTGATACTCATTCAGATTCAGATATCAGATACAGTACAGATACGCTCCAGACGCGGATGCTATTCTGTTTCTCATTCAGATTTCAATTCTCTAGATACAGCTCAGACACGTTCCCGACGCGGACACCATTCTGGTACTTATTCTTCTGACTTAAAACTTACAATTCAACAAACACTCTCGGATGGCATCTTAAAGCCCATATCCAACAAGATTATATCACCTCTCCAAATGGCATCTTTAAGCCCATTCCCTCAACTACACTTTGACGAGTGCAAATTTATGGACACTCTAGTGTCCAATCATCTTTTACCTTCGAGTCACGAACGGCAAAGCTCGCCAATCTAACTCTTCAGGTTCAAGAAGATTGAACAGGGGAAGCTGTTGTACCCCAAAATTTTCCCTCTCATTTATCAAGATTTTTCTCACAAGACTTCTTTGACTCAAGACAAGATTAGGGTTTGGTCAGCTTAAGACATCTCATCTTGCACTGATAACCCAAAATTAGGGTTTGAGTTTGCACAAGGATTTTTGGACCATAAATGCTTCATGTGACCTTCATACATCATTTTGGACCCCTAAGATTGTTCATGCTAAGTTTCAAGCCTTGAACCACATTTTTGATCAGTCAATTGGACAGTTGACTTAAAAATCAACTATATTGGGGAAAAAGTCAACCATGGCCAATTTACAGGCAAACTTCATAATTTTTGATCCACATCAACATTTTAGACTCATATGTACCATTTCATCAAGTTTGGATCATAACTCCTCAAGAAATTTGATCAAATCATCAAAAGGGCAAAATGGTCAAAATTAGGGTTTTGACTGAGAAAGGGCAATTTCTGATTTTTAACTTAGCCAATGACCAATTGAGTTCAAACATGATTTCAAGGGTTCAATGGCATCATCTTGACCTAATTATATGTTTCAAAAGATCTCAAGTTCATTGGATTGACATATGAAATTTACAGTCAACTGATCAAAAGTCAACTATGCACTGAAAAGTCAAACTTTGACTTTTTGGTCAAAATCAAGTGCCAATGGTCATAATTCATCAAGATATGTCAAAATATGAAACTTGTTCACCAAGAAAACCAAATTTGAAAATTAGGGTTTTAATTTGAAAATTTTCATAACTTAGAATTTTTCTAAGTATAAAAATTTTCTTATTTTTTCTCAACTTTTCACCACTTTTTCACCATGATGCATTTTGATTCAAGAAAAACTTCCAAAATGAAAGTTGTAGTCCTCCATGAAATCTACAACTTTTCTTCACAAACTTTGCCCTAAAGATGCTTGGATCTCAAGTTATAAATTTGTGAATATAGGGCCATGAACTAAATAACTTAGTGAAAATTTGCCCTAATTTAGGCAGGTTTTGGACCCAACTTCATGGACATTTTTCACCTAGTTCCAAGAGGTATCTCAAAATGAATTTCAAAGATGGATTATAGAGAACATTGCAAGCTTTCCAAAATGTCCAAGAACTCTCCAAGATCATTTTTGAGTAGGGAGAATCGAAGAGAGGAAGTTGGTATTTTCTCACTTTTGTTCAAGCCATTTTCACATAGAATCAAGTTGCAAATCAAACCTATGCTGGTTATATCTTGCTTTACAGGTCCTAAGCTTGCTATACACTCCATAATTAAATGCATACTCAGAATCTAAAGCCTTTATCTTTGCTTTTGAAGCTTTGCACAAGATGTATTTCCATTTTGGGCAAAAAGGTTACAATGCCATTTTCATAAAGATGAACTTTTGCAACTTTGTCAATCTTGAGCATTGAACCTGTCCCCTTGATGCATACAAACCACACAGGTCTCAAGCAAGTTGTACAAGCTCATTTCAGCCCTCAAGCAAGCTGGTACAAGCATGTGGGATTGGTCTTGTCAACTTTACTTCAAGTACAAGAAAATTGGCAAAAGGTCCAAAGCTTGCACTACTAGTAAGGGCTGACTTTGTATCACTTCTATACAAATATACAAACTTGGTACAAGGCATAACACGTTTTGCTTGGACTTGAAACTCTCTAAAACTCAAAAACACCAAAATTCTGCAAAAACACACAGTTTCTGCAAAAGCACGGCCAACTATCATTTGGCTCGTGCGTTTTGTGTTTAATAACTTCAAGCATCTCATACACTTGATACCTAGTCAATCCAAGCCATCACCCTGGTTCTGTAACCCCTATTTCAGTATCTACCATTTTCAATTTGGAAGCTTGCAGTTGGACTTGGTCAGAGAGTTCCAGCCATCCTCAGAGCCAAATAAGCATTGGAATAGGTTCAGGGAAGTTCAAGGAAGCTTAAACAATCACCAGACCTCCATTAAAGTCCCTACATTGTCCTGCACAATTCCAGCTGAAGGAGGTATTTTCTTAAACTCTATCTCTGTATATAGGCAACTTCAAGCCACGATTTGTGAAGGAAAAATGTAGTCCTCATCATAACGAAGCTGTACATATCATTACTTTTCATTTATATTACTTGTGCTAAGAAAATTTGAAGATTGAAAACTCTGAAAAAGTTAGGTCACGAATTAGGGATTCAAAAATTCTCTTTGATCTTTAAGAGTTAGGTTACTTAATTTATATGGTTGGAATCGTGAACTCAAATGTCACATTTTTCATGTTATGAGTTTTTGTTTTTATGCAAGCATAAGCAAGGTACAATTTGAACTGGAAAACGCGCGCATGAAGATGAACCAAGGACAGGGATGAAGTTCTGGGCTTTTTGGCGCCTGGGCCTTTTTGTTTTTGCTATTTGCACCCCCTGACTTGCTATTGCACCCCCTGGCTAACTTTTTATATTTTTGCATTTTTCTTCATATTTTTATATTTAATACTTTTATTTATTTTTCTTAATGATAAAAAAATCCTAAAATTGATTTATTTATTTTCACACTTTTATTTATTTTTTATTATTTTCTCACATGAAAAAATATCTTATTTTGATAAATAGAGTTTATTTTCTTAAATAACTTATAAATATAATTAAAAATATTTAATATTTTTTATTATACATTTTATAATTACAAATACCAATTTTTACACATATTTAATTTTTAATATTTACATATAATATTATTTATTATTTTCTTATACAAAAAATGTACAAAATAATAATATGAAACATTTATTTTCTTTTAATTGAAAATTAGGGTTTCATCCCTCACAAAAAGAATAAATTATTTTTCCTTATTTTTAGGTTTAAATTAAATATTTTTCATACAAAAAAACAAGACATAAAAATCTTTTCTTTTACATACATATTGCATTGCATTTTAAATATTTGTACTTTATTTATTTAAATTCGCGCATATTCGATTTGGTTGTAATAATATATTTAGTTTTATATTTGTGCAAGTCCCCATTCAAACTTGTATTCCACCCTCCCGTAAAAATTGTTGTAATAGTTTAGTTTATTTTATGCAATTTATCGCTTTATATACTATGACTAGTAAATTAGGGTTTGCATGACAAGAACAAAAACAAAGCAAAAATAGAAAACCCTAAATGCAAGACAAAAGCATGAAAATGATACACTTTGCACACAAGCACCCTTAGGGTTTCTCCCACTTGGTTTCCTATAATAAAATGACCATGTTACGCATGCAAAGTATCTTGGCAAAACAAAACAAATACAAGATCATAGCCCCTCGATGACGCTATTCAAAGGTTGCCTAAAACAAAATGATATTGGTCCCTCAAAATGCTAAGATACTTTGCAAATATTGCTAATCATGGTTATACGATGACCCACGTCCGTCTCGTTTACATCCAAAGATAGGGTTGCTTACCAAATCAATGATAAGTCAACAATATCAAAGGAATAAAAATGCACAAGAAAGACATTTGAGTAGGTAGATAGCTTCTAGTTACTTGCTCCATTTTAAAACAATCCTTGCTATTTTCAAAACACACACACATTTCAAAACATCTTACAAAACATTGAAAACATTTTCAAAAGACAAACATCTTTTTATACATTCTTACGAACGAGAATCATTACAAAGATTGCCTAAACAATGGCCTCTTTTACAAAATACTTTCAAAATCACACCAAACACCATTTCAAACAAAACAAAGCAAGTGATCTAAACAAGTAACTAAGAGCCCATGGAAAACCATGGATGAAAAGGGTGCTAGCACCTTCCCTTTTCATAATCTACCCCCCGAACTCAAGAAAACATCTCAAAGGTCTTTCATGTGCTTTTTTACCTTTCCTTTTAGATAAAAGAAAAGTCGGTGACGTCTCTTGCTAACTGTGACATTTGCGAAAAAATGGAAAACCTCAAGTCAGTTCTCCCACTGTATCACACTCGTCGACCATTAATTTCCAACCAACCGCACGGAATAACATAGCAATAGGCAACTATATCTCCTATTACCAGATTCATCAATCGTACAAGACAGTCATACTTAAGATTCCTAAACGACCACAACATGATAACTGACAACTTTGAAGAACAGGTCCAGAACAATCAACACACAACAACTATACCTACGACCAACCCCTACACAATATTCATCAATGGTCCCATTATAAGGTCATAATCCCATCCTTAACTTGGATTGAAGGTCGCTCGACAGCTCCGACTGGAACCTTGCTTCGCTTCTTTTCCTTATTCCTTTGCTCTGCACTTCTCACGACCATTTTCCAACAACTTCCTTATTCCAATTGACCTGATTCTTCATTTAAATACAACCTCACATTATTATTATTCTTAATGGCTTCACGACACACCCCCTGTATTACTACTTCCAACCATTAAAATATGCCCAACATAATTATTCTAGTATGCCACTAATTCTAGCATTATTACTATTATTAATCAACTAATTAATTAACTAGTAATAATCTAGCAACTTATGCCAACAATTCACAACATCTTACAACTTCAACGAATAATTTCAAAAATAATTAATTAAATAATTAATTAATTAACGGGCGTTACAAAGGCTCAAATGGAGGCAATGAGACAAGAGCAACAACGACAAATGGAGATCATGGCAAAGAGGCAGGCTGATATGGAGCAGCAAATGAGACAATTTATACAAAGGTTTGATGGAAAATGTTCGTGGTCAAGAGCCGGAGGATGACGGAAACGAAGATAATTTTGACATTGACAATTATACCAACCAAGATGACCCGTAGAATTATTATTTTTTATTTTGCTTTTAAATTTGAATTTGTGTAACATACTAATTAATTAAACCTATTTAGCATATTAAATTAAGAAATCTTAAATTTATAATTTTAGTTTATTAATTTTATCATATTAAATTTAATATATTGAATTTATCATATATTAAATTTATTAATTTAATTTATTACATATTAAATTTATTAATAAATTTTATTAATCATATAAAAAAATTCAGCAATTTTTTTTTTAAAAACAAACATTAGTGACGTGATTTTCATGTCACAAAGTTGTGACATGTAATTGTAATAAACTAGTGACGTGATTTTCACGTCACAAATTAGTAACGTGAAAATCATGTCGCAACTTATTTTTGTTATATAAAAAATAAAAACTGAATAAAACGCTGGAGTGTTAAATGTAATTAATTAGTGACATGATTTTTATGTTACTAATTTATGACGTGAAAATTACGTGGCAAATAAAGTGATGTTCTGACTTCAAAGCCTGCTTCTACTGTAATTTCAGAATTTCTATGCAAGCATGTTGCGACGTGATTTTCACGTCACAACTTTGTGACATGAAAATCACGTCGCAAAAAATTGGCTACCTGCTCCCCAGCTACGTGATTGTTCACGTCACAAATTAGTTGTTGTGAAATGATTTTTCACGTTGTGACGTGAATTTCACATCGCAAATGAGAGTTTTTTTTTGTAGTGAATGGTTGTTATGTTACAATAACTATGATTAGGAGCTCTGCTTAATTACTTTGATTCAGTGTTTATAATTTTGATCTTTTTTATGTATCAGTGTTTAATTTTGTATCTCAATCTTAGTGTAGTTAAAAGCAATACAAAGTGAGTTTTAGGTCAAATTTCTTGATAGAGAGAAAAACATAAAAACAAATTAATTCAATTCAAATCAGTTTTAACCTAATTTTTATTACAAAATTCAAATTCATTTAACATCCCGTTGGACTATTCTTATGACAGTTATGTGCTGCATTTTTTTCTTCTATATCATGCATGATGCAGTTTGTACGTTTTCGATACTCTTTGGTTTTTAGGTTGAATTTTTTAGATTTAATCTATATTTTAGGAATACATTTTGGATATTAATCTATATTTTAGAAATATCATTTTAGAGAATATTATTATATTTCTTTATATCTTTGTTAGAGGATATTTAGGATTTTATTGTGTGTATAAATAGCCTAGTGAGGTAGCTTAATGTAATTCATTGTAAATCATTATTCCTTATTTTTATAGCTATCATTTAATATATTCTTTTTGCCTTTCATCTCTTCTTTGTGCACCAACAATTGGTATCTAGAGCTCCGATTCGAAATTCACGGGAAAACGGGAAACACGAGAGAACAGTGAAGTGTTGTGCTGGGGATTTGAGAAACACTGCTTTATTGAGTTTCTACGTAAATTGCATAAGGTAGAAGATGAATGGAAATGGCGGCGATGTCCATTCTAAGCTTCCAGTATTTGATGGCAAAAACTGGAATCGTTGGAAGATCCAGAAGCGCGTGTTATTTGGTTCTCAAGATGTGTTAGATCTTCTCACCAATGACTATGATCTGTTAGAAGCAGACGCAACAAAGGAACAAAAGATAACACAAAAGGAGCTAGGGAAGAAATATCAGAAGGCGTTGTTCTACATCCATCAATGTATGGATGCAAATGTGTTTGAGAAGATTGCTGATTCTGAAACAACAAAGGCTGCATGGGACATACTGGTCAGATGTTACAGTGGTGGCGCATCAGTGAAGAAGGTGAAGCTTCAGTCTCTCAGAAAGCAATATGAGAATCTCAACATGAAGGAAAATGAGAAGGTTTCTGAGTACATCTCTAGAGTCATTCTGATCACTAATGA
Source organism: Vicia faba (assembly GCA_948472305.1). NCBI lineage: Eukaryota > Viridiplantae > Streptophyta > Magnoliopsida > Fabales > Fabaceae > Vicia > Vicia faba. The sequence continues at coordinate 1,694,062,157 of OX451737.1, read as the reverse complement.
GATGAAAGCTTGTGGAGAAACTCTTTCTGAACAAATAATCATTGAGAAGATCTTGAGATCTTTAACTTCTCATTTTGATTACATTGTGGTAGCAATTGAATATTCCAAAGATCTGAGCACCATGAGAGTTGAAGAGCTTCAAATTAGTCTAGAGACGCATGAGTTGCGTATGACTACGAGAACTTTTGAGAGGGAAGTAGAGCAGTAAACTCTGAAAGTAACTTCTGGTAAGAAGTATCAGAAGTAGACTTGGTCAGAAGTCAGGAAGAAAACTAAGGGTGGTCAAAGGTCAAAAGCTTCAAACTCTGATAGGCAGAAGAATTTCCATAAGGGAAAGGAAAAGTCTGACAAGAAGAATGTTTAATGTTACTGTTGAAAGAATTTTAGTCACTATGCCAAAGATTGCTGGTCAAACAAAGAAAGGAAGTCAGAAGAAGAAAATATAGCCAGAGGAGAGTCTGATGATGAACTTGTGTGTTGTACCCTAAAATTTTCCCTCTCATTTCTCAAGTAATCTCTCACAAGATCTTCCTTGGTTCAAGACTGCACAAGGGTTGATCAGCTCAAGACACCTCCTCAAGCACTGATAACTGAAAATTAAGGTTTGAGTTTGCACAAGGATAAATGGACTTTTAATTCCCCATATGACTTTCATGGATCATTTTGGACCCTCAAGATTACTCATGTCAAGTTTCAAGTCTTGGATCACATTTTTGCCCAGTCAATTGATCAGTTGACCTAAAAATCAACTATATTGGGGAAAAAGTCAATTATGGTCAATTTACAGTCAAACTTTATAATTTTTTATCCATATCAACATCATGAATTCATATATGTCATTTGATCAAGTTTGGATCACAATTCCTCAAGAAATTTGATCAGATCATCAAAAGGGCAAAATGGTCAAAATTAGGGTTTTGATTGAGAAGGTGCAATTTCTGATTTTTGACCTAGAAAATGACTTGTTGGTTTGAGTCATGATCTCAAGGATTCAAATGCTTAATTTTTACCTAATGTCAAGACTCAAAAAATCTCTCAAGATCAATTGATTGATAGTTGATTTTCAGTCAACTGTACACTGAAAAGTCAAACTTTGACTTTTTGGTCAAAATCAAGTATCAAAGATCACAATTCATCAAAATATGTCAAAATATGAAAATTGTTCATCAAGAAATCAAAAAGTCAAGATTTCATTTTGAAAAGTCAAAATTTCTAAACTTAGAAATTTTTCTAAGTGTTGGAAATTCACATTTTTTTCATAAATTTGAGCCATATTTTCACCATGATGCAAGATGATTCAAAGGAAACTTCCAACATGAAAGTTGTAGATCTCAATGAGATCTAAAACATTGCAGAAAACAACTTTTTCTAGAAATGCATGGATTTCAAGTTATGATTTTGAGAAGACATGTTCATGAAACTTGAAAAACTTAGTGAAATTTTGCCCTAGTTTAGGCAGGATTTTGACCTAACTTCATGGACATTTTTCACATAGTTACAAGATGAATCTTCAAAAATGTCCAACATAGAGGTTGTAGAGGATGTTACAAGCTTTCTAAAATGTCAAAGAAATCATTGATATCATACTTGAGCAAGGAGAATCAAAGGCAAGAAGTTAGGGTTTCATTCTTGAATTACAAGTCATTTCTTGATGAACACATGATTCAATCTCAATGCTAAGATGCATAATATTTGCTTTGAAGGCCTCAAACTTGTTTGTCACTCCATAATTAATATTTTTCACAGCTGCTAGAAGCTTTAATCCAAGCATTCAATGCATTGCCCATGCTTAATACCATTTTGGAAAAGTGGCTTTATGCACAAAGTCCACTATTCTTGAGCCTCTAACTTATTGTTATGAACACACACAACATGTATGCTCAGAAGCAACATGTTTAAAGCTTATAATCCACCCTATAAGCCAGGTACTTGTGCATTAAAACCACATTTCTCAAGCTTTCTTCAAAATCAAGCAAAAAGCCATAACATGTGAACTTGTACTTCTGATCACCCCAAGCTCTCAAAACCTTTTCCTATAAATTTAGACACTATTATGTAACTTAAGAGACGATTTTGAAAGCCTTGAAACTCCCTCAAACTCCCTCAAGTCAGAAATTTCCTCAAAACACCATTGTTGTGCAAATTCTGACTTTACATATCAAACTTCCATTTCACTCGTGCGTTTCTTGGCAAAACCATTTCAAAAGCTTCCTTACTTAAAATATAAGTCATCCTAATACCTGTTACAGTTCTGTAACACCATTTCCTTTATCCTCCATAACCAAAATCAGAAGCTTGCACTTGGACTTCTCCAGCACGATTCATGCACTTCCAGCTCAAAGTAATTATTGGAATAACTTCTTGGGAACTTGAGGAAGCTAACCTGATCATCACAACAACTTGAATCAAGCTCTAACTCAAAACACAATCTCCAGCTACAAGGTGAGTTTTCTGACTTTTCATCTCATTATTTAGGCATTGTTAGGCTTGCATTTTTGAAGATAAAATGTAGACATCATTGCCCTAAAACTGTACATGTCCATTGATTTCATTTATATTGCTTGAGTAGTGAGAATTTTAAGTTTGAACTTGCTGAGATAATTAGGTCAGAATTTGGTACTTCCAAAAATTCTCATTCATCTTTGATTTATAGCTTTAGTTATTTACATGGTTGGATTCGTGAGAAAAAATGAAGCAACTTCCATGGTTGCATATTTTATTTTTGTTGAGAAATGGTGAAGTTGCATATTTTCTGGCTGGAGGTTGAAGATGAAGTTACATTCAGGGCAAGACTTGTGTTATGTATTATTTGTTTTGTTTATGTTACCGGATGTACAGCCACTTCAGTGGTAAAGGTAGCGCGCATTTGTGTTAAAGGTCAGGGGTTCAACACCCAGCGCTACCTTTTGGGAAATTTTTCAATATTTTTTCATTCTTTTTTTTTGTTTCAGCTGCCGCGCCTGAGCCCTTATTATTGGACCTTCCATTTCTTGCTTTCTCTAACCCCCTGTTTACTTATGAATGCTGGCTCAATCTTTTTTATATTTTCATTTTTATTTATTTTCTTTTTCTTATTTCATTTTTATATTCAGTTTTCTTTTATTATTATTATTATTATTATTATTATTATTATTATTATTATTATTATTATTATTATTATTTTCATTAATAAAAAAATCTAAAAAATATATTTTATTTCTTTTTACACTTATTTAGTTTTTCTCTATAAATACAAAAGACTAAAAATATTTTCTTAAACAAATTAATTTCTTTTTTTAAATAATTAATATTTAGACTTAGGTTTAGTTATTATATTATTTTCTTTTAAATTAAAATTAACTTAGAATTTAGGTTTTTTCTTTTAATTAATTAATTTTCATTATTATTATTATTAATTCAAAACTTTTTTATAAAAAACCCTAAAAAATACTTTTTAACCTAATTTCTTTTTAATTAATTTAGGTTTAATTTTATTTATCTTAAATTAAATATATTTTTTCCTTTTATTCGTTAGGTTAAAACCCTTAACAAAAAAGCAAACAAAATCATTTATTTTTTTTTCATTGATATCCTTGTACATTCAATATGGTTGTAATAATTAATTAGGTTTAATTTTCTTGCAAATTCCCATTTGTAAATTTGTACACCCCCTTCCCTAATGATATAATAGCTTAGTAATCTTTACTTTCTGCAATTTACTGCTTTAATATAAATGTTAGGAATTAGGATTTGTATGGCAAGACTAAAATCAACAAATAGCAACCCTAATTCAAGATAAACAATGCATGTAAATAAAACACACTTGCACACTTACACCCTTAGGGTAATTCCACTTTGTTGCCTTACAAAAATGGCCATGTTATGCATGTGGGGTATCTTAGCAAAAAACAATCAAAAATACAAGATCATAGTCCCTCGATGACGCTATCAATGTTGCCTTTCAAAATGATCTTAGTCCCTCAAAGAGAAATGCTAAGATATCTCACAACATTGATATCATGACTATACGATGACCCACGTCTGTCCCTTTACATCCAAAGATAAAGCTTCTTACCAAATCAATGGTAAGATATCAATATCAAAGGAAAGGAAGAAATGAACTAAGACTTCTGAGTAGGTAGATTGTTCCTAGTTGCTTGCTCATTTTCAAATCAAACATCCTTGCTTATCTTCAAAACAAACACCAACACTTTCAAAAACACTTTCAAAGACACTTTCAAAACATTTTCCAAACATGGAATATTTTCAAAAGCTCAACACTTTGTATACGTTCTTACGAACGAGAACCATTACAAAGTTTGCCTAAACGAAGGCGCCTTTTCAAAATACTTTCAAAAACTACACATAGCATATTCTCAAACAAAAGCAAGTGATCTAGCAAGCAACTAAGAGCTCATATATAACTATGGATGAAAAGGGTGCTAACACCTTTCCTTTTCATAATCTAACCCATGAACTCAAGAAATAATCTCAAAGGTCTTTCCTGTTCTTTTCAGCCTTTCCTTTTGGATAAAAGAAAAGTCGGTGGCTAATCTTGCTAACCGTAACATTTGCGATAAAACGCAAAACATCCAAGTCAGTTCTCCCACTGTATCACACTGTACTATTGTTGGCTTCTGAACCTGATGATTTGAATTCATCAGAATGGTGATATATAGACACAGGGTGTTCAAACCATCTTACTGGAAACAAGAAATGGCTGGTTAATTTTGACTCTTGAAAGAGTACAAAGATCAGATGTGCAGATGATAAATACCTCAATGCAAAAGGTATGGGAAATGTCATAATCATTCTAAACAATGGGAAAGCAGCAGTGATCCAGAATGTATGGTATTTACCTGGCATGAACAACAATCTGATGAGTGTGGGACAACTGATTGAAAAAGGTTTTTCGGTTACCATGAAGGACAATCTTCTGAAGCTGTATGACTGTAATCAGAAGCTGATTATGGAGTCAGAACATGGAAGGAATAAAACATTCAAGGTGAATGTTAGAACTGCAGATTCTGAATGCCTTAATGCAACAAGTGTTATCAAGGAGAGTGAGTTGTGGCACATAAGATTTGGTCATCTGAATTTCAGAAGCTTAGGGCATCTGAAATCAAAGAAGCTGGTACACGAAATTCCTACAATCAAAAAGCCTGAGAAGTCATGCAAGGTGTGCATGGAAGGGAAGCAACCAAGATTACCATTTGCATTAAAAGTAGCTCCAAGAGTAAAGCATGCCTTGAGAGTAGTGCATTCTGATGTGTGCAGTCCATTTCCAGTAGCATTGATTGGAGGGAATAAATATTTTGTGTCATTTGTTGATGAGTTCACCAGAATGACATGGGTATTGTGATCGGTGGATCTGGAACTGACTGTTTAACGCTGGTTCGTGAAATGTCGCGGAAGCAAGAGTCGCCACCGTCTTTTATTTTCTCCAAATGGAAAGGACAAAAGCACAGAAAAATTCCTTAAAGAGATTGCTCTCGGTTCGGGAGGTAGATTATAGAAAGGGAAGGTGTTAGCACCCTTTCTATCCATGGTTATCCATGGGCTCTTAGATACTTGCTCATTGTGTTTTCAAAATTGGTTTGTTTGCTTTTCAACTGTGGGTTTTAAAAAAGTTTCTTTGAAAATTCCAGTTCGACTCTTGTATCGGTCCTCAAGAGTGTTTGAAAAATTGCTTTCGAAAGCTTTTTGAAAATGTGTTGGTGTGAAAAGTATTTTTGAATTTTTGTTTGAAATTAGAGAAAGTATCCACGAGAACCTACCTACCCTAAGGAATTCGTCCGTGTAAATGTCCTTTTAAGTAGTGCCATCCCACCATCGAGAGGTAGGTAGCACCACCGTTGGAGGTGTTCGGGTCAATTCGAGTATTCGGGACATTGTGGCCACCAAGCAAGGATAAGACACCTTAGAAGCTACCCTTATGCCATTGATCTTTTTAATTCGAGGCGACCGTTCCGAGGCAACTTGTTTTAAGGCAACTTGATCAATGGACACAAGGACTCACTAAGACGTCCTATACTTGACAACCACGTTTCGAAGGGTAAGGCAACAGTGTGATCACCGGAGTAATGGGAAGACACCTTAGAAGCTACCCTCATGCCAGGTTCCTGGATCCTGAGGACTTACTAAAACGTCCTCTACTCGACGATCACCTTTCGGGGCAAGGCAACGGTGAGGCGTACCCTAGGGGTGGTGTGTGCGATTTGTGTGTCATTTTCATTTGCATTTATCTTGTCATGTTATTGGTGTTCTACGCTTGTTTTTATTTTTGTCCATACATTCTTTCATACCATTTGTTAACAGTTAAAAATATTGCGGGAAAGTAAAAATTCTAAGCTATTACAAAAGGCGCGGGTCCACATCGCCAAAATTAAACCAGGACCCGATTTGACAGAAAAATAAAGAAAGTAAAGAAAAGTGCGAGAACTTAAGTTTACAAGGCTTTGGGAGAGATACATAAATATTATAAAGAAATAAAATAAATATGCGAATAAGAATTAAATCGAAACGAGGGCGTTGGACCCTTTTTGCAAAAATTAAAATTACATGGAATTAATTAATAAAGAAAAGAAAAGGAGATGTTTTTGGTATTTTTTAGTATGTTAGGATTTAATATAAAAAAAAAAGAATTAACTGAAATAAATACTAACCCTAATTCTAGTGGCTTTTAATTTATTAAGAAAACATTGAATTTTAACCTAAATTAACCCTAATTTTCATATACAAATTTAATTATAAAAATAAATATTTAATTATTAAATTATTTATGAAAGAAAAGAAAAAAAAGATAAAAATTAATATGAACCCTAATTCTATGTTTTTTAGATTTTTGTTATGAAAATATTAAATTAAACCCTAATTTAACTAGTTAATTTATATGCAAATTTATTTAAAATATACATACTAAAATGAAATATTTATTATTTTTTCTTTTTTTTCTGATTTTTATGTTTTTGGTTTTTTATGAAAATAATTAATTAAATAAACAAAGCAATAATTAAAAGAAGAATAGAAAATAAAATATAAAAAAAGTAAGTAGAAGAAATTGCAAACCTAGGGGGTTCAGACCCCAAATATGGAGGTAAAGATCCAATAATGCTGGCCCATTTGGAGGCCTTGTTGACCTTTCCATGACGCGTGTACACGCGTTGACTAGGGTGTATCGTACTCCCCAGATCATGACCTTTGATTTGATGCCCAGGTACGCGTGGACGGATAGATTATGAAGGCGTATGATGGTCCTTGATGTTGAACCTGCATGTGATTTTTAATTGAAAAATAACATGGACGTAATGAAGACCTGGGGCTCGAACCCAGGTCATGTATGTTACCAGCCTTATGCCTTGCCAAACGTACTGAACGCGCGTGTTGTATATGAAATAAATGAAGAATAATATAATGAAAAAATAATGGTTAGTGGAAATCAGCGCGCGAAATTTAAACTAGCCAACCAACTTGTGCCACGATATCATCTTCTTCTTCGTTCCTGAAACACAAAAACATAGGCCACGGTTTTGTTAGCGTTCTTTTAGGCCGGTTTTGGGAAAATAGCGACTAGCCCTATGATGCTCATAAATTGAGCGCGAGTATAGGCTCATGATCGTCTGAGTATGCTGAAGTGAATGGTCTAATTCTTATGTTCCAATTTTTCCTTGTTTTAAAATCCCCAATTTGGAATCCTGTAAACCCTAAAAATTGACAATGGTAGAATCGTATACAATGCATAATAATTCAATCAAATCACATGGTTAGCTTTAGAATCACACGAGGAACATGAATCAAACATTAAAAAAGGCTAAATGCGCATGAATTGGGATGCACGATTATGAAAAAAAAGTGAGAAAAGTTAGCTTCTGTACAACGATTCAAGAGGTTAGGATTGATGCTTTTGATCCAGAAAGATTGCTTGATGTCCTTGGAAGGCAATAGGATGGATTTTGTGGCTTGAAACGACCTAGAACTAGGTTTTCAGTTTTGAGTTTTTAAACCAAAATTTCAAGGTTGTCAATGGAGTTCCTGCGCAGCTCAGTGGTCAATGGCATTAGGTTTTCGTTCTATGCTTATGTATGAATAAATTAGGTCAACAAACTTGATCAAAATCTCTTGCATTCATGATTTTGGGATTTGATTTTCAATCATATTTTTTTCAATCTTTTTCATGCAATTTTGTACCAATCATGATCCAATCAATCCAAATATTTCCCTATTTGAATATGCACGAATTATTGAGTAGATTTCATGCAAAAAAGGATTGTAAAACTTAGGTTAAATATTTTCCATGTATTTAATTTGATTTAAATGAATTATTATAAATAAAAATTCAAATAAATAAATAAAAAATGAAGAAATACTTCCCTTTGGGCCAAGTGGTCGTGCACATGCTTGGGATGATGAATTATGGAAGAAAAATGGGCCTATTAGCAATTTTAGGTCATTTGAATCAATGTTGACTTTCCAAAATATCCAAACATTTCCCAACTTCCACAAGGCATAACTTGCTCAATTTTAAAGCTTTTCTCATGTTCTTGGACATTTTGGAAAGGTCTTTGAGTCCTCTAACCAATAATTTTGGTCCCATGTCATTTTGATTTACCAATATCAAGTTATGGCCTTTGACTTAAAGTTCCTTTTTGTTGACTTTTGAAAATGACCTATAATGTTGAAATTGATAACTTTTTGTGAGAGTATTTCTTGGACTTGAAGTATGAAGATGAGTTGTAGGAAATGTCTTTCTCTTCAAAATGAGCATTGGATGGAATTTTTCTGATAATCCATGTGAAAGTTATGCCCTGGTCAATTTACAGTTGACTTTTTCAACTGTCCAAATAAGGAAACTTTTGCATTTTGATGATTTTTGAACCAAGCTTTGAGAATCATGATCAAGCATTGATCAAATGATGTTTGTGGCTTCAAAATGAGATGTTGATCAAAAATTTGAACTTTTGACTGTCAAATGACCATTTTGCCCCTACAGTTGACTGTAGTGCAATTAGGGTTTTTGACTGTGCAATTTTGTGCTGAAAGTCTTGAAACTTGATATGAGGATGCTTGACCATATTTGTAGGCATGTGGGACTTGATTGGACCTTTGGAAACTTCATTTTCTTGATCAGAACACAAACCCTAATCTTGACTGCTTAGGAGGCCTTTACACTGTGCAACCCTTGGGGAATTTTGAAGCTTGACTTGGCAATTTCTTGGAGAATGTGGGAGGGCAAATTTTGGGGTACAACAGTTGCCCCTGTTCAATCTTCTTAGACCTGAGGATGCAGATTGGCTGACGTGCCTTTCGTAATCCGAAGGTGGAAGATGATTGAACACTAGAGTGCCCAGAAATTTGCGCTCACGTAGTGACGGGGGAATGGGCTTATAGATGCCCTTTAGAGATAGGATGATGGGCTTACAGATGCCATCTGGATGTTTAATCGCATAAGAGATTCCTTAGCGAGAACCTGCATACCTGCAAAAGAAAAATGAGTACTTGACATGTTGCAGGAGCTGGTTTTCAGATGCTTTGTATAGATGTGTCCTGACTGGTTACAGGAGCTGGATCTGGAGCTTCAAACGGTGATGAATGAACCAGTGGAGTTACTACCTCAGCATGAACAGTGAGAGAACCTTGGGTGACTTTAACTTCAACAACGCTCGTTGAGAAAATCTTGGTGGGAATTACCATCTTCGCAGGATCGGGAAGAGAACCAATAGGCAATTATAATCTCAAAAGCGGACGTTTGAGAAGAACCTGGAATGGAGTTATCATCTCACGCACCGTCGGGGGGAGAACCAAAGGAAATTATAATCTCAAAAACGACGTTTGAGAAAAACCTAAAATGGAATTATCATCTCACACACCGTCGGAGAGAGAACCAATAGGAAATTATAATCTCAAAAGCGGACGTCTGAGAAAAACCTGGGCTAACTTCTACTGAGTCTTCATCAGAAAAATCTGTTGGGAGTCGATTTAGCTGGACTAGAGAAGGCCTTGGACTGGATAAGGAATCTTTGGAGTCGATTAACTGAACCGGTCTAGGTCTTGAAATCTTCAACTGGGATAAGTGTCAGAACGTCGCCATGCCTGGGTCACATCCGAACCATATCTGGAAGAAAATCTGGAAGAAGTATCAGAATGTTGCCATATCCGGTTCACATCTGAACTATATCTGGAAGGAAATCTGGAAGCAGTATCAGAACGTTGCCATATCTGGTTCACATCTGAACTATATCTAGAGGAAAATCTGGAAGCAGTATCAGAACGTTGCCATCTCTGGTCTACATCTGAACTATATCTAGAAGGAAATCTGGAAGCAGTATCAGAACGTTGCCATATCTGGTTCACATCTGAACTATATTTAGAAGGAAATCTGGAAGCAGCATCAGAACGTCACCATATCTGGTTTACATCTGAAACTATATCTAGAAGGGAATCTGGAAGCAGTATCAGAACGTCACCATATCTGGCTTACATCTGAAACTATATCTAGAAGGGAATCTGGAAGCAGTATCAGAACGTCACCATATCTGGCTTACATCTGAAACTATATCTAGAAAGAAATCTGGAAGCAGTATCAGAACGTCACCATATCTGGTTTACATCTGAAACTATATTTAGAAAGAGTTGTGATAGTTGATAGTAATCATTTTTGTATTGACCTTCCCTGAAAGGTAAAGCATTAGTTGTATGCAAGATCATGATGCATGAACTGCATGATTTCAACATGTCCTCAAAATTAATGAGATTCGTGTAGTATGATGCATATGCATGCTATAATGTATGAAGTTGTGATGTTTATGAACATATGTTTTCGTCTTGGGAAAATAAATCTTTGACGGGTGCCGGGAAGTCACTCCTGGGCTGCTGTTGAAGAATAGATTTTTGTCTCCGCTGAGATGATAGTTGCAAGAATACCGGTAGGAGAAGATAACTCCGTTGGGGAATGAACTTGGCGAATGGATAACTCTGCGGGGAGAAAAGTACTCTAATGATCTTGCTGGGAAGCAATACTCTGTGGGGAGAGAGATGTTTTGCTGGAATGTTGATAATAACTTGCTGGGGATACCCTGGTTGTGTTGGAAGTATTGATAGACTTCGCTGGGGATAAGAAGGCTTCGTCGAGGATAAGCTTCCAGAATTTACTGGGGATAAGCTTATTGCTTGGGGAGATGAATTCCAACTTCCCTGGGGAACTGGATTGGACTCTCCTGGGGAAGTTTTGAACTGCGGGGGAAGTGATTCCTTTGAATGTTGGTATGCCGCCGGGGAACAATCTTTAGACCAAGACTGTCGGGGATGCTTGTTAAGAATACATATGCTGCTGAGGAATGTTGAGATCTGCTGGAGGACACTCAACTTCCTTAAGGTTTGATAATAGCTTCGCTTGAGGAGAGTGTACTGACTTGCTGACATACTCTCTGGGGGATTAGGATATCTGGTTATGTTCTTCGGCTGCACGTACCTTGGTACTTTGGAGGATAGAGCAATTAGATTGCTTAGACAACTCTTTATTGCCCCTGTTTCTGATATGGGAGAGGAAGACCTGTGAGGTGCTGATAGTTGTTGATAGACCAAGCTTCTTCTGGTAGGCAGGTGACAAGATGATAGGACATAGTCGTACGCTTTGATCCCTAACTTTTGCCTGGACCGCCCTTTCGGGTTTTCAGTCCACCGAGATACCCATTTTTGCCCAAGCCGCCTTTTCAGGTTTTCGACTTGCCGGGTGTACAGATTTTTTTTTATTTCATCCCTTCATTTTGCCCGAACCCTTTTGGTTCGTCGGGAAGCCCTTATTTTTGCCTAGGTGTGTCAACCTAGCGGGTCTTTGATTTTGCGTAGTATCTTTTCGACTATGTCCGTTCTCAGAAAGTAGGGAGTTGCCCCTGTTAGAAGTGTTTTGTCATGCTACCGGAAGGTGTTTGATCAGGCAAGATTTATTATTGAAATGCCCCAGGTGAATCATGCGGAGATTTGCTCCAGGCTATTTGGCCTTTGAGAGATTCTCCGAATCTTGATTGGACTGCCCCAGATGATGGACCATGATCATGTCATGCCCCTTGCTTGGAAGTACTTCTGTTCATTAGGCATTCGTCGTGCGAATTTCCATGCTGTTCAAACAAAAAGTCACATGCAAACAAAGTTATGTTAAAAATGCAAAGCTCATGTCTGTCTTGAAGATTTTAAAAATGCATTTTTTTTCATAAAACAAGTGAATGTTTGTAAAACGTGATGTCAACTCCGTATTGTACCATAGGCCTTAAGGAGTCAGGATACCTTTCGTAACAGTATGCTTTCGAACTAACCCATGCTTCAGCTAGGACTTTTAAGGGTTATAACGTGGCCTGGTTCATGGTTTAAGAAGAAAAAAAAGGATAAAGGCTCAAATTATTTGTACCCGCCCGCTCTTCGTGATGTTCTTCAAACCTAAACTCAGCTGATCGTGCATTAGATCTCGTTTAAATCTTTGCTTTGATATTCCGGTGATGGTTCGGATTCTGACAGTTTATTTTAGATAGGCAGTCATTTCTTTTTTGTTTGTTGAGGGTTTGTAGGACCTCTTTTCTTTTTGATTTCGTTATCCCTGTTTTTTGCCTGAACTGTTTCTTTTGTGATTACAGTCAGCGGGATGCCCCAGTTTTGTAAGTCTCCTTCATAGGTTTTGACTTAATGGGCTTTTATTTTGAGAAATGACGACTGCCTTTCTTTATTGATTATTCGGAACCATCACTGTCTTTCTTTTTTTGTTGTAAGGACCTCTTTGGTGCCATTTGTTATGCACTTGGATCAACTGAGAGAACTACCCTGCCCCAGGTTATGATAAAGGGTTTTAAATTTCGAAAAGAAAAACTCCTACTTCTTTGGCTCAGATGGGTTGACGAGGGATTATCATCCTTATAACTCCAGTGTTTAGGAATTGAAACAATGCCTGTACCTCATCAGCGGGGTCTGTTTAAAAGCATACTGTAAAGATAGCGGTATCGTTTTCGTCATCCTCCCTCAAGAGGCTTAGAATTATTAGTCGAGCGTTGATCATCAGAAAAAATATGAAAAGAATTTTGAATATAATGAAAATAATTGTATTAATTCCCAAAACAGACATATGCGATGCATTGATGGAATAAAAGAGTTTGCTATGACATTAATTGTTTGTATAAGCAAAGAAAATACAACTCGGAAATTCAAATAAACAAAAGTCTTCAATGATTGGGCAACGGAGCGGTGATTATGTTCGGAGTCTCAGGCACTTCAAACTGAATCTCTCCAGCGTCGATCATATCTTGAATCTTGTTCTTGAGAGGCCAGCAGTTGTCCGTAGTATGCCCCGGGCTATCAGAATGATATGCGCACCTGTCGTTGGGATGGTAGTTCGGAGCAGAAGTGTTCGGATTCCGAAGAGGAGCCCTTAAGGTGATCAGCCCTGCCTTCAACATTTGTTGTAGTGCTTGATCCAGCGACATGTTGATCTTGGTGTACTGTCGTTTCTCCTTGCGCTGCTGCCCCTGTCCTTGTTGAGCAGGTCCAGGATTGGTGATCTGGGTTGCCCCTACCTCATGACGGCTCTTTTTACCGTGCACAGTATTGGACTCTTTCTTTCCATGATGAGGCTTTTTATCAGAAGGTGCAGCCTCTTGAATCTTCCCAGCCTTGATACCAGCTTCAATTCTTTCCCCAGTCAGAATGAGATCGGTAAATCCTGCAGATGAATTACCAATGAGATGATTGAAGAACGGCCCGGATAGGGTCCCTAAGAACATATCCACGAGTTCCCGGTCAGTCAAGGGTGGTTGTACCCTCCCAGCAAGATCTCTCCATCTCTGCACATACTCTTTAAAACCTTCTCCCGATCCTAACGACATACCTTGGAGTTGGGTACGCGTAGGAGCGAGGTCGGCATTGTACTGATACTGCTTGTAAAAAGCAGCAGCCAACTCCTCCCAGTTACGAACCTTGGTTCCATCCAGCTGATAGAACCATTCGAGATGAGTCCCTGAAAGACTCTCCTGGAAGAAGTGGATCCACAAGTTCTTGTTCACAGTATACGGTTGAATCTTCTGCACATAAGACCTGAGATGCAGCCTGGGACAGGATGCCCTGTCGTACTTAGCAAAAGAGGGTGCTTTGAATTTGTGTGGGATCACCACACCAGAAGTTAGACCCAAGTCTCCGAAATCCAAACCAGGCACTTGTTGAATTTCCATTGCATTCAGACGGTCTTCCAACTGCTTGTACTTGTCTTCAGCAGGAGGGTATTGTTCGTTGTTGAAATCTGTCTCGTTGTCGGAGACCACTGGACTGGGAACCCTTTCCTCCTGATGGCTGCCTTCCCCAACAGATGGAGTAGTCCTCTCAGTTTCGTTCTGCAGTGTATTCCCAGATCTGCGCCTAGGGTTGAACAACACAGTCCTCTTCTTCTTCTTCTTCAAGAGAAGGGTTTTCAGATCTTGTTGCCCCTGAGCCAAATTCATGATCAGCTCTTGGAATTGGGCGTTCTGAGCCTGAAGGGCCTTGATGGACTGCTCAGTTGATGATTCAGGGTTCATGACGATCGGCTGAAATAAACAGCGAAGAGGGTAAGCAACCTGTCAAAAGAGTACCTGCAATGCAATAAGATGTATGACATGCATGTAATGTTTTCAAGGATCTCGCGGGATAAACAAGAAAATTGGTTAGCATTTGGATCCGGTAGCTTGATTGAAGGAACTTCATATTGTTGAGAGTCCTTCGTCAAGGGTCAAAGGCTCACCATATCAAGTGGGTCACAGCCCCTGACAACCTTGGCTAGAGGAAAATAAATCCCCTTTGCCCCTTGCTGGATGTTTGATTTATCCTGACCTGCATCACAAGCCCTTGAGATCCTTGAAATGGGTTAGGATGTATGCAATGGTATGATGTCATGCTATGCATGGGGTGATATAGGTAAACCCTTGTTATGAGTCCCAATTAAGGACTATAAACAAACCCTGCAAGAAATTCGGTATACTTTGTTATGAGTCCCAATTAAGGACTACAAACAAAACCTGCAAGAGACTTAGTAAACCCTGCTATGAGCCCTAATTAAGGACTACAAACAAACCCTGCAAGACTTAATAACCCTGTTATGAGCCCCAATTAAGGACTATAAACAAAAACCTGCAAGTAGTTCATGTGTCAGATAATAAGCATGCAAGTAGTCAAGTACGAAGGCACACAAGTCACACAAGACAAGCCCCTAGAGTTTAGGCCGGCATGGGGTCTAGGTATTACCCTCTTGAAGTTGGTGGGTTCAACCTGTCCTATTAGAAGTAACCGGGTTCTAAGGGTCCCAATATCACTGACTACCCTCAATCGGTCATAACTCCAGCATCACAATCTTTTCTTGCGGCCAGAACCATCACGAGAGTTTAGCCTCAATGGGCGTAGCATACTGCTACTGTTCTATTGGCCAAGTTGGGTCATTTAAGGTTCTAAGGTCGGTTGGTGCTTAATGACTCCTCAGAAGACCCATATTCTCCTCGTTGCGACACAAGGGATATCGGTACAGACCAAGGTGCCACACCAACGTAGCCACTGCTTCACCCGTGTCGGTCTACGCCGGACAGGTCCCTCACAGCTTATGCTACCTAAACAGGGTATCCCCAGATCCGGGTTATGATCTATGTAACTCCCATGCAACCCACAAATTTAAAGCAGACAAGTCAATACAATTGAAAACACAGTTATGAACTAACCCTAAGGTACACCTCACTTTAAGTTTAGTCCCCAGCAGAGTCGCCAGTTCTGTGATCGGTGGATCTGGAACTGACTGTTTAACGCTGGTTCGTGAAATGTCGCGGAAGCAAGAGTCGCCACCGTCTTTTATTTTCTCCAAATGGAAAGGACAAAAGCACAGAAAAATTCCTTAAAGAGATTGCTCTCGGTTCGGGAGGTAGATTATAGAAAGGGAAGGTGTTAGCACCCTTTCTATCCATGGTTATCCATGGGCTCTTAGATACTTGCTCATTGTGTTTTCAAAATTGGTTTGTTTGCTTTTCAACTGTGGGTTTTAAAAAAGTTTCTTTGAAAATTCCAGTTCGACTCTTGTATCGGTCCTCAAGAGTGTTTGAAAAATTGCTTTCGAAAGCTTTTTGAAAATGTGTTGGTGTGAAAAGTATTTTTGAATTTTTGTTTGAAATTAAAGCAAGTATCCACGAGAACCTACCTACCCTAAGGAATTCGTCCGTGTAAATGTCCTTTTAAGTAGTGCCATCCCACCATCGAGAGGTAGGTAGCACCACCGTTGGAGGTGTTCGGGTCAATTCGAGTATTCGGGACATTGTGGCCACCAAGCAAGGATAAGACACCTTAGAAGCTACCCTTATGCCATTGATCTTTTTAATTCGAGGCGACCGTTCTGAGGCAACTTGTTTTAAGGCAACTTGATCAATGGACACAAGGACTCACTAAGACGTCCTATACTTGACAACCACGTTTCGAAGGGTAAGGCAACAGTGTGATCACCGGAGTAATGGGAAGACACCTTAGAAGCTACCCTCATGCCAGGTTCCTGGATCCTGAGGACTTACTAAAACGTCCTCTACTCGACGATCACCTTTCGGGGCAAGGCAACGGTGAGGCGTACCCTAGGGGTGGTGTGTGCGATTTGTGTGTCATTTTCATTTGCATTTATCTTGTCATGTTATTGGTGTTCTACGCTTGTTTTTATTTTTGTCCATACATTCTTTCATACCATTTGTTAACAGTTAAAAATATTGCGGGAAAGTAAAAATTCTAAGCTATTACAAAAGGCGCGGGTCCACATCGCCAAAATTAAACCAGGACCCGATTTGACAGAAAAATAAAGAAAGTAAAGAAAAGTGCGAGAACTTAAGTTTACAAGGCTTTGGGAGAGATACATAAATATTATAAAGAAATAAAATAAATATGCGAATAAGAATTAAATCGAAACGAGGGCGTTGGACCCTTTTTGCAAAAATTAAAATTACATGGAATTAATTAATAAAGAAAAGAAAAGGAGATGTTTTTGGTATTTTTTAGTATTTTAGGATTTAATATAAAAAAAAAAGAATTAACTGAAATAAATACTAACCCTAATTCTAGTGGCTTTTAATTTATTAAGAAAACATTGAATTTTAACCTAAATTAACCCTAATTTTCATATACAAATTTAATTATAAAAATAAATATTTAATTATTAAATTATTTATGAAAGAAAAGAAAAAAAAGATAAAAATTAATATGAACCCTAATTCTATGTTTTTTAGATTTTTGTTATGAAAATATTAAATTAAACCCTAATTTAACTAGTTAATTTATATGCAAATTTATTTAAAATATACATACTAAAATGAAATATTTATTATTTTTTCTTTTTTTTCTGATTTTTATGTTTTTGGTTTTTTATGAAAATAATTAATTAAATAAACAAAGCAATAATTAAAAGAAGAATAGAAATTGAAATAAAAAAAAGTAAGTAGAAGAAATTGCAAACCTAGGGGGTTCAGACCCCAAATATGGAGGTAAAGATCCAATAATGCTGGCCCATTTGGAGGCCTTGTTGACCTTTCCATGACGCGTGTACACGCGTTGACTAGGGTGTATCGTACTCCCCAGATCATGACCTTTGATTTGATGCCCAGGTACGCGTGGACGGATAGATTATGAAGGCGTATGATGGTCCTTGATGTTGAACCTGCATGTGATTTTTAATTGAAAAATAACATGGACGTAATGAAGACCTGGGGCTCGAACCCAGGTCATGTATGTTACCAGCCTTATGCCTTGCCAAACGTACTGAACGCGCGTGTTGTATATGAAATAAATGAAGAATAATATAATGAGAAAATAATGGTTAGTGGAAATCAGCGCGCGAAATTTAAACTAGCCAACCAACTTGTGCCACGATATCATCTTCTTCTTCGTTCCTGAAACACAAAAACATAGGCCACGGTTTTGTTAGCGTTCTTTTAGGCCGGTTTTGGGAAAATAGCGACTAGCCCTATGATGCTCATAAATTGAGCGCGAGTATAGGCTCATGATCGTCTGAGTATGCTGAAGTGAATGGTCTAATTCTTATGTTCCAATTTTTCCTTGTTTTAAAATCCCCAATTTGGAATCCTGTAAACCCTAAAAATTGACAATGGTAGAATCGTATACAATGCATAATAATTCAATCAAATCACATGGTTAGCTTTAGAATCACACGAGGAACATGAATCAAACATTAAAAAAGGCTAAATGCGCATGAATTGGGATGCACGATTATGAAAAAAAAGTGAGAAAAGTTAGCTTCTGTACAACGATTCAAGAGGTTAGGATTGATGCTTTTGATCCAGAAAGATTGCTTGATGTCCTTGGAAGGCAATAGGATGGATTTTGTGGCTTGAAACGACCTAGAACTAGATTTTCAGTTTTGAGTTTTTAAACCAAAATTTCAAGGTTGTCAATGGAGTTCCTGCGCAGCTCAGTGGTCAATGGCATTAGGTTTTCGTTCTATGCTTATGTATGAATAAATTAGGTCAACAAACTTGATCAAAATCTCTTGCATTCATGATTTTGGGATTTGATTTTCAATCATATTTTTTTCAATCTTTTTCATGCAATTTTGTACCAATCATGATCCAATCAATCCAAATCTTTCCCTATTTGAATATGCACGAATTATTGAGTAGATTTCATGCAAAAAAGGATTGTAAAACTTAGGTTAAATATTTTCCATGTATTTAATTTGATTTAAATGAATTATTATAAATAAAAATTCAAATAAATAAATAAAAAATGAAGAAATACTTCCCTTTGGGCCAAGTGGTCGTGCACATGCTTGGGATGATGAATTATGGAAGAAAAATGGGCCTATTAGCAATTTTAGGTCATTTGAATCAATGTTGACTTTCCAAAATATCCAAAAATTTCCCAACTTCCACAAGGCATGACTTGCTCAATTTTTAAGCTTTTCTCATGTTCTTGGACATTTTGGAAAGGTCTTTGAGTCCTCTAACCAATTCCTTTGGTCCCATGTCATTTTGATTTACCAATCTCAAGTTATGGCCTTTGACTTAAAGTCCCTTTTTGTTGACTTTTGAAAATGACCTATAATGTTGAAATTGATAACTTTTTGTGAGAGTATTTCTTGGACTTGAAGTATGAAGATGAGTTGTAGGAAATGTCTTTCTCTTAAAAATGAGCATTGGATGGAATTTTTCTGATAATCCATGTGAAAGTTATGCCCTGGTCAATTTACAGTTGACTTTTTCAACTGTCCAAATAAGGAAACTTTTGCATTTTGATGATTTTTGAACCAAGCTTTGAGAATCATGATCAAGCATTGATCAAATGATGTTTGTGGCTTCAAAATGAGATGTTGATCAAAAATTTGAACTTTTGACTGTCAAATGACCATTTTGCCCCTACAGTTGACTGTAGTGCAATTAGGGTTTTTGACTGTGCAATTTTGTGCTGAAAGTCTTGAAACTTGATATGAGGATGCTTGACCATATTTGTAGGCATGTGGGACTTGATTGGACCTTTGGAAACTTCATTTTCTTGATCAGAACACAAACCCTAATCTTGACTGCTTAGGAGGCCTTTACACTGTGCAACCCTTGGGGAATTTTGAAGCTTGACTTGGCAATTTCTTGGAGAATGTGGGAGGGCAAATTTTGGGGTACAACAGGTATCTCTCATAAAGTTCAAACACGAGGTGTTTGCTGAATTCAAGAAGTTCAGACTGAAGGTTGAGAATCAGAGTGGTCAGACTCTGAAGATTCTTAGAAATGATGGTGGTGGTGAGTATAACTCCACAGAATTCAGAAGATTCTGTGAGGAGAATGGAATTGAGCATGAGGTTATTGTTCCCTATAATCCTCAACACAATGGTCTTGCTGAAAGAAGAAACCATATTTTGCTTGATATGGTGAGAAGCATGCTGAAAGAGAAGAAGCTTCTGACCTTTCTGTAGGGAGAAGCTGTTGCCACTGCATGTTATGTACTCAACAGATGTCCAACGAAGAAATTGAAGGAAATAGTTCCTATTCAGAAGTGGACTGGAGATAAGCAAAGTGTTAGTCATCTTAAGGTGTTTGGTTCTGTATGTTACAAACATGTTCCAGAAGCCAGAAGACAGAAGTTGGATGATAAAAGTAAAGTAATGTTACTGGTGGGTTACCACAGTACAAGTTCGTACAAACTTTATTGTCCAGAAACTAATAAAGTTGAGTTCAGCAGAGACATCATCATAAAATAATCATAAGTTTGGAATTGGGAAAGGTTTTGTCCTGACTTTGATGAGAGAACTCCTGAAGAAAAGTCAGAAACACATGTTTCTGAAGTTGGTAAAGACTCTGACTCTGAAAAAGATACAGAGGAAGAAGATGTTTCCGACTCTAACTCTGATGGTGATCTAGAATCTGAAGATAGTCAAAGTTCTGGAGAAAGTCCAATTTCTGAAGTAAGCGCTTCTGAAGGGGAACGTTTTGGTGTCCAAGGTTCTGAAGTTCCAATTCAGAGGCAACAAAGAGTCAGAAGCATCCCAAGAAGATTTGCAGAGTTTGACATGTTGCAAGACACTTAAGTATACTCTGAAGGAGAAGTTATTCACTGTACAATGTTAGTAGACTCTGAACCCGTGA
This sequence comes from Vicia faba, assembly GCA_948472305.1. Classification (NCBI taxonomy): domain Eukaryota; kingdom Viridiplantae; phylum Streptophyta; class Magnoliopsida; order Fabales; family Fabaceae; genus Vicia; species Vicia faba. Next base: position 1,694,041,569 of record OX451737.1, on the reverse strand, counting down.
GTACAGAAGAGGCTCTTAAGCAGCAAGTTTGGTTACAGGCCATGAAAGAAGAACTTGATGCTATAGAGAGAAACAAGACTTGGAAGCTGACAGAACTTCCAAAAGGCAAGAAAGCCATCAGCGTCAGATGGGTTTTCAAGTAGAAGCTAAAGCCAGATGGATCAATTGGCAAACACAAAGCAAGATTAGTAGCAAGAGGCTTTCTACAGAAACCTGGGCTGGATTACTTTGAAGTGTTTGCACCTGTAGCGATACATGAAATAACCAAACTAGTGATTGCAATAGCTGATAACAGAAATTGGCCTCTGATGCACTTAGATGTAAAATCTGCATTTCTGAATGGTCAATTACAAGAAGAGGTATACATATCACAACCTCCTGGATTTGAGAAAAAGAATTAGAAAGGGATGGTGTTCAAATTACACAAATCCTTGTATGGATTGAAGCAATCACCCAAAGCTTGAAATTTGAAGATTTATTCGTTTTTCAAGGAACAAGGGTTTCAGAAGTGTGAGATGGAGTATGGTGTTTATGTTCAGCACACTTCAGAAGATAATATGATTCTGGTTTGTTTGTATGTTGATGAATGCGTTTGAGATGAAAAAACTTGGGAAAATGAGTTTCTTTATAGGGATGAAGTTTATGTATTCTGAGAAAGGAATCATTTTGCATCAGATGAAGTATGAACTTGAGCTTCTGAAGAGATTTAAGCTAGAAAATTGCAAAGTTTCTATCACACCTGCTGATACGAATCAGAAGTTGGACTTTGATTCTGATGGAGAGGATGTGGATGCTACAACCTTCAAACAATTGGTTGGTTCTCTAAGGTATTTGTGTAATATCAGACATGATATTTGTTATACAGTTGGAATAGTTAGCAGATTTATGAGTAAACCAAAGTGGTCTCATTACCAAGCCGCTGTCAGGATTCTGAGGTATGTGAAGGGAACTTTAAAGTATAGAGTGTTATTTCTGTCTGGAAGAAAGATCGAATCAGAACTTATGAGTTATTCAGACTCTAATTGGTGTGGAAATATAGTTGACAGAAGAAGTACTTCTGGGTACGTATTCAAATTTCTGGGAGGTCCTATTTCTTGGTGTTCCAAGAAGCAACCTGTTGTTGCACTGTCAACCTGTGAAGCTGAATATATTGCAGGCGCTCTGACTGCATGCCAAGCTGTGTGGATTCTGAACTTGCTGAAAGATCTGAAGATTGATGTAAATAAACCTCTGAAACTGATGATTGATAACAAGTTTGCAATCAATCTTGCCAAGAACCCATTGCTGCATGGGAGAAGCAAGCATATTGAGACCAAGTATCACTTTCTGAGGAATCAGGTTCAGAATGAAATATTAGAAGTTTTGCTTTGTAGCACCCAGAAGCAGTTGGTAGATGTTCTAACAAAGACTATCAAGACTGATCAATTTCTTCGCTTGAGGGATGCAATCTGTATTGTTAGTTTTTGATTAAATATAAATTAAGGGATGATGTTAGATTTAATCTATATTTTAGGAATATATTTTAGATATTAATCTATATTTTAGGAATATCTTTTTAGAGGATATTATTATATCTTTTTATATCTTTGTTAGATGATATTTATGATTTTATTTTGTGTATAAATAGCCTAGTGAAATTGCTCAATATAATTTATTATAAATAATTATTACTTATTTTTGTAGCCGTCATTTAATATATTCTTTTGCCTTTCATCTCTTTTTCGTGCACCAACAACATTTTGTATATTTGTTGTGTATGCACTGAGCTTTGTGAGATCTACCTTGACTTCTCTTTAGTGGATCTCACTGTGAACAGAGTAAATAACTATCTTACCATGACTACTAAGGATTCCGAAGGACACCTTGAGATGGAGGGAAGATTCTTACTATCCTTTTTAGGCCGTCGACATTTTCTCAGGTTCTGTGCACTATGCATTTGATACTGTTGTGATTTAATCTGAGAATATTCTCCATCTAAGTCTTCCAACCACTAAGATATATGTATCCATATATAATTGAAAATTATGTGGGGATTAAGAGCATCCACATCCATCATACCCATTTGGGTTCTTTAAATGAGACCTACATAATTTTTTATATTATTTCACACTTCTCAATTTTTTAAACAACCCATCTACAATTCTCAAATATCCATGTAACTCATCAAAAAATCTAAAATGGGTCCCACATTTAAAACAAATCAACTACATTCTTGCAATTTTATTTATTAATTTATTATCATGACCCACTTAATTGGAGTGTAGAAACGTTTTCACATTTGACAACGGTTGCAAATATAGAACCGCAAGTTTGGATCAATTATCCATTTATTTTGACAACATGACATTGAATATTGTGTAGGAACGGTAGTGCAGCAGGCGATAATCATGCTCTACTACATAACAATTGAACTGTGTCATCGATACCATAAAATCCATATATAAAGGAAATTGAAGTTTTTAAGCCTTTTCTTTTATGCCACAATCAAGGCTGGTCTTAGGGCGAGACACACTAGGCATTTACTTAGGACCTCAAAATTTAATTTCTTATTATCATGTTAAGAACAATTAATTAATTCTATTCAATTTTCATTATTATCATTATTAATCTTCCAATTAAGTGAGAATAACTACAGTATATTATTAGCATACTATTAGGATCTATTCATATCTTTACTTGACTATATTATAAAATCCATGAAAATGTAAAAAATGACAAGTCACCGTATTGTTGTTTACTCAATCTATTAAATTATTTTTAGTATTATACTATTATATTAATAATTAATATAAACTCCTATAATTAAGATTCAATCTTTTATAAAAGTATAGTCTGACTTTTCTTTTGAAGTATAAAAGATAAAAAGTATTGCAAAAAAATAAATAGTTTTTATTTATAAAATATTTTACGACGTGAAATTCATGTCATAAGGTGAAAAATCACGTCACAACAATTAATTAGAGACGAGAACAATCACGTGGTTGAAAAGCGGATGACAAATTTTTTGCAACGTGATTTTCATGTCATAAAATTATGACGTAAAAATCACGTCGCAACATACTTGCATAGAAATTTTGAAATTGCAGAAAAAGCAGGCGCAACAGAAGTCAAAGTCAGAAAAATACTTTATTTGTCATGTGATTTTCACGTCACAAATTAGTGACGTAAAAATCACGCTACTAATTAATTATATTTAACACTTCCCTTGATATTCAGCATTTGTTTTTTTTATTTTTATTTTTATATAAAAGAATTAAGTTGCGACGTGATTTTCACGTCACTAAATTGTGACGTGAAAATCACGTCGCTAGTTTATTACAATACAAATTTATTCAGCTTTTGTTTCTTTATTGAATAAATTAAATTGCGACGTGATTTACATGTCACAACTTTATGACATGAAAATCACATCACTAATATTTTTTTAATTTAATTGCTAAAATTTATTTTTCTTCTATAATTAATTAAATTAATAAAATTAATTAATAAATTTAATATATAATAAATTAAATATATTAAATTTAATATAATAAAATTAATAAACTAAAATTATAAATTTAATAATTCTTAATTTAATATATTAAATAAGTCTAATTAATTACTAATTATATTATATTTCTGTTTTTAAAATACATTTCTGTTTTAAAAAAATAAATAAATATTTTTTTTCTTCTGTTTTATGAAAATATGTATTATATATGCATTTTAAAAATATATATAACAAAAAAAAAGAGTAAAATATAACTAACACAACTAAAATATAATACCCAATAAAACTTTCAGAAGAAAAAAATAAATAACTAAAATATCTCTTCTTCAATCTTTGTTAATATTGCTCAATCTACTACCAATGAATCCCTTCAATATTGCTTAATCTTTGACAAAAAAAAAACAAAATTTTAACTAAATTAGAATAAATATAAAGATTAAATGCAATTATTAAATTAAATTGAAAATTATGAAAGAACAAGAAATTATACCTGATACTTGAGTAATTGAAAATTGGAATTATAATTGGAAGATTAGTCGGGAGTAGAAGAAGAACGAAGAACTGTTGGGAAGAAGAAGAAAGAATGAAAAAATAATGAGAAACACGTTTCTGGAGAATGAATTGCGTAAAGTATATAAAGACATCAGCGACGTGAATATCACGTCGCAAATTTGCCACTTGATATTCATGTCACAACCTACAACGGTCATATAATTTATTAACCTATCAGTGACGTGATTATCACGTTGCCACTTTGCCCGTGATAATCACGTCGCAACACCCAACGATCAGAAACCATCATTAATCACCCTGCACCCCATCAGTTCAAAGTCATACATTTTCCCTCTTAAATATTTGCGACGTGATTTCCACGTCGCAACCAATTTTATAAAAAATTTAAACTTCCCTCCTTCAGAGCGCCAAACCTTTTTGATTTATTTATTTTTTAATTTAAAAGTTGCGACGTGATAAACACGACGCAACTATTTTTTAATACTAAAAAATATAAAACTCCACGTGATAAGTTAACAACTATTATATTTAATATTAAAAAATATAGTGACATGATTATCACGTCGCAACAGACAATTTTTTGCCACGTGATAATCACGTCACAAAAACACGTTGTAGGGGAGATTTTTTCTTGTACTGATTGTAATCAACAAAAAGGGAAAGAGAAGTGAGGTAGTTACCATGATAGTGTTTCCCGACGATGCAGAGATTGCGAGCGTCGTTCTTGTCGGAACTTTGGAGAGTAATGAATTGCAATTATTCTAGATCGGAGAAGTCTTCGTTTGGCGAAAGGTACTGAGAACAATCATGCCAATTCTCTTCTTGTTGTTGTTATTTTGCATCGTAGAAAAGGAAAGGTTGAGCATTTACGGCGAAATTCGAAGCTAAAACTACCACCGAAAATTTTTCTGATGTGTTGCCACCCATCGTCGCCTTTGCCCTTTCTCTGTGTAGAGTTTGGTTTGCTCTTTCTCTCTCAAAGATATTGTATATCCTATCTCCTCTTGGTCGCCTGTGACAATAAAAAAGAGAGATGAATGTGAAACTAAAGAGACATATGAGCTTGTCCATCTGAATAGTAACATCGAAGAAGACGATTGAGTTTTTAGGGTTTGGACAATCGAAAAATACTGTAAATTAATTTTTAATGCGTTGTTTCTCTTCTTAAAAAAAAGACTGCCCTTTGTTTTCAATTAATTAATAATGGTAATTATGTTCAAAGAATTTAAAATTATCATTATTAGTGAAATAATAATTATAATGTGTATTTACTCATTAAAAATAAATAAAAATTATAAGAAATTGTTATCTGATGATACATAATCTATAATAAATGCTAAAACAATATGGTGAGAGTCTTGTTAAAAAAAAGTATATTGTACCCTTATAATTAAATTAAATATTAATTGAAATTAGAGAGATAATACTTGAATTTCCAAATACTTTAATTTTTATACTTTATTTTTATAATTAGATAATAAATATGATAATATTAATAATTGTTTGGTTCAATTTTCTTTAGACACAATGTAATTGCTTTTTAAAATCACAAATTACAAAAATTACATTAAAAGAAAAAAACAAAAGACACCGTATAAACAAAAGACACTTTATGATATTCCATATTTAGGTGTATAAATATGATTACTCTTTTTTAACCATCAACAAACGCACCTCTTAAATAACAAACTCACCTTAAATAATTAACCCTCGTAGTTTTGTGTATTCTTATAGATGACATAAAAAAATAAACTCTAATTAAGAAGTCCTATTTAATGTATTTATTTATTCACTTTCACAGTGGCATCTGCATTATCTTCAAATACTGTGGCATGTATGCATCATGCATGATGTTCAAATTGAGACACTTATGATAAAAGTTGTGGGCCTCCATAGTTACAGTTAAAGAAAATAATAATTAATTAGTGGGGTCAACATATATATTTTTTCTTTGACAAATTTCTTGTTCCTTATCGACAAAGGCTTCTATTGCCATCAAACTTCATCTTCTTCTATACATTTGCTTAAAAAACTATATCAATCAAATTAAATATTCCCTACAGAATCATGTATATCGTTAGTATCACATTATTGAATCAGATAAACAATCATTAAAATTATCCTTAAAACCATCAAAAAATAACATCTCACCTAAAAATTTCAAAGCATGCATTGTTATTTAATTTTAATAACCTAGTGACAATTATTTAAAGGACTTTATATAATTAGTTTCCTTTGTTTATTATATTTTCAAAACTGGGAAATGAGTAGAACAATTAATTTCTCAATTATATGTTCAACTTGAATTGATGTTGCAACCAATTACCTACAGGCAAAGCTACAATAGTTTGCACTTTTTCATAAAACTTAAAGCTCTCAAATACGGTCACTATCAATTGGGAAGTTAGTTATAATAAGTGATCTAAGTGAGTCCAACTTGGACCCCATAATTATTAGTTATGGTTTGATGGTTAGTACAATTTTATTACTCTATCAGTACTCTTTCTATAAATTTCCTTAACAGCTGATTTAAATGATTATCAACCGCAATATCTTAGAATAGTAATTAATGAGTTAACAGGTAAATATGTCCCTTAAAATTGTAGACCTATATATAAAAATATTTTATTTTTAAGTTAGTAACAAACACACCATTAGAAATAATTATTTTATTCCTTAATTAGATATCATATTAAATAGATTTTAAAATAAAACTTAAACTTTCTCCATTAAAAAAAAACCAAATATGCATCTAACCTATACTATTATATTGTAAATATTTGAGCATAGATAAGTGGTAACAGTCAAGTATGCTATATTGAAATATATTGAAAAAAATTATAAGTGTGAGTTTGTGTGGGAAGTCCCACACTGACTTTTGGTTTTGAGTTTTATCGCAAATGTCGCGGATAGCAAGAGTCGTCATTAATTTTTCTGTTATCCAATGAAGGAAAGGGTGAAAAGAACATGAAAGACCTTTTGAGAATTTTTTTGAGTTCGGAGGTAGGTTATAAAAAGCAAAGGTGTTAGCACCCTTTTCATCCGTGATGTTGGAAGTCCACCAAATATCTATGATGAATTTCTACCAATCTTAATGAGCAAGATTGATATCACCACACGATGACAATGAATTATGAGAAAAGAAAAGAAAAGAAAGAAGACAATTATTTTCTGTAGAGTTTCTCTCTGCCCACAAACTGTGGAAGCTTTATTAATCACTTGCAACTGCAAATTCTGTTATTACAATGAATTGACTTGATTACAAATTTAGGGGTTACTCCTTCTATTTATAGATTTAGGTTAGCTTGCTCCCTAAGCCAAAGCCCAAAACTATAAAAGCTCAAAATACCTATTTTGGTACTAAATCAAATCTATCTATTTTAGATCTAAATCAAATCTATCTAAATCTAAAACAAATCAAATCTGTGTGTAGCATTTTCGACACACCTACTTCGACACTCCATTGTCTCTGTCGAGCAAACTGCTTAGACACAAAAAATTACTTTCAACATACCACCTAATTTATTATGTCTAAGCTATCTACATTCATCATAGCTCTTAGTCTTCGAAATACTTCGATCTGCACATCCTTCATCATGATGTCTGTAATCTGATTCTCAATTCTGCAGTGTTCTAAATTCATCTTCCCATCTTCTACCTGCTCTCGAAGATAGTGGAACCTCATTTCGATGTGCTTGCTTAGACCATGTGCTATCGGGTTCTTCGCCAGATTGATAGCTGACATGCTGTCAATCTTCATGGTAATTGCTCCATGATCTTTCCCTGTTATCTATTCGACCAAGTTCACCATCTAAGTTGTTTGACATGCACAAAGAGAAGCACCTATGTATTCTGCTTCGCATGATGATAATGTCACTACTGGTTCCTTTCTTAAACTCCACGCAACTGGTGCACCATCTAACATAAACACATATCCCGCTGTTGATTTTTGATCTTCAGCATCATTACACCAACTCGAATCAGTGTATCCCACTAACTTGCATTTTTTTCCTTTATCAGCTGCAGGAAACACAATTCCATAGTTGAGAGTTCCTTTGAGATACCTTATTATCCTCTTCACCGTTGCTAAATGTGATACCTTTGGCTTCTGCATGAATATACTTAACATACCTACACTATATGCTAAGCCAGGCCTTATATGACAAATTTATCTCAATGACCTAATATGTCTTCTATATTGGGTTGGATCGATATCATCTTCATCTGCATCTTTCGACAGTTGGAGTCTTGGTTCTGCAGGTGTCGAAGTTGAGTTGCATTCTTCCATCTCAAATCTCTTGAGAATTTCTCCTGCATATCTTCTTTGATGCATCATCAAACCTCTACTGCTCTTGTAGAATTCGATTCCAAGGAAATATGAAATCTCACCCAGATCATACATTTCGAATTCCTTGCTGAGATCACCTTTGAAGTCTTCGATCTTACTTTTGCAGCTACTTATTATAAACAAATCATCGACATAGAGACATAGTATAAGTGTGATACGGTGGGATAACTGACTTGGATGTTTTGTGTTTTATCGCAAATGTTGCGGTTAGCAAGTGTCGCGATCGACTTTTCTTTTATCCAAAAGGAAAGGCTGAAAAGAACAGGAAAGACCTTTGAGATTATTTCTTGAGTTCGGGGGGTAGATTATGAAAAGGGAAGGTGTTAGCATCCTTCTCATCCATAGTTATATATGGGATCTTAGTTGATTGCTAGATCACTTGCTTTTGTTTGAAAATATGCTTTGTGTGGTTTTTGAAAGTATTTTGAAAAGGCACCATCGTTTAGGAAAACTTTGTAATAGTTCTCATTCGTAAGAACGTATACAAAGTGTTGAGCTTTTGAAAATGTTTCAAGTTTGAAAGATGTTTCAAAAGTGTTTTTGAAAGTGTTGGTGTTTGTTTTGAAAATAAGCAAGAGTGTTTGATTTGAAATTGAGCAAGCAACTAGGAATAATCTACCTACTTAAAAGTCTTAATTCATTTCTTCCTTTCCTTTGATATTGCTATCTTACCATTGATTTGGTAAGAAGCCCTATCTTTAGATGTAAAGGGACATACGTGGGTCATCGTATAGCCATGATAACAATATTGTGAAATATCTTAACAATTCTCTTTGAGGGACTAAGATCATTTTGAAAGGCAACTTTGATAGCGTCATCGAGGGACTATGATCTTGTATTTTTTGATTTGCTTTTTGCTAAGATATCCCACATGCATAACATGACTATTTTTGTAAGGCAACAAAGTGGATTTACTCTATGAGTGTAAGTGCGCAAGTGTGTTGATTTATATGCATTGTTTTGTCTTGAATTAGGGTTTGCTAACTTGTTGATTTTATCTTTCCATACAAACCCTAATTTACTAGCATTTATATAAAACGATAAATTGTAGAAAATAAAAATACTAAGCTATTACATCATTAGAGGAGGGGGTATACAAATTTACAAATAGGGGATTTGCAAGAAAGTTAAATCTAATTAACTATTACAACCATATTAAATAAATGTACAAGAATTGAATAAATAATAATGTACAAATGCAAATGGAAAAGAAACATGATTTTTGTTTGGATTTTTATGAAAGGAGTTTTAATCTAAACCTAATTAAAAAAGATTAGTTAAAAAATTAAATAAAACTAGATAAGAAAGCATTTAAATTAAAAAGTATTTTTTAGGGTTCTTTTATGAAAAAAAGGTTTAAATTAAGGAAAAAATGAAAGTTAATCAATTAAAATAGACCTACGTTCTAAATTAATTAATTATGAAAATAATAATATAATATAATAACTAAACCTAATTATCTAAATATTAATTATAAAAAAGAAAGTTAAATTCATTAAGAAAATATTTTTTAGTCTTTTTGTTTTTTACAAAGAAAAATAAATAAATGTAAAAATAATAATAATAATATTTTTTGGATTTTTTATTAGTAAAGATAAAAATAATATTAATAATAATAATAAAAATAATAAAGGAAATAAAAATATAAAAGAAAGAAAATGGGCCAGGATGTATGAAAATGAAACAGGGAGTATGAGATAAGTAAAATACCAGGCCCAACAATAGGGAGCCCAGCGCCTGCCTTCAAACAAAAAAAGAAGAGAGAAAATATGAAAAAGAACCAAAAGAGTATCACTGGGGCTCGAACCCAGGTCCCTCAGGTTACAGGCGCACGCTTTAACCACTGGGGTGGTGATACATCCGTTAACTTAAACAAAACAACAAATATATAATATAAGTCTTGCCCTGAATATTTGAAATCATCTTCTTCCTCCTTCATGCACGCGCAGACACCATGTCCACCATTGTTAACCCTGTAACTTTCTCATTTCTTGACCATTTTTAAAAGTACAAACATGAAACTTGCTGGAAATTTCATCATCAGTTTAACCATACAATTTAATTAAGCTAAAAATCAAAGGTTAAACTTAATTTTGTTTGATAACAAATGCGTGCCCTAACTGGTCAGAAGCAAAATTATCCAAGCACAAACAAGTAAAATGCAAACTAGGGACATGCTCAGCTTGAGGGCAATAATATCTACATTTTTACTTCAGAATGTATGCACAAAGGATGCTTGTATCAAGATATTAGAGTTTGAAAACTTACCTCTTGCAGCTGGATTTGTGTATGGACTTTGAGTAAGTTTTAAAGAGTGAAGATGATCAGGTTAACTTGCCTGGACCTCCCTGAATGTGTTGTAAGTTTTACTTTGCTTTGAGGATGTCTGAAACTCCCTACTCAAGTCAAGTTGCAAGCTTGAGTTTTAAAAATGGTGGATGATGGAAATGTGATTACAGTCTTGAAACAGGGACTAGGATAGCATCTATATGTGTATTAGAAACTTTGTGGATGGTTTGGCCAAGAAACGCATGAGGGGATTTGGAGATTGGATTCAAAAATCAGAAATGACAAGTTTTTGTGCTTGTATGGCAATTTCTGGTTTTGGGGAAGAACCACAATAAAGCTCTACATGTTTCTGTCGAGTGCAAAGGGACCACCTTAGCAAATGTTCTAGCCGACACTGGTTCTTCTCTGAATGTATTATCCAAGGGGGTGTTAGACCGCCTAGACTGTGAAGGTTTATTCTTGAAGCCAAGTGATATCATTGTAAGGGCATTTGATAGATCAAAGAGGAGAGTTCATGGGGAAGTAGATCTTCCAATAAAAGTAGGCTCGCAAATCTTCAACTCCACCTTCTATATTATGGATATTCATCCTCCCTATTCTTATCTGCTCAGGTAATATATATCATGCTCTTTTCAGCCAGACTCATCAACTTTATGGATCCACGGGCAACCTAACAGACAAGAATAGGTAGGACGAATATCCATAATATAGAAGGCGGAGTTGAAGATTTGCGAGCCCACTTTTATTGGAAGATCTACTTCCCCATGAACTCTCCTCTTTGATCTATCAAATGCCCTTACAATGATATCACTTGGCTTCAAGACTAAACCTTCACAGTCTAGGCGGTCTAACACCCCCTTGGATAATACATTCAGAGAAGAACCAGTGTCGGCTAGAACATTTGCTAAGGTGGTCCCTTTGCACTCGACAGAAACATGTAGAGCTTTATTGTGGTTCTTCCCTAACGGTATTAGGTCTGCTTTGCAGTAACTTGAAGTGGTAACTACTATCTGGTCGGGTCCAGGTTTCATGGTTTTTGGAAAGTTATACTATTATCTGGTCGGGTCCAGGCTTCAGTGTCTCTCTGGGGATCGTAGTTAATTGTTATATGGTCGGGCTCTAGGTTTCACAATAACTTGCTTGAAAACTGACATCTGGTCAAGTCCAGGCTTTGCAAATTTCTGAAGTTGATGAGGTTAATTGTTATCTGGTCGGGTCCAGGTTTCACAATAAACTGTTTGGGGATTTAGTTGTTATCTGGTCGGGTTCCAGGTTTCACAATGAATTTTTTAGGGTAATTGCTATCTGGTCGGATCCAGGCTTCACAACAACTTGTTGGGGTAAAGGAAAACTCTATCGGGGAAAAGAAGTTAAACCTTGGTCTGGTTGAGTCCAGGTTTTTCTATATTTTGAAGAGTTAAACTATTATCTGGTCGGGTCCATGTTTCGTAGTATTTGAAAGATTACACTATTATCTGGTCGGATCCAGGCTCTATAGTGACTTGAGAAGTTGACTATTATCTGGTCGGGTTCAGGCTTCATAGTAACTTGAAAATTGTGCTATTATCTGGTCGGGTCCAGGCTTCATAGTATCTTTTGGAGATAGTAAAGGTTTTGTTGATGACTTTACTGGGGATTAGGGGTTGTGGCCCTATGATTTGCAATAGTCTGAAAGGCAAACTTAAGTTGGCGAATGTAGACTCAGTCGGGGAGGACAAACTCAGCTTGGAGAGGTATATTCAACTAGGTATAATAGGCTCAGCTGGAGAAGATAGACCATGCTGGGGAATTTTGTACTCGACTAGGGAGTTATACTACTCATTGTTTATTGTGGAAATAAACCCTGTTGGTGAATACTTGATGAACTGCTGACAAGGCGAGTCCTTTGAGGAAGAGATCCACGAGGCTTCTACTTGTAGGATCAACTTAGTTGGGGAGAGAGCTGCCAAGAGATTGAGACTCTGGATGGAGATTGGCCTATGCAAAGAAGCTTTGTGGGTAACTTTGCTGGAGATGATGTTAATGAAATAATTCTATGGGGATATTCCATATACATTAAAGAGATGTTTGTTGCGGCTTAGCAGGACAAATGTGCTAAATAGTTTTAATTATGTTCATATGCATATGTTCGTTCAATTTTAGTCATTGGACAAATTTGCATTCAAAATAAAGACAGAAAGTTTGCACTTCAAAGTATATTTATATTGATATTTTTCTCGTGAATAGGCGTTTTTGTACAAAGATACGGAGATCCTAGTAAGAGGAAATCTTCGAAAGGAAAACAAAATTGAAAACAAAAACAAATAGCCATATGAAATGATCTCATTACCTTCCAACTCCACTATTGCCCCAATGTATTCGAATTCCCCTTGCCGTTGACAAAAATTGATTGGATTGATCTTGGTCCGTTTGAACTCGGACCTTGGTGATAAAGTTGATTGTGGTGAATCCACGGGACATAGTCATACGCTTTTAATCCTTAACTTTTCCCTGGACCGCCCTTTCGGGTTTTCAGTCCACCAGGATACCCATTTTTGCCAAGTTGCCCTTTCGGGTTTTCCACTTGTCGGGTGTACAATCTTTTGCATATATCCCTAACTTTTGCCCAAACCTTTTGGTTTGCCGGGATGCCCTTATTTTTCCTATGTGTGTCAACCTAGCGGGTCTCTTATACATAGTATTTTTTTTAACTATGTCCGCGTTTATAGGATGTGGGAAGTCTTCACCATCCATGGTAGTCAGCATCATGGCACCGCCAGAGAACACTTCTTGACAACAAATGGCCCTTCATAGGTGGGATTCCATTTGCCTCTAGGGTTGCCTTGTGGTAGAATGATTCGTTTTATTACTAATTCACCAGCTTGATATACTCTAGGCTTGATTTTCTTGTTGAAAGCCTTGATCATACGTTTTTGGTACGTCTGACCATGACAGACAGTATCCAGTCGCTTCTCATCGATCAAGTTCAGCTGATCCAATCTCGTTTGAATCCACTCGTCTTCGCCTAAACCTGCTTCATTCATAATCCTTAGCGAGGGAATCTGAACTTCCACTGGCAAAACAACTTCCATGCCATAGACTACAGAAAAGGGAGTTGCCCAAGTTGATGTTCTAGCTGAAGTGCGGTAGCTGCAGAGAGCGAATGATAACATTTCATGCCAATCCTTATATGTTACTACCATTTTCTGCACAATCTTCTTGATGTTTTTGTTGGCCGCTTCGACTGGGCCATTCATTTTCGGTCTATATGGAGAAGAATTGTAATGCTTGATCTTAAACTGAGTGCAAAGCTCAGTAATCATAGCATTGTTGAGGTTAGTCCCATTGTTGATGATGATCCTTTCAGGGATACCATAACGGTAGATGAGGTTGTGTTTGATGAATCTAGCTACCACATTATTGGTGACTGAGGCAAACGAGGCGGCTTCAACCCATTTGGTGAAATAGTCGATAGTAACGAGAATGAAGTGATGTCCATTGGAAGCGGTGGGCTTGATTTCTCCAATCATATCAATTCCCCACATTGCAAATGGCCACGGAGCGGTCATCATGTTCAGAGGGATAGGAGGCACATGGACCTTGTCAACATAGATTTGGCATTTGTGACAAGTCCTAGAGTGTTGATGGAAATCAGTCTCCATTGTTGACCAATAGTAGCCAACCCTCAAGATCTTCTTGGCCATTGTATGTCCACTTGAGTGAGTACTAAAGAGTCCATCGTGCATGTCTTCCATGATTTCCTCTACCTCCTTCTTATCCACGTATCGGAGTAGAGTGGAGTCATGATTGCGTTTGTACAATATTTCGTTACTTAAGAAGAATTTAGCTGAAAATCTTCGTAAGAACTTTTTGTCATTGATAGATGCTCCCTCGGGATACTCTTGTGCTTCAAGGTATCTCATCACCTCATGGTACCATGGCTTTTCCGTGTCAGTGTCAAGTTTGCAGCAATATGTAGGTTCGTCGAATCTCTCAATTGTAATCATAGGGGCCTCGTTATCCCATCTGAACTTGAACATTGAAGACATGGTTTTGAAAGCGTCAGCCAACTGATTTTCTTCCCTAGGGAAATGCTCAAAAGTGATCTCTTCGAAGTAGGGAATCAGGGATAGCACAAGTTCCTTGTAATGGATGAGGTTAGGGTGCTTAGTGTCCCAATGTCCTTTTACTTGGCTAATCACTAGAGCGGAATCCCCAAATACGTTCAAATGCTTGATCCTCGGGTCATTAGAAGCTTTCAGACCCAAGATGCATGCTTCATATTCGGCCATGTTGTTCGTGCAATCGAAGCATAGTCTGGAGGTGAAAGGAGTGTGGAAACCTTCATAAGAGATGATCACAACATCAATTCCGTTACCTAAGGCGTTGGAAGCCCCCATCGAAGACCATAGTCCATCGGGATCCTTGATCAGGTCCATCATACGGTCCAGGTTTCGCACAGTCAGTTACCAGCATGATGTTCTCATTCAGGAAGTCAAAGTTCATAGACTGATAATCATCAACAGCTTGATGGGCCAAATGATCTGCTAGTACGCTTCCTTTGATGGCCTTTTGTGTTGTGTATTGAATGTCGTACTCAGTTAAGATCATTAACCATCTGGCTATCCGTCCAGAAAGGGCAGGTTTCTCGAAGATGTACTTGATTGAGTCCATCTTAGAAATCAATAGAGTGGTATGAGTCAACATGTACTGTCTTAGCCAGCGAGCAGCCCATGCCAGAGCGCAACAAGTTTTCTCGAGCAGTGTATATCTGGTTTCACAGTCGGTAAACTTTTTGCTCAGGTAATATATATCATGCTCTTTTCAGCCAGACTCGTCATGTTGGCCCAAAACACACCCCATAGAATTCTCTAGTACTGTCAAGTACATGATCAAGGGTCTTCCTTCTATTGGAGGCATAAGAATAGGAGGTTCTTGTAGGTATTCTTTGATTTTGTCGAAGGCAGCTTGGCATTCATCATTCCATCTGACTACCTGATCTTTCTTCAAAAGTTTGAAGATTGGCTCACAAGTAGCAGTCAAGTGAGATATAAAGAGGACAATGTAATTGAGACAACCCAAGAATCCTCTAACTTCCTTTTCAGAATGAGGGACTTGCATTTCTTGGATGGCCTTTACCTTGGCAGGATCAACTTCAATGCCTTTATTGCTGACAACAAAACCTAGAAGCTTTCCAGATCATACTCCAAACATGCACTCGCTAGGGTTTAACCTCAGCTTGTACTTTTTTAGCCTTTCGAATAGTTTGTACAGGTGATCGAGATGTTCTTCTTCAGTTTGTGATCTAGCAATCATATCATCCACATATACCTGTATCTCATGATGAATCATGTCAAGAAATAAAGCTACCATAGCCCTTTGATATGTTGCCCCTGCATTCTTCAATCTGAATGGCATGACCTTGTAGCAAAAGGTGCCCCATTGCGCAACGAACATAGTCTTCTCCATGTCTTTGGGATCCATCCTTATCTGATTATAGCTGGAGAAACCGTCCATAAAAGAGAAGACTTTATGCTGAGCAGTGTTATCAGCTAAGACGTCAATGTGTGTTAGAGGGAAGTCATCCTTGGGGCTTGCCCTATTCAGATCCCTATAGTCTATACACATGCGAACCTTTCCGTCTTTCTTCGGCACTGGAACCACATTGGCAACCCATTGGGGATAGGATGTCACAACTAGGAACCCTGCATCAAATTGTTTCATCACTTCAACTTTTATCTTTTTGGACATATCAGGCCTCATGCGACGAACCTTTTGTTTGACGGGAGGACAATCTTCTTTTGTCGGCAGACGATGAACTACGATGTCGATATCCAACCTTGGCATATCTTCATAAGACCAAGAAAATACTTCCACATAATCATGCAACATATTAACCAACCTGCTCTTGACATTGTCTTCTAAGTTAGCGCCAATCTTGATTTCCTTCTTATCTGCCACAATACCCAGATTGATGACTTCAACTGACTCTTTGTGCGGCTGAATAGATTTTTCCTCTTGTAATAGAAGTCTGGCTAGTTCTCCCGGTATTTCACAATCTTCCTCGCCTTCGTCTTCGGCTTGGTTGATTGGGCATTCAAAGTCATAGTCGGTAATAGTAGAGTCAATGGCAATAGGATCCAGAGTGGATGAGGACCTATAAGAGTGTGTGTGTGTGTGTGTGCATGTAAGATACATGACTATTTTTTTGAAAAATGTATTTGAAAGAAAAGAAAGACAATGAACACAAATATTTGAATGCAAAAGAGTCCAATGTACTGAATGATCATATGATTAGATGAACATAAATAAAACCCTTGACAAATGGACCAAAGTGCCCTGGGCTACGCACATGGCTTAAAAGTCATTGTTAAATATTACAGACAAAATGTTCTTGAATTGAAAGAAAAGAAACAACAAGTAGATTACTCCTCAATGAAGAAGATGGGCATGAAGTCCTTTTCATGCCAATTCTTCAGCTCCGTTGTAGTTGGATACACCCAATCTTCAAATTCAGCTTCTTCATCAGAATCACCCACGGTGTTGACTTCATGGATTCAAATGCGGAGAGGTGGCTTTCCAGCACGAGCACGCCTCACTTCCTTCTGAGCTTTGATGGTGAAGCCTAAACCAAACTTGTCCGCTTTAAATGGGATATCAAGGAGTTTCCCCCAAGTATCACAGTTTCATTCTTCAATTGTCGCACGAGCGTCTTTGACTGAAACCATCTTCGGCATGACTTTAACAACTTTGGACTCATTAGAGGAACATTTGGTAGCAACAGTCATTGGTGGCATGACTTCAAAGGATTTACAAGGGGTTTCAATGAATTCTCTATCCATCTCTAAGTACTTGAAAGAGTTAAGGTGGCTCACCATAAACTCTTCCTCACCACAGACGGTGACAATTCTTCCCTTGACAGGATATTTAAGTTTCTGATGGAGAGTTGAGGTTACTTCCCCAACTTTATGGATCCACGGGCGACCTAACAGACAAGAATAGGCAAGACGAATATCCATAATATAGAAGGTGGAGTTGAAGATTTACGAGCCCACTTTTATTGGAAGATCTACTTCCCCATGAACTCTCCTCTTTGATCTATCAAATGCCCTTACAATGATATCACTTGGCTTCAAGACTAAACCTTCACAGTCTAGGCGGTCTAACACCCCCTTGGGTAATACATTCAGAGAAGAACCAGTGTCGGCTAGAACATTTGCTAAGGTGGTCCCTTTGCACTCGACAGAAACATGTAGAGCTTTATTATGGTTCTTCCCTAACGGTATTAGGTCTGCATTCTTCATAGAAATCATAATGTACCAACCCACCTTCATTATCTATCACATCATCTGATGTAATCACACAATCTTGCAATCTTGCAGGCATACGTCTTGTTCTTTGAGGTCTGCTTGTACTTGGTTGATCTATAACTGCTGGTTCCTCTTGTCGGACTTCTCTTTCGACTTGAGTTTATGGTTCTTCAAGTAGGATTCCCACTGAATCTTTCTTGACATTTTTAGTCCAATCTCATTCTTTAAGCTCATCTATGATCACATCCCTGCTGATCATAATCTGCTTGTTCACTAGATCGAACAACTTGTAACCTCCTGTTGAATGATATCCAACTAGAATCATTTGACTTGACTTGTCATCAAGTTTTCTTCTCAACTGATCTGGCACATGTCTATGTGCAATAGATCTAAATACCTTCAGATGACTCAAGCTAGGATTCACACCAGACCAACATTCTTTTGGAGTAATTCCTTCTAGCTTATTCGTAGGACATCTGTTCAAAATGTATGTTGCAGTCGACACAGCTTTACCCCAAAACTTTTTAGGTAAATTCTTGCCTTTCAACATACTTCTCACCATATTCATGATGGTTCGATTCTTCCTTTCTGCAGTTCCATTATGCTATGGAGTATAGGGTGGCACAACCTCATGCATAATCCCTTCCTTTTCACATAACCTATCGAAGTATTTCGACACATACTCTCCACCATCATCGGTTCTCAAAACTTTGAGTTTCCAACCACTTTGTCTTTAGACCATAGAATTAAACTTAGTAAATACCTCGATCACTTCACTTTTCTTCTAGATCAGGTAAGTCCATAACTTTCTATTGAAATCATCTATGAATGTAACAAAGTATTTGTTACCTCCCATTGAATCCACCTGGGTTGGTCCACATACATCAGAGTATATGACTTCAAGAATAACCTTCGACCTGCTTCCTACATCCTTGCTGAAGCTATTCTTGTGCTGCTTCGCCTGCACACATTCCCCACATACCTCATTTGGAATGTTGATTTCTGGAAATCCTGAAACCATATTTCTTCTCTTCAAATATATGATTTCTCTGAAGTTGAGATGGCCTAGTCGATAATGTCATATCCATTCATCTCTGCTAACTGCAGTCGAAAGGAACTTGTGCTCCATCACATATAGTTTGATCTTAAAGGTTCTATTCTGAGACATAGGAGCCTTCAAGATTAATCTTCCATTTGTGTCGAAGACTCTCATCATCTTATATTCGATCGACACCTTATAATTATTTTCAACCAACTGCCCTATACTGAGAAAATTGCTCTTCATGCCTGGTATGTACAACACATCGGAAATTACTAACCTCTTGCCATCTTTCCTCATAGTCATAACATCACCAATACCTTCAACTGCTAGGGTATTGTCATTTATGAATTTTACCATATTTTTTATTGAGGGCTTTACGTTGACGAACCAGTCTTTCTTTCCAGACATATGTGATGAGCATCCTGAATCCAAGTACCATTGGTCCTTGAATCTATCTTCATCTCTTGTTGTGACCATCAGCATAATCTCTTCTTCTTCATGTTTTGCAAACTTTGCATCACTTTCTTGATTCTTTCGTTTTTATGGACAATCACTCAAATAATGACCATACTTTTGACAATTGTAACATTGAATGTGACTCTTGTCAGGTTTTCGACCACCACCTCTTCCTCTGTTTGCAACACCACCTCTTTGGTTTCCTTGGTATGGTCTTCTCTGATTCGAAACATTTTCTCCGTTCAGTTTTCCTTTACCAGTCGATTTGTTGTAGTCTCCTCTACCTCTGTCGAACCACTTTCCTTTTCCTTTGGCTTCTTTTGCTGAATGTGCCTGCAAAGCAACATCACTCTTCGACTTTCCTGCAGCTCTTTCAGTCATTCTTTGTTCATGAGATTCAAGCGTCCCTTGAAGCTCTTCCTTTGTCAATTTCGAAAAGTCTTTTCCATCTTCTATAGCCACCACCATGTGGTCAAACTTAGGAGCCAAAGATCTCAAGATCTTAGAAACAACAACTATTATTGTTAATGTTTCTCCATATACCTTGATTTGATTCACTAGTTTTGTAACCCTAGTGAAGAAATCAGATATGCTCTCACTATCTTCCATCTGAAGCAATTCATACATTCTCTTGTGAGTTTGTAACCTCACTTCTTTCACCTTTTCTGCACCACCAAAATACTTCTGAAGAACCTCCCAAGCTTCTTTTGCAGATTCTGAATCACTCACTTTTTCAAAATTTTCTGGACTCAGACATTGGTGAATTATAAAGAGTGCTTTATAACCCAGCTTCTTAGATTCTGTGTGTTTCTTCTTTTCTTCTTCTGAAGCATTTTCTCCAAGCGCTTCCAATCCATACTTTACAAGATCCCAAAGACCTTGACACCTGAATAAAACTTTCATCTGTTTGCACCATTTATCATAGTTGTCTACTTTCAGAATTGGTAGAGTTGCTGGATAATTTGCATTCTCATAACTCGCAATCGTGAATTCTTCTTCTTCCTCAATCGTTCTTGATCGATACTTACCTTGAATTGATTAACCGAGCTCCGATACCAGATGTTGGAAATCCACCAAATATCTATGATAAATTTCTACCAATCTTGATGAACAAGATTGATATCACCATATAATGACAATGAATTATGAGAAAAGAAAAGAAAATAAAGAAGACAATTATTTTCTACAGAGTTTCTCTCTGTCCACAAACTGTAGAAAACTTTATTAATCACTTGCAACTACAAATTTTGTGATTACAATGAATTGACTTGATTACAAAATTAGGGGTTACTCCCTCTATTTATAGATTTAGGTTAGCTTGCTCCCTAAGCCAAAGCAAAAAACTATAAAATCCCAAAATACCTATTTTGGTACTAAATCAAATCTATCTAAATCTAAAACAATTCAAATCTGCATGTAGAATTTTTGACACACCTACTTCAACACTCCATTGTCTCTGTCGAGCAAACTGCTTCGACACAAGGAATTACTTTCAACAGTTATCTACGGGCTCTTAATTGCTAGCTCATTTTTGAAATGCTTTGTGTTTGTGTAGCTTTGCAAATATTTTTAAAAGGCTTAAGTACGACAAATTTGTAATGATTTACGTATCGTTGAGAATGTATACAAAATGTTTTATTTTGAAAATATTTATGAAAAGGAAGTGTTTGTTTTGTGGAAAGATGTTTTGAAAATGCCAATGTAAGGCAATCCGCTTTATAATAACCCTTGTATTAGTCCTCAAGAGTGTTTATAAAGCGTTTTGAAAGTAGTTATTTTGAAAGTGCGAAGTGTGGAAATTGTTTTAGTTTGTAAGCAAGCGATTACGAGCGATCTACCTAATCAAGAAGTATTTGTTCTTTTCCTCCTCCTTTAGATAGTGCTACTCTACTATTAGTTAGTAGTAAGCCCTATTATTGGATGTGAGGGACAAGAGTGGGTCATCGTACAGTCATAGAAGGCAACTTGTAAGACGCTTTAGCAATTGTTGTAAGGGACTAAGATTGTTTACCGAAGGCAACATCGAAGGGTCATCGAGGGACTATGATCTTTTAATCGAGGGTCTTTGCTAAAGCATCTCACGTTCGAGGGACATGACTGTTTTTATCCGAGGCAACAAGTGAGGGTAACCCAAGAGGTGTATGTGTGCGAAGGGTTTTGATTTCAAGTATTTTATCTTTGATACTAGGTTTTCTAATGATTGATTTTAATCTTACCATACATACCCTAATTATTAACAGTAATAAGGAAAGCAGTAAATTGCAGAAATTAAATGTCCTACGCTATTACAACGCTTCGGGAGTGGAGGTACAAGTTTATGAATGGGGGAGAAAAGCAATAAACCTTAATTATCTATTACAAATTTTTGACAGTTACATAATTGTATTAGTGCGAAAAATAAACAAATGCGCGGAGATAGAAAGGGGGAAAGATGCAAAAACCCTAAAAGTTCTAAGTATTTTAAAGAAACTATTTTATTGTTTCTTTGTTTAGAAAATATTTGAAATGTGAATGAAAAATTAGACCTAATTCTAATTTTATTTACAATTTAATTATTTAAAATAAAATAAGGTGTGATTAAATTAATTTATCAACAAACTAAATTAATTAATTAAAATATAAAGAATTATAAGTATTTATAAAATATTTTTGGTGTTTTATGTCATTTTAAACCTAATTTTAAATCAATTGGAAGTTAATTAAGTTAATCAAAAACTAATGTCTAATTAATTTTATTTAATCAACAAAATAAAAATGTAAAAATATGGATTAACCTAAACCTAATTATTTTTTTAAAATAAAATTATTTTTTATATTTTAATTATATAAAATAAATAAATAAAAGTAAAGAAAATATGAAAAAATAAAAAAGTTTGAGCATGGGTTAGAAATAAAAAATGGGGTGAGACAAGAAATTGGGGCGCTGGGCCAAGAGGGCTAAGCCCAAAGAAGTTTGTTTGAAATATATAAAATAAAACAAAAAGATAAGGAAATGGGCCTGTTGTAGTTCAGTAGATTGGGGGTGTTGATAATAGCTGACATCTAGGCCCAAGAAGGTCATCCTGGTCATCTTGTACGTGGCTTCAGTAAAGGTACACCATGGGGTGAGTTTCTAAGTGTTGGATGATGATGATGAAGTCCTGGTGAGGATCTGATGGTTGTGATATGAGGTACACTATGCGCGCCTTGGGCTTTATTTGCACTGGATCTGTAATGAATAAATATGTGAAAAATAAAAGGGTACCGCTGGGGCTCGAACCCAAGTCCCTTACATTAGCGCGCACTTCCTTTACCACTGGGGTGGCTGTTTCATCCGGTTATGAAACAACACCCAATAAATATATTATCAACTCATTTTCAAAAAATGGAATTCCCACTTCTTCTTCTTCCTCGCGCCAGCAACAGTAATAACATTTTCAAATCTTGTAAAACCTTCATTTCTCAACCATTTTGAAAAATGTAAACACCAAACTTGCTTAAAATTTAATCACGAATTCAACCATATAACTTTCAGAAGCTATATATTAAAGATTAGAACGAATTTTTTTTGGTACCAAACTGAAACGCCTAAAACTTTAGAAAACTCAGTTCCGAAATTATCGTTATACAACCAATTAAAATGAGATTTAAGGACATGGTTAGCTTCATAGACATGATATCTACATTTTATCTTTTGAAAGTATATGCAAATGATGCTTAAATGAAGATACAACAGTTTGGAAAACTTATCTCTTGAAGTGCAAACTCAGAACGCGTATGGGGGCTTCCAGGTGCAATGTGATCATTTATTAAGCTTCCTTGGACCTCCTTGAAGCTATTCCAATCCTTACTTTATGCTGAAAGTTGCTGAATCACTCCAACCAAGTCAAGTTGCAATGATGGAAAGTGAAAATGGTAGATGAAGAAAATATTGTTACAGTGAGGAAACAAGGGATGGATGAGTTATATATGATGTATATGAATTGTTTGGATGATTGGTTTGGACAAAAGTTTTAAGGTTTGAGAGATTCGAAGATTTGGACTTCAAAGCTCAAAAATGGAGGTTTGTGTACAATTCTGACTTGGGAGAGTTTGAGAGGGTTAGATGGCTTGTGAACTCATCCTTTGGCTTGGAAATTAACTCTATATTTATAGAGAAAAGGTTTTAAGATAAGGCTGGTTAGGTTTGCATGATATGGAGTTATGGCTTGGTTGGATTGTAAGTGAAGGTATATGAGCATTATGGTTCCAATGTGAGCATGGACTGATTTTAAGGGTGCCTTGCAGGTTGTAGATGGTTGCTTATTGCTTTGACATCGTGTGTGTGCAGAAGGAACAGGTGAGAGGCTCAAGGAGATTTGACAAAATGCATAAAACATGCTTTATGTAAATGGCAATGGTGCCTTTGTGCCATAAATGGAAAAATCATTTGGACAATGGCTCAAGCACTTGGATAATGGTTCAATCATTTGTTTAAACATTTAACTATGGGGAGATTTGCAAGCTAATGGATCTGAAAAGTGAGATTATGCAGCATAGCTTAAAGATTTGGTTATGAACTTGTCACAAAAATGACCTATAATTCAAGAATGGAATGCTAACTTCACGTATTGGAATCTCATAGCTCAAACATGATATCTTTGTGTTCTTGGACATTTTGGAAAGCTTGAAACATTGTCTACAACTTTCATGTTATGATTTTTGGCTAAATCAAATAGGAACTTGGTGAAAATTGGCCAAGAAGTTGAGATGAAAAACTGGCCAAAACTTGTTGAAAATTTTTCTAAGTGTTGGATAAAAAAATCATAATTTCATGGGCTCATATCTCTTAATCCAGGCACTTTTTGGAAATCAATCCTCATTGACAAAGTTGTATAATTCATCAATCCCTACAACTTTCATGTTTAAAGTTTTCTTTGAATTAACATGGATCTTAGTGAAAAATGGCTATGAAGTTAGGACTTTTGTTAAGAACAAAAACACTTAGAATTTTTCTAAGTGTTAGAAAATTTTCCAAATTTGAATTTTGTTGACTTTTTGATTTCTTGATGACCAAGTTTGATAGTTTTGAATATCTTGATGATTCTTGACTTTTGAATTCCAATGTTGACCAAAAAGTCAAAGTTTGACTTTTGAGTGACAATTGACTTTTCATCAGTTGATTCAATTCTTCAACTATCAATCATTTGCATCTTTGGAAATGTTTTGAGACATGTAATTAGGTCAAGATTCTTTGTTTGAGTCCTTGATATCATGCTTTAAGCCATTAGGTCATGCACTAGGTCAAAAGTCAATGATCAGTCATCTTCAATCAAAACCCTACTTTGGGATTTTTTTACCTCTAATGATTTGAGGGCTTTACTTGAGGAATTGTGATAAAACCTTGATCAAATGATGAATATCACTTCAAAATGTTGATGTTGACAAAAAATATTGAAGTTTGACTGTATGTTGACTATAGTTGACTTTTTGTCCAATACAATTGATTTTCAGTCATCTGAGCAATTGATTGAGCAAACTTGTGATGCAAGGCTTAAAACTTGACATAATCATTATTGAGGATCTATAATGAACCATGAAAGTCTTTTGAGACCTTTGCAACCCAATCTTCCTTGTACAACACAAAACCCTAATTGAAGCCCCTTGCTTAGGAGGTGAGTTTGTCTGATCAACTCTTGAGAATCCTTGAGTATTTGAGAATCTTAGAAGAATGCCTTGAAGAAAATGGGAGGGAAAATTTTGGGGTACAACAGCTGCCCCTGTTCAATCTTCTTAAACCTGAAAAGCTAGATTGGCACATCCTCCATTCGTGACTTGAAGGTGGAAGATGATTGAACACATAAGTGCCTAGAAATTTGCACTCGCTTATGCATGAAGTAACACTGTTGGTTGATTATACTGGGAATAGGCTTAAAGATGCCATTTGGAAAGGTGATGGAGAGTTGTCAGAGATGGGATTATAGATTCCATCCAAAGTAACTGTGGATAGAATTTAGACTAAGTCAGTACTCGACTTCAACTGGAAGAAGTATCAGAATAAATCTACGCTCGATTTAAACTGAGTCATAAGAGGTCTTTTTGTATGTCATTAACTAGAAGAAGTACCAGAATAAATCTTATGGTTGATTTAATCTGAGCCAGAAAATGTATACTGGAAGAAGTATCAGAATAAATCTATGGTCGAATCTGAGCCAGAAGATGTCTTTGCCTGTATTTAACTGGAAGAAGCATCATAATAAATCTATGGTCGATTTAATCTAAGCCAGAAAAAGTCTACCAGAAGAAGTATCAAAATAAATATATGGTTGATTTAATCTGAGCCAGAAAAGTGTCTTTTGGAAGAAGTATCAGAATAAATATATGATCGATTTAATCTGAGCCAGAAGATATCTACTGGAAGAAGTATCAGAATAAATCTACGCTTGATTTAATCTGATCCAGAAGCGGTCTCTGAAGGAAGTGTTCGTCGTGTAGATAGTCACCCCGTCCTATTTCAGGAATTAATCTACAATATGTTTTTGTTGGTAAACTCGTCCTGTTTCGGGAGTTCATACCACTTGGTAATAAAGATAGTCGCCCCGTCCTATTTTGGGAATTGATCTTCATCTGACCATAAAGGAATAAAGATAGTTTCCCTGTCTTGTTTTGGGAGTTAATCTTTGCTCGGTTGTATAGATAGTTTCCTCCTCCTGTTTCGGGAATTAATCTTGGACCCATTTGAGAATTGTTGATGATATTCGTCTGTTGATTGATCTTTCCTGAAAAGGTAAAGAGTTAGCTGTATGCAATATCATGATGTATGAAATGCATTATGTAATGATGTTCTCAAAATAAATGAGACTGTGCTATATGCGTTTCGTATGCATATGCTATGACGTTTGTAAATGATGTATGAATGTGAAATGTTATTGAAGTGTATTTGTAAACCCGTGTAGTATCTTTGTCTAGGAAAATAAATCTATGTCTGGTGTTGGGGATGAAGAACATGTGTAATCTTCAACCTTGTCTAGAATGCTTCCACTGGGTACTCTTGCTTGCTGTTTAAGGAAACTATGTTGGGGAATGTCGACTTCTGTTTGAGGAGAAGAGTTCAAGAACATTAGTCGTTCATCGCTCTACTGGGGAGTTTTAATTCTTATATACCATAATTAGGGATAAAAGAGATGGATAACCTTCCGATTCGCCTGGGGAGTTTAATTCTTTTATACCCTGACTGGGGATATATGAGATGGATAAACTTCCAACTCTTCTGGGGAGGATAAAGTTAATTGATATGTGGTCTGGTTCCAGGTTTTATAGCAACTCTTTAGGGATAGTGGCGACTTCACTGGGGGGAGGAATTTTGCTGGTGATTCGTAGCCATTCGAGGAATAGATTCAAACTAGGGAGACTGTAATCTGTTGGAGAAATAAACCCTGTTGGGGAAATAAACCCTGTTGAAAGAGAAATATTCTGCTGAGGAAACAAGATCTGTTGGAGAGAAGAAATCTGCAGGGGTTTTATAGTTTTTGAGGGATAATACTCAGCCGGGGAAGAGAATCTCCAAGAACTGTATTGATTGGAACTCTACAAGTGGGTGATATTTCTAGGAAAAGATCATATTCTTTTATCCACCAGAGCGATCCTCCGGGGAAATTGTGGGGAATGTATATACATTGAGGATGTATTTTGAAGATTACACAGTGGGGATAATCTCATAGAAGTGGCTCTGTGGGGATTTGTGGATAGCTTGAATGTGATCCCAATTCCTAGAGTTTTAAGTAAATGTTTATTCTTGTTCTCATGCATATATTTTTTAACAATTAATCATGTTCATATGTATATGCTCATTCAGTTTTAGTTATTGGACAATTTTAGGATGTATTTGTATTGATAGTTTGCTCATAAACGGGAGATTTTGTACAAAGAGACATAAATCCTAGTAATATGAAATTGTCGTGAAATAAAAAGAGTATAAAGTGAAAACAAAACATATAGCTATGTTGAAATGATCTCGTTGGGTTCCAACTTCGCTATTGCCCCTATGTCTTCGAACCTCTCATCCTTTGATGTCGGGAGAAGTTGATTGAACTGATCTGTACCATTTAAACTTTAGACTTTGGTAATAAAGCTTACAGTAAGTGATCCAATGGGACAAAGTCGTACTCTTTAATCCCTAACTTTTTCCTGGACCGCCCTTTTGGGTTTTTAGTCCACCGGGAAGCCCTTTTTTGCCCAAACCGCCTTTTCAGGTTTTCGAGTTGCTGAGTGTACAATCTTTTATATATATCTCTAATTTTTGCCCATACCCTTTTGGTTTGCCGGGATGCCCTTATTTTTGCCTAGGCCATTCAATCTAGCGGGTCGTTTTCATGCGTAGTATCTTTTGATTATGTTCGTATTCACAAGGTGCGGGAAATATTCACCGTCTATGGTGGTCAAAATTATAGCACCGCCCGAAAGTACTTTCTTGACAACAAATGGCCCTTCGTAGATGGGAGTCCATTTACCCCTGGGATCACCTTGCGGTAGAATGATACGCTTTATTACCAAGTCACCAGCCTGATATACCTGATGCTTGATTTTCTTGTTGAATGCCTTAATCATACGTTTATGATACATCTGATCGTGACAGACAATAACAAACCTCTTTTCGTCAGTCAAATTCAACTGATCCAACCTAGTCTGAATCTACTCGTCTTTGTCTAAGTCTTCATCTTTCATAATCCTTAGAGAAGGAATCTGAACTTCGACAAGTAGGACAACTTCCATACTGTGATCGGGTGGAAATAGAACTGACTATTTTGAAATGCTGGTTCGCGAAATGTCGCGGTAAGCAAGATTCGCCACCGTCTTTTATGTTCTCCAACAAGGAAAGGACAAAAGCACAGCAAAATTCCTTTTCGAGATGTCTCTCGGTTCGGGAGGTAGATTATAGAAAGGGAAGGTGTTAGCACCCTTTCTATCTGTGGTTATCCACGGGCTCTTAGGTACTTGCTTACTATGTTTTCAAAAAATTTGTTTGCTTTTCAAGTGTGTGTGGGTTTTGAAAAAGTTTCGTTTGAAAAATTTCTAAGTAACTCTTGTATCTGTCCTCAAGAGTGTATGAAAAAATTGTTTGAAAACTTTTTGAAAGTGTCAGTGTGAAAAGTTGTTTTGTTTGTTTTGAGAGAGCAAGTACCCATGAGAAATCTACCTACTCTAAGGAATTAGGCTGTGTAAGAGTCCTTTAAACAGTGTTATCCCACTATTGAGAGGTAGGTAGCACCATCGTTGGAGGTATTCGGGTCAATTCGATTATTAGGGACAGTGTGGTCACCGAAGCAATAATAGGACACCTTAGAAGTAACCCTAATGTCCTAGATCCTTTTTTTATCTGAGGCAACCGTTTCGAGGCGACTGGATCTTTAGACAGGAGGGCGACCTCTAAAACACCCTATACTTGACGACCACGTTCGAGGCAACCAGTGAGGCGTACCCTAGGAGTGGCATGTGCATGTGTGTTGTTTCAGTTTATATTTATCTTTGAACATGCATTTGTGAGCTACGGGTTGATTTTATTTGTCATACAAATCTTGTCATGCATAATTAACAGTTTAATAATTTGCGGGAAGTAAATTGCGGGAAATTAAATCTAAGCTATTACAAGGCGTCGGGTATTTACATCGCCAAAAACAAACCCTTTAATTTAAATTGCGGAAAGTAAAATAAAGCGGTAAATAATTAAAGTCCTAATTAAAAGTGATTACATTCCGGGAAACAGATACAATAATATGATAAAATGGATCGCGTGCAGGAAATTAAATCGGATGCGAGTTTTTTTGGGGTTTTGACCCTTTTTTGAAAGAAAGTGATTTTTTGGTTATTTTTGGATTAAAAGAAATTAAATTAAGTTAACAATTAAATTAATAAACTAATTAATTAATTAAAATATTTTTGGATTTTTGAGTTTTTAAAGAAATAAAATAAATTGAATTAATGCTAATAAAAACCTAATATTCTAAATTGATTTTAAATATTGCAAAAAATATTAAAAGTTAAATCTAATTAAAGCTAAATTGATTAAATTAATTTATTTACAAAAATAAAAGTGATGAAGTTAATTTTAATAAATAAAATATTTTTTTGTGTTTTTGATTTTATTAGGAAAAAATGTTAATTGGTTAGTGATTAATAAAAATAATCACGATTAATTAATTAAAGGAATATAATACAAATAGAGAGAGTTTAGGAGTATACGAGCCTGATTGGAGGGGTGAAACAGTTATTGGCGTCATGTGTAAACTGTTTTGTTTTGGCCATTTGTGTTTTGGCTTTTGGCCATTTGTGTTCTGGCCTCAACGTTCTTTAACATTCTCAAGATGTCTGCCTCGCCATGTATTAGTGTCATGTGTAAGCTGTTCTGTTTTGGCCATTTGGCTTTTGGCCATTTGTGTTCTGGCCTCAACGTTCCTTAATGAACCTTCATGGGATCCTGTCTAAAATTTGCAGTGTTGAATCTCATGAACACATTAAATAAAATCATAAAATGCAAATAAAGCCAATCTATGAAGAAATTTAATATTTAGGCACAATATGGCATGTATGAATGATTATACCTTTTTTATCATGGAGATCAAATCAACCTTACCCTTACTGGAAAAGTAGTGACATGAATTCTTTTATGCCCTTTTGATCATGGAGATCAAGTCAGCCTTACCCTTACTGAAGAAGTAGTGAGATGTTGGTTTGTAACTAGGATGGCTTATTTGTAGTGAAAGAGGGATTTGTAATAAGGATTTCAAGGTTTTAGGGTTTTTGAAAGAATTGATATTCTGATAGCGTTGTGACAAGGTTTTTCTTTTTTTTTTCTTCTTCCTGGTTTGTGTGAAAAGAATGTGATTATATAATGAAAATTAGGGTAAAGAAAATGGGCTTTGAATGTGCAATTGGGCCTCCAATGTTCACTTGAGTTCGTCACTTTCCAGGCTAAATCGCAGAGACTTAAGTGCAATTTTTGAAGTTTAAATGTGAAAACAAAATGTAGCCTATATCGAGAACTAACTCCTGTCCGAAAATCGGCTCAATCGGATAAACGGTGAATTAGTTATGAATTTTTGAAGTTTCAGCTCAGACAAACTTATTTTGGGCTCCAGTGTCGACTCTGACACGTTCTTCAATAAAAAACTGGTATTGATCGGAGCATAATCTGGTCTCGACTTTTGAAGCAAAGTTGTAGATCTATGAGTCAGTGACCTTGTGTAAAAATATGAGCCCAATCCGATAAAAATTGACCGAGTTATGAATTTTCGAAGTTTCGGCCCAGATGAAATAATATTCAGCATTCAGGATTTTCGGCGCGTCACGCACTCTGAGCAAAAAACGAAGGCCTTTTGAATGCCGTTTGAACTCAATACCTTCTGTGAAAATGTAGCCAACTCAATTTGTGAAATTTTGGCACCAGAACCAGCTCAATATGATGAAAATCGACCAAGTTATGATTTTCTGAACATGACGCAAATAAACTTCTGTCACAAATTTTCTGTATGAAAGTACTTGATAAATCCGCATTTTTGAAGACCTTCTGATCATAATTGGCTTCCATCCGTGAGAGATGAAAACATAGATAACGTCAAGACGGAATTTTGGCCACCGGAACGGGTTCAAAACGATCCACGATCTTCAAGTTATGAATTTTTTAGCGCGTAAAAGCTGCACTTTCAGCACACTTTTTTCACCATATTTCTTCGAGAAAACTCACACAGTCGGATACCTTCTGAATTTGAACATACGTTAGGACATTAAGGAGCACTTGAGGTCATTTGGATGTAAGGACCTTGATGCAACACAAAACCCTAATTTTGAATTGACTGCCTTAGGAGATGATTTGACTGTCCAACTCTTGAGCCATCTTGAACAACTTGGAGATGATTCTTGACATGTCTTGAGAAATATGGGAGGGCAAATTTTGGGGTACAACAGTTGCCCCTGTTCAATCTTCTTAAACCTGAGGATGTAGATTGGCTTGCATGCCTTTCGTGATCCGAAGGTGGAAGATGATTGAACACTAGAGTGCCCAGAAATTTGCACTCGCATGGTGTAGTATCAGCAATGTGATGGCGGGAATGGGCTTATAGATGCCATTTGGAGATGTGGTGGATAAGAGGATGGGCTTATAGATGCCATCTAGAGATGTAACAGAATCTTGTCGAGAATGGGCTTATAGATGCCATTTGGAGACTGTCGGTAGGTGGATGGGCTTATAGATACCATCTGGATGTGACAGACCCTTGTCGGGAATGGGCTTATAGATGCCATTTGGAAATGCAAGGGATGGTTGAATCTGAGTAAGAAATAGAATAGCTTCCGTGTCTGGAGCATATCTAGTCTGTGTCTAATTGCTGACGTCTGAACGAGTAGTAGAATGACCGCCGTGTCTGGGGTATATCCATACTGCATCTGAATGAGTGACATAATATTATCCGAATCTGGATCGTATTTGGAATGTCTTTTGAATGAATCTGGACTAAACAATAGAATAGCCTCCGGGTCTGGAGCATCTCTAAGTTGTCTTTAGAAGTTTGAATCTGAATGAGCAATAAAATAGCGTCCGGGTCAGGAGCATCTCTAGGCCATCACTGGAGAGGAATCTGAATAGGCAAAAGAATAACATCTGGATATGGAGTATCTCTAAGCCATCTCTGAAAGGAAACTTTGAATAAGCTAAAGAATAGCATCCATGTCTGGAGCATTTCCAAGCTATCTCTGAAAAGAAACTTTGAATAAGCAAAAGAATAGTATCCATGTCTGGAGCATTTCCAAGCCATTTCTGGGAAGAAACTCTGAATAAGCGATAGGATAGCATCCGGGTCCGGAGCATCTCTAAGCTATCTGAGAGGGGATCTGAATAAGCAATAGAATATCATCTGCATCGGGAGCATCTCTAAGCTATCTCTGAAAGAGAATATGGAATAAGTATCAGAAAGTAGCCATATCTGGGTCGCATCTGAACTATCTCTAGAAGGGAATCTGGAATAAGTATCAGAATGTAGCCATGTCTGGATCGCATCTGAACTATATCTAGAAGGAATCTCTGAATAAACAATAGAATAGCATCCGTGGTTGGAGCATCTCTAAGTTATATCTGAAAAGCAACTATGAATAAGCAACAGAATAGCATCCGGTTTGGAGCATATCTGAACTATCTCTGAGAAGAACCTCTGAATAAGCAAAAGAATAGCATCCACATCTGGAGCATTTCCAAGCTATCTCTGAAAAGAAACTCTGAATAAGCAATAGAATAACATCCATATCTGGAGCATCTCTAAGTTATCTCTGAAGAGACAATATGAATAAGCAAAAGAACAGCATCCATATCTGGAGCATTTCCCAGCTATATCTGAAAGGAAATCTGAATAAGCAATAGAATAACATCCGTGTCTGGAGCATCTCTAAGCTATCTCAGAAAGGGAATCTGGAATAAGTATCAGAATGTAGCCATATCTGGGTCGCATCTGAACCATCTCTAGAAGGGAATCTGGAATAAGTATCAGAATGTAGCCATGTCTGGATCGCATCTGAACCATCTCTAGAAGGACATCTCTGAATAAACAATAGAATAGCATCCGTGGTTGGAGCATCTATAAGTTATCTCTGGAGAGCAACTCTGAATAAGCAAAAGAATAGCATCCATATCTGGAGCATCTCTAAGCTATCTCTGGAGAGAAAATATGAATAAGCAAAAGAATAACATCCATATCTGGAGCATTTCCCAGCTATATCTGAAGGGAACCTCTGAATAAGCGATAGAATAGCATCCGTGTTTGGAGCATTTCCAAGCTATCTCTGAAATCTCTTTAATGTAGATATGCCCTGGCTAGATACAGGTATCGAATCCACAATCAATCACTCACAGATATGCCCTGGCTAGATACAGGTATTGAATCTGGAATTGTGACAGTTGATAGTAATCATCTTTGGATTGACCTTTTTCCTGAAAAGGCAAAACATTAGTTGTATGTAATGTCATGATGTATGAAATGCATGATGTCATGATGTTCAGAGAATAAATGAGATTGTGTGATATGATGCGTGTATGCATGCATTATGTATGTAAATGTTTATGAATTGTATTTTCGTCTAGGAAAATAAATCCTTGACGGATGCCGGGAGTTTATTGAATCCTGGGCTGACGTTGAAGAGTAGAGTTCTTCGTTTCCACTGGGGATGAGGATTGCAAGAATAAACCGGTAGGAGAAGATGACTCCGTTGGGGAATAAACTTGTTGGAGAGATTACTCTGCGGGGAATACTCTGTGGGGAAAGAGATACTTCGCTGAGGTTTTGATGAGAACTCCGCTGGGGATTCCATTGATATGTTTTGATGGGGAATTTGATGAACTCCGCTGGGGGATAGGAAGAACTTCGCCGAGGACGATCTTTCCGAGGTAATTAGCTGAGGATAACCCAGTTATAAGCTCTGGTGGGGAATAACCTTTGAATAAAGCCGGGGAGAGCGTTCGTACTCTGCAGGGGATAAGCTTCCAGAATCTACTGGGGATAAGCTTCCAGAATCTACTGGGGAGGATAATTCAACTCTCCTGGGGAAACTTTTGAGACTGCACTGGGGTGTCTGGTATTCCGCCGGGGAACATTCTTATATTCCGTTGAGGAGTATTAAGACTGCCGGGGATGCTTGTAGAGGAATATCTGTATACTCCGATGGGGAATTTTAAGATCTTCTGGGGGTACCCAACTTCCTTAAGGCTGACAGTAGACTAACTCTGCTTGGGGAGAGTATCGCTGACTTGCTGGAGATACTGTGCCTTGTTAGGGTTGATGGGAGACCAACTCTGCTCGGAGGAGAGTACTGTTGAATCCTGTCTTACTCTCGAGGAGTGGAGGCATCTTGGTTATGTTCTTCAGCCGAACTTACCTTGGTACCTTGGCGGGCAGAGCAACTAGATCGCTTGGACAATTTTTATTGCCCCAGTTTCTGTAGGAGAAGGTACTTGTGGAGGTCTTGATAACTGTTGGTCGATAAACCTTCTTCTGGTAGGCAAGTGACGAGATGCCGGGACATAGTCGTACGCTGTGATCCCTAACTTTTGCCTGGACCGCCCTTTCGGGTTTTCAGTCCACCGGGATACCCATTTTTGCCCAAGCCTCCTTTTCAGGTTTTCGACTTGCCGGGTGTACAGATTTTTTCATTTCATCCCTTATTTTTTCCCGAACCCTTTTGGTTCGCCGGGAAGCCCTTATTTTTGCCTAGGTGTGTCAACCTAGCGGGTCTTTGATTATGCGCAGTATTTTTTCGACTATGTCCGTGCTCTCAGGATGTAGGGAGGTGCCCCTGTCAGTAGTGTTGTGTTGCCCTATTACCAGAAGATCTTCGTTTGATCGTCCAATGCCCCAAGTGATCCAGATGGAGATTTTTCCCAAGTTGGTTGGCCTTTTGAGAGATTCTCCGAATCTTGACTTAACTGCCCCAGGTGATGGACAATGATCATGCCACGCCCCTTGATCGGAGGTGCTTTTGTTCACTTAGATATTCGGTGTGCGAATTTCTCTGCTGTTCGAACAAAAAGTCATATGCAAACAATGTTATATTAACAATGCAAAGCTTATGTCTGTCTTGAAGTTTTTGAAAATGCATTTTTTTCAGTAAAAACAAGTGAATTTTGTAAACTGTGATGTTAACTCGTTATTTTACCGCAAACCTTAAGGAGTCAGGATACCTTTCGTAACAGTATGCTTTCGAACTAACCCATGCTTCAGCTAGGACTTTTAAGAGTTGTAGCGTGGCCTGGTTCACGGTTTAAGAAACAAAGGATAAAGGCTCAAATTATATTTGTACCCACCCGCTCTTCGTGATGTTCTTCAAACCTAAACTCAGCTGATCGTGCGTTAGACCTTGTTGAGTTTTTGCTTTTATTTTCCAGTGATGGTTCGGACGTTGACAATTTATTTTGAATAGGCAGTCATCATTTTTTGGTTGAGGGTTTGTAGGACCTCTTTCTTTTTTGATTTTGTTATCCTTGTTTTTTTTGCCTGAACTGTTTTTTTTATGATTACAGCCAGCATGATGCCACAGTTTTGTAAGTCTCCTTCATAGGTTTTGACTTATTGGGTTTTTATTTCTGAAAGATAACGACTGCCTGTCTTTATGATTATTCAGAACCATCATTTTCTTTTCTTTTGGAAGGACTTCTTTGGTGCCATTCGTTGTGCACCTGGATCAACTGAGAGAACTACCCTGCCCCAGGTTATGATTAAGGGTTTTAATTTTTGCGAAAAGAAAACTCCAACTTCTTTGGCTCAGAGGGGTTGACGAGGGATTATCTTCCTTATAACTCTAGTGTTTAGGAATTGAAACAATGCCTGTACCTCATCAGCGGGGTCTGTTCAAAAGCATACTGTAAATATCGTGGTATCATTTTCGTCATCCTCCCTCAAGATGATTAGAATTATTAATCGAGCATTGATCATCACAAAAATATGAAAGCAATTTGAATATAGTGAATATAATTGGATTAATTCAAAACAGACATATGCGATGCATTAATGGAATAAAAGAGTTTGCTATGACATTAATTGTTTTGTGTAAGCAAAGAAAAATACAACTCGGAAATTCAAATAAAACAAAAGCCTTCAGTGATTTGGCAAAGGAGCAGTGATTATATTTGGAGTCTCTGGTGCTTCAAACTGGATTTCCTTGGCGTCAATCATGTCTTGGACCTTGTTCTTCAGAGCCCAACAATTGTCCGTAGTATGCCCCCGGCTATCAGAATGGTATGCGCACCTATCGTTGGGATGATAGTTAGAAGCAGAAGTGTTTGGATTCCAGAGAGGGGCCCTTAAGGTAATCAGCCCTGCCTTCAACATTTGCTGTAGCGCTTGATCCAGTGACATGTTGATCTTGGTGAACTGTCGTTTGGGTGCGACCTCCTTACGTTGCTGCCGCTGTCTTTGCTGAGCAGGCATAGGATTAGAGATCTGGGTTTCCCCCACATGTTGATCATGACGACCTTTTTTACCATGCACAGCGTTGGACTCTTTCTTCCCGTGGTAAGGCTTTTTATGAGCATCAGAAGGCGTAGCTCCCTGAATCTTCCCGCTTTTAATGCCAGCTTCAATTCTCTCCCCAATCAAGATCAGATCTGTAAACCCAACAGAAGAATTCCCGATCAGGTGGTTGAAGAATGGACCAGACAGGGTCCCCAGAAACATGTCCATGAGCTCACGGTCGGTCAAAGGTGGTTGCACCCTTCTAGCCATGTCTCTCCACTTTTGCGCATATTCCTTGAATCCTTCACCCGTCCCTAGTGACATACCCTGGAGTTGGGTACGCGTAGGAGCGAGGTCGGAATTATATTGATACTGCTTATAGAACGCAGTAGCCAAGTCTTCCCAGGTACGGATACTGGCTCCATCCAGCTGATAGAACCACTCGAGTTGAGTCCCTGCCAGACTATCCTGAAAGAAGTGAATCCACAATTTCTTGTCGGCCGTGTAGGGCTGGATCTTCCTTATGTATGAATGGAGGTGCAACTTAGGACAGGAGGCTTCGTCGTACTTTGCAAAGGCAGGTGCCTTGAACTTGTGTGGGATCACCACCCCGGAGGATAGACCTAGATCTTCGAAGTCTAGGCCGGGCACTTTCTGTATCTCCATAGCACTTAGCTGGTCTTCTAGCTGTTTATACCTGTCCTCAGCTGGAGGGTACTGTTCATCATTGTAATCGGTCTCGTTGTCGGAGACCACTGGACTAGGAACCTATCCCTCTTGGGGACTGTCTTTCCCAACAGACGGGGTAGTCAGCTCAACTTCTTTTTGTGATCCATTCCCAGATTTGCGTCTAGGGTTGAACAACACAGTCCTCTTCTTCTTCTTCTTCATAAGCAGAGTCTTCAATTCCTGTTGACCTTGGGCTAAGCTCATAACCATCTCTTGGAACTGGGCATTCTGGGCCTGGAGGGCTTTGATAGCTTGTTCATTGGATGATTCAGGATTCATGATGATTGCTGAAATAAACAGCAAAGAAGATAAGTGACCTGTCAAAAAGGGTACCTGTAATGCAATGACATGTATGTATGCATGCGATGTTTTCAAGGATCTCGCGGGGTAAACAAGAAAATTGTTAGAGTTAGAATCCAGTAGCTTGATTGAAGGAACTACATATTATAGAGAGTCCTTCTTCAAGAGTCAAGGCTCACCATATCGAGTGGGTCATAGCCCCTGACTCAAGTTATCAACCTTGGCTAGAGGAAAATAAATCCCCTTTGCCCCTTGCTAGACAATTGGTTCATCATGACCTGCATCACAGACCCTTGAGATCCTTGAAATGGGTTAGTCCTTATGCAAGATGTATGCAGTGGTATGATGGTATGATGTTATGCTATGCGTGGAGTGATGTAAGTAAACCCTATTATGAGCCCAGATTAAGGACTGTA
This sequence comes from Vicia faba, assembly GCA_948472305.1. Taxonomy (NCBI): domain Eukaryota; kingdom Viridiplantae; phylum Streptophyta; class Magnoliopsida; order Fabales; family Fabaceae; genus Vicia; species Vicia faba. The sequence continues at coordinate 1,694,003,754 of OX451737.1, read as the reverse complement.
AACAAAACCTGCAAGAACTCATGTGTCAGATAACAAGAATGCGCAAGTAGTCAAGTTTGAAGGCACACAAGTTACACAAAAGAGCCCTAAGATTTCAGGCCGGCATGAAGTTCAGGTATTACCCTCTTTCAGTTTCGTTGGTTAAGACCTGTCCTAGAAAATAGTAACCGGGTTCTAGAGGATCTCAATATCACTGACTACCCTCAATCGGTCATAACTCCAGCGTCGCAATCTTTTCTTGCGGCCAGAACCATCGCGAGAGTTTAGCCTCAATGAGTGTAGCATACTGCTACTGTTCTATGGCCAAGTTGGGTCAATTTAGGGTTCTAAGGTCGGTTGGTGCTTAATGACTCCTCAGAAGACCCATATTCTCCTCGTTGCAACACAAGGGATATCGGTACAGACCAATGTGTCACACCAATGTAGCCACTGCTTCACCCGTGTCGGTCTACACCGGACAGGTCCCTCACAGCTTATGCTACCTAATGGGTATTCCCCAGATCCGGGTTAGGATCTATGAAACTCCGATGCAAGCCCACAATATAAAAGCAATCAAGACATACAATTGAAAACATAATAGTGGTCTAATCCTAAGGTACACCTCACTTATTAGTAGTCCCCAGCAGAGTCGTCAGTTCTGTGATCGGGTGGAAATATAACTGACTATTTTGAAATGCTGGTTCGCGAAATGTCGCGGTAAGCAAGAGTCGCCACTGTCTTTTATGTTCTCCAACAAGGAAAGGACAAAAGCACAGCAAAATTCCTTTTCGAGATGTCTCTCGGTTCGGGAGGTAGATTATAGAAAGGGAAGGTGTTAGCACCCTTTCTATCCGTGGTTATCCACGGGCTCTTAGGTACTTGCTCACTATGTTTTCAAAAAATTTGTTTGCTTTTCAAGTGTGTGTGGGTTTTGAAAAAGTTTCGTTTGAAAAATTTCTAAGTAACTCTTGTATCTGTCCTCAAGAGTGTATGAAAAATTTGTTTGAAAACTTTTTGAAAGTGTCAGTGTGAAAAGTTGTTTTGTTTGTTTTGAGAGAGCAAGTACCCATGAGAAATCTACCTACTCTAAGGAATTAGGCTGTGTAAGAGTCCTTTAAACAGTGCTATCCCACTATTGAGAGGTAGGTAGCACCATCGTTGGAGGTATTCGGGTCAATTCGATTATTAGGGACAGTGTGGTCACCGAAGCAATAGTAGGACACCTTAGAAGTAACCCTAATGTCCTAGATCCTTTTTTTATCCGAGGCAGCCGTTTCGAGGCGACTGGATCTTTAGACAGGAGGGAGACCTCTAAAACACCCTATACTTGACGACCACGTTCGAGGCAACCAGTGAGGCGTACCCTAGGAGTGACATGTGCATGTGTGTTGTTTCAGTTTATATTTATCTTTGAACATGCATTTGTGAGCTACGGGTTGATTTTATTTGTCATACAAATCTTGTCATGCATAATTAACAGTTTAATAATTTGCGGGAAGTAAATTGCGGGAAATTAAATCTAAGCTATTACAAGGCGTCGGGTATTTACATCGCCAAAAACAAACCCTTTAATTTAAATTGCGGAAAGTAAAATAAAGCGGTAAATAATTAAAGTCCTAATTAAAAGCTATTACATTCCGGGAAACAGATACAATAATATGATAAAATGGATCGCGTGCAGGAAATTAAATCGAATGCGAGTTTTTTTTGGGGTTTTGACCCTTTTTTGAAAGAAAGTGATTTTTTGGTTATTTTTGGATTAAAAGAAATTAAATTAAGTTAACAATTAAATTAATAAACTAATTAATTAATTAAAATATTTTTGGATTTTTGAGTTTTTAAAAAAATAAAATAAATTGAATTAATGCTAATAAAAACCTAATATTCTAAATTGATTTTAAATATTTCAAAAAATATTAAAAGTTAAATCTAATTAAAGCTAAATTGATTAAATTAATTTATTTACAAAAATAAAAGTGATGAAGTTAATTTTAATAAATAAAATATTTTTTTGTGTTTTTGATTTTATTAGGAAAAAATGTTAATTGGTTAGTGATTAATAAAAATAATAACGATTAATTAATTAAAGGAACATAATACAAATAGAGAGAGAGCTTAGGAGTATACGAGCCTGATTGGAGGGGTGAAACAGTTATTGGCGTCATGTGTAAATTGTTTTGTTTTGGCCATTTGTGTTTTGGCTTTTGGCCATTTGTGTTCTGGCCTCAACGTTCCTTAACATTCTCAAGATGTCTGTCTCGCCATGTATTGGTGTCATGTGTAAGCTGTTCTGTTTTGGCCATTTGGCTTTTGGCCATTTGTGTTCTGCCCTCAACGTTCCTTAATGAACCTGCATGGGATCCTGTCTAAAATATGCAGTGTTGAATCTCATGAACACATTAAATAAAATCATAAAATACAAATAAAGCCAATATATGAAGAAATTTAATGTTTAGGCACAATATGGCATGTATGAATGATTATACCCTTTTGATCATGGAGATCAAATCAACCTTACCCTTATTGGAAAAGTAGTGACATGAATGCTTTTATGCCCTTTTGATCATGGAGATCAAGTCAGCCTTACCCTTACTGAAGAAGTAGTGAGATGTTGGTTTGTAACTAGGATGGCTTATTTGTAGTGAAAGAGGGATTTGTAATAAGGATTTCAAGGTTTTAGGGTTTTTGAAAGAATTGATATTCTGATAGCGTTGTGGCAAGGTTTTTCTTTTTTTTTTCTTCTTCCTAGTTTGTGTGAAAAGAATGTGATTATATAATGAAAATTAGGGTAAAGAAAATGGGCTTTGAATGTGCAATTGGGCCTCCAATGTTCACTTGAGTTCGTCACTTTCCAGGCTAAATCGCAGGGACTTAAGTGCAATTTTTGAAGTTGAAATGTGAAAACAAAATGTAGCCTATATCGAGAACTAACTCCTGTCCGAAAATCGTCTCAATCGGATAAGCGGTGAATTAGTTATGAATTTTTGAAGTTTCAGCTCAGACAAACTTATTTTGGGCTCCAGTGTCGACTCTGACACGTTCTTCAATAAAAAACTGGTATTGATCGGAGCATAATCTGGTCTCGACTTTTGAAGCAAAGTTGTATATATATGAGTCAGTGACCTTGTGTAAAAATATGAGCCCAATCCGATAAAAATTGACAGAGTTATGAATTTTCGAAGTTTCGGCCCAGATGAAATAATATTCAGCATTTAGGATTTTCGGCGCGTCATGCACTCTGAGAAAAAAACGAAGGCCTTTTGAATGCCGTTTGAACTCAATACCTTCTGTGAAAATGTAGCCAACTCAATTTTTGAAATTTTGGCGCCAGAACCAGCTCAATACGATGAAAATCGACCAAGTTATGATTTTCTGGACATGACGCAAATAAACTTTTGTCACAAATTTTTTGTATGAAAGTACTTGATAAATCCGCATTTTTGAAGACCTTCTGGTCGTAATTGGCTTCCATCCGTGAGAGATGAAAACATAGATAACGTCAAGACGAAATTTTGGCCACCGGAACAGGTTCAAAAAGAGCCACGATCTTCAAGTTATGAATTTTTTAGCGCGTAAAAACTGCACTTTCAGCACACTTTTTTCACCATATTTCTTCGAGAAAACTCACACAGTCGGATACCTTCTGAATTTGAACATACGTTAGGACATTAAGGAGCACTTGAGGTCATTTGGATGTAAGGACCTTGATGCAACACAAAACCCTAATTTTGAATTGACTGCCTTAGGAGATGATTTGACTGTCCAACTCTTGAGCCATCTTGAACAACTTGGAGATGATTCTTGACATGTCTTGAGAAATATGGGAGGGCAAATTTTGGGGTACAACACATACCATAGACCAGAGAGAATAGGGTTTCCCCAGTTGATGTTCATGCTGTAGTGAGATAGCCATGAAGAGAAAATGGTAACATCTCGTGTCAGTCTTTGTAGGTCACAACTATCTTTTGCATAATCTTCTTTATGTTCTTGTTGGCGTCTTCCACTGCGCCATTTATCTTTGGTCGATACAAAGAAGTGTTATGGTGCTTGATCTTAAACTGCAAGCAGAGTTCAGTGATCATAGTGTTGTTGAGGTTGGTACCATTGTTAGTGATGATTCTCTCGGGGATGCCATACCGACAAATAAGGTTATGTTTAATGAATCGGGCGAACACATTCTTGGTAACAGAGGCGAACGAGGCTGCTTCAACCTATTTTGTGAAGTAGTCAATGGCGACGAGAATGAAGCGATATCCGTTAAAAGTAGTAGGCTTGATTTCTACGATCATATCAATGCCCCATATTGCGAATGTCCAGGGAGCAGTCATGACGTTTAAAGGTACTGGAGGCACATGAACTTTATCAGCGTAGATCTGGCATTTATGACAAGTTCTTGAGTGATGGTGACAGTCGGTTTCCATAGTCGACCAATAGTAACCTGCTCTCAGAATCTTTTTAGTCATAGTATGCCCGCTGGAGTGAGTACCAAAGACACCTTCGTGCATATCCTCCATAATTTTATCTGCCTCCTTCTTGTCTACACAGTGAAGCAAAGTTGAATCATGATTACGCTTATATAAAATTCCATTTCTCAAGAAGAACTTAGCCGAGAACCTCTGTAGGAATTTCTTGTCATTTATTGATGCCCCTTCAGGGTATTATTGAGCTTCAAGGTACCTTTTCACTTCATGAAACCAATGTTTTTCTTCTACTTCATCAGTATTAATTTCGTAGTAGTGCGCCGGTTTGTCGAATCTATCAATGATAATTTTGGGAGCCTCATTGTCCCATCTGAGCTTGAACATGGATGACATAGTATCTAATGCGTTCGCCAACTGATTCTCTTCTCTTGGTATATGCTCAAAAATAATCTCTTCGAAGTACGGTGTTGTACCTCAAAATTTGACCTCTCTTTTATCAATACATTTATCACCAAAAATCTTCAATGACTCAAGCTTGTACAAGTGTTGACTAGGTCAGACCATCTCCTAAGCGCTAAGGTCAGAAATTAGGGTTTCGAATGAAGTTGACTGATCATTGACTTTTGACCTAATACATGACATAATGGCTTGAAGCATAATCTCAAGGACTCAAACACGACACATTGACCTAATTTCATGGCTCGAATCATTCCTCAATGTCATACAGTGGAAGAACTGACTATTATACTGGTTTTTCATTTGTATTCGCAAATGTTACGGTAAGCAAGAGTCGCCACCGACTTTTCTTTTATCCAACAAAGGAATGGGTGAAAAGAACAGAAAATGACCTTTCGAGATTATTTCTGAGTAAGGGGGTAGATTATGGAAAGGGAAGATGTTATCACCCTTTCCATCCGTAGTTATCTACGAGCTCTTAGATGTTAGCTCATTTGAAAATACCTTGTGTTTGTGTGTTTGAAGAAAGTATTTTGAAAGGACGCCTTAGCGCGGCGAACTTTGTAATGTTTCTCGTATTGTTGAGAACGTATACAAAGTGTTTTGAAAATCTTTTTGGAAAGAGTTTTGTGTATGTGAAAAATTGTTTATTTTGAGCAAGAATTTAAGAACTATCTACCTACTCGAAAAGGTTTGTTCTTTTCCTCTTTTCCTTTAGCAGTGTTATCCTACTATTAGTGAGTAGGTAGCCCTGTCGTTAGATGTTTTGAGGGACATGCGAGGGTTATCGTATAGTTGCGAAGGCAACTCGTAGGAAACTTTAGCAAATACCCTAAGGTTTTAAGATCATTTATCGAGGCAACGTCGAAAGGGTCATCGAGGGACTTATGATATTTAAACCAAAGGGTCACCACTAAAATCTCTTACGTTTGAGAGACGTGACTGTTTTATTCCGAAGGCAACAAGTGGAGGTACTTTATAGGTGCGTGTGTGCGAGTGTGTTTGTATTTTAGTTAAGTTTATCTTGAGTGTTAGGTTTACTAGCGTTTGCTTTTAGTCTTATCATACAAGCCTATTAGTATTCATCTAACAGTTAATTGAATAAGTATAAAAATAAAGTGCACGAATTTTGAATCTACGCTATTACAAGGCTTCGGGATGGGGGAATTACAAACCAAAACGGGGAAAAGAAATGTAAACGCTCCTAGCTAAACTATTATAATCCATAGGCAATTACATAATATTTATAAAAAATAATGCGAATAAATAAATGAACACGCAGAGGAGAAAGAAATAAAAATGAAAGGATGAAGAAAAACCCTATGAAAAATTCCTAAGTGATAAAATAAATATTTTTGTTATTTTTTTATTTAGAAAAGATAATTAAATTAAATTAAGAAATCTAAGTGTAATTAGTTAATTAAAAAAGGAGATTAAAATGATTAATTAAAAATTAATCTAATTAAAAACTAATTCTAATTATTTTTTTTTGGTTTTTTATTTGTTTTATGATCTTTTAGAATTTTAATTAAAAAATGAAATGAATTAAATGAAAGAAACAAAATATTAAAAAAAACGAAATGGGCCTTGCTTCCAAGAGTAAACAGGGGGTGTGAGAACTTGAAATGAATCAAGCTCAATGTCCTAGGTCCACGCGTGGCAATAGGAAATGGAGGGGTGTGAGTCTGAAATCTCCAAGCCCATCAATGAGAAGGCCCAAACGGCCAATAACCTGCAACAAAATATTGAAACACAAAAGTGCAAAACCTGGGACCCGAACCCAAGTTCTAGAAGAGGAGTTCCTTAACTGCATCATGTGATTTAAGCATCTAACCTTTCATGTAATACGTTAGATCAATTCTAAATAACAATATGAACATCAATATATGCTTCAAATTCAATTAAATTACATGGATTAAGAGATTCAGATGAGAGAAGTTTATACAACCAGAGTGATTTGGTTCGTGTGTTCTAGAATGCTTCAGGCGTGGATAGTTATTTATATGGACTTTTGGAGTCTCAGGAAGACAAATATGTGACTGGTTTGGATCGAGGATGGCTAGAAATACAGCTACGAATTTTGAAAACTTTGGAACTTTTGAGAATTTTGTAGAGCTTTATGAAGAGCTTTTGGAGAGCTTTTTGAATAGTAATTTCATGCTCTTTCTTTCTTGCAATGTTATGTAATTATAGAGTTAGGAGAAGAGCAAGTATGGCAAGAAACAAAGCTTTCAAGGCCATGAGACAAAAATCCAACATATTGAAAGTTTGTCATATTTGGATGATTCTTGCCATTATTGATGCTACATGAACCTGGACAGTTTTTTGTTGGTCTTTGCATGGAATATTTGGCTCCATGATAGGTCAATCCAAGCAAAATGCATTAGCCCATTATTACTTATATTTTTATTTAATTTATTTGATTTAATTCATATTTAAATGAATAAAAATTCAAATAAATAGAAATAAAAATCAAAATAGTGCATGGTTAGGTTTATAGGTCCTTGGGTATGTAATAAACATGTTTTAACCCTAAAAGTTAAGTCCATTAACCTAAAAATACAATTTTTCTCAAAGTTGACTTCATGCATTTTTCACAAATTTTCCCAACTTGTGCAAAACATAACTTGCTCAATTTTCATCTTTTGAAGATGATCTTGGAATTTTTGGAAATCCCAAGATGTCCTCTACAATCTATATGTTGATCATTTTTGCTTTTGAAGATATTATCTTGATGTAAGTTGTCTTGACAAAAAGTATCTTCTGTTGACTTTTTGAAAATGACCTGTAATGTATGAGCTCATATCTTCCAAATGATACATTTTATGAACTTGAGAATATACTCAAAGTTGTAGAGGATTGTATTCTCTTCACAATGAGCTTTTGTTTGGGAAAAATGGATGAAGCGTGTGAAAGTTATGCTTGGTCAAATTTTAGTTGACTTTTCCTAGAAAACCCTAATTTAACGAATCTTGACTTTTGGTGATCTGAGGACTTTCCTTGAGGAATCATGATCAACCCTTGATAAAATGATGAATATAACTCCAAAATGTTTATTTTGACCAAAAATCTTGAAGTTTGACTGTATATTGACCATAATTGACTTTTGACCTAATACAATTGATTTTCAGTCATCTGAGCAATTTACTGAGCAAACTTGTAATGCAAGGCATGAAAATTGGTATGAGAATTATTTGGGACATATTAGGAACTATGGAAATCACTTGAGGTCTTTGAAACCAAAATTCTTTGTGAAAAATAAAACCCTAGTTGGAAATCCATTGCTTATGAGGAGAATTTATCTGGTCAATTCTTGGTCAACCTTGAGCAATTAAGGACCTCTATGAGCATGTATTGAAAAATAAGAGGGAAATTTTTTGGGTACAACAACTTTCTCTATTCAATATTCTTAAACCTGGGGATTTAGATTGACTTGTCTGCCTTTCGTGATCTGAAGGTGGAAGATGATTGAACACTAGAGTGCCCAGAAATTTGCACTCGCTTGTGTACGAAGTGATGTTGTTGGTTGATGATATTGAGAATGGGCTCACAGATGCTATTTGGAGAAGATGACAGAGAGTCGTTGGAGATGGGCTTATAGATGCCATCCAAAATAAATGTTGACTTCGAACTGGAAGAAGTATCAAAATAAAACTTTGGTCGATTTACCCTGATCCATAAGAGGTCTCTTCGTCTGACTTCGTATGAGAAGTATACTAGAATGAGATTGTAACCGATTGTATCTTATCAGATCTGTTGGGGAGTGTCAGAATGAATCTTTGTCATGATTGTATTTGGAGATGTATTGAGTATGGGTATCAGAATGAATCTATATCTTGATCGTATTTGAATTGAAAGATATATTGAATAAGCTTCAGAATGACATCCGCATCTGGAGCGTATCTGAACTGTATCTCTTTTTTTAGAATGTTTCCGCTGGGGAATTATTTTTTGACTGAGGAGAATGAAAGTTAGCTGTTATCTGGTCAAATTCCAGGCTTCACAATAACTTGCTAAGGATAATAAAGTTGACTGTTATCTGGTCGTATTCCATGCTTCACAACGACTTACTGGGGAATATGAAATTAACTGTTATCTGGTCGGATTCTAGGCTTCACAATAACTTGCTTAAGGTTAAACTGTTATCTGGTCGAATTTCAGGCTTCGTAGTAACTTAGATGAAAGGATGAAGCTAATTGCTATCTGGTCGGATTCTAGACTTTGTAATAACTTACTGAAATTAATTTGTTATCTGGTCGGATTCTAGGCTTCGCAGAAAAATAAATTTAAACTGTTATCTGGTCGTATTCCAAGCTTCGCAATAATTTTCTTGAAAGGATAAAAGTTATTTGCTATCTGGCCAGATTCCAGGCTTTGCAACAACTTGGATGTTAGGACGAGGTGAATTATTATCTGGTCGGATTCCAGGCTTCATAGTAAATTGAAATTAAACTGTTATCTGGTCGGATCTAGGCTTTGCAGTAATTGAAGAAGTTAAAATGTTATCTGGTCGGATTCCAGGATTTGCAGGAACTTAAACTGTTATCTGGTCGGATTCCAGGCTTTATAGTAAATTGAATCAACCGTCCTCTGGTCGTATTGTTGAGTTGTTACTTCAGATAGCTGCCCCGTCTTATTTTGGGAATTAATCTGGAACCTGCTTTGTTGGTTGTTGAGATAGTTTCACTGTCTGGTTTCAGGAATTAATCTCTAACCTAGTCTTATAGATAGTCGCCCCATCTTGTTTCGGGAATTGATCTACAATCAGTTGTTCACATATAGTTGCCCTGTCTGATTTCAAGAATTAATTCAGAACTGTTGAAAATCATTGATGATATTCGTCTGTTGATCTTTCTTGAAAAGGTAAAGAGTTATCTGTATGAAATGTCATGATGCATGAAATGCATTGGGTAATGATGTTCTCAAAATAAATGGGACTGTGCTATATGCATTTTGTATGTATATGCTATGACGCTTGTAAAATGATTTATGAATGCAATATGTGAACGTATAAATTGTTCTTTGCAGTGTCGTTGAACTGGGGAAAATAAATCCATAATTGTTGCTGGGGATGAAGAGTATGTGTATCTTCGATCTTCTGGGGATTGTTTTCGTTGGGGACTCCTGCTTTCTTGTTTGAGGAAACTCCACTGGGGAACATTGAATTCTTGCTTTTTGCTTGAGAAAACTCTATTGGAGAGTGTTAATTCTTGCTTAGGGAGAAGAGTTTAAGAAGTTTGGTTGTTCATTGCTCTACTGGGGAGTTTATACCCCGACTGGGGATAAAAAGATGAATATTCCTTCTGACTCGCTTGGGGAGGATAAAGTTGACTGACATCTGGTTCGATTTCAGGTTCTGTAGCAACTTCCTGGGGATAGTGACGACTTCACTGGGGAAGGGAGTTTTACTGGTGACTTATGGCCATCTGAGGAAAAGACTCAAGCTGGGGATATTGGACCTCATTGGGGAAATAAACCCTGTTGGGGAAATAAACCCTATTGACGAAAGTCTGGACTCTGCTGGGAAATAAACCCTGCTAATGGAGGTATATCCTACTGAGGGAAATTCTTTACCGAGGCGAATGAGCTCTTCCGGAAAGAAGTAGTTTGTAAGGGTTTTACAGTTTTGAAAACTTCGCTGGAGAAGAATTCCCATAAACTATAATGATTGGGATCCTGTAGATAAGTAATATTACTAGGAGGAAGCCTTCACTCCTTCATCTGCCTGAGTGATATGTTGGGAAAATTATGGGGAATGTATGAACTTTGCGAAGATCACCATGTAGGGATAAACCTCCTGAAGTGGCTCTACGGGGATCCATGGAGACTTGAACATACCTCTACTTTTATAGCCCTTGGTGAATGCAGACTAGGGCGATAAGTCTTCTACTGATAGACAAGTGATGAGATGACAGGACATAGTCGTATGCTTTAATCCCTAACTTTTCCTAGACTATCCTTTCAGATTTTCAGTCCACCGGGATACCCTTTTTTTACCTAAGCCTCTTTTTTAGGTTTTCGACTTTCTGGGTGTACAATTTTATTTATATATGCCTAATTTTTCCCGAACTCTTTTGGTTCGCCGGGATGCCCTTATTTTTTCCTAGGCCAGTCAACCTAGCGTGTCCTTTTTTTCATGCGTAGTATTTTCTGGCTATGTTCGTGTTCATAGGGTGCGGAGAATGGTCATTGTCCATAGTAGTAAGTGTTGTAGCACTGCCAGAAATATCTTTGCTTGATCGCACATGGCGCTTTGCTAGAACTCATGTTCAATTCCCCAAGTGATTCAAACAGAGATCTTCCCCTGGCTCTTTGGCACTTTTGAGAGATTCCTAGAATCTTGACTCGACTACTGGAAATGTCATGCCCCTTGATTATGAAATGCATGTTACTGGAAATGTATTTCCATTTGAGGTGATTATGTCCATTGAGAGGATTTTCATTCATTGAATTTCCATCGTGTGAATTTCTCTGCTGTCGAGTGATTAGTCATATGCAAACAATGGCATTTAAAAAGAATGCAAAGCTTATGCCTGTCTTGAAGTTTTAAAAATTCATTTTTAGTAAACAAACAAATTTTTGTAAGAATGTGAATTCAACTCAGGATTTATAGTAAACCTTACAGGAGTCAGGATACCTTTTGTAATAGTAAGATTTCGAACTACCTCATGCATCAACTAGGACTTTTAAGGTTTGTAGCATGGCCCGGTTCACGGTTTAAGAAACAAAGGATAAAGGCTCGAAATTTATTTGTAACCAACCTGTTCTTCATGATGTTCTTCAGTCATATACTCAGTTAATCGTGCGTTTAAATCCCAATTGAGTCTGGAATCTTTTCCCTAATATTCTGGTGATGGTTTGGATACTGAAAGTTTATTTGAGGAGGCAGTCATCATTTTTTTTGTAATATTTTTTGTGGAGGATTCGTAGCGACCTGTTTTTTTTACTTTATTATCCCTACCGTTTTCCTGAATTGTTTCTTTTGTGATTACAGTAAGAGAGATGCCCCAGTTTTTCCTTAAGTCTCCTTCTTAGGTTTTGACTTAATGGGCTTTTCTTTTGAGAGGTGATGACTGCCTGCTTTAATGGTTATGTGGAACCATCACCATCTTTTGTTTTGGAAGGATACCTCCGACACTACTCATCATGTACGAATGGAAAGCTTGCGATTAAATGCACTGTTGAATTAATTGAGAAACTACCCTACCCCAGGTTATGATTAAAGGTTTCAATTTACATGAAAAATAAAACTCGTACTTCTTAGGCTCAAAGGGGTTGACTAGGGATTATCTTCCTTATAACTCCAGTTTTTAGGATTTGAAATAACGCCTGTACATCGTCATCAAGGTTTGTTCAAAAGCACACTGGTGAGATTATGGTATCGTTTTCGTCATCCTCCCTCTAAAGGCTTACATCTTTTCATTGAGAGTCGAATATCACAAAAAGGAAGTAAAAGCATAGTTTCAGCATAGTGAAAACAAATGGATTAGTTCAAGACAAACATATGCAATGCAATAATGAAATAACAAAGTTTGACATAAATAAGTGTTCGAACAATCAAAAGAAAATTACAATTTGAGAATTCAAATGAACAAAAAACCTCTTTGTCTGAACTTGTCACTTCAGATGGTGTGCCTTTGAGGGATGGAAGAAAAATTCAGTCTGACCATCTTGTGTAAACTCCAACACCCCTTTGTCGATCAAGTCCTAAATCTTATTTTTCAATGCCCAACAGCTATTTGTATTATGTCCAGGACTATTGGAATGGTATGCACACATTGCATCAGGATGATAGCTAGGAGCGAAGGTATTGGGATTTCAAGGAGGATCCCTCAATGTAATCAACTCCATCTTCAACATGTGCTGCAATAATTGAGCCAAGGACATGTTGATTTTGGTGAATTTCCTTTTTGGCGTGTCCTGCTTATGCTGATTTCCTTGTCGTTGTTACTGCATCGGTGCTGGATTAGAGATACGCACTACCCCCACCGATTGGTTGAGAATACTCTTGTTACGACCCTTCTGGTCGTACACAGTACTGGATTCCTTCTTTCCATGGTATGGTCTCTTCTGAGTACTTGAAGATGCAATCCTATGAATTTCACCGCTCCTGAGTTTATTTTCAAAATTCTTCCGCATGAACATGTCACCCAATTCCTTATCTGCCAACAGAGGTTGATCGTTGATTAGGCCCTAAGCTCTAGCAGTTTTCCCCAGACGGTCGTATCTGTCTTGATGAAGCTTGCTGGTGAGAATCCTCAACTCTTCTTGTTCCCGAGCTAAACTTTGGATAAGATCCATCTGACTACTCATCTGGATTCTCATCATTTCCATCTCAGCTTGCAGTTGTTTCAACTGGTCATCCTTGTTGTCGTCAGGATTTTTCTTGGTCGTGTTCCCAACGAGGAGTGCTTTTAATTCTTCTTGCCCCTTGGACAGATTCAGGAATATTTCCTTGAATTGAGCATCTTGAGTTTAGAGATCTGTGTCGTTCTATTTGAGAGCCATTTTCCTTGCTAAAATGAACAACGAGAAAATGAGAAACATGTACTGGAAGACATGCTAAGTAATGACATGCCTGTAATGTTTTCAAGGATCTCGTGGGGTAAACATAAGAAGCTGTTAGCAACTGAATTTGACTGCATCTTCGATTGAAGAACTTTGTATCATAGAATGCCCTTCTACGAGAATCAAGCTGACCATGTCGAGTGGGCCATAGCCTCTGACTCAAGCTATCATGTTTTCGTCTTTTAGTGGCATTAGCTAAAGGATAATAAATCCCCCTGCCCCTTGCTAGACATTTGGTTCATCATAACTTGCATCACTGGCCCTTGAGATCCTTGAAATGGTTAAGAAAATTTTGTAGCATGATGCTATGATGTGTATGCTATGCACCAAGCAAAAGTGTAAGGTGATGAAGACGAACGAGTCTTGAAAGAAGTCCGGGTTATTGAATAATGACTACAAACAAGTCCTGCAAGGAACTCACATCATTAGATAATGGATAAAAACCAAACCCTGCAAGGAGTTCAAGTTGTTAGATAATGAAAGCAAGCAAGTCACACAAATAACCTTAGATTCAGGCTTGCATGGAGTTTGTAGGTAAGTACCCTCTTGAAGTTTCAGTTGCCTCAACCTGTCTTAGTAATAGTAATTGGGTTCTAGGGAATCTCAATATCACTGATCTTTCTTCATCGGGCCTTGTTTCAGCGTAAACCTCTTTATTAGCAACCAAAATATCTCTAAAGTCCGATCTCAATGAGCGTAGTATCGAGTATCAACCAACTTTAGACTGAACAAAGCCGGCTATGTCACTACTTCCTAATATCCAAGTTGTTCAATTAAAGGTTCTAAGGTCAGTTAGTGCTTCATGACACCACACAGTGGCCCCGTATTCTCCTTGACTAAACTCAATGGCTACCAGTATCGACAAATGTGTCACACTAACATAGCTATCGCTTCAACTGTGTCGGTATACACCGCACAGTCCCCACGATCTATTTCTACTTACCTAAAAGGTGCCCCAGATCCGGGTGTAGTATCTTTTAGTAATAGCCCAAACAAGCCCTCAAAGATAAAGCATACAAAACACATAATGTAAAATAAAAAGAATGAACTAAACTCTAAGGTAACCCCACTTTTCTATTCCCTAGCAGAGTCGCCAGTTCTATGATACGGTGGCCGAACCGACTGTTGTACTAGTTTTGTGTTTGTGTTCGCGAATGTTGCAGTAAGCAAGAGTCTCCTTCGAATTTTATTTTATCCAACAAAGGAAAGGGTGAAAAGAACAGAAAAATACCTTTCAAGAGTTTTATGAGTAAGGGGGTAGATTAGGGAAAGGGAAGGTGTTAGCACCCTTTCCATCCATAGTTATCTACGTGCTCTTAGATGCTTAGCTCATTTTGAAATGCCTTGTGTTTTGTGTGTTTCGAAAAGTATTTTTGAAATGCCAATAGTAAGGCAGCTTGCTTTATGATAACTCTTGTATCAGTCCTCAAGAGTGTTGATAAAGCGTTTTGAAAATGTTTTTGAAAGTTGTTTTGTGTAAGTGTAAAAATTTGTTTGAGCAAGCGTCTAACAGCTATCAATTTATACATATGACTTAAAAATGTTGATATTGGTCCAAAATCATGAAGTTTGACTGTAGGTTGACCATAGTTGACTTTTTATCTAATACAGCTGATTATAGGTCATCTAATCAATTGACTGAGCAATTTTGTGATCCAAGACTTGAAACTTGATATGAGCAATATTGAGGGTCCATAATGATCCATGAAAGTAATTTTAAGTATTTGGAGTCCAATTGTCCTTGTGCAAACTCAAACCCTAATTTTAGGTATCAGTGTGGAGGAGATGGCTTGACCTAGTCAATACTTGTGCAAGCTTGAACTTTTGAAGATCTTTGTGAGAAATGTTTTGAGAAAAAAAGGGAAAATTTTGGGGTACAACACTCCCCCTCAAGCGGAAACTCTTTCATCCACATACACTTGTACAACTATTGCAGACACTACAACAGGACACACCGCCTAACCACTACCATGTCAGGAAGACTTTCGATAGAAGGAGTCATTCTCTTAATTGAACCATCGACTTTGATACTGTTGTACCCCAAATTTTCCATACCTTCATGATCATATTTTCACGATTAAAAATACAAGAGAGATGTTTTAATTAAAGATGGTTCAACAATATCTGATGGCTCATTCTTAAATCCAAGTCAACTAGGGGGTATATTTTAATTCAGGAGAGTGGGGTTTTCTAAATCAGAAAGACCCATGTATCAGTAGGCCCATTTATGAGGCATGTTGGCCAGTGGCCCATGATATTCAAGTATGGAAAGTTATTGCAGAAAAAATTATTAAGTCTATTTAAGTTTTGTTGTTGGTAGTAAGAAGAAGAGGTTGAAATTGAAATACACAAGCCATTTCATTCGGCCCATTTCTTTTGGGGTTTTGAATGGCAAAAAGAGAGGGGTATGGTTATTAAAGGCCCATTAAGGTTCTTTGTCATTTTTTATTATTGATGTTTTATTTGAAAAAATTATTATTAAAACATTGTTTTAGTGATTTTTTATATATATAAATTATTTATTAATATAAGGCCCAAATGGAGGTCTGCTGTAAGAAAAGGGAGTGAAAATTCAAATTACAGGCCCATTAAAGTTTTTTAAAATAGCCCAGTTAACGTTGCTACTGTTTTATTGTAGAAAAATCATTATTTTATTAAAATTTTGTCATTATCATCTTACTAAAAAAATATATCTCTTATTAAGATGACGTTATATTTTTATGCTATTGCCGTTAAACCTTTTGTTTATCCATTATAATAATGTTTTCATTTATTATTATTAAAATATATTACATTAAATATTATTTATTAAAGCTATTTATTAAAAGTTTTTTGTTTGAAACAACTAGCATTGGGTCAGGCAAAAAAGAAGGCCAATTGGGCCTAGTTGTACTAAAAAAACGTTTTGGTGTAATAAAAATGTTGTTGCTGGACCGAAACTTGCAATGCAAAGCCCAATTTATGCTAACAGATACTGTATCAATTACAGTAGAAAATATGCACATTTCATGGGAAAACAAGTCCTGTACAAATTGAACAAAAAAACAAATCTTTTTTTTACAACAAAAACGCAAAATCAAATCAGTACAGGTATAAATCAACAAAATCAAATATTTTTTACCATAATAATACTAAATCAAATCTCAGTATCCGATCTCAATTGCAGTCAAAAACAAAAATACACAGAATCAATATTTGTCAAAAATCACAATTACATTTTTGAATCAATTACAACAATGTTCCAAATCCCTAATTTCTATAATTCCCCTAATCTAAGCTAATCAAACTCGTAATAACAATTAACCATAATCTAAATTAAGCCCTATAAATACTAAATTAAGAATACAAAGATGGAGGAAGATTTTAAAGAATAAAATTGGAAGAGATTGCTGGGCGAAAAAATATAAAAGAAGAACCTTCTTTGCCGCTGAAGATCGGAGAAAGGGGCGATTAGGGTTTCAATATCTGAAACCCTAATCGTGTGATTGCACCGCCATTTTAACCTGCTATCGCTACCATCGTCCATCACCTCAAAAACCTACGAATCAAAGAGAAGAAGAAGGGTTAGTAGCGGAATTCGGAAGCTCAGAATACAGAGAACGATATCGCGAAAGGGGTAAACTTAGCTCTTTCTTTTTTTCTGATTGTTGATTTAGGGATTTGTTGGGTCAATTTATGTTGGGGGATAGTTAGGCCTCCGTGAGGATTTTAGGGTTAGGGCGGAGAAGATGAAGGTTATGGTTAAAGAGAAGGAAAAGGGTTAGTGTTGGTTCAAGAGAGAAATAGAGTAGAGAGACTGTAAAACGAAAGATAATGAAATAATGTAATAAAACAAATTTTAGGTTCTGTTGTTATTATATACATATGCGCCCATCGTAAGTAACATGCACTTGCAATATTATCCTCTTGATCATTTTCGGACGGCCGCGAGGCGAAGTCCCCTCATAGTTCCCTGCATCTTTGCCTACGCTACCCAGTCAGGCCCTTTCACAATGCATAGTGGTCCTAGCCCAATTAGTTTTAACACCTCCCTTTCTATTTTCATTACTAACCCCAGAGAACAACACACCCCCAGGCTTATTGGGCTTGAAGTTAATATCTGAATTCAGGTCCTGACTTCTTACACCCCCATCTTTTACTTCTGAATAAAAAAATACACCCCCTTGAAACTAACTTAATTTTTTCTAATTTTTATTATTATTATTCTATTTTCTTTCTATATAAATTCTTACTAATTATTTTTCATAATAATGATCACTTTAGTATTTTATTTTTATTTTTACTAAAATATTATTATTATTGTTATTACATTTAAATAAATTATTTTATTTAGAAACTCATGTACATATTTTTATATTATTGCATTAAAATATTTTTAATCATGCATTAATTAAGAGATTTTGCAATTAATATGATTAAAATATATCTAACAAATCTTAAATATTTTTTCTTAATAAACTAATCTAAACAACTATTATTTTCTAACGGGTTCCGAATATATTTTTACTAATCGCGCATTTAATCCAAAAAATTGCAATCTCTATACCTGGTCAAAATACGAGGCGATTCAAAATACTTTTGCAACCCCTAAAAAACACAAACATATGCGAACTACAAATTGGGAACTCTGATTCCTCATAAAAGGATACGTAGCATACGACTAAAATCGTGGCGAGTTCCCCTTATTAAAAATTAAAACCCCTTTGTACATAATTGTTAAACCTAAAGCCCCTAAACCTAGTATCCTTTCGAATAAGGTAGACGAAAGGTGCCTAACACCTTCCTTTCGTCTAAAGAAGTCCAAAACCTAGATCCATGTTTACAAATTAGGGTTTTATATTAGATTCTCTTCCTTAGGATAAAAACTAGTAGTGGCGACTCTGATTTTAAATCCAGTCGCAACAGGTGGTGACTATGCTGGGGACTCAGCCTTAGGTTTTCGGTTTAGTTTTAGTTTTTATTTGCTTTATTTATTTATTTATTGCATTTATTTATTCTTGTCCATTTTTTTATCATATTATATTTATTGTGTGGCGGGATTTTATTTTCAAATAAATATATTTTCAAATAACCCTTAGAAAGAAGGTTCGTCTATTAGCTTAGGGGATACATCATCTCTGTGAGTTTATGTGATGACTTCGCCTAGAGTCAGTGGAATTCTGCAAAAGGAATACTTATCGAGAGATATCCTCTTGACGAGTAGGGCTTTGAAATGCCACCCATGACTCTTTGTAACGACCTTAACCAAAGTCTCATGACGAGACCTTTCACGACTTTGAGACGAAAGTCTCGGTCCGTAAAGAGGATCTACCTAAGGGAGGCCCTTGTGCCTTCTCCCTCTGGTGTTATTCATGATACCCTTGAGGAAGCCACCTTTTGGGAGGGTAGACTAACCATAGGTCAAAATTAAGATCCTACCTTATAAGGGTACCTATCACAAAATCCTGTCACTAAACCATACATCCATGCATTCATACATTTCATATATTCATCATCTGTTTCTTTTATTTGTCTTATTCACATGGTAAAAAAAACAAAAAGAAATAAAATCAAGATTTTGGTGACTATCTTTGAAAATGGATACCAAAGGGAAACAACTTGTCCGCGTCAATGCCCTCAAGCTTGACATTTCTAAAATCAAAGCTATAAAATGGAAATTATCCAAAAGAGCTCTGAAGATGTACGCTCACCACTGTGGGGATACCCTTGACTTGACCAGAGTAGAGGTTCAAATAAATGTTGTGTCTGCCCTCATTCAATTCTATGACCCACCGCTAAGATGTTTCACCTTCCAAGACTTCCAGCTAGCGCCGGCTCTGGAAGAATTTGACAGAATTCTGAACTTTTCTAAAGAGAAGGCCTATATGGGTATCAGACAAACTATTGAAGTCAAAGTCTTGGAAAAGGGCTTAGGGATCCCTTATTCTGAGTTATTTCAAAATTACCAAAGAGAAGGCTCGATACAAGGAATCAAAAGAATATACCTAGAAGCCAAGGTGCTCGAATTTTCTAATTATAAAGAATGGGAGCCTTGTGTCAATTGTTTAGGATTGCTTGTGTTTGGGGTAATTTTATTCCCACGGACTGTGGATTATATTGAACCTGCGGCCATTAGCATATTTTGGGGTACGAAAGTCTTTAATACGGATCCAACTCCCACTCTGCTTGCTGACATTTATTACACCTTGCATACAATGTACGAAAAGAGAAAAGACACCCTATATTGTTGCATTCCACTTCTATATACTTGGCTCATGACCCATCTTTACAAAGAAGACTATATGATTCCAAACTTGACCAAACGTGAGTGGCCTCAGAAATTAAGGTCTCTCACTGCAAACTCGGTATTATGGTATGCAAGGAAGCTGGATATTGTTGACATCACTATTAGCTGCGGGGCCTTTCCTAATGTTCCGTTGATTGGATCTCGAGGCTGTATTAATTACAACCCTACTTTGGCCCTACGACAGTTAGGGTATCCTTTGGAAGACAGGCCTTCGTACGAACAACTCCAACCATTGATCATCCACGACATGGGTATAAATGATCAAGGGTTTCTCAACAAGGTTATTCGGGCTTGGAATAAGGTTAATAAGAGGAAAGCCGAAAGAAAGAATACCATAGCAAGAGAACCCTACACTAGATGGGTCTGAGATAGGGTATAAATTATCAAGCTGTCATTTGATATAGATCTAGGGTACAAGTCAGAGGTCCCAGAGGTCACACCTATATCCTTGGAAGAAATTGATGATCTGAAGAATTCCCTAAAGCAAGCTCAGTGGGAAAAATAAGAACTAGAACTCAACCTCATCAATATGATCAAAGAAAAGAAGCAGATGCAGATCATACTTGAGTCAAAGGACCAACAAATTGAGAGAGATCAAAAGGCATTGGAAAAGGAGAGTATCAAACAGAAGCGTACAACTGAGGGACTTTTGAGTGCGACTTTAATCTAGATTCCCACAACCAAAGGTTAGAAGATGCTGCTACTGAAATCGGGAGATTAACTAGATAGTATGAAAAGGTAACACTTGACAAGAAAGTGCTAGAGGAATACCTAAGAGCCCAGATCCAAAGTTTGGCGCAAGCATCCTTAGATCAAGAATAGAAAATAAAGTACCTCACCACCGGACTTCAAGACAGCCAAGAATCAGAGGTCAAAGAACGCCTTGAAAGGATAGAGGCAGAAAGACTCCTGACTCAGAGAACTGAAGAATATGAGCAAATGTGCCTAGAACTAGGAGGTCTCCAAAAAGATTTCCTTATTCAACGAAGGCTTTATAGGGAGTTGAGGGCTGAAAAGATGTATTGGGAAGAGCAGTATACAAAGATCGCCCAAGCTGGGAGAGATAACCACAAGATAATCCCACATATTTATCAAGAGTATCGGTACTACAAAGACAAACATGAAAGACTCGTCTTCCTAGCCAACAATCTCATCGAGGATATACCTAGAAGTTTGAGAGATGCAAAAAGTGTAATGGTTCCTCTTATAAAGGACGTTGAAGATTTTCTCAATCTTTTCCGAGCAATGGTTGATGGTTTCAGAGCAGACATCTGCAAGCGCACCTAGAAGATTTATTTCCCTTTGTTTATGTTTATGCATACAAGTTTTAATTTAAAGTTGTAATATTTTTCAATATCTGGATTATGTTACTTTAAATTAAGGCATTTGTTTTCGTATCTCGATTACGTATCTATTTTTAAGATAATCACCAAATAAAAAAAATAAGAGAAGCAAAAGACAAATATATACTCAAGTGAATAAGACATTTAAAACAAGAAACCATTACATGTTCATACATAATCATACGCATGCATGCATTCGCAAACACCTGCATATCATATCAAAGCTCATCTCTGTTTTTCAAAATCTCTCCAGTTAAACCATTGGTAGAAAAAGATCACCACTTCCTAGACCTCGATATCAAACAAAGGCCTACCAACAAAAAGCAATGGAACATTGAAGAGAATCGGGTTGCATTCAAGGAGGATCTCGACTAAGTAAAGGGTGATGTGAATTCAGTGAAAGGAGATTTGAGTCAGGTTCTCCTAGATCTAAATAACATCATCGACAAACAAGATCAGATTCCCAGGGTAGCTTTCGAAGAAGTAGCTCAAACGATTGGTGCATCAAGCGGTCACCAACTAAGAAAAGAGCTTGAGACAAGACGCCAAAAGTCTGGCATGGCCCAACAAGAGACAAGAGAAGCTAAAACCGAAGGGTTTATCACATCACCATCAAAAGCAGGGGCATCACAAATTCCAATCAATATTGCAGACAACTATTTGGACCAGCAGTATAGAGACCACGACCTAGAGGATGTCAATCAGGCACCCTTAAAGACGACTGGTACTCATGCTGTCGATAATACACTGATGATGAACCAATATAAGGCTCTGGAAGAAATGCTGAAAGCTGTGGAGGGATTTGATGCCTTCTAAGTAGATGCCCTCGAAATGGGCCTAGTTCCTAATATGGTAATTCTGCCGAAGTTCAAAGTGCCTGACTTTAGAAAATACAAAGGGCTCACTTGTCCAAGAAATCACTTATGCATGTATTGCAGGATGATGCATGCCCATGCCCATGATCAAAAGTTAATGCTTCACTGTTTTCAAGACAGCTTAAGCGGGGAATCTCTAGATTGGTATATGCAGTTGGAACGAGTTCACATTCGAGCCTGGGCAGATCTTGCTAATGCTTTCTTAAAGCATTATAAATATAACCTGGACATGGCGCCTACCCGCATGCGAGTCCAGAACCTGTCCCAAAAGAAAGAAGAGTCTTTCAAGCAGTACGCTCAGAGATGGAGGGAGATGGCATCCTGTGTGCAACCACCACTATTGGAAAAAGAGTTAGTAGACATGTTCATGGGAACCTTGCAAGGGTTATATTATGAGAAGATGGTTGGAAGTATCTCTTCAGGATTTTCAGACTTGGTGACTATCAGAGAAAGAATTAAGACTGGAATAAAGAGTGGGAAAATACCAGTGGGACCATCAAATGCACCCTACAATTCAAAAAGACATGCTTCAAACTTCCCAAAAAAAAAGTGGGAGAAATTAATGTTGTAGCCTCACAAACAAGGGCACAACAACCATTAATGATCCCACAAGGACAGCAACAAGGCAGATTTAGAAGGCCGTAGAGAAATTTTGATCCGCTCCCTATGCTGCCCAGCCAATTATTACAACACCTGGTCAAGGAATCCTTGGTGGAACTCAAGCCTCTAGCTCCTCCAATTGGGCCACTCACGCGAAAGTACAATGCCGATGCCAGATGCAAATACCATGCTAACTCTCCTGGACACACCATAGAACAATGTTAGGCATTCAAGCACAAGGTTCAAGACTTGTCAGAATATCAAGACATCACTTTCGAGAAGCCTAACATCAAATCAAACCCCATGCCTCCTCATGGTGGATCGATAATAAATACAATTGAAGTAGTCATCGACTTTGGGGAAATCAAGTAGGCGAAGGCCCCTATAAACTTGTTGAAGGAATATCTGTTAGAATGTGGGTTCCTACTGGAACATAATGAAGCCTTTGAAAGAATGCTACAAAAGCTAGTGGACCAGGGGATAGTCCAATTCAGACCATACCCTGAAGAAAAATATGTAGCAGCGATTGAAGGAAAGAAGCCATTGGTAATCCCCTGCCAAGGCCCAAATCTTAACAAGAAGACTCTAGGGATCCCGTGGGAAGAATCGGCAAAAACCCCAGGGGTGGCACCAAAGAAGGTGCTCCAAATATCAGCAGTTCCAAAGGCCACGATGATAATTAAGGGACCGTCACCTATCCCTTATGAAAGTAACAAGGAAGTACCATGGAGTTATGACTCATCCGTGTACATTAACAGAGAGAAACAAGAAAGTGAGCCATCACCAAGTCAAGGACCTATAATTTCAAATATAGCAGGGACATGGGGGTATGACCCGAAGTGGTCGAGTCTTTGGATATGAACCGCCAAAGAAGAAGGATGAGACCTCAATAAAGGACAAGGGAAAAGCAGTGGTGGAAACGAGTCAAGAGAAAGAACCTCCAAGAAAAAACATTACTGATCAAGAGGCAGTGGAGTTTCTGAAAATAATAAAATAAGCGATTACAGGGTGGTGGACCAGCTTCACCAAACTCCAGCTAAAATCTCCATACTCTCACTACTCATCAACTCTGAAGCACACCGAGACTCTCTAATGAAGGTACTGAGTTCAGCACACATGGCAGAGGCAATTACTGTGAGACAATTTGACAACGTGGTAGCAAACCTAACATCCAGATCATACATGGGTTTTAGTAATAATGAATTGCCACCGCAAGGCCGGGCTCACAACAAAGCACTCCATATCTATATGCAAATAGGTACTACCTGTCTATCCATAGTACTCGTTGATACTGGATCTGCCCTCAACGTGTTACCAAAATCAAGTCTGATGAAGTTAACAATAGATGACGTTGTGATGAGGCCAAGCTCTACAATAGTGAAAGTATTTGACGGTTCTCAAAGATCGGTATTGGGAGAAGTAGACCTTCCAGTCAAAATTGGGTCACATATCTTCTATATCACTTTCCAAGTCATGGATATAGAACCCGTGCACACTTGCTTACTGGGGAGACCTTGGATTCATGCAACAGGGGAAGTTATCTCGACCCTACATCAAAAGTTGAATTTCTTAGTGGAAGTGAAATTAATCATAATCGACGGGGAGGAGAACATCTTCGTAAGTCACATCGAATCATACAGATATATTATTCCTGATAAAGATTGTATAGCCACCCCATTCCAAGTCCTGGAAGTTGCTTCAATGGTGACTTTACCAGTGGAAAAAAATAATAAGCCTAAAGTAACCTCATGGAGAGATTTGTAAACAACAATGGAAGGTAGTGTTTTGAAAGGTTGGGGAAAGCTCCCAGAAATTCTTGAAAAGAAGAATCGCTTCGGTTTGGGCTATGAACTATCGAAAGCTACTCTGAAAGGTAAAGCACAGTTTCCTCCAATCCAAGAGACCTTTGTCAACAAGATAATAGAGCATGGAGGACATGTGGCAATGATATCCAACAAAAACAACACCAAGAGGGCAACTGACTTCATCCAAGAATGCGCCCAAGGAGAAGAGCTCAAAAGCTGGACTGTCGTGGAGATTCTTGAGATCTTTTTATTTCCTAAGTAAATTTTCTTGTTTTTGAAAGAACCTATGTCAAGCCCGAGGCATATGGGTTGCTTGTAAGGGTTCCCCAGTTTTGTTTCAAACAATATTTACAATTAATAAAAGTTATATCTTGTTTTAAATTAAGATCTTTGTCTTTCTCTTGCATTTATCTCTTAAATTTAAAAATGGCAATACTTTCTTTTCATATGCATTTTAAAATTTCATATACTAAAATTTGCACCAAAACATGATAAACATGCAGATCCATGCCCAAAACCACTGATAATGTTACTGCTGCAATCCGGTATAATTTTGATGCTCCCATCAACCAAGCTGAAGAGGAAGGTGATGAAGATCTTGAACTCTCTGAGGAAATGGCAAGGGAAATAGAGCGAAAGGTTGACAACATCCAACAATATCAAGAGGCTATTGAGACCATTAATCTAGGCACAGAGGAAGATCTAAAAGAAATCAAGCTAGGGGAAATGTTAAAGCTGAGCATCAAAGAAAGGTTGATTAAGATATTGCTTGAGTACATGGATATATTTTCCCGGTCCTACAGGGACATGCCAGGGTTAGATACAGGCATTGTGGTGCACAAACTACCTCTCAAAGAAGGTTGTTCTCCAGTTAGGGAAAAACTCAGAAGAACTCGCCCAGATATGTCCAGTAAAATTAGAGAAGAGGTTCTTAAACAATTTGATACAGGGTTCTTAGAAGTAGTAGATTATCCACCATGGATAGCTAACATTGTGCCAGTACCCAAGAAAGATGGCAAGGTACGCATGTGTGTGGATTATAGAGATCTTAACAAAGAAAGCCCCAAGGACGACTTCCTATTACCTCACATCGATGTTTTGGTAGATAATACGGGTCAAGCCTTAGTATTCTCATTCATGGACGGTTTCTCAGCTACAATCAAATCAAAATGGCACATTGGGGAACCTTCTTCTACAAGGTAATGCCATTCGGTCTCAAAAATGCAGGGGTAACTTATCAAAGGGATATGGTCATACTATTCCATGATATGATTCACAAGGAGGTTAAGGTGTATGTAGATGATATGATCGCTAAATCCCACATGGAGGAGGAGCACATCATACATTTGCAAAAGTTATTTGAGTGGTTACATAAGTTCAGACTGAGGTTGAATCCGAATAAATGTACATTTGGCGTCAGATCAGGCAAGTTGCTGGGTTTCATTGTAAGTCAGCGTGGTATCAAGGTAGACCCCGACAAAGTAAAAGCTATACAAGGGATGCCAGCACCGAAGATAGAAAAATAAGTTCGTGGTTTCTTAGGGAGATTTAATTACATCTCAAGGTTCACATCGCCTCTAACAGCTACATGTGAGCCTATATTCAAATTATTGCGAAAAGATCAAATGGTAGTATGGAATGATGATTGCCAAACGACCTTCGAGACAATAAAGTAGTATCTACAAGAGCCACCGATTTTAATGCCACCAGTTCCTGGAAGACCACTCATCATGTACCTGACAGTACTCGAAGGATCAATGGGTTGTGTTTTGGGGCAGTAGGACGAAACATGAAGAAAAGAGCATGCAATTTATTATCTTAGCAAGAAATTCACTGACTATGAAACCAGGTATTCGCTCCTCGAGAAAACTTGTTGTGCATTGGCTTGGGCTACTAAGAAGTTGAGGCAATATATGTTAACCCACACCACATGGTTAATAGTAATAATGGACCCTCTAAAATACGTGTTCGGAAAACCAACTCTTACAGGGAGAATTGCCTGATGGCAGATGCTATTATCAGAATACGACATCCAATATGTCACTCAGAAGGCCATCAAGGGTAGTATACTAGCTGATCATCTAGCTCACCAACCGTTGCCAGAATATCAACCTATGAAGTTCGACTTTCGAGACAAAGATGTCATGGTTATAGGTGACTATGAAATACCATGACCTAACGAAGAACCTGAGCCAGGGGCACGTTGGACACTCATGTTCGACGAGGCTTCAAATGCACTGGGGCACGGTATAGGGGCAGCCTTAACTTCTCCAAAGAATTATCACAAGCCCTACACTTCAAGGTTGTGTTTTGACTGCACCAACAACATCGCCGAGTACGAAGCTTGTATACTAGGACTGGAAGCAGCCATTGATTTAAGAATAAAGCACCTTGAAGTATTTGGGGACTCCACATTAGTCAAATACCAAGTCAAATGCGATTGGGATACTAAACATCTAAAACTGATTCCATATTGGGATCATGTTTAAAGTTGGCTGCGGAATTCAGAGATCACTTTCAGTCATATCCCACGAGAAGAAAATCAAATGGAAGATGCCCTGGAAACTCTCTCATCTATGTTTAAAGTAACCTGGTCGAACCACGAACCATGCATCATAATCAGACACTTTGAAGAGCCCGTACACTGCCTTGCTATTTAAGAAGGGCCAGATGACAAGCCTTGGTTTTACGACATAAAAAAATACTTTGAAAAGCAAGAATATCCCGAAAGTGCCTCTATCATTGACAAGCGAACTCTACGTAAGTTAGCCTCAAAATTCTTTATGAGTAACGATGTGTTATACAAAAGAAACTGCGACATGGTACTACTCAGATGTGTGGAGAAAGAGGAAGCATATATGCTCATGAGAGAAATCCACGAGGGCACTTTTGGGACTCATACAAATGGGCATTCCATGGCTAGGAAGATTATGCGAGTAGGGCATTATTGGTTAACAATGGAAGCTGATTGTTACCATTATACGAAAATGTGTCACAAATGCCAGATCTACACCGATAAGATAAATGTGCCACCAACTCCTCTGAATGTCATGAGATCCCCTTGGTCATTCTCAATGTAGGGAATTGATATGATTGGCATGATTGAGCCGAAAGCATCCAACGGACACCGTTTCATACTAGTAGCCATCGATTAATTCACTAAATGGGTAGAAGAAGCATCCTACGCCAATGTGACAAGTCAAGTGGTTACGTGATTTATCAAGCAGAATCTCATATGTAAATACAAGGTTCTAAGCAGGATTATTACAGATAACGGGTCCAATCTGAACAATAAGATGATGAAGGAACTGTGCGACAATTTCAAGATTGAACATCATAACTCCTCACCATACAGACCCAAGATGAATGGAGCCGTCGAAGCAGCCAATAAAAATATCAAGAAAATCATTCAGAAAATGGTGAAGACATACAAAGATTGGCACAAAATGCTTCCCTTTTCTCTACATGTCTATCGCACTTCCGTGTGCACATCAACAAGCGCGACTTCCTTTCTCTCTGGTATACGGTATGGAGGCAGTACTTCCGGTTGAAATAGAAATACCATCATTTCGGGTTTTAATGGAAACAAAGTTGGAAGAAGCAGAATGGGTTCATAGTTGACTCGATCAGCTCAACCTCATCAAAGAAAAACGCTTGACAGCTCTATGCCACAGTCAATTGCATCAGAAGCGGATGAAGAGGGCCTTCGATAAGAAAGTTCGTCCTCGAATATTCAAAGAAGGGGATTTAGTGCTCAAGAAGATTCTTCTACCTCACCTCGATTCACGTGGTAAATGGACACCCAACTACGAAGGTCCATACGTAGTACAAATAGCATTCTCTGGGGGTGGTCTCATCCTCACAATAATGGATGGGGAAGAACTACCGCACCGACAAATTCAGAAGTAGTAAAAAAATACTATGTATAAAAAAAGCTCGTTAAGCTAAAACCCTAAACGGGCGACTTAGGCAAAAAGGAGCGTCCCGATGGATTGAAAACCCTAAAGGGCGATCCAGGAAAAAATTAGGGACATACAAAAAAAATATCTCGGTGGATTGAAAACCCGAAAGGGAGATCCAGGCAAAAATTAAGGATTTTATTCAAAAAGAAATAAAGAAAAAAATGATTGTAATCTAAGAACTACGACTACGAACCACGAAGGGTGAGATTGATCTAAATCATACAACTCATAAGAAAAAGGCGGTAAGAGACATTAAAAGGACATTGGGGAAATAGTAGTAGCAATTATCATTTCCATTACCATTTACAATTTTGAAAATTTCTGTAATTACCTCTTTCA
This sequence comes from Vicia faba, assembly GCA_948472305.1. NCBI lineage: Eukaryota > Viridiplantae > Streptophyta > Magnoliopsida > Fabales > Fabaceae > Vicia > Vicia faba. The sequence goes on along the minus strand of OX451737.1, from coordinate 1,693,975,120 downwards.
AGGAATTACATCTTGTACTTTCACCTATTTAGAGGCATATTGTTGTATCCCAAAATTTACCCTCTCTTTTCTCAGGGATTTTCTCACAAGATTTTCCATGACATCAAGTTTGCAGCATTGATACATCAATTTGTGTTTGGAATTGGCACAAGGGCAAAATGGTCAAAATGCACACTGAAAAGTCAAACTTTGAATTTTGGATCAAAATAAAGTTTCAAGAATCATATTTCATCAAGACATGTTGGAATATGAAGTTTGTTTCATCAAGAAAATCAAAAGTCAAATTTACTTTGGAAAAGTCATAATTCCAAATACTTAGAAATTTTTCTAAGTGTTTAGGAAAGATGATAAGTTCAGAACTTCTGGCCAGATTTTCACCATGATGTAACTTGATTCTAGAAGAACTTCTGACATAAGATTTATAGATTTCAACGAGATCTCAAACATTGCAGAACAAAACTTCTCCTAAAAATGTTGGGATTTCAAGTTATAAATCTCCAAAGAAACGTCCATGAAACTGCAGCACTTAGTAAATTTTGAGCATTTTTCAAATCAAACTTTGGTTAGAACTTCTAGGCCACTTTTCACGTAGGTTCAATCATAATTTGCAAGAGTAATTCAAAGAGGGTCTACAAAGCATGTTACAAGCTTTCTAAAAAGTCTGAGAATCCCTTCAAAACATGCTGGAGCAGAGAAATTCAAAGATCAGAAGTTGGATGTTTGTTCTAAGTTACGCTGATGCTGAGCTTCAGATCTAGATTAAAGCTATGATAGATAATCTCATATTGCAGGATTCTGTTTTGACAAATCTCATCATCATTTTATGCTCACACCCACTTTTGAGTCTTTATCCAAAGGATTTCCCCACGTGTGGCATAGAAGTACCATTGTTGTCCTTGAAAAGCAAACTTTTGTACAAGTTTATGTTGGGCCCATGCTTTGCTTTTGCTTATGAGGGTACTTTTCCTTAATTCATGCTTACAAATCCAACTTAGGCACGGCTAAAAAGCAGCTAACCACCCTACTTTGTGCCTTGAACCATACTTGTTTAAACTTGCTTCAAGATACAAAATCCTTTCCTATAAATTGAATTTCATTTGCAACTTTAAAGAGGTTAAAAAATTGAAAAGAAAATGCCTCGAAACCTTGCTAAAAATTCCAAGAATCCGAAACTGCAAACACAAATACAAAACCTGTTAGTTTCTGATTTTTGCTTTCAAACTCCAATTTTCCTCTAGTGTTTCTTGACCAAATTATCAACACAGTCTCTAATATACATTTATAAGCCGTCCCAACTTCTGTTTTTAGATTGTAACACAGTCTTCATCAATCTCCATCTCAAAATCATAACTTTGCTTCTTGGTTGTTCCATAATTTTCTAACCATTCATAGCCCAAGTTAAAAGTTTGTTCCAGTCTTCTGAGCACGTGAGGAAGTTGATCAAAACATCGCAGCAATCAAAACAAGGCTCTATCTTACAGAACACTTTCCAGCTGCAAGGTAAGCTCTTGCTGACTCTCATCATATTACTTAGGCATTGTTAAATTTGTATGTCCAAAAATACAATGTAGACATCCTGGCTCTAATTATGTACATATTCATTAGATTTCATGTATGTTTGCCTAAGTAGAGAGAACTTTAGTTCAGAACTTCTTGAGGAAATTAGGATTCAAAATTAGGATTAGCAAAATTCATGCTTGCTTCTGATTTATAGTTCTGATACCTTATATTTCTGAAACATGATAAAATTTTCCATAATTGCTATGTTTGCATTTTCCATTTTTGTTGAGAACTGACTAAGTTGCAGATGCTCTGACTGGCGTGGAGAAGGAGATGAAATTCATCATCAGAGTTTACTATGTGATACATGTTTATGCTTTTGCTTCTAATACTGGATGTACAGCCACCCCAGTGGTAGAAAGCGTGCGCATAAGACATTAGTGCTAAGGGTATTGGGTTCTATCCCCAAAAGCATCATTTTTAGGTTTATTTATTGACATTTTCACCCATTTATCTGTCAGACAATATTCCTAGACCAAAAATTCTAGATATCCTCACCCAACAACATTATCACCTCACTCTCTCAACAACCAGAACTTCTAGACTCCTTCAATAACCATAACTTCTAGCTTGCCACTGATACTAGAACTTCTAGGTTTCCAGCTACATCATAACTTCTAGATTCTCTCAACCTCAGAACATTAATTCGCCTGGATCTAGAACTTCTGGCTTTCCCTATTTCTGCTAACATTTATTTTCTGATTTGCAACGCATCTGATTCAAAACTTCTGCACTCTCCTCTTTCAGCAATACGCTGATTCTGACTTTTGCTCTATATTATTTTTATCAACACTTCTTATCTTCATTAATCAGAAACACAAAAAATACTTTTATGTTCACATACTTTATTTTATTTCTTTTGAAACAAAAAGACTAAAAATATTTTCTCAAGCAAATTTATTACTTCTCTTGACAAAAACAAAACAAGTCCATTTTACATTTCTTGTACATTATTTCAATATGGTTGTAATAGATAATTAGGACTTTAATTTCTTGCAATCCCCATTTGTAAATTTATACACCCACCCCCTAATGATTGTAATAGTGTAGAATATTTACTTTCCGCAATTTATCGCTTTCATATAAATGCTAGTAATTAAGATTTGTATGGAAAGATAAAATCAACAAGTAAACAACCCTTAATCAAAGACTAAATGCATGCAAATCAAACACACTATTCACACATGCACCCCTAGGGTTAACTCCACTTGTTGCCTAAAAAATGGTCATGTTATACATGTGAGACGTCTTAGCAAAAATAATCATAATACAAGATCATAGTCCCTCGATGACGCTTCAAGTGTTGCCTTTCAAATGATCTTAGTCCCTCAAAGATAAATGCTAAGATACCTCACAACATTGTTATCATGACTATACGATGACCCACGCCCGTCCCTTTACATCCAAATATAAGGCTTCTTATCAATCAATGGTAAGATAACAATATCAAAGGAAAGGAGAGAAATGAGCAAAAGACTTTTGAGTAGGTAGAAACGTTCTTAGTTGCTTGCTCACTTTCAAAACCAAACACACACCAAACACTTTCAAAACAAAACACACACCAAACACTTTCAAAACAAACACACACCAAACACTTTTAAAACATGAAATATTTTCAAAAGTTGAACACTTTGTATTCGTTCTTACAAAATGAGAACCATTACAAAGTTCGCCTAAACGAAGGCTCCTTTTCAAAAATAGTTTCAGAACCACCACAAAGCACATTTTCAAACAAAGCAAGTGATCTAGAAAGAAACTAAGAGCCCATAGATAACTATGGATGAAAAGGGTTCTAATAACTTCCCTTTTCATAATCTACCCCCCGAACTCAAGAAATAATCTCAAAGGTATTTCCTATTCTTTTCAACCTTTCCTTTATTTGGATAAAAGAAAAGTCGGTGGCGACTCTTGCTAAACCACAACATTGCGATCAAACGCAAAACATACCAAGTCAGTTCTCCCACCGTATTACAGAAATGGAGACTCTGCTGGATATCAAGAGTAAGTGGGGTTACCTTAGGGCTAGATCACATTTATTTGCTTTCATTGTTTGACTTGCTTGCTTTACATTTTGGTTCCTTGTTTGGGCTTGTTTTGATCCTCTACCCGGATCTGGGATACCTTATAGGTAAGTAGCAATACATTGTGGGGTCTGTGCAGGGTATACCGACATGGTATAAGCAATAGCTACGTTAGTGTGATACATTTGTTGGTACCAGTAGCCCTTGAGTAGTCAAGGAGAATAAGGGGCTGCTGTGTGGTGTCATAAAGCACTAACTGACTTTAGAACCTTTACTTGACCAACTTGGCCATTAGGAAGTAGTGAGGTAGCCGACTTTGGTGCAGTCCGAAGTTGGTTGATACTCGATACTACGCTCATTGAGATCAGACTTCTCGGGATACTTCAGTCGCCATTAAAGAGGCTTGCACTGAAATAATTCCTGATGAGAAAGATCAGTGATATTGAGATCCCCTAGAACCCGGTTACTATTACTAGGACAGGTTGAGCCAACTAAGCTTCAAGAGGGTACTTACCTATAAAACTCTGTGCAATCCTAAACCTAAGGGCTTGTTTGCTTTATGTGTATATGCTTACTTATACATAACATCATGACATCATGCCATTGCATTTTTGCACTAACCCTTTCAAGGATTATTGGGATTTACTTTGTTTTGTTTTGTAGGATATGGATTCCACCCGCATGAATACTATCCAAGTCAATCTCGTAAGAATTCCTTCTCAACTCAAAGAGTTGGCATCAAGGGTTATTGAGAATTCTTCGTTCATCGAAAGACATGGTCGACTCCTAAACTTGGTTACCTCGAGCATTGAGGAAGACATGATAAAGGTGCTTTTTCAGTTCTTCGACCCTTTGCACCATTGCTTTTCCTTTCCCGATTACCAGCCGATACCTACTATGGAAGAATTTTCTCAACTCCTGAGAGTTCCTGTTCTCAATCAACTACCTTTCAACGGTACTGAAAGAGAACCAAGCCCCGCGGAGATTGCCCGAGCACTGCACTTATAACGATTCAACATCACGGCTAATTGGGAAACAAGAAGTGGTGTCAAGGGATTCCTAGCCAAGTTCCTATTGGAGAAAGCTCAAGATTGTTGGAACACTCTGGATTTACTAGATTTTGAGGAAATCTTGGCCCTTCTCATCTATGGGATGGTTTTATTTCCAAACCCTGACCAACTTATAGATGTAAATGCTGTCAAAATCTTCATGTCTCGTAATCCGGTGCCTACTTTGTTGGGGGATATCCTACATTCTCTCCACTCTCGCACTATGAGGAAGAGAGGGACCCTCATGTGTTACACTCCTCTATTGGCTAGGTGGTTTGTCTCGCATCTCCCCTGATCCGTGTTGAAGAACGAGAAAGGTTTGAGATGGTCCCATATGTTGATGTCACTCAGACACTTGGATATTCATTGGTGTTCTCGGTCCTTAGAGAACATTACTATCATTGACCATTGTGGGGAATTCCCTAATGTCCCTTTGCTTGGAATTAGGGGGGGAATCACTTATAACTTTTGCTTAGCTTTGTGACAGTTTGGGTATGCCCGAAGATATGGTCCTCACGATATGCTCATCCAAGGATTGGTATTCGACTACGACAGCAACAATCAAAGCCACCATCAGAGGTTTGTGTGAGCTTGGAGGATGGTAAAAAAGGTGGATAGTAAGACGCTGGGACACAAAAATTCTATTCCCCTTGAACCTTACCTTAGGTGGTTACGAGCTCGTGCTCAGAAGCTCATGATGCCTTACCCCTCCATCCTACCTATTATCGTGGAGCCTGTTGCTGAAGGAGAAGTCCTGTATATTGTCCTCCATCCCAACATGCCTACTTCTCTTGCAGACTTACAGAGGGGTTGGATTCAGTTAAAAGAAGAACGAGACACCTTCGAAGATCAATTCTACACTAGTGAGAAAAGGGTTTTGGAGCTTATAAAGCTACTCCATGAAGAACAAATCTTAAACGCCTACCTTGCGCCGAAGAGGATGCGTTCGACCTTTTTGTTTTATAGATTTATTTTGTAAGCCCAATGGGCACGATTTAACCATATTGAACTAAATAATGCAATTTGACGTTTGTTCATTATTTTTCTAGACAAATTTAAATTTCATAAATCCTTGAAAACATGGCACCCATATAACATGCATCATATCATGACAGGTTTCTCCCATGCAGGTCTCCTTATCTTCTTACTGTCTATTTCAGTAAGGATGGCCCAAGAACGGACTATTAGGGACATTTAGATTCAAAACGCTCAACTTCGAGAGATGTTCTTGAGAACTTATCTAAGGGACAAGAAGAGGTGAAGGCGCTCCTCACTAGGGGCATGATCATGGAAAATCCTGAGGACGACAAGGATAACCAGTTGGAGTGGCTACAATCTGAGATAGCCATAATGAAGGTCTAAATGATGGACAACTGGTGGGCCAGATGGCTCTTATCCAAAACCTGGCTCAAGGACAAGAAGAGCTGAAATCCCTTATCAACCAACTTCATCAAGACGGTTGCAATCGTATGAAACAAACAATCAAGATTGAGGATCAAGTCGCTACTCAGCCGCCCATGAGACAAGAAGTTGGTTCAGGGGAGAACAAACCTTTCCAAATTACTGCCACATTACAGACCCAACAACGACCTCGTCAACATCAACAGGAAAATCAGCAAAGTCAAAATAAGCCCGAGAGACAGTTTACTAACATTAACATGTCATTAGCTCAATTATTGCAACACATGTTGAAGATGGAGTTGATTACTGTTGTACCCCAATTTCCCCCCCTAAGATTCCTGCATCATACCATATTGTTTCAATCACAACAAGATCACATTAGGGTTTTTGGTTCTTATCCCTATCTTTAGCCTTGCTCTTTTGAGGAGTTACCAAGCACCTTGACTTGTTTTCTTTTGTGATCATGGATATTTTGCTTTGATTTTCTCTCTATTTAATAAAATACAATATTGGTTTGTCTTACTTGTTAATAATGTAGGTAAAGGCAATGAGGTTTGTCAAGTTACTTCATGGGTTCATGAGTTTATTTCCATGCCCTAGTCAATAGCTTGATAAATTCAAACTTCACTATTGGATGGATTTTGGAAGAAATGGCATGACAAGGCTCATTTTGGTTCAACATATTTCAAGGTTATCAAAATTGATTCAAAAGTACAAAGGGTTAAGGGAAGAAGTTGGCATGATTGGACAAGGTCTTGTTCCTATTGGTCACAAGAGCATATTTCTCTCTAGTTTCAAGATATGGAAGTGGTTTTGGTGGCTATGAGTCCTCCTCATCATCATCCTCAACAACCTCTATTCACAAAGGAAGAATATTGGTACAAAAAGCTTGTTCAAACTTGGCAAATTTCCTTAAAGCATTCTCTTGATCTAGAGGCTAGGGTTTTGGACTTCAAAGGAGAATATCTTGCTCATCTTTTGGTATTTTTGAGTGATTCCAAAAACATCCTTCTCTTCAAAGAGTTACCAATAAATAACTTCAAAATTTCCAAGGAGTTTTCATGTGGAAGGAACATGGTGAAGAAGAAAGATTACAAGTCACCCAGATGAATCCCCAATTTTCCATATGTGACTTCAAATGGTCATAACTTGGTCAATTTTTATCACCTTGAGCCCATTCTTTTTTCATGATGATCTTAAGGATGTGTAATTCATGCCTTCTTTTATGTGCAAAGTAAGAAAGTGGATGGAAGTTTCCTTAAGGATGCAAAATATTATAGGTCATTTCATAATTTTTGGCTAACTTCAACAAGTCATAACATGCTCAATTTTTGGAGATTTTGAGAGGTTCAAATTGCAAAATTTCATTCAAGATATTTAATTCATTCCATCTTTTTTGGTCAAGAGCAAATTCTAAGTGGAAGGCCATGTTTGGATGCAAAAGATTAGAGGTCATTTTTAAAGAAGAATTTGAAATATTTCTAAGTATGGAAAGTCAACTCTTTTTCTTCAACTTTGACTCCATGTAGCTTTCATCTCAAGCATCCATTTGATTCCATTATTTTTCCATTGCAAAGCTTGTAACCTCATCTTTCCAAAGCATCAAGAATTATGCCCTAAGACCCCTTGAGGTGGAAATGCCATGGATTTGAATTGGATAGTTTGAAACTGAATTTTTCATAAAGTAAGGATTTTGAAATCTTTGTTTTGGATTCTAATCACAAGATTTCCACGCATTTTTGGTTCTAATCATGTTTAGCAACTTGCCAGAAGTGATTAGCATCATGAAACGCATAATTCGGCTGAGTTTTGATCAAGTTTGAGTCACACTTTCTTCATGATGTAGACCCGCATGAAATCCCTCCAAAATGCATCATTTGCTATTCCTTTTGATCCCATTTGCTCCCCTATAAATATAGGGTCATCCCCCATTCAATTTCCCAAGCTTAGAAAGCCAGAATCACCCTGCCAAACTTGCTTCACAACCCAGAATTCAGCAACTTCAAAATCTATTTTCAAGCCTTTTTCAATCCATTTTTTCCCTCAATTCACCTTCCTTGATATTCCCTGAAGCTAACCATATAATTACATTCAAGAATCATGCCCTATACTTCTCCATAGAATTCTAGTTTCAGAGCTCTACAACTCAACTTCAATATGTAGACTCCTTCATCAATTCTTCAAAACTCTGATATCATTGTGTTGCTCTCATTGCCCTGGTTCTAGTCGCAACACTTACATTTCACTGGGAGCACGTTTTGACCATGTTTTTTCAAATCCCTTTTCAAAACTTTCCTTCCAAATTGCTCAAGCTACAATTTATATAAATTTGGTGCGAGGGTGTGGTTGTTTTCGTCTTGAAGAGACGAAGCGATTGGCATAGGTCTGAGCTTCTGATTTTACAGTTTGAGAGACCTGCAAATCACGTTGGCGGGAGGTTGAAGATAACCTACGTGTCATCTTCTAACCAATGATGGCGTGCCATTTGTTATTTTCAAAAATCTGATTTATTATTGATTCTGTACATTATTCATTAATGACCATGATATGCACAGCGCGCCAGATCCCTTGGATTTGATTACTAACGCGTTTTGACTCTCATCCAATGGTCCACATCTTTTACTTTTATTTTCTTTTTCTGATTTTTATATTTTAATTGTTTTAAATTTCAAAAAATCATAGAAAATTCATTTTTAGTCCAAAAAATCTGAAAAAATTATGAAAAATATTTTTGATTATTCTCTTTCTGATTTTTATTTTTTCACAATTTAATTTTGTGTTTTGGTATTTCTTATGAATTTTACACTTATTTGATTTGTTTAAAATGTTTAAAAATACTTTTATACATTTTTAAATTCTGAAAAAATTATGGAATGATCCAACGATATTGTGACAAATATTGGTGACCTTATTTCATTTTTTGTTTCTGACTTTGTAATTTTTTTTACATTTTTTTTTATTTTATCCATTTATTTTATTTTTTAAAAATAGTTTCTGACTTTTAAAAATTACCAAAAATTTTGTAAAATTACTTGGCCTCTTTTCTGATTTTTCTATGGTCTTATTTTTCATTTCTTGATTAATTTGAATATAATTAATATTTTCCTCATTATTTTCCATTTTTTAAAAACATTTTTAAACCTTTTAATGTATATATTAAATACATTATTATTTTGTGATTATTTTCTGGCTATCTTGGGTTGATTTTTTGATCATGACTTTATTAACATCATTGGATCCATGGTGTTGTGTTTAACTCCACAAAAATGGATGAATGATTTTAATAATAGTTTGATTAAATTTTTAATTCAAAAGTGGTTTATTCATCTTTTTCCCTAATCCTCTTCATCTCATCCCCTTCCCATTGCACTAAATGTTGTTGGAGAATGATCTCTATATCATGTCTCAAAACAAATGGTGCATAGATTGCTATTGACCGGCCTCAAAATAGGTGCGACTTCTATATAAGTCCACTTACGATTGCTTAACATAGCGCTAAATTTTGTCCCAATCCGAATAAATGATCATTCATGGCCCAAACTTATGATTGCAAGCCCAAGTATGTTAATTTGATCTCTTTGATCCAATAACCTTGAGATTCATTATGTGGAGCCTTTGGTTCTATCAATCCTCTAATGGATCTACAACACCTTTGGTCAACGCGGATCACTTAAACATCATTGATCATTAAATGGTACTTATGAGAATTCCAAATGGATGATATACTTGACAAAAAGCAAATGCAACTTGTTGTATGGAGGCTTTGGTTCTACCAATCCTCTAATGAGTTCCAAATGCAAGTTTCAAGTTGGTCATCCAACTAACCACTAATTATTGACTTGTTTATTTTATGCTTTTATTCTTTTATGCTTTATGTACTATTTATTTTTTAGCATTTTTCATTTCATGTCATTTTCATCTTTGCTCATTTGAGCATTTATCTTCTTGCCATTTTTTTATCTTTGCTCACTTGAGCTTTTCTTTTCCTTTCTTAAGATACTTAATAATCAACATAAACCCTAAAAAACTCTTAATGGTACTTGGACTATTTGGTTACTATCCTTGGCATCATGGAGCATGAGACTTTTTCTTGGACTTAGGATTATAAATCATGGCCTATCTTGGAGACCTTGTGATCTTATCTGATTATTTTGTCTGGAGTTCTTGAGGTTTACCTCAATACATTAGGTTTCTTGTTTGTTTTTGTGTGCAGGTTTTTGTGATTACACCCTTGGTTTGTAATCTAGAATTCACCCGTATACAGCCGTTACTCTGCCCAATTTTTGTGAAGACTTAATACACTTAAAGTTTGGTTCTCTCAAGAGGTCTTGTATCTTTGCTTGTTTGGTTTCAATCCAAAGAATGGGAATTCTATCTTGGCTCATAATGTCAAGATTTTGCTTCTTATTGGTTAGATGGTCCTTATCCTTAGCTCTTACCTTATGTTTTAGGATATCCTCTTCTACTCCTCTCATTTTCTTTAATTTCAAAAATCTTATCCCTCCTTTTTAAACTCTTCTTGTTTCTAAACTTGAAACACTTTCATAATAAACTTGGACTTAGGTCCATGCATTTTCAAAACATTTTCATCAATAAACTTCAATCAATTTAATAATACGTTGACACTTTTTGTGAGAAGACTAAAAGTCAATCAACCTAATTTCAAACCATTTTGCCACTTTGGCTTTTATCTTTAAACTTTTCTTAAAAGGTTAGGCTCTTGTCAATCCTTGTAGTGATGCAAACAACTATACTTCTACAATATGTAATGGAGTGAGATATTTTCCACTTGGGTGTTGAGTGAGGCATTGTTGATTTTAAAATCCAAGCCATTATCCTCCAATTTGAGATGATGCAAATTCTTCTTTCTCATGATTGTGGGTAGTAAGTATGTTTTCCACACGGACAATGACGATGATGTCTTATCTCATAAAATTAACCAATACACTTGTGTTTCAAATTTTTAAAAGAGGAACTACGTGTACCCTGATCCCCTATTGCACGAAAGGTGGTACGTAGGCACTAAAGGTTCGCAACCGCGGCGGGTGCAAAAATCATAAAAAATATATTTCTATTCTCACCTCCACCATCCATTTTATATACAACACGTTTTATAGCCAAAATATACAGATTTTTCCAAGAGGTTCCTGCAGAGTACCATAGATGTTTAGGGTGCTAATACATTCCCTTTACATAACCAACCCCCTTACCTTGAATCTTTCTCACTCTTTTTGGGTTATTTGCTCTTTTCCCATTCCTTTGGAAACAATAAAGCGCATTGGCAATTTTTATTTTGATTTGTATAAAGTCTAGTCAATCCAATGGCTTAGTCTTGAACATTTCTACCGCTACAGAAAAATGGCGACTTCACTGGGGACAAATTGACCTCTTTCTGGTCCATCCCTAAGTGGGTTGAGCATATCTTTGTTTATATCTGTATATGTGTTATTGTGTTTATGTGTTATATTTTGTATATATGTTTGTTTGGATTTTCCTGGTTTTCAGGGTGCTTGGTGATTACTCATAAGTCCTATACCTGGACTTGGGAAAACTTTAAGATAGGATGGGCGGTATAGTAATGTTAACTTTGAGGGAGTAATCCCAAAAAAAGAGGCATGAGATCCCCCACTCAGTGGAGGCCCCTTTGACTGTAGTGTCGTTTACCGAGTAATCGGGAAGACGTACTGCTTTCGACCTGGGAGCCTGCTGAAACTGAGGACCGTAGAATACCTAACCCATCTTGGCCTTTTAGGTGTAGTGCGGAAGCTATAAGGGATGTATTCCAGAAATAGTTGTCACGCGATACTATGCTCGGACGAGTCTTTCTTGAGAATATTACTAATTACCGAATTAATCAGGAAGTTGGTAATATCCGAAGGAAGGATGTAGAATCTGGGAACCTCTAGAACCTTGTTCGGCAGGTGATAACTCTTAGACTAACACCTTATGGGTAGTACCTTCGACCTCATGCTCGTGACGTTAATCCTATGAACCCTATATGTGTGATCTTGTGTGTGATTGTTGCATCATGCATCTTGTGATCGGTGGAAATAGAACTGACTGTTTTTAGCTGGTTTCGCGAAATGTCGCGGAAGCAAGAGTCGCCACCGTCTTTTATGTTCTCCAACATGGAAAGGACAAAAGCACAACAAAATTCCTTATTGAGAATGTCTCTCGGTTCGGGAGGTAGATTTATAGAAAGGGAAGGTGTTAGCACCCTTTCTATCCATGGTTATCCATGGGCTCTTAGGTACTTGCTCTTATGTTTTCAAAACGTTTGCTTTCCAAAATGTGAGTGGGTTTGAAAAAAGTTTCATTGAAAGATTTCTGAGTGACTCTTGTATCTGTCCTCAAGAGTGTTTGAAAAATTTGTTTTGAAAGCTTTTGAAAGTGTCAGTGTGAAAAGATTCTTGTTTGTTTTTGAAGAGAGCAAGTACCCATGAGTCATCTACCTACCCTAAGGAATTAGGCTGTGTAAAAGTCCTTAAGGTAGTGCCATCCCACCATTGAGAGGTAGGTAGCACCACCGTTGGAGGTGTTCGGGTCAATTCGATTAAGGGACAGTGTGGTCACCGAAGCAATAGTAGGACACCTTAGAAGTAACCCTAATGTCCTAGATCCTTTTATCCGAGGCAACCGTTTCGAGGCGACTGGATCTTTAGACAGGAGGGCGACCTCTAAGACACCCTATACTTGACGACCACTTTCGAGGCAACGAGTGAGGCGTACCCTAGAAGTGGCATGTGCATTGTGTGTCGTTTTTCATGTTATGTTTATCTTTGATCATGCGATTGTGATCTACGAGTTGTTTTTATTTGTCATATAAATCTTGTCATGCATAATTAACAGTTTAATAATTTGCGGGAAGTAAATTGCGGGAAATTAAATCTAAGCTATTACAAGGCGTCGGGTATTTACATCGCCAAAAACAAACCCTTTAATTTAAATTGCGGAAAGTAAAATAAAGCGGTAAATAATTAAAGTCCTAATTAAAAGCTATTACATTCCGGGAAACAGATACAATAATATGATAAAATGGATCGCGTGCGAGAAATTAAATCGGATGCGAGTTTTTTGGGTTTTGACCCTTTTTTTTTAAAGAAAGTGATTTTTTGGTTATTTTTGGATTAAAAGAAATTAAATTAAGTTAACAATTAAATTAATAAACTAATTAATTAATTAAAATATTTTTGGATTTTTGAGTTTTTAAAGAAATAAAATAAATTGAATTAATGCTAATAAAAACCTAATATTCTAAATTGATTTTAAATATTGCAAAAAATATTAAAAGTTAAATCTAATTAAAGCTAAATTGATTAAATTAATTTATTTACAAAAATAAAAGTGATGAAGTTAATTTTAATAAATAAAATATTTTTTTGTGTTTTTGATTTTATTAGGAAAAATGTTAATTGGTTAGTGATTAATAAAAAGAATAACGATTAATTAATTAAAGGAACATAATACAAATAGAGAGAAAGTTTAGGAGTATACGAGCCTGATTGGAGGGGTGAAACAGCTATTGGTGTCATGTGTAAACTGTTTTGTTTTGGCCATTTGTGTTTTGGCTTTTGGCCATTTGTGTTCTGGCCTCAACGTTCCTTAACCTTCTCAGGATGTATGCCTCGCCATGTATTGGTGTCACGGGTAAGCTGTTCTGTTTTGGCCATTTGGCTTTTGGCTTTTGGCCATTTGTGTTTTGGCCTCAACGTTCCTTAATGAACCTGCATGGGATTCTGTCTAAAATCTGCAGTGTAGAATCTCATGAACACATTAAATAAAATCATAAAATGCAAATAAAGCCAATATATGAAGAAATTTAATGTTTAGGCACAATATGACATGTATGAATGATTATACCCTTTTGATCATGGAGATCAAATCAACCTTACTCTTACTGGAAAAGTAGTGACATGAATGCTTTTATGCCCTTTTGATCATGGAGATCAAGCCAGCCTTACCCTTACTGAAAAAGTAGTGAGGTGTTGGTTTGTAACTGAGATGGCTTGTTTGTAGTGAGATGTTGGTTTATAACTAGGATGGCTTGTTTGTAGTGAGAGAGGGATTTGTAATAAGGATTTCAAGGTTTTAGAGTTCTTGAAAGAATTTGATATTCTGACAGTGTTGTGGCAAGGTTTTTTTTCTCTCATCTCCTTTTGGTTTGTGTGAAAAGAATGTGATTATATAATAGAAATTAGGATAAAGAAAATGGGCTTTGAATGTGCAATTGGGCCTCCAATGTTCACTTGAGTTCGTCACTTTCCAGGCTAAATCGCAGGGACTTAAGTGCAATTTTTGAAGTTGAAATGTGAAAACAAAATGTAGCATATATAGAGAACTAACTCCTGTCCGAAAATCGGCTCAATCGGATAAACGGTGAATTAGTTATGAATTTTTGAAGTTTCAGCTCAGACAAACTTATTTTGGGCTCCAGTGTCGACTCTGACATGTTCTTCAATATAAAACTGGTATTAATTAGAGCATAATCCGGTCTCGACTTTTGAAGCAAAGTTGTAGATCTATGAGTCAGTGACCTTGTGTAAAAATATGAGCCCAATCCGATAAAAATTGACCGAGTTATGAATTTTCGAAGTTTCGGCCCAGATGAAATAATATTCAGCATTCAGGATTTTCGGCGTGTCACGCACTCTGAGCAAAAAACGAAGGCCTTTTGAATACCATTTGAACTCAATACCCTCTGTGAAAATGTAGCCAACTCAATTTGTGAAATTTTGGCGCCAGAACCAGCTCGATACGATGAAAATCGACCAAGTTATGATTTTCTGAACATGACGCAAATAAACTTCTGTCGCAAATTTTCTGTATGAAAATACTTGATAAATCCACATTTTTGAAGACCTTCTGATCGAAATTGGCTTCCATCCGTGAGAGATGAAAACGTAGATAATGTCAAGACGGAATTTTGGCCATCGGAACGGGTTCAAAACGAGCCACGATCTTCAAGTTATGAATTTTTTAGCACGTAAAAACTGCACTTTCAGCACACTTTTTCATCATATTTCTTCAAGAAAACTCACACATTCAGATACCTTCTTTAAAGAATTGACTCTTGAGCCGAACCTGAATTTGAGAATACGTTATCAGAGATATCTTGGCAAAAGAACACCTGAATATGACGCGCCTGGTTGGACTTATGAATTTTTCTTGAAATGTTTTGAGAAATATGGGAGGGCAAACTTTGGGGTACAACACATCTATACACTCATAAGCATCTTTTGAAGAAAACAATATTTCAAGGGATTGTTCCAATAGTCTGGGAAATGATACAAATAGCTGTTGGGAATTGAAAAATAAGATTCAAGACTTGATCGACGAAGGAGTGCTGGAGTTCACACAAGATGGTCAGACTGAATTCTTCTAGAATCCCTCAAAGACTCACTACCTGAAGTGACAAGTTTAGACAAAGAGGCTTTTGTTCATTTGAATTTTCAATTGTAATTTCTTTTGCTTGTTCAAACACTTATCTATTAATGTCAAACTTTGTTTCATTAATGCATTGCATATGTTTGTATTTAATTGGTCCATTCGTTTTCATTACATTTAAACTATGTTGTTTACTCCCTTTACGATACTCAACTCTTGTTTTTAAAAAATTACAAGCCTTTAGAGGGAGGATGACGAAAACAATGCCATGATCTCATATAGTATGCTTTTGAATGGACCTTGCTGACGATGTACACACGTTCTTTCAAATCCTAAACACTGGAGTCATAAGGAAGATAATCCCTAGTCAACCCCTTTGAGCCAAAGAAGTAGGAGTTTCCTTTTTCCACAAATTGAAACCTTTAATCAAAACCTGGGGCAGGGTAGTCTCTCAGTTAATTCAAATGCGCGTTCAGTCACAAACTTTCACTTTATAATACAACGAATGACATCAAAAACATTCCTCTGGAATCAAAAGACGGTGATGGTTCCCTATCACATAGGCAGACATTATCTCTCAAAAGAAAAGTCCACTAAGTCAAAACCTACAAATGAGACTTGAGAGAAAAACACTGGGGCATCCCGTTGACTGTAACCTCGAAACAGGTACAATTAGGAAAAATCAGGGATAATAAACAAAAAAAGGAGATCACTGCAAATCCTCAACAACATGAAAAATGTTGCAAAAAATGACTGCCTTCCGATAAACTAAACTTGTCTGAATCATCACCAAAATGTCATTGGAGTTTGAACGTACAATTAACTGAGTTTAGGACTGAAGAACATCACGAAGAACAGGTGGGTACAAATAAAATTTGAGCCTTTATCCCTTGTTTCTTAAACCGTGAACCAAGCCACATTACAACCATTCAAAAGTCCTAATTGAAGCACGAGTTAATTCAAAAGCATACTGTTACAAAAGGTATCCTGACTCTTATAAGGCTTTACTCCAAATTTTGAGTTAAATTTTCTTACAAATTTTTTGTATATGCTAAAACGCATTTTCAAAACTTCAAAGAAAAACATAAACTTTGCATTATTTGAATATCGCTGTTGGCATATAGCTATTTGTTTGACAGCAGAGAAATTTGCACGACGAATATCCAGTGAACAAAACCCTCTCAATGAACAAAATCACTTCAAATGGGAAGACGCTTCCCATAATAGGTCTCTTATAAGCAAGGGGCACTGCATGATCATTATCTAGCACACCCTGAGGCAGTCCAGTCAAGATTCAAAAAAATATCTCAAGAAATGCTGAATATACCAGGGGCAGGTCTCCATCTGAAGTTACGCACAATCAAACATTTCCTGGAAGTACCAAAAACACTTGTTACTAGGGGAAATGACAAATCCCCCACAAAGTCCTTTCCATAGGGTGACCCCAGTCAGGGTTTCGATCTCTAAAAACTCCTTCCCAACTGAGTTGATCTCAAGAATCCCCGAGGATTTCTGCCAAAAGAAGACTCCTCCCCAACAGACTGGTGACAAGGTTTATTTCCCCAACAAACTACAGATTCCCTAATGTGAGTTTGCCTCTCCGATTGATATAAATCAATGGATCACAACTCCTCTTCCCCAGTAGACTTTTCTACAATCTCCAGTGAGTTGCTACAAAGCCTGGAATCTGACCAGATAACAGTTAACTTCTTTATCCCCAACAAGTTGTTGTGAAGCTGAGAATCCGACCAGATAACAACTAAACATTCTTCCTCTCCATTCAAGAGATAACTCCCTAGTAGAGCAACAGACAACTGAGACTCCTGAACTCTTTTCCCCCAAGCAGAGATCAACATTCTCCAGAGTCTTCCTAAGCAAAGTCAGTATTCCCCAGCAGAGTTCTCCTCAAACAACAAAACATGATTTCCCAGTGGAAACATCCTAAAACAAGGTCCAAAGAGGAGCATACTCTTCGTCCACATCAGCGGTCCTGGATTTCATTTCGGAAAGCTCCCCAGCATTTGTCAAGGATTTATTTTCTAGACAAAGATACATTTCAATAACATTTCACATTTCATACATCTTATTTACATACATGGTAATTGCATACGGTATAATCTCATTTATTTTGAGGATACCATGCATTTCATACATCATGACATTGCATACAACTAACGTTTTACGTTTTCAGGAAAAGGTAAATCAACAGATAGCTATCATAAACCATTTTCAAGTTCCACATTAATACCCGTAACAAGCCAGGAAAACTATCTGTGGACGACTGATTATAGATTAATACCTGTAACAAGCCAGGGAAACTATCTACATGAAGAGATTGAAGATTAATACCTGTAACAAGCCAGGAAAACAATATTTCTTTCTCAGGTCAGAGATTAATACCTGAAACCAGACAGGACAACTATCTCAATGACCAACCTTTTCAAGTTCTAGATTAATACCTGTAACAAGCCAGGAAAACTATATGTGGATGACTGATTGTAGATTAATACCTATAACAAGCCAGGAACACTATCTACATGAAGAGATTGAAGATTAATACCTGTAACAAGCCAAGAAAACTATCTTTCTTTCTCAGGTCAGAGATTAATACTTGAAACTAGAAAGGACAACTATCTCAATGACCAACCTTTTCAAGTTCCAGATTAATACCTGTAACAAGTCAGGAAATCTATTTGTGGACGACTGATTATAGATTAATACCTGTAACAAGCCAGGAAAGCTATCTACATGAAGAGATTGAAGATTAATACCTATAACAAGCCAGGAAAACTATCTTTCTTTCTAAGGCCAGAGATTAATACCTGAAACCAGACAGGACAACTATCTCAACGACCAACCTTTTCAAGTTCCAGATTAATATCCGTAACAAGCCAGGAAAACTATCTGTGGATGACTGATTGTAGATTAATACCTGAAACAAGCCAGGAAAACTATCTACATGAATAGATTGAAGATTAATACCTGTAATAAGCCAGAAAAAATTTCTTTCTTTCTCAGGTCATAGATTAATACCTAAAACCAGACATGACAACTATCTCAACGGCCTACCTTTTCAAGTTCCAGATTAATACCTGTAACAAGCCAGGAAAACTATCTGTGGACGACTGATTGTAGATTAATACCTGTAACAAGCCAGAAAAACTATCTTTATTTCTCAGGTCAGATATTAATACCTGAAACCAGACAGGACAACTATCTCAACGACTAACCTTTTTAAGTTCCAGATTAATACCTATAACAAGCCAGGAAAACTATTTGTGGACGACTGATTGTAGATTAATACCTGAAACAAGCCAGGAAAACTATCTACATGAAGAGATTGAAGATTAATACATGTAACAAGCCAGGAAAACTATCTTTCTTTCTCAGGTTAGAGATTGATACCCGAAACCAGACAGGACAACCATCTCAACGATCAACCTTTACAAGTTCCAGATTAATACCTGTAACAAGCCAGGAAAACTATCTGTGGATGACTGATTGTAGATTAATACCTGTAACAACCCAGGGAAACTATCTACATGAAGAGATTGAAGATTAACACCTGTAACAAGCCAGGAAAACTATCTATGAGCGACTGTTTGTAGATTAATACATGTAACAATCCAGTAAAGCTATCTACGTAACCATCCCGAAGCAATCTTACACGGGTTCCTTCTGAATACCAGATGCAGTTTTACACAGACTCATCATGAAGTTACCCTACCCAGGTTCCTTCTCATACATTTCTAGATGATGTTTTGCACGAACTCATCATGAAGTTACCCTACCCAAGTTCTTTCGCATACATTTTTAGATGAAGTTTTACATGGACTCATCATGAAGTTACCATACCCAGGTTCCTTGTCATTTCCAGATGAACTTTTACACGAACTCATCATAAAGAAACCCTAACCAGGTTCCTTCTCATTTCCATATGAAGTTTTACATGGACTCATCCTGAAGTTACCCTACTCAGGTTCCTTCTCATACAATTCTAGATGAAGTTTTACATGGACTCATCCTGAAGCAGCCCTGCACAGGCCCATCTTAAATTAAAGAATCGAAGACCTCTTTTGATTAGATTTAGTTCTTCCAGATTAAAAACAGGCAAAAAGACATCTACTATTTCAGTATAAATCAACCAAAAGATTTATCTTGATACTTTCCCCAGTCACGTTGGATGGCATCTATAAGCCCATCTCCAACAACTTTCCATCATTCCTCCAAATGGAATCTTTAAGCCCATTCCCTACACGATCAACCACCATATCATCGAGTGCAATATTCTGGGCACTCTAGTGTTAAATCATCTTCCACCTTCAAGTCACGAATGGCGGACTCGCCAATCTAACTCTTCAGGTTCAAGAAGATTGAACAGGGGCAGCTGTTGTACCCCAAAATTTGCCCTCTCTTTTCTCATGGATTTTCTTACAAGATTTTCCATGACATCAAGTTTGCCGCACTGATACATCAATTTGGATTTGGAATTGGCATAAGGGCAAAATGGTCAAAATGCACACTGAAAAGTCAAACTTTGACTTTTGGATCAAAATCAAATTTCAAGAATCATATTTCATCAAGACATGTTGGAATATGAAGTTTGTTTCATCAAGAAAATCAAAAGTCAAATTTACTTTGGAAAAGTCAAAATTCCAAATACTTAGAAATTTTTCTAAGTGTTCAGGAAAGATGATAAGTTCAGAACTTCTGGCCAGATTTTCACCATGATGCAAGTTGATTCTAGAAGAACTTATGACATAAGAGTTGTAGATTTCAACGAGATCTCAAACATTGAAGAACATAACTTCTCATAGAAATGCTAGGATTTCAAGTTATAAATCTCCAAAGAAACGTCCATGAAACTGCAGCACTTAGTAAATTTTGAGCATTTTTTAAATCAAACTTTGGTTAGAACTTCTGGGCCACTTTTCATGTAGGTTCAATCAGAATTAGCAAGAGTAATTCATAGAGGGTCTACAAAGCATGTTACAAGCTTTCTGAAAAGTTTGAGAATTCCTTCAGAACATGCTGGAGCAGAGAAATTCAAAGATCATAAGTTGGATGTTTGTTCTAAGTTATGCTGATGTTGAGCTTCTGATCCAGGTTAAAGCTATGATAGATAATCTCATATTGCAGGATTCTGTTTTGACAAATCTCATCATCATTTAATGCTCACACCCACTTTTGAGTCTTTATCCAAAGGATTTCCCCACGTGTGGCATATAAGTACCATTGATGTCCTTGAAAAGCAAACTTTTGTACAAGTTTATGTTGGGCCCATGCTTTGCTTTTGCTTCTGAGAGTACTTTTCCTTAATTCATGCTTACAAATACAACTTAGGCATGACTAAAAAGCTGCTAACCACCCTACTTTTTTCCTTGAACCATACTTGTTTAAACTTGCTTCAAGAACAAGTTAGCGCCCTAGCATGATGGTTGTACTCTTGACTTCAACAAGCTACAAAATCCTTTCCTATAAATTGAACTTCATTTACAACTTAAAGAGGTCAAAAAATTGAAAAGAAAAAGCCTTGAAACCTTGCTAAAAATTCCAAGAATTCGAAACTGCAAACACAAATACAAAACCTGCTAGTTTCTGAATTTTGCTTTCAAACTCCAATTTTCCTCAAGTGTTTCTTGACCAAATTATCAACACAGTCTATAATATACATTTAGAAGCCGTCCCAACTTCTGTTTTCAGATTGTAACACAGTCTTCATTAATCTCCATCTCAAAATCATAACTTTGCTTCTTGGCTGTTCTAGAATTTTCTAACCATTCATAGCCCAAGTTAAAAGTTTGTTCCAGTCTTCTGAGCACGTGAGGAAGTTGATCAAAATATCACAACAGTCAGAACAAGGCTCTAGCTCACAGAATATTTTCCAGCTGCAAGGTAATCTCTTGCTGACTCTCATCATATTACTTAGGCATTGTTAAATTTGTATGTCCAAAAATACAATGTAGACATCCTGACTCTGATTCTGTACATATTCATTAGATTTCATGTATGTTTTCCTAAGTAGAGAGAACTTCAGTTCAGAACTTCTTGAGGAAATTAGGATTCAGAATTAGGATTAGAAAAATTCATACTTGCTTCAGATTTATAGTTCTGATACCTTATATTTCTGAAACATGATGAAATTTGCCATAATTGCTATGTTTGCATTTTCCATTTTTGTTGATAAATGACTAAGATGCAGATGCTCTGACTGGCATGGAGAAGGAGATGAAATTCATCATCAGAGTTTACTTTGTGATACATGTTTATGCTTTTTCTTCTAATACCGGATGTACAACCATCCTAGTGGTAGAAAGCGTGCACATAAGACATTAGTGTTAAGGATCATGGGTTATAGCCCTAGAAACATCTTTTTTAGGTTTATTTATTGACATTTTCACCTATTTATCTGTCAGAAAATATTCCTAGACCAGAACTTCTAGATATCCTCACCCATCAGCATTATCACCTTACTCTCTCAACAACCAGAACTTCTAGACTCCTTCAACAACCAGAACTTCTAGCTTACCAGTTGTTGTACCCCAAAATTTTGCCTCCCATTTTTCATAGAAGACACAACCCTAGGGTTTCTCAGATATTCAAGTTGGCTCAGGAATCAATCAGACTAATTTTCTCCTTTTGCAGTAAACCAGCAGTTAGGTTTTTTTTTTGCAATTCTCAAAAGAAATGAATTCTCAAAGATCCAAATTGGCTTTCACATATTTTCATGCTTTCTCAAGTTTACTTAAAGGGCAGTGTTTGTTCTCAAGGCATGTTTGTTTGGGACAAGAGATGGAATTTAAGATTGTCATGTAAGATCTTCATGATCGTTTAATCCAGGTTAACCAGATGATTTGCGTCTTTTAAAACATTTGCTTGTTTAGGAAATGGAATAGACAGTGCGTGTTTGTTTGGAATGCAGTTGCAAGATTACAGAGTTATTGGAATTTAAGTTATCTTGATTGGAATTATTGGAATGCAGTTTCAATTATCTTGATTGGGAATTTTTAAGAATCAGTGAAGATGCGAAGAGAAAATTACAAGTTCTTGACGGTAAAGGATTTCAATTAACACCAGAATATTTCATAAAACTTTCTCCAATTTTTCAAACGTTGTTACAAAACAATTTATTATTTAAATACTTTAGGTTTTACAACTTATCGTATTTGAAAATAAATTAGTACAACTATTGGTTACAATGCAAGAATGATTGTTCTAAAATACAAGGAAAAATTCAAATGCTTGATTGGCCTAAGAGAACTAATTTATGCCTAAGTTTGACTGAAGTTCTGTTGCTATCTCCAAAGACCTTCCTTGCTTGCCCTATGGTTCTTGACTTCCATGCTTTGCCCTCTCCATTGTGCTCACATGAAAATGAAAGAAAGGAAAAGTTAGTATAAATTAATTGGACATAAGCAAGAATTTTCAAAAAAGAAAAAGTGTTCATCATTAAAGTTTGCAATTTGGAATCAGAAGGCTATTTTTAATTCATCACATTTTTATTTTCTCTATTTGCAAATCACAAGAAGATTATTCTTCTTGGTTCACAAAAATAAAAAAATAAGAAATGCAAGCAAGTTGTCCAAACAAGCAAGAAATGCAAGCAAGCTGCACAAGCTAGGCAACAAACAACAAAGCTGTCCAAACAAGTAAAATATTCCAAACAGAAGGCACAAAATATAGCCAAACAAGCAGAAACAGAAGGCGCAAACTGAGCTAAACAAAATTTGCAACAAATAGCAAAAACAAACAACAACATGGCAATACAAATGCAAGCGAGGAAACAACATAGAGCAAACAACATCAACAAAAATAAAATATAGCAATATGATAAACTAAGTCAACAAGCAAGAGGCTTGTTCAATAAGCATTTTCATCATTTTCCATTTTTATTGCAAACTTTTCAGAAAAAGGCAAAAGAGCAATTGACTCTTAGGGTAATTGAGAGAGAAGAGAGGAAAGAAGTCACCTAGGGATGCACAACCCTGCTGTCCTGCTGTCACAATTGCATAAAAGTTGCTAGAAAACAAAACTGCCATCAAAAAGAGCATAAGAACAATATGCCAAAGTATTCAAAATTCGGTGGTTTTCCCACCATTTTGAATAAGAATTCAACCAAAGCAACATAATATAACAGTAGACAATTCTCAAGAAAAAGGGAGACAGAGAAAAAATTATCAAACTCAGCAAACAAAAGAAAACCTCAAAAAACCTCCAGTTTTCAAAGCTGCCAAAAAGTCTCAACTATTAAAAGAAAATCCCAAGCCTAATCTCAAGCCAAAAAAACACAACCTTCAAAAATACTGTCAAACATTCAAAACCCAAACTGTAAAACCATTTTAACACCATCAACCTAACCTGCAACCTGTTCATCAACAAAACAATAACAAATCCACGAAACCATATTCCAACAACACCAAACCTGCAAACTATAACAACAAACTCAGAAAATCCACGAAACCAAATTCCAACAACACCAAACCTGCAAACTGTAACAACAAACTCAGAAAAACCTCAAACCAAACTGTAACAACAAACTCAGAAAAACCTCAAACCAAACTGTAATAACAACCTTCAAAAAATCTCAAACCAAACTGTTAAAACCAATAACAGAAAACCACAAAAACCAGAATCACTAACCTCAAGCAAATGTCTCAAACACCATAACCAAAAAACTTTCAACAAACTCCAAAAGCCTAAAACACAGTAACATCATCCCAGATAACCAACATCATAAAAAAAAACAACAAAGTTTCAAACTGATAGAACAACATATCCAATCACAAAATTCAGAAAAACAACATCATCATCGTTCAACAAGGAAAATAGGAGAAGGTTACCAGAAAAGCGCGCCTTCAATCCTCATTTCTTCCCCCTCGCAAATCCCGCCACCAGGGAATGCTACTCTCACTCTCACCATTCCTTTCCATTTCACAGAAAAAATTCCAAACAGGTATGGTCTCTTTACCTTCCTTATAACATTATTTTCCTGCATCTCAATAGACAATAAGTTTGATTAACAGAAAAAAAACGTAACAAGATAAAACAACAACAAAAATCGTTCAAGCTTCAAACTTACAGAACATCACCTTTTCAAGAAAAAAAACCATTAGAGCTTGGTTAGGAGGTGAGAGAGAGCGCTCCGGCAACGGAAATCTGGGGGGGAGGATCAGATAAACAAATTTCAAACCTCTTAGACATAAAAAACTTTGGGTTTTCAGAAAAGCACGAGCCATGGTGAGATAGAGACGGCATGTGCGGTTTTGTTCGCGAAATTGAGACATAGATAGTTAGTGAGAGGTTTAGAGATAAACAGAGAGGGACGAAAGAGATGAACAGCGCCGTCGTGAACCACAAACCCTAAATTTCGTTTAGCTCACCCTAATCAAACAATCTAAAACAGTTTAAGGCATTGGGTTTGTTTTGTTACATTTTCCCTAAGGCCCATACGCTTTGCCAACCCATCCCCCATCTGGCTTGTTTTTGTTAACAGAATACACCCCTTTTCTTTGGGCCTAACACTCCTAGAATCTTTTAAGCCCAGTTTTCTTCTTTTTTTAATTTGTTTTTATTTTGCTTTGAAAGATGATAAATAAAACATAAAACCTTCTTGTTAAATTAATTTAGATTTTAGTGTTTAATTTTTATCATTTTTTTTATATAACCCTTTTTTTTATTAATATTCTACATTTAATAAAACATCAAAAAAAGAATTAACCTAGTTTAGTTTCTTTCTTTTAAACTTATTTATAATTAATAAGAATACACAAAAAATAATAATAAAGATTTTTAATTCAAATCAATTTCTTTTTTAGAATAGTTTTTATTTTTCTTTTTCAAGTAAATACATTTCATTTCATACTTTGTTGATTTTTATTTTCATAAATTTTCATAGCTTTATATTAAATCGCACAAAAATTCGATTTGGTTGTATTGCTTGATATTTGGACATTGCTATTTCATTTGATTCATCCTTATTCATAACAATTGTACTCCCATTCCCGAACATTCTGTAATAGCTTAGAATTTTGTGATCGGTGGAAATAGAACTGACTGTTTTTTAAGCTGGTTCGTGAAATGTCGCGGTAAGCAAGAGTCGCCACCGTCTTTTATGTTCTCCAACATGGAAAGGACAAAAGCACATCAAAATTCCTTATTCGAGAATGTTTCTCGGTTCGGGAGGTAGATTTATAGAAAGGGAAGGTGTTAGCATCCTTTCTATCCGTGGTTATCCACGGGCTCTTAGGTACTTGCTCTTATGTTTTCAAAAGATGTTTGCTTTTCAAGTGTGTGTGGGTTTTGGAAAAAAGTTCCTTTGGAAACTTCTAGGTAACTCTTGTATCAGTCCTCAAGAGTGTATGAAGTATTGTTTGAAAACTTTTTGAAAGTGTAAGGTGTGAAAAGTATTTTGTTTGTTTTGAAAAGAGCAAGTACCCATGAGTCATCTACCTACCCTAAGGAATTAAGCTGTGTAAGAGTCCTTTAGATAGTGCTATCCCACCATTGAGAGGTAGGTAGCACCATCGTTGGAGTTGTTCGGGTCAATTAGATTATCGGGGCAGTGTGGTCACCGAAGCAATGGTAGGACACCTTAGAAGTAACCCTAATGTCCTAGATCCTTTTATCCGAGGCAACCGTTTCGAGGCAACTGGATCTTTAGACAAAGGGTGACCTCTAAGACGTCCTATACTTGATGACCACGTTTCGAGGCAACGAGTGAAGCGTACCCTAGGAGTGGCATGTGCTTTGTGTGTTGTTTTTCAGTTAATTGTCTTTGTACATGTTATTTGTGAGCTACGGATTAATTTTATTTACATACATTCTTTCATGCATTGTTAACAGTTAGGGTAAAGATTAATTAAATTAGGATGAAAATATTAAAAAAGAAAATAGAGAAACATGTTAGTTATGAAAAAAGGGTAAAGAGAAAATGCCAGGGCCAAGAATCGAACTCACGCCCTCTGGAGAAATCAACCAACACGTTGCCAACTGAGCTAGCTGTCTTTGGTATTTGTAATCTGCAGCCAATGGATTAAAAAGGAAAACGTGGCATATTTGAATTTTCAAACACAGTCAACACGCGTGGGGCCCAGGTGTAACATGGGAGCGAATCAGAATGCGCTATCGTGCCACGCCAGCCACGCCTGAGTCCAAGTCAGTCAACGACGCCGGAGCCCTAGCTCCGGTCGTCTTCTCTGGAAAGCACCATGGCCGATCCTGCAAAATAGGCAAAATCAAAGCAAAAGAAAAACCTTGTCACCCTAATTCGACCCCTGCGGATTCAATGGTGCCATTGTTTTGGCCTGAAAACGACTGTACAGTGAGTTTCGAAGAAGATAACAAAAACGGCCCTAGCAATGGCAGGTCCTTACTCCTGCGTTAAAGCTTGCATGCTATGCATCAAATACATTCTAATACGTATCCTGAGTTCACACAAACAATCAAAAACAATTAATGATGCATGAAATATGAAAAACGAATTCAAGAAATTTAACAAACCAATGAGAGCTAGGGAGCATGATCTTGGATGATTTGGCTTCGTGTAAGGGTTGGGAATGATTGCTGCTATGCCCAGGAACACGATTGAATGCTTAACACTCCTTGAAACTTGCTAGAAAAAAAATTCGAATTTGTCAACTTTGGAAAATTTTGAGAGAATTAGGGTTGCCGTTTCAGAGGTTTCTAGGTCGTGAATCATGTATGAGAGGCTTGCATATATGTCTTTGAATGAGAATCAAGCAATAATGTGAGCCTTTAACCCTTGCAATGAAGTCTTGAGATTTCCTCTTTATCACCATTAAAGCATTTGCCATTTTTGTCCAAATTTGAATTTCATGCTTGAAATGGACTGTACACGAATTTGGTATGTGACTTATGATGCATCAAGGTTATTCAAACCACAAGATATCCCTTAATTAATTTTTTTTATTTTTATTTGAATTATTATGAATTAAAATGAATTAAATCCATAAAAATTAAATAAAAATGGAAAATTAATTATTTGGTCTTGAAATTGATCATGGGACACGTGGGTGGCATGAAAAGGATGAATCAAGTGGAAAAAGTGGGCCCTTTTGTCAAAAATTGAAGTTTCAAGGATAGTTGACTTTTGCCATTTCACAAAACTTTCCCAAATTCTCCAATGCATATCTTGCTCAATTTTGATCTTATGAACATGTTCTTGGACATTTTGGAAAGGTCTTGAAGTCCTATAACCAATTCCTTTGGTCCCATGTCATTTTGATTTACCAATCTCAAGTTATGGTCTTTGACTTAAAGTGCCTTTTTGTTGACTTTTGAAAATGACCTATAATGTTGAAATTGATAACTTTTTGTGAGAGAATTTCTTGAACTTGGAATGTGAAGATGAATTGTAGGAAATGTCATCCCCTTCAAAATGAGCATTGGATGGGATTTTTCTGATGAACCATGAAA
This sequence comes from Vicia faba, assembly GCA_948472305.1. NCBI lineage: Eukaryota > Viridiplantae > Streptophyta > Magnoliopsida > Fabales > Fabaceae > Vicia > Vicia faba. The sequence continues at coordinate 1,693,947,270 of OX451737.1, read as the reverse complement.
AAGTTATGCCTTGGTCAAGTTACAGTTGACTTTTCAACTGTCCAAAAATAGAAACTTTTGCATCTTGATGATTTTTGAGCCATTCTTGTGAAATCATGGTCAAGATTTGACCAAATGATGATTGTGGCTTCAAAATAAGATGTTGACCAAATTTTTTGACTTTTGACTGCCAAATGACCATTTTGCCCCTACAGTTGATTGTGAAGCAATTAGGGTTTTTGACTGTGCAACTTGACCTTGTGAGCCTTGCAACTTGACATGTAGGTGCTTGACAATGTGTATGAGCATATGGTACTTGATTGAGCCCTTGAAAACCTCAACTTTCTTGCAAGAACCAAAACCCTAATTTGACTGGCTTAGGAGGATGGTTTGACTGTGCAACCCTTGAGAGATTTTGAACCATTTGAAGATTGACCTTGATAAATCTTGAAGAATATGGGAGGGAAAATTTTGGGGTACAATAGTTTCCCCTGTTCAATCTTCTTAGACCTGAGGATGTAAATTGGCTTGTGTGCCTTTCGTGATCCGAAGGTGGAAGATGATTGAACACTAGAGTGCCCAGAAATTTGCACTCACATAGTAGAATATCAGCAGTATGATGGCGGGAATGGGCTTACAGATGCCATTTGGAGAGATGGTGGATAGGAGGATGGGCTTATAGATGCCATCTAGGTGTCGATCGCGTAAGAGATTCCTTAGCGAGAACTTGCGTACCTGAGAAAGAAAGATAATTACCTGGCCTGTTACAGGGGTTGATCTTCAAACTCTTCATGCAGATATGCCCTGGCTGGATACAGGTGTCGAATCTACAATTGGTTGCTCACAGATGTGCCCTGGCTGGATACAGGGATCGAATCTGGAATTAGTCGTCAACAGATATGCCCTGGCTGGATACAGGAATCGAATCTTCAAACTCTTCAGACGTGCCCTGGATGGATACAGGAATCAAATCTGGAATTAGTCGTCAACAGATATGCCCTGGTTGGATACAAGAATCGAATCTTCAAACTCTTCAGACATGCCCTGGCTGGATACAAGAATCGAATCTGGAATTAGTCGTCAACAGATATGCCCTGGCTGGATACAGGAATCGAATCTTCAAACTCTTCAGACGTGCCCTGGCTGGATACAGGAATCGAATCTGGAATTAGTCGTCAACAGATATGCCCTGGATGGATACAAGAATCGAATCTTCAAACTCTTCAGACATGCCCTGGCTGGATACAGGAATCGAATCTGGAATTAGTCGTCAACAGATATGCCCTGGCTGGATACAGGAATCGAATCTTCAAACTCTTCAGACGTGCCCTGGCTGGATACAGGAATCGAATCTGGAATTGCGACAGTTGATAGTAATTATCTTTGGATTGACCTTTTTCCTAAAAAGGAAAAACATCAGTTATATGCCATGTCATGATGTATGAAATGCATGATGTCATGATGTTCTCAAAAATAAATGAGATTGTGTGTTTATGATGCGTATATGCATGCATTGTGGTGTATGATAATGTAATGTTTATGAATGTATTTTCGTCTAGGAAAATAAATCCTTGACGAATGCCGGGAAGCTGAATCCTGGGCTGATGTTGAAGAGTGAAGTTCTTCATTTCCGCTGGGGATGATGGTTGCAAGAATAAACCGGTAGGAGAAGATGACTCCGTTGAGGAATGAACTTGGCGAAGAGATTACTCTGCGGGGATTACTCTGTGGGAAGAGATACTTCGTTGAGGTTTTGATGATAACTCCGCTGGGGACTCCGTTGATATGTTATATTGGAAGATTTGATGAACTCCGCTGGGGGTAGGAAGAATTTCGCCGAGGACGATCTTTCCGTGGCAATTAGCTGAGGATAACCCAGTTATAAGCTCTGGTGGAGAATAACCTTTGAATAAAGCCGGGGAGACGCGTTCGTACTCTGCAGATGATAAGCTTCCAGAATCTACTGGGCATAAGCTTCCAGAATCTACTAGGGAGATGGTTCAACTTTCCTGGGGAGACTTTTGAGACTGCACTGGGGAAGTGGCTCCACTGGATGTCTGGTATTCCGCCGGGGAACAATCTTATGTTAATACTGCCGGGGATGCTTGCTTAGGGACATATGTATACTCTGCTGGAGAATATTAAGATTTTCTGGGGATACCCAACTTCCTTAAGGCTGACGGTAGACTAACTCTGCTTGGGGAGAGTGTTGCTGACTTGCTAGGGATACTGTGCCTTTTAGGGCTGATTAGGAGACCAGCTCTGCTTGGAGAGTATTGTTGAAATCTGGTCTTACTCTGCGTAGAGTGGAGGTAACTTGGTTATGTTCTTCAGCCGAACTTACCTTGGTACCTTGGTGGACAGAGCAACTAGATCGCTTAGACAACTCATTATTGCCCCTGTTTCTAATGTCACCTGTAATTAATCCTTTGTTTCACATGCAAGTATTTGTGATTAGCAATTAATGTCAAATGCATATATCAAAAATGAAAATTGGACGTTCTTCGCAAGACAAAACAGAAAAAGGAAAAATAATTGGCAATTTGTCTGAAAAAAAATGAATTTGTATTGATTTTTGAATTTGCCTGTAAATAGGCGTTTCTGTACAAGAGGCTGACGTCCTAGTAAGAGAATGCCGCCGAATAGAATAGAGTTTATACAATTTGTACAAAGGAAAACAAAACAGCTATGTGAAAGACCCCACTGGGTTTCAACTCTACTATTGCCTTTATGTCTTCAAGCGTCTCATCGCTTTGCTGCTCAGTTGACGATGAAGCTGACTGATCGATGCCGTCTGAACTTGGTAGTTGATACCGGATTCTGGATGCAAGGTGACCCAATGAGACATAGTATTACGCTTATCCCTAACTTTTGCCTGGACCGCCCTTTCGGGTTTTCAGTCCACCGGGATACCCATTTTTGCCCAAGCCGCCTTTTCAGGTTTTCGACTTGCCGGGTGTACAGATTTTTTTCATTTCATCCCTTATTTTTGCCCGAACCCTTTTGGTTCGCCGGGAAGCCCTTATTTTTGCCTAGGTGTGTCAACCTAGTGGGTCTTTAGTTTATGCGTAGTATCTTTTTACTATATCTGCATTGGTGGGGTGAGGAAGGTCGTCACCGTCCATGGTGGTTAGAATCATAGCTCCTCCTGAGAAGACATGTTTAGCTACAAATGGCCCTTCGTACGTAGGGGTCCATTTGCCCCTGGGATCACTCTGAGGAAGAATGATGCGCTTGATTACCAGGTCTCCGACTTGATACTCTTGTCGTCTGACTTTCTTGTTAAATGCCCTGATCATCCGTTTTTGGTACGTTTGACCATGACAAATAGCAGTGAGTCTCTTTTGGTCAATCAGGTTTAATTGATCAAGTCGAGTCTGGATCCAGTCGTCTTCGCTTAAACCTGCATCCTTCATTATCCAGAGAGAGGGTATCTGGACTTTGATAGGCAAGACTGCCTCCATGCCATAGACCAAGGAAAAGGGTGTTGCCCCGGTTGACGTCCGTGCTGAGGTACGGTACCCATGAAGAGCAAACGGTAACATCTCGTGCCAATCTTTGTAGGTCACTGTCATCTTCTGCACAATCTTCTTGATATTCTTATTTGCTGCTTCTACAGCCCCATTCATCTTCGGCCGGTAAGGAGAAGAGTTGTGGTGCTGTATCTTGAATTGCTCGCAGAGCTCAGTGATCATCTTGTTGTTAAGATTGGTACCATTGTCCGTAATGATCCTCTCAGGTACACCGTATCGACAGATCAGGTTGTGCCGAATGAACCGTGCCACGACGTTCTTGGTTACCGTAGCGTAGGAAGCTGCTTCGACCCACTTCGTGAAGTAATCAATCACTACCAGGATGAAGCGATGCCCGTTAGACGTCGTAGGTCTGATCTCGCCGATCATATCAATGCCCCACATTGCAAAAGGCCAAGGTGCTGTCAAGACGTTCAGAGGTACTGGAGGGATGTGCACCTTATCTGCATAGATCTGGCATTAGTGACACGTCCGAGAATGTTGATAACAGTCGGCTTCCATCGTGGACCAGAAATATCCTACCCGAAGGATTTTCTTTTCCATGGTGTGTCCACTGGAGTGTGTTCCGAAGGTACCTTCATGTAGTTCTGCCATGATCTTTTCTGCTTCAGTCTTATCCACACAATGCAGTAAGGTCGAATCATGGTTTCGCTTGTATAGAATGCCATTGCTGAGGAAGAACTTTGCAGCGAACCTTCTCAGGAATTTCTTGTCATTGACAGATGCACCCTCGGGGTATTCTTGAGCTTCCAAGTACCTCTTCACCTCATGATACCATGGTTTTTCAGTTACCTCTTCAGTCTCAAGATCGCAGCAATGTGCAGGTTCGTCCAATTTCCAGATGATGATCCGGGGAGCCTCGTTATCCCATTTGACTTTGAACATAGAAGACATCGTAGCTAACGCGTCCGCCAACTGATTCTCCTCTCTTGGGAAGTGTTCAAAAGTTATCTCCTCAAAGTGGGGAATCAACGTCAACACATACTCTTTGTAAGGAATAAGATTTGGGTGTTTCGTATCCCATTCGTCTTTGATCTGGTTGATCACGAGAGCGGAATCTCCGAAGACACTCAGAAACTTGATCCTTAAGTCAATTGCGGCTTGAAGACCCATGATGCATGCCTCATACTCCGCCATGTTGTTGGTGCAGTTGAAACATAGCCGGGCAATGAGTGGAGTATGAGTGCCTTTTGGGGATATGATCACAGCTCCAATACCGTTACCCAAAGCGTTGGAGGCTCCGTCAAAGTGCATAGACCATCGGGATCCTTCCTCAGGTCCTTCATCCGGTCCAGGTACTTCACAATCAGTCACTACCATGATGTCCTCGTCTGGGAACTCAAAGTTCATAGATTGGTAGTCATCCACTGCCTGGTGCGCCAAATGGTCTGCCAATACACTTCCCTTGATTGCTTTCTGAGTCGTGTACTGGATGTCGTATTCTGTCAAGATCATCTGCCATCTTGCTATTCTTCCGGACAAGGCGGGCTTTTCGAATATGTACTTGATTGGATCCATTTTTGAAATTAACAGAGTAGTGTTAGTCAACATATACTGTCTCAGCCGGCGAGCAGCCCATACTAAAGCGCAGCAAGTTTTCTCGAGCAATGAGTATCGGGTCTCACAGTCGGTAAACTTTTTGCTAAGGTAATAAATGGCGTGCTCTTTTCGGCCAGACTCGTCATGCTGCCCCAGCACACACCCCATTGAGCTGTCAAGTACTGTCAAGTATAGTATTAGAGGTCTCCCTTCAACCGGTGGCATAAGAATGGGTGGTTCTTGGAGATACTCTTTGATTCTGTCGAAAGCGGCCTGACATTCATCGTTCCAACGTACTACTTGATCTTTCTTCAGTAGCTTGAAGATTGGTTCACAGGTAGCAGTTAGATGTGAGATGAATCGGGAAATGTAGTTCAGTCGTCCTAGAAAGCCTCTGACTTCTTTCTCTGTCTTGGGAGCTGGCACCTCTTGTATGGCTTTTACCTTGGCAGGGTCCACCTGAATACCTTTGTCGCTCACGACGAAGCCTAGCAATTTTCCAGATCTTACTCCAAAGGTGCACTTGTTCGGGTTCAACCTTAGCTTGTACAACTTCAGACGGTCAAACAGCTTCTGTAGATGGTCAAGGTGTTCCTCCTCAGTTTGGGACCTTGCAATCATATCGTCGACGTACACTTCGATCTCATGATGGATCATGTCATGAAATAAAGCAACCATGGCACGTTGGTAGGTTGCCCCAGCATTTTTCAACCCAAAAGGCATGACTTTGTAGCAAAAGGTGGCCCACTGAGTAACAAAAGTGGTCTTCTCCATGTCTTCAGGGGCCATCTTGATTTGATTATATCCGGAGAAACCGTCCATGAAGGAGAATACTTTATGCTGAGCAGTGTTGTCAACCAGAACGTCGATATGTGGTAGGGGAATTCATCCTTGGGGATCGCCCTGTTCAAATCCCTGTAGTCAACACACATTCGGACCTTACCATCTTTCTTCGGCACTGGAACCACGTTGGCAACCCACTGAGGGTAAGAAGTCACTGCTAGAAAACCGGCATCAAATTGTTTTATAACCTCAGCTTTGATTTTCTCAGACATCTCTGGACGCATACGGCGGACCTTTTGTTTAACCGGAGGGAAACCTTCCTTGGTAGGCAGGTGATGAACCACGATGTCAGTATCCAATCCAGACATGTCTTTGTAAGACCAGGCAAAGATTTCCACGTAGTCATGCAGCATCTGAATCAACTGTTGTTTCACACTGAGCTCCAGATTGGCACCAATCTTGACTTCCTTTCTGTCTGTCTCAGTACCCAGATTTATCGTTTCTACTGGCTCTTCATGTGGCTGAATGGCCCTCTCTTCCTGGAGTAACAGTCTTGCAAGCTCACCAGGCACTTCGCAATCATCTTCACCTTCGTCTTCGGCTAAGTTGATCGGATTTTCAAAGTCATAACTGGCAGTAGCAGAGTCGTTACCAGTGAGATCCAGAGTGGATTGGAACCTGTATGAGTGAGTGTATGTAAATATAGCTGTTTTGCAATATATAAAGAAAGAAAAGGAGCGCAAGATTTGAAATGTGAAAAACATCCAATGCTTTTATTCATGATATATGAAGGTAACAAATAATAATCCCTCACAAATGACGCCACGGTGCCCCGGGTAAGACACCGGGCCATAAAGTTTAGTAATATTATTTGTTACAAATTCAAAACAAAGAAGTTCATTACTGGGTGACAAAAGTAATAGGTGTAAAGTCTTTTGCAGTCCAGTTGCTAGGTCCACCGTTGGTCATCGGGTAGATCCAGCTGTCGAATTCAGATTCGTCCGCTTCGTCCTCAATAGCATTTACTCCCGGGTTGGTGATGAACACGGGAGGTCTTCCTATCCTTGCCTTGTGCACAACCCTCTGAGCCTCTGCAGTGAAACCCAAGCCAAACTTGTCAGTCTTTGGAGTGAAATCAGGAAGCCTGCCCCAGTTTGCACACTCACCCTTCTCAATCACAGCCCGGGCATCCTTCAAGGAAGCCATCTTCAAAGGAGAACCCTCTGCAGTCGCTGTCTCTGCTGCTACCAATGTTTGAGGCACCTCTTCAAAGTGTCGAAAGGGGGTCTCTATGAACTCCCCATCCATTTCTACGTACCGAAACGAGTTGAGGTGGCTGACCATGTATTCCTCTTCCCCTTGCACTGTTACGATCTTCCCTCTGACCGGGTATTTGAGCTTCTGATGCAATGTGGAGGTCACAACTCCTGCCTTGTGGATCCAAGGACGACCCATCAAACAAGAGTAGGACGGTCGGATATCCATCACATAGAATTTTGAATCAAAGACCTGTGAACCAACCCTGATTGGGATGTCAACCTCACCATGTACCATCCTTTTGGACCCGTCAAAGGCCCGGACAACAATGTTACTTGGTTTGAGCTCTAAACCATCACAGTCTAGCCTGTCTAGAGCTTTCTTGGGTAGTATGTTTAATGAAGAACCAGTGTCAACCAGCACATGGGCAAGAGTAGTGCCCCTGCATTCAATGGAGACATGCCGAGCATCATTATGGTTCTTCCCATTGGCCGTTAGATCAGCATCAGAGAAACCCAGACCATTATCAGCAGTTAAGTTGGCCACACAGTCGGTGAATTGATCGGCAGACGTTTCTTGTGGCACGTGAGCCGTCTTCAGGAAAGCAATCAGGGCCTTGGCATGGGCCTCTGAACACAGCAACAGTGATAGCATAGAGATTTTAGAGGGGGTGTGCCCCAGTTGTTCAACGACGTTGAAATCACTCTTCTTGATAATTTTGAGGATCTCTTCCATCTCTTGCTTGGAAGCTTCAACAGTGGTCTTCGGTGCCTCCGTCCGGGCAGGAAAATCAGTAGCAATCCCTTTGCCCCGAGTGTCAGATGACTAGGCAGCAGGGGTAGAAACTTGATCAGGAGGGGAAATAGGCACACTGGTAGGTGTGATGACAAGAGGTCTCTGAATTGCTTGAGGTGCAATGTCTGGTGAGAACAGTCTTCCACTACGAGTGACTTTAGCAGGCCCGGTGATGTTGGTGACACCGATACTAGTATTGAACTCTTGTTTCACTCCCAGAACATAGACATCTGCCCCATAGTGCCACGGGACAGCTTTATCAGACTTGTAGGGTATGGGCCCCGGAACAGTAATGGTTATAGGAGCAATCTTGTGAACAGGCATAATCTTGACAGGCTTCTTTGAAGGAGCCTTGGAAGGGTTGTTGAAAATGGTGACAATTGAAACTTCTTCAACAGGGGCAGCAGGAACGACAATCTTCTTGAACAAGATCTCTTTACTATCCATCAGGTTTTGGACGCCTGACTTCAGCAAAGGACAACCGACAGGTGAATCAGCACATAAATGGCAACCTTTACTACATCCCGGAAATAAACCGGCTAGCAACAGGTTCCTCTTGACGGTCAACAGCGGAGTAGCAATATCATCCACAAAAGCTACATACAGATCCTCCTCCACATCACTCACTCCATGCTGGGGCATGGGAGCAGTCACAACATTGGGCCTTTCGGGCGCCTCGAACTGTATTTCCTTAGCATCAATAAGGTCCTGAACCTTATTCCTTAGGGCCCAACAATCATCAGTAGAATGCCCCGGGCTATCAGAGTGATAAGCGTAGCGGGCGTTGGGATTGTACTTTGGAGATGCTGTGTTTACCACCTTCGGAGCTTCCTTGACAGTTACCAGGCTGGTTGACAGCAGTTGTGGTAATATCTGAGAGAGAGTCATGCTGAGCCGAGTATACTGCCTTTTGGGCCTCGCAGCTCTTGGCTGGTTGTATTGCTGAGGAGAAGCAGCAGGCTTTGAGATTACCACCGCATTGACAGCTTGGCGGCGTTCTGGTTTGTTCTATCTCCTGGGACCATACACAGCACTAGCTTCCTTCTTGAAGGGCTTCTTTTCAGTATTTGAGGAGGCACCCTTCTGTATCTTCCCCGATTTGATACCCGCTTCGATCCTCTCACCAGTCAGGATCAGGTCTGTAAACCCAGCAGAGGAATTACCAATGAGATGGTTAAAGAATGGACCAGATAGGGTCCCCAAGAACATGTCCACTAGTTCACGATCCGTCAATGGTGGCTGCACCCTGCCAGCCAGGTCTCTCCATTTCTGTGCGTACTCCTTAAAACCTTCTCCCGATCCTAGCGACATACCCTAGAGTTGGGTACACGTAGGAGCGAGGTCGGAATTATACTGATACTGCTTGTAAAAAGCAGTAGCCAAATCCTCCCAGTTACGAATATTGGTTCCATCCAGCTGATAGAACCATTCGAGATGAGTCCCTGAAAGACTCTCCTGGAAGAAATGGATCCATAAGTTTTTGTCTGCAGTGTAAGGCTGGATCTTCCTTACATAAGAGCGGAGATGCATTTTAGGACAAGAAGCCCCGTCGTACTTCACAAAGGCAGGCGCCTTGAACTTGTCCTCAGCAGGAGGGTACTGTTCATCATTGAAGTCGGTCTCGGTGTCAGAGACCACAGGACTAGGAACCTCTCTCCCTTGGTGACTGCCTTCCCCTACAGATGGAGTAGTCCTCTCAGCTTCATTCTGCAGCGTATTCCCGAGTCTGCGTCCAGTGTTGAACAGCACAGTCCTCTTCTTCTTCTTCTTCTTCAGGAGCAAAGCCTTCAGCTCTTGTTGTCCTTGGGCCAAGTTCATGACTATTTCCTGAAACTGGGCGTTCTGGGCCTGGAGGGCCTTGATAGCTTGCTCGGTAGTTGGTTCAGGATTCATGATGACTGAGTGCTGAAATAAACAGCGAAGAAGGTTAAGCAACCTGTAAAAAAAAAGGGGGGTACCTGTTATGCACATGATGCATGATATGCTATTTATGCAATGCATTCAAGGGTTCGAAAGTTCAAATTCGTTGTAGCCAAAAAAGAACACACTTTTTATTAGGAAATAATTTGTTCAGTACATCAGGGCCTCATGGGCAAAACATTACAAAATAATTAATCCTAAAAGACACTGCGCATCCTCGTTGGAGCTATGTAAGTGTTGAGGGTCTTTTCCTCATGGAGTAGGCGGTTGAGCTCCAAGACCTTCTTCTTACTGGCATGTAGACTGGCTTCAAAAGAATTCCGTTCTTCCTTGAGTTAGATCCAGCTTTTCTGCATTTCTTCCCAGGATGTAGGCATGTCAGGATGTTGAATGGTGTAGGGCACCTCTCCTTCCAAAACTGGCTCTTTGATCACGGGGAGAACATGAGGATATGGCATCACCAGCTTCTGGGAGCGGGCTCGTACCCACTTGAGATAAGGCTCCAGGGGGATGGAATTCTTGTGCCCCAGTGTCTTGCTATCTACCCTGTTGGGCATCCTCCAAGCTCTGATAAATCTCTGGCGAAGTCCTTGTGCATCATTGTCGAAGTCAAAAACTATGTCAGGAATCAACATATCATGAGGGTCATCCCTCCGAGCATATCCAAACTGCCTCAAAGCCAGACATGGATTGTAAGTAATACCCCCTCTAATTCCAAGCAAAGGAACATTAGGATACTCTCTGCAACGATCAATGATAGTGACATTCTCTCTAGACCGAGAACACCAATGTATATCAGCATGTGTAAGGGTCATCAATCGTTGTGACCATCTCAAACCCCGCTCGTTCTTCAAAACTGATTGTGGAAGGTGCAAAATAAACCACCTTGCTAGGAGAGGAGTGCAGCACATGAGAACACCTCTTTTTCTCATGGTTCGAGTGTAACATGAGTGAAGGATGTCCCTAAGCAACTTAGGTATAGGATTTCTGGACATGAAGATCTTGACAGCATGGATATCTATAAGCTGATCTGGATTAGGGAACAACACCAACCCATAGACGAGGAGTGCCACAACTTCTTCAAAAGCTTGTAGGTCAAGGGAGTTCCAACATTCTTATGCTTTCTCAAACAGAAACTTGGCCAAGAACCCTTTGATACCACTTCTAACTTCCCAATGTCCCTTAATGTCAGATGGTTGTAAGCATAATGCTTTAGCAACCTCTTCAAGTTTTGGCTCCTTTTCTGTACCGTTGTAGGGTAGTTGACTAAGGATAGAGATCTTCAGAAGCTGAGAAAACTCTTCCAAAGTAGGCACCAACTGATAATCCGGGAAAGTAAAACAGTGGTGTAGAGGGTCAAAGAACTGGAACAACACTTTCACCATATCCTCTTCAATGTTGGTATTGACCAAGCTGATGAGTCTACCATGCCTTTCACTGAATGAAGAGTTCTTGGGAATCCTGGATGTAAGTTCCTTAAGCTGAGGAGGGACCCTTACCAGGTTGACTTGAATTGTCTTTCTGCGGATAGTTTCCATGTCCTACAAAACAAGAACAAAGATGAAGATTCGAACCCCTGAAGTGCTTAGTGGATGCATATGATGCTGTATGATGTTATGATGCTATGATAAGAGCACACCACAAGTATTCACAAAAGTCAAACATGATAAGGCACACAAGTCACACCACAGCCCTTAGAGTTTAGGCCAGTATGAAGTTTGGGGTACTACCCTCTTGAAGTTGGTGGGCTCAAAAACCTGTCCTATCAAAAGTAACCGGGTTCTAAGGAGCTCAATATCATAGGGTTGTTTTCTATGTTCATTGTTTTGATTTAGCCACTGAACTGGCGATCAAAATATTCCAAGAAAACAACCCTCAATGAGTGTAGTATCGAGTATCAACCAACTTCGGACTGCACCAAAGTCAGTCATCTCACTACCCCTAAAGAGGCCAGGATGGTCATGTAAGGTTCCTAAGGTCAGTTGATGCTTCACGACACCACGCGGCGGCCCCGTACTCTCCTTGACTTGACTCAAGGGTTACCGGTACTCACCAAAGTGCCACATCAACGTAGCAAACTGCTTCAACCGTGTCGGTATACCCCACACAGTTCCCTCACAGTTTGTTGCTACTTTCTAAGAGGTATCCCCCAGATCCGGGTTAGGATCTATGAAACTCCCAAATCAGGCCCACAATATTAAATCAAGCAAAGCAAGCAATTGAAAACATGATGATGAACTATTCCTAAGGTACTCCCCACTTATTAAGTCCCCAGCAGAGTCGCCAGTTCTGTGATCGGTGGAAATAGAACTGACTGTTTTTTAAGCTGGTTCGCAAAATGTCGCGGTAAGCAAGAGTCTCCACCGTCTTTTATGTTCTCCAACATGGAAAGGACAAAAGCACAGCAAAATTCCTTATTCGAGAATGTTTCTCGGTTCGGGAGGTAGATTTATAGAAAGGGAAGGTTTTAGCACCCTTTCTATCCGTGGTTATCCACGGGCTCTTAGGTACTTGCTCTTATGTTTTCAAAAGATGTTTGCTTTTCAAGTGTGTGTGGGTTTTGGAAAAAAGTTCGTTTGAAAACTTCTAGGTAACTCTTGTATCAGTCCTCAAGAGTGTATGAAGTATTGTTTGAAAACTTTTTGAAAGTGTAAGGTGTGAAAAGTATTTTGTTTGTTTTGAAAAGAGCAAGTACCCATGAGTCATCTACCTACCCTAAGGAATTAAGCTGTGTAAGAGTCCTTTAGATAGTGCTATCCCACCATTGAGAGGTAGGTAGCACCATCGTTGGAGTTGTTCGGGTCAATTCGATTATCGGGGCAGTGTGGTCACCGAAGCAATGGTAGGACACCTTAGAAGTAACCCTAATGTCCTAGATCCTTTTATCCGAGGCAACCGTTTCGAGGCAACTGGATCTTTAGACAAAGGGTGACCTCTAAGACGTCCTATACTTGATGACCACGTTTCGAGGCAACGAGTGAAGCGTACCCTAGGAGTGGCATGTGCTTTGTGTGTTGTTTTTCAGTTAATTGTCTTTGTACATGTTATTTGTGAGCTACGGATTAATTTTATTTACATACATTCTTTCATGCATTGTTAACAGTTAGGGGTGCGGAAAATTAAAGTGCGGGAATGTAAAGCTACGCTATTACAAGGCGCGGGTCTATACATCGCCAAAAAACAAAGACCCGTTTTGATAAAGTGCGGAAAGTAAAGAAAGCAATAAACCTAATTACTATTACATTCTTGAAGCAGTTACATAATAATCAAAATGAAGAAATAACGCGCGAAAAGAAATTAAATCAAGACGTCCTAGGGTTTTGACCCTTTCGTACTAAATTAAATTTAAACCTAAATCTAATTATTTAATTATTTACAAGAAAAATGTTTTTTATGTTTTTTTTAATGAAATAAAAGAAAAGGAAATAAAATTAAAAGTCAATAAAACCTAATTCTAAATTTATTTTAGTTATTAAAAAGTTAAAGTTGCCTAATTAAAATTAATTCAATTTGTTAGTATTTATTTACAAAAATAAAATGAAATTAATAATAATAATAATATTAGTTATTTTTTGATTTTTTATGAAAAAAAGTTAGTTATGTTAATTTAATGATAGAATAATCTTTTGGTAATTTTCTGGATCGATTTTGATAATTAAAAGCAATTAAAAGTCAGTTTAATGATTATTTAACAATTAATTAAAATATGCATGCAAAAATATTAATTTTAATGTCAAAAATTAAATAAACATTTTTCTGATTAAAATGCAAAAGGAAAATATTTTGTGATTTTTTAAATGCATGAGAAAATTATTTAAAGATTAATTAAATTAGGATGAAAATATTAAAAAAGAAAATAGAGAAACATGTTAGTTATGAAAAAAGGGTAAAGAGAAAATGCCATGGCCAAGAATCGAACTCACGCCCTCTGGAGAAATCAACCAACACGTTGCCAACTGAGCTAGCTGTCTTTGGTATTTGTAATCTGCAGCCAATGGATTAAAAAGGAAAACGTGGCATATTTGAATTTTCAAACACAGTCAACACGCGTGGGGCCCAGGTGTAACATGGGAGCGAATCAGAATGCGCTATCGTGCCACGCCAGCCACGCCTGAGTCCAAGTCAGTCAACGACGCTGGAGCCCTAGCTCCGGTCGTCTTCTCCGGCAAGCACCATGGCCGATCCTGCAAAATAGGCAAAATCAAAGCAAAAGAAAAACCTTGTCACCCTAATTCGACCCCTGCGGATTCAATGGTGCCATTGTTTTGGCCTGAAAACGACTGTACAGTGAGTTTCGAAGAAGATAACAAAAACGGCCCTAGCAATGGCAGGTCCTTACTCCTGCGTTAAAGCTTGCATGCTATGCATCAAATACATTCTAATAGGTGTCCTGAGTTCACACAAACAATAAAAAACAATTAATGATGCATGAAATATGAAAAACGAATTCAAGAAATTTAACAAACCAATGAGAGCTAGGGAGCACGGTCTGGGATGATTTGGCTTCGTGTAAGGGTTGGGAATGATTGCTGCTATGCCCAGGAACACGATTGAATGCTTAACACTCCTTGAAACTTGCTAGAAAAACAAATTCGAATTTGTCAACTTTGGAAAATTTTGAGAGAATTAGGGTTGCCGTTTCAGAGGTTTCTAGATCGTGAATCATGTATGAGAGGCTTGCATATATGTCTTTGAATGAGAATCAAGCAATGATGTGAGCCTTTAACCCTTGCAATGAAGTCTTGAGATTTCCTCTTTATCACCATTAAAGCATTTGCCATTTTTGTCCAAATTTGAATTTCATGCTTGAAATGGACTGTACACGAATTTGGTATGTGACTTATGATGCATCAAGGTTATTCAAACCACAAGATATCCCTTAATTAATTTTTTTGATTTTTATTTGAATTATTATGAATTAAAATGAATTAAATCCATAAAAATTAAATAAAAATGGAAAAATAATTATTTGGTCTTGAAATTGATCATGGGACACGTGGGTGGCATGACAAGGATGAATCAAGTGGAAAAAGTGGGCCCTTTTGTAAAAAATTAAGTTTCAAGGATAGTTGACTTTTGCCATTTCACAAAAATTTCCCAACTTCTCCAATGCATATCTTGCTCAATTTTGATCTTATGAACATGTTCTTGGACATTTTGGAAAGTTCTTGAAGTCCTCTAACCAATGCCTTTGGTCCCATGTCATTTTGATTTACCAATCTCAAGTTATGGTCTTTGACTTAAAGTGCCTTTTTGTTGACTTTTGAAAATGACCTATAATGTTGAAATTGATAACTTTTTGTGAGAGCATTTCTTGGACTTGGAATGTGAAGATGAATTGTAGGAAATGTCATCACCTTCAAAATGAGCATTGGATGGGATTTTTCTGATGAACCATGAAAAAGTTATGCCTTGGTCAAGTTACAGTTGACTTTTCAGCTGTCCAAAAATAGAAACTTTTGCATCTTGATGATTTTTGAGCCATTCTTGTGAAATCATGGTCAAGATTTGACCAAATGATGATTGTGGCTTCAAAATAAGATGTTGACAAATTTTTTTGACTTTTGACTACCAAATGACCATTTTGCCCCTACAGTTGATTGTGAAGCAATTAGGGTTTTTGATTGTGCAACTTGACCTTGTGAGCCTTGCAACTTGACATGTAGGTGCTTGACAATGTGTATGAGCATATGGGACTTTATTGAGCCCTTGAAAACCTCAACTTTCTTGCAAGAACCAAAACCCTAATTTGACTGGCTTAAGAGGATGGTTTGACTGTGCAACCCTTGAGAGATTTTGAACCATTTGAAGATTGACCTTGATAAATCTTGAAGAATATGGGAGGGCAAATTTTGGGGTACAACAAATTTCAATTCCCGTAATTTATTGCTTTCTATATACTGTATAGTAACTAGGCATGTATGGCAAGATTCAAAAAAATCAATCGCTAGATGACCTAATCAAAGAATAAATAACTTGAAACCAACACACTTTTTCACACGCGCACCTCTAGGGTAACCTCGCTCGTTGACTCGGAAATACAATCTTGTCCCTCGAATACGAGACACTCTAGAAAATGGCCCTTCGATAAACAAAGATCGTAGACCCTTGATGACCCTCGATGTTTCCTTCGATTAAAACGATCTCGTCCCTTACAAAAAATTGCTAAAGCGTCTCAAAAGTTGCCTTCAATGATTGTAAAATTGACCCGCGCCTGTCCCTTCACATCTAATGGTGGGGCTTCTTACCAAATCAATGGTAAGATAGCACCATTAAAAGGAAGAAGAAAAGAACAACTTAAGACCTTTCGAGTAGATAGATTCTCTCTTAGTTACTCGCTTGATCACGACAAAAATCTTTACACCTACACCTCCATTTCAAAACACTTTCAAAAGACAAAACGTTTTGTATACGTTCTTATAGAGACGAGAACAATTGCAAAACCTCTTTTTCAAAAAAACACTTTTCGAAACACGATTCACAAACACATCTTTGAACCACTTTTCGAAACAAAACTTTGTATACGTTCTTATAGAGACGAGAACCATTACAAAGAGATTTTTCAAAATACTTTCAAAGCCCACACCACAAGCACACAATCAAACAAAAGCAAGTGATCTAAACGAGTAACTAAGAGCCCATGGAAAACCATGGATGAAAAGGGTGCTAATACCTTCCCTTTTTATAATCTACCCCCCGAACCCGAGAAAATTCTCGAAGGGTCTTTCTTGTGCTTTTTACCTTTCCTTTTGGATAAAAGAAAAGCAGGCGGCGACTCTTGCTAACCACACAAGTTCAACGAAATGCAAAACTTCAAGTCAGTTCTCCCACCGTATCACAGAACTGGAGACTCTGTTGGGGATATTGTATAAAAGTGGGGTTACCTTAGGGTTTTAGATCATCTTTACATGCTTATCTTGATTGACTTGTTTTCTTTGTACTTTGGTTCTATTGTTTGGATTTGAATCCTCTACACGGATTTGGGAAACATTCATAGGTAAATAGCAAAACGTTGTGGAAACTGTGCGGGGTATACTGACATGGTCTAAGCAATAGCTATGTTAGTGTGACATATTTATGGGTACCGGTAGCCTTTGAGTCAATCAAAGAGAATACGGGGCCGCTGAGTGATGTCATGAAGCACTAACGAACTTTTAGAACCTTTACTTGACCAACTTGGCCTTTTAGGATGTAGTGAGATGACCGGCTTTGGTGCAGTCCAAAGTTGGTAGATACTCGATACTAAACTCATTGAGGGTTGGTTCCTTGGAATATTTCGGTCGCCGGTAAGAGGCTGAATTGAAACAATGAACAAGGAAACAATCCAGTGATATTGAGCTCCTTAGAACCCGGTTACTATTTCTAGGACAAGTTGAGCCAACTAAACTTCAAGAGGGTACTTACCTATGAAACCCCATGCAAGCCTAAACTAGGAACTTGTGTGATTTGCTTGTACATATATACATGTGCATAACATCATGGACATCATGAAGCATCATATGCATCCACTAACCATTTCAAGGATTTTTGGAAGTTCATCTTTGTTCTTGTTTTGTAGGCTATGGATTCACTCCGCAGGAAAACTATCCAAGTCAACCTTGTAAGAATTCCTCCACAACTCAAGGAGCTAGCTTCAAGGATTCCTGAGAATTCTCCATTCACCGAGAGGCATGGTCGTCTTCTCAACTTAGTTACTTCTAACACAGAGGAAGACATGGTGAAAGTTCTCTTCCAGTTCTTTGACCCTCTGCATCATTGCTTCACATTTCCTGACTACCAGCTGGTGCCTACTTTGGAGGAATTTTCTCAACTCTCGAGGATTCCTATTCTCAATCAATTACCCTTCAACAGTACAGAAATAGATCCAAAGCCAGAAGATGTTGCTCAAGCCCTGTACTTGCAACCATCAGATGTCACAGGTCATTGGGAAACTAGAAGTGGTGTCAAAGGCTTCTTGGCAAAATTCCTGTTTGAGAAGGCCCAAGACTGTTGGAATTCTCTGGACCTGCAAGCTTTTGAAGAGATTGTAGCTCTTCTCATCTATGGGATGGTCTTGTTCCAAACCCTGACCAGCTTATAGATGTGAATGCTGTCAAGATTTTCATGTCTCGAAACCCGGTGCCTACATTACTTGGAGATATCTTACACTCTTTTCACACTCGAACAATGAGGAAAAGAGGTGTTCTCATGTGCTGCACTCCTCTTCTAGCAAGATGGTTTATTTCTCATCTTCCCCAGTCAGTCTTGAAGAATGAACAAGGTTTGAGGTGGTCACAACGATTGATGACTCTTACACATTCAGATATTCATTGGTGTTCTCGAACCAAAGAGAATGTTATCATCGTCGACCATTGTGGGGAATTCCCTAATGTCCCTCTACTTGGCATTAGGGGAGGCATCACCTACAACCCCTGCCTGGCTCTGAGACAGTTTGGTTATGCCCGAAGGGATGGCCCACATGACATGCTGATTCAAGGCTTGGTTTTCGACTTCGACAACAACAATCAAGGACTCTGACAAAGGTTCATCCGAGCTTGGAGGATGCCCAACAAGGTAGACAGTAAGACCTTGGGACACAAGAATTCCATCCCTCTTGAGCCTTACCTCAAGTGGGTACGAACCCGCGCCCAAAGTCTTATGATGCCTTACCCCTCCATTCTCCCAGTGATTATAGAGCCTGTTAAGGAAGGAGAGGTTCCATACACCATCCTACATCCTGACATGCCAACATCACTCGAAGATCTGCAAAGGAGTTGGATACAACTCAAGGGAGAACGCGATACTTTTGAAGCCCAATTCTACGCAAGCGAGAAGAAGGTAATAGAACTCACTCGGTTACTTCATGAAGAGCAGACTCTCAATACCTACATTGCGCCAAAGAGGATGCGCAACGTATTTTTACCTTAGAATTTTGTATTATTTTGCCCAAGGGGAATTGATGTACTAACAAATTCTATCTTATTAATATGACGTGTGTTTCTTTTTTGTTTAAAACAAATTTGAATTTCTGAATCCTTGAAAGCATTACATGAATACATATCATTCATCATATGCATAAGCAGGTCTTTGTAAGAAGTTTCCTCATCCCTCTGCTGTTTATTTCAGCAACATGGATCTTGAACAAACGGTTAAAGACTTGCAAAATCATAATTTACAATTTCAGCAGCTACTCTTGACCTTGGCTAAGGGGCAGGAGGAGCTCAAGACTCTTCTAGAGAAGGGAAAAGAGAAAAAGAAGAAGAAGCGAGTCAGCGTGGCTATCATGGGCAGAAGATTTGAAGGACAAGCCATAAGGGTTTTGGAATTTCCATCAACCTCTGAGGAAGGGGAAGGAAAAGGTAAAGAGACTGCAGTGCCTTCAGACTCTGAAGCTGAAGAAGAAGAGGAAGAGGACTACTCCGAACAACAGTACCCTCCGGCCGATGACAAATACAAAAATCTAGAAGAGCGTCTAGCTGCCATGGAGGTGCAAAGAGTATCGGGGCTGGATTTTGAGGAGCTAGGGTTGGTTTCTGGAATAGTAATCCCTCCGAAGTTTAAGGTGCCACTGTTTGCTAAGTATGATGGGGTGTCTTTCCCAAAGATGCACCTACGATCTTATGTCAGGAAAATTAAACCGCATTCTTCTAACAAAAATTTGTGGGTCCATTTTTTCCAGGACAGTTTGTCGGGGACGCAGCTGGATTGGTTCTACCAGTTGGAGAGGTCTGATGTCCACAATTGGGAAGACTTGGCAGCCTCATTCTATAAACAATATCAATACAACGCCGACTTGGCTCTAACCCGTACTCAGCTACAAAGTATGGCTACCAATGAGGGCTTCAAAGACTACGCCCAAAAGTGGAGGGACTTAGCTGGAAGGGTGCAACCACCATTGTCAGAAAGAGAGCTAGTAGACATGTTCCTGGGTACCCTGTCAGGTACTTTCTTCAATCACCTGATTGGAAGTTCATCTGCTAGGTTCACTAAATTGATTCTAACCGGAGAAAGAGTGGAGGCCGGTATTAAAAGCGGGAAAATTCAAAAAGATGCATCTACTTCTGCTGCCATCAGAAAACCTTTCACGGGAATTCAGGAAGTGTCAACTATCTATTCTCAGAGGGGTCAAGGAAGAGTTGAGCACCGGCCAGCAGTGGGGGCCATTATGATTTAGAAGTCTGCATTAGACCAGCCTAGAAACAATCAGCCAAGGAATGATCAGCCTAGAAGTAACCAGCAAAGGGTGGAAAGGCCTGTACGGAAATTCACCAAGATAAACATGACTCCTGCTCAAGTCCTACCACATCTTCTGAAGTTAAATTTGGCCATGCTGAAAGACGCCCCTAAGAATCCTAACACTGCTTCTCCATATTACCATCCGAACGCGAGGTGCGCTTACCATTCAGAGAGCCCAGGACACGATACTGACAATTGTTGGGCCCTGAAGAATAAAATTCAGGATCTGATAGATGCTAAAGAAGTTGAATTCGACGCACCTGAAAAACCCAATGTTATCTCTGCTCCAATGCCAAGGCACGACCACAACGCCCATGTTGTTGAGGAGGATCTGTTTGTTGCTACTATAGATGATTTGATAACTCCGCTCCCTATAATCAAGTTAAATTTGTTGAAGGTTGGGGTTTTCCCAGGTTGTGAAGAAGATTGTCACCTTTGTTCATCCTCATTAACCCACTGTCCATTGTTGAAGATATGCATCCAACGCCTAATCGATAACCAAGAAATCCTATTTGAGAAGACTCCTGTTTTATCAACTCCTGTTAACGATGTTTCAATAATAACCATATCCGCCAATCCTTCCAAGGTCCCTAAAAGACCTGTTAGGATTACACCCACTCCGAAGGATGCACCTTTGAAGATAACCATGCTCGGGCCAGTCCCGTACAAGTCCGACAAATCAATACCATGAAACTATGGTGGAGAAATATACTACCATGGTGTTAAACAGATTGAACAGACTGCCGAGGAAGAGAGTTCTGAAGAAGACAATTCTGATATCAGTAACATTGTCGGAACAAGCAAAGTTACCCGCAGTGGAAGAATCTTTTCTCTAAAGATTGCCCCTCCAAAGGCAATTCTTGGACCCTCAGTTGCTCCTAAGGTTATTTCTACACCGGTAAACATATCTGCAAGAACACAAATCATAGAAGAAGTCACAACCCCCGTGGTCATCCCCTCTGCTGCTACTGATGTTCGAGGGAAAGGGATCCAAGAAGAGCCCATAAGGACGAGGGCTCAGCCGTTGATCATCCCTGAAACCTCTCAAAGAGAAATGGAGGAAATTTTAAAAATAATCAAGAAAAGCGATTATGATGTAGTGGAACAGCTGGGGCAAACCCCCTCGAAGATCTCCATGTTGGCCCTGTTGCTCTGTTCAGAAGCTCATGCTAAGGATATGATAATATTTTTGAAGACGACCCACGTGCCACAAGAAACCTTCGCTGATCAGTTCCAAGAATGTGTGGCTAGTTTAACAGCTGACAATGGTCTAGGATTCTCCGATGCAGATTTAACTTCGAAAGGGAGAAAACATAATGATGCTTTGCATGTCTCAGTTGAATGCAGAGGGACAACCCTAGCACACGTACTGGTAGACACTGGTCCTTCTTTGAACGTCTTACCGAAGAAAGCCTTGGATAGACTGGATTGTGAAGGCTTAACCCTGACACCCAGCAATATAATTGTTAGAGCCTTTGATGGTTCTAAAAGGATGGTCCACGGGGAAGTGGACATCCCGGTTAAGGTGGGAACTGAAACCTTCAACTCCACATTCTATGTGATGGACATCCGTCCTTCTTATTCTTTCCTGTTGGAAAGACCTTGGATCCACCATGCTGGAGCTGTCACTTCTACTCTGCATCAAATGCTCAAGTACCCTGTCCAAGGGAAAATCATAATTGTTCATGGCGAAGAGGAATACATGACAAAAACAAAACAAGTCCATTTTACATTTCTTGTACATTATTTCAATATGGTTGTAATAGATAATTAGGACTTTAATTTCTTGCAATCCCCATTTGTAAATTTATACACCCCACCCCCTAATGATTGTAATAGTGTAGAATATTTACTTTCCGCAATTTATCGCTTTCATATAAGTGCTAGTAATTAAGATTTGTATGGAAAGATAAAATCAACAAGTAGACAACCCTTAATCAAAGACTAAATGCATGCAAATCAAACACACTATTCACACATGCATCCCTAGGGTTAACTCCACTTGTTGCCTAAAAAATGGTCATGTTATGCATGTGAGACGTCTTAGCAAAAATAATCATAATACAAGATCATAGTCCCTCGATGACGCTTCAGGTGTTGCATTTCAAATGATCTTAGTCCCTCAAAGAGAAATTCTAAGATACCCCACAACATTGCTATCATAACTATACGTTGACCCACGCCCGTCCCTTTACATCCAAATATAAGGCTTCTTATCAATCAATGGTAAGATAACAATATCAAAGGAAAGGAGAGAAATGAGCAAAATACTTTTGAGTAGGTAGAAACGTTCTTAGTTGCTTGCTCACTTTCAAAACCAAACACACACCAAACACTTTCAAAACAAAACACACACCAAACACTTTCAAAACAAACACACACCAAACAATTTAAAAACATGAAATATTTTCAAAAGTACAACACTTTGTATACGTTCTTACAAAATGAGAACCATTACAAAGTTCTCCTAAATGAAGGCTCCTTTTCAAAAATACTTTCAAAACCACCACAAAGCACATTTTCAAACAAAGCAAGTGATCTAGAAAGCAACTAAGAGCCCATAGATAACTATGGATGAAAAGGGTGCTAATACCTTCTCTTTTCATAATCTACCCCCCAAACTCAAGAAATAATCTCAAAGGTCTTTCGTGTTCTTTTCAATCTTTCCTTTATTTGGATAAAAGAAAAGTCGGTGACGACTCTTGCTAAACCGCAACATTGCAATCAAACGCAAAACATCCCAAGTCAGTTTTCCCACCGTATTACACATATCAATAAAACATTTGCTTTATTTTCATCTTTCAAATTGGGTTTATCCTTTTTTCAGACTTGTTTACAAAATACTACGCTTATTTCTTATGAATATTGTGTCGAAAACATTTCGGGGGAATTGACAAATAAAAGCATTTGATAAGACATCAAAAAAGCATTATGGTTAGAAAAACTTCAAAAGAGAATCCACGTCTACGTCCGTAACACATGCCTACACCTACACCTGCACTCACAACACAAAAGTTTGCGTCCATGTATATGTCTATGCCTACGCCTGCACCTTCGACATAAGGAAAATCAAAAACTTGCTAATACTTTTCACTGTGTCCAAATCAATTCAACGATGCCACGACAATGCAACATACAACGCCATGGAATTGGTGACTCAAAATCAATGGTTTAAAGGAGAGAATGTTAGAAGCATCTTCATAACATTCTAAGGCATACACACATTTTGCATACATCATACACAGACATTCAATGCACATACACTTTGGGTTCCATATCAATCAGAAAACATACGCCTATATCATTAAATAAACAAACAATCTCACCCTCAATTTAGCTATCTAAGGGTCAATCATCAAAGAACACTTCTTCTACAAATCCGACCCATCACCTAAGACTCCATGCAGTGATGTGTTCAACCCATCACCTAAGACTCCATGCAGTGATGTATTCCTTACAACGTAGCATTACCTAAGACTCCATGCAGTAATGTGCAAAACCCAATACATTGCCGAAGACCCCATGCGATAATGTTCGAAAACCAAATAAGATCCGCCACCTAAGACTTCATGACGTGACGTGTTCAGCCATCACCTAAGACTCCACACAGTGATGTTTTTTCCTCTACCATGTAGATTCATTACCTAAGACTCTTGGCAGTAATGTACGAAGCTCTGTACATTTCCTAAGACTCAATGCAGCAATGTATACCCCTCATCTTACCCATTACCTAAGACCCCAGGCCGTAATCCATGAAACTTAGTTTATTACATAAGACTCCATGCAGTAGTGTAACATGACCCATTGTCTAAGAATCCAAGGAACAATGTGTTTCCCTCTCTTCACCCATTACCTAAGACTCCACACAGTAATGTGTGACACTCCCCAATATAGATCATTTCCTAAGACTCCATTCCTCGATGTTTGAAATCCAAATTTAGCTCATCGCCTAAGACTCCACGCAGCGATTCGCAAACATAACCCATTGCCTCAGAGTCCAAGCAGCCATGCGTTATCAAGTATTGTTCATCCCTCAAGTGGGTGAATAAGCAAAATCAAACCAGAACACACCATATTGCTCTTATTCAAATCCCGGTAAGCGATATATCATCAGTTTTGCCTATATTCTCAAGACTCTTAAGGGTACGCTACATCAATGTAACCTTAAGTTTATCGGACAAATTTTGGGGCATTCCAAGTATTCAATAAACTCCCAATCAGAATGCGTAGGACTTGTGTATTCTCACGCCATTCAATTGGAAGATAATTGAATAGGGGAAGTTGTCATACCCCAAATTTGCTCTACCTTCATGATCATATTTTTAAGATTAAAAATACAAGAGAGATGTTTTAGTTAAGGACGGTTCAGCAATATCTGATGGCTCATTCTTAAATCAAAGTCAACCAGGGGGTGTATTTTAATTCAGGAGAGTAGGATTTTCTAAATCAGAAAGACCCATGTATCCGTAGGCCCATTTACGAGGCATGTTGGCCAATGGCACATGAGATTCGAGTATGGAAAGTTATTGCAGAAAAAATTATTAAGTCCATTTAAGTTTTGCTGTTGGTAGTAAGAAGAAGAGGTTGAAATTGCAATATACAAGCCATTTCATTCAGCCCTTTTCTTTTGGGGTTTTGAATGGAAAAAAGAGAGGGGTATGGTTATTAAAGGTCCATTAAGGTTCTTTGTCATTTTTATTATTGCTATTTTATTTGAAAAAATTATTATTAAAATATTGTTTTACTGATTTTTTATATATATAAACTATTTATTAATATAAGGCCCAAATGGAGGTCTGTTGTAAGAAAAGGGGGTGGAAATTCAAATTACAGGCCCATTAAAGTTTTTTAAAATAGCCCAGTTGACGTTGCTACTGTTTTATTATAGAAAAAGAATTATTTTATTAAAACTTTTTGTCATTATCATCTTACTAAAAAATATATCTCTTATTAAGATGATGTTATAGTTTTATAATATTGTCGTTAAACCTTTTATTTATCCATTATAGTAATGTTTTCATTTATTATTATTAAAAGCTATTACATTAAATATTATTTATAAAAGCTATTTATTAAAAGTTTTTTGTTTAAAACAGCTAGCATTGGGTCAGACAAAAAAGAAGGCCAATTGGGCCTAGTTGTACTAAAAAAATGTTTTGCTGTAATAAAAATGTTGTTGCTGGACCGAAACTTGCAATGCAAAGCCCAATTTTTGCTAACAGATACTGGATCAATTACAGCAGAAAATATGTGTGTTTCATGGGCAAACAAGTCCTGGACAAATCGAACTAAAAAAACAAATCTTTTTTTACAACAAAAACGCAGAATCAAATCAGTACAGGTATCAATCAACAAAATCAAATCTTTTTTTACCACAAAAATACTAAATCAAATCTCAGTATCCGATCTTAATTGCTGTCAAAAACAAAAATACACTTAATCAATATTTGTCAAAAATCACAATTACATTTTTGAATCAATTACATCAATGTTCCAAATCCTTAATTTCTATAATTCCCCTAATCTAAGCTAATCAAACTCGTAACATCAATTAACCCTAATCTGAATCAAGCCATATAAATACTAAATTAAGAATACAGAGTTGGAGGAAGATTTTGAAGAACAAAATTAGAAGAGATTGCTGGGAGAAAAAATACAGAGAAGAACCTTCTTTGCCGCTGAAGATCAGAGAAAGGGGCGATTAGGGTTTCAATATCTGAAATCCTAATCGCGTGATTGCGCCGCTGTTTCAACCTACTGTCACCACCATCGGCCACCACCTCTAAAACCTACAAATCAAACAGAAGAAGAAGGGTTATTAGCGGAATCCGGAAGCTCGGAATTCAGAGAACGATATCGCGAAAGGGGTAAACTTAGCTCTTTCTTTTTTTCTAATTGTTGATTTGGGGATTTGTTGGTTCGATTTATTTAGGGGGATAGTTAGGCCTCCGCGAGGGTTTTAAGGTTAGGGAAAAGAAGATGAAGGTTAAGGTTGAAAAGGAGGAAAAGGGTTAGTGTTGGTTCAAGAGAGAAAGAGAGTAGAGAGGTTGTAAAACGAAAGATAATGAAATAAAACAAATTTTAGGTTCTGTTGTTATTCTATACATGCGCGCCCATCGTAAGTAACATGCACTTGCAATATTATCCTCTTGATCATTATCGGGCGGCCGCGAGGCCAAGTCCCCATCATAGTTCCCTGCACCTTCGCCTACGCTACCCAGTCAGGCCCTTTCACAACGCATAGTGGGCCTAGCCCAATTAGTTTTAACACCTCCCTTTCTATTTTCATTACTAATCCCAACGAACAACACACCTCCAGGCTTACTGGGCCTAAATTCAATATCTGAATTCAGACCATAACTTCTTACACCCCCATCTTTTACTTATGAATAAAAAAATACACCCCCTGAAACTAACTTAATGTTTTCTAATTTATTTATTATCTTTATTCTATTATCTTTTTATATAAATTCTTACTAATTATTTTTTATAATAATTATCACTTTAGTATTTTATTTTTATTTTTACTAAAATATTATTATTATTGTTATTATCATTTAAATAAATTATTTTATTTAGAAACTCATGTACATATTTTTATATTATTGCATTAAAATATTTTTAATCGTGTATTAATTAAGAGATTTTGCAATTAATATGATTAAAATATATCTAACAAATCTTAAATCTTTTTTCGCAATAAACTAATCTAAATAACTATTTTTTGCTAACGAGTTCCGAATATATTTTGACTAATAGGGTATTTAGTCCAAAAATACGCAATCTCTACACGCGGTCAAAATGCGAGGCGATTCAAAATACTTTTGCAACCCCTAAAAAACACAAACTCATACGAACTACGAATTGGGACTCTGATTCTTCATAAGAGGATACGTAGGCATACAACTAAAATCGTGGAGAGTACCCCTTATTAAAAGTTAAAACCCCTTTGTACATAATTGTTAAACCTAAACCCCATAAACCTAATATCCTTACGAATAAGGTAGATGAAAGGTGCCTAACACCTTTCTTTCGTCTAAAGAAGTCCGAAACCTAGATCTCTGTTTACAAATTAGGATTTTCTATTAGATTCTCTTCCTTAGGATAAAAACTAGTAGTGGCGACTCTGATTTTAAATCTAGTCACAACAGATATCACTGCTGAATCATCATGAAGAACATTCACATTGATTCAAGAGCATGACACAAGAGAAATAGACGACGCACATTCACCCAAAATCTTAAACTAATAGGTGTATGAGTTCATTCATTTATAAAGTATTTAACTTTCATTTTTTTAAACAATACGAGACCAACAACTCACACTTACAGAAAATATTTTTTTCACTCATAATACACTTACTAAGGGTCCTATATTTAGAGTTTTGTATCGACCTCATTCTACACGCTTGAAATCCAATTATAACAGTCCACAATGAGACTTTTAACCAACCAACCACTGTTAACCACTTATATTGACTCCAGAAAAATTTTCTACTCCAATATTATTATTTTTAAATCAGGGCAAATATCATGCAACTTATATATATTAGGAAATTTATACATATAATAGAAAAATACGGAGCACAAGTTATTAAATTGATCTATTTTAATTTTTAAAAGAAAGTCATCATGATAATATCAACATATCGTTATTTTCTAGTTGAATATATGTTGAATAAATGCACGTGAAACTGTGCATTAAATTCATAGACATACCCATATCCTTATAGCAGGATCTAAATTAGCAAATGGAGGACTTGCAAGACACCTTGTGATGAAAGTTTCTCAAAGTATTTTCACATGCATGCTACTAGCTAGCTACTCATTACAATGCTCAACTAGTAAAAATACCACTTGCAATATTTTTGTATTAGGAAAAAACATGAAAGTAAAATTATAAAACTCCTTCATGAAAAGTTGCATATCTCTTAATTTTCCTCTTTTTTGCATCTTGTCAATCTCTCCAAGTTAATGAGAATAAGATAGCTGCTACATCCAAATTTTTATATTTATATTCTTGTCCTTTTGTTGCTAATATGTTTCTTAATTTTGACCAGAATAACAAAAGAAAAACACCCATGTTCTATGCTTCTTCTACTCTATAATTTATTAACAATAAGCTAGCTCTATATTACATATAATAAAGCATGGTCTTTTCCTTTTGGGTCCCAAACCATATGCTAGTTTCTTTGATGTAGCTAGCAACCTTACTCTTTACGCACTATGGCACGTGCAACACAGATTTTTGGTCACAAAAGAAATATATCATGACATGGAGATATCAGAAATGAGCACTTCATATGTAAGAACGTAGTTGAACAGAGTCATCTTCTTGATTGGTGTGTGTCATCAGTGGTGGGACTCAGCTTTACAACTAATATTTGAGGAAAATGAAGAACAAAGGCAACATGAAAATATATAATTTTGAAAAGTGGGATGTGGTCAACTTTTTTTTTTCTTTTTCATCTTATGATTATGATTATTATTTTTAAGTTGTGTAGCTGTCAAGTCTTGTATGAAGAAAGTGAGGGACCAACTTGGTTGGGTTTTTGAGTGACAGATTTGGTATCTAGATTTGAAAGCTTTAGTCTCACATTCAATGATGGCTTGTAGGAAATAAAATGATATACACTATAGTAGTATATTAATTGATATTTTTGCAACTACTTTACTTTGTTTATTTTTGCACATCAATTTAATGGAAGTGTAACAAATAAGAAGAAGACAAGTCATAAACGAGTGTGTTTGATTCAACTCTTGGAAGAGTTAAAAATAATTTTATTGGTGAATAATTGATTTTGAAATAATTTTAAGGTGTTTAATTCTTTTAAAATAAAATTGATTTAGGCTCAAGAGTTATTTTATTTAAAGATTTGTAGTTTTTTTAAATGTAATTTTTATATTGGAATTTATCGTTTAATTTATTTTAAATTTTTTTGAGCAATAACTAATTTTTCCAATTAAAATTCTCCAATAATCATATTTTTTCAAAAATTATCCAAATAATCAGATTTCGTTTTTAATTTAAGTGGTGATGCCATCTCATATGAAGCATGCACTCAAAAAGTAACTAAGACGTTATATTAGATGACGCATGCATAACCAAGACGACATATGAGATGACTTATACATGCAAGCTTTGTGAGGAGGCGTCATCTCATATGGCACATGAGTGTAAGTCTATTTCTTATAAATAACTCCTCCATTCCTCCACCATTCTTCACACCTCTTCTCACTTTCTCTCTAACTTTTTCTTCATTTCATCTAACATGATTTTCAAAAGAGATGGTTATGTTTGTTTCTTGGCTATCAAGCTCCCTATTAAAATAAAAATTTAGAACATCCATTACACGGACCATCTTAAGAGGTCCTTGATCTGATGGTTAGACGAGGAGATCCAAGATGGTGAAGTTATTAGAAGAATTCAAAGACTTAGAACGACCACCTCACTTGCGACCGGAGAACCATAGCGTTGGTAGGATGATGTAAAAAATGACAGGGAGGTAATGATGATGATGCATGAATCAGATGAAATTATTTTGACAATTGTAATTTCTTAGATATTTTGTCGTGTTAAGTAATTTTATTCGTTGTCTATGTTGTTGTTTTAGTCTTGTTTGCGTTTGATTTGTTGTAATCAATCTGCTTAATGAATAAAAAAGTTCAGTTTATTTCTAAAAATAAATTATAAATAGTGCATATAATAATTATGTTGGGGAGCTTGTTGCACGGGTGAGACAATATTTTCTTGTGTCAGCCATATCCATTTTGGTTCTAAACGCGTGTTGTTCGGCCAATCCTTTTTCTTCCTTCGCAATATGTCGTTGTGCCAAACTACTTCCCCTTCATACGCAGACCAATAATCCTCTTTTGCTACCACTAGAAACCCGTTGCATACGCCAAGAAAGGTTTCAGCTTTGTAAATGGGAGATAATAGTGTTAATGCATCTCGATGATCATATGAACATGCCATAATGATATGATCAAAAATGGAGATCCCCTTCATACATCTCTACCCTACTTCTCATGGAATCAGAAAGCAGTAAAGCCTTACTTCTCATGATATCTATAAAAGCGGTAAAGAAATATGATAAAGTGCGGAAATGAGGAATAAAATGAAGCCACAATGATATCTAACAGAGAAGGTCCGTTGCCTCTTCAATGCCACGCAAGCAAAAATAAAACTCTATAGAAAATTTCCTTGAATTTCCTTGATGAAGGTTGCGCTTAGTTTACTTTGAATAACTTCTTGCACTCTTCAACAATCTCTTTTATTCAATAATATCACACCTAATTGCAATAACATTTTTCATATATTTTTATCAACAAAAATTATGACAAGCAAGAAAAATAATAGGGAAAGAAATTTAAAATTCTAAGCAGAAGGGGTGCAGAGTTGAATCCAAGGATTACTTTAGCAAAGTGCAAAGCCCAATCTGCATGAGTCCAAAAAGAGCTTTTCAACATAAGTCTTGTTATACCAAAAAACAGTCATTAATAGGCCCAGGGAATTTCAGTTCGGTCCAATACAACACAACCCAATCCATTTTTAGTTATTATCCAACTTTTGTTTATTTTTATTAACAATATATTAAAATAAAAGAAAATGAAATAACAAAAAAATGGAGAAAACGGTGCGTCTTATAGCTTGTGAGTTTAGGGTTGAGTTTTTGTCTGTTGGACTACAATCGTGAAAGAACTTCTTCCTTCTTCTCTGAAACACGAGCGACACCACTTCCTTTTTTCTCTAATCGATTCTTCCTCAGATCTCTAATCAAGAATCTAATGTATGATTAGCCTCAAATGATTTCTCAATCTCCCCCCTACTTCTCACAATTTTGTTTCACAAAGACCTCCGATTTCTGCTCGCACTGCCTACCAAGAATGAAACTTCCGATCAACAGTGGTATGTGACGCCACAGGCGGAAGAGCCTCGTCGTTCTTTCCAGGCCGTGCCTAGCAGATAATGAGATAACGAAGTTCGATTCTTAACTCCTCTTTAGGTAAGCATTTTGTTTCTTTTTTCTTCTTCTACATTTTGTGATTCCGATTGTTCTGCATCGAATGCGATTACCTATTTGAATTATTGTCATGTTCGTCATAGAGGAAATGATGAAGCTGGGAGTAAAGAAGGTTCTGAATCGTTGATGCAGAGAGAGGATTTGAAGAAGCCGTAATGATATGATGTTTGTGGTAAAAACGAATTGAAGATGTTGATCGATGGTTGTTGAAGAATGATTATGGTGAAATGTGATTCTAGAGAAGAATCATAGTGATTGAGGATGAAGGTTGTGATGTAGAGAGGAGAAGAATATCGTTGAAGGTGATGATTGAAGAAGGTTTAGAGAGATTTCTCAATTTGTTGGTTGTTGTTGGAGATTCTTGAAGCGTGGATGTTGATTATTGAGAAATGTTGATTGAAGATGATGAGAGCATCAGAGAGGGATTGAGAGGTGAGTTTTCTGATTTTTTGCTATTATTTATGGTTTTCTCTATGAATTTTCCGTGTGAATAATCATTAATGAATCTCCTCCCTTTTCTATTTTTTCCGTTAGAACGTTAGAGGGTTGGTTAGAGGATAGAAAAATATGTTAGAGAATTTTTGAAGTTTCTGTTTTGGAAGTTGGAGTTCTGTTAGTTGGTTAAGTTCTATTAACAGTTAAGAAGGTTGGGAAACTATTAGAAGTCAGTTAGGGGTTATGAATCGAATTAGTTAGAGGGCTAGAAATTCTGTTAGGTGGTCGTTATGAAACATTTAGGATAGTAAGGAATTGGAAAATCGTTAGAAAATTCTGTCAGTTAGGAAGATTGGGAAATTGAAATTCTGTTGAGGATTGTTAGAGAGGTTGTGGACAACTGGTTAACTATTTTTCTGTTATTGGCTGAACTGTAACTGTTAGTGATTAAGTTTTGCTTCCAAATTTTTTGTTTCCTGTTTCCTTTGTTCTGATTTAACTCCCTGAATTTCGCTGTTCCTAATTTCTGAGTTTTGAACTCACGATTCCACCCTTTCTTTTTTCTGCAACAGGGGGCGGTTTGGGCTTGATGTACATTTTGAAAATAGAAGCATGAGGTTTTGATATTGTTACTTGTACTAACAGTTAAGTCTAGTTGCATAACTGTTAGTGAATGGACTGTTTTGGCCTGTTTAATGCATGTTTTCAAGCATGAAATTTTGCAAGGAAGACAATGACATGGTCGAGTACTCCTTTGGCTCAATTTAAGACTCGAAGAGAATGAAATTATGGAAGACTTTGAAGTATGAAGAAACAAGTTAGCATAGGTTTTAGTTTTAGGTCAAAACTTATGTAACTCTTTCTGTGTATTTGTAATGTAGCATGAATGTACTGGATATGGATTGAATATGGTCATGTAGTGTAAGTTGTAAAGGAATCTTGTAATGAATGTGCATGGTGACTTGCCTTTGTAACGCCTTTTGAAAACTTTGTAGTGAGCTTTGAGATGAATGGAGGGACTTCACCTTTTCTCCATGACTTCTTCCAAAATGTATTTTTCGTTTCTATTAGTTTATAATTTTAATGAATCATCATGGCTTTTTCTTATGTTTTGAAATTTGGACTCCAAACAATCGACGTGCATGAATTTTCTTTACTTGCACTATTAAATTAATCAACCATGCCAAGATGCCTTGGCTTTCCTTTTCTGAGAAACTCGTGATATTTAGCACCTTTTGTAAAAGGAATGCAATCTTGTGCATTCTCGAATCAATTCTCCATAAACCAAAACCTCGAATCATGCTAATTAATCACTTGATAACATTGAATTCATAGCCCACTTAAATGAACATTTCATCACAATGAATCCAAATCGAATTTAATTCTTAAAGAACAAAAACCTAAACCAACTTGCCTTCTTGTTAAAATCCCTAACCTCAATCTCAAATCCATATTAAATTGTTCTACAAGCAATAAGCAATTGAGAGGACAACAATGTCTTGATCATAAATCTCCCATCTTCATCTTTTGTACCATAACCCATATCTTTCTATCCTCAAAGATATCTTGACTCGGTAAGCACATAATGGGAATGCCTTAAGGAATCTGATTATTACCTTGGATGCACATTGATAATGAAGGTAACTTGAGGTGGCTGAGGAAATTCGGACCCTAGCTTACAAAGATCCTCAGTTAAACTAACATCATGCCCTGATTGTTAAAAAAACACCTTGAATCTCTTGAATGAAGACAAGAGCCTCAAAGTCGTAAAGAAACCCTAAGTCTTCAATACCCTTGATCTCATGCTAAACCTATTAGTGATGCATGATTTATCGTATGACATAATAGAAGTTATGTACATGAAAAAAAGTGCAAGATGCATAAGCCAGATGATCCTTATTGAAAAGGTAGGACAAATTTGAGGTATTACAGACACTATATTAGATGACGCATGCATAGCCAAAATGACATATGAGATGACTTATACATGCAAGCTTTGCAAGGAGGCGCCATCTCATATGGCACATGAGTGTAAGTCTATTTTTTATAAATAACTCCTCCATTCCTCCACCATTCTTCACACCTTTTCTCACTTTCTCTCTAATTTTTCTTTATTTCATCTAACATGATTTTCAAAAGAGATGGGTATGTTTGTTTCTTGGCTTTCACACCCTTGATTAAAATGAAATTTTATAACATCCATTACATGGACCATGTTAAGAGGTCCTTGATCTGATGGTTAGACAAGGAGATCCAAGATGGTGAAGTCATTAGAATAATTCAAAGACTTAGAACAACCACATCACTTGTGAATGGAGAACCATGGCGTTGGTAGGATGATGTAAAAAATGATAGGGAGGTAATGATGGTGATGCATGGATCAGATGAAATTGTTTTTACAATTGTAATTTTTTAGATATTTTGTCGTGTTAAGTAATTTTATCCGTTGTATGTGTTGTTGTTTTAGTCTTGTTTGCATTCGATTTGTGGTAATCAATCTACTTAATGAATAAAAAAGTTCAGTTCGTTTCTAAAAATAAATTACTAAGACTGCATACAATAATTATGTTGGGGAGCTTGTTGCACGAGTGAGACAATATTTTCGTGTGTCGGCCATATCCATTTTGGTTCTAAACGCGTGTTGTTGGGACAATCCTTTTTATTCCTTCGCAATTTGTCCTTGTGGCAAACTACTTCCCCTTCATATGCAGGCCAATAATCCTCTTTTGATACCACTGGAAACCCATTGTTGCATACGCCAAGAAAGGTTCTGGCTTTGTAAATGGGAGATAGTAGTGTTAATGCATCTCGGTGAGCATATGAACATGCCACAATGACATGAGAGCAAGGCATATGAAAGGCTTGAAAATTTCCACAGTTGCACCAATGAGATGATAGTAAAACATTATACTCTTGTCTTGGCAGCCCCTCGTCGTGGTCAATTGTCTATTTGACAATGAACTTGTGATTATGACGGTTGAGTCTTATAACATGATGGGTGTTGCCTTTGGCAGTTTCTTCTTACATAAATTTCATGCAACTTTCACTCTACAATTGTCCTGATTGTAACAATACACTCCATTTTCACCTCTTTTTGTGAACAACGAAGCATTCTTAAAATAGGTTGATCTCACAAAAGCAATTATGAGGAGGTTTCTTATGCCTTTGAAGACACCGTTCATTGATTCCACAAGATTTATTGTCATGCGGCCCTGTGGTACGGTGGGAGAACTGACTTTGAGGTTTTGCGTTTGTGTTTGCAAATGTTGCGGTTAGCAAGAGTCGCCACTGACTTTTCTTTTATCCAATAAGGAAAGGTGAAAAAGCACAGGAAAGACCTTTCGAGATGTTTTCTTGAGTTTGGGGGGGTAGATTATGAAAAGGGAAGGTATTAGCACCCTTTTCATCCATGGTTTTCCATGGGCTCTTAGTTACTTGCTAGATCACTTGTTTTTGCTTTGAAATGGGGCTTTGTATGGTTTTTGAAAATATTTTGTAAAAGTGGCCATTTGTTTAGGCAATCTTTGTAATGATTCTCGTTCGTAAGAATGTATACAAAGATGTTTGTCTTTTTGAAAATGTTTTCAAGTTTGTAAAATGTTTGGAAATGTGTGTGTTTGTTTTGAAAATAGCAAGGATAGTTGTTTGGAAATAGAGCAAGTAACTAGAAGTAATCTACCTACTCAAACGTCTTTCTTGTTCATTTTCTATTCCTTTGACATTGTTGTCTTACCATTGATTTGGTAAGCAACCCTATCTTTGGATGTGAAAGGGACGGGCATGGGTCATCTTATAACCATGATAGCAATGTTGTGAGATGACTTAGCATTTTTCTTTAGGGACTAAGTGTTGGTGTAAGCCCTAGAGGCCAATACTTTTGGTACTTGTATTGAATTATTTATTAATAATAAAAGGCATTTCTTTATTATGTTTGCTTTCCAAAATAATAAAGTCCCTAGAATGGTTTATTTGTTTAATGAAATGTTAAGTGTGACTTAATCATGAGATCCCATTAAACATAAGATACTATTCTTAAAGTATCTGTAGTCAAGCTTTAATGTGAAGTGGGATAGCATTAAAGCATTAAGATTATTATGAAGATAGATTGATGATCACATCTCATGGATCATAGATAAGGAGTTATCAAGTCTTGACATAGGTATGAATATTAGGAGTAATATTTATACTGGATTGACCCGCTATGAGAATACTACATAGAATGTTATGCAAAGTGTCATAAGTTATTCTCATGATGATAATGGTGTATACCACCCTTCGACCTGAAACCACTATGGACCCTAGATGTAGAGTCAAGTACTTTATTGCTGATCAAACGTCATCTGTAACTGGATGACTATAAAGACGGTTGATGGGTACTTCACAAAGCATGCTAAGGGACATGAGTGACCTAGATGGAATTTGCTCATCCTGCATAACAGGATAAATGTCTAAGGGCCCAATATTGAACTGGACAAGGGTGACATAGTGTATGCCTTGTGTTCAATATAGACATGAGGGCAAAAGGGTAATTGTACAACACAAATATTATCACGGAAAAAGGTTTGGTCAGATCACATGACATTTTTGTGACTTGGGTAACAGTGATGTGTTGCTAGATACCGCTCACTGTTTATTATATTAAATGTGTGATTTAATATAATTGCCAACGTCGCGAAAACCTACAGGGTCACACACATAAGGACAGGTTGATGAGAGATAGAATAAATAAGGAACACCGTAAGGTACAGTGCACTTAAGTGTAATACGGAAAGTGGTAAGGTACCACGTGGATAAGTGATACATGGTACGTCATAAGGTATGATGTCCATAAGCTTAATTGGGCTTTTAGCTTATAGCCTTAATTGGGCTTTTAGCTTGTAGCCCACACGAGTGATTCTATAAATAGATCCCTTGTGATGAAGCAATTTCACTTGATGCAATTTCGTTTTTGATTCTCTCTCTCACTCAAAGTTTCCGTTCGTGATCAGCTAGCACTGTGACCGGAAGCGATCTGTTCGTGTGGACTGAGTAGAGGCGTTGTTCTTCATCAACGCTCGTGATCACAACATCAAAGGTCTGAATCGCCACAAGAGGTAAATATTTCTATCACTGACCATGCTCATTCGTAAGGATTGCTAAAGGAAAATTTTAAATTCTGCTGCGCTTTTGATCGCAATTTTCCTTCACTAAGATCATTTGGAAAGGCAAATTTGATAGCCTCATCGAGGGACTATGATCTTGTATTTTTTATTTGTTTGTGCTAAGACATTCCACATGCATAACATGGCCATTTTTGTAAGGCAACAAGTGGAATTACCCTAAGGGTTTAAGTGTGCAAATGTGATTTATTTACATGCTTGTTTATCTTGAATTAGGGTTTTCTATTTGATTGATTTTTATCTTGCCATACACATCCTAATTACTAGCATTTACATTTGAAAACGATAAATTGCGGAAATGTAAAGTCCTACGCTATTACAATATTTAGGGGGGTGGGGGTACAAATTTATGAATGGGGATTGCAAATGAAAATAAAGCCCTAAATTACTATTACAACCATATTGAAATACATACAAGAAAATATTAAATGAACTTGTTTTGTTTTAAGAAAATATTTTTTGTCTTTTGTTTTAAGAAATCAAAAATAAAGTGTAAAGAAATGTTTTTGATGTTTGCTGATTAATGAAATGGAGAGTGACATCGAAAAAAAAATAAAAAGAAGAAAATAACAAGGGGAAGAAAAAAGAGAATCAGCGTGTTGCTAAAAAAGAAGAAGTCAGAGGTTCTGACCCTGGCGTACTGCAGAACATAAACCTGTTAGTGAAAATGTATAAGGTCAGAGGTTCTGACCCTGGCACGCTGCAAAACAGAAACCTATTAGTGAAAATGTATGAGGTCAGAGGTTCTGACCCTGCTGGGAACACAGTAATTTTCAGAAGTTCTGATATTACTGATAACAAAATAGGCTTCAGAAGCACCGGTGCCAATGATAGAACTTGGTATCTCTATGCTAGTCAGAACATCTTCAATTTGGTTATTTTTCCACAAAACATAATACATGCCTAGGACAGTTACAGCAGGTGTCATAATGCTTCAGAAATAAGGAATATCAGAACCATAAATCAGAGGCAAGTATGCCTTTGCTAATCCTAAATCTGAGTTTTAGTTTCTTCAAGAAAGTTCTGAATAGATTCATTCTCTATTTAAGCATACAGATGCGTGAAAATCTCATAATATGCACAACATCAGAAACATGATATCTACATTGTGTGTTTGAGCATGCAAATCTGGTGATGCTTAAGCAATGTGGTGAGAGTCAGTAGATCTTACCTTGCAGTTGTAAGAAGTTTTGTGAACCGGAGTTAGCCTGAACTCTGATGATGTTCTGAACAGCTTCTTTGCGTACTCAGTAAGCTGACAGTCTCCAATTTTTGGGGATGGAAAGGGGATGATGTTCTGACTTCTTTGAATGGATGGATGAAGAGTATATAGTAGTATGAATACAGGAGTTATGGCAGTTTCCAACGTGTGGGTCAGAAACTGTATGGGTGGTTTTTTAGTCAAGAAATATTTTGAGAACAAATGGAGCTTGAAAGCAGGGGATCCAAAGTTAATGGGTTTTTGTGTGCTGTGTTTACAGTTTTTGAAACTCTAGGAATTTTTGCAGAGATTCAAGGTTTTTTTTTCTTTGCTCAAACTTTTGACCTCTTTTCAGCAATTTTTTTGGACCTCTTCTCAGTGACCAATGGTGTTCTATTTATAGGCAAAGTTTTGTGGGTTTAAAAATGTCAAGTGGCGCCAACATCATGCACTAGATGCTGACTTGCTCTTGAAGAAAGTTCAAAAAAGTTGTGATAGTTGACAGTTTTTAGCCTAGGCTGAATTAGTAAGCAGGGATTAAGGAAAAGTGACACCCATAAGCGAAAAGTAGCGCATGGACCCATACCTAAATCTGTACAAAGGTATTTCCATGCTACACGTGGAGAGACCCTTTGGACAAAGACTCAAAAGTGGTTGTGAGCATTAATGAGCATTAAATGATGATGAGATTTGTCAAAATCAGAAATCCTGTAATGTGAGATTTTGCATCATTGCTTAACTCTGGGTCAGAAGTTCCCTTTCAGCATAGTCTAGAACAAAGTACCCAAGTTCTGATCTTGGTATCCCGTTGCCTTAGCAAGTTCCGCGGGATCCTTAGGCTTTCCAGCATGTTCTGAAAGAGCATTCAGATTTTTTATCATGTTTTATAATCTTCTGTTTTTAACCTGGCAAACTCTGACTGAGCTTGCGTAGATGCTGAAGAGCCACATTCTGACCGAAGGTTATGTGCTGAGCTAAGTTTGCAACTTTTGACTGCTCCTTCCTGGAGGTTGGTTCAGAAGTTCTGAAGTGTCATTTTTTTCTTAAATACTTAGAAAGATCCCAAGTATTTAGAAATTTGGCTTTTCAATAGTAAATTTGACTTTTGAACTTTAGATGGAACAAACTTCCTGTTTCAACATGTTTTGGTGAAATATGATTTTTTTTTTAGATTTGATTTTGATCATGAGGTCAAAGTTTGGCCTTTCAGCGTGCAAAAGACCATTTTTCCCTTGTGAGTGATCTTCATGAAAAATTTGTAATTCAAAGATTGGGATTGGATGGAAGTAAACCTGAGGATCCAGGGTGATTTCTTGAGAAAAATGAGAGGGCAAATTTTGGGGTACAACAGCTGCCCCTGTTCAATCTTCTTAAACCTGAAGAGTTAGTTCAGCGAGTTTTATCATTCGTGACTCGAAGGTGAAAGATGATTGGACACTAGAGTGCCCATAAATTTTCACTCGATGATGTGATGATGGAAGGAGTGGGCTTAAAGATACAATTTGGAGAGGTGATAGAATCTTGTTGGAGATGGGCTTGTAGATGCCATCCAAGAATGCTTGTTGAGATATAATCTGTAAGTTGCACATCAGAATAGCGTTCGTGTATGGAGCGTATCTGAACTGTATCAAAGAATGAATCTGAATGAGTATCAGAATGGCTTCCGTGTCTCGAGCGTATCTGAACTGTATCAAAAGTTGAAATCTGAATGAGTATCAGAATGGCTTCCGTGTCTGCAACCTATCTGAACTGTATTAAAAGTGTCTTTGAATGAGTATCAAAATGGCTTCCGTGTCTAGAGCGTATCTGAATTGTATCAAAAAAAGAATCTGAATGAGTATCAGAATGGCTTCCGTGTCTGGAGCGTATCCGAACTGTATCAAAAGTTGAATCTGAATGAGCATCAGAATGGATTCCGTGTCTGGAGCGTATCTGAACTGTATCAAAAGTTGAAATCTGAATGAGTATCAGGATGGCTTCCGGGTCTGGAGCGTATCTGAACTGTATCAAAAGTTGAAATCTGAATGAGTATCAGGATGGCTTCCAGGTCTGGAGCGTATCTGAACTGTATCAGAAGTTGAATCTGAATGGCATCAGAATGGCTTCCGTGTCTAGAGCGTATCTGAACTGTATCAAAAGTTGAAATCTGAATGAGTATCAGGATGACTTCCGGGTCTGGAGCGTATCTGAACTGTATCAAAAGTTGAAATCTGAATGAGTATTAGGATGGCTTCCGTGTCTGGAGCGTATCTGAATTGTATCAAAAGTTGAAATCTGAATGAGCATCAAAATGGCTTTTGTGTCTGGAGCGTATCTGAACTGTATCAAAAGTTGAAATCTGAATGAGTATCAGGATGGCTTCCGGGTCTAGAGCGTATCTGAACTGTATCAAAAGTTGAAATCTGAATGAGTATCAGGATGGCTTCCGGGTCTGGAGCGTATCTGAACTGTATCAGAAGTTGAATCTGAATGAGCATCAGAATGGCTTCTGTGTCTGGAGCGTATCTGAACTGTACCAAAAGTTGAAATCTGAATGAGTATCAGGATGGCTTTCGGGTCTAGAGCGTATCTGAACTGTATTAAAAGTTGAAATCTGAATGAGTATCAGGATGGCTTCCGTGTCTGAAGCGTATCTGAACTGTATCAAAAGTTGAAATCTGAATGAGTATCAGGATGGCTTCCGGGTCTGGAGCGTATCTGAACTGTATCAAAAGTTGAAATCTGAATGAGTATCAGGATGACTTCCGTATCTGGATCGTATCTGTACTGTATCAAAAGTTGAAATCTGAATGAGTATCAGGATGGCTTCCGGGTCTTGAGCGTATCTGAGCTGTATCAAAAGTTGAATATTATCGATGGTAGCTATTAATCTTATCCTGAAAAGGGTAAAATGTTAGCTGAAACACAAAGTTATGTTGCATGAAATGCATGATGCAATATATTTGCTTTATCCTTGTTTATGGTATGTGGATGCAATGTATGCGCATGTAAGCTGATTTGTTGTATTGTTGTTTGATTAAGGAAAATAAATCCTTGAATGATGCTGAGGATATGTTGAATTTCCATGTCTTGAAGTTGAAGTACTGACGGACTCTTGTTGAGAGAAGTAAATTCTGTTGTGAGGGCAATGCCATGTATTGCTTGTAAGATCTGCTTGGGGAAACCTGAGAATCTTGACGACTTCTACTGGGGATTAATCATTTGAAACTTCGTTCCACTTGGGGATTAGTGAAAACTCAGTGGGGAGAATGTTTTGTTCCTGCTTTGGAAAAAGAGTTCAGGAGTCTAAGTTGTCCGTTGCTTTACTGGGGAATCATCCTTGGCTGGAGAGAATCAAAAGTTAGTTGTTATCTGGTCGGATTCCAAGCTTCACAACAACCTGCTGGGGAATTTGGAGAAATTAGGCGATTTTTATCGGGGATTGATAAACTAGAAGCTTCGTTCTGCTGGGTAGTTGGGAGTTTTGTTCCGCTGGAGATTATTGAAACCTCTGTGGGGAGAATGTTTATGGAATGGCCTTGAGATATTTTCCTATCCTTTCGACATATCAGTAATTGTCTCCTTCTCGTTTTGTTTATTTGTAAACGGTAATCATGTTCAAATACACATGTTCATCAATAAATTATTGGACGTCTTTGCAAACAAAACACAAGACAAATAGTTTTTGCACTTTCAAAGGGATATCTTTGTATTGACTTTGAGTAAGTATTTTGTACAAAGGAGACAAACATTCTAGTAAGAGAATGCCGTCGTAAACAAGAAAAATTTGATACAAAGAAAGATAGCTACGTGCAATAATCCCACGGGGTTCCCATTCTACTATAGCCTTCACATCTCCGAGTA
This sequence comes from Vicia faba, assembly GCA_948472305.1. NCBI lineage: Eukaryota > Viridiplantae > Streptophyta > Magnoliopsida > Fabales > Fabaceae > Vicia > Vicia faba. Next base: position 1,693,905,588 of record OX451737.1, on the reverse strand, counting down.
TCTGGTCTATTTGCCTTGTCCGAAGATAATTGAATCGATCAGAAACTCCGAGTTTGTCAGTGGAAGTCAAAGGTTGTCCGTAAGTAATCCGACGGGACATAGTCATACGCTTTTATTCCCTAACTTTTTCCTGGACCGCCCTTTCGGGTTTTCAGTCCACCGGGAAACCCTTTTTTGCCCAAGTCCCCCTTTCGGGTTTTCAACTTGCCGGGTGTACAAATTTTTTTTATCCCTAACTTTTGCCCGAACCTTTTTGGTTCGCCGAGATGCCCTTGTTTTGCCTAGGTATGTCAACCTAGAGGGTCTCTTATGCGTAATATCTTTTGACTATGTCCGTGTTCGCAGGGTGTGGCAGGTCGTCTCCGTCCATGGTGGTTAAGATCATTGCCCCACCGGAGAATATGCTTTTGATTACAAATGGTCCTTCATAGGTAGGAGTCTATTTGCCCCTGGGATCACTTTGTGGCAAGATGATACGTTTGATCAATAGATCCCCAACTTGATATACTTGGCTTCTGAATTTCTTGTTGAAAGCCTTGATTATCCGTTTTTGATACATTTGACCATGGCAAACAACAGTAAGTCTCTTTTCATCAATTAAGTTCAGTTGATCAAGTCGAGTTTGGATCCAATCGTCTTCACTCAAACCCACATCCTTCATAATCCTTAGAGAGGGGATCTGAACCTCAATAGGCAAGACAACTTCCATGCCATATACCAAAGAATAGGGTGTTGCCCCAGTTGATGTGCGAGCCATGGTACGGTACCCATGGAGAGTGAATGGTAGCATCTCATGCCAGTATTTATATGTGACTGTCATTTTTTGTATGATCTTTTTAATGTTTTTATTTACAGCTTTGACAACACCATTCATCTTTGGCCGATAGGGGGAAGAATTGTGATGCTAAATCTTGAATTGCTCGCACAAGGCGGTGATCATAGTGTTGTTAAAATTTGTACCATTGTCAGTGATGATCCTCTCCGAGATACCATACCGGCAAATGAGATTTTGCTTGATGAAGCGGGCCACAACATTCTTAGTAACAGAAGCGAAGGAAGCTGCTTCGACCTATTTGGTAAAATAGTCAATGACCAATAGGATGAAGCGGTGTCCATTGGAGGTTGTCGGCTTGATCTCTCCAATCATATCAATTCCCCACATAGAGAAAGGCCAAGGAGCCATCAAGGCATTCAGAGGAACCGAAGGTACGTGCACCTTGTCAGCATAAATTTGACATTTATGACAAGTCCGAGAGTGTTGATAACAATCTATTTCCATGGTAGACCAGTAATAGCCTTCCCGTAGAATTTTCTTCGCCATCGTATGCCCACTGGAGTGAGTGCCAAAAGTACCTTCATGTAACTCAACCATGATCTTTTCAGCCTCAATTTTATCCACACACCGGAGCAGAACGGAGTTATGATTGCGTTTGTACAGGATGCCATTACTAAGGAAGAACTTAGCAGAAAATCTCCTTAAGAATTTCTTATCGTTGATTGAAGCTCCTTCTGGGTATTCTTGAGCCTCGAGATACCTCTTGACTTCATGAAACCAAGGATGGTCCACTACCTCTTCAGTATTAATCTCGTGACAGTGTGCTGGTTCATCCATTCGTTTGATGGTAATCTGGGGAGCCTCATTATCCCAATTAAGTTTAAACATAGATGACATTGTGGCTAGAGCGTCTGCTAGATGATTTTCTTCTCGCGACAAATGCTCGAAGGTAATCTTCTCAAAATGTGGTAGCAATGTCAAAACATGTTCTTTGTAAGGGATAAGATTTGGGTTCTTAGTGTCCCATTCTCCTTTGATCTGACTGATGACAAAAGTTGAATCTCCAAACACGTCCAAGGATTTGATTCCCAAGTCTATGGCAGCTCCGAGACTAAATATGCACGCTTCGTACTCCGTCATGTTGTTTGTACAGTTGAAGCAAAGTCTGGCAGTAAAGGGAGTATGACACCCTTCCGGAGATATGAGTACAACGCTGATACCATTGCCAAGTGCATTGGATGCCCCATCAAAGAATAGGGTCCATCGGGATCCTTGTTCAGGTCCGTCATATGGCTTGATTCCTTCACAGTTGTCTAAGGTCATGATGTCTTCATCCGGGAATTCAAACTTCATGGACTGATAGTCTTCTACAGCTTGGTGAGAAAGATGATCAGCTAGCACACTGCCCTTTATAGCTTTCTCGGTAGTATATTGTATATCATATTCTGTTAGGATCATCTGCCATCTAGCTATCCTCCCAGACAGAGTAGGCTTTTCGAAGATGTACTTTATCGGATCCATCTTAGATATCAATAAGGAAGTATGAGTCAGCATATACTGTCTTAGCCAGCGAGCAACCCATGCCAGAGCGCAGCAAGTTTTCTTGAGCAGTGAATATCTGGTTTCAAAGTCGGTAAACTTTTTGCTCAGGTAGTAAATAGCCTGCTCTTTTCGGCCAGAATCATCATGCTTCCCCAATATACACCCCATTGAGTTCTCTAAAATGGTCAGATACATGATCAGCGGTCTTCCCTCGACCGGTGGTAACAACACAAAAGGCTCTTGTAAATACTCTTTGATTTTGTCAAAAGCAACTTGGCATTCATCGTTCCATCTGACTACTTGATCTTTTTTCAATAGTTTGAAGATTGGCTCACAAGTAGTTGTTAAGTGAGAAATGAATCTGGAAATATAGTTCAAGCGTCACAAGAATCCTCTGACTTCCTTCTCAGTACGAGGAGCCGGAATTTCTTGTATTGCTTTAACATTGGCGGGATCTACCTCAATACCTTTGTTGTTGATAATAAAGCCTAGGGGTTTACCGGACCGTACCCCGAATGTGCACTTGTTTGGGTTCAACCTTAGTTTATACTTCTTCAACCTTTCAAACAACTTTTGCAAGTGATCCAAGTTCTCTTCTTCTGTTTGTGATCGGGCTATCATATCGTCTACGTAGACCTCTATTTCATGATGTATCATGTTATGAAATAAAGCTACGATGGAGCGCTGATAGGTTCCCCAGCATTCTTCAGTCTGAATGGCATCACTTTGTAGCAGAATGTGCCCCACTGTGTGACAAATGTAGTTTTCTCCATGTCTTCAGGTGCCATTTTGATTTGGCTGTAACCTTAGAATCCGTCCATGAAGGAAAACACTTTGTGCTGGGCCATATTGTCAACCAAGATATCGATGTGGGGAAGCGGAAAATAATCTTTAGGGTTGGCCCTATTCAAATCTATATAGTCCATGCACATTTGTACTTTTCCATCCTTTTTAGGCACGGGAACAATGTTGGCAACCCATTGGGGATAGGAAGTGACAGCCAAGAATCCGGCATTAAATTGTTTCATGACTTACGCTTTGATCTTCTCTGACATATCAGGTCTCATGCGGCGGACTTTTTGTTTTACTGGTGGACAGTCTTCTCTTGTTGGCAGACGATGTACCATGATGTCTGCATCCAGTCCTGGCATGTCTTCATATGACCAGGCGAAGATCTCAACATAATCATGCAACAGCTGAATCAGACGCTCCTTGACACTCGGATCTAGATTAACACCCACCTTGATTTCTTTTTTATCCTCCTCGGTACCCAAGTTGATTGTATCCACCGGTTCCTCATGAGGCTGAATAACTCTTTCCTCTTGTTGTAGTAGTCTGGCCAATTCCCTGGTACTTCACAATCTTCCTCACCTTCGTCTTTGGCTTGGTAGATTAGATCCTCAGAGTCACAAAATTCCATAGCTGTATCGTTACCCATGGGATCCGGAATGGAGGGGTACCTGCATTTGTGAGTGTGGGTGTGTGTAAGGGGTATAGCCATCTTTTAAAAATAAAATGTAAAAGAAAAACAATGAGCACAAAAAGTTTGTATGTGAAAAAAGTCCATGATTCATTGAATGTCATATGAAGATGAAATAAAAACCCTTACAAATGGACCATTGTGCCTCGGGTAAGACATAAGGTTTTAAATGTGCGAATTGTTTGTGAATATTATAAGTCCAACAGAAATGCAAAGATAAATTACTGAGGGATGAAAGTTATTGGGACAAAGTCTCTGGCTTCCCAATTGCGAAGTCCTCCGTTGACAGTAGGAAATATCCAATCCTCCAAGCTGCAATCTTATTCACCATCTTCCACTGCATTAATCTCTCGGTTGCTAATCTTCAAAGGTGGCCCTCCAGCACGGGCACGATGCACAGCCTTTTGTGCACTTAAAGTAAACCCTAAGCCAAACTTGTCAGATTTATACAGAATGTCCGGAAGTTGCCCCTAGATGGTACATCCACCCTCCTCTACTTCTTCCTTGGCGTCCTTCAGAGATGACATCCGGAGCAGAGGTCTTATGATCTTGGGGATCTGGGATACCGTCTTGGTTACTGCTACCTCTTGAGAGACTTCTTCGAAATGTTGAAAAGGAGTTTCAATGAATTCGCCGTCCAATTCCACATACCGGAAAGAATTAAGGTGGCTAATCATATACTCTTCCTCTCCGAGGACAGTGATAATCTTTCCATGGACCGGGTATTTCAGCATCTGGTGCAGTGTGGAGGTGACAGCACCGGCGTTATGGATCCACGGTTGTCCTAGCAGACAGGAATAAGAGGGGAGGATGTCCATTACATAGAAGGTTGAGTTGAAAGTTTGAGTCCCAACCTTTATGGGGATGTCCACCTCCCCGTGGACCATCCTCTTTGAACCATCAAATTCCCTTACAACTATGTTACTGGGTTTCAATGATAATCCTTCACAATCTAGTCTGTCGAGAGCTTTCTTCGGTAAAACATTCAAAGATGAGCCAGTGTCCACCAAGACATGGGCCAGAGTTGTTCCTCTACATTCCACAAAGACATGCAATGCCTCGTTGTGCTTTCTTCCCCTTGGTGTCAGATCAACATCCGAGAAGCCTAGGCCGTTGTCCGCTGTCAAACTGGCCACACAATCTTGAAATTGGTCAGCCGATGTCTCTTGAGGCACATGGGCTGTCTTCAGAAACTTCACCAGGGCTTTCCCATGTGCCTCTGAGCACAGTAACAAAGCTAGCATGGAGATTTTGGAGGGAGTTTGCCCCAACTATTCGACTACGTTGTAGTCGCTCTTCTTTATTATTCTCAAGATCTCCTCCATTTCCTTCTTGGAGGTTTCGGGGATAGTCAGTAGTTGAGCCTTCGTCCGGAAAAGCTCTTCTTGAATACTTTTTACTCGAGTTTCAGCAGTAGGATTGTCGGTAGGGACAACAACAGGGGTAGTGTCGTCTTCGTCAGTAGAAGCACTTGCAAATATGATTATTGGTACGGAGGTAACCTTTGGAACAACCACGGGTCCAAAAACTGCCTTTGGAGGGGAAATTTCTGGAGAGAAGATTCTACCGCTACAGGTAATATTACTGGTTTCGGAAATATTGTTAATGTCGGAGTTTTCTTCTTCGGAGCTTATCTCTTCGGCGGCAAGCCCATCTTGTTTGATACCATGGTAATAGATGTCTCCATCGTAATTCCACGGCACTGTTTTGTCTGATTCACACGGGACCGGCCCGGGCATTGTGATTATAAGAGAAGTAGTTTTTGGAACCGATGTAATCCTAACGGGTCTTTTGGGGACCCTGGAAGGATTGGCGGAGATGGTTATGATTGAAACGTCTTCAACAGGAACAAGTGAAACAGGAGTACTTTCAAACAGAATTCCTTGGTTATCTATCAAGTGTTGAATGCTTGTCTTCAACAAAGGGAAAACAATTGTGAGGATAAGAAAAGATAGCAGTCTTCATTACAACCTGGGAATACACCAGCTTTCAACAAGTTTATCTTAATGATTGGGAGCAGAGTCAAGAGTTCATCAACTGTGGTAACAAACAAATCTTCTTCGATAGCATTGGTGTTGTGACCATGTCTAGGCATAGGAGCGGAAATGACATTTGGTTTCTCAGGCGCATCAAACTCAATCTCTTTTGCATCTATAAGGTCTTGAATTTTGTTTTTCAGGGCCCAACAGTTGTTAGTGTCATGACCTGGACTTTCAGAATGATATGTGCATCGGGAATTTGGGTGATAATAAGGGGACGCCATGTTGGGGTTCTTGGGAGCTTCTTTCAAAGTTGCCAAATTGGATTTCAGAAGGTGCGGTAAAACCTGGGCTAGAGTCATATTGATTCTGGTGAATTGTTGGACTAGCCTTTCCACCATCGGTTGATTACCTCTTGGTTGATCAGATGTAGGCTTTGGGATCATAACATCTCCTACCATTTGTTGGCGTTCAACTCTCCCTTGGTTCCTTTGTGGATAAACAGTAGATACCTCATTCTTCCCAGTGAAAGGCTTTCTCACAACTGTAGAGGCAGATGAATCCTTCTTAATCTTTCCACTTTTTATGCCAGCTTCCACCCTCTCTCCGGTTAGTATTAACTCAGTAAATCCTGCAGATAAGCTTCCAATAAGATGGTTGAAGAAAGGGCCTGATAGAGTGCCTAAGAACATATCCACCAACTCCCTTTCAGACAGAGGGGGTTGTACTCTCCTAGCTAGATCTCTCTATTTCTGCGCGTAATCCTTGAAACCTTCATTGGAAGCCATAGCCATACTCTGAAGTTGAGTACGGGTAGGCGCCAAGTCAGCATTATATTGATATTACTTATAGAAAGTTGCGGCAAGGTCTTCCCAGTTATGGACGTTGACCTTTTCCAATTGGTAAAACCAATCGAGTTGTGTTCCAGATAGGCTATCTTGGAAAAAATGCACCCACAAGTCTTTGTCAGTGGAGTGCGGCTGGATCTTTCTCACATATGATCGGAGGTGCATCTTAGGACATGACACCCCATCATATTTGGCAAATAAAGGCACTTTGAACTTCGGTGGGATCACAATTCCCGACACTAGTCCCAAATCTTCAAAGTCTAGACCTGGTACCTTTTGCACTTCCATAGCGTTCAAGAGCTCTTCAAGATGTCTTTACTTATCATCAGCTGGAGGATACTGTTCCTCAGAGTAGTCTTCCTCTTCTTCAGATTCTGACGGAACCGTTGTTTCCTTTCCTTTTCCTTCATCAGATGTTGTTGCAAAATTCAAGGTTCTTCTAGTCTGTCCTTGAAACCTTCTCCCCATGATTACAACACCGATTGGTTTCTTCTCTTTCTTCTTCTTCTCTTTGGCCCCTCTTGTACTTTGGCTAGGGTCATGAGTAACTGTTGAAACTGCGTGTTTTGAACTTGAAGATCTTTGACTTCCTGTTCGAGATCCATCTTACTGAAATAAACAGTACAGAGATGAGGAAACTCGTTGCAAAAGACCTGTTTATGTTATGATGAATGATATGTGCATATGTAATGTTTTCAAGGATTTTTAAAGATTCAAGTTTGTTTTAGACAAAAAGAAACACACGATATATTAATAAGGTAGAGTTTGAGTACATCAATGCCCCTTGGGCAAAATAATACAGAACTCTAAGATAAAAAAAGTAGTGTGCATCCTCTTTGGTGCAATGTAGGCATTTAGAGTCTGCTCCTCATGAAGTAGCCTAGTGAGTTCCAAAACCTTCTTCTCGCTTGCATAGAATTGGGATTCGAAAGTATCTTGATCTTCTTTGAGCTGTATCCAATCCCTTTGTAGGTCTTCAAGAGATGTGGGCATGTCAGGATGTAGGATAGTGTATGGAACTTCTCCTTCCTTAACAGGCTCAACGATCACCGGGAGAATGGAAGGATAAGGCATCCTAAGACTTTGAGCGCGGGTTCGTACCCACTTGAGGTAAGGCTCAAGAGGGATGGAATTAGTGTGTCCCAAAGTCTTGCTATCCACCTTTTTTAGCATCCTCCATGCTCGGATGAATCTCTGGAGAAGACCTTGATCGTCGTTGTCGTAGTCGAATAATAAGCCTTGAATCAACATCTCGTGCAAGCCATCCCTCCGGGCATAACCAAATTGTCTTAGAGATAAGCATGGGTTGTAGGTGATGCCTCCCCTAATGCCAAGTAGAGGGACATTAGGGAATTCCCCACAACGGTCAACAATGATAACATTCTCTTTGGATCGGGAGCACCAATGAATGTCTGAATGTTTGAGCGTCATTAACCTTTGTGACCACCTCAAACCTTGCTCATTCCTTAAGACTGATTGGGGAAGATGAGAAATAAACCATCTTTCCAAAAGAGGGGTGCAACACATAAGGACACCTCTTTTCCTCATTGTACGAGTGTGAAAAGAGTGTAGGATATCTCCAAGCAATGTAGGCACCGGATTGCGTGACATGAAGATTTTGACGGCGCTCACATCTATGAGTTGGTCAAGATTGGGGAACAAGATCATCCCATAGATAAGAAGAGCCACAATTTCCTCAAAGGCTTGCAAGTCTAAGGAATTCCAACAGATTTGGTCTTTCTCCAACATAAACTTTGCTAAGAAGCCTTTGACACCACTCCTAGTTTCCCAATGAGTTGTGACATCAAATGAGTGTAAGTGCAGAGCTTGAGCAATCTCTTCTAGCTTTGGGTCTCTTTCCGTACCGTTGAAAGGTAGTTGATTGAGAATGGGGATCCTCAAGAGTTGAGAGAATTCTTCCAAAGTAGGCACAAGCTGGTAGTCGGGAAATGTGAAGCAATGGTGCAAAGGATCAAAGAACTGGAAGAGCACCTTCATCATATCCTCATCCGTGTTGGAGGTGACCAAGTTGAGTAGACGACCATGTCTCTCGGTGAAAGGAGATTTTTCAGGGATCCTTGAAGCTAGCTCCTTAAGTTGTGGAGGAATTCTTACAAGGTTGACTTGGATAGTTTTCCTGCGAAGTGAATCCATATCCTACAAAACAAGAACAAAGATGAATCTCCAAAATCCTTGAAATGGTTAGTGGATGCATATGATGTTCATGATGTCCATGATGTTATGTACAAGTATGCATATACAAGCAAAACAACCAAGTTCTTAGTTTAGGCTTGCATGGGGTTTTATAGGTAAGTACCCTCTTGAAGTTTAGTTGGCTTAAACCTGTCCTAGTAATAGTAATCGGGTTCTAAGGAGTTCAATATCACCGGATTGTTTCCTTGGTCATTGTTTCAGCTCAAGCCTCTTTAATGGCGACCGAAATATTCCAAGAAACCAACCCTCAATGAGTGTAGTATCGAGTATCTACCAACTTCGGACTGCACCAAAGTCGGTCATCTCACTACATCCTAAAGGCCAAGTTGGTCAAATAAAGGGTTCTAGAAGTTCATTAGTGCTTCATGACATCACTCAGCGGCCCCTTATTCTCTTTGATTGACTCAAAGGCTACCGGTACCCACAAATATGTCACACTAACATAGTTATTGCTTAAACCATGTCGGTATACCCCACACAGTTTCCATAATGTATTGCTATTTACCTATAATGTTTCCCAAATCCGGGTGGAGGATTCAAACCCAAACAAAGAACCATAATATAAAGCAAACAAGTCAAACAATGAAAGAAAATAAATATGATCTAGCCCTAAGGTAACCCCACTTTTATTAAATAATCCCCAGCAGAGTCGCCAATTCTGTGGTACGGTGGGAGAACTGACTTTGAGGTTTTGCGTTTGTGTTCGCAAATGTTGCGGTTAGCAAGAGTCGCCACCGACTTTTCTTTTATCCAATAAGGAAAGGTGAAAAAGCTCAGGAAAGACCTTTCGAGATGTTTTCTTGAGTTCGGGGGGTAGATTATGAAAAGGGAAGGTATTAGCACCCTTTTCATCCATGGTTTTCCACGGGCTTTTAGTTACTTGCTAGATCACTTGTTTTTGTTTTGAAATGGTGCTTTGTGTGGTTTTTGAAAATATTTTGTAAAAGTGGCCATTTGTTTAGGCAATCTTTGTAATGATTCTCATTCGTAAGAATGTATACAAAGATGTTTGTCTTTTTGAAAATGTTTTCAAGTTTGTAAAATGTTTGGAAATGTGTGTGTTTGTCTTGAAAATAGCAAGGATAGTTGTTTGGAAATAGAGCAAGTAACTAGAAGTAATCTACCTACTCAAACGTCTTTCTTGTTCATTTTATATTCCTTTGACATTGTTGTCTTACCATTGATTTGGTAAGCAACCCTATCTTTGGATGTGAAAGGGACGGGCGTGGGTTATCGTATAACCATGATAGCAATGTTGTGAGATGACTTAGCATTTTTATTTAGGGACTAAGATCATTTGGAAAGGCAACTTTGATAGCGCCATCGAGGGACTATGATCTTGTATTTTTGATTTGTTTGTGCTAAGACATCCCACATGCATAACATGGCCATTTTTGTAAGGCAACATGTGAAATTACCCTAAGGGTGTAAGTGTGCAAATGTGTTTTATTTACATGCTTGTTTATCTTGAATTAGGGTTTTCTATTTGATTGATTTTTATCTTGCCATACACATCCTAATTACTAGCATTTACATTTGAAAACGATAAATTGCGGAAATGTAAAGTCCTATGCTATTACAATATTTAGGGGGTGGGGGTACAAATTTATGAATGGGGATTGAAAATGAAAATAAAGCCCTAAATTACTATTACAACCATATTGAAATACATAAAAGAAAATATTAAATGAACTTGTTTTGTTTTAAGAAAATATTTTTTGTCTTTTGTTTTAAGAAATCAAAAATAAAGTGTAAAGAAATATTTTTGATGTTTGCTGATTAATGAAATGGAGAGTGACAGCGAAAAAAATAAAAAGAAGAAAATAACAAGGGGAAGAAAAAAGAGAATCATTGTGTTGCTAAAAAAAAAGAAGTCAGGGGTTCTGACCCTGGCGTACTGCAGAACAGAAACCTGTTAGTGAAAATGTATAAGGTCTGAGGTTCTGACCCTAGCACGTTGCAAAATAGAAACCTGTTAGTGAAAATGTATGAGGTCAGATGTTCTGACCCTGCTGGGAACACAGTAATTTTCATAAGTTCTGATATTACTGATAACAAAACAGGCTTCAGAAGCGCTGGTGCCAATGATAGAACTTGGTCTCTCTATGCTAGTTAGAACATCTGCAATTTGGTTATTTTTCCACAAAACAGAATACATGCCTAGGACAGTTACAGCAGGTGTCATAATGCTTCAGAAATAAGAAATATCAGAACCATAAATCAGAGGCAAGTATGCCTTTGCTAATCCTAACTCTGATTTTTAGTTTCTTCAAGAAAGTTCTGAATAGATTCATTCTCTATTTAAGCATACAGATGCGTGAAAATCTCAGAATATGCACAACATCAGAAACATGATATCTACATTGTGTTTTTGAGCATGCAAATCTGGTGATGCTTAAGCAATATGGTGAGAGTCAGTAGATGCTTACCTTGCAGCTGGAAGAAGTTCTGTGAACCGGAGTTAGCCTCAACTCTGATGACGTTCTGAACAACTTCTTTGTGTACTCAGTAAGCTGACAGTCTCCAACTTCTGGGGATGGAAAGGGGATGATGTTATGACTTCTTTGAATGGATGGATGGAGAGTATGTAGTAGTATGAATACAGGAGTTATGGCAATTTCCAACGTGTGGGTCAGAAACTGTATGGGTGGTTTTTTAGTCAAGAAATATTTTGAGAAAAAGTGGAGCTTGAAAGTAGGGGATCCAAAGTTAATGGGTTTTTGTGTGTTGTGTTTAAAGTTTTTGAAACTCTAGGAATTTTGGCAGAGATTCAAGGTTTTTTTTCTTTGCTCAAACTTTTGACCTCTTTTCAGCAATTTTTTTGGACCTCTTCTCAGTGACCAATGGTGTTCTATTTATAGGAAAATTTTTGTGGGTTTTAAAAATGTCAAGTGGCCCCAACATCATGCACTAGATGCTGACTTGCTCTTGAAGAAAGTTCAAAAAAGTTGTGATAGTTGACAGTTTTTAGCCTAGGCTGGATTAGTAAGCAGGGATTAAGGAAAAGTGACACCCATAAGTGAAAAGTAGCGCATGGACCCATACCTAAATCTGTACAAAGGTATTTCCATGCTACACGTGGAGAGACCCTTTAGACAAAGACTCAAAAGTGGTTGTGAGCATTAATGAGCATTAAATGATGATGAGATTTATCAAAATCAGAAATCCTGTAATGTGAGATTTTGCATCATTGCTTAACTCTGGGTCAGAAGTTCCCTTTCAGCATAGTCTAGAACAAAGTACCCAAGTTCTGATCTTGGTATCCCGTTGCCTTAGCAAGTTCTGCGGGATCCTTAGGCTTTCCAGCATGTTCTGAAAGAGCATTCAGATTTTTTATCATGTTTTATAATCTTCTGTTTTTAACCTGACAAACTCTGACTGAGCTTGCGTAGATGCTGAAGAGCCACATTCTGACCAAAGGTTATGTGCTGAGCTAAGTTTGCAACTTCTGACTGCTCCTTCCTGGAGGTTGGTTCAGAAGTTCTGAAGTGTCATTTTTTTCTTAAATACTTAGAAAGATCCCAAGTATTTAGAAATTTGGCTTTTCCATAGTAAATTTGAGTTTTGGACTTTAGATGGAACAAACTTCCTGTTTCAACATGTTTTGATGAAATATGATTTTTTTTTAGATTTGATTTTGATCAAGATGTCAAAGCTTGGGATTGGATGGAAGTAAACCTGAGGATCCAGGGTGATTTCTTGAGAAAAATGAGAGGGAAAATTTTGGGGTACAACAGGCCCCATCGTTGTCTATTGTCAAATGCCCTCGTCCATTTCTCCACTGGAATATTATCAACCTGCATCCAGATTTGACAAGAACCATCAATAGCTATTTTGTAATACATAATATATGAGTGTAATCGATTTGGTTTGGACCGGTTTTTGGTATAAAAAATTGTTCAAACCAATGATATCTCCACCGACTTGGTTTGGTTTGGTTTGGTGTTTAGTGTTCTTTAAAAATGAAACCAAATCAAACTAACTAGTTTGGTTCAGTTTTATTTGGTTGATCGATTAACAACATTTTTTTAAACATTATATTCATCTGTGTATTATTTGCTATCATATTTTATGCTATTATTTTTTCAAACAATATATTTCATATAATATATTTCATGTTGTACTTTTCAAACAACTTACAAGTTGTTCTCAATCCATATGAAGCACTGCCATAATTTTCATACGTCATGAAATATGTTCACTATCGAAAACAAAAGTTGGTACTTGATGTGATAAGGTTGGGAAGAGATTTGAAATCTTAATAAATAAAATACAAAAATAAAAATAAAATGTTTTAATACACATAAATTAACATGTTTCACACCTTAAACATACATCAAAACTATTTTGTAACAATACTAGAAGGAAATTCGTTGAAGAAGAAACATAAAAGGTAATAAAAAGATGGAAAAAAATGAAGAAAACTTGAACACAAATAAGGTAACCATAACCTATAAGAATGATGGTGGCGAGAGAAACAGTAGTGGCGAACAACCAGAGTAGCAGTTTGGTGAGATCAAGTTTTTATGGCTTATGGTTTCTATTTTTTATGATTGGTGTTTGGTTTTGGCTACATAATTTGTTCAAAGAAAGGAAGTGTAAAAAAAGATGGAAAAGTGTTGGACCGATACAAAATTTGAGTTTAATAATGAGCTGAATAAAATATTAAGTAGGTATTTATAGTCATCGGTTCGGTTCATCAGTTCTTAAAAACTAAAACCGAGAACCAAACTAAACCACCTTGGTTTTAATTGATTTGGTTCGGTTTTTAAACCAAACAAAAAACAATTGTTTTTTTGGTTTAATTTGGTTTGAATTGTTAGTTTAATTAATTTTTTCTGATCCGCTTACACCCCTAACAAAATATGTCCAAAAGTAAAAAAAGTATCATGCAAAGCTTTGTGATCAATTGTCTTATCCAAATTCTGCACCACCAATATTATACCATATTAAAAAAATAATAAAGTAGAATTCTATATAAATAAAAGACAAAAACAAACACTGTAGTTGAAAAAGAGTGTGGGCGGCGTCGATGTCGGTGTCCAAAACTCACATCGACACTTGTGATTAAGTTTCATTTTTAAATTATTATCACGTTCTAGAGTCGGTATCGTGTTTCTGATATCAGTGCTTCATGACAACAAACACTACATTTCCAAACTTCTCATATAAACCAAGTATATGCATAATGTATTCTAGATAATATATTCTGGGATTTATTCTATTAACTCAACTACTAAAAATATAAATTCAAAAATAAGAAAAATTCTAGATTCTAAAAATCAACAAGCACCTCACATAGGTTTAAACCTTAAGCTTCCTTCTAACCTTCTCTAAGCTATACAAATTTTTGCTGCCTTTCCTTTACCTGAAAATCAAAAGAAGAAGTGAGGTTACTATTGGATATGAGATTTTGATTGCGATGAAATGTTAGGGTTTACAATAATTCCTAAGGGTTTTGTGAGAAATAGGTTAGAATCATAAACAAAACCAAAATTGTGTTTTTGAAAAGGAGAAGGGTGTGACCGAAGATTGAGGGATAAGGAGAAGGTGCATCGACTCTAGGATTTTGTAGGAAGAAATCAAGAAAAACATATGTTATGTGTTTTTGAAAAGGAGAAGGGTGAGGTCGAAGATGGATAGATAAATGAGAAGGTGCGACGACTCTGAAACTTTGAAGGGAGAAAGCGATTAACATGTATTCTATGTTTCAAGCGTTTTTCCATGAGAGAGTTGAAGTGAGACAAGGGTTTCATGCCCTCATAGAGAAGGAGACCTGTTCTAGTCTTTTTCGAAAGCCCAATCCATTTGACATATCCCCAGAAGAGATTAACTCCCACAAATACTTATGGTATTTCCAACGGGTTCCCACTAATTTGTAGTGGTTGGTATTATAATTGTCATTCCTGAAGAATAACACCTCACTTTGGTCAGATGGATTCTGTAGTTCTGAAGCCTGGTGCAGATAACTGAACTCAGTCATTTCTTACCTTTTTGTAAGTTACCTATGCCTTTTGTAACGAACATGTGAGTTCTCATACTCAACTTTTCATTGTGAAGCTCTTCACTGCCCTTTTACGTGTGGATCTGCCTCTCATATCTTCTTAGCCATTAGTACACTACAACATTTTGACTCTATGGCAATGCCTAATTTCTTGTAGGTAAAACAACCGTTCTAATATATTCTAATAGAGAACAAATTTTATATTTTGTTGCCGTACTGCCTATATTTTTTGCAAATATTATGTAACGTGTTAAAACCGTTCTTGTAGATTACAAAGAAAACGACTTTTATTAACAATGAATTAAAACCGTCTCATATAATTTTTAATTATTGGAGACCGTACTCTTATGTTTGATTAAAAAAAACACATGGATGGAATCAAACCGCCTACCTCATCCTAACAAAATCTGAGCGCTAAAACTTGAAAATGTTGAGACCAAATATGAGCGCTAAATCATTTCTGAAATCAGAGTGCTAAAAGTGGAAATGAAATTCTTCCCACCCAAATTTATCAAAACTTTCATCTTACCATTTTCAGAAGTTGTGAATGATTCTTCTCTCAAGTCAAATCATCATATCCCAAGACAAAACAAGTTGAAGCAGCATGAGACTCATTGCGTGCGACATATACTACTGTAGTGGAAAAGCAGTCAGAGTCAAAACCACAACCTGATTCAACGATTTAGATCCTTCAGCTTTCCAATCTTCATTTCAGTGTTCATCACCCAAATAGAGCCTAAGACTTCACCAACCTTGTCGAACCCGCTCTTTCCATCATCAACCCCTCCCTCCTCCTCGTCACCCGTAACCTCACATGTATCATTCATCACTTTTCACTATAGAATTCTACAATTTGATGGACTGAATTGGTGATTCAATATTGTGAGCATTTTAGTATTTGAATCTTATGGTATGCAATATATATAATGACTTATTGAAGAAGTTTTTTTGAATTACTTGCATGATTCCACAAACTTCCCCTTCATGTAATGACTTATTGAAGTACCTCTGATGGCATTTTGAAGAATTGGTCAGAAGTATGATGTTTGTTGTTAAAACAGTTTACAACATATGCATTAGTCCTCTTTGGAGCAAAACTATTTTTGTCTTCATTATTTTTCCTATTTAACATTTTGTTTGTGCCATGGAAACTATGTAGCTAATGCCATCTACGTGAAGCCATTTTGACATTCACATGAATGCTGTTGGAAATGTAGTCTAGTCTATCATCTGATGTTGGGCTGATAAAGCCAAAAACTCAATAAGTTCTTGCTCCTGCTTTCATTCCAACTGCAGTGCTCGAAATTTCCGGTTGGAAGCTCTTGAATGTTAAATTGTAATTCATAGTGTTGAAAAGATTAGATTTGTTTTAGATTTGAATAGATTTGATTTAAGTCTAGAATAGATTAGATTTGATTTAGTAACAAAATAGATATTTTGGGATTTGGGTGCAAGCTCGGTTATAAATAGAGGGAGTAACCCCTATTTTTCCTAAGCAAGTCAAACAAGTCATTCACAGTATTTTGCAGTTGCAAAGTGAATAAGAAAGTTTTCACAGTTTTTGAGCAAAGAGAAACTCTATAGAAATTATTTGTCTTGTCTTCTTTCTTTGTTTGTCTCATAATTAAATTGTCATTATGGTAGAAGTTCATCATAGACTTTGGTGAGTTTCCAACATCTGGTATCAAGAGCTTTGTTTCGATTTGAGGGAAGTGTCAATCAAGAACGATTGAAGAATTTACGATGGCAAATTATATCCAGCAACTCTACCAATTCTAAAAGTAGACAACTATGAGAATTGGTGTAAACAGATGAAAGTCTTATTCAGATGTCAAGGTCTTTGGGACCTTGTAAAAGATGGAGTCGAAGTGCTTGAAGAAAACGCTTCAGAAGAAGAAAAGAAGAAACACATAGAAATTGAGAAGCTGAGTTATAAAGCGCTCTTTATAATTCATCAATGTCTGAGTCCAGAAAACTTTGAAAAAGTGAGTGATTCAGAATCTGCAAAAGAAGCTTGGGAAGTTCTTGAGAAGTCGTTTGGAGGTGCGGAAAAGGTAAAAGAAGTGAGGTTACAAACTAACAAGAGAACCTACGAATTGCTTCAGATGGAAGATAGTGAGAGCATATCTGATTTCTTCACTAGAGTTACAAAACTATTGAATCAAATCAAAGCATGTGGAGAAACATTAACAACAAGAGCTGTTGTTTTGAAGATCTTGAGATCTTTAGCTCCTAAGTTCGACCACATAGTGGTGGCGATAGAAGAAGGGAAAGACTCGTCGAAAGTGACAAAGGAAGAACTTCAAGGGACGCTTGAATTTCACGAATAAAGAATGATCGAAAGAGCTGCATACAAATCGAAGAGTGATGTGGCCTTGCAGGCACATTCAGCAAAAGAGACCAAAGACAAAGGAAAGTGTTTCGACAGAGGTAGAGGTGGCTACAACAAATCGAATGGTAGAGGAAACCAGATCGAAGGAAACATGTCAAATCAAAGAAAACCATGCCAAGGCAACCAAAGAGGTGGTGTTGCAAATAGAGGAAGAGGTGGTGGTCGAAAACCTGATAAGAGTCACATTTAACGTTACAATTATCAGAAGTATGGTCACTATTCGAGTGATTGTCCAAAAAAATGAAAGGATCAAGAAATTGATGCAAAGCTTGCAAAACATGAAGAAGAAGAGATGATGTTGATGGTCACAACAAAAGATGAATATAGATTCAAGGACCAATGGTACTTGGATTCAGGATGATTATCATATATGTCTAGAAGGAAAGACTGGTTTGTCAAGATAAAACCCTCAATGAAAAATATGGTAAAATTTGCAAATGACAATACCCTAGTAGGTGAAGGTATTGGTGATGTTATGATTATGAGGAAAGATGGTAAAAGGTCAGTAATCTCCAATGTGTTGTACATACTAGGCATGAAGAGCAATTTGCTCAGTATAGGGCAGTTGGTCGAAAATACTTATAAAGTGTCAATCGAAGATAAGATGATGAGAGTCGTTAATGCAAATGGGAGATTAATCTTGAAGGCTCATATATCTCAGAATCGAACCTTCAAGATTGAACTAAATGTGATGGAGCACAAGTGTCTTTCGACCACAACTAGCAGAGATGAATGGATATGGCATTATAGACTAGGCCATCTCAACTTCAGAGACATCATAGATTTGAAGAGAAGAAATATGGTTTCAGGATTTCCAGAAATCGACATTCCAAACGAGGTATGTGAGGAATGTGTGCAGGCGAAGAAACACAAGAATAACTTCAGCAAGGATGCAGGAAGATGGTCGAAGGCTAGTCTTGAAGTCATATACTTTGATGTATGTGGACCAATCTAGGTGGATTCGATGGGAGGTAACAAATACTTTGTTACATTCATATATGATTTCAGTAGAAAGCTGTGGACTTATCTGATCAAGAAGAAAAGTGAAGTGATCGAAGTATTTGCCAAGTTTAAGTCTATGGTCGAAAGACAAAGTGTTCGAAAACTCAAAGTTTTGAGAACTGATGATGGTGGAGAATATGTGTAGAGAGACTTCGAAATGATATGTGAAAAGGAATGGATTGTGCATGAGGTGGTGCCACCCTATACTCCACAATAAAATGGAATTGCAGAAAGGAAAAATTGAACCATCATGAATATGGTGAGAAGTATGTTGAAAGGCAATAATTTACCTAAAGAGTTTTGGGGTGAAGCTGGTTCCACTGCAACATACATTTTGAACAGATGTCCTACAAAGAAGCTAGAAGGAATTACTCCAGAAGAATGTTGGTCTGGTGTGAATCCTAGCTTGAGTCATCTGAAGGTATTTGGATCTATATTAAAGCAGTAAATTGCGGAAATTAAAATCCTAAGCTATTACATCATTAGGGGAGTAGGGGTATGTTGTACCCCAAAATTTGCCCTCGTATTTTTCCACAAGAAATCACAGCCTTGGGCGTTTCCTGATTTTTTTTCCAGATTGGCGTAAGAATCAGTCAAACAGATTTTTCTCATCAGTCATACAAAATTAGGGTTTTCATTGATTTTTAAGCAATTCAGGCAGATTTCTAGGGTTTGGTTGAGTTGGCTCAGGTTTTGATCAGGCAGGCGTTTCTCTAGCATGTAATCAAGAACTAGGGTTTGTGCGCACAGAAAGAATTAATTTTACAGTTCTTTTCAGTTTACTCTGAGATTTGGATTGAGGCATTTGAATCAAGAACTTACAGTGTTTTGTTTAATCAGTAAAGGCTAAGGCATTTGATTGGAGATGAGATGAGATGAAAGTTGAGGTACTTAAATTGAGAATCTACAGTGTTTGATTTGATCAGTAAAAAGATAAATATCTGGATATTGGTTTGATTAACTGTGCATTGGATATTTGAAGCGCCAGGTTTATTATTGATTCAATGACAAGGCCACAATGTTTATTAATTATTTTTCTAAGTCAGAATAATTGGATACTTCCGGTTATTTTAATTTAAGAAATTCAAAATAATTAAATGAACATTGAGTTGAAAGAAGAATTAACTGATAAAAAGGATGTTTATTCACTTTGAATTGTTTGTTACAGATATTATTTAAATACTGTTAAATTTATTTACAGTTATTTAATAATATTATTACAAATAATTGAAATGGAAATAAAACTATCCTAAGAAAATTCCTAAGTCTTCATCTTCTACTGCTCCTCCTCTTTTGCTCCATTTGATGTTTATCTGCAAAACAAAGAAAAGAAAGAAGAAGTCAAAAGCAGATAAAATTAAAAAAGACAGACAGATAAGAAATTGGGTTCATCATTAAAGGCAGCTGGCCGGAATCAGTTCGCCCTCTCTACAAATCACGAGATTTCTCCCGGTTCACAGAGAGGGATAAATAATGCTTGCAATGAAATATGAAATGCACAAATTTTAATATTGCACAATTTCAAAAATGGTCAAAAAGCTGCATAGTTCATAAAATGCCAAACAAAGTCCAAATACAAACTGAACTGAATTGCCTAACTGAAATTCACAATTTCAAACTAAACCAAAAAGCTGTCCAAAAAGATATCAAGATATCAAAGTACAAAAGGCTATCAAAATGCTGTCACAAAGAAGCATAAAATCTGGAAGAAGAGATAAAGTATGCAGAGGCAAAGCAACAAGTGCAAGCAATGTAAAATTTCATCATTTTCCAGCAGTTGCCTTTTCAGAACATAGTACACCTAAGCAATATTAAATGCTTTAATTTGTACTAGAGAGAGAAGAGAGAAAGAAGAAGGAGGCTTACAGGGCTCAGGCTTTAGGCAAGAAAATATATAAAACAAAACTGTGATCAACACAGTATAAGAGGCAGATACAACATAAACAAAAGAGAGAACCACACAAAACTGTCAAAAAAAAAAGAAACAGAACTGCCCAACCAGAAAAGCTCTCAACCTTTTCAAAAACCTGCATTAACCTTCCAAGTCCATCAAACCTTAAGCATTCAAACATACACGCCTAAGGCCTCCAAACCTGTAACCTCAACCAAAACACCAAAAGCCAAACCTGCATAAGCCTTTGCCTCTAAACAGCATAAACCTAAAACCTGTAAACTGTCAAGCTGCCTCAAAACCTCAAATGGCCTGAAACATTCAAAACCTCAGCCTGCATAAACCAGAAGCATAGAAACCTCTACACAAACTGACTTCAGACTAAGAATCTGCAATATAGAAACCTCAAAAGCCATAGCCTAAATCAGAAAAAGCCTAAGACCTGTTTTGAACTCAGAACATCAAACTCATACCAAGCTTCCAAACCAACACAAGCCCTCAGAAAATTTCATCATTGGGCAAGCACACAAATCAAAGGCCATAACCAACATCAACAAATATCTCAGCATACCCAGTATAACCAAACATATCAAGCAAGCATACAAGGCAAAGAGGCCCTCAGAGGAAGCCTCATCACAGGGCAAGCACATCAAGGCAACAGAAGTGTTCAAAGAGGAAAAGAAGCGAGCATTTCAAAAGCAACAGAAGTGAAGGGCAAATAGAGAAGAAAAGAAGTGACATGAACAAGGTTTTCAAGCTTATCATCATTAAACCCTAGAAGGCAAAAAAATACAGAATACCAGGGTTCCAAGCAAGCTAGCTTCATCATCACCATCCCCTCGCCGTCAAGCCACCAGAAGCGCCTCCAAGTCCTTTGTCCTCCTCCAACGAAGGTAGTATAACTTCTTTTCTTTCCTTTCATACATCTCAACATAAACAAACAACAATATTTCCCAATCAGAAACAATAATAGTACTTAATCAAAGCTTGAAATCAAAAAGAGCTAAGGCATAAAAGAGATTTGTTTTTACCGTTTCTTGGCGCTACTACGCTCATCCATGGAGGAAGGAAGACGGACGATGGCGTTGGTGGCTGGGCAAGGATGTGTTTCATTCAGGAATGCTTGGCTCAAAAGATGAAGAGGACTTAAGCAATGAAGACGAAGCCAAAACGACGCCTCTGTCTCACAAACCCTAGCGCGTTCCAAAATGACACAAAAACAAAAAACCCTTGCAAATGTTTTGTGAGCTATTGGGCTTTTACCTTTCTGAAACGCTTAAGCCCATTGTCAAACAAACAAGCGCACCCCCTTTTTTTCCTTTTTTTTCTGATCATTTATTTGGGCCAGCATAACTCCTTTAGGCCCATTCTATTCTTTTTTAACTAACACCTTTTTTTTCATTTATCACATGACATTTTTACACAACTTATTTTTTGTTAAATAAACCAATTGTTCATATTAAATTTAATTGACAATATTCATCTTTTTTTTTTTATGATATAATTAAATCTTTGTACATAAAATGCTAAAATACATAGGAGCATTAATACATAAAAGATGGAACTTAAAACCTTTTCTTTTCTTTTATTAAAATTTTCTTATTTGTACATAATTAACAAAAAAACAACAAAAGAATTAAATAAACAAAACACTTAATTTTTCATTAAGTTCACATCTCACTTGTAAATAAACCTCATACATTTACACATACACTTACACAGTTACAATACACAAATACGTCGATACATTTACTTTGCTTTAGACATATACATTTGCTTTATTCTTATACATTGCTATACACTACATATTACATTTGCGCAATTCGATTTGGTTGTAATTATTTGGACACTACTCTCCTAAAGTCTCATCCCCATTTGTAAATTTGTACCCCCACTCCCGGATACTTATTTGTAATAGTGTAGACTTTAAATTCCCGCAATTTACCGCTTTCAAATATACCATGGTTAGACCTAGGGTTTGTATGTAAATAAAATCAAACGCTAGATAACCTAATACAAGACAAATACATGAAGTCAATACACAATCACACTTGCACCCCTAGGGTAATCCCGCTTGTTGCCTTCCAAAATGGGCCATGCTTGCACGTTGAGTATCTTTGGCAAAACAATTCAAATGATCATAAGTCCCTCGATGACGCTTTCGAAAGTTGCCTAAACGGAATGATCATAGTCCCTTAAAGAAAATTGCCAAAAGACACTTGGCACCATTGCATTCATGGTCCACACGATGACCCGCGCCTGTCCCGTTAACATCCTAACGCAAAATTGTCCACCAAATACAATGATGGAACAAAATTGTTAAAAGGGTTAAAACATGAGAAAAACCTTTGAGTACAATAGGGGTAGACAACTCTTAGTTACTTGATCCAACTTGCAAAAACACTTGCCTACTTTTCAAACCACACTCCACAAACACTTCCAAAACAAACTTTCAAAAACATTTGAAACATCTTTTCGAAAAGATACACACCTTTGTAAAACACTCAAACATGAGTCATTACAATGGTTGCCTAAGACAAGGCATCTTCTTCAAAAAAACATTTTCAAAACACACACACACACACACCATTTTCAAAGCAAATTGAAAATCAAAGGCAAGTGATCTAAAACCAAGTAACTAAGAGCCCATGGATAACCATGGATGAAAAGGGTGCTAATACCTTCCCTTTTCATAATCTACCCCCCGAACCCACGAAACATCTCAAAAGGTTTTTTCCTGTGCTTTTAACCTTTCCTTAGGATAAAATAAAAAGTCGGTGGCGACTCTTGCTAAACCGAACAAGTGCGAATACAAAACGCAAAACTCAAGTCAGTTCTCCCACCGTATCACAGGGTACAATTTACAAATGGGGATGAAGTAGAAACTTAATTATTACAACCATATCGAATAATAATGAAGACAAATGTAAAAATAGTGTAAAATAATGGAAAAAATGTATTTTGAAGTGTTATGTGTCGACACATGCTGCTATGCATCGACACATAATTTTCCTTGCTACTGTAAAACTAAATCAACTCTGTATGAGTCGATGTTTAATGGGATGTGTCGACTCATGCACCTGTTTGTGTCGACACATACGCGTTTTGTATCGACTCATGCACCTTTCATCCTTCTGTTTTAGGAACTGGATAACAGTACGAGTCGATGCATAAGGTTATGTGTCGACTCATACCCTATTTTTCACTGAATGAGTCGACCCAAGTGGGTATGTGTCGACTCATACTGGATTTTTTGCCTTAAACATTGTTTTATTGTCTGTTTGGGTCAGTTTACAACATATAATTGATAAACATAAACAACAAGCAAATGGTTAGTTCAAAGGGGAAATGATTACTACATTTTTATCTTCAAAAATAAATCCTTAGAGATGTATGAAAAAAATGCAAAGTCAAGATGATTTACCTTGAGACTGCACTTGGTGTTTTAAGTTTGAGTACTTTTCCAGCTGTTGTGATGGCTCTAATGAATCTCCAGGAAGTTGTCTCAAACTGTTGAATCACACTAAACTTAGTTAAGGTGTGCAATACTATTTTTTGTGTTTGGAGGGTAAAGATAATGTCACTACAAAAACTGTTCTTGTGTTTTAACAATCTCTATGTGATAAGGTGTTTGGTTTATGGGAGAGTTATTAAGATGGAATAATGGATTGAGGTTCTGTTTTGAATGAAAGTAGAGCTGGTTTTTTTGAATGAGCCAAGGTTACAAAGAATGCTTTTTTTTTCTGCTCAAAACTCTCTATTCCCTCTCTAAAAGCCAACCCTTTGTTTGTTGTGAAAACAATCTATTTATAGAGGAAGTTTTGTTGGGATTTTGGGAGGGAGACAAATAACAATTTAAACTATTTGGGTATGCTGTCTTCATAGCTTTTTTGATGCAACTCCTATATGCTAATTTGGTGCAAATATGGGGCTGAGATAATGTAGGCTTGGACTGGATTATGAGCAGCATAGCAGGGCTGTTTTGCAGCAATTTTGGAGTGTTGTGGCAGTGATTAGAGATAGCATAGCAGGACTGCTTTTTGAAATGGTTTTAAGCTATTATGTGGGTAGTACAACAGGCTTGAACAACATTGTTTGTAGCATGATACAAAATCTGGTTTGCGGAGCAATTTATGCAGATTGTATCAAAGACAAAGCATTGTGGCAAGGTTTTGAGTCAAAGGAAAAAGTTCAAACAAGACAAAGTTTAGGATTTGTAATCTTGCAAAAATGTCACTTTGTAATAACTTGAATTATTTGTAACATCTTGAATTATTTTGAATTGTAGTGAAGAGATGTCATAAAGCAATGAAATTAACAAGTATAGAAAATACTTAGAAAAATTCCCAAGTCTTGCAAAGTTGGATTTTTTACTCTCTTGATTTTTTATGATCAAATTTCATATTTTGGATGTCTTGATGAAATGTGAATTTTGGGACTCAATCTTGGTCAAAAAGTCAAAGTTTGACTTTTTAGTGTACATATGACTTTTTTCCCACCAGTTTACCAAATTTCGTCTATCAATCCACTGATCTCAGGAGATGAATTGAAATATGCGATTAGGTAAAAATGATGCGCTTGGGTCCTTGAGATCATGCTTCCAACCAATAAGTCAGGTATTACAAAAATTAAAGTTCGGTCATTTCCAGTCAAAACCCTAATTTTTCCCATTTTGCCGCTTTTGATAATTTAAATGACTTTCTTAGAAAATTATGATCCAAGACTTGAAACTTGACAGAAGTAATCCGGAGGGTCCATAATGATCCATGAAAGTCATTTGAAACATTAGAAACCCAACTGCCTTTGGACAAACTCAAACCCTAATTTAAGGCATCAGTGTTGAGGAGATTGTTTGACCTAGTCGATACTTGCGCAAGCTTGAGTCATTGAAGATCCTTGTAGGAAGTATCTTGAGAAGTGAGAGGGAAAATTTTGGGGTACAACAACCACCATTCCGCATCAGCAACAACGGAGTCAACGTAATAGAAGAAGCTGACAGTGATTATGACCTTGACAGCTGGATATTTCCTACTGTTGGAAATGGGCTCAACAACAGGAAGGCCAAGGACGTTATCTTTATCTCCTTTAGTCAGGAGTAATAGCTACATTTCTATTTTATTGCATTCAAGTTTTGGCTTTGTAATATTTGAACAATGACTTTAAGCCTTGTGCCTTACCCGGAGCGCAACTGTTCGTTTGTTAAGGGTTGTCGTTTCATAAACATATTTTCATTTAATAGAAGCATTGGAAGTTTTGCATTCAAATTGTGTGCTCTCTTTCTTTCTTTTCCCTTTTATCACTTTCAAATAGCTATGTGTTCTTACACACACCCGCACAATACATTACAGATCCACATCCACTCTGGATCCCGTTGATAACGACTCTGCTATTGCCACTTATGACTTTGAAAATCCGATCTACCAAGCCAAGGAAAAAGGTTAGGAAGATTGTGACAAACCAGGAGAACTTGCCAGACTGTTAGTGCAAGAAGAGAAATCTATTCAACCACATGGAGAGCCGGTTGAATTGGTAAACTTGGGTTCTAAAACAGATAGGAAAGAATTCAATAGGCGCCAACTTTGAGGATAGTGTCAAGAACAGGTTAATACAGATGTTACATGAATATGTTGAGATATTTTCTTGGTCATATGAAGACATGCCAGGGCTTGATACCGATATTATGGTTCACCGTCTGTTGATGAAAGAGGGTTGTGCTCCGATAAAACAAAAGGTTCGTCGTACGCGTCCCTAGATTTTAGAGAAGGTCAAGGCTGAGGTTATGAAACAATTCAATGCAGGGTTATTAGCAGTGACATCCTATCCTCAATGGGTTGCAAATGTGGTTCTGGTACCAAAGAAAGACGGAAAGGTATATATGTGTGTAGACTATAGGGATCTGAATAGGGCGAGCCTTAAGGATGACTTGCTGCTTCCACATATTGATGTTTTGGTCGAAAACACCGCTCAACACAAGGTATTCTCCTCCATGGATGGTTTCTCAGGGTATAATCAGATCAAGATGACACCTGAAGACATGGAAAAGAATACTTTTGTTACACAGTGGGGCACTTTCTGCTATAAGGTTATACCTTTTGGGTTGAAGAATGCCACCATAACATATCGGCGTGCTATGGTAGCTTTTTTCCATGACATGATTCATCACGAGATAGAGGTCTATGTCAACGATATGATAGCCAAATCATAGACTGAAGAAGAGCATATGGACCATCTACATAAGTTGTTTGAGAGGATGAGGAAGTATAAGCTGAGATTGAATCCGAACAAGTACACCTTTGGGGTGAGATCCAATAAACTTCTGGGTTTCACTGACAGTGGTAAAGGAATTGAAGTTGATCCTGCTAAAGTCAAAGCTATTCAAGAAATGAATGCTCCCCATACTGAGAAGGAAGTCAGAGGTTTCTTGGGACGACTAAACTATATTGCCAGATTTATTTCTCATTTGACTGCTACTTGTGAGCCGATATTCAAGTTGCTGAAGAAAGATCAGGTAGTGAAATGGAACGACGATTTCCAAATAACCTTTAGCAAAATCAAAGAATACCTACAAGAACCTCTGATTATGATGCCACCAGCTAAAGGAAGACCTTTAATCATGTACCTAACTGTGTTAGAGAATTCAATGGGGTGTTTACTGAGCCAACATGACGAGTCTGGTCGAAAAGAGCATTCAATATACTACCTTAGCAAAAAGTTTACCGACTGTGAAACGAGATACTCACTGCTCGAGAAAACTTGTTGCGCTTTGGCATGGGCTGCTCGCCGACTAAGACAATATATGATGACCCATACTACCTTGTTGATCTCTAAAATGGACCCCATAAAATAAATATTCGAGAAGCCAGCACTCTCCGGAAGAATATCCACATGGAAAATGGTCTTGATGGAATACGACATTCAGTACACCATTCAGAAAGAAATCAAAGGAAGTGTACTTGCAGATCATTTGGCTCATCAAGCCATAGACGACTATCATTCTATGAACTTTGAATTCTCTGACGAGAACATCATACAAGTTATAGCTTGTGAAGAACCTAGACCGTATGAAGAACCTGAGCCAGGATCCTGTTGGACTATGGTTTTCAATGGAGCTTCTAACGCACTTGGTAACAAAATTGGTGCTGTAATTATCTCTCCTCAGGGTTGCCATACGCTCTTTACTACCAGATTATGCTTCCACTGTACCAATAATACGTCTAAATACAAAGCATGCATCATGGGTATTAAAGCTGCTATTGATCTGAGAATCAAGTTCTTGGGTGTTTATGGAGACTCAGCCCTGGTAATCAGTCAGATTAAGGGAGAATGGGATACTAAGAATCTAAATCTCATTCCTTATAGAGAGCATGTGCTGACCTTAATTCCGTACTTTGGGGAGATCACTTTTTAGCACATCCCAAGAGAAGAGAATCAGTTGGAAGACGCGTTGGCTACCATGTCGTCTATGTTTAAAGTCAGATGGGATAACGAGGCTCCTAGAGTTACCATTGAAAGGCTAGACGAAGCTGCACACTGCTACGAAGTTAACACTGACGAAGTGGAAGAGAAGCCTTGGTTTTATGAAGTGAAAAGATATCTTGAAGCTCAAGAGTATCCTGAAGGGGTATCTATAAATGACAAAAATTCCTACAGAGGTTCTCAACTAATTTCTTCCTGAGTAATAGAATTTTCTACAGGCGCAACCATGATTCGACTCTGCTCTGTTGTGTGAACAAGAAAGAGGTAGAGAAGATTCTGGAAGATATGCACGAAGGTATCTTTGGTACTCATTCCAGTGGACATACTATGGCAAAGAAGATTCTGAGAAGGGGTTATTATTGGTCGACCATGGAAACTGATTGTCACTACCACTCAAGAACTTGTCAAAAGTGACAGATATAAACTGACAAAGTACATGTACCTCCAGTTCTATTAAATGTCTTGACTGCTCCTTAACCATTTGAAATGTGGGGTATTGATATGGTCGGAGAGATTAAGCCTACTGCTTCTAACGAATATCGCTTCATCCTCGTCGCCATTGATTACTTCACAAAGTGGGTTGAAGCAGCCTTGTTTGCATCTGTTACTAAGAATGTGGTTGTCAGGTTCATTAAGCATAACCTTATCTGTCGGTATGGCATCCCCGAAAGGATTATCATAGATAATGGTACTAATATGAACAAAACTATGATCATAGAACTCTGCATGCAGTTCAAGATCAAGCACCACAACTCTTCTTTGTATCAACGGAAGATGAATGGCGCAGTGGAAGCCGCCAATAAGAACATTAAGAAGATTGGGCAAAAGGTGAAGTGATATACAAAGATTGGAACGAGATGTTACCATTTTCTCTTCATGGCTATCACACTTCAGCTTGGACATCAACTAGGGAAACCCCGTTCTCTCTAGTTTACGATATGGAAGCTGTCTTACCTGTCGAAGTTCAGATTCCTTCCTTGAGAATTCTTAAAGATGTAGACTTGGACGAAGACGAATGGATTCATACTAGACTAGATCAGTTGAATTTGATTGACGAGAAGAGGCTTACGGCTATTTGTCATGGTCAGATGTATCAGAAGCGTATGATCAAAGCCTTCAATAAGAAAATCAAGCATCGGGTATATCAGGTTGGTGACTTGGTAATAAAACGCATCATCCTACCGCAAGGAGACCCCAGAGGCAAATGGACTCCTACCTACAAAGGGCCATTTGTAATCAAGAATATAATTTCGGACGATGCTATGATACTTTCCACCATGGATGGTGTAGACCTTCAACACGCTGTTGTAACGGTAGAAATGTTAAGACTAAGCCATTGGATTGACTTGACTCACACAGATCAAATAAAAATCGCCATTGGGCTTTATTGTTTCCAGAGGAATGGGAAAAGAGAGAATAACCCAAAAAGAGGGGGTGAGAATCTAAGTTCGAGGGTTGGTTATGCAAAGGGAAGGTATTAGCATCCTAAACATCTCCGGTACTCCACAGAAACCTCTTTGAAAATTTGTGTATTTTGGCTATAAGTGTTGTTTATAAAAAATAGATTGTGGGGATAAGAAAAGAAATATTTTTTACAATTTTTGCACCCATCGCGGTTGCAAACCTTTAATGCCTAAGTACCAACTTCCGTGCAATAGGGGATCAGGGTACTCGTAGTTCACCTTTAAAAATTTTAAAACACATGTGTGTTGGTTAATTTTAAGAGACAAGACATCATCCTCGTATTCGAGTGGAATAACATACTTACTACCCACGATTATGAGAAAGGAGAATTTGCATCATCTCAAAGTGGAGGATGTGGCTTGGATTTTAAAATCAACAAAGCCTCGCTTAACACCCAAGTGAAAAATATCTCACTTCACTTCATATCGTATAAGTATAGTAGCTAGCATCACTACAAGGATTGGCAAGAGTCTAGTCTTTTGAAAAAAGTTTTAAGGTAAAAAGCCAAAGTGGAAAATGGTTTGAATGAGATTGATTGGCTTTTAGTCTTCTCATAAAAATGTCAAAGTATGATTAAGTTTTTTAAAATTTGATTAAGAAAATATTTTTGAAAATGCATGGACCTAAGTCCAAGTTTATTGAGAAAGCAGTTCAAGTTTGGAAAACAAGAATAGTTTTGAAAAAGAGGGAGAATATTTTTGAAATTAAAGAAGATGGGAGGAGATGAAGGGACTATCCTAAAGCATTAGATAAAAGCTAGGGAAAAGAACCGTCTAACCAACTAGAAGCCAACACTTGACACAATAAGTCAATGTAGAATTCCCATCCTTTAGATTGAAACCAACAAGCAAAGACAATAAACCTCTTAAGAAAACAAAGCTTCAAATGCATTAAGTCTTCACAAAAGTTGGGCAGAGTAATGGTTGTAAACAGATGAATTCCCAATAACAGACAAATCATATAATCAGAATAACCTGCACACAAAGAAAATAAACAACCCAATGTCTTGGGGTAAACCCTAAGAACTCCAGAAAAAATAGCAATAGAAGTCACCAAGGTCTCAAGGTAGGTCAAGGTCTCTAATCCTAAGTCCAAGAAGTCCATAACTCCAAAATGCCAAGGATAGTAACCAAATAGTCCAAGTGACATTAAAGATTTTTATTGTTCAAGTTGGTTATTAAGTATCTTCAAAAATAAAATGAAAAGCTCAAGTGAGCAAAATAAAAATGACATAAAAAATAAATGCTCAAGTGAGCAAAGAAGAAAATAACACGAAATGTAAATGCTAAAATAAATGGTGCATAAAAGTAAAGGCGTAAAGTAAAAGCATAAAAATAAAAGTCAATTGTTAATGAGTTATAAATTAGAGGTTAGTTGAATGACCATCTTGAAACTTGCTTTTTGTCAAGTATTCATTTCAATTTCTCAAGGCAACAACAAATGATCAACGATGTTTAAATGATTCACTTAGTCAGAAATTTATGATGATTCATTAGAGAATTGATAAGACCAAAGCCTACTAACAATGAGCCTCAAGTTTATTGGATCAAAGGTTTCAAATTAAACATAATTGGGCTTGCAAATATAGGTTTGAGCCACGAATGATCATTTCTCAAATCAGGACAAAATTTAGCGCTACGTTAAGCAATCATAAGTGGACTTATATAGAAGTCACGCCTATTTTGAGGCCGGTCAATAGCAATCTATGTGCCATATGTTTGGAGAGACGATATGTAGATCATCCTCTAACAACATGTAATACAATGAGAAAGGGATAAGATGAAGAGGGAGGGGAAATATTTGAATCAAAAAGATTTAATCAAACTATCATTAAAATCATCCATCTATTTTGGTGGAATTATACTCAACACCCAAAATCCAATGATGTTAATGAAGTTTATGATCAACAATCACATAGTCAGAATATATTAAAAATAAATTGTATTTAATGAATAAAAAAAAGAAAAAGAAAAATGATTTTTAAATTGTTTTTTAAAATGAAAATAAAAGGCAAAATAGCAAACTATATTCAAAGTATCAAAGAAAAATTTAAAGAGACCATAGAAAAATAAGAAGTGATCTCAAATATTTTTATAAAATTTTTGGTAATTTTTTAAAACAGAAAAGTATTTTTAAACTAACTAAAATCACTCAAATAAGTGAAAAAAAGATAAAAAATAATAGAAGTCAAAATAAAATTATAGAAAAATTTCAAAAAGTCAAAAAATAAGGAAAATGATTTTTATAAATTTTTTTTAGAATTTAAAAATATCAAAAAGTATTTTTAAATAATTAGAAACAAGTCAAATTAAAGGAAAAATTATAAAAATACCAAATCTGAAAATAAAATCATGAAAAAATAAAAATCAGAACGAAAATATTTAAAAATATTTTTTTGAATTTTTTCATAATTTTGAGTCAGAAATGAATTTTCTATGATTTTTTGAAGTTTGGTGTAAAAAATAGAAAATAAAATAAAGTTTAAAAAAATGTGGACCATTGGATGAGAATCAAAACACGCTAGTAATCAGATCCAAAGGATCAGGCAAGCTGTGCATATCATGGTGAGCTTTGGAAATTGCACCGAATCACCTTTTAATATTTAAAAACAACTAAAATTCTAGCGCGTTGGATGGAGTCTGACTAACAGAAGTAATCAGATCCAAGGGCTCTCAAAGAAAACACACAGGACTGAATTCAAAAAATTACATGTCACACCTTCATTGGTTGAAACACGACACGTAGGTCGTCTTTAACCTCCAGGTGCCCTAGATTGGGGTTCCTCAAACTGTAAAATTAGAGGACCAGACCGGTACCATTAGATTTGTCTCTTCAAGACGGTTCTAATGGTACCATCGTGCCAAATTTATATAAACTGATCAAGGATTAAATTGAGAAAATGCAGAAATAATAACGAGCACAAAATTCTGGAACATCTCACTCAAATCTCAATGAAATTGCAAATTGTAAAAAGCACGAGAATAAAAAAGATGAAGAGAGTATATTAGTCTTTTATTTGGATCAATTTGACCAAGAAATCTACATGAATGAAGTATCAAAAGGTGGCTCTGAAACTGGACTTCTGTAGATTAATATAGGTCACAATTATTGAAGGTAAGAGTATGGTTAGCTTCAGAGAAGTTTAATAAAGCTAACTAAATGGAGATTTTGCTGTTATGGAGTGAGAATGCAAGAAATCATAAATTCAAATTCAGAGTTTGTGTGGGATCTGAACAGGGGTCAATTGGCTATCAAAAGCTTGCTAAAATGAGTGAAATAGAGCCTGTATTTATAGGAGAAGCGAATGGAATCAAGAGGAGGGGTGAATGATGCAATTTCCCTTGAGTTCGTGCACACCTGTGATCATGAAGAAAGTGTGATCACATGTGCATCAAAACTCAATTAAACGGTGTGTTTTATCATCCTAAATGAACCAAACATATTTGCTAATCATGTTTAAGTGAAAAACGCGTGGAAATTTGGTGATTAGAAGCCAAATTATGAATTTTGTAATCTGACTTAAAGTGAAACTTCAATTTCAAGGTACCAACTTTGGATCAATGGTATTCATAGCTCAAATGGGGCTTAAGGCATGGTTCTTGAAGCATTTAAAAGATAAGGTCACAAAGTTTACAATGTGCAAAGAGTGAGATCAATTGGATGCTTGAGCTAAAAGTTGTGATGAGTTAAAGTTGAGAAAAAAATGCTGACTTTTTATACTTAGAAAAATTCTAAGTTTTTCTTCAAAAGTGACCTATAATGTTTTGAGTTCAAACAAGACCTTCCTCCAAAATTGAGCTTTGATCATTGATGCTAGATTGAATTATACTTTCAAAAGATCATTGTGAAACTTGAATCACTCAAAAATACCAAGTATTGAAAAAGTTATGGCCTTGTAAAATTAGTATAAATCCATGAGGTGACCCATAATATTTTGTGTTCTTAGGGCATCTTCCACTCCTTTTCAAGCTTTGCACATAAAAGAAGAGTTATAGTTAACATCCTTAAGATCAATATGGAATAATAATGGGTTCAAGGAGATAAAAATTGACCAAGTTATGATCTTTTGAAGTCACCTAAGGGAGTTTGATGGTCTATTTAGGGGACTTGTAATCTTTCTTCATCATTAGGCATCTTCCACACAAAATTTTATTGAAGCTCTTGAAGTGACTAGTTGATAAACCTTTAAGGAGAAGCATACCTTTGGAATCATCCAAAAATCTCAAAAGATGAACAAGATATATCCCTTAGAAGTTCAAAACCCTAGCTCCTAAAGCACCAAAATGACTTGGAAACTCCTTTCAATTTTGACAATATTTCTTGCACAATTACTTTTTCCATGTGAATAGAAGTTGTTAAGGATGATAATAAGAAACCATATAACCAAAAACCACTTCCAAATGTTAATAATTGAGAGAGTTATGCACTTGTGATCAAGAAATCAAGACTTGTCCAATTAGGTCAAACTTCTTCAATCAACTCTTGCATCTTTTGACTTTCTTTAACAAATTGAGGCATGATGAATCATAGTAGACCTTGTCATGATATTAATTTAAAGCATCTTCAATGATGAAGCTTGAATATCAATGAAGCTTTGTTGAAAAAGGCAACGAAATAAACTCATGAACCTATAAATCAACCTGATGAAATGTGTTGTGCCCTCACCTATAGTATCATCAACTAGAGCAAACATTCATAGCATTTTTTAGTTTAAAAGTTAATCAATACAAAACATATATGATCATAATATGCAAATCAAGGTGCTTGGTGATTCCTAATGAGCAAACCTAAAGATAGGGAGAAGAACCAAAACCCTAGTGTGATCTTATTGTGATTGAGTTGATATGAGATGATAGAGGAATCTTAGGGGAAAAATTGGGGTACAAAAGATGCCTTTATTTAAGTGTCTTCTATCTGGAGATACGAAAATTAAAATCTTCATGTCGACGCAATTGAAGATACTTAAATATATAACAAGCCCTATTTTGGCCCTAAGATGCCATGCAATGCTTATGATTGTCCATCCAAACAAACAGATCCAAAGGTGACATGGGACACCGCTAGGGAAACAAAAAATAAAAATAAAGGATCAAAAGAAAATTCAACCAGGAAAATAAATCAATGGTGAACAGAAGGCTCGACTCTATTGGGGTAAAACCCAAGGAGGAGACAAAGTAACATTAACTCAAATATTGAGGAGAGAAAATAAAGGACAATAGTGATCGACAGATAACTGTAAACTATCCACTCACCGAGAAGATAGCAAAAAAGGTAATGTCGACCCGCTGGGGGAAAGAAATGGTAGGATAATACCAGGAAAAAGCCAATATTAGGGTAGGCAATAAATGATCAACATCAATACTTACGACTCGAAACTAATGAATTTTTTAGAGCAAAATGAATCTCAATGAGGAACTATCTCCCATAATGATGAAACTACCATCCATCGGAGTAACAAAATCTCAACAACGAACTATCTCCCATAATGACGAGACTACCATCCATTGGATCAACAAATATCAACAAAAAACTATCTCCCATAATGATGAGACTATCATCCATTGGAGTAACAAATCTCAACAATGAACTATCTCCCATAATGACGAGACTACCATTCATTGGAGTACAAATCTCAACAATGAACTATCTCCCATAATGACGAGACTACCATTCATAAGAGTAACAAAATCTCAACAACGAACTATCTCCCATAATTACGAGACTACCATTCATCGGAGTACAAATCTCAACAACGAACTATCTCCCATAATGACGAGACTACCATCCATCAGAGTAACAAATCTCAACAACAAACTATCTCCCATAATGACGAGACTACCATCCATTAGAGTAACAAAATCTCAACAACGAACTATCTCCCATAATGACGAGACTACCATCCATTAGAGCAACAAATCTCAACAACAAACTATCTCCCATAATGACGAGACTATCATCCATTGGAGTAACAAATCTCAACAATGAACTATCTCCCATAATGACGAGACTACCATTCATTGGAGTACAAATCTCAACAATGAACTATCTCCCATAATGACGAGACTACCATTCATAAGAGTAACAAAATCTCAACAACGAATTATCTCCCATAATGACGAGACTACCATTCATCGAAGTACAAATCTCAACAACGAACTATCTCCCATAATGACGAGACTACCATCCATCGGAGTAACAAATCTCAACAACGAACTATCTCCCATAATGACGAGACTACCATCCATTAGAGTAACAAATCTCAACAACGAACTATCTCCCATAATGACGAGACTACCATCCATTGGAGTAACAAATCTCAATAACAAACTATCTTCCATAATGACGAGACTACCATTCATCGGAGTACAAATCTCAATAGCGAACTATCTCCCATAATGATGAGACTACCATTCATCAAAGTAACAAAATCTCAATAATGAACTATCTCCTATAATGACGAGACTACCATCCATTGGAGTAACAAATATCAATAACGAACTATCTCCAATAATGGCAAGACTACCATTCATCGGTGTAATAAATGAATCTTCTCTGGGAACTAACAAACTTACTGGGGAAGTACGAGTTTCTAAAATAAAGAGACCGCCATTTGCTGTTAATAATGCTGCTGGTAAATGAATTTTGGCTTCTCTGGGGAAATGCCAACATAGTTCTGCTGAGGAGATAAAGTATCCTTGTGAAAAATAAATGCACATTCTCAAACCTGGGCTCAAATCCTGCATAAAACATAATAATAATGTTGTTGGGAACCACAGATCTAAACCAGAAATAGACCAGAATGAAACAGTCAATCAAGATAGCACCTAATGAGAAATAAACCCAAAAGGGAAACACGGATCTAACCAGATAATGGGCCGAATAGGAAGGATGAAGAATAAATCTTCCATAAGGGGTAACTCAGTGGGGAAATTGAAATGATATACGTTTTCTACTTAAGGTTGGAACTCTATTCGAGAGAGGGTAACATAACCCAACAAAATATTAATGAATGAAAATGAGCAATGAATTGTTAAATTCAGCTATGCATGATGTATGTATGAAGGATGAATGTTATTATGTATATGCTGACAAAATAGATATACATAACTGGGAATAACCAAACAAAACCAGCTTGGGTAAAGTCAACACTCGGCTAAATCACATCCAGGAGGAAAATTTCACAAGAAAGTAAGCACTAACTGAGGAAGCAAATTCCTGTTTCACGGCTTAACTTCACTGGGAAGAAACACAATTAAAAAATAATCAAATCAAAATAGTCGATTATTATAAATACAGGGATATAATATCCTCCTTCAGGCTTCACCAGGGAACATCACACAGACTTCAATGGGGAAAATAAAGCTTCAATGTTTAAACTTCCACTAGGGATTACAATATTGACTTCATTAGGGCAGATGGAAACCATATCATCGTGATATCAACTGGGATATCGTGCTGACTTCATTGGGGAGGACAATACCACATTGTCAAGAGGAGCCAAACATAAATTCTTCAATACCAAGAGCGATGATTACACAAACTTCTCTGTGGAGAAATCATGAAATCACATGGGGATAACAACTTTCAGACATAAACATTAGCTTAGTTTTACTTGGGGATTTAAGAAGTCAAACAATACAGCCAGAAATCAAAATTATGGGGATTTTAAATCAAACCCAACGTTTGGCGAGAGAAAATCCAAAAAGTTTACACTTGTTTCAACACTTCTTATAAAAGATACTGTCGTTGTCTAGTTGCCAAACAAAAACAATAATGCTAATGCTGCAAAAAGGAAATGTTTTACGAATGATTCCACATCATCACACAAAGGGAGGAGGAACTTTAGCCATATGAGTGAAGACCTCACTGGGGAATCTGGGATAGAGGTTTCAAACCATGCAAACCCAAAACCAAAATTATCAACCGGGAGGAAAAACTGAACCAAGACCCGGCTGGGGAAATGGGATCATAAATCCAACACCGCACCATACATCAATTGGTATCATCTCCAACTTTTTGAGAAACAACAAGAAGATCATATGCATATCATCAAAAACAACCTGGGAGAACTTTCCTGGGGAATACCTACTTCTAAAAAAATCAGAGTTCGTCCATCCTAGGAATCACTACTTTTGTTTTTCTTGAATCACAAAATCTAAAGTAAAATGTGATTTGTAAATTATTTTCAAAAACAAATTTATTATTAAATCTCTTTGTTTTGAAAATTACTGTTAATAATAAATGGAGTCTTTATAAGCAGAATAAAATGAGAATTGTAAAGAATTGGATAAAAAGCTCAAAATTTATTAATAGAATGGTAGTCTGCGAATTGAGAGACTCCATAAATGATTACAAAGTTTGGAAAATAGTAATATATTGGAATAGATACATTGAAATACAATGACCACTATTTTCCCTAACAACTCTGAATTCCTGAGCAATGACTTCTGTTGAAGTGTGGTGAGGATCCAAGAAGATTTTTGCTTCAATGATCAAGTCTTGTCTGACGCAGTTACTTGCCAAGAAATCCCTAATTTTCGTCTAGGTTTCCCTTGCGGGTTTTCAACCTAGCGAGAAACTTTATTCTGTATATGTCTCTTACTTTTTCCTAGACCGCCCTTTTGGGTTTTCAGTCTACCGAGACGCTCTTTTTTGCCTAAGCCTCCCTTTCGGGTTTTCAACTTAGCGAGTTATTCTTTTATTTTTTTAGGCGAAGTATTTCTTGATTGCATCAGCATTCATAGGACGTGGGAACTCCTCTCCATCCATAGTTTCAAGAATCAATGCACCTCCAGAGAAGGCTTTATTGACAACATATGGGCCTTCAAAATTGGGAGTCCACTTTCCCCTAGAATCAGCGTTAAAAGACAGGATCTTCCTGAGCACGAGGCTGCCTTCTCTGAATTCAAGAGGCTTGACCTTCTTATCAAAATCTTTATTCATTCTCTTCTAGTATAACTGGCCATGACACAAGGATGTCATTCTCTTTTCTTCAATCAAATTCAATTGGTCAAACCTATTTTAGACCCATTCAGCCTCTGACAATTTGGTTTCTATTATCACGCGTAAAGAGGGAATCTCAACCTCAACAAGGAGTACTGCTTCCATACCATACACAAGAGAGAACGAGGTTGCCCCTGTTGAAGCACGGAAGGATGTATAATATCCATGCAAAGCAAAAGGGAGCATCTCATGCCAATCTTTATAGGTAACAACCATTTTCTGGATGATCTTCTTGATGTTTTTATTAGCAGCTTCAACAACCCCATTCATCTTTAGCCTGTAGGGAGATGAATTATGATGGACAATCTTGAATTCTTCACAAAGTTTTGTCATCGTCTTGTTATTCAAATTCGAGCCATTGTCAGTGATAATCCTGCTTGGCATACCATACCGACATATAAGATTATTCTTGATAAAGCATACTACCACCTGCTTGTTGACATTAGCATAAGAAGCTTCTTCCACCCATTTGGTAAAATAGTCAATTGCCACCAGAATAAAATGGTGTCCGTTTGATGCCTTGGGTTCAATCATTCCAATCATGTCAATACCCCACATAGAGAAAGGCCACGGGGAAGAAATAACATTGAGAAATGTCGGAGGCACATGAATTTTGTCAGCATAAATCTGGCACTTATGGAACTTCTTTGCAAATTTGTAACATTCAGATTCCATTGTCAGCCAATAGTAACTTGCCCTAAGCATCTTCTTTTCCATCGAATGTCCATTGGTATGAGTACCAAAGGAACCTTCATGGATTTCATGCATAAACATGTCTGCTTCGTGTCTATCCATGTCATAATTTCTTTTGTATAGCACATCTTCATTGAGGAAAAAGCTATCTGCCAACCTTCTCAATGTCTTTCTATCTTTATTTGACGCACCATCCAGGTATTCCTGAGTTTGAAGAAAATGTTTGATATCATAATACCAAGGTTTTTCATATGACGTCTCCTCTGTTGCAAACACATGAGCCGGCATACCTAGTTGTTGAACTGTGATACGAGGCACATCGTTCCAAGTATTTACTTGATACATAGAAGCCAAAGTGGCCAAAGCATCTGCCATCTAATTTTCATCTCTGGGAATATGATGGAATTCAACTTTATTAAAGAAGGGTAATAATATTCTAGCATAGTCTTTATAGGTGTAATACGGTGGGAGAACTGACTTGGTGTTTTGCATTTTATCGCAATTGTTGCGGATAACAAGAGTCACCATCGACTTTTCTTTTATCCAATAAAGGAAAGGGTGAAAAGAACAGATAGACCTTTTGAGAATTTTCTTGAGTTCAGGGGTAGGTTATGAAAAGGGAAGGTGTTAGCACCCTTTTCATTAGTAGTTATCTACAGGCTCTTAATTGCTTGATCACTTTGAATTGATTTGTGTTTGTGTAAGTTTGAAAATATTTTGAAAACGCCTAAGTTTGGAAAACTTTGAAATGATTCTCACATTATTGAGAATGTATACAAAGTGTTGGTTTTAAAATATTTGTTGAAAGGAAGTGTTTGGAAAGATGTTTGAAATTGCCAATGTAATGCCATTTTGTAGTGATTCTCGTATCGTTGAGAATGTATACAAAATGCTTGTTTGAAAAGTGTTTTTGAAAGTGTGAGGTGTAAATGGTTTTGTTTGTGAGCAAGCAATTACGATCAATCTACCTACTCGAGAAAAGTCTTTGTTCTTTTCCTCCTCCTTTAGATAGTGCTATTTTACCATTGATTGGTAGAGAGTCTTATCATTGGATGTGAGGGACAGGCGTGGGTCATTGTACTGTCATAGAAGGAAACTTGTAAGATGTTTTAGCAATTATCATAAGGGACTAAGATCATTTACCAAAGGAAACATTGAAGGGTCATCGAGAGACTATGATCTTTTAATTGAGGGTCTTTTGCTAAAACATCTCACGTTCGAGGGACATGATTGTTTTTATCCGAGGCAACAAGTGTGGGTTACCCTAGAGGTGTAAGTGTGCAAGGTGTTTAATTTCAAGTATTTATCTTTGAATTAGGTTTTCGCTAAGTTTGATTTTAAATCTTGTCATGCAAACCCTAATTACTAGTACTAGTAAGGAAAGCGATAAATTGCAGAATTTAAATGTCCTACGCTTTTACAACGCTTTGGGAATGGGGGGTACAATTTGTGAATAGGGGGAAGAAACAAATAAAGCCCTAATTACTATTACAAACCATTGGATATGAATTAAAATAATTATACACAAAAATATAAAGATGAAGAAGAAAAGAAAATAATTTTTAGGGTTTTTGATGGAGAAAAAGGTTTTAGTAATTAACCTAATTAAACTAATTAAATTTATTTACAAAAAAAATTAATTAATTATTTAACAAAACTTAAAATCTAATTTAATTTAATTTTAAGAAGAAAATAAACCTAAGTCTAATAATTTGTTTAGAAAATAGTTTGAATATTGGTATTAATTTAGAAAATGTTTTTACAATGTAAAATAAAATAATAGAATTTAATTTAATAAAAAATAAAATAAAATAAAATACTTAAATTAAATTATTTTAAGAAAAATATATGTTTTGTGTTTTTAGTTTTAATAAAATAAATAGGTAAA
The DNA here is from genome assembly GCA_948472305.1 of Vicia faba. Classification (NCBI taxonomy): domain Eukaryota; kingdom Viridiplantae; phylum Streptophyta; class Magnoliopsida; order Fabales; family Fabaceae; genus Vicia; species Vicia faba. The sequence continues at coordinate 1,693,864,937 of OX451737.1, read as the reverse complement.
TAAAAAAGAATGAAAATATAAAATAAATGGGTTTGGTGTTTAAAAGTAAAAAGGGTGGTAAAAAATAGTAAACAGGATTAGGCCTAATATGTATTTGTTTGAAATCAGAAAATAGAAATAAAAAAAGTGTGCATGGCCCTCGCTTGGTATAGTAGTTAGGGGGTATGAGATCAAAAAATAAAAAGGCCCAAGTGAAGAGTCCAAGCGCATGTGTGGACCTCATGTTGCTGGCTTATTGGAGTGTACCATGGGTTGCACGTATGGTGTGTTGGATCTGCTTTCCTGGAAGATGGATGGTATGAATGAGAGGTGTATCATGCGCGTCCTTAGGTTACTTTCACCTGATTAGCATGAAACAAACATGAAAATAATGAAATGTCCCACGCCTAGCTCGAACCCATGACCAAGCGTAGGAATGCCTTATACGTACGCGTTTTGCCACTGGGGTGGCTCTTACATCCGGTAGTAAAACAACTTCAACTAAATATAAAATAAACTCATTTCTGAGTTTTGAAATTCATCTTCTTCCTCCTTTATGCGCAGAACAAATACCATCATTTTTTATTTTTGGCACTTCCTTATTTCTAAACCATTTGCAAAAGTATAAACATGAAACTTGCTCCATTTTTCAATACGAATTCAAACATGTAAATAACTTAAACTATAAATCAAAGATGAACATTAATTTTCGTTGGTACCAAATAAAACCTAATTTTTTTAGAAAGTTCAAACTCAAAATTCGCATCACTCAGGTAACATAAATGAAAACTAAGGGTATGGTTAGCTTCAGGGCTATGATGTCTATATTTTTTATGCATAAAGTAACTATTAATGATGCTTGTAGAGAGAGAGAGAGTTGAAAGATGATAAAACTTACCTCAAAACTGGAAATCGTGTATGGAGTTTGAGCATTTCTGAAGGTGTGGTGATGATCTGAATAACTTCACTGGACTCCGAGGAAGCTAATGCAACTCTTACTTTATGGTGAAAGTGGTTGAATCGTGCTGGAGAAGTCAATGTGCAGAGCTCTGTTTTTGAGTTTGGAAGATGAGGAAGATGATGTTACAATTGTGAAACATGGGTGGGGATGAGTTATATTTGATGTATGGAAGCTATGAGAATGATTTAGAGGGAAACCACACAAGTGGATTGTGAGATTGAAGTTTTTGGCCAGAAATGACAAGTTATAGAGGTTTGGATGCAATTCTGAGGTTTAATGAGTTTCAGGGTATTTCAAGGCTTGTAAATTCGTGTGTTAGGTTGCAAATGACCTCTATTTTTATAGACCAGAGGTTTGAAATATTGAAGTAACCAGAATTTTGCGAGAACATGTTATGGTTTGGTTGGAAATGAGAAATCAAGTTGAACGAATTTTCATAGTTCCAAGGTTCAAGTACAAGCATGGTCTGAGTTTGTTGGATGCAGGGAGGTTGCTCCTTCACTTTACAATGGAGTGTGATCAAAAGAAAAAGTGATAGGCTCAATGCATTGGCTTATGCATAAAGCTTGCTTTATAATAATGGAAATGGTAACTTTGTGCCAAAAATGGAAAATTGTCTTGGACAATGGTTCAAACACTTGGATTATAGCTCAATCAATTCTGTAAACATTTACTTATGGAGTGATTTGAAAGTTAGAAGGCCTGCAAATCAATATTATGCAGCATAGCTATGGATTATGTTGTGTGTTCTTCATGAAAATGCCTTGTAATTCAAGTTTATCATGGCAACTTCTTCTCTTCGATTCTCCTAGCTCAAGCATGATATCTTCAAGTTCTCTAACATTTTGGAAAGCTTGAAACATTTTTTACAACCTTCATGTTGACCACTTTCGCTAAATCATCTTGGAACTAGGTGAAAATTGGTTAAGAGGTTAGGTCAAAAATCTGCCTAAACTTGTCAAAATTTTCACCAAGTGTTTTATGAAAAATGTCATGACTTTATGAGCTTATATCTTCAAATATAAGAATTTTTTGGACATGAACCCTAAGGGAAAAATTTGTATAATTCATAAAGATCTACATCTTTCATGTTGAAAGTTTTTCTTGAATCATCTTGCATCTTGGTGAAAAATTGTCATGAAGTAGTGAAATTATCAAGGTTTAAAACACTTAGAATTTTTCTAAGTATTAGAAATTTTGACTTTTTTGTTGACTTTTTGACTTTCTGGATTCTTGATGATTAAGTTTTAAATTTTTGAGTGCCTTGATGAATCTTGATCTTTGAAATTTAATGTTGACCAAAAAGTCAAAGTTTGACTTCTTGTGTATCAGTTAACTTTTCATCAGTTGATCAAACTTCAACTATCAATCCATTGATATTGAGAAATGATTTGAGCCATGAAATTAGGTCAATATTTTTTTTTTAATCCTTGATAGAATTCTTCAAATCATTAGGTCATGTACTAAGTAAAAAATCACTGATCAGTCATTCTCAATCAAAACCCTAATTTTGACAATTTTTCCCCTTTAATGATTTGAATGCTTTTGTTGAGGAATTATGATCAACCCTTGGTAAATTGATGAATATTACTTAAAAATGTTGATGTTGGCCAAAAATCATGAAGTTTGACTATATATTGGCCACAATTGACTTTTTACCCAATACAACTGATTTTTAGTCATCTGAGCAATTGACTGAGCAAATTTGTGATGCAAGGCTTGAAACTTGGTATGAGAAATCTTGAAGACCTATAATGAACCACGAAAGTCATTTGAGGCATCAAGATTCCAATTGTCCTTGAGAAAATCAAAACCCTAATTTGGAGGCTCGGTGCTTAGGAGGCGAGCTTATCTGATCAAACCCTTTAGAACCCTTGAGCATTTGAGATCTTTGGTGAGAAATTCTTGAGAAAATAGAGGGAAAATTTTGGGGTACTACAGCTTCCCCAGTTCAATCTTCTTAAACCTGAAGAGTTAGATTGGCTTGTTCGCCATTCGTGACTTGAGGGTAGAAAATGATTGAACACTTAAGTTCCCAGAAATTTGCACTCGCTTGTGCACAAAGTAAAATCGTTTGTTGATTATGTAGGGAATATGATTAAAGATGACACTTGGATATGTGATGGAGAATCGTTGGAGATGGGCTTATAGATGCCATCCATAGGTAATTATTGATAGAAGTATCTGAATGAGTCTACCCTTGATTGTATCTAAAGGAGTATCAGAATAAATCTTTGGTCGATTTAATCTGAGTCAGAAAAAGGGTCTACTGAGAGAAGTATCAGAATAAATCTTTGTTTGATTTAATCTGAGCCGACAGATGTCTTTAAATCTTTAACTGAGAGAAGTATCAGAATTAATCTTTGGTCGATTTAATTTAAAGCCAGAAAAAGGTCTATTGAGAGAAGTATTAGAATAAATATTTGGTCGATTTAATCTGAGCCAACAAATGTTTTTAAATCTTTAACTGAGAGAAGTATCAAAATAAATCTTTGGTCGATTTAATCTATGCCAGAAAAAGGTTTACTGAGAGAAGTATCAGAATAAATCTTTGGTCGATTTAATCTAAGCCAGCAGATGTTTTTAAATCTTTAACTGAGAGAAGTATCGGAATAAATCTTTGGTCGATTTAATCTAAGCCAGAAAAGGTCTATTGAGAGAAGTATCAGAATAAATCTTTGGTCGATTTAATCTGAGCCAGCAGATGTTTTTAAATCTTTAACTGGGAGAAGTATCAGAATAAATCTTTGGTCAATTTAATCTAAGCCAGAAAAAGGTCTACTAAGAGAAGTATCAGAATAAATCTTTGTTCGATTTAATCTGAGCCAACAGATGTTTTTAAATATTTAAGTGAGAGAAGTATCAGAATAAATATTTGGTCGATTTAATCTAATCCATAAAAAGGTCTACTTAGAGAAGTATCAGAATAAATCTTTGGTCGATTTAATCTGAGCCAACAGACGTTTTTAAATCTTTAACTGAAATAAGTATCCGAATAAATCTTTGGTCGATTTAATCTGAGCCAGAAAAAGGTCTATTGAGAAAAGTATCAGAATAAATATTTATTCGATTTAATATGAGCCAACAGAGGTTTGAAGGGAGTGTTTATCATGTAGATATTTCCCCTGTATTGCTTCAGCAATTAATCAGGAACTATTGAAAATTGTTGATGATATTCATCTGTTGATTTACCTTTCCTGAAAAGTTAAAGAGTTAGTTGTATGCAATATCATGATGTGTGAAATACATTGCATAATGATGTTCTCAAAATAAATGAGATTGTGCTATATGCGTTTTGTATGCACATGTTATGATGAAGGAATGTGCAATGTTATTGAAGTGTATTTGTCTTGAAAAATAAATCCATGACTATTATTGGGGATGAAGAGTATGTGTATCTTCAACCTTGTCTAGAATGCTTCCGCTGGGGATTCCTGCTTACTTGTTTGAGAAAACTCTGCAGGGGATGTTGATTTCTATTTGGGGAGTAGAGTTTAGGAACCTCGTTCGTACTTTGCTCTACTGGGGAATTTATTTCTTATATACCCTGATTGGGGATAAAAGAGATGGTTAAACTTCCAACTCGTTTGACGAAGATAATTCTTATATACCCTGACTGGGGATAAAAGAGTTAGACAATCTTCCGACTTGTCTGGGGAGGACAAAGTTAATTGGTATCTGGTCGGATTCCAAGCTTTGCAACAACTTTCTGGGGATAGTGATGTCTTTACTGGGGAGAAGAATTTTGTCAGTGACTTGTAGTAGTCTGAGAAATAGACTCGAGCTGGGTAATTTGTAGATTGTTAGGGAAATAAATCCTGTTTGGGGAAATAAACCCTTAATGATGGAGAAGTGTTTTGCTGAGGAACTAACTCTCTTGGGAAATTGAATTTTCTAAAGAGAAGAAACTCTGCAAGGTCTGTTTCTTCAATTTTAGTGGAACAAACTCAGCTGGGGAATAGAATTTCCATGAATTGTATTGATTGGGACTCCGTGGGGAGATTTAACGGGGAGGAGACTATACTCCTTTATTTGTTGGAGTGATATGCCAGGGAGATTGTGGGGAATGTACCCTTATTTGTGAAGACTATTATGTGTGGATAATCCTATAGTGGTGGCTCTGGCGACTTCACTAGGGATAACTTTATGAAAGGAATTATGTGGGGATTTATGGACAGCTTGAGTGTCATCCCAACTCCTAGAATTTTGAGTAAATGTTTATTCCCGTTCTTAGTTATTTGTTAACAGTTAATCATGTTCATATGCACATGCTCATTCAATTTTATTCATTGGACGTTTTTGCAAGAAAAATAGAAAAAAAGTTTGAACTTCAAAGTATATTTGTATTGATAATTTTCCTATAAACATGTGATTTTGTACAAAGAGATGGAAATCCTAGTAAGAGGAAGTCTTCGTGAAATGAAAGAGTAAAAAGTGAAAACTAGTGTATATAGCCATGTGGAAGTGACCTTATTAGGTTCCAACTCTTCTATTTCCCTTATGTCTTTGAACATCTCTTTTCTTGCCATCAGAAGAAGTTAATTGCATTGATCTTGTACCTTTTAAACTTTTGATCTTGGTAATAAAGCTAACATGTAAGTGATCCAACGGGACATATTCGTATGCTTTAATCCCTAATTTTTCCTGGACCGCCCTTTCGGGTTTTCAGTCCACCAGGATACCCTTTTTGCCCAAGCCGCCTTTTCAGGTTTTCGACTTGTCGAGTGTACAATCTTTTATATATATCCCTTACTTTTTCCCGAACCCTTTTGGTTCGCCGGGATGCCCTTATTTTTGCCTATGTATATCAACCTATAGGGTCATTCTTATGTGTAGTATTTTTTGACTATGTTCGCGTTCATAGGATGCGGGAAATCTTCACCATCCATAGTGGTTAGCATCATAGCACCACCCGATAATACTTTCTTAATAACAAATGGCCCTTCGTAGGTAGGAGTCCATTTGCCCCTGGGACCGCCTTGTGGTAGAATGATGCGCTTTATTACCAAGTCACCAGTCTGGTATACTCGATGCTTGATCTTCTTGTTGAAAGCTTGGATCATACGTTTTTGGTACATCTGACCATGACAAACAGCAACCAGCCTCTTTTTATCAATCAAATTCAACTGATCCAAACTTGTCTGAATCCATTTGTCTTCGTCTAAGTTGGCTTCTTTCATAATCCTTAGAGAAGGAATCTGAACTTCTACATGCAGGAAAACTTCCATGCCATATACTAGATAGAATGGGGTTTCCCCAGTTGATGTTCGCGTCGAAGTACGATAGCCATGAAGAGAAAATGGTATAATCTCATGCCAGTCTTTGTAGGTCACTGTGATACGGTGGCAGAACTGGACTGTTTTGGAAAATGTTGGTTTGTGTTTTGCGTTTTTGTTTTCAAAATTTCGCGGTAAGCAAGAGTCGCCACCGACTTTTATTTTATCCAACTGGAAAGGACAAAAGCACAGAAAAATTCCTTTTTTCGAGATTTTTGAGTACGGGGGGTAGATTATAGAAAAGGAAGGTATTAGCACCCTTTCTATCCGTGGTTTTCCACGGGCTCTTAGGTACTTGCTCATCATTTTAAAAATTGCTTCCGTGTTTGTGTGTTTTGAAAAGTTTTTGTTTTACTTCGTTTTAACCCTTGTATCAGTCCTCAAGAGTGTTACGAAGTGTTTTTGAAAACTTTGTTTGAAAAGAGTGTAAGTGTGGAAAAGTTTGATTTTGAGCAAGTACCTACTAGCATCTACCTACTCGAAAAAAAAGAATGTTAATGTTCTTGTTTCCTTTAGACAACGCTATCCTACTTATTTGAGAAATATGAAGCACCATCGTTGGAGTTGTAAGGGTCAATTCTAAAGGGACGTACGATCACTAAAGCAATGTTAGGACGTCTTAGTAATAACCCTAGTGTCTTAAGATCATATTCGAGGCAACATTTCCGAGGCAATCTTTCCGAGGCAACATTTCCGAGGCAACATTTCTGAACGGGACATTTGATCTTTGTTTAGACAAGAGAGCGACCACTAAAACACCCTATACTTAATGATCGTTTACCGAAGGCAACCAAAGTGAGAGTATACCCTAGGAGTGCGCATGTGCGAGTGATTTGATTTCAGTTATTATCTTTGCACATTTAGGGTTTGCTAACCATTTCAAAATTAACATACATTCTTGTCATGCAATCCTATTATCATACATCTAACAGTTAATATTTGCGAAAATTAAAATGCGAGAAATAAAACTACGCTATTACAAGGCTTCGAGGATGGGGATTAATTACATAGCCAAAAACCCATAAAACGATAAATAAACGAAAAGTCCTAATTAAACTATTACATACCATGAGCAGTTACATTAATATCGTAAAAATAAATAAACGCACGCGATGAAACGAGAACGAGAAGAAAATTAGGGTTTTGGCCCCGTCTAAACCTAATTGACAGAAAAATCATTTTTGTTGTTTTTGATTATTTTGAGAAAAATAAGGTTTTTAATTAAATAAATACAAACTTAATTACTAATTAATTTAAATTAAGAAAAATAATTAATTTGACCTATTTTTTATATTTTTGTTATTTTAAGAAAATAAAATAAAAATTAAATCAAACAAATCCTAATTTTCTAATTGATTTTAATTTATTTACAAAAAAAGGTTAAAATTATCTTAAAATTAAATTAAACTAATTATTAAATTAAAATTGATAAAAATAAACCTAAGTCTAAATTGTGGAAAATTAATTTTGTTAGTTTTTTTTGTAAAAAAGAATTAATTTTTGTGTGAGAAAATAATTAATCAAAATAAATAACTAAAAAAAATGTAAAAAGAAAAAGAAATGGGCCTGGTATCAAAGCAAAAGGGGGGTGCCAATAGCAGTTCTGAGCCCAATAAGCCTTGGTCCACGTTTGACTTTCCAGATCCAATGCATTGGCTTGACTAAGGTGCATTGTGGACCTTCAGAGGATGGCCCTTGGATTCAGCTTGTTGGAGATCTGGTGGTTGAATATTGAGGGCGTATGGTGGTTGTCCTGGAAGCTTGTACACCTGATCATGTAAAACAAAATAACATTGAACAAATATAGGGACCTGGGAATCGAACCCAGGCCCTTTGGCAATTTCCTTCACCCACTGACCAACTGAGCTAGCGTGTTCATTTGCATATGGAATAACAGACAAATATTATATTAGAAAAGCAAATTAATATATCAAAACGCGTGAATTTTCAAATGGGCCAGTCAGAGGGTGCCACGCCACCCTTCTTCTTCCTCCCTCCGTTGGCAAAAGTCCAGGACTTTTACCTACGGTTTTCTGGGTGTAGGTATAAGCATGCGTTTCTCCAAAATCTCATACGAACCAGATAAATGCCCAACAATGGTACCAATCAACTCGTGGCAACCTCACGAGCATCATAGTACCACTTTCCATGGCCAATTGTTCATGCAATGAAAAACCCCAAAAACGAGCCAAGAACCCTAACTATGGCATCTTGCTCTACAGTTAATAAAAATGCAATTGAATGTTACCATTAGCTTGCAAATGTTTCAAGGATGCAGAATATATAAACAAATCATGCTAACCATGCCAGATATATGAGATTCAATTTTAAGAAAACATGGAGTTCGTGGAAGACTTACAGTGCGTATTTGGGCACGAAAATGCTTGCTGATGATTGGGATGGAATCCTTAGATGTCCAGCAAGCGAATGGTATGCTTGGAATGGCTTGAAGAAGCCTGGAAATTGGAATTTGATTCACCACTTTTGTTGAGTTTTTTCAAGTTTTCTTTGAGCTTCTCACGCCTCCAAACTTTGTTCTTTTGCTTTGGATTTATTCAATATATATCATAGAGTGCATTAGGGTTACAAGTTTGCATCAAATCCTTGCAATTATGAAGATTTGATCATTGATTCACCCTTGCATCAAATCTTTCCAAAACAAGAAAAATTCAATCTTTTTATGTCCAAACAAGCCTTGCACGATTTGATTCTCTTCCCAGCTGTATGAGAGACCTAAACATGCACAAAATCTCAAGCTTTGATTAGTTTTGAAATTTTCATGATTTTATTTTGATTTAATTGAAATAAAAATAAAAGATAAATGACAAAAATAAAATAAAGGCAAGTGGGAAGGATTATGGGTCGTGGATCATATTACAAACTCAATACAAGCACAAAAAGTTGGGCCCATTTGACAAAAAAATGCAATTTGAGACATTTTTGACTTTTGGCAATTTTGCAAAAAAGGTCAACTTTGCCAATGCATAACTTCCTCAATTTTGACCATAGAGATGTGTTCTTGGACTTTTTAGAAAGATTAAGATGTCCTCTAATCAACCCTTTTGTTCTCATCTCAATTGAGTCTTCCATGTTCATGTATGGAGCTTTGACAAAAAAGGTGTTTTTGTTGACTTTTTAAAATGACCTATAATGTTCAAATTTATATCTTCTTGTGAGTGCATATTTTGAACTTGGGAGATGAATATGAATTGTAGGGAATTTCATCCTCTTCAAAATGAGCTTTGGATGGGTAATTCTTGATAAAGTATGAGAAAGTTATGTTTGGTCAAAGTTGAGTTGACTTTTCCTACAAAACCCTAATTTAGCAACTTTTGGGTTTTGATGAATTGTGAGCAATCCTTGAGGAATCATGATCAAAACTTGATCAAACGATGAATAACACTTCAAAATTAGGATGTTGACCAAAAATCTTGAAGTTTGACTGTATGTGGGCCACAGTTGACTTTTGCCCTAGCACAGTCGATTTTCAGGCCTTTGAGCAATTGACTGAACAAATTTCCTCTGCAAGGCTTGAAATTTGACATGGATGATCTTGAGAACATATTAGGACAATAGTGAGAATTTGGGATCCCTTGGACTCAAGTATCTCGATGCAACATGAAACCCTAATTTAAGGTAGACTGCCTTAGGAGGGAGTTTGTCTGGTCAACTCTTGGACTTCCTTGGGCAATTTGAAGACCTTACTTGAAATGTATTGAGAAATATGGGAGGGCAAATTTTGGGGTACAACAGTCACCACCATCTTTTGAATAATCTTATTTATGTTCTTGTTAGCGGCTTCTACTGCGCCATTCATCTTAGGTCTGTATGGAGAAGAGTTGTGATGCTTGATCTTGAACTGCATGCAGATTTCAGTGATCATGGCATTTTTAAGGTTGGTGCCATTGTCAGTGATGATCCTCTCAGGGATACCATACCGGAAGATGAGGTTTTTCTTGATGAATCGGGCTACGACGTTCTTGGTAAATGAGGCAAATGAAGCTACTTCAACCCACTTGGTAAAGTAGTCAATGACGATAAGAATGAAACAGTGTCCATTAAAGGCAGTAGGCTTGATTTCTCCAATCATATAGGTGCCCCATTGTGATCGGTGGAAATAGAACTGACTGTTTTGAAATGCTGGTTCGCGAAATGTCGCGGTAAGCAAGAGTCACCACCGTCTTTTATGTTCTCCAACAAGGAAAGGACAAAAGCACAGCAAAATTCCTTTTCAAGATGTTTCTCGGTTCGGGAGGTAGATTATAGAAAGGGAAGGTGTTAGCACCCTTTCTATCCGTGGTTATCCACGGGCTCTTAGGTATTTGCTCACTATGTTTTCAAAAATGTTTGCTTTTCTTGTATTTGTGGGTTTTGAAAAATTTTGTTTTGAAAACTTCTAGGTAACTCTTGTATCAGTCCTCAAGAGTGTATGAAGTATTTGTTTGAAAACTTTTTGAAAGTGTAAGTGCGAAAAGTTTGTTTTTGTTTTTGAAAGAGCAAGTACCCAGGAGAAATCTACCTACTCTAAGGAATTAAGCTGTGTAAATGTCATTTAGACAGTACTATCCCACTATTGAGAAGTAGGTAGCACCGTTGTTGGAGTTATTCGGGTCAATTCGATTATAGGGACATGTGTGGTCACCAAAGCAATAGTAGGACGCCTTAGCGGTAACCCTAATATCCTAGATCCTTTTTTATCCGAGGCAACCGTTTCGAGGCAACTGGATCTTTAGACAGGAGGGCGACCTCTAAAACACCCTATACTCAATGACCACGTCGAGGCAACCAAGTGAGGCGTACCCTAGGAGTGGCATGTGCGAGTGTGTCAGGTTTCAGTTTATGTTATCTTTGTACATGTTGTGGTGAGCTACGATTGATTTTAATTTAAGAGAAGATCTTGTCATGCATAGCCTATTATTCATACATCTAGCAGTTAATAGTTGCGGAAAGTAAATTGCGGAAAGTAAAGCTACGCTATTACAAGGCGTCGGGTATTTACATCGCCAAAAAAAACCCTTGAAATAAAATGCGGAAAGTAAAAATAAAGCGATAAATAATTAAAGTCCTAATTAAGAGCTATTACATTCCGGGAAACAGATACAATAATATGATAAAATGGATCGCGTGCGGGAAATTAAATCGGATGCGAGTTTTTTGGGGTTTTGACCCTTTTTTGAAAGAAAGTGATTTTTTTGGTTATTTTTGAATTAAATGGAATTAAATTAAATGAACAATTAAATTAAATTAAATAATGAAAATATTTTTGGATTTTTGAGTTTTTAAAGAAATAAAATAAATTGAATTAATGCTAATAAAAACCTAATATTCTGAATTGATTTTAAATATTGCAAAAAATATTAAAAGTTAAATCTAATTAAAGCTAAATTGATTAAATTAATTTATTTACAAAAATAAAAGTGATGAAGTTAAAAATAAAATATTTTTGTGTTTTTGATTTTATTAGGAAAAAATGTTAATTGGTTAGTGATTAATAAAAATAATAACGATTAATTAATTAAAGGAAAATAATAAAAATAGAGAAAGAGTTTAGGAGTATACGGGCCTGATTGGAGGGATGAAACAGCTGTTGGCGTCATGTGTAAACTGTTTTGTTTTGGCCATTTGTGTTTTGGCTTTTGGCCATTTGTGTTCTGGATTTTGGCCATTTGTGTTCTGACCTCAACGTTCCTTGATGAACCTGCATGGGATCCTGTCTAAATCCTTACTGGAAAAGTAGTGACATGAATGCTTTTATGCCCTTTTGATCATGGAGATCAAGTCAGCCTTACCCTTACTGAAGAAGTAGTGAGATGTTGGTTTGTAACTAAGATGGCTTGTTTGTAGTGAGATGTTGGTTTGTAACTGGGATGGCTTGTTTGTAGTGAGAGAGGGATTGGTAATAAGGATTTCAAGGTTTTAAGGTTCTTGAAAGAATTTGATATTCTGACAGTGTTGTGGAAAGGTTTTTTTCTCTCCCTGTTTGTGTGAAAAGAATGTGATTATATAATAGAAATTAGGGTAAAGAAAATGGGCTTTGAATGTGCAATTGGGCCTCCAATGTTCACTTGAGTTCGTCACTTTCCAGGCTAAATTGCAAGGACTTAAGTGCAATTTTTGAAGTTGAAATGTGAAAACAAAATGTAGCCGACATCGATAACTAAGTCTTGTCCGAAAATCGGCTCAATCGGGTAAACAGTGAATTAGTTATGAATTTTTGAAGTTTCAGCTCAGACAAACTTATTTTGGGCTCCAGTGTCGACTCTGACACGTTCTTCAATAAAAAACTGGTATTGATCGGAGCATAATCCGGTCTCGACTTTTGAAGAAAAGTTGTAGATCTATGAGTCAGTGACCTTGTGTAAAAATATGAGCCCAATCCGATAAAAATTGACCGAGTTATGAATTTTCGAAGTTTCGGCCCAGATGAAATAATATTCAGCATTCAGGATTTTCAGCGTGTCACGCACTCTGAGCAAAAAACGAAGGCCTTTTGAATACCGTTTGAACTCAATACCTTCTGTGAAAATGTAGCCAACTCAATTTGTGAAATTTTGGCTCCAAAACCAGCTCGATACGATGAAAATCGACCAAGTTATGATTTTCTGAACATGACGCAAATAAACTTCTGTCACAAATTTTCTGTATGGAAATACTTGATAAATCCACATTTTTGAAAACCTTCTGATCAAAATTGGCTTCCAGCCGTGAGAGATGAAAACGTAGATAATGTCAAGACGGAATTTTGGCCACTGGAACGGGTTCAAAACGAGCCACGATCTTCAAGTTATGAATTTTTAGCGCGTAAAAACTGCACTTTCAGCACACTTTTTCACCATATTTCTTCGAGAAAACTCACACATTCGGATACCTTCTTTAAAGAATTGACTCTTGAGCCGAACCTGAATTTGAGAATACGTTATCAGAGATATCTTGGTGAAAGAACACCTGAATATGACGTGCCGGGTTGGACTTGTGAATTTTTCTTGAAATGTTTTGAGAAATATGGGAGGGCAAATTTTAGGGTACAACAGTTGCCCCTGTTCAATCTTCTTAAACCTGAGGATGTAGATTGGCTTGCGTACCTTTCGTGATCCGAAGGTGGAAGATGATTGAACACTAAAGTGCCCAGAAATTTGCACTCGCATGGTGTAGTATCAGCAATGTGATGTCGGGAATGAGCTTACAGATGCCATTTGGAGATCGTTGGTAGAAGGATGGGCTTATAGATGCCATTTGGAGATTGTTATGGATAGTTGTGGAGATGGGCTTAAAGATGCCATCCAGGGGTGTCGATCGCGTAAGAGATTCCTTAGCGAGAACTTGTACACCTGTAGTTTGTAGAATTGTAACTTTGTAAGTTGAAAGAAGGAACCTGTGTAGGGTTGCCTGATGATGAGTCCGTGCAAAACTGCATCTTGGAAGAGAAGGAACCGGTGTAGGGTTGCTTCATGATGATCAAGTATATAGTTGTCCTGTCTGGTTTCAGGTATTAATCTATAATCCGTCGTCCACAGATATTTCCGGGCTTGCTACAGGTATTAATCCGGAACTTAAGAAGGCTGGCCGATGAGATAGTTGTCTTGTCTGGTTTCAGGTATTAATCTCTGACTTGAGAAAGAAAGATAGTTTTCCTGGCTTGCTACAGGTATTGATCTTCAATCTCTTCATGTAGATAACTTTCCTGGCTAGTTACAGGTATAGATCTACAATCAATCGTCCACATATATTTCCTGGCTAGTTACAGGTGTTGATCTGGAACTTAAAAAAGTTTTTTTTTGATAATGATGTGATGAAGGAATCTGAGACGATTGCTACTCCTAATAGATGATGAAGGAATCTGGGACGATTATAACCTCAGCAGGATGATGAAGGAATCTAGAACGATTACTACCTCAGCAGGATGATGAAGGAATCTGGGACGATTACTACCTTAGCAGGATGATGAAGGAATCTCTGACGATTACTACCTCAGCAGGATGATGAAGGAATCTTGGACGATTACTACCTCAGCGGGACGATGAAGGAATCTTGGGTTACTTCTACCTCAGAGGGACGATGAAGGAATCTTGGGTGACTTCTACCTCAGCGGGACGATGAAGGAATCTTGGGTGACTTCTACCTCAGAGGGACGATGAAGGAATCTTGGGTGACTTCTACCTCAGCGGGACGATGAAGGAATCTTGGACGATTACTACCTCAGCGGGACGATGAAGGAATCTTGATGACTTCTACCTCAACGGGATGATGAAGGAATCTTGATGACTTCTACCTCAACGGGATGATGAAGGAATCTTGATGACTTCTACCTCAACGGGATGATGAAGGAATCTTGATGACTTCTACCTCAACGGGATGATGAAGGAATCTTGATGACTTCTACCTCAACGGGATGATGAAGGAATCTTGGACGATTTCTACCTCAAAGGGGTGATGAAGGAATCTTGGACGATTACTACCTCATCGGGACGATGAAGGAATCTTGGACGATTACTACCTCAGCGGGACGATGAAGGATTCTTGGATGACTTCTACCTCAACGGGATGATGAAGGAATCTGGGACGATTACTACCTTAGCAGGATGATGAAGGAATCTTGGACGATTACTACCTCAACGGGATGATGAAGGAATCTTGATGACTTCTACCTCAACGGGATGATGAAGGAATCTTGATGACTTCTACCTCAACGGGATGATGAAGGAGTCTTGGATGACTACTACTCCAAAAGGTAATGACTTTTATCTGTTGATCGTTCTTTCCTGAAAAGGTAAAGAGTTAGTTGTATGCAATGTCATGATGTATGAGATGCATGATGTCATGATGTTCTCCAGAGTAAATGAGGTCGTGTCGTATGCACTTTATCATGTATGTAAATAGGAGATGTGAAATGTGATATTTTTATGAATGTATTTTTGTCTGGGAAAATAAATCCTAGACAAGTGCCAGGGAGTTTGTTAAATCCTGGGCTGATGTTGAAGAGTCTGGTTGAATTCTTCGTTTCCACTGTGGATGATGCACGAAGATGATTGCAGGAATAAACCTGTAGGAGAAGATGACTCCGTTGGGGACTAAACCTGGTGAAGAGATTACTCTGCAGGGAATTACTCTGTGGGGAAGAGGTACTTCGCTGAGATTTTAACGATAACTCCGCTGGGGACTCTGTTGATAAGCTCTGTTGGGGATTTTGATG
The DNA here is from genome assembly GCA_948472305.1 of Vicia faba. Lineage (NCBI taxonomy): Eukaryota > Viridiplantae > Streptophyta > Magnoliopsida > Fabales > Fabaceae > Vicia > Vicia faba. The sequence continues at coordinate 1,693,849,531 of OX451737.1, read as the reverse complement.
ATCTCCGCTGGGGAATAGAAAGAACTTTGTTGGGGCTGATCTTTCAGTTGCAACTTGCTGAGGATAACCCAGTTAGACTCTGGTGGGGATAACCTCTGAATATGGCTGGAGAGAGATATTTGCACTCTGCAGGGGACAAGCTTCCAGAATCTACTGGGGAAGATGATTCAACTCTGGCGGGGAAGCTTTTCAGACTGTGCTGGGAAATGGCTCCACTGGGGGTATCTTGTATTCCGCCGGGGAACATTCTTATACTCTGTTGAAGAATATTAAGAACGTCGGGGATGCTTGCTGAGGAATATCTGTATACTCTGTTGGGGAATATTAAGACTTACTGGGGATATCCAACTTCTTTAGGGCTGATGGTAGACCAACTCTGCTTGGGGGAGAGTATTGTTGATTCGTTCATAGTTGCCAGTCTCAGTGGGGAGAGCTACCATTACTATCTTACCCTTAGGGAGTGAAGGTATCTTAGTCATATTCTTCAGCTGAATCTACCTTGTACCTGGTGGACAGGGCAACTTGTACAGTTCAGACAATTCTTATTGCCCCAGTTTCTGCGGGAGAAAGTGCCTGCGGAGGCCTTGATAACTGCCGATTGACAAATCTTCTTCTGGTAGGCGAGTGACGAGATGACGGGACATATTCGTACGCTTTTGATCCCTAACTTTTTCCTGGACCGCCCTTTCGGGTTTTCAGTCCATCGGGATACCCTTTTTTGCCCAAGCCGCCTTTTCAGGTTTTCGACTTGCCGGGTGTACAGATTTTTCATTTTCGATCCCTTATTTTTGCCCGAACCCTTTTGGTTTGCCGGGAAGCCCTTATTTTTTCCTAGGCCAGTCGACCTAGCGGGTCTTTGATCATGCGTAGTATTTTTTTCGACTATGTCCATGCTCTCAAAGTGTAGGGAGTTGTCACTGTCAATAGTGTTGCGTTGCCATACTACCAGAAGATGTTTGATCGTGCAAGATTCGTGGTTGGAATTCATGTCCAATGCCCCAAGTGACTCAGGCGGAGATTTGCCCCTGGCTATTTGGCATTTGAGAGATTCTTTGAATCTTGACTTAACTGCCCCAGATGATGGACAATGATCATGCCATGCCCCTTGATTGGAAGTGCTTTTGTTCACTAGATATTCTTCGTGTGAATTTCTCTGCTGTTTGAACAAATAGTCATATGCAAACAATGTTATTTTAAAAATGCAAAAGCTTATGTCTGTCTTGAAGTTTTTTTTGAAAATGAAGTTTTAATAAAACAAATGAATTTTTTGTAAAATGTGATGTCAACTCAGGATTTTACAACAAGCCTTACAGGATTCAGGATACCTTTTGTAACAGTATGCTTTTGAACTAACCCCTACTTCAGCTAGGACTTTTAGGGGTTATAACGTGGCCTGGTTCATGGTTTAAGAACAAAGGATAAAGGCTCAAATTTTATTTGTACCCACCCGCTCTTCGTGATGTTCTTCGATCCTAAACTCAGCTAATCGTGCATCCGATCTTGTTTGAGTCTTTGCTCTGATATTCCGGTGATGGTTCGGATACTGATAGTTTATTTTGAATAGGCAGTCATTTCTTTTTTGTTGAGGGTTTGCAGGACCTCTTTCTTTTCGATTTTATTATCCCTGTCTTTTTGCCTGAACTGTTTCTTTTGTGATTACAATCAGCGGGATGCCCCAGTTTTTGTAAGTCTCCTTCATAGGTTTTGACTTAATGGGTTTTTTATTTCTGAGAGATAATGACTGCCTGTCTTTATGATTATTCGGAACCATCACTATCTTTTGCTTCAGAAGGACTCCTTTGATGCTATTCGTTGTGCACCTGGATTAACTGAGAGAACTACCCTGCCCCAGGTTATGATTAAGGGTTTTAATTTTCGAAAAGAAAAACTCCAACTTCTTTGGCTCAGAGGGGTTGACGAGGGATTATCTTCCTTATAACTCCAGTGTTTAGGATTTGAAACAATGCCTGTACCTCATCAGTGGGGTCTGTTCAAAAGCATACTGTAAAGATCGTGATATCTTTTTCGTCATCCTCCCTCAAAAGGTTTAGAATTGTTTTATCGAGAGTTGAACATCACAAAAAATGAAAGCAGTTTGAATATAGCGAATGCGAATATATTGATTCAAAACAGACATATGCGATGCATTAATGAAAGTAATAAAGTTTGCTATGACAATAATTGTTTGTATAAGCAAAGAAAAATACAACTTGAAAATTCCAATGAACAAAAAATCTTCTAGTCTCAGGACTTGTCACTTCAAATGGTGAACCTTGGAGGGATGGTAGAAAAACTCAGTCTGACCACCTTGGGTGAACTCCACTGCTCCTTCATCAATCAGGTCCTGGATCGTGTTCTTCAGAGTCCAACAGTCGTCGGTGTCGTGTCCAGGACTGTCAGAATGGTAGGCACATCTCACACTCGGGTTATACCTGGAAGAGGAAGTGCTGGGATTCTTAGGAGGGTCCCTTAGCATTACCAGATTCAATCTCAATAGGTGTTGGAAAGCTTGAGATTGTGATACGTTGAGCTTGGTGAATTGCCTCCTAGGCTTGTCTGGCTTGCTCTGATCAACCCGTTGTTCTTGGCGAGGTCGTTGTTGGACCTGTGAAGTGGTAGCGACTTGGAGAGGTCTATTCATTGAACCAAGCCTTTGACTTCTTGGAGGCTGATTACCGGTTTGGTCCCCAGCCTTGACTACTTGCTTCATACTATCTTGCTGAAGCTGGTTGATCACAGTTCTCAACTCTTCTTGTTTCCGAGCTAAGCCTTGGATAAGGGCCATCTGCCCCAGCATCTGAGTCCTCATTGCATCTACCTCAGCTTGCAGATGTTTCAGTCGTTCATCCTTACCGTCTTCAGGACTGCTCTTGACCAAATTCCCCATGAGGAGTGTTCTCAACTCTTCATGCCCCTTGGATAGGCTTAGGAAGATTTCCCTGAACTGGGTCTCTTGAGTACGGAGATCCTGGTTGTCTGGTTGGAAAGCCATTGCTGAAATAAACAGCGAAAAAGGTAAGTGACCTGTAGCAAGGGTACCTGTTATGCAATGATGGGTATGTATGCATGCATTGTTTTCAAGGGTCTCGCGGGGTAAACAAGAAATTTTTTAGAATCTGGTAGCTTGATTAAAGGAACTTCATGTTGTTGAGAGTCTTTCTTCAAGAGGCAAGGCTCACCATATCGAGTGGGTCATAGCCCCTGACTCAAATTATCATGTTTTGATCTCCCCACAACTTTGGCTAGAGGAAAATAAATCCCCTTTGCCCCTTGCTAGGCATTTTGATTCATCATGACCTGCATCACAGACCCTTGAGATCCTTGAAATGGGTTAGTCCTTATGCAATATGTATGCATGTTAGTCCTTATGCAGGATGCATGCAATGGTATTATGTTATGCTATGCGTGAAGTGATGTAAGTGAACCCTGTTATGAGTCCAGATTAAGGACCGTAAACAAAACCTGCAAGGAACCCGTGTTGTCAGATAACAAGTACGTGCAAGTAATTCAAGTTTGAAGGCACACAAGTCACACAGAGAGCCCTTAGAGCTTAGGCCAGCATGAAGTTTAGGTACTACCCTCTTTCAGTTTCGTTGGTTAAGACCTGTCCTAGAAAATAATAACCGGGTTCTAGAGGATCTCAATATCACTGACTACCCTCGATCGGTCATAACTCCAACATCGCAATCTTTTCTTGTGGCCAGAACCATCGCGAGAGTTTAGCCTCAATGAGTGTAGCATACTGCTACTGTTCTATGGCCAAGTTGGGTCAATTTAGGGTTCTAAGGTCGGTTGGTGCTTAATGACTCCTCAGAAGACCCATATTCTCCTCGTTGCAACACAAGGGATATCGGTACAGACCAAGGTGTCACACCAACGTAGCCACTGTTTCACCCGTGTCGGTCAACGCCGGACAGGTCCCTCACAACTTATGCTACCTAAAGGGTATTCCCCAGATCCGGGTTAGGATCTATGAAACTCCGATGCAAGCCCATAAATATAAAAGCAAACAAAGCATACAATTGAAAACATAAGAGTGATCTAATCCTAAGGTACACCTCACTTATAAGTGTCCCCAACAGAGTCGCCAGTTCTGTGATCGGTGGAAATAGAACTGACTGTTTTGAAATGCTGGTTCGCGAAATGTCGCGGTAAGCAAGAGTCACCACCGTCTTTTATGTTCTCCAACAAGGAAAGGACAAAAGTACGGCAAAATTCCTTTTCAAGATGTTTCTCGGTTCGGGAGGTAGATTATAGAAAGGGAAGGTGTTAGCACCCTTTCTATCTGTGGTTATCCACGGGCTCTTAGGTATTTGCTCACTATGTTTTCAAAAATGTTTGCTTTTCTTGTATTTGTGGGTTTTGAAAAAGTTTGTTTTGAAAACTTCTAGGTAACTCTTGTATCAGTCCTCAAGAGTGTATGAAGTATTTGTTTGAAAACTTTTTGAAAGTGTAAGTGCGAAAAGTTTATTTTTGTTTTTGAAAGAGAAAGTACCCAGGAGAAATCTACCTACTCTAAGGAATTAAGCTGTGTAAATGTCCTTTAGACAGTACTATCCCACTATTGAGAAGTAGGTAGCACCGTCGTTGGAGTTATTCGGGTCAATTCGATTATAGGGACATGTGTGGTCACCAAAGCAATAGTAGGACGCCTTAGCGGTAACCCTAATGTCCTAGATCCTTTTTTATCCGAGGCAACCGTTTTGAGGCAACTGGATCTTTAGACAGGAGGGCGACCTCTAAAACACCCTATACTCAATGACCACGTCGAGGCAACCAAGTGAGGCGTACCCTAGGAGTGGCATGTGCGAGTGTGTCAGGTTTCAGTTTATGTTATCTTTGTACATGTTGTGGTGAGCTATGATTAATTTTAATTTAAGAGAAGATCTTGTCATGCATAGCCTATTATTCATACATCTAGCAGTTAATAGTTGCGGAAAGTAAATTGCGGAAAGTAAAGCTACGCTATTACAAGGCGTCGGGTATTTACATCGCCAAAAACAACCCTTGAAATAAAATGCGGAAAGTAAAAATAAAGCGATAAATAATTAAAGTCCTAATTAAGAGCTATTACATTCCGGGAAACAGATACAATAATATGATAAAATGGATCACGTGCGGGAAATTAAATCGGATGCGAGTTTTTTGGGGTTTTGACCCTTTTTTGAAAGAAAGTGATTTTTTTGGTTATTTTTGAAATAAATGGAATTAAATTAAATGAACAATTAAATTAAATTAAATAATGAAAATATTTTTGGATTTTTGAGTTTTTAAAGAAATAAAATAAATTGAATTAATGCTAATAAAAACCTAATATTCTGAATTGATTTTAAATATTGCAAAAAATATTAAAAGTTAAATCTAATTAAAGCTAAATTGATTAAATTAATTTATTTACAAAAATAAAAGTGATGAAGTTAAAAATAAAATATTTTTTGTGTTTTTGATTTTATTAGGAAAAAATGTTAATTGGTTAGTGATTAATAAAAATAATAACGATTAACTAATTAAAGGAAAATAATAAAAATAGAGAAAGAGTTTAGGAGTATACGGGCCTGATTGGAGGGATGAAACAACTGTTGGCGTCATGTGTAAACTGTTTTGTTTTGGCCATTTGTGTTTTGGCTTTTGGCCATTTGTGTTCTGGCTTTTGGCCATTTGTGTTCTGGCTTTTGGCCATTTGTGTTCTGGCCTCAATGTTCCTTGATGAACCTGCATGGGATCCTGTCTAAATCCTTACTGGAAAAGTAGTGACATGAATGCTTTTATGCCCTTTTGATCATGGAGATCAAGCCAGCCTTACCCTTACTGAAGAAGTAGTGAGATGTTGGTTTGTAACTGAGATGGCTTGTTTGTAGTGTGATGTTGGTTTGTAATTGGGATGGCTTGTTTGTAGTGAGAGAGGGATTTGTAATAAGGATTTCAAGGTTTTAGGGTTCTTGAATAAATTTGATATTCTGACAGTGTTGTGGCAAGTGTTGTACCCCAAAATTTGCCCTCCCATTTCCTCAAGATTTTCTCATCACAAGACCTTTGGAACTTAAGATCAAATTAGGGTTTACTCTGCTCAAGACTTCTCCTTGCACTGTTGACCCAAATTAGGGTTTGAGTTTGCACAAAGATGTTTTGACCTAAAATTCCCAAGATGACTTTCTTGCTTCATGTTGGACTCACAAGTTTATCCATACCAAGTTTCAAGCCTTGATTCCAATCTTTGCCCAGTCAATTGGGCAGTTGACCTAGAAATCAGCTGTATTGGGGAAAAAGTCAATTGTGGTCAATTGACAGTCAAACCTCATGAAATTTGACCCACATCAACATTATGAACTCATATGGACCATTTGATCAAGTTTGGATCACAATTCCACAAGAAATTTGATCAGATCACCAAAAGGGCAAAATGGTCATTTTTAGGGTTTTGACTGCACAAAGGAAATTTTTGACTGTTTGACCTAGCCAATGGCAAACCAAGCTTACATATGGACTCAAGGACCCAATGGCATTGTCTTGACATGTTCAACAAGTTCAAAAGATCCCAAATGCACAAGATTGACAGATGAATTTTCCAGTCAACTGATCCAAATTTGACTGTATACTGAAAGGTCAAACTTTGACTTTTTGGTCAAAATCAAGTGTCAAGATTCATTTTTCATCAAGACATGTCCAATTATGAAACTTGTTCATCAAGAAATCAAAAATTACAAATTAGGGTTTGAAATGAAGAAATTTCATAACTTAGAAATTTTCTAAGTTATGAAAATTCCTAATTTTTTCCTAACTTTGTCCCATTTTTTCATCAAGATGCATTTGGATTCAAACAAAACTCAAAACATGAAAGTTATAGTCCATTGCAAAATATACAACTTTGATTCACAAAGTTTCCTCAAAAGAAGCTTGTAGCTCAAGTTATGATTTTTGGAACAAGGGTGCAAAACATTCTTAACTTAGAAATATTTTGACCTATTTTAGGCAGGATTTTTGCCTAACTTCATGACCACTTTTCACATGCTTCCACTTGGAATTTCAAATTGCATTACAAATATGGATTGTAGTACACATTCCAAGCTTTCCAAAATGTCCAAGAACTTCTCAAACACCCTTGTGGTTAGGGAGAATCGAATTTGTCAATATGGGCAAAAGTCACTTTGATTCATGGCCAAAGGCATGTTCATACACTTTGCATTTTTGAAATCAGTTTGCACAAGCTAGTTACAGGCCTCTAATCTCATTTACACTCAATAATTAAATGCCAATCCATTGTGTTCTAGCATTATTTTGTGCATTTGGACATTACATGAAGAATTAAGCCATATTTAGAAAAAGCAAGTTATCCATTCTTGTAAAGCATGACTTTATGTCAAACACAAATCCAAGAAGTACAATGCAAATCTCTGAGGCACAAGTTATTGAACTAATCCCACTGATCAAGACTAACTTTGCAGCATGTTTAGGGGGCCTGCATAAGCTTGTAACCCAACTTGGTATTTTTGACTTAAGATAGAAGCAACTTTGCATATTAAACACCAACTCTCATTCCTGTCAACACAAGCCTAAGTAAACTTCTTGAACACATTCCAAACATCAAGCCTGACCTGAAACACGAGCCAACCATCTTCAATACCTCCCCAAACACAGAAACACCATCCTCTTGAAAAAACAGGGCACCTGCTGCAGATTGAGGTCCACAACTCAATCCACTCGTGCACTTTGGCTAATAACCTTGCAAACACACTCCCTACCATCCATTGAAGCTATCCCAAGCCCTAGCTACAGATTGTAACACCTCTAACCAACTTCACCATTTTCATTTTTTCAGTTGTGCAGGTTAACTTCCATAGCTCGTTTCAGCTAGTTCCAAAGCAAGCTAGAGGTTGGAGAAGCATCCCTGAACTTCAAGCAAGCTGTACAAGTCCTCACATTGCATTGAAAGTGCCCCCATTGTCATACACAATTCAAGCTGAACAGGTAAGTTTTTGAACTTCTATCTCTCTATCCAGGCATAGTTAGGCTTAAGTTTGTGAAGAAAGCATGTTCTAATCATAGCCCTGAAGCCATCCATATAGTTACTTTTCATTTATATTGTGTACACTGAGAGAATTTTGAAACTGAATATCTGAAAAAAGCTAGGTCAGGAATTGGGGGAGAAGAAATTCTCTCTCATTTCTGAGAGTTAGAATGACTTTTTTATATATTTGGAATCGTGACAAGATGCTCTATAACATTGCTGTTGTAAGTTTTTGCTGAATGTCAAAGAATCATGAGATAGCAGGAAGCACGCGTTTTTTGTTTGGAAGGTTGCTGGAGGTTGAAGACAACCCCTCTTGGGTTGGGCCTGAGATTGCTTTTTCTATTTGCACCACTTTATTTCACACACACCCCCTTGGCCCATTGTGTTATTTTTAATCATTTTTGACTTTTTGTTTTTTTCCCCTGACTTTTTATTTTTTGTCAAAATATTAAAAATATTAAAAATATTTTTTTAACCATTTTTGCATTTTGTTTGGATTTTGTTTGTTTTATTTGAATTTGTACATAAATAAACATAATACCTCTTTTATTCAAAAATACAAAAATAATACAAATACATTTTTATTTTCTGATTTTATTTTATTTTATCTTTTGAAAACATTTTCTAAAAATATACTTTTTTTTTGTAAATAATAAATATTGTTATTTTTGTACATATTTAATATATTTAGTAAATATTATAAATACTTATATATTTATTAGAATATTTAGGGAAAAATACAAAAATAATACATTTTTATTTTTATTAATAATTAACCTCAAAAATACCTTTTTTACAATATACTTCCTTTTTATTTATTTTTTGTACATAATTAATGAATATTGCATATAATAAATAATTAATACATTTTATTTAGCAAATTAGGGTTTTGCCCTAAACATGAAAAATACCCAAAAATTATCCTTTTTATTTTTGTTTATATGTCACATGAAAAACCCTTTTACATACATATAAAAATCATTTTTTGCATCTTGCATATTTTATTTTATTTAATTATTGTATATTAAATAATTTGTATATTCAATTTGGATGTAATAGTTTAGATTTAATTTTTCTTGCTAAATATCCCCCATTTGAACATTTGTACCCCCCATCCCATAATTGTGTTGTAATAATTTAGGACTTTAAATTTCGCACTTTAAAGCTTTCTAATTATACCATGATAGACTTAGGGTTTTGTATGCAAAAATCAACCAAAAATAGTTTGACCTAAACAAAAGACAAAGAAAGCATGAAAATGGACAACACCAATCACACTTGCACCCCTAGGGTTACTCCACTTGTTGCCTTCAATAATGGGCCATGTTGCATGTTGAGTGTTTTTGGCAAAACAAAACAATATCAAATGATCATAGTCCCTCGATGACGCTTTCGAAAGTTGCCTAAAAATGATCAAGTCCCTTAAAGGAAAAATTGCCCAAAGACACTTGGCACTATTGCAATCATGGTCTAAATGATGACCCGCGCCCGTCCCGTTCACATCCTAACACAAGATTGTCCACCAAATACAATGGTGGAACAAAATTGTTAAAAGGGTTAAAAACATAGAAAGAATCTTTGAGAAATTTAGGGGTAGACAAAACTCTTGGTTACTTGTTAACTTGCAAAACAAAAACACTTGCCTATTTTTCAAAACCACACTTCACAACACATTTTCAAAACAACTTTCAAAAACATTGAAAAACTTTTCAAAAGACATACACCTTTGTATACATCCAAACATGGGTCATTACAAAGGTTGCCACCACATTGGCCTCTTTTCAAAACATATTTCAAACCCACACACAAAGCACCATTTCAAACAATTGAGAATGCAAGGCAAGTGATCTAAGCAAGTAACTAAGAGCCCATGGATAACCATGGATAGAAAGGGTGTTAATACCTTCCCTTTCTATAATCTACTCCCCGAACCCAAGAAAACATCTCAAAGGTTTTTGCTGTGCTTTTTAACCTTTCCTTAGGATAAAATAAAAAGTCGGTGGCGACTCTTGCTCAACCGAAACATTTGCGAAAACAAACGCAAAACCTCAAGTCAGTTCTCCCACCGTATCACAGAACTGGCGACTCTGCTGGGGAAAATTTTAAAAGTGGAGTAACCTTAGGGATTAGATCACCCTCTTGCATGACTAATTGTTTGCTTTGATTGCTTTATATCTTGGCTCTCTTGTTTGGGCTTGAAATCCTACACCCGGATTTGGGGAAACATTCATAGATAGCAATACATTGTGGAAAATGTGCAGGGTATACCGACATGGTTGAAGCAATAGCTATATTAGTGCGACATATTTGTGAGTACCGGTAACCCTTGAGTTCAATCAAGGAGAGTACGGGGCCGCTGAGTGATGTCACTAAGCACTAATGACCTAGAACCTTACTTGACCATCTTGGCCTTTTATTAGGGGTAGTGAGATGACTGGCTTTGGTGCAGTCCGAAGTTGGTAGATACTCGATACTACACTCATTGAGGGTTGTTTTCTTGGAATATTTTGGTCGCTAGTTAAGTGGCTAAACCAAAACAATGAACATAGAAAACAATCCAATGATATTGAGCTCCTTAGAACCCAGTTACTATTTATAGGACAGGTTTTTAAGCCAAGTACACTCAAGAGGGTACTTACCTATGAAACCTCATGCAAGCCTGAAACTAGGGTTTTGTGTGAATTGCTTGTACATATGTTTGTGCATGCATCATGAACATCATAAAGCATCATATGCATTCACTAACCATTTCAAGGGTTTGGATCTTCATCTTTGTTCTTGTTTTGTAGGTCATGGAAATTCTTCGCAGGAAAACTATCCAAGTCAACCTTGTGAGAATCCCTCCTCAACTCAAAGAGCTCACATCCAGAATTCCAGAAAGTTCTCCCTTCAGTGAAAGACATGGTAGACTGCTCAGCCTAGTCAACACCAGCATTGAAGAGGACACGGTAAAGGTGTTATTCCAGTTCTTTGACCCCCTTCACCACTGTTTCACTTTCCCCGACTACCAATTGGTGCCCACTTTGGAGGAATTTTCTCAACTCCTGAGAATTCCTATTCAACTACCCTACAACGGTACAGAAAAAGAACCAAAGCCTGAAGATGTTGCTCAAGCACTACACTTGCAACCATCTAACATCAAGGGGCATTGGGAAACTAGAAGCGGTGTCAAAGGCTTCTTGGCAAAATTCTTGTTTGAGAAGGCACAAGAGTGTTGGAATTCATTGGATCTACAAGCCTTTGAAGAAATTGTGGCACTCCTCATTTATGGGTTGGTCCTGTTCCCAAATCCTGACCAGCTTGTAGATGTCAACGCCGTCAAAATATTCTTATCCAGGAACCCAATACCAACATTGCTTGGGGACATTCTTCACTCATTTTACACACGAACAATGAGAAAGAGGGGTGTTCTCATGTGCTGTACTCCTCTCCTTGCAAGGTGGTTTATTTCGCACCTTCCACAATCTGTCTTGAAGAATGACCAAGGCTTAAGGTGGTCACAACGGTTGATGACCCTCACTCACTCTGATGTACATTGGTGTTCTCGGTCCACAGAAAATGTCATCATCGTCGATCGTTGTGGAGAGTTCCCTAATGTTCCATTACTTGGCATTAGAGGAGGCATTACCTACAACCCTTGTCTAGCTTTGAGACAATTTGGATATGCACGGAGGGATGGCCCTCACGACATGTTGATTCCTGACCTAGTTTTTGACTTCGACAACGATGCGCAAGGACTTCGCCAAAGATTCATCAGAGCTTGGAGGATGCCTAACAAGGTAGACAGCAAGACACTGGGGCACAAGAACTCCATCCCTCTTGAGCCTTATCTCAAGTGGGTACGAACCCGAGCCCAGAGTCTAATGATGCCTTACCCTCATGTTCTCCCTGTGATTAAAGAGCCCGTTAAGGAAGGAGAGGTTCCCTACACCATCCTATATCCTGACATGCCTACATCGTGGGAGGAGATGCAGAGGAGTTGGATCCAACTCAAGGAGGAACGGAACACTTTTGAAGCCAACTTCTACGCTAGTGAGAAGAAGGTTTTGGATCTTACCCGCCGACTCCATGAGGAAGAGACCCTCAACACCTACATCGCACCAAAGAGGATGCACAACGTCTTTTTACCTTGAGAAGTTTTTTGTAATATTTGGCCCATAGGGCATTTATGTACTGACAAATTTCTTCTTATGAATATGACGTGCGTTCTTTTTGTTTGCAACAATTTTGAATTTTCTAAATCCTTGAATGCATTGCATACATAAACATATCATTCATCATGCGCATAAGAAGGTCTCCACACCAGGTTTCCTTATCTTTCTGCTATTTATTTCAGTAAGATAGATCTCGAACAGACGGTCAAGGACTTGCAGTCTCAAAACTCACAGTTTCAACATCTCCTGATGACCTTGGCAAAGGGTCAGGAGGATCTGAAAGCCCTGCTGGGGAACAAAGAGCAAGTGAAAAAGAAGAAGAAAAGAATCGGGGTGGCTACCCTAGGAAGAAGGTTTGAGGGTGAAGCCAGAAGAGTTCTTGAATTTCCCCCTACATCTGAAGAGGGAACCAGTAAAGGGAATGCGGCTGCGGTACCTTCCGAATCCGAAGCTGAAGAAGGAGAGGCTGAAGAAGACGAAGAATACTCTGAGCAACAATACCCGCCCGCCGATGATAAGTACAAGGGCTTGGAAGACAGGTTGGCAGCTATGGAGCTGCAGAGAGTTCCCGGTTTAGATTTCGAAGATTTGGGATTAGTTGCTGGAATTGTGATCCCCCCGAAGTTCAAAGTGCCAGTTTTTGCAAGATATGATGGGCTATCCTGCCCGAAGATGCATCTCAGATCATATGTAAGGAAGATCCAACCTTACACTGCAGACAAGAACCTATGGATCCATTTCTTTCAGGATAGCCTTTCAAGGGCTCAACTCGAGTGGTTCTATCAGTTGGATGGAGCCAGTATCCGAAACTGAGAGGACTTGGCTACTGCATTTTATAAACAATATCAGTACAATTCTGACCTCGCTCCCACGCGTACCCAACTCCAAGGTATGTCACTAGGGACGGGCGAAGGATTCAAGGAGTATGCGCAAAAGTGGAGGGACCTGGCTGGCAGGGTGCATCCACCGCTGACTGACCGTGAACTTGTTGACATGTTCTTAGGGACCCTGTCTGGTACGTTCTTCAATCATCTGATTGGTAATTCTTCTGCTGGGTTTATAGATTTGATCTTGACTGGTGAGAGGATAGAAGTTGGTATCAAGTCGGGGAAGATACAGAAAGGTGCCTCCACAAGTACTGAAAAGAAGCCCTTCAAGAAGGAAGCCAGTGTTGTTTATGGTCCCAGAAGACAAATTAAACTGGAACGCCGCCAAGCTGTCAACGCGTTGGTAATTTCAAAGCCTGCTGCTGCTCCTCAGAAGTACAACCAACCAAGGAGTGAGAGACCCAAAAGGCAGTACACTCGGCTCAGCCTGACCCTGTCTCAGATTTTGCCGCAACTACTGTCAACCAATCTGGTAACTGTCAAAGAAGCTCCGAAAGTAGTGAACACAACTTCTCCAAAATACAACCCCAACGCCCGTTGCGCTTATCACTCTGATAGCCCGGGGCATACTACGGATGATTGCTGGGCTCTGAGGAATAAGGTTCAGGACCTTATTGATGCTAAAGAAATACAGTTTGAGGCGCCCGAAAGGCCCAATGTTGTGACTGCTCCCATGCCCTAGCATGGAGTGAATGCTGTGGAAGAAGACCGGTATGTAGCCTCCGTGGAAGAGACAGGAACTTTGAATTTGTGGGGAATGACTACCCCAGGGACTAGACCTAAGTCTCCAAAGTCTAAGCCAGGAACTGTTTGAGTCTCTACAGCCTTAAGTCGGTCTTCCAATTGTTTGTATTCTCATCCGCCGGTGGATACTGCTCTTTGGAATAGTCTTTATCCTCAGTAATCTGGTTATTTCCACCCCCCAGATCTGGTGCTTCTAACTTCCTCTTCTTGATTGTCTTCATCCTCAGAAGAAGCCTCTTCTATTTGAGCCAGTCGAGGGGCCCCTTGAACCTTCTTCCCATGTTGAGAATAACAACCCATTTTTTGGTCTTCTTTTTGGTGGCAAGGAGTGCCATCATTTCTTGCTGACCTTTTGCTAGGTTGAGGAGAGTCTCTTAGAACTATATGTGTTGAGTTTTCAGATCTTTGACGGTTTTCTCTAGAGCCATCTTATACTGAAATAAACAGTAAAAGGATGAGGAAACCTGTATCAAAAAACTTGCTTATGATATGATGCATGCTATGTGGATGAAATGTTTTCAAGAACCTCAAGAGATTTAAATTTTCTAGCTAAAAAGGAAACAAACACAATAATTGTATTAATAAATTCAAAATTACAACCTCCCCTTAGGCTTACAATGAAAAAGCAAAAAGGGTGTCAAAAGACAACAAAATAGACTTCTAAAGCAAAAGACTCAAATCTCTCAACTGACGCTTCCTCTTTGGTGGAATGTACGCATTAAGGCTTCGCTATGTGTGAAGTTGCCTTGTGAGCTCCAACACTTTCTTCTCACTTGCGAAGAATCGAGCTTCAAAGGTGTCTCTTTCCCCCTTGAGTTTAACCCACAATCTCTGCATTTCCTCGAAATCGGTAGGCATGTCAGGATGGAGAATGGTATAAGGAATATCTCCCTTGGCAACAGGCTTTACAACTATTGGTAAGATAGCTGGATATGGCATCACGAGACTTTGAGAATGAGCTCGTACCCATTTGAGATAAGGCTCAAGAGGGGTGGAATTCTTGTGCCCCAAAGTCTTGTTATCAATCTTGCTTACCATGCCCCAAGCATGTACAAACCTTCGATGATAACCTTGGACATCGTTCTCATAGTCGAATATAATACCTTGAATGAGCGCGTCATGGGGGCCATTCTTCGAGCATAGCCAAATTATCATAGTTCCATAGAAGGGTTATAAGTAATACCTCCCCTAATGCCCAAGAGTGTAACATTAGAGAACTCCCCACAATGATCAATGATAGTAATATCCTCTAGAGATCGGGAACACCAATGAATATTTGTATGAGAAAGCGACATTATTCTTTGCGACCACCTCAAGCCTTGCTCATTCTTCAATACTGATCGAGGAAGGTGCGAAATAAACCACCTAGATAGCAACGGTATGCAACATATAAGAGCCCCTCTCTTCCTCATGGTACGAGTATGAAGAGTATGCAAAATGTCTCCAAGAAATGTAGGCGCGGGGTTACAAGTAAGGAAAATTTTGACAACATTCACATCTATGAGTTGGTTAGGGTTAGGAAAAAGCACCAAACCATAGATTAGAAGATCCAAGATCTCCTCAAAATCTTGTAAGTCCATAGCATCCTAAAATAGTCGAGCCTTCTCCATCAGGAATTTAGCCAAAAAGACTTTGACCCCACTCCTTGTCTCCCAATTAGCTACAATGTCAGAACTCTTCAAATGTAAGGCCTTAGCAATAACTTAAGGCTTTGGAGTTTCCTCTAAACCAGTGAACGGTATTTGATCAAGGATTGGTACTCCTAATAGTTGAGAGAGTTCTTCCATTATGGGTACTAGTTGATAGTCGGGAAAGGTGAAACAATGATGTACAAGGTCAAAGAACTGAAAGAGCACCCTCATCACGTCTTCTTCAAAGCTTGAGGCAGCCAGATTGAGAAGTCAACCATATCTTTTGGTGAACAGAGAATTTTCAGGAACCCTTAATGCTACCTCTATGAGTTGAGGAAGCACCCTTATGAGGTTGATTCAGATGGTATTTCTGCGAGTGGAAGCCATATCCTACAAAACAGGACAAAGATAAATCCCTAGGTCCTTGAAATGATTAGTGAAAATGCTATGGCATGATGTCATGATTCTTATAAACAAATAATCACACACAAACAAAGTACACAAACCATTAGGTTTAGGCTGGCATGGGGTTTATAGGTAAGTATCCTCTTGAAGTTTAGTTGGTCCAACCTGTCCTAACAAAAGTGATAGGGTTCTAGGGAATCTCAATATCACTGATCTTTCTTCATTAGGCATTATTTTAGCTCAAGCATCCAAATTGCATCCAAAATATCCCAAAAGTACGATCTTAATAAGTGTAGTATCGAGTATCAACCAACTTTATTCTTGCACCAAATCCAGATATCTCACTACTTTCTAATGGCCAAGTTGTTCAACTAAGGTTCTACGATCAGTTAGTGCTTCATGACACCACACAGCGGCCCCATATTCTCCTTGACTATACTCAAGGGACACCGGTACCAACAAATGTGTCACACTAATATAGCCATCACTTCAACCATGTCGTTATTACGCTGCATAGTCCCCACGATCTATTGCTACTTACCTAATATGCCCCAGATCCGGATATAGGATCTATAAAAGAAATAAACCCAAGCATAACACACAAATGTAAAGCAAACAAAGCAAACAAGTAAAAGTAATAAAGGTGATCTTAGCTCTTAAGGTAACCCTACTTTTAGTTTATTTCCCCAGCAAAGTCACCAGTTCTGTAATACGGTGGAAGAAATGACTTGGTATTTTGCATTTTATTTCAATTGTTGCGGATAGCAAGAGTCGCCACCAACTTTTCTTTTATCCAATAAAGGAAAGGGTGAAAAGAACAGGAAAGATCTTTTGAGATTTTTCTTGAGTTCGGGGGGTAGGTTATGAAAAGGGAAGGTGTTAGCACCCTTTTCATTTGTAGTTATCTACAGGCTCTTAATTGCTTGATCACTTTAAAATGCTTTGTGTTTGTGTAAGTTTGAAAATATTTTGAAAACGCCTAAGGTTGGCAAACTTTGCAATGATTCTCGCATTGTTGAGAATGTATACAAAGTGTTGGTTTTGAAAATATTTGTTGAAAGGAAGTGTTTGGAGAGATGTTTGAAAATGCCAACGAAAGGCCGTTTTGTAATGATCCTCGTATCGTTAAGAATGTATACAAATTTTTTGTTTGAAAAGTGTTTTTGAAAGTGTGAGGTGTAAATGGTTTTTTTTGTGAGCAAGCAATTACGAGAAATCTACCTACTCAAAAAAAGTCTTTGTTCTTTTCCTCTTCCTTTAGATAGTGCTATTTTACCATTGATTGGTAGAGAGCCTTATCATTAGATGTGAGGGATGGGCGTGGGTCATCGTACAGTCATAAAAGGCAACTTGTAAGATGTTTTAGCAATTGTCATAAGGGACTAAGATCATTTACCGAAGGCAACATTTAAGGGTCATCGAGGGACTATGATCTTTTAACCGAGGGTCTTTTGCTCAACCATCCCATGTTCGAGGGACATGACTGTTTTTATCTGAGGCAACAAGTGTGGGTTACCCTAGAGATGCAAGTGTGCAAGGTGTTTGATTTCAAGTGTTTATCTTTGAATTAGGGTTTTGCTAAGTTTGATTTTAAATCTTGTCATGCAAACCCTAATTAGTCGCAATAATAAGGAAAGCGATAAATTGCGGAATTTAAATGTCCTACGCTATTACAACGCTTTGGGAATGGGGGGTACAATTTGTGAATAGGGGGAGAAATAATTAAAGCCCTAATTACTATTACAAACCATTGGATATGAATTACAATAATAATACACAAAAATGTAAAGATGAAGAAGAAAAGAAAATGATTTTTAGGGTTATTAATGGAGAAAAATGTTTTAGTAATTAACCTAATTAAGCTAATTAAATTTATTTACAGAAGAAATTAATTAATTATTTAACAAAACTTAAAATATAAGTTAATTGAATTTTAAGAAGAAAATAAACTAAGTCTAATAATTTGTTTAGAAAATAGTTTGAATATTAGTATTAATTTAGAAAATATTTTTACAATGTAAAAGAAAATAATAGAATTTAATTTAATAAAAAATTAAATAAAATAATTAAATAAAATTATTTTAAGAAAAATATATGTTTTGTGTTTTTAGTTTTAATAAAATAAATAGGTAAATAAAAAATAATAAAAATATAAAATAAATGGGCTGGGTGTTTAAAAGTAAAAAGGGTGGTAAATTGTAGTAAACAGGATTAGGCCCAATATTTATTTGTTTGAAATCAGAAAATAGAAATAAAAAAAAGTGTGCATGGGTCTGCGCTTGGTATAATAATTAGGGGGGGTATGAGATCAGAAAATAAAAACGCCCAACTGAAGAGTCCAAGCGCCTGTATGGATCTCATGTTACTGACTTATTGAAGTGTACCATAGGTTGTTGTATGGTGCATTGCATCTGCTTGTCTCGAAGATGGATGGTATGGATGAGAGGTGCATCATGCGCGTCCTTAGCTTACTTGCACCTGATTAGCATGAAACAAACATGAAAATAACAAAATGTCCCACGCCTGGCTCAAACCCATGACCAGGCGTAGGAATGCCTTATACACGCGCGCTCTTCCACTGGGATGGCTCTTACATCCAATAGTAAAACAACTTCAACTGAATATAAAATAAACCAATTTATGAGTTTTGAACTTCATCTTCTTCCTCCTTCGCGCGTAGAACAAACACCATCATTTTTTATTTTTGGAACTTCCTCATTTCTCAACCATTTGCAAAAGTATAAACATGAAACTTGCTCCATTTTTCAATACGAATTAAAACATGTAAACAACTTAAACTATAAAGAAAAGATGAACATTAATTTTTGTTGGTACCAAATAAAACCTAATTTTTTCAGAAAGTTCAAACTCAAAATTCGCATCACTCAGGTAACATAAATGAAAACTAATGGTATGGTTAGCTTCAGGGCTATGATGTCTACATTTTTTATTTACAAAGTAACCATTAATGATGCTTGTAGAGAGAGTTCAAAGTTTAGAAAACTTACCTCATAACTGGAAATCGTGTATGGAGTTTGAGCACTTCTGGAGGTGTGTTGATGATCTGAATAGCTTCACTGGGCTCCAAGGAAGCTAATGCAACTCTTACTTTGTGGTGAAAGTGGTTGATTCGTGCTGGAGAAGTCAATGTGTAGAGCTCTATTTTTGAGTTTGGAAGATGAGGAAGATGATGTTACAATTGTGAAACAGGAATGAGGATGAGTTATATTTGATGTATGGAAGCTTTGAGAATGATTTAGAGGGAAAACACACGAGTGGATTGTAAGATTGAAGTTTTTGGCCAGAAATGACAAGTTATGGTTGTTTGGACGCAGTTTTGAGTTTTAGGGAGTTTCATGGTGTTTCAAGGCTTTTGAATTCGTGTGTTAGGTTCCAAATGACCTCTCTATTTATAGGCAAGAGGTTTGACATCTTGAAGTAACCAGAATTTTCAGATAACATGTTATGGTTTGGTTGAAAATGAGAAATCAAGTTGAATGGATTTTCATAGTTCCAAGGTTCAATTACAAGCATGGTATGAGTTTGTTGGGTGCAGGGAGGTTGCTTTTTCACTTTACAATGGAGTGTAATCAGAATAAACAAGTGAGAGGCTCAATGCATTGACTTATGCATAAAGCTTGCTTTACAAGAATGGAAATGGTAACTTTGTGCCAAAAATGGAAAATTGTCTTGGACAATGGCTCAAACACTTGGATAATAGCTCAACAAATTGTGTAAACATTTAATTATAGAGTTATTTGCAAGTTAGAAGGCTTGCAAAGCAAGATTACGCAACATAGCTATGGGATTATGTTACGTGTTCTTAATGAAAATGCCTTGTAATTCAAGTTTATCATGCCAACTTCTTCTCTTCGATTCTCCTAGATCAAGCATGATCTCTTCAAGTTCTCTGACATTTTGGAAAGCTTGAAACATTTTCTACAACCTTAATGTTGATCACTTTGACTAAATCATCTTGGAACTAGGTGAAAATTGGTCAAAAAGTCAGGTAAAAAATCTGTCTAAACTTGTCAAAATTTTCACTAAGTGTTTTATGAAAAATGTCATGACTTTATGAGCTTATATCTTCAAATCTAAGCATTTTATGGATATGAACCATGAGATACAAAGTTGTAGAATTCATCAAGATCTATAACTTTCATGTTGAAAGTTTTCCTTGAATCATCTTGCATCTTGGTGAAAAATTGTCATGAAGTAGTGAAATTATCAAGGTTAAAAACACTTAGAATTTTTCTAAGTATTAGAAATATTGACTTTTTGTTGACTTTTTGACTTTCTTGATTCTTGATGATCAAGTTTGAATTTTTTTAGTGCCTTGATCAATCTTGATCTTTGAAATTTAATGTTGACCAAAAAGTTAAACTTTGACTTCTTGTGTATTAGTTGACTTTTCATCAGTTGATTAAACTTCAACTATCAATCCATTAATCTTGAGAAATGATTTGAGCCATGAAATTAGGTCAAGATTTTTTTTTAATCCTTGAGATCATTCTTCAAATCATTAGGTCATGTACTAGGTCAAAAATCACTGATCAGTCATTCTCAGTCAAAACCCTATTTTTGACAATTTTGCCCCTTTAATGATTTGAATGCTTTTCTTGAGGCATTAGGATCAACCCTTGGTTAATTTATAAATATTACTTCAAAATGTTTATGTTGGCCAAAAATCATGAAGTTTGACTGTTTATTGACCATAATTGACTTGTTACCCAATATAACTGATTTTCAGTCATCTGAGCAATTCATTGAGCAAATTTGTGATGCAACGCTTGAAACTTGGTATGAGCAATCTTGAAGACCTATAATTAACAATGAAATTCATTTTAAGCATCAAGAGTCCAATTGTCCTTGATAAAATCAAAACCCTAATTTTGAGGCTCAGTGCTTAGGAGGTGAGCTTATGTGATCAAACCCTTGAGACCCCTTGAGCATTTGAGATCTTTGGTGAGAAATGTCTTGAAAAAAGAGAGGGAAAATTTTGGGGTACAACAGTAGGGAATCAAGCCATGGTGACAAGTATCCCATTCTCCTTTAATCTGATTTATTACCAAAGTTGAATCGCCATACACATCTAGAATTTTGATTCTGAGATCAATAGCCTCCTCGAGACCCATGATTCAAGCTTCATACTCTACCATGTTATTGGTGCAATCAAATTCCAACCTTGCAGTAAATGGGATATGCAATCTTTGGGGAGTGATAATCACAACACCAATTCCTCTCCCATAGGCATTCACAGATCCATCAAATACCATACCCCACCGAGATTCAGGATCAGGACCTTCCCCAAGCAAAGGTTCATCACAATATTTTACCTTCAAAAACATTATTGTTGTACCCCAAATTTTCCCTCTCATGTTTTCCAAGGTCTTCCCCCTACATGGTTGACCACAAACCATTACCTAAGGAAAAGGAAAATTTTTGAGTGGTGTTTTATGTACCTTTCGATTGGCATTCTGAAAGACCCTTCGATTGGTATTCTGAAGGAGCCTTTAGATTGGCATGGACAGCGCCCTTCAATTGGCATGTCATAAGGCCTTTCGATTGACTTTCAAAAAATGTTTCGATTGGCATTGTTGCCAAGCCCTTCGATTGGCATGGATACAAGGCCTTTCGATTGGCCTCAGGACAAGCCTTTCGATTGGCATGGTGTTAAGGCCTTCGATTGGCATTCTAAAACACCCTTTCATATGGCACCCTGGGCCAGGCCTTTCGATTGGCATGGCAAGGAATCCTTCGATTTAGCAACTCAAACAAGGCAACTTTAACAACCATGTTAACAAAAGGATGTTTCGATTGGCATATCAACAGGGTGATATTCTGATTGTCCAAGTTAGAGAAAATGAGATCAAAAAGGGCAAGAACTAAGAGGGTTCTAGAAGCTCTGCTGATGGGCATTCTAATTCATGCAGATTGGAGAGGATAACTCTGAGCCTTTCTGCAGACTATGGTAGAAGCTCTGATGATGAGAATATGTGCAATTCGAATCAAGATGCAGAGCCATTGAAGGAAGCAAGGATTAAGATTTAATCGAAGGAGCCGTAATAAAGAAGTTGGTGCAATTCGAATTCAGAGCCTTCGAATGAAAACAAATGTTCTGATGAGGGAAGTTATGGGAAATTCGAATCAGGACTTAGAGCCATCAAGGAGTGTAGAACAACACTTCGATTAGTCAATAAGATAACACTTCGATTGGACCAAGTTCAAAGTCATCGAAGAGAGAAAAACTTGAGACTTAATCGAAGGAACCATGATGAAAGCCTTAAGTCAAATTCGAACAAAAAACATATATCCTAACCTGTCTAGGTTCACCCAAAGATCAAAATGGCATGTTTTCCTTGAAAATATGGAAAGAATTCAATATTGACCGTGGGTTCAATTCCTGAGTAAAGGCCAGATTCTTTCCTTGTTTGTTCCTAACTCCACAAGAGTTGATTCAACCAGGGAGATTCTCTTCAAATCAAGAAATCGAATCACAGGGTGGCTCAATCGAAGGAGACATGACATTGAAGTTGGTGCAATTCGAATTAGAGTTCAGAGCTTTTGAAGGAAACAATGCTCTGATGAGGAAAGCTCTGAGTAATTCGAATTGGAGCTTAGATCCATCAAAGAGAGCAAACTCGAAGGGAAGTGGATCTGCAGGGGCAGGCCAGCTTTCAATTTTCATCATATTGGAGGCCCAAACAACTCATAACAAGATGGCAGTAACACATGAAAATAGATTGGAACTAATTGAATCAAATATAACAAGTTTTTATTAAGAAATCAAATCAAATCTCTTCATCGTAATGGACCAAGATTTGATACACAAATGTTGACCTAAATTCCCTTGTCTATATAAACCTCATGATCTCAGAGAAAAAAGACACGGAGACACACATAGACTGCCTCAGAAGAAAACGCAACCTGCACAAAATTTCCAAAAATTGTCAAACACAAAGCTGATTTTGCAAGCAGCCTCCGTCCAGACTAACACCTGAATCGTGTTCCTATGATTCATGCAGAAGAATCCCTCATACGATCCCCCTGTTGTTAATTTTGTCTTTGATCTCAAACCTGTTAAATATGATTTAAATTTATGTCGAACATATATACATATTGCTGCTAATGTTCATGTTTGTTTGAGTGTGTTACATGTGAGCAAAGATGCCGGATTGAGATCGTGCCACTGTTGGGGCACGATCTGAGTTTACCTTCGATTCTTACAGCTTTAGTTCATCTTCGATGGGTTAACACGATAGGGGGCCACTGAGCGCGCAGATTTGACATCTAAGTTAATACTGTGTTTTTTGTTTCTAACGTAATGTTGCTATTTCGTTTGTACCAATGAATGGAAATATTTCGACCAGGTTGGTGAGGAAGATGTGCTGCAACGAAAAGGACCTGGGCTCGACACCCAAGTCATAAATTTTGTGTTTTTTTTCTAACAAACTTCCTTGCAGATCTAGTATCCCAGATTGAAGGATGACACGTCCAGATCGAACGCCCCCGGACGTGCAATCTCTCAGGCACCTTCGATCAGCCCTCTAGATAGAAAGGCAACCCAAGCCTCTTCGTTCCAGGCCTTACTTCCAAGAATGCACTATTTTCCATTTACTGTTTTGGTCTTTCGATTTCATCCTTTCTTTTAGTTGTTTGTCCTTACTTCTTCTAAGCTTTAATTAACCTTAAAAACCGCAAAAACATTAGGCTTAACTTTTTATATTAAATTAATTTTGTCAATTAATTAATTAATTAATTAATTAATTATTTTAATATTTTCTTAAAAAAACTAAAATTTAATAGACTTAGCATTTTTAATTCAATTTCTTTTCATAACAAAAACAAACAAAAATAATTCCTTTCACTTAGGATTTTAGACGTATTTTGAATTCATGCGCTCGTTTATTTACTTTCATATTTTTTTATTATTGTAATTGTGCTCGGTTTGTAATAGCTTAATTAGGGTTTCATTTTCCGCATTTTATATTTTCAGTCAGATATAATTGTAATCGCCCCGAAGCCTTGTAATAGTTGTAGGTTTGACTTTCCGCACTATATTATATGCCTGTATATAAACTGCTAGTAAATTAGGTTTTTATGGCAAGAACTAATAAATTAATCTTATATCACTAAACTGCAAGGTAAAATTTCTGAAAAAAGCACACTGCTGCACACTTTCACCCTTAGGGTATACCTCACTTGGTTTCTTCGGAAACAGTGGTCAGGTCCCTCAAACGTAGGGATATCTTAGCAAAGACCCTCAGTTTGAAAATCATCACAAAGATCATAGTCCCTTACTATCCCACGAGTTGCCTACGAGAAATGATCTTATGATGATAGTCCCTTCGAAATGCTAAGGCATCCTTACATGTCGCCTTCAATGACCATTACGTCCTTTTCGATAGTCCCTCAACATCCAACGACTAGGGTTACCTACTCACTAATAGTAGGATAACACGGTCTAAAGGATAGGAGGAAAAGAAAAAACTTTTTTTGAGTAGGTAGATAATTGTTAGGTACTTGTTCAAACAAATTTTCACACCACACTTTCAAACACTTTTCAAACAAATTTTTCAAAACGATTTATCACACTCTTGGGGACTGATACAAGGGTTATCATAAAGCGAATCGTTTCACTAAGGAATTTTCAAACAAACACGAAAGCAATTTTAAAAATGAGCAAGTACCTAAGAGCCCATGGAAAACCATGGATGGAAAGAGTGCTAACACCTTCCCTTTCCATAATCTAGCCCCCTTACTCAAAACTCTTGAAAAAGGTCTTTTTCTGTTCTTTTCACCCTTTCCTTTGTTGGATAAAAGAAAAGTCGATGATGACTCTTGCTTACCGCAACATTTGTGAATACAAAATGCAAACAAGTATTAAATAGTCGGTTCTGCCACCGTATCACAAAACAGGAGACTCTGTCGGGGACTAAATTATAAAGTGGGGTTTACCTTAGGGTCTAGATCATTTTAAAATTGCTTTCTTTGTTTGCCTTGATTGATTTATCTTTTAGGGCTGTTTGGGTTGTTTCTAGAGATCCTACATCCGGATCTGGGGCATCTTTTAGGTAAACAACAATAGATCGTGAAGACTGTACGACATAGACCGATATGGTTGAAGCGATAGCTGTGTTGGTGTGACACTTTGGTTGGTACCAGTATCCCTTGTGTTAATTCGAGGAGAATATGGGGCCGCCACATGGTGTCGTGAAGCACTAACAGATCTTAGAACATTAGTTGAACAAACTTAGCCATTAGAAAGTAGTGAGATAGCCGGTCTCGGTGTAAAGCTGGGAATTGGTTGATACTCAATAATACACTCATTGAGATTGGACTTTCGGGATGTTTCAGCCGCAAGAAAAGATTACTAAGCTGAGATAATACTGATAAAGAAAGATCAATGATATTGAGATCCCTTAGAACCTGGTTACTATTTATAGGACAGGTTGATCCATCTGAACATTCAAGAGGGTACTTACCTACAAACCTCATGCAAGTCTAAACCTAAGGCTGCTTGTGTGATTTGTTTGCTTTTATATAACAACATGATCTCCTTGCAGGATTTGTTTACAGTCATTATCCAGTAACCTGGAATTCTTAGACTCACTTGTCTTTATCATCTTACACTTTTTCTTAATTCACAGTCTAACATTGGGAGAAATGACTTGGTTGTTTTGTGTTTGATCGCAATTGTGCGGATAGCAAGAGTCGCCACCAAATTTTCTTTTATCCAAAAGGAAAGGATGAAAAGAACAGGAAATACCTTTGAGATTATTTCTTGAGTTTGGGGGGTAGGTTATGAAAAGGGAAGGTATTAGCACCCTTTCCGTCCGTAGTTATCTATGGGCTCTTAGTTGCTTGCTAGATCACTTTCTTTTGTTTGCGAATATGCTTGTGATGTGGGTTTTGAGAGTATTTTGTAAAAGAATGTCTTTGTAATGGTTCTTGTCTCTATAAGAACGCGTACAAAGTGTTTTGTCTTTTGAAAAATGTTTCAAAGTGAAGTGTTAGTGTATGAAATGTTTTTGTTGTGAGCAAGCGAACAACTAAAAGTAACTTACCTACTCAAAAGGTTTTAAATGTTCTTTTCCTCCTCCCTTAGATGTTGTTTATCTTACCATTGTTTTTGGTAAGAAACCCCGTCGTTGGATGTGAATGGACGGGCGCGGGACGTTTGTATAGTCATAGAAGGAAACCTATAGGACATTTTAGCAATGTCGTTTAGGGACGAGATCGTTTACCGAAGGAAACATTGAGGGTCATCGAGGGACTACGATCTTTTATTGAGGGTCTTTGCTAAAACGCCCATATTCGAGGGGCATGACTATTTTCTTAAAGGCAACAAAGTGGGATTACCCTAAGGGTGCTAGTGTGCAAGTGTGTTTGATTTACATGCATTTAGTCTTGATTAGGGTTATCTATTTGTTGATTTCATGTCTTGCCATACACACCTAATTACTATACAGTGTAAGGAAAACAGTAAATTGCGAAAATTAAAATTCTACGCTATTACAGAGTTTTCGGGAATGGGGGTACAAATTTACAAGCGGGGGGTTACAAGAATTTAAATCCTATTTAACTATTACAACCATATTGAAATGTGCAATATAAGAAGAAAAAGGACTTGTTTTGAAAGTGGTTTTTTTGTATTAACGAATTAAAAAAGGGAATAAATTAATTAATAAAAAGGGAATATTTTTATGTCTTTTTTATATTAATAAGAAAGAGTATTGATATTGAAAATGATAAAAAAAGGGAAAATAATGAGAGATAGAATCAGCGTGCTGCTGCAAGCAAACAAAAAGGATCAGAAGTTTTGATGCCAGGAGCATTGTGACTCAGAAATAAACGTCAGTGGGCATCAGAAGTTCTGGATTGATACACTCCGAGGTCCTGCAAGAAACGTTAGAGGGAAAGAAAACAAAGGTTCTGGGTGGTGTTTAGACAATGAACAAAATGTCAGAAGTTCTGTGTCGTGTTAAATTGTGGGTGAAAAGTCATAAGTTCTGTGTTGTGTTAATAGTGAGTAAAAAAGTCAGAAGTTCTGTTACCATATCATAACAATATAGAAACCTAGGAATTCTGGTGTGTTAAAAGAGTGAGAAGAACTCATAAGTATTGTGTTGTGCTAAACAATGAGTTAAAATCTGAAGTTTTGTGTTGTGTTAAATAGTGAGTAAAAATCATAAGTTATGCGTTACATTTCAACTTTTTCCTCATATTAATCAGCATATCATCAATTTATTCAGTTCTTAACAGCAAATCAAAAGGATAAAAGCACAACAGTTTATAGAAGTTCTAATTCTAATTCTTAGCCTAGCTTTATTCAAGGAGTTTTGGACCATAGTTTTTCTACTTATGCAATGATATGAACAACATCAACATTATGATATTTACATATTTAATGATGTT
This sequence comes from Vicia faba, assembly GCA_948472305.1. Lineage (NCBI taxonomy): Eukaryota > Viridiplantae > Streptophyta > Magnoliopsida > Fabales > Fabaceae > Vicia > Vicia faba. The sequence goes on along the minus strand of OX451737.1, from coordinate 1,693,822,284 downwards.
TTGAATGAAAAAATTCAGAGTCAGAGAGACTTACCTTGAATCTGGAACGTGTGTTTGAGACTTGAACTGGTGTCTTCAGATGCTCTGGAGTCGGAAATAACAACAGAAGAGAAAATGCTATGTTCTTTGATTCAAAGGGAAAAACAAAGGTTTTGGTTTTGTTTAGGAATTCAGGGTTCACCAATGTTTTACTATTTTATTTTCTCTCTATGATAATTCTCTCTTTCCAAAATCCAGTCCCTTGAACGTGTGATGGAGAAACTTATTTATAGATGGGTTTGTTGGGGTTTGGGGGGGAAAAACAAATGGGATTTTAAACCTTTTTGGCATACTGTTCCATTGCTTTTTAAACACAGTTTTCGTATGCTAATTTAGTGCAATTACGGGGTTTAAAAAAAAACACAGGCGTGGACTGGATCAGAAACACCTTGGAGTGTTGTGGAAGCTGGTGGCAGGACTGTGCTATAGCAGTGCAACAGGTTGCTCAAACGAGGTTTTTGGATTTGGTGATGTTCTGATCGCAGAAGACCAGAGTGAGATTCGAAGGGTGTGGTTCTGATTGAAGCACAAAACATAGCCTCCATATGCTGAAGAGTCACGTTCTGATTAAAGGACATAGTTCCCATACGTTCTAATTAATGAGTCATGTTCTTAACCATGTTTGCAAATTCTGATTGCACTTGCGTGAAGGCTGGCCCAGAAGTTCTGAAGTATCATATTCTCTTAACACTTAGAATATTTTCTAAATATTTAGAAATTTGATTTTTCAAAGTAATTTCTGACTTCTGATTTTTGATGAACCAATTTCATGTCTTGATGAAATATAATTGTTAAAACTTGATTTTTTGATCTAAAAGTCAAAGTTTGACTTTTCAGTGTGCTTTTGACCATTTTTCTCTTGTGAATGATTTTCTTGGAAAATTGTAATTCAAGACTTGAAACTTGATAGAAGCAAACCTGAGGGTCCAGGATGATCCTTTGAGAAACGAGAGGGTAAATTTTGGGGTACAACAGCTGCCCCTGTTCAATCTTTTCAAACTTGAAAAGTGAGATCGGCATGTTTGTCGTTCGTAGCTTGAAAGTGGAAGATGATTGAACACTAGAGTGCCCAGAAATTTGCACTCAGTGATGTGTTGGTTGATTGTGTAGGGAATGGGCTTAAAGATGCCATTTGGAGAAAGGACGGAGAGTTGTCGGAGATGGGCTTATAGATGCCATCCAAAGGTGATTGTTGACAGAAATTGGACTAAGTCTGAACTTGACTTCAACTGGAAAAGAATCAGAATAAACCTTTGGACGATTTAAACTGAAACTAGCAGAAGTCTTGCATGTTGTTTGAATGTAAAGGATTAGAATAAATCTTGGAGCGATTTATCTGAACTAGAGACAATGTCTATTTGGAAAGTATCAGGATAAACCGTTGAGAGGTTTAGACTGAACCAAAAGAGGTCTTGGGTATTCTTTAATTGGAGAGAATCAGAATAGATCTTGAAGCCAAATATCTGGACTAGAGAAGATGTCTTCGTGAAATAATCAGGATAAACCATTGAGAGATTTAAGCTGAACCGACAGAGGTCTTATATATATTTTTAACTGGAAAGAATCAGAATAAATCTCGGAGAAATTTATCTGAACCAGAGAAAGTGTCTACTAGGAAAGAATTAGAATAAATCATTGAGAGATTCATCTGAACCAGCAGGGATCTGGAGAAGAATCAGAATAAATCTTGAAGCGACTTATCTGAACCAGAGAAGATGTCTGTGGGAAAGAATCAGAATAAATCGTTGAAAGATTTAAACTGAACCAACAGGGGTCTAGAGAAGAATCAGAATAAATCTTGAAGCGACTTATTTGAACTAGAGAAGATATCTGCGGGAAAGAATCAGAATAAACCGTTGAGAGGTTTAAAACCGAACCAGTAGGGGTCTGGAGAAGAATCAGAATAAATCTTGGAGTGACTTATCTGAACCAGAGAAGATGTCTGCAGGAAAGAATCAGGATAAACCGTTGAGAGATTTAAACTAAAACGGCAGGAATCTGAAGGAATTAATTGTCATGTAGATAGTCACCCCGTCTTGTTTCGGGAATTGATCTACGATTGATTTGTTCATAGATAGTTGCCTTGTCTTTTTGAAAATTTGATGGGGATTTTCTGTTGATTGATTTTTCCTGTAAAGGTAAAGAGTTAGTTGTATGTAATGCCATGATGCATGAAATGCATAGTGCAATGAGATGGAGATATATGCATTTGTGTCATCGATGTCTATGATGTATGGATGTGATGTATGCGCATGTAAGTTGTTCTGCTGCAGTGTTGTTGGATTAGGAAAATAAATCCCTGACTGCTGCTGGGGATGTGGAGTGTAAGTCTTCATATTTTTTCTGAAATTGAAGTGTTGATGGATGAGTTTCCATAATTAGAGAAATCAACTCTGTTGGGGAAGGGAAACTTTGTGCATTGCTTGTGGACTTTGTGAAGTCCTGCTAGGGAATCCTGAGAAACTGGGCGACTTTCACTGGGGAATCTTTGGAACGGTAACTGGAAGCTTTGCTCCATCGGGAATGTGAAAGCACCTGATACTATTAGGCTACATACTGGAGATACGTTAGTGATCCTGTAGTAGGATGTCATTGCTTCCTCTCTTTCTGGAAAAAGTACATGCGGGGATTTTATGGAATGGCCCATAGATATTATCCTATTTCTTAAAGCCATTAGTAATTATCTTTCTATTTTCTGTTCCTTCTTTTCTTGCGCTCATTTGTAAACATTAATCACGTTCAAATGCATATGTTCAAAAATAATCATTGGACGTTTTTGCAAACAAAACAGGGAAATAAAATAAAAACAGATAGTTTTGCACTTTTAAAGGAATATCTTTGTATTTACTTGAATAAGTATTTGTGTACAAAGAGACGAACATCCTAGTAAGAGAATGTCATCGTAGAAAATGAAAATTGATACAAGGAAAAGATAGCTATGTGAAATAATCCCATGGGGTTCCCAATCTGCTATAGCCTTCGTGTCTCTGAGCGTCTCATCCACCTGCTGCTTTGTCTGAAGCTGATTGGATTGATTAGAACCGTTTGAGTTTGTCAGCCGATACTAAAGGTTGTCTGTAAGGTGATCCAACAGGACATAGTCATTCGCTTTTGATCCCTAAATTTTTCTTAGACCGCCCTTTCAGGTTTTCAGTCCATCAGGATACCCTTTTTTGCCCAAGCCGCCCTTTCAGGTTTTCAGCTTGCCGGGTGTACATATTTTTTTGTATTTTATCCCTAATTTTTGCCCTAACTCTTTTGGTTCGCCGGGATGCCCTAATTTTGGCCTAGTCCAGTCGACCTAGCGGGTCTTTATTCATGCGTAGTATCTTTTAACTATGTTCGTGTTTACAGGGTGTTGAAGGTCGTCGCCATCCATAGTTGTTAAGATCATTGCTCCACCAGAGAATATGTTTTTGATCACAAATGGTCCTTCATATGTAGGAGTCCATTTGCCCCTGGGATCACCTTGTGGCAGTATGATACGCTTGATTACCAAGTCACCAACCCGATATACCTGACGTTTGACCTTATTGTTAAAAGCTTTGATCATACGTTTTTGGTACATCTGGCCATGACAGACAGCCGTAAGCCTCTTCTCATCAATCAAGTTCAACTGTTCAAGTCGAGTTTGAATCCATTCATATTCATTCAACCTCAACCCTGCATCTTTTATGATTCTCAGAGAAGTTATTTGTACTTCAATTGGTAGGGCAACCTCCATACCGTATACCAAAGAGAAAGGAGTTGCCCATGTTGACGTGCGCGCCATGGTACGGTAACCATGGAGATCAAATAGTAACATCTCATGCCAGTCCATATAGGTCACTATCATTTTTTGTATGATCTTCTTGATGTTTTTATTAGCGGATTCTACAGCGCCATTCATCTTCGGCCGGTAAGGAGAAGAGTTATGGTGCTGGATCTTGAATTACGCGCATAGTGTGGTAATCATAGTATTGTTGAGATTGGTACCATTATCTGTGATGATTCTCTCTGGGATACCGTACCGACATATGAGATTTTGTTTGATGAATTGGGCCACTACATTCTTGGTAAAAAAAAGCGAATAAAGTTGCCTCGACCCACTTCGTGAAGTAATCAATGGCAACCAAGATGAAGCGGTGTCCATTAGAATCTGTGGGTTTGATCTCTCCAATCATGTCAATGCCCCACATTGCAAAGGGCCAAGGAGCAGTCAGGATGTTTAGGGGAACCAGAGGCATATGTACTTTGTCAGCATAGATCTGGCACTTGTGACAAGTTCGTGAATGTTGATAACAATTTGCTTCCATGGTGGACCAGTAGTATCCTGCCCGTAGGATCTTTTTAGCCATCGTGTGTCCAATAAAATGAGTGCCAAAGGTACCTTCATGTACATCAGTCATGATCTTTTCTACCTCACTCTGGTCTACACAACGAAGCAAAGTAGAGTCATGGTTGCGTTTATAGAGGATTATGTTACTGAGAAAGAATTTAGCAGAAAATCTTCTCAAGAACTTCTTATCATTGACTGAAGCTCCCTCCGGATACTCTTGGGCCTCGAGATACCTCTTAATTTCATGGAACCAAAGTTTGTCCACTACTTCTTTAGTATCGATCTCGTGACAGTAAGTTGGTTCATCCCTCCGCTCAATGGTGATCTGGGGAGCCTCGTTATCCCACCTGATTTTAAACATGGATGACATAGTGGCTAGCGCGTCCGCTAGTTGATTTTCCTCTCGTGGAAAATGGTCAAAGGTAATTTCCTCAAAATGTTGGATTAATGTCAACACATGTTCTTTGTAAGGGATGATATTAGGATGCTTCGTGTCCCATTCTCCTTTGATCTGACTGATGACTAAGGCTAAATCTCCAAATACCTTTAAGGACTTGATTCCCAAATCTATGGCGGCTTTGAGGCCCATAATACACGCTTCATATTCCACCATATTGTTGGTAAAGTTGAAACAAAGTCTTGCAGTGAAGGAAGTATGACATCCTTCAGGGGATATGATCACATCACCTATTCCATTACCGAGCGCATTGGAAGCTCCGTCAAAAACCAAGGTCCATCAGGATCCTTGTTCAGGTCCATATATGGTCTAAGTTCTTCACAATTGTTTACCAATATGATGTCTTCATCTGGGGACTCGAATTTCATGGACTGGTAGTCATCCACAGCTTGATAAGCAAGGTGATCGGCTAGCATACTACCCTTTATTGCTTTTTGGGTAGAATATTGAATGTCATATTCAGTCAAGATCATCTACCATCTTGCTATTTTTCCATAGAGGGCGGGCTTCTCGAATATGTATTTAATTGGATCCATCTTGGATATCAACAAGGTAGTATGTGTCAACATATATTGTCTTAGCCGGCAAGCAGCCCATGCCAGAGTGCAACAAGTTTTCTCGAGCAGTGAATATCTGGTTTCACAGTCGGTAAACTTTTTGCTCAGGTAGTATATTGCATACACTTTTCAGCCAGACTCGTCATGCTGCCCCAGCACACACCCCATTAAATTTTCAAAGAAAGTTAGATACATAACCAAAGGTCTTCCCTCGACTAGCGGCATCAAAACATGAGGCTCTTGAAGGCACTCTTTGATCCTGTCGAAGGCATCCTGGCTGTCGTCGTTCCAATCCAACACTTGATCTTTCTTCAGTAATTTGAATATTGGTTCACAAGTAGCGGTTAGGTGAGAAATGAATCTGGCGATGTATTTTAGCCGTCCTAAGAATCCTCTGACTTCCTTCTCGGTGCGAGGAGCAGGCATTTCTTGTATTTCTTTTACCTTTGTAGGGTCCACTTCGATACCTTTACCACTGACGATGAAGCCTAGGAGTTTACCGGACCTCACTCTAAATGTGCATTTACTCGGGTTCAACCTTAGCTTGTATTTCTTTAGCCTTTAAAATAGTTTCTACAAATGGTCAAGATGTTCCTCTTCAGTTTGAGATCTGGTTATCATGTCATCCACGTAGACCTCTATCTCGTGATGGACCATATCGTGAAACAAAGCTACCATGGTGCGCTGATAAGTTGCCCCAGCATTTTTCAACCCGAATGGCATAACTTTGTAACAGAATGTGCCCCACTGTGTGACAAAGGTCATTTTCTCCATGTCCTCAGGTGCCATTTTGATTTGATTGTACCCAGAGAAACCATCCATGAAGGAGAATACTTTATGATGTGCGGTATTGTCAACCAGAATATCGATATGGGGAAGCGGGAAATCATCCTTAGGGCTTGGCCTATTGAAATCTCTGTAATCCACACACATGCGTACTTTACCGTCCTTTTTAGGTACTGGAACAACATTGGCAACCCATTGTGGATAGGAAGTGACGGCTAAGAATTCGGGGTTGAACTGCTTCATGACTTCAGTGTTGATCTTCTCTAACATTTCTGGCCGTATGCGATGGACTTTCTGTTTTATCGGAGGGCAATCTTCTTTTGTCGGCAGACGATGGACCACGATATCAGCGTCGAGTCCTGGCATGTCTTTGTATGACCAGAAAAAGACCTTAACATAGTCATGTAGTAACTGAATTAAGCGCTTCTTGACACTAGGTTCCAGGTCGGCACCTACCTTGACTTCTTTCTTGTCCTCTTCGGTACCTAAGTTAACTATGTCAACCGGCTCTTCGTGGGGCTGTATGGTCCTTTCTTCCTGTTGTAGTAACCTGGCTAGTTCCCCTGGCACCTCACAATCTTCCTCACCTTCGTCTTTGGCTTGGCAGATCGGATTCTCAAAGTCACAATAGGCCATAGCAGAATTGTTACCCATGGGATCCTGAGTGGATGTGTGTAAGTGTTTAGTTATTGGCATGTATTTTTGGTAAAACCAGGTGTGTGAATGTCATGACTGATGTCATAACATTCTAGATTATTAGGTACTTTATGCAGAAAAAGAATGGCATACAGAAGCTGCTATTTATGAGTGTGTATCTGAGCATTTTGCAATGATCACATTTATTACTTTCTACCAAAATCAGTACACAGGATTTCTGTTGTCATAACAGATGTTAAGACATCCTGTACTGATCTAACAGTTATGCAGTTTGGTTAATTCTGAGATTTTTCAGGAATTTGGTTCATACATTCCAGAACAGAATCTCACGTGGACTTTAGGTTAACCCTAATATGGTTGATAAAGTCTTGTGACCAAGTCTTTAGGTTAACCCTAATTAACCCTAGCTTTTCGTGGAAGCCCTAACTGAAGAAACAACTGCATATATATTCAACAGGAAAGCTGATTGGAAATTAACTCTTTGACAGAAGAACAACTTGGGGTTGTATAGTTTTAACTACTGTAATCCAAGCAAGTATCATTGTGATAAGTGACTTGGAATAGGTTTTGATTGTAAGGGTTGTGTATCACTCAAAGCTTTGAAGCAAGAGTGTTTGTGTCTCTTGACTAAAGCTTTGAAGCAAGGTCAAGTTAGGTTTATGTATCACTCAAAGCTTTGAAGCACGAGTGTTTGTGTTACTTGATTAAAAGCTGTGAAGCATAATCAAGTGTATGTTCTGAAGAGTGTCTTCATTATTTCATTAGTCAATTGTTTAGTATCACTGCTGTGATTGAGGGGGAGTGAGTAGGAACTCAGGTTTAAGTTGAACTTAGATTGAAGTTGCATTGGTTAGGTCTTAAGTGAAGGAGATAAACTGGTTGGTTTATTCCTGAATTAATATCTCTTATAGTGGATTTCCTCCCTGGCTTGGTAGCCCCCAGAGTAGGTGTTGTTTCACACTGAACTGGGTAAACAATTGACTGTGTTATTTACTGTTTTTCTATTTACTGTCTTATAGAAAGTCAGATACGGTGTCATAACATTCATTGTGACATTGAGTATCTGCTGCCAGAATTTCAATTGGCATCAGAGCAGGCACCCTGCCTGTATTACTGGGTGAGATCTAGGGATATCACTTTCTTGCGCTATGGACAAAGAAGGAGTTTTTGGAAACAGACCACCCATTCTGGATGGATCAAATTATGACTACTGGAAACCTCGTATGATTGCCTTCTTAAAATCACTGGACAAAGGATGGAACCATCCCACCATAACTGAGAAAGATGGGACAATCAGTCTGAAGCCTGAGGAAGAATGGAGCAAAGAAGAAGATGAGTTAGCCCTGGGTAATTCCAAAGCTTTAAATGCCTTGTTCAATGGAATTGATAGAAACATATTCAGACTAGTACATCAATGTGAACTGGCTAAGGAAGTGTGGGACACTCTCAAAACTACCCATGAGGGTACATCCAAAGTAAAAATGTCAAGGCTTCAGATGCTGACTACCAAGTTTGAGAACCTAAGGATGATGGAAGATGAAACCATTCATGAGTTTCACATGAACATCTTGGAGATTGCCAACACCTCAGGAGCATTGGGAGAAAAGATGTCAGAAGAAAAACTGGTGAGAAATATTCTCAGATCCTTGCCTAAAAGATTTGCAATGAAGGTAACTGCTATAGAGGAAGCCCAGGATATCAACAAGTTAAATGTGGATGAACTCATTGGGTCTCTTCAGACTTTTGAGATGGGGATCAGTGACAATGTTGACAAGAAAAACAAGAGCATAGCACTTGTATCCAACACTGAAGATGAAAACAAGGAGGATGAAGAAGAAAATATTTCAGAAGCTATAGCCATGCTTGGAAGACAATTCAACAAACTCATCAAGAGAATGGATCCAAAATCAAGGTCAAATGTTAAGAACATCCCTTCTGACATTAACAGATCTTATGACTCCAGCAGAAGACCAAAGTCTGAAGAGAAGAGAAATCAAGGCAGAGGAATTCAATGCCATGGATGTGAAGGATATGGGCATATTCGAGCTGAATGTCCTACCTTTCTTAAGAAACAAAAGAAAGGAATGTCTGTTACCTAGTCTGACTGTGATTCAGAAAGTAATTCTGAAGAAGAATCTGCCAAACTAGTTACTGCACTAACTGGTGTTTGTACCTCTGAAAGTGACACTAGTGATGAGGAAGTGACATTTGAAGAACTGGATGATACCTACAAGAAATTATGTATCAGAAGTGCTGAAGTCTGTCTGCAAAATGAGAGACAAACAAAACTCATAATAAAGTTGGAGGCTGAAAAAAGGGCAGACATTGAAACTATAAGTCATCTAGAAGGGGAAGTTCTAATGCTGAACTCAAAACTGAACCAGATGACCAAATCTGTCAAGATGCTGACAAATGGAACTGACAAATTGGAAGAAATCCTTCAGGTTGGACAAAATATGGGAACCAAGTCTGGTCTAGGATTTGTGGCAGCAAAGAAATCTGGTGCAGACAAGAAGATCAGGCCTGATAAACAAATGTCAAAGCAGATGTCACAACATAGCACTCAACATCGGGAACAGAGAAATATGAAGAAAAAGTACCAAAGATGGAGATGTCATCATTGTGGGAGGTTTGGTCACATAAAGCCATTCTGCTTCAGATTGTATGGATACCCTAATCAGAACCCAGGTGTCAAACCTAAGTCTAACAAGGTACCACATACTCCACAGTGGAAGAAAAAGGCTACTGCCCTGATAGCCCACACTTCCCTTAGAGTCTCTACAAAGGAAGACTGGTACTTTGACAGTGGGTGTTCTAAGCACATGACTGGAATCAAGAACCTTCTCAATAATGTTAAACCTCACACCACTAGTTATGTGACCTTTGGAGATGGTGATAGAGGAGAAATCAAAGGAGTTGGTAATTTGGACTGCCCTGGAGTTCCAAATCTAAATGAAGTACTATTGGTAAAAGGCCTGACTGCTAATCTCATTAGTATCAGTCAATTATGTGATCTAGGATTCAAGGTCAACTTCTCAAAATCTGAATGTCTTGTAACTAATGAAAAACAAGAAGTTGTAATGAAAGGAGTCAGATCTAAAGACAATTGTTACTTGTGGGAGCCTAAGAACACTAATTACTCCACTGTGTGTTCTATTGCCAAAGAAGAAAAAGAGGTGAAACTGTGGCACCAAAAACTTGGCCATCTTCATCTAAGAGGAATGAAAAGGATTATATCCATGGAGGCAGTCAGAGGGATTCCAAGACTGCAAATTGATGAAGGGAGAGTTTGTGGTGAATGTCAGGTTGGTAAGCAGACTAGGATGTCACATCCAAAGTCAAGACATCTGACCACCTCTAAGGTTCTAGAACTTCTACATATGGATCTGATGGGACCAATGCAGGTTGAAAGTCTTGGTGGAAAAAGATATGCCTATGTTGTTGTGGATGATTTTTCCAGATTCACCTGGATTAACTTCATTAGGAAAAAATCTGATGTATTTGAAGTTTTTAAAGAACTGTGCAAAAGAATTCAAAGAGAAAAAGAAGGATGTATTGTCAGAATCAGAAGTGATCATGGCAAGGAATTTGAAAACAGTAAGTTTAATGAATTATGTTCCTCAGAAGGAATTAGTCATGAATTCTCTTCTCCTATAACTCCTCAACAAAATGGAGTTGTAGAAAGGAAAAATAGGACCATACAGGAATCTGCCAGAGCAATGATACATGCCAAAAGACTTCCTATTCATTTTTGGGCTGAAGCTATGAATACAGCCTGTTATGTCCATAACAGAGTCACTTTGAGAAAGGGAACCTCATCCACCATTTATGAACTCTGGAAAGGAAGAAAGCCAACTGTGAAGTACTTCCATGTATTTGGTAGCAAATGCTATATTCTGGCAGATCGTGAACAAAGGAGAAAGCTGGACCCTAAAAGTGATAAAGGTATATTTCTAGGATACTCCTCCAACAGCAGAGCTTATAGGGTATTCAATTCCAGGACCAAAGTCATGATGGAATCAATAAATGTCATAGTTGATGATTATCATGAAGAAACATATGTCCCTTGTAATGTTGAGACATTCTTTGAGACTCCAACTCAACAGAATGACCTACCTAACTCCACTACATCAGACTCTAAATCCAAGGAAGCTAGCAAAATCCCTTCCATCAGAATTCAGAAAGATCATCCTAAAGAACTCATCATAGGGGATCCTAACAGTGGAGTCATTACAAGATCTAGAGAAATCATCTCAAACTCTTGCTTTGTGTCTAAAATTGAACCAAGAAATGTTAAGGAAGCATTAACTGATGAATACTGGATTGGTGCAATGCAAGATGAATTGAACCAATTTAAGCAACATGAAGTTTGGGAGTTAGTTCCTAGACCAGAGGGAACAAACATCATTGGCACAAAATGGATATACAAGAACAAATCAGATGCTGAAGGAGTTGTCACCAGGAATAAGGCAAGACTTGTTGCCCAAGGATACACTCAAGTTGAAGGGGTTGATTTTGATGAGACCTTTTCCCCTGTAGCCAGACTGGAATCTATCAGACTCCTATTGGGAATTGCTTGTCTCCTGAAGTTCAAGTTATTTCAGATGGATGTAAAAAGTGATTTCCTAAATGGGTACTTATATGAGGAAGTTTATGTGGAACAGCCTAAAGGTTTTGTGGATCCAAACCACCCTGATCATGTCTACAAATTGAGGAAAGCTTTATATGGCCTGAAACAAGCTCCTAGAGCATGGTATGACAGGTTAACAAAATTTCTCTCAGACAAAGGATACAGAAAAGGAGGCTTGGATAAAACCCTCTTTGTCAAAAATGAAGGAGGGAAGTTAATGGTAGCTCAAATATATGTTGATGACATAGTGTTTGGGGGAATGTCAGATCAAATGGTTAAACATTTTGCTGACCAGATGCAGGCTGAATTCGAAATGAGTCTCATGGGAGAACTGACCTACTTTCTTGGACTGCAAGTCTCACAGATGGAGGACTCAATTTTTCTATCTCAAAGCAAATATGCAAAGAACATTGTCAAGAAGTTTGGTATGGAGAATGCCAGTCACAAAAGGACTCCTGCACCTACTCATTTAAAGCTATCCAAAGATTCAAGTGGGGTTAAGGTGGACCAAAGCTTGTACAGAAGCATGATAGGAAGTCTGATGTACTTAACAGCCAGCAGACCTGACATTGCTTTTGCAGTTGGAGTTTGTGCAAGATACCAAGTTGATCCTAAAGTCAGTCATATCAACCAAGTGAAGAGAATTTTGAAGTATGTAAGTGGAACTTACAACTATAGCTTGTTGTACTCTCATGGTTGTGAACCAACTCTGACTGGTTATTGTGATGCTGATTGGGCTGGAAGTGTTGATGATAGAAAAAGCACCTTTGGAGGATGTTTCTTCTTAGGAAATAATCTGGTCTCCTGGTTCAGCAAGAAACAGAACTGTGTGTCTCTCTCTACTGCTGAAGCTGAATACATTGCAGCTGGTAGTAGCTGTTCTCAAATGATCTGGATGAAACAGATGCTTACTGAGTATAATGTCACACAAGATGTTATGACATTGTACTGTGACAATCTGAGTACAATCAACATTTCCAAGAACCCTATTCAGCATAGCAGGACCAAGCATATTGACATTAGACATCACTTTATCAGAGACCTTGTAGAGGAGAAGACGATTAAACTGGAAGATGTTGCCACTGAGCTACAGCTGGCTGACATTTTTAACAAGGCTCTTGATGCAAATCAATTTGAAAATTTGAGGGGCAAGTTGGGTATTTGCCAACATGAGGAATTGTAGCAATTAATTTTGCTTAAAACAAGGGTTGAAGGAGTTGTTTTTGTTAAGTCTATTTTGATTGGGTTAATCATATGTTTTCCCATTTCTTTCAAAATTATTAAGAAGTTGAATAGACACTCTTTTACCTCCTTCCTCTCTCGGCTCTGCAACAAATCCCATTCTCTCAATCAAAGTTTTCTCTCTCGTTACTACTGGTTTTCTAAGACTATCAAAATGTCTCAAACATCATCTTCCAAGACGATTGTTTCATCCTCATCCTCTGATCGAGATTCTAGGGCAATCACATCATGCATGGATTCTGAAGTCCTGGAGATTACTCCTCTTAGAGTAATGGCAACTAACCCCTCTAAGGTTAAAAAGCTGAGAACAAGGCATGCAGGAAGGTCTCAAGCTACTTCATCTGGTAATCCCTCTCAACCTTCATCTTCTGTTCCAAATAGGGAAGGCTCAACTTATGTTCATCAAGAAATAGCTAGGCTTGTTACAAGAATTCTGAGTGAGAACCACTCTGTACCTGGGATTTCAGTTCCATTAAATCAAGAATCAGCAAGTCCAAATGTTGAAATAAATCCAGATGTCTCTGAGAATGTTGAGACACCAAATGACAACATTCAGAAATCATCTGAAAATCTTGATGCTATTCAGAACCCTTCAGAGAAGAATGTTGAACCACCGGTTATTGATGTGGATGAAGACTACTCAGACAATGACCTAATTGAAAATATCAACCCTAGCATAGCTAGGAGAATGATGAACAGAAAAGGCAAGCAGGATACTGCAAAATGTCTGACCAAAGAGAAGACTGTTGATGTTGCTCACAAGAAAACCAGGTCTGAAGGCAAGACTGGTGTAGAAACTGTGAAGACTGGACTATCTAAAGGGAAGGTGAAAACCCGAGTACATGCTGGGAGTCTCTCAAAGCCTGTGAGATAACCAATAGCAAAGAAAAGGAAAGAGCCTGAACCTTCTGATTCTGATGAGGAATCATAATTTGAAATTAATGTTGAAGACATTCCTCTCAGAAGGAAACTCCCTTCCAGCAAAATGGCTAAAGTTCCTGAAGTCCCCACTGACAACATTTCATTTCACCACCCTGAAAATGCCAACAGATGGAAGTATGTTTGCTTGAAAAGAATAGCCTTGGAAAGAGAACTGAACAATGGTGCCATGGACTGTAAGGAGATCATGGACCTAATCAAAGCTGCTGGGCTAATGAATACTGTGGTAAAGTTTACCAAATGCTATGAAAATCTTGTCAAGGAATTCATAGTGAATTTGTCTGATGAATGTGCTGATGGAAGGTCAGCTGACTTTAAATGTGTCTATGTGAGAGGAAGAAAGGTTAATTTCTCTCCCTCTGAAATTAACAAATTCCTTGGAAGACCAGATGAGGCTTGCCCTGAACTAGAGGTTACTGACAATGAAGTATGCCAAACCATCACTGCAAGACAAGTCAAGTGCTGGCCCTTAAAAGGCAAGCTGAATGCTAGCAAGCTAAGCATGAAATTTGCCATCCTGCACAAGATTGGTGCAACCAACTGGGTTCCTACCAACCATAAATCAACCATCTCCACAGGATTGGGGAGATTCATTTATGCTGTTGGAACCAGGACTGAATTTGACTATGGCAGGTATATCTTTGATCAAACTTTAAAACATGTTGGAAGCTATGCTGTTAAAGGCCCTATTGCCTTTCCCTCCCTCCTATGTGGTATTGTCCTTGCTCAGTATCCAGACATTCTGGTGGAAAGAGATACTGTATGCAAAAGAGCCCCTGCTCTTGGGTTGCACTATAAGCTATTCCAGGGATCTCATGTTCCTGACATTGTCATGACATCAGCTGAGACATCAACTGTAAAAACTCAGTCCAAGACATCTGATGTTATAGCTGTGCTGAAGGAAACCTGCAAAGAGCTGGAGACAAGGAAAATGACTCTTGAGAACCTAATTGCCAGATTAGAACAGGAGGAGACTGAAGGACAAATAAGGGAAGAGGATGCTGCTGAAGATCAGCTCAATGCTGAAGAAAGTGCCTCCTCTGAAGATGACAGTGCTTAAAGTTTGGTGAAGTTGTCAAGCTTGATGCTGGTTCCTGTTGCTGCAAGTGATTTTAGATTTTTTTTTGTTTTTATTACTCATTTTGGATGACTGTATAACATATAAGTACATGTATCTTTGGCCTATTTGTGGCTAAAGAGGGGGAGATATTTTGTGTTATTTACTTGGTAGACATTATTTTTTTCTGCAGACATATTCATTCTGCTGCTCTCTATTCTCTGATTGCTTAGGGGTTTTAGCCAAAAATTTGCCAAAGGGGGAGTTTGTAAGTGTTTAGTTATTGGCATGTATTTTTGGTTAAACCAGGTGTGTGAATGTCATGACTGATGTCATAACATTCTGGATTATTAGGTACTTTATGCAGAAAAAGAATGGCATACAGAAGCTGCTATTTATGAGTGTGTATCTGAGCATTTTGCAATGATCACATTTATTACTTTCTACCAAAATCAGTACACAGGATTTCTGTTGTCATAACAGATGTTAAGACATCCTGTACTGATCTAACAGTTATGCAGTTTGGTTAATTATGAGATTTTTCAGGAATTTGGTTCATACATTCCAGAACAGAATCTCACGTGGACTTTAGGTTAACCTAGCTCAACCCTAATATGGTTGATAAAGTCTTGTGACCAAGTCTTGAGGTTAACCCTAATTAACCCTAGCTTTTCGTGGAAGCCCTAACTGAAGAAACAGCTGCATATATATTCAACAGGAAAGCTGATTGGAAATTAACTCTTTGACAGAAGAACAACTTGGGGCTGTATAGTTTTAACTACTGTAATCCAAGAAAGTATCATTGTGATAAGTGACTTGGAATAGGTTTTGATTGTAAGGGTTGTGTATCACTCAAAGCTTTGAAGCAAGAGTGTTTGTGTCTCTTGACTAAAGCTTTGAAGCAAGGTCAAGTTAGGTTTATGTATCACTCAAAGCTTTGAAGCACGAGTGTTTGTGTTACTTGATTAAAAGCTGTGAAGCATAATCAAGTGTATGTTCTGAAGAGTGTCTTCATTATTTCATTAGTCAATTGTTTAGTATCACTGCTGTGATTGAGGGGGAGTTAGTAGGAACTCAGGTTTAAGTTGAACTTAGATTGAAGTTGCATTGGGTAGGTCTTAAGTGAAGGAGATAAACTGGTTAGTTTATTCCTGAATTAATATCTCTTATAGTGGATTTCCTCCCTGGCTTGGTAGCCCCCAGAGTAGGTGTTGTTTCACACTGAACTGGGTAAACAATTGACTGTGTTATTTACTGTTTTTCTATTTACTGTCTTATAGAAAGTCAAATACGGTGTCATAACATTCACTGTGACATTGAGTATCTGCTGCCAGAATTTCAATGTGGATCTGCATTTTGATATGTGAGTGTGTGTAAGAGCATAGCTATCTTTGAAAAACATAAAAATGTAGAAAAAAGAAGAACAAAGAGCGTAAAATTTGCATGCAAAAACGTCCATGATTCATTGATGACATATGGAAATGAAGTAACAACCCTCACAAATGGACCGTTGTGCCTCGGGTAAGACACAAGGTTTTAAAGTCTAAATTGTTTAATTGTTACAAGTCCGAAAAAAATTTAAAGACAATTACTGTTGGATAAAAGTAATAGGGACAAACTCTTTGGCTTCCCTGTTGTTGATTCTTACGCAGATAGTTGGAAAAATCCATTCTTCCAGGTCACAACTGTCATCACTATCTTCCACTGTGTTGAATTCATGGTTGCTGATCCGTATAGGTGGTCCCCCGGCACGAGCACGACGAACAGCTTTCTGGGATCCTGAAGTAAAACCCAAACCAGATTTGTCAGATTTGTAGGGAATATCCGGGAGTTGGCCCCAAATTATACACCCGCCTTCTTCGACTACTTCCTTGACATCTTTCGGAGAAGCCATCTTCAGCGGAGGTCTGGTAATCTTCGAGACTTTGGAAACAGTCTTGGTTGCCGCAACTGTTTGTAGGACTTCCTCGAAATGCTAACACGGAGTTTCGATGAATTCACCATCCATTTCCACATACCTGAAATAGTTCAGGTGACTGACCATATATTCCTCCTCTCCATGGACAGTGATGATTTTTCCCTTGATTGGGTATTTCAACATCTGATGTAATGTAGAGGTGACGGCACCAGCGTCATGAATCTAAGGTCGGCCCAATAAACAGGAATAGGAAGGGCGAATATCCATCACATAGAAAGTTGAATGAAAGGTCTGAGTTCCAACTTTGATGGGGATGTCCACCTCCCCGTGCACCATTCTCTTTGAACCATCGAAGGCCCTTACCACTATATTGTTGGGTTTTAAGGTCACAGTCTAGTCTATCCAGAGCCTTCTTAGGCAGCACATTCAATGATGAACCAGTATATACTAGGACATGGGCCAAAGTAGTGCCCCTGCATTCGACAGAGACATGCAACGCCTCATTGTGTTTCCTCCCTCTACATGTCAGATCAGCATCAGAAAAGCCCAAACTGTTATCAACTGTCAAAGTGGCCACACAATCTTTGAATTTGTCAGTAGAGGTTTCTTGTGGCACATGGGCGGTTTTATGAAATTTCACCAAGGCCTTCGCATGAGCTTCGGAGCACAACAATAAAGCTAGCATAGAAACCTTTGAAGGGGTCTGCCCTAGATGTTCGACTACATTGTAGTAGCTTATCTTTATAATTTTCAAAATTTCTTCCATCTCTTTCGTGGAAGCCTCTGGGATAGATGCTGATTGCGCCTTCATCCGGACAGGTTCAACCAAAATGCCTTTGCCCCGAGTCTCGGTCGATTCGGTGATAGGGGTGTCAGCAGGGGTAACCACAGGAACTGTAGTAGTAGTATCAGCAGGAACAAAAGCATGAATGATCACAGGACCGATAACAGTTTTTGGAGGAGCAATCTCAGGGGAGAACACTCTTCCACTTCTGGTTATTTTGATGTTTCCCACAATGTTACCGATGTCGGGGTCAGCCTTCTCAAAAACTGGGTCTTCAACATCCAGCCATTCTTGCTTGACGTCGTGGTAGTAAACGTCACCCCCATAGTTCTAGAGAACAGTTTTGTATGAGGAGTACGAGATTGGCCCTGGCATAGTAATTATCAATGGAGTCACCTTCGAAACAGATGTAATCCTAACGGGTCTTTTGATGGAGACCCTGGGAGGATTGGAGGAAATGGTTATTATTGAAACATCCTTGTAAGCAATGGTTGGAACGGGAGTCTTTTCAAACAAAATATATTTGTCATCCATCAGGCGTTGGACACCTGCCTTCAATAAATGACAACCAGTCGGTAGGGATAAACAGAGGTGGCAGCCTTTACCACAACCCGGAAATAAAACGGCCTTCAACAGGTTCCTTTTGACGGTTAGGAGAGGAGTAACAAGTTCATCAACAACAGTAACAAACACATCATCTTCAACAGCGTTAACACCACAACCATGCTTGGGCATAAGAGCGGTGATAACATTTGGGATCTTAGGAGCGTCAAATTCAATTTCTTGTGCCTCGAGAAGGTCTTGCACCTTGTTTTTCAAAGCCCAGCAGTCGTTTGTATCATGACCTGGACTTTCTGAATGGTAAGCACAACGAGCATTTGGGTTATAACGGGGAGAAGCAGTGTTGGAATTCTTCGAAGCTTCTCGCAAGGTTACCGGATTAGATTTCAACAAATGCGGCAAGACTTGAGACAATGTCATATTTATCTGGGTAAACTGTCTTACCGGCCTTTCCGTTCTAGAATGATCGCTCCTTTGTTGAGTAGGTATAGGCTTAGAGATCATGACAGCCCCTACCGCTGGACGGCGTTCAGTTCTGTCCTGATTCCTATGGTTATATGCAACACTGACCTCCTTCTTTTCGGTAAAGGGCTTCTTCAACGCGCTCGAGGATGCATCTCTTTGAATTTTGCCACTTTTTATACCCGCTTCTAGCCGTTCACCGGTCACGATTAATTCGGTAAACCCAGCCGAGGAGCTTCCGATCAGGTGTTTGAAGAATGGACCAGATAGCGTGCCTAAGAACATATCTACCAATTCTCTGTCAGATAGAGGGGGTTGGACCCTTCCCGCGAGATCCCGTCATTTTTGAGCATAGGTTTTGAAACCTTCACCTGTACCCATAGACATGCCTTGCAACTGTGTCTAAGTTGGAGCTAAGTCAACATTATACTGGTATTGCTTGTAAAAAGCGGCCTCTAAATCTTACCAATTGCGGATGTTGGTCCCTTCCAACTGATAGAACCAATCCAACTGCGTCCCTGACAAGCTTTCTTGGAAGAAATGCACCCAAAGATTCCTATTCGCAATATGGGGTTGAATTTTCCTGACGTATGATCTCAAATGCAGCTTTGGACAAGAGACACCGTCATATTTAGTGAAAGTGGGGACCTTAAATTTTTGTGGGATAACCACCCCTGAGACAAGTCCTAGCTTTTCAAAATCCAACCCGGGTACCTTCTGGATCTCCATAGAATTGAGGCGATCTTCCAACTGTTTGTATTTGTCGTCAGCTGGAGGATACTGCTCTTCAGAGTAGTCAACCTCTTCTTCCTCTTCAAATTCTGGATGGTCAGTCACTTCCTTGTTTTTCCCTTCTTAATTATCCCCTTCACTTGATGATGTTGCGAAGTCTAGAGTCTGTCTAGCTGGTCCTTTGAACCTTCTTCCCAGATTCAAAACACGGGTTGATTTCTTCGCCTTCTTCTTCTTTTCTTTGATCAGCAGAGTTCTCAACTCCTCTTGTCTTTTTTCCAGAGTCAAGAACATTTATTGAAACTGAGCGTTCTGCGCCTAAAGATCTTTTATTGTCTGTTAAATATCCATCTCACTGAAATAAACAGTAGAAAGATAAGGAGACCTGTTGTAAGAAACATGTTTGTGTTATGATGAATGAAGATGCATATGCAAATTATTTCAAGGAAATTAGAGATTTAAATTTGCTTTAGACAAAAAAAGAACACATGTTATATTAATAAATCCAAGTTTGAGTACATCATGCCTCTTTGGACTTACAATGAAAGAAATAAAATAAAAAAACTCCTAAGACAAAAAAGTTAAACGCATCCTCTTTGGCGCAATGTAGGCGTTCAGACTACGCTCTTCATGAAGCTACTTGGTGAGTTCCAGAACCTTTTTCTCACTTTCATAGAACCGGGCCTCGAAAGTGTCTCATTCTTCCTTTAGTTGAACCCAATCTCTTTGCAAGTCTGCGAGAGAAGTAGGCATGTTGGGATGAAGGACAGTGTACGGGACATCTCCTACAACAACAAGCTCTATGATAATAGGGAGGATATAGGGGTTAGGAATTACGAGACTCTGAGCACAAGCTCGCACCCACCTAAGATATGGATCAAGGGGAATAGAGTTTCTGCGTCCTAATGTCTTACTATCCACTTTGTTTACCATCCTCCAAGCTCGTACAAACCTCTGATGGTAGCCTTGATCATCTCTTTCGTAGTCGAACACCACACCTTGGATGAGCATCTCATGAGGACCATCTCTTCGGGAATACCCAAACTGTCGTAAAGCTAAGCAAGGGTTATAAGTGATACCCCCCCTAATACGAAGCAGTGGGACGTTAGGGAATTCCCCACAATGATCAATGATAGTAGTATCTTCCAGGGATCTCGAACACCAATAAATATCAGAGTGGGTGAGGGACATCATCCTTTGAGACCATGTCAATCTTTGCTCGTTCTTCAATGTTGATCGAGGTAGGTGTGAAGTGAACCACTTGGCGAGTAGGGGAATACAACACAAAAGAGTACCTCTTTTCTTTATGGTGCGGGTATGGAAGCAATGTAAGATGTCTCCTAGCAAGGTAGGTATAGGATTACGAGAGAGAAAGACTTTGATGGCATTAATATCTATGAATTGGTCCGAGTTAGGGAATAGAACCAAACCATAAATGAGAAGAGCCATGACATCTTCAAAAGCTTGAAAATCCATATCTTCCCAGAATGAACGAGCCTTCTCCAATAGAAACTTATCTAGGAACCCTTTGACCCCGCTTCTTGTCTCCCAATTTGCTATGATGTCGGCTCTCTTCAGATGTAAAGCTTCGGCGATGGCCTCAGATTTCAGAATCCCTTCTAGACCGGTGAATGGTATCTGATCAAGCACGGGCACCCCTAATAATAGAGATAACTCTTCAAGTGTAGGTACCAACTGATAGTCAGGAAAATTGAAGCAATGATGTATGGGATAAAAGAATTTGAAGAGAACACACATCATCTCCTCTTGGAAATTAGAGATAGCCGAACTGAGGAGTTGACCATAATTCCTGGTAAAAGGAGAATCTTCGGGCACCCTTGATGCTAACTCCTGGAGCTGAGGGTGTGCTTTTACGAAGTTGATTTGGATGGTGTTCCTTTGGACGGAGCTCATGGCATAGAAAACAAAAAACAAAGATACATTCCAAAATCCTTGAAATGGTTAGTGAGAATGTGTATGATGTTATGATGTTTATGATGTTATGTACAAGTAAGCACATAAGACAAAACAAGTCCTTAGGTTTAGGCTTGCATGGAGTCTTATAGGTAAGTACCCTCTTAAAGTTTCAGTTGGCTCAAACCTGTCCTAGTGATAGTAATCGGGTTCTAAGGGATCTCAATATCACTGACCTTTCCTTTAGGTGTTGTCTCAGCATAATCAATATTTTCTTGCGGCCGAGATATCCAAAAAGTCTAGTCTCAATGAGTGTAGTATCGAGTATCAACCAATTTTCAACTTTCCATCAAAACTGGTTATCTCACTATGTCCTAATTGGCCAAGTTTGTTCAATTAAGGTTCTAAAGTCAGTTAGTGCTTCATGGCACTGCTCGGCGGCCCCGTATTCTCCTCGATTCAACACAAGGGATATCGGTACCAATAAATGCATCACACTGGCGTAGCCATTGTTTCAACCATATCGGTCTACGCCATACAGTTTCCACAATCTATTGCTACTTACCTAAAAGGTGCCCCAGATCCCGGTAGAGGATCAAAACAAGCCCAAACAAGGAATTGTAATGTAAAGCATGCAAGTCAAACAAAGAAAAGCAAGTAAATGTGATATAGCCCTAAGGTAACCCCACTTTTTAAAGATTTTTCCCCAGCAAAGTCGCCAGTTCTGTAACACGGTGAGAGAACTGACTTGGTTGTTTTGCGTTTGATCACAATTGTGCGGATAGCAAGAGTCGCCACCGACTTTTCTTTTATCCAAAAGGAAAGGCTGAAAAGAACAGGAAATACCTTTAAGATTGTTTCTTGAGTTCGGGGGTAGGTTATGAAAATGGAAGGTATTAGCACCCTTTCCATCCATAGTTATCTACGGGCTCTTAGTTGCTTGCTAGATCACTTGCTTTTGTTTGATAATGTGCTTGTGATGTGGGTTTTGAAAGTATTTTGTAAAATAATGTATTTATAATGGTTCTCGTCTCTATAAGAACGCGTACAAAGTGTTTTGTCTTTTGAAAAATGTTTCAAAGTGAAGTGTTGGTGTATGAAGTGTTTTCGTTGTGAGCAAGCGAACAACTAAGAGTAACTTACCTACTCAAAAGGTTTTAAATGTTCCTTTCCTCCTCCTTTAGATGTTGTTTATCTTACCATTGTTTTTTGTAAGAAACCCCATCGTTGGATGTGAAGGGACGGGCGCGAGACGTTTGTATAGTCATAGAAGGCAACCTATAGGACGTTTTAGCAATGTCGTTTAGGGACGAGATCATTTACCAAAGGCAACATTGAGGGTATTCGAGGGACTACGATCTTTTATCGAGGGTCTTTGCTAAAATGCCCATATTCGAGGTACATGACTATTTTCTGAAAGGCAACAAAGTGGGATTACCCTAAGGGTGCTAGTGTGCAAGTGTGTTTGATTTACATGCATTTAGTCTTGATTAGGGTTATCTATTTGTTGATTTCATGTCTTGCCATACACACCTAATTCTATACAGTATAAGGGAAACAATAAATTGCGAAAATTAAAATTCTACACTATTACAGAGTTTTCGGGAATGGGGGTACAAATTTACAAGCGGGGGGTTGCAAGAATTTAAATCCTATTTAACTATTACAACCATATTGAAATGTGCAATATAAGAGAAAAAAGGACTTGTTTTGAAAGTGGATTTTTGTATTAACGAATTAAAAAAGGGAATAAATTAATTAATAAAAAGGGAATATTTTTATGTCTTTTTTTATATTAATAAGAAAGAGTATTGATATTGAAAATGATAAAAAAAAAGGGGAAAAACTTGGTAATTAGTGATATTCCAGGAAAAACTCGTTTGAGTGTAGTATCACGTGAAAACCATTTCTAGATTACTCCGTCATAGTTTCCAAACTACACCTAGAAGGCCAAGATGGGTTAAAGGTTCTACAGTCCTCAGTTTCAGCAGGCTCCCAGATTGAAAGCAGCATATCTTCTCGATTAGTCAGTAAACAACACTACAGTCAAAGGGGACTCCACTGAGTGGGGAATCTCATGTATCCTTTTTTAGGATTACTCCCTCAAAGTTCACATGACTATATCTCCCGTCCTATCTTAAGTTTACCCAAGTTCGAGTAGAGTACTTATGAGAAATCACCAAACACCCTGGAAACTAGGAAAATCCAGACAAACATATACAACATATAATATACAACAAATAATAGCACATACAGAGATAAACAAAGATAGGCTCAACTCACTTAGGGATGGACCAACAACTGGTCGATATTTCCCCAATGAAGTCTCCATTTTTTTCTGTAGCGGTAGAAATGTTGACACTAAACCATTGGATTAACGTGACTCGCACAGATCAAATAAAAATCGCGACCGCGCTTTATTGTTTCCAGAAGAATGGGAAAAGAGCGAATAACCCAAAAAGATGGAGAGAGAATCTAAGTTTGGGGGTTGATTATGCAAAGGGAAGGTATTAGCACCCTAAACATCTACGGTACTCTGCAGGAACCTCTTTGAAAATTTGTATATTTTGGCTATAAGTGTTGTATATAAAAAATAGATTGTAGGGATAAGAAAAGAAAAAAATTTTAAAATTTTTGCACCCGCCATGGTTGCGAACCTTTAGTGCCTACATACCACCTTCCGTGCAATAGGGGATCAGGGTACTTGTAGTTCACCTTTAAAAATTTTAAAACACATGTGTATTGGTTAATTTTAAGAGATGAGACACCATCATCGTATCCAAGTGGAAGAACACACTTACTACCCACGATTATGAGAAAGGAGAATTTGTGTCATCTCAAAGTGGAGGATATGGCTTGGATTTTAAAATCAACAAAGCCTCGCTCAACACCCAAGTGGAAAATATCTCACTTCACTTCATATCATAGAAGTATAGTAGCTCGCATCACTACAAGGATTGAGAAGAGTCTAATATTTTGAAAAAAAATTTAAGGTGAAAAACCAAAGTGGCAAAATGGTTTGAATGAGATTGATTTACTTTTAGTCTTCTCACAAAAATGTAAAAGTATGATTAAGTTATTTAAAATTTGATTAAGAAAATATTTTTGAAAATGCATGGACCTAAGTCCAAGTTTATTATGAAAGCGATTCAAGTTTGGAAAACAAGAATAGTTTTGAAAAAGAGGGAGAAGATTTTTGAAATTAAAGAAGATGGGACGAGATGAAGGGGCTATCCTAAAACATAAGATAAAAACTAGTGAAAAGAACCGTCTAACCAACAAGAAGCCACACTTTACACAATGAGTCAATGTAGAATTCTCATCCTTTGGATTGAAACCAAACAAGCAAAGACAATAAACCTCTTAAGAAAACCAAGCTTCAAATGCATTAAGTCTTCACAAAAATTGGGTAGAGTAACAGATGTATACATATGAATTCCCAATTGCAGACAAAGCATATAATCAGAATAACCTCCACACAAAGAAAACAAACAATCCAATGTCTCGGGGGTAAACCCCAAGAACTCCAGACAAAATAGCAATAGAAGTCACCAAGGTAAGGTCACAAACTCTACAATGTGTAAAGAGTGAGATCAATTGGATGCTTGAGCTGAAATTTGTGATGAGTCAAAGTTGAGAAAAAGATGTTTACTTTTTGTACTTAGAAAAATTCTAAGTTTTTCTTCAAAAGTGACCTATAATGTTTTGAGTTCAAACAAGGCCTTACTCCAAAATTGAGCTTTGATCATTGATGTTATCTTAAACTAGACTTCCAAAATAGAATTGTGAAACTTGAATCACTCAAAAATACCAAGTATTGAAAAAGTTATGGCCTTGTAAAATAAGTGAAAATCCATGAGGTGACCCATAATATTTTGTGTTCTTAGGGCATCTTCCACTCATTTTCAAGCTTTTCCCATAAAATAAGAGTTAAAGTTAACATCCTTAAGATCAATATGGAAAAATAATGGGCTCAAGGAGATAAAAATTTACCAAGTTATGATCTTTTGAAGTCACATAATGGAATTTGATGGCCTATTTAAGGGACTTGTAATCTTTCTTCATCATTAGGCATCTTCCACACAAAAGTTTCTTGAAGCTATTGAAGTGATTAGTTGATGACCCTTTAAGGAGAAGCATACCTTTGGAATCACCTAAAAATATCAAAATATGAACAAGATATAGCCCTTAGAAGTTCAAAAACCTAGCTCCTAAAGCACCAAAATAACTTGGAAACCCCTTTCAATTTTGACAATCTTTCTTGCACAATTACTTTTGCCATGTGAATAGAAGCTTTTGAGGATGATAATAAGAAACCATAGCACGAAAAACCACTTCCAAATGTTAATAATTGAGAGAGTTATGCACTTGTGATCAAGAAATCAAGAACTTGTCCAATTAGGTCAAACTTCTTCAATCAACTCTTGCATCTTTTGACTTTCTTTGACAAATTGAGGCATGATGAATCATAGTAGACCTTGTTGTGATATTACTTTAAAGAATATTTAATGATGAAGCTTGAATCTCAATGAAGATTTGTTGAAAAAGACATAAAAATAAACTCATGAACCTATAAATCAACCTGATAAAACGTGTTGTGCTCTCACCTATAGTATCATCAACTAGAGAAAACATACATAGTATTTTTTAGTTTAAAATTTAATCAACACAAAACATATATGATCACAATATGCAAATCAATATGCTTGGTGATACCTCGTGAGCAAACCTAAAGATAGGGAGAAGAACCAAAACCCTAGTGTGATCTTGTTGTGATTGAGTTGATATGAGATGATAGAGGAATCTTAGGGTCAAAAATTGGGGTATAACACCTGTGAACGTGAACATAGTTAAAAGATACTATGCATAAAACGACCCGCTAGGTTGACTGGCCTAGGAAAAAATAAGGGCATCCCGACGAACCAAAAGGATTCAGGTAAAAATCAGGGATATATAAGACTGTACACCCGGAAAGTCAAAAACCTGGAAAGGCGGCTTGGGAAAAAAAGGGTATCCCGGTGGACTGAAAACCCGAAAGGACAGTCCATGCAAAAATTAAAGATTAATGCGTACAACTATATCCCGTTGGATCACTTACAGCCAGCTTTATTACCAACGTCAAGTTCGAATGGTACATATCAATTCAATCAACTTCTTCTAACAAGCGAGGGATGAGATGATCAAAGACATAGGGGCAATAGCAGAGTTGAAACTCAACGAGATCATTTACACATAGCTATACATTTAATTTTCACTTGGTACTCTCTTCATTTTTCAGGACGATTTCCTCTTACTAGGATTTATGTCTCCTTATACAACAATCGCCTGTTACAGGCAAACTATCAATATAAACACAATTTCAAAGTTTAAATTTTGTTTTACTTTTTCTTTTTTGTTTGCAAAAACATCCAATGACTAAATTAAATGAACATATGCATATGAACATGATTACTGTTAAAAAAATGCATAAAAAATAGGAATAAGTATTTACTTAAGACTGTAGGAGGTGGGATAACGTTCAAGCTTTCCATAAATCTCCACAGAGTAATCCCCAATAAAGTTGCCCCACAGAGCAGTTTCCATAAAATAATCCCCCGCAGAGTCATCTTCATGAACTCGACATATTCCCTGCAAGCCTGAAATACTCTAATCGTACTCACCAGCAGATCCCCCTAGCAGACAAAGGAGTAAAACCTTTTCCCTGGAAATGAATCCAACCTACGAGATTCCAATATTTAGTAGATTATGATAGCAGCATAGGTCACAAGAATTCTCTTTCCTAGCTGAGTTTATTTCTCCAGTCGGATTCAATCCTCTGCAAGTTTCTCTTCTCTACCAGGGCTCATGTTCCCAGCAGAACATATTTCTACAGCAAGGTTGATTTCCTCAACAGAGTGTTTCTCTAATAAGGTTTATTTCCCCAACAGGATTTATCTCCCCAACAGGGTTTATTTCCCCAGCAGAATTCAGTCTCCCCAGCTTAAGACTATCCCTTTGACTACTGTAAATCACCGGCAAAACTTTTCTATCCAATAAAGGGTAGTCCAGACCACTATTCCCCAGAGAGTCGCTACGAAAGATGAAACCAGGACTAAGTATCAATTAATATTATCCTCCCTAGACGATTATACATCCATATCAAAAACTCGGTCAGGCAGCACCTTAGAAGGTTATTTATCTCTTTTATCCATAGTCAGGGTATATATGAATTAAACCCCCCTAGTAGAGTGATGAATGAACAATGTTCTTGAGCTTTTCTCCCCAAGTAGAAATCAACATTCCCCAATAGAGTTTCTTCAAATAGCAAGCAGGAATCCCTAGCAGATCTAAGATTCACATTCTTCTTCCCTAACAGCAGTCCGGGATCTATATTCACAATCAAGAATGTTATATGAAGCTACCGATACACTTCAATGACATCTCACTTTCACACATCATTTATCATAACATATGCATACGAAAATCATTAGAACATTTTTGTACCCCAAAATTTTCCCTCTCTTTTTTCTTCAAGGAATTCTTTCAAGGGTTCTCAAATACTCAAGAATCTCTAGGGTTGACCAGTCAAGATACTCCCCTTAAGCATAAGGTCTACAACTAGAGTTTTGATTTTTTTCAAGGAAAATTAGGTTGCAAAGGTATCAAATGATTTCCAAGGTTCTCCATAGGTCTTCAACAATGTTCATGTCAAGTTTCAAGTCTTGCATCACAAGTTTGCTCAGTTAATGGCTTAGATGATTGAGAATCAATTGTATTAGGTAAAAAGTCAACTATGGTCAACATACAGTCAAACTTCAAGATTTTTTGTGAACATCAACATTTTGAAGTGATATTCATCATTTGATAAAGGGTTGGTCATGATTACTCAAGGGAAGCCTTCAAATCATCAAAAGTCAAGAATTGTCAAATTAGGGTTTCCTTAGGAGAAGTCAACTGAACTTTGACCAAGCATAACTTTCACCTGATTCATGAACTTTTCCCCAACCAAAGCCCATTTTGAAGGAGATTCAATTCTTTATAACTTTTTATTTATGTTCAAGCCCAAAAAATGCTTCATTTGAAAGATATGAGCTAATACATTACATGCCATTTTTAAAAATCAACAAAAAGACACTTTTTATCAAGGCAACTTACATCAATATAGAGTCCTCAAATGCATAAATGATAAAAAGAGAAATTGTAGAGGATATCTTGAGATTTTCAAAAAGTCAAATATCACCTTTAGAAGATGAAAATTGAGCAAGTTATGAGTTTCACAAGTTGGGAAATTTTGAGGAAATACATGAAACGCAAAATGTGCAAACTTGAAATTTTGGACTTGTGGCCTAACTTTTTGGGCTTCAAACATACCCATGACCTTATGAGAGACTCTTAATCTCACTCATATCTTTCCTTGTGTTTTATTATTATTTTATTTATATTTATTTTGTTTTTATTCAAATAAATTCAAAATAAATAAATAAAATAGAAAACCTTTGAGCCAAGCACTTGATGGACTTCCTTAAAGCCCAATACAACCCATGCTAACCTATAAAAACAAGCCAAAATCGTGCAAACTTAAAGAAGGCAAGAAAATATCAAACTTGGAAGGTTTTAAATATTTTTTATTCTTGTTTAAACCATGGTTTGATTGCTTGATCTCATGCCATATTTGTTGAGACAATTCATTCCTCTATATAAAGGCGAGCATAACAGATCCAAAGATACGAAATCACTGCCTAAGAGAGAGCTCGAAAATTCAAAAAAATCCAACAGAGTTGTAAAATTTGTAACCTAAGTTCCAACATCTCACACTTGAAACTAAAGCCAGCAATCCATTCCCGAAGTCCGTAGAAGTTCTCCAGACTCCAAGATCAGTCTAAAGCATAGCAAAAACGAGCCACTCGATCTCACCGGTTTGGTAAAATATTCGCATTTGAATCTTTCAGTGTATGCCTTATTAACTAATTCCATGTGTTCATATGGGTTTGTATGCATCAGTAGAACAAATCTAACGCATAACATGTGAGCTATAGTGTAGGAACAAGCTTATGCCATTTTTAGGGCAACATGAACTGAGATCTTCGAATCCATGCATAAAGATGTTTTCAGATCACAAGAACCCCACCAATAGATTCGTAGTGTCCGATTTAGTAGGATAGGATACTTTTGGCTTTTGAAAATTGACGTTTTTTCAGGTTTGGTGTTTTGGGACGGCTGGAGAAGATGACCGGAGGTTGACTCCGGTGTCCCTGAGTTTTGTTGACTCAGGCAGGTCTAGCATGGCATAATATGACCTTCTGAATGGTTGATTCAAATAATAGGGGCCCACCTTGTAGCAACTGGTTTTTTAATCAAGAGTCGCCACTATTAGTTTTTATCCTAGGGATGGGAACCTAACAGAAGACCCTAATTTGCAGACATAGATTCTAGGTTTCGGACTCAATTAGACGAAAGGAAGGTGTTAGGCACCTTTTATCTACCTTGTTCATAAGGATATTAGCCTCTAGATAGGTTTGGGGTAAACAAGGTTTTAAGTGTTAATTAGAAAGACTCGCCACGGTTTTAGATCGCGTGCCTACGTATCCTCTTATGAGGAATCAAAGTCCCAATTTGTAGTTTGTATCGGTTGGTGTTTTTTATAGGATCGCGTAGAATTGCTTTTGAATTTACCCAATTCTGGATGATTGTTGATATTTCTGCCCCCCCCCCCCCCCCCCCTCCAAATTCTTGATAAGTTTTGAGGGTTATTTATAAGTGAAACAATTAGGTTAAAATCCAAAAAAGGAAGTATCCAATATCCAAAGCTCAAATTCTCATGTTGGCCAGCAAGATTAAGAATCTGGACATATTTGCGTCCAGGTGCAAAAATTGATATAGAGCAAAATTGATCTGGAAAGATTTTTTTTATTTATAAGATATTTTGACTATTTTTTAAATAAAATTAATATTTTAATAAAAAATAATATTTTCAAAATATAATAAATAAATAAATACGAAAATAATTATTTAATAATAAAAAATATGATTTTTGTGGTTTAGAAAATGAAAATAAAGTTTGTAATAATAACAGCAAAAATATCCAAAGTGCACCAAGTGAGATTCGAACCCATGACCTTCTGCTTGTCAGTCTTTCTCTCTTACCAACTGTGCTATGTTACTTATTTAAAAGTACAAAGTCAATTGAAAGTATATGACAACGAACAATTATTTGTTATTTTTACGAATAAGTATTATATTTTTAAACTGACTTGAAAGGGAATTTTTATTAAAAACCTCAGAATGTTAATATAATTAAATCAAAGGAATTTATATCTGTAAAACCCAAGCTTGAAAATAAATTTGATGGAAGCACTAAGGTGAGAAAATTTGGGGTATGACACACCTGTTTTGCTTGCTTGTTTAAAATAAAGAAATTTAATTTGTTTTATTATATAATTAATTGTTTGCATCAATATACCGGATGTATAGGCCACGCCAGTGGTAGCGCGCGTGTTCTTAAGGCTTACCTATGCCCGATCTTGGGTTCGATCCAGGTATGGGGTAATTTTTATTTTTCCATGTTTTTCTTACAGATCAGGTGCAAGTAACCCTAGCACGCATATCATAGGCCTCGTATCGTCACCATCAGATCTCATCAAGCCAGATCTGAATGCCTTAAACGCGCGTTCCCTTCATGAACCATCAAAGACCCTCTGCATCAGATTCAGCGTAAGCCTTCTGGGTTCATTACTGGGCTTGGAATATTTGCTTTTTCTCCCCCCCCCCCCCCCAATTTCTTCTACAACGCAGGCCCATTAATCAGAAAATCATAAAATCATAAAAAAATTAGATTTAAGTTTTAATAAATTAATTTAATTATTGTAATTAAGAAATTCCTTAATTTAATCACACTTTTTATTTTAAATAATTAACTAATAAATTAATTATAATTAGGTTTTAATTTTAATTTTACACTTCAAATATTTTTCTAAACAAAAACAACAAAAATATTTTCTTAAGTGCTTAGAAATATTTTAAGGTTTTTTAAACATCTTTTCCCTTTTCGATCTTCGCGCGCTCAGTTGCTTTTTCGCATTATTTTCCAATATTGTAATTGCTTGAAAGTTTGTAATAGATAATTAGGGTGTATTGCTTTCCTTTCCAATTTATGGTTTGTACTCCCCATCCCCGTAGCGATGTAATAGCGTAGATTATTTCCCGCATTTTTATTTTCCGCACTTGTATATATTTAACTGCTAGATTAATTAGGCGTGCATGGCAAGGCGTAAAAAACAAACGTTAGATAACCTAATCTCAAGACTAATAACTGAAATATAACACACTTTGCACACGCACACCTCTAGGGTGACCCTCACTTGTTGCCTCAGATTTAAAACAGTCATGTCCCTCGAACGCGGGACGCTTTAGCAAAGATCCTGCAGGTAAAAGATCGCAGTCCCTTGATGACCCTTCGATGTTGCCTCGGTAAATGATCTTAGTACCTTAAGATAATTGCTAAAGTGTCATACGAGTTGCCTTTGTGATTGTACAATGACCCTCGTTTGTCCCTACAAACATCCAATGATAGGGCTACCTACTAACTAATGGTAGGATAGCACTATCTAAAGGAAAGATGAAAAGAACAAATACTTTTTGAGTAGGTAGATAGCTCATAGTCGCTTTCTCACAAAAAATTTTTTTTTCACATATACACTCTTTTCTAAAATATTTTCAAATACAAACACTTTGTATGCATTCTCAACGATACGAGAATCATTACAAAGTTTTCCAAACTTAGGCATCTTTTCAAACATACAAACACAAAGCATTTTTTAAAAAGTGAGCTAGTGATTAAGAGCTCGTAGATAACAACGGATGAAAAGGGTGCTAACACCTTCCCTTTTCATAACATATCCCCCTTACTCAGAAAAATTCTCAAAAGGTCTTTCCTATTCTTTTCACCCTTTCCTTTATTGGATAAAAGAAAATTCGATGGCGACTATTGTTATTTGCAACATTAGCGATAAAACGTAAAACAAAAAGTCAATTCACCCACCGAATTATAGAACTGGTGACTCTTCTGAGGAAGTACTAAAAGTGAGGTTACCTTAGAGATAGTTCACATTTAAATTCTTTCTTTGTTTGATTTTCCTTATTTATGTTTAAGATTTGTTTTGGTTATTCTTGTATAGACCCTATACCCAGATCTGGGGAATTTTAGGTAAGTAGCAATAGATCGTGAAAATTATACGGTGTATACCGATACAGTTGAAGCGATGGCTACATTAGTGTGACACATTAGTTGGTGTCGGTGTCCCTTGAGTTAAGTCAAGGTGAATGTTAGGCTGTCGTGTGGTGTCATAAATCGCTAATTGACTGTAGAACCTTAGTTGACACAACTTAGCCATTAGAAGGTAGCGAGATAGCCGGCTTTGGTGCAGACTAAAGTTGGTTGATACTCGATGCTACACTTATTGAGGTTGCACTCTTGGGATATTTCGGTCGCAAATCAGATGCTTGTACTGAAACAATGCCCGAGAGAAAGATCAGTGATATTAAGACTCCTAGAACCCGGTTACTTTTCTTAGGGAAGGTTGAGCTAACTAAAACTTCAAGAGGGTACATACCCACAACTCCATGCAAGTTTAAACCTAAGGCCCTGTGTCTTTGTTTGTATATGATTAATTGTTCAAATGTAACATCATGACATCATAAAATCATACCATATTCATCTTAACTAACCATTTCAAGGACCAAAGAATTTATCTTTGTTCTGTTTTGCAGGCCATGGACTCCGCTCACAGAAACACTATTTGGATCAGCTCTGTAAGGTTACCTCCTCAACTTAAAGGATTAGTCTCAAGGGTTCCCAAAAGTTCTCTATTTATCAAAAGGCATGGTCGACTACTCAGTTTGGTCAGCTCAGGTTTTGATGAAGACATGATGAGTGTTCTATTCCAGTTCTTCGACCCTGCACATCATTGTTTCACCTTTCCAGATTATCAGTTGGTACCCACTATAGAAGAGTTCTCTCAATTACTGGGAATACCCGTTCTTAATCAGATACCCTTCACCGGTTTAGAGGAAGCTCTGAAACTAGAAGTTATCGCAACAGCCTTACATCTGAAGCAGTCCGACATTGTATCTAATTGGGAAACGAGAAACGGAGTCAAATCTTTTATGACTAAATTTCTGTTAGAGAAGGCTCAATTATTTCTAGATGCTATTAGTTTCCAGGCTTTCGAGGAGATCTTTGCTCTTCTAATCTATGGGTTAGTACTATTACCTAATCTAGACCAACTCATAGATGTGAACTCTGTCAAAATATTCCTTACTCATAATTTTGTGCCTACCTTGCTCAGAGACATCCTGCATTCTCTTTACACTCGTACTATGAAGAGGCGAGGAACTCTTATGTGTTGTATACCTCTGCTATCCAGTTGGTTTATTTCGCACCTCCCCCGCTCGGTAATGAAGAATGAATAAGGTTTGAGGTGGTCACAAAGAATAATGTCACTTTCTTATGTAGATATTTACTGGTGTTCCCGATCTCTTGAAGATATCACTATCATTGATCGCTGTAGGGAATTCCCTAATGTTCCACTCCTTGGAATTAGGGGAGGTATTACTTACAACCATTCCCTTGCTCTATGTCAATTTGGTTATGCTCGAAGAGATGGTCCTCATGACGCACTTATCTAGGGTATTATGTTCGATTATGAAAATGATCCTCAAGGTTATCGTTGGAGGTTTATACATGCTTGGGGCATGGTAAGTAAGATCGATAGTAATACTTTAGGGCATAAGAACTATATCCCTCTGGAGCCCTATCTCAAATGGGTACGAGCTCGAGCTCAAAACTTCATGATGCCATACCCAACTGTCTTACCAATGATCATAGAACCTGTTGACGAAGGAGATGTTTCTCGCACCACCATTCATCCGGATATGCCTATTGACCTGGAAGAATTACAGAGGTCCTGGATTAAACTACTATAAGAACTGAACACCTTTGAGACTCAATTCTATGCAAGTGAGAAGAAAGTGTTGGAGCTCACAAAGCAACTTCACGAAGAACAGAGTCTTAATGCGTACATCAACACGAAGAGGACGTGTCCGTGGGAAACTTGAGTTTTAGATTTTTAGGAGTTCATTTTGTTGTCTCTTTGAGACCTTATTGTTTTCATTGTAAGCCGATGAGGCAATTTTAATTTTTGAATTTACTAATAAAATATTTGTTTATGTTTCCTCTTGGATAACAAATTTAAATCTCCTGAAGTTCTTGAAAACATTTGCATTTACATATCATGCATCATTTCATAATAGTTTTTTCATACAGGTTTCTCATTTTCTCGCTGTTTATTTCAGCAAAAAAATGGCCCTCGAACAAACTGTTAAGGATCTCCAGGCTTAGCATGCACAATTCTAAGAGACTCTTCTAAACCTGGCACATGGTCAGAAATATCTGATGGCGCTCGTTGCCAAGAAAAACAAGACCAAGAAGCCGGCTATTATCCTTAATATGGGGAGAAGATTCAAGGGTCTTGTTCAACCAGTTCAAGTGGATGATGTTTCCTCTAAGGAAGATGACATCCAGGAAGAGTAAGGTAGGAGCATCAGGCCTGAAGGAAGGAATAATCAGGTTTCTAAAGATGAAGAATATTCTGACGAACAGTATCTTCCTGCAGATGACAAATACAAGCAGTTGGAAGACAGACTCAAGGCTATGGAAATCCAAAAGGTGCCTGGATTGGATTTTGGTGAACTAGGTCTGGTCCCGGTGGTGGTCATCCCACATAAGTTCAAGGTCCCCATCTTTGCTAAATACGATGGGATCTCTTGTCCTAAACTCAATTTGAGGTCGTACATCCGAAAGATTCAACCCTATACTGCTGACCGGAAGTTATGGGTCCATTTCTTCCAAGAAAGTTTAGATGGAGGGAACCGACATTCACACATGGGAAGACTTGGTTGCTGCTTTCTATAAGCAGTATCAATATAATGCTGACCTGGCACCGACTCGAGTGCAATTGTAGAATATGTCCATGGGTTTGAATGAAGGGTTCAAGGAATATGCATAGAAATGGAGGGATTTAGATGGAAGGGTGCAACCTCCTTTGACTGATAGGGAAATGGTAGATATGTACATGGGCACTTTGACATGTATGTTCTTTAATTTGTTGATGGGAAGCTCGTCCTCTGGGTTTACAGAGATGATTTTGACTAGGGAAAGAATTGAAAGCAGTATCAATAGTGGGAAGATCCCGATGGCTACATCTTATAATGTTGTGAAGAAGCCATTCGACAGTAAAAGAGAAACCAATGTTATCCATGGCTAGAAGAGCCATAGTAAAAAAGACCGTCATCAGTCTGTAGGAGTGGTGTTGATTTCCAATTTGGCGCCTGTTCAACAACAACAATAACAGGGTAATCGACAAAGGCCATATGCTCCATTGAAATAATTTACCAAGCTCGGGATGCCTTTATCTCAGGTATTGCAACATTTGGTAAAGACTGAACTCATTTCACTGCGGGATCCTCCTCAGAATCCCAACACCTCCTCTCCAAATTACAATCCAAACGCGAGGTGTGCTTATCATTCAAACAGTCTTGGGCACGACACCAACAATTGTTGGGCCCTGAAGAGCAAGATTCAGGATATGATCGATAATAAGGAGATTGAGTTCAATCGTCCGGAGACTCCGAACGTAATTACTTCACCTATGCCCAAGCATGACAATGGCATAAGTGTTATTGAAGATGTGTTGTATATTACCTCTGTAAGTGATGTGGTTACTCCTCTCTCTAAAATCAAGAAGAATTTGTTACATGCCAGTTTATTTTCGGGTTGTGTTGAAGAATGTTATTATTGTGCGGTTCAACCCAATGGTTGCGGGTTACTGAAGGAAGGTGTTCATCGCCTGATGGATGAACATGTTATTATGATTGAAAAAGTTGTCTACTAAAAATGTGTGCCAAGATTTGTTTGTCATATCTGGTACTCCTTTTAGGATCACTTCCAGGGGTCCTGTAAGGATTACCGCCAATCCCAAAGCTGCTCCATTAATTATTACAACACTTGGACCCATCCCATATTCCTCGGAAAAGGCTGTTCCATGGAATTATGGATCTGACGCCTATTTCCACGGTATTAAACAAGAGTTATCTGATGAAGATGAGGAAGGGATTGATCCCATTATTGTCAATATTGCAGGGACCAGCAAAATTACTAGAAGCGAAAGTATTTTCTCCCCTAAAATCTCTCTGCCAGTTCAAGTCACTGTTACCAAGACAACTACTGAGGCTCGGGGTAAACAGTCGATGATAGAGCCTGTCCAAATAGAGGCGCCAAAAGAAGCTATGGTTAAGGATACCTCTGGACGGGATTTGGAAGAGGTTTCGAAGATCATTCGTAGAAGCGATTATAAAATTGTTGAACAGTTGGGGCAAACCCCGTCTAAAATCTCTATGTTATCATTACCGCTGTATTCTGAAGCCCATGTGCAGGCTTTAGTTAAATTCTTGAAGACTGCTCATGTGCCGCAAGAAATTTTGGCTGATCAATTTGGAAGTTACGTAGCGAGTTTGACAACTGATAATGGTTTGGGCTTTTCCGATGCTGACCTGACTTCGAAGGGGAGAAATCATAATAGGGCCATGTATGCCTCCATTGAATACAGGGGCACTACATTGGCTCAGGTGTTAATTTATACTGGCTCTTCTCTGAATGTTCTACTAAAAGGTGCTCTCAACAGAATGGATTGTGAAGGGGTTATGCTGAAGCTCAGTAATATCATAGTTAGAGATTTTGACGGATCCAGAAGGATGGTGCATGGAGAAGTGGTCCTCCCAATCAAAGTGGGTTCACAGATATTTGAGTCCACATACTATGTAATGGACATTCGACCGACCTATTCTTGTCTATCGGGACGCCCCTAGATCCATGGGGTCGGTGCTGTCACCTCCACCTTGCACTAGAAACTGAAGTACCCGGTAAAAGTAAAGGTTGTTACATTCTATGGAGAAGAGGAGTAGATGGTCAGACCTTTGAAGTGATTTCCCATGCCGCTGTTGAAGATGTTTCTACTATTCCAAAGATCACCAAAACTCCATACAAGATGCCTTCTTTGAAAGATGCCAAAGCAACTATAGAAGAAGGTGGTAGTACTACTTGGGGTCAGCTTCCTGATATCCTTTACAAATCTGACAAGTTCGGTTTGGGCTTTACTGTAGAAGGTCAAAGGGTTGTTCGTTGCGCTCATGCTGGGAGACCTCCATTCTATATCAGTAATAGTGAAGTTAACTCTATAGAGGATGAAGACAGTGATTGTGACTTCAATAGTTGGATATTCCCTACCATTGGTGATGGACGGGATAATTGGAAAGCAGAAGACATAATCCCAATCTCCTTTAGTCGGGAGTAATAGATATATTCTTGTCTTATTGCTTTTAATAGATTTTGGTTATGTAATAAACAATGACTTTAAACCTTGTGTCTTACCCGGGGCACAATGGTTCATTTGTTAAGGGTTGATAATTCATAAACGTTGCTCATTCAATAAAAACATTGAACGTTTTGCATGCAAATTTTGTGATCTCTTCCTTTATTTTATCTTATTGCATTTTCAAATAGCTATGTGTTCTTACACACACCCACACACTACATTGCAGATCCTCATCCACTATGGATCTTGTTGATAACAATTTTTCTATTGCGGCATATGACTTTGGAAATCCAATCTACCAAGTCGAGGACGGAGGTGAGGAAGATTGTGAAATACCTGGAGAACTTGCTAGACTCTTGATACAAGAAGTAAAGGCTATCCAACCACATGAAGAGCCAGTTGAAGTTGTAAACTTGGGTACCGAGACAAACAGGAAAGAGGTCAAGATTTGCGCCAACTTAGAGAGTAGTTTCAAGAATAGGCTAATACAGATGTTACATGAATATGTTGAAATCTTTTCTTGGTCCTACGAAGACATGCCAGGGCTCGACACTGATATTGTGGTTCACCGTCTGCCAATGAAAGAGGGTTATGCTCCAATTAAATAGAAGGTTTGTCGCACGCGTCTTGAGATGTTAGAAAAGATCAAAGCTGAGGTTATGAAACAGTTCAATGCAGGTTTCCTAGCAGTAAAATCATATCCTCAATGGGTCGCAAATGTGGTTCTGGTGCCAAAGAAAGATGGCAAGGCACGTATGTGCATATATTACAAGGATCTGAATAGGGCAGACCCCAAATATGACTTCCCACTACCACATATTGATGTTCTGGTCGACAACACCGCTCAGCATAAGGTATTCTCCTTCATGGATGGTTTCTCAGGTTATAATCAGATCAAGGTGATGCCTGGAGACGTGGAGAAAACTACCTTCGCCACACAGTGGGCCACTTTCTGTTACAAGGTTATGCCTTTTGGGTTGAAGAATGTCGGGGAAACTTATCAGCGTGCCATGGTAACCTTATTTCATGACATGATTCACCGTGAAATAGAGGTCTACGTTGATGACATGATAGCCAGGTCACAAACTGAAGAAGAGCATCTCGATCATCTACATAAATTGTTTGAAAGACTGAGGAAGTACAAGCTAAGGTTAAATCTGAACAAGTGCACTTTTGGGGTGAGATCTGGTAAAATCCTGGGTTTCGTCGTCATTGGTAAAGGTATTGAGGTTGATCCATAAAAGATAAAGTCATTCAAGAGATTCCAGCTCCTCGTACTGAGAAAGAAGTTAGAGGTTTCTTAGGACGGCTGAATTACATTGCCCGTTTCATTTCTCATTTGACTGCTACTTGTGAGCCAATCTTTAAGTTGCTGAAGAAAGATCAACTAGTAAAATGGAACAACGACTGTCAAATAGCCTTTGATAAAATTAAGGAGTACCTACAGGAATCTCTGATTCTGATGCAACCAGTTGAAGGAAGACCTTTAATCATGTACTTAACAGTGCTAGAGAACTCAATGGGGTGTGTATTGGGGCAGCATGACGAGTCTGGTCAAAAAGAGCATTCAATATACTACCTTAGCAAAAAGTTTACCGACTATGAAACAAGATATTCACTGCTCGAAAAAACTGGCTACGCTTTGGCATGGGTTTCTCGCTAACTAAGGCAATATATGTTGACCCATACTACCATATTGATCTCTAAAATGGATCCCATCAAGTACATATTTGAGAAACCAACTCTCTCCGCAAGAATAGCCCGATGGCAAATGGTCTTGACAGAATACGATATTCAGTACACCATTAAAAAAGAAATCAAAGGAAGTGTTCTGGCAGATGGCACATCAAGCTGTAGACGACTATCAGTCTATGAACTTCGAATTCCAGGACGAGAACATTATGATAATTACAGATTGTGAAGAACCTGAACTGTATGAAGGACATGAGCCAGGATCCCGATGGACTATGGTTTTTGATGGAGCTTCCAATGCACTTGGCAACGAAATTGGTGCGGTAATTATCTCTCCTCAAGGTTGTCATACGCCCTTCACTTCCAGATTTTACTTTGATTGCACCAATAATATGGTTGAATACAAAGCGTGCAGCATGGGTCTTAAAGTTGTTATTGACCTAAGAATCAAGTTCTTAAGGGTATATGGAGACTCAGCCCTGGTGATCAGTCAGGTTAAGGTAGAATGGGACACGAAGCATCCAAATCTTATCCCTTACTGAGAACACGTTCTAACCTTGTTCTGTATTTCAAAGAAATTACTTTTGAGCATATACCAAGATAAGAGAATCATCTAGAGGACGTTGTGGCTACCATGTCATCCGTGTTCAAGGTCAGATGGGATAATGAGGCTCCCAGAATTACCATTGAACGATTCAACGAATTGGCACACTATCTTGAAATTGACACTGATGGGGTATAGGAAAAACCATGGTTTCATGAAGTGAAGAGGTACCTTGAGGCTCAAGAATACCCTGAAGGAGCGTCGATTAATGACAAGAACTTCCTACGGAGGTTCTCGGCTAAGTTCTTCTTGAGCAATAGAATTCTATACAAACGTAATTATGATTCAACTCTGCTTTGTTGTATGGACAAGAAAGAAGCCGGAGAAATTATGCAAGATATGCACGAAGGTGTCTTTGGTACTCACTCCAGTGGGTATACTATGGCTAAAAAGATTTTGAGAGCTGGTTACTATTGGTCGACTATGGAAACTGATTGTCACCACCACTCGAGAACTTGTCACAAGTGCCAAATTTACGCTGATAAAGTTCATGTGCCTCCAGTACCTTTGAACGTCATGGCTGCTCCTTTACCATTCATAATGTGTGGCATTGATATGATCAAAGAAATCAAGCCTACTGCTACAGACATCGCTTCATCCTCGTCGCCATTGATTACTTCTCAAAGTGGGTGGAAGCAGTTTCGTTCGCCTCAGTTACCAAGAATGTGGTCGCTCGATTCATAAAGCACAACCTAATTTGTCGGTATAGCATCCCTGAGAGGATTATCACAGACAACAGTACTAATCTTAACAACACTATGAGCACTAAACTCTACACGCAATTCAAGATCAAGCACCATAACTCTTCGTCGTATCGACCGAAGATGAATGGGGCAGTGGTAGCCACCAAAAAAATATTAAGAAGATTATACAGAATATGGTTGTGACCTACAAAGACTGGCATGAGATGTTATCATTTTCTCTCCACGGCTACCGCACTTCAATTAGAACATCAACTGGGGCAACCCCATTCTCTCTGGTTTATGGTATGGAAGTTTTCCTACCTGTCGAAGTTCAGATTCCCTCTCTGAGAATCATGAAAGATGCAGACTTAGACGAAGATAAGTGGATCAAGACCAGGTTAGCTCAGTTGAATCTAATTGACGAGAAGAGGCTTGCGTCTATCTATCACGGCCAAATGTATCAGAAACACGTGATCAAGGCATTCAGCAAGAAGATCAAGCATCAGTTATATCAGGTTGGTGACTTGGTAATAAAGCGCATCATTCTACTGCAAGGTGATCCTAGAGGAAAATGGACTCCCACTTACGAAGGGCAATTTGTTGTCAAGAAAATATTGTCTGGCGGTGCTATGATACTGACCACAATGGACAGAGAAGATTTCCCGCACCCTGTGAATACGGACATAGTCAAAAGATACTACGCATAAAAACGACCCGCTAGGTTGACTGACCTAGGAAAAAATAAGGGCATCTTAGCGAACCAAAAGGGTTCAAGTAAAAATTAGGGATATATATAAAAGATTGTACACCCGGCAAGTCAAAAACCTGAAAAGGCGGCTTGGGAAAAAAAGGGTATCCCCGTGGACTGAAAACCCGAAAGGGCAGTCCAAGCAAAAGTTATGGATAAAAGCGTACGACCATGTCCCCATTGGATCACTTACAACAATATTTATTACCAAATTCAAAGTTCAAATGGTACAAATCAGTTTAATCAACTTCTTTCGACAACAAGGGATGAGATACTTGAAGACATAGGGGCAATAGCAGAGTTGGAACCCGGCGAGATTATTCCCACATAGCTATTATCTTGTTTTCACTTTGTACTCTTTTCAATTCACAATAATTTCCTCTTATTGGGATTTGTTGTACCCCAAAATTTTCCCTTTCACTTATTAAAAATTTGCTCACAAAATCTCCTTTGGCTCATGACTGCATTAGGGTTAATCAAGCTCAAGACACCTCCTTAAACACTGATGACCAAAATTAGGGTTTGAGATTGCACAAGGATATTTGAACTTCCAATGCCCCATATGACTTTCATGGATCATTATTGACCCTCAAGATTACTCATGTCAAGTTTCAAGCTTTGGATCACACTTTTGCTCAGTCAATTGAATAGTTGACCTAAAAATTAATTGTATTGGGGAAAAAGTCAAATATGGTCAATTTACAGCCAAACTTCATAATTTTTTATCCACGTCAACATTTTAAACTCATATGTATCATTTGATTAAGTTTAGACCATAATTCCTCAATAAACTTGATCAAATCTTCAAAAGGGCAAAATGATTAAAATTAGGGTTTTGACTGGGAAAGGGCAATTTCTGATTTTTGACCTAGAAAATGATCAATTGGTTTAAGGCATGATCTCAAGAGTCCAAATGCATCATTTTGACCTAATGACATGGCTCAAAATATTGCTCAAGTGCAATGGATTGACAGATAAATTTTCAGTCAATTGATCAAAAGTCAACTGTATACTAAAAAGTCAAACTTTGACTTTTTGGTCAAAATCAAGTGTCAAAAATCACAATTCATCAAAACATGTCAAAATA
The DNA here is from genome assembly GCA_948472305.1 of Vicia faba. NCBI lineage: Eukaryota > Viridiplantae > Streptophyta > Magnoliopsida > Fabales > Fabaceae > Vicia > Vicia faba. The sequence continues at coordinate 1,693,780,011 of OX451737.1, read as the reverse complement.
TGAAACTTGTTCATCAAGAAATCAAAAATTTAAGATTTCATTTTGAAAAGTTAAAATTTCTAAACTTTGAAATTTTTCTAAGTGTTGGAAATTTCTTATTTTTTCACAACTTTGAGCAAAATTTTCACCATGATGCAAGCTGATTTTGGAAGAACTTCTAACACAAGAGTTTTAGATATCAATAAGAACTAAAATATTGCAGAACAAAACTTCTCTTGGAAATGCTGGAATTTCAAGTTATGAATGTTCAAAGACACATCCATGAAACTGAAGCACTCAGCAAATTCTGGACATTTTCAAGACAGAGTTTGGTTAGAACTTCTGGTCCAGTTTTCACGAAGGTTCAGCCAGAGTTTGCAAAAGTAATTCAAAGAAATCCTACAAAGCGTGTTACAAGCTTTCAGAAAAGTCTGAGAACTCCTTCAGAACATGCTGGAGCAGAGAGATTCCAAGATCAGAAGTTGGATGTTTATTCTAAGTTACACTGATGTTGAACTTCTGACCCAGACTTAGGCTATGATGCACAATCTCATAGTGCAGGATTTTTGGTTTGATAAATCTCATCATCATTTAATGCACACAACCACTTTTGAGTTTTTATCCAAGGGATTTCCCCACGTGTAAGAAAGAAGTACCATTGTTGTCCTTGAAAAGCAAACTTTTGTACAAGTTTATGCTAGGCCCATGCTTTGCTTTTGCTTCTGAGGGTACTTTTCCTTAATTCATGCTTACAAATCCAACTTAGGCCCGGCTAAAAGCTGTTAACCACCATACTTGTTTATCTTGCTTCAAGAACAAGCCAGCATGCTAGCATGATGTTGGTACTTTTGACTTCTCCAAGCTACAAAGTTCTTGCCTATAAATTGAACTTCATTGGCAACTGTAAAGGGGTCAGAAAAATTGAAAGGAAAAACTTTGAAACCTTGCTAAAATTTCCAGAAATCCGAAACTACAAACACAAATACAAAACCTTCTAGTTTTTTATTCTTGCATTCAAACACCAATTTCCCTCAAGTGTTTCTTGACCAAATCATCCATTCACCATTCATAACCCAAGCTAAAGTTTGTTCTAGCCTACTGAATACGTGAGGAAGCTGATCAGAACATTACAAGCAGTCAGAACTAGACTCCAGCTCACAGAACATTTTTCAGCTGCAAGGTAAGCTTCTGCTAACCCTCATCATATCACTTAAGCATTGTTAGACTTGCATGTTCAAAACACAATGTAGACATCCTAATTCTGATGTTGTACATATTCTGAGGTTTCATGTACTTGCCTGCCTAAATAGGAAGAACATAGGTTCATAACTTCTTAAGGAAACTAGAACTAGAAGATACATGTTTGTTTCTGATTTATAGTCTTGAGATTTTTTATGCTTCTGAAACCATGAGGGAAACTTGCCATAATTGTTATGTTTGTGTTTTCTGTTCTGTTGAGGAATGATTAAGTTGCAGATGTTCTGATTAGCATGGAGAAAGAGATGAAGCTCATCATCAAAATTTAATTTATGTTTTGTATTTATGCTTTTACTTCTAATACCGGATGTACAGCCACCCCAGTGGTAGAAAGTGTGTGCATAAGACATTAGTGATAAGGGTCCTGGGTTCTAGCCCCAGAAGCATCTTTTTAGGTTTATTTATTGACATTTTTTACCAATTTATCTGTCAGATGATACTCCTAAATTAGAACTTCTAGATATCCTCACCTAACAGCATAATCACTTCACTCTCTCAAACAATCAGAACCTCTAACTTTCCAGAGATACATAAACTTCTAGGTTCCCAGCTACGCTATAGCCTCTGAACCCTCAAACCTCAGAATTTGGTTTACCCAAGCCCAGAACTTTTGACCCTCCACTTTTTCACTAACACTTTCTCTTTTTCAGCGTATCAGAGTCAGAACTTCTTTTCCCCCCTCGTTTCAGTAATGTGCTGATTCTGATTCCTTTTTCTCTCACTTGTCTTATTTTTGCTTTTAATAACCAAAAACACCAAAAATATTTCATATTCACATGTTTTCTTTTATTTCTTTTAGAATATAAAAAATTCAAAATATTTTCTTAAGTAAACTTATTCCTTAATAAAAACAAAACAAGTCCATTTCAATTCTTGTACATTATTTCAATATGGTTGTAATAGATAATTAGGACTTTAATTTCTTGAAATCCCCATTCATAAATTTGTACCCCCATCCCCTAAAGCTTTGTAATAGCTTAGTATTTTTATTTTCTGCAATTTAATGCTTTATGTACAAATTTCTAGTAATTAGGGTTTGTATGGAAAGATTAAAACCAACAAATAGCAAACCCTAATCAAGACAAATCAAGCATGAAAACCAATAAACTTGCACACATACACCCTTAGGGTAAAACCACTTTGTTGCCTTACAAAATGGCCATATTATGCATGTGAGTTGTCTTAGCAAAGACAAGCAAAAAATACAAAGATCATAGTCCCTCGATGACGCTATCAAAGTTGCCTTTCAAAAATGATCTTAGTCCATTAAAGAAAATGCTAAGATATCTTACAACATTGCTAATCGTGGCTATACGATGACCCTTTCCCGTCCCTTTTACATCCAAAGATAGGGTTACTTACCAAATCAACGGTAAGATAACAATGTCAAAGGAAAGAGGAAATAAACATGAAAGACTTTTTGAGTAGGTAGATTGTTCCTAGTTGCTTGCTCATTTCTAAACCAAACATCCTTGCTATTTTCAAAACACCAACACTTTCAAAACACCTTTCAAACTTGAAAACATTTTCAAAATATCAACATCTTTGTATACATTCTTACGAACAAGAATCATTACAAAGTTTGCCTAAACAATGGCCTCTTTACAAAATACTTTCAAAAACCACACAAAAGCACAATTTCAAACAAAAGCAAGTGATCTAGTAAGTAACTAAGAGCCCATGGAAAACCATGGATGAAAAGGGTGCTAATACCTTCCCTTTTCATAATCTACCCCCAGAACTCAAGAAACAATATCAAAGGTCTTTCCTGTGATTTTTCACCTTTCCTTTTGGATAAAAGAAAAGTCAGTGGCGACTCTTGCTAACTGCAACATTTGCGATAAAATGCAAAACACCCAAGTCAGTTCTCCCACCGTATCGCAGAACTGGCGACTCTTCTGGGGATAATTCTAAAAGTGGGGTTACCTTAGGGTTAGATCACATTTACTTACTTTCTTTATTTGACTTGTATGCTTTACATTATGGTTCTTTGTTTGGGTTTGAATCCTCTACCCAGATTTGGGATACCTTATAGGTAAGTAGCAAATACGTTGTGGAAACTGTGCGGGGTATACCGACATGGTCTAAGTAATATCTACATTAGTGCGACATATTTGCGGTTAACGGTAGCCCTTGAGTTAATCAAGGAGAATACGGGGCCGCTGATTGATGTCATGAAGCACTAATGAACTTTTAGAACCTTTACTTGACAAACTTGGCCTTTAGGATATAGTGAGATGACCGGCTTTGGTGCAGTCCGAAGTTGGTAGATACTCGATACTACACTCATTGAGGTTTGGTTTTTTGGGATATTTCGGTCGCCATTAAAGAGGCTTGTGCTGAAACAATGACCAAGGAACCAAACCAGTGATATTGAACTCCTTAGAACCTGTTTAGTATTATTAGGACAGGTTTGAGCCAACTAAACTTCAAGAGGGTACTTACCTATGAGACTCCATGCAAGCCTAAACCTAAGGACTTGTTTGCTTTGTTTGTGTATATTTACTTGTACATAACATCATGAACATCATAACATCATACTCATTCACTAACCATTTCAAGGATCTTGGGATTTATCTTTGTTTCTATTTTGTAGGACATGGATTCTATTCACAGGAAAACCATTCAAGTCAATCTTGTAAGGATCCCTCCATAACTTAAAGAGCTAGCTTCAAGGATTCCTGAAAATTCTCCATTTACCGAAAGACATGGTCGCCTACTAAACTTGGTCACCTCCAACACTGATGAAGACATGATGAAGGTGCTCTTTCAGTTCTTTGATTCTTTACACTGTTGCTTCACATTTCCCGATTATCAACTTGTGCCAACTTTAGAAGAATTCTCCCAACTCTTGAGGATTCCCATTCTCAATCAACTACCTTTCAACGATACGGAAAGAGATCCAAATCCAGAAGATATTTCTCAAGCTCTACATTTGCAATCATCTGATATCACAACTAATTCAGAAACAAGGAGTGGTGTCAAGGGTTTCCTAGCAAAGTTCTTGTTTGAGAAAGCCCAAAGCTGTTGGAACTCTTTGGATCTGCAAGCTTTTGAGGAAATTGTGGCTCTCCTTATCTATGGGATGGTTTTGTTTCCAAATCCTGACCAACTCATAGACGTGAACACCGTCAAAATCTTCATATCCCGCAACCCGGTGCCTACTTTGCTAGGGGACATCCTACATTCTTTTCACACTCGCACTATGAGGAAAAGAGTTATCCTTATGTGTTTCACTCCTCTCTTGGCAAGATGGTTCATTTTGCATCTTCCCCAATCTGTATTGAAGAACGAGCAAGGTTCAAGGTGGTCACAAAGGTTGATGACGCTCAAACATTCAGACATCCATTGGTGTTCCCGGTCCATATAGAATGTTACTATTATTGACTGTTATGGAGAATTCCCTAATGTCCATTTGCTTGGCATTAGGGGAGGTATCACCTACAACCCCTGTTTAGCCTTAAGACAGTTTGGTTACGCCCGAAGGGATGGCCCTCATGAGATGCTCATCCAAGGTTTGGTATTTGACTACGAGAACAAAGATCAAGGTCATCGCCAGATATTTATCCGAGCTTGGAGGATGTTGAACAAGGTGGATAGTGTTGTACCCAAAAATTTTCCCTCTCACTTTACTCAATATATGTTCATTGAGATACTCAACTTGCTCAAGGATGCCCAAGAGTTAACCAGATAAACTCCCTCCTAAAGCAATGAACCCCCAATTAGGGTTTCCATTTTCATCAATATGGGTGAACTTCAAAGACCTCATATGCTCTCCATGGTCTTAATATGTTCTCAAGACCCTCCATGTCAAATTTCAAGCCTTGCACAAGAAGTTTGCTCAATCAACTGCTCAGATGCTTGAGAATCGACTATATTAGGTCAAAAGTCAATTGTAGCCCACATACTGTCAAACTTCAAGATTTTTGGTCAACATCAACATTTTGAAGTGATATTAATCATTTGATCAATTTTTGGTCATGATTCCTCAAGGAATGCTCCTAATTCATCAAAACTCAAAAGTTGCTAAATTAGGGTTTCTTAGGAAAAGTCAATCAAACTTTGACCAAGCATAACTTTCTCATACTTTATCAGAAATTTCTCATCCAAGGCTCATTTTGAAGGTAATACAATTTCATACAACTCATCTTCATCCCTCAAGTTCAAGAAGTGCACCCATAAAAGGATATGAATTTCTACATTATAGGTCCTTTTGAAAAGTCAACAAAAACACCTTTTGGGTCAAAGCTTCTTACATGAACATGGAAGACCCAATTGAGATGAGACCAAAACGGTTGTTTAGGGGACATCCTAAGCTTTATAAAAAGTACAAAAACACCTCTTTAAGGTCGAAATTGGAAGAGTTATGCATTATCAAAGTGGACCATTTTTGGAAAATTGCCAAAAGTCAAGTATGCCCAAAATTTCATTTTTTTGCCAAATAGGCCTGACTTTTTATGCTTGCATTATGCCTCTAACAATGTCCACGACCCAAACACTCTACCACATATTATTGACTTCATTTATTTAATTTATTTTGATTTTTTATCATTTAAAAGTCAAATTAAATCAAATAAATGATATAAAATATGGAAGATTTGTTTTTGATCTGATTTTGAATGGAATTATAATGCAAATATGCAGTCAAACCAAATCAAATCGTGCCAAGGGTGATTGGGATGAAAATGGTATGATTTGGCTTGATATAGAAAAAAACAATGCAAAGATGGAATCAATTCAAATCTTGATAATTGGCAAAGATATGCATGTTTTTTGTTAACCTAATACAGTCTAGTACATATACACAACAAATGCAAAGCACAAGGAGAAAAAAATCAGGTGAAACGGCCAAGAACAAAGTGCACTTTTGTCAAAAAAATCACAAACCAAATTCCATACTACAGTCATCCTCAAGGAGATTTAAGGGTTGCAACAGCTTCCTGGCAATCTCCTGAAGCTAACTGCACCTTTTGCACGCACCAAAGCACCTTGAATCGTAAAATCCGCAACCCTGTTATCCAACTATTTTTGATTTTTTGATTACGTGCATACATGATTTTTTGATAGAATCCAATCATACATTCTTGTTTATTACAAAGTCTCGATGCTTGCTGAATCATTTAATTGAGTTTTAAGTGCAGGAATCACGGTTTGCCATTCTTAGGGTTTCTGAGTTTGTTTTAGGGCTTCCTTCTACAGGAAAAATTAGGGCTAGGCATGGACACTATGATGTTCAGGGCTTCAAGCCCAGTTGATTCATTGTCTTCAATGAAATTTATATCGCCTGTGCTAGATTTTTGAATAACGCATGGTTGTAGTCATAGGCATGAGACCATAGGTAAAAGTCCATAGGCTAAAACGACAGCCAACGGAGGAAGACGAAGGCGTGGCACAACCTGATTGGCTCATTTGAAATTGCGCGCGTTTTCATTTACACTAGCTTTCTTTTATATATAATATATTATTATTGTTATATATATGAATGACTTGGCAGCTCAGTTGGTGTTGATGCACGTTGGTAAAGGAGAGGACCTGGGTTTGAATCCCAGGTCCAACGTTTTTCTATTTTCCAAACGAATTCTTATGGATCCAGCGCTTTCAGGCTATAGAAGTGCACCATACAACTTCACACCATCATCATCAAATCATACATCACTCAGATCTAATGCTCCTGAATGCAGTCCCATGGTGGACGTCCCCAATCTAGTAACACCAGATCCAACACTTGCAATGGGCCAACCGGATCTGGGCCTTGGAAAATTCAACAAAAACCTCTCCAGTTTGGGTTTCACACCCCCCTCAAGCCCATTTTTCTAACCTTTTCATTTCTTTTTAATTAATTTGTATTATTTTGTTTATTCATTATTTAGTTTAATTATTTTTTTATCAATTTTTTTTATAAAATCATAAAATCAAAACCACAAAAATAGAACTTAGTTTCCTTTTTTAATAAATTAATTTCATCAATTTTAATTTACTTTTCATTAATTAAAATTAATTAGAAAAGTTAGGTTAAATTCAAATCTTTTTTCATAAAAAATCCAAAAAAAAAAAAATTTAATGAGCAAATTAGTTTTTTAGGGTTTTGAACCTTTTTCCAGCTTTAATTCTCACGCATTATTATTTTTCCGTACGATTATTTTATTTTTTATTGATGTAACTGTGCCCGGTTTGTAATAGCTTAATTAGGGTTTTATTTCCGCATTTTGCTTTCAGTCAATTCTTTATGTATCTACCCCAAAGCCTTGTAATAGCATAGGACTTTTACTTTATCGCTTTTACATTTTGTACGCTTGTATATAATTGTTAGAAACCTAGGCGTGTATGATTAATGAATCAATCGTAGATCACTAAACTGCAAGATAAATATAACTGGAAAAAATACACTTGTACATGCTCACTCCTAGGGTTTACTCCACTCGGTTGCCTCGGAAATAATGGTCGTGTCCCTCGAATGTAGGGATACCTTAACAATGACCCGCGATTCAAAATCGTCATAAATATCATAGTCCCTACTTGTCCTTCTAATTGCCTACAAATTGATCTTTTGACGATAGTCCCTTCGAAACGCTAAGGTATCTCTACTTGTTGCCTTCAGAGACCATTTCGTCCCTTCGAACGTCCCTTTACAAATCCAACAATGGTGCTACCTATTCCTTAATAATAGGATAGCATCGTCTAAAGGAAAACGAACAGACTTTTTTTGAGTAGGTAGATTAGTTCCTAGGTACTTGCTCAAACAAATTTTTTTTCACACAAACAATTTTCAAAACAACTTTGTCACACTCTTGAGGACTGATACAAGAGTCATCATGAAGTAAAACTTTTTCAAAACAAGCACACACAAGCAATTTAAAAATGAGCAAGTACCTAAGAGCCTGTGGAAAACCACGAATAGAAAGGGTGCTAACACCTTCCCTTTCTATATTCTACACCCCGTACTCATAAATATTCTCGAAAAAGGTTTTTCTGTTCTTTTTCCTTTTCCTTAGTTGGATGAAATAAAAGTCGGTGGCGACTCTTGCTTACTGCGACATTTGCAAACAAAAAACGCAAACCAATATTAACAGTCGGTTCTGCCACTGTATCATAGATAGCAATACATTAGGGCATAAGAATTCCATCCCTCTTGAGCCTTACCTCAAATGGGTACGAACTCGTGCTCAAAGTCTTATGATGCCTTATCCTTCCATTCTCCCGGTAATCATTGAGCCTGTTATAGAAGGAGATGTTCCGTACACTATCCTGCATCATGACATGCCCACCTCTCTTGAAGACTTACAAAGAGATTGGATACAACTCAAGGGGGGGCGAGACACTTTCGAAGCCCAATTCTACACTAGCGAGAAGAAGGTTTTGGAACTTACTAAGCAACTTCATGAGGAGCGGAGCCTGAATGCCTACATTGCACCGAAGAGGATGTGTATAACCTTTTTATCTTAGAGTTTTTGTATTGTTTTTCCCTAAGAGGCATTGATGTACTCAAACATTAGTTTACTAATATAACGTGTGTTCCCTTTTTTGTCTAAAACAAATTTGAATCTTTAAAATCCTTGAAATAATTGCATATGCATCTACCATTCATCATAACATAAGCAGGTTTCTTGCAACAAGCCTCCTCATCTTTCTACTGTTTATTTCAGTAAGATGGATCTCGAGTAGACGGTGAAGGACCTCCAAGCTCAAAATGATCAGTTTCAACAGATGTTCTTAAATCTAGCCAAAGGACAAGAAGAGTTGAAGACCTTGCTGGTTGAAGAGAAAAATAAAACAAAGAGAATAACTGGAGTTCTAAATATAGGAAGAAGATTACAAGGGCAAGCAAGAAGGACCCTAGACTTTGCAACGTCATCTGGTGAGAAAGACAATCAAGATGGGAAAGGAAAGGAAGCAGTTGTCCATCCAGATTCAGAAGAGGAAGAGGAAGAAGAAGATTATTCTGAAGAAAAATATCCTCCATCCGATGACAAGTATAAGCATATGGAAGAACGACTAAGCGCAATGGAAATCCAGAATGTTCCTGGACTGGACTTTGAGGAGTTGGGTCTAGTATCTGGGATTGTTATTCCTTCAAAATTCAAAGCACCAATGTTAGCCAAATATGATAAAGTTTCGTGTCCTAAAATGCATCTCCGGTTCTATGTGAGGAAAATATAACCTCATACTGCTGACAAGGATTTATGGGTACACTTCTTTCAAGACATCCTATCTGGAACTCAACTTGATTGGTTTTATCAGCTAGAAAGAGCCAATGTTCGTAATTGGGAAGATATTGTTGTTTCCTTTTACAAACAATACCAATACAACACTGATCTTGCTCCCACCCGTACTCAACTCCAGAGTATGGCCATGGTTTCAAGTGAAGGCTTCAAAGACTACGCGCAAAAATGGAGGGACTTAGCAGGAAGAGTCCATCCTCCCCTATCTGAAAGAGACTTAGTAGACATGTTTTTGGGCACCTTGTCTGGTCCTTTCTTCAATCACTTAATTGGGAGTTCCTCGGTAGTTTTTATCGAATTGATATTGCCCGGAGAAAGAGTGGAAGCCAGGATAACGAATGGGAATATTCAAAGAGATGCATCCTCTGCTGCTGTAAGAAAACCATTCATTGGAAAAAAAGAAGTTGTTGATGTACATCTTCAGAGAAATCAAGATAGGACTGAACACCGTCCAATGGTGGGGGCTGTCATGATTCTTAAACATGCACCCTCTCAACAAAGAAGTAACCAGCCAAGAACGGAAAGACCAGTCAGACAGTTCACCCGAATTAATATGACACTATCCCAAATATTGCCACATTTGTTAAGATCCAATCTAGTGACTTTGAAAGAAGCTCCAAAGAATCCTAACACAACCTCTCCTCATTATCATCCTAATGCCCGATGTGCATACCATTCTGAGAGTCCCGGCCATGACACTAACAACTGTTGGGCTCTGAAAAACAAAGTACAAGACCTTCTTGAAGCCAAAGAGATTGAATTCGATGCGCCAAAGATTCCCAATGTTATCACTGCCCCTATGCCCAAGCACGGTCTTGATGTCAACATCGTTGAGGAAGATATGTTTGTTACTTTGGTTGATGAACTTGTGACCCCACTCCTGACTATCAAAAAGAACTTGTTAAAGGCCGATTGTGATACGGTGGGAGAACTGACTTGAGGTTTTGCGTTTGTGTTCGCAATTGTTTCGGTTTAGCAAGAGTCGCCACCGACTTTTTAATTTATCCAAAGGAAAGGTCAAAAAGCACAGGAAAGACCTTTGAGATGTTTTCTTGGGTTCGGGGGGTAGATTATGAAAAGGGAAGGTGCAAGCACCCTTTTCATCCATGGTTTTCCATGGGCTCTTAGTTACTTGTTTAGATCACTTGCTTTTGCTTTTCAATTGTTTGAAATGGTGCTTTTTGTGTGGTTTTGAAAGATGTTTTGAAAAGAGGCCATCGTTGTGGCAACCTTTGTAATGATTCTTGTTTGAATGTATACAAAGGTGTTTTTTCTTTTGAAAAGATGTTCCCATGTTTGAAAGTTTGTTTTTAGGGAAATGTTTTGAAATTGTGTTGTGAGGTGTGTTTTGAAAATAGCAAGGATGTTTTGCAAGCTTTGATCAAGTAACTAAGAGTTATCTACCCTATTTTACTCAAAGATCTTTCCTATACGTTTTTAACCCTTTTGACAGTGTTGTTTTACCATTGCGTTTGCTAAACAACCTTGTATTAGGATGTTAAACGGAACAGGCGCGGGTCATCGTATAGACCATGATAGCAATTGTGTTAAGTATTTTTAGCAAATTTTCCGAGGGACTAGATCATTTTGTATAGGCAACCAAGATAGCATCATTGAGGGACTATGATCTTTTATTTTGTTTTTGTTTTTGTAGTTGTTTAGTTATTGGCATGCATTTTTGGTAAAACCAGGTGTGTGAATGTCATGACTGATGTCATAACATTCTAGTTTATTAGGTACCTTTGCAGAAAAATATTGTCATACAGGTGCTGCTGTTTATGAGTGTGTATCTGAGCTTTTTGCAAAAAGATCACATTTACCAAAATCAGTAGACAGGAATTCAGATGTCATAACAAATGTTAAGACATCCTGTTCTGAACTAACAGTTATGCAGTTTGGGTAATTCTGAGTTTTTTCAGGAAAATAACTCAGTCTTTCCAGAACAGAAAATCTCGTGGACTTGGGGTTAACCTAGCTCAACCCTAAACTGGTTGATAAAGTCTTGTGACCAAGTCTTAAGGTCAAACGGAATTAACCCTAGCTTTTTGTGGAAACCCTAACTGAAGAAGCAGCTGCTATATATTCAACAGGGCTGCTGTTTGGAATGTATCCCTTTTTGACAGAAGATCTTTTAGAAGCTGTATAGTTTTAACTATTGTAATCCAAGCAAATATCATTGTGATAAGTGACTTGGAATAGGCTTTAATTTGTAAGGGTTTTGTATCACTCAAAGCTTTGAAGCAAGAGTGTTCTTGTGTCTCTTGACAAAAGCTTTGAAGCAAAGTCAAGTTAGGTTTATGTATCACTCAAAGCTGTGAAGCAAGAGTGTTTGTGTTGCTTGATTAAAAAGCTGTGAAGCATAATCAAGTGTATGTTTTGAAGAGTATCTTCATCAATTCATTAGTCAATTGTTTTAAGTATCACTGCTGTGATTGAGGGGGAGTGAGTAGGAACTCAGGTTTAAGTTGTACTTAGATTGAAGTTGCATTGGGTAGGTCTTAAGTGAAGGAGATAAACTGGTTGGTTTATTCCTGAATTAATATCTCTTATAGTAGATTTCCTCCCTGGCTTGGTATCCCCCAGAGTAGGTGTTGTTGCACACTGAACTGGGTAAACAATTGACTGTGTTCTTTACTGTTTTTGTATTTACTGTCATATAGAAAGTCAGATATGGTGTCATAAGATTGAACGTGACATTGAGTATCTGTAGGCAGAATTTCAATTGGCATCAGAGCAGGCACCCTGCCTGTATTACTGGGTGAGATCTAGGGATATCACTTTCTGGCACTATGGACAAAGAAGGAGTTTTTGGAAATAGACCACCCATTTTGGATGGAACAAATTATGACTACTGGAAACCCCGTATGATTGCCTTCTTAAAATCTCTGGACAAAAAGGCTTGGAGAGCAGCTGACAAAGGATGGAACCATCCCACCATAATTGAGAAAGATGGGACAATCAGTCTGAAGCCTGAGGAAGAATGGAGTAAAGAAGAAGATGAGCTAGCCCTGGGTAATTCCAAAGCCTTAAATGCCTTGTTCAATGGTATTGATAGAAACATATTCAGACTAGTACATCAATATGAACTGGCCAAGGAAGTTTGGGACACACTCAAAACTACTCATGAGGGCACTTCCAAAGTAAAGATGTCAAGGCTTCAAATGCTGACTACCAAGTTTGAGAATCTAAAAATGATGGAAGATGAAAACATCCATGAGTTTCACATGAACATCTTGGAGATTGCCAACACCTCAGGAGCACTGGGAGAAAAGATGTCAGAAGAAAAATTGGTGAGAAAGATTCTCAGGTCCTTGCCTAAAAGATTTGCAATGAAGGTAACTGCCATAGAGGAAGCCCAGGACATCAGCAAGTTGAAAGTGGATGAACTTATTGGGTCTCTTCAGACTTTTGAGATGGGGATCACTGAAAATGTTGACAAAAAGAATAAGAGCATAGCACTTGTATCCAACACTGATGTTGAAAACAAGGAGGATGAAGAAGAAAATATTTCAGAAGCCATAGCCATGCTTGGAAGACAATTCAACAAACTTATCAAAAGAATAGATCCAAAGTCAAGGTCGAATGTTCATAACATCCCCTCTGACATTGACAGTTCCAGCAGAAGACCAAGGTCAGAAGAGAAGGGAAATCAAGGGAGAGGAATTCAATGCCATGGCTGTGAAGGATATGGGCATATTCGAGCTGAATGTCCTACCTTTCTTAAGAAACAAAAGAAAGGAATGACTGTTACTTGGTCTGACTGTGATTCAGAAAGTAATTCTGAAGAAGAATCTGCCAAACTAGTTACTGCTCTAACTGGTGTTTGTACCTCTGAAAGTGACACTAGTGATGAAGAAGTGACATTTGAAGAACTGGCTGATACTTACAAGAAATTGTGTGTCAGAAGTACTGAAGTCTGTATGCAGAATGAGAAACAATCAAAACTCATCATAAAGCTGGAGGCTGAAAAAAGGGCAGACCTTGAAACTATAAGTCATCTAGAAGGGGAAGTTCAATTGCTGAACTCACAACTGATCCAGATGACCAAATCTGTCAAGATGCTGACAAATGGAACTGACAAATTGGAAGAAATTCTTCAGGTTGGACAAAATGTGGGAAACAAATCTGGACTAGGATTTGTGGGAGCAAAGAAATCCAGTACAGACAAGAAGATCAGGCCTGTTAAACAAATGTCAAAGCAGATGTCTCAACATAACTCTCAACATCAGGAACAAAGACATATGAAGAAAAGGTACCAAAGATGGAGATGTCACCATTGTGGAAGGTATGGCCACATAAAGCCTTTCTGCTTCAAATTACATGGATACCCTAATCAAAACTCAGGTGTCAAACCTAAGCCTAAAAAGGTACCTCATGCTCCTAAATGGAAGAAAAAGGCTACTGCCCTGATAGCCCACACTTCCCTGAGGGTCTCTGCAAAGGAAGACTGGTACTTTGACAGTGGGTGTTCCAGACACATGACTGGAATCAAGAACCTCCTCAATAATGTTAAACCTCACACCACTAGTTTTGTGACCTTTGGAGATGGTGCTAAAGGTGAAATCAAAGGAGTTGGTAATTTGGACTGCCCTGGAGTTCCAAGTCTGAATGAAGTACTGCTTGTAAAAGGCCTGACTGCTAATCTCATTAGTATCAGTCAATTGTGTGATCTAGGACTCAAGGTCAATTTCTCAAAATCTGAATGCCTTGTAATTAATGAAAAACAAGAAGTTGTAATGAAAGGAGTCAGATCTAAAGACAACTGTTACTTATGGGAGCCTGAGAACTCTAATTTCTCCAATGTGTGTTCCATTGCAAAAGAAGAAAAAGAGGTGAAACTGTGGCACCAGAAACTTGGCCATCTTCATCTAAGAGGTATAAAAAGGATTATCTCCATGGAGGCAGTCAGAGGGATTCCAAGACTGCAAATTGATGAAGGAAGAGTTTGTGGTGAATGTCAGGTTGGTAAGCAGACTAGGATGTCACACCCAAAGTCAAGACATCTGACCACCTCTAAGGTTCTAGAACTTCTTCATATGGACCTGATGGGACCAATGCAGGTGGAGAGTCTTGGTGGAAAAAGATATGCCTATGTGGTTGTGGATGATTTTTCCAGATTCACCTGGATTAACTTCATTAGGGAAAAATCTGATGTATTTGAAGTCTTTAAATAATTGTGCAAAAGAATTCAAAGAGAAAAGGAAGGGTGTATTGTCAGAATCAGAAGTGATCATGGCAAGGAATTTGAAAACAGCAAGTTTGATGATTTCTGTTCCTCAGAAGGAATTAGTCATGAATTTTCTTCTCCTATAACTCCTCAGCAAAATGGAGTTGTGGAAAGAAAAAACAGGACTATACAGGAATCTGCCAGGGCAATGATACATGCCAAAAGACTTCCTATGTATTTTTGGGCTAAAGCTATGAATACAGCCTGCTATGTCCATAACAGGGTCACCTTGAGAAAGGGAACCTCATCCACCATATATGAACTCTGGAAAGGAAGAAAACCAACTGTGAAGTACTTCCATGTGTTTGGCAGCAAATGCTATATTCTGGCAGATCGTGAACAAAGAAGAAAACTGGACCCTAAAAGTGATGAAGGCATATTTCTGGGATACTCCTCAAACAGCAGAGCTTATAGAGTGTTCAATTCCAGGACCAAAGCCATGATGGAAT
Organism: Vicia faba; assembly: GCA_948472305.1. NCBI lineage: Eukaryota > Viridiplantae > Streptophyta > Magnoliopsida > Fabales > Fabaceae > Vicia > Vicia faba. The sequence goes on along the minus strand of OX451737.1, from coordinate 1,693,764,880 downwards.
CAATATATGTCATAATTGATGATTATCATGAGGAAATAGATGTCCCTTGTAATGTTGAGACATTCTTTGAGACTTCAACTCAACAGAATGATCTACCCAACACAACCACAGCAGAATCTGAATCAAAGGAAGCTAGCAAGATCCCTTCCATCAGAATTCAGAAGGATCATCCAAAAGAGCTCATCATAGGAGATCCCAACAGTGGAGTCATTACAAGATCTAGAGAAATCATCTCAAACTCTTGTTTTGTGTCTAAAATGGAACTAAGAAATGTCAAGGAAGCTTTAACTGATGAATACTGGATTGGAGCAATGCAAGATGAACTGAACCAATTAAAGCAACATGAAGTTTAGGAACTAGTTCCTAGACCTGAAGGAACTAACATCATTGGCACAAAATGGATTTTCAAGAATAAATCAGATGCTGAAGGAGTTGTCACCAGAAATAAGGCAAGACTTGTTGCTCAAGGATACACTCAGGTTGAAGGGGTTGATTTTGATGAAACCTTTGCACCTGTAGCCAGGCTGGAATCAATCAGACTCCTATTGTCAATTGCTTGTCTTCTGAAGTTCAAGTTATTTCAGATGGATGTGAAAAGTGCCTTTCTAAATGGGTACTTGAATGAGGAAGCTTATGTGGAACAGCCTAAAGGCTTTGTGGATCCAAACCACCCTGATCATGTCTACAAATTGAGAAAAGCTCTATATGGCTTGAAACAAGCTCCTAGAGCATGGTATGACAGGTTAACAAAATTTCTCTCAGACAAAGGATACAGAAAAGGAGGCTTGGACAAAACACTCTTTGTCAAAACTGAAGAAGGGAAGTTGATGGTAGCCCAAATATATGTTGATGACATAGTGTTTGGAGGAATGTCAGAACCTATGGTTAAACATTTTGCTGACCAGATGCAGGCTGAATTCGAAATGAGTCTCATGGGAGAACTAACTTATTTTCTTGGTCTGCAAGTCTCACAGATGGAGGACTCAATCTTCTTATCTCAAAGCAAGTATGCAAAGAGAATTGTAAAGAAGTTTGGTATGGAGAATGCCATTCACAAAAGGACTCCTGCTCCTACTCATTTAAAGCTTTCCAAAGATTCAAGTGGGGTTAAGGTGGATCAAAGTCTGTACAGAAGCATGATAGGAAGCTTGTTGTACTTAACAGCCAGCAGACCTGACATTGCTTTTGCAGTTGGAGTTTGTGCAAGATACCAAGCTGATCCTAAAGTCAGTCATATCAACCAAGTGAAGAGAATTTTGAAGTATGTAAGTTGAACTTACAACTATGGTTTGCTATATTCTCATGGCTGTGAACCAACTTTGACTGGTTACTGTGATGCTGATTGGGCTGGTAGTGCTGATGATAGAAAAAGCACCTCTGGAGGATGTTTCTTCTTGGGAAATAATCTGGTCTCCTGGTTCAGCAAGAAACAGAATTGTGTGTCTCTCTCTACTGCTGAAGCTGAATACATTGCAGCTGGTAGTAGCTGTTCTCAAATGATCTGGATGAAACAGATGCTTATTGAGTATAATGTCACACAAGATGTTATGACATTGTACTGTGACAATCTGAGTACAATCAACATTTCCAAGAATCCCATTCAGCATAGTAGAACCAAACATATTGACATAAGACATCACTTTATCAGAGACCTTGTTGAAGAGAAGACAATTAAATTGGAACATGTCGCCACTGAGCTACAGCTGGCTGACATTTTTACCAAGGCACTTGATGCAAATCAATTTGAAAACTTGAGGGGTAAGTTGGGTATTTGTCAACATGAGGAATTGTAGCAATTAATTTTGCTTAAAACAAGGGTTGAAGGAGTTATGTGTGTCAAGTCTGTTCTGATTGGGTTAAACTTATTTTTTCCCATTAAGAAGTTGAATAGACACTCCTTTTCTCCCTTCCCCTCTCGTCTCCGCATCAAAACCCAGTCTCTCAATCAGAATTTTCTCTCCAGTTGTTGTTGGTCCTCTAAGAATATCAAAATGTCTCAAACACCATCATCATCCAATACGACTATTTCATCATCTTCCTCTGATCAAGATTCTAGGGCAATCTCATCTTGTCTGGATTCTGAAGTCCTGTAGATCTCGTCTCTTAGAGAAGTGGGAACTAACACCACCAAGGTCAAAGAGCTGAGAACAAGACATGCAGGAAGGTCCCAAGCTACTACCTCTGGTAATCCTTCTCATCCTTCTTCTTCTGTTCCCTCTGAAATTGCAAATAGGGAAGGGTCAGCCTATGTTCGTCAAGCAATAGCTAAAATTGTTACAAGAATTCTGAACGAGAACCACCTAGTTCCTGGCATTTCTGTTCCCTTAAATCAAGAAAGTTCAAATGCTGAAACAAATCCAGATGTCTCTAAGGATGTTGAGACATCAGACAAAGAGAAGAATGCTGACATTGCTCACAAGAAAAGGAAGAAGCCCGAACCTTCTGAGTCTGATAACAGTGCTTAAAGGTTGGTGGAGTTGCTGGCTGGTGGTGTTGCTAGTTCCTGGTGGAGTTTGCAAGTGTGTTCAGTTTTTAGTTGTTGTTTTTATTACTTTTGGGATGACTGTATAATTTTTAAGAACATGTATCTTTGGCCCATTTGTGGCTAAATATGGGGAGATATATTTTGGTAGACATTATCACACTATATTTTTCTGCAGTCATATTTATTCTGCTGCTATCTATCTCTGATTGATTAGGGGCTTTAGCCAAAAATCTGCCAAAGGGGGAGTTTGTAGTTGTTTAGTTATTGGCATGCATTTTTGGTAAAACCAGGTGTGTGAATGTCATGACTGATGTCATAACATTCTAGTTTATTAGGTACTGAATTATTAGGTACCTTTGCAGAAAAATATTGTCATACAGGTGCTGCTGTTTATGAGTGTGTATCTGAGCTTTTTGCAAAAAGATCACATTTACCAAAATCAGTAGACAGGAATTCAGATGTCATAACAAATGTTAAGACATCCTGTTCTGAACTAACAGTTATGCAGTTTGGGTAATTCTGAGTTTTTTCAGGAAAATAACTCAGTCTTTCCAGAACAGAAAATCTCGTGGACTTGGGGTTAACCTAGCTCAACCCTAAACTAGTTGATAAAGTCCTGTGACCAAGTCTTAAGGTCAAACGAAATTAACCCTAGCTTTTTGTGGAAACCCTAACTGAAGAAGCAGCTGTTATATATTCAACAGGGCTGCTGTTTGGAATGTATCCCTTTTTGACAGAAGATCTTTTAGAAGCTGTATAGTTTTAACTATTGTAATCCAAGCAAATATCATTGTGATAAGTGACTTGGAATAGGATTTAATTTGTAAGGGTTTTGTATCACTCAAAGCTTTGAAGCAAGAGTGTTCTTGTGTCTCTTGACAAAAGCTTTGAAGCAAAGTCAAGTTAGGTTTATGTATCACTCAAAGCTGTGAAGCAAGAGTGTTTGTGTTGCTTGATTAAAAAGCTGTGAAGCATAATCAAGTGTATGTTTTGAAGAGTATCTTCATCAATTCATTAGTCAATTGTTTTAAGTATCACTGCTGTGATTGAGGGGGAGTGAGTAGGAACTCAGGTTTAAGTTGTACTTAGATTGAAGTTGCATTGGGTATGTCTTAAGTGAAGGAGATAAACTGGTTGGTTTATTTCTGAATTAATATCTCTTATAGTGGATTTCCTCCCTGGCTTGGTAGCCCCCAGAGTAGGTGTTGTTGCACACTGAACTGGGTAAACAATTGACTGTGTTCTTTACTGTTTTTGTATTTACTGTCATATAGAAAGTCAGATACGGTGTCATAACATTGAACGTGACATTGAGTATCTGCAGCCAGAATTTCAGTTTTGCCAAAGTACCCAACATGCATAACATGGCCCATTTTTAAGGCAACAAGTGGATGTAACCCTAGAGGTGCAAGTGTGCATTGTGTATTGATTTTCATGCATTTTTGTCTTTGTATTAGGTCAAACTACTTGTTGATTTTGGATTCTTGCATACAAACCCTAATCTCTAGTCATGGCATATTTGAAAACATAAAGTGCGAGAATTAAAAGTCTAAGTTATTACAAAAGTGTCCGGGAATGGGGGTACAAATTATTACAAATGGGGATGAGTCTCACGAGAATAATAATGTCCAAATATAAAGTATTACAACCAAATCGAATCGTCGCAATTTAATATAAAGTTATAACAAATGAAGAAATCAATAATATTATGAGATGCATGTATTTATTTAAAAAATAAACAAATAAAAATCTATTCTAAAAAAGAAATATTAAATATCATATTATTATTATTCTTTTTGTATTTTATTAATCATGTAAATAAAAAGTTTAAAGGAAGAAAAATTGGTTAAAGAAAATTTCTATTATTTTTTATTAATCAATAAATAAATTAAAAAAAGGGTTTAAAGAAAACAAAATTAATTAAATCAATTAAAAAGCTTTTTTTGGTATTTTCATTATGAAACAAAATTAATTAATAAAAGAAGAAGATAAAATTAATTTAAGAAAATAAATATTATTAGTGTTATTATTAACAAAATAAAACAAATTAATTAAAATGAGTTAATTTAAAAAATGGCATTTAAACAAAAGAAAAGAAAATAAAGTGAATTGAGTTAAGAGGTGGGCTTTAGGGTTTGAAGTGTGTTAGGCCCAAAACAAAATTAAAAGAAAGGTAAGGGTCAGCATGGAAGGGAGGGGGGCGTGAGCCAGCATTTGTTATGGGCTTAGGGGCTTTGGTGGCCAGACAGGCCCAAATCACAAATTTGTTCACATTTTGTTAGGGTTCTCAGAATGTAGGGTTTGTGTGTTTTACAGCGGCGCGACTCTCTTGTTCTCCCTCTTCATCTTTCTCACTCTCACGCGTTCTGATTCTCCTCCTACCTAAGCCTAAGCCACCGGAGCGCCACCTCCTCCTCTCATCTCCTCACAATGGTCAAAGGTTTTGTTGTAAACAGTATAGTTCGTTCTTCTTTTGATTTTACAATTTTCGTTTGATTAAGCTTGCTTCACTTTACAGTTTTGTTTTTTAATCTATTGTGATGCATGGCTTATTGAGGTGAAGAAACGTACCTTCTGGGTTTTCTCTGTGGCAAAAGGAGAGGAAAGGGATTCGTGTTAGCGACGCTTCTAGTGGCTAGAGGCGGAGGGGAGGGATGATGACAGCAAGGCGCGCTTTTCTGGTATCTCTTTCCTTTGTTGATGATGATACTACTCTGAAACTTTGATTTTTGATGATGATTGCTTCTGATTTGATATTTCCCTTCTGAAACTTTGATTTCTCTTGAACTTGAATGTTGTTATTCTGAAACTTGTTTGATGATTGTTGATGATGATTTGATAATCTGAAACTTGTTTCCTTTTTCCTCTCTCTCGATTTGTTAATGATGATTCTGAGTTGGTAGGCTTGGAGATTTGTTACAGTTTGTTGCAGTTTTATGGGTTTGACAAGCTTGTTACAGTTTGGCAAGCTTTTTGCTTACAGTTTGGCAAGTTATGCAGGTTGTGCTGTTTTTTCCTAGCAGGCTTGGCTTTGTACAGGTTATGGAAGTTTTACAGTTTGGTTGTCTGCTTGAACTTGCAGTTTGAGTAGTTTGGCAGGCTTGCTTATGTTGGAGAATTGTTGCAGGTTTTTGATGTTGTATAGTTTTGGTTTTGTTGAGGGTCCTAGACAATTTGGCTAGGCAGTTACAGTTTGGCTCTTGGCTGTTTCTAAACTGTTACAGGTTTTTGTAATTTTTCTGGTTTGCCAAACTTTGTTACAGTTTGTTTGCATTTTGGTTAGCTTGTAGTTTTTTTGGCTATTGTTGCAGATTGTGCAGTTTTGCAGTTTGGGAAAGCTTGTTTGGCCTGGCAGTTTACAGTTTTGTTGTGGTTTGGAAAGCTTGCAGTTTTGCTATGCTTGTGGTGTTCTGTTTGATTGTGCAGGTTGGTTGGGCTTTGGCTTGATAACAGGCTTTTGGGAAGTTTTGTGGCTGTGCAGTTTTACTGTTGCAGCTTGTTATGTTGTTTGATAGTAGGTTGGAGGGTTGTGAAATTTATGGCTTGGCTCTAATGTTCTCTCCCTTTGAAACTGTTATGCACTTTTGAGTTTTATATCTTTTTAGCTTTTTTGTTTGCCACTTGTGATAGCCTGCTTTGCCAAACTGTAAACTCTCACCAAAGGTGATATCTTTCTCTCTTTCTCTCTCTATGACAAAGCAGATTTGCTTTTTCTTATTATTCTGAAAAGTTTGCCTATGTCTGCTGGAAAATGATGATAGCTATGACAAGCTTTTTACTTGTCATTGGGTTTACCTCCTGCTGTTTACTTTTGGCATGCTATACTTTCTGCATTGCATACTTGCTGCATCCAGTTTGCTTCCTTTTTTGTTCAGTTTGCTTTAGTTGCTATGCTTATGTTTGCATAACAGTTTGCCTTGTGCTTTGGTTGAGTTGCAATGGTTCAGTTTGCTGACTTTGTTTGGCCTTGTGCTTTAGTACAGTTTTGGCGCCCTAATGCTTTTTTTGAATAAATTGCTTTGTTTGCATTCTTCAATTTTCATTTTTATTTTTCTCTTTGTGAACTAAGAAGAGCAATCTTCTTGTGATTTGCAAAGAGGAAAATAAAAACGTGATGAACAATAGCACTTCTGATTCCAGACGGCAAATTTTAATGATGAACAATTTCCTTTTCTTTTTATTTGAAAATTCTTTTCATATTCAACTGACAGCACTAATCCCTTTTCTTTGTCTTTTTCATGTGAGCACAAATTGGGTGATAGAGGAAGCAGAGGAAGCAGGAGACTTTGAGCATGAGAGTAATGGAGCAATGGCTTAGACTTAGATTTATTTTCCATTTATTGTAATCATTTATTTTTTCAAATACTATAAATTGTAAAACATACAGTATTCAAATAATAAATTATTTTTGTGACAACATTTGAAATGAATGAAGAAAGCTTTTATGAGATCATCTGATATCCAATAAAACCTTCTACTGTCAATATCCTGTAATTCTTTCCTTGCATCTTCACTTAACCCTTTAAGATTCTCAGATCAAAATAATTGAAATTGCATTCCAATATTTTTAATACAGATAACTTAAATTCCAAGTAATCCCAAAACTTTGCAATCTCGTAACCTTGCAACAGCATTCCAATCAAAATACGCATTGTGTATTCCAATAAACAAGCAATCATGAATTCCATTAATAAGCAAACGTCTTAACAGACGCACATCATCTAGTTAACCTGGATCAGACAAAACCTGAATATTCCACATGACCATCTCAGTTCTTATTTCAGAAAGAAAAAAAACCTTGAGAACCATCAGTAACCTTTCAGCAAACTTGAAAAAGTGTGAAAACATGTGACAGTTAATTGAATTTCTGAGAATTACGTTTCTTCTGAGAAATGCGAGAGAAAACCCTAATTCTTGATTTACTGCCAAAGAAAAGTCTGTTTGATCGATTCCTGAGCCAATCTTGAAAATCTGAGAAAACCCTAGGGTTGTGATTTCTTGTGAAAAGGGGAGGGCAAATTTTGGGGTACAACAGTTTCCCCTGTTCAATCTTCTTGAACCTGAAGAGTTAGATCGGCGAGTTTGCCGTTCGCGACTCGAAGGTAAAAGATGATTGGACACTAGAGTGCCCATAAATTTGCACTCGTCAAAGCATAGTTGAGGGAATGGGCTTAAAGATGCCATTTGGAAATGTGACAGAATCTTGTCGGAGATGGGCTTAAAGATGCAATCCAAGAATGTTGGTTGAAATGTATGTTGTAGGTGAAAGAATGAGTTTCAGAAAGGTATCCATGCTTGGAACGTCTCTGAGCTGGGGGTCTGAATAAGCAATAGATTAGCATCCGTGTTTGGAGCATCCGTGAACTGTTTTCAATGAGCAGAATCTAAACAAGCGATAGATTGACATCCATGTTTGAAAGCACCCGTAAACTGTTTTCATAATCCTGAAGTTTGAACAAGCAATAGATTGACATCCGTGTTTGGAAGCATCCGTAAACTGTTTTCATGATTCTGGAATTGAACAAGCAATAGATTAACATCCATGTTTGGTGCATCCGTAAATTGTTTTCAAGATCCTTGAAGTCGAATCTTGCTAATCTTATCCTGAAAAGGGTAAAATATTAGCTGAAACACAAAGTTATGTTGCATGAAATGTATGATGCAATATATGTGTTTTATCAATGTTTATCATATATGAATGCAATGTATGCGCATGTAAGCTGATGAGTTGTCTTGCTGAGGAAGATAAATCCTGGATAACTGGAGATAATAAAATCTTTGACTGATGTCGGGGAAAATAAATCCTGGACCACTGTTGAAGAGTATGTGTGTCTTCAAGCTTTTTTTTTACAACCTCTGTGGGGAGAAGCTATACTGCTGGGGAAATCATGAGTTTGGGTTGTATGCCAATCTACTGGGGATTCCTGTATTGTCGTTTGAGGAGAACTCCACTGGGGAATATTTGAAAACTTCGTGGGGAATTTGAGAACGAGAATCTTCACTCTACTAGGGGAATTTGTGCTGAGGAGTTAAGAACGAGAATCTTTGATCTGCAGTGGATTGAAAACACTGATAAATTTATGCTGAGAGTAAAGAAGGCTCTGGCAACTTCACTGGAGAATCAAGGATGAGACTCTTGATTTTGTTGGGGAGTAAAAACTCTGTGGGGAATAGCTGTACTGTTGAAGAGTAGATATCCTGCTGGAGAGTAAGCTCAGGACTCTGGGGAAAAGCTTATTCATGTTCGAAAGAAGTTCAGGATTTTAAGTTGTATGCCACTTTGAGAATGAGAATCTTCATTCTGTCGGGAATATCAGCAATTCAGGTTATATGCCACTTTGAGAATGATAATCTTCATTCTGTCGGGAATATCAGGAATTCAAGTTATATGCCACTTTGAGAATGAGAATCTTCATTATGTCGGGAATATCAGGAATTTAGGTTATATGCCACTTTGAGAATGAGAATCTTCATTCTGTCGGGAATATCAGGAATTCAGGTTATATGCCACTTTGAGAATGAGAATCTTCATTCTGTCGGGAATATCAGGAATTCAGGTGTATGCCAATCTACTGGGGAAGCAAGAATGAGAATCTTCATTCAGGCGTTTGGGTCAGGAGGTTGGGTGTATGCCAATCTACTGGGGTTTTAAGGATGAGAATCTTCATTCTGTTAACGGTATCAGGAGGTTGGGAGTATACCAATCTTCTGAGGTTTTAAGGATGAGAATCTTCATTCTGTTAATGGTATCAGGAGGCTGGGAGTATACCAATCTTCTGAGGTTTTAAGGATGAGAATCTTCATTCTGTTAACGGTATCAGGAGGTTGGGTGTATACCAATCTTCTGAGGTTTTAAGGATGAGAATCTTCATTCTGTTAACGGTATCAGGAGCTTGGGAGTATACCAATCTTCTGAGGTTTTAAGGATGAGAATCTTCATTCTGTTAACGGTATCAGGAGCTTGGGAGTATACCAATCTTCTGAGGTTTTAAGGATGAGAATCTTCATCCTGTTACGGTATCAGGAGCTTGATAGTATACCAATCTTCTGAGGTTTTAAGGATGAGAATCTTCATTCTGTTACAGGTATCAGGAGCTTGGGAGTATGACAATCTTCTGAGGTTTTAAGGATGAGAATCTTCATTCTGTTAACGGTATCAGGAGCTTGGGAGTATGCCAATCTTCTGAGGTTTTAAGGATGAGAATCTTCATTCTGTTAACGGTATCAGGAGCTTGGGAGTATGCCAATCTTCTGAGGTTTTAAGGATGAGAATCTTCATTCTGTTAACGGTATCAGGAGCTTGGGAGTATGCCAATCTTCTGAGGTTTTAAGGATGAGAATCTTCATTCTGTTAACGGTATCAGGAGCTTGGGGGTATGCCAATCTTCTGAGGTTTTAAGGATGAGAATCTTCATTCTTTTAACGGTTAACTGTTATCTAGTCAACGTCCAGGTTTCACAGTATACCTTACTGTTATCTGGTCAACGTCCAGGATTCACCGTCTTGTATCATTATCTGGTCAATGTCCAGGCTTCACGATACGAAATGTTGTGAGAAATTGATTGCATCTTTCCTGAAAGGTAAAGGTTAGTGGCATGACATATATCAAACAATGACGTTCTCAAAATAAATGAGATTGCGTTGTATGATGTCCTGATGCACGAATGTGTAATGTTTTCCAAGAGAATCCCTCGCTGGGGAAAATAAATCCCAAACTGGTGATGGAGAAAAGAATTGGATTCTTCGTCTCTGATAGTGAAAAATATGGAAGTGGATCAGAATAAATCGTTGAGAGATTTATCTGAAACAACAAAACCCGGAATATCTTCCACTGGAATAAGAATCATGGAGATCTTAGTGTCGATCTGACTGAACCAAAGAAGGCCTTGGATTAACTTTGAATCGACCGGATGATGAAGGAATCTTGGAGGGTTACTACTCCAAAAGGTGATGATAACCTTTACATGCCGATGAATGTTGTTGAAATGTAAATTTGTTTTGGATAATAAATCCTTGACAAATGTTGGGGAAATAAACCCATGACCGCTGGTCTGCTAGAGAGGTGATAAACTTCTCGAGGATTCTTGAATCTCTTTTCAGAAGGATTTTGGAGAGATTCGTCATTGCCCCTAGTATCAAATGTTTGTGGCACTGCCAGGAAATTTGGACTGTACGCAACCCTTTTGATGAGATTGACGTTTAATGCCCCAAGTGATGGAGATGGAGACTTGCCCCAGGCTACTCTGCAATTGAGAGATTTCTTGAAATCTTGACTGGACTGCCCCAGGTTAACTGGATTTTGAGAGATTTCTTGAAATCTTGACTGGACTGCCCCAGTTTTAATGGACAATGCCATTCCAAGTCCCCTTTTGTTGATAGGATATTTTTGCAACTGAAGTGTCATTCCACTTGAAGTGATTTTGTTCACTGAGAGAGCTTTCGTTCATCGGAACATTCACTGTGTGAATCTCTTCACTGTCAAACAAATAGCCATATGCAAACGATGATATTCAAATAATGCAAAGTTTATGCTCGTCTTGAAATTTTGAAAAATGCATTTTTTAGCAGAAAACTTTTATAAGACAAATTCAACACAAGATTTACAGCAAAGCCTTACAGGAGTCAGGATACCTTTTGTAACAGTATGCTTTCGAACTAACCCATGCTTCAATTAGGACTTTTGAAGGGTTGTAACGTGGCTTGGTTCACGGTTTAAGAAACAAAGGATAAAGGCTCAAAGTATATTTGTACCCACCCGCTCTTCGTGATGTTCTTCAATCCTAAACTCAGTTAATTATGCATTTGAACTCCAAATGAGTCTGGAACGACATTTTTGGTGATGGTTCACACGAGTTGAATTTATTGGAAAGTTGTTATTTTTGCAACATTTTTCATGTTGTTGAGGATTTGTAATGACCTCTTTCTTTTTCTTTTTTTATTATCCCTAATTTTTGCCTGACTGTTCCTATTTTTGAGATTTACAGTCAGCGGGATGCCCCAGCTTTCACAAGTCTTCTTTGTAGGTTTTGACTCAGTGGGCTTTTCTTTTTGAGAGATAATGATTGCCTATGAGATAAGGAACCATCACTGTCTCTTGGTTCCAAAGGAATGTTTTTTATGTCATTCATTGTATTACAGGATGAGAGTTTGTGACTTTAACACGCACTTTTTGAATTAACTGAGAGACTACCCTGCCCTAGGTTTGATTAAAGGTTTCAATTTGTGTTAAAACAGAAAACTTCTACTTCTTTGGCTCGAAGGGGTTAACTAGGGATTATCTTCCTTATAACTCCGGTGTTTAGGATTTGAAAGAAACGCCTGTACATCGTCAGCAAGGTCTGTCCAAAAACATACTGTATGAGATTATGGCATTGTTTTCGTCATCCTCCCTCTAAAGGCTTGTAACTTTTAGCAAGAGTTAAATGTCATAAAGAAAGTAGAAAGCATAGTTCAAGAATAGTGAAAACGAATGGATGAATTCAAGACAAACATATGCAATGCATTAATGAAACAGAGTTTGACATCAACAAATAATTGTTTGAATAACAAAAGCAATTACAACTTGAAAATTCAATTGAAACAAAAGCCTCTTAGTTCGAACTCGTCACTTTAGGTGGAGAACCCTCAGCGGAAAATTTTCATCTGACCATCTTGCGTGAATTCCAGCGTTGTTTCTTTAATCAGATCTTGAATTTTGTTTCTCAATGCCCAACAGCTATCGGTGTCATGCCCAGGACTGTTGGAATGATACGCACATCTCGCATTTGGATTGTACCATGGGGAGGCTGTGTTGGGACGCTGAGGGGGGTCCCTTAATACAATCATCTTGACTTCCAACAAGCGTTGTAGCACTTGGGATAATGGCATGTTGATCTCAGTGGAGTGCTTTTCAGGTGTGTTTTACTCACGCCGATTATCCTGTTGAGGCTGGTGAGGTTGTTGTTGGGCTTGTGACCCTGAAGCAAACTGGGGAGACTTTCCCTTGGCTTCTTGTCTCAAGGGAGGCTGAATGGTGACTTGTTCTTCAACCTTAGTTGTTTGCCCCATTTGGTTACATCCATCCTAGTGCAGTTTGTTGATGAGGACCTTTAGCTCTTCTTGTCCTTGAGCCATGTTTTGAATAAGATCCATCTGGCCTACCAGTTGTCCCATCATCTGAATTCTCATTGTTGCCATCTCAATCTGTAGCCCTTCCGAATGATCATTCCTGATGCCGCCTGGATTCCCTGGGACCATGCCCCTTGTGAGGAGAGCTTTCACTTCTTCCTGACCCTTGGATAGGTTCAAGAACATCTCTTAAAGTTGAGCGTTTTGAGCCTGAATATCTTTGACAGTCTTCTCTAGAGCCATCTCTACTGAAATAAACACTAGGAAGGTAAGGAGACCTGAAAGGGGGAAACCTGTCATGATACAATGCATGATATGTGGATGCATGTTTTCAAGGATCTCGCGGGGTAAACACAAGAAAATGTTAGAGGTTGATCTTCGATCAACATCTTTAATTGGAGAACTTTGTATTAGTGGATGTCTTTCCACGAGAATCAAGCTCACCATGTCAAGTGGGTCATAGCCCTTGACTCAAGTTGTTGTACTTGATTTTTGACGGAGTTTGTTTAGAGGAAAATGAATCCTCTTGCCCTCTGGTAGATGTCTGGTTCAACGTGACCCTGCATCAAAGACCCTTGAGATCCTTGAAATGGTTATTGAAAATGCTATGGTATGATGTAATAATGTTATGTACAAGTATGCAAAAGTAAGCAAGTGTATATACAAACAGTCATATTCACACAAAGCAGACAAGTCCTTAGGTTTAGGCTTGCATGGAGTTCATAGGTAAGTACCCTCTTGAAGTTAGTTGGCTCAACCTGTCCTAAAAATAGTAACCGGGTTCTAAGGAGCTCAATATCACTGGATTATTTTCTGTGTTCATTGTTTTTTAGCCACTTAACTGACGACCGAAATATTCCAAGAAAACAACCCTCAATGAGTGTAGTATCGAGTATCTACCAACTTCGGACTGCATCAAAGCCGGTCATCTCACTACCCCTAATAAGGCCAAGATGGTCAAGTAAGATTCTAAGAGTTCATTAGTGCTTCATGACATCACTCAGCGGCCCCGTATTATCTTTGATTGACTCAAAGGCTACTGGTACCCACAAATATGTCGCACTAACGTAGCCACTGCTTCAACCATGTCGGTATACCCTGCATAGTTCCCTCACAGTTTATTGCTACTTACCTAAAAGGTGCCCCCAAATTCGGGTGTAGGATTTAAAACAAACCCAAACAAGGAACCAAAAAGTAAAGCATACAAGTCAAACAAGGTAAGCATGTAAAGGTGATCTAAACCCTAAGGTAACCCCACTTTTAGAATATCCCCAGCAGAGTCGCCAGTTCTGTGATACGGTGGGAGAACTGACTTGAGGTTTTGCGTTTGTATTCGCAATTGTTTCGGTTTAGCAAGATTCACCACCGACTTTTTATTTTATCCAAAGGAAAGGTCAAAAAGCACAGGAAAGACCTTTGAGATGTTTTCTTGGGTTCGGGGGGTAGATCATGAAAAGGGAAGGTGCAAGCACCCTTTTCATCCATGGTTTTCCATGGGCTCTTAGTTACTTGTTTATATCACTTGCTTTTGCTTTTCAATTGTTTGAAATGGTGCTTTGTGTGTGGTTTTGAAAGATGTTTTGAAAAGAGGCCATCGTTGTGGCAACCTTTGTAATGATTCTTGTTTGAATGTATACAAAGGTGTTTTGTCTTTTGAAAAGATGTTCCCATGTTTGAAAGTTTGTTTTTGGGGAAATGTTTTGAAATTGTGTTGTGAGGTGTGTTTTGAAAATAGCAAGGATGTTTTGCAAGCTTTGATCAAGTAACTAAGAGTTATCTACCCTATTTTACTCAAAGATATTTCCTATACGTTTTTAACCCTTTTGACAGTGTTGTTTTACCATTGCGTTTGGTAAACAACCTTGTATTAGGATGTTAAACGGGACAGGCGCGGGTCATCGTATAGACCATGATAGCAATTGTGTTAAGTATTTTTAGAAAATTTTCCGAGGGACTAGATCATTTTGTATAGGCAACCAAGATAGCGTCATCGAGGGACTATGATCTTTTATTTTGTTTTTGTTTTGCCAAAGTACCCAACATGCATAACATGGCCCATTTTTAAGGCAACAAGTGGATGTAACCCTAGAGGTGCAAGTGTGCATTGTGTATTGATTTTCATGCATTTTTGTCTTTGTATTAGGTCAAACTACTTGTTGATTTTGGATTCTTGCATACAAACCCTAATCTCTAGTCATGGCATATTTGAAAATATAAAGTGCGAGAATTAAAAGTCTAAGTTATTACAAAAGTGTCCGGGAATGGGGGTACAAATTATTACAAATGGGGATGAGTCTCACGAGAATAATAATATCCAAATATCAAGTATTACAACCAAATCGAATCGTCACAATTTAATATAAAGTTATAACAAATGAAGAAATCAATAATATTATGAGATGCATGTATTTATTTAAAAAATAAACAAATAAAAATCTATTCTAAAAAAGAAAGATTAAATATCATATTATTATTATTCTTTTTGTATTTTATTAATCATGTAAATAAAAAGTTTAAAGGAAGAAAAATTGGTTAAAGAAAATTTCTATTATTTTTTATTAATCAATAAATAAATTAAAAAAGGGTTTAAAGAAAACAAAATTAATTAAATCAATTAAAAAGCTTTTTTTGGTATTTGCATTATGAAACAAAATTAATTAATAAAAGAAGAAGATAAAATTAATTTAAGAAAATAAATATTATTAGTGTTATTATTAACAAAATAAAACAAATTAATTAAAATGAGTTAATTAAAAAAAATGGCATTTAAACAAAAGAAAAGAAAATAAAGTGAATTAAGTTAAGAGGTGGGCTTTAGGGTTTGAAGTGTGTTAGGCCCAAAACAGAATTAAAAGAAAGGTAAGGGTCAGCATGGAAGGGAGGGGGGCGTGAGCCAGCATTTGTTATGGGCTTAGGGGCTTTGGTGGCCAGACAGGCCCAAATCACAAATTTGTTCACATTTTATTAGGGTTCTCAGAATGTAGGGTTTGTGTGTTTTACAGCGGCGCGTCTCTCTTGTTCTCCCTCTTCATCTTTCTCACTCTCACGCGTTCTGATTCTCCTCCTACCTAAGCCTAAGCCACCGGAGCACCACCTCCTCCTCTCATCTCCTCACAATGGTCAAAGGTTTTGTTGTAAACGGTATAGTTCGTTTTTCTTTTGATTTTACAATTTTCGTTTGATTAAGCTTGCTTCACTTTAGAGTTTCATTTTTTAATCTATTGTGATGCATGGCTTATTGAGGTGAAGAAACGTACCTTGTGGGTTTTCTCTGTGACAAAAGGAGAGGAAAGGGATTCGTGTTGGCGGCGTTCCTAGTGGCTAGAGGCGAAGGGGAGGGATGATGACGACAAGGCGCGCTTTTCTGGTATCTCTTTCCTTTATTGATGATGATACTATTCTGAAACTTTGATTTTTGATGATGATTGCTTCTGATTTGATATTTCCCTTCTGAAACTTTGATTTCTCTTGAACTTGAATGTTGCTATTCTGAAACTTGTTTGATGATTGTTGATGATGATTTGATAATCTGAAACTTGTTGCCTTTTTCCTCTCTCTCTCTATTTGTTGATGATGATTCTGAGTTGGTAGGCTTGGAGATTTGTTACAGTTTGTTGCAGTTTTGTGGGTTTGACAAACTTGTTACAGTTTGGCAAGCTTTTTGCTTACAGTTTGGCAAGTTATGCAGGTTGTGCTGTTTTTTGCTAGCAGGCTTGGCTTTGTACAGGTTATGGAAGTTTTACAGTTTGGTTGTCTGCTTGAACTTGCAGTTTGAGTAGTTTGGCAGGCTTGCTTCTGTTGGAGAATTTTTGCAGGTTTTTGATGTTGTATAGTTTTGGTTTTGTTGAGGGTCCTAGACAGTTTGGCTAGGCAGTTACAGTTTGGCTCTTGGTTGTTTCTAAACTGTTACAGGTTTTTGTAATTTTTCTGGTTTGGCAAACTTTGTTACAGTTTGTTTGCATTTTGGTTAGCTTGCAGTTTTTTTTTGCTATTGTTGCAGCTTGTGCAGTTTTGCAGTTTGGGCAAGCTTGTTTGGCCTGGCAGTTTACAATTTTGCTATGGTTTGGCAAGCTTGCAGTTTTGCTATGCTTGTGGTGTTCTGTTTGATTGTGCAGGTTGGTTGGGCTTTGGCTTGATAGCAGGCTTTTGGGAAGTTTTGTGGCTGTGCAGTTTTACAGTTGCAGCTTGTTATGTTGTTTGATAGCAGGTTGGAGGGTTGTGAAATTTCTGGCTTGGCTCTAATGTTCTCTCCCTTTGAAACTGTTATGCAGTTTTGATTTTTATATCTTTTTAGCTTTTTTGTTTGCCACTTGTGATAGCCTGCTTTTCCAAACTGTAAACTCTCACCAAATGTGATATCTTTCTCTCTTTCTCTCTCTATGACAAAGCAGATTTGCTTTTTCTTATTATTCTGAAAAGCTTTCCTATGTCTGCTGGAAAATGATGATAGTTATGACAAGCTTTTTACTTGTCATTGGGTTTACCTCTTGCTGTTTACTTTTGGCATGTTGTACTTTCTGCATTGCATACTTGCTGCGTCCAGTTTGCTTCCTTTTTTGTTCAGTTTGCTTTAGTTGCTATGCTTATGTTTGCATAACAGTTTGCCTTGTGCTTTGGTTGAGTTGCAATGGTTCAGTTTGCTGACTTTGTTTGGCCTTGTGCTTTAGTACAGTTTTGGCGCCCTAATGCTTTTTTTGAATACATTGCTTTGTTTGCATTCTTCAATTTGCATTTTTATTTTTCTCTTTGTGAACCAAGAAGAGCAATCTTCTTGTGATTTGCAAATAGGAAAATAAAAACGTGATGAACAATAGCACTTCTGATTCCAGACGGCAAATTTTAGTGATGAAAAATTTCCTTTTCTTTTTATTTGAAAATTCTTTTCATATTCAACTGACAGCACTAATCCCTTTTCTTTGTCTTTTTCATGTGAGCACAAATTGGGTGATAGAGGAAGCAGAGGAAGCAGGAGACTTTGAGCATGGGAGCAATGGAGCAATGGCTTAGACTTAGATTTATTTTCCATTTATTGTAATCATTTATTTTTTCAAATACTATAAATTGTAAAACATACAGTATTCAAATAATAAATTATTTTTGTAACAACATTTGAAATGAATGAAGAACGCTTTTATGAGATCATCTGATATCCAATAAAACCTTTTACTGTCAATATCATGTAATTCTTTCCTTGCATCTTCACTTAACCCTTTAAGATTCTCAGATCAAAATAATTGAAATTGCATTCCAATATTTTTAATACAGATAACTTAAATTCCAAGTAATCCCAAAACTTTGCAATCTCGTAACCTTGCAACAGCATTCCAATCAAAATACGCATTGTGTATTCCAATAAACAAGCAATCGTGAATTCCATTAATAAGAAAACATCTAAACAGACGCACATCATCTGGTTAACCTGGATCAGACAAAACCTGAATATTCCACATGACCATCTCAGTTCTTATTTCAGATAAACAAACCTTGAGAACCATCAGTAACCTTTCATCAAACTTGAAAAAGTGTGAAAACATGTGACAGTTAATTGAATTTCTGAGAATTATGTTTCTTCTGAGAAATGCGAGAGAAAACCCTAATTCTTTATTTACTGCCAAAGAAAATTCTGTTTGATCGATTCCTGAGCCAATCTTGAAAATCTGAGAAAACCCTATGGTTGTGATTTGTTGTGAAAAGGGGAGGGCAAATTTTGGGGTACAACACGGGTGTATTCCCAGGCTGTGATGATAGCTGTCATTTCTGTTTATCCTCACCAACCAGCTGTCATTTGTTAAAAGCAGGCATTCAATGCCTAATAGATGACAAGGAGATTTTGTTCGAGAAGACTTCTATTCCAACTGTTTCTTATAATGATGTTTCCATTGTGACCATTTCCGCCAATTCTTCCAGGGTCTCCACCAAAAGACCCGTTAGAATTACATCAGTTCCTAAAGTAGCTTTGTTGATAATTACAATTCCTGGACCAATCCCGTATTCGTCAAACAAAACCGTCCCATGGAATTATGGAGGTGATGTCTACTATCATGGTATCAAGCAAGATTGGCCAGCTTCTGAAAATTCAAGTTCTGAGAAAGTTGACTCCGATATCAGTAATATCGCAGGGACTAGTAAGATAACCTGAAGTGGAAGGGTATTCTCTCCAGAAATTGCTCCTCCAAAAGCTATTTCTGGACCCGTTATCATTCTTGTTTTTGTTGCTCCTCCAAAGGCTATTCCCAATCATGCAATCATCTCTGGTAATACTCCTGTTGACAAAACAGTTACAATCCCTGTTATCACCCCTACTAACATTCCTACTGCCGAGTCAACTGAGACTCGAGGAAAAGGTATTCTGGTTGAGCCTGTCCGGACGAAGGCACAATCAGTAGCTATCCCCGAGACCTTCCGAAAACAGATGGAGGAAATTATAAAGATTATAAAAAGAAGCGACTACAACATAGTCGAGCAACTGGGGCAAACTCCATCCAAAATTTCCATGTTGGCTTTATTGTTATGTTCCGAGCCTCATGCAAATGCCTTGGTAAAATTCCTTAAAACTGTCCATGTACCCCAAGAAACATTTTCCAATCAGTTCCAAGACTGCATAGCCAGCTTGACCGCAAATAATGGTTTAGGTTTTTCGGATGCTGATTTAACGCCAAGGGGGAAGAAGCATAACGAGGCATTGCATGTCTCAGTCAAATGTAGGGGTACGAATTTTGCTCATGTCTTGGTGGATACCGATTTGTCTCTGAACGTGTTGCCTAAAAAGGCTCTTGATAGGCTTAACTGTGAAGGATTGACCTTGAAACCTAGTAACATAGTGGTGAGAGCCTTCGACGGCTCAAAAAGGATGGTGCACGAGGAAGTGGACATCCCCATAAAAGTTAGAACCCAAACATTTGATTCAACTTTTTATGTAATGGATATTCGCCCTTCATATTCCTGCTTATTAGGCCGACCGTGGATCCACAATGCTGGTGCCGTTACCTCTACGTCGCATCAAATGCTGAAATATCCAATTCAGGGGGAAATCATCACTGTTCATAGAGAAGAAGAGTATATGGTCAGCCATATAAATTCCTTCAGATATGTGGAATTAGATGGTGAATTTATCGAAACTCCATTCCAGCACTTTGAAGAAGTCCCGCAAACTGTGGTAGTGACCAAGGTTGTTTCTCAAATCCCAAAGATCACAAGGCCTCCGCTCAAGATGTCATCTTTGAAAGATGCCAAGGCAGCGATAGAAGAAGGTGGGTGCACTATTTGGGGCCAACTCCCTGATATCCCATACAAATCTGAAAATTTTGGTTTGGGTTTCACTTCAGGAGCACAGAAAGTTGTACGCTGTGCTCGTGCCGGAGGACCACCCTTGAAGATCAGTAACCGCGAAATCAACATAGTGGAGGATGATGAAGACAGTTATAACCTGGAGGATTGGATTTTCCCAACTGTCAGTGGAGGGCTCAGCACCTGGGAAGCTAGAGATTTTGTCCCGATCACTTCTATCCAACAGTAATTTGTCTTTAAATTTTGTCAGACCTGTAATATTAAACAATTCAGACTCTTAAAACCTTGTGTCTTACCCGAGGCACAATGGTCCATTTGTAAGGGTTATTATCTCATTTCCATATGAAATCAATGAATCATGGACGTTTTTGCATACAAACTTTGTGCTCATTGTTTTTCTTTTTACATTTTCATTTCTTTCAAAGATAGCTATACTCTTACACACACTCACATTCAAATTGGAGATCTACATCCATTCGGGATCCCATGGGTAACAATTCTTCTATGGCCTTCTGTGATTCGAAAATCTAATCTACCAAGCCGAAGACGGAGGTGAGGAAGATTGTGAAGTGCCAGAGGAACTCGCTAGGTTACTACAACAAGAAGAGAGGACCATACAACCCCATGAAGAACCAGTGGACACAATTAACCTAGGTACCGAAGAAGACAAGAAAGAAGTCAAGGTGGGTGCCAATCTGGAACCCAGTGTCAAAGAGCGTCTGATTCAGTTGCTACATGATTATGTTGAGGTCTTTGCCTGGTCGTATGAAGACATGCCAGGACTTGATGCAGATATCATAGTACATCGTCTACCTACAAAAGAGGACTACCCTCTGGTAAAACAAAAGGTCCATCGCATGCGACCAGACATGTCAGATAAGATCAAAGCGGAAGTCATGAAATAATTCAACGTCGGATTCTTGGTCGTCACTTCCTATCCGTAATGGGTTTCCAATGTTGTTCCCGTGCCCAAAAAGGACGGCAAGGTAAGAATGTGCGTGGACTACAGAGATTTGAATAGGGCAAGCCCTAAGGATGATTTCCCGCTTCCCCACATTGATATTCTAGTTGACAATATGGCACAGCACAAAGTGTTTTCCTTCAAGGACGGCTTCTCAGGCTACAACCAAATCAAAATGGCGCCTGAGGACATGGAGAAAACAACCTTTGTCACACAGTGGGGCATATTCTGCTATAAGGTTATGCCATTCGGGCTGAAGAATGCTGGGGAAACCTATCAACGTGCCATGGTAGCTCTATTTCACGACATGATACATCATGAAATAGAGGTCTATATGGACGACATGATAGCTAAATCTCAAACAGAAGAAGAGCATCTTGGTCATTTGCAGAAATTATTTGAGAGACTAAAGAAATACAAGCTGAGGTTGAACCCAAATAAATGCACGTTTGGAGTAAGGTCCGGTAAACTCTTAGGTTTTGTTGTCAGCAATAAAGGTATCGAAGTGGATCCCGCCAAGGTGAAAGCAATACATGAAATGCCTGCTCCTTGTACTGAGAAGGATGTCAGAGGATTCTTGGGATGGTTAAACTACATTGCCAGATTCATTTCTCACCTAACAACTACTTGTGAACCAATCTTCAAATTACTGAAGAAAGATCAAGTAGTCAAATGGAATGACGAGTGCCAAACTACTTTCGACAAGATCAAAGAGTACTTACAAGAGCCTCCTGTTTTAATGCCACCAGTCAAGGGAATACCATTGATCATGTATCTAACTGTTTTGGAAAATTCAATGGGGTGTATGTTGGGGCAGCATGACGAGTCTGGCCGAAAAGAGCATGCTATTTATTACCTGAGCAAAACGTTTACCGACTGTGAAACAAAATATTCACTGCTCGAGAAAACTTGCTGCGCTCTGGCATGGGCTATTCGCCGGCTAAGACAGCATATGCTGACCCATACTACCTTATTAATATCCAAGATGGATTCAATAAAATACATCTTTGAGAAACCTTCCCTCTCTGGGAGAATAGCGAGATGGCAGTTGATCCTGACAGAATATGACATACAGTATACTACCCAGAAAGCAATAAAGGGAAGTGTACTAGCTGATCACCTTGCTCATCAGGTTGTGGATGACTACCAGTCCATGAAGTTCGAATTCCCATATAAAGACATCATGATGGTAAACAACTGTGAAGAATTCACACCATATGACAGACCTGAACAAGGATCCCGATGGACCCTGGTTTTCGATGGGGAATCCAACGCACTCGGCAATGGTATTGGTGTTGTACTCATATCTCCTGAAGGATGTCATACTCCCTTTACTGCAAGACTCTACTTCAACTGCACAAACAACATGGCAGAATACGAAGCATGCATTTTTGGTCTCAAAGCTGCCATAGATTTGGGGATCAAATCCTTAAATGTATTCGGAGATCCAGCTTTGGTCATCAGCCAGATAAAAGGGGAATGGGACACCAAACACCCTAACCTTATCCCTTACAAAGAACATGTGTTTATGTTGATCCCACATTTTGAGAAGATTACCTTCGAGCATTTCCCGCGAGAAGAAAATCAGCTAGCAGATACACTAGCCACAATGTCATCCATGTTTAAACTTAAATGGGATAACGAGGCTCCCCAGATCATCATTGAACGAATGGATGAACCAACTCACTGTCACGAGATTAATACTGAAGAAGTAGTGGACCAACCTTGGTTTCACGAAGTCAAGAAATATCTCAAGGCTCAAGAATATCCGGAAGGAGCTTCAGTCAATGATAAGAAGTTCTTAAGGAGATTCTCTGCTAAATTCTTCCTTAGTAATGGCATTCTCTACAAACGCAACCATGATTCTGTGTTACTTCGGTGCGTAGACAAGGTTGAAGCGGAAAAGGTCATGGCTGAGTTACATGAAGGGACTTTTAGCACCCATTCCAGTGGGCATACGATGGCAAAGAAAATCCTACGGGCAAGTTATTACTGGTCTACCATGGAAGCAAATTGCTATCAACACTCTCGAACCTGCCACAAGTGTCAGATCTATACTGACAAGGTGCACGTAACTACGGTTCCTCTGAATTTCTTGACGGCTTCTTGGCCCTTTGCTATGTGGTGCATCGATATGATTGGGGAAATCAAGCCAACAGCTTCTAATGTACACCGCTTCATCTTAGTGGCCATTGACTATTTTACAAAGTGGGTTGAGGCTGCCTCTTTCGCTTCCATTACCAAGAATGTTGTAGCCTAGTTCATTAAACAGAATCTCATTTGTCGGTATGGTATCCTGGAGAGGATCATCACAGACAATGGTACGAATCTAAAAAATATTATGATCACCGCACTATGCGAGTAATTCAAGATCTAGCACCACATTTCTTCCCCTTACCGGCCAAAGATTAATGGTGTTGTCGAAGCCGCAAATAAGAACATCAAAAAGATCATACAGAAAATGACAGTCACGTACAAAGACTGGCATGAGATGCTACCATTCTCTCTCCACGGTTATCGTACCATGTCACACACATCAACCGGGGGAACACCCTACTCTCTGGTATACGGCATGGAGGTTGTCTTGCCTATTGAGGTCCAGATCCCCTCTCTGAGAATTATGAAGGATGCAGGGCTGAATGAAGAAGATTGGATCCAAACTCGTCTTGATCAATTAAACTTGATTGATGAGAAAAGGTTTACTGTTGTCTGTTGTTGTACCCCAAAATTTGCCCTCTCTTTCTTCGGGAAATCATCCTGGATTCTCAGAGTCCCTCTGAAACAAATCCAAGTCCTGAATTATCATTTCTTCCCCAAGCAAACCATTTACAAGAGCAAAATGATCACACAAGCTCTAAAGGCAACGCTTGTTAATCTATTGCTTGTTCAGATTCAACTTTTGAAAACAGTTTACGGGTTCTCCAGACACGGATGTTAATCTATTTCTTGTTCAGATTCAACTTTTGAAAACAGTTTACGGACGCTTCCCAACAACAGATGCTGCTCTATTGCTTATTCAACTCCAAGACTTCTGAAAACAGTTTACAGGTTCTCCAGTAACGGATGTTAACCTATCGCTTATTCAGACGCTTAGACTTCTGAAAACAGTTTACGGGTTCTCCAGACACGGATGTTAACCTATCGCTTGTTCAGATTCTTCAACTTCTAAAGACAGTTCACGGGTTCTCCAGTAACGGATGTTAACCTATCGCTTGTTCAGATTCCAAAACTTCTGAAAACAATTCACGGGTTCTCCAGTAACGGATGTTAACCTATCGCTTGTTCAGATTCTTCAACTTCTGAAAACAGTTCACGGGTTCTCCAGTAACGGATGTTAACCTATCGCTTGTTCAGATTTCAAGACTTCTGAAAACAGTTCACGGGTTCTCCAGTAACGGATGTTAACCTATCGCTTGTTCAGATTCTTCAACTTCTGAAAACAGTTTACGGATTCTCCAGTAACGGATGTTAATCTATCGCTTGTTCAGACTCAACTTTTGAAAATAGTTTACGGACGCTTCCCAACAATGGATGCTGCTCTATTGCTTATTCAACTTCAAGACTTCTGAAAACAGTTCATGGGTTCTCCAGTAACGGATGTTAACCTATCGCTTGTTCAGATTCTTCAAATTTCTGAAAACAGTTCACGGGTTCTCCAGTAACGGATGTTAACCTATCGCTTGTTCAGATTCTTCTCAACTTTTGAAAATAGCTTACGGACGCTTCCCAACAACGGATGCTGCTCTATTGCTTATTCAACTTCAAGACTTCTGAAAACAGTTCACGGGTTCTCCAGTAACGGATGTTAACCTATCGCTTGTTCAGATTCTTCTCAACTTTTGAAAACAGTTTACGGATGCTTCCCAACAACGGATGTTGCTCTATTGCTTATTCAACTTCAAGACTTCTGAAAACAGTTCACGGGTTCTCCAGTAACGGATGTTAACCTATCGCTTGTTCAGATTCTTCTCATCTTTTGAAAACAGTTTACAGACGCTTCCCAACAACGGATGCTGCTCTATTGCTTATTCAACTTCAAGACTTCTGAAAACAGTTCACGGGTTCTCCAGTAACGGATGTTAACCTATCGCTTGTTCAGATTCTTCTCAACTTTTGAAAACAGTTTACGGACGCTTCCCAACAACGGATGCTGCTCTATTGCTTATTCAACTTCAAGACTTCTGAAAACAGTTCACGGGTTCTCCAGTAACGGATGTTAATCTATCGCTTGTTCATATGCAACTTTTGAACACAGCTTACGGATGCTTCCAGATACGGATGTCAATCTATTGCTTAGTCAGACCCCCAGTTCAGAGATGCTCCAAAGTAGGGATACCTTTCTGATACTCACTCACTCATCAACAACCTACAGTTCAATGAACATTCCAGATGGCATCTTTAAGCCCATCCCTGATAAGATTTTGTCACCTCTCCAGATGGCATCTCTAAGCCCATCTCCAAATGGCATCTTTAAGCCCATTCCCGCATCCATGTCTTGACGAGTGCAAATTTAAGGGCACTCTAGTGTCCAATCTCCTTTTACCTTCGAGCCACGAAAGGTGAATCTGCCAATCTAACTCTTCAGGTTCAAGCAGATTGAACAGGGGCAACTGTTGTACCCCAAAATTTGCCCTCTCTTTCTTCAGAAAATCATCCTGGATTCTCAGAGTCCCTCTGAAACAAATCCAAGTCCTGAATTATCATTTCTTCCCCAAGCAAACCATTTACAAGAGAAAAATGATCACATAAGCTCTAAAGGCAACGCTTTTATCTTGAGAAAAATTAAATTCTAAACATTTGTAATTTTTCTCTAAAAATGGGTGTTTAAGAAGAAAATAGCGCTTCAGAACTTCTGGACCAAACTCCAGACAGAAACGGTCAGAAGTTGCAAGCTTGGCTCAACGCAGTCAGAAGTTGGCTCTTCAGCAGCTACATCAACTCAGTCAGAAGTTGCAAACGTGGTTCAACACGTAAGCCTCAAACAGAACATGACTCTTTCAGCAGTTACGCAAGTTCAGCCAGAGTTGGCTAAAGGAATGCAAAGAAGCAAGGAAGTCTGAAGGCTCCTTCAGAACAGGCTGAAATCAGAAGATGAAAGGGTCAGAAGAGTGGGTGTTACACTGATACAGAATCTCTAAGTCCAGGATTTCCAGAAGCAAATCCAGGGAATGTGTCAGGAAGTCAGGAGAATCTCCAGAATTTGCTAAGACAACAAGAGGCCAAGACCAGAGCATGGTTTACGTTGTTTTGGTAAAGCAGAGCTGCTGGTTCAAGTTTTTCTCCTATTACCAGAATTTTGGTGTTGATAAGTCTCATCACCATTTAATGCTCATTAATGCTCCCAACCACTCCTGAATATTCATCCAAGGGGTCTCTTCACGTGTGGCTTGGTAAACGCCTTTATGCAGGTTTAGGCATGGGTCTGCGCGCCACCGTCCACCTAAGAGGTCACTTCTCCCCAATCCATGCTTGCTGTTCCAGCCTAGGCTGAAAGGCTATCTATTATCATAACTTCCCAGGAACTTCTTTCAAAGAACAATTCAACCTCTGTTGGCGCCTTTAATGTTCAAGAATCCACAAGAGTTTTGCCTATAAATAGAGCACCATTGTCCACTGAAAAGGGGCGTCCAAAAACCAGAAAAATTGCTAGAAGAGAAACAGAAATTTTTAGCAAGAAAGTACTGTGAAACTCTGCCAAAATCTCCAGTGTTTTATAACTTTGAACTTCTTACCTTTAAACTTCATCAATACCCAGCTTTCTTTGTGACTAGAGAACACCCTTTCAGCCTCTGACCATACATACACCTTCATCTACCCCTTCCGAAAAAGAACCTGTCCAGAACACCATCAGAGTCAAAAGCTAGCTCTCATTCACTAACTTTTCCAACAGCCAGGTAAGCACCTGCTGACCTTCATCACGCTGCTAAGCATCATCAGCTTTGCAGGCTCAAATAAACATAATGTAAACATCATGTTGCTGCTGTTTGTGTTCTGAGGATTTTCATACCTCAGAATGTTTTGAGTCAGCATAGAACCTGCATGTGACCTTGTTGGTTCTGTCCCCTGAAACACTTTGACATTTGCTGAAGCTGTTCCAAACATGTTTTCTGTTTTGTGGAAAAATAACAAAATTGCAGATCTTCTGACTAGCACAGGGAGAAGCCAAGTGCTGACTTTGACGTCAGCACATCTGAAGCCTGTTTTGTTGTCAATAATATCAGAACTTCTGAGAATTATTGTATTTCCAGCAGGATCAGAACTTCTGATATCCCCACTAACAAACTTTTGTCTTGCAGCTCATGGGGGGTCAGAACTTCTGATCTTCCCACTAACAGGTTTCTGTTTTGCAGGTGCCAGAGTCAGAAGTTCTGAATCATACAGTTTAACCAAAAGGTTGATCATCTGGCAGAGGGCCTGAGTTAGAACTTCTGGTGACCTCTCAGCAGCGCGCTCGCTCCCTCTCTCTTTCTCTCTATCTTGTTTTTTTACTTTCTTTTCTTATCTATTTTTCTCGTTGAACCACCCCATGTACAAATATGTATCCCCACCCCCTAATTGCTGTAATAGCGTAGGATTTTATATTTATGCTTTTTATCGCTTTCAAATATAAATGCTAGGAATTAGGATGTGTATGGCAAGATAAAATCAATGAAATAGAAAATCCTAATTCAAAGATAAACTCTTGTATGCAATAAAACGCACTTGAACACAAACACCCCTAGGGTTACATCCACTTGTTGCCTTCAAAAATGGGCCATGTTACGCATGCAAAGTATCTTGGTAAAACAAACAAAATCAAAAGATCATAGTCCCTCGATGACGCTATCCAAAGTTGCCTTACAAAAATGATCTTAGTCCCTCAAAAAAATGCTAAGATACTTTGCAAAATTGCTATCATGGTCTATACGATGACCCGCGCCTGTCCCGTTAACATCCTAACACAAGATTGTCCACCAAATACAATGGTGGAACAATACTGTTAAAAGGGTTAAAACATGAGAAAAAAATCTTTGAGTAAATTTAGGGGTAGACAACTCTTAGTTACTTAATCAAACTTGCAAAAACACACTTTCCTATTTTCAAAAACACACTTCACAAATACACTTTCCAAACAACTTTCAAAAACCTTGAAACATCTTTTCAAAAAGACACACACCTTTTGTAAAACATTCGAGTAAAGAATTGTTACAAAGGTTGCCTAGACAAGGCCTCTTTTTCAAAACATTTTCAAAACTCCACACACAAAGCACCATTTCAAACAATTGAAAATCAAAGGCAAGTGATCTAAGCAAGTAACTAAGAGCCTATGGATAACCATGGATAGAAAGGGTGCTAATACCTTCCCTTTCTATAATCTACTCCCCGAACCCAAGAAAACATCTCAAAGGTTTTTGCTGTGCTTTTTTAACCTTTCCTTAGGATAAAATAAAAAGTCGGTGGCGACTCTTGCTAAACCGAAACATTTGCGAAAACAAACGCAAAACCTCAAGTAAGTTCTCCCACCGTATCACATTTGTCATGGTCAAATGTATCAAAAACGGATGATCAAGGCTTTCAACAAAAGGTCAGATGCCAAGTGTATCAAGTCAGGGATCTGGTGATCAAACGTATCATACTGCCGCAAGGTGATCCCAGGGGAAAATGAACTCCTACATATGAAGGGCCATTTGAAATCAAAAGCATATTCTCTGGTGGAGCAATGATCTTGGCCACCATGGATGGCAACGACCTGCCGCACCCTGTAAATGCAGACATAGTCAAAAGATACTACGCATAAGAGACCCGCTAGGTTGACACACCTAGGCAAAACAAGGGCATCTCAGCGAACCAAAAAGGTTTGGGAAAAAATTATGGATAAAACAAAAATCTGTACACCCGGCAAGCTGAAAACCCGAAAGGGCGGCTTGAGCAAAAAGGGGTATCCCAGTGGACTGAAAACTCGAAAGGGAGGTCCAGGCAAAAGTTAGGGAATTAAAGCGTATGACTATGTCTTGTTGGATCACCTTACGGACAACCTGCAAACTCGAAGGTTCTGATCAATTCAATCAACTTTGGACAAGGCAACAAACATATAAGATACTCGGAGACACGAAGGCTATAGCAGAATGAGAACCCCATGGGATTATTTCACATAGCTATCTTTTCTTTGTATCAAATTTTCAATTTTATGACAAAATTCTCTTACTAGAATGTTTGTCTCATTGTACAAAAACACTTACTCAAATTCAATACAAAGATATCCCTTTGAAAGTACAAAACTATCTGTTTTTCTTTACTCTTATGTTTTGTTTACAAAAACGTCCAATGATTTATTTTTGAACATATGCATTTGAACGTAATTACTGTTTACAAATGAACAAAATATAAAGACAATCACTAATGGCTTTAAGAAATAGGGCAATATCTTTAAGCTATTCCATAAAAATCCCCCATAGTGTGTAGTTTAATCCCTAGCGGAATAAAACTTCCAGTTATCACTCCCCGGTAGAATTCGCCAAATTTCTTAGGATTCCCCAACAGGATTTTACAAACAGTACACGACATTTCCCTTACAACAAGGTTTATTTCTCTAAGTGGAAATTCATCGACACCTCAAAACATGAAGACTTGCACTCCGTATCCTCAGCAGCAGTCAAGGATTTATTTTCCCCAATCCAACAAGCAGTACGGCAGATTAGCTCACATATGCATACATCACATCCATACATCATAAGCATTGATAACACGAATTCATGTATCACAATCTCATTATACCATACATTTCATACAACATGACATTGCATATTAGCTAACATTTTACCCTTTTCAGGATAAGGTTAATCAACAACTACCATTAATAATATTCAATTTTTTAGATACAGTTTGGATATGCTCCAGACACGGGCGCCATTTTGATACTCGTTCAGATTTAGCTTTCAGATACAGTTCAAATAGGCTCCAGACACGGATGCCTTCCTAATACTCATTCATATTCTCTCTCAGATACAGTTCGGATATGCTCTAGACACGGACGCCATTCTGATACTCATTTTAGATTTAGCTTTCAAATACAGTTCAGATATGCTCTAGACACGGACACCATTATGATACTCATTCAGATTAAACTCTCAGATACAATTCAGATACGCTCTAGACACAGACTCCATTTTGATACTCATTCATATTCATCTTTCAGATACGCTCCAGACACGGACGCCATTCTGATACTCATTCAGTTTCAACTTACAAATACGATTCAGCAATCATTTCTGGATGGCATCTACAAGCCCATCTCCAACAACTTTCCATCATCCCTCCAAATAGCATCTTTAATCCCATTCCCTATACCATCAAACATCACATCACCAAGTGCAAATTTCTGGGCACTCTAATGTCCAATCATCTTCCACCTTCGAGTCACGAATGGAAAAACTCGCCAATCTAACTCTTCAGGCTTAAGAAGATTTAACAGGGGCAGTTGTTGTACCCAAAAATTTGCCCTCTCACTTATTAAAAAATTTCTCACAAAATCTCCTTTGCCTCAAGACTGCATTAGGGTTAATCAAGCTCAAGACACCTCCTTAAACACTGATGACCAAAATTAGGGTTTGAGATTGCACAAGGATATTGGAACTTCCAATTCCCCATATGACTTTCATGGATTATTATGGACCCTCGAGATTACTCATGTCAAGTTTCAAGCTTTGGATCACACTTTTGCTCAGTCAATTGAACAGTTGACCTAAAAATCAGTTGTATTGGGGAAAAAGTCAATTGTGGCCAATTTATAGCCAAACTTCATAATTTTCTATCCACAACAACATTTTAAACTCATATGTATCATTTTATCAAGTTTGGACCATAATTCCTCGAGAAATTTGATCAAATCTTCAAAAGGGCAAAATGGTCAAAATTAGGGTTTTGACTAGGAAAGGGCAATTTCTAATTTTTGACCTAGCAAATGATCAATTGGTTTAAGGCATGATATCAAGAGTACAACTGCATCATTTTTACCTAATGACATGGCTCAAAACATTGTTCAAGTCCAATGGATTGACAGATAAATTTTGAGTCAACTAATCAAAAGTCAACTGTATACTGAAAAGTCAAACTTTGACTTTTTGGTCAAAATCAAGTGTCAAAAATCACAATTCATCAAAACATATCAAAATATGAAGAATTTTCATCAATAAATCAAAAATTCAAGATTTCATTTTGAAAAGTTAAAATTTCTAAACTTAGAAATTTTTCAAAGTGTTGGAAATTTCTTATTTTTTCACAACTTTGAGCAAAACTTTCACCATGATGCAAGTTGATTCTGGAAGAACTTCTAACACAAGAGTTTTAGATCTCAATAAGACCTAAAATATTACAGAACAGAACTTCTTCTGGAAATGCTGGAATTTCAAGTTATGAATGTTCAAAGACACGTCCATGAAACTGAAGCACTCAGCAAATTCTGGACATTTTCAAGACAGAGTTTGGTTAGAACTTCTGGGCCAGTTTTCACGAAGGTTCAGCCAGAGTTTGCAAAAGTAATTCAAAGAAAGCCTACAAAGCGTGTTACAAGCTTTCATAAAAGTCTGAGAACTCCTTCAGAACATGCTGGAGCAGAGAGATTCCAAGATCAGAAGTTGGATGTTTATTCTAAGTTACACTGATGTTGAACTTCTGACCCAGACTTAGGCTATGATGCACAATATCATAGCGCATGATTTCTGGTTTGATAAATCTCATCATCATTTAATGCACACAACAACTTTTGAGTTTTTATCCAAGGGATTTCCCCACGTGTGAGAAAGAAGTACCATTGTTGTCCTTGAAAAGCAAACTTTTGTACAAGTTTATGCTGGGCCCATGCTTTGCTTTTGCCTCTGAGGGTAATTTTCCTTAATTCATGCTTACAAATCCATCTTAGGCCCGGCTAAAAGCTGTTAACCACCATACTTGTTTATCTTGCTTCAAGAATAAGCCAACACGCTAGCATGATGTTGGTACTTTTGACTTCTCCAAGCTACAAAGTTCTTGCCTATAAATTGAACTTCAGTGGCAACTATGAAGGGGTCAGAAAAATTGAAAGGAAAAACTTTGAAACCTTGCTAAAATTTCCATAAATCCGAAACTACAAACACAAATACAAAACTTGCTAGTTTTTTATTCTTGCATTCAAACTCCAATTTCCCTCAAGTGTTTCTTGACCAAATCATCCATTCACCATTCATAACCCAAGCTAAAGTTTGTTCTAGCCTGCTGAATATGTGAGGAAGCTGATCAGAACATTATAAGCAGTCAGAACCAGACTCCAGCTCACAGAATATTTTCCAGCTGCAAGGTAAGCTTCTGCTAACCCTCATCATATCACTTAAGCATTGTTAGACTTGCATGTTTAAAACACAATGTAGACATCCTGATTCTGATGTTGTACATATTCTGAGGTTTCATGTACTTACATGCCTAAATAGGAAGAACATAGGTTCAGAACTTCTTAAGGAAACTAGAACTAGCAGGTACATGTTTGTTTTTGATTTATAGTCTTGACATTTTTTATGCTTCTGAAACCATGAGGGAAACCTGCCATAATTGCTATGTTTTTGTTTTCTGTTCTGTTGAGAAATGATTAAGTTGTAGATGTTCTGATTAGAATGGAGAAAGAGATGAAGCTGATCATCAGAATTTACTTTATGTTTTTGTATTTATGCTTTTGCTTCTAATACCGGATGTACAGCCACACAAGTGGTAGAAAGCGTGCGTATAAGACATTAGTGCTAAGGGTCCTGGGTTCTAGCCCCAAAAGCATCTTTTAGGTTTATTTATTGACATTTTTTACCCATTTATCTGTCAGACGATACTCCTAAATTAGAACTTCTAGATATCCTCACCTAACAGCATAATCACTTCACTCTCTCAAACAATCAGAACCTCTGACTTGCCAAAGATACATAAACTTCTAGGTTCCTAGCTACGCTATAGCCTCTGAACCCTCAAACCTCAGAATTTGGTGTACCCAGGCCCAGAACTTCTGACCCTCCACTTTTTCACTAACATTTTCTCTTTTGTAGAGTATCAGAGTCAGAACTTCTGTTCCCCCCTCGTTTCAGTAATGTGTTGGTTCTGATTCCTTTTTCTCTCACTTGTCTTATTTTTTATTTTAATAACCAAAAACACCAAAAATATTTCATATTCACATGTTTTATTTTATTTCTTTTAGAATAAAAAAAAATCAAAATATTTTCTTAAGTAAACTTATTCCTTAATAAAAACAAAACAAGTCCATTTCAATTCTTGTACATTATCTCAATATTGTTGTAATAGATAATTAGGACTTTAATTTCTTGCAATCCCCATTCATTAATTTGTACCCCCATCCCCTAAAGCTTTGTAATCGCTTAGTATTTTTATTTTCTGCAATTTAATGCTTTATGTACAAATTGCTAGTAATTAGGGTTTGTATGGAAAGATAAAAACCAACAAATAGAAAACCCTAATCAAGACAAATCAAGCATGAAAACCAATACACTTGCACACATACACCCTTATGGTAAATCCATTTCGTTGCCTTACAAAAATGGCCATATTATGCATGTGAGTTTTCTTAGCAAAAACAAGCCAAAAATACAAAGATCATAGTCCCTCGATGACGTTATCAAAGTTGCCTTTCAAAAATGATCTTAGTCCATTAAAGAAAATGCTAAGATATCTTACAACATTGCTAATCATGGCTATACGATGACCCTTTCCCGTCCCTTTTACATCTAAAGATAGGGTTACTTACCAAATCAATGGTAAGATAACAATGTCAAAGGAAAGAGGAAATAAACATGGAAGACTTTTTGAGTAGGTAGATTGTTCCTAGTTGCTTGCTCATTTCCAAACCAAACATCCTTGCTATTTTCAAAACACCAACACTTTAAAAACACCTTTCAAACTTGAAAACATTTTCAAAAGATCAACACCTTTGTATACATTCTTACGAACAAGAATCATTACAAAGTTTGCCTAAACAATGGCCTATTTACAAAATACTTTCAAAGACCACACAAAAGCACAATTTCAAACAAAAGCAAGTGATCTAGCAAGTAACTAAGAGCACATGGAAAACCATGGATGAAAAGGGTGCTAATACCTTCCCTTTTCATAATCTACCCCCCGAACTCAAGAAATAATCTCAAAGGTCTTTCCTGTGCTTTTTCACCTTTCCTTTTGGATAAAAGAAAAGTCGGTGGTGACTCTTGCTAACCGCAACATTTACCATAAAATGCAAAATACACAAGTCGGTTCTCCCACCGTATCACAGGATTTCTGTCTCTTTGTACAAAATCTCCTGTTTAATGGGTAAACTATCAATAAAAGTACAAGTTTCAAAATTTAAACTTTTTACTTTTTCTGTTTTGTTTGCAAAAACATCCAATAACTAAAATTAAATGAGCATATGCATATGAATACAATTAACTGTTAAAAAATATATGCATAAAAAGCAGGAATAAGCATTTACTCAAGACTCTAGGAGTTGGGATAACGTTAAAACTATCCATAAGTCCCCACAGAGCCATTTCCATGGGATTATCCCCCTCAGAGTTAGCCTTATCATACTCACCAGCAAATTTCCCCAGCGAATAAAGGAATATGATCTTTTTCCCAGCAATATCGCCCACCTACGGGAATCTTAATCAGTATAATTTTTGGAAATTCTCTTCCCCAACTGAGTTTATTCCTCCAAAACTGTAAAACCCCCTGCAGATTTCTTCTCTCCAGCAGAGCTTATTTCCTCAGCAAGGGTGTTTCCTCAATAGAGTATTTCTCTATCGACGAGGTTTATTTCCCAATAGGGTTTATTTCCCCAACAAATTACAGTCTCCTCAGCTTGAGTCTGTTTCTATCACAAATTACCAGCAAAATTCCCATCTCTAGCAAAGGACAATCTGGGTTGTTATCCTCAGAAAGTTGCTACTAAATCTGAAAATGGATTGAATATCATTCAACCTCAGTATCTCCAGACGAATCGGTATCCATATCAGAAACTCGATCAAATAGCACCACAAAAGAATATCCATCTCTTTTATCCCCAGTCACGGTATACAAGAATTATAATCCCCGGTAGAGCGATGAACGGCCAATGATTTTGAACTTTTCTCCCCAAGCAGAAACCAACATTCCCCAGCGGAGTTTCCTCAAACAAAAATCAGGAATCCCCATCAATATTGAAGATGCACATATTCCACATCCCCAACAACAGTTAGGGATTTATTTTCCCCAGACAAAGATACTGCTCAAGTTTACAAATACACTTCGATAACATTTAATATTCATATATCATTTACGAACAGCATAGAATATGCATACAACAACATAATCTCATTTATTTTGAGAACATCGTTACATAACACATTTCATACATCATGACATTACATATAACTAAGTCTTTACCTTTTCACGAAAGATCAGACAACAGACAAACATCATCAACTATTTATATGACCAGACAGTCTTCTCAAAGGCTACATCTTATAAATGGCTACTTAAGAAGTTTCTTTGGAAGATCATTTTCAAAGACAACATTTTTTGGCTCAGATTAAATCAAGTGTAGATTTACTCTGATACTTCTTCCAGTTAAAGTCGAACATATACATCTTCTGGCTCAGATAAAACCGAGCATAAGTTTATTCTGATACTTCTTCCAGATAAAGACGAGCGTGGATATCTTCTGTCTTAGATTAAATTGAACGTAGATCTATTATGATACTTCTTCCAGTTGAAGACGATCATAGACATTTTCTGGCTCAGTTTAATTCGACCATAGATTTATTCTGAAACTTCTTCCAGTTAAAGTCGAACAGATAACATCTTCTGGCTCAGTTTAAATCAAGCGTAGATTTATTCTGATACTTCTTCTAGTTGAATACATTTTCTGGCTCAGTTTAAATCAAGTGTAGATTTATTCTGATACTTCTTCCAGATAAAGATGAGCGTGGATATCTTCTGGCTCAGTTTAAATCGACCATAGATTTATTATGATACTTCTTCCAGTTGAAGACAGTAGTAGACATTTTCTGGCTCAGATTAAATCAAGCATAGATTTATTCTGATACTTCTTCCAGTTAAAGTCGAATATAAACATTTTCTGGCTCAGATTAAATCAAGCGTAGATTTATTATGATACTTCTTCCAGTAGACATTTTTCTGGCTCAGATAAAACCAAGCATAGGTTTATTCTGATACTTCTTCCAGTTAAAGACAAGCACAGACATCTTCTGGCTCATATTAGATCAAACGTAGATCTATTCTAATACTTCTTCCCGTTGAAGACAGTCGTAAACATTTTCTGGCTCAGATTAAATCAAGCATAGATTTATTCTGATACTTCTTCCAGCTGACATTTTTTGGCTCAGATTAAATCAATCATAGATTTATTCTGATACTTCTTCCAGTTAAAGTCGAGCACAAATATCTTCTGGCTCAATTTAAATTGAGCGTAGATTTATTCTGATACTTCTTCCAACGCACATTTTCTGGCTCAGATTAAATCAAACATAGATTTATTCTTATACTTCTTCCAGTTAAATTCGAGCATAAACATCTTCTAGCTCAGACTAGATCGAGCGTAGATCTATTCTGATACTTTTTCCAGTTGAAGACAGTTAAAGACATCTTCTGGCTCAGTTTAAATCAAGTGTAGATTTATTCTGATACTTCTTCCAGTTGAAGGAAACAGTTACTTTGGATGGCATCTATAAGCCCATCTCAAAAGAATCTTCGTCACCCTTCCAAATGGCATTTATAATCTCATTCCCAGTATAATCATTCGAGTGCAAATTTCTGGGCAATTAAGTGTTCAATCATCTTCCACCTTCAAGTCACGAATGGCAGACATGCCAATCTACTCTTCAAGTTTAAGAAGATTAAACAGGGGCAGCTGTTGTACCCCAAAATTTTCCCTCTCTTTTTTCTTCAAGGCATTCTTTCAAGGGTTCTCAAATACTCAAGAATCTCAAGGATTGACCAGTCAAGATGCTCCCCCTAAGCAAAAGGTCTACAACTAGGGTTTTGAGTTTTTCAAGGAAAATTGGGTTGCAAAGGTATTAAATGATTTCCATGGGTCTTAAATAATGTTCATGTCAAGTTTCAAGTCTTACATCACAAGTTTGCTCAGTCAATGGCTCAGATGATTTAAAATCAATTGTATTGGGTAAAATGTCAACTATGGTCAACATACAGTCAAACTTCAAGATTATTTGTCAACATCAATATTTTGAAGTGATATTAATCATTTGATCAAGTGTTTATCATGATTCCTCAAGGAAACCCCTCAAATCATCAAAAGTCAAGAATTGTCAAATTAGGGTTTCCTTAGGAGAAGTCAACTGAACTTTGACCAAGCATAACTTTCACATACTTCATAAAAAATTTCCCAACCAAAGCCTATTTTGAAGGAAATTAAATTCTCTTCAACATTTTATTTAATTTAAAGCCCAAAAAATACTTCATTTGAAAGATATGAGCTAATACATTACAAGTCATTTTCAAAAGTCAACAAAAAGACATTTTTTGTCAAGCCAACTTACATCAAGATAAAGTCTTCAAGTGCAAAAATAATCAAAATAGAAATTATAGAGGATATCTTGAGCTTTTTAAAAAATCAAAGATTACCTTGAATAGATGAAAATTGAGCAAGTTATGAGTTGCACAAGTTAGGAAATTTTGAGAAAATACATGAAATGCAAAATGTGCAAACTTGAAATTTTGGACTTGTGGCCTAACTTTTTGGGCTTAAAACATATCCATAATCTTATGAGAGACTCTTAATATTACTCATATATTTACTTGTGTTTTATTATATATTTATATTTATTTTGTTTTTATTCAAATAAATTCAAAATAAATAAATAAAATAGAAAACCTTTGGCCTAAGCACTTGATGGACTTCCTTAAAGCCCAATACAGCTCATGCTAACCTGTAAAAACATGTCAAAATCGTGCAAGCTTAAAGAAGGCAAGAAAATATCAAACTTGGAAGGTTTTAAAGATGTTTGATTCTTATTTAAACCATGGTTTGAGTTCTTAATCTCATGCCATATTTGTTGAGACAATGCATTCCTCTATATAAAGGCAAGCATAACAGATCCAAAGACATGAAATCACTGCCTAAGAGAGAGCTCGAAAATTCAAAAAAATCCAAAAGAGTTATAAAATTTGTAACCTAAGTTCCAACCTCTCTCACTTGAAACTAAACCCAGCAATCCATTCCTGAAGTCCCCAAGAGTTCTCCAGACTCCAAGATCAGTCTAAAGCATTTCCAAAACGAGCCACTCTATCTCACTGGTTTGGTAAAATACTCACATTTGAATATTTCAATTTATACCTTATTAAATAATTACATGTGTTCATATGTGTTTGTATGCATCATTAGAACAGATCTAACGCATAACATGTGAGTTGTAGCGCGAGAACAGCTTATGCCATTTCTGGGGCAACACGAAATGAGATCTTCGAATCCATGCATAGAGATATTTTTAGATCACAAGAACCCCACCGATAGATTCGTAGTGTCCGATTTAGCAGGATAGGATACTTTTGGTTTTTGAAAATTGACGTTTTTTCAAGTTTGGTATTTTGGGACGGCCGAAGAAGATGACCGAAGGTTGACTCGGGCGTCCCTGCGTTTTATTGACTCCAACAGGGAAGGCATGGCATAATAAGACCTTCTGAATGGCTGATTGAAATAAAAGGGGCCCACCTGTTTTGCTTGCGTCAATATACCAGATGTACAAGCCACCCCCGTGGAAGCGCGCATGTTCTTAAGGCTTACCTATGCCCGGTCCTGGGTTCGATCCAGGCGTGGGGAAATTTTTATTTTTCCATGTTTTTCTTACAGATCATGTACAAGCAATCCTAGCGCGCATATCACGGGCCTCGTGTCATCACCATTATATCTCATCAAGCTGGATCTAAATGCCTCAAACGCGCGTTTCCACCATGAACCATCAAAGACCCTCTACATCAGATCCAACGCAAGCCTTCTGGGTCCATTATTGGGCCTGGAATTTTTTCTTTTTTCTCACCCCCCAATTTCTTCTACAACATAGGCCCATTGGATTCCTTTTTTGTTTTAATTTAATTTTTTTCTTTTTTTAATCATTTTTTATTTAATCATAAAATCATAAAATCATTAAAAAATAGATTTAGGTTTTAATAAATTAGTTTAATTTTTGTAAATAAAAAATTAATTAATTTAATCACAATTTGTTTTATTTTAAATAATTAACTAATAAATTAATTAGAATTAGGTTTTAATTTTATTTTACACATCAAATATTTTTCTAAACAAAAACAACAAAAATATTTTCTTAAGTGCTTAGAAATATTTTAGGGTTTTTTAAACATCTTTTCCCTTTTTGATCTCTACGCGCTCAGTTACTTTTTCGCATTATTTTCCAATGTTGTAATTGCTTGAAAGTTTGTAATAGATGATTAAGGTTTATTGCTTTCCTCCCCAATTTATGGTTTGTGTTCCCCATCCCTGAAGCGATGTAATAGCGTAGATTATTTCCCGCATTTTTATTTTCTGCACTTGTATATATTTAACTGCTAGATTAATTAGGTGTGCATGGCAAGACGTAAAAAACAAACGTTAGATAACCTAATCTCAAGACTAATAACTGAAACATAACACACTTTTCACATGTGCACCTCTAAGGTGACCCTCACTTGTTACCTCGGATATAAAATAGCCATGGCCCTCGAACGTGGGACGCTTTAGCAAAGATCCTTCGGGTAAAAGATCACAGTCCCTCGATGACCCTTCAATGCTGCCTCGGTAAACGATCTTAGTCCCTTAGGATAATTGCTAAAGTATCATACGAGTTTGTGACTTTACGATGACCCTCGCATGTCCCTCAAAACATCCAATGATAGGGCTACCTACTAACTAATGGTAGGATAGCACTATCTAAAGGAAAGAGGAAAATAACAAAGACTTTTTGAGTAGGTAGATAGCTCATAGTCGCTTGCTCACAAACAAAACTTTTTTCACACGTACACTCTTTTATAAAATATTTTCAAAGACAAACACTTTGTATGCATTCTAAACGATACGAGAATCATTACAAAGTTTGCCGAACTTAGGCATCTTTTCAAAATATTTTTCAAACACACAAACACAAAGCATTTTTCAAAAAGTGAGCTAGCGATTAAGAGATAGTAGATAACTATTGATGAAAAGGGTGCTAACACCTTCCCTTTTCGTAACCTACCACCTTACTCAGAAAAGTTCTCAAAAGGTATTTCTTGTTCTTGTCAGCCTTTCCTTTATTGGATAAAAGAAAAGCCAGTGGCGACTCTTGCTATAGGCAACATTTGCGATAAAACACAAAACAAAAATCAGTTCTCCCACCGAATTACATACATTTACATTTATTTTGAGAGAATCCTTACGCAATCCATTACATACATCATGACGTTGCATAAAACTAACTTTGTCTTTTCAGGTTAAGTTTGCAAATAGACAAGTATTTCCCTCAGAGACGTAATCTGACAAGTAGCTACTTAAACATTTTCCTCAGAAATTTATTCTGAAAGATATCTGTTCTAGATGAAGTCAGACGTATATATCTTCTAGTGCATCATTCAGATGAAAACAAGCGTAGATTTCTTTCTGATACTCTTTTTGGAAAAATTCAGGCGTAGACTCTTTTCAGTACCTCTTCTAGATGAAGTCAGGCGTAGACATCTTCTAGTGCACATTCAGATGAAATCAAGCATAGATTTATTTTTTATACTCTTTTTGGAAAAAGTTACGTGTAGACTCTTTCTGGTACCTTTTCTAGTTGAAGTCAGTCGTAGACATCTTCTAGTGCATCATTCAGATGAAATCAAGCGAAGATTTCTTTCTGATACTCTTTTTGGAAAAAGTCAGGCGTAGACTCTTTCTGGTACCTTTTATAGTTGAAGTCATGCGTAGACATCTTCTGATTTGGATGAAATCAAGCGTAGATTTCTTTCTGATACTCTTTTTGGAAAAAGTCAGGCGTAGACTCTTTCCGGTTCTCTAGTTGATGTCGGGCGTAGACATCTTCTGGTTAGGATGAAATCAAGCATGGATTTCTTTCTGATGCTCTTTTTGGAAAAAGTCAGGCGTAGACTCTTTCCGACACCTCTTCTAGTTGAAGTCGAGCATAGACATCTTCTATTTCGGATGAAATCAGGCGTACATTTCTTTCTGATGCTTCTTTTAGACAAAGTAGGACGTAGACTCATTCCAAATACATCTTCTTAAGACAAAGTCAGGCGTAGACTTATTCTGATATTCCTATAAATAGTTACTCTGGGTGGCATCTATACGCCCATCTCCGACGACTCTCAATCACCTCTCCATATGGCATCTATAAGCCCATCTCCGACATCTGGTTACTCTCCAAATGGAATCCTTAAGCCCATTCCCGGTATAATCAACCAGTAGAGTTACTTCGTGCACCAGCGAGTGTAAATTTCTAGGCACTTAAGTATTCAATCATCTTCTACCTTCAATTCACGAATGGTGAACATGACAATCTAACTCTTCAGGTTAAAGAAGATTGAACAGGGGAAGTTGTTGTATCCCAAAATTTTCCCTCTCATTTTCCTTCAAGATATTCTCATGAGGTCCTAATTTGCTCAAGTTGGCTCAAGAATTGATCATACAAATTCTCCTCCTAAGAAATGGGTCCACAACTAGGGTTTGTGTTTCATAAGGAAGATTAGGTTTTTAAAGTCTCAGGTGGTTTTCATGGTTTACCATAGGTCTTCAAGAATTCTCATATCATGTTTCATGCCTTGCATCACAAGTTTGCTCAGTCAATTGCTCAGATGATGGAAAATCAACTACATTGGGTAAAATTCAATTATGGTCAACATACAGTCAAACTTCAAGATTTTTGGTCAACATCAACATTTTGAAGTGATATTCATCATTTGATCAAGGTTTGATCATGATTCCTCAAGAAAAGCCCTCAAATCATCAAAAGTAAAAAGTTTCCAAATTAGGGTTTCCTTAGGAGAAGTCAACTGAACATT
Organism: Vicia faba; assembly: GCA_948472305.1. Classification (NCBI taxonomy): domain Eukaryota; kingdom Viridiplantae; phylum Streptophyta; class Magnoliopsida; order Fabales; family Fabaceae; genus Vicia; species Vicia faba. The sequence goes on along the minus strand of OX451737.1, from coordinate 1,693,723,016 downwards.
GACCAAGCATAACTTTCACATGCTTCATTAGTTTTTCCCCAACCAAAGCTCATTTTAAAGGAAATTCAATTCTATAACTTTGAATTTCTATGCTCAAGTCCAAAAAATGCTTCATTTGAGAGATATGAGCCAATACATTTTAGGTCATTTTAAAAGTCAACAAAAAGACACTTTTTGTCAAGGCAACTTACATTAAGATAAATTCTTCAAAAGAAAACATGATAAAGATAGAGGTTGTAGAGGACATCGTGAGATTTCCAAAAAGTCCAAGATTACCTTCAAAAGATAAAAATTGGGTGAGTTATAAACATTTCAAGTTGGGAAATTTTGAGAAAATACATGAAGACCAAATTGAGCAAGCTTAATATTTTGGACTATTGGGCCATGGTTTTGAGGTCCAAACGTGTTTTATGCTCTTAATATACCTCAAAATTCATTCATACACCCTTTGGCCTTGTTTTATTTTAATTATTTTTTATTTAATTCATTAAAAATATAAAATAATATAAGATAAAATTATATCTTACTACAAGGTCCAAGCCCATTGGTTTTTGCCCTAAGAATTCTCTATATATTCAGACATCAAGACAAGAACAAAGAAATGAATCCTTGCCTTTAAAACTTGTCCAAAATAGAAAAAAATTCTCAAGAACCCTAAGTCTTGAAAACCCTATTTTCAAGCCTTCTCACTATCAAACCTCCATTCCATTCGCTTCTAGGAACATTGAAGGGTAAGAATGGATTGGTTACCATGATCTAAAGGGCCTGAAACATGCATATAGGCTATGGTCGATTCTTGATTTTTCATCATTCATATATTTTTAATTCCATGCATTGTTGAATGTTTCTAACCATTCAGATCAGTTTATATGTATGTTCATAACATGTTGCAATCGTTACATGGGGTTTTTGACATCCAGATCTTGACTTGCCATTCTTAAACCGAGTTAGGCCTTTTCAAAATATTTTCAAACACATACACACAAATCATTTTTCAAATAAAGTGAGCTAGCGATTAAGAGCCCGTAGATAACTACGGATGAAAAGTGTGCTAACACCTTCCCTTTTCATAACCTACCCCCCGAACTCAAGAAAATTCTCGAAGGTCTTTCCCGTTCTTTTCACCCTTTCCTTTTGGATAAAATAAAATTTGGTGGTGACTCTTGCTATCCGCAACATTTTCAATAAAATGCAAAACCAAGTTAGCTCTCCCACCGTATTACAATTACCAATTAATTCAAAATTTGATTCAAAACTCATCATTGTTCAAAGTTCATCCAAAATCACAAAATCATTCATTATCTAAATCACTTCATCTAAGATCAAACCAAGCTTATAGGTAAATAAACATTACAAGTTCATGATGTGAATACAAAAGGTTCCATGGCCAAAACCATTGCTACCACATATAATCATTGCAAATTCAGTTACATCAAAAGTTTATGGAACCTAAACCTAATATTCAGAGCCAATTCTAAACTATCCTCATCTTCAAAACCTTTTCATCAATTCTTCAAGCCAAACTTATTGCAATTTTTCTAAAACGTGCCAGTTCTCGGGAAATGAGAAAATTGGAACAAGGGAAAACTTCTAAAACCTGCACAAATAGCCCTGCAACCATACCACTAAAAGCATAAGTTAACATCACCCATATTCCAAAAATAATCATACATTAAGAACCAACCAGAACAACCATATTCCTGTCTTACCAATCACAAAAATTGTTTTAACCTATTAACCTACTAACATAATTAAATTTTACTAATAACTAACCATCACTAACAAGAAAAAAGAATTAATTACCACCATTTCTTCAAGTCTTAATGGTCCTAACAGTTATCAGAGTTCCAAAGTGTTGAGAAAGCTTAAGAGAAGAAATCAAAGGCCAACTGATAGGAGAAAAGTATAAAGAATAAAAATTACAACTTATAACAGAAAATCAACAAAGCAGAATTATTAGAAAATAATTAAATTAGAGATTCAGAAGTCTAGTTGTAATATGGAGGGAGAACTGACTTGGTTTTGCATTTTATCGCAAATGTTGTGGATAGCAAGAGTCCACATCGACTTTTCTTTTATCCAATAAGGAAAGGGTGAAAAGAACATGAAAGACCTTGATAGATTTTGAGTTTGGGGGGTAGATTGTGAAAAGGGAAGGTGTTAGCACCCTTTTCATCCGTAGTTATTTACGGGCTCTTGATCGCTTAGCTCACTTTTTGAAAATTGCTTTGTGTTATGTGTTTGAAAAATATTTTGAAAGGTTGCCAATTTAAGGCAGAACTTTGTAATGATTCTCGTATCTGTCCTCGAGAATACGTACAAAGTGTATGTTTGAAAATATTTTGAAAGTGTTTGTGTGAAATGTTTTTTAGAAGAGCTTTGTGAGCAAGCGACTAGAATTTCTACCCTACTCAAGGTCATTTTTGTATTTTTCCTCCTCCTTTAGATAGTGTTATCCGTACCCTTAGTTAGTAGGAAGCCCTATTGTTGGATGTGAAGGGACAGGCGAGGGTCATCGTACAATCATTGAAGGCAACTCATAAGGATAATTTAGCAATTTTCGTAAGGGACTATCATTGTTTTACTCGTAGGAAACTCGAGGGACTAGATCATTTACCAAAAGGCAACATCGAAAGGGTCATTGAGGACTGTGATCTTTTTGTATGATGACTTGATCGAGGGTCTTTGCTAAGACATTCCTATGTTCGAGGGACATGACAGTTATTTTCTAAAGGCAACAAGGGAGGTTACCCTAGAGGTACGAGTGTGCGAATGATTCATATTCAGTTTTTTATCTTTGTAGTTAGGGTTTTCTAACGATTCATTTTAGTCTTGCCATACAGCCCTAGTTACTAGCAGTATGTATAGAAAAAAGTAAAGGTGCGGAAAGTAAAGGCAGAAAAGATAAACCTAAACCTATTACATCACTTCGGGGCAGATAGATAATAGAAAAGTGAGGAAAGTAAACCTAACTATTACATCCCGGAAAACAGTTACATGATAATAAAAATGCGGTAAAAATAAACTACATTATTTACAATTGTGAAAATAAAATAAGAATAAGAAAGATGAAAAAAGAAAAAAAATTTGGAGGTTTTTTTATGAAAAAAAAGGTTTTTGATGATTAATTAAATAAACCTAAAAAAGTCTAATTAATTTTAATTAAAAAGGTTGATTAATTAAATTAATTAAAATAAAAACTAAGAACCTAAACCATTAGGGTTTAAGGAAAAAAATTGGAAAGAAAACCAACAAGTTGAAAGAAAAACCACACAAAATGTCAGGGGTGGATGTTGAACCCACACCCTCAGCTCTTCTGCCCAGCATGCTCACCATTGCGCCAAGCGCGGGCTTGTGTCAAAGGAATGGAATCAGCGCGCTACGTAATCTGCAAAAACATGAAAGTATAAAGAGATAAAAAAACAAATCCAAAACGCCAAAAGGCAGGGATCGAACATGTGCCCTGGCATAGTAAGACCTTATCTGCGCGCGCTTGCCACTGGGGTGGCTGTACATCTGATAATATAAATGAAAACAAATCATTATATAATAAAACAAAATAACTGGACCAGAGAAGCTCTGGAGCCCTAGCTTCGGTCGTCTTCTCTGGTGAATACGTTTTGTGTTCCTGTAAAACAACAAATGTTAGAGGTTCCCAAGGACCCTACCCCCCTAAATCAGGCCTTACGAGTTCAATGGAAATGTTGGTTTAGGCTAAAACACGTTGGATCGTAAACTACAATGAAGATAACTCAAATCGGTATGAACATGGTAAGCTTCAATTTAGCCATTATGGGGATCATGTTTGAGTTATTCCTGCACTATTAAACCTCATAAAGACGTTAACAAAGTTAGTATGCATAAAAACACGAAGAAAAACGAGAACATGAATTTGTGTAAGATGAGAAACTTGTGATGCTTAATTCATGCACTTCAGGCCTCCTGGATCATCACAATTTATCCCTACTTACTCTACAATGCTTTTGGAAGTGAATAGAAAGGTTGGCTTGCCCTGAGAGTGGCTGCAATTAGGGTTTACAAGTTGCCCTAGTTATTTGATATTTTTTCGAATTTTGGAGAGATGTTTTTGTGCAAGGGTTCATCTGCATGCTTGTCTGAATTGATGAGAATATATAATGAGGAAATTAGGTCAACCAAAGAATGGGCTTGGAGCTTTGTAAGAAGCCTTGTTTTATTTCATTTATTTTGAATTTTAAATAAATAAAAATTAAAAATAAATAAAATAAAAACCCAAGGGGTGTATGAATGAGATATGAGGTTCACTATGAACTACATAACACGCATGGACCTTGAAATAATAGCCCATTAGCCCAAAAATTCAAGTTTGATCACTTTTGGTTTCATACATTTGCTCAAAATTTCCCAACATGCACCAATCATAACTCTCTCAATTTTCATAATTTAAAGGTGATCTGGGACTTTTTGGAAAGCCCAAGATGTCCTTTACAATCTCTATTATGATCATTTTTGCATTTGAAGACTTTATCTTGATGTAATTTTCCTTGACAAAAAGTATCTTTTTATTGACTTTTGAAATGACCTATAATGTATTGGCCCATATCTCTCAAATGAAGCATTTTTTAGACTTGATCTTAGAGAGACAAAGTCGTGGAGAATTGAATTTCCTTCAAAATGAGCTTTGGTTGAGGAAAATATGATGAAGCATGTGGAAGTTGTGCTTGGTCAAAGTTCAGTTGACTTCTCCTTAAGAAAATCCTAATTTGGCAACTTTTGACTTTTGATGGTTTGAGAATTTTCTTGATGAATCATGATCAGCCCCTGATCAAATTATGAATATGAATTCAAAATCTTGATGTTGACCAAAAATCTTGAGGTTTGACTGTATATTGACCATAGTTGACTTTTTGTCCAATATAGTTAATTTTCAGTCATCTGAGCAATTGACTGAGCAAACTTGTGATGCAAGGCTTGGAATTTGGAATGAGAATTCTTAAGGACATATGAGAAACCATGAGATCCACTTGAGGCATTATAGATTCAATTTTCCTTGAGAAACACAAAACCTTAGTGGTAGATCCACTGCTTAGGAGAAGAATTGTCTGATCAATTCTTGAGTAACCTTGAGTAAATGAAAACCCTAGAAGAATGTCTTGAATAATTGGAGAGAAAAGTTTGGGGTACAACAGCTGCCCCTTTTCAGTCTTCTTAAACCTGAAGAGTCAGATTGGTATGTCTGCCATTCGTGATCTGAGGGTAGAAGAGGATTGAACACTTAAGTGCCCAGAAATTTGCACGCGGTGCATGAAGTAACACAATTGATTGATAGTATTGCTTGAATAGGCTTGAAGATTCCATTCGTAGAGATGATAGAATTTCTCCGGAGATGGGCTTAAAGATTCCATCCAAAGTAACCATTGACAGGAATATTAGAATGAGCCCACGCTCGACTTGATTTGTTGGAATGAAAATTTCCGAAGAAAAATGCTTTTCAGAGCGAAGGCCCTGAAGGAGATGCTTTTTCAGAATTCAGTCTCTGAAGGGAGATGTTTTGGTCATGCAGATAGTTTCCCCGTCTTGTTTTGGGAATTGATCTACAACCTGTTTTTGTTGGTAAATTCGTCATGTTTCAGGAATTCATACTGCCTGGTCGTATAGATAGTTGTCCTGTGTTGTTTCGAGAATTAATATCTGACCTGATTTTTATTGGTAAACCCGTCTGGTTTCAATAATTCATACCTCCTGGTTGTATAGATAGTTTCCCTGTCCTGTTTAAAGAATTAATCTTTGACCTGGTCATATAGATAGTTGCCCCGTCCTGTTTTGGGAATTAATCTCTGACCTGTTTGAAAATTGCTGACGATATTCGTCTGTTTGTGAACTAACCTGAAAGAAACAAATTTAGTTTTATGCAATGTCATGATGTATGTAATGCATTATGTAATGATGTTCTCAAAATAAATGAGAGTTCCATATTCGTTTCGTATGCATATGCTAGGGTATTTTGTAAATGATGTACGAATGTAAGATGTTGGTAACGGTTGCTTCGTATAACATCTCTGGCTGGGGAAAATAAATCCCTGATTATCGTTGGGGAATGAAAAATATGAATCTTCAATCTTGTCTAGAAGTCTACATTGGGGGTTCCTGCTTTCTGTTTGAGGACACTCTGCTAGGGACGTTTGACTTCTGCTTGGGGATATAAGAGTTCAGGAACATTGGTCGTCATCACTTTATTGGGGAATTTAGTTTTTACATACCCTGATTGGGGATAAAAGAGATGGAAAACCTTCTGAGGCATTGTCTGACCAAGCTTCCGATACGGATGCCAACTCTTCTAGGGAGGACAACATTAAATAATATCTGGCCTGATTTCAGATTCTGTAGCAACTCTCTAGGGATAGCAACCTTGACTACACTTTACTGGAGAAGAGAGTTCTACCGGGGATTTGCAGTAATCAGAGAAATTAACTTTGTTACGGAAATAAACCCTGCTATGGAAATAAACCCTGCTGGGAAATACACCATGCTGGAGAAGAGGATTGTGTAGGAGATTTTACAGTGTTGGAGAAATAAACTCTACTAGAGAATTAAATTCCTGTAAATTGTGCTGAGGTAATAATTTCTTATGGGAATTGGAATTTCATAGGTTGTACGGAGGAAGTTTCCATCGTATTTTGGGGAAGTGATCAAACATCCTTGTACGCTAGGGGACCTATTGGGGGAGATGATCATGTGAACTGCTGAAAGATGCCCCAATTCCTATATGAAGGCATATTAGACTTGTTGGGGAAATATATCTTTGTTGGTGATGAGATTGCGAAGGTAGCTCTGTGAGGATTTATCTGTGGGGATTTATGGATGACTTGAACGTTATCCCAACTCCTAGAGTCTTTAGTAAATGCTGACCCCTGTTCTTATGCACTTATTTGTTAACAATAATCATATTCATATGCATATGTTTATTCAGTTTAGTCATTAGACGTTTTTACAAACAAAATAGAGAAAGTAAAAAAAATTGAATTTTGAAATTGACTTTGTATTAAAAGTTTTCCTATAAACAGGCAGTTTTGTACAAAGAGACAGAAATCCTAGTAAGAGGAAATCGTCATAAAAATGAAAAGAGTACAAAGTAAAACAGAGAAAAACAGCTATGTAGAAACGATCCCATCAAGTTTCAACTCTGATATTACCCATATATCTTCAAGCATCTCATCCCTTGTTGTCAGAAGATGTTGACTTAATTGACCTGTACCATTCGAACTTGACGTTGGTAACCAAGCTTGTTGTAAGTAGGTGATCCAACGGGACATAGTCATACACTTTAATCCCTAACTTTTTCCTAGACCGCCCTTTCGGGTTTTTAGTCCACCGGGATACCATTTTTTGCCCAAGCCGCCTTTTCAGATTTTCGACTTGTCAGGTGTACAATTCTTATATATATATATATATATATATATATATATATATATATATATATATATATATATATCCCTAATTTTTGCCTGAACCCTTTTGGTTTGCCGGGATGACCTTATTTTTGCCTAGGCCAGTCAACCTAGCGGGTCATTCTCATGTGAAGTATTTTTTAACTATGTCTGCATTCACAGGGTGCGGAAAATATTCACCATCCATGGTGGTAAGTGTTGTACCCCAAAAATTTTCCTCCCAAATTTCTCAACACATGGCAAGTGAGGTCCCCAAATGGCTCAAGGAAGTTCAAGAGTTGACCATACAAACTCTCTCCTAACGCAGTATACCTCAAATTAGGGTTTCTATTTTCATCAATATGTGTGAACCACAAAGGACTCAAATTCTCACCATTGTCCTAATATGTTCTCAAGATCATCCATGTCAAGTTTCAAGCCTTGCAGAAAAAGTTTGCTCAGTCAATTGCTCAAATGTCTGAAAATCAATTGTACTAGGTCAAAAGTCAATTGTGGCCCACATACATTCAAACTTCAATATTTTTGGTCAACATACTAATTTTGAATTATTATTCATCATTTGATCAAGGGTTGATCATGATTCCTCAAGGATTTCTCACAATTCATCAAAACCCAAAAGTTGCTAAATTAGGATTTTGTAGGAAAAGTCAACTCAACTTTGACCAAGCATAACTTTCTCATGATTTATCAAAAATGACCCATCCAAATCTCATTTTGAATAGGATGAAATTACCTACAATTCATATTCATCTCCCAAGTTCAGAATATGCACTCACAAAAAGATATAAATTTTGACATTATAGGTCCTTTTGAAAAGTCAACAAAAACACCTTTTGGGTCAAAGCTTCATACATGAACATGGAAGACTCACTTGAGGTGAGACCAAAATTGTTGTTTATAGGACATACTAAGATTTCTAAAAAGTCCAAGAACACCTCTCTAGGGTCAAAATTGAGAGAGTTATGCATTGGCCAAGTTGACCATTTTTGTAAAATTGCCAAAAGTCAAATGTGCTCAAATTTGCATTTTTTGCTAAATAGGCCCAACTTTTTATGCGTGCACCTCAATTATAATGTGGTCCATGACACAAATTCTCACTCACCCCTATTGTGCTTCATTTTTCAATTTATTTTGATTTTTTATTAATTAAAAAGTGAATTAAATCAAATAAATGATGAAAATTATCAAAGATATGATTTGATTTGTTTTCTTTTACAGATTGGCAATCAAGATATTCTGAGCTTACATGATCAAATCGAATCAAGGGCAATTGGTACAAAAAGGGCATGATTGGCATAAAATTATAAAGATATCATATGGCTTAAAAATCAAATATTCCATTCATGAATTCTCAAGATTGGATCCAAGTTTGTTAACCTAATTCATTCTAGGTTATATAATGAAGCTTTCCAGATCAAAAAACAGGGGTTAGAGGTCGTGTAAAGCACATAACAAAACTGAAAAATTCAAAGAAAAGTGGGAGTTGGTTTTCATTCCACAGGCTATCTCAAGCCATCCTAGCCATTCCAATCGCTTGCTAGACATCTCAGGAAGCTAACAGCATCCTTTCCAAGCTTCAACACGCCCAGAAACGTGCGCTATGATTCACACGGTTTGGTACATTTTTTCAATTTGGTTATCACAATTCTTGCATCTTTAACACTTTTGATTGTTATATTCATGTTTGTCATCATGTTTGCAAGCTAACCATGACATTTAATTGCACTTTTTATGTATGTACGTGATTTTGCCATGCCTAGGGTTTATGTGTTCGTTTTAGGGGTTTTCAGTACAAGTAAAATTAGGCCTTGATTCTGGTACCATGATGCTCGTGAGGATGAGACAAGTTGATTGGTACCCTTACCTTGCATTTATATTGCTTGTACATGATTTTTGAATGTTACAGGTTTGTAGTTACAACAAAGCGTCTGTAGGTAAAAGTCTTCTTTCTAAAACGACCGAATCAGTGAAGAAGATGATGGCGTGTCAACATGGGACTGGCCCGTTTGAAATTTAGCGCGTTTGGTTGACCCCACTATCTTGTTTTGAATATTATGTTTTGTTTTTATTATACCTACAAGTTAACATGCTAGCTCAGATGGTTGGGGGGAAGGCCTTTGATGCACACGTCCTGGGTTCGATCCCAGGCGTGTGCATTTTATTATTTTCTTGATTATTTCAAGCATATCCAATGTGCTACACCATCAAACGCCTTCCATACACCCTCAACTTCTAGCCACTGGTTGCCTAGCTAGCCAAATCCAACGTGCCAACAATGAAGACCCATGGTGTTCTAGAAAGTCAACATTGCGCCAGATTCAAAGGTTGACCAGGCCTTGGAGCATTTTGGGCCTAAAAAATTCAGCTTCCAACCCCCAGAATTGCTAACACACAGGCCCATCTCTTCACTTTTTTTTTATTTCTTCTTATTTTTTAATTATTTTATTATTTTCTTTAATTATTTAATTAACAAAATTAATCATTTTTTTATAAAATCACAAAATCAAGAAATTCACAAAAAAATTAGAACTAGGTTTTTTTATCAAATTTAATTTAATTTAGTTTAATTTAATTTAGGGAAATTTTAACTTGTTTTTATAATTAAAACCAATTAGTAATTAGGTTCTTTTTTTTATTTTAATTATTCATTATTTTCTCAAATAACAAAACATGACAAAAAAGAACATTTTTTTCTTTAATCAATCGCAAGTAGGCTTAGTCAAAGGGTCAAAACCCTAATCGTCTCGTATTTAATTCGCCGCGCGCTTGTTGATTAATTTACCCAATATTTTTTGTAATTGTTAATGGTTTGTAATAGTTAATTTAGGGTTTTATTTACTGTTTAAATCCCTGATTTTTTGGCTATGTAATTAATCCCCCTCCCCGAAGCCTTGTAATAGCTAGGTTTATTTTCTCGCATTTTTAATTCTTGCGAATATTTAACTGTCTAAATGTATGCTAATAGGATTGAATGGCAAGAATGCATGACAAATTAATACAGTTAAAAAACCCTAATGTGCAAAGATTAAATAACTGAAACAAATCACTCGCACATAATCACTCTTAGGGTATACTCTCACTTTGGTTGCCTTCGGTAAACGATCATTAAGCATAGGGTGTCTTAGTGGTTGCCCTCCTGTCTAAAAATATCAAATGTCCCATTCGAATGTTGCCTCGGAAAAGTTGTCTCGGAAATGTTGCCTCGGAAATGTTGCCTCGAATATGATCTTAAGACTCTAGGGTTTCTACTAAGGTGTCCTAATATTGCTTTAGTGATCGTACGTCCCTTTCTAATTGACACTAACAACTCCAACGACGGTGCTACCTACTCCTTAATAGTGGGATAGTGTTGTCTAAAGGAAACCAGAATAGAAACAATCCTTTTTTCGAGTAGGTAGATGCTAGTAGATACTTGCTCAAATCAAAACTTTTCACACTTACACATTTCAAACAAATTTTCAAAAACAACTTTGTCACACCCTTGAGGACTGATACAAGGGTTATCACGAAGTAAAACTTTTCAAAACAAAGCACACACACAAGCAATTTTAAAAATGAGCAGGTACCTAAGAGCCCATGGAAAACCATGGATAGAAAGGGTGCTAATACCTTCCCTTTCTATAATCTACCCCCCGTACTCAGAATATCTCAAAAAAGGATTTTTTTTCCTGTACTTTTTTCCTTTCCGGTTGGATGAAATAAAAGTCGGTGGTGACTCTTACTTACCGCGACATTTTGCGAATAAAAAATGCAAAACGCAAACCAGTATTAAACAGTCGGTTCTGCCACCATATCACAGAACTGGCGACTCTGCTGGGGACATTATAAGTGGGGTATACCTTAGGATCTAGGTCATTAAAATTGCTTCTCTTGATTGCTTTGTTTGCTTTATTTTTTAGGGTTTTGTTTGGGGTTACTATAGATCCTATACCCGGATCTGGGGGCACCCATTAGGTAAGTAGCAATAGAATGAGGGAACTGTACGGCGTAGACCGATGCAGTTGAAGCAGTAGCTACGTTGGTGTGGCACTTTGGTTGGTACCGGTATCCCTTGTGGTGAAACGAGGAGAATACGGGGCCGCTGTATGGTGTCGTGAAGCACCAACGGACCTTAGAACCTTAGTTGAACAACTTGGCCATTAGAAAGTAGCGAGATAGTCGGCCTCGGTGTAGAGCTGAGAACTGGTTGATACTCGATGCTACACTCATTGAGATCAGACTTTAAGGATGTTTTGGCTGCAAGAAAAGATTGAGAGCTGAAACAATGCCCGATAAAGGATGGTCAGTGATATTGAGAATCTCTAGAACCCGGTTACTTTTTTAGAACAGGTTGAACCAACTAAACTTCAAGAGGGTATTATCTTAAAACCCATGCAAGCCGAAACCTAAGGCTGTTTGTGTGATTTGTGTGCTTTCAACTTGAACTACTTGCACAGTTTTATTATCTGACAACATGAGTTCCTTGCAGGTTTTGTTTACAGTCCTTATCCAATAACTTGGATTTCTTGCCGGGTTTACTTGCTTACATCACCTTGCACTTTTTCTTAAACGCATAGCATACACATCATAACATCATGCCTTAACATTTTCTTAACCATTTCAAGGATCTCAAGGGTTTGTGATACAGGTTATGGTAAATCAGACGTCTAGCAAGGGGCAAGGGGATTTATTTTCCGCTAGCCAATGCCGTCTAGAGATCAAAACATGATAACTTGAGTCAGTGGCTATGACCCACTCGATATGGTGAGCTTGACTCTTGAAGAAGGACTCTCAATGACACAAAGTTTCTTCAATCAAGCTGCAATCAAATTCTAACAGTTTCTTTTTTACCCCGCGAGATCCTTGAAAACATTACATACATATATCATACATATCATTTCATAACAGGTCTTCCAGTACATGTCTCTCATGTTCTCGCTATTTATTTCAGCAATGGATCTCAAACAAGACAACAAAGATCTTCAAACTCAAGAAGCTCAGTTCAGGGAAATATTCCTAAACCTATCCAAGGGGCAGGAAGAGTTGAAAACACTCCTCGTTGGGAACTTGGTCAAGAAAAGTCCTGAAGACAATAAGGACGAACAGCTGGAACAACTGCAAGCTGAGGTAGGTGCAATGAGAACCCAGATGCTGGGGCAGATAGCTCTTATCTAAGGCCTAGCCCGAAGACAAGAAGAGCTGAAAGCCATCATCAACCAACTTCATCAAGACGGATACAACAGTATGAAGCAAACAGTCGAGGCCGGAGACCAAGTCATTGATCAACCTCCAAGAAGACAAGAGTTTGGTTTGGTGAAGAGTGGACCTTTCCAAATTTCTACTACCTCACGGGTCCAACAACAACCTCGCCAAAAACAACGGGTTAATCAGAGTAAGCCAGATACATCCAAGAGGCAGTTTACCAAACTCAACATGCCGCTCTCTCAAGCTTTAGAACACATGTTGAGGACAAATATGGTTACATTGATAGGACCTCATCTAAATCCCAAGACTTCTTCTCCTAACTACAATCCTGATGCAAGGTGTGCATATCACTCCAACAGTCCAGGGCATGATACTGACGACTGTTGGAGGTTGAAATACAAAATTCAAGACCTGATTGATGAAGGAGCATTGGAATTCACACAAGATGGTCAACTGGAATGTTTATGTCAATCCTCCAAGGCCCACCATTTGAAGTGACAAGTTCTAACAAGAGGGTTTTTCGTTTATTAGAATGTTCAATTTGTAATTTTCTTTTGATTGTTCGAATATTTATTCATGTCAAACTTTGTTACTTTATCAATGCATTGCATATGTCGGTTTTGAATCAATTCATTCGTATTCACTATATTTAAACTACGTCCCTTTTTGTGATATTCAACTCTCGATTAAAAAATCTAAGCCTTAGAGGGAGGATGACGAAAATGATACCACAATCTCTATATTATGCTTTCGAACAGACCCCGCTGACGATGCACATGCGTTGTTTCAAATCCTAAATTGTGAAGTTATAAGGAAGATAATACCTAGTCAACCCCTTCGAGCCAAAGAAGTAGGATTTTTTATTTTCACACAAGTTAAAACCCTTAATCATAACCTGGGGCAGGATAGTTTTCTCAGTTAATTCAGAGGTGCATTTAGTCGCAATCTTCCGCTTCGTACACAATGAATGGCATCGAAGACATCCTTCTAAATCAAAAGACGGTGATGGTTCCGCATAATCGTCAAGACAAGCAGTCATTATATCTCAAAATAAAATCCCGCTAAGTCAAAACCTATGAAGGAGACTTAAGAAAAAACTAGGGCATCCCGCTGACTGTAATCACAAAAGAAACAGTTCAGGCAAAAGACAGGGATAACAAAAACAACAAAAAAAGAGGTTACTACAAATCCTCGAAAAAAAGAAGATTACAAAAATGACTGCCTTTTCAAAACAAAGGTTCAATTTATGAATCATCACCAAGTATCAGAGCAAATATTCCAGACTCAAACGGGATCTAAATGCACAATTAACTGAGTATAGGATCGAAGAACATCACGAAGAACGGGTGGGTACAAATAAATTTTGAGCCTTTATCCTTTGTTTTTTGAACCGTGAACCAGGCCACGTTATAACCCTTAAAAGTCCTAGCTGAAGGATGGGTTAGTTCGAAAGCATACTGTTACAAAAGGTATCCTGACTCCAAAAGGTCCATTACAAATCCTGAGTTGATATCACATCTTTGCAAAATTCTATTTTTTCTATAAAAAAACTGCATTTTCACAACTTCAAGACAGACGTAAGCTTTGCATTCTTAAAATAACATTGTTTGCATATGACTATTTGTTCAACAGTAGAGAAATTTTCATGACGAATATCTAGTGAAGAAAAACCTTCTCAATAAAAAGGATCACCTCAAGTGGAAAAGCACTTCCAACCAAGGGGCACGGCATGATCATTGTCCATCTGGGGAAGTCAAGTCAAGATTCAAGGAATCTCTCAAAGATACCAAATAGCCAGGGGCAGATCTCCATCTGAATCCCTTGGGGAATTGGGCATGAATTCTAGCAACGAATCTTGTACGATCAAACAAACATCTTCTGGTAGTGTGGCAACACAACACTACCGACAGTGACAACTCCCTACACCCTGAGAGCGTGGACATAGTCAGAAAATATTGCGCATGAACAAAGACCCGCTAGGTTGACTGGCCTAGGCAAAAATAAGGGCATCCCGGCGAACCAAAAGGGTTCGGGGAAAAATTAGGGATAAAAACAAAAAAGATATGTACACCCGGCAAGCTGAAAACCTGAAAAGGCGGCTTGGGCAAAAAAGGGTATCCCGGTGGACTGAAAATCTGAAAAGACAGTCCAGGCAAAAGTTAGGGATTAAAGCGTACGACTATGTCCCGTCATCTCGTCACTTGCCTATCAGTAGAAGACTTATCATTTCGATCAGAAGTTACCAAGCACCTCATAAGTTGGGATGACACTCAATCCACAAGGCCTCCGCATGCACTTTCTCCAGTAGGTACAGGGGCAGAAAAGTCTTGATGTGAAGTCATTGTCATATCCTCAACATGCGTCTCAATAACATCTAGACTCCTCATAGAGTAGAGGCAACCAAAGTTTTGATCTTTGCTTCCCCAAACAAGAGTTACTTTCCCTAGCCAAGCTCTTTTGGAGAGCCGACGTCTATATTCCCCAGCCAAATTTTGTAATCGCAAGCGGTTCATATAGTTTTCTCCCGAGCAGAGTTTATTTCTCTGAATATGGAAGCTCATCCCCAACGGAGTTATTCTCCCGCAGAGTTATTCTCAAACAAAGTCTCTCCCCCGATAGAGTAGCTGTAAACAAGGGGAAAATCCCCAACATAGTCATCTCCGGTTCACCATCCCCAGCGGAAGTATAAGAACCACTTTTTATATGACGGTCAGGAACTCAATTTTCGTTGCTCTCCAGCAGCGGTCAGGGATTTATTTTCCCAAACTCGGACGTGCCACAATAGCATTTCATGTTCATATATCATGACGTGCGCATACATATTGCATACGGCATAATTTCATTTATTTTGAGAACATCATCATACAATGCATTTCATGCATCATATACGATTAATCATGTACCTTTTCAGGAAAGATGGTTATCATCAACAACTTCTAGCAAGTTCAAGATTAGCTCCTGAAACTAAACAGAGTAATTATCTGCACGATCAAATGCAGCTTTACACGGGTTCGTCATGAAGTAATCTTACACGGGTTTCTCCTAAATGCAGCTTCACACGGGTTTATTCTGAAAAATCTTATACGGGTCCTTTCTCATACATTTCCTTCTGAAGTTTCACACGAACTCATCCCCAAGTAACCTTACCCGGGTTCCTTTTGAAGTTTTACACGAACTTATCACAAAGTAACTTTACCCAGGTTCCTCCTGAAGTTTTACACAAACTTATAACCTTACCCAGGTTCCTGCCAAAGTTTAACACGGACTTATCCCGAAGTAACCCTACCCAGGTTCCTTCTAAAGTTCTACACAGACTCACCACAAAACAACCTTACCCAGGTTCCTCCTAAAGTCCTACACAAACTCACCACAAAACAACCTTACCCAGGTTTCTTCCAGCAGTCCCACACCGACTCATCACAAGGCAACCTCACCCAGGTTCCCTCTGCAGTTTTACCCAAAATCATATTGAAGTAACCCTACTATCCAGGTTCCTTCTCACAGTCCTACTATCTCGGCTTTTATCTCGAAGTAACCCTACCATCCAGGTTCCTTCTCACAGCCCTACTATCCAGGCTTTCATCTCGAAGTAACCCTACCATTCAGGTTCCTTCTCATAGCCCTACTATCCAGGCTCTCATATCGAAGTAACCCTACCATCCAGGTTCCTTCTCACAACCCTACTATCCCGGCTTTCATTTCGAAGTAACCCTACTATCCAGGTTCCTTCTTACAACCCTACTATCCCGGATTTCATATCGAAGTAACCCTACCATCCAGGTTCCTTCTCACAACCCTACTATCCAGGCTCTCATATCAAAGTAACCCTACCATCCAGGTTCCTTCTCACAGCTCTACTATCCCGGCTTTCATCTCGAAGTAACCCTACTATCCAGGTTCCTTCTCACAGCCTACTATCCCGACTTTCATATCGAATTAACCCTACCATCCAGGTTCCTTCTCACAGCCCTACTATCCAGGCTTTCATCTTGAAGTAACCCTACCATCCAGGTTCCTTCTCACAGCCCTACTATCCAGGCTTTCATCTCGAAGTAACCCTACCATCCAGGTTCCTTCTCACAGCCCTACTATCCAGGCTTTCATGTCGAAGTAACCCTACTATCCAGGTTCCTTCTCACAGCCCTACTATCTAGGCTTTCATGTCGAAGTAACCCTACCATCCAGGTTCCTTCTCACAGCCCTACTATCCAGGCTTTCATGTCGAAGTAACCCTACTATCCAGGTTCCTTCTTACAGCCCTACTATCTAGGCTTTCATCTCGAAGTAACCCTACTACCCAGGTTCCTTCTCACAGCCCTACTATCCAAGCTTTCATGTCAAAGTAACCCTACTATCCAGGTTCTTTCTCATAAACCTTACTATCTGGGTTCTTCCTCTCTTATCCCCAGACAGCAGTCCACAACACTATAAGACCGGGACCCGATCAAACCCAATTGATTTCACATTTCCCCAGAAAGCCGCGGTGCAGCATATACCCCGACCAAATACGCAGTTCTCTTCCGCTTCCCAAACTGGAGTTATTCCCCAGTAGAGTAACAGACAACTGAAGCTCCTAAAACTCTATTTCTCTCAAGACAGAGACCAGCATTCCCCAGTGAAATCCTCCTCGACAACAGGTATGCGGGTTCTCGCAAAGGAATCTCTTATGCGATCGACACCTCTTTGGATGGCATATTTAAGCCCATCTCCGACAATTCTCTAGCAATTTCAAAATGGCATCTATAAGCCCATTCCTGATATCACAAATCAAGTGCCACTTCATGTGAGTGCAAATTTCTGGGCACTCTAGTGTTCAATCATCTTCCACCTTCAGATCACGAAAGGCAGAGCAGCCAATCTACATCCTCAGGTTTAAGAAGATTGAACATGGGAAGATGTTGTACCCCAAAATTTTCCCTCCCATATTTCTCAACACATGGCAAGTGAGGTCCCCAAATGGCTCAAGGAAGTTCAAGAGTTGACCAGACAAACTCTCTCCTAAGGCAGTATACCTCAAATTATGGTTTCTATTTTCATCAAGATGTGTGAACCACAAAGGACTCAAATGCTCACCATTGTCCTAATATGTTCTCAAGATCATCCATGTGAAGTTTCAAGCCTTGCATAAGAAGTTTGCTCAGTCAATTGCTCAAATGTCTGAAAATCAACTATACTAGGTCAAAAGTTAACTGTGGCCCACATACAGTCAAACTTCAAGATTTTTGATCAACGTCCTCATTTTGAAGTATTATTCATAATTTTATCAAGTTTTGATCATGATTCCTCAAGGATTGCTCACAATTCATCAAAACCCAAAAGTTGCTAAATTAGGGTTTTGTAGGAAAAGTCAACTCAACTTTGACCAAGCATAACTTTCTCATGCTTTATCAGATATGACCCATCCAAAGCTCATTTTGAAGAGGATGTAATTACCTACAATTCATCTTCATCTCCCAAGTTCATAATATCCACTCAAAAAAAGATATAAATTTTGACATTATAGGTCCTTTTGAAAAGTCAACAAAAACACCTTTTGGGTCAAAGCTTCATAAATGAACATGGAAGACTCACTTGAGATGAGACCAAAAGGTTTGTTTGGAGGACATCCTAAGCTTTCTAAAAATTCCAAGAACACATCTCTAGGGTCAAAATTGAGAGAGTTATGCATTGGCCAAGTTGACCATTTTTGCAAAATTGCCAAAAGTCAAATATGCTCAAATTTGCATTTTTTGCTAAATAGGCCCAACTTTTTATGCTTGTACCTCAATTATAATGTGGTCCACGACTCAAATGCTCACTCACCCCTATTGTGCTTCATTTTTCAATTTATTTTGATTTTTTATTAATTAAAAAGTGAATTAAATCAAATAAATGATGAAAATTATCAAAGATATGATTTGATTTGTTTTTTTATAGATTGGCAATCAAGATATGTTGAGCTTACATGATCAATTCGAATCAAGGGAAACTGGTACAAAAAGGGCATGATTGGCATGAAAATAGAAAGATATCATATGGCTTGAAAATCAAATATTCCATTCATGAATTCTCAAGATTGGATCTAAGTTTGTTAACCTAATTCATTCTAGGTTATATAATGAAGCTTTCCAGATCAAAAAACAGGGGTTAGAGGTCGTGTAAAGCACAAAACAAAACTGTAAAATTCAAAGAAAAGTGGGAGTTGGTTTTCATTCCACATGCTATCTCAAGCCATCCTAGCCATTCCAATCGCTTGCTAGACATCTCAGGAAGCTAACAGCATCCTTTCCAAGCTTCAACACGCCCAGAAATGCGCGCTATGATTCACACGGTTTGGTACAATTTTTCAATTCGATTATCACAATTCTTGCATCTTTAACACTTTTGATTGTTATATTCATGTTTGTCATCATGTTTGCAAGCTAATCATGCCATTTAATTGCATTTTTATGTATGTACGTGATTTTGCCATGGCTAGGGTTTATGTGTTCGTTTTAGGGGTTTTCAGTACAAGTAAAATTAGGCCTTGATTCTGGTACCATGATGCTCGTGAGGATGAGACGAGTTGATTGGTACCCTTACCTTGCATTTATATTGCTTGTACAGGATTTTTGAATGTTACAGGTTTGTAGTTACATCAAAGCGTCTGTAGGTAAAAGTCTTCTTTCTAAAATGATGAAATCAGTGAAGAAGATGATGGCGTCTCAACATGGGACTGGCCCGTTTGAAATTTCGCGCGTTTGGCTGACCCCACTATCTTGTTTTGAATATTAAGTTTTTTTTTATTATACCTAAAAGGTAACACGCTAGCTCAGATGGTTGGGGGGAAGACCTTTGATGCACACGTCATGGGTTCGATCCCAGGTGTGTGCATTTTATTATTTTCTTGATTGTTTCAGGAAGATCCAATGCGCTACACCATCAAACGCCTTCCATACACCCTTAACTTCTGGCCACTAGATGCCTAGCTAGCAAAATCCAACGTGCCATCAATGAAGATCCATGGTGTTCTACAAAGTCAACATTGCGCCAGATTCAAAGGTTGACCAGGCCTTGGAGCATTTTGGGCCTAGAAAATTCAGATTCCAACCCCCAGAATTGCTAACACACAGGCCCATCTCTTCACTTTTTTTTATTTCTTCTTGTTTTTTAATTCTTTTATTATTTTATTTAATTATTTAATTAACAAAATTAATCATTTTTTTATAAAATCAAGAAATTCACAAAAAAATTAGAACTAGGTTTTTTTTATCAAATTTAATTTAGTTTAATTTTATTTAGGGAAATTTTAACTTATTTTTATAATTAAAACCAATTAGTAATTAGGTTCTTTTTTTTCTTTTAATTATTCATTATTTTCTCAAATAACAAAACATGACAAAAAAGAACATTTTTTTTCTTTAATCAATCGCAAGTAGGATTACTCAAAAGGTCAAAATCCTAATCGTCTCGTATTTAATTCGCCGCGTGCTTGTTGATTAATTTGCCCAATATTTTTTGTAATTGTTCATCGTTTGTAATAGTTAATTTAGGGTTTTATTTACTGTTTAAATCCCCGATTTTTTGGCTATGTAATTAATCCCCCGCCCCGAATCCTTGTAATAGCTAGGTTTATTTTCTCGCATTTTTAATTCCTGCAAATATTTAATTGTCTAAAGGTATGCTAATAGGATTGAATGGCAAGAATGCATGACAAATTAATACAGTTAGAAAACCCTAATGTGCAAAGATTAAATAACTGAAACAAATCACTCGCACATAATCACTCTTAGGGTATACTCTCACTTCAGTTGCTTTCGATAAACGATCATTAAGCATAGGGTGTCTTAGTGGTTGCCCTCCTGTATAAAAAGATCAATGTCCCATTCGAATGTTGCCTCGGAAAAGTTGCCTCGGAAATGTTGCCTCGGAAATGTTGCCTCATAAATGTTGCCTCGAAAATGTTGCCTCGAATATGATCTTAAGACTATAGGGTTGCTACAAAGGTGTCATAATATTGCTTTAGTGATCGTACGTCCCTTTCGAATTGACCCTTACAACTCTAACGACAGTGCTACCTACTCCTTAATAGTGGGATAGTGTTGTCTAAAGGAAACCAGAATAGAAACGATCCTTTTTTCGAGTAGGTAGATGCTAGTAGGTACTTGCTCAAATCAAAACATTTCACACTTACACATTTCAAACAAATTTTCAAAAACAACTTCGTCACACCCTTGAGGACTGATACAAGGGTTATCACGAAGTAAAACTTTTCAAAACAAAACACACGCACAAGCAATTTGAAAAATGAGCAGGTACCTAAGAGCCCATGGAAAACCATGGATAGAAAGGGTGCTAATACCTTCCCTTTCTATAATCTACCCCCCGTACTCAGAATATCTCAAAAAAGGATTTTTTTTCTGTACTTTTTTCCTTTCTGGTTGGATGAAATAAAAGTCGATGGCGACTCTTGCTTACCACGACATTTTGCGAATAAAAAACGCAAAACGCAAACCAGTATTAAACAGTCGGTTATGCCACCGTATCACAGTAAGTACCATAACACCGCTAGAAAATATCTTCTTGATTTTAAATGGCCCTTCGTAGGTGGGAGTCCATTTGCTCCTGGGATCACCTTGTGGCAGGATGATGCATTTTACTACCAAGTCACCAGCCTGATATACCCGTTGTTTGACTTTCTTGTTAAAAGCTTTTAACATACGCTTTTGATACATCTGACCATGACAGACAACCGCAAGCCTTTTCTCGTCGATCAAATTTATTTGTTCCAGCCTAGTCTGAATCCACTCATCTTCGTCTAAATCTGTATCTTTCATAATCCTCAGAGAAGGGATTTGGACTTCGACGGGTAGGACAGCTTCCATACCGTAGACTAGAGAGAATGAGGTTGCCCCAGTTGATGTATGTATTGAAGTGTGATAACCATGAAGAGAAAATGGTAACATTTCATGCCAATCTTTGTATGTCACTATCATTTTCTGTATAATCTTCTTTATATTCTTGTTGTCGTCTTCCACTGCGCCATTCATCTTCGGTCAATATGGAGAAGAATTATGGTGTTTAATCTTGAACTGCATACAGAGTTCCGTAATCATAGTGTTGTTAAGATTAGTACCATTGTCTGTGAGAATCCTTTCGGGGATGCCATACCGACAGATAAGGTTATTCTTAATGAATCGGGCCACTACATTCTTGGTAATGGAGGAAAATAAGGCTGCTTCAAGTCACTTTGTGAAATAATCAATAGCGACTAGGATGAAACGATGTTAGTTGGAAGTAATAGGCTTAATTTATCCAATCATATTGATGCCCCATATTGCAAATGGCCAAGGAGCAGTCAAGACATTTAGAGGAACTTGTGGCACATGTACTTGGTCAGCATAGACCTGGAATTTGTGACAGGTTCTAGAACGATGATGGAAGTTAGTTTCCATAGTTGACCAATAATAACCTGCTCTCAGAATCTTCTTAGCCATCGTATTCCCACTGGAATGAGTAATGAAGACTCCTTTGTGCATATCTTCCATAATTTTCTCAGCTTCCTTTTTGTCCATACAATGAAGCAGAGTTGAATCATGGTTGCGCTTGTACAAAATTTTGATGCTCAGGAAGAACTTAGCAGAGATATTCTTTACGCTTGTAGAAATTTCTTGTCATTGATAGATTCCCCCTTGGGATATTCTTGAGCTTCGAGGTACCTTTTTACTTCTGAAACCAAGGCTTCTCTTCTACTTCGTCAGTGTCAACTTTGTAGCAGTGTGTCATTTCATCTAGTCTTTTAATAGTAATTCGAGGAGCTTCGTTGTCCCATCTGACTTTGAACATAGATAAGATTTTAGCCAATGCATTTGCCAGTTGATTCTCTTCCCGTGAGATATGCTCAAAAGTGATTTCCTCGAAGTACGGGATTAAGGTCAACACATGTTCTCGATAAGGAATGAGATTCAGGTGCTTCGTGTCCCATTCTCCCTTAATCTAACTGATCACCAGGGCTAAGTCCTTGTATACATTCAAGAACTTGATTCTCATATCGATAGTAGCTTTGATGCCCATAATGCATGCTTCATATTCTCCATGTTGTTGATATAATCAAAGTATAGTATAGCGGTAAACGGCATATGGAAACCCTT
This sequence comes from Vicia faba, assembly GCA_948472305.1. Lineage (NCBI taxonomy): Eukaryota > Viridiplantae > Streptophyta > Magnoliopsida > Fabales > Fabaceae > Vicia > Vicia faba. Next base: position 1,693,700,296 of record OX451737.1, on the reverse strand, counting down.
GGGAGAGATAATCACATCACCAATTCCATTTCCATGCATGTTGGAAGCTCCATCAAAAACCATAGTCCATAGGGATCCCGGCTCGGGTCCTTCATACGGTCCCGGTTTTTCACAATCTGTAACTAGCATGATATTCTCATCCGGGAACTCGAAATTCATAGATTGATAGTTGTCTACAGCTTATTGATCCAAATGATCTTCCAGTACACTTCCTTTAATTGCTTTCTGAGTGGTGTACTAAATTTCGTATTCTGTCAAGACCATTTTCCATCTGGATATTCTTCCGAAGAGAGCGAGTTTCTCGAATATATACTTTATAAGATCCATTTTAGAGATCAACATAGTAGTATAAGTCAACATTATTGTCTTAGTCAACGAGCAGCCCATGCCAAAGTGCATCAAGTTTTCTCGAGCAGTGAGTATCTTTTTTCACAATCAGTAAATTTTTTTCTAAGGTAGTATATTGCATGCGTTTTTCGACCAAACTCGTCATGTTTCCCCAGTACACACCCTATTGAGTTCTCTAACACTGTTAGGTACATGATCAGAGGTCTTCCTTCAACCGGTGGCATCAGAATTGGAGGTTCCTAGAGGTATTCCTTAATTTTGGGAAAGCTATCTGACAACCGTCGTTCCACTTTACTACTTGATCTTTCTTTAGAAACTTGAAGATCAGATCACAGATAGCGGTCAAATGGAAAATGAATCTGGAAATGTAGTTTAATCGTCCCAGGAAACCTCTGAATTCCTTTTCAGTAGGGGAGCCGACATTTCTTGAATGGCTTTAACCTTGGCGGGATCAACCTCAATACCTTTACCACTGACGATAAAACCCAAGAGTTTACCAGATCTCACCCCAAAGGTGCATTTATTCAGATTCAACCTCAACTTGTACTTCTTTAGTCTCTCAAACAACTTATCTAGGTGGTAAAGACGTTCTTCTTCAGTCTGAGACCTGGCTATCATGTCGTCGATGTATACCTTTATCTCATGATGTATCATGTCATGGAATAAAGCTACCATAGCATGCTGATATGGCGTGCCATTGTTCTTCAAACTGAAAGGCATAACCTTGTAACAGAAAGTACCCCACTGTGTGACAAAGGTAGTCTTCTCCATGTCTTCAGGTTCCATCTTAATTTGATTATAACCATAGAAACCGTCCATGAAGAAAAACACTTTTTGTTGAGCGGTGTTATCAACTAGAACTTCAATATGTGGCAGCAGAAAGTCATATTTGGGGCTTGCCCTGCTCAGATCCCTATAGTCCATACACATACGCACTTTACCGTCTTTCTTAGGTACTGGAACCATATTTGCAACCCACTGTGGATAGGATGTAACATCTAAGAAACAGGCGTAGAATTTTTTCATAACCTTAGCCTTGATCTTTTCGGACATCTCAGGACGCATTCAATGAACCTTCTGCTTTACTGGAGAACAACCTTCTATCATTGTCACACGGTGAACCACAATATTAGTGTCGATCTCTGGCATGTCTTCATACAAACAAGCAAAGATCTCAACGTAATCATGCAACATCTGAATTAACATGTTCTTAACACTGTCTTCTAGGTTGGCACCTATCTTGACTTCTTTACTGTCCTCCGCAGTACCCAATTTTACAACCTCGACTGGCTCTTCATGCAATTGTACAGCCTTTACCTCTTGCATTAACAGTCTGGCAAGTTCTCCAGGTACTTCACAATATTCCTTGCCTTCGTCCTCGGCTTAGTAGATCAGACTTTCGAAGTCATAAGTGGCAATAGCAGAATTGTTAATGGGATCCGGAGTGAATATGGATCTGCAATTTGTTGTGAGGGTGTGTGTAAGAACACATAGCTATTTTGAAAGTGATAAAATAAAATAAAGAGCAAAGAGCGCAAAATTTGAATGAAAAACGTCCAATTTTTTATTGAATGAAATGACAACCCTAACAAATGAAACATTGTGCCTTGGGTAAGACACAAGGCTTAAAGTTATTATTTTAAAATTACATAACGAAAACTTGAAAGTAATAAAACTGAAAGTAGCATTTTCTCCGGACTGAAGGAGATTGAGATAAGGTCTTCAGTCATCTAGTTGCTGAGCCCGTTATCGATGGTGGGAAAAATTCAGTTGTTTAGGTCGTAGTCACTATCAGCATCTTCTACCATGTTGACTCCATTGTTGTTGACGCAAAATGGTGGTCTTCCAGCACGAGCACGGCGAATAGCCCTTTGAGCCTCTCTAGTGAAACCCAAACCAAATTTGTCAGACTTGTAAGGAATTTCAGGAAGATGACCCCAAGTAATGCAACCACCTACGTCTACTACAGCTCTAGCGTCCTTTAAAGAAGTCATTCTAGGCAGGACCTTAGTAACTTTGGGAATAGCATAAACGTCTTCAGTAGTGCTAGTTGTCCGAGGCATAACTTCTAAAGTCTGGAAGGGAGTTTCGATGAATTCATCATCCATCTCAACATGCTTGAATGAGTTCAAATGACTCACCATATGCTCTTATTCACCATAAATCGTGACAACCTTTCCTTTTATGGGATATTTCAACTTTTGATGTAGAGTGGAGGTAACAGCGCCTGCCCCATGAATCCAAGGGAATCCAATTAAACAGGAATAGGCCGATCGAATATCCATTGCATAGAAGGTAGAGTTGAATACCTGTGAGCCTACTTTGATCAGAAGATCCACCTCTCTGTGAACCATCCTCTTTGAACCATCAAAGGCTCTCACCACAATATCATTGGGTTTCAGCATAACCCCTTCACAATCAAGCATGTCTAGAGCACCCTTCGGTAGAACATTTAATGAGGAATTTGTATCAATCAACACATGAGCTAAGGTAGTGCCCCTGGATTCAATAGAGACATACATGGCCTTGTTATGGTTCTTTCCTTCAAGAGTCAAATCAGCATCCGAAAAGCCTAACCCATTAACAGTCGTCAGGCTAGCAACATAATTTTCAAATTGATCAGTAGAAATTTCTTGTGGTACATGCGCAGATTTTAAGAACTTCATTAAAGCCTGAGCATGGGCTTCTAAACACAATAATAGGGATAACATGGATATCTTAGATGGAGTCTTCTCCAACTGTTCAACAATCTTGTAGTCATTTTTTCGGATGATTTTTAATACCTCATCCAACTCTTGCCTAGAGGTATCTTCGGTGGTAGCTTCTTTAAGTGTCTCCGTATGGGCAAGCACTGTCATTTGTTCTTTGCCCCGGGTCTCAGTAGTTGACTCGGTAGCGATAACATGAACTGGTGTGGCAATAGTCTTTGGAGAGATTTTGGAAGAGAATACTCTTCCACTTCTAGTAACCTTACTGGTCCCAACAATATTTTCAACAGTAGGATCAGTAACTTTAGTATCTTCACTTTCAATACTCAAAGGTTCTTTCTTGACACCATGGTAGTAGACGTCGGCTCCATAGTTCCAAGGGATGGCTTTGTCTGAGGAATATGGAATTGGTTCGGGTGCGGTGATTATCAGAGGAACGACTGTAGGTTCGGCCTTAATCTTCATGGGACCTTTGGCAGTGATCTTGATAGGAGTGCCAGAAATTACAGATACCTCTTCCAGATCCAAGTCTTGAAACAAATTCTCAATAGAAGTAACCTTCTAAATCATAATGATATGGTTATCCATCAGACGCTGAACACCTTCTTTCAGCAACATGCAGCCAATGGGTTAGGCTGTGCAGCAGTAACACCTTTCAATACAACCCGAAAATAAACCGGCCTGCAATAGATTCTTCTTGATAATCAGGAGTGGAGTAGTCAATTCACTTACAACAGAAACATTTGGAACATCATCAATATCACTTATGCCTTTGTCGTGCTTAGGCATAGGTGCAGTAATCCCGTTGGGGGTCTCGGGAGGATCAAACTCGATTTTTTATTGTCAATCGTATCTTGAATTTTATTCTTCAAAGCCCAACAACTATTGGTGTCGTGTCTGGGACTATTGGAATGATAAGCATGCCTTACATTTGGATTGTACCAAGGAAAGGAGATGTTGGGATTCTGAGGAGGATCCCTTAATGTAATCAACACTGCCTTCAATATATGTTGTAATTCCTGAGACAACGGCATGTTGATATTTGTAAATTGTCTCCTGGGTTCGTCTGACCTATGCTGATTGCCCTGTTGTTATTGTTGCATAGGCGCAAGATTAGAAATTAGTACCACCCTTACATATTGGTTGCAATCACTTCTAGCACGACCCTTTTGGCCATACACAACATTAGTTTCCTTCTTTTCGTTGAATGTATTCTTCACAGCACTTGAAGACGTAGCTACCTGAATCTTTCCACTTCTAATTCCACCTTCAACATGTTCCCCAGTTAATATAAAATCAGTGAATCTAGATGAAGAGCTTCCAATCAGGTGATTAAAGAAAGGTCATGTCAAAGTTCCCATAAACATATTAACCAGCTCCCTATCAGACAAAGGAGGTTGAACTCTTCCAACTAGATCGCTCCATTTCTGGGAATATTCCTTAAAGCCTTCGTTCGAGCCTATAGTCATACTTTGTAATTGCACACGGGTTGGTGCAAGATCAGCATTGTATTGGTATTGTTTGTAAAAGGCAGCAACCAAGTTTTCCCAAGTACGAATGTTGGTTCCTTCCAGTCGATAGAACCATTTTAATTGTGTCCCTGACAAGCTCTCTTGAAAGAAGTGTACCCATAACTTCCTATCGGCAGTATGGGGTCGGATCTTTCGGATATAAGACCTCAGATGCAACTTAGGACAAGAAACACCGCCATACTACGTAAAAGTAGAGACCTTGAACTTGTAAAGGATAACAACCCCTGAGACTAATCACAGCTCTTCAAAATTCATCCCAAGCATTCTCTGGATCTCCATAGCATTGAGGCGATCTTCCAGCTATTTGTATTTGTCATCAGCAGGAGGGTACTGTTCGTCTGAATAGTCTGCCTCTTCTTCATCAGATCCCTGGTCGTTATTCTCCTCGGCTTTCACACTCTTATCATCTTCCTCTTGGTTATCATCTTCATTTGATGGTACCTCAAAATCTATAGTTCTCTTGACCAGACCTTTGAATCTTCTACCCATATTAAGGATGACAACTTGCTTCTTAGTCTTCTTCTTCTTAGCAATGAGGGCCATCAGTTCTTTTTGCCCCTTGGTTAAGTTCAGGAGCGTCTCTTGAAATTGAGCATTTTGAGCTTGAAGTTCTTTCACGGTTTGTTCGAGAGCCATCTTTTACTGAAATAAACAACAAGAAGATGAGAAAACTTGTCTTGGGAATACATGTTATGATATGATGTGTATAGTATGTGAATGCATATGCAATGTTTTAAGGGATCTCGCAGGGTAAACAAAAATGAAATGTTAGAACTTGATTCTGGTTGCAGCTTTGACTATAGAACTTTATGTCTTTAAACGTCTTTCTATGAGAATAAAACCCACCATGTCGAGTGGGTCCTAGACTTTGACTCAAAAGAACGCACTTCAGTCTTTGACGGCATCTGATTAGAGGAAAATAAATCCTCTTGCCCCTTCCTGGACGTCTGGTTCATGATAAACCTGCATCACAGGTCCCTGAGATCCTTGAAATGGTCAGTAAAAATGCTATGGTATGATGTTATGATGTCATGATGTCATGTTTGAACATATAACAAACACAAACAAAGCACACAATAGCCTTAGGTTTATAGGCTTGCATGAAGTTCGTAGGTAAGTACCCACTTGAAGTTCAGTTGGCTCAACATGTCCTAAGAATAGTAATCGGGTTCTAGGGATCTCGTATCACGGATCTTTCTCGAAGGTTTTATTTTAGTACACAACTGATTTTCCACCAAAACATCTCGCGAGTCAAATCTCAATGAGTGTAGCATTGAGTATCAACCAACTTTGGTATGCACCAAATCCGGCCATCTCACTACCTTCTAATGGCCAAGTTGGGTCAATTAAGGTTCTAAAAGTCAGTTAGTTCTTATGAAACCACATGACAGCCTAGTGTTCTCCTCGAATGACTCAAGGGACACCAGAACAAACCAAAGTGTCCCACTAACATAGCCATCACTTCAACCATATCGGTCTACCCCGTATAGTTTCCATGATCTATTGTTAATTACCTAAGGTATCCATAGATCCGGGTGTAGGATCTTTGCAAGAAATAAACCCGAGTGTGATACAGTGGCAAAATCGACTGTTTATACTGGTTTTGTGTTTGTGTTCTCAAATGTTGCGGTAAGCAAGAGTCACCACCGAATTTTCTTTTATCCAATAAAGGAAAGGGTGAAAAGAACATAAAAGACCTTTCGAGAGTTTTATGAGTAAGGGAGTAGATTATGGAAAGGGAAGGTGTTAGCACCCTTTCCATCTGTAGTTCTCTACGGGATCTTAGATGCTTAGCTCATTTGAAAAATACCTTGTAATTTGTGTATTTTGAAAAGTATTTTTGAAATGCCATAGTGAGGCAGTTGGCTTTATGATAACTCTTGTATCAGTCCTTAAGAGTGTTGATAAAGCATTTGAAAATGTTTTTGAAAGTTATTTTGTGTAAGTGTGAAAATTTCTTTTTTGAGCAAGCATCTAGGAACTATCTACTTTACTCGAAAGGGTCGTTCTTTTCCTCTTTTCCTTTAGACAGTGCTATCCTACTATTAGTGAGTGGGTAGCCTTATCATTGGATGTTTTAAGGGACATTCAATGGGACGTTTTTATAGTCACAAAGGCAACTGGACAAGAAACCTTAGTAACTACCCTAGGGTTTTAAGATCATTTTTACTGAGGCAACATCGAGAGGGTCATCGAGGGACTTATGATCTTTTTAAACCGGATGGTAGCCATTAAAATCTCTCACATTTCGAGAGTTGTGACTATTTTTCCAAAGGCAACCAAAGTGGGAGGTATCCTAGAGGTGCGCATGTGCAATTGTGTTTGTATTCAGTTATTTTTATCTTTGCATTAGGTTTGCTAGCATTTTGTTTTTATGTTCTTGCTATACAATCCTATTAGTCATGCATCTAAACAGTTTATAGTTTGCAGTAATTAGAAGTGCAGAAAGATAAATCCTAAACTATTATAAAGGTTCGGGGAGGGGATTAATTACATGTCCAAAATGGAGAATAAAGCAGAAAAAGTAAAAGTCCTAACTAAAGTATATTACATCCCATGAGCAGATACATTAATATGAAAAATGATAACGAAAGCAATAAACGCGTGCGAATTAAAAAAAAGACGTTTAAAACCTAAAAGTAAAAGAAAATCTTTTTGTTTGTTATTTTTTTGTTTGTGAAAAGAAATTAAATTAATCCTAAGTCTATTTACTTTTAAATTAAAAAAAGGTTTAAATGATTATTAATTAGTTTACAAAATTAATTTAATTAAGAAAAATGCTAACCTAATATTTTTATGATTTTAATTATTTTATGTTATGATAAAAGATTAAAAGAAATAAAACAATTAAAACAAATAGATAAGGAAATAATGAACATGGGCCTGATATGGAACAATAATGGGGGGGTGCACGTTTGAAAATCTACTAGGCCCATATTCGCTGGCCCAAAATTCGGTGTGAATCCAAAGTTGCTGATTCATGAGGGTTCATTATGAGCGCTCAAGTCTGGAGCGTTGGATATTACATTGTAATTATCCAGTGGTGATGATCTGATGATACACGGTATGCGGGCCTGGCCCTGGAACACTGGATCTTCAAACAAAAAATTGAAAAATAATATGGCAAGAGGCAGGGATCGAACCCCTGCCCTTGCCTATAGTAACGCCTTAACACATAATGCCACTAATGTTGGGACGGTTGTACTTCCATTTATATGTACACAAAACATAGATTAAATATTAAACATGGCCCTAATTACTGAATACAAGACACGCACGCCTAGGTGGGGCCCTGGCATTTGAATGGGCGAATGAAAAATGGCCACACATCTCAGGGGAGTCAAACCACCGTGAATGGTGGTTGACCACCATCTTCCCCGTTTGCCTCAAAATTGGATCCTGCAATATAAGCAATATCAAAATAAATAAAGCATCCTACCCCCCTTAGAATTTCCCCAGGAATCTAATGGTGGTGTACGTTTGTTCTAAAAGTCCTTGTATCACTGAGAACAAAACTCGTCTGAAGCTTTTCCCTAACAATGGAAAAACTCCATCCTCATGTCAAACCTCGCATTTAAGGGTGCTAAACAATCATAAGCATTAGTATGAATATGTATATGTATACATAATCTATTTACACTACATAAACAAAGAGTTTAGGTTCCACGAAAATTTACCAAACGGTGCACTTGGAAGCACATATTCTAGGCATGTACTAATTCAAGGGATGCTTGAAGACGAACCCTGGGAGTCTCAGGATGATGATAGGGAACTTGGTTTGGTCTGCAAAATCCTGGAAACGGAGATGTGAATTTGACAACTTTTGATAAATTTTTAGAATTTTGGAGAGCTCTTTCTAGACTGTATATGCATGTCCAATGGCTTGCAAATAATGTTATATTTATAGGCGATGGAGAAAGCAAGGAAATATGGAAAGAAATCGTGCCATAACCATTGTTTTTAAAACATGATTCCCTTTTGAAAATTTTCCAAGAATGTGAGATTTCATGCCATTTCCATCCTTGAATGTATCTGGTCATATTTGCACGAAAAAATGGGCCCTAAGGCAAATTCAAACCTCAACCCACATTGAATAATTGGGCAGTAATGAAGAACATTCGTGCAAACTGTTAAGTCAGTGTAAAAAGACAGGAAAAAATACATTTTGAATTGTTATGTGTCGACACAATGCTGTTATGCATCGACACATAACTCTTCTTGCTCCTGTAAAAACAAAATTAGCACAGTATGAGTCGATGCATAATGGGATGTGTCGACTCATGCACCTTTCATCCCTCTATTTTGGATCCTGGATAACAATATGTATCAACATGTAAGGATTTGCATCGACTCATACCATGTTTGTGTCGACACATACGCGTTTTTGTCGACTCATGCACTTTTCATCCTTCTGTTTTAGGGCTGGATAACAGTATGAGTCGATGCATAAGGCCATGTGTCGACTCATACCCTGTTTTGTCACTAGAATGAGTCGACTCATGTGGATATGTGTTGGCTCATGCTATAGTTTTTTGCCTTAAACATTTGTTTTGAAATTTGAACCTCTCTCAAGAAGCTGTGGTAGCCTCCCTCTTTATTGGAAGTTATAATGTATGATCTTGTATCTTTCAAATGATGCATTTCTTGAACTTGAGGATAAAAGAGAAGTTGTAGGGAACTGTATTCTCTTCAAAATAAGCTTTGGTTGGGGAAAAATGGGTGAAGCATGTGAAATTTATGTCTGGTCAAAGTTCAGTTGACTTTTGACCTAGCACAGTTGATTTTCAAACACTTGAGCAATTGACTAAGCAAATTTGTAGTGTAAGGCAGGAAATTTGGCATGGACATTTTTTGTACCCAAACATTTTCCCTCTCAATTCTCTAGGGTTTTCTCACAAAGATTCTCAGGACTCAACCTTGCACAGGTGCATTGGGATTTTCCAATGCCAAAATTAAAAGGAAACTGTCAAAAAGGGAGAAACAGATTAAAAATAACATTTTGACAAATTTGGAGAAAAATAAGTCTCTTTCGATTTGAAACCCTTCGATTGACTCTTGGCCTCCTTTGATTTCTCAAAATGGCTACTAGCGTGCATCTTTTGCCTGGGCATGTGACTTCTTGTTGCAAGCTTTGTTTGTGTCTTTTGCTGCCTGCATGCTTGCTTTGAAAACCAATTTTTGCTACCACAAGTGCCCCATGCAGGGAAAGCCTTTCGATTAGACAAGTATGATGCCTGCATGCTTGCAATCGAAGGATATGACCTACTGGCCACATGTACCCCCTGCAAGGCAAAGTCTTTGTTTAGACACAAGTGCCTGCATGCAGGTCTTCATTTGGGCACTCATCTTCTACGTGTCTACATGAAAACTTCAGTTGATCAAGAGCCTCTTTCAAATGCAACTTAGATTACATCCTTCGTTTTGAGCAAGAGCCTCCTTCGAATGCAACTTGGATTACATCCTTCGTTTTGAGCAAGAGCCTCCTTCGAATGCAACTTGGGTATGTCCTTCATTTTGAAATTAAATCCTCATTTGAATGCAAGTTTAGGTATGTCCTTCGTTTGGATTTGAAACCTCCTTCAAATGCAACTTGGGTACATCCTTCATTTGGATTTGAAACCTCCTTCGAATCCACTTGCACCAAGGGCCCCTTTGCATACTTTGCTTCATACAAGCTTCGTTTGGGCCAAGAGGTATCTTCATGCAAGATTTGACAAAGTTCTTGCTTCCCCTGAAGGAACACCCTTCGATTCAGAAGGAACTTCCATCATGCTAAAAAGACACAAGGCAATGACTCCCATTATTTTTGTTTCAATCCACATGCTTCAATTGGGCAATTAGTTTCCTTCGAACATAAGCCTTCGATTGGACAGAAGCAACCTACATACAAAGCTTCGATTAGAGCTTTGACTCCCTTCGAATCAGCTTCCTTTGAATCTAAGTTGAACCATTCGAAGTAGGTTTCGTTTGAAGCAAATCTGAGGAAAATCTCATGACCACCTATTCGACAGGCTATGTTACTTCTAAATCTTCACATGATCATAGTTCTACACAAAGAATTGAAGCTTTATCCATTAGATATTACTATTTTTGGACGAAATGACGAAAAGCTATGTTTTCTATTTTCATAAAGGTTATTTTAATCACCAAGTCAGCTCCTTGAGCCCCCAAATTTATTTTGTCTGAGCACAAGTGAAGTCAAAATCAAAAGCACAAGTCCAATCAACTGCCAACATGCCCCCCCACATGTACTTTCACGCTACATTATTTTATCATTGTTTTGCAAGGCTGGCTACTTCAAACATATCCATTCTTTTCTCTATAAATATAGGAACCTTTGTAAAGCTAAGAGAGGATCTTTGGACCAGAGGAACGAATCCCCCAAATTTTCTCAAACACAACAAAACCCATAAGTTCTTAACACTTGTGAAAACAAACCCAGAATCACACACTCACCTCTTTCGATTCTGAAGAACACCCCACACCTAGAAGTTTTTTGTTCAAACTCAAAAAAAAACCTCCTGTGACAACTCTTCGAACAAAAAGTAAACCCCTCTTTGTGGCAACTCTTCGAATTCCCTCCTTCTAGTGCCAGCAGTTCCAGCTCGAAGCCCACACACCAGCTTTGAGGTAAGTCATTTTGACTCTAAGCTTTTCATTTCAAATATCATGTGCATAACATTTTTTCCTCTTTTCGTTTCCACCCCCTTAACATGTTTTCAGAGCTAAACCCCTTTCGATTTGCTGCTTATTTACTTAAATATGCTTTAATTATTAAACTATTTGCAAGAAAAATATTAGCATGGCCTTAGGCCATGTTGCCATTTAATGCCTTAAACGAAAGAAACAGGGGAAAGGAAATATGAAACAAAGCCTTGGGCTACCTTGTTGACATCCAAGAAAGGCAGGCTGCACCACACTGGTTCCCAGGCAGAATCAAAGGCAGAACCTTGGGCTTCGCCACACACTGACTTCCAGGCCAATCGAAGGACATGACCTCACTGATGCTATCCCCCAATCGAAGGACAAGACCTCGCTTGTACCAGTGCCCAGTCGAAAGACACGACTTGCTACTGCCAAGGCCCAATCAAAAGCCATGACTTTGCTGACTCCAGGCCCCAATCGAAGGAATCCAGAAAATGCAAATCGAAGGTTGCTCCCGCCCCAATCGAAAGACTCTATTTTTTCTTCTTTTTATCTTATTTTTGCCTTTACATTTCTATGCACTTCAATATGGTTGTAATAGTGTAGGATTTATTTTTTGCACTTTTTATTACTTTTGTACAAATGCTAGTAATTAGGTATGTATGGCAAGATAAAAGCAACAAGTAGATAACCCCTAATCAAAGACTAAATGCATGCAAATCAAACACGCCATTCACACATGCACCCTTAGGGTAATCTCACTTGTTGCCTATCAAAAAATAGTCATGTCCCTCGAATATGGGCGTTTTAGCAAAGACCCTCGATAAAAGATCGTAGTCCCTCGATGACCCTCGATGTTGCCTTCGGTAAATAATCTAGTCCCTAAAAAGACATTGTTAAAACGTCCCATAGGTTTCCTTCTATGACTATACAAACATCCCACGCCCATCCCTTCATATCCAACGATGGGGCTTCTTACCAAATCAATGGTAAGATAACAACATCTAAAGGAGGAGGAAAAGAACATCTAAGACCTTTTGAGTAGGTAGATTTGCTCCTAGTTGCTCGCTTGCTCACAACAAAAACATTTTATACACCAAAACTCTCATTTTGAAACATTTTCAAAAGACAACACTTTGTACGCTTTCTTATAGAAGTGAGAGCCATTACAAATACACCTTTTCAAAATCACTTTCAAAAACACATTCCATAAACACCTCTTTAAACTATTTTCGAAACAACACTTTGTACGTGTTCTTATAGAAAAGAGAACCATTACAAAGACATTTTCAAAATACTTTCAAAACCCACACTACAAGCACACTTTCAAACAAAAGCAAGTGATCTAGCAAGAAACTAAGAGCCCGTAGATAACTACGGATGAAAAGGGTGTTAATACCTTCCCTTTTCATAATCTACCCCCCGAACTCAGAAAACATCTCTAAAGGTCTTTCCTGTTCTTTTCAACCTTTCCTTATTGGATAAAAGAAAAATAGATGGCGACTCTTTCTATCCGTAATGTTGTACCCCAAAATTTTCCCTCTCATATTTCTCAAAACATTTCAAGAAGATTCTCAAGTTGCTCAAGGAAGCCCAAGGGTTGACCAGACAAGCTCTCTCCTAAGGCAGTCTACCTCAAATTAGGGTTTCATGTTGCATCAAGATACTTGAGTCCAAGGGATACCAAATTCTCACCATTGTCATAATATGTTCTCAAGATCATCCATGTCAAGTTTCAAGCCTTGCAGAGGAAGTTTGCTCAGTCAATTGCTCAAAGGCATGAAAATCGACTATGCTAGGGCAAAAGTCAATTGTGGCCCACATACAGTCAAACTTCAAGATTTTTGGTCAACATTCTTATTTTGAAGTATTATTAATCATTTTATAAAGGGTTGATCATGATTCATCAAGGGTTTCTCATGATTCATCAAGAACCAAAAGTTGCTAAATTAGGGTTTTACAAGAAACGTCAACTCAACTTTGACCAAGCATAACTTTCTCATACTTTATGAGAAATGACCCATCCAAAGCTCATTTTGAATAGGATGCAATTCTCTACAATCCATATTCATCTCCAAAGTTCAAAATATGCACTCACAAGAAGTTATGAATTTGGACATTATAGGTCATTTTGAAAAGTCAACAAAAACACCTTTTTTGTCAAAGTTTCATACATGAACATGGAATACCAAATTGCGATGAGACAAAAAGGATTGCTTAGAGAACATCTCAATCTTTCTAAAAAGTCCAAGAACACTTTCAAAGAGTCAAAATTGAGGAAGTTGTGCATTGGTGAAGTTGACCTTTTTTGCAAAATTGCCAAAAGTCAACTATGCCTCAAATTGCAATTTTTGCCAAATGGGCCCAATCTTTTGCACTTGCTTTGAGTTGACAACATGGTCCACGAGCCCTAGCCTTTTCCACTTGTCATTATATTATTTTTATTATTTATTTTGATTTTTATTTGAATTAAATTAATTTAAATCAAAACAAATCATAGAAAATCCAAAATATTGAAATCTCAAGATTTTGTACATGTTTCAGGTCTTAATATCCAGCTAGCATGAGATTGAATTCGTGTAAAGGCTTGGTGTGCACAAAAATATTGAATTTGACTATTTTTGGAAAGATATTCAAAGGAATCAAATCAAGATCAAATTCAATAATGGAGGAAGATTGTGATCATGTTGGCAACCCTAATCCATTCCTCAATACATAAGGAGTATTTGCAGACCCAAAACAAGGCTGGAGAGAGGCGCGAGAACAAGAACAAAACTTGAAAAAACACCAAAAAAGTGCAAACACGAATTCATAGTTCCAAGCAACTCCAGAGCTTCTTGATCATCCCAATCGCTTCCTGTGAGTGTGAGCAAGCAAAACCAATCAAGAATAAGGAGTTTCCATTTCCAAAACGCACTGTAAGTCATCCACGACCTTGGTTCTTTCTTGAATTCGAATTGCATCATTCTGGCACTTATAGCACGAAATAATTATATATTCTTGATCCTTGGAACATCTGCAAGCTATCTATAACATTTACTTGCGTTTTTATGGATTGTATAAAGATTTACCATTGTTAGGTTTTCTTGGTTCGTGTTAGGGTCTTTTCATACAGGAACAATTGGTCCAAACGGAGGAGACCCTTGTGATCAGTGGATCAAACCCAGTTGATCCATGGTCTTGAATTTTATTTATATTGCTTATATGTAATTTCTGAGATGCACAGGGTTACAGTTACACGGCCATGTCTGTAGGTAAAAGTTCTGAGTTTTAAACGACAGATCCAGGGAAGAAGACGATAGCGTGTTACCACTTTACTGGCTGGTTTAAATTCTGGCGTGTTTGTTCTGGCCAGAAACCCTTAGTTCTGATCTGTTTGTTTGTTTTGTTGTATTGTTAAACTAACACCCAATGCAGTAGTTCAGAAGGAGGAAGTAAGAAATTCATGATTCTGGGTTTGATCCCAGACGTGGCCCTCTGGCACCTTTCCCCCTGTTTTCACCAGATCCAGCGCTTACATCTGCTGGAGATTATCTTCTGATTTCATCAAGCAGGACTGGACCGAGCATCCCCTGGCCATTATCCTCTGGATCCATCAGTCTCAGCCAGATCCAACGCATCTCATCTTCTGACAGTCACAATCTGCTGGATCCCCTATCCGGGAGTAAGCCCAGTACTACCATCCTCTGGACCGTCATCTTCTGGATCGTCATCTTCTGGACCTTTATCTTCTGGACCATCATCACCTTCTGGATCATTATCCTCTTATCAAAGACGTTGGCAGTGGGCCCTTGGGTTATTTCTTTTACTATTTTTTTATTATTATCTTTTTTTCGCTACTAAAATAATTTCTTTTTTAACCAATCAAAAAGTCATAAAATCAACCTTTCACCAAATTAGGTTTAGATTTTATTTTTTTATCAAAATTAATTTAATTAGATTATTTAATTTTAGGTAACTTTAACTATTTTGTAAATAATTAAAATTAATTAGTAGGGTTTTAACTTAATTATATTTTCTTTTTTTTCTTCTTAAAATAACCAAAAACACAAAAATAGGCCATTTATTTATTTTTATGAATTAATTTAATTAGCTAATTAATTTAGTATTTAATTTAAAACCTAATTCTTTTCTTAAAAACAAAAAAAAAAATTCTCTTTCGATTAGGTTAGAAAGGGTCAAAACCCTAGTTTTCTCCCGATCTAAATTTCCTCGTGCGCGCTTTATCATTTATTTTTATCCTATTAATGTAATTGCTCACAAGTTGTAATAGTTTAATTAGGTCTCTTATTTTCATTTATCGCTTTATTTTTTAAGGGTTTGTTTTTGGCTATGTAAATACCTTGAGCCTTGTAATAGCGTAGTTTATTTTCCGCACTTTAAATTCTGCAAAATATTAACTGTTAGATGTGGATATAGGGATGCATGACAAGAATGTATGATTAACTTTAAAACGGTTAGCTAACCCTCAATGTGCAAAGATAATAACTTGAAATTGAATCACTCGCACATGCGCACTCCTAGGATACACTCCCGCTTCGGTTGCCTTTGGTAAAACGGTCATTGAGTATAGGATATTTTAGTGGTCGCTCTTTTGTCCAAAAGATCAAAGTTGCCTCGGAATGGTTGCCTCGGAATTGTTGCCTCGAATAATTGATCTAAGACATTAGGGTTATTACTAAGACGTCCTAACATTGCTTTAATGATCGTACATCCCTTTTCGAATTGACCCTCGAACTCCAACGACGGTGCTACCCACTCACTAATAGTGGGATGGCATTGTCTAAAGGAAACAAACATAGAACAATTCTTTTTTCGAGTAGGTAGATTAGTTCTTAAGTACTTGCTCAATCCAAACAAACTTTTTCACACTACACTCCTTTTCAAACAAAGTTTTCAAAAACACTTCGTAACACTCTTGAAGACAGAAGCAAGGGTTAAATCGAAGTCAAAACAAAAACTTTTCAAATCACACAGACACACAAAGAAGCAATTTTGAAAATGATGAGCAAGTACCTAAGATCCCGTAGATAACTATGGATAGAAAGGGTGCTAATACCTTCCCTTTCTATAATCTACCCCCCGTAATCAGAATATCTCGAAAAAGGAATTTTTCTTTGCTTTTTTCCTTTCCTTGTTGGATAAAATAAAAGTTGGTGGCGACTCTTGCTTACCACGACATTTTGCAAACACAAACGCAAAACACAAACCAGCATTCCTAAAAACCAGTCCCAGTTCTGGCCACCGTATCACACGCAACAATTGTGATCAAACGCAAAACACCCAAGTCAGTTCTCCCACCGTATCACAGAACTGGCGACTCTGCTGGGGAATATAATTTAAAAGTGGGGTTACCTTTGGGCTAGATCACATTCACTTACTTTCCTTGTTTGAATTGCTTGCTTTACATTCTTTGGGTCCTTGTTTGGGTTACCGTTAAAGATCCTACTCCCAGATCTAGGGAACCTTTTTAGGTAAGTAGCAATAGATCGTGGAAACTGTTCGGGGTATATCGAAACGGTTGAAGCGATAGCTACATTAATGCGACAGTTTGGTTGGTACCGGTAGCCCTTGAGTTAATCAAGGAGAATACAGGATCGCCGCATGGTGTCATGAAGCATCAACTGGCCTTAGAACCTTTTAATTGAACAACTTGGCCACTAGGACGTAGCGAGATGGCCATCTTTGGTGTATTCCCAAATTCGGAAGATACTCGATGCTACACTCATTAAGATTTGACTCTTGAGTTTTGTTTGGTTACGAGTCAGTCGCTTATCGGAACGAAACTTATGGAAAAAGTTCAGTGATATTGAGATCCCTTAGAACCCGGTTACTATTACTAGGACAGGTTGAGCCAACTAAACTTCAAGAGGGTACTTACCTTAAACCCCGTACAAGCCTAAACCTAAGGACTTGTCTGCTTTGTGTGTATATGACTATTCGTATATAAGCTTGCTTACTTTGCATACTTGTACATAACATCATGACATCATACTATAGCATTTTCAATAACCATTTCAAGGATCTTGAGGGCCTTTGATGCAGGGTTACGTTGAACCAAACATTTATCAAGAGGCAAGAGGATTTATTTTCCTCTAAACAAACACCGCCAAAAATTAAGTACGACAAACTTGAGTTAAGGGCTACAACCCACTTGGCATGGTGAGCTTAATTCTCGTGGAAGGATATCCACCGATACAAAGTTCTCCAATCAAAGTTGTAAGTGACTACTAACATT
Organism: Vicia faba; assembly: GCA_948472305.1. Taxonomy (NCBI): domain Eukaryota; kingdom Viridiplantae; phylum Streptophyta; class Magnoliopsida; order Fabales; family Fabaceae; genus Vicia; species Vicia faba. The sequence continues at coordinate 1,693,682,825 of OX451737.1, read as the reverse complement.
TACCCTACGAGATCCTTGGAAACATGCATCCACATATCATGCATCATATCATGACAAGTTTCTCCCACACAGTTTTCCTTATCTTCCTACTATTTATTTCAGTAAGATGGATATGGAACAAACGATGAAAAATCTCCAAGCTCAAAACGCTCAATTCCAACAAATGTTCCTGGCCATGGCTAAGGGGCAAGAAGACTTGAAGATTCTCCTTCTCAAACACAAGAAGAAGAAGCCTAAGAAGTCAGTAGGCGTCCTGAACTTGGGAAGAAGACTTAGAGGACCAGTCAAGGGAGCTCTAGATCTTTCAACTCCATCCAACATGGGGGATAGTCATGAAGAAGACAACAGTCTGGAGATTGATGAAGTCGAAGCTAACTACTCTGAGGAACAATATCCTCCCGCTGATGACAAGTACAAATAGTTGGAGGATCGCCTCATTGCTATGGAGATTCAGCAGGTACCTGGCTTGGATTTAGGAGACATGGGTTTTGTTTCTGGAGTGGTCATCCCGCCAAAGTTAAAAATCCCTAACTTTACCCTGTACGATGGAGTCTCTTTCCCTAAGATGCACTTAAAGTCTTATGTCCGCAAGATTCAACCATACACAACTGATCCGAAGCTTTGGATCCATTTCTTCCAAGAGATCCTAGTAGGGGCTCAACTTGATTGGTTCTATCAATTGGAGAGTTCTCGCATCCACACCTGGGAGGATCTAGATGCTGCTTTCTACAAGCAGTACCAATACAATGCTGATCTTGCACCAACTCGTGTGCAATTGCAGAACATGACTATGGGTTCCAACGAGAGCTTCAAAGAATACGCCCAAAAGTGGAGAGATCTGGCTGGTAGGGTGAAGCCCCCCCTAACTGACAAGGAACTAATTGACATCTTCATGGGAACTTTGGTAGGACCTTTCTTCAATCACCTAATCAGAAGCTCCTCGGCCAGATTCACCGAGCTAATACTGACTGGCGAAAGGATCGAAGATGGCATTAAAAGCGGTAAAATCCAATAGGGTGTGTTGTACCCCAAAATTTTCCCTCTCATTTTATCAACATTTCTCATCACAAGGCTCTTTGAACTCAAGATCCAGCTAGGGTTTGCTCTGCTCAAGACATCTCCTTGCATTGTTGACCAAATTTAGGGTTTGAGCTTGCACAGGGATTTTTGGATTTCTAATGCTCAAAATGGATTCCATACTTCATGTTGGACTTACAAGATTGCCTCTACCAAGTTTCAAGCCTTGAATCAAATTTTTTCCCAGTCAATTGGACAATTGACCTAGAAATCAACTGTATTGGGAAAAAGTCAATTGTGGCCAATTTACAGTCAAACCTCATAAATTTTGACCCACGTCAACATTATAGACTCATATGAACCATTTGATCAAGTTTGGACCACAACTCCACAAGAAATTTGATCAGGTCACCAAAAGGGCAAAATGGTCATTTTTAGGGTTTTGACTGCACAAGGGCAATTTATGATTTTTGACCTAGCCAATGGAAAATTGGGTTCAAGCATGGATTCAAGGACTCAATGGCATCATCTTGACCTATTCACAAGGTTCAAAAGACCTCAATTGCATTGGATTGACAAGTGAATTTTTCAGTCAACTGATCAAAATTTAACTGTACACTGAAAAGTCAAACTTTGCCTTTTTGGTCAAAATCAAGTGCCAAGGGTCATTTTTCATCAAGATGTGTCAAAACATGATACTTGTTCATCAAGAAATCCATTTTTGCAAATTAGGGTTTAAAGTTGAAAATTTTCATAACTTAGAATTTTTCTAAGTTATGAAACTTTCTTAATTTTTCCTAACTTTGCCCAACATTTTCACCATGATGCAATTGGATCCAAACAAAACTTCCAACATGAAAGTTGTAGTCCTCCACAAATTCTATAATTTTGATTCACAAAGTTTTCCCAAAAGAAGTATGGATCTCAAGTTATGATTTTTGGAACAAGGGTCCCTAAAACTTTTAACTTAGTGAAATTTTGCCCTAGTTTAGGCAGGATTTTGACCTATCTTCATGGCCATTTTTCACATAGTTCCACTTGGAATCTAAAATTGCATTTCAAAGATGGATTGTATATCATGTTGCAAGATTTCCAAAATGTCCAAGAACTATCCAAACACATTTGTGTTTAAGGAGAATCGAAGGCTTGAAGTTGGCAAAAACTGACTTTTCATCCATGGCATATTCATTGTGTTACAAATTGCAAATTCAAACCAGCTTGCTTTGCACTATATTACAGGCCTCAAAACCATTCCACACTAAATAATTAATTGCAAAACCATTGGTCTAAGGCATTGTTTTGGTCATTAGGGCATTGCACACAAGATTAACCCTTAAATAGAAAAAGCAACATTACCATTTTTGCTTAAATCTTACTTTATGTCAAAACTGATTTCTTGAGCATTGGTCCATATCTTATGCAGCAAATCAAATCCACAAATTGGAGGGGCCAAGAGCAAAGTATGCAAGCATATGGATAGCCTGTACAGGCCTGTTGGACATCACTTCTCATGTTTGCTTAAAATACAAGAAAGATATCCAAAACACTAAAAAACTTGAACATCTGTGAAAACTAACTTGTGCAAGCATTTGAGACAACTTTCTCACATCCCCTTGAACCAGAAACACGACTCTTTGAGCCCTCAAACATCCCATAGCTCAAAATCACCTTCCATTGGCAAAATAGGGCAAAATCTGCAACTTGACTTCCATAGCACAATTTGCTCGTGAGTTTTGCCACAAACCTGTTCAAACACCTTCCATTCAATCCATCCAAGTTATCCCAAACCTTAAACACCAACTGTAACTCCATTTACAGGGTTTTCCATTTTCATTTTGAGCTTGTGCAGGTTGAGTTCTGTAGGCTTGTTCAAGTACATTCAAGGCAAGCTAGACATTGGAGAAGGTCAAGTGAAGTTCAAGAAAGCTCCCAGACATCTCAAGCCTTGTTGAAAAGCTCCACATTACCCTACACGAAGTCAGCTGAAACAGGTTTTTATCAACTTCCTATCTCTTTATTTAGGAACATTTAGACTTAGGTTTGTGAATAAGAAATGTAGTATCCATAGCCATGAAGCCGTACATATGCTCAGTTTTCATTTTTATTAAGCATGCTAAGAGAATTTGGTCCATGAACATCCTGAAAAAATTAGGTTAGATTTTAGGGCCAGAGAAATTCTCTCTGGTCTTTGAGAGTTAAGACAAGTTTTTTATATGGTTGGATTCGTCTTGAAAAGCTCTACAACTTTGATGTTATGTGTTTTTGCAATAGAGCTCGTATGCAGGATCTAGCATTTGTATCAGGCGCACGCGTTTTTGAAGTCTAGAGGTTGAAGATGAAGTGTGGTGGGTTGGGCTTGGTCCTGGCTCACTATTGACACCCCTCTTTTGCTTTTTGCACCCCCTGGCCCAATTTCTTTACATTTTTGTATTTTTATATTTATTTTCACTTTCTGATTTTGTTTTATATTTTCCAAACATAAAAATATCCAAAAATATTTTCATATAATTTTCACATTTATTTTTATTATTTTAATTATTTTTTAGACATAAAAATAATTATTAGGGAATATATACTTTTATTTTATTTAATAAAAACTTATAAATATTATAGAAATATTATATATTTTATTTTTATTATTCATACCTGTAAAAATAATATTTTTCTCATATACTGTCATTTTTCCTATATACTTATATATATATATATATATATATATATATATATATATATATATATATATATATATATATATATATATATATATATATATATATATATATATATATATATATATATATACTTTTATTTTATTAGATACTTTAGAATAAAAACATAAAAATATTACACTTTTATTTTTATTATTATTTATACTTAAAAAATACTTTTTATAAATGTATTTTATTTTTTGTATATATACTATTTTATTTTATTGTATATAAATAATATAGCCAATATATTTATTTTCTTAAAGAAAATTAGGGTTTTACCCTTAACCAAATAAAATTAATCTTTTTATTTATTTCTTTCTTTTTACATTAAATATTTTTACATACATAAAAATAAACAAAAAAAAAAACCTTTTTGCATATTCATATCATTTTATATATTTATTTAATTTGTTTATTTAAATATTATTCATTTATTGTTCATGCCATTTGATTCAATTTGGATGTAATAGTAAAACTAGGATTTAAATTTCTTGCCAAATATTCCCCATTCAAAATTGTATCCCCCTCCCCATAATCATGTTGTAATAGTGGTAGATTTATTTTACGCATTTACGCTTTCAATTATGCCATGATTAGAGATTAGGGTTTGTATGCAAAAATCCAAAATTAACAAGTAGCTTGACTAATACAAAGACAAAAATACATGAAGATCCATACACAATGCACACTTGCACCCTTAGGACCAAATAGCTATATTAGTGCGACATATTTGTGGGTACCGGTAGCCTTTGAGTCAATCAAAGAGAATACAGAGCCGCTGAGTGATGTCATGAAGCACTAATGAACTCTTAGAACCTTACTTGACCATCTTGGCCTTTTTAGGGGTAGTGAGATGAACGGCTTTGGTGCAGTTCGAAGTTGGTAGATACTCGATACTACACTCATTGAGGGTTGTTTTCTTGGAATATTTCGGTCGCCAGTTAAGTGGCTAAACTGAAACAATGAACACATAAAATAATCCAATGATATTGAGCTCCTTAGAACCGGGTTACTATTTACAGGACAGGTTGAGCCAACTAACTTCAAGAGGGTACTTACCTATGAAACCCCATGCAAGCCTGAAACTAGGAACTTGTGTGATTTGTTTGTACATATACTTGTGCATACATCATGAACATCATAAAGCATCATATGCATCCACTAACCATTTCAAGGGTTTGGATCTTCATCTTTGTTCTTGTTTTGTAGGTCATGGAATTTCTTCGCAGGAAAACAATTCAATTCAACCTTGTAAGAATCCCTCCTCAACTCAAGGAGCTTACTTCCAAGATTCCAGAGAATTCTCCTTTCAGTGAAAGACATGGTAGACTTCTCAACTTGGTCAACTCCAACATTGAAGAAGACATGGTGAAAGTTCTCTTCCAGTTCTTTGACCCCCTACGCCATTGCTTTACATTTCCTGATTACCAACTATTACCTACTTTGGAGGAATTTTCTCAACTCCTGAGGATTCCTATTCTCCATCAACTACCCTACAACGGTACGGAAAGAGAACCAAAGCTTGAAGATGTTGCTCAAGCATTACACTTGCAACCATCTGATATCAAAGGTCATTGGGAAACCAGAAGTGGTGTTAAGGGTTTCTTGGCAAAGTTTCTGTTTGAGAAGGTACAAGACTGCTGGAATTCTCTAGATCTACAAGCTTTTGAGGAGATTGTAGCACTTCTCATCTATGGGTTGGTCTTGTTACCAAACCCTGATCAGCTTATAGATGTAAATGCTGTCAAGATTTTCATATCTCGGAATCCTGTGCCTACATTGCTTGGGGACATCTTACACTCATTTCACACACGAACAATGAGGAAAAGAGGTGTTCTCATGTGTTATACTCCTCTTCTATCAAGGTGGTTTATTTCTCACCTTCCCCAATCAGTCTTGAAGAATGAGCAGGGTTTAAGGTGGTCACAACGGTTGATGACCCTCACACATTCTGATGTTCATTGGTGTTCTCGGTCCAGAGAAAATGTCATCATCATTGATCGTTGTGGGGAATTCCCTAATGTCCCATTATTTGAAATTAGGGGAGGCATTACCTACAACCCCTGTTTGGCTTTAAGACAATTTGGATATGCTCGAAGGGATGGCCCTCATGACATGCTGATTCCTGACTTGGTTTTTGACTTCGACAACAACGCTCAAGGACTTCGACAAAGGTTTATCCGAGCTTGAAGGATGCCCAACAAAGTGGATAGTAAGACACTGGGACACAAGAATTCAATCCCCCTTGAGCCTTATCTAAAGTGGGTACGAACCCGCGCCCAGAGTCTTATGATGCCTTACCCCCACATTCTCCCCGTGATCAAAGATCCTGTTATGGAAGGAGAGGTTCCATACACCCTCCTACATCCTGACATGCCAACATCATTGGAAGAATTGCAAAAGAGTTGGATACAGCTCAAGGAAGAGCGGAATACTTTTGAAGCCACCTTCTATGCCAGTGAGAAGAAGGTTTTGGAACTTACCTGCCGACTTCATGAAGAGGAGACTCTTAACACTTACATCGCACCAAAGAGGATGCGCAATGCCTTTTTACATTAAGAATTTTGTAATATTTTGCCCATGGGGCATTTATGTACAAACAAATTTCTTCTTATTAATATGACGTGTGCTTTTTTTTGTTTGCAACAACTTTGAATTTCTGAATCCTTGAATGCATTACATGAATACATATCATTCATCATATGCATAAACAGGTCTTCACACCAGGTTTCCTTATCTTTCTGCTGTTTATTTCAGCAGCAAGATGGATATAGAGCAGACGGTCAAAGATCTGTAAGCACAAAATTCTCAGTTCCAACAACTCCTCATGACCTTGGCAAAGGGTCAAGAGGACCTTAAAGCACTGTTAGAAAAAGAGAAAGACAAATAGAAAAAGAAGAAAAGGGCTGGTGTGGCCACTATGGTTTGAGAACCAGGCTAGAAGGGTCCTCGAGTTCCCCTCGACGTCTAACGAAGGGGTTGGTAAAGGTAAAGGAGTAGCAATGCCCTCCGAGTCTGAAGCTGAAGAGGAAGAAGAAGAAGAGGAGGAAGATTACTCTGAATAGCAGTACCCTCCGGCGGACGATAAGTATAAGAATCTGGAAGATCGGCTGGCGGCCATGGAAGTACAAAGGGTTCCCGGGCTGGATTTCGAAGAACTAGGGTTGGTTGTTGGGATCGTCATTCCTCCCAAGTTCAAAGTTCCTACATTTGATAAATACAACGGTTTGTCATGTCCGAAGATGCATCTGCGATCCTACGTCAGAAAGATCTAACCTCGCTCTTCTGACAAGGATCTATGGGTCCACTTTTTTCAAGATAGTTTGTCGGGTACACAATTGGACTGGTTCTATCAACTTGAGAGATCTGATGTTCATAACTGGGAGGATTTAGTTGTTGCTTTCTGTGATACGGTGGGAGAACTGACTTGAGTTTTGCGTTTGTATTCGCACTTGTTCGGTTTAGCAAGAGTCGCCACCGACTTTTTATTTTATCCTAAAGGAAAGGTTAAAAAGCACAGGAAAAACCTTTTGAGATGTTTCGTGGGTTCGGGGGTAGATTATGAAAAGGGAAGGTATTAGCACCCTTTTCATCCATGGTTATCCATGGGCTCTTAGTTACTTGTTTTAGATCACTTGCCTTGATTTTCAATTTCTTGAAATTGTGGTGTGTGTGTTTTTTGAAAATGTTTTGAAAAAGATGCCTTGTCTTAGGCAACCATTGTAATGACTCGTGTTTGAGTGTTTTACAAAGGTGTGTATCTTTTCGAAAAGATGTTTCAAATGTTTTTGAAAGTTTGTTTTGAAAGTGTTTGTGGAGTGTGGTTTTGAAAAGTAGGCAAGTGTGTTTTGCAAGTTTGATTAAGTAACTAAGAGTCGTCTACCCCTAAATTTACTCAAAGGTTTTTCTTATGTTTCAACCCTTTTAACAATTTTGTTCCACCATTGTATTTGGTGGACAATCTTGCGTTAGGATGTTTAACGGGACAGGCGCGGGTCATCGTATGGACCATGAATGCAATGGTGCCAAGTGTCTTTGGCAATTTGTTCGAAGGGACTATGATCATTTTGATTAGGTAATTTTCGAAAGCGTCATCGAGGGACTATGATCATTTGAATTGTTTTGTTTTGCCAAAGATACTCAACGTGCAAGCATGGCCCATTTTGGAAGGCAACAAGCGGGATTACCCTAGGGGTGCAAGTGTGATTGTGTATTGATTTCATGTATTTGTCTTGTATTAGGTTATCTAGCGTTTGATTTTATGTACATACAAACCCTAGGTCTAACCATGGTATATTTGAAAGCGATAAATTGCGGGAATTTAAAGTCTACGCTATTACAAATAAGTATCCGGGAGTGGGGGTACAAATGTTTACAAATGGGGATGAGACTTAATAGGAGAGTAATGTCCAAATATTTACAACCAAATTGAATCGATCGCAATGTAAAAAATGTATCGAATGTATAGGAATAAAGCAATGTTAAATGTGTCAATGTATTTGTATAAGTGTATGATTATTTACAAGTGCGAAATGTGAACTTAATGAAGAAATTAAGTATTTTATTTATGTATTATTGTCTTCTCTTTTTTTGATTTTTGTTAATTATGTACAAACATTTTAAATGAAAAGAAAAAAAAATGTTTTAAGTTTAAGAAAAAGAAAATGTTTTAAGTTCTATGTATTAATGTTTTATGTTAGTATTTTTATGTACAAAACTTAGACTTAAAAAATAAACTTTAATAGAACTAAGTTTTTATGTCTTTTTAATTGTTCAAAGAAAATAAAATATAAACTATCCTAGAAAATTTTGTATATGTGTAAAAAAAGGGTTAAAATGTTTTTATTTACAAAAGAAACAATTTGTATTATAGTATTAGTATAAAAATTTAATGTAAAAAATAGTATATTAATTTGTTTAACAAAAAGATAAGATATGATTTATGTAAAAAAAAAGAGATTAGTTTAGAAATTGAATGGGCTTGGTGGATTTGGGCCAAACTGAATTTGTAAAGAATGGTGAAAGGGGGGTATGCACGTCAGGAGAGGGGTGTGCGCCTGAAACGGGCTTAAGGCGTGAATGGGGCAAGGCCCAACGCTTTGTGACAACATTTTTTAGGGTTTCTTTGGTTTTTTATCATTTGGGACTAGGGTTTCAACGTTACAGAGGCGCCGTTCGTTCTCTTCGCTTCCTCTTCATCTTTTGAACCATAGCCACTGAGCTAAGCCTCTTCTTCGCCTGAAGCCAACCAGCGCAACTTCCACTTCTTCTCCCTCCATGGGTCGTTCCAGTAGCGGTTACACAAGGTTTGATTTCGTCTTAGCACATTTTTGAGGGTTTTGATTCATACATGTTTTGATTTTATAGATTCTAATTTCATGTATTGTAATTTGTTTCCGTCGAAGCGCGTGAAAGGAAAGGAAAGAAGAGATACTACCTTAACCCTTGGAGACGGAGGAGGAGAGGATCGGAGGCGCTGTGGGTGGCCTGACGGCGAGGGGATGGTGATGATGAAGCTAGCTTGCTGGAACACCTGGTATCTTTATTTTTTGCCTTTTAGGTTTGGTGATGAACAAACTGAAAACCTTTGTACAATCACTTCCTTTCCTCTTCTTGTCTGCTTGGATGTTTGCCTCTGTACGTTGCTATGCTTGATACACTTTCAGTGATGATTTATCTGAGATGCCTTAAAATGTTTGATATATTTGCCTTTTCCTCTTCTACCTTTTGCCTCAGTTTCTTTGTATGTTTGCAAACTTGTATGCTTGATATGCTGATTTCTGATATGTTTCTGAGTATGCTTGTGTCTGTATGCTTGTTAGTATTGAGATATTGATGATATTGGTAGCCCAATGATGAGGATGCTCTGAGGGCTTGTGTTGGTTTAGAAGTTGGTTTTGGAAAGGGCTTGATGTTTAGAGGATGGTTAGGCTTTTGACAGGTTGGGCATTTCTGGTTCAAGGTTTGACACAGGTTGGTATGGTTATGTTGTTCAACAGGCTGGCTTATGTTTTTGACAGGTTGATGGCCTTTTGGCGTTTTGGCTTGCTTTAGACTTGTATGGATTTTATTTCAGTGTAAGGCAGGCTTGGCTTGCTGTTTGTAATCTTGAACACAGGTTGATGTTTTAGGCTTTTTGTGAGAGGCAGGTTATGGCTTATGCAGCTTAGAGGCTTTTGGTCTTAGACAGGCACGAGGCTTTTAGGCTTGATGACAGTTTACAGGTTTTAGGTGTTTTGGTTGCAGGTTAGGCTTCATGTTTAAGCTTCAAGGTTTGGCCTTGTTATGCTTCTTGTTTGGAGGCTGAACAGGTTATGTGTTTTTCTTTTTGTTGGAGGCTGGACAGGTTATGTGTTTTTCTTTGTGTTGGAGGCTGGACAGTGTTTCAAAATGTTACAGTTTTGTAGCTTTTTTCTTTTTGTGATATCTCTGCCTCCTTTTACTGTCTTGATAAGTTTGTTTATATCTCCTTGCCTAAAGCCTGTAAGCCTCCTTTTCTTCTTCTCTTTTTCTCTCTCCAGTACAGATTAAAGCATAAAAATATTGCTTAGATTTGTCCTTATTCTGAAAAGGTAGCTGGCCTAGGAAAATGATGTGATTTGAACATTGCTTGTACTTGTGGTTTAGCTCTGCATATCTTCCATATTTCTTGCATCCAGATTTTATGCTTCTTTGTACTTCTTGACAGCTTTTGGGTAGCTTGTGGCCAGTTTCATTCAGTTTGCAATTAGTTCAATTTGGACTTTGTTAATAATTTATGAACTATGCAGCTTTGTGCACTTTTCAATTGATTTGCCTCCTTTGGTTGAAAACTTGAAACTAGGCAGCATGTGTGACAATTTTGAATTTGTGCAATTATACTTTTGTGCATTTCATTCCTTAATTGCAAGCAAACTTTCATCCCTCTTTGTGAACCGGGAGAAATCTCGTGATTTGCGGAGAGGGCAAACTGATTCCGGCCAGCTGCTTTTAATGATGAGTCCTTTTTTATCTGTCTGCTCTTAATTATTTTGACTGCAATTGACTTTTCTTCTTTTCTTTTTGCAGGTAAAGATAATTGAGCAAAGGGGAAATGGATAGAAGATGAAGACTTAGGAATTTTTAGGATAGTTTTATTTCAATTTTAATCATTGTAACATTATTATTGTAAATACTTTGTAAATAAATACTGTATTTAAATAACAATTGTAACAAATAATTAAAGATGAATAAAATCCATTTTTGATCAGTTAATTCCTTTTCTTCTTTTCAATTGTTTATTTTATTATTTATAATTCTTAAATTATAATAAATGGAAATAAATCCCAATTATCCTAACTTAGAATAAATAAACAATTAATAAACACTGTGGTCAATCAATACTAAACCCGGCGTTTCAAATATCTAAAGCAATGCACAGCGAAACAACAAATGTCCACATGTCCCTTTTCTTTTACTGATTAAATCAAGCACTGCAAGTTCTTAATTCAACTGCCTCAGCTCATATCTCAGAATATCTTGAAAAGCACTGTAGAATTAATTCTTTCTGAGAAATATGCGCCCAAACCCTAGTTCTTGATTAAATGCCAAAGAAGCGCTCGCCTGATCAAAACCTGAGCCAAACTCAACCAAACCTTAGAAATCTGCCTGAACTGCTTTAAAATCAATGAAAACCCTAATTTTGTCTGACTGATAAGAAAAGTCTGTTTGACTGATTCTTACGCCAATCTGAAAAATCAGGAAAAGCCCGAAGCTGTGATTTCTTGTGGAAAAATTGGAGGGCAAATTTTGGGGTACAACAGTTGCCCCTGTTCAATCTTCTTGAACCTGAAGAGTTAGATTGGCAAGTTTGCCTTTCGCGACTCGAGGGTAAAAGGAGATTGGACACTAGAGTGCCCAAAAATTTGCACTCGGTGATGTGATGGTAGAGGGAATAGGCTTACAGATGCCATTTGGTGATGGGCTTAAAGATGCCATCTAGGGATGTGACAGAATCTGGTCGGGGATGGGCTTAGAGATGCCATCTGGAAATGGGCTTAAAAGATGCCATTCGGAAGTGTAATGGATAGTTGTGGAGATGGGCTTACAGATGCCATCGAGAGGTGTGACGGAACTTTGTCGGGAATGGGCTTATAGATGCCATTTGGAATGGTGTGTCGATCGCGTAAGAGATTCCTTAGCGAGAACTTGCATACTTGAGAAAGAAAGATGGTTTCCTGGCTTGCTACCGGTTGATCTTCAAACTCTTCATGCAGATATGCCCTGGCTGGATACAGGTATCGAATCTACAATCAAACGCTCACAGATATGCCCTGGCTAGATACAGGAGTCGAAACTCTAAACTCTTCATGCAGACATGCCCTGGATAGATACAGGTGTCGAATCTATAATCAGTTACTCACAGATATGCCCTGGCTAGATACAGGAATCGAATCTGGAAATTGTCGTCTATAGATATGCCCTAGCTGGATACAGGTATCGAATCTCTAAACTCTTCATGCAGATATGCCCTGGCTGGATACAAGTATCGAATCTACAATCAAACGCTCACAGATATGCCCTGGATAGATACAGGAGTCGAATCTCTAAACTTTTCATGCAGACATGCCCTGGCTAGATACAGGTGTCGAGTTCACAATCAGTTACTCACAGATATGCCCTGGCTAGATACAGGAATCGAATCTTTAAACTCTTCATGCAGACATGCCCTGGCTAGATACAGGTGTCGAGTCCACAATCAGTTACTCACAGATATGCCCTGGCTAGATACAGGAATCGAATCTGGAATTGGTCGTCTACAGATATGCCCTGGCTGGATACAAGTATCGAATCTCTAAACTCTTCATGCAGACATGCCCTGGCTAGATACAGGCGTCGAATCTACAATCAGCTACTCACAGATATGCCCTGGCTAGATACAGGAGTCGAATCTGGAAATTGTCGTCTACAGATATGCCCTGGCTGGATACAGGTATCGAATCTCTAAACTCTTCATGCAGACATGCCCTGGCTAGATACAGGTGTCGAATCTACAATCAGTTACTCACAGATATGCCCTGGCTAGATACAGGAATCGAATCTGGAAATTGTCGTCTACAGATATGCCCTGGCTGGATACAGGTATCGAATCTCTAAACTCTTCATGTAGACATGCCCTGGCTAGATACAGGTGTCGAATCTACAATCAGTTACTCACAGATATGCCCTGGCTAGATACAGGAATCGAATCTGGAATTTGTGACAGTTGATAGTAATCATCTTCGGATTGTCCTTTTTCCTGAAAAGGCAAGACATCAGTTGTATGCAATGTCATGATGTATGAAATGCATGAGGTCATGATGTTTTTAAGAATAAATGAGATTGTGTGATATGATGCGTATATGCATGCGTCATGGATGTACAAAATGTGAAATGTTTATGAATGTATTTTCGTCTAGGAAAATAAATCTTTGACGAGTGCCGGGAACTCAAATCCTGGGTTGATGTCGAAGAGTAGAGTTCTTCGCTTCCGTTGGGGATGATGGTTGCAAGAATAAACCGGTAGGAGAAGATGACTCCGTTGGGGAATAAACTTGTTGGAGAGATTACTCTACGGGGAATGACTCTGTGGGAAGAGATACTTCACTGAGGTTTTGATGAGAGCTCCGCTGGGGATTCCACTGATAAGTTATGTTGGGGAATAGGAAGAACTTTGACTGTTGTCGGGGAAAGTGAATTCTTGACTGCTGCAGGGGAAAGTGAATTCTTGACTGCTGCAGGGGAAGGCAAGAATCTTTGATTGTTGAAAGTGAGAAATCCTGGGACCGCTGTCGGGGAATCCGGAGCTTGGGTTGTATGCCAATCTACTGGGGATTCTTGTCTTGAGGAGATCTTCATTGGAGAATATTCGAATATTCTGTGAGGTGCTGAGAACGAGAGTCTTCATTCTGCTTGGGGATTGATAGTTGGAAGTTTTAGCTCCGCTGGGGATCTTGAAACTTGACTTTGAGGGGAATTAGATTCTGGAAGATTTTCTGGCTGGGGATTCCAAGAATCTTTTTGAGTTTGAGAAAGAACCGGTGTAGGGTTGCTTCATGATGAGTCCGTGTAAAACTACATCTGAGGTTGAGAAGGAACCGGTGTAGGGTTGCTTCATGATGAGTCCGTGTAAAACTGCATCTTGGATTTGAGAAGGAACCTGTGTAGGGTTGCTTCATGATGAGTCCGTGTAAAACTACATCTGAGGTTGAGAAGGAACCGGTGTAGGGTTGCTTCATGATGAGTCCGTGTAAAACTACATCTGAGGTTGAGAAGGAACCGGTGTAGGGTTGCTTCATGATGAGTCCGTGTAAAACTGCATCTTGGATTTGAGAAGGAACCTGTGTAGGGTTGCTTCATGATGAGTCCGTGTAAAACTACATCTGAGGTTGAGAAGGAACCGGTGTAGGGTTGCTTTATGATGAGTCCGTGTAAAACTGCATCTTGGATTTGAGAAGGAACCTGTGTAGGGTTGCTTCATGATGAGTCCGTGTAAAACTACATCTGAGGTTGAGAAGGAACCGGTGTAGGGTTGCTTCATGATGAGTCCGTGTAAAACTGCATCTTGTATTTGAGAAGGAACCTGTGTAGGGTTGCTTCATGATGAGTCTGTGTAAAACTGCATCTTGGAGTTGAGAAGGAACCTGTGTAGGGTTGCTTCATGATGAGTCCGTGTAAAACTGCATCTTTCAACAGCTGATGAAGGAATTGTTGAACACTTTTGACATTTGAATGCCCCAAGTGATGGTGAGGGAGACTTGCCCCAGGTTAATCTGTAATTGAGAGATTTTGTTGAAATCTTGACTGGACTGCCCCAGATTAACTAAACTTTGAAAGATCTGTTGAAACCTTGACTGGACTGCCCCAGGTTAACTGAATAGTGACATGTCATGCCCCTTGTTGATAGGAGACTCGTCGTTGGAAGTGTCATCCTTTGGAAGTGATTTTTGTTCATTGAGAGAGTTTTCGTTCCTCCGAACATTCGCTGTATGAACTTCTTCGCTGTCAAACAAATAGCCAAATACGAACAGTGATATTCAAGCAATGCAAAGTTTATGTTTGTCTCGAAGTTTTGAAAAATGCGTTTTTTAGCAGAAAACTTTTTTACAAGACAAATCAACACAAGATTTTAGAGCAAAGCCTTACAGGAGTCAGGATACCTTTTGTAACAGTATGCTTTCGAACTAACCCATGCTTCAATTAGGACTTTTGAAGGGTTGTAATGTGGCCTGGTTCACGGTTTAAAAAACAAAGGATAAAGGCTCAAAGTATATTTGTACCCGCCCGCTCTTCGTAATGTTCTTCAACCCTAAACTCAGTTAATTGTGCGTCGCACTCTATTTGAGTTTGGAACGACTTTTGGATGATGGTTCACCAGTTGAACTTGGGAGACAGTCATCATCTCCTTTTATTTTGCAACATTTTTCATGTTGTTGAGGATTTATAATGACCTCTCTATTTTAATTTTGATTTGTTATCCCTAACTTTTGTCTGACTGTCTCTGTTTTTCGAGGTCACAGTCAGCGGGATGCCCCAGCTTTATTAAGCCTCCTTTATAGGTTTTGGCTTGGTGGGCTTTTCTCTTTTGAGAGATTGACTGCCTATGTGGTAGGGAACCACCCTGGTCTTTTGATTCCAGAGGAATGCTTTTCTTTGACGTTGTTCATTGTGTTACGAACTGAGAGTTTGCGACTTCAATGCGCATTTTCTTTTGGATTAACTGAGATGCTACCCTGTCCCAGGTTTATATCAAAGGTTTTGATTTGTTTAGAACAGAAAACTCCTACTTCTTTGGCTCGAAGGGGTTGACTAGGGATTATCTTCCTTATAACTCCAGTGTTTGGGAATTGAAAGAAATGCATGTACATCATCAGCAATGTCTGTTCAAAAGCATACTGTATGAGATTATGGTATTGTTTCGTCATCCTCCCTCTAAAGGCTCGTAGCTTTTTATCAAGAGTTAAATATCATAAATAAAGCATAAGAGTAGTGAAAATGAATGGATGAATTCAAGACAAACATATGCAATGCATTAATGAAACAGAGTTTAACATCAACAGTTAATTGTTTGAATAACAAAAGAAATTACAACTTTGAAAATTCAAATGAAGCAAAAGTCTTTCAGTTTGAGCTTTGTCACTTCAGGTGGAGCACTCCTTAACAGAATATTTTCATCTCGCCGTCTGGCATGAACCTCAGCACTCCAATGTCAATCAGATCTTGAATCTTGTTCTTCAAGGCCCAACAGTCGTCGGTGACATGTCCCGGGCTGTAGGAGTGGTAAACACAAAATGCATCGGGATGATAGTTAGGAGCGGAGGTATTGGGCTTCCGGATAGGATCCCTCAAAGCAGTCAGATTGACCTCCAACAAACGTTCCAGTATTAGAGATGACGGTATGTCAGTCTCAGTGAACTGTCTTCCCGACGTATTTTGATTACGCTGATTACCCCGTTGACGCTGGCGAGGTTGTTGATGGGCTTGTGACCCTGAAGCAAGCAAGGGAGCCTTCCCTTTGTCTTCTTGTCTGGATGGGGGTTGAGTGGTGACTTGCTCTTCAACCTCAGATGTTTGCCCCAGTTGGTTGTTCCGAAGCAGTTGGTTGACGAGAACTCTGAGTTCCTCTTGTCTTTGAGACAAGTCTTGGATGAGAGCCATCTGGCCCACCAGTTGTCCCATCACTTGGATCCTCAATGTTGCCAAATTAAACTGCATCTCCCCCAGATGATCACTCCTGGCATTGTTTGAAGTCTCCTGAACCAAGCCCTTTGTGAGGAGAGCTTTCATTTCTTCTTGCCCCAGAGACAGGTTCAAGAACATTTCCTGCAGCTGAGCAGTCTGGTCCTGGATATCCTTGACAGTCCTTTCTAGAGCCATCTCTTACTGAAATAAACAGTAGGAGAGTAAGGAAACCTGAAAAAGGAAAAACTGTTATAATGCAATGCATGATATGTGGATGCATGCTTTCAAGGATCTCTCGGGGTAAACACAAGAGAATGTTAGAGGTTGAACTTCGGTCTTTGATTGAAGAACTTTTGCCCCAGTGGATGTCTTTCCACGAGAATCAAGTTCACCATGTCAAGTGGGTCATAGCCCCTGATTCAAGTTGTTGCACTTGATCTTTGATTGGAGAACTCTGCAACGGGTGGATGTCTGGTTCAACGTAACCCTGCATCAAAAGAACCCTCGAGATCCTTGAAATGGTTAGTGAAAATGCTATGGTATGATGTTATGATGTTATGTACATGTATGCAAAAACAAGTAAGTGTATATACAGACAAACATATTCACACAAAGCAAACAAGTCCTTAGGTTTAGGATTGCATGGGGTTGTAGGTAAGTACCCTCTTGAAGTTAGTTGGCTCATCCTGTCCTAAAATAGAAACCGGGTTCTAAGGAGCTCAATATCATTGGATTATTTTCTGTGTTCATTGTTTTGGTTTAGCCACTTAACTGGAGACCAAAATATTCCAAGAAAACAACCCTCAATGAGTGTAGTATCGAGTATCTACCAACTTCGGACTGCACCAAAGTCGGTCATCTCACTACCCCTGAAAAGGCTAAGATGGTCAATTAAGGTTCTAAGAGTTTGTTAGTGCTTCACGACATCACTCAGCGGCCCCGTACTCTCCTTGATTGAACTCAAGGATTACCGGTACTCACAAATATGTCACACTAACATAGCTTACTGCTTCAACCATGTCGGTATACCCCGCACAGTTCCCTCACAGTTTTATTGCTATTTACCTAAGAAGGTGCCCCAAATCCGGGTGTAGGATTTACAACAAAACCAAACAAGGACCCAAAAAGTAAAGCAATCAAGGCAATCAAAGCAAGAATGTAAATGTGATCTAAACCCTAAGGTAACCCCACTTTTAGATTTTCCCCAGCAGAGTCGCCAGTTCTGTGATACGGTGGGAGAAGTGACTTGAGTTTTGCGTTTGTATTCGCACTTGTTCGGTTTAGCAAGAGTCGCCACCGACTTTTTATTTTATCCTAAAGGAAAGGTTAAAAAGCACAGGAAAAACCTTTTGAGATGTTTCGTGGGTTCGGGGGGTAGATTATGAAAAGGGGAGGTATTAGCACCCTTTTCATCCATGGTTATCCATGGGCTCTTAGTTACTTGTTTTAGATCACTTGCCTTGATTTTCAATCTCTTGAAATTGTGGTGTGTGTGTTTTTTGAAAATGTTTTGAAAAAGATGCCTTGTCTTAGGCAACCATTGTAATGACTCGTGTTTGAGTGTTTTACAAAGGTGTGTATCTTTTCGAAAAGATGTTTCAAATGTTTTTGAAAGTTTGTTTTGAAAGTGTTTGTGGAGTGTGGTTTTGAAAAGTAGGCAAGTGTGTTTTGCAAGTTTGATTAAGTAACTAAGAGTCGTCTACCCCTAAATTTACTCAAAGGTTTTTCTTATGTTTCAACCCTTTTAACAATTTTGTTCCACCATTGTATTTGGTGGATAATCTTGCGTTAGGATGTTTAACGGGACAGGCGCGGGTCATCATATGGACCATGAATGCAATGGTGCCAAGTGTCTTTGGCAATTTTTTCAAAGGGACTATGATCATTTTGATTAGGCAATTTTCGAAAGCGTCATCGAGGGACTATGATCATTTGAATTGTTTTGTTTTGCCAAAGATACTCAATGTGCAAGCATGGCCCATTTTGGAAGGCAACAAGCGGGATTACCCTAGGGGTGCAAGTGTGATTGTGTATTGGTATTTGTCTTGTATTAGGTTATCTAGCGTTTGATTTTATGTACATACAAACCCTAGGTCTAACCATGGTATATTTGAAAGCGATAAATTGCGGGAATTTAAAGTCTACGCTATTACAAATAAGTATCCGGGAGTGGGGGTACAAATGTTTACAAATGGGGATGAGACTTAATAGGAGAGTAATGTCCAAATATTTACAACCAAATTGAATCGATCGCAATGTAAAAAATGTATCGAATGTATAGGAATAAAGCAATGTTAAATGTGTCAATGTATTTGTATAAGTGTATGATTATTTACAAGTGCGAAATGTGAACTTAATGAAGAAATTAAGTATTTTATTTATGTATTATTGTCTTCTCTTTTTTTTATTTTTGTTAATTATGTACAAACATTTTAAATGAAAAGAAAAAAAAATGTTTTAAGTTTAAGAAAAAGAAAATGTTTTAAGTTCTATGTATTAATGTTTTATGTTAGTATTTTTATGTACAAAACTTAGACTTAAAAAATAAACTTTAATAGAACTAAGTTTTTATGTCTTTTTAATTGTTCAAAGAAAATAAAATATAAACTATCCTAGAAAATTTTGTATATGTGTAAAAAAAGGGTTAAAATGTTTTTATTTACAAAAGAAACAATTTGTATTATAGTATTAGTATAAAAATTTAATGTAAAAAATAGTATATTAATTTGTTTAACAAAAAGATAAGATATGATTTATGTAAAAAAAAAAGAGATTAGTTTAGAAATTGAATGGGCTTGGTGGATTTGGCCCAAACTGAATTTGTAAAGAATGGTGAAAGGGGGGTATGCACGTCAGGAGAGGGGTGTGCGCCTGAAACGGGCTTAAGGCGTGAATGGGGCAAGGCCCAACGCTTTGTGACAACATTTTTTAGGGTTTCTTTGGTTTTGTATCATTTGGGACTAGGGTTTCAACGTTACAGAGGCGCCGTTCGTTCTCTTCGCTTCCTCTTCATCTTTTGAACCATAGCCACTGAGCTAAGCCTCTTCTTCGCCTGAAGCCAACCAGCGCAACTTCCACTTCTTCTCCCTCCATGGGTCGTTCCAGTAGCGGTTACACAAGGTTTGATTTTGTCTTAGCACATTTTTGAGGGTTTTGATTCATACATGTTTTGATTTTATAGATTCTAATTTCATGTATTGTAATTTGTTTCCGTCGAAGCGCGTGAAAGGAAAGGAAAGAAGAGATACTACCTTAACCCTTGGAGACGGAGGAGGAGAGGATCGGAGGCGCTGTGGGTGGCCTGACGGCGAGGGGATGGTGATGATGAAGCTAGCTTGCTGGAACACCTGGTATCTTTATTTTTTTCCTTTTAGGTTTGGTGATGAACAAACTGAAAACCTTTGTACAATCACTTCCTTTCCTCTTCTTGTCTGCTTGGATGTTTGCCTCTGTACGTTGCTATGCTTGATACACTTTCAGTGATGATTTATCTGAGATGCCTTGAAATGTTTGATATATTTGCCTTTTCCTCTTCTACCTTTTGCCTCAGTTGCTTTGTATGTTTGCAAACTTGTATGCTTGATATGCTGATTTCTGATATGTTTCTGAGTATGCTTGTGTCTGTATGCTTGTTGGTATTGAGATATTGATGATATTGGTAGCCCAATGATGAGGATGCTCTGAGGGCTTGTGTTGGTTTGGAAGCTGGTTTTGGAAAGGGCTTGATGTTTAGAGGATGGTTAGGCTATTGACAGGTTGGGCATTTCTGGTTCAAGGTTTGACACAGGTTGGTATGGTTATGTTGTTCAACAGGCTGGCTTATGTTTTTGACAGGTTGATGGCCTTTTGGCTTTTTGGCTTGCTTTAGACTTGTATGGATTTTATTTCAGTGTAAGGCAGGCTTGGCTTGCTGTTTGTAATCTTGAACACAGGTTGATGTTTTAGGCTTTTTGTGAGAGGCAGGTTATGGCTTATGCAGCTTAGAGGCTTTTGGTCTTAGACAGGCACGAGGCTTTTAGGCTTGATGACAGTTTACAGGTTTTAGGTGTTTTGGTTGCAGGTTAGGCTTCATGTTTAAGCTTCAAGGTTTGGCCTTGTTATGCTTCTTGTTTGGAGGCTGAACAGGTTATGTGTTTTTCTTTCTGTTGGAGGCTGGACAGGTTATGTGTTTTTCTTTGTGTTGGAGGCTGGACAGTGTTTCAAAATGTTACAGTTTTGTAGCTTTTTTCTTTTTGTGATATCTCTGCCTCCTTTTACTGTCTTGATAAGTTTGTTTATATCTCCTTGCCTAAAGCCTGTAAGCCTCCTTTTCTTCTTCTCTTTTTCTCTCTCCAGTACAGATTAAAGCATAAAAATATTGCTTAGATTTGTCCTTATTCTGAAAAGGTAGCTGGCCTAGGAAAATGATGTGATTTGAACATTGCTTGTACTTGTGGTTTAGCTCTGCATATCTTCCATATTTCTTGCATCCAGATTTTATGCTTCTTTGTACTTCTTGACAGCTTTTGGGTAGCTTGTGGCCAGTTTCATTCAGTTTGCAATTAGTTCAATTTGGACTTTATTAATAATTTATGAACTATGCAGCTTTGTGCACTTTTCAATTGATTTGCCTCCTTTGGTTGAAAACTTGAAACTAGGCAGCATGTGTGACAATTTTGAATTTGTGCAATTATACTTTTGTGCATTTCATTCCTTAATTGCAAGCAAACTTTCATCCCTCTTTGTAAACCGGGAGAAATCTCGTGATTTGCGGAGAGGGCAAACTGCTTCCGGCCAGCTGCTTTTAATGATGAGTCCTTTTTTATCTGTCTGCTCTTAATTATTTTGACTGCAATTGACTTTTCTTCTTTTCTTTTTGCAGGTAAAGATAATTGAGCAAAGGGGCAATGGATAGAAGATGAAGACTTAGGAATTTTTAGGATAGTTTTATTTCAATTTTAATCATTGTAACATTATTATTGTAAATACTTTGTAAATAAATACTGTATTTAAATAACAATTGTAACAAATAATTAAAGATGAATAAAATCCATTTTTGATCAGTTAATTCCTTTTCTTCTTTTCAATTGTTTATTTTATTATTTATAATTCTTAAATTATAATAAATGGAAATAAATCCCAATTATCCTAACTTAGAATAAATAAACAATTAATAAACACTGTGGTCAATCAATACTAAACCCGACGTTTCAAATATCTAAAGCAATGCACAGCGAAACAACAAATGTCCACATGTCCCTTTTCTTTTACTGATTAAATCAAGCACTGCAAGTTCTTAATTC
This sequence comes from Vicia faba, assembly GCA_948472305.1. NCBI lineage: Eukaryota > Viridiplantae > Streptophyta > Magnoliopsida > Fabales > Fabaceae > Vicia > Vicia faba. Next base: position 1,693,661,137 of record OX451737.1, on the reverse strand, counting down.
AACTGCCTCAGCTCATATCTCAGAATATCTTGAAAAGCACTGTAGAATTAATTCTTTCTGAGAAATATGCGCCCAAACCCTAGTTCTTGATTAAATGCCAAAGAAGCGCTCGCCTGATCAAAACCTGAGCCAAACTCAACCAAACCTTAGCAATCTGCCTGAACTGCTTTAAAATTAATGAAAACCCTAATTTTGTCTGACTGATAAGAAAAGTCTGTTTGACTGATTCTTACGCCAATCTGAAAAATCAGGAAAAGCCCGAAGCTGTGATTTCTTGTGGAAAAATTGGAGGGCAAATTTTGGGGTACAACACTTTCTATCGACAATACCAATATAATGCAGATTTAGCGCCTACTCGTACTCAACTACAGAGTATGAGTATGGTTTCTAATGAGGGCTTTAAGGAGTATGCCCAGAAGTGGCGGGATTTGGCTGGAAGGGTGCAGCCACCATTGTCGGATAGAGAGCTGGTTGATATGTTTTTTGGGACCCTGTCAGGTCCATTCTTCAATCACTTGATCGGGAGCTCATCTGCAGGGTTCACCGAATTAATTCTTACAGGTGAAAGGGTTGAAGCTGGCATTAAGAGTGGTAAAATTCAGAAGGATGCATCCGCTTCTACTGCATTAAGAAGACCTTCCCAGCCAAGAAGGAAGTTTCTGCTGTTCACACCCATAGAAATCAAGGGAGAATGGAGCGCCGACCAACGGTGGGGGCTGTGATGATCCAGAACTCCTCAGCTGATCAACCTCGAAGCAGTCAACCTAGAGCTAACTAGCAAAGGGTAGAAAGGCCACAACGGCAATTCACCCGGATCAATATGACGCCGGCTCAGGTCCTCCCTCATCTGTTAAAGTTAAACCTTACCAACTTGAAAGAAGCGCCGAAAAACCCAAATACCTCTTCTCCCTATTATCATTCCAATGCAAAATGTGCATATTATTCGGACAGTGTGGGGCATGACACCAACAACTGTTGGGCCCTTAAAAACAAGATCCAAGATTTGATAGATGCCAAGGAGGTAGAGTTTGATGCTCCTGAAAAACCTAATGTGATATCCGCTCATATGCCAAAACATGGTCATAATGTCCACGCTATTGTGGAAGATCTTCATGTTACCGTTGTTGATGACTTAATGACTCCATTGCCAATGATCAAGACGAATCTATTGAAGGCCGGGATTTTCCCGGGCTGTGAAAAAGATTGTTACTTCTGTTCAACCTTGCAATCCGACTGTCCGTTTTTGAAATCAGGCATTCAACACCTGATGGATACTCAAGAGATCCTCTTTCAGAAAACTCATGTTGCTACTATTACTCATGTTACTCCTGTTACTCCAATCAATGACATTGCTATAATCACCATTTCCGACAATCTTTCCAAGACCTGCAAAAGGCCTGTTAAGATTACGCCTGATCCAAAGTTTGTACCGCTGAAGATTACGATGCCGGGGCCTATCCCATATAAGTCCAACAAGACGATACCATGGAATTATGGAGGAGAGATCTTCTACCATGGTGTTAAGCAGATCGAATCAGTCCAAGATAATTCCGATGAAGAAACTCCCGATGTGGGAAATATTGCGGGGACGAGTAAGATAACTCGTAGCGGAAGAATCTTCTCTCCAGAGATTGCTCCTCCAAGGGCATTCTTCGAAGCCTCAAGTGCTCATGTGCCTATCAAGATATATGTGCGAAGTCCAGTAATTGAAGAAATTGTTACTCCCGAAGTTGTACCCTCTGCTGTTACTGCTGATAAAGGTAAGGGGATCCAAGAAGCACCCGTCAGGACGAGGGCTCATACTTTGGTAATCCCCGAGACCACCCAAAAGGAAATGGAGGAAATCTTAAAGATAATTAAGAAGAGCGACTATGATGTCGTAGAGCAGCTGGGGCAAACCCCTTCAAAAATATCTATGTTGGCTCTATTGCTCTGCTCCGAGGCTCATGCCAAAGCCTTGATCAAATTCCTGAAGACGGTGCACGTACCTCAAGAAACTTTTGCAGACCAGTTTCAAGAGTGCGTGGCTATCCTTACAGCCGATAATGTTCTTGGCTTCTCTGATGCCGATCTGACGTCCAAAGGAAGAAAGCATAATGATGCACTGCATGTTTCGGTAGAGTGCAGAGGGACCACACTTGCTCATGTTCTAGTTGATACCGGCTCATCATTAAATGTCCTACCAAAGAAAGCATTGGACAAATTGGACTGTGAAGGTTTGACCTTAAAGCCCAGTAATATCATTGTTAGAGCCTTCGACGGTTCTAAGAGGATGGTTCACGGAGAAGTGGACATCCCAATTAAGGTGGGAACAGAAATTTTTAACTCTACATTTTATGTGATGGACATCCGTCCTTCATATTCATGCTTGTTGGGAAGGCCTTGAATCCACAATGCTGGGGCAGTCACTTCTTCTCTACACCAGATTCTCAAGTACCGAGTACAGGGTAAGACCATAACAGTTCATGGTGAGGAGGAGTATATGATAAGCCATCTTAACTCTTTCTGCTACGTAGAGTTAGATGGTGAATTCATAAAAACACCTTTCCAACATTTTGAAGAGGTTTCTTCTGAAGTTACGGTAGCCAAGACAATGACTGATGCGCCCATCATTACCAAACCTGTGTCCCGGATGTCATCCCTTAAAGATGCGGAGGCTGTGATCAAGGAAGGAGGAAGTACAGTGTGGGTTCAACTGCCAGATTTTCCTTACAAGACAGATAAGTTCGGATTGGGTTTCACTGCTGCTAGCCAGAAAGCTATACGTCGCTCCCGGGCTGGAGGACCACCCCTGAAAATCACTCATCACGGAATTCATGCTTTAGAGGATGATGAAGAAGGAAGCAATTTTAAAGATTGGATCTTTCCAACCATTGAAGTGGGACTAAACAACTGGGAGGCGAAAGACTTCGTTCCCATTACTTTCATCAATCAGTAATTTATCTTTTGAACATTTATGTTGGTCTGTAATAACTTTTAAACAATTCGTACACTCTTTTGCCTTGTGCCTTTCCTGGGGCACATAGGTCCATTTGTAAGGGTTTTGATTTTTCATTTTCATATGCCATTTTTAATGAATCATGGACGTTTTCATCTATAAACTTTTGTGTTCATTTTCTTTCCTTTTACATTTTATTTTGTTTAAGGATGGTTATCCCTTACACACACCCACACTCACAAAATGCAGGTACCCAACCACTCCGGATTCCATGGGTGACTATTCTGCTTTGGCTTTCAGTGACTCTGAAGATTTGGTCAATCACGCCGAGTACGAAGGTGATGAAGACTGTGAAGTGCCTGGAGAGTTGGCTAGACTTTTGCAACAAGAAGAAAGGGCTATTCTGCCCCATGAAGAGTTGTTAGAGACTATCAATTTGGGTACTGCCGAAGACAGAAAAGAGGTTAAAGTGGGTGCCAACCTGGAGCCAAGTGTCAAAGAGCACTTATTTCAGCTGTTGAATGAGTTTGTTGAGATCTTCGCCTGGTCCTATGAAGATATGCCGGGATTGGATACATATATTGTGGTTCACCATCTCCCTACAAGAGAAGACTGTCCACCAATCAAATAGAAAGTCCGCCGAATGAGGCCCGACATGTCTGAAAAGATCAAAGCTGAGGTGATGAAGCAGTTCAATGTTGGCTTTCTGGCTGTTACTTCCTATCCACAATGGGTTACTAACATTGTGCCCGTGCCTAAGAAGGACGGCAAAGTCAGAATGTATGTGGACTACAGAGACCTAAACAGGGCTAGCCCTAAAGATGATTTTCCACTACCACACATTGACATCTTGGTTGACAACACAGCTCAACACAAGGTATTTTCCTTCATGGATGGATTCTCGGAATACAACCAGATCAAAATGGCCCCCGAAGACATGGAGAAGACTACTTTTGTTATGCAGTGGGGTACCTTCTGCTATAAAGTGATGCCATTTGGACTGAAGAATGTCGGGGCAACCTATCAGCCAGCCATGGTAGCTTTGTTTCATAACATGATACATCATGAAATCGAAGTCTACTTAGACGACATGATAGCCCGTTCACAGACAGAAGAAGAACACCTCAACCATCTGCAAAAGCTGTTTGTCAGATTGAAGGAATATAAGCTCAGACTGAACCCTAGCAAGTGCACTTTCGGAGTCAGGTCCGGTAAATTTTTGGGATTCATCGTCAGCAACAAAGGCATTAAAGTTGATCCTGCTAAAGTCAAACTATACAAGAAATGCCTGCCCCCCGCACTGAGAAGGAGGTTAGAGGTTTCTTGGGACGCCTAAACTATATCGCAAGGTTCATCTCTCACCTAATGTATACCTGTGAGCCAATCTTCAAGCTGTTGAAGAAAGATCAGGTGGTTGAATGGAATGGTGATTGTCAAGTTGCTTTCGATAAAATTAAGGAGTATTTGCTGGAACCTCTTATCTTGATGCCACCCGTTAAAGGAAGGCCTTTAATCATGTATCTGACCATTTTGGATAATTCAATGGGCTGCGTACTGGGCCAACATGACGAGTCTGGCCGAAAAGAGCATGCCATTTATTACCTTAGCAAAAAGTTTACCGATTGTGAGAATCGCTACTCACTGCTCGAGAAAACTTGTTGCGCTTTGGTATGGGTTGCTCGCCGGCTAAGGCAGTATATGTTGACACATACTACTTTGTTGATTTCCAAGATGGACCCGATCAAGTACATCTTCGAAAAGCCCGCTTTATCTGGAAGAATCGCTAGATGGCAAATGATCCTGACTGAGTACGACATCCAGTACACAACCCAAAAAGCTATAAAGGGGAGTGTACTAGCTGACCATCTAGCTCATCAAGTTGTCGAGGATTACCAATCTATGAGGTTCAACTTCCCTGATGAGGACATTATGACATTAGACAACATTGAAGGTAATGGACCATATAACAGACCTGAACAAGGATCCCTATGGACCCTGTACTTTGATGGTGCTTCAAATGCACTTGGCAACGGTATCGGTGCGGTACTTATTTCTCCAGAAGGTTTCCATACACCTTTCACTGCTAGACTCTGCTTCAGCTGCACCAACAACATGGCCGAATATGAAGCTTGTATCTTTGGTCTCAAGGCTGTGATTGACCTAGGAATCAAATCTATGGTTGTATTTGGAGACTCAACTTTGGTTATCAGTCAAATCAAAGGGGAGTGGGATACTAAACATCCTAACCTCATTCCATACAAAGAACATGTCCTGGCATTGCTGCCTCATTTCGAGCAGATTGCCTTCGAGCACTTCCCGCGAGAAGAAAATCAGCTAGTGGATGCTCTAGCCACAATGTCTTCCATGTTTAAACTCAATTGGGATAATGAGACTCCCCAAATCACCATCGAGCGAATGGACGAACCTGCACACTGTCATGAGATTAATACCGAAGAAGTAGTGGAATAACCTTGGTTTCATGAAATCAAAAGGTATCTCAAGACTCGAGAATACCCTGAAGGAGCTTCAGTCAACGACAAAAAGTTCTTAAGGAGATTTGCTGCCAAGTTCTTCCTGAGCAATGGTATCCTATATAAGCACAACCATGATTGTGTTCTGCTTCGTTGTGTGGACAAGGTTGAAGCTGAGAAGATCATGATTGAACTGTATAGTAGCACATTTGGCACCCACTTGAGCGGACATACGATGGCTAAGAAGATTCTAAGGGCAGGCTACTACTGGTCTACCATGGAAGCTGACTGTCATCAATATTCCCATACTTTCCACAAATGCCAAGTCTATGCTGACAAGGTACATATTCCTCCAGTTCCTCTCAATGTCCTAACAGCTCCTTGGCCATTCGCAATGTGGGGAATCGACATGATTGGAGAGATCAAGCCTACGGCATCCAATGGACATCGCTTCATCCTAGTGGCTATTGATTACTTTACCAAATGGGTTGAAGCAGCTTCCTTCTCCTCCATTACAAAGAATGTGGTTGCCCGCTTCATTAAGCAGAACCTCATATACCGGTATGGTATCCCCGACAGGATCATTACGGACAACGGTACGAACCTGAATAACATTGTGATCACCGCTCTGTGCGAGCAGTTCAATATTCAACATCACAATTCATCTCCCTATCGGCCAAAGATGAACGGTGTTGTTGAAGCTGCAAACAAAAATATCAAGAAGATCATTTAAAAGATGACAGTCACCTACAAGGACTGGCATGAGATGTTACCGTTTGCTCTGCATGGATATCGTACCACGGCACGTACTTCAACAGGGGCAACCCCCTTTTCTTTGGTATATGGCATGGAAGCTGTTTTACCTATGGAGGTTCAGATTCCTTCCTTGAGAATTATGAAGGATGTTGGTTTAAGTGAAGACGATTGGATTCAGACCCGGCTTGATCAACATAACTTGATCGACGAGAAGCGACTTACTACTGTTTGTCATGGTCAGACGTATCAAAAATGGATGATCAAGGCTTTCAACAAGAAAGTCAGACGTCAGGTATATCAAGTCGGAGATCTTGTAATTAAGCGGATCATCTTGCCGCAAAGTGATCCCAGGGGCAAGTGGACTCCTACTTACGAAGGACCATTTGTGATCAAAAACATCTTTTCTGGTGGGGCAATGATCTTGACCACCATGGACGGTGATGACCTGCCGCACCCTGCGAACGCAGACATAGTCAAAAGATACTACGCATAAACGACCCGACAAGTTGAAAACCCAAAAGGGCGACTTGGGCAAAAATGGGCATCCCGGTGAATCAAAAACCCGAAAGGGCGATTCAGGCAAAAATTATGGATAAATAAAAAAATTTGTACACCCGGAAAGTTAAAAACCCGAAAGGGCGACTTGGGTAAAAAAGGGTTTCCCGGTGGATCGAAAACCCGAAAGGGCGGTCCAGGCAAAAGTTAGGGAATTAAAGCGTATGACTATGTCTCGTCGGATCACTTTAAGGACAATCTCTTCATGAACAAGCTCCAAGCTTCTGATCAATCCAATCATCTGTGAACGAAGCAACGAATGGACAAGATACTCAGAGTTATGAAGCCTATAGCAGAATGGGAACCCCATGGAATTGTTACACATAGCCATCTTTCTTTGTATAAATTTTTCTCATTTTTATGACAACATTCTCTTACTAGGATGTCTGTCTCCTTTGTACAAAATACTTACACAAAGTTAATACAAAGATACTTCAAAGTGCAGAAATCTGTTTTCCTTTTCTTTATTTTTACACTTGTGTTTTATTTGAAAACGTCCAATGATTTATTAAATGAGCATATGCATTTTAATATAATCACTTCTTACAAATAAAACAAAATGAGAAAGGATAATTACTGATAGGTTGAAAGTATAGGAAAATGTCTTTATACTATTCCAGAAGAAATCCCCTGCAGTACATCATCCAGGTCCTCAACAGAGTTGAAGCTTTGAAATACATATCCCCAGCGGAGTTAAGTTTCAAAATCGCCATCAGAGCTAAGTTTCTAAACTCCCAATCCCCAGCAGAGCCAGAAGACTTTGAACTACAAACCCCCAGTGAAGATGAAACTTTCTTCCCCAACAGAGTCCAAAACTTCAACCTCTAAACCACAGTGGAGATCATCCGGTTTCTCCAAATCCTCCAGCAAGTTATCTTAAAACCTGGCAATCAACCAGATAACAGTTAACTTTTGTTCTATCCCTAACCAAGGATAAAACCTTAGAAGATTGGCATACTCCCAACCTCCTGATACCCTTAACAGACTGAATATTCTCATTCTTAAAACTCCAGAAGATTGGCATACACCCAACCTCCTAACCCAAACGCCTGAATGAAGATTCTCATTCTTGCTTCCTCAATAGATTGGCATACAACCCAAGATTTTGAAAACTCTCCAACAGGATAAACATTCTCCCCACAAAGTTATTTCCCGGTAGAACAAAGATTCTTGTTCTCACTTATCCAAGTTGAAGCCTCCCAGGTTTTAATTCCCCAGTAGAGATCGTCAGAGTTTTCTTTATTCCCCAGGAAAGTCCTGAAGGATTCTCAATTCCCCGCAGAAGTTGTCAAAGCTTTTGTTAATCCCCACAAGTCACCAAGGATTTTCAATCCCCGGCAGTGGTCCCAGGATTTCTCAGTCTCAACAAATCAAAGGTTTTGAATCTTCAGCAGCAGTCAAGGGTTTATTTTTCCCAGCAGCAGTCAAAGATTTCATTATCTCCAGCTATCAAGGACTTGTTTTCCTCAGCAAGACGGCTACTCAGCTTACATGTGCATCCATTTACATTCATATTTCATAAACATTGATAGAACACATTTTATTGCATCATACATGTCATGCAACATAACTTTGTGTGTTTTAGCTAACATTTTACCTTTTTCAGGATAAGATTAAAAGCTACCTCTAACAAATGTTCAAAGATCTCAGATACAGTACAGATACGCTCCAAGACATGGAATTCATTCTGCTACTCATTTAGGTCTCATGTTTCAGATACAGTATGGATACACCCCAGACACGGCGGTCATTCTACTACTCATTCAGACTTCAGCAATCAGATACAGACCAGATACGCTCCAAGACATAGAAGCCATTCTATTTCTCATTCAGATTCAACTATCAACTTCAGGTTCAGATACATTCCAGACACGGTAGCCATTATGTCACTCATTCAAACCTATTCCCCATCCCAGAGATACTCTAGACACAGATGTCTTTCTGTCACATATCCAACTCAGATACGTTCCAGATACGGATACCATTCTGATAATCATTCTCCTGATTTTCAACAAACAAATCTTGGATGGCATCTTTTAAGCCCATTTCCAGCAAGACTCTACCATCTCCAAATGGCATCTTTAAGCCCATTCCCTCAGTTACATTTTGATGAGTGCAAATTTACGGGCACTCTAGTGTCCAATCATCTTTTACCTTCGAGTAACGAAAGGCCAAACTCGCCAATCTAACTCTTCAGGTTCAAGAAGATTGAACAGGGGAAATTGTTGTACCCCAAAATTTTCCCTCTCATTTTATCAACATTTCTCATCACAAGGCTCTTTGAACTCAAGATTCAGCTAGAGTTTCCTCTGTTCAAGACATCTCCTTGCACTGTTGACCTAATTCAGGGTTTGAGCTTGCACAGGGATTTTTGGATTTCTAATGCTCAAAATGGCTTTCATACTTCATGTTGGACTTACAAGATTTCCTCTACCAAGTTTCAAGCCTTGAATCAAATTTTTTCCCAGTCAATTGGACAGTTGACCTAGAAATCAGCTGTATTGGGAAAAAGTCAATTGTGGCCAATTTACAGTCAAACCTCATAAATTTTGACCCACATCAACATTATAGACTCATATGAACCATTTGATCAAGTTTGGACCACAACTCCACGAGAAATTTGATCAGATCACCAAAAGGGCAAAATGGTCATTTTTAGGGTTTTAACTGCACAAGGGCAATTTCTGATTTTTGACCTAGCCAATGGAAAATTGGGTTCAATCATGGATTCAAGGACTCAATGGCATCATCTTGACCTATTCACAAGGTTCAAAAGACCTCAATTGCATTGGATTGACAGATGAATTTTTCAGTCAACTGATCAAAATTTGATTGTACACTAAAAAGTCAAACTTTGACTTTTTGGTCAAAATCAAGTGCCAAGGGTCATTTTTCATCAAGATGTGTCAAAACATGAAACTTGTTCATCAATAAATCCATTTTTGCAAATTAGGGTTTAAAGTTGAAAATTTTCATAACATAATTTTTCTAAGTTATGAAACTTTCTTAATTTTTCCTAACTTTGCCCAACATTTTCACCATGATGCAATTGGATCCAAACAAAACTTCCAACATGAAAGTTGTATTCCTCCACAAAGTATACAATTTTGATTCATAAAGTTTTCCCAAAAGAAGCTTGGATCTTAAGTTATGATTTTTGGAACAAGGGTCCCTAAAACTTTTAACTTAGTGAAATTTTGCCCTAGTTTAGGCAGGATTTTGACCTATCTTCATGGCCATTTTTCACATAGTTCCACTTGTAATATCAAATTTCATTTCAAAGATGGATTGTATATCATGTTACAAGCTTTCCAAAATGTCCAAGAACTCTCCAAACACATTTGTGGTTAAGGAGAATCGAAGGCTTGAAGTTGGCAAAAACTCACTTTTCATCCATGGCATATTCATTGTGATACAAATTGCAAATTCAAACCAGCTTGCTTTGCACTAGATTACAGGCCTCAAAACCATTCCACATTCAATAATTAAGTGCAAAACCATTGGTCTAAGGTATTGTTTTGGTCATTAGGGCATTGCACACAAGATTAACCCTTAAATAGAAAAAGCAACATTACCATTTTTGCTTAAATCTTGCTTTATGTCAAAACTGATTTCTTGAGCATTGGTCCATATCTTATGCAGAAAATCAAATCCATAAATTGGAGGGGCCAAGGGCAAAATATGCAAGCATATGGATAGCCTGTACAGGCCTGTTGGACATCACTTCTCATGTTTGCTTAAAATACAAGAAAGATATCCAAAACACTAAAAAACTTGAACATCTGTGAAAACTAACTTGTGCAAGCATTTGAGACAACTTTCTCACATCCCCTTGAACCAGAAACACGAATCTTTGAGCCCTTAAACATCCCATAGCTCAAAATCACCTTCCATTGGCAAAACAGGGCAGCATCTGCAACTTGACTTCCATAGCACAATTTGCTCGTGCGTTTTTCCCCAAACTTGTTCAAACACCTTCCATTCAATCCATCCAAGCTATCCCAAACCTTAAACACCAACTGTAACTCCATTTACAGGGTTTGCCATTTTCATTTTGAGCTTGTGCAGGTTGAGTTCTGTAGGCTTGTTCAAGTACATTCAAGGCAAGCTAGACATTGGAGAAGGTCAAGTGAAGTTCAAGCAAGCTCCCAGACATCTCAAGCCTTGTTGAAAAGCTCCACATTGCCCTACACGAAGTCAGCTGAAACAGGTTTTTATCAACTTCCTATCTCTCTATTTAGGAACATTTAGACTTAGGTTTGTGAATAAGAAATGTAGTATTCATAGCCATTAAGCCGTACATATGCTCAGTTTTCATTTTTATTAAGCATGTCAAGAGAATTTGGTCCATGAACATCCTGAAAAAATTAGGTTAGATTTTAGGGCCAGAGAAATTCTCTCTGGTCTTTGAGAGTTAAGACAAGTTTTTTATATGGTTGGATTTGTCTTGAAAAGCTCTACAACTTTGATGTTATGTGTTTTTGCAATAGAGCTCGTATTAAGGATCTAGCATTTGTATCAGGCGCGCGCGTTTTTGAAGTATAGAGGTTGAAGATGAAGTGTGGTGGGCTGGGCTTGGTCCTGACTCACTATTGACACCCCCCTTTTGCTTTTTGCACCCCTCTGGCCCAATTTCTTTACATTTTTGTATTTTTATATTTATTTTCACTTTCTGATTTTTTTTTATATTTTCCAAACATAAAAATATCCAAAAATATTTTCATAAAATTTTCACATTTATTTTTATTTTTTTTATTATTTTTTAGACATAAAAATAATTATTAGGGAATATATACTTTTATTTTATTTAATAAAAACTTATAAATATTATAGAAATATTATATATTTTATTTTTATTATTCATACCTATAAAAATAATATCTTTCTCATATACTATCATTTTTCCTATATACTTGTATATATTTTATTTTATTTATTATACATATTTAATATAATTAATATATATATATATACTTTTATTTTATTAGATACTTTAGAATAAAAACATAAAAATATTACACTTTTATTTTTATTATTATTTATACTTAAAAAATACTTTTTCTAAATATATTTTATTTTTTGTATATATACTATTTTATTTTATTGTATATAAATAATATAGCCAATATATTTATTTTCTTAAAGAAAATTAGGGTTTTACCCTTAACCAAATAAAACTAATCTTTTTATTTATTTCTTTCTTTTTACATTAAATATTTTTACATACATAAAAATAAACACAAAAAAAAACCTTTTTGCATATTCATATCATTTTATATATTTATTTAATTTGTTTATTTAAATATTATTCATTTATTGTTCATGCCATTTGATTCAATTTGGATGTAATAGTAAAACTAGGATTTTAATTTCTTGCCAAATATTCCTCATTCAAAATTGTATCCCCCTCCCCATAATCATGTTGTAATAGTGGTAGATTTATTTTACGCATATACGCTTTCAATTATGCCATGATTAGAGATTAGGGTTTGTATGCAAAAATCCAAAATCAACAAGTAGCTTGACTAATACAAAGACAAAAATACATGAAGATCAATACACAATGCACACTTGCACCCTTAGGATTACATCCACTTGTTGCCTTAAAAATGGGTCATGTTATGCATGTTGGGTACTTTGGCAAAACAAAAACAAAGCAAAAGATCATAGTCCCTCGATGACGCTATCTTAGTTGCCTACACAAAATGATCAAGTCCCTCGGAAAATTTGCCAAAAATACTTGACACAATTGCTATCATGGTCTATACGATGACCCGCGCCTGTCCCGTTTAACATCCTAATACAAGGTTGCTCACCAAATGCAATGGTGAAACAACACTGTCAAAAGGGTTAAAAACATATAGGAAAGATCTTTGAGTAAAATAGGGTAGACAACTCTTAGTTACTTGATCAAAACTTGCAAAACATCCTTGCTATTTTCAAAACACATTTCACAACACAATTTCAAAATATTTCCCAAATCAAACTTTCAAACATTGAAATCTTTTCAAAAAGACAATACATCTTTGTATACATTCAAACAAGAATCATTACAAAGGTTTCCACAATGATGGCCTCTTTTCAAAACATCTTTCAAAACCACACACAAAGCACCATTTCAAACAATTGAAAAGCAAAAGCAAGTGATCTAAACAAGTAACTAAGAGCCCATGGATAACCATGGATGAAAAGGGTACTTGCACCTTCCCTTTTCATAATATACTCCCCGAACCCAAGAAAACATCTCAAAGGTCTTTCCTGTGCTTTTTGACCTTTCCTTAGGATAAAATAAAAAGTCGGTGGCGACTCTTGCTAAACCGAAACATTTGCAAACACAAACGCAAAACCTCAAGTCAGTTCTCCCACCGTATCACAGGGTGCATCCTCGAGTGCAGAGAAACAACCTTTCATCGGGAAGAAAGAGTCTGATGTTGCGTATGGTCAAAAAGGTCATAACCAGGGCAACCACGATCAACACGTAGGAGCAATCCTGATCTCTAATCCTACACCTGCTCAACAAAAACAAGGGCATCAGCGTAAAGAGGTCGCGCCTAAAAGACAGTTCACTAAGATCAACATGTCACTGGCTCAAGCGCTACAAAACATGTTGAAGGCAAAGCTGGTTACGTTAAAGGCTCCTCTATAGAACCCCAACATTTCTGCTCCTACCTATCATCCCAATGAAAGATGTGCATACCACTCTCACAGTCCGGGACACGACACGAACAATTGTTGGGCTCTGAAGAACAAGATCCAAGACATGATTGATGCCAAGGAGATCGAGTTTGACCCTCTGGAGACTCCAAACGTGATCATTCTCCTATGACGAATCATTGAAAGCTTTTGTTCATTTGAATTTTCAAGTTGTAATCTCTTTTGTTGTTCAAACACTTATCTATTAATGTTAAACTCTGTTTCATTAATGCATTGCATATGTTTGTCTTGAATTGATCCATTCGTTTTCATTACATTTAAACTATGCTTTTTACTCTCTTTATGACATTCAACTCTTATTGTTACAAGCCTTTAGAGGGAGGATGACGAAAATAATACCACAATCTCTATAGTATGCTTTTGAATAGACCCCGCTGACGATGTACAGGCGTTGTTTCAAATCCTAAATAATGGAGTTATAAGGAATATAATCCTTAGTCAACCCCTTCAAGCCAAAGAAGTAGTAGTTTTCTTTTTTACACAAATTGAAACCTATAATCAAAACCTGGGGCAGGGTAGTCTCTCAGTTAATTCAAACGCACGCTTAGCCGCAAACTCTCATCTCGTAGTACAACGAATGACATCAAAAACATTCCTCTGGAATCAAAAGATAGTGATGGTTCCCTATCATATAGGCAGTCATTATCTCTCAAAAAGAAAAGCCCACTTAGTCAAAACCTACAAAGGAGAATTAAGAAAATCGGGGCGTCCCGCTGATTGTAATCTCAAAACAAGAACAGTCAGGCAAAATCAGGGATAACAAATAAAAAAAGAAGTCACTACAAATCCTCAACAACATGAAAAATGTTGCAAGAAATGACTGCCTTCCGACAAACTTAACTTGTCTGAACCATCATCAAAACGTCATTCTAGACAAAATTGGAGTTCAAACGCACAATTAACTGAGTTTAGGGCTGAAGAACATCACGAAGAATGGGCGGGTACAAATACACTTTGAGCCTTTGTCCTTTGTTTCTTAAACCGTGAACCAAGCCACGTTACAACCCTTCAAAAGTCCTAATTGAAGAATGGGTTAGTTCGAAAGCGTACTATTACAAAAGGTATCCTGACTCCTGGAAGGCTTTACTCAAAATTATGCGTTGAACTCATATTCTTACAAAACTCTTTACTTGCTAAAATGCATTTTTAGAACTTCAAGACAAGCATAAACTTTGCATTATTTGAATATCACTGTTTGCATATGGCTATTTGTTTGACAGCGGAGAAATTCACACAACGAATTTCCGATGAACGAAAGATCTCTCGGTGAACAAAATCACTTCAAATGGGATGACACTTCCAACGACAAATCTCCTATCAACAAGGGGGCATGACATGTCACTATCCAGCATGCCCGGGGCAGTCCAGTCAGGATTCCAAGAAATCTCTCAAGAAATGCTAAATAACCAGGGGCAGGTCTCCATCTCTATCACTTGGGGCATTGAACACAAATCCCAACAAAGGGTTACATACAGTCATTTAGTTCTTGGCAATGCCATAAACACTTGCTACTAGGGGCAGTGACAAATCTCCCCAAAATCCTTCTCACAGGATGACTCCCAGCCAGAGTTTTCTGAAAACTTCTCACCATCTAAGTCAACCTCAAGAATCCTCGAGGATTTTCCCCAGTGAAGAAGACACCTCTCCAACAGACTGACGATAGGGTTTATTTCCCCAAAAAACGACAGGATTCCCCAGCTTGAGTTTTCCTCTTCGACTACTACAAATCAAAGGACCATAACTCCTCTTCCCCAGTAGACTACTCTATAATCCCCGGGAAGTTACTATGAAGCCTGGACCCAACTAAACATCAGTTCAACTTCGACTCCCCAGTAGAGCAGCGGACAACCAAGACTCCTGAACTATTTTCCCCCAAGCAGAAATCAACACTCTCCACAGAGTTTTCTTCTCAAGCAAAATCAACATTCCCCAACAGAGTTTTCCTCAAATAACAAAACAGGGATCCCCAACAAAAACATTCTAAAACAAGGTCTGGAGAAGTGCATACTCTTCATCTCCAACAGTGGTCTGGGATTTAACTTCCCAAAGTTATCTGACACTTGTCAATGATTTATTTTCCAAGACAAAAACACATTCCAACAACATTTCGCATTTACATACATGATAAGTGCATACGACACAATCTCATTTATTTTGAGAGCATCATTGCACCATGCATTTTATACATCATGACATTGCATACAGTTAACATTTTACCTTTTTTCAGGAAAAGGTTAATCAACAGATGGATATTGTTAACAATATTCAAAAGGTCAGAAATTAATACATGTAACAAGCCAGGGCAATTATCTACATGACCAGCTGAAGCAATCCTACATCGGCTCCTTCTCATACACTCTTCTAGAGACAATTCAGATGCGATCCAGATATAGCTGACATTCTGATACTTATTCCAGATTCCTTCTAGAGATAGTTCAGATGTGATCCAGATATGGTTGACATTCTGATACTTATTCCAGATTCCTTCTAGAGACAGTTTAGATGCGATCCAGATATGGTTGACATTCTGATACTTATTCCAGATTCCTTCTAGAAACAGTTCAGATGCGATCCAGATATGGCTGACATTCTGATACTTATTCCAGATTCCTTCTAGAGACAGTTCATATGCGATCCAGATATGGCTGATATTCTGATACTTATTCCTGATTCCTTATAGAGACAGTTCAGATGCGATCCAGTTATGGATAACATTCTGATACTTATTCCAGATTCCTTCTAGAGATAGTTCAGATGCGATCTGGATATGGCTGACATTCTGACACTTATTCCAGATTCCTTCTAGAGACAGTTTAAATGCGATCCAGATATGTCTGACATTCTGATACTTATTCCAGATTCCTTCTAGAGACAGTTCAGATGCGATCCAGATATGGCTGACATTCTGATACTTATTCCAGATTCCTTCTAGAGACAGTTCAGATGTTGCACGACTACGTTGAGATTTTTTCCTGGTCATATAAAGACATGCCTGGGTTAGACACTGACATCGTGGTACACCATCTGCCAACTAAAGAGGATTATCCTCCGGTTAAACAGAAGGTCCACCGTATGCACCCTGAAATGTCAGAGAAGATCAAGGCAGAGGTCATGAAGCAGTTCGACACGGGGTTCTTAGCTGTCACCTCCTATCCGTAGTGGGTTGCTAATGTCGTTCTGATACCTAAGAAGGACGGCAAGGTACGGATGTGTGTGGATTACAGAGATCTGAACAGGGCAAGCCCCAAGGATGACTTCCCGCTTCCCCACATTGATGTTCTGGTTGACAACACCGCGCAGCACAAAATCTTCTCCTTCATGGATGGTTTCTCTGGCTAAAATCAGATCAAGATGGCTCCTGAAGACATGGAAAAGACGACCTTCATCATACAGTGGGGCACCTTCTATTACAAGGTGATGCCAACCTATCAGCGAGCCATGGTCGCTTTGTTCCACGATATGATTCACCATGAGATCGAGGTTTATGTTGATGACATGATAGCCAGGTCTCAAACTGAAGAGGAACATCTCGATCATCTACAAAAGTTGTTCGACAGGTTAAAGATATAGAAGTTGAGGTTGAATCCGAACAAGTGCACCTTCGGGGTAAGGTCTGGTAAGCTTCTGGGTTTCGTCGTCAGTAACAAAGGTATTCAGGTAGACCCCGCAAAGGTAAAGGCCATACAAGAGATGTCGGCTCCCCGTACTGAGAAGGAAGTTAGATGTTTCTTGGGACGCTTGAATTATATCGCCAGGTTAATTTCACATCTAATTGCTACTTGTGAGCCCATCTTCAAGCTTTTGAAGAAAGATCAAGTGGTAAAGTGGAATGACGAATGCCAGACTGCCTTCAAAAGGATCAAGGAATACCTTCAAGAACCGCCAATTTTGATGCCTCTGGTTGAAGGAAGACCTTTGATATTGTACTTAACAGTGCAAGACAATTCAATGGGGTGTGTGTTGGGGCAGCATGACGAGTCTGGTCGAAAAGAGCACGCAATATACTACCTTAGCAAAAAGTTTACCGACTATGAGAGAAGATACTCATTGCTCGAGAAAACTTGTTACGCTTTGGCATGGGATGCTCACCGACTGAGACAGTATATGTTGACCCACACTACTCTGTTGATATCTAAGATGGATCCAATCAAATACATCTTCGAGAAGCCCGCACTCTCCAAAAGAATAGCGAGATGGCAGATGATCTTAACCGAATACGATATACAATATACAAACCAGAAAGCAATCAAGGGGAGTGTATTGGCTGATCATTTGGCTCATCAGGCCGTGGATGACTACCAGTCCATGAATTTTGAGTTCCCAGACGAGAACATTATGCTGGTGACTGACTACGAAGAACCGAGACCAGATGAAGGACCTGAAGAAGGATCCTGATGGACTATGGTCTTTGATGGAGCTTCGAACGCGCTTGGTAATGGCATCGGTGCTGTAATCATATCCCCGGAGGTCTGTCACACTCCTTTCACTTCTCGATTATGTTTCAACTGCACTAACAACATGGCAGAGTATGAAGCCTGCATCATGGGTCTCAAAGCCGCTATTGACCTCAGAATCAAGTTCCTAAATGTCTTCGGGGATTCAGCCTTGGTGATAAGTCAGATCAAAGGCGAATGGGATATGAAGCATCTAAATCTCATCCCATACAAAGAGCACGTATTGATATTGCTCCCACACTTTAAGGAGGTAACTTTTGAACATTTCCCACGAGAGGAGAATCAGTTAGCGGACGCGCTAGCTACCATGTCTTTTATGTTAAAAGTTAGGTGGGACAACGAAGCTCCCCGAATCACCATTGAATGGTTGGACGAACCAGCGCACTACTATGATATTGATACTAAAGAGGTGGCAGACAAACTATGGTTTCATGAAGTAAAGAAGTATCTCGAGAATCAAGAGTATCCCGAAGGGGCATCTGTCAATGATAAGAAGTTTCTGAGAAGGTTCGCTGCGAAATTCTTCCTCAGTAATGGAATCCTCTACAAGCGCAACCATGACTCTACCTTACTACGGTGTGTAGACAAGAGCAAAGAAGAGAGAATCATGACAGATCTACATGAAGGTACCTTCGGAACCCATTCTAGTGGACATACCATGGCCAAGAAGATCCTACGGGTAGGATACTATTGGTCCACTATGGAAGCAGATTGTTATCAGCACTCCCGAATTTGTCATAAGTACCAAATTTATGCTGATAAGGTGCGTGTGCCTCCGGCTCCTTTGAATTTATTGACAGCTCCTTGGCCCTTTGCAATGTGGGGCATTGACATGATCGGAGAAATCAGGCCAACTGCCTCCAATGGGCATCGCTTCATCCTGGTGGCCATCGATTACTTCACGAAATGGGTTGAGACGACCTCTTTTGCTACTGTTACCAAGAGTGTTGTGGCGCGGTTTATCAAGCATAACCTGATCTATCGGTATGGTGTGCCAGAGAGAATTATCACCAATAATGGAACGAATCTCAATAACACGATGATCACCAAACTCTATAAGCAGTTCAAGATACAGCATCATAACTCTTCTCCCTACCGGCCAAAGATGAATGGCGTTGTTGAAGCAGCTAACAAGAACATCAAGAAAATTGTACAAAAGATAATGGTGGCATACAAAGACTGGTATGAGATGTTACCATTTTCTCTGCATGGGTACCGTACCTCAGCACGGACGTCAACAGGGGCAACCCCTACTCTCTGGTATATGGCATGGAGGCAGTCCTACCCATTAAGGTCCAGCTCCCTTCTCTGAGAATCATGAAGGATGAAGGTCTGAATGAAGATGATTGGATCCAGACTCGACTTGATCAACTGAATCTGATTGATGAGAAGAGACTTACTGCTGTCTGTCATGGTCAAACGTATCAAAAACAGATGATCAAGGCTTTCAACAAGAAGGTCAGATGCCAAGAGTATCAAGTCTGGGAACTAGTGATCAAGCACATCATACTACTGCAAGATGACCCCAGGGGCAAATGGACTCCCACATACGAAGGTCCATTTATGATTAAAAACATTTTCTCGTGTGGAGCCATGATTTTGACCACCATGGACGGTGACGACCTTCCTCACCCTGTCAATGCGGACATAATGAAAAGATACTACGCGTGATAAAAGATATTATGCATGATAAAAGACCTGCTAGGCAAAAATAAGGGCTTCCCGGCGAACCAAAAGGGTTCGGTCAAAAATAAGGGATGAAAATGAAAAATCTGTACACCCGACAAGTCGAAAACCTGAAAAGGCGACTTGGGTAAAAAAAGGGTATCCCGGTGGACTGAAAACCCGAAAGGGCGGTCCAGGAAAAAGTTAGGGATGAAAAGCATATCACTATGTCCCATTGGATCACCCTGCGATCTGACCTCAATATTAATTGTCAAGCTCAAACAGCATCGATCAACCTAATCAGCTTCGGACAAGCAGCAAAGTAATGAGACGCTCAAAGACATAGCGGTGATAGCAGAATTGGAACCCAATGGGATTGTTGTACACATCTGTTTTCTTTTTACACAATATTGTATAACTTCTATTTTTACAGCGGCGTTCTCTCACTAGAACGTCAGCCTCCTTGTACAAAAACGCCTATTACAGGCCAACTTTAAAAAATCAATACAAAATCATTTTCATAAGAAACTTTGAGTTTTTCTTTTTTCTGTTTTGTTTTGCAAGTACGTCCATTGATTTATTATTGACATATGCATTTAAATATGATCGCTGCTCATAAATATTTACATAAAGAAATAAAAGACAATTACTCGTAATTCCAGAAACAGGGGCAAAAATAAGAAATGTCAAACCCGACAGTTACTCTATCCAGAAGGTACCAGGGCAGAAATGGCTTTGGAGCACAGTCATCAATACATGCGACCTTGTAACATCTGTATTCCCCACAGAGTAAAGGTAATCAAAGCATTGATATCAGTTCTCTCAAAACGGGAAGTAATCTCCCTAGCCAGGGTCGTCCAGAAACCTGACATCTATATCCCCCGGCTGAATTGCATGATCGCGAGCGGATCATCATAAATTATTATCTCCCCAAGCAGAGTTTGTTTCTCTAGATACAAAAGCTCAACCCCAACAGAGCTTAACAAGAATCATTCCCCCGCAGAGCCATTCTCGAATAAAGTCTCTCCCTTGTAGAATATTCACAAACAACAAAGAGCAAATCTCAGGCACAATCATTTCAGTTCACCATCTCCAACGAAAGTAGAAGAACCACAGTTCTCTACAACAGTCAGAAATGCTATATTCTCCAGCAACAGTCAGGGATTTATTTTCCTAGACTTGGATATGTCACAAATAACATCTCATGTTCATACATCATGACATACGCACACATATCACATACAACATAATCTCATTTATTTTGAGAACATCATCTCACAACACATTTCATGCATCGCATATGATTAACCATGTTGTCTTTTCAGGAAAGACAGTTATCACCAACAATTCCAGCAATTATACATATCATATATGCAGACAGATAATGAAAAAATCAGTTCCCGAAACTAAGCAGATCAACTAATCTACATGATCAAGCGAAGTAACCCTACTACCCAGGTTCCTTCTCACGGCCCTACTACCCAGGCTTTCATCTCGAAGTAACCCTAAGACCCAGATTCCTTCTCATGGCCCTACTACCCATGCTTTCATCTCGAAGTAACCCTATGACCCAGGTTCCTTCTCATGGCCCTACTACCCAAGCTTTCATCTCGAAGTAACCCTACTACCCAGGTTCCTTCTCATGGCCCTACTACCCAGGCTTTCATCTCGAAGTAACCCTACTACCCAGATTCCTTCTCATAGCCCTACTATCCAGGCTTTCATCTTGAAGTAACCCTACTACCCATGTTCCTTCTCATAACCCTACTATCTAGGCTTTCATTTCGAAGTAACCCTACTACCTAGGTTCCTTCTCATAGCCCTACTATTCAGGCTTTCATTTCGAAGTAACCCTACGACCCAGGTTCCTTCTCATATCCCTACTATCCAGGCTTTCATTTCAAAGTAACCATATGACCCAAGTTCCTTCTCATAGCCCTACTATCCAGGATTTCATTTCGAAGTAACCCTACTACCCAGGTTACTTCTCATAGCCCTATTATCCAGGCTTTCATTTCGAAGTAACCATACGACCCAGGTTCCTTATCATAGCCCTAATATCCAGGCTTTCATTTCGAAGTAAACCTACAACCCAGGTTCCTTCTCATAGCCATACTATCCAGGCTTTCATCTCGAAGTAACCCTACTACCCAGGTTCCTTCTCATAGCCCTACTATCCAGGCTTTCATCTCGAAGTAACCCTACTATCCAGGTTCCTTCTCATGGCCCTATTATCCAGGATCTTATCTCGAAATAACCCTACTATCCAGGTTCTTTCTCCCTTATCTCCAGACAACAGTTTACAACACTGTAAGGCCCAGACCCGACCAGATACGGTCGATTTCACATTTCCCCAGTAAGCCTATGTACAGCTTGGACCCTAACTAGATATGCATTCTACTTTCACCTCCTCAATCAAGAGTTAATTCCCCAACAAAGTAATGGACAACCGGAGCTCCTAGACTCTACTTCCCAGGACATAAAATCAAAATTCCCCGGCGAAGTCCTTCTCAACTGCAGGTATAGGAATTCTCGCCAAGGAATCTCTTATGCAACCTATCTTTTCGGGATGGCATCTGCGAGCTCATTCCCGATATCACCAATCAGTATTACTTCATGCGAGCGCAAATTTCTGGGCACTCTAATGTTCAATCATCTTCCACCTTCAGATCACGAAAGACAGACCGACCAATCTATATCCTCAGGCTTAAGAAGATTGAACAGGGGCAGCTGTTGTACCCCAAAATTTTCCCTCTCATTTCTCAAAGGATCATCCTGGACTCTCAGGCTTGCTTCTATCAAGTTTCAAGTTTTGAATTACAACTTTTCAAGAAAATCATCCACAAGGGCAAAATGGTCAAAAGCACACTGAGAAGTCAAACTTTGACTTTTAGATCAAATCAAGTTTCAACAATTATATTTCATCAAGACATGAAATTGGTTCATCAAAAAATCAGAAGTCAGAAATTACTTTGAAAAAATCAAATTTCTAAACATTTAGAAAATTTTCTAAGTGTTAAGAGAATATGATACTTCAGAACTTCTGGGCCAGCCTTCATGCGAGTGGAATCAGAATTTGCAAACACGGTTCAGAACATGATGCTTCAATCAGAACATATGGAAGCAATGTCTTTCGTTCAGAACATGACCCTTCAGCATATGGAGGTTACGTTTCTGATCTTCTGCGATCAGAATATCACCAAATCCTAAAACCTCGTTTAAACAGCCTGCTGCCCTGCTATATCACAGTCCTGCAATCAGCTGCTGATCCAGTCCACGCCTGCACTTTCTCAAACCCCATATTTGCATCAAATTAGCATACAAAAACTGTGATTAAAAAGCAATGGAACAGTATGCCAAAAAGGTCAAAAATACCATTTGTTTTTCCCCCCAAAACCACAGTAAATCCATCTATAAATAAGTGGCTCCATCACACGTTCAAGATGTTGGCTTTTGGAGAGAAAAAATTGTCAAAAGAGAGAAAAGAAAACTATGAAACCTTCTGTGATCGGTGGGAATGAGAACTGACTGTTTTGGGATGTTGGTTCGCGTTTGCGTTTGTTTTCGCAAAATGTCGCAGTAAGCAAGAGTCGCCACCGTCTTTTATTTTATCCAACAAGGAAAAGACAAAAGCACAGAAAAATTCCTTTTCGAGATGTTTCTCGGGTTCAGGAGGTAGATTATAGAAAGGGAAGGTATTAGCACCCTTTCTATCTGTGGTTATCCACGGGCTCTTAGGTACTTGCTCACTATGTTTTCAAAAGTTTACTTTTCTTTGTGTTTGTGGGTTTTGAAAAGAGTTTTGTTTTTGAAGAGAGTGTAAGTGCGAAAAGTTTTGTTTTGTTTTTAAAAGGAGCAAGTACTTAAGAACCTCTACCTACTCAAAAAGGAATTAAATTATGCAAATGTCCTTTAGACAGTGCTATCCCACTATTGAGGAGTAGGTAGCACCGTCGTTGGAGTTTTCGGGTCAAATCGATTTAAGGGACGTGTGGTCACTAAAGCAATGTTAGGATGCTTTAGCGGTAACCCTAATGTCTTAGATCATTTTTATCGAGGCAACCATTTCGAGGCAACTTTTGATCTTTGGACAGGAGGGCGACCTCTAAGACTTCCTATACTCAATGACCACGTTCGAGACAACCAAGTGAGGCATACCCTAAGAGTGGCATGTGCAAGTGTGTCAATTTTCAGTTATATTATTTTTGTACATGTCATGGTGAGCTACTGTTGATTTGAAGTTAAGATAGATCTTGTCATGCAATCCTAGTTAGCATACATCTAAACAGTTAATATATGTACAGGAATTTAAAGTGCGGGAATTGTAAATCCTACGCTATTACAAGGCTTCGGGGAGGGGGATTATTTACATGTCCAAAAATTGGGGAAATAAAAGCAGTAAAGTAAAAGTCTTAGTTAAGCTATTACAAACCAATAAGCAGTCACAATAAAATAAACACGCGTGAATCTGAAAATAAACTCTAAAAATCCTAAGAATAAAATTTTTTTGTTGTTTTATTTTATTTTGGGAAAATGATCTAAATCTATTTAATTTTAGTTTTTTTGAGAAAATGTTAAGATAATTAAGAGATTAATTAACAAAGTTAATTTTAATAGAAAAAACTATCCTAATGTTTTTTGTGGTTTTTTGATTTTAATGTTAATAAAAAAGATAAAAAGATGTCAATGAAAACAAAAATAAAATACAAGGGGGGATCCTTCGATCCAGGAAAAAAAGGAGTTTCGATCCAGGGAGGGAAATGGTCCTTTCGATTGGGCCAGACAGTAAGGCGTGAGTAGCCTTCGATCCAGGCAAGAGGATTGTCTTTTGATCATGGAAGTCATGGCTTTCGATCCAGGAATGAGATGCCTCCTTCGATCCAGCATACTAATGGGTTCGATCCAGAGAGGGTGTCTCCTTCGATCTGGGATGTTATACCTGCAAAAGTATGTTAGCGTAATAAAATGCAGGGCCTGGGTATTGAACCCCAGGCCCTTCGATCCTGCGCTTGCTGGGTCTCTTCAGACTATGTCTGCAGCAAATATTAGCAAATGATGGACATGGCCTGGGTGCCAAACCCAGGCCTCTTGATCCTGTCTAGGATAGAAAATCGAAGGTAACAACCAGTATGGATGTATTATGCAAATATGAGGTTGGATAGTTTACCCTTTCTTACCAGCAGATTGGACTTTTAATTTGGGTGTTTCCTGGATGTAGGCACCTTTGATCTGGGCACTTCCTGGATGTAGGCACTTTTGATCTGAGGGCTTCTGGGCGTGGGCACCTTTGATCTGAAGGACTGCTTTGGCTTGGAAAATTCTGACAACCTTTGAAGGATTGTATGGGCAGCGCCTCTCCAATGTTTTTTGTTCTCCTGTTGTGTATTTTTTCACGTGTTTCGTTGTATAATTTTCGTGTCCTGGATATGTATGTTGGCCTCTGTATTTATAGGGGTGTGAGGGTGCAGTAATGGCAAGAGACATCCATTAAACAGGCCATTAAATGCCATGAGACAAGAAACGAACACATTAAAAGTTTTCCTTTTTTGAAATATTCATGTCTCTTGAATGAACTTGGACACTTTTGATTTGAGTGCCCTCTTGATGACCTCCTTTGAATGGCCCTTGTCCAAAGATCAATCGAAGGGTACTAATTAAAATTCCAAATGAAAGGCTTTGCTAACAGGCCAATCGAAAGGTGATGTTTCATGCTAATCGAAGTGCTCCTTCAGAATACCAATCGAAGGGCCTTTCAGAATTCCAATCGAAGTGCTCCTTCAGAATACCAATCGAAGGGTCTTTTAGAATGCCAATCGAAGTGCTCCTTCAGAATGCCAATCGAAATGCTCCTTCAGAATGCCAATCGAAGGGTCTTTCAGAATGCCAATCGAAGTGCTCCTTCAGAATGCCAATCGAAATGCTCCTTCAGAATGCCAATCGAAGGGTCTTTCAGAATGCCAATCAAAAGATACTTAAAGCACCACTCAAAAATTTTCTTTTTCCTTAGGCAAGGGTTTGTGATCAACCATGCAGGGGGAAGACTTTGGAAAACATGAGAGGGAAAATTTTGGGGTGCAACAGTTGCCCCTGTTCAATTTTCTTAAACCTGAGGATATAGATTGGCTTTCTAGCCTTTCGTGATCCGAAGGTGGAAGATAATTGAACACTAGAGTGCCCAGAAATTTGCACTCGCATGGTGTGGTATCAGCATTGTGATGTCGGGAATGGGCTTACAGATGCCATTTGGAGATTTTTGGTAGGATGATGGGCTTATAGATGCCATTTGGAGATTGTTAGTAGCTGTCTTGAGAGAAATAGAATTTTAGGAGCTTCAGTTGTCCGTTACTCTACTGGGGAATTAAATCTGGAGGTGAACTGCATATCTGGACTGAGAAGGAACCTGGGTAAGGTTACTTCATGATGAGTCCATGTAAAACTTGGAAAGGAGGAACCTGTGTAGGGTTGCCTGATGATGAATCCATGTAAAACTGCATCCTGGGAAGAGAGGGAACCGGTGTAGGGTTGCCTAATGATGAGTCCGTGTAAAAATTTATCTTGGGAAGAGAGGGAACCTGTGTAGGGTTTCTTGATGACGAGTCTATGTAAAACTGCATCTTGAAGAGAGGGAACTGGTGTAGGGTTGCCTGAAGAGGAGTCTGTGTAACACTTCATCTTGGGAAGAGGGAACCTGTGTAGGGTTTCCTGATGACGAGTCCGTGTAAAACTTCATCTTGGAAAGAGAGAACCTGTGTAGGGTTTCTTGATGACGAGTCCGTGTAAAACTGCATCTTGAAAAGAGAGGGAACCGGTGTAGGGTTTCCTGGTGATGAGTCAGTGTAAAACTTCATCTTGGGAAGAGGGAACCTGTGTAGGGTTTCCTGATGAGGAGTCCGTGTAAAACTTCATCTTTGGAAAGAGAGAACCTGTGTAGGGTTTCTTGATGACAAGTCCGTGTAAAACTGCATCTTGGAAAGAGAGAACCTGTGTAGGGTTTCTTGATGACGAGTCCGTGTAAAACTGCATCTTGGAAAGAGAGAACCTGTGTAGGGTTTCTTGATGACGAGTCCGTGTAAAATTTCATCTTGGAAAGAGAGAACCTGTGTAGGGTTTCTTGATGACGAGTCTGTGTAAAACTCCATATTGGGAAGAGGGAACCTGTGTAGGGTTGCCTGATGAGGAGTCCGTGTAAGACTTTATCTGGAAAGGAGGAACCTGTGTAGGGTTTCCTGATGACGAGTCCGTGTAAAACTTCATCTGGAATTGAGAAGGAACCGGTGTAGGGTTGCTTCATGATGAGTCCGTGTAAAACTGCATCTGGAATTGAGAAGGAACCGGTGTAGGGTTGCTTCATGATGAGTCCGTGTAAAACTGCATCTGGAATTGAGAAGGAACCGGTGTAGGGTTGCCTGATGATGAGTCCGTGTAAAACTACATCTTGAATTGAGAAGGAACTGGTGTAGGGTTGCCTGATGATGAGTCCGTGTAAAACTACATCTGGAATTGAGAAGGAACCGGTGTAGGGTTGCTTCGGGATAAGTTTGTGTAAAACTTCAGGAGGAACCAGGGTAAGGTTACTTTGTGATAAGTTTGTGTAAAACTTCAGGATGAACCGGGGTAAGGTTACTTTGTGATAAGTTCGTGTAAAATTTCAGGATGAACCGGGGTAAGGTTACTTTGGGATGAGTTCGTGTAAAACTTCGGGAGGAACCTGGGTAAGGTTACTTTGTGATAAGTTCGTGTGAAACTTCTGGATGAACCGGGGTAAGGTTACTTTGTGATAAGTTCGTGTGAAACTTCAGGAGGAACATGGGTAAGGTTACTTTGTGATAAGTTCGTGTAAAACTTCAGGAGGAACCTGGGTGAGGTTACTTTGTGATGAGTTCGTGTAAAACTTCATTCAGAAATATATGAGAAAGGACCCGTGTAGGATTTTTCAAGATAAACCCGTGTGAAGTCTGTTTAGTTTCCGGAGTTAATCTTGAACTTGCTGGAAGTTGTTGATGATAACCATATTTCCTGAAAAGGTACATGATTAATCGTATATGATGCATGACATGCATTGTATGATGATGTTCTCAAAATAAATGAGATTATGTTGTATGCAATATGTATGCGCACGTCATGATGTATGAACATGAAATGCTATTGTGGTATGTCCGAGTTTGGGAAAATAAATCCCTGACTTTTGTTGGAGAATAAAGAGTTTCACTCGCTGGAGATAACGACCGAAGATGATTGGGAGAATAATCCTGTAGGAGAGAATAACTCCGTTGGGGAATGGACTGACGAGGAAATGACTCTGTGGGGAGTATATACTCTGCTAGAAGATCAGCTGATTTGGAGAAATAAAACTCAGCTGGGGATGAATTACTGTTGCTGGTGACAGTGAACCCTGTTGGGGATTGAATTTCTGTCTATGAAGGGAATGAACTTTGTTGGGGATAGAAAGAACTTCACTGGGGATGATCTTTCAGTTGCCACTTGCTGAGAATAAACCAGTTGGACTCTTGTGAGGATAACCTCTGAATTTGGCTGAGGAGACTTATTTGTGCTTCGCAGGGGACAAGCTTCCAGAGTCTACTGGGGAAGAGGAGTTGTGGTCCTTTGATTTGTAGTAGTCGGAGAGGCAAACTCAAGCTGGGGAATCCTGGTGTTGTTGGGGAAATAAACCCTGTTGTCAGTCCGCTAGAGAGGTGACATCTTCGTTGGGGGAAGTCCTCGAGGATTCTTGAGGTTGATTCAGCTGGGGAAAGGGGTCAGAGATTATACTCTTGTTGGGGAATCATCCTATGAGAAGGACTTTGGGAGAGACTTGTCATTGCCCCTAGTAGAAATTGTTTGTGACATTGCCAGAAAATGTTTAATTGTACGTAACCATTCACTGAGATTGATGTTCAATGCCCCAAGTGGCAGAGATGGAGACTTGCCCCTGGTTACTCTGCACTTCTTCAGAGATTTCTTGAAATCTTGACTGGACTGCCCCAGGTGTGCTGGATAGTGACATGTCAAGTCCCCTTGTTGATAGGAGATTTGTCAATGGAAGTGTCATCCTTTTTGAAGTGATTTTGTTCACTGAGAGGGCTTTCGTTCATCGGATATTCGTTGTGTGAATTTCTCCGCTGTCAAACAAATAGCCAAATGCAAACAGTGATATTCAAATAATGCAAAGTTTATGCTTGTCTCGCAGTTTTGAAAAATGCGTTTTTTAGCAGAAAACTTTTTTTAAGACAAATTCAACACAAGATTTAGGGTAAAGCCTTACAGGAGTCAGGATACCTTTTGTAACAGTATACTTTTGAACTAACCCATGCTTCAGTTAGGACTTTTGAAGGGTTGTAACGTGGCTTGGTTCACGGTTCAAGAAACAAAGGATAAAGGCTCAAAGTATATTTGTACCCACCCGCTCTCCGTGATGTTCTTCAATCCTAAACTCAGTTAATTGTGCGTCGAACTCTATTCGAATTTTGAACGACGTTTTGGTGATGGTTCACACAAGTTGGATTTTTGAAGGCAGTCATCATTTTTTTTGCAACATTTTTCATGTTGTCGAGGATTTGTAATGACCTTGTTCTTTTGATTTGTTATCCCTAATTTTTGCCTGACTGTTCCTGTTTTCGAGATTACAGTCAGCGGGATGCCCCGGCTTTCTTAAGCCTCCTTTATAGGTTTTGGCTCAGTGGGCTTTTCTCTTTTGAGAGATTGACTGCCTATGAGATAAGGAACCACCGTTGTCTTTTGATTCCAGAGGAATGCTTTTGATGTCGTTCATTGTATTATGAACTGAGAGTTTTGCGACTTCAATGCGCATCTTTTGAATTAACTGAGAGACTACCCTGCCCCAGGTTTAAATTAAAGGTTTCAATTTGTGTTTAAAACAAAAAACTCCTACTTCTTTGGCTCGAAGGGGTTGACTAGGGATTATCTTCCTTATAACTCCAATGTTTAGGGTTTGAAAAAAAATGTCTGTACATCGTCAGCAAGGTCTGTCCAAAAGCATACTGTATGAGATTATGGCATTGTTTCGTCATCCTCCCTCTAAAGGCTTGTAACTTTTAGCAAGAGTTGAATGTCATAAAAAACAAAGTTTAAATGTAATGAAAATGAGTGGATCAAATCAAGACAAACATATGCAATGCATTAATGAAACAGAGTTTGACATTAATAGATAATTGTTCGAATAACAAAGAGATTACAACTTGAAAATTCAAATGAACAAAAGCTTTCAATGATTTGTCATAGGAGCAGTGATTATGTTTGGGGTCTCCGGAGGGTCAAACTTGATCTCCTTGGCATCAATCATGTCTTGGACCTTGTTCTTCAGAGCCCAACAGTCGTCGGTATCATATCCAGGACTGTCAGAATGGTATGCACACCTTGCATCAGTATTGTACCTTGGGGAGGCTATGTTGGGATTCTTAGGAGGGTCCCTTAACGTCACCAGATTCAATATTAACAGGTGTTGTAAAGCCTGAGACAGCGAAATGTTGAGCTTAGTAAATTGCCTTCTGGGCTTGTTCTGATCAACCTGTTGTTTTTGGTGAGGTTGTTGTTGGACCTGTGAGGTAGTAACAACTTGGAGAGGTTTGTTCTTCATCAAACCAAACCTTTGACTTCTCGGAAGTTGATTAATGACTTGATCCCCAGCCTTGACCATTTGCTTCATACTGTGTATCTGTCTTGATGAAGCTGGTTGATAATAGTTCTCAGCTCTTCTTGTTCCCGAGCTAAGCCTTGGATAAGAGCCATCTGCCCTAGCATCTGGGTTTTCATGGCACTGAATTCAGCTTGTAGTTGCTCCAGTCGTTCGTCCTTATTGTCTTCAGGACTTTTCTTGACCAAATTCCCCATGAGGAGTGTTCTCAACTCTTCCTGCCCCTTGGATAGGTTTAGGAAGATTTCCATGAACTGAGTCTCTTGAGTATGAAGATCCTGGTTGTCTTGTTGGAAAGCCATTGCTGAAATAAACAGCGAGAACATGAGAGACCTGTATTGGGAGACCTGTTATGCAAAGATATGTATGATATATGTATGCAATGTTTTCAAGGATCTCGCGGGGTAAACAAGAAATTGTTAGAATTTGAATTTGGTATCTTGATTGAAGGAACTTCATGTTGCTGAGAGTCCTTCTTCAAGAGTCAAGCTCACCATATCGAGTGGGTCATAGCCCCTGACTCAAGTTATCATGTTTGGATTTCTAGACAACCTTGGCTAGAGGAAAATAAATCCCCTTTGCCCCTTGCTAGACATTTGATTTACCATAACCTGCATCGCAGACCCTTGAGATCCTTGAAATGGTTAAGGAAATGTTAAGGTATGATGTTATGATATGCGTTTAAGCAAAAGTGTGAGGTGCTGTAAGTAAACCCTGGAATAAGTCTAAATTATTGGATAAGGACTGTAAACAAAACCTGCAAGGAACTCATGTTGTCAGATAACAAGAATGTGCAAGTAGTTCAGATTTGAAAGCACACAAGTCACACAAATAGCCTTAAGTTTAGGCTGGCATGGAGTTTCATAGGTAAGTACCCTCTTGAGCGTAGTTGGCTCAAAACCTGTCCTATAAATAGTAAACGGGTTCTAAGGAGCTCAATATCATTGGATTATTTTCTATGTTCATCATTGAACTAGTGACCAAAATATTCCAAGAAAACAATCCTCAATGAGTGTAGTATCGAGTATCTACCAACTTCGGACTGCACCAAAGTCGGTCATCTCACTACCCCTAAAAAGGCCAAGATGGTCAAGTAAGGTTCTAGGTCATTAATGCTTAGTAACATCACTCAGCGGCCCCGTATTTTCTTTGATTGACTCAAAGGCTACCGGTACTCACAAATATGTCGCACTAATATAGCTATTGCTTCAACCATGTCGGTATACCCTGCACAGTTTCCACAATGTATTGCTATCTATGAATGTTTCCCAAATCCGGGTGGAGGATTTATAGAACTTCGATACAAGCCCACAAAATTAAAAGCATACAAAGCAATACAATTGAAAACACAAGTGATTTAATCCTAAGGTACACCTCACTTATAATACTCCCCAGCAGAGTCGCCAGTTCTGTGATCGGTGGGAATGAGAACTGACTGTTTTGGGATGCTGGTTCGCGTTTGCGTTTGTTTTTGCAAAATGTCGCGGTAAGCAAGAGTCGCCACCGTATTTTATTTTATCCAACAAGGAAAGGACAAAAGCACAGAAAAATTCCTTTTCGAGATGTTTCTCGGGTTCGGGGGGTAGATTATAGAAAGGGAAGGTATTAGCACCCTTTCTATCCGTGGTTATCCAGGGCTCTTAGGTACTTGCTCACTATGTTTTCAAAAGTTTGCTTTTCTTTGTGTTTGTGGGTTTTGAAAAGAGTTTTGTTTTTGTAGAGAGTGTAAGTGCGAAAAGTTTTGTTTTGTTTTTAAAAGGAGCAAGTACTTAAGAACCTCTACCTACTCAAAAAGGAATTAAATTGTGCAAATGTCCTTTAGACAGTGCTATCCCACTATTGAGGAGTAGGTAGCACCGTCGTTGGAGTTTTCGGGTCAAATCGATTTAAGGGATGTGTGGTCACTAAAGCAATGTTAGGATGCTTTAGCGGTAACCCTAATGTCTTAGATCATTTTTATCGAGGCAACCATTTCGAGGCAACTTTTGATCTTTGGACAGGAGGGCAACCTCTAAGACTTCCTATACTCAATGACCACGTTCGAAGCAACCAAGTGAGGCATACCCTAAGAGTGGCATGTGCAAGTGTGTCAATTTTCAGTTATATTATCTTTGTACATGTCATGGTGAGCTACTGTTGATTTTAAGTTAAGATAGATCTTGTCATGCAATCCTAGTTAGCATACATCTAAACAGTTAATATATGTACAGGAATTTAAAGTGCGGGAATTGTAAATCCTACGCTATTACAAGACTTCGGGGAGGGGGATTATTTACATGTCCAAAAATTGGGGAAATAAAAGCAGTAAAGTAAAAGTCTTAGTTAAGCTATTACAAACCAATAAGCAGTCACAATAAAATAAACGCGCGTGAATCTGAAAATAAACTCTAAAAATCCTAAGAATAAAATCTTTTTGTTGTTTTATTTTATTTTGGGAAAATGATCTAAATCTATTTAATTTTAGTTTTTTTGAGAAAATGTTAAGATAATTAAGAGATTAATTAACAAAGTTAATTTTAATAGAAAAAAACTAGCCTAATGTTTTTTGTGGTTTTTTGATTTTAATGTTAATAAAAAAGATAAAAAAGATGTCAATGAAAACAAAAATAAAATACAAGGGGGGATCCTTCGATCCAGGGAAAAAAAAGGAGTTTCGACCCAGGGAGGGAAATGGTCCTTTCGATTGGGCCAGACAGTAAGGCGTGAGTAGCCTTCGATCCAGGGAAGAGGATTGTCTTTTGATCATGGAGGTCATGGCTTTCGATCCAGGAATGAGATGCCTCCTTCGATCCAGCATACTAATGGGTTCAATCCAGAGAAGGTGTCTCCTTCGATCTGGGATGTTATACCTGCAAAAGTATGTTAGCGTAAGAAAATGCAGGGCCTGGGTATTGAACCCCAGACCCTTTGATCCTGCGCTTGCTGGGTCTCTTCAGACTATGTCTGCAGCAAATATTAGCAAACGATGGACATGGCCTGGGTGCCAAACCCAGGCCTCTTGATCCTGTCTAGGATAGAAAATCGAAGGTAACAACCAGTATGGATGTATTATGCAAATATGAGGTTGGATAGTTTACCCTTTCTTACCAGCAAATTGGACTTTTAATTTGGGCGTTTCCTGGATGTAGGCACCTTCGATCTGGGCACTTCTTGGATGTAGGCACTTTTGATCTGAGGGCTTCTGGGTGTGGGCACCTTTGATCTGAAGGACTGCTTTGGCTTGGAAAATTCTGACAACCTTTGAAGGATTGTATGGGCAGCGCCTCTCCAATGTTTTTTGTTCTCCTGTTGTGTATTTTTTCGTGTGTTTCGTTGTATAATTTTCGTGTCCTGGATATGTATGCTGGCCTCTGTATTTATAGGGGTGTGAGGGTGCAGTAATGGCAAGAGACAGCCATTAAACAGGCCATTAAATGCCATGAGACAAGAAACGGACACATTAAAAGTTTTCCTTTTTTGAAATATTCATGTCTCTTGAATGAACCTGGACACTTTTGATTTGAGTGCCCTCTTGATGACCTCCTTCGAATGGCCCTTGTCCAAAGATCAATCGAAGGGTACTAATTAAAATTCCAATCGAAAGTCTTTGCTAACAGGCCAATCGAAAGGTGTTGTTTCATGCTAATCGAAGTGCTCCTTCAGAATACCAATCGAAGGGCCTTTCAGAATGCCAATCGAAGTGCTCCTTCAGAATACCAATCGAAGGGTCTTTCAGAATGCCAATCGAAGTGCTCCTTCAGAATGCCAATCAAAATGCTCCTTCAGAATGCCAATCGAAGGGTCTTTCAAAATGCCAATCGAAGTGCTCCTTCAGAATGCCAATCGAAATTCTCCTTCAGAATGCCAATCGAAGGGTCTTTCAGAATGCCAATCGAAAGATACTTAAAGCACCACTCAAAAAATTTCTTTTTCCTTAGGCAAGGGTTTGTGATCAACCATGCAGGGGGAAGACTTTGGAAAACATGAGAGGGAAAATTTTGGGGTGCAACACCTTCATTAAAAATCCAATTCCCAAACAGAAAACTAAACCTTTATTCTTCCCTTTGAATTAAAGAACTTGGCATTTTCTCTTTTGTTACTCTTGCTGACTCCAGAACATCTGAAGGCAGCAGTTCAAGTTCCAAACACACGCTCCAGATTCAAGGTAAGTCTTTCTGACTTTGCATCTTTCATTCAGAACATCATTAAATATGTAAATATCACAGTATTTATGTTGTCCATATCATTGCATAAGTAGAAAAATTATGGATCAGAACTTCTTGATCAGGGCTAGGCTCAGATTAGGGATTTGAACTTCTATAAATTGTTGTGATTTTATCTTTCTGATCTGCTGTTTGTCAAATACTGAAAAAATTGTTGATTTGCTGATTAATATGAAGAAGGAGTTAAAATGTGGCACAGAGCCCCTGTTTTTTCACTCACTATTTTAGCATAGCACAGAACTTCTAAGTTCTCCCTACATGTTAAACACACAGAACTTCTAGGCTTTCTTACTGTTTTAACACACGGAACCTCTGATGCTCACACACTATTTTAGCACAGCACAAAACTTCTGAGTTCTCCCTACACGTTAAACACCCAGAACTTCTAGGCTTTCTTACTGTTATTAACACACAGAACTTCTGATGCTCACGCACTGTTTTAGCATAACACAAAATTTCTGACTTTTGGCTCACTGTCTGAATACCACCCAGAACCTATGTTTCCTTTCCCTCTGACGTTTCTTGCAGGGCCTTAGAGTGTATCAATCCAGAACTTCTGATTACACTGCCGTTCCTTTCTGAGTCACCACGCGCCTGGCTTCAGAACTTCTGATCCTTGTTGTTTTGCTTGCAGCAGCACGTTATTTCTATCTTTCATTTATTTTCCTTTTATCATTTTCAATATTAATCCCTTTTTTTATTAATATAAAAAAGACATAAAAATATTTTCTTTTTATTGATTAATTTATTTATTTTTTCTTAATTCATTAAGACAAAACAACCATTTTCTAAACAAGTCCTTTTTTCTCTCTTGCATTATACATTTCAATATGGTTGTAATAGTTAAATAGGATTTAAACTCTTGCAACCCCCCATTTGTAAATATGTACCCTTATCCCTAAAATATTGTAATAGTGTAGGACTCTTATATTTCCGCAATTTAACACTTTTCCAAATATAAAATGCTAGTAATTAGGATGTGCATGGCAAGACATGAAATCAACAAATAGATAACCCTAATCGAGACTAAAATGCATGCAATCAAACACACTTTCACACTATCACCCTTAGGGCAATCCCACCTTGTTGCCTATCTGAAAAATAGTCATGTCCCTCGAACATGGGCATTTTAGCAAAAGACCCTCGATAAAAGATCGTAGTCCCTCGATGACCCTCGATGTTGCCTTTGATAAACGATTTAGTCCCTAACACGACATTGCTAAAACGTTCCATAGGTTGCCTTCTATGACTATACAAACGTCCCACACTCGTCCCTTCACATCCAACGATGGGGCTTCTTACCAAATCAATGGTAAGATAGCAACATCTAAAGGAGGAGGAAAAGAATATCTAAGACCTTTTGAGTAGGTAGATTCACTCCTAGTTGCTCGCTTGCTCACAACAAAAACATTTTTATACACCAACACTTTCATCTTGAAACATTTTCAAAAGTTGTACGCGTTCTTATAGAAACGAGAGCCATTACAAAGACACCTTTTCAAAATCACTTTCAAAAACACATTCCACAAACACCTCTTTGAACTATTTTCAAAACAACACTTTGTACGCGTTCTTATAGAAACAAGAGCCATTACAAAGTCACATTTTTAAAATATTTTCAAAACCCACATCACAAGCACACATTCAAACAAAAGCAAGTGATCTAGCGAGTAAACTAAGAGCCCATGGAAAACCATGGATGAAAGGGGTGCTAACACCTTCCCCTTTCATAATCTACCCCCCGAACTCAAGAAAACATCTCTAAAGGTCTTTCCTGTGCTTTTTCACCTTTCCTTATTGGATACAAGAAAATTCGGTGGCGACTCTTGCTATCTGCAACATTTGCAATCAAACACAAAACAAAAAGTCAGTTCTCCCACTGTATCACACAGAAGTACAACCATCATGTGTTATGGATTGTTGACTTGTTTTTGAAGCAAGTTTAGACAAGCGTGGTTTCAAGGCAAGGTAGGGTGGTTAGCAGCTTTAAACACGCATAATATGAGTTTGTAGGCATGATTTATAGGGAAGTACACTCAGAAACAAAGTAAAGTACATGCTCAAAATAAACTTTGTACAAAAGTTAACTTTTCAAGGACAACAGTGGTACTTTTATGCCACATGTGGGAAGATCTTTTGGATAAAGTCTTAAACACTGGGATAAAGACTTAAAAGTTGGTGTAAGCATTAAATTATGATGATATTTAACAAGCCAGAAGGCCTGCAACATGAGATTATGCAGCATAGCTTGAAACTGGATCATAAGTTCAGCATAAACGTAATTTAGATTAAGAACAAATGTCCAACTTCTGATTTTTTATTCTCCCTGCTCCAGCATGAACTGAAAGAGTTCTCAGACTTTTCAGAAAGCTTGTACATGATTTGTAACCCCTATTTGAATCATTTTTTTCAAACTCTGATTGCACCTACGTGAAAACTGGCCCAGAAGTTCTAATCAAATTCTGACTTGGAAATGTTCATAATTTACTAAGTGTTTTAGTTTCATGGACGTGTCTTCAAGGATTTATAACTTGAAATCCTAGCATTTATAGGAGGAGTTATGTTCTACAATGTTTTAGATCTCATTGAGATCTACAACTTCTGTGTCAGAAGTTCTTCCTGAATCATCTTGCTTCTTAATGAAAATCTGGCCAAAAATTCTGAACTTATCATACTTTCTTAACACTTAGAAAAATTTCTAAGTGTTTAGAACTTTGACTTTTCCAAAGTAATTTTGACTTTTGATTTTCTTGATGAACCAACTTCATATTCTAACATTTCTTGATGAAATATGATTCTTGAAACTTGATTTTGATCAAAAAATCAAAGTTTAACTTTTCAGTGTGCATTTTGACCATTTTGACCATTTTGACCATTTTGCCCTTGTGCCAATTCCAAACCTAATTAATGTATCAATGTTGCAAACTTGAGTCATGGAAGATCTTGTGAGGAAAATCTTGAGAAATGAGAGGGCAAATTTTGGGGTACAACATCATACAACCCTAGTTACTAGCAGTAAGTATAGAAAACAGTAAAGGTGCAGAAAGTAAAGGCAGAAAAGATAAACCTAAACCTATTATATCGCTTCGGGGCAAATACATAATAGAAAAGTGCGGAAAGCAAACCTAACTGTGATACGGTGGGAAGAACTGACTGTTTTTTGGAATGTTGGTTTGCGTTTTGTGTTTGTTTTTGCAAAATGTCACGGTAAGCAAGAGTCGTCACCGACTTTTATTTTATCCAACAAGGAAAGGAAAAAAGCATAGAAAAATTCCTTTTTGAGATATTTCTCGGGTTCGGGGGGTAGATTATAGAAAGGGAAGGTGTTAGCACCCTTTCTATCCGTGGTTATCCACGGGCTCTTAGGTACTTGCTCATATTGTTTTCAAAATGGTTTTCTTTGTGCTTGTGGGTTTGAAAAAGTTTTTGTTTGAAACTTCGATTTAACTCTTGCTTCTGTCCTCAAGAGCGTACGAAGTGTTTTTGAAAACTTTGTTCGAAAAGTGTAAGTGTGAAGAGTTTTTTTTTTGTTTTTGAAAGAGCAAGTACTTAAGAACCATCTACCTACTCGAAAAAGGAATCGTTCTATGCTATCTTCCTTTAGACAATGCAATTCCATCATTGATGAGTAGGTAGCACCGTCGTTGGAGTTTAAGGGTCAATTCGATTTAGGGACTTACGGTCACCAAAGCAATGTTAGGACGCCTTAGCAGTAACTCTAATGTCTTAGATCATTTGTTTGAGGCAATCATATCCGAGGAAATCATTTCGAGGCAACTATGATCTTTGGACAAGAGGACGACCGCTAAAATGACCTATACTCAATGACCGCGTACGAAGGCAACCAAGTGGGGTGTACCCTAAGAGTGCGCATGTGTGAGTGTGTTGTTTTCAGTTATTTTTTTTGTCTTTGTACATGTTAATGGTGACCTATGTTGATTTTAGATTAAAACATTCAGTCTTGTCATGCATTCCTATTATCAAACATCTAACAGTTATAATTTGTGGGAAATAAAATGCGGAATTTAAATTGCAAGGCGTTGGGTATTTACATCGCCAAAGACAAACCCTTTAAAATAAATAAAGCGATAAAAATAATAAAAGTCCTATTAAACTATTACAATCCGGGATCAGATACATAAATGGATAAAAGAAAGTAAATCGCATGCGGGAAATTAAATCGAGCGCAAAGTAGGGTTTTGACCCTTTTGGATTAAAGAAAAGATTTTTTTTTTGTTTTTATTTTAAGAAAGAAACTATCCTAAATTAATTATTAAATTAAATTGAATAAACTAATTAATGAAAATAAATTATTTTTGGGTTTTTGATTATTTAAAGAAATAAAAATAAAATAATTAAGTTAGTAATTAAAACCTAATTATGTCTAGTTAATTTTAATTATTTACAAAAATGTTAAAGTTATTCTAATTAAAACTCTAAATCAATTTAATTAGTATTTATTAATAAAAATAAAAGTTAAAGTTATATTGAATAAAAATATTTTTTGTGATTTTATTTTATAAAAGAAAAGAATTTTTCATAGAAATTAAATAAAACAATAAAAACAATTATTTAAAACAAAATAAGTAAATAAGAGAGAAAAGAGGTTTGGGCCTGAATTTTGTGGTGCATATAGCAATGCTGAGGCCCATTTGCATTGGCTCTGGTTGACTTTTTGGATTCTATGCACGCACGTGGACTTTGCCTATGGTGGACGTTCAGATCTTGGCCACCAGATCTGGCCTTTGGCCATCTGGCCGTTGGATAGATGATAGTGCATGATGCGCTGCATGCTTGGACATACATGTGATTACCTGAAGAAGGAAAATAACAAAGAAAGTGGGGGACCTGGGATTCGAACCCAGGTCCTGAAAGTGATATGCTTGTACGCTTGCCACTGCACTGCTTTGATTCTATTGTTAGTAAAATACAAAGAAATTATAATATAAACAAAACAAATTATATGCCAGAAAATAAAAATGCGCGAAAATTAATTTGAATTGGCCAATGGGAGAACGACAACTCGTCGTCTTCTACCTCCAAATCCTGCAAATATTACCTGCGGATTTGGATCCGTAGCTAAATACGCAAGCTTGCTCTAAAATCTTCCCTAGGCCACATAAATCAATTCCAAAAACATGGCTGAGTTCGTCTTGGCTTCCTGATCAACATTATGTCCTTCTTGAGTCCTGATTTTTCCTGAAAAATAAAGCCCTAAAAACAAACACGCAACCCTAATTATGGTGTTTTGGGGTTACAGCGCCTATAAACCAAATTGAATAATGCAAAAAGTTTACAAATGTCATGAGGGTTACGAATATGCAAGCAATTTATTCAA
Organism: Vicia faba; assembly: GCA_948472305.1. NCBI lineage: Eukaryota > Viridiplantae > Streptophyta > Magnoliopsida > Fabales > Fabaceae > Vicia > Vicia faba. The sequence goes on along the minus strand of OX451737.1, from coordinate 1,693,621,393 downwards.
ATGATGCAAGAATAATGAATCACGAATTCAAGAACCAAGGTGATTTTCGTGATACTTACAGTGCTTTGTGGTATGTGAGAATGCTTGCTCTTGATCCAGGAAGGTTGAGTGAACACCCAGGAAGCGATTGGGATAGCTTTTGGCTTCTGAAAACGCCTCTTGTTATGATCTCGAGTTCAAGCTTTTTACCACTTTTTCAAACTTTTGTTCTGCCTCTTCTTGCAGCCTCCAACCTCTATTTTCGTGTGCCTCTCTTGCTTATGTATTATGGAATGTGCTAGGGTAACAAATTTGGATGGAATCCCTCTAAATCAATGCCTTATGATTTGATTTGATTCACCCTTTAAAGCTTTCCAAATTTATTAAATCTCCATCTTTTTGTACATGATATGCTTGATACGAATTTTGATGATGATCATGATGATAATTAAGACCTAAAACAACCAAAAAGATCTTAGGTAATCAAAGTTTGGATTTTATTTGATTTAATTTGATTTAAAATGAAATAATTCAATAAAAAATCAAATAAAATAATAAAAATAATATATGGGCTCATGGCTGAAGATAGGACACGTGGACAATGATGCAAGCTCAAATCAAGTGGAAAAGAATGGGCCCATTTGACAAAATTTGAAGTTTTGGGGATAGTTGACTTTTGGCAATTTTGCAAAAATGCCCAACTTCAACAATGCATAACTTCTTCAATTTTGAACTTTTGGAGATTTTCTTTGACTTTTTAGAAAGCTTGTGATGTCCTCTAACCAACCCTTTTGGTCTCATCTCATTTTGATATTCCATGTTCAAGTTATAAGCTTTGGAAAAAAAAGGTGTTTTTGTTAACTTTCAAAAATGACCTATAATGTCCAAATTTATAACTTCTTGTGAGTGCATTTTCTGATCTTGAGGTATGAATATGGATTGTAGTAAATTGCATCCTATTCGAAATTAGTTTTGGATGGGTCATTTCTCATAAAGTATAAGAAATTTATGCTTGGTCAAAGTTGAGTTGACTTTTCCTGCAAAACCCTAATTTAGCAACTTTTGAATCTTGATGAATTTTGAGCAATCTTGATGAATCATGATCAACCCTTGATAAAATGATGAAATAACCTTAAAAATGAGAATGTTGACAAAAAATCTTGAAGTTTGAATGTATTTGGGTCACAGTTGACTTTTGCCCTGGCACAGTCGATTTTTGGATCTTTTGAGCAATTGACTGAGCAAACTTCCTATGCAAGGCTTGAAATTTGACATGGATGACCTTGAGGACATATTAGTAAATTGGGGATCACTTGAGGTCATTTGGACTCAAGGGTCTTGATGCAACACAAAACCCTAATTAGGGGTTGACTGCCTTAGGAGATAGCTTGACTGTCCAACTCTTGAGCAATCTTGAGACACTTGGAGATTTTTTCTTGCAATGCTTGAGAAATATGAGAGGGTAAATTTTGGGGTACAACAGCTGCCCCTGTTCAATTGTCTTAAACCTGAGGATGTAGATTGGCTTTCATACTTTTCGTGATCCAAAGGTGGAAGATGATTGAACACTAGAGTGCCCAGAAATTTGCACTCGCATGAAGTGGTATCAGCCTTGTGATGTCGGGAATGGACTTACAGATGCCATTTGGAGATTGTTGGTAGGAGGATGGGCTTACAGATGCCATCTACAAGAGCGTCGATCGCATAAGAGATTCCTTAGCAAGGACTTGCATACCTGTTGTTGTGGAAGATTCCGCTGGAGAAGCCTGGTTTTTTATTAAGATTTAGGACTGTCTGGTCTTCAACAGAGTGTAATTCTAATGAGATTTTAGAACTTGTCCGTAATTCAATTGGGGGGGAAACATCTTCATCAATATCTAGGAACTGTCGGGTCTTCAACGTAGTATATCGTTGAGATTGTAGAACTCGTCCACACTATGACGGAGGAAAACATCTTCATCAAGATCTAGGAACTGTCTGGTCTTCAACGTAGTATACCGTTGAGATTGTAGAACTCGTCCACACTATGACGGAGGAAAACATCTTCATCAAGATCTAGGAACTGTCTGGTCTTCAACGTAGTATACCGTTGAGATTGTAGCACTTATCCACACTACGACGGAGGAAAATATCTTCATCAAGATCTAGGAACTGTCTGGTCTTCAACGTAGTATACCATTGAGATTGTAGCACTTGTCCATACTATGACGGAGGAAAATATCTTCATCAAGATCTAGTAACTGTCTGGTCTTCAACGTAGTATACCGTTGAGATTGTAGAACTTGTCCACACTATGACGGAGGGAAACATCTTCATCAAGATCTAGGAACTGTCTGGTCTTCAACTTAGTATACCATTGAGATTGTAGAACTCGTCCACACTATGACGGAGGGAAACATCTTCATCAAGATCTAGGAATTGTCTGGTCTTCAACGTAGTATACCGTTGAGATTGTAGAACTCGTCCACACTATGACGGAGGAAAATATCTTCATCAAGATCTAGGAACTGTCTGGTCTTCAACATAGTATACCGTTGATATTGTAGAACTCGTCCACACTATGACAGAGGGAACCATCTTCATCAAGATCTAGGAACTGTCTGGTCTTCAGCGTAGTATACCGTTAAGATTGTAGAACTCGTCCACACTATGACGGAGGGAAACATATTCATCAAGATCTAGGAACTGTCTGGTCTTCAACGTAGTATACCGTTGAGATTGTAGAACTCGTCCACACTATGACGGAGGGAAACATCTTTATCAAGATCTAGGAACTGTCTGGTCTTCAACGTAGTATACCGTTGAGATTGTAGAACTCGTCCACACTATGACGGAGGAAAATATCTTCATCAAGATCTAGGAACTATCTGGTCTTCAACATAGTATACTGTTGAGATTGTAGAACTCATCCACACTATGACTGAGGGAAACATCTTCATCAAGATCTAGGAACTGTCTGGTTTTCAACGTAGTATACCATTGAGATTGTAGAACTCGTCCACACTATGACGGAGGCAAACATCTTCATCAAGATCTAGGAATTGTCTGGTCTTCAACATAGTATACTGTTGAGATTGTAGAACTCGTCCACACTATGACGGAGGGAAACATCTTCATCAAGATCTAGGAACTGTCTGGTCTTTAACGTAGTACACCGTTGAGATTGTAGAACTTGTCCACACTATGATGGAGGAAAACATCTTCATCAAGATCTAGGAACTGGCTGGTCTTCAACGTAGTATACCGTTGAGATTGTAGAACTCGTCCACACTATGACAGAGGGAAACATCTTCATCAAGATCAAGGAACTGTCTGGTCTTCAACGTATATACCGTTGAGATTGTAGAACTCGTCCACACTATGACGAAGGGAAACATCTTCATCAAGATCTAGGAACTGTCTGGTCTTCAACGTAGTATACCGTTGAGATTGTAGAACTCATCCATACTATGATCGAGGAAAATATCTTCATCAAGATCTAGGAACTGTCTGGTCTTCAACGTAGTATACCATTGAGATTGTAGAACTCGTCCACACTATGACAGAGGGAAACATCTTCATCAAGATCTAGGAACTTTCTGGTCTTCAACGTAGTATACCGTTGAGATTGTAGAACTCGTCCACACTATGACGGAGGCAAACATCTTCATCAAGATCTAGGAACTGTCTGGTCTTCAACGTAGTATACCGTTGAGATTGTAGAACTCGTCCACACTATGACGGAGGGAAACATCTTCATCAAGATCTAGGAACTGTCTGGTCTTCAACGTAGTATACTGTTGAGATTGTAGAACTCGTCCACACTATGACGGAGGAAAACATCTTCATCAAGATCTAGGAACTGTCTGGTCTTCAACATAGTATACCGTTGAGATTATAGCACTTGTCCACACTATGACGGAGGAAAATATCTTCATCAAGATCTAGGAATTGTCTGGTCTTCAACGTAGTATACCGTTGAGATTGTAGCACTTGACCACACTATGATGGAGGAAAATATCTTCATCAAGATCTAGGAATTGTCTGGTCTTTAACGTAGTATACCGTTGAGATTGTAGAACTTGTCCACACTATGACGGAGGGAAACATCTTCATCAAGATCTAGGAACTGTCTGGTCTTCAACGTAGTATACCGTTGAGATTGTAGAACTCGTCCACACTATGACGGAGGGAAACATCTTCATCAAGATCTAGGAACTGTCTGGTCTTTAACATAGTATACCGTTGAGAGTGTAGAACTCGTCCACACTATGACGGAGGAAAATATCTTCATTAAGATCTAGGAATTGTCTGGTCTTCAACGTAGTATATCGTTGAGATTGTAGAACTTGTGCACACTATGACAGAGGGAAACATCTTCATCAAGATCGAGGAACTGTCTGGTCTTCAACGTAGTATACCGTTGAGATTGTAGAACTCGTCCACACTATGACAGATGGAAACATCTTCATCAAGATCTAGGAATTGTCTGGTCTTCAACGTAGTATACTGTTGAGATTGTAGAACTCGTCCACACAATGACGGAAGGAAACATCTTCATCAAGATCTAGGAACTGTCTGGTCTTCAACGTAGTATACCGTTTAGATTGTAGAACTCGTCTACACTATGACGGAGGAAAATATCTTCATCAAGATCTAGGAACTGTCTGGTCTTCAACGTAGTATACCGTTTAGATTGTAGAACTCGTCCACACTATGACTAAGGGAAACATCTTCATAAAGATCTAGGAACTGTCTGGTCTTCAACGTAGTATACCGTTGAGATCTTAGAACTCATCCACACTATGACGGAGGCAAACATATTCATCAAGATCTAGGAACTGTCTGGTCTTCAACGTAGTACACCGTTGAGATTGTAGAACTCGTCCACACTATGATGGAGGGAAACATCTTCATCATGAAATAGGAACTGTCTGGTCTTTAACATAGTATACAGTTGAGATTGTAGAACTTGTCCACACTATGACGGAGGAAAACATCTTCATCAAGATCTAGGAACTGTATGGTCTTCAACGTAGTATACCGTTGAGATTGTAGAACTCGTCCACACTATGACAGAGGGAAACATCTTCATCAAGATCTAGGAACTGTCTGGTCTTCAACGTAGTATACCGTTGAGATTGTAGAATTCGTCCACACTATGACGGAGGGAAACATCTTCATCAAGATCTAGGAACTGTCTGGTCTTCAAAGTAGTATACCGTTGAGATTGTAGAACTCGTCCACACTATGACGGAGGGAAACATCTTCATCAAGATCTAGGAACTGTTTGGTCTTCAACGTAGTATACCGTTGAGATTGTAGAACTCGTCCACACTATGACGGAGGGAAACATCTTCATCAAGATCTAGGAACTGTCTGGTCTTCAACGTAGTATACCGTTGAGATTGTAGAACTCGTCCACACTATGATTGAGGAAAATATCTTCATCAAGATCTAGGAACTGTCTGGTCTTCAACGTAGTATACCGTTGAGATTGTAGAACTCGTCCACACTATGACTGAGGGAAACATCTTCATCAAGATCTAGGAACTGTCTGGTCTTCAACGTAGTATACCGTTGAGATTGTAGAACTCGTCCACACTATGACGGAGGAAAATATCTTCATCAAGATCTAGGAACTGTCTGGTCTTCAACGTAGTATACCGTTGAGATTGTAGAACTCTTCCACACTATGACTGAGGGAAATATCTTCATCAAGATCTAGGAACTGTCTAGTCTTCAACATAGTATACCGTTGAGATTGTAGAACTCGTCCACACTATGATGGAGGCAAACATCTTTATCAAGATCTAGGAACTGTCTGGTCTTCAACGTAGTATACCGTTGAGATTGTAGAACTCGTCCACACTATGACGGAGGGAAACATCTTCATCAAGATCTAGGAACTGTCTGGTCTTCAACGTAGTATACCATTGAGATTGTAGAACTCGTCCACACTATGACGGAGGAAAATATCTTCATCAAGATCTAGGAACTGTCTGGTCTTCAACGTAGTATACCGTTGAGATTGTAGAACTCGTCCACACTATGACGCAGGAAAATTGTCGAGATTGAGAACCTTATCTGAAATTCAATTGAGGATAATTCAGTTGAGATTTAAGAATCGGTTAGGTCTTCGACTGAGCTGAGAACTTAACTGCATCCTTTCTGAAAGGTAAAGGTCAGTCATATGCAATGCATGATATGGATCAAGCAATGATGTTCTCAAAATAAATGAGATTGTGTTTTTTGATGCGTATATGCATGTATCATGATGTATGAGAATATGATGTTTGTAGCTCGGGAAAATAAATCCCGGATAGCTGCTGGTGAAAGAGTTGAATTCTTCATTTCCGTTGGAGATGGCGAACAAAGATGATTGTGAGAATAAACCTGCAGGAGAAGATAACTCCATTGGGGTATAAACTGATGAGGAGATTACTCTGTGGGGAAGAGATGCTCTGTTGAGGATTCCACTGATAAATTCCGTTGGGGACGAATTACCATTGCTGGTGATACTGAATCTTGTTGGGGATTGAGCTCCTGTTTGTGAAAGGAAAGAACTATGCTGGGGATGATCTTTCAGTTGCGACTTCACTGGGGATAACCTGTTAGACTCTAATGGGGATAATCCTTTGAGCTTTGTTGGGGACAATCTTCCTTTGAACTCGGTTGGGGATATTTATTTTTATACTCCGACGGGGACGAACTTCCGGAGTCTACTGGGGATGATTTTGTAACTCCACTGGGGAAGCTTTTTTTAGACCGCGCTGGGAAAATTTTAAATCCACTGGGGATATCTTGTATTCTGCCAGGGAATATTCTTATACTCCGTTGGGGAATATTAAGACTGCCGGGGATATTAAGCCTTTTTCAGTGCTGATAGTAGATAAACTCTGCTTGGTGAGAATATTATTGATTCATTCATTCATAGTTGCAAGTCGCAGCTGGGGAGAGCTTATCATTACTTTCTTGCTCTGCGGGGAGTGAATGCACATTGACCATGTTCTGCAGTTGCATTTACCTTATACCTGGTGGATAGAGCAACTGTATAGTTTGGACAATTCTTATTTGCCCCTGTTTCTGCGGGAGAAGGTGCCTATGGAGGCCTTGTGGATCGAGTATTATCCCAACCTATGAGGTGCTTGGTAACTTTCGATTGAAGTGACAAGTCTTCTTCTGGTAGGTAAGTGACGAGATGACGGGACATAGTCGTACGCTTTAATCCCTAACTTTTGCCTGGACAATCTTTTCAGATTTTCAGTCCACCGGGATACCCTTTCTTGCCCAAGCCGCCTTTTCAGGTTTTCGACTTGTCGGATGTACAAATCTTTTTTTGTTTTTATCCCTAATTTTTGCCCGAACCCTTTTGGTTCGCCGAGAAGTCCTTATTTTTGCCTAGGCCAGTCAACCTAGCGGGTCTTTGATTATGCGTAGTACTTTTTTTTGGACTATGTCCATGCTCTCAGAGTGTAGGGAGTTGCCACTGTCAGTAGTGTCGTGTTGCCATACTACCAGAAGATGTTTGATCATGCCAGATTCGTTCATGTCCAATGCCCCAATTGATTCAGATGGAGATTTTCCCCAGGCTATTTGGCATTTTGAGAGATTCCTTGAATCTTGACTTGACTGCCCCAGATGATAGACAATGATCATGTCGTGCCCCTTGATTGGAAGCGTTTTTCCACTTGAGGTGATCCTTTTTATTGAAAAGGTTTTTGTTCACTGGATATTCGTCGTGCGAATTTCTCTGCTGTTTGAACAAATAGTCATATGCAAACAATGTTATTTTAAAAATGCAAAGCTTATGTCTGTCTTGAAGTTTTTGAAAATGCATTTTTTCAGTAAGATAGGAACATTTTGTAAAATGTGACGTCAACTCAGGATTTACAGCAAGCCCTACAGGAGTCAGGATACCTTTTGTAACAGTATGCTTTCGGACTAACCCATGCTTCAGCTAGGACATTTAAGGGTTATAACGTGGCATGGTTCACGGTTTAAGAAACAAAGGATAAAGGCTCAAATTTTATTTGTACCCACCCGTTCTTCGTGATGTTCTTCGATTCTAAACTTAGCTAATCGTGCATTAGATCTTGTTTGAGTCTTTGCTCTGATATACCAGTGATGGTTTGGATACTGACAATTTATTTTGAACAGGCAGTCATTTTGTTGAGAGTTTGCAGGATCTTTTTCCTTTTGGTTTTTATTATCCCTGATTTTTGCATGAACTATTTCTTTTTGTGATTACAGTCAGAGGGATGCCCCAGTTTTCCTTAAGTCTCCTTCATAGGTTTTGACTTATTGGGCTTTTATTTTGAGAGATAATGACTGCATGTCCTTACGATTATACGGAACCCACACCGTCTTTTGTTTCAGAAGGACTTCTTTGATGCCATTCATTGTGCACCTGGATCAACTGAGAAAACTACCCTGCCCAAAGTTATAATTAAGGGTTTTAATTTGTGAAAAGAAAAACTCCACCTTCTTTGGCTCAAAGGGGTTGACTAGGGATTATCTTCCTTATAACTCCACTGTTTAGGATTTAAAACAATGCCTGTACCTCGTCAGCAGGGTCTGTTCAAAAGCATACTGTAGAGATTTTGATATCATTTTCGTCATCCTCCCTCTAAAGGCTTAGAATTTTTTAATCGAGAGTTGATCATCACAAAAAATGAAAGCAATTTGAATATAGTGAAATACGAATGGATTGATTCAAAACAGACATATGCAATGCATTGATAAAGTAATAAAGTTTGACATGAATAAATGTTCGAACAATCAAAAGAAAATTACAACTTGAAAATTCTAATGAACAAAAAAGTCTTCTCGTCTCAATACTTGTCACTTCAAATGGTGAACCTTGGGGGGGTGGAAAAATAATTCAATCTGACCGTCTTGTGTGAGTTCCAATACTCCTTCATCAATCAGGTCTTGAATTTTGTTGCTCAACGCCCAACAGATGTTAGTATCATGCCCTGAGCTGTTGGAGTGATATGCACACCTTGCATCAGGATTGTACCTTGGGGAGGCTATGTTGGGATTCTTAGGAGGGTCCCTTAACGTCACCAGATTCAATCTTAACAGGTGTTGCAAAGCCTGAGATAGCGACATGTTAAGCTTGGTAAATTGCCTCTTGGGCATATTTGGCTTACTCTGATCAACCTGTTGTTTATAGCAAGGTTGTTGTTGGACCCGTGAGGTAGTAGCAACTTGGAAAGGTCTATTCTTCACCAACCCAAACCCTTGTCTTCTTGGAGGATGACAAATGACTTGGTCTATGGCCTTGACTGTTTGCTTCATACTGTTGTATTTGTCTTGATGAATCTGATTGATAATGGTTCTCAGCTCTTCTTGTTCCCGGGCTAAGCTTTGGATAAGGGCCATCTGCCCCAGCATCTAGGTTTTCATGGCACTGAACTCAGCTTGCAGTTGTTCCAGCCGTTCGTCCTTATTGTCTTCAGGACTTTTCTTGACCAAGTTCCCCACGAGGAGTGTTTTCAACTCTTCTTGCCCCTTGGATAGGTTTAGGAATACGTCCCTGAGCTGAGCTTCTCGAGTTTGAAGATCTTGGTTGTCTGGTTGGAAAGCCATTGCTGAAATAAACAGCGAGAACATGAGAGACCTGTATTGGGAGACCTGTTATGCAATGATATGTATGATATATGTATGCAATGTTCTTCAAGGATTTTGCGGGGTAAACAAGAAACTTGTTAGAATTTGAATTTCACAACTTTGATTGAAGAAACTTCGTGTTGTTAAGAGTCCTTCTTCAGGAGTCAAGCTCACCATATTGAGTGGGTCATAGCCACTGACTCAAGTTATCATGTTTTAATCTCTATACGACATTGGCTAGAGGAAAATAAATCCCCTTTGTCCCTTGCTAGACATTTGATTTACCATGACCTGCATCACAAACCTTTGAGATCCTTGAAATGGTTAAGGAAATGTTAAGGCATGATGTTATGATGTGCATGCTATGCGTTTAAGCAAAAATGTGAGGTGATGTAAGTAAACCCTGCAATAAATCCAAATTATTGGATAAGGACTGTAAACAAAACCTGCAAGGAACTCATGTTGTCAGATAACAAGAATGTGCAAGTAGTTCAAGTTTGAAGGCACACAAGTCACACAAACAGCCTTAAGTTTAGGCTGGCATGGAGTTTAGGTATTACCCTCTTTCAGTTTAGTTGGTTCAACCTGTCCTAGAAATAGTAATTGGGTTCTAGAGGATCTCAATATCACTGACCACCCTCGATCGGTCATAATTCCAGTTTAGCAAACTTTTCTTGCAGCCGGAATCATCGCGAGAGTTTGGTCTCAATGAGTGTAGCATACTGCTACTGTTCTATGGCCAAGTTGGTCAATTTAAAGGTTCTAAGGTCAGTTGGTGCTTAATGACCCCTTAGCAGACCCATATTCTCCTCGTTGCGCCACAAGGGATATCGGTACATACTAAAGTGCCACACCAACGTAGCTACTGCTTCAACCGTATCGGTCTACACCGTATAGTTCCCTCACAGTTTATTGCTACTTACCTAAAGGGTATCCCCCAGATCCGGGTTAGGATCTATAGTAACTCTAATTCAAACCCACAAAAATAAAGCATGCAAATCAAGCAATTGAAAACATTATGAACTAATCCTAAGGTACACCCCACTTATAAGCGTCCCCAGCAGAGTCGCCAGTTCTGTGATGCGGTGGGAAGAATTGACTATTTTTTGGAATGCTGGTTTGCGTTTTGCGTTTGTTTTCGTAAAATGTCGCGGTAAGCAAGACTCGCCACCGACTTTTATTTTATCCAACAAGGAAAGGAAAAAAGCACAGAAAAATTCCTTTTTGAGATATTTCTCGGGTTCGGGGGGTAGATTATAGAAAGGGAAGGTGTTAGCACTCTTTCTATCCGTGGTTATCCACGGGCTCTTAGGTACTTGCTCATATTGTTTTCAAAATGGTTTTCTTTATGCTTGTGGGTTTGAAAAAGTTTTTGTTTGAAACTTCGATTTAACTCTTGCTTCTGTCCTCAAGAGCGTACGAAGTGTTTTTGAAAACTTTGTTCGAAAAGTGTAAGTGTGAAGAGTTTTTTTTTGTTTTTGAAAGAGCAAGTACTTAAGAACCATCTACCTACTCGAAAAAGGAATTGTTCTATGCTATCTTCCTTTAGACAATGATATCCCACCATTGATGAGTAGGTAGCACCGTCGTTGGAGTTTAAGGGTCAATTCGATTTAGGGACTTACGGTCACCAAAGCAATGTTAGGACGCCTTAGCGGTAACCCTAATGTCTTAGATCATTTGTTTGAGGCAATCATATCCGAGGCAACCGTTTCGAGGCAACTATGATCTTTGGACAAGAGGACGACCGCTAAAATGACCTATACTCAATGACCGCGTACGAAGGCAACCAAGTGGGGTGTACCCTAAGAGTGCGCATGTGCGAGTGTGTTGTTTTCAGTTATTTATTTGTCTTTGTACATGTTAATGGTGATCTATGTTGATTTTAGGTTAAAACATTCAGTCTTGTCATGCATTCATATTATCAAACATCTAACAGTTATAATTTGCGGGAAATAAAATGCGGAATTTAAATTGCAAGGCGTCAGGTATTTACATCGCCAAAGACAAACCCTTTAAAATAAGTAAAGCGATAAAAATAATAAAAGTCCTATTAAACTATTACAATCCGGAATCAGATACATAAATGGATAAAAGAAAGTAAATCGCATGCGGGAAATTAAATCGAGAGCAAAGTTGGGTTTTGACCCTTTTGGATTAAAGAAAAGATTTTTTTTGTTTTTATTTTAAGAAAGAAACTATCCTAAATTAATTATTAAATTAAATTGAATAAACTAATTAATGAAAATAAATTATTTTTGGTTTTTTGATTATTTAAAGAAAGAAAAATAAAATAATTAAGTTAGTAATTAAAACCTAATTATGTCTAGTTAATTTTAATTATTTACAAAAATGTTAAAGTTATTCTAATTAAAACTCTAAATCAATTTAATTAGTATTTATTAATAAAAATAAAAGTTAAAGTTATATTGAATAAAAATATTTTTTGTGATTTTATTTTATAAAAGAAAATAATTTTTCAATTGGTTAGAAATTGAATAAAACAATAAAAACAATTATTTAAAACAAAATAAGTAAATAAGAGAGAAAAGAGGTTTGGGCCTGAATTTTGTGGTGCATATAGCAATGTTGAGGCCCATTTGCATTGGCTCTGGTTGACTTTTTGGATTCCATGCACGCACGTGGACTTTTCCTATGGTGGACGTTCCGATCTTAGCCACCAGATCTGGCCTTTGGCCATCTGACCGTTGGATAGATGATAGTGCATGATGCGCTGCATGCTTGGACGTACATGTGATTACCTGAAGAAGGAAAATAACAAAGAAAGTGGGGGACCTGGGATTCGAACCCATGTCCTGAAAGTGATATGCTTGCACGCTTGCCACTGCACTGCTTTGATTCTATTGTTAGTAAAATACAAAGAAATTATAATATAAACAAAACAAATCATATGCCAGAAAATAAAAATGCGTGAAAATTAATTTGAATTGGCCAATGGGAGAACGACATCTCGTCGTCTTCTACCTCCAAATCCTACAAATATTACCTGTGGATTTGGATCCGCAGCTAAATACACAAGCTTGCTCTAAAATCTTCCCTAGGCCACATAAATCAATTCCAAAAACATGGTTGAGTTCGTCTTGGCTTCCTGATTAACATTGTGTCCTTCTTGAGTCCTGATTTTTCCTAAAAAATAAAGCCCTAAAAACAAACACGCAACCCTAGCTATGGTGTTTTGGGGTTACAACACCTATAAACCAAATTGAATAATGCAAAAAGTTTACAAATGTCATGAGGGTTACGAATATGCAAGCAATTTGTTCAAATGATGCAAGAATAATGAATCACGAATTCAAGAACCAAGGTGATTTTCGTGATACTTACAGTGCTTTGTGGTATGTGAGAACGCTTGCTCTTGATCCAGGAAGGTTGAGTGAACACCCAGGAAGCGATTGGGATAGCTTTTGGCTTCTGAAAATGCCTCTTGTTATGATCTCGAGTTCAAGCTTTTTACCACTTTTTGAAACTTTTGTTCTGCCTCTTCTTGCAACCTCCAACCTCTATTTTCGTGTGCCTCTCTTGCTTATGTATTATAGAATGTGCTAGGGTAACAAATTTGGATGGAATCTCTCTAAATCAATGCCTTATGATTTGATTTGATTCACCCTTTAAAGCTTGCCAAGTTTCCATCTTTTTGTACATGATATGCTTGATACGAATTTTGATGATGATCATGATGATAATTAAGACCTAAAACAACCAAAAAGATCTTAGGTAATCAAAGTTTGGATTTTATTTGATTTAATTTGATTTAAAATGAAATAATTCAATAAAAAATCAAATAAAATAATAAAAATAAGATATGGGCTCATGGCTGAAGATAGGACACGTGGAAAATGATGCAAGCTCAAATCAAGTGGAAAAGAATGGGCCCATTTGACAAAATTTGAAGTTTTGGGGATAGTTGACTTTTGGCAATTTTGCAAAAATGCCCAACTTCAACAATGCATAACTTCTTCAATTTTGAACTTTTGGAGGTGTTCCTTGACTTTTTAGAAAGCTTGTGATGTCCTCTAACCAACCATTTTGGTCTCATCTCATTTTTATATTCCATGTTCAAGTTATAAGCTTTGAAAAAAAAGGTGTTTTTGTTGACTTTCAAAAATGACCTATAATGTCCAAATTTATAACTTCTTGTGAGTGCATTTTCTGATATTGGGGTATGAATATGGATGTAGGAAATTGCATCCTATTCAAAATTAGCTTTGGATTGGTCATTTCTCATAAAGTATGAGAAAGTTATGCTTGGTCAAAGTTGAGTTGACTTTTCCTGCAAAACCCTAATTTAGCAACTTTTGAATCTTGATGAATTTTGAGAAATCTTGATGAATCATGATCAACCCTTGATAAAATAATGAAATAACCTTCAAAATGAGAATGTTGACAAAAAATCTTGAAGTTTGAATGTATTTGGGTCACAGTTGACTTTAGCCCTAGCACAGTCGATTTTTGGACCTTTTGAGCAATTGACTGAGCAAACTTCCTCTGCAAGGCTTGAAATTTGACATGGATGACCTTGAGGATATATTAGGACATTGGGGTGCACTTGAGGTCATTTGGACTCAAGGGTCTTGATGCAACACAAAACCCTAATTTGGGGTTGACTGCCTTAGGAGATAGCTTGACTGTCCAACTCTTAAGCAATCTTGAGACACTTGGAGATTTTTTCTTGCAATGCTTGAGAAATATGAGAGGGCAAATTTTGGGGTACAACACTAACTATTACATCCCGGAAAAAAGTTACATAATAATAATAAAAAGCAGCAAAAATAAACTACATTATTTACAATTGCGAAAATAAAATAAGAATAAGAAAAAGGTTGATTAATTAAATTAATTAAAAGAAAAATTAAGAACCTAAACCATTAGGGTTTAAGGAAAAAATTGGAAAGAAAACCAACAAGTTGAAAGAAAAACCACATAAAGTGTCAGGGGTGGGTGTTGAACCCACACCCTTAGCTCTTTTGCCCAGCATGCTCGCCACTGCACCAAGCACGCGCTTGTGTCAAAGGAATTGAATCAGCGCGCTGTGTAATCTGCAAAAACTTGAAAATATGAAGAAAAAAACAAATCAAAAATGCCAAAAGGCAGAGATCGAACCCGTGCCCTGGCATAGTAAGACCTTATCTCGCGCGCACTTGCCACGAGGGTGGTTGTACATCTGATGATATAAATGAAAACAAATCATTATATAATAAAACAAAATAACTGGACCAGAGAAGCGCCGGAGCCCTAACTACGGTCGTCTTCTCCGGTGAATACGTTTTGTGTTCCTGCAAAACAGTAAATGTTAGAGGTTCCCAGGGACTCTACCCCCCCCCCCCCCCCTAAAGCATGCCTTGCAAGTTCAATGGAAACGTTGGTTTGGGCTAAAATGCGTTGGATCGTGAACTACAACAAATATGACTCAAATCAGTATGAACATGACAAGCTTCGATTTAGCCATTCTGAGGATCATGCTTTGGGTTATTCTTGCACTATTAAACCTCATAAACATGTTGGCAAAGTTAGTATGCATAAAAACACGAAGAAAAACAAGAACATGAATTTGTGCAAGATGAGAAATCGGTGATGCTTAGTTCATGCACTCCAGGCCTCTTGGATCATCACAATCGATCCCTACTTACCCTACAGTGCTTCTGGAAGTGAATGGAAAGGTTGGCTTGCCCTGAGAGTAGCTGTAATTAGGGTTTACAAGTTGCCCTAGTTCTTTGATATTTTTTGGAATTTTGGAGAGGTGTTTTTATGCAAGGGTTCATGTGCATGCTTGTCTGGATTGATGATAATATATAATGAGGAAATTAGGTCAACCAAAGAATGGGCTTGGACCTTTGTAAGGAGCCTTGTTTTATTTCATTTATTTTGAATTTTAAATAAATAAAAATTAAAAATTAAAAAATTAAAAACCCAAGGGGTGTATGAATGAGATATGAGGTTCACTATGAAGTATATAACACGCATGGACCTTGAAATAATAGCCCATTAGCCCAAAAATTCAAGTTTGATCACTTTTAGTTTCATGCATTTGCTCAAAATTTCCCAACTTGCACCAATCATTACTCTATTAATTTTCATCATTTGAAGGTGATCTTTGACTTTTTGGAAAGCCCAAGATGTCCTCTACAATCTCTATTTTGATTATTTTTTTTGCATTTGAAGACTTTATCTTGATGTAAGTTGCCTTGACAAAAAGTGTCTTTTTGTTGACTTTTGAAATGACCTATAATGTATTGGCCCATATCTCTCAGATGAAGCATTTTTTGGACTTGATCTTAGAGAGATAAAGTTGTAGAGAATTTAATTTCCTTCAAAATGAGATTTGGTTGAGGAAAATATGATGAAGCATGTGGAAGTTGTGCTTGGTCAAAGTTCAGTTGACTTCTTAAGAAAACCCTAATTTGGCAACTTTTGACTTTTGATGGTTTGAGATTTTTCTTGATGACTCATGATCAACCCTTTATAAAATTATGAATATGACTTCAAAATCTTGATGTTGACCAAAAATCTTGAGGTTTGACTGTATGTTGACCACAGTTGACTTTTTGTCTAATATAGTTGATTTTCAGTCATCTGAGCAATTGACTGAGCAAACTTGTGATGCAAGGCTTGAAATTTGGCATGAGAGTTCGTAAGGACATGTGATAAACCATGAAATCCACTTGAGGCATTAGAGATTAAATTTTACTTGAGAAACACAAAACCTTAGTTGTAGATGCATTTCTTAGGAGAAGAATTGTTTGATCAATTTTTGAGCAACCTTGAACAAATGAAAACCCTAGAAGAATGTCTTGAATAATGGGAGGGAAAATTTTGGGGTACAACACCAGATCAAAAAGTTTCCAGCTAATTTGATCGACGCCATTGATTTCATAACTAACTATTCATTCAACGACTCAGAGGGAATTGTTTTCAAACTGACTTCTCAAATTCTGTAACAAACTTCTAGAGATATAACAGAAATCATGGAGAGGAGAAAAATGGATACACATATATTATTCATAATCATTATTCAACACTAAAAAACCTCACAAGAAAAGTATAGGAGAGATACATCTATTCACTTATCATAATTCTCCAAATCTGGGAAGAATTACCAGAAAAATAACACAAAAGCTCTCTCTGAAATCTTTGAAGCTCCTTGAATATATCTGGATTAACCTTCACGTATCTATAACCATTTCTCAGCCTTCATCATCAACAATCATAAATAATCAACATCATCATCAACATCTCCAATCATCATATCCTTCAACCATCTTCAACAAGATCCTCGCGTCGCACTCTTTCGCTCTCTTATATGCAACAATAACAACAACACAAACGCATAAAAAAATTCAGAAGGAGAAAAAAACAACTCATCGGAGGAAGAAGACAAATTAAAGAGAATGATAGTACAAGCAGGTGCATATTTGAGTCGCTCATCGCTGAGTTTTTGTTTGCTATTGCATTCGAAGCGACTCCAATGGATATACCATTTTTCTTCCGTTTTCCTCCTCGATCTATTTGTTTTGCTGGTGTGATGAAGGTTTGGATATGCGACATGAATCGAGACGTCATGAAAACCGCGAACAAAAGCGAGTTGAGGCCAAAAACTGAGATCGAAAGCATGAGTTTAATGAGAATGAGGTTGAGAGAAGATGGATCCATAGCAAAGTTTCGAAAGATACAAAGGGAGAAGCATGTTAGGAAACATGGCATCCATGGAAATACAGAGAAAAAATATTTAACTCTTTGTATTGATGAAAATAGAATATTACAAAATGAGTAAAAAGTATTCTTCTAGTGAGGTTATTGAAACTTTATATACTACTATCTCACTAGGACTAGTATGTAATTATCTATATTTTTAATACCCTCCCGCAAGATGGAAGATATACATAAAACTTCCAGCTTGGAATGAATAATAGAAATCAAAGTAAAGTAAAAAAAATACAACAATAAACGCCGGAATACATCAGTTATATCAAAGTAATAAAAAAATGACTAAATTTGTAATAGTTGAGGTGCATAGATCTTAGAAGTCTTCGACCTACTCTTGGGCCTCACCAATCCTCTTCAAGCTTCTTTACAACATTCAATCCAAAAGGAAATCAAGAAGAAACT
The DNA here is from genome assembly GCA_948472305.1 of Vicia faba. NCBI lineage: Eukaryota > Viridiplantae > Streptophyta > Magnoliopsida > Fabales > Fabaceae > Vicia > Vicia faba. The sequence continues at coordinate 1,693,603,696 of OX451737.1, read as the reverse complement.
TCATTCTTGGGAGTAAAACTCCAAATGTCAAATAAGGCAACAAAAGCTTAACCATGAAGTAGAAACGGCAACTCAAGGTTTAACCACTCGGAGGAAGCAACAATCAAACGCTTGACCATCAAGAATAAGCCACATATCAAGACTTAAAAACTTAGAGGAAGAAAAAGTTTAACCACCATATGGGAGAAACTAACATCGACAAATCCAATTATGGAACAAAGCTTAACCATCAAGAGTACTCGATCACTCAAGACAAAAGCAACATATCAATGCTTAAACATTCATGAAGGATGCAACACTCTTAACCATCATGAACAAAAGCTACAAAAAAACCAAAATAAGGCTAAACATCACAAATCAACAAGGAAAAATATCACCACCAAGCAAATAGCTTCAACATACCCATTGCTAGTTTCCTTCCAAGCTAAAAATGCCACATATTAGAAAAGTGACACAAGCCTCACCACCAAAAATGTCTATTATGCTACTGTTGAAAGCATTCACTGGCAGTAGAAACCACAAAGTACAAAGTTGAAAATCTTCACCAAATCTCTTGTGGGCATGATACTTCCTGTTGTACCCCAAAATTTTCCCTCGCATTTTTCCTCAAGAAATCACAACTTCAGGCGTTTCCTGATTTTTCAAACTGGCTCAAGAATCGGTCAAACAGACTTTTCTCATCAGTCAAACACAATTAGGGTTTTATTGATTTTCAGGGCTTTAGAGTGTTTCAAACAGTTGGCTTAGGGTTTTGGTTGATTTTAGCTCAACTTCGATCAGGCGAACGCTTCTTTGGCATTTAATCAGGAATTAGGGTTTTTGTGCACGCGTTCTCAGAAAGATTTAAATTCTACAGCACTTTTCAAGTTATGATGAGATATGGATTGAAACATTTGGATTGAGTTCGCACTGTATGATTAACTCAGTGAAAGGATACATTCAGTTTGAATTTGCAGTGCTTGGTAAAAATCAGTAAAAAGGGGAATACGTCTGATCAGTTGTTGTGATTAACTTTTGTTTTGCTTTGGATGATTGGAAATGCCAGGTTTAACTGATCAAATGCTAAAGCATTGTTTATTTAAATTATTTATTATTCTAAGATTAAATGATTGGAATTTATTTTCAATTATTATAATTAAAGAATTATAAATAATAAATAAACAAAAGGAGGAAAAAGAATTAATTGGATAAAGAAACTTTTATTGATTTTTAAATTAATTGTACAATTGTTTGTTGTTTACAACAATGATTTTACATTTATTTAAATTTAAATAAAAGAAAACTATCCTAAATATTTTTTCTAATCTTCAATTCTTCATCTGCTATCCCTTGCTCCAGTGCTCCATTCAATTTTTTATCTGCAAAATAAGAGAAGAAAAGTCAATGGCAGATAAATAAATAAAAGAGCAGATAAAATTAAAGTTCATCATTAAGGGCAACTGATTGGGATCAGTTAGCCCTCTCTGCAAATCACGGGATTTCTCCCGGTTCACAAAGAGGGACGAATATTTATTTGCTAAACTTTGAAAGAATGCACAAGTCAAATTGTCAAACTGCATAGTTCAAATCTTAAACAGCATGATGCAAAGTCCAAATCAAACTACAAAGTCCAAACTAAAAGTCCAAATTCAAACTTTCTGTCAAAGATGTCAAACTGTACAAGGCTACTCAAAGCTGTCAAAAAGAAGATTTGGAAAGATATCAAAGATACAAAAGTACAAGAAGCTGTCAAAAGAAGAGATAAAAATGCAGAGAAGGCATGATATGCAAGCAACATAGTTCTTATCATCACTTCCCAATGCTGCCCTTTCAGAACAAAAGGTACACACAAAAACATATTTTAATATTCTTTGAAGTGTACTGGAGAGAGAGAAGAGAGAAAAAAGAGCGGGCTTACTGGCTTTGAGGCTTTAGGCAAGAAAGATATACAACAAAACTGCAATAGCACAGTGGATAAGAGGGAGCAGAAACAAAAAGACAAAACATATATACAAAACTGCAACAGCATGTCCAGGCGATAAGATAGCCTGAAGCAAACCTCCCAGCCTTACCAACTGTAATGCAAAAATCTACAACCTGCAGTCCAACAAACCTCAAACATATGGCCATAAACACAGAGCCAAAAACCTGCATAAGCCATTAACCAACCACAAACTGTCCAAACCAGTTCACAAAAACAACACCCTGCTAAAGCAAGACAACATCAAGCTTCCAGCCTTAACAACCAGATAACCTGTCAAGGCCTAACCTGAAGCAGAACCCCCAAGGCCATAAAACCAGTAAGACCTGCATCAAGCCTAAAAAACCAGTAAGACCTGCATCAAGCCTCAAAAACCAGTAAGACCTTGTTCAAGCCCAAACACATAACCAGAAAACCTGTCAAAAGGCCAAAGCTAAAGGCCAAAACCTGCATAAAGCTATAAACCTTCATTTCAAACCTTCAAAACAACAGCATCAAGCCTAAACTCAACCATACACCAGTCAAAGCCACAAACTGAAGCCAGCAATCAAAAATCAAGTAAACTCATCAAAGGCCAAGAGCCAGTTTCAAGCAAAAAAGTCCAAGCCTGTGTCAAGATTCAAACCCAATACAAACTGTGTTCAAGCTTAACACATAACCAACTGCAAAAGCATAAACCATAAAACAAATTTCCAAACCCACAAAAGGCCCTCAGAAGAATTCATCACTGGGCAAAAGAACAAGCATACGAAGGGTCAAACATACAGAGGCGTCAAGGCAACAGAAGTGAGAAAGAAAGAAGTGAAGAATAGGCAACACAAAATCCTCAGAAGGTTCATCACTGGGCGAACTCAGAACAAGCATACAAAAGGCAAAGGTATCTCAAGGCAACATAAGCATGTAAGCCAAGTTAACAGAGAAGAAGAAAAGAAGATACGTATTAAGCTTTCAGACAAACATCACAAAGCCTAAAGAAGAGTACAGAAATACCAGGAGTCCAGCCAAAGCTCTCATCGCGCAACCCCTTCACCATCGAGCCTCCGAAGCGCCTCCAACCTCCCCTTTTTCCCCTCCTCTGTCAAGGTAGAACATTCTCCTCTCATCCCTTTTCATGACCTCGTTAATGAACAATAATGAACACAACAGCAAATCAAAATCAAAATACTTAATCAAAAACAGTAAAATCATGACATGCAAATAACGAAACCCTAATGCGAAAGACAAAGATCATTACCTTAAAATCTGTCGCCCTAACGATCCATTGAAGGGAAGAGGAAGGTTGAGGCAACTGGCGGCTGGGCAAAGGGGAGAGTCAGATCCATAGCGAAGAAAGAACGAAGGCAAACGGAGAAGAGAGGCTCAGGCAAAGGCAAGGATGAAGACGAGTGAGAACGACGCCGCCGCTGCTCCCATAAACCCTGAAACCATTCCCAATTGAAACAAACATTCAAGAACCCTAAAACATTTTGTGTCAAGACTTGGGCCTTGCCCTTTCTGCGCCTAAGCCCAACGAGTTTCCAGTTCACACCCTTTTTTTTCTTTGTTCTTTTTTTATTTTTACTTGGGCCCAAAGCCCATTTATTTCTTCTTTTCACTTTTTTTTACAAACTAAAATTTTGTTTTAACTTAACTCTTTTGAAAAAATACACTAGCCTTGTATATAAAAAATACTAACATAATTAAATAAAAATAAAAAATATGACAATAATACATTAATACAAAAATACAATGTAATTAAAATGTAAAACCCTTTTTTAAGTAAAATACTTATTTTTGTACATAAATTCTTTTTAAGTTAGTACCTTTTCTTTTCTTAGAAATTTTTGTACATAATCAAGACAAAATACATTTTTTATACATAGTTTAATTAGAATTTAAAACATTTAATTAAAACATTCTTTTTTTGTTCATATTAACAATATACAAGATTACAAAAGATTAAATAAATGAACATTTGATTCTTTTTATTTAGGTTAACAATACTTAATAATACACATTTAAATTCACATCTTAACCTGTAAATAAATTACAAATACATATATACGTACACGTACACTTACACAATACATTTCACATTATACACTTGATACACATACATTTGCTATTCTTATACGTTACATTACATTATTTACATTTAGTCGCAATTCGATTTGGTTGTAAATTATTGGACACTACATTCCTAAAGTCTTATCCCCATTTGTAAATTTGTACCCCCACTCCCGGGTACTATTTGTAATAGCATAGACTTTAAATTCTTGCAATTTATCGCTTTCCAATTATACCATGGTTATACCTAGGGTTTGTATGTACATAAAATCAAACGCTAGATAACCTAATACAAAGACAAATATATGAAATCAATACACAATCACACTTGCACCCTCTAGGGTAATCCCACATGTTGCCTTCCAAAATGGGCCATGCTTGCACGTTGAGTATCTTTGGCAAAACAAATTCAAATGATCATAAGTCCCTCGATGACGCTTTCAAAAGTTGCCTAAATGGAATGATCATAGTCCCTTCAAAGCAAATTGCCAAAGACACTTGGCATCATTGCATTCATGGTCCATACGATGACCCGCGCCCGTCCCGTTAAACATCCTAAACGCAAGATTGTCCACCAAATTCAATGATGGAACAAAATTGTCAAAAAGGGTTAAAAACATAGAGAAAACCTTTGAGTACAATAGGGGTAGACAAAACTCTTAGTTACTTGAGATCAACTTGCAAAAACACTTGCCTTCTTTTCAAAAACCACACTTCATACACACTTTCAAAACAAACTCTCAAAAAACATTTGAAACATCTTTTCGAAAAGATCCACACTTTTGTAAAACACTCAAACACGAGTCGAATACATTGGTTGCCTAAGACAAGGCATCTCTTCAAAAACATTTTTCAAAACACACACACACACCACATTTCAAAGCAATCAAAAATCAAGGCAAGTGATCTAAAAAACCAAGTAACTAAGAGCCCATGGATAACCATGGATGAAAAGGGTGCTAATACCTTCCCTTTTCATAATCTACCCCCCGGACCCACGAAATATCTCAAAAGGTTTTTGCTGTGCTTTTTAACCTTTCCTTTAGGATAAAATAAAAAGTCGGTGGCGACTCTTGCTCAACCGAACAAGTGCGAATACAAACGCAAAACTCAAGTCAGTTCTCCCACCGTATCACAGAACTGGCGACTCTGCTGGGGAATTCCTACTCAAAGTGGGGTTACCTTAGGGTTTAGATCACATTTGTTTTCAATTGATTGCTTTGTTTGCTTTTACATTTGTGGGCTTTGCATCGGAGTTCATAGATCCTAACCCGGATTTGGGGGAAACCTTTTTTAGGTAGTATAATCTGTGAGGGACCTGTCCGGCGTATACCGACATGGGTGAAGCAGTGGCTACATTGGTGTGGCGCCTTGGTCTGTACCGATATCCCTCGTGTTGAAACGGGGAGAATATGGGTCTTCCAAGGAGTCATTAAGCACCAACCGACCTTAGAACCCTAAATTGACCCAACTTGGCCATTAGAACAGTAGCAGTATGCTACACTCATTGAGGCTAAACTCTCGCGATGGTTCCGGCCGCAAGAAAAGGTTGCGATGTTGGAGTTATGACCGATTGAGGGTAGCCAATGATTTGAGATCCTCTAGAACCCGGTTACTTTTGATAGGACAGGTTTTAACCAACGAAACTGAAAGAGGGTAGTACCTGAACCTCATGCAAGCCTAAACCTAAGGACTTGTTTGCTTTGTGTGAATATGTTTGCCTGTATATACACTTACTTCCTTGTGCATACATGTACATAACATCATGACATCATACCATAGCATTTTCAAATAACCATCTCAAGGATCTCGAAGGTTCTTTTGATGCAGGGTTATGTTGAACCAGACGTCTACCAAGGGGCAAGAGGTTTCTCCTCTAACCAATGCCATCAAAGATCAAGTGCAACAACTTGAATCAGTGGCTATGACCCACTCGACATGGTGAGCTTGATTCTCGTGGAAAGACATCCACTGATGCAAAGTTCTCCAATCAAAGTTCAAGTGCAACAACTTGAATCAGTGGCTATGACCCACTCGACATGGTGAGCTTGATTCTAGTGGAAAGACATCCACCGGTGCAGAGTTCTCTAATCCAAGAGAAAAGTTCAACCTCTAACATTTTCTTGTGTTTACCCCAAGAGATCCTTGAAAGCATGCATCCACATATCATGCATTGCATCTTGACAATCTTTCCTTTTTCAGGTTTCCTTACTCTCCTGCTGTTTATTTCAGTAAGAGATGGCTCTAGAAAGGTCTGTCAAAGACGTCCAAGACCAGACTGCTCAGCTGCAGGAGATGTTCCTGAACTTGTCTCAGGGGCAAGAAGAAATGAAAGCTCTCCTCACAAAGGGCTTGGAGAATTCCAACAATGCCAGGAGTGATCAGCTTGCGGAGCTGCAGTTTGATCTGATAACATTGAGGACCCAAGTGATGGGACAGTTGGTGGGCCAGATGGCTCTCATCCAAGACCTATCTCAAAGACAAGAGGAACTCAGAGTTCTTGTCCGCCAACTGCTTCCAAACAACCAACTGGGGCAAACATCTGAGGTTGAAGAGCAAGTCACTGCTCAACCTCCATCCACTCAAGAAGACAAGGGGAAGGCTCATTCGCTTGCTTCAGGGTCACAAACCCATCAACAACCTCGCCAGCGTCAACGGGGTAATCGGCGTAAGCAAGAAACGTCGGGACGGCAGTTCACGGAGACTGAGATACCATCATTCTTCATACTAAAGCGCCTGTTGGAGGTCAACCTGCTTACCCTAAGGGATCCTCCTCAGAAGCTCAATACCTCCTCTCCTAACTATCGTCCCGACGCATTTTGTGTTTACCACTCCTACAGCCCGGGACACGACACCAACGACTGTTGGGCCTTGAAGAACAGGATTCAAGATCTGATCGACATTGGAGTGCTGGAATTCATGCCAGACGGCGAGATGAAAATCTTCCGTTAGGGGGTTCTCCACCTGAAGTGACAAAGCTCAAAGCTGAAAGACTTTTGCTTCATTTTGAATTCTCAAAGTTGTAATTTCTTTTGTTGACAAACAATTATCTGTTGATGTTAAACTCTGTTTTCATTAATGCATTGCATATGTTTGTCTTGAATTCATCCATTCGTTTCACTACTCTTATGCTTTCTTTATGATATTTAACTCTTGATAAAAAGCTGCAAGCCTTTAGAGGGAGGATGACGAAACAATACCATAATCTCATACAGTATGCTTTTGAACAGACCTTGCTGATGATGTACAGGCATTTCTTTCAATTCCCAAACACTGGAGTTATAAGGAAGTTAATCCCTAGTCAACCCCTTTGAGCCAAAGAAGTAGGAGTTTTCTGTTTCTAAACAATCAAAACCTTTGATATTAAACCTGGGGCAGGGTAGTATCTCAGTTAATTCAAAAGAAATGCGCATTGAAGTCGCAAACTCTCAGTTCGTAACACAACGAACGACGTCGAAAAAGAAAGCATTCCTTTGGAATCAAAAGACAAGGGTGGTTCCCTATCACATAGACAGTCAATCTCTCAAAAGAGAAAAAGCCCACTGAGCCAAAACCTGTAAAGGAAGCTCAAGAAAGCTGGGGCATCCCGCTGACTGTGATCTCGAAAAACGGGAACGGCCAGGCAAAAGTTAGGGATAACAAATCAAAATCAAAATAGTGAGGTTATTACAAAATCCTCAACAACATGAAAAATGTTGAAAAAGAAAAACGAGATGATGACTGTCTCCCAAATTCAACTGGTGAACCATCGCCCAAAAGTCGTTCCAAACTCAAAACAGAGTACGACGCACAATTGACTGAGCTTAGGTTGGAGAACATCACGAAGAGCGGGTGGGTACAAATATACTTTGAGCCTTTATCCTTTGTTTCTTAAACCGTGAACCAAGCCACGTTACAACCCTTCAAAAGTCCTAATTGAAGCATGGGTTAGTTCGAAAGCATACTGTTACAAAAGGTATCCTGACTCCTGTAAGGCTTTGCTCTAAATCTTGTGTTGATCTGTCTTATAAAAAGTTTTCTGCTAAAAAACGCATTTTGCAGAACTTCGAGACAAACATAAACTTTGCATTATTTGAATATCACTGTCTGCATTTGGCTTTTTGTTTGACAGCGAAGAATTTCATACAACGAATGTTCGGAGGAACGAAAACTCTCTCAGTGAGCAAAATCACTTCAAAAGGACGACACTTCCATTACAAATCTCCTATCAACAAGGGGCATGACATGTCACCATCCAATTAACCTGGGGCAGTCCAGTCAAGGTCCAACAGATCTTTCAAAATCCAATTAACCTGGGGCAGTCCAGTCAAGGTCCAACAGATCTTTCACCATCCAATTAACCTGGGGCAGTCCAGTCAAGGTCCAACAGATCTTTCAAAATTCAATTAACCTGGGGCAGTCCAGTCAAGATTTCAAGAAATCTCTCAATTCGCAGATTAATATGATTCAAGACTCATCATCACTTGGGGCATTCGAATGTCAAAAGTGTTCAATCATTCCTTCACCACCTGTTGGAAATTACAACACCAACAGATCAACTATCACATTTCCAGATTTGATTCATGTATCCAGCCAGGGCATATCTGTTGACGACTATTTCCAGACTCGATTCCTGTATCTAGCCAGGGCACGTCTGAAGAGTTTGAAGATTCGATTCCTGTATCCAGCCAGGGCATATCTGTTGACGACTATTTCCAGACTCGATTCCTGTATCTAGCCAGGGCACGTCTGAAGAGTTTGAAGATTCGATTCCTGTATCCAGCCAGGGCATATCTGTTGACGACTATTTCCAGACTCGATTCCTGTATCTAGCCAGGGCACGTCTGAAGAGTTTGAAGATTCGATTCCTGTATCCAGCCAGGGCATATCTGTTGACGACTATTTCCAGACTCGATTCCTGTATCTAGCCAGGGCATGTATGAAGAGTTTGAGGATTCGATTCCTGTATCCAGCCAGGGCATATCTGTTGACGACTATTTCCAGACTCGATTCCTGTATCTAGCCAGGGCACGTCTGAAGAGTTTGAAGATTCGATTCCTGTATCCAGCCAGGGCACATCTGTTGACGACTATTTCCAGACTCGATTCCTGTATCTAGCCGGGGCACGTCTGAAGAGTTTGAAGATTCGATTCCTGTATCCAGCCAGGGCACATCTGTTGAGGACTATTTCCAGATTCGATTCCTGTATCCAGCCAGGGCATATCTGTTGACAACTATTTCCAGACTCGATTCCTGTATCTAGCCAGGGCACGTCTGAAGAGTTTGAAGATTCGATTCCTGTATCCAGCCAAGGCATATCTGTTGACAACTATTTCCATATTCGATTCATGTATCCAGCCAGGGCATATCTATTGACGACTGATTATGGATTAACACCTGTAACAAGCCAGGAAATTATCTACATCACCGCTTGGGGCATTCGAATGTCAAAAGTGTTCAAAAACCCGATGCAGTTTTACACGGACTCATCATCAGGAAATCTTACACAGATCTCCTCAAAACAGGAAGTCCCCAGTAGTTTGGCATACAACCCAAGCTCCTGATTTCCCCAACAGTGGTCCCAAGACTTCTCATTTTTCAACAATCAAGAGGTTCTTGCCCTCCACAGCAGCAGCCAAAGAATTATTTTCCCCGGCAGCAGTCAAGATTCTTTTATCTTCAGCCATCCAGGATTCATTTATCCTCAGCAAGATAGCTTATCAGCTTACATGCGCATTCATCACATTCATGTCATAAACATTGATGTCACATACATTGCATCATGCATCATAACATTGCATACAACTAACCTTTTACCTTTCAGGTAAGATCAGTCGACAGACAAAGATCATCTCCCGAGATTCATCCAGAGACAGTTCAGATGTGACCCAGACATGGCGACATTCTGATACTTATTCCAGGTTCACTCAGAGACAGTTCAGATGAGACCCAGACACGGCGACATTCTGATACTTGTGCCAGGTTCTTCCAGATGGCATCTTTAAGCCCATTCTCAGATGGCATCTCTAAGCCCATCCCTCGACAAGATTCTATCGCATCAGATGGCATCTCTAAGCCCATCACCAAATGGCATCTGTAAGCCCATTCACCACTACCATCACATCGCCGAGTGCAAATTTTCTGGGTACTTTAGTGTCCAATCTCCTTTTACCTTTGAGTCGCGAAAGGCAAACTTGCCAATCTAACTCTTCAGGTTCAAGAAGATTGAACGGGGGCAACTGTTGTACCCCAAAATTTACCCTCGCATTTTTCCTCAAGAAATCACAACTTCAGGCGTTTCCTGATTTTTCAAACTGGCTCAAGAATCGGTCAAACAGACTTTTCTCATCAGTCAAACACAATTAGGGTTTTATTGATTTTCAGGGCTTTAGAGTGTTTCAAACAGTTGGCTTAGGGTTTTGGTTGATTTTGGCTCAACTTCGATCAGGCGAACGCTTCTTTGGCATTTAATCAGGAATTAGGGTTTTTGTGCGCGCGTTCTCAGAAAGATTTAAATTCTACAACACTTTTCAAGTTATGATGAGATATGGATTGAAACATTTGGATTGAGTTCGCACTGTATGATTAACTCAGTGAAAGGATACATTCAGTTTGAATTTGCAGTGCTTGGTAAAAATCAGTAAAAAGGGGAATGCGTCTGATCAGTTGTTGTGATTAACTTTTGTTTTGCTTTGGATGATTGGAAATGCCAGGTTTAACTGATCAAATGCTAAAGCATTGTTTATTTAAATTATTTATTATTCTAAGATTAAATGATTGGAATTTATTTTCAATTATTATAATTAAAGAATTATAAATAATAAATAAACAAAAGGAGGAAAAAGAATTAATTGGATAAAGAAACTTTTATTGATTTTTAAATTAATTGTACAATTGTTTGTTGTTTACAACAATGATTTTACATTTATTTAAATTTAAATAAAAGAAAACTATCCTAAATATTTTTTCTAATCTTCAATTCTTCATCTGCTATCCCTTGCTCCAGTGCTCCATTCAATTTTTTATCTGCAAAATAAGAGAAGAAAAGTCAATGGCAGATAAATAAATAAAAGAGCAGATAAAATTAAAGTTCATCATTAAGGGCAACTGATTGGGATCAGTTAGCCCTCTCTGCAAATCACGGGATTTCTCCCGGTTCACAAAGAGGGACGAATATTTATTTGCTAAACTTTGAAAGAATGCACAAGTCAAATTGTTAAACTGCATAGTTCAAATCTTAAACAGCATGATGCAAAGTCCAAATCAAACTACAAAGTCCAAACTAAAAGTCCAAATTCAAACTTTCTGTCAAAGATGTCAAACTGTACAAGGCTACTCAAAGCTGTCAAAAAGAAGATTTGGAAAGATATCAAAGATACAAAAGTACAAGAAGCTGTCAAAAGAAGAGATAAAAATGCAGAGAAGGCATGATATGCAAGCAACATAGTTCTTATCATCACTTCCCAATGCTGCCCTTTCAGAACAAAAGGTACACACAAAAACATATTTTAATATTCTTTGAAGTGTACTGGAGAGAGAGAAGAGAGAAAAAAGAGCGGGCTTACTGGCTTTGAGGCTTTAGGCAAGAAAGATATACAACAAAACTGCAATAGCACAGTGGATAAGAGGGAGCAGAAACAAAAAGACAAAACATATATACAAAACTGCAACAGCATGTCCAGGCGATAAGATAGCCTGAAGCAAACCTCCCAGCCTTACCAACTGTAATGCAAAAATCTACAACCTGCAGTCCAACAAACCTCAAACATATGGCCATAAACACAGAGCCAAAAACCTGCATAAGCCATTAACCAACCACAAACTGTCCAAACCAGTTCACAAAAACAACACCCTGCTAAAGCAAGACAACATCAAGCTTCCAGCCTTAACAACCAGATAACCTGTCAAGGCCTAACCTGAAGCAGAACCCCCAAGGCCATAAAACCAGTAAGACCTGCATCAAGCCTAAAAAACCAGTAAGACCTGCATCAAGCCTCAAAAACCAGTAAGACCTTGTTCAAGCCCAAACACATAACCAGAAAACCTGTCAAAAGGCCAAAGCTAAAGGCCAAAACCTGCATAAAGCTATAAACCTTCATTTCAAACCTTCAAAACAACAGCATCAAGCCTAAACTCAACCATACACCAGTCAAAGCCACAAACTGAAGCCAGCAATCAAAAATCAAGTAAACTCATCAAAGGCCAAGAGCCAGTTTCAAGCAAAAAAGTCCAAGCCTGTGTCAAGATTCAAACCCAATACAAACTGTGTTCAAGCTTAACACATAACCAACTGCAAAAGCATAAACCATAAAACAAATTTCCAAACCCACAAAAGGCCCTCAGAAGAATTCATCACTGGGCAAAAGAACAAGCATACGAAGGGTCAAACATACAGAGGCGTCAAGGCAACAGAAGTGAGAAAGAAAGAAGTGAAGAATAGGCAACACAAAATCCTCAGAAGGTTCATCACTGGGCGAACTCAGAACAAGCATACAAAAGGCAAAGGTATCTCAAGGCAACATAAGCATGTAAGCCAAGTTAACAGAGAAGAAGAAAAGAAGATACGTATTAAGCTTTCAGACAAACATCACAAAGCCTAAAGAAGAGTACAGAAATACCAGGAGTCCAGCCAAAGCTCTCATCGCGCAACCCCTTCACCATCGAGCCTCCGAAGCGCCTCCAACCTCCCCTTTTTCCCCTCCTCTGTCAAGGTAGAACATTCTCCTCTCATCCCTTTTCATGACCTCGTTAATGAACAATAATGAACACAACAGCAAATCAAAATCAAAATACTTAATCAAAAACAGTAAAATCATGACATGCAAATAACGAAACCCTAATGCGAAAGACAAAGATCATTACCTTAAAATCTGTCGCCCTAACGATCCATTGAAGGGAAGAGGAAGGTTGAGGCAACTGGCGGCTGGGCAAAGGGGAGAGTCAGATCCATAGCGAAGAAAGAACGAAGGCAAACGGAGAAGAGAGGCTCAGGCAAAGGCAAGGATGAAGACGAGTGAGAACGACGCCGCCGCTGCTCCCATAAACCCTAAAACCATTCCCAATTGAAACAAACATTCAAGAACCCTAAAACATTTTGTGTCAAGACTTGGGCCTTGCCCTTTCTGCGCCTAAGCCCAACGAGTTTCCAGTTCACACCCTTTTTTTCTTTGTTCTTTTTTTATTTTTACTTGGGCCCAAAGCCCATTTATTTCTTCTTTTCACTTTTTTTTACAAACTAAAATTTTGTTTTAACTTAACTCTTTTGAAAAAATACACTAGCCTTGTATATAAAAAATACTAACATAATTAAATAAAAATAAAAAATATGACAATAATACATTAATACAAAAATACAATGTAATTAAAATGTAAAACCCTTTTTTAAGTAAAATACTTATTTTTGTACATAAATTCTTTTTAAGTTAGTACCTTTTCTTTTCTTAGAAATTTTTGTACATAATCAAGACAAAATACATTTTTTATACATAGTTTAATTAGAATTTAAAACATTTAATTAAAACATTCTTTTTTGTTCATATTAACAATATACAAGATTACAAAAGATTAAATAAATGAACATTTGATTCTTTTTATTTAGGTTAACAATACTTAATAATACACATTTAAATTCACATCTTAACCTGTAAATAAATTACAAATACATATATACGTACACGTACACTTACACAATACATTTCACATTATACACTTGATACACATACATTTGCTATTCTTATACGTTACATTACATTATTTACATTTAGTCGCAATTCGATTTGGTTGTAAATTATTGGACACTACATTCCTAAAGTCTCATCCCCATTTGTAAATTTGTACCCCCACTCCCGGATACTATTTGTAATAGCGTAGACTTTAAATTCTTGCAATTTATCGCTTTCCAATTATACCATGGTTATACCTAGGGTTTGTATGTACATAAAATCAAACGCTAGATAACCTAATACAAAGACAAATATATGAAATCAATACACAATCACACTTGCACCCTCTAGGGTAATCCCACATGTTGCCTTCCAAAATGGGCCATGCTTGCACGTTGAGTATCTTTGGCAAAACAAATTCAAATGATCATAAGTCCCTCGATGACGCTTTCGAAAGTTGCCTAAATGGAATGATCATAGTCCCTTCAAAGCAAATTGCCAAAGACACTTGGCATCATTGCACTCATGGTCCATACGATGACCCGCGCCCGTCCCGTTAAACATCCTAAACGCAAGATTGTCCACCAAATTCAATGATGGAACAAAATTGTCAAAAAGGGTTAAAAACATAGAGAAAACCTTTGAGTACAATAGGGGTAGACAAAACTCTTAGTTACTTGAGATCAACTTGCAAAAACACTTGCCTTCTTTTCAAAAACCACACTTCATACACACTTTTAAAACAAACTCTCAAAAAACATTTGAAACATCTTTTCGAAAAGATCCACACTTTTGTAAAACACTCAAACACGAGTCGAATACATTGGTTGCCTAAGACAAGGCATCTCTTCAAAAACATTTTTCAAAACACACACACACACCACATTTCAAAGCAATCAAAAATCAAGGCAAGTGATCTAAAAAACCAAGTAACTAAGAGCCCATGGATAACCATGGATGAAAAGGGTGCTAATACCTTCCCTTTTCATAATCTACCCCCCGGACCCACGAAATATCTCAAAAGGTTTTTGCTGTGCTTTTTAACCTTTCCTTTAGGATAAAATAAAAAGTCGGTGGCGACTCTTGCTCAACCGAACAAGTGCGAATACAAACGCAAAACTCAAGTCAGTTCTCCCACCGTATCACACTTCCAAATCAACATTTCATGTTCTAAACTTACAGTTCCAAATTCCAAGAATAAATTTTCTGTAACAGTAAACAGAAGGATACCATTTAAGTCGAAATTGAGAGGTATGCACACCAAATTAGAATAACTATACACAAGATAACCAAATTTAACAAAGCTTAACATAATTGATTCATCCATTGTTTAAATCCAGCAAATATGTACTACATATTGTATATAGACAATCATAAACTCTATGATGACAATTTCAACATTCTGATGACATTTATGGAGCAAGAAATTGAACAAGAATAGATGGATCAAACTATAGGAAATTATTGCAGTCAGCAAACGAAAATATGAATCCACAACAAAATTCTTCAATGGAGATCCCACAAACATGTCTTCAAGGATCATAATTGCAGACAACCAAATCTCCTAACAAGTTGAATCAAAACTTCAAAAGAAGCTTTTTCATAAATAGCTTGTAAGCAATGTAATGACAAGGAAACTATTACAAAACTGAACCAAATATGTGGCCTTACAATGCATCAACTAGTAACTTTTCATGGACAAGAAGTATTTCATTACACCAAAGCTACAAAGTGCAATTAGGCATGTACAACAAGAACAACCAAACAGGCCAGATAAAATTGAGGATGAACTCCATGATTATAAGACCAAGATCAAACTATTTAGATCCAAATTAAAGGTGCACATAAAAGGAGTATTGAGATCCAAACCTCTATCTAGACTAGAAGTCTGTAACATAAAATGGTACTTGATATGTAATCTTCATTTTTCTTCAATCACCGAGATAAAGCAAGTCAATATGAACACAACTGTTTGTAGAAGACATTGAATCCATCATAAATCAACATTGCTCAACTTTACCAAAATAGCTATCATAGATGCCGACACCATAGAATTACAACATCGGAAAGTTGATGTCAATGTCGCCAGATCACAACAGCGGAAACCAGAAGCAGATATTTAAAATGAAAAATTCAAGTCAACCCGTATCTTCAATCTAAAACAGAATCACTGTAAAGGAAAAGCAAAATTGCGATATTCCCAAAGCAATAAATTACAGATGATAAACCTTGTATCAGATTAAAGAGGAAATCATTTGATACTACTGATCTTGGAAAATTGGAACTTTTGGGAGAAAAAATATAGAGCAGAAAAATGCAATTGAAACATAATTTCTGTCTTGAAAATCTCCAGATGAAACAAGAATCAACATCAAAGAAAATAGGAGTTGAGAAATAACCAAAACACAATCAAGAAATTAAAACAAAAGGGAATCAAAGAATATGGTGATGAATCTCGGAAAATTAGTTACAAATCTTGAACAAAATCTAAAAATTACAATTGGAAATCGTGAAACCCTTGTAATTTGGGGAACATGTGAACAAACCGAATCAACAAACACACTCAGTTGAGATGAAGTTTGAGAATAAAATCAACGGAAGAGGAAGAATACGGATCTGAGAGAATCACTATGAAATAAAGGAAAATTGAAATAAAAATGGAAATTTGAAAAAATTCTCTAGAAAGTGCAACGGAAAATATTTTCAAGGTGGATACCATTGTTGCTCTGATACCATGTTAGGAAACATGGCATCCATGGAAATGCAGAGAAAAAAGCTTTAATTCTTTGTATTGATGAAAATAGAATATTACAAAAGGAGTAAAAAGTATTCTTCTAGTGAGGTGATTACAACTTTATATACTACTATCTCACTAGGACTAGTATGTAACTATCTATATTTCTAATAAAGCGGATAAAATCTTAAACATGGATTGGTGAAGCTTGCCTCAAGGTGGTGCTGAACTCGCCTGAAGGATAGTGTCGTTGATAAGAGCTTGTTGAGGAAGAAGACTCAGTTGCACGTTAGATGCCAAGAGTCACAGAACTGCTTAACCTTAAACACTTGAGTTTTCTTATTTTATCCTTTGTTCATTTAATTGTTTTTTATTTTAATTAAATGATAATTGATTGGAAAATCTAATTTAAGTGGATTAGAATTGGCATGGAATGTTGGTGGTTTTAATCGAATGATTCTATGGGTCCTGGATCAGTTTTCGTTTCCATGGGCCTGTTAATTGTTTTTGGAGGAGTTAACGTGCTACCCCCTCACTTATACACGCCACCCCCATAACTTATATTTTTACCATTATACCCTTGAGAATAATCATTAAATTTAAAAAAAATATGATTTTTACTGGAATTTTTGGGTACCAGATTTCCGGTATTTTTGAAATTTCCAGAAGAAAATTTTGGAATTTTTGAAAAAGCCAGATTTTTCGAAAAATCAAGTGTTGCACTTTTCGTGGGAAGCAAAAAAAAAAAATTACACTACCGTAAATTTTGAAATTTCCAGCACAGTACCAGAAATTTCAGTATATTTCGAAATTTTCAGAAAAAAAATTTTCAAGAGAAAAACCCGAAAATTTCGGTCTTGGACACCCCCCAAATTTGTTCATGGGTATTTTTGGAATAAATCAAATTGGGGGTGGCATGTTTAATTTTAGGGTGACATGTTAATTTTTCTTGTTTTTGGTAATTGATGCTTGCACACAAAAAACTGAGTATGGATCCTCTTTGTTGGGCCTTTGGGCATTGTTACTGAACCACACCCCTTGCATCATGTTTTACACCCTCTATGTGTAGAATTTCACTTGTTTTTTTTAATTGATTTTCTCTTTAAATTAATTTTGATAATTTTGGTAGAAAAATCAATAAAAATAGTGATATAGGAATATGGAAAATAGTAATGTTTTCTTTAGGATTTGTTTAGAAACTCTTTTGAATGTATTTTTTTAATCATTATTTGACAATTTTTGTTAATCATTTGTTGCTATTTCTTTTTCCATGAATTTGTCATATAGTAGTATTGCAATTATATGTGATATGGTTAAACAAAATAGATTTGGTTGGAGATTTCAAGAGGTTTCAAAGTAAATTAAGAACATAATCTTCATCAAGAAAATTCACGGAGGCTCTCGGTAGAGTTTTCTTATCGCTTGCGTGGCTTTGAAGAGACAACGGATCTTCTTCGTTAGGTACCACTTGGATCTCTTTTACCTCTCTTTCATGCATCTACATCTGAAGTTCTGGAGGTATTCAGGCATTGGCGATAGACACAAAGGTGTTTGGTTGGATTTTATGCCACTTCTTTTGATGCTTATATCCTTTCCTTTTATTTATTATCGATCGATGTGTCACTCAATTAGAATTGAGATGACGAATTATCTCTCAGTGCATGTTCCCTATAGGATTGTTATCCTCGCCCTTATGTCTATCTTTGTATGCTAATACTAGGTATATTTTCCCCTTTATTATCCTAACTTTAGGACCACCATTGTATGATAACATTAGAAATAGGATTTCCCTTAGATTTTTCACCCCCTT
Organism: Vicia faba; assembly: GCA_948472305.1. Lineage (NCBI taxonomy): Eukaryota > Viridiplantae > Streptophyta > Magnoliopsida > Fabales > Fabaceae > Vicia > Vicia faba. The sequence continues at coordinate 1,693,585,505 of OX451737.1, read as the reverse complement.
TTGCATCCTTAAAAACTAAAAGATATTTTCTTAATCAAATTCAAAAATACTAATAAATATGATATATGCATATACGTCACGAGTCTTAAGCACGTATGGAGTACTTTGGATACGAGGCATCTGGCTCGACCATCTAAAAGTCTATCATTGTCATAGACTTTAGTATTGCACGTATCTCAAATATTTTCATAAATAAAGATGAAGTACTCTGATACCTCCAGCCTTGGAGAACCATCTGAGGTATTCTCCGAACAAAAAAATCAAAAAATTCAAACCTTTTTGCCTTCGGGCTGCCTCCGGGCCTTTCTTTTGAAAAACTTTTCAGGTAAGAACATCTTAATTCCTTTCTAAGAAAATTTCCTGAGTCTCCAAGGGTCGAGCGACAATAGAATGCGAAATTAACATCGTTCGTTAAAAAATACAAACAAACAGAAACTTTTAGCCGAACTACGATGCTCTGATTCCTTAAAAGGGATACATAGGCATTGGGTTACAGGGCCTAAGCAAGCACAACTATTTAAAACCTTTGTTTTCCCTATATTTTTCTTTTGCATTCATGCATTTCCCTTAGCTTGTAAGCTTTAGCATAGTTTAAACACACCCTTTGATTAGAACAACAAGAGTGGATCCCATGGAGTACCACTGACGTGAAGGATGCTAATATCTTCCTATTGCATAATCGACTCTCGTACCCTTCTCTTGGTTTCAAGACCTTGTTTTCTCTCAGGTTTATTTGATATTTTCCTTTCCCTTTTATGGGATAAATAAATATTCGATGGCTACTTCGTTATTCATTTTCCTAGTTGCCTCACCAACCAATTTAAGATGATCAAACCTTTTATATATGAGCATGCAATATTTGGTGCCTTTTAAGTACCTAATAACCTTCTTTGCAGCTTTATAGTGATCCATTACAGGATTACTTTGATATTGAACCAACATACTAACAACAAAATTGATATTCGGTCTTGTACATGTTTGTGCATCCATCAAGCTTCCGACCACTAATGCATAGAGAATTAAAACTTCTTTACATCATGTAACAAAGCAACATCATTGACAACAAATAAATTTATTATGAATTTTCTCTCACTAACCTTCCATAAAGATACACTGATCTACAATGTTATCTACAAAACCATATGACAAAAATATTGTTAAATTTAAGATACCATTGCTTGGAAGCATGTTTTAGTCCATATATTGACTTCTTTAATTTACACACTAAGTTTTTGTACTTGTTAAAAAAGTATAGATGCATAACAATCTTTGATTGGTAAGGATTTCCAGAGACTTTAATATTTATGTGGTGTTATAGCAGACTCGCAAGGGTGAGAAACACTACTTTAGGTGTGTTTTCTGTTTGTATGAGATTGATTCCTTAACCCCCTAAGGTTAGGGTATTTATAGGGGGCTTATGGGCTTGGATTTAGGGTTCCTCGAATGTAGTAGCCACTAGTAGGAGGGGGAGATGACCATTGATCCCCTATTTCTAAGGGAGACGTGGGTGATTCCTTAGATTTCTTCTCTGCACCACTTATGACCAAGACACGTCACATTTTCATGTTATCCTACTCTGGGAGAGTGATACGGGTTGTGGGCGATATTATCATGTCGCCCCTTGCAGATCTTTACAAATACATCATTATAATTTTCTTTTCTTGTAGTAACAAACCCTTCAGGTTGATCCATATACACTTCTTCCTCTAAGTCGCCATTAAGAAAAGAGTCTTCACATGCATCTAGTGAAGCTCTAAGTCATAATGATTCATCAAATTCAAAACAATTCTCAAAGAGTTCTTCTTTGAAACAAGAGAAAAAGTTTTTTTTGGGTAGTAAAATCCATCCTTTTGAGTGAAACTTTTGATGACGAGTCTAGCTTTAAAGCTTTCCATCTTTCCTTTCGAGTCTCGTTTGGTCTTAACGTAATATTTAAAACCAATTCATGCGAGGCTTTAGACAACTCAACTAGATCCCATACATTATTGCCATCCATTATTTTTAACTATTCTTTCATAACATTGACCCATTTTTCAGAATTAACACTTTCCATGGCTTGTGTGAATGACACTGGATCCAAGTCAATGCTCAAGTCACATTCGCTTTCAAGTGAATAAATAACATAATCTTTTGAAATAGTTGGTCTTATTTTCCTTTCAGACTTTGTCGTCGTTAACCTTTAGTAGAACTTTTCACTTCTTCTTTTCCTTCTCACCTGGCTTGAATTTACTTCTACTAGTTTCGCTACGAGTCGTGAGATAAACAAAATGACCTTTCATCTTTCTTAACCTCTCCTCTTATAGAACTAATACAATCTTAATTTCCTGAAAGTTCTATTTTTTCTTAACGATGTTATAATTCACTTGGAACTGACCAAACTCAAGATGAAGTGAGTTAATGATAAATTGTACAAGAAAACATTCACACATCCATACCTAAAGACTTTAATTCTTTTTGCCAGATTTCTATTTGAGTCACATGATCATGAATGGGTTGAGACCATTCAAAAATTTTAATCACCAATCCACTCATCAAATCCCAACAATAAATTTATAACTAATATAATTAGAGTACTCTTTCACATTTTTTCATAAATTCTCTTGCATTTTTAATTTTGGGCATAAATGGCTTAACATTTCAACCATTGTCCCTTTCATCGAATTCAAGGACAACATGTTAGACCTTTTTCAAGTCTTAAAGAGAGACCTTTTATCTTTTGTATTATCCTCTTAATGGTTGTTAGCTTTTCATCTAATATTAATGTCGTGTCCAAGTCCATAACACAAAGTTGGAACTGGATATTTTCATACCAATCCGCGTAGTTTAGCCCTTTGAACTTTGTCATTGCATTACCTAGAGCAAACATATTACTATCCACTCAAATATTTAAAACACGCTTATACATTGTTTCTTTGAATAAATTTCACGGATTCAAACTAATTTTTTTTTTTTTTGGATTTTAGCCAACCAATTCCGATTCACATAGTGAACCGACTCACTGGCCAAGTCTTGTTTTCTTCAAGAATCGAACTCGGATAGTATCCAAATGATTCATCTTTAATAGAAGCTTCTTTCTCACTAGAGCCCAAATACTTGGTTCAAACTAATTTATCTTTAAACATGCATCAAAGTTCACATTTTTGGGTCAAATCTAAATACATTTCAATAAACTAAAATGATGTTAAATGAACATGCTTTAATATAATTAATAATACTCAAAAGAACATGATATCTATTTTTGGATAAACAAACAATAAGTATGACACTAAATATTTAAATTTCATTAATTAAGTCATAATCTATATTTAGATGATCTACATATGTCTTATAATAATAAATCTTATTGAACTCAAACATTTTCATATGACATTCGAATCATAATTCAATTGTAACAAAATCAACCTATTATGCATTTAACTTCAAACTAATGCATCAAAATACAAAAGAGTGAGAAAATGAAAAACTTACCGAATATGAGTAGTCAACGATTTTTCAATTGAATGGAGTGGAGTAGAGAAATATTGATATCCTAGGCTTTTACTACAATACAATAGAAATAGCGAGAAAACTTGAAAAATGATGGAAGACAAATTTGCTCACAAGCTTTATTTTAGATTATGAGGAAACTCTGAAATAAAATGAATAAGAAGGAATAAGGAAGGTCTAACGCGTTATAATAATCAAACACGTACAAAACTTAACATCCATATATATTCTTCTATGTTCTTGTCTGAGACTGAGACTTGTCTTTGATTGCATTTTTGGTGCGTTCGATGGTTAAGTTCCAAATTTTAACGGTATTATTGATTTTTTTGTAGGGTGCGTGAATATGACCAACGGTGTCAAAAGTAATTCCCTAATTGCTGGGCTTGGATCCATCCTAAATGGACTCCATTTACCGGCCCAATTGTCAGAAAGAGCAACGAAAAGATGAAGAACGAGTAAGACAAAGAAGAAAGAAAAACTGAAAAACGAAAAAAGCAAGAGAAAACTGTTTGAATCTGAATTCCTAAAAAAAATCTGCGAACCCGTGGTTTGCATTGTATATACTCTCCTTATCCCTTCTTCTTTCGTTGATTTTCATTATCCCCTTTGGTTCGATGTAAGCGTCAATCAGAGCGTTTTCGCAATCACTTTCTACGAAGCTCGATCGCCATGGCTATCGATATCCTAACCTTAGAAAACAGGTTCATTTCATCAACTCAAAAATCAAAATGCACTGTTATCCTCGTGTTAATTCATCTCCTTCACTTTAATTTCTTTGTTATTATCGAATTGCTTTTGTTATAGTGATTAATTTCAGTTGTTCGCTCTTAATTTTCGTGGAATTGATCATTAATTGTGATAATCGGTTACTTGATTTTCATAATCCAACTCGTTCTATATGAAGCATGGTTTCAGATTTTGATCGACCGCGTGCGTTGTGCTTTTCCGTTTGTTTTCTAATGATTCAATCTCCGCTGCTTCCTTTGTGTTATCTTATTGAATCAATGGGGAACAAGTTAGGTTGCGAATTAGATGTTTGATTAAATTGATTTCGATTATAGTTGATAATTTCTTACTGTTGCCTTGTTGTTTGTGTTGTTTATCTATATTGTTGAGCGCTTAAGAATCAACCGAAGAATAAATAAAGTGTAGCAGATATGAGGATGTTGTGTTGGATGTGTGGTTAGACTAGAAAGAATAGGTTTATAAATGAAAATATTAGAGAGAATGTTGGGGTAGCACCTATAGGAGAGAAAATTGTGGAAAATAGACTTAGGTGGTTTGGGCATATAGAGAGAAGACCATAGGATTATGCAATAAGGAGAGTAGATCAGATGGAGATAAGTCAAACAACTAGAGGAACAAAAAGACCTAGAAAGACTATAAGAGAAGTCATTAAGAAAGATCTCGAGATTAACGATTTGGATAGAAGCATGGTTATGGATAGAATATTATGGCGAAAGTTGATCCACGTAGCCGACCCCACTTAGTGGGATAAGGCTTGGGTATTGCTGTTGTTGTATTATAATCATCTGATATTGGTTTTGGTTCTAGGTATATTGATTCTTGCAGGAGACACGGTGTTTTGCCTAATGCTACTATTTTGTCAAGCTTTTTCAAGGTATGATGTTTATTCCGGTACACATTATTTGCTGCGAAATCATCTCTGTTATATTCAAGTATATAGTTTTGTTAGTGTTTTGGTAAGCGAGGACAAGTGATTTGTACTTGCATAAGCTACACCAATCTTTGGTACTCAATCGATTTTTAATTGTATTTCAAACTATTTTTTTTTTTTGTAATCTAGTTCTTCATCTTGTGACTCTCTGCCTGCGCAGGGGGCAGTGAAAGTATACTGTTTTTATACTCTATTATTTTCAAGGTTTAGAAGCTAAACTAAACTTGACCATCATTGTGCAGGCCGAGGTAAAAAAATCCAACCAAGAGCCATGCATCCTGGAGATTTTAATTGACGATCTTAAGGATATTGATTTTGCTCCACTCTTCGAGATATGCATGAACATTGATACTTCTGAAATAGAAGCTGTTGATGTACGTAACGAATCACCATGTGTATTAAGTGGAGAATATGCATTATCAGTGATGCGTGCTATTAAGCAAAAGCTTCGGGTAGTTGAACTACATGATGTTTCATTTGCAAAAGACTTCGTACGGTATATTATGATGCTTGTCATGGATTATCTCTTTTATAAAAATGAAGTTTTATTTTTGACTCAGCTTTATAGTTTATTTCCGCCATAGAACAAAACACTTGACTTGCTTTTAAAGGGGGGCTAGACATGACCAAAAAAATTCCAAGTCTGATTTTAGAAATGGCCATAGAACAAAACGCTTGATTTGCTTTTAAAGGGGGGCTAGACATGACCAAAAAAAAAATTCCAAGTCTGACTTTAGAAATGACCATAGAACAAAACGCTTGATTTTCTTTTAAAGGGGGGCTAGACATGACAAAAAAAAGATTCCATGTCTGATTTTATAAATGGCCATAGAACAAAACAAATCTGAAGGTGAGGTATAGGATAAAACTTAAATTTTGGTACTCAAGAAACCATGGGACAGCTTATTGCCTAAGAACAACTATTTAAAAGACAAAGTACCCATTTTGACTTTCTAATCAACTAATATAAGTCAGCATGGTTTGAGAAAATGCATTCTGTTTTCACTTTCAATTGGAAAATTGTCTTGTTTTCAACGTGTTTCCCCGTTTTTAAATATTTGTATAGAAAATAGTGAAAACAAGTTATCAAACTAAACAAGTCATATGCTCTGTAATACTAATATGTTGTGCAAAATAAACATTTCACGTAACAAAGAACACTATTTTGCATGTATTGTATATTTACCACCAAATATATTATGTTAGGACTCGAGTGTTACTCCAATAACACTATTCTGTTTGTGACGTGCCTTGGTGTGTATCAAACACATCATAAGGATTACTTTTGGCATTTACAGCAGCCAATTAACATGATTAGATGAGGTGCTCCTTCTTATTGATACACGGTGAATTGGTGCAGTTGTTTCCCCTAAAAGTTTCAAGCCTGCACTTTTCTTTCATTATTGGGAGAACGTGCTTTAGTGGATGCACTTTTTGGTGCTTTATTTTCTTGCAACTGATATTTTCTGATTAGTTTTGGGTTAAATCACCAGGGATATCTCGCAAGGTTTGACATGCCAAGTCTTGACATTGAGGTCTTGGCGTTTCCGGAAGTTGAGCTTGATGGGGGAGTTCATGCATATGCACACACTTAACCTTGATTTCAGTTCTTCCCTTACCGGTTTTGAAGAAGACTGTTTTAATTGCATGCCCAATCTAATGTGTCTCTCAATGTGTGAAACAAGAATTTCAAATCTTTGGACAACTGTTGCAGCTCTCTCTAAGCTTCCTTCTTTGGTTGAGCTAAGATTTCAATATTGGCAGTATTGTAATGATGAGGGAACTTCTTTTACCTCATCCAGTGGGAAGTCAGATGCCACCGCCGATTTTAGTCTGCTTGATAGAGTTCCTTTTATTGGGGAATCCTGCATTGATACAAGGGAACTAACAGATCTTAACATTAGTGTCGAGGATCCACTTAGAAATTTTTATTCCTTTGATGAAGAAGTTATGAATCATGATGTTCAAAGCATGGTCGAGGACTCATCAGATGATAGTGAAATTGAATTGACAAATCATCATCATAGAGACTGGTTGGCAGGTGTTTTTCCTAGGTGGAATTTACAAATGCCTCTTCAGAGTGAGGTAGCCAATCTACTTTTAATTTGAAAATATATTTCCTTAATAGCCGTCTCTATATCAAAATAATAATTGGAATTTGGAACTCTTGCTCTCGTCGGAGTTTTGATCATTTTTGTCTAATTTATTTGAAGTAATTTACTATTAATTGCATAAACATAATTTGGATTTTAAAATAGTCACGAACATTGTAAGTGTAACTTCCAAGGTCATGGTGTCAGCCTGCGTCTTATGCTCTTGTGATTATCTTATAAAATGCTATTAAGTTATTGAAATTATTATAATTTAAAGCTAGTATACCGAGGTAGTCAAATTAATTACTTTATGGTTTTCTAATTTGCCCATTTCTACTTTATTCTTATGGTCTTATTTTACTTTGGAACTTTAGTTAATGACTTTCTTTTTGTTAGATTTCAATTTGCATGCTGTAAGAAAAATATTGAAATGCTTGTTATTAAATTGCATAGAAGTGATTCAGGTTATTGTACTATTTCTTACGTCAATATTAACCAAATCATAACTTCAAAATTCATTTTAATCTTTAACTTCGACTATTTGTGTTACAGAACGAAGAACAGTCGTCAAGAGATTACTTTACAGGGAATAGTGTTGATGTTTCTATGAAGTACATGTCTTGTCATGCATCACCAATATGTCAGGAAAAACATTACAGAGAATTCATAACAGCTTCATTGCCGAAGCTGAAAAGTTTAGATAATCTACCGATCAGAAATATTGACAAGGAAAGGGCTACTGGAATATTTTCTCAGTACTTTGAATATCTTCCATACAGATGGAAGAGCAAAGAAAGTGTTTTAAGTATCTTACACAAGCGAGAAATAAAATCAGGCCGCATTAAAGCTCAATCTTCTAAGCGTAGCCCATCACATCCTTCTGGAACGTCTCAACATTTTTATACAAGGTCTCTTTCTGCTGCTAAACTAGGGTCTTCAACTTGGCCTCTCTTACATCCTCTTTCTCTATCAGGGTTTGAATTGGATAAGGGATTTCGGCCAAGGCAGTTTGAGTATCACCCATCTGACTCCAGCTTGATGGTGTTTGGAACTTTAGATGGTGAAGTAGTTGTCATCAATCACGAAAGTGAACACATTGTGAGTTATATCCCATCACTTGGCGCGATGAATAGTGTCTTGGGCCTTTGTTGGCTTAAGAAATATCCTTCTAAGGTAAGTTACATGAGAAGTCACTGATAGAGATTGCATCTACTTTTGATATTGGTTTATATGAGAATACTAACAGATACCTGCTACATATATATATATCGACAATTATTGATGTAATTCTTCTACAGTGCCACACCAACAATCATAATTTGTTGTTTGTCATACATGGTCAGATAGTCTTGTAGAGCCTAAAGTAGTTTTAACGGGATATGGCACTTTATAATTACGTTACGTCTGTCCCTAAATTTAGGACCTTGTAGACTAAATCACAAAGCTAAACAATTGGCAATGTTTTTACAAGTTTACCCTTTAAATGAGATAATGAGCTTATGTTCCCATTATACTAGTATTTATTGCTGGTTACAGTAGAAGATGTAAATTATTAGGAGTATGTTGGTAAATAAATAATTAATGCAGTTGGAAATTTGAAGAGATCCTATTAAAAGGGGCCAAGGAATTTCTCAATAGGATTCTATAATTAGGGATTGGGTAGATCATTTATCTAAGGAAGGCATTAATTCATTGAAGTATTCCATTCTGTTTAGTTAGATTTAGAGCACTTGATCCTCCAATGATTTTTTAATAGCAATTTCTGATGTTTTTTATTGTGTTGCATGTCAGCTTATAGCAGGTTCAGATAATGGTTCCCTGAAATTATATGACATCAACCATACACCGAGAAAAATTACTGGCTTATACGGGAACTCTGGTTGTGTTACCTTTGATGAATTTGACCAGCTGACATCTGTTCATGTTAACTCCACAGATGAGTTATTTCTTGCAAGTGGTTACTCAAGAAATGTTGCTTTGTATGACATCAACAGTGGAAAGCGCTTACAAGTATTCACAGATATGCATCGTGGGCATATTAATGTAGTGAAGTTTGCAAATCATTCCCCATCAATTTTTGCCACTTCATCATTTGATCAGGATGTCAAGATGTGGGACTTGAGACAGAAACCAATTCACCCTTGCTTCATTGCTTCAAGCTCTAGAGGAAATGTGATGGTTTGTTTCTCTCCAGATGACCAATATATTCTAGCATCGGCAGTTGACAATGAGGTATTTTACTTCGTAGTGTGGTTAGTTATTGGTCCTTGCATGCAAAGTGCAATTGCTGAGATAGGCTATGCACACCAGGGAAAATCTGCTTCAGCTTCATAGCAGTGTTGATTGATTTTTTTCATATATGCATAATATTTTCAATTGATTGCCTATATACTTGTTTTTTTGTGTGGCAGTTTTTATCTTAAAAAATATTGTTCGTGTGCTGACTAACTTGTCAATTTTGACAGGTTAGACAATTTCTGGCTGTTGATGGTAGGCTTCACTTAGTTTTTGATATAGCTCCAACTGAAAGTTCTCAAAATTACACCCGTTCTTATTACATGAATGGGAGGGACTATATTATAAGTGGAAGTTGTGATGAGCAAATTGTCCGTATTTGCTGTGCTCAAACAGGGAGGCGCCTGAGAGATATTTCCCTGGAGGTATGTCAATCATCTAATTGCATGCTTTACTGGCAACCATCTAATGAATATAACATAATGGAAGAGAAGAGAGAGAAAGGGGTACCAACATACAAAATGGGAGCTGGGTAGTTGTTTGTTCCACACTTTGATGGGAACCCAGACTGTTAAAATGCTATAAACAGTAAATAACAGAGAATGGAAATGAATTGCGTTTATTGATGGTGAATTTGGACAATTACGGAGGGAAATGATTCTGACACAGAGCAAGCTCCTTTGGAAAGCTAGAGCTTTCCATTCATATCTAACAACTAGATTCTCAAGGATAATCCTCTCAACCTCCCCTACGTTCCTTATAGAGTGAAACCGTTACACAATTCTCTCACCTCAATCCAATATAACAATTATTCCTCTCTACCCTTTTTGCCCCTTCTAGAGTAAACTTGCCGAAACTTAGGCCCCACTGAGTCATGATGAATTTATTTCTCATTTGGGCTGACTTCTAAAACTATGGATCAAGTGGCCTAAAGTATGGCACGTTTATTCTAGAAGAGGCAAAAGAGGGAATTATGGATAACTCTTGGGATGGCTGTGGGGAGAGCAACAGACTATAACCATTTCCATTTAATGAGTTATTATGGATAACTCTTGAGATGGTTGTGGGAGAGCAATAGACGGTGACAGTTTCCTTTTATAAGGAGTGGAGGCGGGGTTTGAGAGGGCATCTTTGTGAATCTGAGAAATTAGAATGAATAAGGAGTATTGGCTTCCTATAGGAGGTCTAGCTCTGGTCAGGAAACTAGGGATTCTTTTTCGCCTTCCTAGCTCTGGTCAGGAAACTAGGGATTCTTTTTCCCCTTCCTAGCTCTGGTCAGGAAACTAGTGATTCTTTTTCCCCTTATCTGTAATCGCCCTCTAGTTATAAGCAATAAAAGCTCTCTCCCTCATATTTTGTTTTTTCTACTCATTTTATTTTTTTCTATCTACTGGTTCCTATCAAACTGCTCTAACACAACTTCACAAATAATATGAAGGAAGTATTTCTTATATTACAGGATTGTACATTTATGTTTATATTCCTCTATTGTTTTTCCATCCAACAAGCAACATCTCAAAAACCAGCTTAGGAAGGAACTTGAACAATTGATGCTTGAGTATTGTGCTTTTATGTGTTGCTCCATTCTATTGAGAATTTGAGATTACTTGTTTACTTCTATGCAGGGTAAAACCTTAGGAAGTTCCATGTTTGTTCAATCTTTGAGAGGCGATCCTTTCAGGGTAAGTTCTGTTTGGCTTATCCCCGCCTTCTCTTGGTAAAAAGGAATGGCAACACTAGTTAGCAGCCTTGTGGAGAAGATGAATAATTTGGGGATTTCACTTGTTAAATATCATTCACTATCATACTGGACATAAAAGATTTTTCTCATTTGTTTGGGTTGTTTCTTTTCATATTTCTTTGTTAATTCTGCTTGGGTTGGCACTTGGCTGTTACTGTGTTGCCCTTGTTAAACTTTCACATGGCCTTTCGATTGAATGTCTTTTCCTCGGAAATACTTTTAGAAAGGGAAGAAAAAAATTATATTTTTATCTTTAGGAGTAAACACATTTATTCGGCACAATGAACTTCTGCTTGTTTTCATTATTTTGTTAATTAGAATTTAGTCCCACCGCTTTTCTTTAACGAGAGTTCTCTGTTTCTTTCAATGATGTTGTATGCAGGATTTCCATATGAGTGTGTTGGCAGCTTACATGCGACCTGGCTCCAAGTCTGAAATAGTCAAGGTTTTGTACCTTCCTATAGATGCATTAAATAGGGATGTCAACTTGTATCCTCTAATGGGGACTCCCGCGGATGTGGAACTTCCCCCGCGGGGATAGGATGGGAAACAAAGTCCCTCCGAAGGCACTTCGAGGACGGAGATGGCGAACACATCTCCGCCCCGTGGAGTCTCCGCGCTATCTAGAATAACATAATATCCTTAATTAATATATATTTTAAATTTATATGTAGGTTTATTTGTCATTTCATATAACTTATTTTATAAAATTTCTTGGAACATATATATAATGTTAGTAAAAGAGAGATCTAAATGATTATTTAAAAAATTTTAAGTTTGAAAATTTGGTGGTCATGACTCCTCGTAAGCATAGATTACATGTTGTCAAAACAATAGAGTTTTTGAATTTTTTACTATTACTTTGGTTTAAACTAATAAAAGATCTCCGTGGAGATGAGGATGGAGGACAATGAAAAAGCATGAATAGAGATGAATTAATACAACAATTAAGATTTCCCCCATTCATTTGCTATCACAATTACTACATAGTAAAATGTTTGTTTTCCTTATTCCCTTTTCAGTCTGACTCCGTTTAAGCAGGAAAAAAAAGTGTTCTAATTTATTCTGCCTTTCACATTGGAACATTCAAAATGAATGAGAGGAAACATTTACTTCGCTTAGCGGGAGAAAAGATTCTTAAAAACTTGTTTTGTTTTTGCAGATCAACTTACTAGCATCTAGTGGCCATGCTAATGACGACTCTGATGATCATCCTGTATGCCCATCCAACATTATGGGAGCTTGATGTACTATTTTGTATGTAATATATGTGTAGAGTTGATTTTGAATTGGTTTTTACTAAGTAATAATAATTGTTGTAGTTAATTACCGTGTTGAGCTAAGATTTGCCTACATGTAATGTAAATCAACAAATGTAAATAAAAAACATGTAATATCTTAAGTTATAGTGATCAGAAATCAGAGTTTGTAAAACTATTGCTTTTGAGTGTAAGATATTTTCTTTTATTTTGTACACTGATGAAAGTTTGCTTGAAAAGAAAATAGATTTCAGTGATTCATATAATATTGGTGGTATGGTGCTACACTACTTTCACTTTTTTTCACTGTCAAGCACGCACCATGTATCCATAATCCATGATACGAGATTGAGACAATTATTTTTCTAAGTAAATAAAGAGCAAAGCAACATACAGAATGGGACAAAAGAAATTGAAGGTACTATAAGAATTCGTGGGTGGAGAGTAGAGCCAGAACAGAAACCATCACATGCTGTCTCAATGTATCTTCCTGAGTTAAGACCGATCCTTCTGCTTTTACATATTTTATTACATCACACACCGACTCCACCTATTTTCTATTGCATCACACATTACAAGCCGATTCTTCTGCTTTTTCATATTTTATTGTCATTTTCACCATCCCTGTTAAGACTATTCTCAAGTTGTGACCATCAATATAAATACATGCTACAAGCAAAATGCTATCACAAACTTCTCGAGAGTTGAGTTGAGACTTGAATATTAAAATGAAGCCTCTCTTCACCATGCTGCTATTTTGTTCCCTTCTTCTATGCTCCTCTTTCTTGGAGCAATCCATTGCATATGAAGATTCAAGTAAGAATTTATTCATTTAATTTGCCTATTTTGTTCTTTTTTAAGGTTTGGTATTACTGAAATTTAATATTCATTTTAATGGCAGCTTATTGCACCAACAAGTGTTCAGACAGGTGCTCTAAAGCAGGGGTTCAAGATAGGTGTGTGAAATACTGTGGAATATGTTGTGAAGAGTGCAAATGTGTTCCTTCAGGGACTTATGGGAACAAGCATGAATGCCCTTGCTACAGAGACAAGGTTAACAAAAAGGGCAAGCCCAAGTGTCCTTGATCTACTGTTTTGTTTTAGGTGTCCATTGTGAGTCTGAGATGGTTAGTGTTTTTGTATGAGGGATGATTAAGTATGTATGTTGGATTCTTGTTGTTATTTCAGTTTTTCAATGTCTGTGGGATGTTAGATCTGAAGAGGATTAATAAATATCAGTGACATACATATACGTTCACACGGGTATTGATATGATATGCATATTTATTTTTAAATTATAATAAAAATGAAAGAGAAAAAATTAAATTATTGAATAAAAAAGTTATTTTTTTATATGATGCGTTCGGATATGCATATCCAAATAATATTTTAAGATTTTCAAAAATTTATCTTGATACTAAAAAATTCTGAATAAATTATATATAGTGGGGTATGATTCTAGGAATGTTCCCTTTTTATATTTATTGTTTTTGAAGCTGTGGAAGTTTTTTATATTTATTGTTTTTGAAGCTGTGGAAGTTTGTCATTGTTGATTATTTAATTCAATATGAATACGCTACGGATTTATTTTTACATTTATTAAAGATAAGGAAACTAACAATCTTGACTATTAGGCTTTCTGGTGTATTAGTTAAATAACTATTAGGCTTCGGGACTGCATGTAAATGGTCTGTGATGAATGCTGTGACACATGAATAATGTATTAGTAGTTAAACTTAATGTTGGAATATGAAAAAAAAAATTAATGAATTAATGGTGAAAAGTAGTGAATTTAGAGAAGATGAAGTTAGAGAACTTAGAGATTATGAGAGATTATGAGAGAGAGAGTAATTGAGGAGAAAAGTTTATTATGGCATTAGTATCAAATAAATATTACATGAGAGTTTATATAGGATATCACTAAAATACAATTTAGAACCAAACAAACTTAAGAAAACAATTAAAAATTTAAAATATCGCGCTGGAAACCGATTTCTCAAAATAAGGGAATTGATTTTCTGAATTGAAAATGCAAATACCAGAAAAACACAGTTATGGAAATCGATTACCCACTTTGTGAAAATCGATTTCCTCTTCGAAAATTCTAGATTTTAGATTTTCAGAAGTGCTTCTCAAATAAGCTATTTTAAACGAAACGATTTCTGAAGTTTTCACAATGCATTTGAATTATTTTTAAGCTTTCAACACACCGCCTTAAATGCTCTAAGGTTTTCATATCCAAACTCACCACAAGTTTCTTAAACACCAAATTTGTTACACCTTTCGTTAACAAATTCGCAAGTTGTTATTCGCTTCGACGGTATCCTAACTTCAGCTGGCCTGCACACCAGTTCTCTAAAGTAATGAAATCTCATCTCGATATGTTTGCTCCTCCCATGTACTATGGGATTCCTTGCAAGATTAATAGTTGAAACATTGTCAATCAAGAGTGTGTCAGCTTCTTCAACCTTGTTGCCCAACTCATCCAGCAGTTTCACAAGCCACACAGCCTGACACGTACACATCGACAGAATGATATAATCGCCCTCATAAGAAGAGAGTGTCTCCACAGGTTCCTTTTTAGAACACCGAGATATTTGAGCTCTGCCGAACATAAAGACATAATCAGTCGTAGATTTTCGATCATTCTTATCTTTGCACCAATTGGAATTCGTGTAACTGAGTAACTCGCAATTTCTGTCTGTATTAGCTGCGGGAAAAAGTATTCCACAACCAAGAGTTCCTTTGATGAATCTTAAGATCCACTTAATTGTTTCCAAGTGAGACACCTTCAGCCTCTCCATGAATCTACTCGCAACCGAGATTAAACGCAAAATCTGGCCGTGTATTACATAAGTAACGTAATGATCCAATCAACCTCTTATATTGTGTTGGATCTACATTCTTCTCATCATCACTTTTGGACAACTGCATGAAGGAAAATTGCGATCAAAAGCGCAGCGGAATTTAAAATTTTCCTTTAGCGATCCTTACGAATGAGCATGGTCAGTGATAGAAATATTTACCTCTTGTGGCGATTCAGACCTTTGATGTTGTGATCACGAGCGTTGATAAAGAACAACGCCTCTACTCAGTCCACACGAACAGATCGCTTCCGGTCACAGTGCTAGCTGATCACGAACGGAAACCTTGAGTGAGAGAGAGAATCAAAAACGAAATTGCATCAAGTGAAATTGCTTCATCACAAGGGATCTATTTATAGAATCACTCGTGTGGGCTACAAGCTAAAAGCCCAATTAAGGCTATAAGCTAAAAGCCCAATTAAGCTTATGGACATCATACCTTATGATGTACCATATATCACTTATCCACGTGGTACCTTACCACTTTCCGTATTACACTTAAGTGCACCGTACCTTATGGTGTTCCTTATTTATTCTATCTCTCATCAACCTGTCCTTATGTGTGTGACCCTGTAGGTTTTCGCGACGTTGACAATTATATTAAATCACACATTTAATATAATAAACAGTGAGCGGTATCTAGCAACACATCACTGTTACCCAAGTCACGAAAATGTCATGTGATCTGACCAAACCTTTTCCGTGATAATATTTGTGTTTTACAATTACCCTTTTTCCCTCATGTCTATATTGAACACAAGGCATACACTGTGTCGCCCTTGTCTAGTTCAATATTTGGGCCCTTAGACATTTATCCTGTTATGCAGGATGAGCAAATTCAATCTAGGTCACTCATGTCCCTTAGCATGCTTTGTGAAGTACCCATCAACCGTCTTTATAGTCATCCAGTTACGGATGACGTTTGATCAGCAATAAAGTACTTGACTCTACATCTAGGATCCATAGTGGTTTCAGGTCGAAGGGTGGTATACACCATTATCATCATGAGAATAGCTTATGACACTTTGCATAACATTCTATGTAGTATTCTCATAGCGGGTCAATCCAGTATAAATATTACCCCTAATATTCATACCTATGTCAAGACTTGATAACTCCTTATCTATGATCCATGAGATGTGATCATCAATCTATCTTCATAATAATCTTAATGCTTTAATGTTATCCCACTTCACATTAAAGCTTGACTACAAATACTTTAAGAATAGTTTCTTATGTTTAATGGGATCTCATGATTAAGTCACACTTAACATTTCATTAAACCAATAAACCATTCTAGGGACTTTATTATTTTGGAAATCAAACATAATAAAGAAATGCCTTTTATTATTAATAAATAATTCGATACAAGTACCAAAAGTATTGGCCTCTAGGGCTTACACCAACACTACAACCTTGCTTCAGCAGGGGTATTGAGAATATTACAATGCTCCATATCACACCTTTTCAAAATCTCAAGAGCATACTTTCTTTGATGTATGAGCAGTCCCGATTTTGACCTGTAAAACTCTATGTCAAGAAAGTAAGTCATGATTCCAAGGTCACTCATTTCAAATTCTTCTATAAACTCACTTTTGAACTTAGAAATATTCACTTCATTGCTGCCTGTGACCAATAAATCATTCACATATAAGTAAAGTATGATCACATCTTTGCTTGCATCCGTCTTCACATAGACACCATGTTCGGAAACATATTTCTTGAAGCTAACTTCAATTAGAAAAGCATCAATGCGTTTGTTCCAAGATCTACGAGCTTGTTTTAAACCATAAAGTGATTTCTTCAATTTGAAGACTCTTCCCTCTTGGTTTGTCACAACAAAACCAGGGGACTACTCTACATAGACTTCCTCCTCATGTGGATCATTCAAAAATGTAGATTTCACATCAATTTGATAAATTGACCAATTATTACTATTCGCAATAGCAACAATCAGCCATATGGTTTCTAATCTAGCCACAGACGCAAACACGTCATCATAGTCTATACATTCTCTTTGCAAAAATCCTTCGCAACTGGTCGAGCCTATGCTTGACAATTTCGCCTTTTGGATTTGCCTTTAATTTTTAGAATCATCTCACTCCGATTGGCTTTTTACATTCCGGTAGATCGACCAACTCCCAAGTATTGTTTTTCTCAATCGATTCCAGCTCCTCTTTCATCGCACAACACCCACTATGGATTGCTTAATGCCTTCTTCGTGGTCACGGGCTCAGATTCGACAATAAGCGTAAAGTGAATAAGATCACCATCATTGTTGATCTTATTATCATGGAATACTTCACAATCTTGGAGCCTTTGAGGTAGACCTCTGCGCCTTATTGGTCATCTATTGGATTCACCATTTTTGAACTCAATTGGAAGCTACACAGAACCTGCAGAATCCATATTTTTTCTGCATTTTCTTCAGGAAATCGATTTCCAGAATTAGGGAAATAAATTTCCCCATTTGAAAATCTAGTTCCGACAGCTTCTGTATGCAAAAATCGCAAAGGAAATCAATTTCCCTCATCTAGATAATCGATTTCCTGAACTGATATTGTCTTTTTTCTGCTGTCAAACAGACCTATCTTATCCACTACCACATCTCGACTTATTACAATCTTCTTGATTTTCACATCAAACAACTTGTAACATCCGGTAGGATGATAACCAACAAGTAACATCATCTCTCCTTTGTCATCCAACTTCTTTTGAAGCTGACCTGAAACATATCGAAATGCTACTGAATCGAAAACTTTCAAATGACACAAATTTGGTTTAAGTCCAGATCATACTTCTTATGGAGTCACCTTGTCCAGCTTCTTTGTAGGGAACCTATTTAACAAATAGGTAGCTGTAGAAACAACTTATCCCCATAGTTCATTCGACAAGATTTTTCCTTTCAACATGCTACGAAACATATTAATTATTAAACTATTTTTCCTCTCGGCAACACCATTTTGTTGAGGCGTATAAGGTGGCACAACCTCACACACTATACCCTCATCATCACAATAATTCTCAAACACATTCGAGGTATACTCACCTCCACCATCCATTTTGAGAATTTTGATTTTGTGACCACTTTGTTGCTCAACCATAGACTTGAATCTTTTAAACACATCAAATACCTCATACTTCCTCTTGATTAGGTATGTCCATAGCTTCCTACTAAAAACATCAATAAATGTGACAAAATACTTACTCCCACCATACGAGTCGATTTGCATTGGACCACACACGTCAGAGTACACCACCTCAAGATGATGTTTGGTTCTATGACCTGCATCCTTGCTGAAACTATTCTTGTGTTTCTTCCCTTAATCACACTCTTCATAAATCTCAGCTGGAACATTGATCTTAGGCAGCCCGGTCACCATATCATTCCTTTGTAACATATTGAGGTCTCAAAAATTGAGATGTCCAGATGGTAATGTCACAACCACTCATCATGACTTGTCACTGTAGCAAGGAACCTATGTTATATCACTTTCAACTCTATCTTGAAAGTTCGATTGGCAGCCAGGAGTGCTCTAAGGACTAAAACTCTGTTTCGGTCAAAAACGCGTAAAATCTTGTTTTCCATGCGAATTATGTAACTCTTCTCAAGAAATTGGCCAATGCTCAATATATTACACTTAATTCCAGGAATGTATATCACATATTTGATCAAATAATTACTCTCATTCTTCTTCATGATCACAACATCATTGACACCGTCGACCTCTAAAGTGGTGTCATCCGTGAATTTAACTTTATTCTTTGTGGCTTGATTAATTTTGACAAACCAATCCTTTCTACTCGTCATATGAGTTAAACAACCAGAATCCAAGTACCACTCATAACTTCCTTGGACTCAATCTCGAACAGTTACCATTACGTTTTGCTCTGAATGCGTTTTTGCAGCATTTTTCACGCTGCAGACGCTGCTGCCCAGCCACTAACATTTGTTATTGCTGCTGTCTAATAACTTTTCCTTGCCATAATTATCCTTTGTGATCATGACCAAAATTGTGTTATCATCATCCATCTCTTGTCGAGTAACCTTAGCCACATCACTTTGATTTCTCTCGATTTCACATTATATTTCTTTGCGAAATGGCCAAGCTTATGACAATTGTAACACTTCACACCACTCTTGTCAAACTTTTTGGTGTAGTTTCCTTGACCCCTATCTTTGGAGCTTCTCTCACCTATTTGCGCCATCGAAGCCTTTGAATTTTGTGAATCTTTTCCAGCACAACTCTGGAAATTTATCTTCCCTTTTGAAGACCATTTTCCTTTCGATCTCTTACTTTTCTCATTGAACCGTACTTGCATCGTAATCTCCGCTCTGGCTTTGTCATTTCCTATTTCATCCGTCCTTTGTTCATGAGCCTCTAGTGAGATTTGAAGCTCCTCCTTTCTCAATGTAGGAAGGTCCTTAGATTCTTTGATTGCAACCTGTTCACCGTGTTTTCTGGTAAACAACCGTTGATCTTCCAAAAAGGGTAACTTTTTGGTTACTCGCAGGATCGATCAATTCGATCCTAGGACATATGCTAATTTTTGATGTTGTTTGGGCATAAACGTTAATGTGGGTGAAGAACGCACGTTCGACTGGGAAAGGGATGCATTTGAGTGCAAAAAGTAAATAGAACAAAAGGGTCGAGGAGAGTTTAGGTACACAAATCTAGGTAAAAGTGCAGATAAAGTACAAACAAGATAAAAAGGCAAGAAATGTAAAGAGAGAAATAAAAGACTTTGAGTGTAAAATGTGGTGTTTCAAACATACATTTTTCAGTATTCTTTCTCACGCAACGGGTACTTGAATAGTATTGAATAATTTGTACGATCAGTTGAACATACAGAAATCTACATAAACTTCCTATATTTATACTAAAACTAGGTAACCGTCGAGGAGTTGCCTTGCTCTAGGATGAAGACAAGTGTCTTCTGCATGTGCTTCGACCCCTCTTTTCACGCCATGTTACTTTTCTCAACTGCCAAGCGAACTTCTTTTCCCTCCTTTCTTCAGATTCAAAATCTTCTGGGGCAAACACGAAGTTCCCTTCTGGTTGAAGACCTTGGAGTATATTCAGTCGAAGGGATTGAGAACCTTCTGGTCGAAGACTCGATTTAACTTAGAATTTCTCTAATTACTTTTCTAATTTGTCGAAGCCTTTCCAACTTAGACTTGTTCAATCTATTTTTGGCTCATAAGGCCAACTTGTTGTAGGTGTCAAATTTAAGAGCTAACAAATTGCCCCCCAAGAATATCAGTTTCGACGCAAGGAGAGATGATTATTCTTTGAGATTCCCATTCGACACCTGTCTTTCTCTTTGACCACAAACATCACTTGTGTGATTTTCTCCTTCTACCAACCCCTGTTGGTATTCAAAGTCATCATTACCTTTTTCTCAACACGTCGCTGTCAATCAGTTGTTACCACGTCGCCATGGTGGCCATTATCCCTACAACCTAGGAAAGTATGACAAACATTTTCATTTCTCGTACGATAACTACTTTAACGTTCTCCACGTGCCCCACTAACTCTACAACATTAAATGGTCTTGGGATAAACAGTCTTTCCTGAACACTATAAATAGACGAATCCTCTCTGGGGAATTCTTTTACAACTCCTAGTATTCTTCACTCTCTTGCAAAGAAAAAACCTTAACAACTTCATCTTCTTCGCTCTTTCACTACCACTTTCAGTCATGGCTTTCCTTTCCAATGCACCCAACAACCCAAAAACTAAGAACGTTTCTGATCTCCAAAGACAACCAGAGGTTTTCTCCACTAACCTTGTACCTGTTTCGACTGGAGAATGAAGGGTCGTATCTGAACCCATGACCAAAGAGTGGAGTGATGCTTATGATTCCCAGTTGCTTATCCCTGTTAGGTATTCCGGGAAGATGTATGCTATGTCTGGCCCATTGTCTAAATGTTTTGAGAATCCAAAAAAAAATAGCAACTTCTTCCCAACTCACCCTAGGCTCAGGCCTATAGGTTGTGCGATGAAACTCAGGAATGATCCTGAAGATGCAACTCCTACCAACCAACAACATTCTCAGAAGAAGGAAGATATCAACCTTCAATTCATGAACAAGGGCAATAGGATCTTTCGATCTTGCCCTAGTCTTACTTCAGAATACTCAGAATGGCTGAGCAAAATGGAAAAGTACAAGCCCAAATCTGGAAAGATATGGGGATCTATGACTTGATCATGCTGTCGAAGACTGGGTTAGCTTATTACCCTCTCATGCTGGTGTCTTCATTGTATTTCTGGGACAACACACATTTTACCTTCCATTTGCCTTGTGGAATGGTAACTCCAACCCTCTTCGATATAACCACCATTATTGGTCTTCGACCAACAGGTGACTACTTAGACCCTGAGGATCTGTCTGAAGATTCTATCGGGTTTTCGGCCATGAAGCCCACGTATACCATATTCATTAATCATTTCCACGACAAATCGAGTACCACTATCTCTGAAGTGGAGCACATAGCTTTTATGGATTTGTGGTTATTTCATTTTGTTTTCTGCACCAAGTCACTTCAAGTGACTAAGAAAATGCTTACTCTTGCAACACAACTTCACCATGGCTATCCTCTCTGTCTGGTTAAGTTGATTCTAGCCAACCTGTATGAGTCCATCAACAATGGTGTGACTCAACTTAAGGTTATTGGTGACAAGGCGAGTTTACTCCTTTATGGCCCCTTTTGGCTTCTGCAACTTTGGCTAAATGCCACTTTTGAATATTTTCTTCCACAGAAGAATAAGATTAACGAAAGGGCTCCAGAGGTCCTGAATAGAAGGGTCGAAGGGACTAGACTAGTCCTGTTAACTCCAACTAATGAAGGTCAACAATTCCAAAAGGTGTTTACCAAATTTGTAATGATGTTTGCAAAGCCGAAGGAATTTGTTTTGACCATGGCTTCCTTTTCTAGTAGAAAGGTTGGCCCAAAATGGTTCATTCGACCATATCCCTCATCTGACGAAGATGGCCATGTGGATGAATATGTAGCTATCTTGGAGTCGTTTCATCGACCAAGAATCATGCCTATGAGATTCAAGAGTTCGAAGAATCAACTTAGCTTAATTTCTTATCAACCGAATCTTATCTCTCGATAATTTGGTATTATCCAGACGCTCCCTTAACCAATCTACTCTCGAGAAAAGCTTCTGATGTTTTACAATGTAGACTACTCAGAGGATACTGCTACCAAGCATATTGGTAGGTACGTTGGTCAAACCGTACTAACTTTGTTCAACTTCAATCTCAATTTCCTGTGTTCGCCTCTTTTTGAGGACTGGTGGAAACAATATTACAATGAAGAATTTTTCGATGAAAAAGACTTCGCTACTCACCTTCAAGAGGAGTTTTTACTAGTCTTTGACAAGATAAAAAAGGGTAGTCTTCTTTCTCAAAGAAAATGTCTTTATCATCTTCAATCTAATCATTCGACACCTAATTTATCTTTGTTCATTTTCTAGCGGTCAAGAGGATCGTCACCAATAAAGTCGCTGAAAGCATAAAAGGAGGAGACCCTTCTGTGAAACCTTCACCCAAGGTAAACACTATCTACTGCTATATCTTTCTTTCCGACATATTTCTTTTGACGCTAATGCTTTCGACTCCTTTATTTCTGGGAATTTGAAATCAATCCGCAGAAAAGGGAAGTTCAAGAAATTGAAATTTCCAGTGATGAAGAGGAAGAATCTCCTCTTGTCCCCTTTAAAAGGCAAAAGTTAAAGAAAGAAACCCTTATTCCTAAGCCCCGTCCAAAAACCAAGGTCAAGGTTAAAGTCATTGGGTCGAGACCTCCTTCTGTCATCATTAGAGAACCAACGGAGCAGGAGATAGCTGATAGGATAAACAATCCTAGTGAGAGCGACAACTCAAGTCCTGGCGCTGAAATTTCTCCTAAGGTAATTACTTCGACCCCTCACGATTGTTTGCTGACTTCGAATTCTTTCTTTTTTCAATAGTTTTGATAACCATCTTATAATCTTCAGGACATTTCTGGTACTTCAAAACAGAACCTCGTAGAAGAATCCGTCACCTTGATAAACAGTGAGGGTGATCCTACCTACTTACAGGCCAAAAGGATCTTTTGTGAGTTCTGCTAGCGAAGTGAACCAAACTTCTGGGCACGAAGCCGTTGGGAAGCCTAATGAAGAAGTTCCTAGTGAAGAGCATGTGAATCCTGGGACTCCGCAAGCTAATGATGATAATTAGAAGGATGGGGAAGAGGAGGTTGCTAACGATGTGACCGAAATGGAGAAGGAAAACACATAAGCGGGAGGAAATCGGATTGAAGATATTCCAGCGACTGATGAGAGGGAAGACCTCACAGGGAGAGCAGGAAACTCTGCGCGTGTTGAAGGTGTCCCTGTGCAGATGTCTGTCGAAGCCAATGTGGCTCGTATGGTAACGAGAGGGTTACTTCGACAGGGTCTCATACCAAGGAAGATTTGGCATTGTTGAAACGACAAAATCCTCTTGGCTACCTGACTGCCATCCTTGAGGGTAGAGAAAGTTCTTCTGATCAGAGTGCTTCGACTGCGTCTGGAAAATCCACTTCAACATCTCCTCTTGAAGAAACACTTCAAAAGGTTAAGGCACAGATTTTCAAAAGAGATTTAATGTTGACTTTAGAGGGAGAACCTACAACTCCTTCCTTTTTGAAGACTACTTTAAGAGTTGTCGACATTTTTGCTGCTTCGCCTGACATTGCCAGCGCTATCTTGGATCTGATTTCCATCATTGATCAGGTTTCAGCTGACTACAATCATCGAAGGACTCTTACTCGTGAAATTGAGGAGGCCAATGGCCATGTAGCAGATGCCTGGGGTGCTGCTGCTGAATCAGCTTCGGAGATGAAAGAGTTGTCAAAGGCGCAAGAAGCTAGGCATAAAGAAGTAGAAGAACTTGATTAAAATACAGCCAGTATAAAGGCTCAGGTCAGGGATTTAGAAGCCAAGATTGCTGCCAACAATAAACGAAAGGAAGAACTTCTCGCTGTCAGCACTGATTCAGAGAGTCAAGAGGAACTCAGCGAGGGATTAGCATATGTCGAACGAGCCCAAGCATTGGATGTCAAGATCGAGGCTCTTCATCAGTTGAAAGCCTTATGCAAAATATGCTTGGAGTTGCAGAATATAAAATACCTCCAAATCAAGGCCAACCTCCCGTTTTGATTTGGACTTTATTTTTTTGTTGTATGCTTATATCTTGTAATGACTTCCAGCCATTTTGGCTTTATAATATATTTTCCATCTTGGATTTTTAACTTGATTAAGATCAAGTATTGGTTACTCTGACCTCTTGAAGTGCATGTCTATAATTTTTCAAGTATTTACCATTTACTCTCAAGAGCCTTTGGTCTTCATTTAATTCCTCGACCTCATATGCGCCACCAGATAACATTTGGATGATCTTAAAAGGTCCTTCCCATTTAGGAGACCATTTTCCCATATTTCTATCTTTTCGATCCATTGAGAGGATTACTTTCCATACCATGTCTTCAGGCATGAATGCCTTGGGTTTTACTCTTTTATTGTAAGATCTTTCAACTCTCCTCTTTTGTGACCTTAAGAGATCCAAAGCTCTCATTCTTTCTTCGTCTAAATCAATCAATTCGTCTAACATCATATTCCAATAAACTTCAGAGGGGATGTCTTGATGTTTATGAATTCTTGTTGACTGTAGACAGATTTCTACTGGCAATACTGCGTCATGGCCGTAAGTTAGTCGAAAAGGCGTTGTTCTGGTAGCTTCCTTAGGAGACGTTCAACAAGCCCATAAAACTTGATCTAAAGTCTTGTGCCAATCTTTTAGCTTCGTTCCTACATGCTTATTTATTAATCTGATTATTACCTTGTTTGCCGCTTCGACTTGACCATTTGCTTGTGCATAATAAGGCGTAGACGTTAATAATTTGAACCTTATTTCTGCAGCGAACTCTTGCATTTTTCGACCAATAAAGACTGACCCTTAATCAGTTGTTATTGTCTCAGGGATTCCAAACCTATATATAATGTGCTTTTGAATGAATTCAATGACATTTTCCTGGTCTATATTGATTAAAGGAATTGCTTTAATCCACTTAGTAAAATAATCAATGCCCACCAATATATACTTCTGGCTTTTAGATGACGCTGGTCGAATCTCTCCAATAAGATCCAAGGCCCATCCCCTAAAAGGCCAAGGTTTCACAATTGAGTGAAGTTCGCTTGTAGGTACGTGTTTGATACTTGTATGTACTTGACATTCCTGACATCCTTTTGCAAACTCAACACAATCTTTCAACATAGTGGGCCAATATAGTCCTTGTCGAAACAATAACCGTTTCATTTTATGGCCCACTTGGTGTGCTCCACATGCCCTAACATGTGTAGTTGAAAGGGATATGTATGCCTCTATTTCATTTAGGCATTATAATAGCACCCCTTCAGGCGTCTTTTTAAATAACTCGTTTCCCATTATGGTATAACTCAGCGCTCTGTACTTTATCTTTCGTTCTGTCGAAGCTACGGGATTTTGCAAATAATCCATTATAGGCTTTCTCTAATCTTGTTCTGTTAGATTATCTATGAATGAAATTTCAAAGTTTTCGTGATCAGCGTACCCCAACTTTGTTGTTTGCAAATCGGTTGGAGACAACTTAGTCAATGTCACTCTTCCTCTAAATTTGATTACCTGTTGTAATTTCTCTTTCGAAATTTTGTACCCGGATGCAATCTGTGCTAAGTCATTAGCTACTTGATTCTCCAGTCTTGGTATATGTCGGATGTTGATCTTTTTAAAGTTTTTCAAAAAACAATTG
This sequence comes from Vicia faba, assembly GCA_948472305.1. Classification (NCBI taxonomy): domain Eukaryota; kingdom Viridiplantae; phylum Streptophyta; class Magnoliopsida; order Fabales; family Fabaceae; genus Vicia; species Vicia faba. The sequence goes on along the minus strand of OX451737.1, from coordinate 1,693,559,327 downwards.
ACTATTACAAAATACATGATAAGATTTTCTCTTATGCATTTATATTCTTTTGTAACTTGTTTTATAACTAACTCTGAGTCTCCCATCATTTCGACTCGAGTTTCCCTCAATTCCAACAATATTTCAAGGCCTACGATTAGAGCTTCATATTCAGCCTCGTTGTTTGAATAAGAACCTTCGATCTTGTACTTGAATGTTATTGGAATTTTGTTTGGAGAAATAATTAGAACCCCTACCCTAGTTTCGTCTTTATGACTAGAACCGTCGAAGTATAACTTCCAAGGTTCGATCTCCAAGTGGTTGATTGATTCCTCATTTATTGAGTGGTCAACTATAAAATCTGCTACCACTTGACCTTTCACAGCCTTAAAAGGCATAAAAGTTAATGAATACTCAGTTAATGCAAGTGCCCATTTGCCAATTCGATTGTGCAAGATGGGTTTCGACAACATATATTTGAAAACATCAAAATGAGACGAAACAAAAACATCAACTGGTTTAATATATTGCTTGAGATTTGTACATGAGAAGTAAAGACATAAACATAGTTTTTCAACTTTTCTATATCTAGTTTATGCATCGTTTAAAACTCTACTGAGGTGATAAATAGGTCTTTCGACACCATTCTCATCCTCTTGAGCTAACATGCTTCCTAAAGTTTTATCAGATGCAGCTATGTACAATCTCATACTTCTATTTCTACAAGGAGGTACCATAATGGGTGGTTTGGTGAGGTATTCTTTGATCTTTTCTAAAGCCTCTTGTTGTTCTTGCCCCCACTCGAAGCCTCCTTTGTTGAGTCGAAGTAGTGGTGAGAAGGCTTGCGTTTTCCCACTTAAGTTGGAAATAAATCTCCTCAGGAAATTTATCTTACCAAGCTGAGATTGCAACTACTTCTTTTTAGTTGGAGCTTTCGCTTCCAAAATGGATTTGGTCTTGTTCTAGTTTACTTCAATTCCCTTCTTGTGGACCACAAAGCCTAAGAAATCTCCTTGCTTTTACGCCGAAAGCACATTTTAGAGGATTCATTTTCAGACCATAGCGTCTCATCCTTTCGAAGGATTTTCGAAGATGTTTGTTGTACCCCAAAATTTTCCCTCCCATATTTCTCAATACATTTCAAGTGAGGTCCTTAAATTACTCAAGAAAGTCCAATGATTGACCAGACAAACTCTCTCCTAAGGCAGTCTACCTTAAATTAGGGTTTCAGTTTGCATCAAGATGCTTGAGCCCAAAGAATCCCAAATGTTCACCATTGTCCTAATATGTTCTCAAGATCATCCATACCAAGTTTTAAGCCTTGCAGAGGAAGTTTGCTCAGTCAACTGCTCAAATGCCTAAAAATTGACTGTGCTAGGGCAAAAGTCAATTGTGGCCCACATACAGTCAAACTTCAAGATTTTTGGTCAACATCCTCATTTTGGAGTATTATTCATCATTTGATCAAGGGTTGATCATGATTCCTCGAGGATTGCTCACAATTCATCAAAACCCAAAAGTTGCTAAATTAGGGTTTATAGGAAAAGTCAACTCAACTTTGACCAAGCATAACTTTCTCATACTTTATCAAAAATAACCAATCCAAAGCTCATTTTGAAGAGGATGTAATTCCCTACAATCCATCTTCATCTCCCAAGTTCAAAATATGCACTCACAAGAAGATATGAATTTGGACATTATAGGTCATTTTGAAAAGTCAACAAAAACACCTTTTGGGTCAAAGCTTCATACATGAACATGGTAGACTCAATTAAGATGAGACCAAAAGGGTTGCTTAGAGGACATCTCAAGATTTCTAAAAAGTCCAAGAACATATATCTAGGGTTAAAATTGAGAGAGTTATGCATTGGCCAAGTTGACCCTTTTTGCAAAATTGCCAAAAGTCAAATGTGTCCAAAATTGCATTTTTTTGCTGAATGGGCCCAACTTTTTGTGCTTGCACTGAGTTTGTAATGTGACCCACGACCCATGAGCCCTTCCACCTTAAATCAAATAAAATAATAAAAAAATCAAAAACTAATTAAATCTTGAGATTTTGTGCATGTCTAGGTTCATTACACAGTTGGAAACAAGATCAAATCGTGCAAGGTTTAAATGGACACAAAAAGATTGCATCTTGCTTGATTTGGAAAGATTTTTCATAAGGATCAAATCATGAATCAATAATCATAATTGGAGAAGATTTGAAACAAATGGCAACCCTAATTCATTCTTGGATACATAAGGAACAATTGCATACTAAAAACAAGGAGGTTGAAGGCGTGCAAGAGAGAGAACAAGTTGCAAAAAATTCAAGAAAAAGTGTAAACTGATTTTCAGGTTTCAGGCCTTCTCAAGCCATTCCAACCATCCCAATCGTTTGATGGATATCCCTGGATCGTATTGCAACCATTAACAAGCTTTCCCACGTTCAGAATTGCACTGTAAGAGTCACACGGTTCATCTCTTTTCTTGAATTCGAATATTATAATTCTGGCATATTTAGCACGATTCATTGATATATTCTTAATCCTTGAGATGTTTGTAAACTAATGGTTATATCCAATTGTATTTTTATTGACTATACAACAAGTTTCCATGGCTAGGGTTCTAGTTTCGTTTTTAGGGGTTTTGTGTACAGGAACAATTAGGCATGGATAATGGTACCATGATGCTCGTGAGGTTGCAACGAGTTGATTGGTACCATTGGTTGTGATTTATCATGCTTGCACAATATTTTGGAGTGGACAAGGGTTGTACCTACGCCTGGTGTCAGTAGGTAAAAGTAGTTTGTCTAAAACGACAGAGGCAACGAGGAAGATGATGGCGTGGCAGGTGGTGAATGGCCAATTTTGAATTTCACGCATTTTTGAGTTTAGCCATCTGTTTTAGCATATTATATTTGTTGTTAATTATTGTTACAACTAAACAAGCCAGCGCAGGTGGTAAAGCCATTGGTCTTTGATGCACACGTCCTGGGTTCGATCCCAGGCGTGTGCAATTTATTTTCTCAATATTTTCAGGATGATTCAATGTACCACATGGAAAAGGACTCACCATGCATCATCAACATCCAACCATCAAATCATCAAGGCTGCCAGATCCAAGGCCTTCCCATGAGGGTCCACCATGCACTTGAGTCAAAAGTACACACAGAATCTGGCAAAGTCAAAGGGGCCAAGGAATTGTTAGGCCTAGAAGTCAGATCCACACACCCCCCCTTCTTGTTGGTGTAAGCCCTAGAGGCCAATACTTATGGTACTTGTATCGAATTATTTATTAATAATAAAAGGCATTTCTTTATTATGTTTGCTTTCCAAAATAATAAAGTCCCTAGAATGGTTTATTTGTTTAATGAAATGTTAAGTGTGACTTAATCATGAGATCCCATTAAACATAAGACACTATTCTTAAAGTATCCGTAGTCAAGCTTTAATGTGAAGTGGGATAGCATTAAAGCATTAAGATTATTATGAAGATAGATTGATGATCGCATCTCATGGATCATAGATAAGGAGTTATCAAGTCTTGACATAGGTATGAATATTAGGAGTAATATTTATACTGGATTGACCCGCTATGAGAATACTACATAGAATGTTATGCAAAGTGTCATAAGTTATTCTCATGATGATAATGGTGTATACCACCCTTCGACCTGAAACCACTATGGACCCTAGATGTAGAGTCAAGTACTTTATTGCTGATTAAACGTCATCCGTAACTGGATGACTGTAAAGACGGTTGATGGGTACTTCACAAAGCATGCTAAGGGACATGAGTGACCTAGATGGAATTTGCTCATCCTGCATAACAGGATAAATGTCTAAGGGCCCAATATTGAACTGGACAAGGGTGACACAGTGTATGCCTTGTGTTCAATATAGACATGAGGGCAAAAGGGTAATTGTACAACACAAATATTATCACGGAAAAGGTTTGGTCAGATCACATGACATTTTCGTGACTTGGGTAACAGTGATGTGTTGCTAGATACCGCTCACTGTTTATTATATTAAATGTGTGATTTAATATAATTGCCAACGTCACGAAAACCTAGAGGGTCACACACATAAGGACAGGTTAATGAGAGATAGAATAAATAAGGAACACCGTAAGGTACGGTGCACTTAAGTGTAATACGGAAAGTGGTAAGGTACCACGTGGATAAGTGATATATGGTACATCATAAGGTATGATGTCCATAAGCTTAATTGGGCTTTTAGCTTATAGCCTTAATTGGGCTTTTAGCTTGTAGCCCACACGAGTGATTCTATAAATAGATCCCTTGTGATGAAGCAATTTCACTTGATGCATTTTCGTTTTTGACTCTCTCTCTCACTCAAGGCTTCCGTTCGTGATCAGCTAGCACTGTGACCGGAAGCGATCTGTTCGTGTGGACTGAGTAGAGGCGTTGTTCTTCATCAACGCTCGTGATCACAACATCAAAGTTCTGAATCGCCACAAGAGGTAAATATTTCTATCACTGACCATGCTCATTCGTAAGGATCGCTAAAGGAAATTTTTATATTCCGCTGCGTTTTTGATCGCCATTTTCCTTCACTTCTTGCTAACAACAACCAAGCCCATTCTTATTCTTTGTTCTATTTCCTTTTTATTTATTTAATTTGTTTAAATTATTTTCTAACAAAATTAATTTCTTTTTTTCACAAAAAATCATAAAATCAAATTTCACAAATTTAGAATTAGGTTTTATTTTATCAAACTTAATTTAATGTTAGTTTAATTTAATTTAGGATAATTCTAACCTTTTTTTTTATAATTAAAATCAATTAGAAAAATTAGGGTTAACTCTTGTTTTAAATTTTATTTTCTTTCTCAAAACAAAAAAAAACACAAAATGGGTTAATTTAATTATTTTTCCAAATTTAAATTAATTAGTAACTAGGTTTTTATTTATTAAATTAAACTTTATTTTCTCAAATAACACAAAAACCACAAAAAATGATTTTTCTTACAATTAGGTAGTTGGGTCAAAACCCTAAATCTCTCGTTTTCGATTCATCGCACGCGTTTATTATTTTTGCAAATATTAATGTAACTGCTCACGATATGTAATAGTTTAAATTAGGATTTTCTTTATTTATCGTTTTACGAGTTTTTGGCTATGTAATTAATCCCTACCCCGAAGCCTTGTAATAGCGTAGGTTTTATTTCTCGCATTTTTATTCTCGCAAATATTAACTGTTAGATGTATGTTAATAGGATTGTATGACAAGATTGTATGATAATTTAAAATGGCTAGAAAACCCTAATGCGCAAAGATAATAACTGAAATCAAATCACTCGCACATGCGCACTCCTAGGGTATACTCTTACTTCGGTTGCCTTCGGTAAACGATCATTAAGTATAGGGTGTTTTAGTGGTTGCCCTCCTGTCTAAACAAAGATCAAATGTCTCGTTCGGAAATGTTGCCTCAGAAACGTCACCTCAAAAATGTTGCCTCTAATATGATCTTAAGACTCTAGGGTTATTACCAAGACGTCCTAACATTGCTTTAGTGATCGTACGTCTCTTACGAATTGACCCTTACAATTTCAACGACGGTGCTACCTATTTCTCAATAGTAGGATAGCGCTGTCTAAAGGAAACAAGAACAGAAACAATCCTTTCTCGAGTAGGTAGATGCTAGTAGGTACTTTCTCAAAACAACAAACCTTTTTCACACTTACACTTTTCAAACAAAGTTTTCAAAAACAACTTCGTAACTCTCTTGAAGACAAAAACAAGGGTTAAAATGAAGTAAAACAAAACTTTTCAAAACAAACTCACACAAGCAATTTTAAAGATGAGCAAGTACCTAAGAGCCCATGGAAAACTATGGATAGAAAGGGTGCTAACACCTTCCCTTTCTATAATCTACCCCCCGTACTCAAAATCTCAAAAAAGGAATTTTTCTGTGCTTTTTTCCTTTCCAGTTGGATAAAATAAAAGTCGGTGACGACTCTTGCTTACCGCGACATTTTGTGAATATAAACGCAAAACGCAAACCAGCATTTTTCTAAACAGTCGGTTCTGCCACCCTATCACAGAACTGGCGACTCTGCTGGGGAGTAATAAGTGGGGGTATACCTTAGGATTTAGTTCATCATATTTGCTTCTCTTGTTTGTTTTGGTTGCTTTACTTTTAAGGGTTTGTTTGGGAGTTACTATAGATCCTAACCCAGATCTGGGGACACCTTTTAGGTAAGTAGCAATAAACTGTGAGGGAATTGTACATCATAGACCGATACGGTTGAAGCAGTAGCTATGTTGATGTGGCACATTGGTTGGTACCGGTATCCCTTGTGGAGAAACGAGGAGAATACGGGACCGCTATGTGTGTCGTTAAGCATCAACTGACCTTAGAACCTTTAATCGACCAACTTGGCCATTTAGAAAGTAGTGAGATAGCCGGCCTCAGTGTAAAGTTGAGAACTGGTTGATACTTGATACTACACTCATTGAGACCATACTCTCGAGAGAGTTCCAGCCGCAAGAAAAGATTGCGTGAGCTGAAACCATGACCGATGGAGGATGGTCAGTGATATTGAGAACCTCTAGAAACCGATTACTTTTTCTAGGACAGGTTTGAAACCAACTTAACTTCAAGAGGGTAATACCTTTGACCCCATGCAAGCCTTAAACTTAAGGGCTTTTGTGTGACTTGTTTTCCTTTGCCATGCCTGTTATCTTCTATACCTGTTGTTTTTATCATGACATCATGCATCATAACATAGCACGTATACTTCATTATACTAACCATTTCAAAGACTGAGGGGATTTATCTTTGTTCTATTTTGAAGATTATGGCTTCCGTTCGCAGAAATACCATCTGAGTTAACTTTGGGCAAATACCTGCTCAACTTAAAGAGTTGGCCTCAAGAGTTTCTGAGACTTCTATGTTCATTAAGAGACATGGTCAGCTTCTTAGCCTAGTAACCTCAAGGTTTGATGAACAGATGATGAGTGTATTGTTCCAGTTCTTCGATCCTGTGCATCATTGCTTCACCTTCCCAGATTATCAGCTGGTTCCCACTTTGGAAGAGTTCTCTCACTTATTGGGCATATCCATCCTTGAGCAGATGCCCTTCACAGGTATGGAAGAGACTCCTAGACCAGAAGACATTGCCTCAGCTCTACATCTGAAATGGGTTGATGTAGTATCCAATTGGGAAACACGAAGCGGGGTCGAAGGTTTCTTAGCCAAGTTTATGATAGATCAAGCTCAGCTATTCTGGGATAATTTGGATTTTCAGGCTTTTGAAGACATCTTGGCTCTCCTTATTTATGGGCTGGTCCTCTTCCCGAATCCAGATTCCTTTATAGATGTGAACACGGTCAAGATTTTCCTTTCTCGTAATCATGTGCCTACTCTACTGGGTGATATCTTGCATTCCCTCTACACTCGTACTGTACGAAGAAGACGGACTCTTATGTGTTGCATGTCGTTGCTGTCAAGGTGGTTTATTTCGCACCTCCCTAAGTTTGTGCTGAAGAATGAAGAAGGTTTGGGTTGGTCCTACAGAATAATGTCACTTGCCCATACCGACATTATTTGGAGTTCCAAGGCTATGGGAGACACTACCGTTATTGATCGTTGTGGGGGATACACTAATGTCCCATTGCTTGGAATCAAAGGGGGTATAACTTACAATCCTTGTCTAGCTTTGCGACAATTTGGTCGTGCTCGGAGAGACGGTCCCCATGAGCTACTTCTTGCGGATATTGCATTTGACTACAAGGAAGACGTTGACGAGCATCGCCAAAGGTTTATACGAGCTTGGGGCATGGTGAACAGATCTGACCCTCAAGAGCTAGGACCAAGGACTTCCCTTCCTATGCAGCCTTACCTTCAATGGGTCCGAGCTCATGCCCAGAAGCTTGGGATGCCTTATGAAGCCGTATTGCCAGTGATTGTGGAGCCCACCAATGAAGAGGGAATTCCTTACACAGTTCTTTATCCTTACATGCCCACTGATCCTGGGGCATTGCAGAGGTCCTGGATTCAGCTGAAAGAGGAAAGGGATACTTACCGAGAGAAGTACCATGAGCAAGAAAGGAAGATTTTGAAGCTCACCAGGCAGCTCGAGGAAGAAAGAGTGGTCAATGACTACGTCAGCACAAAGAGGAAGCGTCCATGGGATTTTTGATTTTTGCTTTTCTAGTTTTAGATTTGTTTTCCATTTACTTCTTTATAACGCCTCAAAGGAATTGTTGAACCTTTTTACAAGTTAATCTAATAAAGTTTGTTTATTTTTGGTTTGCAAATTTAAATCTCCCGAAGTCTTTGAAATCATTACATGCTCATCCCATTATCATGCACACCATTACAGGTACCATTACATGTTTCTCATCTTCTTCGCTGTTTATTTCAGCACGAAATGTCTTCTGATCAAGCAATCAAAGATCTGCAGGCACAAAACACCCAATTCCAAGAAATGTTCTTGAGCTTGGCTAAAGGGAAAGAGGATTTAAAGGCTCTCATTTTGAAAGAGAAGAAGAAGAAGAAGAAGAAGAAGAAGGTCGTTCTTCTGAATATGGGCAAAAGGTTTGGGGATAGGTTGAAACAGTAAGCTGATATGACCTCTTCATCCAAGGAAGGGGAGAACCAAGAAGAAGAAAAGGGCCCTAGTCTTGCCAACTCTGATAATGATACTGATTACGATGATGAGCAATATCCTCCTGCTGAGGATAGATACAAGCAACTAGAAGACCGTCTGAGTGCTATGGAGATTCAGAAGATCCCTGGTTTGGATTTCGGAGAACTGGGACTGGTATCTGGGGTGGTGATCCCTCATAAGTTCAAAGCTCCAGTTTTTGCCAAGTATGATGGAGTATCCTGTCCAAAACTCCATCTTCGCTCATACGTCAGGAAAATCCAACCCCACACTGCTGATAGAAATTTGTGGGTACACTTATTTTAAGATAGCCTGTTAGGGACTCAACTTGAATCGTTTTATCAGTTGGAAGGAGCCAATGTCCGAAACGGGGAAGACCTTGTTGCTGCTTTTTACAGGCAGTATCAGTATAACGTCGACCTTGCTCTCACTTGTACTCAGCTCCAGGGTATGTCTATGGGTGAAAGTGAAGGTTTTAAGGACTATGCTCAAAAGTGGAGAGACTTGGCTGGAAGAGTCCAACCCCCTTTGTCTGACAGTGAGATGGTTGACATGTTTCTAGGGACGTAATCTGGTCCATTTTTCAATCATCTGATCGACAGTTCGTCATCTGGGTTTACTGAGTTGATCTTAACTGGAGAGAGAGTAGAATCTGGTATCCTAAGTGGTAAGATACATAAGGATACTTCATCAAGTGCATTAAATAAGCCTCTCACCGATAAGAAAGAAGCTAGTGCAGTCTATGGCTCGAGGGGCCAAAGCAGACCTGAACACCGTCAAGCGGTAAATGCAGTAGTGATATAAAGACACACAGTTGCTCCACAATGCAACAATCAACAAAGGGTGGAAAGACCACAGAGGCAGTACACTCGGCTCAATATGACCTTGTCTCAAATTCTACCAAAATTATTGAAGACCAATCTGGTAACTCTGAGGGAGGCCCCGAAGAACCCCAACACCACTTCTCCTCATTATAACTTGAATGCCCGCTGCGCCTATCACTCTGAAAGTCCAGGTCATGATACAAACAACTGTTGAGCCTTAAAAAACAAGGTGCAAGACTTGATCGAAGCCAACGAGATTGAGTTTGATGCTCCGGAGAAGCCCAACGTCATAACGGCTCATATGCCCAAACATGGTCATGGAGTGAATGTTGTGGATGATGATTTATTTGTGGCCTTTGTGGAAGAAATTTCTACTCCTTTGATGACAGTTAAGAAGAATTTGTTGTTGTCCGGTTTATTTCCGGGCTGTGGCGAAGGTTGCCACATATGTTCAATTATGCCTGCTGGTTGCCCCTTATTGAAATCAGGTGTTCAGCGCCTGATGGATAACAAAGAGATCTTGTTCGAAAAGACTATGATTCCGTTGGTTCTAATTCAAGATGTTTCCATCATAACCATTTCCGCCAATCCTTCCAATGTTTCCTCGAGAAAACCTGTTAGGATTACACCCGTCCCAAGAATTGCTCCGTTAATAATTACTGTCCCTGGTCCTATCCCATACACTTCGGATAAGGTTGTCCCTTGGCATTATGGTGTCGATGTGTATTACCATGGAGTTAAACAAGACTTAAAAAGTGAGGAAGCTGATGTTGATATCAACAATATTTTCGGAGCTAGCAAGGTCACCAGAAGCGGAAGACTCTTTTCTCCCGAGATTTCCCCTCCGACTGTTCACAAACCTATTGTCATTCCATCTGCTAGTACATCAGCTACTGTCCCAGTTCCTATTCCAGTTATCACCCCTGTCACCGAGCCATCTGGGACTCAGGGCAAAGAAATCACAGGTGAGCCTGCCCGGACGGAGGCACCTAAGAAGATCATTGTAGAGACCTCTAAACAAGAGATAGAGAAAATTTTGAAAATCATCAAGAAAAGCGACTACAACGTAGTCGAGCAGCTGGGGAAGACCCCGTCAAAAATCTCCATGTTGTCCTTGTTGTTGTGTTCTAAAGCCTATGCAAAGGCTCTAATTTCATTCCTCAAGACTGCACATGTGCCGTAGGAAACTTCAGCCGATCAATTCAAAGACTACGTAGCTAGTTTAACTGCCGACAATGGGTTGGGTTTCTCAGATACAGATCTGACTGCTAAAGGAAGAAATCACAATGATGCTCTGCACGTCTCAATTGAGTGCAGGGGCACTACTATGGCCCATGTACTGGTATATATCGGGTTCTCATTGAATGTTTTGCCAAAGAAAGCATTAGACTGTATGGACTGCGAAGGTTTGATTCTAAAACCAAGCAATATTGTGGTCAGGGCTTTCGACGGGTCAAAAAGGATGGTGCACGAGGAGGTGGAAATCCCTGTTAAAGTTGGCTCTCATACTTTTGCATCCACCTTTTATGTGATGGATATCAGGCCATCATATTCTTGCTTGCTGGGTCGTCCTTGGATTCATAAAGTTGGGGCAGTGACTTCCACGCTCCATCAAATGTTGAAATATCTGGTAAAGGGGAAGATTGTCACGGTCCAAGGTGAAGAGGAGTATATTGTGAGTCATCTTAATTCCTTTTGCTACATGGAGATGGATGGGGAATTCATCGAAACCCCTTGTCAGAACTTTGAAGAAGTCCCCCAGACTTTGGCGTCGACTGAAGTTGCTACTGATAAACCTCCAATGAAGATGGCTTCTCTCAAGGATGCCAGGGTTGTAATTGAAGAAGGTGGGTGTACAAATTAGGGTCAGCTCCCTGATTTCACACACAAAACTGGCAAATTTGGTTTGGGCTTTACTATAGGGGCTCAAAGGGCTGTTAGGCGCGCGCGGATTGGAAGACCTCCTCTACATATCAGCAATCAGGGAGTTAATGCGCTTGAAGACAGTGAAGAAGATTCAGACATCGACTACTGGATCTACCCTACAACCGATGGTGGATTGAACAACTGGACGACGAAGGACTTCGTACTTGTTTCTTTTATTCCACAGTAATTGACTTTTGTTTTGAAAGTTGTAATAGACAGTTTGAAACTTTACGGACCGGTTCCTTGCCCGAGGCACCTTGGCTTTGCTTGTGAGGGCTTATTATTTGTCATTTCATATATCATTAATAAAACATTGGACGTTTCTTGCATTACAAATTTTGTGCTCCTTGTTTTTCTTTTTTTCTTTTTCCCGCTTTATCAAAAAACAACTATTTCTCTTGCACACACTCACGTATCATAATGCAGATCCATATCCACTCTGGATCCCATTGATAACGACTCTGCTACTGCCAATTATGACTTCGAAAATCCGATCAACCAAGCCGAAGACAAAGGTGAGGATGATTGTGAGGTGCCCGGAGAACTTGTTAGACTGTTACTACAGGAAGAAAGGACCATACAGCCTCATGAAGAGCCAGTTGAGTCAGTGAATTTGGGTACAGAAGAAGACAGGAAAGAGGTCAAGATAGGTGCGAATTTGGAGCCTAGTGTCAAATAACGGTTGATACAGATGCTACGCGACTATGTTGAGATCTTCGATTGGTCTTATGAAGATATGCCTGGTTTGGAAACTGACATTGTGGTACACCGCCTGCCGACTAAAGAAGACTGCCCTCCGGTAAAATAGAAGGTTCGCCGTATGCGCCCCGAGATGTCTGAGAAAATCAAAGTTGAGGTCATGAAACAGTTCGACACCGGATTTCTAGCTGTCACTTCTTACCCGCAGTGGGTTGCCAACGTTGTTCCGGTGTCTAAGAAAGATCGTAAGGTACGGATGTGTGTGGACTATAGAGATCTAAACAGGGCAAGCCCCAAGGATGATTTCCCACTTCCTCATATCAATGTTTTGGTCAAGAACACCGTGCAGCATAATATCTTCTCCTTCATGGATGGTTTTTATAGTTACAATCAAATCGAGATGGCTCCCGAGGACATGGAAAAGACAACCTTTGTTATGCAGTGGGGCACCTTTTGCTACAAGCTAATGCCTTTCGGGTTGAAGAATGTTGGGGCAACTTATCAGCGCGCCATGGTCGCTTGGTTCCACGACATGATTCATCATGAGATTGAGGTTTATGTTGATGACATGATAGCAAGGTCCCAGACTGAGGAAGAACACCTTGACCATCTCCAGAAACTGTTCGACAGGTTGAAGATGTACAAGCTGAGGTTAAACCCGAACAAGTTCACCTTCAGGGTAAGGTCTGGTAAGCTGCTGGGTTTCGTTGTCAGTGATAAGGGTATTCAGGTGGACCCTGGCAAGGTAAAGGCCATACAGGAGATGCCGTCTCCCCGCACAGAAAAGGAAGTTAAAGGCTTTTTGGGACGTCTGAACTACATTGTTAGATTCATTTCACATCTGACTGCTACTTGTGAGCCAATCTTCAAGCTGCTGAAGAAAGATCAAGTGGTAAAATGGAATGATGAATGTCAAACCGCCTTCGAAAGGATCAAGGAACACCTCCAAGAGCCACCAATTCTGATGCCTCTAGTTGAAGGAAGACCTTTGATCTTATACTTGACAGTACTGGACAATTTAATAGGGTGCGTGCTGGGGCAGCATGACGAGTCTGGCCGAAAAGAGCATGCTATTTACTACCTTAGCAAAAAGTTTACCGACTGTGAGACCCGATACTCATTGCTCGAGAAAACTTGTTACACTTTGGCATGGGCTTCTCACCGGCTGAGACAGTATATGCTGACTCACACCACCTTATTGATATCAAAGATGGATTCAATCAAGTATATCTTTGAAAAGCTTGCCTTGTCCGGAAGAATAGCAAGATGGCAGATGATCTTAACTGAGTACGACATCCAATACACAACCCAAAAAGCAATCAAGGGGAGTGTATTAGCGGATCATTTGGTGCATCAGGCCATGGATGGCTACTAATCCATGAATTTCGAGTTCCCGGATGAGAATATCATGTTGGTGACCGACTGTGACGAACCTGGACCGGATGAAGGACTTGAGGAAGGATCCCGATGGTCTATGTATTTTGATGGAGCATCAAACGCGCTGGGTAATGGCATTGGCGTTGTGATTATATCTCCTAAGGGCTGTCATACTCCGTTCACCGCCCAATTATATTTTAACTGCACCAACAATATGGCGGAGTATGAAGCATGTATCCTAGGTCTTCGAGCTGCTATTGACCTGAGGATTAAGTTCTTGAGTGTATTCGGAGATTCTGCTCTAGTGATTAGTCAGATCAAAGGTGAGTGGGATACGAAGCACCCAAATCTTATTCCTTACAAGGAGTATGTACTGACGTTGCTTTCTCACTTTGAGGAGATAACCTTTGAACACTTCCCGAGAGAGGAGAATCAGTTAGCGGACGCGCTAGCTACCATGTCTTCTATGTTCAAAGTCAGGTGGGACAATGAAGCTCCCCGGATGACCATCGAGAGGTTGGACGAACCCGCATATTATTATGACATTGAGACTGAAGAGGTAGCCGATAAACCCTGGTTCCATGAGGTAAAGAGGTATCTTAAGGCTCAAGAGTACCCCGAGGGTGCATCTGTTAATGACAAGAAGTTTCCGAGAAGGTTCGCTGTGAAGTTCTTCATCAGTAATGGGATCCTTTATAAGCGTAACCATGATTCAACCTTACTGCATTGTGTGGACAAAAGCGATGCAGAAAGGATCATGGCAGAGCTACATGAAGGTACCTTCGGAACTCATTCCAGTGGACATACCATGGCAAAGAAGATCCTACGGGCAGAATATTATTGGTCCACTATAGAAGCCGATTGTTATCAACATTCTCGAACCTGTCATAAGTGCCAAGTCTATGTTGATAAGGTGCATGTACCTCCGGTTCCCCTGAATGTTTTGATAGCTCCTTGGCCTTTTGCAATGTTAGGCATCGACATGATTGGCGAGATCAGACCCACTGCGTCTAACGGGCATCGTTTCATTCTGGTAGCTATTGATTATTTCATGAAGTGGGTTGAGGCAGCTTCCTTTGCTACGGTAACCAAGAACGTCGTGGCACGGTTTATCTGACATAATCTGATCTGTCGATATGGTGTACTAGAGAGGATCATCATGGACAATGGTACAAATCTCAACAATACAATGATCACCGAGCTCTACAAACAGTTCAAGATACAACATCACAACTCTTCTCCCTACCGGCCGAAGATGAATGGGGCTGTTGAAGCGGCTAACAAGAACATCAAGAAGATTGTGCAGAAGATGACGGTGACATACAAAGACTGGCATGAGATGTTACCATTCGCTCTTCATGGGTACCTTACTTCAGAACGGACGTCAACAGGGGCAACACCCTACTCTCTGGTGTATGGCATGGACGCAGTCCTACCCATCGAAGTCCAGATACCCTCTCTCTGGATTATGAAGGATGTAGGTTTGAGCGAAGGTGATTGGATCCAGACCCGACTTGATCAACTGAATTTAATCGACGAAAAGAGACTTACTGCTATCTGTCATGGTCAGACGTACCAAAAGCGAATGATCAAGGCTTTTAACAAGAAAGTCGGACATCAAGAATATCAAGTCAGGGATCTGGTGATTAAATGCATCATACTACTTCAAGGTGATCCCAGGGGCAAATGGACCCCCACACATGAAGGGCCATTTGTGGTTAAGAACATTTTCTCGGGAGGAGCTATGATTCTAACTACCATGGATGGTGACGACCTTCCTCACCCCGTCAATGCAGACATAGTGAAAAGATACTACGCATAATCAAAGACCCGCTAGGTTGACTAGCCTAGGCAAAAATAAGGGCTTCCCGGCGAACCAAAAGGATTCAGGCAAAAGTAAGGGATGAAAATAAAAAATTTGTACACCTGGCAAGTCGAAAACCTGAAAAGGCGGCTTGGGAAAAAAAGGGTATCCCGGTTGTGATACGGTGGGAGAACTGACTTGGGATTTTGCGTTTGTTTTCGCACTTGTTCGGTTTAGCAAGAGTCGCCACCGACTTTTTATTTTATCCTAAGGAAATGTCAAAAAGCACAGAAAAAACCTTTGAGATGTTTTCGTGGGTTCAGGGGGTAGATTATGAAAAGGGAAGGTGCTAGCACCCTTTTCATCCATGGTTATCCATGGGCTCTTAGTTACTTGTTTTAGATCACTTGCCTTTGCTTTTCAAATGCTTGAAATGGTGCTTTGTGTGTGTGGTTTTGAAAATGTTTTGAAAAAGATGCCTTGTCTAGGAAACCTTTGTAATGATTCTTGTTTGAATATATACAAAGGTGTATGTCTTTTTGAAAAGATAATTCAATGTTTTGAAAGCTGTTTTGAAAGTTGTTTTGAAGTGTGTTTGAAAAATGGCAAGGATGTTTTGCAAGATTTTTGATCAAGTAACTAAGAGTTTGTCTACCCTATTTTACTCAAAGATTTTCTTATGTTTTTAACCCTTTTAACAGTGTTGTTTCACCATTGTGTTTGATGAACAACCTTGTGTTAGGATGTTAAACGGGACAGGCGCAAGTCATCATATACAATCATTGAAGGCAACTTGTGAGACGCTCTAGCAATTTTGTAAGGGACGAGATCGTTTTATCGAAGGCAACATCGAGGGTCATCGAGGGACTATGATCTTTGTTTATCGAAGGGACATTTGGCTAGAGTGTCTCATACTCGAGGGACATGATTGCATTTTCCGAAGCAACAAGCGAGGATACCCTAGAGGTGTAAGTGTGAATGGTGTATTGATTTTCATGCATTTGTCTTTGTATTAGGTTATCTAGCGGTTGATTTTGAATCTTCGCATACAAACCCTAATTACTATACATTATATGGAAAGCGATAAATTGCGGGAATTTAAAGTCTAAGTTATTACAAATAAGTATCCGGGGATGGGGGTACAAATGTTTACAAATGGGGATGAGTCTTGTCAGAATAATAATGTCCAAATATTGTTTACAACCAAATCGAATCGTCGCATTCTCAATGTAAAAGTATAACAAGGTATAAGAAATAAAGAGAATCAAAAGTATTGTGAGGTGTATGTGGTTATTTACAAATGATTAAATAAAGTATTAACCTAATGAAAGTTAAGTGTTTATTATTATTTTTGTATTTTTGTTAGTTTTGTATAAACAAAAAGGGTTTTAAAGAAAAATTATTTAACTTAATGAAATTTTATTATTTATATACTTATTTAGAATGTGATAATTATTAGGAAAAGATTATTAAGAAAAAACTATTTAATATGTATATATATTTTTTAATAAAAGAAAAGAAAATTATATTATAAAAGATGAAAATAAAATGATGAAAAAGGAGTATTAGTTTTAAAGACATTTAAAAAAAAGAAGGAAAAGATAATGGGCCTAAAAAAGGGTTCTTGAATGGCCCAAATAAAAAGGATAAAATAAAGAAAGAGGAAAGGGGGGTGTAGGCGCCAGAATGCAATTGGGCTTGAGGGTTTAGTTTATGGGGCAGGCCCAGTTGAAATGTTTAACAATTTGTTAGGGTTTGGACAAACTATCTTCAGAATTAGGTTTGCTCTGTGAACAACGTCGCTCTCCTCTCATCTTCTTCGCCTCTTCATCGTTCTCAAACAGAGCTTCTGAATGTCCTCTCCAACCCTTAGGCCACCAGGACGATGCCTTTACTTCCTCCTCCTCGTGGTTGTACCAGGCGGCGATTTCAAAAGGTATCATTCATTCTAAACGCGTTAGGGTTTATGTTCGTGCATGTTATTGTTTCACAGAATTTGATCATTGATATTTGTGTTTGTGCTATGTGCAAAACAGAAAGAGGGTAATTGATACCTTGGGGTTTTGTTTCTGGAGAGGAGGCGGAAGGTTGGAAGGCGGCGCTCTCAGGTGGCCGGAGAAGGGAGGATGTGTGAAGACGCAGTTCTGGTACTTCGTATCTTTCTCTTCGTTTTGTGATGAAAACTAATTCTGAAAACGCTTTTTTATTAGCTTCTGACTCTCTTCCTTTCTTGGGCTTTGTTGATTCTGATGATGGACATGTTCTGAAAAAGCTTGCTTCTGAGTTCCTTCTCCTTCCTATCTGAATGTTGGCTTTTGATGATATTCCAATGATGAACCCTGTTCTGAGGATCGCTTTTGATATGTTTTTCTTTGTTTTGGTTATGTTGAATCTGTGATGAACTTTGTTCTGAGATATTGCTAATTTGCTTCTGACTTTTCCCTTTTCTTTGGGCTGTATTGATTTTGTGATGAACTCTGTTCTGAGAATGTTTGTTTGCTTCTGACTTTTCCATCTTCTTTGGGCTTTATTGATTCTGTGATGAACTCTGTTATGAGAATGCTTGTTATTGTTATTGTGGATTTGGTGTTTGGATTTGTTTGAGTTTTGGTTTTGACAGGTTTTTTGCAAGTTTGATAACTTGCAATCTTGGCTTTTGTTGTGCAAGTTTTTATGGTAGTTTTGGAGAGGCAGGCTTGTTGGGCATTTTGTGTTTATGCAGTTTCAAACAGGTTTGTTGTATATGGTAGTTTTGATGCAGGCTTAGATCTATTGTTTGTGGTTTTGCAAGTTTGAGACTTGCTTGTTTTGGTGAGGAAGGCAGGTTGGTGTTTTGTTGGCTAAAGATTTTGTTTGGTAAGGCAAGCAGGCTACTGTAGGCTTGTTTATCTGGTACAGGCAGGCTTGAGTTTGGCTTGAGTTTTAACAGGTTTTGCAAGCTTGAAATGGCTTTAGGAAGGCTTGAGGCTTCCTGTTGGTTTTGTTTGTTTGGTGGTTTTATGCAGGCTGGAACTTATGCAGGCTTGGAGGAAGCAGGCTTCAAGGCTTGTTGTGCCTTAGGCAGGCTTGAAGTTATGCAGGCTTGGAGGAAGCAGGCTTCAAGGCTTGTTGTGCCTTAGGCTTGTATTTGTAACACAGGTTTGGATTTGTTGTTTAGAGGTTTTGATGCAGGTTAGAAGGTTTGAGTTTGCTTGTTTTGGTACAGGCAGGCTTATGCTTCTGGTTTTAGGCAGGCTTGTTGTGCTTGCTTGAAGGCAGGTTATGCTTGAGCTTTGCTTACCTTTACAGGTTTTGCAAGTGTGAGAACTTGCAGGTCTGAGTTTGGCTTGCTGGAAGATTTTTAGCAGGTTACAGGTTATGCTTGTGTTTTGGTAACTTGCAGTTTTTTGCTTGCAGTTCAGTTTATGGTTTTTTCTCCCTGTTTAACTCTTAGCTTGTTATATTTATCTATTCTTTAAGCCTGCCAAAAACTGCAAACCTGCTTCACTCTCTCTTTCTCTCTCTATAAAAAAGCATATTTAATTGTTTAATATATTTTTAATTCTGAAAAGGTTGTTGGCTTGAAAAATGATGAAAAGTTTTGACAAAGTTGCTTGCTTGCATCTTGGTTTTCCTCTGCATTCCAGATTTTCTGCATTGTTCTTTTTGATAGCTTGTATACAGTTTTTTGACAGCTTCTTGACAGCTTGTGTGACAGTTTCTTGACAACTTGGTTTGCTTTTATGCAACTTGGTTTGCTTTGTTTGACATTGCAATTTGATTTGCTCAGATTGACATTGCAATTTGGTTTGCTTTGTTTGACATTGCAATTTGATTTGCTCAGTTTGACATTGCAATTTGGTTTGCTTTGTTTGACATTGCAATTTGATTTGCTCAGTTTGACATTGCAATTTGGTTTGCTCAGTTTGTGCAACTTGTGCTTTCTTGTGCCTTGTATTATATGCTTGCAAAAAAATAATTTTACTTTCCTCTTTGTGAACCAAGAAGAGAAATCTTCTTGTGATTTGCAAAGAGGACGAGTAAAACATGATGAAAACCAAAACAATCTGATTCCGGCCAACAATCTTTAATGATGAGATTTTATTTATCTGTCTGAAAATGCTTTCTAATTTAACTGTATTGACTTCTTTTTCTGTCTTTGCATGTAAATACCAGTTAGATAAGGGAAGCAGCAATAGAAGATAGAAGACTTCAAGAGACTTAGATTTTAGATTTATTTTCTTTTCAATTATTGTAATAAATATCATTGTAAATATTGTAAATAAATTTACAGTATTCCAAATAACATTTGTAACAACAATTAAAATAAATAAAAATCTTTTGTCAGATATTTCATTCTTTCTTTTACACTGTTTATTTAATTATTTAAATCTCTTGAATTAAAATGACTGGAAATGCATCCCAATTATTTTAACTTAGATAAAATAAATAATCAACAAACGTTGTAGTCTCACAACCTTGCATTAACCACAATACGCCCGGCATTCCAATCAATCACATGCTTTGCACAGTTAAACAAACAAACATCCATACACCTTTCACTTCACTGATCAAACCAATGCTTCAAAATTTCAATCAAAAGCCTCAGCTCCTAGCCCAGATGTTTAGGTTTTGAGAAACAAACAACATTCTTGAACAAGCGTAAAACAATGTAACAGTTAATTGAAATACTGTGGATTCAAATTCTTCTGAGAAATACGAGTGAAAAACCTTAATTCCAGATTTTCCGTCAAAGAAAAGTCTATTTGATCAATTCCTGAGCCAAACTCAACAAAATCAAAAGAAAACCTAATAATCTGTTTGACTGATTCAAAATTAATGGAGACCCTAATTTTGGATAGACTGATAAGAAAAGTCTGTTTGACCGATTCAAAATCAATGGAAACCCTAATTTTGGATTGAC
The DNA here is from genome assembly GCA_948472305.1 of Vicia faba. Taxonomy (NCBI): domain Eukaryota; kingdom Viridiplantae; phylum Streptophyta; class Magnoliopsida; order Fabales; family Fabaceae; genus Vicia; species Vicia faba. The sequence goes on along the minus strand of OX451737.1, from coordinate 1,693,539,193 downwards.
TGGTAAAGAAAAGTCTGTTTGACCGATTCTTGAACCAATCTGAAAAAATCAGGGAAAACCCGAAGTTGTGATTTCTTGTGGAAAAGGGAGGGTAAATTTTGGGGTACAACAGTTGCCCCTGTTCAATCTTCTTGAAACTGAAGAGTTAGATTGGCTATTTTTTCGTTCGCGGCTTGAAGGTAAAAGAATGATTGGACACTAGAGTGCCCAAAAAAATTTGCACTCGTCAAAGCGTAGTTGAATGAATGGGCTTAAAGATGCCGTTTGGAGATGTGACAAAATCTTGTCAGAGATGGGCTTAAAGATGCCATCTGGAGGTGTGAAAGAAGTCTTACTGGAGATGGGCTTAAAAGATGCCATCCAAGAATGTTTGTTGAACTGCAATGTTGTAGGTCAGAAGAATGAGCATCAAAATGGTATCCGTGTCTGGAATGCATTTGAACTGTATCTGGAGACCGAGTTTGTATGAGCAAAAGAATGGCGTCCATGTCTGGGGTGTATCTGAGCTGTAAATGTGTTTGAATGTTGATCGAATATCAGAATGATTGTCGTGTCTGGAGTGTATCTGTATTGTATCTGGGTAACAGAGAAATATCTGTGTATGGAGCAACTGTGTGCTGGGGATAGACTCTGAATGAGTGACAGAATGGCAACCGTGTCTGGAGCGTATCTGGACTGTATCTGAATTTGAGATCTGTATGAGTAGCAGAATGACTTCCGTGTCTGGAGTGTATCTGTACTGTAACTGGGATCTGAATGAATGACAGGATGACTTCTGAGGCGACTGCACTGAAGGGAATCAAACTGCTGATGTAAGGGTCAGAATGGTATCCGTGCCTGGAATGCATTTGAACTTGAGTTTGGTAATTGAATCTGAATGAGAGATAGAATAGCCGCCGTGTCTGGAGCGTATCTAGCCTGTATCAGATTGTTGAAGTCTGGATGAGTAGTAGAATGACCGCCGTGTCTGGGGTGTATCTGTACTGTATTTGACTAATTATTAATGATAGCCTTTTGATCTTATCCTGAAAAGGATAAAATGTTAGCTAAACACAAAGTTATGTTGCATGATATGTATGATGTAATGAACTGTATTTCATTAATGTTTATGATATACGAATGTAATGGATGCGCATGTAAGCTGAGTAGCTGTCTGGCTGAGGAAGATAAATCCTGGATAATGAAATCTTTGACTGCTGCCGGGGAAAGTAAATCCTTGACTGCTGCTGGGGATTGAAAATCCTTTGATCGTTGAAAATGAGAAGTCCTTGGGACCACTGTTGGGGAAACAGGAGTTTGGGTTGTATGCCAATCTATTGGGGATTCCCGTTTTGAGGAGATCTTCATTGGGGAATATCTGAATACTCGTTGAAAAGTAGCTATCCTGTTGGAGAGTAAAACTCAGGATTCTGGAAAAAGCTTATTCCTGTCTGGAAGAAGTTTAGGTTTAGGTTGTACGCCGCTTTAAGAATGAGAAACTTCATTCTGTCGGGAATATCAGGAAGTTGAATTGTATGTTATAGATGAAAGGATGAGAAGCATGAAGGTATCTGTGTTTGGGGCATCTCTGGGCTGAGGACAAATTCTGAATGAGTGACAGAATGGCAACCGTGTCTGGAGCGTATCTGGACTGTATCTGAAGTTGAGATCTGTATGAGTAGCAGAATGACTTCCGTGTCTGGAGTGTATCTGAAACTGTAACTGGGATCTGAATAAGTGACAGAATGGCAACCGTGTCTAAAGCGTATCTGGACTGTATCTGAAATTGAGATCTGTATGAGTAGCAGAATGACTTCCGTGTCTGGAGTGTATCTGAAACTGTAACTGGGATCTGAATAAGTGACAGAATGGAAACCGTGTCTGGAGCGTATCTGGACTGTATCTGAAGTTGAGATCTGTATGAGTAGCAGAATGACTTCCGTGTCTGGAGCGTATCTGGACTATATCTGAAGTTGAGATCTGTATGAGTAGCAGAATGACTTCCGTGTCTGGAGTGTATCAGAAACTGTAACTGGGATCTGAATAAGTGACAGAATGGCAACCGTGTCTGGAGCGTATCTGGATTGTATCTGAAGTTGAGATTTGTATGAGTAGCAGAATGACTTCCGTGTCTGGAGTGTATCTGAAACTGTAACTGGGATCTGAATAAGTGACAGAATGGCAACCGTGTCTGGTGCGTATCTGGACTGTATCTGAAGTTGAGATCTGTATGAGTAGCAGAATGACTTCCATGTCTGGAGTGTATCTGAAACTGTAACTGGGATCTGAATAAGTGACAAAATGGCAACCGTGTCTGGAGCGTATCTGGACTGTATATGAAGTTGAGAGATTTCTTAAAATCTTGACTGGACTGCCCCAGGTTTAATGAGCTTTTAAAGATTTGTTGAAATCTTGACTGGAGTGCCCCAGGTTCACTGGACAATACTTTACTAAATCCTCTTTTGTTGATAGGAGATTTTTGTAACGGAAGTGTCATCCACTTGAAGTGATTTTACTCACTGAGAGAGCTTTCGTTCCTCCGAACATTCACTGTATGAATTTCTTTGTTGTTAAACAAGTAAACCATGTGCAAACAACGATATTCAAATAATGCAAAGTTTATGCTTGTCTCGAAGTTTTGAAAAATGCGTTTTTTAGCAGAAAACCTTTTATAAGGCAAATTCAACACAAGATTTAGAGCAAAGCCTTACAGGAGTCAGGATACCTTTTGTAACAGTATGCTTTCGAACTAACCCATGCTTCAATTAGGACTTTTGAAGGGTTGTAACGTGGCTTGGTTCACGGTTTAAGAAACAAAGGATAAAGGCTCAAAGTATATTTGTTCCCACCCGCTCTTCCTGATGTCCTTCAGTCCTAAACTCAGTTAATTGTGCGTCGAACTCTATTCGAGTTTGGAACGACATTTTGGTGATGGTTCACACCAGTTGAATTTGTTGGAAGGCAATCATTTTTTTGCAACATTTTTCATGTTTATTTAGGATTTATAATGACCTCTTTCTTTTGATTCGTTATCCCTAACTTTTGCCTGATTGTTCCTGTTTTTCGAGATTACAGTCAGCGGGATGCCCCAGCTTTCTTAAGCCTCCTTTATAGGTTTTGGTTTAGTGGGCTTTTTTTTATTTTTTTTATTTTTGAGAGGTAATGACTGCCTATGAGATAAGGAACCATCACTGTCTTTTGGTTCCAAAGGAATGCTTTTGATGTCATTCGTTGTATTACGAACTAAGAGTTTGCGACTTCAATGCATATCTTTTTTGAATTAACTAAGAGACTACCCTGCCCCAGGTTTAAATCAAAGGTTTCAATTTGTTTAAAAACAGAAAACTCCTACTTCTTTGGCTCGAAGAGGTTGACTAGGGATTATCTTCCTTATAACTCTGGTGTTTAGGATTTTAAAAGAAATGCCTGTACATCGTCAGCAAGGTCTGTTCAAAATCATACTGTATGAGATTATGGTATTGTTTCGTCATCCTCCCTCTAAAGGCTTGTAGCTTTTTATCAAGTGTTAAATATCATAAAGAAAGTAGAAAGCATAACTTAAGAATAGTGAAAACGAATGGATGAATTCAAGACAAACATATGCAATGCATTAATGAAACAGAGTTTGACATCAACAGATAATTGTTTGAATAACAAAAGAAATTACAACTTGAAAATTCAAATGGAACAAAAGTCTCTCAGTTCGAGCTTTGTCATTTCAAATGGAGAACCCTTAGAGGAAGATTTTCATCTCGCCATCCGGCATGAATTCCAGCACTCCTTCGTCAATCAAGTCTTGGATCTTGTTTTTCAAAGCCCAACAATCGTTGGTGTCATGTCCAGGACTATGGGAGTGGTATACACAAAATGCGTCAGGGTGATAGCTAGGAGTAGAGGTACTGGGCTTCCGAATAGGATCCCTTAAAGCAAGCAGATTGACCTCCAACAGGCGTTTCAGTATTAGAGATGATGGTATGTCAGTCTCAGAGAAATGTCTTTCAGACGTATTTTTCTTACGCCGATTACCCTGTTGATGCTGACGAGGTTGTCGCTGGGCTTGTGACCCTGAAGCAAGTTGAGGAGCTTTTCCCTTGTCTTCTTGTCTCAAAGGAGGTTGAATGATGACTTGATCTTCAACCCTGGATGTTTTCCCCACTTGGTTGTCCCAAAGCAGCTTGTTGACGAGAACCCTGAGCTCTTCTTGTCTTTAAGCTAGCTCTTGAATGAGAGCCATCTGACCTACCAGTTGTCCCATCATCTGGATCTTCAATGTTGTCAGTTCAATCTGAAGTTCTTCCAACTGACCATTCCTGACACTGCTTGAATTCCCTAGGACCATGCCTCTTGTGAGGAGAGCTTTCACTTCTTCTTGCCCTTGGGACAGGTTCAAGAACATTTCTTGAAGTTGAGCATTTTGATCCTGGATATCTTTGACAGTCCTCTCTAGAGCCATCTCTACTGAAATAAACAGTAGGAGAATAAGGAAACCTGAAAAGGAAAACCTGCATGATACAATGCATGATATGTGGATGCATGTTTTCGAGGATCTCTCGGGGTAAACACAAGAAAATGTTAGAGGTTGAACTTTGATCAACATCTTTGATTGGAGAACTTTGTAATGGTGAATGTCTTTCCACTAGAATCAAGCTCACCATGTTAAGTGGGTCATAGCCCCTGATTCAAGTTGTTGCACTTGATCTTTGACGGTGTTTGTTTAGAGGAAAATGAAACCTCTTGCCCTTTGGTAGACGTCTGGTTCAACGTGACCCTTCATCAAAAAACCCTCGAGATCCTTGAAATTGTTATTGAAAATGCTATGATATGATGTTATGATGTTATGTACATGTATGCAAAAGTAGGCAAGTGTATATACATGTAATCATATTCACACAAAGCAGACAAGTCATTAGGTTTAGGCTTGCATGGGATTTGTAGGTAAGTACCCTCTTGAAGTTAGTTGGCTCAAACCTGTCCTAAAATAGAAACCGGATTCTAAGGAGCTCAATATCACTGGATTATTTTCTGTGTTCATGGTTTCAGTTTAGCCACTTTACTGGCGACCGAAATATTCCAAGAAAACAATCCTCAATGAGTGTAGTATCGAGTATCTACCAACTTCGGACTGCACCAAAGTCGGTCACCTCACTACCCCTAAAAAGGACAAGATGGTCAAGTAAGGTTCTAAAGTCTGTTGTACCCCAAAATTTGCCCTCCCATATTCTTCAAGAAATTGCCAAGCCAAGTCACAAAATTCCCCAAGGGTTGCACAGTCCAACTGTCTCCTATACAGTCAAAACTAGGGTTTTGAGTCTGATCAAGAAAAGGAAGTGTTCAAAGGCCCAATCAAGTCTCATATGCTTACAAGCATGGTCAAGCATCCTCATATCAAGTTTCAAGGCATTCAGCTCAAAATTGCACAGTCAAAACCCTAAATTGCACTACAGTCAACTGTAGGGGCAAAATGGTCATTTGACAGTCAAAAGTTCAAATTTTTGGTCAACATATCATCTTGAAGCCACAAACATCATTTGATCAATGCTTGATCATGATTCTCAAAATTTGGCTCAGAAAATCATCAAGATGCAAAAGTTTCCTTATTTGGACAGCTGAAAAAGTCAACTGAAATTGACCAGGGCATAACTTTCACATGGATTATCAGAAAATTCCATCCAAAGCTCATTTTGAAGAGAAAGACATTTCCTACAACTCATCTTCATACTTCAAGTCCAAGAAATGCTCTCACAAAAAGTTATCAATTTCAACATTATAGGTCATTTTCAAAAGTCAACAAAAAGGGACTTTAAGTCAAAGGCCATAACTTGAGATTGGAAAATCAAAATGACATGGGACCAAAGGCATTGGTTAAAGGACTCAAAGACCTTTCCAAAATGTCCAAGAACATGAGAAAAGCTTAAAAATTGAGCAAGTTATGCCTTGTAGAAGTTGGGAAATTTTTGTGAAATGGCAAAAGTCAACTATCCTTGAAACTTCAATTTTTGACAAAAGGGCCCACTTTCTTCCACTTGATTCAGCCTTGTCATGCCACACACGTGTCCCATGATTAATTTCAAGATCAAACATTGATTTTTCTATTTTATTTAATTTTTGATAATTTAATTCATTTTAAATCTTTAAAAATTCAAATAAAATTTAAAAATCAATGGAATAATGTCATTTGAATTGGGATAGCTTCCATATGTCATGTGCCAGCTCACAAACTCATGCTAGGGTTAGGTTGTACACCAAGTCTTGGTTTTGCTTAAAAAAAGGGAAAGTTTGTTAATGGAAAAAGACCTAAGACTAATTCTCTCATGGGCATGGATCAAGGCCAGCTAATGACCTAATTCTCTTCCCTCATAAGTGCTGAGTCAAAACCTAATGCCCACACACAAAATACTGCGCAGGAGACACCATTGCCAACTTGAAAAATTCTCCATAAAACTCAAAACTGAAATCAGTGTTCTAGGTTGATTCAAGTCCTAATATTGATTCTAAAAGCTTCCTTGTGGTTCCCAGAAGCGATTCCAATCCCTAACATCAACTCAAACTCCAGGAATTGGTACATAGAACCTTCCCTGTACAGCAAAAAAGTGATGATCGTGTTTTCAGTTTTAGACATCCTCATTGCATTTTAATTATATATTCTTGTTCCTTGTGATGTTTTAAAGCTAACCAGCACCTTTAATTGTATTTTTATTTGCCATACACGATGATGCCATGAGTGAAATTTAGGGTTTTCAGAGTTTGAATTTGGGGCTTTTGCAAAGAGGAAAAATCAGGACTCCAAACCACCACCGTTCAATTTGGCATGCTTGGACGAAGAAGAAGCCATGGTCGCGATTAATTTATGAGCTGCATAGCTCTAATCGCTATTTTCTGAAAAACGTCCTTAAAGCCACGCGCATAAAACCGTTGCTTTTGTTTTTGTTTTACAGGGACGATGAAGACGATGAAGCGTGGCAAGCTGTGATTCGTTGGTTTGAATTTGCGCGCTTTAATCCACTAACCTTTTGTTTTATTATTATAATATTTTATTGATTATTCATATAACAAAAACGTTCAATGGCACAGATGGCAAGCGAGTCTCTTGGCAAGGCATATGACCTGGGTTCGAACCCCAGGTCTGTATTATGTTCATATTATTTTTCCATTAGAAATCATGTGCAGGCGTAACTTCGTGGATCACCATACGCTTGCCATCTCAAGCCGTCCACGCGTCTAGCACGTTCAAATCAAGGGCAGGGATTAAAGGATACCCATAAACCCCAGTCAACGCACCACAGGCTAGTCAGGAAAGTCAAAAGGATCAAGGACTTGTTGGGCCAGATTGCTAAGGCCTGCACCTCCTAATTTGGGACTGAAACCCCCTGGTTTGCAATTTTCATTACATTTCATTCTTTATTTTATTTTATTTTCTTTATTGTCTTAATTAAATTAATTATTATTTTTTTTACAAATGTACAAAAATGCCTAAAAACCAGAAAAAGATAAAAAAAAATGTAATAAATTATTTTGTTCTAATATCTTGTAAATAAATTAACATGTAATAAATATTAGTTTAATTAGGTTTATCTTAATTCTTTTCATAATAAAACATAAAAAATATAGAATTTAGGCTTAATTTTTATCCTTTTTAATTTTTCCTTTTATCATAATATTATTTATTTATTTATTTTTATAATTAAATTGTACATAAAAATTAGGGTTTCATTTAGTTAAAAATTTCAACATTTTCTTAATAACTAAAATCCAAAAATATAGCATTAGGTTTAATGACTTTTTATTCCTTTTAATTTTCCTCTTTTTTTTTCCATAATATTAGTGATTTATTTATTTTCATAATTAAACTTGTGAACTAATTAGGGTTGCATTTAGGTTAAATTTTAATACTTTCATAATAAACTTAAAAATAATTAGAACTAGGTTTAACATTTCATTTTGGTTTTTTAATTAATTCTTTTTTATTAAATCTCAAAAAATACAAAAATACTAAAAAACATTTCTTTTAATTCTTAATTTTAATTCCTTATTAATAATATTTTGCAAAAGGGTCCAACGCCCTCGTTCGTAATTTATTTTATTCGCACATTTGTTTTATTTCGCTTAATTCATTATGTATCTCTCCCGAAGCGTTGTAACTTAAACTTCTCGCATTTTTATTTCTTTTGCTTTATTTACTTTCCGTCAAATCGGGTCCGGTTTAATTTTGGCGATGTGGACCCGCGCCATTTGTAATAGCTGTAGACTTACTTTCTCCGCAAATACTTTTTAACTGTTAACAAAAGCATGAAAGAATGTATGGACTTAAAATAAAATCAAGCGTAGAACACCAATAACATGACAAAAGACAAAATAAATGAAAACGACACACGAATCGCACACACCACCCCTAGGGTACGCCTCACTGTTGCCTTTCGAAAGGTGATCGTCGAGTAGAGGATGTCTTAGTAAGTCCTCATGATCCGGGAACCTGGCATGAGGGTAGCTTCTAAGGTGTCTTCCCATTGCTCTGGTGATCACCATGTCCCGAACCTCGAATTGACCCGAACACCTCCGACAGTGGTGCTACCTACCTCTCAATGGTGGGATGGCACTACTTTTAAGGACATTTACACAGACGAATTCCTTAGGGTAGGTAGACGACTCATGGATACTTGCTCTCTTCAAAACAAACTGAAATCTTTTCACACCAACACTTTTCAAAAGCTTTCGAAGCAAATTTTTCAAACACTCTGACGTACGAGTCGAACTGAGATTTTTCAAAGAAACTTTTTAAAACCCACATTGAAAAGCAAACAAACAATTTTGAAAACACATTGAGCAAGTACCTAAGAGCCCATGGATAACCATGGATAGAAAGGGTGCTAACACCTTCCCTTTCTATAACCTACCTCCCGAACCGAGAGCAATCTCTATAAGGAATTTTTCTGTGCTTTTGTCCTTTCCATTTGGAGAAAATAAAAGACGGTGGCGACTCTTGCTTCCGCGACATTTCGCGAACCAGCGTTAAACAGTCAGTTCCAGATCCACCGATCACAGAACTGGCGACTCTGCTGGGGAAATACTTTAAAGTGAGGTGTACCTTAGGACTAAGATCACTTGTGTTTTCAATTGTCTGTTTTGCTTGCTTTATTATTGTGGGTACTGTCTTGGGAGTTCTATAGATCCTAACCCGGATCTGGGGATACCTTTCTTAGAAAGTAGCAACAAGGCTGTGAGGGAACTGTGCGGGGTATACCGACATGGTTGAAACAGTCTGCTACGTTGATGTGGCACTTTGGTGTGTACCGGTAACCCTTGAGTTCAGTCAAGGAGAGTACGGGGCCTCCGCGTGGTGTCGTGAAGCATCAACAGACCTTAGGAACCTTAATTGAACTATCTTGGCCTCTTTAGGGTAGTGAGATAACTGACTTTGGTGCAGTCCGAGGTTGGTTGATACTCGATACTACACTCAATTGAGGGTTGCTTTCCTGGAATATTTCGGTCGCCAGTTCAGTGGCTAAATCGAAACGATGAACAATGAAAGCAATCCCGTGATATTGGGAACCTTAGAACCCGATTACTTTGATTAGGACAGGTTGAACTCACCAACTTCAAGAGGGTACTACCCAGACCCCATGCTGGCCTTAAACCTTAAGGGCTTGTCTTGTGTGCCTTGTGTGCCTTACATGTTTGTCTTTGTACATATCTGTGGTGTGTTTAATCATAGCATCATGACATCATCCAGCATCATATGCATTAACTAACCATTTCAGGGGGTTCGAATTTTCATCTTTGTTCTTGTTTTGTAGGACATGGAAACTGTTCGTAGAAAGACAATTCAAATCAGTCTTGTAAGGGTACCTCCTCAGCTTAAGGAGCTTATATCCAGGATTCCCGAGAACTCTTCATTCAGTGAAAGGCATGGAAGCCTCATCAGCTTGGTCAACACCAACATTGAGGAAGATATGATAAAGGTCCTGTTCCAATTCTTTGACCCTCTGCATCACTGTTTCACCTTCTTGGACTATCAGTTGGCACCTACATTGGAGGAGTTCTCCCGGCTCCTGAAGATCCCCATCCTTGATCAGCTACCGTTCAACGGTACAGAAAAGGAACCTAAGCTTGAAGAGATTGCTAAAGCCTTGCACCTACAGTCATCTGACCTCAAGGGACATTGGGAAGTCAGAAGTGGTATTAAAGGGTTCTTAGCCAGGTTTCTGTTTGAAAAGGCCTATGAATGTTGGAACTCCCTTGACTTGCAAGCTTTTGAAGAGGTTGTGGCCCTCCTTGTTTATGGTTTAGTGTTGTTCCCTAACCCAGATCAGCTCATTGATATCAGTGCTGTCCAGATCTTTATGTCCAGGAATCCTATACCTACGTTGCTGGGGGACATCCTTCACTCATGTTACACTCGAACCATGAGAAAAAGAGGTGTCCTTATGTGTTGCACTCCTCTCCTGGGAAGGTGGTTTATTTCGCACCTTCCCCAATCAGTCTTGAAGAATGAGCGGGGTTTGAGATGGTCACAACGGTTGATGACTCTTACACATGCAGATATACATTGGTGTCCTAGGTCCAGAGAAGATGTCACTATCATTGATCGTTGCGGGGAGTACCCTAATGTTCCTTTACTTGGAATCAGAGGAGGTATTACTTATAGCCCATGCCTGGCTTGGAGACAATTTGGTTATGCTCGGAGGGATGGTCCTCATGACATGTTAATTCCTGACATAGTTTTTGACTTCGACAACGATACTCAAGGACTTCACCAGAGATTTATCAGAGCCTGGAGGATGCCTAGTAGGATAGACAGCAAGACACTGGGGCACAGGAACTCCATCCCTTTGGAGCCTTACCTCAAGTGGGTACGAGCCCGCTCTCAGAAGTTAGTGATGCCTTATCCTCATATGCTCCCAGTGATCAAAGAGCCTGTCTTGGAAGGGGAAGTGTCCTACACTATTCAGCATCCTGATATGCCCACATCCTGGGAAGAGATGCAGAAGAGCTGGATCCAGCTTAAGGAAGAGCGGAATTCTCTTGAGACTAGTCTGCGTGCCAGTGAAAAGAAGGTCTTGGAGCTCACCCGCCTTATGCATGAGGAGAGGAACCTCAACACTTACATAGCTCCAAAGAGGATGCGCAACATATTTTGGGATTGATTTGATTTTTTGTACTTGTGCCCATGAGGCTTTGATGTATTAAACAATGATTTTCTTAATAATAACGTGTGTTCCTTTTGGTCTACAACAAATTTGAAATTTTCGAACTCTTGAATGCATTGCATAAACACATATCATTCATCATGTGCATCACAGGTACTCTTCTTTTCAGGTTGTTTACTGTTCTTCGCTGTTTATTTCAGCATCATGAACCCTGAATCATCAACCGAGGCATCTATCAAGGCTCTTCAGGCGCAGAACGCCCAATTTCAGGAGCTGATCAAGGGCTTGGCTCAGGGTCAACAAGAGTTGAAGACCATGCTTCTGAAGAAGACTAAGAAGAAGAGGAGGACTGTGCTATTTAACACTGGGCGCAGACTCGGGAACACCTTACAGGTTGAGGCTGAAAGGACTACTCCATCTGTGGGGGAAGGTAGTCACCAAGAAAGGGAGGTCCCTACTCCTGTGGGCTCTGATACTGAAACAGACTTCAACGACGAACAGTACCCTCCTGCTGAAGACCGGTACAAGCAGCTGGAGGACAGATTAAAGGCTATGGAAGTTCAGCGGGTGCCTGGACTGGATTTCGGAGACTTGGGGTTATCTACTGGGGTGGTGATCCCACACAAGTTCAAGGCACCTGCCTTTGTGAAATATGACGGGGCTTCCTGTCCCAAGATGCACCTCCGTTCTTATGTAAGGAAGATCCAGCCTTACACAGCAGACAAGAACCTTTGGATCCACTTCTTCCAGGAGAGTCTTTCAGGGACTCACCTCGAATGGTTCTATCAGCTGGATGGAATCAGCATTCGTAACTGGGAGGATCTGGCCACTGCTTTTTACAAGCAGTATCAATATAATTCCGACCTCGCTCCTACGCGTACCCAGCTCCAGGGTATGTCGCTAGGGTCGGGTGAAGTTTTTAAGGAGTACGCCCAGAAATGGAGAGACCTGGCTGGCAGGGTGCAGCCGCCATTGACGGACCGGGAGCTGGTAGATATGTTTTTAGGGACCCTATCTGGTTCATTTTTCAATCATCTCATTGGTAATTCCTCTGCTGGGTTTACTGATCTGATCCTGACTGGTGAAAGGATCGAGGCCGGTATAAAATCGGGGAAGATACAGAAGGTTGCCTCCTCCAGTGCTGAAAAGAAACCCTTCAAAAAGGAGGCTAGTGCTGTATATAGCTCCCGGAGACCAGAGCAACCTGAACGCCGCCAATCTGTCAGTGCGGTAATGATTGCCAAACCTGCTGCCGCTCCTCGGCCAACTAATCCTCAAAAGTTTGAAAGACCCCGGAGAGAGTTTACCCGGTTAAGCATGACCTTATCACGAATCCTGCCACAGTTGCTATCCACCAATTTAGTGACTGTTAGGGAGGCTCCAAAGTTTCCCAATACTGCATCCCCCAAGTTTAATCCAAATGCTCGCTGTGCTTACCACTCTGATAGCCCGGGGCATAGCACAGATGACTGTTGGGCCCTAAAGAATAAGGTTCAAGACCTCATTGATGCAAAGGAAATACAGTTTGAGGCGCCCGAGAGGCCGAATGTTGTAACTGCTCCCATGCCCCAGCATGGAGTGAATGCTATTGGAGAGGAAGACGAAGTGGAAGAGTCAGAGTTCGATAGCTGGATCTACCCGACGACCGACGGTGGATTGACCAATTGGACTGCTAAAGACTTTACACCCATAACTTTTGTTCCCCAGTAATGAACTTCTTTGTTTTGGATTTGTAATAAACAATAATTTGAAACTATATGGCCCGGTGTCTTACCCGGGGCACCGTGGTTTTGTTTATGAGGGCTTTTGTTTGTCACTGTCATATATCATGAATAAAAGCATTGGACGTTTTTCACATTTCAAATTTTGCGCTCCTTTTCTTTCCTTTCTTTACATATTGCAAAACAGCTGTATTTACACACACACTCACTCATACAGGTTTCAATCCACTCTGGATCTCACTGGTAACGACTCTGCTACTGCCAGTTGTGACTTCGAAAATCCGATCAACTTAGCCGAAGACGAAGGTGAAGATGATTGCGAAGTGCCTGGTGAACTTGCAAGACTGTTACAACAGGAAGAGAGGGCAATTCAACCCCATGAAGAGCCAGTGGAAATAATAAACTTGGGTACTGAAGAAGACAAGAAAGGGGTAAAGATTGGTGCCAACCTAGAGCTCAGCGTGAAGCAACGGTTGACTCAGATGCTGCATGACTATATGGAGATCTTTGCCTGGTCCTACGAAGATATGCCCGGATTAGATACCGACATTGTGGTCCATCACTTACCAACTAAAGAAGATTGCCCTCCGGTTAAGCAAAAGGTCCGCCGTATGCGTCCAGAGATGTCTGAGAAGATTAAAGCCGAGGTTATGAAGCAGTTTGATGCCGGGTTTCTTGCAGTGACTTCTTACCCTCAGTGGGTTGCTAATGTGGTGCCGGTACCTAAGAAGGACGGCAAGGTCAGAATGTGTGTCGATTACAGGGATCTGAACAGGGCCAGCCCCAAGGATGATTTCCCTCTACCTCACATTGATGTCCTTGTTGATAATACAGCTCAGCATAAAGTGTTCTCTTTTATGGATGGTTTTTCAGGCTACAATCAGATCAAGATGGCTCCTGAAGACATGGAAAAGACTACATTTGTTACTCAGTGGGGCACCTTCTGCTACAAAGTCATGCCTTTTGGACTAAAGAATGCTGGGGCAACCTACCAACGTGCCATGGTTGCTTTATTTCATGACATGATCCATCATGAGATAGAAGTGTATGTTGACGACATGATCGCTAGGTCCCAGACTGAGGAAGAACACCTTGATCATCTGCAGAAACTGTTTGACCGTTTGAAACTGTACAAGCTGAGGTTAAACCCGAACAAGTGCACCTTCGGGGTAAGATCTGGAAAGTTGCTAGGCTTCGTGGTAAGTGACAAGGGAATTCAAGTGGACCCTGCTAAAGTCAAAGCCATTCAAGAGATGCCAGTTCCTAAGACAGAGAAGGAAGTCAGAGGCTTTCTAGGACGTCTGAATTACATTGCTCGGTTCATCTCACACCTAACTGCTACCTGTGAACCAATCTTCAAGCTGCTGAAGAAAGATCAGGTAGTACGTTGGAATGATGAATGTCAGGCTGCTTTTGACAGAATCAAAGAATATCTCCAAGAACCACCCATCCTTATGCCACCAGTTGAAGGGAGACCTTTGATACTTTACCTGACAGTGCTTGATAATTCAATGGGGTGTGTGCTGGGGCAGCATGACGAGTCTGGCCGAAAAGAGCATGCCATTTATTACCTTAGCAAAAAGTTTACCGACTGTGAGACCCGATACTCACTGCTTGAGAAAACTTGCTGCGCTTTGGTATGGGCTGCTCGCCGGCTGAGACAGTATATGCTGACTCACACTACCTTGTTAATCTCAAAAATGGATCCTATAAAGTACATATTCGAAAAGCCTGCTCTGTCTGGGAGAATTGCAAGATGGCAGATGATCTTGACGGAATACGACATTCAGTACACGACCCAAAAAGCCATCAAAGGAAGTGTATTGGCAGACCACTTAGCACATCAAGCTGTAGATGACTACCAATCAATGAACTTCGAGTTTCCGGATGAAAGCATTATGATAGTAACTGACTGTGAAGTACCTGGACCGGATGAAGGACCTGAACCAGGATCCCGATGGTCTATGCATTTTGACGGAGCATCCAACGCTTTGGGAAATGGTATTGGTGCCATCATCATATCTCCACAAGGTACTCATACTCCACTCACCGCCCGGCTGTGTTTCAACTGTACCAACAACATGGCGGAGTATGAGGCGTGTATCATGGGTCTTCAAGCTGCGATCGACCTGAGGATCAAATTTCTGAGTGTCTTCGGAGATTCCGCTCTTGTGATCAATCAGATCAAAGGAGAGTGGGATACGAAACATCCAAACTTGATTCCTTACAGAGAATGTGTGTTGACCCTGATCCCCCACTTCACAGAGATAACATTTGAGCACTTTCCAAGAGAAGAGAATCAGTTGGCGGACGCGTTAGCTACAATGTCTTCAATGTTCAAGGTCAAATGGGATAATGAGGCTCCCCGGATCATTATCTGGAAACTGGACGAGCCGGCATACTGTTGTGATCTCGAAACTGAATTGGTGACTGAGAAGCCTTGGTACCACGAAGTGAAGAGATATCTGGAAACTCAGGAATACCCTGAAGGTGCATCTATCAACGATAAGAAATTCCTGAGAAGATTCGCAGCCAAATTCTTCCTTAGCAACAACATCTTGTACAAGCGAAACCATGATTCAACCTTACTGCGTTGTGTGGATAAAACTGAAGCAGAAAGAATCATGGAAGAGCTACATGAAGGGACCTTTGGTACACATTCCAGTGGACACACTATGGCTAAGAAAATCCTACGGGCAGGATACTATTGGTCCACAATGGAAGCTGACTGTTACAAACATTCCAGGACATGCCACAAGTGCCAGATTTATGCAGACAAGGTGCATGTTCCTCCGGTCCCCCTGAATGTCCTGACTGCGCCTTGGCCGTTTGCAATGTGGGGCATAAACATGATCGGCGAGATTAAACCTACGGCATCTAATGGACATCGCTTCATCCTAGTGGCAATTGATTACTTCACGAAGTGGGTTGAGGCAGCATCCTATGCTACGGTAACCAAGACTGTTGTAGCACGGTTCATTCGGCATAACCTGATCTGTCGGTACGGCGTCCCTGAGAGAATTATTACAGACAACGGTACCAATCTGAACAATAAGATGATCGCTGAGCTTTGCGAACAGTTCAAAATACAGCACCACAATTCTTCTCCTTACAGACCGAAGATGAATGGGGCTGTAGAAGCAGCAAATAAGAACATCAAGAAAATCGTGCAGAAAATGACAGTGACTTATAAAGATTGGCATGAGATGTTACCGTTCGCTCTACATGGGTACCGTACCTCAGCTAGGACGTCAACAGGGGCAACTCCTTTCTCTCTGGTTTATGGTATGGAGGCAGTCTTGCCAATCGAAGTGCAAATACCCTCTCTCCGGATAATGAAGGATGCAAATCTGAACGAAGACGATTGGATCCAGACACGACTTGATCAACTCAACCTTATTGATGAAAAGAGACTTGCTGCTATCTGTCACGGTCAGACGTATCAGAAACGGATGATCAGGGCATTTAACAAAAAGGTTAGACCACAAGAATATCGAGTCGGGGATCTGGTAATCAAGCGAATCATCCTTCCTCAGAGTGATCCAAGGGGCAAATGGACCCCTACGTACGAAGGGCCATTTGTGGTTAAGCATGTGTTCTCAGGAGGAGCAATGATACTAACCAATATGGATGGTGACGACCTTCCTCACCCCGCCAATGCAGACATAGTAAAAAAATATTACGCATGAAAAAAAAAGACCCGCTAGGCTGACATGCCTAGGCAAAAATTAGGGCTTCCCGTCGAACCAAAAAGGTTCGGGCAAAATGAAGGGATGAAAATGGAAAAAATCTGTACACCCGGCAAGTCGAAAACCTGAAAGGGCGGCTTGGGCAAACATGGATATCCCGGTGGACTGAAAACTCGAAAGGGCGGTCCAGGCAAAAATTAGGGATAAAAGCGTAATACTATGTCTCATTGATCACTTTGCATCCAGAATCCGGTATCTACATCAAGATCAGACGGCACCGATCAGTCAGCTTCACCTTCAACCAAGGTCATCAAGTGATGAGACGCTCGGAGTTATAAAGGCAATAGCAGAGTTGAAACCCAGTGGATCATTCATTTCACACAGCTGTTTTATTATTCTTTTGTATAAAATTTGTATAAACCCTTTTTGCTCGGTGGCGTTCTCTTATTAGGACGTCAGCCTCTTGTATACAAAACGCCTATTTACAGGCTACTCAAAAATCAATACAAATATACTTTTCAGTTAAAATGTGCCTTTTGTTTTTTCCTTTTCTGTTTTGTTTTGCGAAGAACGTCCAAGGTTCAATTTGTGATATATGCATTGACAATAATTTGCTAGCTCATAAATATTTGCATACGAAACAAAAATTAATTACAGGGGACATTAGAAACAGGGGCAATAAGGAGTTGTCTAGGCAATCTAATTGTTCTATCCTCCAAAGTATCAAGGTGGGTTCAGCTGAAGAACATAACCAGGTATCTTAAATCCCCAGAGAGTGAGTCAGCAAGACAATGCACTCTCCCCAAGCAAAGCTATTATCAGCCTTAAGGAAGTTGGGTATCCTCCAACAGATTTCAACATTCCCCGGCATAATACACGCCTTCTTAACAAGCATCCCCGGCAGTCTTGGTCTAAAGATTGTTCCCCGGCGGCATACATCAACATTCAAAGGAATCACTTCCCCAGTACATCAAAACTCCCCAGGAGAGTCCAATTGGTTTCCCCAGGAAAGTTGGAATTCATATCTCCCCAAGCAGTAAGCTTATCCCCAGTAAACTCTGGAAGCTTATCCTTCGCAGAGCACGAACGCGTCGTCCGGCTTGATTTAAAGAGTTATTTCCTTAACAGGATATAACTGGGTTATCCTCAGCCAACAGCCACGGAAAAGATCGTCGTCGACAGAATCATCTTATCCCCAGCGAAGTCTATCAACACTTCCAGCACAGCAAGGATATCCTCAGCAAGTTATCAACAACTCAGCAAGGCATCCCTCTCCCCACAGAGTATTACCCCCCATCAAGGTCGCTAGAGTACTTTCCTCCCCGCAGAATCTTCCATTTGCCAAGTTTATTCCGCAACGGAGTCATCTTCTCCTATCGGTATCCTTGCAGTTATCATCCCCAGCGGAAGCAAAATCTATTCTTCAGCGTCAGCCCAGGATATGACTTCCCGGCACCCGTCAAGGATTTACTTTCCTAGACGAAAACATACATCACATACATCATTATAGCATGCATAGACGCATCATATCATACAAATCTCATTTATGTTGAGAACATAATTGCTTGATCCATATCATGCATTGCATATGACTGACCTTTACCTTTCAGGAAAGATGCAGTTGAAATTCTCAATCATATTTCAAGACCTAGACCGGTTCAGTTAATCGACCCTAAGATTTTCTTGATGCTTATCCAGTCAAAGGCCTTCTCTGGTTCAGTCAGATCGACCCTAAGATCTCCCTGATTCTTGTCCAGTTGAAGATATTTCAAGACCTAGACCGGTTCAGTTAAATCGACCCTAAGATTTTCCTGATGCTTATCCAGTCAAAGGCCTTCTCTGGTTCAGTCAGATCGACCCTAAGATCTCCCTGATTCTTGTCCAGTTGAAGATATTTCAAGACCTAGACCGGTTCAGTTAAATCGACCCTAAGATTTTCCTGATGCTTATCCAGTCAAAGGCCTTCTCTGGTTCAGTCAGATCGACCCTAAGATCTCCCTGATTCTTGTCCAGTTGAAGATATTTCAAGACCTAGACCGGTTCAGTTAAATCGACCCTAAGATTTTCCTGATGCTTATCCAGTCAAAGGCCTTCTCTGGTTCAGTCAGATCGACCCTAAGATCTCCCTGATTCTTGTCCAGTTGAAGATATTTCAAGACCTAGACCGGTTCAGTTAAATCGACCCTAAGATTTTCCTGATGCTTATCCAGTCAAAGGCCTTCTCTGGTTCAGTCAGATCGACCCTAAGATCTCCCTGATGCTTATCCAGTTGAAGATATTTCAAGACCTAAACCGGTTCAGTTAAATCGACCCTAAGATTTTCCTGATTCTTATCCAGTCAAAGGCCTTCTCTGGTTCAGTCAGATCGACCCTAAGATCTCCCTGATGCTTATCCAGTTGAAGATATTTCAAGACCTTGTCCGGTTCAGTTAAATCGACCCTAAGATTTTCCTGATTCTTATCCAGTCAAAGGCCTCTCTGGTTCAGTCAGATCGACCCTAAGATCTCCCTGATTCTTATTCCAGTAGAAGACACCCAAGATTTTTCTCAACGAGCGTTGTTGAAGTTAAAGTCGCCCAAGGTTCTCATACCATTCATGCTAAGGTAGTAACCATCCCTGGTTCTTTCATCGTCGTTTGAAGCTCCAGACTCAGCTCCTGTAACCAGTCAGGACACATCTATACCAGGCATCTAAAAATCAGCTCCTGCAACGTGTCAGGTACTCATTTTCTGTTTTGCAGGTATACAGGTTCTCGCCAAGGAATCTCTTACGCAATCAAACACCCAGATGGCATCTATAAGCCCATTCCACCATCACTGCCACTATGTGAGCGCAAATTTCTGGGCACTCTAGTGTCCAATCATCTTCTACCCTCGGATTACGAAAGGCACGTCCGCCAATCTGCATCCTCAGGTCTAAGAAGATTGAACAGGGGCAACTGTTGTACCCCAAAATTTGCCCTCCCATATTCTTCAAGAAATTGCCAAGCCAAGTCACAAAATTCCCCAAGGGTTGCACAGTCCAACTGTCTCCTATACAGTCAAAACTAGGGTTTTGAGTCTGATCAAGAAAAGGAAGTGTTCAAAGGCCCAATCAAGTCTCATATGCTTACAAGCATGGTCAAGCATCCTCATATCAAGTTTCAAGGCATTCAGCTCAAAATTGCACAGTCAAAACCCTAAATTGCACTACAGTCAACTGTAGGGGCAAAATGGTCATTTGACAGTCAAAAGTTCAAATTTTTGGTCAACATATCATCTTGAAGCCACAAACATCATTTGATCAATGCTTGATCATGATTCTCAAAATTTGGCTCAGAAAATCATCAAGATGCAAAAGTTTCCTTATTTGGACAGCTGAAAAAGTCAACTGAAATTGACCAGGGCATAACTTTCACATGGATTATCAGAAAATTCCATCCAAAGCTCATTTTGAAGAGAAAGACATTTCCTACAACTCATCTTCATACTTCAAGTCCAAGAAATGCTCTCACAAAAAGTTATCAATTTCAACATTATAGGTCATTTTCAAAAGTCAACAAAAAGGGACTTTAAGTCAAAGGCCATAACTTGAGATTGGAAAATCAAAATGACATGGGACCAAAGGCATTGGTTAAAGGACTCAAAGACCTTTCCAAAATGTCCAAGAACATGAGAAAAGCTTAAAAATTGAGCAAGTTATGCCTTGTAGAAGTTGGGAAATTTTTGTGAAATGGCAAAAGTCAACTATCCTTGAAACTTCAATTTTTGACAAAAGGGCCCACTTTCTTCCACTTGATTCAGCCTTGTCATGCCACACACGTGTCCCATGATTAATTTCAAGATCAAACATTGATTTTTCTATTTTATTTAATTTTTGATAATTTAATTCATTTTAAATCTTTAAAAATTCAAATAAAATTTAAAAATCAATGGAATAATGTCATTTGAATTGGGATAGCTTCCATATGTCATGTGCCAGCTCACAAACTCATGCTAGGGTTAGGTTGTACACCAAGTCTTGGTTTTGCTTAAAAAAAGGGAAAGTTTGTTAATGGAAAAAGACCTAAGACTAATTCTCTCATGGGCATGGATCAAGGCCAGCTAATGACCTAATTCTCTTCCCTCATAAGTGTTGAGTCAAAACCTAATGCCCACACACAAAATACTGCGCAGGAGACACCATTGCCAACTTGAAAAATTCTCCATAAAACTCAAAACTGAAATCAGTGTTCTAGGTTGATTCAAGTCCTAATATTGATTCTAAAAGCTTCCTTGTGGTTCCCAGAAGCGATTCCAATCCCTAACATCAACTCAAACTCCAGGAATTGGTACATAGAACCTTCCCTGTACAACAAAAAAGTGATGATCGTGTTTTCAGTTTTAGACATCCTCATTGCATTTTAATTATATATTCTTGTTCCTTGTGATGTTTTAAAGCTAACCAGCACCTTTAATTGTATTTTTATTTGCCATACACGATGATGCCATGAGTGAAATTTAGGGTTTTCAGAGTTTGAATTTGGGGCTTTTACAAAGAGGAAAAATCAGGACTCCAAACCACCACCGTTCAATTTGGCATGCTTGGACGAAGAAGAAGCCATGGTCGCGATTAATTTATGAGCTGCATAGCTCTAATCGCTATTTTCTGAAAAACGTCCTTAAAGCCACGCGCATAAAACCGTTGCTTTTGTTTTTGTTTTACAGGGACGATGAAGACGATGAAGCGTGGCAAGCTGTGATTCGTTGGTTTGAATTTGCGCGCTTTAATCCACTAACCTTTTGTTTTATTCTTATAATATTTTATTGATTATTCATATAACAAAAACGTTCAATGGCACAGATGGCAAGCGAGTCTCTTGGCAAGGCATATGACCTGGGTTCGAACCCCAGGTCTGTATTATGTTCATATTATTTTTCCATTAGAAATCATGTGCAGGCGTAACTTCGTGGATCACCATACGCTTGCCATCTCAAGCCGTCCACGCGTCTAGCACGTTCAAATCAAGGGCAGGGATTAAAGGATACCCATAAACCCCAGTCAACGCACCACAGGCTAGTCAGGAAAGTCAAAAGGATCAAGGACTTGTTGGGCCAGATTGCTAAGGCCTGCACCTCCTAATTTGGGACTGAAACCCCCTGGTTTGCAATTTTCATTACATTTCATTCTTTATTTTATTTTATTTTCTTTATTGTCTTAATTAAATTAATTATTATTTTTTTACAAATGTACAAAAATGCCTAAAAACCAGAAAAAGATAAAAAAAAATGTAATAAATTATTTTGTTCTAATATCTTGTAAATAAATTAACATGTAATAAATATTAGTTTAATTAGGTTTATCTTAATTCTTTTCATAATAAAACATAAAAAATATAGAATTTAGGCTTAATTTTTATCCTTTTTAATTTTTCCTTTTATCATAATATTATTTATTTATTTATTTTTATAATTAAATTGTACATAAAAATTAGGGTTTCATTTAGTTAAAAATTTCAACATTTTCTTAATAACTAAAATCCAAAAATATAGCATTAGGTTTAATGACTTTTTATTCCTTTTAATTTTCCTCTTTTTTTTGCCATAATATTAGTGATTTATTTATTTTCATAATTAAACTTGTGAACTAATTAGGGTTGCATTTAGGTTAAATTTTAATACTTTCATAATAAACTTAAAAATAATTAGAACTAGGTTTAACATTTCATTTTGGTTTTTTAATTAATTCTTTTTTATTAAATCTCAAAAAATACAAAAATACTAAAAAACATTTCTTTTAATTCTTAATTTTAATTCCTTATTAATAATATTTTGCAAAAGGGTCCAACGCCCTCGTTCGTAATTTATTTTATTCGCACATTTGTTTTATTTCGCTTAATTCATTATGTATCTCTCCCGAAGCGTTGTAACTTAAACTTCTCGCATTTTTATTTCTTTTGCTTTATTTACTTTCCGTCAAATCGGGTCCGGTTTAATTTTGGCGATGTGGACCCGCGCCATTTGTAATAGCTGTAGACTTACTTTCTCCGCAAATACTTTTTAACTGTTAACAAAAGCATGAAAGAATGTATGGACTTAAAATAAAATCAAGCGTAGAACACCAATAACATGACAAAAGACAAAATAAATGAAAACGACACACGAATCGCACACACCACCCCTAGGGTACGCCTCACTGTTGCCTTTCGAAAGGTGATCGTCGAGTAGAGGATGTCTTAGTAAGTCCTCATGATCCGGGAACCTGGCATGAGGGTAGCTTCTAAGGTGTCTTCCCATTGCTCTGGTGATCACCATGTCCCGAACCTCGAATTGACCCGAACACCTCCGACAGTGGTGCTACCTACCTCTCAATGGTGGGATGGCACTACTTTTAAGGACATTTACACAGACGAATTCCTTAGGGTAGGTAGACGACTCATGGATACTTGCTCTCTTCAAAACAAACTGAAATCTTTTCACACCAACACTTTTCAAAAGCTTTCGAAGCAAATTTTTCAAACACTCTGACGTACGAGTCGAACTGAGATTTTTCAAAGAAACTTTTTAAAACCCACATTGAAAAGCAAACAAACAATTTTGAAAACACATTGAGCAAGTACCTAAGAGCCCATGGATAACCATGGATAGAAAGGGTGCTAACACCTTCCCTTTCTATAACCTACCTCCCGAACCGAGAGCAATCTCTATAAGGAATTTTTCTGTGCTTTTGTCCTTTCCATTTGGAGAAAATAAAAGACGGTGGCGACTCTTGCTTCCGCGACATTTCGCGAACCAGCGTTAAACAGTCAGTTCCAGATCCACCGATCACAAAGTCAATTGATGCTTCACGACACCATGCGGCGGCCCCGTACTCTCCTTGATTCAACTCAAGGGTTACCGGTACCAACCAAAGTGCCACATCAACGTAGCTACAGTTTCAACCATGTCGGTATAGCCCCTGATTCAAGTTGTTGCACTTGATCTTTGACGGTGTTTGTTTAGAGGAAAATGAAACCTCTTGCCCTTTGGTAGACGTCTGGTTCAACGTGACCCTTCATCAAAAAACCCTCGAGATCCTTGAAATGGTTATTGAAAATGCTATGATATGATGTTATGATGTTATGTACATGTATGCAAAAGTAGGCAAGTGTATATACATGTAATCATATTCACACAAAGCAGACAAGTCATTAGGTTTAGGCTTGCATGGGATTTGTAGGTAAGTACCCTCTTGAAGTTAGTTGGCTCAAACCTGTCCTAAAATAGAAACCGGATTCTAAGGAGCTCAATATCACTGGATTATTTTCTGTGTTCATGGTTTCAGTTTAGCCACTTTACTGGCGACCGAAATATTCCAAGAAAACAATCCTCAATGAGTGTAGTATCGAGTATCTACCAACTTCGGACTGCACCAAAGTCGGTCACCTCACTACCCCTAAAAAGGACAAGATGGTCAAGTAAGGTTCTAAAGTCAATTGATGCTTCACGACACCATGCGGCGGCCCCGTACTCTCCTTGATTCAACTCAAGGGTTACCGGTACCAACCAAAGTGCCACATCAACGTAGCTACTGTTTCAACCATGTCGGTATACCCCGCACAGTTCCCTCACAGTTTATTGCTACTTACCTAAAAAGGTGCCCCCAAATCCGGGTGTAGGATTTAAAACAAACACAAACAAGGAACCCAAAAAGTAAAGCAATCAAAGCAATCAAAGTAAGCATGTATAGGTGATCTAAAACCCTAAGGTAACCCCACTTTTAGAAATTTCCCCAGCAGAGTCGCCAGTTTTGTGATACGGTGGGAGAACTGACTTGGGATTTTGCGTTTGTTTTCGCACTTGTTCGGTTTAGCAAGAGTCGCCACCGACTTTTTATTTTATCCTAAGGAAAGGTCAAAAAGCACAGAAAAGACCTTTGAGATGTTTTTGTGGGTTCGGGGGGTAGATTATGAAAAGGGAAGGTGCTAGCACCCTTTTCATCCATGGTTATCCATGGGCTCTTAGTTACTTATTTTAGATCACTTGCCTTTGCTTTTCAATTGCTTGAAATGGTGCTTTGTGTGTGTGGTTTTGAAAATGTTTTGAAAAAGATGCCTTGTCTAGGCAACCTTTGTAATGATTCTTGTTTGAATATATACAAAGGTGTATGTCTTTTTGAAAAGATAATTCAATGTTTTGAAAGCTGTTTTGAAAGTTGTTTTGAAGTGTGTTTGAAAAATGGCAAGGATGTTTTGCAAGATTTTTGATCAAGTAACTAAGAGTTTGTCTACCCTATTTTACTCAAAGATTTTCTTATGTTTTTAACCCTTTTAACAGTGTTATTTCACCATTGTGTTTGATGAACAACCTTGTGTTAGGATGTTAAACGGGACAGGCGCGGGTCATCATATACAATCATTGAAGGCAACTTGTGAGAAGCTCTAGCAATTTTGTAAGGGACGAGATCGTTTTATCGAAGGCAACATCGAGGGTCATCGAGGGACTACGATCTTTGTTTATCGAAGGGACATTTGGCTAGAGTGTCTCATACTCGAGGGACATGATTGCATTTTCTGAAGCAACAAGCGAGGCTACCCTAGAGGTGTAAGTGTGAATGGTGTATTGATTTTCATGCATTTGTCTTTGTATTAGGTTATCTAGCGGTTGATTTTGAATCTTCGCATACAAACCCTAATTACTATACATTATATGGAAAGCGATAAATTGCGAGAATTTAAAGTCTAAGTTATTACAAATAAGTATCCGGGGATGGGGGTACAAATTTTTACAAATGGGGATGAGTCTTGTCAGAATAGTAATGTCCAAATATTGTTTACAACCAAATCGAATCGTCGCATTCTCAATGTAAAAGTATAACAAGGTATAAGAAATAAAGAGAATCAAAAGTATTGTGAGGTGTATGTGGTTATTTACAAATGATTAAATAAAGTATTAACCTAATGAAAGTTAAGTGTTTATTATTAGTTTTGTGTTTTTGTTAGTTTTGTATAAACAAAAAGGATTTTAAAGAAAAATTATTTAACTTAATGAAATTCTATTATTTATATACTTATTTAGAATGTGATAATTATTAGGAAAAGATTATTAAGAAAAAACTATTTAATATGTATATATATTTTTTAATAAAAGAAAAGAAAAATTATATTATAAAAGATTAAAATAAAATGATGAAAAAGGAGTATTAGTTTTAAAGACATTTTAAAAAAAGAAGGAAAAGATAATGGGCCTAAAAAAGGGTTCTTGAATGGCCCAAATAAAAAGGATAAAATAAAGAAAGAGGAAAGGGGGGTGTAGGCGCCAGAATGCAATTGGGCTTGAGGGTTTAGTTTATGGGGCAGGCCCAGTTGAAATGTTTAACAATTTGTTAGGGTTTGGATAAACTATCTTCAGAATTAGGTTTTCTCTGTGAACGACGCCGCTCTCCTCTCATCTTCTACGCCTCTTCATCGTTCTCAAACAGAGCTTATGAATGTCCTCTCCAACCCTTAGGCCACCAGAGCAATGCCTTTACTTCCTCCTCCTCGTGGTTGTACCAGGCGGCGATTTCAAAAGGTATCATTCATTCTAAACGCGTTAGGGTTTATGTTCGTGCATGTTATTGTTTCACAGAATTTGATCATTGATATTTGTGTTTGTGCTATGTGCAAAACAGAAAGAGGGTAATTGATACCTTGGGGTTTTGTTTCTGGAGAGGAGGCGGAAGGTTGGAAGGCGGCGCTCTCAGGTGGCCGGAGAAGGGAGGATGTGTGAAGACGCAGTTCTGGTACTTCGTATCTTTCTCTTCGTTTTGTGATGAAAACTAATTCTGAAAACGCTTTTTTATTAGCTTCTGACTCTCTTCCTTTCTTGGGCTTTGTTGATTCTGATGATGGACATGTTCTGAAAAAGCTTGCTTCTGAGTTCCTTCTCCTTCCTATCTGAATGTTGGCTTTTGATGATATTCCAATGATGAACCCTGTTCTGAGGATCGCTTTTGATATGTTTTTCTTTGTTTTGGTTATGTTGACTCTGTGATGAACTTTGTTCTGAGATATTGCTAATTTGCTTCTGACTTTTCCCTTTTCTTTGGGCTGTATTGATTTTGTGATGAACTCTGTTCTGAGAATGTTTGTTTGCTTCTGACTTTTCCATCTTCTTTGGGCTTTATTGATTCTGTGATGAACTCTGTTAGGAGAATGCTTGTTATTGTTATTGTGGATTTGGTGTTTGGATTTGTTTGAGTTTTGGTTTTGACAGGTTTTTTGCAAGTTTGATAACTTGCAATCTTGGCTTTTGTTGTGCAAGTTTTTATGGTAGTTTTGGAGAGGCAGGCTTGTTGGGCATTTTGTGTTTATGCAGTTTCAAACAGGTTTGTTGTATATGGTAGTTTTGATGCAGGCTTAGATCTATTGTTTGTGGTTTTGCAAGTTTGAGACTTGCTTGTTTTGGTGAGGAAGGCAGGTTGGTGTTTTGTTGGCTAAAGATTTTGTTTGGTAAGGCAAGCAGGCTACTGTAGGCTTGTTTATCTGGTACAGGCAGGCTTGAGTTTGGCTTGAGTTTTAACAGGTTTTGCAAGCTTGAAATGGCTTTAGGAAGGCTTGAGGCTTCCTGTTGGTTTTGTTTGTTTGGTGGTTTTATGCAGGCTGGAACTTATGCAGGCTTGGAGGAAGCAGGCTTCAAGGCTTGTTGTGCCTTAGGCAGGCTTGAAGTTATGCAGGCTTGGAGGAAGCAGGCTTCAAGGCTTGTTGTGCCTTAGGCTTGTATTTGTAACACAGGTTTGGATTTGTTGTTTAGAGGTTTTGATGCAGGTTAGAAGGTTTGAGTTTGCTTGTTTTGGTACAGGCAGGCTTATGCTTCTGGTTTTAGGCAGGCTTGTTGTGCTTGCTTGAAGGCAGGTTATGCTTGAGCTTTGCTTACCTTTACAGGTTTTGCAAGTGTGAGAACTTGCAGGTCTGAGTTTGGCTTGCTGGAAGATTTTTAGCAGGTTACAGGTTATGCTTGTGTTTTGGTAACTTGCAGTTTTTTGCTTGCAGTTCAGTTTATGGTTTTTTCTCCCTGTTTAACTCTTAGCTTGTTATATTTATCTATTCTTTAAGCCTGCCAAAAACTGCAAACCTGCTTCACTCTCTCTTTCTCTCTCTATAAAAAAGCATATTTAATTGCTTAATATATTTTTAATTCTGAAAAGGTTGTTGGCTTGAAAAATGATGAAAAGTTTTGACAAAGTTGCTTGCTTGCATCTTGGTTTTCCTCTGCATTCCAGATTTTCTGCATTGTTCTTTTTGATAGCTTGTATACAGTTTTTTGACAGCTTCTTGACAGCTTGTGTGACAGTTTCTTGACAACTTGGTTTGCTTTTATGCAACTTGGTTTGCTTTGTTTGACATTGCAATTTGATTTGCTCAGTTTGACATTGCAATTTGGTTTGCTTTGTTTGACATTGCAATTTGATTTGCTCAGTTTGACATTGCAATTTGGTTTGCTCAGTTTGTGCAACTTGTGCTTTCTTGTGCCTTGTATTATATGCTTGCAAAAAAATAATTTTACTTTCCTCTTTGTGAACCAAGAAGAGAAATCTTCTTGTGATTTGCAAAGAGGACGAGTAAAACATGATGAAAACCAAAACAATCTGATTCCGGCCAACAATCTTTAATGATGAGATTTTATTTATCTGTCTGAAAATGCTTTCTAATTTAACTGTATTGACTTCTTTTTCTGTCTTTGCATGTAAATACCAGTTAGATAAGGGAAGCAGCAATAGAAGATAGAAGACTTCAAGAGACTTAAATTTTAGATTTATTTTCTTTTCAATTATTGTAATAAATATCATTGTAAATATTGTAAATAAATTTACAGTATTCCAAATAACATTTGTAACAACAATTAAAATAAATAAAAATCTTTTGTCAGATATTTCATTCTTTCTTTTACACTGTTTATTTAATTATTTAAATCTCTTGAATTAAAATGACTGGAAATGCATCCCAATTATTTTAACTTAGATAAAATAAATAATCAACAAACATTGTAGTCTCACAACCTTGCATTAACCACAATACGCCCGGCATTCCAATCAATCACATGCTTTGCACAGTTAAACAAACAAACATCCATACACCTTTCACTTCACTGATCAAACCAATGCTTCAAAATTTCAATCAAAAGCCTCAGCTCCTAGCCCAGATGTTTAGGTTTTGAGAAACAAACAACAATCTTGAACAAGCGTAAAACAATGTAACAGTTAATTGAAATACTGTGGATTCAAATTCTTCTGAGAAATACGAGTGAAAAACCTTAATTCCAGATTTGCCGTCAAAGAAAAGTCTATTTGATCAATTCCTGAGCCAAACTCAACAAAATCAAAAGAAAACCTAATAATCTGTTTGACTGATTCAAAATTAATGGAGACCCTAATTTTGGATAGACTGATAAGAAAAGTCTGTTTGACCGATTCAAAATCAATGGAAACCCTAATTTTGGATTGACTGGTAAAGAAAAGTCTGTTTGACCGATTCTTGAACCAATCTGAAAAAATCAGAGAAAACCCGAAGTTGTGATTTCTTGTGGAAAAGGGAGGGTAAATTTTGGGGTACAACAGTTGCCCCTGTTCAAT
This sequence comes from Vicia faba, assembly GCA_948472305.1. Taxonomy (NCBI): domain Eukaryota; kingdom Viridiplantae; phylum Streptophyta; class Magnoliopsida; order Fabales; family Fabaceae; genus Vicia; species Vicia faba. The sequence continues at coordinate 1,693,510,110 of OX451737.1, read as the reverse complement.
CTTCTTGAAACTGAAGAGTTAGATTGGCTATTTTTTCGTTCGCGACTTGAAGGTAAAAGAATGATTGGACACTAGAGTGCCCAAAAAAATTTGCACTCGTCAAAGCGTAGTTGAATGAATGGGCTTAAAGATGCCATTTGGAGATGTGACAGAATCTTGTCGGAGATGGGCTTAAAGATGCCATCTGGAGGTGTGAAAGAAGTCTTACTGGAGATGGGCTTAAAAGATGCCATCCAAGAATGTTTGTTGAACTGCAATGTTGTAGGTCAGAAGAATGAGCATCAAAATGGTATCCGTGTCTGGAATGCATTTGAACTGTATCTGGAGACCGAGTTTGTATGAGCAAAAGAATGGCGTCCATGTCTGGGGCGTATCTGAGCTGTAAATGTGTTTGAATGTTGATCGAATATCAGAATGATTGTCGTGTCTGGAGTGTATCTGTATTGTATCTAGGTAACAGAGAAATATCTGTGTATGGAGCAACTGTGTGCTGGGGATAGACTCTGAATGAATGACAGAATGGCAACCGTGTCTGGAGCGTATCTGGACTGTATCTGAATTTGAGATCTGTATGAGTAGCAGAATGACTTCCGTGTCTGGAGTGTATCTGTACTGTAACTGGGATCTGAATGAATGACAGGATGACTTCTGAGGCGACTGCACTGAAGGGAATCAAACTGCTGATGTAAGGGTCAGAATGGTATCCGTGCCTGGAATGCATTTGAACTTGAGTTTGATAATTGAATCTGAATGAGAGATAGAATAGCCGCCGTGTCTGGAGCGTATCTAGCCTGTATCAGATTGTTGAAGTCTGGATGAGTAGTAGAATGACCGCCGTGTCTGGGGTGTATCTGTACTGTATTTGACTAATTATTAATGATAGCCTTTTGATCTTATCCTGAAAAGGATAAAATGTTAGCTAAACACAAAGTTATGTTGCATGATATGTATGATGTAATGAACTGTATTTCATCAATGTTTATGATATACGAATGTAATGGATGCGCATGTAAGCTGAGTAGCTGTCTGGCTGAGGAAGATAAATCCTGGATAATGAAATCTTTGACTGCTGCCGGGGAAAGTAAATCCTTGACTGCTGCTGGGGATTGAAAATCCTTTGATCGTTGAAAATGAGAAGTCCTTGGGACCACTGTTGGGGAAACAGGAGTTTGGGTTGTATGCCAATCTATTGGGGATTCCCGTTTTGAGGAGATCTTCATTGGGGAATATCTGAATACTCGTTGAAAAGTAGCTATCCTGTTGGAGAGTAAAACTCAGGATTCTGGAAAAAGCTTATTCCTGTCTGGAAGAAGTTTAGGTTTAGGTTGTACGCCGCTTTAAGAATGAGAAACTTCATTCTGTCGGGAATATCAGGAAGTTGAATTGTATGTTATAGATGAAAGGATGAGAAGCATGAAGGTATATGTGTTTGGGGCATCTCTGGGCTGAGGATAAATTCTGAATGAGTGACAGAATGGCAACCGTGTCTGGAGCGTATCTGGACTATATCTGAAGTTGAGATCTGTATGAGTAGCAGAATGACTTCCGTGTCTGGAGTGTATCTGAAACTGTAACTGGGATCTGAATAAGTGACAGAATGGCAACCGTGTCTAAAGCGTATCTGGACTGTATCTGAAATTGAGATCTGTATGAGTAGTAGAATGACTTCCGTGTCTGGAGTGTATCTGAAACTGTAACTGGGATCTGAATAAGTGACAGAATGGCAACCGTGTCTGGAGCGTATCTGGACTGTATCTGAAGTTGAGATCTGTATGAGTAGCAGAATGACTTCCGTGTCTGGAGCGTATCTGGACTATATCTGAAGTTGAGATCTGTATGAGTAGCAGAATGACTTCCGTGTCTGGAGTGTATCTGAAACTGTAACTGGGATCTGAATAAGTGACAGAATGGCAACCGTGTCTGGAGCGTATCTGGATTGTATCTGAAGTTGAGATTTGTATGAGTAGCAGAATGACTTCCGTGTCTGGAGTGTATCTGAAACTGTAACTGGGATCTGAATAAGTGACAGAATGGCAACCGTGTCTGGTGCGTATCTGGACTGTATCTGAAGTTGAGATCTGTATGAGTAGCAGAATGACTTCCATGTCTGGAGTGTATCTGAAACTGTAACTGGGATCTGAATAAGTGACAAAATGGCAACCGTGTATGGAGCGTATCTGGACTGTATATGAAGTTGAGAGATTTCTTAAAATCTTGACTGGACTGCCCCAGGTTTAATGAGCTTTTAAAGATTTGTTGAAATCTTGACTGGAGTGCCCCAGGTTCACTGGACAATACTTTACTAAATCCTATTTTGTTGATAGGAGATTTTTGTAATGGAAGTGTCATCCACTTGAAGTGATTTTACTCACTGAGAGAGCTTTCGTTCCTCCGAACATTCACTGTATGAATTTCTTTGTTGTTAAACAAGTAAACCATGTGCAAACAACGATATTCAAATAATGCAAAGTTTATGCTTGTCTCGAAGTTTTGAAAAATGCGTTTTTTAGCAGAAAACCTTTTATAAGGCAAATTCAACACAAGATTTAGAGCAAAGCCTTACAGGAGTCAGGATACCTTTTGTAACAGTATGCTTTCGAACTAACCCATGCTTCAATTAGGACTTTTGAAGGGTTGTAACGTGGCTTGGTTCACGGTTTAAGAAACAAAGGATAAAGGCTCAAAGTATATTTGTTCCCACCCGCTCTTCCTGATGTCCTTCAGTCCTAAACTCAGTTAATTGTGCGTCGAACTCTATTCGAGTTTGGAACGACATTTTGGTGATGGTTCACACCAGTTGAATTTGTTGGAAGGCAATCATTTTTTTGCAACATTTTTCATGTTTATTTAGGATTTATAATGACCTCTTTCTTTTGATTCGTTATCCCTAACTTTTGCCTGATTGTTCCTGTTTTTCGAGATTACAGTCAGCGGGATGCCCCAGCTTTCTTAAGCCTCCTTTATAGGTTTTGGTTTAGTGGGCTTTTTTTTTTATTTTTTTTTATTTTTGAGAGGTAATGACTGCCTATGAGATAAGGAACCATCACTGTCTTTTGGTTCCAAAGGAATGCTTTTGATGTCATTCGTTGTATTACGAACTAAGAGTTTGCGACTTCAATGCGTATCTTTTTTGAATTAACTAAGAGACTACCCTGCCCCAGGTTTAAATCAAAGGTTTCAATTTGTTTAAAAACAGAAAACTCCTACTTCTTTGGCTCGAAGAGGTTGACTAGGGATTATCTTCCTTATAACTCTGGTGTTTAGGATTTTAAAAGAAATGCCTGTACATCGTCAGCAAGGTCTGTTCAAAATCATACTGTATGAGATTATGGTATTGTTTCGTCATCCTCCCTCTAAAGGCTTGTAGCTTTTTATCAAGAGTTAAATATCATAAAGAAAGTAGAAAGCATAACTTAAGAATAGTGAAAACGAATGGATGAATTCAAGACAAACATATGCAATGCATTAATGAAACAGAGTTTGACATCAACAGATAATTGTTTGAATAACAAAAGAAATTACAACTTGAAAATTCAAATGGAACAAAAGTCTCTCAGTTCGAGCTTTGTCATTTCAAATGGAGAACCCTTAGCGGAAGATTTTCATCTCGCCATCCGGCATGAATTCCATCACTCCTTCGTCAATCAAGTCTTGGATCTTGTTTTTCAAAGCCCAACAATCGTTGGTGTCATGTCCAGGACTATGGGAGTGGTATACACAAAATGCGTCGGGGTGATAGCTAGGAGTAGAGGTACTGGGCTTCCGAATAGGATCCCTTAAAGCAAGCAGATTGACCTCCAACAGGCGTTTCAGTATTAGAGATGATGGTATGTCAGTCTCAGAGAAATGTCTTTCAGACGTATTTTTCTTACGCCGATTACCCTGTTGATGCTGACGAGGTTGTCGCTGGGCTTGTGACCCTGAAGCAAGTTGAGGAGCTTTTCCCTTGTCTTCTTGTCTCAAAGGAGGTTGAATGATGACTTGATCTTCAACCCTGGATGTTTGCCCCACTTGGTTGTCCCAAAGCAGCTTGTTGACGAGAACCCTGAGCTCTTCTTGTCTTTAAGCTAGCTCTTGAATGAGAGCCATATGACCCACCAGTTGTCCCATCATCTGGATCTTCAATGTTGTCAGTTCAATCTGAAGTTCTTCCAACTGACCATTCCTGACACTGCTTGAATTCCCTAGGACCATGCCTCTTGTGAGGAGAGCTTTCACTTCTTCTTGCCCTTGGGACAGGTTCAAGAACATTTCTTGAAGTTGAGCATTTTGATCCTGGATATCTTTGACAGTCCTCTCTAGAGCCATCTCTACTGAAATAAACAGTAGGAGAATAAGGAAACCTGAAAAGGAAAACCTGCATGATACAATGCATGATATGTGGATGCATGTTTTCGAGGATCTCTCGGGGTAAACACAAGAAAATGTTAGAGGTTGAACTTTGATCAACATCTTTGATTGGAGAACTTTGTAATGGTGAATGTCTTTCCACTAGAATCAAGCTCACCATGTTAAGTGGGTCATAGCCCCTGATTCAAGTTGTTGCACTTGATCTTTGACGGTGTTTGTTTAGAGGAAAATGAAACCTCTTGCCCTTTGGTAGACGTCTGGTTCAACGTGACCCTTCATCAAAAAACCCTCGAGATCCTTGAAATGGTTATTGAAAATGCTATGATATGATGTTATGATGTTATGTACATGTATGCAAAAGTAGGCAAGTGTATATACATGTAATCATATTCACACAAAGCAGACAAGTCATTAGGTTTAGGCTTGCATGGGATTTGTAGGTAAGTACCCTCTTGAAGTTAGTTGGCTCAAACCTGTCCTAAAATAGAAACCGGATTCTAAGGAGCTCAATATCACTGGATTATTTTCTGTGTTCATGGTTTCAGTTTAGCCACTTTACTGGCGACCGAAATATTCCAAGAAAACAATCCTCAATGAGTGTAGTATCGAGTATCTACCAACTTCGGGCTGCACCAAAGTCGGTCACCTCACTACCCCTAAAAAGGACAAGATGGTCAAGTAAGGTTCTAAAGTCAATTGATGCTTCACGACACCATGCGGCGGCCCCGTACTCTCCTTGATTCAACTCAAGGGTTACCGGTACCAACCAAAGTGCCACATCAACGTAGCTACTGTTTCAACCATGTCGGTATACCCCGCACAGTTCCCTCACAGTTTATTGCTACTTACCTAAAAAGGTGCCCCCAAATCCGGGTGTAGGATTTAAAACAAACACAAACAAGGAACCCAAAAAGTAAAGCAATCAAAGCAATCAAAGTAAGCATGTATAGGTGATCTAAAACCCTAAGGTAACCCCACTTTTAGAAATTTCCCCAGCAGAGTCGCCAGTTTTGTGATACGGTGGGAGAACTGACTTGGGATTTTGCGTTTGTTTTCGCACTTGTTCGGTTTAGCAAGAGTCGCCATCGACTTTTTATTTTATCCTAAGGAAAGGTCAAAAAGCACAGAAAAGACCTTTGAGATGTTTTCGTGGGTTCGGGGGGTAGATTATGAAAAGGGAAGGTGCTAGCACCCTTTTCATCCATGGTTATCCATGGGCTCTTAGTTACTTGTTTTAGATCACTTGCCTTTGCTTTTCAATTGCTTGAAATGGTGCTTTGTGTGTGTGGTTTTGAAAATGTTTTGAAAAAGATGCCTTGTCTAGGCAACCTTTGTAATGATTCTTGTTTGAATATATACAAAGGTGTATGTCTTTTTGAAAAGATAATTCAATGTTTTGAAAGCTGTTTTGAAAGTTGTTTTGAAGTGTGTTTGAAAAATGGCAAGGATGTTTTGCAAGATTTTTGATCAAGTAACTAAGAGTTTGTCTACCCTATTTTACTCAAAGATTTTCTTATGTTTTTAACCCTTTTAACAGTGTTATTTCACCATTGTGTTTGATGAACAACCTTGTGTTAGGATGTTAAACGGGACAGGCGCGGGTCATCATATACAATCATTGAAGGCAACTTGTGAGAAGCTCTAGCAATTTTGTAAGGGACGAGATCGTTTTATCGAAGGCAACATCGAGGGTCATCGAGGGACTACGATCTTTGTTTATCGAAGGGACATTTGGCTAGAGTGTCTCATACTCGAGGGACATGATTGCATTTTCTGAAGCAACAAGCGAGGCTACCCTAGAGGTGTAAGTGTGAATGGTGTATTGATTTTCATGCATTTGTCTTTGTATTAGGTTATCTAGCGGTTGATTTTGAATCTTCGCATACAAACCCTAATTACTATACATTATATGGAAAGCGATAAATTGCGAGAATTTAAAGTCTAAGTTATTACAAATAAGTATCCGGGGATGGGGGTACAAATTTTTACAAATGGGGATGAGTCTTGTCAGAATAGTAATGTCCAAATATTGTTTACAACCAAATCGAATCGTCGCATTCTCAATGTAAAAGTATAACAAGGTATAAGAAATAAAGAGAATCAAAAGTATTGTGAGGTGTATGTGGTTATTTACAAATGATTAAATAAAGTATTAACCTAATGAAAGTTAAGTGTTTATTATTAGTTTTGTGTTTTTGTTAGTTTTGTATAAACAAAAAGGATTTTAAAGAAAAATTATTTAACTTAATGAAATTCTATTATTTATATACTTATTTAGAATGTGATAATTATTAGGAAAAGATTATTAAGAAAAAACTATTTAATATGTATATATATTTTTTAATAAAAGAAAAGAAAAATTATATTATAAAAGATTAAAATAAAATGATGAAAAAGGAGTATTAGTTTTAAAGACATTTTAAAAAAAGAAGGAAAAGATAATGGGCCTAAAAAAGGGTTCTTGAATGGCCCAAATAAAAAGGATAAAATAAAGAAAGAGGAAAGGGGGGTGTAGGCGCCAGAATGCAATTGGGCTTGAGGGTTTAGTTTATGGGGCAGGCCCAGTTGAAATGTTTAACAATTTGTTAGGGTTTGGATAAACTATCTTCAGAATTAGGTTTTCTCTGTGAACGACGCCGCTCTCCTCTCATCTTCTACGCCTCTTCATCGTTCTCAAACAGAGCTTATGAATGTCCTCTCCAACCCTTAGGCCACCAGAGCAATGCCTTTACTTCCTCCTCCTCGTGGTTGTACCAGGCGGCGATTTCAAAAGGTATCATTCATTCTAAACGCGTTAGGGTTTATGTTCGTGCATGTTATTATTTCATAGAATTTGATCATTGATATTTGTGTTTGTGCTATGTGTAAAACAGAAAGAGGGTAATTTATACCTTGGGGTTTTGTTTCTGGAGAGGAGGCGGAAGGTTGGACGGAGGCGCTCTCAGGTGGCCGGAGAAGGGAGGATGTGTGAAGACGCAGTTCTGGTACTTCGTATCTTTCTATTTGTTTTGTGATGAAAACTAATTCTGAAAACGCTTTTTTATTAGTTTCTGACTCTCTTCCTTTCTTAGGATTTGTTGATTCTGATGATGGACATGTTCTGAAAACGCTTGCTTCTGAGTTCCTTCTCCTTCCTATCTGAATGTTGGCTTTTGATGATATTCCAATGATGAACCCTGTTTTGAGGATCGCTTTTGATATGTTTTTCTTTGTTTTGGTTATGTTTACTCTGTGATGAACTTTGTTCTGAGATATTGCTAATTTGCTTATGACTTTTCCCTCTTCTTTGGGCTTTATTGATTCTGTGATGAACTCTGTTCTGAGAATGTTTGTTTGCTTCTGACTTTTCCCTCTTCTTTGGGCTTTATTGATTCTGTGATGAACTCTGTTCTGAGAATGCTTGTTATTATTATTGTGGATTTGGTGTTTGGATTTGTTTGAGTTTTGGTTTTGATAGGTTTTTTGCAAGTTTGATAACTTGCAGTCTTGGCTTTTGTTGTGCAAGTTTTTATGGTAGTTTTGGGGAGGCAGGCTTGTTGGGCATTTTGTGTTTATGCAATTTGAAACTGGTTTATTGTATATGGTAGTTTTGATGCAGGCTTGGATTTATTGTTTGTGGTTTTGCAAGTTTGAGACTTGCTTGTTTTGGTGAGGAAGGCAGGTTGGTGTTTTGCTGGCTAAAGATTTTTTTTGGTAAGGCAGGCAGGCTACTGTAGGCTTGTTTATCTGGTACAGGCAGGCTTGAGTTTGGCTTGAGTTTTAACAGGTTTTGCAAGCTTGAAATGGCTTTAGGCAGGGTTGAGGCTTCCTGTTGGTTTTGTTTGTTTGGTGGTTTTATGCAGGCTGGAAGTTATGCAGGCTTGGAGGAAGCAGGCTTCAAGGCTTGTTGTGCCTTAGGCAGGCTTGAAGTTATGCAGGCTTCAAGGCTTGTTGTGCCTTAGGCTTGTATTTGTAACATAGGTTTAGATTTGTTGTTTGGAGGTTTTGATGCAGGTTAGAAGGTTTGAGTTTGCTTGTTTTGGTACAGGCAGGCTTATGCTTCTGGTTTTAGGCAGGCTTGTTGTGCTTGCTTCAAGGCAGGTTATGCTTGAGCTTTGCTTGCCTTTACAGGTTTTGCAAGTGTGAGAACTTTCAGGTCTGAGTTTGGCTTGCTGGAAGGTTTTTAGCATGTTACAGGTTATGCTTGTATTTTGGTAACTTGCAGTTTTTTGCTTGCAGTTCAGTTTGTGGTTTTTTCTCCCTGTTTAACTCTTAGCTTGTTATATTTATCTATTCTTTAAGCCTGCCAAAAACTACGAACCTGCTTCACTATCTCTTTCTCTCTATATAAAAAAGCATATTTAATTGCTTAATATATTTTTAATTCTGAAAAGGTTGTTGGCTTGAAAAATAATGAAAAGTTTTGACAAAGTTGCTTGCTTGCATCTTGGTTTTCCTCTGCATTCCAGATTTTCTGCATTGTTCTTTTTGATAGCTTGTATACAGTTTTTTGACAGCTTCTTGACAGCTTCTTAACAGCTTCTTGACAGCTTGTGTGATAGTTTCTTGACAGCTTGGTTTGCTTTTATGCAACTTGGTTTGCTTTGTTTGACATTGCAATTTGATTTGCTCAGTTTGACATTGCAATTTGGTTTGCTCAGTTTGTGCAACTTGTGCTTTCTTGTGTCTTGTATTATATGCTTGCAAAAAAATAATTTTACTTTCCTCTTTGTGAACTAAGAAGAGAAATCTTCTTGTGATTTGCAAAGAGGACGAGTAAAACATGATGAAAACCAAAACAATCTGATTCGGGCCAACAATCTTTAATGATGAGCTTTTATTTATCTGTCTGAAAATGCTTTCCAATTTAGCTGTATTGACTTCTTTTTCTGTCTTTGCAGGTAAATACCAGTTAGATAAGGGAAGCAGCAGTAGAAGATAGATGACTTCAAGAGACTTAGATTTTAGATTTATTTTCTTTTCAATTATTGTAATAAATATCATTGTAAATATTGTAAATAAATTTACAGTATTCCAAATAACATTTGTAACAACAATTAAAATAAATAAAAATCTTTTGTCAGATATTTCATTCTTTCTTTTACACTGTTTATTTAATTATTTAAATCTCTTGAATTAAAATGACTGGAAATGCATCTCAATTATTTTAACTTAGATAAAATAAATAATCAACAAACGTTGTAGTCTCACAACCTTGCATTAAACATAATATGCCCGACATTCCAATCAATCACATGCTTTGCACAGTTAAACAAACAAACATCCATACACCTTTCACTTCACTGATCAAACCAAACCTTCAAACTTTCAATCAAAAGCCTCAGCTCCTAGCCCAGATGTTTAGGTTTTGAGAAACAAACAACAATCTTGAACAACCGTAAAACAATGTAACAGTTAATTGAAATACTGTGGATTCAAATTCTTCTGAGAAATACGAGTGAAAAACCTTAATTCCAGATTTTCCGTCAAAGAAAAGTCTATTTGATCAATTCCTGAGCCAAACTCAACAAAATCAAAAGAAAACCTAATAATCTGTTTGACTGATTCAAAATTAATGGAGACCCTAATTTTGGATAGACTGATAAGAAAAGTTTGTTTGACCGATTCAAAATCAATGGAAACCCTAATTTTGGATTGACTGGTAAAGAAAAGTCTATTTGACCGATTCTTGAACCAATCTAAAAAAATCAGGGAAACCCGAAGTTGTGATTTCTTGTTGAAAAGGGAGGGCAAATTTTGGGGTACAACACCGGTGGACTGAAAACCCGAAAGGGCGGTCCAGGCAAAAATTAGGGATCAAAGCGTAACATTATGTCTCATTGGATCATCTTGCGACCATACTTCTGTACCGACTATCAAGCTCGGACAGTGCCAATCAATCTGATCCACCTTCGAACAAGTAGCAAAGTGATGAGACACTCGTAGATATAAGGGCAATAGCAGAGTTGGAACCCAGTGAGATTGTTTCATATAGCTGTTTTTCTTTCTTTTTCACAAATTGTATAATTTCCTTCAGCGGCGTTCTCTTACTAGAACGTCAACCTCTTTGTACAAAAATGCCTATTACAGGCCAACTACAAAATCAATACAATTCAATTTCACAAGAAATTTCAACTTGTTTTTCTTTTTCTGTTTTGTTTTGCAAGAACGTCCAATGATTCATTTTTTATATATGCATTTGAAAATAATTGCTGCTCATAAATATTTACATATGAAACAAAGGATAATTACTCGTAATTCCAGGAACAGGGGCAAACAAGAAGTGTCCAAACCGTACAGCTGCTCTACCCACCAGGTACAGGGATGGAGCCAGCTTGAGAATACAACTAAAGGTACATACACTCCCTGCAGAGTAGGAAGTATCCAAAGACGGTGGTGTTATCTCTCCCCAGCCGAGATTCATAATCGCGAATGAGTCGGCAAAATTCTCCCCAAGCAGAGTTCATCTATCACCAGCAATAGAAGATTACCATCTGCTAAGTTTATTTCTTCCACATGCAGAAATTCAATCCCCGACAAATTTCATTATCACCAGCAACGGTAATTCATCCCCAGCGGTGTGGTTTCTCCAAATCAGTAGATCGTCCAGCAGAGTATCTCTCTTCCCTGCAGAGTCATTCTCCCACAGGATAGAGTCTCTCCCGGCGGAATGTTCTCAAGCAGAACAGACGCAAGTCTCCAGCTAATCATCTTCGATCACTATCCCCAGCAAGAACGAAGAACTCAACTCCTTGTATTCTCCAACAATAGTCCAGGGTTTATTCCCCCCAGCCAGAGAATATCACAAGAACATTGCATATCCATACATCGTAGCATGCGCATATGCATCATACAACACAATCTCATTTATTTTGAGAACATCATTACTCAATACATGTCATACATCATGACATTACATACGACTAACTCTTTAACTTTCAGGGAAAGATACAATCAAGTTCTCACAAGTTTTCTCTGGTTCAGTTAAATCGATACTAAGATTTCTATTCCAGTTCAAGCTATGAAGCCTAGAAATCGACCGGATAATATCTTGATTTCTCCAAAATACTACGAAGCCTGGAATCGACCAGATAGTGGTATATCTTAAATACAAGCTATGAAGCCCGGAAATCGACCGGAAAATAGCTTAACCCTCAGCAAGTTATTATGAAGCCTGGAAATCAACCAGATAACAATAAAAGATACCATGAAGCCTGGAATCGACCAGATAACGATATAAGACACTGAAGACTGGAGCACGACCAGATAGCAGCAAAAGGACACTGAAGCCTGGGACACGACCAGGTAACAGTATAAGGTACTGCAAATCTTGGAATTCGACTAAATAGCAGTTTATTCGACCAATTACTATGAAGCCCAGAAATCGACCGGATATTAGTATGCCTTAAACTCAAGTTGAAGCCCGGATGCGACCAGATAACCACTTGATTCCTTCTGAAGCCTGGAGCACGACCAGATAAGAATAGAGAAATTGCAAATCCTGGAAGACAACCAGATAGCAAGTTTAATCTCATCTCCCCAGTAAGTCACTGTAAAGCCTGGAGCACGACCAGATAGCAGTCAGTCTTATTTTCCTCAACAAATCACTGTGAAGCCTGGAGCACGACCAGATAGCAGTTCATTTTCACCTCCTCGACTAAGAGATGATTCCCCAATAGAGTAATGGATAACTTAAGCTCCTAAAATTCTACTTCTCCTAAGACAGAGAATAGCATTCCCCAACGTAGTCTTCCTCAACAACAGGTACACGGGTTCTCGTAAAGGAATCTCTTATGCGATCAACACTTCTTCTGATGGCATATTTAAGCCCATCTTCCGTCATTGATTTCCAAATGGCATCTATAAGCTCATTCCCGATATCGCAAGACAAGTACCACTTCATGCGAGTGCAAATTTCTGGGCACTTTAGTGTTCAATCATCTTCCACCTTCGGATCACGAAAGGCAGACAAGCCAATCTACATCCTCAGGTTTAAGAAGATTGAACAGGGGAATATATTGTACCCCAAAATTTTCCCTCCCATATTTCTCAATACATTTCAAGTGAGGTCCTCAAATTACTCAAGGAAGTCCAAGGGTTGACCAGACAAACTCTCTCATAAGGCAGTCTACCTCAAATTAGGGTTTCAGTTTGCATCAAGATGCTTGAGCCCAAAGAATCCCAAATATTCACCATTGTCCTAATATGTTCTCAATATCATCCATACCAAGTTTCAAGCCTCGCAGAGGAAGTTTGCTCAGTCAACTGCTCAAATGCCTGAAAATTGTCTGTGCTAGGGCATAAGTCAACTATGGCCCACATACAGTCAAACTTCAATATTTTTTTGTCAACATCCTCATTTTGAAGTATTATTCATCATTTGATGAAGGGTTGATTATGATTCCTCAAGGATTGCTCACAATTCATCAAAACCCAAAAGTTGCTAAATTAGGGTTTTATAGGAAAAGTCAACTCAACTTTGACCAAGCATAACTTTCTCATACTTTATCAAAAATAACCCATCCAAAGCTTATTTTAAAGAGGATGTAATTCCATACAATCCATATTCATCTCCCAAGTTCAAAATATGCACTCACAAGAAGATATGAATTTGGATATTATAGGTCATTTTGAAAAGTCAACAAAAACACAATTTGGGTCAAAGCTTCATACATGAACATGGTAGACTCAATTAAGATGAGACCAAAAGGGTTGCTTAGATGAAATCTCAAGATTTCTAAAAAGTCCAAGAACACATCTCTAGGGTCAAAATTGAGAGAGTTATGCATTGGCCAAGTTGACCCTTTTTGCAAAATTGCCAAAAGTCAAATGTGTGCAAAATTACATTTTTTGCTGAATGGGCCCAACTTTTTGTGCCTGCACTGAGTTTGTAATGTGACCCACGACCCATGAGCCCTTCCACTTGCCATTCTTTTATTTTTGTCATTTATTTTGATTTTATTTCATTTAAATCAAATAAAATCAAAATAAAATAATAAAAAAATCAAAAACTAATCAAATCTTGAGATTTTGTGCATGTTTAGGTTCATTACACAGCTGGAAACAAGATCAAATCGTGCAAGGTTCAAATGGACACAAAAAGATTGCATTTTGCTTGATTTGGAAAGATTTTGCATAAGGATCAAATCATGAATCAATAATCATAATTGGAGAAGATTTGAAACAAATGGCAATCCTAATTCATTCTTGGATAAATAAGGAACAATTGCAGACCAAAAACAAGGAGGTTGTAGGCGTGCAAGAGAGAGAACAAGTTGCAAAAAATTCAAGAAAAAGTGTAAACTGATTTTCAGGTTTCAGGCCTTCTCAAGCCATTCCAACCATCCCAATCGTTTGCTGGATATCCCTGGATCGTATCGCAACCATTAACAAGCTTTCCCACGTTCAGAATCGCACTGTAAGAGTCACACAGTTCATCTCTTTTCTTGAATTTGAATATCATAATTCTGGAATATTTAGCATGATTCATTGATATATTCTTAATCCTTGAGATGTTTACAAACTAATGGTTATATCCAATTGTATTTTTATTAACTATACAACAAGTTGTCATGGCTAGGGTTCTAGTTTCGTTTTAGGGGTTTTGTGTACAGGAACAATTAGGCATGGATAATGGTACCATGATGCTCGTGAGGTTTCAACGAGTTGATTGGTACCATTGGTTGTGATTTATCATGCTTGCACATGATTTTGGAGTGGATAAGGGTTGTACCTGCGCCTGGTGTCCGTAGGTAAAAGTAGTTTGTCTAAAACGACAGAGGCAACGAGGAAGATGATGGCATGGCATATGGTGAATGGCCAGTTTTGAATTTTGTGCATTTTTGAGTTTAGCCATCTGTTTTAGCATATTATATTTGTTGTTAATTATTGTTACAACTAAACAAGCCAGCACAGGTGGTAAAGCCATTGGTCTTTGATGCACACGTCCTAGGTTCGATCCTAGGCGTGTGCATTTTATTTTCTCAATATTTTCGGGATGATTCAATGTACCACATGGCAAAGAACTCACCATGCATCATCAGCATCCAACCATCAAATCATCAAGGTTGCCAGATCCAAGGCCTTCCCATGAGGGTCCACCATGCGCTGGAGTCAAATGTACACACAGAATCTGGCAAAGTCAAAGGGGCCAAGGAATTGTTGGGCCTAGAAGTCAGATCCACACCCCCCTTCTTGCTAACAACAATCAGGCCCATTCTTATTCTTTGTTCTATTTCCTTTTTATTTATTTAATTTTTTTAAATTATTTTCTAACAAAATTAATTTCTTTTTTTCACAAAAAATCATAAAATCAAATTTCACAAATTTAGAATTAGGTTTTATTTTATCAAACTTAATTTAATGTTAGTTTAATTTAATTTAGGATAATTCTAACCTTCTTTTTTTTATAATTAAAATCAATTAGAAAAATTAGGGTTAACTCTTGTTTTAATTTTTATTTTCTTTCTCAAAACAAAAAAAAAACACAAAATGGGTTAATTTAATTATTTTTCCAAATCTAAATTAATTAGTAACTAGGTTTTCATTTATTCAATTAAACTTTATTTTCTTAAATAACACAAAAACCACAAAAAAAGATTTTTCTTACAATTAGGTAGTTGGGGTCAAAACCCTAAATCTCTCGTTTTCGATTCATCGCGCGCGTTTATTATTTTTGAAAATATTAATGTAACTGCTCACGGTATGTGTTGTACCCCAAAATTTGCCCTCCCATATTCATCAAGAATTGTCAAAGTCAAGGCCACAAAATTCCCCAAGGATTGTGCAGCTCAACTGTCTCCTATACAGTCAAAACTAGGGTTTGAGTTCTGATCAAAGAAAGGAAGTTTTCAATGGCCCAATCAAGTCTCATATGCCTACAAAGATGGTCAAGTATCCTCATATCAAGTTTCAAGGCATTCAGCTCAAAATTGCACAGTCAAAACCCTAGATTGCACTACAGTCAACTGTAGGGGCAAAATGGTCATTTGACAGTCAAAAGTTCAAATTTTTGGTCAACATATCATTTTGAAGCCACAAACATCATTTGATCAATGCTTGATCATGATTCTCAAAATTTGGCTCAGAAATAATCAAAGATGCAAAAGTTGCTATATTTGGACAGTTGGAAAAGTCAACTGAAATTGACCAGGGCATAACTTTCACATGGATTATCAGAAAATTTCCATCCAAAGCTCATTTTGAAGAGAAAGACATTTCCTACAATTCATCTTCATGTTCCAAGTCCAAGAAATGCTCTCACAAAAAGTTATCAATTTCAACATTATAGGTCATTTTCAAAAGTCAACAAAAAGTGACTTTAAGTCAAAGGCCATAACTTGAGATTGGTAAATCAAAATGACATGGGACCAAAGGCATTGGTTAGAGGACTCAAAGACCTTTCCAAAATGTCCAAGAACATGTGAAAAGCTTAAAAATTGACCAAGTTATGCCTTGTGGAAGTTGGGAAATTTTTGGAAATTTTTGAAAGTCAACATTGATGCAAAAGGCCTAAAAATGCAAATGGGCCCATTTTTCTTCCAAGTTTCTTCATGCCAAGCCTATGCACGACCACTAGGCCCAAAGGGAAGTATTTTCATATTTTTTTAATTATTTATTTGAATTTATATTAACTTATATTCATTTAAATCATTTTAATATATGAAAAATATAAACCTAACCTAAAAAAATATTTTTATGCACATTATAGGCTCAATATCTCGTGCTTAGTCAATTATGGAAGGTTTTGGGTTGATTGGAACTGATTTGATACAAAACACATGAAAAAAAGATTCAAAAATATCTTGTAAAATCAAATATGTAAAACAATGAATGCTTGAGATTTTGTACAACTTTCTTGACCTAAAAGCCTCTATACATACTCAGCATCACAACCCTAATGATCTTAGACTGCAAGCTGCGCCCAAAGACCCTTCACAAACTTGAGAAATTTCTCCAAAAATCCAAAACTGAAATCAGTTCTAGGAGGCGATTCAAAGCGCAAGTTTCATTCCAATAGCATCCTGAGACATTCTTGAACATTTCTCAATCATAAACAACAAGCAAAACACCTTGAATTGGTATCAGGAACTCAAACTGTACCAAGAAAATCTTGAAATCGCATAGCATGATTTAAGCATCTTTTTGCATTTTTGTTTGTATATTCATGCTCCTTATGAAGTTTGTGAACTAACCATCATAATTAATTGAGTTTTTGTGGCATAAACATGATTTCACCATGAACGATATTAGGGTTTGGCAGGTTTCAAAATTAGGGGTTTCTTAATCAAGAAAAATCAGAGCTCCAGATGACCATCAATGGATTCAGGGATTGAAGACGAAAAGGATGGCCCCCTCGCGCTCAATTTATGAGCAACGAGGGGCTATTCGCTATTTTCTTGAATCACCCCTTCAGCAACGCTATAAAAACCGTGGCCATACGTTTGTGTTTCAGAAAAAACGAAGAAGACAACCTCGTTGTCACCACGTGATAGGCTGGTTTGAAAATTCGCGCCAGATCGTCCACTAACTTTATTTTTCTTTTATATTGTTTGTGTTATATTATATATTAAATGAAATTGAATAGCTCAGCTGGCAAGGGGACGCGCTTGTAACCTTCAAGACCTGGGTTCAAGTCCCAGGTCTGGCAAAAATCTCATATTATTTTTCAATTATAAATCCCATGCAGCTTCAGGAGTGCATACGTACCATACGTCCTCTCATCCAAGCGTACACATGCCTGATGGTCCCAGATCAAGGGCTGATATTAAAAGTCCACTATAAGGCCAGTCAATGCGCTGGCACCCAAGCTGGAAAAGTCAACAACTTCAGATCTAAATGGGCCAGAATTTCCAGGCCTGAACCTCCTAATCTGGGGCTACACCCCACCCTGGTTTGCTTTTCTTTTCTTTTTATTTATTTTAATTATTGTGTTATTTATTTTTATTGCTTTAATCAGTTAATTTATTTTTCTACAAAATATAAAACACTCAAAAATCAGAAAAGACCAAAAAAGATAAAAAAATATTTATGTATTAATTATTTTCATAATAAATGCTTATAATTATTTAGTTTAATTAGGTTTTCAACTTTAATTCCTTTTTAATAAAAATCCAAAAAATGTAGAATTAGGTTAATTGATAGTTTTTATATTTTTTAATTTTTTCTTTTTTCACAATATTATTTATTTATTATTTTATTTTTATAATTAAATGTACATGAATAAATTTAGGGTTTAATTTAGATTATATTTTAATTCTTTCATAATAATTAAAAAATATTAGAAATTAGGGTTTGCCTTATAGTTTAATTTCAATTAACTCTTTTTTCTTTTAATAAATAAAAAATATAAAAATCTAAAAAACATTTTCTTTTTGAATTTTAATTTCAATTCCCTATTTAATTCTAATTAATTAACCCTTGTAATTTAATTTTTGTAAAAGGGTCCAACGCCCATTGTTTTAATTATTTTCTTTCGCGCATTTACTTTATTGCTCGTTATAATTATGTAAATCTCCCGAAGCCATGTACATTTATTTATCGCACTTTTATTGCTTTATTTTATTTTCCGCTAAATCGGGTCCGGTTAAATTTTGGCGATGTGGACCCGCGCCTTTGTAATAGCTTAGATCTTTATATTTCCCGCAACTTTTAACTGTTAACAAATATGCATGCAAGAATGAATGGCAATAATTAAAATCAAGCGTAGAACACGACAAACATGACAAGACAAATAACTGAAAACGACACACGAACCGCACACACCACCCCTAGGGTACGCCTCACTGTTGCCTTGCCTCGAAAGGTGGTCGTCGAGTAGAGGGCGTCTTAGTAAGTCCTCATGATCCGGGAACCTGGCATGAGGGTAGCTTCTAAGGTGTCTTCCCATTGCTCTAGTGATCACCATGTCCCGAACCTCGAATTGACCCTAAAACTCGAATTGACCCGAATACCTCCAACGGTGGTGCTACCTACCTCTCAATGGTGGGATGGCACTACTTTAAAGGACTCTTACACAGACAAATTCCTTAGGGTAGGTAGGTTCTCGTAGATACTTGCTCTAATCTCAAAAAACTCAAAAATACTTTTCACACCACACAAAAGCTTTCAAAACAAAAACTTTTAAAACACTCTGACGTATGAGTCGATCTGAAATTTTTTCAAAGAAACTTTTTAAACCCACATTGAAAAGCAAACACACAAATTGAAAACACATTGAGCAAGTATCTAAGAGCCCATGGATAACCATGGATAGAAAGGGTGCTAACACCTTCCCTTTCTATAACCTACCTCCCGAACCGAGAGCAATCTCTATAAGGAATTTTTCTGTGCTTTTGTCCTTTCCAATTGGAGAAAATAAAAGACGGTGGCGACTCTTGCTTCCGCGACATTTCGCGAACCAGCTTTAAAACAGTCAGTTCCAGATCCACCGATCACAGTATGTAATAGTTTAAATTAGGATTTTCTTTATTTATCGTTTTACGGGTTTTGGCTATGTAATTAATCCATACCCCGAAGCCTTGTAATAGCGTAGGTTTTATTTCTCGCATTTTTATTCTTGCAAATATTAACTGTTAGATGTATGTTAATAGGATTGTATGATAATTTAAAATGACTAGAAAATCCTAATGCGCAAAGATAATAATTGAAATCAAATCACTCGCACATGCGCACTCCTTGGGTATACTCTCACTTCGGTTGCCTTCGGTAAACGATCATTAAGTATAGGGTGTTTTAGTGGTCGCCCTCCTGTCTAAACCAAGATCAAATGTCCTGTTCAGAAATGTTGCCTCAGAAACGTCACCTCGGAAATGTTGTCTCAAATATGATCTTAAGACGCTAGGGTTATTACTAAGATGTCCTAACATTGCTTTAGTGATCGTACGTCCCTTACGAATTGACTCTTACAACTTCAACGACGGTGCTACCTATTTCTCAATAGTAGGATAGCGCTGTCTAAAGGAAACAAGAACAGAAACAATCCTTTCTCGAGTAGGTAGATGCTAGTAGGTACTTGCTCAAAACAACAAACCTTTTTCACACTTACACTTTTCAAACAAATTTTTCAAAAATAACTTCGTAACACTCTTGAAGACAGAAGCAAGGGTTAAAACAAAGTAAAACAAAACTTTTCAAAACAAACACACACAAGCAATTTTAAAGATGAGCAAGTACCTAAGAGCCCATGGAAAACCATGGATGGGTACTCAAAATCTCGAAAAAGGAATTTTTATGTGCTTTTTTCCTTTCCAGTTGGATAAAATAAAAGTCGATGGCGACTCTTGCTTACCGCGACATTTTGCGAATATAAACGCATAACACAAACCAGCATTTTTCCAAACAGTCGGTTCTGCCACCGTATCACAATGGTCTATATGAGTCTTCCCTGAAATAGATTTAAAAACAATATCATCAATATAAATCTGCATAAAAGTGTCGATAAAATCATAGAAGATTGAGTTCATTGCTCTTTGATATGTTGCCCCTTCATTTTTTAGGCCAAAAGGCATCACTACCCATTCGTAAGTTCCTAAAGCTCCAGGGCATCGAAAGGCTGCTTTTGACACATCCTCTTCAGCAATAAAATTTTGATTATACCCTGAGTATCCATCAAGCATACTCATGTACTCGAAGCCAGCGGCGGAATCGACAAGAATTTCCGTCACATGCATTAGATATTCATCTTTGGGCGTTGCAACATTTAAATCTCTAAAATCTATGCACACCCTTAAGGTACCATTTTTCTTTATAACATGTACTATATTTGCAATCCATTTGACATACCTGGTTGTTTGGATGAACTTGCATCTCAGCAGTCTTTCGACTTCTGTCTTGATCTTCGACAAGGCCTCTGGTGCAAAACGCCTTGGAGTTTGCTTGACAGGCTTTTTCCCAGGTCTTATTAGTAGTTGAAGCTCTACCACTTCCATGTCGAGACCAGGCATTTAATCATAATCCCATGCGAAGCAATCTTTTAATTCCTTCAACAATTGGATTATTTCAATCCTGATCTCTGGATCTATCTTCGTGCTAATGTATGTTGGCCTTTTTGCCAATCCTTTGCCCAGATCTATTTCTTTTAAAGGATCTTGCGCTAGCATTTTAACATTGTTTGCTAATGGATCCTTTTCAAAACCCAGAGGCTCATTATGATACGCTGGGAAAGAACTGACTGTTTTTGGAATGCTGGTTTGCATTTTGCTTTTGTTTTCACAAAATGTCGCGGTAAGCAAGAGTCGCCACCGTCTTTTATTTTATCCAACAAGGAAAGGAAAAAAAGCACAGAAAAATTCCTTTTTCGAGATGTTTCTCGGGTCCGGGGGGTAGATTATAGAAAGGGAAGGTATTATCACCCTTTCTATCCGTGGTTATCCACGGGCTCTTAGGTACTTGCTCATATTGTTTTCAAAATTGCTTTTCTTTGTGTTTGTGGGTTTGAAGAAGTTTTTGTTTGAAAGGTGTAAGTGCGAAAAGTTTTGTTTTGTTTTGGAAAGAGCAAGTACTTAAGAACCATCTACCTACTCGAAAAAGGAATCGTTCTACGCTATCTTCCTTTAGACAATGCTATCCTACTATTGATGAGTAGGTAGCACCGTCGTTGGAGTTTAAGGGTCAATTCGAAGGAGGGACGTGCGGTCACCAAAGCAATGTTAGGATGCCTTAGCGGTAACCCTAATGTCTTAGATCATTTGTTTTGAGGAAACAATATTCAAGGCAACCGTTTCGAGGTGACTATGATATTTGGACAAGAGAGCGACCTCTAAAATAACCTATACTCAATGACCGCATCACGAAGGCAACCAAGTGGGGTGTACCCTAAGAGTGCGCATGTGCGAGTGTGTTGTTTTTAGTTAATTTTGTCTTTGTACATGTTAATGGTTATCTAAGTTGATTTTAGGTTAAACATTCATTCTTGTCATGCATCCCTATTATCAAACATCTAACAGCTTATAAGTTGCAGAAATTAAATTGCGGAAATTTAACTAACTATTACAAGGTGTCGGGTATTTACATCGCCAAAAGCAGCCCTTTGAAATTTAAATGCGGAAAATAAATAAAGCGGTAAAGATAGTCCTAATTATCTATTACATTCCGGAAACAAATATAATATTGAATAAAATGGATCGCATGCGGGAAATTAAATCGAATGCGAGTTCTAGGGTTTTGACCCTTTGTTATTAAAGAAGTGATTTTTTGGTTATTTTTGAATTAAGAAAGAAATTAATCTAAGTTAATTATTAAATTAATAAATAAATTAATTAATAAAAATAAATATTTTTGGGTTTTTGGTATTTAAAGAAAGAAAATAAAATTGATCAATGTTAATAAAAACCTAATTATGTCTAAGTTAATTTTAATTATTTATAAAAATATATTAATGTTAATTCTAATTAATGACCTAAATTAATTAATTGATTTGTTAATAAAAAAGAAATTACTAAAATTTAATTTAGTAAAGAAAATATTTTTTGGTTTTAATTTTATTAAAGAAAAAGATTTGATTGGTTAAAAAATAATGAAAATGATTAAATTAAATAAAACAAGAATAAATAAAATAAAATGAAATAGGAAGAGTTAAGGGGTATGGGCCTGATTTGGAGGTTTGAACAGCAATTCCATGGCCCAATAACACACTGGCCTGGTTGACTTTGTGAATTCCCTATGCGCCTTTTGACTTGGTCCCATGGTGGACCATCATCCTGGATCACCAGATCTGGCCTTTGGCCATCTGGCGCTTTGATTTGTGTGGGCATATGGTAAGAGCAAGCATTGATTTATACCTGATCACTTTAAGAAAAAATATAACAAAGCATATGGGGGACCTGGGATTCGAACCCAGGTCTTGTTGGATGTTGGATGCACGCCTTTACCACTCAGCCACTTTGTTCTATTTGTCAATATATTAAGCAATTAAAATAATAAGAGAAAACGCGTTAATGTGCCAGAAATAAAAAAAAAAGTGCGCGAAAATTTGAAAGGCCTAATCAGAAGGGGACACGTTGTCGTCCCTGTCCTCAGGCCTGCAAAGAAATTACCTGCGAATTTGAATCTGCAGCTAAATGCCTAGGTCGTTCCAAAAACTCATCTCAGGCCATATAAACTCCTCCCAAGACCATGGTTGCATTCGTCCTCCTCTCTCGGTCACGTCCATGGCCATTAATGGGGCTAATTTTACCTGTAATGAAAAACCCTAATCCAAGAGGAAAAACCCTAACAATGGCGTTTTGCACCACAGAGCAGATAAACGAAATCAAATAATATGGAAAGCTTGGAAATTATCTAGTGGTTACAAATATACCATTGATTTCTTGTAATGATGCATGGATTTTAAAATACGAAATCAAATTCAGAGGGGGACCGTGTGTCACTTACAATGCGTTTGAGCGTGTATGGAGGCTTGCTAGGGATTGGTTCTGACTCAGTGAACCTCCAGCAATCGATTGGTATTGAGTTTTGCTTCTGAAAATGCCTCCAAGCTTGATTTCAATCTCCAACTTTTTGTCACTTTTTCCAAGTTATGTTTGGTTGGTTCTTGCAGTCTCTAAACCTTGTAATCGTGCCTCAAGCTTCCTTATGTAATGTGGAATGTATTAGGTTAACAAATATGCCTTGAATCTTCTCCATTAATGCATAAGATATTTGATTTGATTCACTTTTGAAAGCTTGCCTAATTTGTCAAAAATCCATTTTTTTTTGTACATGATATGGTGAGATACGAATTTGATGCTGACCATGATGATGATTAAGTCCTGAAAATAGCAAAAAAATCTCATGTAATCAAGTTTTGGGATTTTATTTTATTTAATTTGATTTAAAATGAAATAATTCAATAAAAAATCAAATAAAATAACAAAATTGATAAATGGACACAAGGATGAATCTAGGATACGTGTGCAATGTGGAAAGCCCAAATCAAGTGGAAAAGAATGGGCCCATTTGACAAAATTTGAAGTTTTGGGGATAGTTGACTTTTGGCAATTTTGCAAAAATTCCCAACTTCAACAATGCATAACTTCTTCAATTTTCACTTTTGGAAGTGTTATTGGACTTTTTAGAAAGCTTGATATGTCCTCTAACCAACCCTTTTAGTCTCATCGCATTTGGATATTCCATTCTCAAGTTATAAGCTTTGGCAAAAAAAGGTGTTTTTGTTGACTTTCAAAAAGACCTATAATGTCCAAATTTATAACTTCTTGTGAGTGCATTTTATGATCTTGGGGTATGAATATGGATTGTAGGAAATTGCATCCTTTTAAAAATGAGCTTTGGATGGGTCATTTATCATAAAGTATGAGAAAGGTATGCTTGGTCAAAGTTGAGTTGACTTTTCCTGCAAAACCCTAATTTAGCAACTTTTGAGTCTTGATGAATTTTGAGCAATCCTTGGTGAATCATGATAAAACCCTGATAAAATGATGAAATATCCTTCAAAATGAGAATTTTGACAAAAAATCTTGAATTTTGACTGTTTATAGGTCACAGTTGACTTTTGCCCTAGCATAGTCGATTTTTGGACCCTTTGAGTAATTGACTGAGCAAACTTTCTCTGCAAGGCTTGAAATTTGACATGGATGACCTTGAGAACATATTAGGACATTAAGGAGCATTTGAGGTTATTTGGACTCAAGGATCTTGATGCAACACAAAACCCTAATTTGGGGTTGACTGCCTTAGGAGATGATTTGTCTGACCCACTCTTGAGCAAACTTGAGCAACTTGGAGATTTTTCTTGCAATGTTTTGATGAATATGAGAGGGCAATTTTTGGGGTACAACACTCATCATCATAAATAGCATCTAGCCTCTGGTTTTGCATTTCTTCCTCCTTCGCGTCAGGTGGTTCTGGATCTATGTCCTTCCCAGGACCCTCTGGAAGAAATATTTGTTCACTGGCTTCAATAGACATGTATTTGACTTCAGCCTCTAAGGCCGCAATCATTTTACTTTCGGCTACATATGCCAAAATATTTTGTAAGGCTTGTGATTCAGTCATCATCACCAAATTCACTTCCCCATCTAGTTGGTCGTATGTCATCAACTCCTCCATAGTCAATGTTTGATAAGTCTTCTCTAACCCACTGGAAACCATGGTCAGAATGTAGGTAGAGGGAGCAGAAGGCATTTGGTTTTGGTGCCAAATCGAACTCCAGAGGATTGCATGGCCCTATATGAGCCAAGTTTCTGTCGAAGCTATTTTTTCCAACATTATTAACTTCACCCAAGTAATAACTTTGGTCAGCTTCTATATTCTTTACAATGCCATCAGGGTGCCAAATCGTGACCTGTTGATGCATCGAAGATGGAACTGCACCTATGCCATGTATCCACTCTCTACCTAAGAGTAGATTGTAGTCGGGCTTCGCTGAAATGACCATGAACATAGTTGGTCGAAGTATTGTTCCCACCTTGAGGTCTAATTGTATCACCCCCATAATGGTTCCAATACCTCCTTCATAGTTCGACAGAACCATGTTGTGGGGTTTGATATCCCAATCTTCTTTGCCCAATTTCCTTAGCATAGATTGGGGAATCATGTTTATTGTTGCTCCACAATCAACCAGAATTTTGTTGATTGTTATTTCCCCTATCTTTGATCTAATGAACAAGGGTTTCAGGTGATTTTTCACCGCCTCGGTAGGTGGCTCGAAGAATGCATTTTGCTCCTCGACGCAACCATTTTTCATTACATAATAGCATATTGGCCTATGTTTGGCCATTTCTTGTTTGACTTCCCAGTCGGTCTCTTCGACTTCGACTTGGCGGTCATATTCTCTGGGTAGCACTGATACTACATTTACCATAATGTCTAAAGTAGCATCAGATTCAGAGTTACCTTCGTCATCTGATTCATCTCGATCTGGCCACTCCAATCTTCTGGCAATTGGTTTCTTTTCTAAAGGCTTTCGTTGTTTGCCTTTGTCCATTCTTTATGGAACGTTGGTGCTTGACTCTGGTTGAGGCTCTTCTGTAGCCTCCCTTTCGGATTTTTGCCGTCTTTGGAATCTCCCCCACTGGGAGCGAGACATGGGGTTCTTCCCCTTATAGTTGCTCGACACATGAGCCACTTTGTTTGTAGTCGTAGTTTGGGACTCTTTCCTATATGCCAGGTATGACCCTCTTGGCACATCGAATGTTTGCCATTTCTCTTCACTTGGCCTTTTCCTGTTTACTGTCTTTAGCCAAGTATCCACGGGGACATTAGTTGGAGGCCTGAAAGTTGATGGCCTCTCCACCTGGTTCATTGGTCCTCTTCTGGGATCGTATCTAACTTCAGGAACCATGTGGGGTTAGGCATTGGTGACCCTTTTCTCTTTCATTACCCTTATGCCATGTATGTGTTCTGCAGTCTTTTTTCCGAAGATGGAGATGTATCTTGGACACAACATAACTTCAGACTTTTTCTTCTGGCATCATTGTAGAAAGTCAACCAGGTCCTCATTTTATTTTGGAAATGCAGTTTATTCACTTCCTCTTGTCTAATGGCTTCCTCTGAAGCCTTTGCCTCAGATACTTCAACCATGTTAGCTTGTATGTTGCTCTTGGCAGCGAGATTCATTTTTTGCATTTTGGCCTCAAGGTCCTCTGTCGAACCCTTGACGGCAGCCACATTAGAACTTACAATAGTCCTTTTGCTGGAGTCTTCAGCAACTCCTTTGTTTAGGCCTTCAGTAGCCTTTTTGTTTAGGCCTTCACTGGCCTTTCTAACCGCTTTTGTAGTCTTTCTGGAGATGTTCCCAGTAAAACTGCCAAAGACCGGCATATTGACAAAGTCTTCAGAAGTTTTGACCATGTTGATGCCTGCTGGTTCAACGTAGTGGGCATCAACTCTCAGTGGGTCTGCATCAATTTTCATTTGGGGTTTGTCAGCAAATTTGAGTCTGCCTTCTTTGATCGCTCCTTGAACGAGATCCCTGAAAAGAAAACATTGTGAAATTTTATGGCCCAAAAAATTATGATACTTACAAAAACCTCTTTTCTTTCTTTGTTCTAAAGGAGACATTTCCCCCCTGGAGGAACTATATTTGGCCATCTTTCACTAATAAGTCGAATATCTCATCACATTTTGTGAGGTCGAAACTATATGTTTTCTTTGAGAATCTATCACTGTTCTTTTCAGACTCAGTATGATTCTTCCCGTCTGAGGGCAGTAACAATCTACAAGAGTATGGAGGCCCATGTTTTAACTCTGCTAAATCTATTTCTCTCTCTTCGATGGCTATAGGATTACTAGATGTCTCTGGATTATCATCATCCATTTCGACATAGGCTACCTTTTTTCGTCGATGAGTCTTAGTTGCTTTAGCCTTTTCAATTTAAAGACGTTCTACCTGTCTAACTCTATCGGCCAATTAGGCCATGTCCTTTAGATATTGGGTATCTAGTTTCTTCCTAATAGAATAGTCTAGGCCCCCTGCAGCCATTTCGACCAATTTATGCTCAGGCACTTGTGTAAAGCATCTAGCTTTGAGTAGTCGAAACCTATTTAGATATTCGTCTATTGGCTCGGTGAATCTTCTTTTCATGCTTGCCAGTTCTTTCAGACTTATTTTGGTTTTCCCCATGTGAAATTGTTCATGAAATAATCTCTCCAATTGATTCCAATTGTAGATCGAATTGGTTGGGAGGGTGGTAAACCAAGTAAAAGCGTTTTTTGTTAGAGAACTTGGGAAATATTTAATCCTAAGGCTCTCATTATTTGATATTTCCCCAGCTTCTATCAAATATCTCGCTATATGTTCGACAATTGATTCTGTCGTATCCCCTGAAAACTTAGTGAACTTTGGAACCTTCCACCTAGGGGGTAAATCTGTTTGCAAGATATATTCTGACAGTGGGGATGTAAAATTTGGCCTACGAAAGCCAACGTTCATTCCATTTTGTATCATGATCCTTTCGATCATGGCTGTCAGATTATTTTCTGTGCCATAATTATGGTGTTGAACTTGTTGTATCAGTTCGTCAGCATTTTTGATTTCTATTTACCATCATTACACCTTGATCACCATCTCTAAGGATCTGTGGGGGAAGTCTGGATATTTCGACCCTAGGTTGTTTGACTTCTACTTTGAGGTTCCTCCTATCGAATTGTGGATTTTGGTTAATAGTTACATCTTCTTCTAAGACTACACCTTGATCCTCTCTCATAGGAGCTCTCTGGGGTTGTCGAATAGGTAGTGGAATCCTAAAAAATTCAGTCATGCGCGCCATTTGCGCTGTCATTTGTTGGTTTGCCTGAGTAATATTTTGTATTAGAGGGTTCAATACTGTACTTAGAGTTTGTGGCAACATTTGCACCATGTCATGGTTGCTTTCATCCATTTGTTGCCTCAAAATTGTTGTGGAAGCGTTTGTGAGGCTTGGCATTGCATGGGCTGTCCCTCCTAAAAGTTAGTTCCTATCCGTACCAGTTACAGAACCCTGTAATGGCGAAGACACACTCACCAAAGGTTCTGAAAATGTAGACACATCGTTCATAAGTCTAGCCATTTCAGTAGTTGGCATGCCATAAGGCTGGTCTCGACCCATCCAGGCTATCGAAAATCCTGGGGGAGCGTGTGGTAGAAATCCAAGATTCACCCTTGGTGGGGGTGTTCCTGTTGGACCTCTGGGACCTGCATACGAAAGTATTGGTCCCGTTTGGGTTGATGTCAACGTTGGTATCGAACCAACAGTTGACAAAACAATTTCACTAACGGTTGGTATTATCGTTGTTCCCGTAGTAATTGGTGGAGGTATCTCTCCATTATTTGGCTGATTATCCATATTGCTTTCACTATTTCTCTTTCTAGTTGTACACTCGTTAGTGGTTATTTTACCACTTCTTAATAGCATGCAAAACTTTGTAAAAGAAAGAAAATCATGCGAAGCATTTATATTAAGATTAATAAGCAAAAACGGAAGACAAAATAAATAAAACAACAGTAATTAGCAACGTCCCACTGGGCGTGCCAATTTGTTCATCGTGTTTTCTGGTAAACAACCACTGATCTTCCAAAAGGGTAACTTTTTGGTTACTCGCAGGATCGATCAGTTTGATCCTAGGACATATGCTAATTTGTGATGTTGTTTGGGCATAAACGTTAATGTGGGTGAAGAACACACGTTCGACTGGGAAAGGGATGAGTTTGAGTGTAGAAAGTAAATAGAACAAAAGGGTCGAGGAGAGTTTAGGTACAAGAATCTGGGTAAAAGTGCAGATAAAGTACAAACAAGATAAAAAGGAAAGAAATGTAAAGAGAGAAATAAAATACTTTGAGTGTAAAATGTGGTGTTTCAAACGTACATTTTCAGTATTCTTTCTCACGCAGCGGGTACTTGAATAGTATTGAATAATTTGTACGATCAGTTGAACACACGGAAATCTACATAAACTTCCTATATTTATACTAAAACTAGGTAACCGTCGAGGAGTTGCCTTGCTCTAGGATGAAGACATGTGTCTTCTGCATGTGCTTCGATCCCTTTTTTTCACGTCACGTTGCTTTCCTCAACTGCCAAGCGAAATGTTTTTCCCTTCTTTCTTCAGATTCAAAATCTTCTGGGGCAGATACGAAGTTCCCTTTTGGTCGAAGACCTTAGAGTATCTTCAGTCGAAGGGATTGAGAACCTTCTGGTTGAAGACTCGATTTAACTTAGAATTTCTCTAAGTACTTTTCTACTTTGTCGAAGCCTTTCCAACTTAGACTTGTTCAATCTATTTTTGGCCCATAAGGCCAACTTATTGTAGGTGTCGAATTTAGGAGTTAACACAACCACAATATTGTCGAATCTTGACGTTAAAGAATGTAAGATCTTTGCAACAACATTCTGCTTCGACACAGTTTCACCGTAAGATTTCATTTGGTTCATCAAACGCGTTATACGCGTAACGTAATCATTGATCGACTCCTTCTATTCCATTTGCACCAACTCGAACTGTCTCTTGTGAGTTTGTAACTTCACAACCTTTGCTTTATCATCCCCTTCATAAGCTTTCTTCAATATCTCCCACGCTTGCTTCGCTGATCCGCAATCATCAACCTTTTCGAAGTTGTCCTTGTCGACACAAGAATGTATCAAGAATAGCGCCTTGTAATCTTTCTTCTTCTCTTTCTTGAATGCAGTCTGTTGAGCAGTTGTAGCTTCTGCCCCAAGTGGTGTAACACCATAGTTAACCACATCAAGAACATCTTGATACCCAAACAAAACTTTCATCTGTTTGCACTATTTGTCATAGTTCTTGGAGTCAATGGTTGAAAGATTGGTAGAGATTCGATCATTGGAAATAGTAGACATGTTTGTAGTGGATTAATGGATCAGAACATAGGCTCTTGATGCCAAATGTTGGAACATGCACAAGAAAAGTTGGTGAATTAATGGTGAAAAGTGGTTAATTAGAGAAGATGAAGTTAGAGAGAATTTGGAGATTATGAGAGAGAAAGGATAGAGTAATTGAGGAAAAAGTTTATTAAGGCATTAGTCTCAAACAAACATTACATGAGGTTTATATAGGATATCACTAAAATATAATTTGGAACCAAACAGGCTCAAGAAAATAGCTAAAAATTCAAAATATTGCGTTGGAAATCGATTTCTCAAAACAGGGGAATCGATTTTCTGAACTGAAAATGCAAATCCTAGAAAAATACAGTTGTGGAAAACGATTACCCACTTTATGGAAATCAATTTCCTCTTTGAAAAATCTAAATTTCATATTTTTAAAAGTATTTCTTAAATAAGTTGTTTTCAACGAAACGATTCCCGAAATTTCTACGATACATTTGAAATATCTTTAAACTTCCAATACTTATGTCCCAACGTGACAAACTCTTTCTTTTGCAATCACAATTAAATAATAACTTTTTTATAGTAATATGAAAAATCGCATTATTGTATGAGATGAAATCGACAGTAAAAAGCCAACACAAAACTACTCTGTAAAAGGAGTGAGAATCATTGGGGATGTTGCACTTTGGATTAGTGAAATGAGAGAGTTGAGGTAGCAAACTAGCACCTATTATAGCTAATATAGCTAATATGGTTATTTAGGTGGTTTGTACACGTGTGGCGAAAATCTAAAAATACTACAATAAGGCGAATTAAGTCATATGAATGGTGGCACAATTGCTAGATATAGAGAAAGTTCATGAAAAATTATTTAATAAACTATTAAGTAATATATATATATATATATATATATATATATATATATATATATATATATATATATATATATATATATATATATATATATATATATATATATATATATATATATAACTTAAATTAAAATAACTTAAAAAAATGTAATGAAAATTACTTCATTTAATTATTTATAACTTTTTAAAAAATGTTTAATAAATACTCACAACCACTATGTATAACTTTTATAACTTATAAATTTAATTAACTGTAACTTTTAATTTAATTACTGATAGCTTGTTATTACATTTTTATTAGTATTAAAAAAAGTTATTCACATTAACAATACGAATTACAAGTTTTAGAATTCTAGAAACAATTGGATGCAAATTGAAGTCGGATATTTTTTTGCTAAAACATAATTTATAACTTTTATAACTTATAAATTTAATTAATTGTAACTTTTAATTATTTAATTATTTAGAGATTTTTATTATATTTTTATTAGTATTAAAAAAGTTATTCATATTAACAGTACCAATTATAAGTGTTGATCTGACCTGATCAGAAATGGACCGTCACAGCTGGCTCCGAGCAGAAGATTTTTTTGAACGAGATGGGGGGTACCTGCAAGGCACTCCGATGCTGAAGTAAGTAGGAGTACGAGCAGATAATATCAAGTGTAAGGTTAGAATGATGAATACCTGACCCTCTGGAAGCAGAGGGTATTTATAGCCCCCAGCGCTGGGCCAATGTTCCTTCATTGGACTGGGCAGGTTTGGCCCAATGGAGGAACTGCCAGGTTCTACGTGGGTAGTGGGGACCCGCACGTGGTCCCCTTCCTGGATGTTCTGCGTGAAGTGCGGGCGGACGAAGACGCGGTCTTTCCGGAGTATCGTTGGGGGAACGTTGGACTGAGTCTGCCCTAGTTGGGATGCTAGAGGCTACGTCGAGCTGGACAGCAGGGTGTCGAGCTGGTCATCAGGAGGTGGAGCTGGACATCACCACGTGGAGTTGGACAGCGGGATGTCGAGCTGGACATCAGGATGTCGGGCACGGGTGTGACCCCCTTTGCTCGGCGTGGTCCTCGGTAAGTCCCTTTGGACTGGGCCTTAGCAAAGCTTTTGGGCCTGTCGGGCCCAGTCCAGAACAGGAGCCCCCCAAGTCGTGGTTCCTTTGCGAGGAGCCATGACTTGAACCCAAGTTATCCCCTCGTTGAGGTCTCGTGCCCGGGATAGAGGTGCGGGCCCTCGAGGGCCTCCTCGTGTCGTGCTCGGGGACATCTTCGGTGGTGGATGCGCGGAGGATCCTTACCGGGCGCGTCTGTCGAGCACACGAGGTATCTTTCAGGAACTGTGCCGCCACCCTATGAGGGTAGGGTCATCATTGCGTTGGGAGCAGCGCGTCGAGGAGATGGAGTCCGTGGTTGCCCGAGGTGACGTTTGGTATTCCACGTCATCACTATAAATAGGAACCTTGGGCCCTCATAATACGTTTCTACTCTCTGTGCTCTCTCTGCTGCTGCTCTTCTAGACTTTCTCCAGTTGCGACTTTCCGTCACAGATTCTTCCATTTCGTAGCCAAATCCCACTCTTTGATCCAAGTAAGTGATCTATCTTCTTCATTTTTCTGCTTAGAATGCATGATTTCTGGCGTTTGTAGATGTTTTAGGACCGTGCGTGCGGGATTAGCCCGGTAAACTCATGCTTAGCCCGATACATTCATGCCTAGGTCCGGCAAACGCATGTTTGTGGCCAGCGCATTCATAGTTTTAGGTGATAAACTTCAGAGCTGCCCGGGGTCTTCATGATCCAGGGCGCCTGATTCATGATCGCGCCCGGTATGTTCATGGTCTTGGCCGTGGGCTTCATGGTGTGGCTCGCCATGTTCATACCTTGGGTCGACATGCTTGGAGAGTGACCGCGCAGCTGGTTTGAGGAAGACACCGGGTTTAGGATGTCGGGGAAGAAACCATTCGTGGAAACGGACTTATGTAGTCGTGCATGGGACGACGTGATTTTTCGAGCATATGGCTTCGTGCTTAACTGACTGGTTTCCCGTGCTCTGCAGGTAACCATGGCGGACGAGCCGAGCTCCTCAGGTCGCCGCGACCGTGAAGAACAGAGTGCCGACGAGTCGGTCACCCTGATAGACACTGTGACTGATCCTTTACTGGAATGGGTGGGCGTCGAGCCACGGGGGACAGCGTCGGTCTATAGCCGGGATGACCGACATCCATACGCCGTCATTGAAGAGGGTCAAGACCAGGCCGGCTTCCAGAAGAACTTCGCGGTCATGCGCCCGTCCCCTCGTGCAAGGATATGCTCGGTTTACCCGAATTACAGCTTCGCGATGTATGAGATCGCGTTCAAAGACCTAGGGCTGCGGCTGCCCTTCACTGACTTCCATGCCGGGGTCTTTACGCACTTGGAGCTGGCCCCGTCCCAACTACATCCAAACTCTCTCGCCTTCATCCGGGCGTTTGAGTTGACGTGTCGCTACCTGAGGATCGGGGCGACCATCCCGCTTTTCTTCCGGATATTTCACCTGCAGCGTCAGTCCCGAGGAGGGAAACATAGTTGGGTCTCCCTGAAGCAGTCGAGGAGACTCTTTAAGATGTATATGGACTCCGTGAGGGGGTTTAAAGACAAGTGGTACGTGGTACGGCCAGTTACCGACGCTGCTTTAAATTCCCTTTTCGAGGAGGAGGAGCCGGTGAGCGACGAGGATGGGGAGGTGACGTTGGGTGACGATGGGAACCCTGTGTTGGGTCGTAGGGCTAAAGTCCCCGTGCACTGGATATCCCGGCATTACGAGCATGGGACGGGTTATTACCATACCGCCGCCGGGGACATGTGCTCGGAAGATGAGCAGGCGTACGGCGCTCTTTGCCGGTTTGTCGATAGTTTCCATCCCGCCCGGTGGGTTACGCGGGAAGGGGATGATATCCTGGACAAAGATGGTTACCCGACGTTCGAGTCCCGTCCGATCGACACCAAGGCGCTGGTGGAGTGTCCGACGTACAGGCAGGCTGCCCGCCTGTTAGGTTGTTTGTTGCTTGAAATTCTTTATTCGTCATTTATTTATGAAGTTTGCTCGATACTGACCTAACCTTTATTTTGTGCAGGTACGATGGCTAGTCGACATGAACGGCTCCTGAAGTTGTCTTGCGACCAAAGGCGGGGCCGGAGGGTCGTGAAGGCCCCCCAGGCGACGAGGATGGGCCCGCCACACAGCCCGAATGTTCCTCAGCCGGTGAGGGCGAACTCGCCGCCAAGCTCGGGGGCCGCGTCGGATGAGGGCCCCGAAGTCGAAGAGGTCGACCCCAGTGCTGTCTTGATACAAAGGAAAAGGACTCGGGTGGACGGTGATCCGAGCGTCGTCGCGGACGCCAGTGCTGTCAGGTCTTTCGGGTTCCCCCCTTGTTTCATAGAGGAGGGTTTCTTCGAGAGATTCCCCCTGTCAGTGGTTGCCGACGAGGCTGTTGCAATCAAAGGGATGAGCAAGGAAGACCGGCAGAGGCACCTGGCCGCCAGCATGGACGGGCTGGTGAAGATGGCCGAGATGGCCCTAGTGCTGTCCGAGGAAGGAGGGGATCCTGCCCGTATTAAAGAACTCGAACAGGAGAAGGCGGCCCTTACTTCGAGCTCGAGGAAGTTGAAGACTGCTCTGGAACGCTCTGAGGAGATGTTCCGCGAGCAGACGACGGTGCTAGATGCTGAGAGGGATATGCTGACTTTGGAGAAGGAAAAGTCGGCGAGATTGGTCGAGGAGGGAGAGCTTCTTCGGGCAGACAGGGATCGTCTGGGGGCCGAAGTCGGACGCTTGGGTCAGCAGCTCGAGGAAATGAAAGCTGCCGTGCAGCCTGTTGGGGATGAACCGGAGTACCTCGCAACTTTGAAGAGTCGGTTGGAGCTGGTCGCTCATATCCGGCTCCTCGAGGCTGATTGTGTCGGGGCCTTGGAGGATGGGTTCAACTCAGCGGTCGATCAACTTTCTTTGTTGAATCCCGGTCTGGTCATTGAGGGTATCAGCCACACGCATCAGATCGTGGATGGCGTGATCGTTCCTCCGCCCGACTCTCCCTTCGTCGACATTGATGGTTCAGGGGAAACCGATTAGGATAGCGGGCCTGCGCGCCTCTGAAATTTTGTATTTTTTGGGACTGCGTGCCCGTCAGTTGTACTTTATGAACATCGCCGGCCTTCTTGGTCGGTTTATAATTGTTTTGTCGCCTTCGGGCATTTATATCAATGCTGTTTTACGTTTTGGATGTTTTGCCCTTGTTTGAAATCATATGTTTGCATGAATTTTTAGCCCAAGTCATGGGCCCGTGGAGTGCCCGTGAGTGGCTTTGATTTGGCGGGCGATTATGCCCGCCTTCTGTTTGTATGCGTGTTCGGCCCTATTTCGATTGGCCAGAGTCACCTAAGTGTTGCGCTCGAGGGGAGAGATTTTCTTTTGACCCTTGTAGATGGCCCGTTATTCTTGATGGAATGTCGGGCAATTCAGAGCGAAGTTGCTCAGTCGGGCGTGGAGCCCGTTAGGGACGATTCGCCCTTAGCGTGAACTGCCCATCGCGAGCTGGGTGTTCTGCCTTATGGGTACAACGACGGTGGGGCTCGGTATAGCTGTCCACGTCGGGCACTATCGATCGTCATCGTCTACCGCGCGATGCTGTGCCATTTTGGTCGTATGTCGGGCTTGTACCTTAGCCTTATACGAAATTGGACGTTTTTCCTCGTTGACCGAGTGCGGGTGCTGCTGGTCGAGGGTCCCAGGTGTTGATAGTTTCTAACTGTAGTACTGCTTTAGCTTAGCAGCATTCCAGGGTCGTGGTAATGGCTCTCCGTCTAACTGCTCGAGGTAGTACGCCCCGGTACCCGTGGTGCCGTGGACGCGGTAAGGTCCTTCCCAGTTCGCGGCCAACTTCCCTTCGCGGGAATCTTTCTGGTTTCTGCGTAATACCAGACTGCCTATTTCGAACTCGCGCTTGATGACCTTGTCGTTGTGGCGCAGAGCCGCTCGTTGTTTCAGGGTGGCTTCGCGCAGGGCTGCACCCGATCGGATTTCCTCGACAAGGTCGAGTTCATCCCTTAGTGCTTCGTCATTCATTTCTTCGTCGAGAGGCTCCTCCGTTCGTCGGGAAGGTTCCATGATTTCGACCGGGATGACAGCTTCGGTGCCGTAGGTCAGTCGGAATGGTGTTTCGCCCGTCGTTGAGTGGGGTGTGGTGCGGTATGCCCACAAGACGCTGTGGAGCTCCTCGACCCATCCTCTTTTGGCTTCGCCGAGTCTACGTTTGAGCCCTCGGAGGATGACTCTGTTCGCGGCTTCGGCTTGCCCGTTGGTCTGAGGGTGCTCGACCGACGTGAAATGTTGTTTTGTCCCCAGTTTGGTGACGAAGTCTCGGAACCCGTGGTCGGTGAACTGGGTACCGTTGTCGGTCACCAGGGCCTGCGGAATTCCGAACCTGGCGAGGACGTTTCTTTTGTAGAAACGGAGGATATTGTGCGAGGTGATTTTCGCGAGTGCCTCGGCCTCGATCCACTTCGTGAAGTAATCCACGGCGACGATTAGAAATCTGTTCTGGTAGGTTCCTTGCACGAAGGGCCCGAGGATGTCCATGCCCCACCAGGCGAATGGCCATGGGGACGACAATGTGCTCAGTTCGTACGGGGGGGCGAGGTGCATATCCCCGTGCTTCTGGCACTTGTCACATTTTTTCACGTGTTCCTTGGCGTCCTGTTGCATCGTCGGCCAGTAATATCCTGCTCGGAGGGCTTTCCTTGCCAAGGATTTACCGCCCATGTGCTGGGCGTTAATCCCTTCGTGTATCTCCCGCAGTACGTCGGGGATGGCGGACTCGTCGATGCATTTCAGGAGGGGAATGGAAAATCCTCTTCGGTACAGTTTCTGCTCAAGAACAACATAGGAACATGCTCGTCGCTTGATTATGGCCTCTTCGGCCTGGTTCGACGGGAGTTCTCCCTTTGTCAGGAAATTATAAACCGGGGTCATCCAGGACGTGGCATCCCCGATGGCGTGGATCTCGACCGTAGTCGAAGATGGTTCGATGCTCGGTCGTGCCAGAGATTCCTGGATGACGGATTTATTCCCGCCCTTCTTTCGTGTGCTCGCGAGTTTGGACAATATGTCCGCCCTCGTGTTTTGCTCGCGGGGAACATGAGAAATTTCTGCACGTATGAACTTTGTCATGTGTTTTTTGACTAAGTTCAAGTACTCAATGAGGTTGTCATTTTTGGCCTGGTAGCTTCCCTGTACTTGAGAGGCGACGAGCTGGGAGTCGGTGTAAATTTGAACTTCGCGGGCTCCTAGGTCCTCGGCCAATCTCAGTCCTGCGAGCAGGGCTTCGTATTCTGCCTGGTTATTTGACGTCGGGAAGGAGAGAACCAAGGAGTGCTCGATTACTACACCTTCTTCGTTTTCCAGGAGGATCCCTGTGCCGCTTGCGGACGAGCTGGAGGCTCCGTCGACGAAGATGGTCCACTTGTGTTCCTTCCCCGGGGGAAGGTCGTGAGTGGTCATCTCCGCGACGAAGTCGGCCAAGGCTTGTGCTTTGAGGGCCTTCCTGCTCTCGTACTGAATGTCGAATTCGGAGAGTTCCAAGGACCACTTCAGCATTCTGCCCGCCATATCTGGCCGACCCAGGAGTTGCCTCACCGGCTGATCAGTTCGCACGATGATGGTGTGGGCTAGAAAGTAGTGTCTGAGCCTCCTCGCAGCGTTAACGAGGTCCAGAGCGACCTTTTCTATCTGCTGGTATCTACTTTCGGGACCTTGTAAGGCCTTGCTCGTGAAGTAGACAGGTTTCTGCCCGTCGGGGGTCTCGCGGACAAGGGATGCGCTGATGGCTTCGTTTGAAACGGCCAAGTATAAGTACAGCGGTTCCCCGTCGTCTGGCCGAGACAGCACGGGCGGCTGAGACAGGCTCTGCTTCAGATGGCGAAGCGCGTGCTCGCATTCTTCGTTCCATTCGAAGGCTGCTTCCTTTCGGAGGAGTTTGAAGAAGGGGAGGGCGTGCTGAGCGGACTTCGCGACGAAGCGGGATAGTGACGTAAGCATGCCGTTCATGATTTGTATCGACTTCTTCGATGTCGGCGTTGGAAGGTCGGAGAATGCCCGACATTTATCGGGGTTGGCTTCAATTCCTCGCTCTGTTAGATAGAATCCAAGGAATTTTCCTGCCTTAACCCCGAACGTGCATTTCTCGGGGTTGAACCTCATTTTGCACTGTCTTGCTTGGGCGAAGACTGTCTTGAGATGAGCTGCGTGATCGGTGTCTGCTCGAGATTTGACGATCATGTCGTCCATATAAACCTCGAGCATGTCGCCGATCTGTTTGTTGAAAACTTTGTTCATCATGCGTTGATAAGTGGCTCCGGCATTTTTCAGTCCGAAGGGCATTACGTTGTAGTAATAGTTGCCCGAGCTGGTCATGAATGCCGTGCAGTTCTTGTCGCCCAGAGCCATTGGGATTTGGTTATATCCCGAGTAGGCGTCCATGAACGACAAAGTCTTGTAGCCGGCCGAGTTGTCGACCAGCATGTCTATGTTAGGTAGAGGAAAAGCATCTTTCGGGCAAGCCCGGTTGAGGTCGGTATAGTCAACACACATTCTCCAATTTCCATTATTCTTTTTAACAAGTACAACATTTGACAGCCAGGTGGAGTACCGAGCTTCGGAAATAAAATTTGCCTCTAGGAGGTCTTTTACAGCTTTTTCAGCAGCCTCCATTTTTTCTGGAGACTGCCTACGCCTACGTTGTACTACGGCCTTGGCGGCTGGATCAATGGAGAGGTGATGACAGGCGACCTCAGGGTCGATTCCGGGCATCTCTGCAGCGCTCCAGGCGAATAGGTCAGCATTCTCGCGCAGACAGGCCTTGATTTGCTTCCTGGCCAAGTCAGGGAGGTCTTTGCCAATCTTTACTCCCTTGGTCGGGTCTGCTCCGAGGGGAACGAGTTCAAAATCACCGTCCGGAATAGGTCGGAGTGGGATTTGCTCGCTGCGGGATGGCTCGTCTTGGTCGAAGCGAGCGTCGAGGGCTATGGAGTCGACCTTTGGTGGAGCCTTCTGGACTTCTTCCTCGGGGGATGCTCTGTCGGGCTCCTGCTTTGTCCTCTTGGTGGGTCTGGTCCCCACGTCGACGGTATCCCGTCCCTTTGAAGCGGCGTTGAAGCACCTGCGGGCGGCGGCGAGGTCTCCTTGGATGGTGGCTACCCGTGCCCTTTTGGTATAGAACTTCATTTTTAGATGGACAGTCGAGGGCACCGCTGTCAGCTCAGCCAATGTCGGTCTCCCCAAGATGCAATTGTATAGAGACAGGCAATCAATGACGAGGAAGCGGACCTTAACCTGTCTTGTAGCCGTTCCTTCTCCGAACGTGACCAGGAGCTCGACATAACCCCAAGGTTTGGAAGTCGAGCCGTTGAACCCTTGTAGATCCGACCCTATATACGGAGAGAGGTGTGAGTCGTCTAGCTGCAGGGTTTGGAACAGCTGGCTGTACATCACGTCGACGGAACTCCCTTCGTCGACCAGGATGCGATGCACGTCAAAGTTGGCCATTCTTGCCCTTATCAGCAAGGGGATCACTGCGTTCGGGGCTCCGCCGGGGAGCTCTTCCAGGTAGAAGGTGATGGGCTCTGACCTGCCCTTCACCCTTTCGAACGTCACAGTTTGAGGGGGAGCCAGGTCGACTAGCTCGTCCAACTTCCTCTTAGCTGAGTTGATGGTGAGGTCGTTGAACCCGCCCCCGGTGATGACCATGGCGGAGGGGAAGTATTCCCACCTGTTGTGTGTTGTCAGGGGCTCCTGCAAGAGCTCGGGAATCTCGAAGTCCTCGGGTCTGGTTACCGAGAAGGCGGTCTGAATAGGCACCGACTCGTCTGATGGTCGGGCGTCTTCTTCTTGCTCTTTGGCCTCATGGGCGTCACGACGAGGGGCGTCGTTTCGCCTGTACTACGCGAGCCTCCCTCCCTTGATGAGGGTTTCAATGGCGTCCTTGAGGTGGACGCAGTCCTCTGTCAAATGACCGTGACTCCTGTGGTATTGACAGTACTTATTTTTGTCTGCCCCTGGCTTGGCAGGAGCAGGTCGAGGACGCTTGACGCCACCGTCTCTGAAATCTGTGCTAGCACACTCCGCCAAAATACGCTCGCGGGAAGCCGTGAGCGGAGTGTACTCGGTGAAACGGCCCGAGGGGCCCCTTTGTTCCCGGACCTCCCGGGGTCGGTCTTCTTTCCTTTTCTCCCCGGTACGTCGGGGAGGAGGGTCTTGTCGCGAGCTGCTGCTATGATTGGGAGCGCGAGCCCTGGAGTCTCGTGCCCTGTTGGCAGCTTCTCTCTCCTCGTAGTCCATGTATGCTCGGGCTTTGTCGAGGAGAGCGTCAAAAGTTGGAGGTGGCTCAATACCCACAGCTTTTCTGAATTTTGTGCCAGGGAGGAGGCCCCTCTCCAGCAAATATCTTTTCATATGGTCCGCGCAGGGGACCTGTATTGCTTCCCGGTTGAAGCGGTTGATGAATTCCCTCAAGGTTTCATCCTGTCTTTGGATGATGGCCTCGAGGGCCGCCTCGGTCTTCGGATGGCGCCGAGAAGCTGTGAAGGAACTGATGAACTGGTTCTTCAGGTTCCGCCACGATGTAATTGAGCCCGGGGCGAGCCCTTTATACCAGTCCATGGCCGCCTTTCTGAGAGTTGTGGGGAAAAGACGGCACTTGATGGGCCCCCCGACATTATGATAGTGGAGCATGGCTTCGAACCCGTCAATGTGGTCGACCGGGTCCGCTACTCTGTCATACTCCTTCAGATGCGGGGGCTTCTCCATGCCCGGGGGGATAGGTGCATCCATGATGGCCTGCGATAGGGGACCGCGGGGGTCGTCCTCGTCGCTCCTCTCCGGAGAAAGAGAAGGGGTCCTGTAGTTATGTCTGGCACGATGATCGTGCTGTGTTTCCCTCGAGCGTGATACTCGGTGGTTGAAGGTTACGCGCCCGTCCCCGGAATGCCTCCTGTCGTGTCTTGACGGGTCGCGACTGGGTTCTCCGGCAGAGACGGCGGGCTGTCTCTCATAGTTGGGCCGCCTCTGCTTTGGTCGGGGAGAGGGGCTTCTTGAGTTCTCCCTGTAATGTCTCCGCGGGGGAGAAGGGTGTCGAACTTCTGTGACCTGAGGAGGTGGAGAATGTGGCCTCCGATGCCTCCTCGGGGGTCTCCTGTCGCCTTCAAGCGCCCTTAGTCTTTCTCCTTGGGCGAAGATGAGGCGGTTTGTTTGATTGATGGCCGCGAACAGTGCCTGAGTCGTGGCATCTGCCCCGACGGGAACTGGGACCTCGTGGAACCGGGCAGCCCTGTAATGAGCGAGAGCTACCGGGTCGTCTTCGAGTGCTGGAGGGGTCGTAGAGGATGATGCAGTAACCCCGTCCCTGCGGGAGGAAGGTCCAGGGGCGGTTGTCACAGGGATGGCATTGTGGCCGGGATCACCGGGATTGTCGAGGTGTCCATTCTTGTCCGCGGGGCCGTTATTAGTGTCGGCGACACGGACTGGCTGCTCGTCGTGAGCCGGGTCAGCCATGACAGGTAGTTGAATTGAGCTTTGGTCCTTAGAATTGTTCGTTAGACGGGGAAACTGTTTCCCACAGACGGCGCCACTGATCTGACCTGATCAGAAATGGACCGTCACAGCTGGCTCCGAGCAGAAGGCTTTTTTGAACGAGATGGGGGGGGGGGGTACCTGCAAGGCACTCCGATGCTGAAGTAAGTAGGAGTACGAGCAGATAATATCAAGTGTAAGGTTAGAATGATGAATACCTGACCCTCTGGAAGCAGAGGGTATTTATAGCCCCCAGCGCTGGGCCAAGGTTCCTTCATTGGACTGGGCAGGTTTGGCCCAATGGAGGAACTGCCAGGTTCTACGTGGGTAGTGGGGACCCGCACGTGGTCCCCTTCCTGGATGTTCTGCGTGAAGTGCGGGCGGACGAAGACGCGGTCTTTCCGGAGTATCGTTGGGGGAACGTTGGACTGAGTCTGCCCTAGTTGGGATGCTCGAGGCAACGTCGAGCTGGACAGCAGGGTGTCGAGCTGGTCATCAGGAGGTGGAGCTGGACATCACCACGTGGAGTTGGACAGCGGGATGTCGAGCTGGACATCAGGATGTCGGACACGGGTGTGACCCCCTTTGCTCGGCGTGGTCCTCGGTAAGTCCCTTTGGACTGGGCCTTAGCAAAGCTTTTGGGCCTGTCGAGCCCAGTCCAGAACAAGTGCTAATTACAAGTTTCAGAACTTTATAAACAATTGAATGAAAATTAAAATCATTTTTTTTTCTTCTAAAAAATCATTTGACATATTTAACCTAATATATCGCGTCAACAATTTTGAAAAGAAGAAAATCCCAATTGAACAAAATGATAAAGTATGGTAGGCAGAATTTATCTACAATTCATATCTTAAAAAATAAGTTGTTGTCGATCAAACCAAATCCTTATATTTCGGTGTGATTGAAAAACAATATCATTTTTAAAATATATATTATTTAAAAGCATTTTAATTAATTTTTTGAATTTGAATTTTTCATGAATGTGAATTATGAATTTATTTTTTTGGAATTTGAAGGAAGAAGATATAAAGGTAAGTGTTTTTAAAGATTAATATTAGAATAAAAAGATAATTATTATTAAAAGATAATTTATTTTAATCTTTACTTTTCTTCTAAAAAGTAGAGATTTTATAAAAAAAAAGAGGATATTTTTCAGAAAATGCATATCTTCATCTTAGTTCTATATGTTTGATGTGAAATTGATATTTTCTATAAAAAATACCAAAGTTTAAAATTAAAATTTAGATTTTTTTAAAATTTGTTGTGTTAAAGTTTAGATATAAATTAGATATAAATTTAAAGTTTTGTGTCGAATGAATTTTTAAAAATAATCTCTTAAATATAAAAATAATTATTAGTTTTCTAAAGCAATTCATTTTATTTAACAAAATCAATCCATTTTAAATGCATTTTAAGGATGAAAATTTTTATTTAACAAAATTATTTTTTTCTTAAGTTATAAAAATATTTTTTTTAATGAATTGAAGAATAAAAAGAAAATATGTTGATGGTATTTTGTTTTACTCACGAAAATTATGTCATAATTTAGTAAA
Source organism: Vicia faba (assembly GCA_948472305.1). Classification (NCBI taxonomy): domain Eukaryota; kingdom Viridiplantae; phylum Streptophyta; class Magnoliopsida; order Fabales; family Fabaceae; genus Vicia; species Vicia faba. The sequence goes on along the minus strand of OX451737.1, from coordinate 1,693,467,491 downwards.
ATTATTCTTCAACGAAATTTTCAATTACTTTAACATACAATCCATTTATAGATAATAATAAAATATAAATTATTTTTTTAACTTTTATTATTATTATTATTATTATTAATAATAATAATAATAATAATAATAATAATAATAATAATAGAAATTCAACTTTTTTATTGGGTTACTGAACCGACAAAAATTAAACCAATGTCATGGATCAAATAAAAAAACCCAATATATAATGTAATAGTCCAGAAAAATATTAAATATAATATTTTATTATTATAAATTATTGTAAAATAATAAAAAAAAAGTTTTTTTTTTGTTTTTGTGTAAGCAAGATATAATATAACTGAGAACTAAGAGTTCTTAAACCTCAATATACAAGAACTCGAGATAAAACTCGACAAAAGGCGAAATGTTTGGGTATTGAAAGCAATATTGAGAGGCTTCAAACTGGTGTCTGGTTTAAGAACTAATATGTGGAAGAGTATTATTTATGGAATTAGAGTTAACAATAATTTCCTGCACGCTGCACCTTACTTCCTCTCTTGTAGGATTGATAAAAATCTCCTTCAAATTCCTTTGCATAACTGTCGAAGATAACCATAGAAGGGTGGAATTTTGGAATCCAGTATTATCATCGTTGAAAGCCAAACTATTAGTGTGGAAAGCGAAGTTTTTATCCATTGGTGGTAGAGTTGAATTGATTAACTCCTCTCTCTCTCTCTCTCTCTCTCTCTCTCTCTCTCTCTCTCTCTCTAACTTACCGGTTTATAGCTTTTATTTCTTCAAAGTACCAGTTAAAGTGATGCAAGAAATTGATGGCATTTTGAGGGCTTTTTTATGGCAAGGTTCGACAGATAAAAGATGGATAGCGTGGATTAGCTGGGAAAATATTTGCAAGGAGAACGAAGTGGGGGGTTTAGGTATCAAAGACATTATGAAGTTTAATAAATCTCTATTAAGCAAATGGATTTGGATATTCTTAAATGAGGAGGAAGCAATTTGGGTGGGGATTTTAGAAGAAAGATATGGCTGTCTTAAGAAGAGTGTTTGGCTGAAAGAAGACTCAATAAGAAAAAACTTGGAATCTCTTTAGTGGAATGACATTATAAACATGGGATACGGCCAAAAATCTGATGGTATTTTGCAGATGTGTAGCTTCAGATTAGGATTGGGGTTTAACATCCCGTTCTGGTATGCTAAGTGGCTTGGCAATGTTTCCCTGGGAACACATTTCCCAAATTGTTTCCAAGCATGTACCAATAAATCAAGTAGTATTGCGGACATGGGGGAGTGGTTAAACGAAAGGTGGTTATGGAAACTTGATAATTTCGTTTTAGATAAGGGCATAGATAGTGTTTTGGAAGCGGTCAAAAGAGTTGAATTGATGACTATTCTGTCTGAAATTTCTCCCTACAGGGACTTTATTGATTATGTTGTGTGGCCTTTCGAAAGTAACAATTCTTACTCGATTAAATCTTGTTACATAAAATTGCTGCAGGCCTCAGCTGTGACTGTGATCGATGGTGTTGTGTCTAAATCTTTAAAGGTTATATGGAATTCACATATCCCATTAAAAGTAAAGATCTTTGCGTGGAGATTATTCCTCGATAAATTACCTACTAAATTGCAACTGGTGAGAAGGGGAATAATCCATGATCCTCTTGATTTTGTTTGTGTCATCTGTTCGAATCAGGAAGAGAACCTTTCTCATGTAATGATCTCTTGCTCTTTGATGATAATTGTCTGGAGCAGAATTTTATGTTGGTTGGGCATTGACTGCAATGTTATAGGGGATTGTTGCAATTTATTCCACCGACTTGTAACAACTTTGGAGGGGCTGGTTCTGAAGCGCAGAGTGGGAGCCATATGGCTGGCAGTGTGTTGGTGCGCATGGAAATCTCGTAATGAAATTATTTTCCAAGATGCAGAAGATTCTTTAGAAGAAATAGTCTTCAAAGTTAAATTGTTTACATGGTGGTGGCTTACTATAGGCTCTAAAGGGAAGGTTCAATGTAACTTCTATGAATGGTGCAAGAGTCCCCTTGATTACCTTAACTTGTCTATATGTGTTTAGCTTCTATCCTTTTGTATTTGAGTTTGAGTATCCCTAATACTCTTATTTGAATACAAAGTTGCTTATGAAAAAAAAATATTCCACACCACATCGAGAATGTTCTAAATGTCATTGCGGAAACAAGTTTCGTTCCTTCAACAAAAAAAGTGTAAGTTAGCGAGGGTTCTCATAGTATTGATTCTCTTCCACCAAATCACTTGTGCTTTTTGATAATCATTTGCAATATATATATATATATATATATATATATATATATATATATATATATATATATATATATATATATATATATATATATATATATATATATATATATATATATATATATATATATATATATATATATATATTACAAAATGCAGTAATTTATTTTGTTTTGAGTTTTTTTATAAATTTTTGTTTGCTCTTAATTTTCCTACCTCATTTTAATACATTATTACTAAATGGAATACATAATATAATTAAACAATGTATCTTTACCATTTGGAAAAAATGAAATTTTTGTAAAGGAATGTCCATTTTTAAATTTTTTTATTTTTAATATGTATTAATAAATATAGTGTCTATTTTTTTATAGAAAAAATGGAAATTTTAAAGAAAAAAATTCATTCTTTAATGTTTTTATTACGAAAGTAAAAACAATTTCACAAATATGAAAGTAATCAATAAAATTGAGGCCTATGATAATTTTGTCCATTGATTTGTTTCTTTTAGTGTTTTATTATTGGATGAAAAATTGAAATTTGAGTGTAAATATTATAACACTTGTGTTACTTTAGCAATTGTTTTTTTTCTTCTTAAATTTAAACTTGTTATTTATCAAACCAATAATAGCATTAAACTTGATAATATGCCTATATTTATATTAAAAAAAGACCTTTTTCTCAATTAATAAATATTTAATTAAATTAATTTTATGAGTTATATAATATTTAATTAAAATAATTAATTAGTTATTAAATTCAATAGTTAAATATACCTTACCTAATTAATGTTTAAAATTATTAATTTATTAAATATTTTTAACTATTAATATTTTAAAAAAAGTTCTAAAAAAATAATTATTAATTAATTAGATTTAACATTATTATTTAATATTTTAAACAAAAACGTAACCCATTTTAAAAAAAATCTTGTAAAAATAAAATCTCAGTTTTTTTCAACACAAAATATTTTAATTATTATTTAATTATATTTGATATTTTAAAAAAAAATTTAACATTCTGTTAAAATGAATACACATGAATTGCAAAAAATAATTTAACATTCTTCTAAAAAATTTAACATTCTGCAAAAAATATTCTTCTAATATTCAATATATACACATGAATTGTATTTAATAAACAAGTTGTACAAGTAATTTTTTAAGATCCGGAAGCTGTCACGTTGACTTATATACTTTGTATATGTTCTTGTTGTAATGAATCAAAAACATGTTGGTCATAGAAGACTGTTAGTCCTAATTTAACAAGTTTTATCTATAAAGATAAATTCAAAACTAAAACTTGAATCATAAACAATATATGCAAACTCTCTTTGAGTTTTTTTTCATAAACAAAATATTCTCTGCAACAATAGAACTCTGAGATTCATTTAAAAATTTGACATCTAATAAATATATTTCTCTATGCTCTGATTATGGATCTAACCCCTTTCAAAATTGTTTGAGGGCTCAAGTATCTAGTGTTTGTGTCACATCACATTGTTAACTGATCTTACTTGATCAGATTTGGACTGTTACGACTGACTCAGAGCGGAAGTTGAGTGGGGGGTACCTGCAAGGCACTCCGATGCTAAAATGAGTGATTGTACGGGTAGACAAAAAAGTGTATGTATGGGTAAGAGAATGAATACCTGACCCTCTAGGGACAAAGGGTATTTATAGCCCCCAGCGCGGGGCCAAGGTCCCTTCATTGGGCCGACCAGGACTGGCCCAATAAAGGGACTGCCAGGTTCTACGTGTGTAGTGGGGACCCGCACGTGGTCTCCTTCCTGGTGGTGCTCTGTGAGAAATGAGGAGGGACGAGGACGCGGTCTTTCCGGAGTTTAGGTGATTTGGTAACGGTCAGATTCTGCCCTACGAGGAGGGTGCTCGAGCTGGGCTCGAGCTGGAGTTCACGTGGTCGAGGACACCGTGTTCACGGGCAACGGCGAGCCCTGCTGCAGCTTCTGGTCGACGCGCTGACGGGAATCCTCGGGCGGGTGCTCCTTGAAGAGTTGCTTGGATTGGGCCTTCGTTCTTGCTCTTGGGCCAAGGCGGGCCCAGTCCAGAACACTAACTCTTTTTGATTCCTTACGGAAAAAAATGTTAGCTTCTAAGGGATTGGTAGCTGATTCTCTACAATCACATATGATTGCAGGGTTGCAGTAACATGTGACTGCAGGATTCTATATTTAGGCAAAATTGGCTATAGAAAATATGGAAAGAGATAAAATTGAGTAGTGAAATGACAACAATAGCTTTCAAAATGCCTCCAAAATGCCTCCAAAATGCACTGAATGCAGGAACTGGGTAGTGTTTTAACTGCAGAGGATTCAATTTTTTGGTAGTTGCATCATGTGGTCTCATTTTTGTACATATATTTTCTGTTGCAATTGCAATTATGGATTTTGACTGTCTAATCTCAAATCAATGGTTAAACTTGTTTATATATATATATATATATATATATATATATATATATATATATATATATATATATATATATATATATATATATATATATATATATATATATATATATATATATATATATATATATATATATATATATATATATATATATATATTGTTTTGGACTGATCCAATGACTAAAATTGATCCAATCTGTTTCTATCTTTTGCATGGTCTAACAACGCTGGCCCAACATCCTTGATCAACCATGCCTCTCGAACGGCGAGATCAACGGCGCCCGAGACACACACTTGTCCATGCGGGTAGTTGTCTCCCAATTTGCTCGACGCACGTAGAGCAGACACCCAGGAAACGCTCATAAACGCTTCTGCTCGTAATCTCTTCCGTGCTCGGAGCACGGCTAGTTACAGGCACGACTGCCCTGTTTTGACCAAGTCCTGGTAGTTATTTATTTCTACAGACTCAAACATCTAAGCCCAAAAATAAGGACCAATGGCTAAGCGTCGGGGGCATTATATAAACCCTCACACTTGTGAGGGTCAGATATTCAATATTCACACTAAAAGCCCTAATATCTTTCTTGTATCTATTTACACCAATTCTTACTTGATCGTCGGAGTATCTTGCAGGTATACTCCTTCCTCTCCTCAACTTTCTAGCCAAGCAGACGTCATCCTTCAGTCCATATTCAGTTTCTGATCAACCGGTAAGATCAGTGACACCGTCTGTGGGAAACTATCATCCTTATCTTCCTTTTTCTCAAAACCGAAGACCAAAGATACCTTCAATACTTCTCTCCCGTCCACAAGACAGACGGAAGCCAAGAGCATCTTCATCTCGAGGATGCCCTCGACGTCAGAGATGGACGAGCAACGTCCCCAAATTTGGTCGATATTGAGCGCGACAATCTCCAGTTCTTGCACGAGAAGAGGTCCAAGAACCCCACCGAGGAGCTGCCAGAAATCATACAGTCAGTTCCTATTCTATGAAATGTCAATCCGGCCATGGTAGCACTGCTTGCTGCCCTCAATCAAACGAAGGCCCTAATCCTGCAGTAGTCTGATCGCGACTTATGACTCTGTCTAGTGTAGTGACTGCAAGTGCACAGTCTAATTGCGTAGTTTTAAAAGATATTGAACCCACAAGGACCGATGGTCAAACTACTATTATCTTAGGGTCATTGAGTAAAGCTAAGACTAACTATAAAATTAGGATGTTTGGGTTTGAACGAGAATTAAATAAAATCTAATAATTAATAACGGGACACCGGTATGTAATTTGACGACTTCAAAGATTCAATAAGTCATTGGCATTGTTTTGAGTATTAAAACATTGTTTCAGTGGAAATTATTCATTTAAAAACCTTTGTCTCACACGTTCGTTCTATCGATTCAGGCCATATTATTAAACTCAAATGAACGATGTCATTGTTTCATTTAAAATTTAAAAGTATTTTTTGAAAACAAATAGAGTCCAATTAATTTTAAAGCGCTGTCGTTGTTTTTAAAATTAATGTTCAATTACCACTATCTGGTTAAAATCTCAAACTCTCGCTCTGTTAATTTTATCCTTAGTCTGTCTTTTACTCTCGTACAAAAAAAAATTAATATCCAAATTGGAAGTCAAAACCAGAAAAGCGTTTTTGTAAAATATTTATGCCAATTAATTATCGAATCCCTTCGGTTTAGGACTTCACATATCGGTATCGGGGAAATTAGCTAAACATAATTTTATCCCGTAACAACATAAAATAAAAGCATGAATTCAATAACACAGGCATGGTAAAAATAAATAATACTATATTTAAAATTGGAACCTGAAATAAACACTGAAGAATAATATTGTGCAGAATGCTATCCTCCATAAGCTGGCAGGATTAACTTCGGAATAAAATTCTCTTGAAGAAATAAAAATAAACCTAAACGAATTCTAGAAGCTTAGAAGGAAAACTAAAGTTGAAGTATTCCTCCGATGTGAAGAAATATTGCTTTAATGGTGAGGGTATTCTATGCTTACGGAAATTCTAACGAAACTGGAAAATAAACGAAAACTGTAAAAATGGAAATATCAAGTAACAATGTTGCAGTATGCAGAGAATAATAAAATTAGAGCATGTATCAAACGTTTTAAGTGTTGGTAACTGTCTTTATTTTATAGATTCCAAAATGTTGAGCAAAAGTAGGAACTATCCCATGATCCTCGTTCTTCAATCGTGGAGAAATTCCAACAAAACTGTGCATTTCGTGCGCTTCATGGAGATATTTCCGTAACTGTTGTATGGGTTGTAACAAACGTCATGCGCGTTGTGATATGAGGCATGTATATTGATTCCATGCCAGTCGGGACAAGAAGAGTGCTGAGGGGCACACTTTTGCAATTTGTGACGGCCGATGTTGCACCCCAAAATTTGCCCTCTCATTTCTCAAGGATTCTCTCACATGATCTTCTATGACATCAAGTTTGCAGCATTGATACATTAATTTAAGTTTGGAATTGGCACAAGGGAAAATGGTCAATTACACACTGAAAAGTCAAACTTTGTCTTTTGGATCAAAATCAAGTTCCAAGAATCATATTTCATCAAGATATGTTAAAATATGAAGTTTGTTTCATTAAGAAAATCAAAAGTAAAATTTTCTTTGGAAAAAATTCTAAACACTTAGAAATTTTTCTAAGTATTAAGAAACATGACAAGTTCAGAACTTCTGGCCAGATTTTCACTATGATGCAAGTTGATTCTGGAAGAACTTCTGACATAAGAGTTGTAGATTTCAATGAGATCTAAAGCATTGCAGAACATAACTTCTCCTAGAAATGTTGGGATTTAAAGTTATACATCCTTGAAGACACGTCCATGAAACTGAAGCATTCAGTAAATTCTGAACATTTCCAAGATAGAATTTGGTTATAACTTATGGGTCAGTTTTCACGAAGGTTCAATCAGAATTTGCAAGAGTAACTCAAAGAGGCTCTGCAAAACATGTTACAGGCTTTTTGAAAAGTCCGAGAACTCCTTCAGAACATGCTGGAGCAGGGAGATTCAAAGATCAGAAGTTGGATATTTTTCTAAGTTACGCTGATGCTGAACTTTTGATCCAGACTAAGCTATGATACATAATCTCATATTGCAGGATTCTATTTTGGCAAATCTCATCATCATTTAATGCTCACACCCACTTTTGAGTCTTTATTCAAAGGATTTCCCCACGCGTGGCATAGAAGTACCATTGTTGTCCTTGAAAATCAAACTTTTGTACAAAGTTTATGTTGGGCCCATGCTTCACCTTTGCTTCTGAGGGTACTTTTCTATAATTCATGCTTACAAATTCAGCTTAGGCACGGCTAAAAGCTGCTAGCCACCCTACTTTGTGCCTTAAACCATACTTGTTTAAACTTGCTTCAAGAACAACTCAGTGTCCTAGCATATGATGGCTGTACTCTTGACTTCTCTAAGCTACTAAATCCTTTCCTATAAATTGAACTTCATTTGCAATTGTAAAGAGGTCAAGAATTTGAGAGAAAAAGCCTTGAAACTTTGCTGAAATTTCAAAGAACTTGAAACTGTAAACACAAATATAAAACCTGCTAAACTTCTACTTTTTTTACACCCAAACTCTAATTTTCCTTATACATTTCCCAACCAAATCACCCACACAGCTTCTGATACCCATTTAGAAGTCGTCCCAACTTCTATTTTCAGACTGTAACACAGTCTTCATCCATCTCTGTCTCAAAAACCAGAACATTGCTTCTTGGCTGCTCCAGAATTTTCCAGCCATCCATAGCTCAAGTTAAGTTTTGCTTCAGCTTTCTGAGAACGTGAGAAAGCTGATCAGAACATCACAACAGTCAGAACCAGGCTCTAGTTCACAAAATTCTTTCCAGCTGCAAGGTAAGTTTCTTCTGACTTTTATCCCATTACTTAGGCATTGATAGGCTTGCATGCTCAAAAATACAATGTAGACATCCTAACTCTGATGTTGTACATATTCATAGCTTTCATGTATTTTTTGCCTAAGTAGAGAGAATTTTAGTTCAGAACTTCTTGAGGAAATTAGGATTCAGCATTAGAATTAGCAAAATTCATGCTTGCCTCTGATTTACAATTCTGATACTTTATATTTCTAAAACCATGATGAAACCTACCATGACTACTATGTATGCATTTATGTTTTTTTTAAGAAATGACTAAGTTGCAGATGCTCTGACTGGCATGGAGAAGGAGATAAAGTTCATCATCAGAACTTACTTTGTAATATATGTATGTTTTTGCTTCTAATACCGGACATATAGCCACCCCAGTGGTAGAGAGCGCATGCATGAGACATTAGTGTTAAGGGTCCTGAGTTCTAGCCCCAGAAACACCCTTTTTATGTTTATTTATTAACATTTTTACCCCATTAGATGGATCAGAACTTCTAGGTCAATCCCCTTTAATCGCTTGTCAAAACAGTGATCCTGGACCAGAACTTCTAGATATTCTCATCCAACAAGATTGACACTTCACGTACCTATCATCAGAACTTCTAGCTCGCCAGTGACACTAGAACTTCTAGGTTTCCAACTACATCAGAATTTCCAGACTCTCTCAATAACCAGAGCTTCTGACCTTCCAGTAACATTAGAATTTCTAGGCTATCAGTTGCATCAAAACTTCTAAGATTTCCCTTGTTTCCAGCAACCCTAGAACTTTAGTGTACCCGGACCCAGAACTTATGACCTTCCCCTTTTCTGCTAACTTTTTCTTTCTGACTTGCAGTGCACCAGCGTCAGAATTTCTGTTCTCTCTTATTTCAGCAACGCGCTGATTCTGGCCCCTTTTCCTCTTATTATTTTTTATCATCATTTTATTTTCAATAATCAAAAACACCAAAAATATTTTTCACATACTTTATTTTATGTATTTTAAAACCAAAAGATTAAAAATATCTTCTTAAGCAAACTTATTCCTTCTCTTAACAAAAACAAAACAAATCCATTTTACATTTCTTGTACATTATTTCAATATGGTTGTAATAGATAATTAAGACTTTAAGTTCTTGCAATCCCCATTTGTAAATTTGTACACCCCATTCCCCTAATGATTGTAATAGCGTAGAATATTTACTTTCAGCAATTTATCGCTTTCATGTAAATGCTAGTAAAGTAGGATTTGTATGGAAAGATAAAAATCAAGTAGAGAACCCTAACCAAAGACTAAATGCATGAAAATCAAACACACTATTCACACATGCACCCCTAGGGTTAACTCCACTTGTTGCCTAAAAATGGTTATGTTATGCATGTGAGACGTCTTAGCAAAACAATCAAAATACAAGATCATAGTCCCTTGATGACGCTTCGAATGTTGTCTTACAAATGATCTTAGTCCCTCAAGAGAAATGCTAAGATATCTCACAATATTGCTATCATGACTATACAATGAGCCACACCCATCCCTTTACATCCAAAGATAAGGCTTCTTACCAATCAATGGTAAGATGGCAATATCAAAGGAAATGAGGAAATGAATGAAAGACTTTTGAGTAGGTAGAACCCTCCTAGTTGCTTGCTCACTTCCAAAACAAACATCCTTGCAAACACACACCAAACACTTTCAAAACATGAAATATTTTCTAAAAGTCCAATACTTTGTATACATTCTTATAAAACGAGAACCATTACAAAGTTTTCCTAAACGAAGGCGCCTTTCAAAAATACTTTCAAAAACCATATCACAAAGCATACTTTCAAACAAAAGCAAGTGATCTAGCAAGAAACTAAGAGCTCGTAGATAACTATGGATGAAAAGGGCGCTAATACATTCTCTTTTCATAATCTACCCCCCGAACTCAAGAAAATAATCTCAAAGACCTTTCCTGTTATTTTCAGCCTTTCCTTTTGGATAAAAGAAAATTCGGTGGCGACTCTTGCTAACCGCAACAATTGCGATCAAACGCAAAACATCCCAAGTCAGTTCTCCCACCGTATTACAGCCGGCATGTGCCTGTGATGGGCGGCATGGCTTCTGATACAGAATGCTTGCGCTTTGCTGCTAAAAATGCCATTTCTTCTTCATTTCTCCATTATTTTTATTCCTTTTCTCATTTATGCTTTGCAAAAGCTAAATACCTTAAATATGCTGCAAACACTACAAATAGAGATATAATGTGACATAATAAATGAAAAATCGGAAGCTTTATCTATGTAAATTGGGCGGAAAATGATATAACTTTTCGTGTTATCAAACTCCCCTAAGCTTGAACCTTTGCTTGTCCTCAAAGAATATAGTCAGTATAAAAATCAATATAGCACAAGTTAAATGCAAATACATGATACATTTCAAATAGTAATAGGTTGCCAATGCTTTTGCGGAAACATAAGTGTGATACGGTGGAAGAACCGACTGTTATATTGGTTTGAGTTTTTTGTTCGCAAATGTTGCGGTAAGCAAGAATCGCCACCGAATTTTATTTCATCCAATAAAGGAAAAGGAAAAAGAACAGAAAAAACCTTTTTCGAGATGTTTATGAGTACGGGGGATTATGGAAAGGGAAGGTGTTAGCATCCTTTCCATCTGTAATTTTCTACAGCCTCTTAGATACTTGCTCATATTTAAATTGCTTTTCTGTGTTTGTGTGTTTGAAAATGTTTTGAAATTTGCCTTAGTGCCGCATTTCACTTTATGGTAACCCTTGTATCAGTCCTCAAGGGTGTGATAAAGTGTTTTGAAAACTTTAGTTTTAAAAGTTTGTTTGAAAGTGTATGGTGTAAAAGATTTGTTTGAGCAAGTACCTAGGACCTAATCTACCTACTCGAAAAAAATCTCTTTGTTTTCCTTTAGACAGCGCTATCCTATTATTAAGGAATAGGTAGCACCGTCGTTGGAGTTTTAAGGGACGTTTGGAGGGACAAATACGATCACAAAAGCAATGTTAGTAAATTTTAGTAATCATCCTAAAGCCTTAAAGATATTTTTCCGAGGAAACATTCGAATGGGTCTGTGATCGGTGGATCTGGAACTGACTGTTTAACGCTGGTTTCGCGAAATGTCGCGGTAAGCAAGAGTCGCCACCGTCTTTTATTTTCTCCAACATGGAAAGGACAAAAGCACAGAAAAATTCCTTATTGAGATTAGTTCTCGGTTCGGGAGGTAGATTTATAGAAAGGGAAGGTGTTAGCACCCTTTATATCCATGGTTATCCATGGGCTCTTAGATACTTGCTCATTTGTGTTTTCAAAATTGTTTGTTTGCTTTTCAACTGTGGGTTTAAAAACGTTTCTTTGAAAATTTCAGTTCGACTCTTGTATCAGTCCTCAAGAGTGTTTGAAAAATTGCTTTTGAAAGCTTTTTGAAAGGTGTCGGTGTGAAAAGAAGTTTTTGATCTGTTTTGAAATTAGAGCAAGTATCTACGAGTCATCTACCTACCCTAAGGAATTCGTCTGTGTAAATGTCCTTAAGATAGTGCCATCCCACCATTGAGAGGTAGGTAGCACCATCGTTGGAGGTATTCGGGTCAATTCGAGGGTTAGGGATAGTGTGGTCACCGAGTAATAGTAAGACACCTTAGAAGCTACCCTTATGCCATTGATCTTTTTATTCCGAGGCAACTTGTTTCGAGGCAACTTGTTTCGAGGCAACCGTTCGAGGCAACTAGATCAATGGGACATAAGGACTCACTAAGACGTCCTATACTTGACGACCACATTTCGAGGGGCAAGGCAATAGTGTGATCACCGAGCGATAGGAAGACACCTTAGAAGCTACCCTCATGCCATGTTCATGGGCATGAGGACTTACTAAGACGTCCTCTACTCAACGACCACTTTTCGAAGGGCAAGGCAACGGTGAGGCGTACCCTAAGGGTGGTGTGTGAATTGTGTGTCATTTTCAGTTATATTTGTCTTATTCATGCGTTGGTGATCTACGCTTTGATTTTATTTTTGGCCATTCATTCTTTCATGCAAATTATTAGCAGTTAAAAGGTGCGGAATTAAAAGTCCTACGCTATTACAAAGGCGCGAGTCTACATCGCCAAATTAATCCAAGACCCGATTTGAATAAAATAAAAATGCGGAAAGATAAATATCCTAATTAATCTATTACAAGGCTTTGGGGCAAATACATTATATTTACAAAAAGAAATAAAATAAGCGCGCGAAACGAAATTATAATCGAAAGCGAGGGCGTTGGACCCTTTTAAAGAAATTACATTACAATTAATAAATTAATTAAGTTTGAATAAAAGAAAGAATTTTTTTGGAGTTTTTTGTATTTATGGAGTTTAATGAGAAAATTAAATTGGAATTAAAAACCCTAATTCTAAACTATTTTTAATTTATTAAAAAAAAATTTAAATTGTAACCTAATTTACATTAATTATTTACATGGCATATTTATCTATAAAAATAATTAATACTTAATAATTGTAAAAAGAAAAGAAAAAGAATAAAAGCATAAAAAATCCTAATTTCTACATTTTTTGAGTTTATTTTAAAAAGCATTAAGATTAAACCTAGAATTAAAACTAAGTAAATTATTAAACTTATTTACAAAAACTATTAAATAAAATATATATTTTTTTTTGTCTTTTCTGATTTTTTTGGCATTTTTATATTATTAAACTTATTTTATGAATTAAAAGAAAAAAAATCATTAAATTAAACAAACAAAAAGAAAAAAAAGAATGAGAAAAGAAATACAAACATAGGGGGGTCTGTTGGCCCTTTTGGAGGTATGTTCATAGTAATTTGGCCCATCTGAAGGAGGCCTGGTTGACTTTTGATGGTCACGTGTAGACTAGCTGACTAAAGCATATGATAAGCTACACATCCTGGCCATTGGGCTGATCATCAGAAACACCTGGCTAGCTTAGATGTAGGGTGCATGATACTCCTTTGCATGGACGTTACACTGGAATGGGTTAGTGAAAAAATTATGAAAATATACAAGGGGACCTGGGAATCGAACCCAAGTCCCAGCGTTTTCCCACTACACATCCAGCCATCTGAGCTACGCGCGCACGTTGTATTGGAATTGGCCAGCGAACAACATAACACGACACAACGCCTAGTGATGTCCATCGCGCGAAAATTCAAACATGCCTATGATCAATGGACACGTCCTCCTTCTTCTTCATGTTTCCTGTAAATAAAACATGGATAGCGGGGGTTTTAAACCCCCACTAAATGACATATACAAAAATAGCGAATAGAACACCGTTGGTCATAAATTGAGCGCGACATGTGGACTTAATTCGTATGAAGCTTCTGATTCTAATGGCATAGGTCTTGTTGTCTGATTTTACCATATGCAAAAGTCCCCAATTTCACATCTTTGAAAACCTAGAAAACTTCCATGGCAGATTCTCGTACAGGGCACGTTAGTTCAATTAAAGGATATCAAAAGCTTTAGAATGTTCATGTTAGTGCAAAACAATCATTAGAATGCATGAATATGGCATATAAATCAAAACACGAATATGCAAAATATCAAGAACAGGACGGCTTCGTTCTACCGGTTCTTGAGGTTAGAGGCTATGGTTTTGATTCAGAAAGTTTCCTTGATGCCTCAGGAAGGTAATGAAATCGTTCTTTGGCTTGGAAAAGTGCTCTAGCTATGGAATCAGGTTTGAACTTTTTGACAAAAAATGCAAAATTGGTTTGAGGTCTGAGGCGCAGCTTCCAGGTTCTGAGCATTAGGTTTTGGTTTATACTTATGTGAGGAATGAATTAGGGTAGAAATTTCAACCAAAAACCTTTGCATTCAATGCTTTTGAGATTTGATTTCAATGGATCTTTTTCAATCTTTTCCATGCCCTTTTGATATCAATTATGGCCAAATCTTTCCAAATTGAGTGTGCACGAAATCTTGGAGTTATGATAGACCTATTAGCTGCATAAAAAGATTTAAAATGCATGCTTGAGTATTTTTGTCATATTTTATTTAATTAAATGAATTAATGGTGATAAAAATCCAAATAAATAATAAAAAATGATGAAATAAATCCCCTTTGGGTCAAATGGTCGTGCATAGCTCTTGGATGATGATTCTTGGAAGAAAATGTGGCCCATTAGCAATTTTGAGGCATTTGAAGTAAAGTTGACTTTTCAAAATTCCCAAAAATTTCCCAACTTCCACAAGGCATATCTTGCTCAATTTTTAAGCTTTGATCATGTTCTTGGACATTTTGGAAAGGTCTTGAAGTTCTCTAACCAATTCCTTTGGTCCCATGTCATTTTGATTTACCAATCTCAAGTTATGGTCTTTGATTTAAAGTGCCTTTTTGTTGACTTTTGAAAATGACCTATAATGTTGAAATTGATAACTTTTTGTGAGAGCATTTCTTGGACTTGAAGTGTGAAGAGGAGTTGTAGGAAAAGTCTTTCTCTTCAAAATGAGCTTTGGATGGAGTTTTTCTGATAAACCATGTGGAAGTTATGCCTTGGTCAAGTTACAGTTGACTTTTTCAACTGTCCAAATATGGAAACTTTTGCATCTTGAGACTTTTTGAGCCATGCCTTGAGAATCATGATCAAGAATTGATCAAATGATGTTTGTGGCTTCAAAATAAGATGTTGGCCAAAAATTTGAACTTTTGACTGTCAAATGACCATTTTGCCCCTGCAGTTGACTGTTGAGCAATTAGGGTTTCTGACTGTGCAATTTTGTGCTGTGAGTCTTGAAACTTGACATGAGGATATCTGACAATGTTTGTAGGCATGTGGGACTTGATTGGACCCTTGGAAACTTCAATTTCTTTGCTAGAATCAAAACCCTAGTTTTTGACTGTTAGGAGACCATTGAACTGTGCAACTCTTGAGAGATTGGGAAGCATGCTCTTTGCAAATCTTGAAGAATATGGGAGGGAAAATTTTGGGGTACAACAGTTGCCCCTGTTCAATCTTCTTAGACCTGAGGATGTAGATTGGCTGTCGTGCCTTTCGTAATCCGAAGGTGAAAGATGATTGAACACTAGAGTGCCCAGAAATTTGCGCTCACATAGTAGTGTGATGGTGGGAATGGGCTTGCAGATGCCATTTGGAGATTGATGGATAGGATGATGGGCTTATAGATGCCATGCTAAGAGGTGATGGATGAGTGGATGGGCTTATAGATGCCATCTGGGGTGTCGATCGCACAAGAGATTCCTTAGCGAGAACTTGCGTACCTGAAAAGAAAATGATTACCTGGCCTGTTACAGGAGCTGGTCTTCAAACTCTTATGTAGATGTGCCCTGACTGGTTACATGAATTGGGTCTGGAGCTTCAAAAGGTTATGAATGAACCAGGGATGGTTACTACCTCAACGGGACGGTGAGAGAACTTTGGACAATTACTACCTCATCAAGAACGCTGAGAGAATCTTGGGGCGATTACTACCTCAACAGGAACGCTGAGAGAATCTTGGATGTCTTCTACTGGGATAAGAATCAGGGAGATCTTAGGGTCGATCTGACTGAATCGGAGAAGGCCTTTGATTGGATAAGAATCAGAAAAATCTTAGGGTCGATTTAACCGAACCAGACAAGGTCTTGAAATATCTTCAACTGGATAAGAATCAGGGAGATCTTAGGGTCAATCTGACTGAACCAGAGAAGGCCTTTGACTAGATAAGAATCAGAAAAATCTTAGGGTCGATTTAACTGAACCTGACAAGGTCTTGGAATATCTTCAACTGGATAAGAATCAGGGAGATCTTAGGGTCGATCTGACTGAACCAGAGAAGGCCTTTGACTGGATAAAAATCAGGAAAATCTTAGGGTCGATTTAACTGAACCAGGCAAGGTCTTGGAATCTTCAACTGGATAAGAAACAGGGAGATCTTAGGGTCGATCTGACTGAACCAGAGAAGGCCTTTGACTGGATAAAAATCAGGAAAATCTTAGGGTTGATTTAACTGAACCAGACAAGGTCTTGGAATCTTCAACTGGATAAGAAACAGGGAGATCTTAGGGTCGATCTGACTGAACCAGAGAAGGCCTTTGACTGGATAAAAATCAGGAAAATCTTAGGGTCGATTTAACTGAACCAGGCGAGGTCTTGGAATCTTCAACTGGATAAGAAACAGGGAGATCTTAGGGTCGATCTGACTGAACCAGAGAAGGCCTTTGACTGGATAAAAATCAGGAAAATCTTAGGGTCGATTTAACTGAACCAGGCAAGGTCTTGGAATCTTCAACTGGATAAGAAACAGGGAGATCTTAGGGTCGATCTGACTGAACCAGAGAAGGCCTTTGACTGGATAAGAAACATGAAAATCTTAGGGTCGATTTAACTGAACCAGGCAAGGTCTTGGAATCTTCAACTGAATAAGAAACAGGGAGATCTTAGGGTCTATCTGACTGAACCAGAGAAGGCCTTTGACTGGATAAAAATCAGGAAAATCTTAGGGTCGATTTAACTGAACCAGGCAAGGTCTTGGGATATAGCTGAGAACTTAACGGGATCTTTCCTGAAAGGTAAAGGTCAGTCATATGCAATGCATGATATGGATCAAGCAATGATGTTCTCAACATAAATGAGATTGTATGATATGATGCGTATATGCATGCTATAATGTATGGAAATGTGATGTTTATGAACGTATGTTTTCGTCCTAGGAAAATAAATCCTTGACGGATGCCGGGAAGTCATATCCTGGGCTGATTGTTGGAGAATAGTGCTTTGTTGTTTCCGCTGGGGATGATAGTTGCAAGAATACCAGTAGGAGAAGATAACTCCGTTGGGGAATGAACTTGGCGAATGGATTACTCTGTGGGAAGAGAGGTACTTTGTTGAGATGTTGATGATAACTTCGCTGAGGATACTGTTGTTATGTTGGAAGCATTAATAGACTCCGCTGGGGATAAGAAGACTTCGCCGAGGATGATCTTTCCGGGGCTTTTGGCTGAGGATAACCCAGTTATATCCTGGTAGGGAAATAACCTTTGTATAAAGCCGGGGGACGCGTTCGTGCTCTACGGGGGGAAGCTTCCAGAATCTACCGGGGATAAGCTTAATGCTGGGGAGATGTATTGCACTTTCCTGAGGAAATTTTGAACTATACTGGACTCTCTTGGGGAAATTTTTGAGATGCTGGGGAAGTGGCTCCGCTGAATGTCTGGTATACCGTCGGGGAACAGTCTTAGATTAAGACTGCCGGGGATGCTTGTTAAGACTGTGCTGAGGAATGTTGAGATCTGTTGGAGGATACCCAACTTCCTTGAGGTTATCAGTATAACTTTGCTTGGGGAGAGTGTATTGACTTGCTGGCTCACTCTCTGGGGAGTTTAGGGATTTTGGTTATGTTCTTCAGCTGAACTCACCTTGATGATACCTTGGCGGACAGAGCAATTGGATTGCTTGGATAACTTATTACTGCCCCTGTTTCTGAGGGAGAAGGAGTTCTATGAGGTTCTTGATAACCACTGATTGACGAGTCTTCTTCTGGCAGGCAAGTGACGAGGTGACGGGTCATAGTCGTACGCTTTTGATCCCTAACTTTTGCCTGGACCGCCCTTTCGGGTTTTCAGTCCACCGGGATACCCATTTTTTCCCAAGCCGCCTTTTCAGGTTTTCGACTTGCCGGGTGTACAGGTTTTTTCATTTCATCCCTTCATTTTTCCCGAACCCTCTTGGTTCGCCGGGAAGCCCTAATTTTTGCCTAGGTGTGTCAACCTAGCGGGTCTTGGATTATGCGTAGTATTTTTCGACTATGTCCACACTCTCAGGACGCAGGGAGTTATCACTGTCAGTAGTGTTGCGTTGCCATACCAGAAGATCTTCGTTTGATCATCCAATGCCCCAAGTGATCTAGATGGAGATTTGCCCCGAGCTGGTTGGCCTTTTGAGAGATTCTACGAATCTTGACCTAACTGCCCCAGATGATGGACAATGATCCCGCCATGCCCCTTGATTGGAAGTGCTTTTGTTCACTAGGCATTCGTCGTGCGAATTTCTGTACTGTTCAAACAAAAAGTCATATGCAAACAAAGTTATGTTAAAAATGCAAAACTTATGTCTGTCTTGAAGGTTTTGAAAATGCATTCTTTTTTCATAAAAATAAGTGAATTTTTTGTAAACAGTGATGTCAACTCGTTATTTCACCACAAGCCTTAAGAAGTCAGGATACCTTTCGTACAGTATGCTTTCGAACTAACCCATGCTTCAGCTAGGACTTTTGAGGGTTATAACGTGGCTTGGTTCACGGTTTAAGAAACAAAGGATAAAGGCTCAAATTATTTGTACCCACCCACTCTTCGTGATGTTCTTCAAACCTAAGCTCAGTTGATCGTGCATTAGACCTTGTTTGAGTCTTTGCTTTGATGTTCCAATGATGGTTCAGATATTGATGACTTATTCTGAATAGGCAGTCATTTTTTTTGTTTTTGTTGAGGGTTTGTATGACCTCTTTCTTTTTGATTTTGCTATCCCTAAATTTTGCCTGAACTGTTTCTTTTGTGATTACAGTCAGTGGGATGCCCCAGTTTTATAAGTCTCCTTCATAGGTTTTGACTTAATGGGTTTTTATTTTGAGAAGTAATGACTGCCCGTCTTTATGCTTATTTGAAACCATCACTGTCTTCTTTTTTTTTGTAAGGACTTCTTTGGTGTCATTCGTTATGCACCTAGATCAGCTGAGAGAACTACCCTGCCCCAGGTTATGATTAAGGGTTTTTAATTTTCGAAAAGAAACACTCCTACTTCTTTGGCTCAAAGGGGTTAACGAGGGATTATCTGCCTTATAACTCCAGTGTTTAGGAATTGAAACAATGCCTGTACCTCATCAGCGGGGTTTGTTCAAAAGCATACTGTAATGATCGTGGTATCGTTTTTGTCATCCTCCCTCAAGAGGCTTGGAATTATTAATCGAGCGTTGATCACCAGAAAAAATATGAAAATAATTTGCATTTAGTGAATACGAATATATTGCTTCAGAACAGACATATGTGATGCATTAATGAAATAACAACGTTTAACATGAGTAAATGTTTGAACAAAAGAAAATTACAACTTGAAAATCCTAATGAACAAAAGTCTTTTCATCTCAGGGCTTGTTACTTCAACTGGTGAGCCTTGGAGGGATGGTAGAAAAACTCAGCCTGACCATCTTGTGTGAACTCCAATGCCCCTTCATCGATCAGGTCCTGGATTTTGTTCTTCAGAGCCCAACATTCATTTGTGTCATGTCCTGGACTGGCAGAGTGGTAGGCACACCTTTTATTGGGATGATAGGTAGGAGATGCTGTGTTGGGGTTCCGGGGATGAGCCCTTAATGTGATCAAATTCAATCTCAACAGGCATTGTAAAGCTTGAAACAGTGACATGTTGAGCTGGGTGAATTGCCTCCTGGGCTTGTCTGGCTGAAGCTGGTGAGGTTGATGCTGAATTTGTAACACTGAAACCCTTTGAGGAGCTCTCCCCTTATCTTCTTGTCTCAAAGGTGGTGGAATGATGACTGGCCCTTCAACCTTAGATATTTGCCCCAGTTGGTTACCCCGAAGCCGTTGGTTGACGAGAAACCCGAGCTCATCTTGTCTTTGAGCTAAGTCTTGAATGGCAGTCACATGCCCCAGCACCTGGGCTTTCATTGCATCCACTTCAGCTTGCAGATGTTTCAGCCGTTCATCCTTAGCACTGTTTCTGACCAAAGTCCCCATGAGAAGTGCTCTCAACTCCTCCTGCCCCTTGGATAGATTCAGGAGGATTTCCCCGAACCGAGTCTCTTGAGCATGGAAATCCTGATTGTGTTGTTGAGAAGCCATTGCTGAAATAAACAGCGCAGATGGTAAGTGACCTGAGGAGAAAGGTACCTGTAATGCAATGATGTACATATATGCATGCAATGTTTTCACGGATCTCGCGGGGTAGACAAGAAAAATTGTTAGAATTGGGATCCGGTAGCTTGATTGAAGGAACTTCATGTTATTGAGAGTCTTTCTTCAAGGGTCAAAGGCTCACCATATCCAGTGGGTCATAGCCCCTGACAACCTTGGCTAGAGGAAAATAAATCCCCTTTGCCCCTTGCTGGACAATTGGTTCATCATGCCCTGCATCACAAGCCCTTGAGATCCTTGAAATGGGTTAGTCCTTATGCGGGATGCATGCAATAGTATGATGTTATGCTATGCATGGGGTAATGTAGGTAAACCCTGTTATGAGTCCCAATTAAGGACTATAAACAAAACCTGCAAGAAACTCAAGTGTCAGATAACAAGCATGCAAGTAGTCAAGTATGAAAGCAACCAAGTCACACAAAGAGCCCTTAGATTTTAGGCCAGTAGGAGGTCTAGGTATTACCCTCTTTCAGTTTGTTGGTTCATACCTGTCCTATCAAAAGTAACCGGGTTCTTAGAGGATCCCAATATCACTGACTACCCTCAATCGGTCATAACTCCAGCATCGCAATCTTTTCTTGCGGCCAGAACCATCACGAGAGTTTAGCCTCAATGGGCGTAGCATACTGCTACTGTTCTATTGGCCAAGTTGTGTCATTTAAGGTTCTAAGGTCTGTTGGTGCTTAATGACTCCTCGGAAGACCCATATTCTCCTCGTTGCAACACAAGGGATATCGGTACAGACCAAGGTGCCACACCAACGTAGCCACTGCTTCACCCGTGTCGGTCTACGCCGGACAGGTCCCTCACAGCTTATGCTACCTAAACAGGGTATCCCCAGATCCGGGTTAGGATCTATGTAACTCTGATGCAACCCACAATTTAAAGCAAACAAGTCAATACAATTGAAAACACAGTTATGAACTATCCTAAGGTACACCTCACTTTATTTGAGTATTGCTCCCCAGCAGAGTCGCCAGTTCTGTGATCGGTGGATCTGGAACTGACTGTTTAACGCTGGTTTTGCGAAATGTCGCGGTAAGCAAGAGTCGCCACCGTCTTTTATTTTCTCCAACATGGAAAGGACAAAAGCACAGAAAAATTCCTTATTGAGATTAGTTCTCGGTTCGGGAGGTAGATTTATAGAAAGGGAAGGTGTTAGCACCCTTTCTATCCATGGTTATCCATGGGCTCTTAGATACTTGCTCATTTGTGTTTTCAAAATTGTTTGTTTGCTTTTCAACTGTGGGTTTAAAAACGTTTCTTTGAAAATTTCAGTTCGACTCTTGTATCAGTCCTCAAGAGTGTTTGAAAAATTGCTTTTGAAAGCTTTTTGAAAGGTGTCGGTGTGAAAAGAAGTTTTTGATCTGTTTTGAAATTAGAGCAAGTATCTACGAGTCATCTACCTACCCTAAGGAATTCGTCTGTGTAAATGTCCTTAAGATAGTGCCATCCCACCATTGAGAGGTAGGTAGCACCATCGTTGGAGGTATTCGGGTCAATTCGAGGGTTAGGGATAGTGTGGTCACCGAGTAATAGTAAGACACTTTAGAAGCTACCCTTATGCCATTGATCTTTTTATTCCGAGGCAACTTGTTTCGAGGCAACTTGTTTCGAGGCAACCGTTCGAGGCAACTAGATCAATGGGACATAAGGACTCACTAAGACGTCCTATACTTAACGACCACATTTTGAGGGGCAAGGCAATAGTATGATCACCGAGCGATAGGAAGACACCTTAGAAGCTACCCTCATGCCATGTTCATGGGCATGAGGACTTACTAAGACGTCCTCTACTCAACGACCACTTTTCGAAGGGCAAGGCAACGGTGAGGCGTACCCTAAGGGTGGTGTGTGAATTGTGTGTCATTTTCAGTTATATTTGTCTTATTCATGCGTTGGTGATCTACGCTTTGATTTTATTTTTGGCCATTCATTCTTTCATGCAAATTATTAGCAGTTAAAAGGTGCGGAATTAAAAGTCCTACGCTATTACAAAGGCGCGGGTCTACATTGCCAAATTAATCCAAGACCCGATTTGAATAAAATAAAAATGCGGAAAGATAAATATCCTAATTAATCTATTACAAGGCTTTGGGGAAATACATTATATTTACAAAAAGAAATAAAATAAGCGCGCGAAACGAAATTATAATCGAAAGCGAGGGCGTTGGACCCTTTTAAAGAAATTACATTACAATTAATAAATTAATTAAGTTTGAATAAAAGAAAGAATTTTTTTGGAGTTTTTTGTATTTATGGAGTTTAATGAGAAAATTAAATTGGAATTAAAAACCCTAATTCTAAACTATTTTTAATTTATTAAAAAAAAAATTTAAATTGTAACCTAATTTACATTAATT
Source organism: Vicia faba (assembly GCA_948472305.1). Taxonomy (NCBI): domain Eukaryota; kingdom Viridiplantae; phylum Streptophyta; class Magnoliopsida; order Fabales; family Fabaceae; genus Vicia; species Vicia faba. The sequence goes on along the minus strand of OX451737.1, from coordinate 1,693,444,625 downwards.
ATTTACATGGCATATTTATCTATAAAAATAATTAATACTTAATAATTGTAAAAAGAAAAGAAAAAGAATAAAAGCATAAAAAATCCTAATTTCTACATTTTTTGAGTTTATTTTAAAAAGCATTAAGATTAAACCTAGAATTAAAACTAAGTAAATTATTAAACTTATTTACAAAAACTATTAAATAAAATATATATTTTTTTTTGTCTTTTCTGATTTTTTTGGCATTTTTATATTATTAAACTTATTTTATGAATTAAAAGAAAAAAAAATCATTAAATTAAACAAACAAAAAGAAAAAAAAGAATGAGAAAAGAAATACAAACATAGGGGGGTCTGTTGGCCCTTTTGGAGGTATGTTCATAGTAATTTGGCCCATCTGAAGGAGGCCTGGTTGACTTTTGATGGTCACGTGTAGACTAGCTGACTAAAGCATATGATAAGCTACACATCCTGGCCATTGGGCTGATCATCAGAAACACCTGGCTAGCTTAGATGTAGGGTGCATGATACTCCTTTGCATGGACGTTACACTGGAATGGGTTAGTGAAAAAATTATGAAAATATACAAGGGGACCTGGGAATCGAACCCAGGTCCCAGCGTTTACCCACTACACATCCAGCCATCTGAGCTACGCGCGCACGTTGTATTGGAATTGGCCAGCGAACAACATAACACGACACAACGCCTAGTGATGTCCATCGCGCGAAAATTCAAACAGGCCTATGATCAATGGACACGTCCTCCTTCTTCTTCATGTTTCCTGTAAATAAAACATGGATAGCGGGGGTTTTAAACCCCCACTAAATGACATATACAAAAATAGCGAATAGAACACCGTTGGTCATAAATTGAGCGCGACATGTGGACTTAATTCGTATGAAGCTTCTGATTCTAATGGCATAGGTCTTGTTGTCTGATTTTACCATATGCAAAAGTCCCCAATTTCACATCTTTGAAAACCTAGAAAACTTCCATGGCAGATTCTCGTACAGGGCACGTTAGTTCAATTAAAGGATATCAAAAGCTTTAGAATGTTCATGTTAGTGCAAAACAATCATTAGAATGCATGAATATGGCATATAAATCAAAACACGAATATGCAAAATATCAAGAACAGGACGGCTTTGTTCTACCGGTTCTTGAGGTTAGAGGCTATGGTTTTGATTCAGAAAGTTTCCTTGATGCCTCAGGAAGGTAATGAAATCGTTCTTTGGCTTGGAAAAGTGCTCTAGCTATGGAATCAGGTTTGAACTTTTTGACAAAAAATGCAAAATTGGTTTGAGGTCTGAGGCGCAGCTTCCAGGTTCTGAGCATTAGGTTTTGGTTTATACTTATGTGAGGAATGAATTAGGGTAGAAATTTCAACCAAAAACCTTTGCATTCAATGCTTTTGAGATTTGATTTCCATGGATCTTTTTCAATCTTTTCCATGCCCTTTTGATATCAATTATGGCCAAATCTTTCCAAATTGAGTGTGCACGAAATCTTGGAGTTATGATAGACCTATTAGCTGCATAAAAAGATTTAAAATGCATGCTTGAGTATTTTTGTCATATTTTATTTAATTAAATGAATTAATGGTGATAAAAATCCAAATAAATAATAAAAAATGATGAAATAAATCCCCTTTGGGTCAAATGGTCGTGCATAGCTCTTGGATGATGATTCTTGGAAGAAAATGTGGCCCATTAGCAATTTTGAGGCATTTGAAGTAAAGTTGACTTTTCAAAATTCCCAAAAATTTCCCAACTTCCACAAGGCATATCTTGCTCAATTTTTAAGCTTTGATCATGTTCTTGGACATTTTGGAAAGGTCTTGAAGTTCTCTAACCAATTCCTTTGGTCCCATATCATTTTGATTTACCAATCTCAAGTTATGGTCTTTGACTTAAAGTGCCTTTTTGTTGACTTTTGAAAATGACCTATAATGTTGAAATTGATAACTTTTTGTGAGAGCATTTCTTGGACTTGAAGTGTGAAGAGGAGTTGTAGGAAAAGTCTTTCTCTTCAAAATGAGCTTTGGATGGAGTTTTTCTGATAAACCATGTGGAAGTTATGCCTTGGTCAAGTTACAGTTGACTTTTTCAACTGTCCAAATATGGAAACTTTTGCATCTTGAGACTTTTTGAGCCATGCCTTGAGAATCATGATCAAGAATTGATCAAATGATGTTTGTGGCTTCAAAATAAGATGTTGGCCAAAAATTTGAACTTTTGACTGTCAAATGACCATTTTGCCCCTGCAGTTGACTGTTGAGCAATTAGGGTTTCTGACTGTGCAATTTTGTGCTGTGAGTCTTGAAACTTGACATGAGGATATCTGACAATGTTTGTAGGCATGTGGGACTTGATTGGACCCTTGGAAACTTCAATTTCTTTGCTAGAATCAAAACCCTAGTTTTTGACTGTTAGGAGACCATTGAACTGTGCAACTCTTGAGAGATTGGGAAGCATGCTCTTTGCAAATCTTGAAGAATATGGGAGGGAAAATTTTGGGGTACAACAGTTGCCCCTGTTCAATCTTCTTAGACCTGAGGATGTAGATTGGCTGTCGTGCCTTTCGTAATCCGAAGGTGAAAGATGATTGAACACTAGAGTGCCCAGAAATTTGCGCTCACATAGTAGTGTGATGGTGGGAATGGGCTTGCAGATGCCATTTGGAGATTGATGGATAGGATGATGGGCTTATAGATGCCATGCTAAGAGGTGATGGATGAGTGGATGGGCTTATAGATGCCATCTGGGGTGTCGATCGCACAAGAGATTCCTTAGCGAGAACTTGCGTACCTGAAAAGAAAATGATTACCTGGCCTGTTACAGGAGCTGGTCTTCAAAATCTTATGTAGATGTGCCCTGACTGGTTACATGAATTGGGTCTGGAGCTTCAAAAGGTTATGAATGAACCAGGGATGGTTACTACCTCAACGGGACGGTGAGAGAACTTTGGACAATTACTACCTCATCAAGAACGCTGAGAGAATCTTGGGGCGATTACTACCTCAACAGGAACGCTGAGAGAATCTTGGATGTCTTCTACTGGGATAAGAATCAGGGAGATCTTAGGGTCGATCTGACTGAATCGGAGAAGGCCTTTGATTGGATAAGAATCAGAAAAATCTTAGGGTCGATTTAACCGAACCAGACAAGGTCTTGAAATATCTTCAACTGGATAAGAATCAGGGAGATCTTAGGGTCGATCTGACTGAACCAGAGAAGGCCTTTGACTAGATAAGAATCAGAAAAATCTTAGGGTCGATTTAACTGAACCGGACAAGGTCTTGGAATATCTTCAACTGGATAAGAATCAGGGAGATCTTAGGGTCGATCTGACTGAACCAGAGAAGGCCTTTGACTGGATAAAAATCAGGAAAATCTTAGGGTCGATTTAACTAAACCAGGCAAGGTCTTGGAATCTTCAACTGGATAAGAAACAGGGAGATCTTAGGGTCGATCTGACTGAACCAGAGAAGGCCTTTGACTGGATAAAAATCAGGAAAATCTTAGGGTTGATTTAACTGAACCAGACAAGGTCTTGGAATCTTCAACTGGATAAGAAACAGGGAGATCTTAGGGTCGATCTGACTGAACCAGAGAAGGCCTTTGACTGGATAAAAATCAGGAAAATCTTAGGGTCGATTTAACTGAACCAGGCGAGGTCTTGGAATCTTCAACTGGATAAGAAACAGGGAGATCTTAGGGTCGATCTGACTGAACCAGAGAAGGCCTTTGACTGGATAAAAATCAGGAAAATCTTAGGGTCGATTTAACTGAACCAGGCAAGGTCTTGGAATCTTCAACTGGATAAGAAACAGGGAGATCTTAGGGTCGATCTGACTGAACCAGAGAAGGCCTTTGACTGGATAAGAAACAGGAAAATCTTAGGGTCGATTTAACTGAACCAGGCAAGGTCTTGGAATCTTCAACTGGATAAGAAACAAGGAGATCTTAGGGTCGATCTGACTGAACCAGAGAAGGCCTTTGACTGGATAAAAATCAGGAAAATCTTAGGGTCGATTTAACTGAACCAGGCAAGGTCTTGGGATATAGCTGAGAACTTAACGGGATCTTTCCTGAAAGGTAAATGTCAGTCATATGCAATGCATGACATGGATCAAGCAATGATGTTCTCAACATAAATGAGATTGTACGATATGATGCGTATACGCATGCTATAATGTATGGAAATGTGATGTTTATGAACGTATGTTTTCGTCCTAGGAAAATAAATCCTTGACGGATGCCGGGAAGTCATATCCTGGGCTGATTGTTGGAGAATAGTGCTTTGTTGTTTCCGCTGGGGATGATAGTTGCAAGAATACCAGTAGGAGAAGATAACTCCGTTGGGGAATGAACTTGGCGAATGGATTACTCTGTGGGGAGAGAGGTACTTTGTTAAGATGTTGATGATAACTTCGCTGAGGATACTGTTGTTATGTTGGAAGCGTTAATAGACTCCGCTGGGGATAAGAAGACTTCGCCGAGGATGATCTTTCCGGGGCTTTTGGCTGAGGATAACCCAGTTATATCCTGGTAGGGAAATAACCTTTGTATAAAGCCGAGGGACGCGTTCGTGCTCTACGGGGGGAAGCTTCCAGAATCTACCGGGGATAAGCTTAATGCTGGGGAGATGTATTGCACTTTCCTGAGGAAATTTTGAACTATACTGGACTCTCTTGGGGAAATTTTTGAGATGCTGGGGAAGTGGCTCCGCTGAATGTCTGGTATACCGTCGGGGAACAGTCTTAGATTAAGACTGCCGGGGATGCTTGTTAAGACTGTGCTGAGGAATGTTGAGATCTGTTGGAGGATACCCAACTTCCTTGAGGTTATCAGTATAACTTTGCTTGGGGAGAGTGTATTGACTTGCTGGCTCACTCTCTGGGGAGTTTAGGGATTTTGGTTATGTTCTTCAGCTGAACTCACCTTGATGATACCTTGGCGGACAGAGCAATTGGATTGCTTGGATAACTTATTACTGCCCCTGTTTCTGAGGGAGAAGGAGTTCTATGAGGTTCTTGATAACCGCTGATTGACGAGTCTTCTTCTGGCAGGCAAGTGACGAGGTGACGGGTCATAGTCGTACGCTTTTGATCCCTAACTTTTGCCTGGACCGCCCTTTCGGGTTTTCAGTCCACCGGGATACCCATTTTTTCCCAAGCCGCCTTTTCAGGTTTTCGACTTGCCGGGTGTACAGGTTTTTTCATTTCATCCCTTCATTTTGCCCGAACCCTCTTGGTTCGCCGGGAAGCCCTAATTTTTGCCTAGGTGTGTCAACCTAGCGGGTCTTGGATTATGCGTAGTATTTTTCGACTATGTCCACACTCTCAGGACGCAGGGAGTTATCACTGTCAGTAGTGTTGCGTTGCCATACCAGAAGATCTTCGTTTGATCATCCAATGCCCCAAGTGATCCAGATGGAGATTTGCCCCGAGCTGGTTGGCCTTTTGAGAGATTCTACGAATCTTGACCTAACTGCCCCAGATGATGGACAATGATCCCGCCATGCCCCTTGATTGGAAGTGCTTTTGTTCACTAGGCATTCGTCGTGCGAATTTCTGTACTGTTCAAACAAAAAGTCATATGCAAACAAAGTTATGTTAAAAATGCAAAACTTATGTCTGTCTTGAAGGTTTTGAAAATGCATTCTTTTTTCATAAAAATAAGTGAATTTTTTGTAAACAGTGATGTCAACTCGTTATTTCACCACAAGCCTTAAGAAGTCAGGATACCTTTCGTACAGTATGCTTTCGAACTAACCCATGCTTCAGTTAGGACTTTTGAGGGTTATAACGTGGCTTGGTTCACGGTTTAAGAAACAAAGGATAAAGGCTCAAATTATTTGTACCCACCCACTCTTCGTGATGTTCTTCAAACCTAAGCTCAGTTGATCGTGCATTAGACCTTGTTTGAGTCTTTGCTTTGATGTTCCAATGATGGTTCAGATATTGATGACTTATTCTGAATAGGCAGTCATTTTTTTTGTTTTTGTTGAGGGTTTGTATGACCTCTTTCTTTTTGATTTTGCTATCCCTAAATTTTGCCTGAACTGTTTCTTTTGTGATTACAGTCAGTGGGATGCCCCAGTTTTATAAGTCTCCTTCATAGGTTTTGACTTAATGGGTTTTTATTTTGAGAAGTAATGACTGCCCGTCTTTATGCTTATTTGAAACCATCACTGTCTTCTTTTTTTTTGTAAGGACTTCTTTGGTGTCATTCGTTATGCACCTAGATCAGCTGAGAGAACTACCCTGCCCCAGGTTATGATTAAGGGTTTTTAATTTTCGAAAAGAAACACTCCTACTTCTTTGGCTCAAAGGGGTTAACGAGGGATTATCTGCCTTATAACTCCAGTGTTTAGGAATTGAAACAATGCCTGTACCTCATCAGCGGGGTTTGTTCAAAAGCATACTGTAATGATCGTGGTATCGTTTTTGTCATCCTCCCTCAAGAGGCTTGGAATTATTAATCGAGCGTTGATCACCAGAAAAAATATGAAAATAATTTGCATTTAGTGAATACGAATATATTGCTTCAGAACAGACATATGCGATGCATTAATGAAATAACAACGTTTAACATGAGTAAATGTTTGAACAAAAGAAAATTACAACTTGAAAATCCTAATGAACAAAAGTCTTTTCATCTCAGGGCTTGTTACTTCAACTGGTGAGCCTTGGAGGGATGGTAGAAAAACTCAGCCTGACCATCTTGTGTGAACTCCAATGCCCCTTCATCGATCAGGTCCTGGATTTTGTTCTTCAGAGCCCAACATTCATTTGTGTCATGTCCTGGACTGGCAGAGTGGTAGGCACACCTTTTAATGTGATTAGATTCAATCTCAACAGGCGTTGTAAAGCTTGAAACAACGACATGTTGAGCTGGGTGAATTGCCTCCTGGGCTTGTCTGGGTGAAGCTGGTGAGGTTGATGCTGAATTTGTAACACTGAAACCCTTTGAGGAGCTCTCCCCTTATCTTCTTGTCTCAAAGGTGGTGGAATGATGACTGGCCCTTCAACCTTAGATATTTGCCCCAGTTAGTTACCCCGAAGCCGTTGGTTGACGAGAAACCCGAGCTCATCTTGTCTTTGAGCTAAGTCTTGAATGGCAGTCACCTGCCCCAGCACCTGGGCTTTCATTGCATCCACTTCAGCTTGCAGATGTTTCAGCCGTTCATCCTCAGCACTGTTTCTGACCAAAGTCCCCATGAGAAGTGCTCTCAACTCCTCCTGCCCCTTGGATAGATTCAGGAGGATTTCCTCGAACCGAGTCTCTTGAGCATGGAAATCCTGATTGTGTTGTTGAGAAGCCATTGCTGAAATAAACAGCGCAGATGGTAAGTGACCTGAGGAGAAAGGTACCTGTAATGCAATGATGTACATATATGCATGCAATGTTTTCACGGATCTCGCGGGGTAGACAAGAAAAATTGTTAGAATTGGGATCCGGTAGCTTGATTGAAGGAACTTCATGTTATTGAGAGTCTTTCTTCAAGGGTCAAAGGCTCACCATATCCAGTGGGTCATAGCCCCTGACAACCTTGGCTAGAGGAAAATAAATCCCCTTTGCCCCTTGCTGGACAATTGGTTCATCATGCCCTGCATCACAAGCCCTTGAGATCCTTGAAATGGGTTAGTCCTTATGCGGGATGCATGCAATAGTATGATGTTATGCTATGCATGGGGTAATGTAGGTAAACCCTGTTATGAGTCCCAATTAAGGACTATAAACAAAACCTGCAAGAAACTCAAGTGTCAGATAACAAGCATGCAAGTAGTCAAGTATGAAAGCAACCAAGTCACACATAGAGCCCTTAGATTTTAGGCCAGTAGGAGGTCTAGGTATTACCCTCTTTCAGTTTGTTGGTTCATACCTGTCCTATCAAAAGTAACCGGGTTCTTAGAGGATCCCAATATCACTGACTACCCTCAATCGGTCATAACTCCAGCATCGCAATCTTTTCTTGCGGCCAGAACCATCACGAGAGTTTAGCCTCAATGGGCGTAGCATACTGCTACTGTTCTATTGGCCGAGTTGTGTCATTTAAGGTTCTAAGGTCTGTTGGTGGTTAATGACTCCTCGGAAGACCTATATTCTCCTCGTTCCAACACAAGGGATATCGGTACAGACCAAGGTGCCACACCAACGTAGCCACTGCTTCACCCGTGTCGGTCTACGCCGGACAGGTCCCTCACAGCTTATGCTACCTAAACAGGGTATCCCCAGATCCGGGTTAGGATCTATGTAACTCCGATGCAACCCATAATTTAAAGCAAACAAGTCAATACAATTGAAAACACAGTTATGAACTATCCTAAGGTACACCTCACTTTATTTGAGTATTGCTCCCCAACAGAGTCGCCAGTTCTGTGATCGGTGGATCTGGAACTGACTGTTTAACGCTGGTTTCGCGAAATGTCGCGGTAAGCAAGAGTCGCCACCGTCTTTTATTTTCTCCAACATGGAAAGGACAAAAGCACAGAAAAATTCCTTATTGAGATTAGTTCTCGGTTCGGGAGGTAGATTTATAGAAAGGGAAGGTGTTAGCACCCTTTCTATCCATGGTTATCCATGGGCTCTTAGATACTTTCTCATTTGTGTTTTCAAAATTGTTTGTTTGCTTTTCAACTGTGGGTTTAAAAACGTTTCTTTGAAAATTTCAGTTCGACTCTTGTATCAGTCCTCAAGAGTGTTTGAAAAATTACTTTTGAAAGCTTTTTGAAAGGTGTCGGTGTGAAAAGAAGTTTTTGATCTGTTTTGAAATTAGAGCAAGTATCTACGAGTCATCTACCTACCCTAAGGAATTCGTCTGTGTAAATGTCCTTAAGATAGTGCCATCCCACCATTGAGAGGTAGGTAGCACCATCGTTGGAGGTATTCGGGTCAATTCGAGGGTTAGGGATAGTGTGGTCACCGAGTAATAGTAAGACACCTTAGAAGCTACCCTTATGCCATTGATCTTTTTATTCCGAGGCAACTTGTTTCGAGGCAACTTGTTTCGAGGCAACCGTTCGAGGCAACTAGATCAATGGGACATAAGGACTCACTAAGACGTCCTATACTTGACGACCACATTTCGAGGGGCAAGGCAATAGTATGATCACCGAGCGATAGGAAGACACCTTAGAAGCTACCCTCATGCCATGTTCATGGGCATGAGGACTTACTAAGACGTCCTCTACTCAACGACCACTTTTCGAAGGGCAAGGCAACGGTGAGGCGTACCCTAAGGGTGGTGTGTGAATTGTGTGTCATTTTCAGTTATATTTGTCTTATTCATGCGTTGGTGATCTACGCTTTGATTTTATTTTTGGCCATTCATTCTTTCATGCAAATTATTAGCAGTTAAAAGGTGCAGAATTAAAAGTCCTACGCTATTACAAAGGCGCAGGTCTACATCGCCAAATTAATCCAAGACCCGATTTGAATAAAATAAAAATGCGGAAAGATAAATATCCTAATTAATCTATTACAAGGCTTTGGGGCAAATACATTATATTTACAAAAAGAAATAAAATAAGCGCGCGAAACGAAATTATAATCGAAAGCGAGGGCGTTGGACCCTTTTAAAGAAATTACATTACAATTAATAAATTAATTAAGTTTGAATAAAAGAAAGAATTTTTTTGGAGTTTTTTTGTATTTATGGAGTTTAATGAGAAAATTAAATTGGAATTAAAAACCCTAATTCTAAACTATTTTTAATTTATTAAAAAAAAATTTAAATTGTAACCTAGTTTACATTAATTATTTACATGGCATATTTATCTATAAAAATAATTAATACTTAATAATTGTAAAAAGAAAAGAAAAAGAATAAAAGCATAAAAAATCCTAATTTCTACATTTTTTGAGTTTATTTTAAAAAGCATTAAGATTAAACCTAGAATTAAAACTAAGTAAATTATTAAACTTATTTACAAAAACTATTAAATAAAATATATATTTTTTTTTTGTCTTTTCTGATTTTTTTGGCATTTTTATATTATTCAACTTATTTTATGAATTAAAAGAAAAAAAAATCATTAAATTAAACAAACAAAAAGAAAAAAAAGAATGAGAAAAGAAATACAAACATAGGGGGGTCTGTTGGCCCTTTTGGAGGTATGTTCATAGTAATTTGGCCCATCTGAAGGAGGCCTGGTTGACTTTTGATGGTCACGTGTAGACTAGCTGACTAAAGCATATGATAAGCTACACATCCTGGCCATTGGGCTGATCATCAGAAACACCTGGCTAGCTTAGATGTAGGGTGCATGATACTCCTTTGCATGGACGTTACACTGGAATGGGTTAGTGAAAAATTTATGAAAATATACAAGGGGACCTGGGAATCGAACCCAGGTCCCAGCATTTACCCACTACACATCCAGCCATCTGAGCTACGCGCGCACGTTGTATTGGAATTGGCCAGCGAACAACATAACACGACACAACGCCTAGTGATGTCCATCGCGCGAAAATTTAAACAGGCCTATGATCAATGGACACGTCCTCCTTCTTCTTCATGTTTCCTGTAAATAAAACATGGATAGCGGGGGTTTTAAACCCCCACTAAATGACATATACAAAAATAGCGAATAGAACACCGTTGGTCATAAATTGAGCGCGACATGTGGACTTAATTCGTATGAAGCTTCTGATTCTAATGGCATAGGTCTTGTTGTCTGATTTTACCATATGCAAAAGTCCCCAATTTCACATCTTTGAAAACCTAGAAAACTTCCATGGCAGATTCTCGTACAGGGCACGTTAGTTCAATTAAAGGATATCAAAAGCTTTAGAATGTTCATGTTAGTGCAAAACAATCATTAGAATGCATGAATATGGCATATAAATCAAAACACGAATATGCAAAATATCAAGAACAGGACGACTTCGTTCTACCGGTTCTTGAGGTTAGAGGCTATGGTTTTGATTCAGAAAGTTTCCTTGATGCCTCAGGAAGGTAATGAAATCGTTCTTTGGCTTGGAAAAGTGCTCTAGCTATGGAATCACGTTTGAACTTTTTGACAAAAAATGCAAAATTGGTTTGAGGTCTGAGGCGCAGCTTCCAGGTTCTGAGCATTAGGTTTTGGTTTATACTTATGTGAGGAATGAATTAGGGTAGAAATTTCAACCAAAAACCTTTGCATTCAATGCTTTTGAGATTTGATTTCCATGGATCTTTTTCAATCTTTTCCATGCCCTTTTGATATCAATTATGGCCAAATCTTTCCAAATTGAGTGTGCACGAAATCTTGGAGTTATGATAGACCTATTAGCTGCATAAAAAGATTTAAAATGCATGCTTGAGTATTTTTGTCATATTTTATTTAATTAAATGAATTAATGGTGATAAAAATCCAAATAAATAATAAAAAATGATGAAATAAATCCCCTTTGGGTCAAATGGTCGTGCATAGCTCTTGGATGATGATTCTTGGAAGAAAATGTGGCCCATTAGCAATTTTGAGGCATTTGAAGTAAAGTTGACTTTTCAAAATTCCCAAAAATTTCCCAACTTCCACAAGGCATATCTTGCTCAATTTTTAAGCTTTGATCATGTTCTTGGACATTTTGGAAAGGTCTTGAAGTCCTCTAACCAATTACTTTGGTCCCATGACATTTTGATTTACCAATCTCAAGTTATGGTCTTTGACTTAAAGTGCCTTTTTGTTGACTTTTGAAAATGACCTATAATGTTGAAATTGATAACTTTTTGTGAGAGCATTTATTGGACTTGAAGTGTGAATAGGAGTTGTAGGAAAAGTCTTTATCTTCAAAATGAGCTTTGGATGGAATTTTTCTGATAAACCATGTGGAAGTTATGCCTTGGTCAAGTTACAGTTGACTTTTTCAACTGTCCAAATATGGAAACTTTTGCATCTTGAGACTTTTTGAGCCATGCCTTGAGAATCATGATCAAGAATTGATCAAATGATGTTTGTGGCTTTAAAATAAGATGTTGGCCAAAAATTTGAACTTTTGACTGTCAAATGACCATTTTGCCCCTGCAGTTGACTGTTGAGCAATTAGGGTTTCTGACTGTGCAATTTTGTGCTGTGAGTCTTGAAACTTGACATGATGATATCTGACAATGTTTGTAGGCATGTGGGACTTGATTGGACCCTTGGAAACTTCAATTTCTTTGCTAGAATCAAAACCCTAGTTTTTGACTGTTAGGAGACCATTGAACTGTGCAACTCTTGAGAGATTGGGAAGCATGCTCTTTGCAAATCTTGAAGAATATGGGAGGGCAAATTTTGGGGTACAACAGGGTCATTTTAGATCTTTTGGGACTAGAGGACGACCACTAATATTCCCTATACTTTATGACCGTTTATCGAAGGCAACCGGAGTGGAGTAAACCCTAGGAGTGAGCATGTGCAGGTGTATTTTTTTCAGTTAATTATCTTTGCACAATTAGGGTTTTCTAATGTTTTAATTTCAACTTGTCTTTCCATACAATCCTATACATACATCTAAGCAGTTTATATTTCGCGGAAATAAAAATGTGAGAAGTTAGAGTCCTAATTATTACAAGGCTTTGGGCAGATACATAATTATTTTTGATTGAAAATAAAATGCGGAATTAAAACCCTACTTAAATCTATTACAAACTCGGAGCAGTTACAATAATAATAAAAGGGAAAATTACAAGCGCGCGGCGAATTAAATGCGAGAAATAATTGGACAACCTAAAAAATCTAATTTGAGAAAATATTTATGTTATTTTTGAAGAAAAACTAGGTTATGTACAAAATTAAACCCTAGTTCTAATTATTTTAAATTATAATAATAAGGGAATTAAATTGCCTAAATTTAATTAAACTAATTAATTAATAAAGATATTTTTTATGAAAAAAATGATTTTGATGTTTTTTATGATTTTTTTATTAAATAAAAAAAACATGATTTTTTGGAGTTATTTGAAAAAAGAAATAGTTAATGAGTAATAAAAAAAATTAAAAATAAAGAAAAAATAGAATTTGGGCCTGTATGATGAGCAAATGGGAGGGGGTGCGTTTTTGAATTTCCAGACCCAATATTGGCTGAGCCCATTCCCTCACGCTTGATTCAATGTTGCTGCGCCTGGAGAGTACACCATGGTCCTTCCTTGGTTTGAACGTTGGATCTGTACTGGCAACGATCTAGTGGCTGGATCAGTGGGGCGCATGATGGACATCTGGCTTTGGAACATGGAATCTGCAATCATATGTTAAGAAAATAAAGAAAATACTGGGACCTGTGATCGAACCCATGTCTTCCCACTCATTCCACGCTTGCCCTGGCCATTTGTGCTACGTTGCAGTTGTACTAATAATAAAATTAAATCATAATATGCAAAACAAGGTGAGTAACTGAAGAAAATGCATGTAATTCAAATGGCCCAGTGGGATGGTGACAAGTCATCATCTTATTCCCTGTCCGTCGTCTTAGGTACCAAACTTATACCTACGAACAAAACTCCATAGCTATAAACCTGCAAGCTTCAAAAATTCATATGACGCATGATAAATTAATTCTAACTATACCAATCAACTCGTCTTGATCTCACAAGTATCATGGCATTATTTTCTTGGTCCAATTTCACCTGTACAGAGAAGCCCCAAAACGACTTCTTAAACCCTAATCATGGCAATCATCAATATATGCGTCAAAACATCAATTAAATCATTCAAGCATGCTACAAATATGTTAATAATCACAAATATATCATTAAAACATGCTTAGGATGCAAGAATTGTCGTAATCGATTTTGAAAAAAATTGCAAATCGTGTGAAGGCTATGGGATGATTCTGGGCTTGGGAATGCTTATAATTGGCCGTGGTTAGCTTCAGGAGATGTCCAGGAAGCGATTAGCAGCTTTGGAATGCTTTGAATCACCCTCTATGTAAGAAAACGATCTACCACTTTTTGCCAAAATTTTGAGTTTTCTTTCTCTGTTCTCACGACTGCACCCCTTGTCCTTTTGCATTGTTTTTGTTCATTATATGTAGTGTGATGAATTAGGGTAACAAAAACGACCTGAATCTTTTGGAATCATGGAGATTGAATGAGATTTGCTTGCTATATGGTATCTTTCCAAAACCATCCAAATCATGCTATTTTTGCCTCAATTTGCCTTGATTCGATTTGATCTGATTAGGCCAGCTTAATTAGATTTGATTCTCACCAAAATCAGATTAACAAATCAATCTTTTATATTTTTGTCATTTATTTGATTTAATGTGACTTTTAATAAATAAAAATCAAAATAAAATCAATAAAGAGAGCAAATAATTTATGGCTGCTGATTTGGGTCGTGGACCATGTCCCTAACAAGATACAATCTTGAAATGCTAGGCCCTTTTGACAAAAAATGCATTTTTGAGCACATTTGACTTTTGGCAATTTTCTAAAAATGGTCAACTTTGACAATGCATATCTTTTCCAATTTTAACCCTAGAGAGGTGTTCTTGGACTTTTTAGAAATCTTAGGATGTCCCCTAAACAACCTTTTTGGTTTCATCTCAATTGGGTCTTCCATGTTCATGTAAGAAGCTTTGACCCAAAATGTGTTTTTGTTGACTTTTCAAAAGGACCTATAATGTAGAAATTCATATCTTTTTATGAGTGCATTTTTTGAACTTGAGGGCTGAAGATGAGTTGTAGGAAATTGAATTCCATTCAAAATGAGCCTTTTATGAGAAATTTATGATAAAGTATGAGAAAGTTATGCTTGGTCAAAGTTTAGTTGACTTTTCCTAAGAAACCCTAATTTAGCAACTTTTGAGTTTTGATGAATTAGGAGCATTCCTTGAGGAATCATGATCAACCCTTGATAAAATGATGGATATCACTTCAAAATGTTAATGTTGACCAAAAATCTTGAAGTTTGACTGTATGCAGGTCATAGTTGACTTTTGACCTAATACAGTCGATTCTCAAGCATCTGAGTAATTGACTGAGCAAACTTCTTGTGCAAGGTATGAAACTTGACATGTATGATATTGTGAACACATTAGGACCATGTAAAGGATTTGAGGCCTTTGGAGTTCACCCATCTTGATGAAAATGGAAACCCTAGTTGGAGGTTCATTGCTTTAGGAGAGGGTTTGTCTGGTCAACTCTTGGGGTATCCTTGAGCAAGTTGAGGGTCTTAATGAACATGTGTTGAGTAACATGGGAGCAAATTTTTTGGGGTACAACAACTTCCCCTGTTAAATCTTCTTATACCTGAGGATATAGATTGGCTTGTCTGCTTTTCGTGATCTGAAGGTGGAAGATGATTGAACACTAGAGTGCCCAGAAATTTGCACTCGCTTGAAGTGAATGTAGATCGATAATATCAAGAATGGGCTTACAGATGCCATTTGGGGGGTGACGGAGAACCGTCAGGGATGGGCTTAAAGATGCCACCAGAGAAGATATTGGTTGCATAAGAGATTCCTTTGCGAGAATTCCTGTACCTGTCGCGGAGGAGGACCTCACTGAGGAGAGTTGATTTATGTCTTGGGAAATAGAGTATAAGAGCTTTTGTTGTACATTACTCTACTGGGGAGTTAATTCTTGATTAAGAAGATGGAAGTGAACTGCAGATTTGGTCAGGGTCCAGGCTATACAATGACTTACTGGGGAAAGGTGAACACGGCCGTAACTGGTCGGGTCTAGGTCTTACCGTGTTATAAACTGTTATATAAAGACAAGAGAGAAGGAACCTGGATAATAGGGTTACTTCGAAATGAAATCCTGGATAGTAGGGCTATGAGAAGGAACCTGGATAGTAGGGTTACTTCGGGATGAGATCCTGGATAGTAGGGCTATGAGAAGGAACCTGGATAGTAGGGTTACTTAGGGATGAGAGCCTGGATAGTAGGGATATGAGAAGGAACCTGGACCGTAGGGTTACTTTGAGATGAAAGCCTGGATAGTAGGGCTATGAGAAGGAACCTGGATCGTAGGGTTACTTCGAGATGAAAGCCTGGATAATAGGGCTATGAGAAGGAACCTGGATAGTAGGGTTACTTCGAAATGAAAGCCTAGATATTAGGGCTTATGAGAAGGAACCTGGGTCGTAGGGTTACTTCGAAATGAAAGCCTGGATAGTAGGGCTTATGAGAAGGAACCTGGGTCATAGGGTTACTTCGGGATGTGATCCTGGATAGTAGGGCTATGAGAAGGAACCTGGGTCGTAGGGTTACTTCGGGATGAGAGCCTGGATAGTAGGGCTATGAGAAGGAACCTGGGTCGTAGGGTTACTTCGGGATGAAAGCCTGGATAGTAGGGCTATGAGAAGGAACCTGGGTTGTAGGGTTACTTCGGGATGAAAGCCTGAATAGTAGGGCTATGAGAAGGAACCTGGGTCGTAATGTTACTTCGGGATGAGAGCCTGAATAGTAGGGCTATAAGAAGGAGCCTGGGTCGTAGGGTTACTTCGGGATGAAATCCTGGATAGTAGGTGTGATCGGTGGATCCGGAACTGACTGTTTAACGCTGGTTCGCGAAATGTCGCGGAAGCAAGAGTCGCCACCGTCTTTTATTTTCTCCAACAAGGAAAGGACAAAAGCACAGAAAAATTCCTTATGAGATTAGCTCTCGGTTCGGGAGGTAGATTTATAGAAAGGGAAGGTGTTAGCACCCTTTCTATCCGTGGTTATCCACGGGCTCTTAGATACTTGCTCATTGTGTTTTTAAAAATGTTTGTTTGCTTTTCAAGTGTGAGTGGGTTTGAAAAAAAGTTTCTTTGAAAGTTTCAGATCGACTCTTGTGTCAGTCCTCAAGAGTGTTTGAAAAGTTGTTTTGAAAGCTTTTTTTGAAAAAATGTAGGGTGTGAAAAGTATTTTGATTTGTTTTTGAAAAGAGAAAGTATCCATGAGTCATCTACCTACCCTAAGGAATTAAGCAGTGTAATTGTCCTTTAGGTAGTGCCATCCCACCATTGAGAGATAGGTAGCACCACCGTTGGAGGTGTTCGGGTCAATTCGAGGTTAGGGACATTGTGGTCACCGAGCAAAGGTAAGACACCTTAGAAGCTACCCTTATGCCATTGATCTTTTTATTCCGAGGCAACCGTTTCGAGGCAACTTATTCGAGGCAACTAGATCCATGGAACATAAGGACTTACTAAGACGTCCTGTACTCAACGACCACGTTTCGAGGGGCAAGGCAACAGTGTGATCACCAGAGCAATAATAGGATACCTTAGAAGCTACCCTTATGCCATTGATCTTTTTATTCCGAGGCGACCGTTCCGAGGCAACTTATTCGAGGCAACTAGATCAATGGAACATAAGGACTCACTAAGACGTCCTGTACTCGACGACCACGTTTCGAGGGGCAAGGCAACAGTGAGACGTACCCTAAGAGTGGTGTGTGAATTGCGTGTCATTTTCAGTTTATTATTTGTCTTATCATGCATTGGTGATCTACGTTTTGATTTTATTTTTTGAGCATTCATTCTTTCATGTTATTGTTTAACAGTTAAAGGTGCGGGAATTTAAAGTGCGGAAAAGATAAATGTCCTACGCTATTACAAAGGCGCGGGTCTACAACGCCAAATTAATCCAGACCCGATTTAAAATAAAGTGCAGAAAATAAATGTCTAATAACTATTACAGGGCTTTGGAACAAGTACATTATATTTACATCAAAGAAATAAATAAAACGCGCGAAAAGAGAATATAGTCGAATGCGAGGGCGTTGAACCCTTTGAAGGAATTAGAAATAAAATTATTAGAATAATTAAGTTAAATGGAAAGAAATTATTTTTTATATTTTTTTTTTGTATTTATGACATTAAAGAAAAAATTAAATTAATTAAAAGTCAAATAATTAATTCTAATTCTAATTGTTTTTAATTTATTAAAGAAAATGCATTAAAGTTAAAACCTAGAATTAAAACTAAATTAATTATAAAATTTATTTACAAAATTAATGGTTAATGATACTTATAATAAAAATATTCAATAAAAAAAGAAAATACTAAAGATCTATTTTTATTATTTTTGGTTATTGTGAAAAAGAATTAAATTAACAACCTAAAATTAAATCTAAATTAATCATGGGATTTATTTACAAAATTAATAATAAAATATTTATTATTTTTATCCTTTCATTTTTTTTTGTGTTTTGTGTTTTTATGAAAATAATTAAATTAATCAAAAAAACAATAATTAAAAGAAAATAAACATAATGAAAAATAAAGAGATAAAAAGGATTTGCAAACCTAAGGGGGTGAAGCCCCTAATTTGGAGGTTGGTCTTTAGTAATTTGGGCCCAATTACTCTTGGCCTTGTGGACTTTTCCAGGACACGTGTGGATGCATTGACTCAGATTTATGGTGCTCCTCTGATCAGAGCCACTGGATCAATCTCCATGGGCGCGTGTCAATCTGGATAAAGGGGTGCATGATGGTCTTCAAGGTTTGAACTGCACAGGAATGTTAAATAGAAAATAATATGAAAGGGGGTGAGGACCTGGGGCTCGAACCCAGGTCCTGAGGCTTATGAACGTCCTTCTCAACCAACTGAGCTGCATGCATATTCATTAACATAATGGCAAACAAATTATATAATAGAAAATTGGAATTAGTGCCCTTCTCGCGCGCGAACTTTTAAACTGGCCAACCATCTCTTTACACATCATCATCTTCCTCCTAGGCTTATTTATTTCCTGAAACATACAAAGCATTGGCAACGGTTTTGAAGCGTTTTAAAAGGCCACTTTAGAGAAAATAGCGAACAGCACATGGGGGCTCATAAATTGAGCGCGAGGGTGGCACTCTCTTCGTCCAAGCATGCTGGTTCTAATGGTGGTATTCAGGCATCTTAATTTTGCCATTTTAAGAAACACCCAATTTTGACCTCCAAGAACCCTAATCTGCATCCATGGTAGAATCACATATAGTATACAAAAATGCAATTAAAATAGATGGTTAGTTTCAGAAAGGTTTAATTAGCACGAATCCACAAATAAAATGTTATGTAAATGCATAAATTGTAAAATGCGATTGTGAGAAAAAGTGGAAAGAGTCTGACTTTTGTACAGTGATTCAAGGGGTTAGGGATTGTGTTCTTGATCCAGGAAGGTTCCTTGACGTCCCAGGAATGTGATAGGATCGTTGTTTTGGCTTGAATCCAGCTCTAACCTTGTTTTCAGTTTTGAGAAAAATGGCCAAAAATGTGAGTTGGCTTTTTTTGTGTTTTTTTCGTTTTTTGAGATGCCTAGGCCTCTATTTTCGTTTGTATGTCTTGTATAGGTCTTATGCAATGTGTAGGAAGAGAAATTATGTCTCCATAATGCATAGCCTTAAATTCCAAGATTCTCCATCAAACTCCATAACCAACTTTCCATTTTTGAGTCCATTTTTGAATTCTTGCCTTGTTTGCTCCTTTGCACGAATTTGGTAGGCACATAATGATGCTTCAAGGTTAATCAAAACCAAATATTCCCTTAAATTAATTTTTTTGAATTTCTTTTGATTTTAAAAGATTTAAAATTAATTAAATCCAATAAAATCAATAAAAATGAAAAAATTAATAAAAAAAATCTGAAATAAAAGGTGTGACACGTGGGAAGCATGGCCAAGTTAATTCAAGTGGAAAAAGTGGGCCCCTTTTGTCAAAAAATGAAATTTCAAGGATAAATGATTTTGGCCATTTCACAAAAATTTCCCAACTTCTCCAATGCATATCTTGCTCAATTTTTGAGCTTTGATCATGTTCTTGGACATTTTAGAAAGGTCTTGAAGTCCTCTAAACAATGTCTTTGGTCCCATGTCATTTTGATTTACAATCTCAAGTTATGGCCTTTGACTTAAAGTCCGTTTTTGTTGACTTTTGAAAATGACCTATAATGTTGAAATTGATAACTTTTTGTGAGAGCATTTCTTGGACTTGAAGCATGAAGATGAGTTGTAGGAAATGTCTTTCTCTTCAAAATGAGCTTTGGATGGAATTTTTCTGATGAACCATGAAAAAGTTATGCCTTGGTCAAGTTACAGTTGACTTTTCAGCTGTCCAAAAATAGAAACTTTTGCATCTTGATGATTTTTTTGAGCCATACTTTGAGAATCATGATCAAGCATTGATCAAATGATGTTTGTGGCTTCAAAATGAGATGTTGACCAAAAATTTGAACTTTTGACTGTCAAATGACTATCTTGCCCCTACAGTTGACTGTAGTGCAATTTAGGGTTTTGACTGTGCAATTTTGTGCTGAAGGTCTTGAAACATTGTATGAGGATGCTTGACCATATTTATAGGCATGTGAGACTTGATTGGACCCTTGGAAACTCCATTTTCTTGCTCAGAACCAAAACCCTAATTTTGACTGCTTAGGAGGCTCTTGCACTGTGTAACCCTTGGAGAATTTGAAGCTTGACTTGGCAATTTCTTGAAGAATATGGGAGGGCAAATTTTGGGGTACAACAGTTGCCCCTGTTCAATCTTCTTAGACCTGAGGATGCAGATTGGCTGACGTGCCTTTCGTAATCCGAAGGTGGAAGATGATTGAACACTAGAGTGCCCAGAAATTTGCACTCACATAGTAGCAGTGATGGTGGAAATGGGCTTACAGACGCCATTTAGAGGTTGATGGATAGGATGATGGGCTTATAGATGCCATCTGGATGTTGATCGCGTAAGAGATTCCTTAGCGAGAACCTGCATACCTGCAAAAGAAACAATGAGTACCTGACACGTTGCAGGAGCTGATTTCAGATGCTTGGCATAGATATGTCCTGACTGGTTACAGGAGCTGAGTTTGGAGCTTCACAAGATGATGAATGAACCAGGGATGGTTACTACCTTAGCATGAACGGTAAGAGAACCTTGGGTGACTTTAACTTCAACAACGCTCGTTGAGAAAAATCTTGGTGGGAATTACCATCTTCACAGTATCAGGAAGAGAACCAATAGGAAAGGAATTATCACCTCACGCACCATCGGAGAGGGAACCATAGGAAAGGAATTATCACCTCACGCACCATCGGAGAGGGAACCATAGGGAAGGAATTATCACCTCACTCACCGTCGGAGAGGGAACCATCTAAAAAGGAATTATCACCTCACTCACCGTCGGAGAGGGAACCATCTGAAAAGGAATTATCACCTCACTCACCGTCGGAGAGGGAACCATCTGAAAAGGAATTATCACCTCACTCACCGTCGGAGAGGGAACCATCTGAAAAGGAATTATCACCTCACTCACCGTCGGAGAGGGAACCATCTGAAAAGGAATTATCACCTCACTCACCGTCGGAGAGGGAACCATCTGAAAAGGAATTATCACCTCACTCACCGTCGGAGAGGGAACCATCTGAAAAGGAATTATCACCTCACTCACCGTCGGAGAGGGAACCATCTGAAAAGGAATTATCACCTCACTCACCGTCGGAGAGGGAACCATCTGAAAAGGAATTATCACCTCACTCACCGTCGGAGAGGGAACCATCTGAAAAGGAATTATCACCTCACTCACCGTCGGAGAGGGAACCATCTGAAAAGGAATTATCACCTCACTCACCGTCGGAGAGGGAACCATCTGAAAAGGAATTATCACCTCACTCACCGTCGGAGAGGGAACCATCTGAAAAGGAATTATCACCTCACTCACCGTCGGAGAGGGAACCATCTGAAAAGGAATTATCACCTCACTCACCGTCGGAGAGGGAACCATCTGAAAAGGAATTATCACCTCACTCACCGTCGGAGAGGGAACCATCTGAAAAGGAATTATCACCTCACTCACCGTCGGAGAGGGAACCATCTGAAAAGGAATTATCACCTCCACAACGTCGGGAGAGAACCAAAGGAAATTATAATCTCAAAAGCGGGCGTTTGAGAAAGACCTACGATAACTTCTACTGAGTCTTCATCAGAAAAATCTGTTTGGGGTCGATTTAGCTGGACTAGAGAAGGCCTTGGACTGGATAAGAAATCTTTGGAGTCGATTAACTGAACCGGTCTAGGTCTTGAAATATGATTGAGAATTTAACTGAATCTTTCCTGAAAGGTAAAGGTCAGTCATATGTAATGCATGATATGGATCAAGCAATGATGTTCTCAACATAAATGAGATTTGTAAGATATGATGCGTCTATGCATGCTATGATGATGTATGTGATGTTTAGGAATGTATGTTTTTGTCTAGGAAAGTAAATCCTTGACGGGTGCCGGGAAGTCATATCCTGGGCTGATGTTGAAGAATAGATTTTGCTTCCGCTGGGGGTGCTTGTTGCAAGAATACCGGTAGGAGAAGATGACTCCGTTGGGGAATAGACTTGGCGAATGGAATAACTCTGCGGGGGGAAAAGTACTATAACGATCTTGCTGGGGAGCAATACTCTGTGGGGAGAGAGATGCTTTTGCTGAATTGTTGATAGTAACTTGCTGGGGATGTTTGTTAGGAATACTATACTGCTGGGGAATGTTGAGATTTGCTGGAGGATACCCAACTTCCTTAAGTTTGATAGTAGTTTTGCTTGAGGAGAGTATACTGGTTTGCTCTCATTCTCTGGGGAGTTAAGATATGCCGGTTATGTTCTTTAGCTGAACCTATCTTGGTACCTTGGAGGATGGAACAATTAGATTGCTTAGACAACTCTTTATTGCCCCTGTTTCTATGGGAGAAGGCACCTGTGGGGGGTTGATAGTTGTTGATGGACAAACCTTCTTCTGGTAGACAGGTGGCAAGATGATAGGACATAGTCGTACGCTTCGATCCCTAACTTTTGCTCGGACCGCCCTTTCGGGTTTTCAGTCCACCGGGATACCCATTTTTGCCCAAGCCGCCTTTTCAGGTTTTCGACTTGCCGGGTGTACAGATTTTATTTCATTTCATCCCTTCATTTTGACCGAACCCTTTTGGTTCGCCGGGAAGCCCTTATTTTTGCCTAGGTGTGTCAACCTAGCGGGTTTTTGATTTTGCGTAGTATTTTTTCGACTATGTCCATGTTCAGGGAATGTGGGGAGTTGCCCCTGTTAAAAGCGTTTTGTCATGCCACCAGAAGATTTCTGACCAGGCAAGATTTATTGTTGAAATGCCCCAGGTGACTCATGCGGAGATTTGCCCTAGGCTGGTTGGCCCTTTGAGAGATTCTCCGAATCTTGATTGGACTGCCCCAGATGATGGACCATGATCATATCATGCCCCTTGATGGGAAGTGCTTCTGTTCATTAGGCATTCGTCGTGCGAATTTCCCCACTGTTCAAACAAAAAGTCATATGCAAACAAAGTTACGTTAAAAATGCAAAGCTTATGTTTGTCTTGAAGATTTTGAAAAATGCATTCTTTTTCATAAAACAAGTGAATGTTTGTAAAACGTGATGTCAATTCCGTATTTACCGTAGGCCTTAAGGAGTCAGGATACCTTTCGTAACAGTATGCTTTCGAACTAACCCATGCTTCAGCTAGGACTTTTAAGGGTTATAACGTGGCCTGGTTCATGGTTTAAGAAACAAAGGATAAAGGCTCAAATTATTTGTACCCACCCGCTCTTCGTGATGTTCTCCAAACCTAAACTCAGTTGATCATACGTTAGACCTTGTTCGAGTCTTTGTCTGATTTTCCGGTGATGATTCGGATGTTGACAATTTATTTTGAATAGGCAGTCATTCCTTTTTGTTATTGAGGGTTTGTGTGACCTCTTTCCTTTTTGATTTTTTTGTTATCCCTTTCTTTTTTTGCCTGAACTGTTTCCTTTTTTGGAATCACAGTCAGCGGGATGCCCCAGTTTTGTAAGTCTCCTTCATAGGTTTTGACTTATTGGGCTTTAGTTTTTTGAGATAATGACTGCCTTTCTTTATTGATTATTCGGAACCATCACGGTCTTTCTTCGTTTTGTAAGGACCTCTTTGGTGCCATTCGTTATGCACTTGGATCAACTGAGAGAACTACCCTGCCCCAGGTTATGATAAAGGGTTTTTATTTTCGAAAAGAAAAACTCCTACTTCTTTGGCTCAGAGGGGTTGACGAGGGATTATCATCCTTATAACTCCAGTGTTTAGGGATTAAAACAATGCCTGTACCTCATCAGCGGGGTCTATTCAAAAGCATACTGTAATGATCGTGGTATCGTTTTCGTCATCCTCCCTCAAGAGGCTTAGAATTATTAATTAAGTGTTGACATCAGAAAAAAATATGAAAGTAATTTGCGTATAGTGAATACGAATATATTGCTTCAAAATAGACATAAGCGATGCATTAATGTGATAACAATGTTTAACATGAATAAATGTTTGAACAAAGGAAAATTGCAATCTTGAACATTCGAATGAACAAAAATTTTCTAGTCTCGGGGCTTGTCACTTCAAATGGTGCCTCCTGTAGGGATGGTAGAAGCACTCAGCCTGGCCATCTTGGGTGAATTCCACAGCTCCTTCCTCAATCAGGTCTTGGATTTTATTCTTCAAAGTCCAACAATCCTCTGTAGCATGCCCCGGGCTGTCAGAATGATAAGCGCAGTGAGCGTTGGGGTCATACCTTGAAGGTGTCCTGTTGGGATTCTTAGGAGGATCCTTTAGAGTTACCAAGTTCAGCCTCAGCAGTTGTTGTAAGGCTTGAGGCAGTGACATGTTGATCTTGGTGAACTGCCTTTTAGGCTTGTCTGGTTGAAGCTGGTGAGGTTGATACTGAATTTGCAGCGCTGAAGCCATTTGAGGAGCTCTCCCCTTATTTCCTTGTCTCAAGGATGATTGAATGATGAATGGCTTTTTACCCTTAGGTGTTTGCCCCAGTTGGTTATTCTGAAGCAATTGGTTGACGAGAACCCCGAGCTCATCTTGTCTTTGAGCTAGCCCTTGAATGATAGTTACTTGCCCCAGCATCTGGACCTTCAATGCATCCACCTCAGTTTGTAGGTGTTTTAGCCTTTCATCCTCAGCACTGTTCATGACAAAGATCTCCATGAGAAGTATCCTTAGCTCCTCCTGCCCCTTGGATAGATTCAGGAGGATTTCCCCGAACCGAGTCTCTTGAGCATGAAAGTCCTGGTTATCTGGTTGGAAGGCCATTGCTGAAATAAACAGCGAGAAAGGTAAGTGACCTGCAACAAAGATTCCTGTTATGTAATGATGTGTATGACATGCATGCAATGTTTTCAAGGACCTCGCGGGGTAAACAAGAAAACTGTTAGAATTGGGGTCCGGTAGCTTGATTGAAAGAGACTTCACATTTGTTGGGAGTCTTTCTTCCAAGGGTCAAAGGCTCACCATATCCAGTGGGTCATAGCCTTTGACAGCTTTGGCTAGAGGAAAATAAATCCTCTTTGCCCCTTGCTAGATGTTTGATTTATCATGACCTGCATCACAAGCCCTTGCGATCCTTGAAATGGGTTAGGATGTATGCAATGGTATGATGTTATGTTATGCATGGGGTAATGTAAGTAACCCTGTTATGAGCCCCAATTAAGGACTGCAAACCAAAACCTGCAAGACACTCAAGTAAAACCTGTCATGAGTCCTAATTAAGGACTAAAAACAAAACCTGCAAGAAACTCGGTAAACCTTGTTATGAGTCCTAATTAAGGACTAAAACGAAAACCTGCAAGAAACTTAGCAAGCCTGGTTAAGAGTCCTAATTAAGGACTATGGACAAAACCTGCAGGAAGTTCAGTAAACCTTATTATGAGTCCTAGTTAAGGACTATAAACAAAACCTGCAAGAAGTTCAGATGTCAGATAACAAGCATGCAAGTAGGCAAGTACAAAGGCACACAAGTCACACAAGAGAAGCCCTTAGAGTTTAGGCCAGCACGAAGTTAGGGGTACTACCCTCTTGAAGTTGGTGGGCTCAAACCTGTCCTATCAAAGTAACCGGGTTCTAAGGATCTCAATATCATTGGATTACTTTCATTGTTCATCGTTTCGATTTAGCCACTGACTGGCGATCAAAATATCCCAAGAAAACAACCCTCAACTGAGTGTAGTATCGAGTATCAACCGACTTCGGAGTACACCAAAGTAGTCATCTCACTACCCTAAAGAGGCCAAGATGGTTCAATTAAGGTTCCTAAGGTATGTTGATGCTTCACGACACCACGCGGAGGCCCCGTACTCTCCTTGATTGACTCAAGGGTTACCGGTACACACCAAAGTGCCACATCAACGTAGCAGACTGCTTCAACCATGTCGGTATACCCCGCACAGTTCCCTCACAGCATTGTTGCTACTTTCTAAGAAGGTATCCCCAGATCCGGGCTAGGATCTATAGAACTCCCAAGACAGTCCCACAATTTAAAGCAAACAAATCAAAGCAATTGAAAACACAGTGATCTTAGTCCTAAGGTACACCTCACTTTATAATTATCCCCAGCAGAGTCGCCAGTTCTGTGATCGGTGGATCCGGAACTGACTGTTTAACGCTGGTTCGCGAAATGTCGCGGAAGCAAGAGTCGCCACCGTCTTTTATTTTCTCCAACAAGGAAAGGACAAAAGCACAGAAAAATTCCTTATGAGATTAGCTCTCGGTTCGGGAGGTAGATTTATAGAAAGGGAAGGTGTTAGCACCCTTTCTATCCGTGGTTATCCACGGGCTCTTAGATACTTGCTCATTGTGTTTTCAAAAATGTTTGTTTGCTTTTCAAGTGTGAGTGGGTTTGAAAAAAAGTTTCTTTGAAAGTTTCAGATCGACTCTTGTGTCAGTCCTCAAGAGTGTTTGAAAAGTTATTTTGAAAGCTTTTTTGAAAAAATGTAGGGTGTGAAAAGTATTTTGATTTGTTTTTGAAAAGAACAAGTATCCATGAGTCATCTACCTACCCTAAGGAATTAAGTTGTGTAATTGTCCTTTAGGTAGTGCCATCCCACCATTGAGAGATAGGTAGCACCACCATTGGAGGTGTTCGGGTCAATTCGAGGTTAGGGACATTGTGGTCACCGAGCAAAGGTAAGACACCTTAGAAGCTACCCTTATGCCATTGATCTTTTTATTCCGAGGCAACCGTTTCGAGGCAACTTATTCGAGGCAACTAGATCCATGGAACATAAGGACTTACTAAGACGTCCTGTACTCAACGACCACGTTTCGAGGGGCAAGGCAACAGTGTGATCACCAGAGCAATAATAGGATACCTTAGAAGCTACCCTTATGCCATTGATCTTTTTATTCCGAGGCGACCGTTCCGAGGCAACTTATTCGAGGCAACTAGATCAATGGAACATAAGGACTCACTAAGACGTCCTGTACTCGACGACCACGTTTCGAGGGGCAAGGCAACAGTGAGACGTACCCTAAGAGTGGTGTGTGAATTGCGTGTCATTTTCAGTTTATTATTTGTCTTATCATGCATTGGTGATCTACGTTTTGATTTTATTTTTTGAGCATTCATTCTTTCATGTTATTGTTTAACAGTTAAAGGTGCGGGAATTTAAAGTGCGGAAAAGATAAATGTCCTACGCTATTACAAAGGCGCGGGTCTACAACGCCAAATTAATCCAGACCCGATTTAAAATAAAGTGCAGAAAATAAATGTCTAATAACTATTACAGGGCTTTGGAACAAGTACATTATATTTACATCAAAGAAATAAATAAAACGCGCGAAAAGAGAATATAGTCGAATGCGAGGGCATTGAACCCTTTGAAGGAATTAGAAATAAAATTATTAGAATAATTAAGTTAAATGGAAAGAACTTATTTTTTATATTTTTTTTTGTATTTATGACATTAAAGAAAAAATTAAATTAATTAAAAGTCAAATAATTAATTCTAATTCTAATTGTTTTTAATTTATTAAAGAAAATGCATTAAAGTTAAAACCTAGAATTAAAACTAAATTAATTATAAAATTTATTTACAAAATTAATGGTTAATGATACTTATAATAAAAATATTCAATAAAAAAAAGAAAATACTAAAGATATATTTTTATTATTTTTGGTTATTGTGAAAAAGAATTAAATTAACAACCTAAAATTAAATCTAAATTAATCATGGGATTTATTTACAAAATTAATAATAAAATATTTATTATTTTTATCCTTTCATTTTTTTTTGTGTTTTGTGTTTTTATGAAAATAATTAAATTAATCAAAAAAACAATAATTAAAAGAAAATAAACATAATGAAAAATAAAGAGATAAAAAGGATTTGCAAACCTAAGGGGGTGAAGCCCCTAATTTGGAGGTTGGTCTTTAGTAATTTGGGCCCAATTACTCTTGGCCTTGTGGACTTTTCCAGGACACGTGTGGATGCATTGACTCAAATTTATGGTGCTCCTCTGATCAGAGCCACTGGATCAATCTCCATGGGCGCGTGTCAATCTGGATAAAGGGGTGCATGATGGTCTTCAAGGTTTGAACTGCACAGGAATGTTAAATAGAAAATAATATGAAAGGGGGTGAGGACCTGGGGCTCGAACCCAGGTCCTGAGGCTTATGAACGTCCTTCTCAACCAACTGAGCTGCATGCATATTCATTAACATAATGGCAAACAAATTATATAATAGAAAATTGGAATTAGTGCCCTTCTCGCGCGCGAACTTTTAAACTGGCCAACCATCTCTTTACACATCATCATCTTCCTCCTAGGCTTATTTATTTCCTGAAACATACAAAGCATTGGCAACGGTTTTGAAGCGTTTTAAAAGGCCACTTTAGAGAAAATAGCGAACAGCACATGGGGGCTCATAAATTGAGCGCGAGGGTGGCACTCTCTTCATCCAAGCATGCTGGTTCTAATGGTGGTATTCAGGCATCTTAATTTTGCCATTTTAAGAAACGCTCAATTCTGACCTCCAAGAACCCTAATCTGCATCCATGGTAGAATCACATATAGTATACAAAAATGCAATTAAAATAGATGGTTAGTTTCAGAAAGGTTTAATTAGCACGAATCCACAAATAAAATGTTATGTAAATGCATAAATTGTAAAATGCGATTGTGAGAAAAAGTGGAAAGAGTCTGACTTCTGTACAGTGATTCAAGGGGTTAGGGATTGTGTTCTTGATCCAGGAAGGTTCCTTGATGTCCCAGGAATGTGATAGGATCGTTGTTTTGGCTTGAATCCAGCTCTAACCTTGTTTTCAGTTTTGAGAAAAATGGCCAAAAATGTGAGTTGGCTTTTTTTGTGTTTTTTTCGTTTTTTGAGATGCCTAGGCCTCTATTTTCGTTTGTATGTCTTGTATAGGTCTTATGCAATGTGTAGGAAGAGAAATTATGTCTCCATAATGCATAGCCTTAAATTCCAAGATTCTCCATCAAACTCCATAACCAACTTTCCATTTTTGAGTCCATTTTTGAATTCTTGCCATGTTTGCTCCTTTGCACGAATTTGGTAGGCACATAATGATGCTTCAAGGTTAATCAAAACCAAATATTCCCTTAAATTAATTTTTTTGAATTTCTTTTGATTTTAAAAGATTTAAAATTAATTAAATCCAATAAAATCAATAAAAATGAAAAAATTAATAAAAAAAATCTGAAATAAAAGGTGTGACACGTGGGAAGCATGGCCAAGTTAATTAAAGTGGAAAAAGTGGGCCCCTTTTGTCAAAAAATGAAATTTCAAGGATAAATGATTTTGGCCATTTCACAAAAATTTCCCAACTTCTCCAATGCATATCTTGCTCAATTTTTGAGCTTTGATCATGTTCTTGGACATTTTAGAAAGGTCTTGAAGTCCTCTAAAGAATGTCTTTGGTACCATGTCATTTTGATTTATCAATCTCAAGTTATGGCCTTTGACTTAAAGTCCCTTTTTGTTGACTTTTGAAAATGACCTATAATGTTGAAATTGATAACTTTTTGTGAGAGCATTTCTTGGACTTGAAGCATGAAGATGAGTTGTAGGAAATGTCTTTCTCTTCAAAATGAGATTTGGATGGAATTTTTCTGATGAACCATGAAAAAGTTATGCCTTGGTCAAGTTACAGTTGACTTTTCAGCTGTCCAAAAATAGAAACTTTTGCATCTTGATGATTTTTTTGAGCCATACTTTGAGAATCATGATCAAGCATTGATCAAATGATGTTTGTGGCTTCAAAATGAGATGTTGACCAAAAATTTGAACTTTTGACTGTCAAATGACTATCTTGCCCCTATAGTTGACTGTAGTGCAATTTAGGGTTTTGACTGTGCAATTTTGTGCTGAAGGTCTTGAAACATTGTATGAGGATGCTTGACCATATTTATAGGCATGTGAGACTTGATTGGACCCTTGGAAACTCCATTTTCTTGCTCAGAACCAAAACCCTAATTTTGACTGCTTAGGAGGCTCTTGCACTGTGTAACCCTTGGAGAATTTGAAGCTTGACTTGGCAATTTCTTGAAGAATATGGGAGGGCAAATTTTGGGGTACAACAGTAGGGCTATGAGAAGGAACCTGGGTTGTAGGGTTACTTCGGGATGAAAGCTTGGATAGTAGGGCTATGAGAAGGAACCTGGGTCGTAGGGTTACTTCGAGATGAGAGCCTGGATAATAGGGCTATGAGAAGGAACCTGGGTTGTAGGGTTACTTCGGGATGAAAGCCTGGATAGTAGGGCTATGAGAAGGAACCTGGATAGTATGGTTACTTAGAAATGAAAGCCTGGATAGTAGGGCTTATGAGAAGGAACCTGGGTCGTAGGGTTACTTCGAAATGAAAGCTTGGATAGTAGGGCTTATGAGAAGGAATTTGGGTCGTAGGGTTACTTTAGGATGAAAGTCTAGATAGTAGGGCTATGAGAAGGAACCTGGGTTGTAGGGTTACTTCGGGATGAAATCCTGGATAATAGGGCTATGAGAAGGAACCTGGGCCGTAGGGTTACTTCGAAGTGATAGTGTAGATTAGTTGACCTGTTTGGTTTCGTGAACTGAGTTTCCATTAGTCGTCTGCAGACGTGACCTGTATAACTACTGGGATTGTTTAAGATAATCGTCTTTCTTGAAAATATAACAAGGTTAGTTATATGCGATGCATGAAATGCATGGTGGGATGATGTTCTCAAAATAAATGAGATTATGTTGTATGTGATATGTATGCGCATGTCATGATGTATGTACATGAAATGCTATTGGGGTATGTCCGAGTATGGGAAAAATAAATCCCTGACTGCTGTTGGAGAATATATCATTCCTGACTGTTGGAGAGAATTGTGGTTATTCTACTTCCGTTGGGGATTGTTAACGGAAATGACTATGCTGGAGATTTACTCTTTGTTATTTATGAATATTCTTTCAGGAAGAGATTCTGTTTGAGAATAATTATGCGGGGAACAACTTGGAAAGCGAATTTCCGTAGATAAAGTGATGAGCTCTGTCGGGGATTGAGCTTCTGTGTCTAGAGAAATAAATTATGCTTGGGAGATGAAATTTACTGACCCTCTCGTGATTATGAAATTCGGCTGGGGAATACAGCTGTCAAGTTTCTGAATGACACTGGCTGGGGAGATTACTTCCTGTTTCAGGAAAGCCGACATTAATGCTTTTGAATATTTTTACTCTGTGGGGAGTGTATGTACTGATGATTGTTCTCCAGAGCTGTCTTTGTCCCGGTACCTGCTGGGCAGAGTAACTGTCAGGTTTGACACTTCTTGTTTTTGCCCCTGTTTATGGAATTACGAGTAATTGTCTTTTTGTTTCTTATGTAAATATTTATGAGCAGCAATCATATTCAAATGCATATGTCAAAAATAAATTATTGGATGTTCTTGCAAAACAAAACAGAAGAAGAAAAAACTCAAAGTTTCTTGTGAAAATGATTTTGTATTGATTTTTGAAGTTGGTCTGTAATAGGCGTTTTTGTAAAGGAGGCAGACGCTTTAGTAAGAGGACGCCGCCGTAAAAATAGAAACTATACAATTTTGTGTAAAAGAAAACATCTATGTGAAACAATCCCATTGAGTTCCAACTCTGCTATTGCCCTCATGTCTTCAAGCGTCTCATCACTTTGCTACTTGGCCGAAGGTTGATTAGATTGATCGGTGCCATCCGAGCTTGATAGTCGATACCGAAGTCTGGTCACAAGATGATCCAATGGGACATAGTGATACGCTTTTCATCCCTAACTTTTTCCTGGACTGCCCTTTCGGGTTTTCAGTCCACCGGGATACCCTTTTTTGCCCAAGCCGCCCTTTCAGGTTTTCGATTTGCCGGGTATACAGTTTTTTTTCATTTTCATCCCTTATTTTTTCCCGAATCCTTTTGGTTCGCCGGGAAGCCCTTATTTTTGCCTAGGCCAGTTAACCTAGCGGGTCTTTTAATTAGGTGTAGTATCTTTTCACTATGTCTGCATTGACAGGGTGAGGAAGGTCGTTGAAGGGGTAAGAAAACACTTAGAAGGGGGGGGGGGGTTGAATAAGTGACTCTTTTCGAGTTTTCAATACAAAGCTCAAAACAATAATGGAATAACACAATTATTTTTATCCTGGTTCGTTTGAACTCAAACTACTCTAGTCCACCCGCCAAGGTGATTTCGCCTTTCTCAACAAGGACTTAATCCACTATAATCAACTGATTACAATCACACAACAACTGTTGTGACTAACAATGCACAAGTAAACTTACAAGTGACTAACACCACTAAGACTTAAATCTAGTCCTAGTCTGCTTGAGAAATCTGACCAAACTTGGTCTCTCAAGGAACAAATACAGAAGTATAATCTTTACAGATAATTGAACTAGAGTTTGCTTCTAATCAAGCTATATCACAACTGTGATTTTTCTTAGAATGTAATACACAAAAATGTATGAACTATAAGTTTGTAAGCTTTTGAATCTTTCACGTAGTTTCTTGTTTGAACGTTGTTTTTTTTGGCTTGCAATAAATGTCCTTCTATTTATAGTAGGAGTAATAAGACCGTTGCTGCCTTCAGAGGAAATGGAGAGCATTAAATGCTTTGCATGTATCCTTGCAAAATTCCATTCTCCAAGAAACAAGTTGTAGGCACTTGAGTGCTTTCAGCCGTCTTTGCATTAATTAGCAAACGTCAGAATGTAAGAACGTGTTTTCCTTTGCTTTGACAAGACACGTTGATTAAGACGTTGTTTCAGTATTTGCTTTAACTCAGAACATGCTTCATTCAACTTCTGGTCAGAGCGTTGCTTGCTAAGATCTTTGAACAACGCTTGCTTTCAAGTTATCTTCAGAATCAAGAAGCCTGCTAGAAGTTAGAAGATACATTTAAAAAGTAAAGGTTCTTGCCAGAGTCAGGAGATGTGTTTGAATAAAAGATTCTTTTATCAAAGAACTTCTTCATAATTTTTGCTTAGTACTTTGGAATGTTTCTTGTCAGAACATTAACTAAGACATTCAAAACACATTAATTAGAGCATAAATTATCTTAAATATAATTTAGTTATCATCAAAACACTTGGGATAGGTTAGAACTAATCTTGTTCTTTCAATCTCCCCCTTTTTGATGATGACAAAAAAATTATTTTAGATAAAGAAAAGAAACAGATTAAGAGATAAGAATCTCCCCCTGAAATGAATATTTCTATGCATAAGACATCCTGAGATTGTTTAGTCAGAGTGATACACAACCTTCTTTGAATTTCTTCAGAACTTCTTCAAGAAGATAAATCTTAGCTGGAATATTCTTTCAGAGTTAAATGATACCTGCAAAAATCTTTTGGACAGAAGGAATTCTTTCAATTTTGTTAGAATGTCTGAGACATAGTCCCAAAACTGTTAAACAATGATTAGTTCAAAAATGCACATTTTCTCCCCCTTTTTGGCACAATCAAAAAGTGTAATAAATGAGAAATTTTGAAAGATTTCATAAAAAGTTAAAAATAGATATCCAGAAGTACAAACAAAACATCCAAATAAGAGACAAAAAGAAACTAGGATTTCTTAGAGACAAGAGCCATCAGAAGGTTCTTGATCTCAGAGGCAGATTCACTTTGCATTGCCATCCAGTTCTTGAACTCTAGATTTGTTTGATCTTGCTTATCCATGCGTCTATTCAAGACTTCATTCTCCCTCTTTAGCTCTTTCAGAGTGTCCAGATCCATTGCTAGAGTTGGCACAGGTTCAGGTCCATCCTTAACTGAAGGTTGATTCAATAGAACAATAGCCAGAGGATTTGAATCTTCAGAGTATTCTTCAGATTCATCTTCTGATATGTCCATCTTATCAGCTGGTGTATCAGCAATCAGTAGCGAAGACTTCTTATTCCAAGTATCAGCAGCTTCTGTCTTGAAAACATGCAGAAGTTTGGAAAAGTTGTCCAGCACCTGAGAGTGGCACAAATCCTGTAACTTCCGTGATTCAGCAACCAAGGTTCTTCTGAAAGTCTCCCATAGAAGATCTGTTGCTGCGGTGTTCACACTTCTGAGGCAATCTTCTTTCAGCGGTTGTAACCATGCTTGAACATTTGTTATAAAATTCTGAAACAAAATATTTACATCTGGCTGAATAGGTTTAGGGACAGTCGTTCTGTAAGATTTGTTTTTCAAGAATTGTAGAGATTGAGAGTCCACTATAGTTCTTAAAAATCTATTGGTTTCAGGAGTATTTGTAGGTTCAGGTTCAGGTTGGTTAACACAAATAGGAGGTTCTGATATATCATGAGGTACGGATGGTTCAGCAATTTCAGTTTGTTCAAAAATTTGTTGTTCTGGAATTTGAGGAGTTGAGAGAGGTGTTGTATGTTGTGGTGAGGTAGGTGGAGTGATATCAGGCGAAATTATTATTGTATAAGCGGGAGTGGGAATGGGATTTTGAGGTTATGGTTGGTTCATAGCAAAAATATTTTCAGCTGGTAGATTGAAATGAAGTTTTATGGTTGCTAGAGGTTCATTAATCCCTGGAATTCTCCAAGATCCAGCATCATACCATCCAGTGGGTCTGGGTGATAAAGGTCTGGGAGGGGGTCTTGAGAAACGTTCAGCAGGAATAGGTTGAAAAACAGATGGTTAAGGGGGTTCTGAATGAGAGGGTTCTGATTGGCTGTCAGAATGTTCATCAGAGCCAGAATCACTTAAATCTGTTGAAAACTGATTTTTACTAAGGTTGACAGCAAGGGGTTCAGATGGTGAGGTTTGAGAGGATTCAGCAGATGCATATATATTTTCAGAATTATAAACAGGTATAGTTTCAGCATGATTACCTGTCTTCTTTTTCTTCTGAGGAGTGTCAGAAGGTCCTTCTACAACTTTTCTCTTCACAGATCCTTGGAGAACAACATCAGCAGCAACTTGATTTCTTCCTTGAAGCCAAGCTGGATCAATAGGTGATCCTGTTTCTCTGCAGGTCTCAAGATAGTGCAAAACCATATTAGAATGTTCCCCTGAGTTGAACGTAGGAAAGTCAGCAATAGGAATTCTTCTCTTCTTCACAATAGCTGACAGACATGGAGAGGGTTCCACCAGCAGTTTGTCAATAATTTTCCTCTTCAGTAAGTTCTTTCCAATCATTGTCTTACCACAGATAGGTTCAAGCTCCCCCAGAAGATTTGCTTCTCTTAGGTGAGCAATCAGACCATTCTCAGTCAGAATGTATGATAATAACCTACCCATGGGAATCCAATTCCTCTTTGATTTGGGATTCTTCATCCTTTCAGCTTCTCTGGTTTCTTTGACATGGTTCCAGAGGTGTTCAAAAAGCAAGTAGGGCAAAACAACAAATATTGTTGATCAGCGTTGATCTAATCAGGAGAACTGGTCTCTTTCCTGTGGTGAATACATCCATGAATAATCCTTGCCCAAATCTTATACTTGTCTTTCAAATCCCTAACTTTGGAGGAACCTTGACCATTGGTAAAAATCTCTGTGTATACCCTAGACATCTCCATTCTTCCAGTGGGCATTCCTGTAACTCCAAGTCCTTTAAATCCCAGCAACCTTCTGATTAGATTTTCTGTAATGGATATTTCCTTGCCCATTACAAAGGAGAGAATAACCTTGGGAGTTGCAATAGCGTGAATCCATAATTCTTTTACCAAATGAGGAAAGACTGAACCAATAAGACGATCAAAGTAGCTTTCCCAACCTTGAAACTTCACAGCAGGGAACAAGTCAAATCCATTCTCTCTGAGATTCTCAAAGTCTACCATTAGCTCACTCAAAACTTCCAAACTTTCTACAAGAATGAGTGTTGTCCTTTCAGGTATACAATATTGCTCAGAGTGGGTAGAGGAAGAAGAAGCCATTGAAGTTCTATGAAAAGAGAAATTGTCGAAAAGGGTTTTAAGAGAAACGTTCAATAAAAACTTGAGTTGAAAGAGAAAGTAAAGAATGAAAAGGGTTTTTCAAAGAGTATTTATAGGCATTAATTTCAGAGAATAGGTTAAGAATTAAAATTAAAAGTATTTAATACAAATTAAAATAAAGATTAAAACGGATTTAAAAACGAATGTTATCATTACTTGCATTTAATGATTTGCTAAAAATGAGGGAAAACGTGAGATTATGGATAATCATCAACAATTACCTAGAACGTCATGAGTAGCTTTTGCACGCTTGACCTATCAGAAACACACCACGTGTTCATCTCCTGAAGGATGCATGTAACAGCTGTTTGTTCTAATGAATTTCTGAACTACACTTGGACATGAAGCGTTAGAATGATTCATAACTTTTCATATAGCTTCTGTTACATCTTCTCTTCTAACTTCTGAAGAGTTGTTGATCAGAGCATTCATTTCAGAAAGTTCTGAAGCCAGTCACAGAAAATAAATATTATTTTATTCAGGACATAATTCCATACAAATATTTTTCAGAATAAAATTAAATCTATCTTCTGAAAGGGGTTTAGTAAAAATGTCAGCCCATTGATGGTCTGTTTTTACAAAAATCAAGTTTAAAATCCCCTTCTGAATATAGTCCCTTATGAAGTAATATTTAATTTCTATATGTTTGGCTTTAGAATGTAAGATTGGATTTTTAGAAAGACAAATAGCAGAAGTATTGTCACAGAAGATAGGAATCTTACTTTCATAAAGGTTGAAATCTTCTAGTTGACTTTTCATCCAAATCATCTGAGAGCTACATCCAGCAGCAGATATATATTCAACTTCTGTGGTTGAAAGAGCAATTATTGCTTGCTTCTTGCTGTACCATGAGATAAGATTGTCACCCAAAAACTGGCAGCTTCCAGAGGTGCTTTTTCTTTCAATTCTATCTCCAGCAAAGTCAGCATCACAATAACCTGCTAGTTTGTAATCTTGTGATCTTCTGTAACACATACCAAGATTAGCAGTACCTTTCAGATACCTAAGAATTCTCTTAACAGTTGTTAAATGAGATTCTCTAGGATCTGATTGGAATCTAGCACACAAGCACACGCTAAATAATATATCAGGTCTAGATGCAGTCAGATAGAGAAGGGATCCAATCATACCTCTGTAGAGCTTCTGATCTACTTTCATACTTACCTCATCTTTACCTAGAATGCAGGTTGGATGCATAGGTGTCTTGGCATCTTTGCTTTCTGACATTTGAAATTTCTTCAGAAGTTCTTTAACATACTTCGTCTGATGTATGAAAGTACCTTCTTGAGTCTGGTTGATTTGAATTCCAAGAAAGAATTTCAATTCACCCATCATGCTCATTTCAAATTCTGCCTGCATTATCTTAGCAAATTCTTTTCCAAGGGATATATTAGAGGTTCCAAAAATTATATCATCAACGTAAATTTGACAGATTAAAATATCATTTTTAAATGTTTTTCTGAAGAGAGTTGTGTCCACTTTTCCTCTGGTAAAATATTTTTCTAATAGAAAATTACTCAGACGATCATACCAAGCTCTAGGAGCTTGTTTTAAACTGTATAAAGACTTTTTCAATTTAAAAACATGTTCTGGATGCTTTAAATTATTAAATCCATGAGTTTGATGGACATATACTTCTTCTTCAATATAACCATTTAGAAATGCACTTTTAACATCCATTTGATACAATGAAATGTTATTTTGTACAGCAAAAGAAATTAATAATCTTATAGATTCTAACCTGGAGACTGGAGCAAAGGTTTCATTATAACCAATTCCTTCTTGTTGACTATAACCCTGTGCAACCAGTCGTGCTTTGTTTCTGATTACTTCACCTTGTTCATTCAATTTGTTTCTGAAGACCCATTTGGTTCCTATAACATTGAATCCTTTGGGTCTTGGAACAAGATTCCATACATCATTCTTTGAGAATTAATTTAGTTCTTCTTGCATTGCAAAGATCCAATCATTATCTTCCAGAGCTTCATCAATGGTAGTTGGCTCAATCAGAGAGATTAAACCAAACAAAGATTCTTCATTGATTCTGAGAGATGATCTTGTTCTGATGGGATCTTCTTTTCTTCCAATGATTACGTATTCTTTGTGAGCTGAAGATAATCTAGGAAACCTTTTCTGTGTGGGTTGGTCAGAGATTCTGAGATTGTTCAGAGCATTGTCAAGAGGATGATCTGCTACGTCTTCTTTTGCTTCTGAACTTTCAGAGTTTGAGTGATGATCTTCTGTACCTACAGAAAAATCAATTTGCTTTGGCTGTTGTTGGCCAATCTTATCATCAAACCTGACTTTGATTGATTCTTCAACAATCAGAGTTTCTGTGTTGTATACTCTATAGCCTTTTGAGCGTTCAGAGTATCCAAGTAGGAAACACTTTTGTGCTTTGAAATCAAACTTATTCAGAGTTTCTTTGGTGATTAGTATAAAACAAGTACATCCAAAAGGATGGAAATAAGAAATGTTTGGCTTTCTGTTTTTCCATAATTCATAGGGAGTCTTTTCAAGAATAGGTCTTATAGAGATTCTATTCTGAATATAACACGCTGTATTCACAGCTTCTGCCCAAAAGTGCTTAGCCATATTTGTTTCATTGATCATGGTTCTGGCCATCTCTTGTAATGTTCTATTCTTTCTTTCTACAACTCCATTTTGCTGGGGAGTTCTAAGACAAGAAAAATTATGAACAATACCATTTTCTTTAAAATATTTTTCAAAATAATGATTTTCAAATTCACCACCATGATCACTTCTAACTTTTGTGATTTTAAAATCTTTTTCATTTTGCACTTGAGTACAGAAGTCAATGAATACAGAATGTGACTCATCCTTGTGTTTTAAAAACTTTACCAATGTCCATCTGCTGAAATCATCAACGATGACCAATCCATACTTCTTGCCTCTGATGGATGCAATTTTAACTGGCCCAAATAGATCAATATGAAGTAACTCTAATGGCTTAGAGGAAGAGACAACATTTTTAGATTTAAAGGAAGGTTTTGAAAATTTTCCTTTTTGACATGCTTCGCACATAGCATCTGAGTTGTACTTCAGATTAGGAAGTCCTCTGACTAAATTTAATTTATTTAGTTGAGAGATTTTTCTAAGACTGACATGTCCCAATCTTCTGTGCCATACCCATTTCTCATTGCTAATAGACAAAAGGCATTTTACATTTTGAGATTTAAGATCTGATAAATCAATTTTGTAAATGTTGTTCTTTCTCTTGCCAGAAAAGAGGATTGATCCATCCTTTTGATTTACAGCTTTACAGGAGTTTTGATTGAAGATAATGTCATAGCCATTGTCACTTAATTGACTTATGGACAATAGATTATGAGCTAATCCTTCTACTAATAAAACATTAGAGATAGAAGGAAGGTTACCATTTCCTATGGTTCCAGAACCAATAATCTTCCCTTTCTGATTACCTCTAAACTTCACATCTCCTTCATCTTTAACTTCCAGGCTTTGGAACATAGACCTTTTTCCCGTCATGTGTCGTGAGCATCTAGAGTCCAGGTACCATGACTGGTGTTTCAATTGAGCTGTTAAGGACATCTGCAACAAATATTATTTTATCCTTAGGTACCCATATCTTTTTGGGTCCTTTTGGGTTAACATAAGAGTTTCCAGAATGTGATGTATATTTTATATCATGTGAGTGTCCAAACTTGAATTGCTTATTCAGAGGTTTGTAAGTGAAGGTAATTTTAGCAACAGGTTTTGGAATGTATGTCTCCTTCCCTTTGGGAGGTTCATATCCAATTCCTCTTCTATTTTTCCCACTAACTCCATAGATCATTGAAGCCATTTTGCTTCTGTCTATGCTTTTAGCAAGAAAAGATTGAAAGCTATAGTCATATTCTTTCAGAATATCTTTTGAACTAGATACAGACTCTGAACTAAAATTCTTTTGAACAATTTGAATTTCCTTTTCAAGTTTAAGATTGTTTTCTAAAAGTTCAGATTTTTCTGTTTCAAGTTTCTTAAAATCAGACGCAAGACTCTTCTTGAGTTTCTTGTATTTGATTTTGAGCTTACTATAGTTTTCCAGAAGTTCTGATAAACTATCAGCAAGTTCTTCTCTAGAAAATTCAGAAAATACCTCTCTTTGTTCTGACTCACAGTCTGAGTCATCTTCTGTGATAGCCATTAAAGCTAGGTTGGCATTTTCATCTTCAGAACCAGATTCATCTTCAGAAGAATCTGAGTCATCCCAGCTTGCCATCATTCCTTTCTTCTTTCCAAATCTCTTCTTTGGTCTTTCTTTTTGAAGCTTTGGACAATCACTTTTGAAGTGACCAGGTTCTTTGCATTCATAACAGATGATCTCTCTTCTGTTTGACTTTTCGTGTCCAGAAGATTCTGGTTTATCTTCTGACTTCTTGAAGTTCCTGAACTTCTTTTGTCTGTGCTTCCACAGATGATTGATCCTTTTGGAGAGTAAAGATAGTTCGTCTTCTTCTGAAGCTGATTCTTCAGAGTTTTCTTCTTCAGCCTGGAAAGCGTTAGTATCAAATTTCTTAATTGATTTAAGGGCTAGAGACTTACCTTTCTTTTGAGGCTCATGCTCATCCAGTTCAATCTCATGACTTCTGAGAGCGCTGATAAGTTCCTCTAGAGAGACATTTTTCAGATCCTTTGACACCTTGAAAGCAGTGACCATTGGTGCCCATCTTCTGGGTAAGCTTCTGATGATCTTTTTCACGTGATCTGCTTTGGTATACCCTTTTTTCAAAACTCTCAGACCAGCGATCAGAGTTTGAAACCTAGAGAACATTGCTTCTATAGACTCACTTTCCTCAACTTCGAAGGCTTCATACTTCTGAACTAAAGCCAGAGCGTTAGACTCCTTAACTTGGGCGTTTTCTTCATGAGTCATTTTGAGAGACTCAAACATATCATGCGCTGTATCTCTATTAGTGATTTTTTCATATTCTACTTTAGAGATAGCATTTAAAAAAATATTTCTAGCTCTGTGATGATTTTTAAAATCAACTTTTTATTGTCTATCCATATTTTTTCTATCCACTTTGTTTCCTTCTGAATCTGTAGGATGTTTGTAACCATCCAAGACTATATCCCAAAGATCACTATCATGACCTAGAAAGAAAATTTCTAGTCTATCTTTCCAGTACTCAAAATCTTCTCCATCAAACACTGGAGGTTTGTTATAACTATTATTGTTTTGTTCAGCGGCCATTGTGTTTTTTTTTATCTTTTCCTGACACGATTAAGTGTTGAGCTCAAAGTCAAGCTCTGATACCAATTGAAGGGGTAAGAAAACACTTAGAAGGGGGGAGGGGTTGAATAAGTGACTCTTTTCGAGTTTTCAATACAAAGCTCAAAACAATAATGGAATAATACAATTATTTTTATCCTGGTTCGTTTGAACTCAAACTACTCCAGTCCACCCGCCAAGGTGATTTCGCCTTTCTCAACAAGGACTTAATCCACTATAATCAACTGATTACAATCACACAACAACTGTTGTGACTAACAATGCACAAGTAAACTTACAAGTGACTAACACCACTAAGACTTAAATCTAGTCCTAGTTTGCTTGAGAAATCTGACCAAACTTGGTCTCTCAAGGAACAAATACAGAAGTATAATCTTTACAGATAATTGAACTAGAGTTTGCTTCTAATCAAGCTATATCACAACTGTGATTTTTCTTAGAATGTAATACACAAAAATGTATGAACTATAAGTTTGTAAGCTTTTGAATCTTTCACGTAGTTTCTTGTTTGAACGTTTTTTTTTTGGCTTGCAATAAATGTCCTTCTATTTATAGTAGGAGTAATAAGACCGTTGCTGCCTTCAGAGGAAATGGAGAGCATTAAATGCTTTGCGTGTATCCTTGCAAAATTCCATTCTCCAAGAAAAAAGTTGTAGGCACTTGAGTGCTTTCAGCCGTCTTTGCATTAATTAGCAAACGTCAGAATGTAAGAACGTGTTTTCCTTTTCTTTGACAAGACACGTTAATTAAGACGTTGTTTCAGTATTTGCTTTAACTCAAAACATGCTTCATTCAACTTTTGGTCAGAGCGTTGCTTGCTAAGATCTTTGAACAGCGCTTGCTTTCAAGTTATCTTCAGAATCAAGAAGCCTGCTAGAAGTTAGAAGATACATTTAAAAAGTAAAGGTTCTTACCAGAGTCAGGAGATGTGTTTGAATAAAAGATTCTTTTATCAAAGA
Organism: Vicia faba; assembly: GCA_948472305.1. NCBI lineage: Eukaryota > Viridiplantae > Streptophyta > Magnoliopsida > Fabales > Fabaceae > Vicia > Vicia faba. The sequence continues at coordinate 1,693,402,313 of OX451737.1, read as the reverse complement.
ACTTCTTCATAATTTTTGCTTAGTACTTTGGAATGTTTCTTGTAAGAACATTAACTAAGACATTCAAAACACATTCATTAGAGCATAAATTATCTTAAATATAATTTAGTTATCATCAAAACACTTGGGATAGGTCAGAACTAATCTTGTTCTTTCAGTCGTCACCGTCCATGGTGGTTAGAATCATAGCTCCACCCGAGAAGATGTTTTTAACCACAAATGGCCCTTCGTATGTGGGGGTCCATTTGCCCCTGGGATCACCTTGCGACAGTATGATGGGCTTGATCACTAGATCCCCGACTTGATATTCTTGACGTCTGACTTTCTTGTTAAAAGCCTTGATCATTCACTTTTGATACGTCTGACCATGGCATATAGCAGTAAGTATCTTCTCATCGATTAGATTTAGCTGATCAAGTCGAGTTTGGATCCAGTCGTCTTCGTTTAAACTCGCATCCTTCATAATCCTGAGAGAAGGTATCTGGACTTCGATGGGTAGGACTGCCTCCATGTCATATACCAGAGAGTAGGGTGTTGCCCCTGTCGATGTCCGTGATGAGGTACAATATCCATGAAGAGCAAATGGTAACATCTCATGCCAGTCTTTATATGTCACCGTTATCTTCTGTACAATTTTCTTAATGTTCTTGTTAGCCGCTTCAACAACGCCATTCATCTTCAGCTGGTAGGGAGAAGAGTTATGATGCTGTACTTGAACTGTTTACAAAGCTAGGTAATCATTGTGTTATTGAGATTCGTACCATTGTCAGTAATAATTCTCTCTGGAACACCATATCGACAGATTAGATTATGTCGGATAAACCGCGCCACCATGTTCTTGGTTACAGTAGCAAAAGAGGCCGCCTCAATCCACTTCGTGAAGTAATCAATGGCCACTAGAATGAAGCGATGTCCATTGGAAGCAGTGGGCCTGATTTCTCCGATCATGTCGATGCCCCACATTGCAAAGGGCCATGGATCTGTTAAGGGAACCGGAGGCACATGCACCTTATCAATGTAGATTTGGCACTTATGACAAGTTCGAGAGTGCTGATAACAATCGGCTTCCATAGTGGACCAGTAATATCCTGCCCGTAGGATCTTCTTAACCATGGTATGTCCACTGGAATGGGTTCTGAAGGTACCTTCATGTAGATCTGTCATGATCCTCTCTGCTTCGCTCTTGTCTATAAACCGTAGTAATGTAGAGTCATAATTGCGCTTGTAGAGGGTTCCATTACTGAGGAAGAACTTTGTAACGAACCTTCTCAGAAACTTCTTATCATTGACAGATGCCCCTTCGGGATACTCTTGAGCCTCGAGATACCTTTTGATTTCGTGAAACCATGGTTTGTCTGCCACCTCTTCGGTATTAATTTCACAGCAGTGTGCTGGTTCATCCAACCTCTCAATGGTGATTTGGGGAGCTTCGTTATCCCACCTGACTTTGAACATAGAAGACATGGTAGCTAGTGCGTCCGTTAACTGATTCTCCTCTCGCGGGAAATGTTCAAAAGTTACCTCCTCAAAGTGTGAGAGCAATGTCAACACGTACTCTTTGTATGGGATGAGATTCGGATGCTTCGTATCCCATTCGCCTTTGACCTGACTTATTAACAAGGCTGAATCCTCGAAAACATCCAAGAACTTGATCCTGAGGTCAATAGCGGCCTTGAGACCCATGATACAAGCTTCATACTCCCCGAGTGTTACATATCAGAGCAATGACACCGACTCGAACTACTGAAGGTATACAACCTTCACTCTCGATTACCTGCACGTTACCAACGTAAGGATAACATTCAAACAGAAGGGTGAGATAACTAGTAATATAATAAAACGTATGATAATTAATATATTAAGTTAGATCACATAACATCACCACTTCTCATCTTATAATCACAATAATCGCAACAGAAATACCAGCTATAATGTACATTCATCACATCAATTCACACATTCTTTATGCAATCATATAATGCGACTCAATACTATGCAAATGCATCTGGTACCATTGGAGCAGAACTCCCATCTTAAAAATCTGCCAATAAATAGAGGCATCAACAAGGCATAAGCCTTCATCTTAATATTCGCCCATACAATCCATCTTAACGAGCATAAGCTCCATCTTGAAATGCAATGTATGTGACACAATCATGAATGTAATGAAGACACCATAATTAACAACATCTCAACACAAACATCATCGTTGGCCATAAGCCTACATCTTAATAGCTGCCAATTATTAGAGGTATCTCAACATCTTTCATCAACATCGTTCGTAAACATCATTTATCATCATAAATCATCAAACATCATTTATACATCATAATTCATCAAAAGTCATTTATCATCAACAAATCAGCCATACAACAATACAACAGCAGATCGTAAATCTCGCAACGTTAGCCATAGGCCTACAACATGATATTGCCTATAATTAATTAATCATCTAAGGCTTACTTCTAAATCACCAAACCTATACATGTTACTATTCTGTAATACTACATCATTATCATCATTAATCCTACTGTTACAAACCAAACAACAATCTATAATCATCTCATCCTCATCATTCTTCAGAAAAATCAACATAGTGATTAACGCAGGAATTAGTGTTAGAACAAAGTTTGAATCTACTACCCTAAGTTTAAGTTTTGATGATAACAAAATGCAAAGATATATTAATTGTATGATTCATGTAAGAACTATTTGCTACCTAAAAATTACTTTCTGTTTTATAGAAACTCTGATGGGTATTAGCAAGAGAACATCATCATCAGCATCAGAAGATGAGATATCAGCATCAGAAGATGTTATATCAGATACCAGAATCAGAAGATCAACTTGTGCGTATGCTGAAGCTTGATGAACAGATCTGCGCTTAACCATCTGAACTCTGATCAAGACAACACTTCATCAGCACCTAAGCAGCTTCAGAATGAGCCAAAGCCAGAACACGTTTAAGTGGCAACGGTACCGTGCATTCAAGATGATTTATTACCAACGGCATCATTCCAAACAAGATCTGCTTAATAAGGAAAGAATGTTATTGGCATTGAAACGGAATTACTACTCCAACGTACATTATTTCTAATGCTATATAAACAAGTCAATGAAGATTGAATTGGCTAATGCTCTACAACACTCTACACGCCTAAAGTTATTCATCATCTTCCTCACTCTCAGTTTGCTAAAAGCTCTCAAATTCTTTACTCAATTATTTTTAGCACTCTAGTATTCATAAGCTTAAATTGTGTAGTATCACAGTTGTGATAAACAGTTTTTGTAGAAAACATTCACACACCTAGATTTCAATTCTTTGTAAGAAAGTATTTCCTTGAGAAACCGGTTTGTGGTTTGACTCAAGAAGGCTTTAGCAGTTGTTAAAGCAGTTGTAATATTCAGTTGAATATAGTGGATTAAGACCTCGTTGGAGAGAGGCGAAATCACCTTGACAGGTGGACTGGAGTAGTTTGAGATCAAACGAACCAGGATAAAAATACCGTGTTGACTGCAATTGATTTCCAGTTTTTACAATTCAACCCTCCTTCTTGTGTTTTTCACTTCTTTAATTGGCATCAGAGCGCCTGGTTCTGAGCTAAAACACTTAACCGTGTCAGTACAAGATCCAGCGTCAGAAAAACACAATGGCAGGAACTTATCAACACACCAGCAATGACAACAATGAAGACAGAGACAGATTCAGCGGCAAACCTCCAGTCTTTGATGGAGAAAATTTTGATTACTGGAAAGACAGAATTGAAAGCTTCTTTCTGGCACATGATGCTGATCTGTGGGACATGGTGACAGATGGATACACGCACCCAGTGAATGCAAGCGGTCAGAAGATTGACAGGAAAGCAATGTCTGACCAACAAAAGCGTGACTTCAAAAATCACCACAAGGCCAGAACCATTCTTCTCAGCGCCATCTCTTACGCTGAATATGAAAAGATCTCTAACAGAGACACATCAAAGAACATGTTTGACTCACTCAGAATGACGCATGAAGGCAACATTCAGGTCAAAGAAACTAAAGCTCTTGCGCTCATTCAGAAGTATGAGGCATTCAAAATGGAAGAAAGTGAATCCATTGAAACAATGTTCTCAAGATTCCAAATTCTGGTGGCTGGTCTCAAGGTTCTGGACAAAGGATACTCTACTGCTGATCACGTCAAGAAGATCATCAGAAGCTTACCAAAGCAGTGGAGGCCAATGGTTACAGCTCTGAAGCTAGCTAAAGATCTCAACAAAATTTCTCTGGAGGAACTTATCAGCTCCCTCAGAAGTCACGAGATAGAGCTGGAAGCTGATGAACCTCAGAAGCAAGGTAAGCCTTTAGCATTAAAATCTAACAAAAAATCTGAGTCTAAAGTTTTGCAGGCAGTTGAAGAAACGTCTAATGGATCCTCATCAGAAGAAGACGAACTTTCTCTCCTCTCCAGAAGAGTGAACCAACTGTGGAAGCAGAGGCAAAGGAAGTTCATGAATCCCAGAAGATCTGATCAGAATGAGTCCTCTTCCAGATACAGAAGGTCAGATTCTTCCTCTGGATACAGAAGATCTGAAGGCTCCTCAGGAAGCAGAAATCCAAACACCAAGGACATCATCTGCTATGAATGCAATGAGCAAGGACACTACAAGAGTGACTGCCCAAAGCTTCAGAGGGAAAAGCCCAAAAAGAGGTTTGGAAGAGAAAATAAGAAAAGTCTCATGGCTACATGGGATGACTCTGACTCGTCTGAAGCTGACTCAGAATCAGATGATGAGAGAGCAAACATAGCTCTCATGGCCAACATTTCAGAAGACAGTGAAGCTTCTGAATCAGACTCAGAATCAGACACTGAAGAGGTATTTCCCGACTTTGCAATTAATTTTACTAAGGCTGAACTTGCTGAAAGCCTCAATGAAATTCTAGAAAGGTACCAGCAGATTATAGTTAAATTCAGAAACCTGAAAAGGAATCTTGAATCTGACTCTGATAAGACTGAGAGTCTTAAATTGGAAAATTCTGAGCTGAGAAATAAAATTTCAAAATTAGAAAATGTTTTACAAAACTCTCAGAAGGAACCAATTTCTGAAACTCCCAGCAGCGCTGATGAGATCATCAAGGAGTATGATCATAGTTTCCAGAAGTTCCTTGCTAAAAGCATAGATAGAAGCAAAATGGCTTCAATGATCTATGGAGTTAGCAGAAACGGCAGAAAGGGAATATGATACCAAGGTAAGGTTCCTACACCAAAGAATGCCATGGATTTAATTATTAAACACACTCCTCTGAACTCACATTTTGTGTATGGTCACACACATGATATCAAATACACTAGCAGTAAGTATTCTGTGAAACCAAGATTCAACCAGAGTTTTGGTAAATCTAACAAATCAGGACCCAAGAAAATCTGGGTACCTAAGGATAAAATAATACATGTTGCATATATCTTTAGCAGCAAATCAGAAACACCAATCATGGTACCTGGACTCTGGCTGCTCGCGACACATGATGGGAAGAAGGCATATGTTCCAAAGCCTGGAACTTAAGCCTGGAGGCCACGTTGGCTTTGGAGGCAATCAGAGGGGAAAGATCATTGGCTCTGGAACTGTAGGTAATGGAAATCTTCCCTCTATAAATAATGTTCTGCTAGTAGATGGATTAATGCATAATCTGTTATCCATAAGTCAATTAAGTGATAACAGTTATGATATAATCTTTAATCAAAAATCATGTAAAGCTGTTAGTCAGAAAGATGGGACTATCCTATTTAATGGAAAGAGGAAAAACAACATCTATAAAATCAAACTTTCTGAACTGAAAAGTCAGAATGTAAAGTGTCTTCTGTCTGTTAACAACGAGCAGTGGATCTGGCACAGAAGATTGGGGCATGTTAGTATCAGAAGAATATCTCAGATTAACAAACTCAATCTGGTCAGAGGACATCCTAATCTGAAGTTCAATTCAGATGCTCTGTGTGAAGCATGTCAGAAAGGCAAGTTTGCAAAACCTTCTTTCAAATCTAAAAATGTTGTTTCTACCTCTAAGCCATTAGAACTTCTGCACATTGACTTATTTGGACCAGTTAAAACTGCTTCAGTCAGTGGCAAGAAGTATGGGTTAGTAATCGTAGATGACTATAGCAGATGGACATGGGTAAAGTTCTTAAGACACAAGGACGAGTCACACTCTGTGTTTGTTACCTTCTGTAACCAAGTTCAGAATGAAAAGGATCTTAGAATCGTTAAAGTCAGAAGTGATCATGGTGGAGAGTTTGAAAACAAAGATTTTGAGTCATTCTTTAATGACAGAGGCATTCTGCATGATTTCTCTTGTCCTAGAACTCCCCAACAAAATGGAGTTGTAGAACGAAAGAACAGAACATTGCAAGAAATGGCCAGAACCATGATCAATGAGACAAACGTTGCAAAGATCTTCTGGGCAGAGGTAATAAACACAGCGTGCTACATTCAGAATAGAATCTCAATAAGACCTATTCTGGAAAAGACTCCATATTAATTGTGGAAGAACAGAAAGCCCAACATTTCATATTTTCATCCATTTGGATGTACTTGTTTTATGTTAAATACAAAAAATTATTTGAACAAGTTTGACTCTAAAGCACAGAAGTGTATTATGTTAGGATACTCTGAACGCTCAAAAGGGTACAGAGTATATAATACAGAAACACAGATTGTGGAAGAATCAATCAGTGTTCGTTTTAATGATAAGCTTGACTCTGAAAAGTCAAAGCAGAATGAAGTTTTTGCAGGTATGGAAATTGAATTTACAGGTTCTGAAGACAAGTCATCATAAGCTCTCAACAAAGACACTCCTTCAACATCTGAAAGGAGCACTGCTAGCAATCCTACAACAGTTGTTGATCAACCTCAGAAGAGACTACCCAGAAGCAGCTTGGATCACCCAGAAGAAACTATCTTAGGAAGAAAGGAAGATCCAATCAGAACAAGAGCCAGCTTCAGAAACTCTGAAGAAACCCTCATGGGACTTGTATCTCTGATTGAACCTTCTTCTATTGATGAAGCACTTCTGGACAACGACTGGATTCTAGCAATGCAAGAAGAGCTGAATCAATTCACCAGAAATGACGTATGGGATCTTGTTCCTAGACCAAAAGGATTCAACGTCATTGGAACAAGATGGGTGTTCAGAAACAAGCTAAATGAACAAGGTGAAGTCATCAGAAACAAAGCACGATTGGTAGCACAAGGTTATAGTCAGCAAGAGGGAATAGACTATACAGAAATCTTTGCTCCAGTCGCCAGGTTAGAATCTATCAGACTTTTAATTTCATTTGCTGTTAATAGAGGCATCACTCTGTATCAGATGGATGTCAAGAGTGCATTCTTAAATGGTTATATAGAAGAAGAGGTTTATGTGCACCAACCCCCTGGTTTTGAAAGTACAAAACATCCAGAACATGTTTTCAAACTAAAGAAGTCACTATATGGTCTGAAACAAGCTCCCAGAGCTTGGTATGAAAGACTAAGTAACTTTCTGTTAGAAAATGAATTCACCAGAGGGAAGGTGGACACTACCTTATTCTGTAAGTCAGTTAAGAATGACATCTTAGTCTGTCAAATTTACGTAGATGATATTATTTTTGGATCTACTAATCCTTCTCTTGGAAGAAAATTTGCTAAGTGTATGTAGGCAGAATTTGAGATGAGCCTCATGGGGGAACTGAAATTCTTTCTAGGAATTCAGATCAATCAAACTCCAGAGGGAACTTACATTCATCAGAGCAAATATGTCAGATCTTCTGAAGAAATTTGACCTCTCAGAATGTAAGCCATCAAAGATTCCAATGCATCCCACGTGCATTCTGGAAAGAGAAGAGGTAAGCAAAAAGGTAGAACAGAAGGTCTACAGAGGTATGATTGGTTCTCTCCTTTATCTGACGGCTTCAAGGCCTGACATTTTATTCAGCGTATGTATTTGTGCTAGATTCCAATCAGATCCTAGAGAATCTCACTTAACAGCTGTTAAGCGAATTTTCAAGTATCTGAAAGGTACTACTAATCTGGGTTTATTTTATAGAAAATCTAGTGATTACAGCTTAGTAGGCTACTGCGATGCTGACTTTGCTGGAGACAGAGTAGAGCGTAAAAGTACTTCTGGAAGCTGCCAGTTTCTGGGAGAAAATCTGATCTCTTGGTCCAGCAAAAGGCAATCCACAATTGCGCTATCAACAGCAGAAGCTGAGTACATAGCAGCAGCAGGATATAACACACAAATGCTCTGGATGAAAAGTCAGCTTGAAGACTTCCAGATTTTTGAGAGTAACATCCCTATACTCTTTGACAATACTTCTGCTATTTGCTTAAGTAAAAATCCTATTTTGCATTCTAGGGCTAAGCATATAGAAATAAAACATCACTTCATTAGGGACTATATTCAGAAAGGAATTTTGAACTTAAAATTTATTGATACAGACCATCAATGGGCTGATATCTTCACTAAACCTCTTTCTGAAGATAGATTCAATTTCATTCTGAAACATCTCAGCATGAAACTATGCCCAGAGTGAAAATGTTTTAATTTTATATATTAACCTTCAGAATGTATTTGTTTTACTGTGAACTTCTGATCAATCTCCTTTCAGAAAGATAAACATGCAGATTGTATCAGATTCTATTCTTAAAGATCTGAGCGTTTTAGCTCAAGGATAGATGTGCTGCTCACTAAATCAAACAAGTGTCATCCAATCATCAGCAAATCTCTGAAGCAGAACGCGTGCATGCTTCTGAGAAGGCAAAACGCTGATTGGGTGCATTGAGACACATGTCTGGTAACCGTTTCAAGTATCTTTCTCAAATCCCCCAAAATCAGCAAGCATTAAATGCACGTAATCATGTTTTAAAATGTAATCATGAATTATTTCTCTTTCTTAAAACCGTTTACGTTTTCAAAAATCATTTTGAAATCTATTTAAGCACATTAACATCACACATTAATCTTTTACCATTTCTTACAATCATCCAAATACTTTCTCTGCATTCTTACTTGTGTGTTCATCTCTCTCAAAAGAAACCCATTTTCAAGTTTTCTCAGAAAACCCTAAGTGTGAACATGGCAACCTCTAGCACTCTTTCTGCAGGTTCTCAGAAGGAGGCTTCATCTGAACAATACCAAGTTCCCTTCAGAACACTCCTTACACCAGTGAAGAATTTGGAAGTGCTGTCTGAACTAATTGTTGATTTCTCCAGTCTGAAAGATAATGGATTCGATTTGACAGAAGAAGTTAGGGCTCAAGGATGGGAGAGATACTTTGATAGGTTGGTGGGACCAACGTTCCCAGTATTGGTCAAGGAGTTCTAGATTCATGCGTACTCATCAACACATCAAGTTACCTCCTACATAATGGGAAAGAAGATTGTGATCACTGAGGATCACATTGCAAGATTGATTGGATACAGTGGTAGTGGTATCCGCTGTATCGACATGGCAGAAAGATGCTCAGATGTTGCTGTCATTGCAAGGCAGATTTTCACCCATGGGGTTCCCAGCAGCAAAATCAGAGACTTAAAGGATCAACACAAAATATGGGCGAAGATTATTCTGGGGTGCTTTAATCACAGGAAGCCCACAAGCTCTCCTGATTATATAAATATAGATCAGCAGTTTCTGATCTATTTTATTAATCAGAAGGTAAAGATTAACTTGGCTCATCTTCTGTTTAATCACCTCAAGACCAGCGTCAAGGAGACAAGGGAAGAAGAAAGGACAAAAAGGGATTGGATACCCTTTGGCAGGTTAATATCAGATATTCTGACTGAGAATAGGCTGATAGAACACCTTACAGAAGCACAGGAATTAAGTTCTATTGAACCTACTGCTGGCAAGCCTCTGAACGCCAAGAATCTGAAGAAAATGAAACTGATAGAGAATATCAGAAAGGAGCCCAGCGTTACTCCTCTTGCTGACATCACCAGCAGAAGAGTCCCTCTGGACGACTTTCCACTATTTTCTGAGATTGAATCCAAACCAGTCATTGTTCTCAGATACTTGGACGCTTACAAGGCTGATGGTACAGATCCCAAACTGAACATTAAAGATCTGCACCAGCAAAATCCAGAAGTTACTGTGAAGAAGACGAAGAAAATAAAGGCCACTTCAGAAGGACCATCCCAGCAGACCCCTAAGAAGAGAGGTAATCTATCTGCTGCTAATGTTTTAAATTCTTCTGCTATTCCAACATCAATCCCAACCCCAGCTTCACATGAACTTCCAATCCCCATACCAACCATTGATGAAACCGAACCAGAGGATGACCCTTCTGAGTCACTGACTCTCAGGAGATCCCGCACCAAAAATCCAAAACCCACACCTTCAATAGAATCAGAACTTGACAAAGTTCTTTCTGAAATTGATCAACGTTCTTCCGCTCCACTCTCAGAAAATCCAAACACTCAACAAGAAACTGCCCACTCTCCTCAACCAGAACATACTCTTTCACCCATACCTGAACAACCAGAAATTCCACCTCCTTCTCCACAACCAGCAATTCCTCCTCCCTCTCCACAACCAGAACTTCATCCACTTTCATCTCAACCATCACCTCCACAACCTGAGTTTCATCACTCTGAAACTCCATCACCTGAACCTCATTCTCCTCAATCCTCTGAGCCACAACCCTTGGAAATTCAGCTGCCATGTGGTACAACTATAAACATACCCCAGCTGCCATCCTCACCAGAAACTACCCCTCCAAACACTCCAAACAGTCCAATTATCATTTCTGATTCTCCCACTCCATCTCCCAAACAAAATACTGAAGACCACAGCAGGACCTTTATTGATTTAACAAGCTTTAACCGTCTTGCTGACCTTAAACACAAAATAGCCATCCCCAAACCCAAACCGCTAGATGTTGGTGCTGGCATTTTGAATTTTGAAACAGGCTTGCAGAATTGGATTGCTTCTCTAAAGCAGGTTTGTCCTGGAATGATTGATCCCGCTGCCTCAGACCAACTCTGGACTCAATTCAGAATATGGGTACGCGCTGAAGCCCTCAAGCTGCAAGATATCAACTATGAACAGGCCCAACAAAACTTCAGCAAGTTGCTGAAGGAAGTTGGAAGTCAGCTGCTGAAGGAAGAAGTGCTCCTTCTGGATAGTGAGCCATGGTCTGAGAAGCGTCAAGCTTCAAAAGTGCAGCCAGCAGAAGGTCAGACTATTCAAGCTGAAGAGGTCAGTCAAGCTGAAGATGTTGCAGAAAGCTCTCAGAAGCATCCTGCTTCTGACGTTTCTCAAGCTGCCTTGGACAGGCAGACTCTGGAAGAGTTGAAGCAGAATGATATTCGTCTACAGCAAAGAATGGATGAAAATGATCAGAAGATGAAGGAAAGGATGGATGTGCAAGACAGCAAGATAGATACAGTAGTAAGCATGGTGCAAGCAGAATGAAACTGCTGATCAGATTAAGACAATGCTAGAGACTCTGTTCACACGCTTTCCACCCCAACCTTAGATTTTCATTCATGATATTTTCATTGTTTTCTTTGCATATCATCTGTACTGTTTGTCTGGCTCTGAATTAAATATAACAAGTTTTTCTGCTCTGATCGTTTTAACTTATATTACTTACACTTTTTGATTGCTGACAAAAAGGGGGAGAACAAGAATGATATTTTTCAATAACGGATTACTGAGACAAAAAGTCTCAAACATTCTAACACTCTGATACTTGAATGTTTTCTGTGTTGCATAAGCTTACAGGTACAAGAAGTTAATCATCTCTGATACACTGAAGCTCTGATATTCTGATCTGAAGCTCTGATATTCTGATGTTCAAAGAAAGTCAATAAATATCTGATCCTGAAGAACTATTGGAATTAAAAAGGGAAGTAATAAATTCAGGGGGAGTATCTCCGATCTAAACTCTTATATCTCTTTATCCCTTATCTTTGATAACTTCCTAATTAATTCTGATACAACTTATTATTTAGTTATCTCTGATACTTTTCACGCTAATTTTCAATTAAAAAAATATCTAGTTTTTGTCATCATAAAAAAGGGGGAGATTGTTAGAACAAAGTTTGAATCTACTACCCTAAGTTTAAGTTTTGATGATAACAAAATGCAAAGATATATTAATTGTATGATTCATGTAAGAACTATTTGCTACCTAAAAATTACTTTCTGTTTTACAGAAACTCTGATGGGTATCAGCAAGAGAACATCATCATCAGCATCAGAAGATGAGATATCAGCATCAGAAGATGTTATATCAGATACCAGAATCAGAAGATCAACTTGTGCGTATGCTGAAGCTTGATGAACAGATCTGCGCTTAACCATCTGAACTCTGATCAAGATAACACTTCATCAGCACCTAAGCAGCGTCAGAATGAGCCAAAGCCAGAACGCGTTTAAGTGGCAACGGTACCGTGCATTCAAGATGATTTATTACCAACGGCATCATTCCAGACAAGATCTGCTTAATAAGGAAAGAATGTTATTGGCATTGAAACATAATTACTACTCCAACGTACATTATTTCTAATGCTATATAAACAAGTCAATGAAGATTGAATTGGCTAATGCTCTACAACACTCTACACGCCTAAAGCTATTCATCATCTTCCTCACTCTCAGTTTGCTAAAAGCTCTCAAATTCTTTACTCAATTATTTTTAGCACTCTAGTATTCATAAGCTTAAATTGTGTAGTATCACAGTTGTGATAAACAGGTTTTGTAGAAAACATTCACACACCTAGATTTCAATTCTTTGTAAGAAAGTATTTCCTTGAGAAACCGGTTTGTGGTTTGACTCAAGAAGGCTTTAGCAGTTGTTAAAGAAGTTGTAATATTCAGTTGAATATAGTGGATTAAGACCTCGTTGGAGAGAGGAGAAATCACCTTGACGGGTGGACTGGAGTAGTTTGAGATCAAACGAACCAGGATAAAAATACCGTGTTGACTGCAATTGATTTCCATTTTTTACAATTCAACCCCCCTTCTTGTGTTTTTCACTTCTTCAATTAGCTCTAGTCCTAATTTGGACACTAGGATTATCCTTCCTATTCTTCATTTTAATCCTTAGGAATGAATTTCATCGTGTTATCTATTCAACGCTTCGAACGACACCTCAAGCGGAGTCCGAAAACTCAAGTTACAACCTTTTTAAAATGAATCTGCAAAAAACCAGACAACATGGATCGACGCGTAATGCCTTGGGTCAACGTGTACTGAACAGAACACGCTACATGAGTCGACGCATACTCTCTTGTATAGGCTCATAATGAGTCTGCAACACTGCATGTATCGATACATACTCTTACGTATCGACTCATCCTGAGTCTAAAAGCCCTCATGTATCGATGCAGGACTCCTTTGTATCGACTCATCCTGAGTCTAAAGGCCTCCTTGTATCGACACATAACGTTTGGGGTCGACACATACTGCTCTGTCATGGATATTTTCTGCGATTACACTGCGTTTTCACTATGGTTTCCACACTTTAGGCCCTAAAAACATCCTCTAATCATAGATAATCATCAACTATAGTTATCCTATAATTCTACATCAAACATACGGCATTAGGGCATCATTATTCATCTTTCAATCATCGATTCTCATCATACAAAAACATATAATTCAATCATGAACAAAACAACATTTTCACATCTAATCCCATAAGCCAATCATCATAAACCCTATTATAGAGTCTGAATCCCACCCTTACCTTGGATCGAAGGTTGCTCTATACTTTTCCGGTTGAATTTCTGTTCTGCCTCTTTTCCAACAGCTTTCACGTTCTCTTCTTCCAACCCTTATTCTTCTTACTGCTTCTTCTTTTCTATTATTTCTCACAATAATAAAATAATCCTATTATTCTCTTTATTCCTTAATGGGCTTAAGACTACTACACCCTCTTATTACTACTTCTATCCTTTAAAACAAGCCCAAATCAAATAATATTATCATTTTAATATTATTCCACCACTTAGTAAAATAAATAAATCCAACTAATCACAACACATCAATTATTCCAAAAATAATTTAATTAAATAATTAATTAAATTACGGGCGTTACATAGACTTCCCTATACATACATGTTTCCCCGCTTACAATCTGGTCACGTGTCTACTTCTTTAAGCTTATCATCTTCAAGATTGTCATATGGTCAACCCATGCCTATCTCATTGCAGTCACAAAACCACCTTCAAAATCTAATTCTATTTATTCTGCCTCAAATAGTGTCCCTTCTCTCAGTCCCTCAACTGAGTCCCATCAATATTCTACTAAGTCATCTCCATTGGTCCCTGAAAATACTAGGTCCTCCTCATCCTCCACAAAGGTTTCCTCACTTGACCCTAACATTCATCCTCTTAATACCCATCCCATTCTCACTAATGATAAGAATAGCATTATTCAACTTAGACTACAACCTACTCTTCTTCTCACTCATCTTGAACCCACCTCACACAAAAAGGTTTTATCCATCCCTGAATGGCACACTACAATGCAGTCTGAATATGATGCCTTAATCAAAAATCATACTTGGTCTTTGGTTCTTGCTCCTTCCAATAGAAAACCTATTGGATGCAAATGTGTTTTTTGAGTGAAAGAGAATCTTGATGGTTCTATCAACAAATATAAAGTCAGGTTGGTGACCAAAGGTTTCTATCAAATTAAAGGTTTTGATTACACAAAGTCCTTCTCACCAGTTGTTAAACCTGTCACTGTGAGAACAATCTTGACTTTAGCCATTTCCCAAAAATGGACTATCCAACAAATAGATGTGAATAATGTGTTCCTAAATGGAGTGCTCAATGGGGAAGTCTACATGGTTCAACCAACACCAAGTTTTGAGAAAGGTGAGTTAGGCCTGGGGTGCAAGTTACACAAGGCCTTGTATGGTCTTAAACAACCCCCCAGGGTCTGGTTTGACAAATTAAAAGGTGTTATTCTGCAGCTTGGATTTTTTGCCAGCACACAGGTGTGACCCTGCCTTGTTCATGCTTCTCACATCCTCCTTCTTTACTTTGGTTTTAGTCTATGTTGATGATATTATCATCATTGGCTCATCTCCATCCTTCATTATTTACAAAAATAAAAATTAATATGTATATATATATATGTATTAAATATATTAAGTGTATAAAAATAAAAATTAATTATTTACAAAAATGTATATGTTTCAAGAAAATATTTTCAAATGTGTATAAAATAATAAATGAAAATAAACATATTTTTTTACATTATTTTTTAAGTTTTAATAAAAAAGAATATAAAGTATTTAAACATTTTTTATACTAGTAAAAATAAAAATAAATACCAAATAAATGTAAAAATAATATAAAAATAATTTTTGGCATTTTTTTATATTTGGACATAAAATAATAAAGTCAGAATAAAAAATAAAAATGCAAAAATGACAAATATACAAAGAAATGGGCCATGGGGGTATGAACTGAAAATGCATGTGTGAGAAACAAAAACAATCAGGCCCAGCCCAAACAACTTCATCTTCTTCCTCAGTTCAAACAAAAACACGTGTTTTCCATACAAACTGCTATCTCCTGATTCTGTGCTTTTTTGACAAAACTCATAACATGAAACTTGTAGAGCATCAAACAACGAATCTAACCATATAAAAAACTTAAGCTAACTCTCAAAGACCAGAGAGAATTTCTCTGGCCCTAATTCTTAACCTAGTTTTTTCAGAAAGTTCATGAACAAAATTCTCCTAGCACGATTAATATAAATGAAAACTAAGCACATGTATGGTTTCAGGGCTATGAATACAACATCTTTCATTCACAAACCTAAGTCTAACTATTCCTAAATAGAGAGATAGAAGTTCATGAAATACCTGTTTCAGTTGACTTCGAGCTGGACAATGCAGCAACTTCCAAGGGTGCTTGAGGTTCTTTTGAGCTTGCCTGAGGTCCAATGAAGCTTTCCCAATGCTTGGTTTGTTTTGAAGTAGCCTGAATCGTGCTACAGAACTCAACCTGCAAATCTTCCAAACAAAAATGGCAATGTGTGTTAATGGTTTTACAGCTGACAATGGAGGTCTGGAATAGTTTAGGTGAGTTGAGTGGAAGGTATTGGAACAAGTTTGAGGCCAAACGCACGAGGCAAAGTGGAAATGGAGGTGATTCTGCAGGGCTTGCCCTGTTTTGAAGAAAAATGATGATTTTGTGTACAAGGAGGTTTAAGGGGTCAAGGGCCCGTGCTTCTGACTTGTTAGGAAATGCAAAACTTGTTTGACAACTTTGTTCTTGTTGGTTTTATCAGATATGAGAGATACAAGCTTTTGGCCCTTTGACTTGTTTTGAAAGCAAAGTTGGAAGTGAAGTGAGATAGGCATGTGCAGGCTATCTCTAAGCATGCACCAACTTCTTGTACTATGCCTGAGATTGTGGAGCTTGTTTGCTGCAAAGGAAGAAAGTCCAAGGCTCAAGAAAAAGCAATTTGACACAAAGTGCCCTTTATGAAAATGGAAGTGTGGCCTTTATGCTTAAAATGACAATGTTCATTGTACAAAGCTCTCTTGATCAGAACAATGCCAATATCCAATGTATTTGCATTCAATTTTGGAGTGTAAATTGGTTTAGAGGCCTGTAATCATGTACTAAGCTAGTTTGGTTTGAAAATGCAAGTTGTATGAACATGTATTGGCCATGGATCAAAGTGAGTTTTTGCCAACTTCAAGCATTCGATTCTCCCTAACCACAAAGGTGTTTGAGGAGTTCTTGGACAATTTGGAAAGCTTGCAACATGTACTATAATCCATATTTGAAATGCAACTTGAATATCCAAGTGGAACTATGTGAAAAATGTCCAAGAAGATGGGTCAAAATCCTGCCTAAACTAGGGCAAAATTTCTCTAAGTTAAAAGTTTTAGGTACCCTTGTTCCAAAAATCATAACTTGAGATCCAAGCTTCTTTTGAGAAAACTTTGTGAATCAAAGTTGTAGACTTTGTGATGGAATACAACTTTCATGTTTCAAGTTTTGTTTGAATCCATTTGCATTTTGGTGAAAAAATGGGACAAAGTTAGGAAAAAATAAGAAAATTTTATAACTTAGAAAAAAATTCTAAGTTATGAAATTTTTCCATTTTAAACCCTAATTTGCATTTTTGGGTTTCTTGATGAACAAGTTTCATAATTTGACATGTCTTAATGAAAAATGACCCTTGGCACTTGATTTTGACCAAAAAGTCAAAGTTTGACCTTTTAGTATACAGTTAAATTTTGATCAGTTGACTGAAAAATTCATCTGTCAATCCTATGCATTTGAGATCTTTTGAACTTATTGAATGGGTCAAGACAATGTCATTGAGTCCTTGAGTCCATGGTTGAGCTTGATTTTCCATTGGTTAGGTCAAACAGTCAAAAAATTGCCTTTGTACAGTCAAAACCCTAAAAATGACCATTTTACCCTTTTGGTGATCTGATCAAATTTCTTATGGAACTGTGATCCAAACTTGGTCAAATGGTTCATATGAGTTCATAATGTTGATGTGGGTCAAATTTCATGAGGTTTGACTGTCAATTGGCCACAATTGACTTTTTCCCCAATACAACTGATTTCTAGGTCAACTGTCCAATTGACTGGGGAAAAATTTGAATCAAGGCTTGAAACTTGGTATGGACAAACTTGTGAGTCCAATATGAAGTATGAAAGTCAATTTGGGCATTGTAGGTCAAAACATCACTGTGCAAACTCAAACCCTAATTTAGGTCAGCAGTGCAAGGAGATGTCTTGAGCAGAGCAAACCCTAGCTTGATCTTGAATTCCAAGAGTCTTGTGATGAGAAATGTTGGTGAAATGAGAGGGAAAATTTTGGGGTACAACAATTCTCTTTATTCCTTAATGGGCTTAAGACTGCTACACCCCCTTATTACTACTTCTATCCTTTAAAACAAGCCCAAATCAAATAATATTATCATTCTAATATTATTCCACCACTTAATAAAATAAATAAATCCAACTAATCACAACACATCAATTATTACAAAAATAATTTAATTAAATAATTAATTAATTACGGGCGTTACATAAACTTCCCTATACATACATGTTTCCCCACTTACAATATGGTCATGTGTCTACTTCTTTAAGCTTGTCATCCTCAAGATTGTCATATGGTCAACCTATGCCTATCTCATTGCAGTCACATAACCACCTTCAAAATCTAATTCTATTTATTCTGCCTCAAATAGTGTCCCTTCTCTCAGTCCCTCAGCTGAGTCCCATCAATATTCCACTAAGTCATCTCCATTGGTCCCTGAAAATACTAGGTCCTCCTCATCCTCCACAAAGGTTTCCTCACTTGGCCATAACATTCATCCTCTTAATACCCATCCCATGCTCACTAGTCATAAGAATAACATTATTCAACTTAGACTACAACCTACTCTTCTTCTCACTCACCTTGAACCCGCCTCACACAAACAGGTTTTATCCATCCCTGAATGGCACACTACAATGCAGTCTGAATATGATGCCTTAATCAAAAATCATTCTTGGTCTTTGGTTCTTGCTCCTTCAAATAGAAAACCTATTGGATGCAAATGTGTTTTTTGAGTGAAAGATAATCCTGATGGTTCTATCAACAAATATAAAGTCAGGTTGGTGACTAAAGGTATCTATCAAATTGAAGGTTTTGATTACACAAAGTCCTTCTCACCAGTTGTTAAACCTATCACTGTGAGAACAATCTTGACTTTAGCCATTTCCCAAAAATGGACTATCCAACAAATAGATGTGAATAATGCGTTCCTAAATGGAGTGCTCAATGGGGAAGTCTACATGGTTCAGCCAACACCAAGTTTTGAGAAAGGTGAGTTAGGTCTGGGGTGCAAGTTACACAAGGCCTTGTATGGTCTTAAATAGTCCCCAGGGTCTGGTTTGACAAATTAAAAGGTGTTATTCTACAACTTGGATTTTCTGCCAGCACACAAGTGTGACCCTGCCATGTTCATGCTTCTCACATCCTCCTTCTTTACTTTGGTTTTAGTCTATGTTGATGATATTATCATCATTGGATCATCTCCATCCTTCATTAAGCAACTTGTTACCAAATTAAACATGACATTATCTCTTAAGAACCTTGGACAACTATACTATTTTTTAGGTATTGAGGTCACACATTTACCTAATGGTTCTCTCGTGATTTCCCAATGCATGTACACCAGGATCTACTTCACAAAACCAACATGGCCACTGCCAAGGTTATAGTTTCCCCTATGGCATCCATCACCAAACTCTCAAAGGTTGGCTCAACACAGGTCATTAATCCCACTCACTTCAGATCTGTGGTATGAGCTCTTCAATATTGCATAGTTACCAGACCTGAAATTTTCTTTGTTGTCAACAAAGTGTGTCAGTTTCTCTCTAATCCTCTATAAGACCATTGGAAAGTTGTTAAGAGGATCTTGAGATACCTTCAAGGAACTGTTTGTCATGGCCTGCTCCTATCACATGCTAACCTAACTATACATATTACTATTACTGATTCCTGTGATGCAGACTGGGCCTCTAACCCTGATGACAGAAGGTCTACTTCTGGTGCTTGTATTTTTCTAGGCCAAAATCTTGTGACTTGGTGGGCTAAGAAACAGACACTGGTTGCTATATCCAATGCTGAAGCTGAATATAGAAGTTTGGCCTTTGCCACAACATAAACTTTTTGGTTTAAGTCTTTAATGTGGGAATTGAACCTCAAGCATCAGACATCAACAGTCCTTTGTGATAACCTAAGTGCAATCTCTTTGACTCACAATCCCGTTCTCCACTCAAGGACCAAACATATAGAGTTGGACATATTTTTTGTCGGAGAGAAAGTGTTCAACAAGATTCTGATTATGTCTCACCTCCCTGCATCTGAGCATCTGACCAATGGGTTGATGTGCTCATAAAGCCTCACTCTACAAATAGATTTTTGTTTCTCAAAAGCAAATTAAGAGTAGTTGATAAGCTCAAACTTGATCAACCACCCTAAATAGGGGAATATTAGGAGTATACGTCCTAGGTGTAACTGGCTTGTATTAAGGAATAGTCCAATTCCATCTGATTTTCCTTCAATCTCATAGAAGAGCTGTGCATGTGGCACATTTACAAAATGAAATGGAAAACAAAGTGCACGTAAAATTGAATGCGAGCTCCTTAAGATTTCTAACCAAAAAGTGAACAAGTTAAGTCTAATTGACTTGTCATAAAAAGAATAAAAGAATCTAAAGCAAAAGAAAGCGTCTCATCTGCTCCTGGAGTTTTCCCCGAGCAAATAGCAAAAGGATGTAATGTGTGGTTCTACATGTCTTTCTTCTTCATACCTTCAGTCTTTTTAATGCAAGAAGTAACAATAAATATATTAAACTTCGCACCCCTTCTTAACAATAAATATATCAGCCTTTAGAGCAGTCTGTTTCTAAACAAATTCATTTGACTTGAACATTACATTGATACATTGATTGTGACAAAGAAACCTACAAGTTTTCATACACAAATATCAAAAAGTTAAGTTGAGAATGACGATTTGGAGTAATATGGAGCTCATTGTCTAAACAGTTGTGTAGTGTTCTGCTTAAAACACATAAATGGTAACGAGACAAAAGCAAAGTAAAAAGAAGAAAAAGGATTAACTTCAATGTAGAAGATTAACATTATTATTTTAAAAAAATAATTTATTTCTTTATTTTTTGAAATCATATTACATTAAATTTCCTTCCAAATACTTCAACCTCTCTCTACGATTAATAATAAAAACTAAAAAATATTACCATCATACTAAGTATAATTTTATAAATTTTCAATATTCAATTAATTAATTATCATATTATTTATTTTTTGGATTTGGGAGGGTCGCCCGAATTTTGTACTCATATAATCTACATTTTGAAAATAAATTTCCAAAATATCTCACATTTAAAATAATTTTCTAATATATCTCGCTTTTCAAAAGAAAAAAAACAATGTGATTATTCATGTCGGACCAATTAGCGACTCTACCAAAACTTTAAAGGATTCGCCAATTGGATTGACATATATAATAGCTGTTGTTAATTTAATTGGCGTCTATGTACAAATTTTAAAGGGAGACGCCAATTGATCTGGCACCATTGTAGGTTGTGATTTTTTTAACTATTATAATTGATAGTTTATATTACGGTAGAATCGAAATATTAATATTAAATTCAAGACACGATTACATAAATAAATAAATAAATAAATCAAACGATGTTGACTGGGTTGGTCATACCGGACATCGGTTTCACAACTCCTAGGTATCCTAACTCGTGGCCCTAGCCCACGTTGTTGATTCACCACAGGTGTTTGAGGATTTGAGATCACGATAACAAATAACATACCTTCTTGTATCACTGCGATCTACATTAAAATCAACAAAGTTATCAATGTGGAATTTTTTAACAGCTCTAACACAGTCTTCTTTAGTATAAAATTGATCACCCACTTTTAACTCACCCTCTGACTGCATATACGGGTTGTAAAAAATATCAGAGGATGGCATCTACGAAGAGTTAACGACCAATGGATCTTCGACCCTTGGTAGTGAAAGAACAAGATTAGTTCTGACCTATCCCAAGTGTTTTGATGATAACTAAATTATATTTAAGATAATTTATGCTCTAATGAATGTGTGTTGAATGTATCAGTTAATGTTCTGACAAGAAACATTCCATAGTACTAAGCAAAAATTATGAAGAAGTTCTTTGATAAA
This sequence comes from Vicia faba, assembly GCA_948472305.1. Taxonomy (NCBI): domain Eukaryota; kingdom Viridiplantae; phylum Streptophyta; class Magnoliopsida; order Fabales; family Fabaceae; genus Vicia; species Vicia faba. The sequence continues at coordinate 1,693,380,598 of OX451737.1, read as the reverse complement.
AGAATCTTTTATTCAAACGCATCTGCTGACTCTGGTAAGAACATTCATTTGTTAAATGTATCTTCTAACTTCTAGCAGGCTTCTTGATTCTGAAGATAACTTGAAAGCAAGCGCTGTTCAAAGATCTTAGCAAGCAACGCTCTGACCAGAAGTTGAATGAAGCATGTTCTTAGTTAAAGCAACAACGTCTTAATCAACGTGTCTTGTCAAAGCAAATTAAATACGTTCTTACATTCTGACGTATGCTAATTAATGCAAAGACGGCTGAAAGCACTCAAGTGCCTACAACTTGTTTCTTGGAGAATGGAATTTTGCAAGGATACACGCAAAGCATTTAATGCTCTCCATTTCCTCTGAAGGCAGCAACGGTCTTATTACTCCTACTATAAATAGAAGGACATTTATTGCAAGTAAAAAAAGAAGAGGAACAACGTTCAAACAAGAAACTACGTGAAAGATTCAAAAGCTTACAAACTCATAGTTCATACATTTTTATGTATTACATTCTAAGAAAAATCACAGTTGTGATATAGCTTGATTAGAAGCAAACTCAATTTCAATTATCTGTAAAGATTATATTTCTGTATTTGTTCCTTGAGAGACCAAGTTTGGTCAGATTTCTCAAGCAGACTAAGACTAGATTTAAGTCTTAGTGGTGTTAGTCACTTGTAACTTTACTTGTGCATTGTTAGTCACAACAGTTGTTATGTGATTGTAATCAGTTGATTATAGTGGATTAAGTCCTTGTTGAGAAAGGCGAAATCACCTTGGCGGGTGGACTGGAGTAGTTTGAGTTCAAACGAACCAGGATAAAAATAACTGTGTTATTCCATTATTGTTTTGAGCTTTGTATTGAAAAATGAAAAGAGTCACTTATTCAACCCCCCCTTCTAAGTGTTTTCTTACCCCTTCAATTGGTATCAGAGCTTGACTCTGAGCTCAACACTTAACTGTGTCAGGAAAAGATCCAGAAGAAAACACAATGGCCGCTGAACAAAACAATAATAGTTATAACAAACCTCTAGTGTTTGATGGAGAAGATTTTGATTATTGGAAAGATAGACTAGAAAGTTTCTTTCTAGGTCATGATAGTGATCTTTGGGATATAGTCTTGGATGGTTACAAACATCCTACAGATTCAGAAGGAAACAAAGTGGATAGAAAAAATATGGATAGACAACAAAAAGCTGATTTTAAAAATCATCACAGAGCTAGAAATATTTTTTTAAATGCTATCTCTAAAGTAGAATATGAAAAAATCACTAATAGAGATACAACGCATGATATGTTTGAGTCTCTCAAAATGACTCATGAAGGAAACGCCCAAGTTAAGGAGTCTAAAACTCTGAATTTAGTTCAGAAGTATGAAGCCTTCAAAGTTGAGGAAAGTGAGTCTATAGAAGCAATGTTCTCTAGGTTTCAAACTCTGATCGCTAGTCTGAGAGTTTTGAACAAAGGGTATACCAAAGCAGATCACGTAAAAAAGATCATCAGAAGCTTACCCAGAAGATGGGAACCAATAGTCACTGCTTTCAAGGTGTCAAAAGATCTGAACAATGTGTCTTTAGAGGAACTCATCAGCGCTCTCAGAAGTCATGAGATTGAACTGGATGAACATGAGCCTCAGAAGAAAGGTAAGTCTCTAGCCCTTAAATCAATTAAGAAATTTGATACTAACGCTTTTCAGGCTGAAGAAGAAAACTCTGAAGAATCAGCTTCAGAAGAAGACGAACTATCTTTGCTCTCCAAAAGGATCAATCATCTGTGGAAGCACAGACAAAAGAAGTCCAGGAACTTCAAGAAGTCAGAAGATAAACCAGAATCTTCTGGACACAAAAAGTCAAACAGAAGAGATATCATCTATTATGAATGCAAAGAACCTGGTCACTTCAAAATTGATTGTCCAAAGCTTCAAAAAGAAAGGCCAAAGAAGAGATTTGGAAAGAAGAAAGGAATGATGGCAACCTGGGATGACTAAGATTCTTCTGAAGATGAATCTGGTTCTGAAGATGAAAATGCCAACCTAGCTTTAATGGCTATCACAGAAGATGACTCAGACTGTGAGTCAGAACAAAGAGAGGTATTTTCTGAATTTTCTAGAGAAGAACTTGCTGATAGTTTATCAGAACTTCTGGAAAACTATAGTAAGCTCAAAATCAAATACAAGAAACTCAAGAAGAGTCTTGCATCTGATTTTAAGAAACTTAAAACAGAAAAATCTGAACTTTTAGAAAACAATCTTAAACTTGAAAAGGAAATTCAAATTGTTCAAAAGAATTTTAGTTCAGAGTCTGTATCTAGTTCAAAAGATATTCTGAAAGAATATGACTATAGCTTTTAAACTTTTCTTGCTAAAAGCATAGACATAAGCAAAATGGCTTCAATGATTTATGGAGTTAGTGGGAAAAACAGAAGAGGAATTGGATATGAACCTCCCAAAGGGAAGGAGACATACATTCCAAAACCTGTTGCTAAAATGACCTTCACTTACAAACCTCTGAATAAGCAATTCAAGTTTGGACAGTCACATGATATAAAATATACATCACATTCTGGAAACTCTTATGCTAACCCAAAAGGACCCAAAAAGATATGGGTACCTAAGGATAAAATGATATTTGTTGTAGATGTCCTTAACAGCTCAATTGAAACACCAGTCATGGTACCTGGACTCTGGATGCTCACGACACATGACGGGAAAAAGGTCTATGTTCCAAAGCCTAGAACCTAAAGCTGGAGGAGATGTGAAGTTTGGAGGTAACCAGAAAGGGAAGATTATTGGTTCTGGAACCATAGGAAACGGTAACCTTCCTTCTATCTCTAATGTTTTATTAGTAGAAGGATTAGCTCATAATCTATTGTCCATAAGTCAATTAAGTGACAATGGCTATGACATTATCTTCAATCAAAACTCCTGTAAAGCTGTAAATCAAAAGGATGGATCAATCCTCTTTTCTGGTAAGAGAAAGAACAACATTTACAAAATTGATTTATCAGATCTTAAATCTCAAAACGTAAAATGCCTTTATCTGTTAGCAATGAGCAATGGGTATGGCACAGAAGATTGGGACATGCCCGTCTTAGAAAAATCTCTCAACTAAATAAATTAAATTTAGTCAGAGGACTTCCCAATCTAAAGTACAACTCAGATGCTTTGTGCGAAGCATGTCAAAAAGGAAAATTTTCAAAACCTTCCTTTAAATCTAAAAATGTTGTCTCTTCCTCTAAGCCATTAGAGTTACTTCATATTGATCTGTTTGGGCCAGTTAAAACTACATCCATCAGAGGCAAGAAGTATGGATTGGTCATCGTTGATGATTTCAGCAGATGGACATGGGTAAAGTTTTTAAAACACAAGGATGAGTCACATTCTGTATTCATTGACTTCTGTACTCAAGTGCAAAATGAAAAAGATTTTAAAATCATAAAAGTTAGAAGTGATCATGGTGGTGAATTTGAAAATCATTATTTTGAAAAATATTTTAAAGAAAATGGTATTGTTCATAATTTTTCTTGTCCTAGAACTCCCCAGCAAAATGGAGTTGTAGAAAGAAAGAATAGAACATTACAAGAGATGGCCAGAACCATGATCAATGAAACAAATATGGCTAAGCACTTTTGGGCAGAAGCTGTGAATACAACGTGTTATATTCAGAATAGAATCTCTATAAGACCTATTCTTGAAAAGACTCCCTATGAATTGTGGAAAAACAGAAAGCCCAACATTTCTTATTTCCATCCTTTTGGATGTACTTGTTTTATACTAAACACCAAAGAAACTCTGAATAAGTTTGATTCCAAAGCACAAAAATGTTTCCTACTTGGATACTTTGAATGCTCAAAAGGCTATAGAGTATACAACACAAAAACTCTGATTATTGAAGAATCAATCAAAGTCAGGTTTGATGATAAGCTTGGCCAACCACAGTCAAAGAAAATTGATTTTTCTGTAGGTACAGAAGATCATCACTCAAACTCTGAAAGTTCAGAAGCAAAAGAAGACGTAGCAGATCATCCTCTTGACAATGCTCTGAACAATCTCAGAATCTCTGACCAACCCACACAGAAAAGGTTTCCTAGATTATCTTCAGCTTACAAAGAAGACGTAATCATTGGAAGAAAAGAAGATCCCATCAGAACAAGATCTTCTCTCAGAATCAATGAAGAATCTTTGTTTGGTTTAGTCTCTCTGATTGAGCCAACTACCATTGATGAAGCTCTGGAAGATAGTGATTGGATCTTTGCAATACAAGAAGAACTAAATTAATTCTCCAAGAATGATGTATGGAATCTTGTTCCAAGACCCAAAGGATTCAATGTTATAGGAACCAAATGGGTCTTCAGAAACAAATTGAGTGAACAAGGTGAAGTAATCAGAAACAAAGCACGACTGGTTGCACAGGGTTATAGTCAACAAGAAGGAATTGATTATAATGAAACCTTTGCCCCAGTCGCCAGGTTAGAATCTATAAGATTGTTAATTTCTTTTGCTGTACAAAATAACATTACATTATATCAAATGGATGTTAAAAGTGCATTTCTAAATGGTTATATTGAAGAAGAAGTATATGTCCATCAACCTCCTGGATTTAATCATTTAAAGCATCCAGAACATGTTTTTAAATTGAAAAAGTCTTTATACGGTTTAAAATAATCTCCCAGAGCTTGGTATGATCGTCTGAGTAATTTTCTATTAGAAAAAGATTTTACCAAAGGAAAAGTGGACACAACTCTCTTCAGAAAAACATTTAAAAATGATATTTTAATCTGTCAAATTTACGTTGATGATATAATTTTTGGAACCTCTAATATATCCCTTGGAAAAGAATTTGCTAAGACAATGCAGGCAGAATTTGAAATGAGCATGATGGGTGAATTGAAATTCTTTCTTGGAATTCAAATCAACCAGACTCAAGAAGGTACTTTCATACATCAGACGAAGTATGTTAAAGAACTTCTGAAGAAATTTCAAATGTCAGAAAGCAAAGATGCCAAGACACCTATGCATCCAACCTGCATTCTAGGTAAAGATGAGGTAAGTATGAAAGTAGATCATAAGCTCTACAGAGGTATGATTGGATCCCTTCTCTATCTGACTGCATCTAGACCTGATATATTATTTAGCGTGTGCTTGTGTGCTAGATTCCAATCAGATCCTAGAGAATCTCATTTAACAGCTGTTAAGAGAATTCTTAGGTATCTGAAAGGTACTGCTAATCTTGGTATGTGTTACAGAAGATCACAAGATTACAAACTAGCAGGTTATTGTGATGCTGACTTTGCTGGAGATAAAATTGAAAGAAAAAGAACCTCTGGAAGCTGCCAGTTTTTGGGTGACAATCTTATCTCATGGTACAGAAAGAAACAAGCAACAATTGCTCTATCAACCATAGAAGCTGGATATATGTCTGCTGCTAGATGTAGCTCTCAGATGATTTGGATGAAAAGTCAACTAGAAGATTTCACCCTTTATGAAAGTAAGATTCCTATCTTCTGTGACAATACTTCTGCTATTTGTCTTTCTAAAAATCCAATCTTACATTCTAAATCCAAACATATAGAAATTAAATATTATTTCATAAGGGACTATATTCAGAAGGGGATTTTAAACTTGATTTTTGTAAAAACAGACCATCAATGGGCTGACATTTTTACTAAACCCCTTTCAGAAGATAGATTTAATTTCATTCTGAAAAATATTTGTATGGAATTATGTCCTGAATGAAATAATATTTATTTTCTGTGACTGGCTTCAGAACTTTCTGAAATGAATGCTCTGATCAACAACTCTTCAGAAGTTAGAAGAGAAGTTGTAACAGAAGCTATATGAATCATTCTAACGCTTCATGTCCAAGTGTAATTCAGAAATTCATTAGAACAAACAACTGTTACATGCATCCTTCAGGAGATGAACACGTGGTGTGTTTCTGAAAGGTCAAGCATGCAAAAGATACTGATGACGTTCTAGGTAACTGTTGATGATTAGCCATAATCTCACGTTTTCCCTCATTTTTAGCAAATCATTAAATGCAAGTAATGATGAGAATCGTTTTTTTTTTTAAATTCGTTTTAATCTTTATTTTAATTTGTCTTAAATTCTTCTAATTTAATTCTTAACCTATTCTCTGAAATTAATGCCTATAAATACTCTTTGAAAAACCCTTTTCATTCTTTACTGTCTCTTTCAACTCAAGGTTTTATTTGAACGTTTCTCTTTGAAAAACCCTTTTCGAAAATTTCTCTTTTCATAGAACTTCAATGGCTTCTTCTTCCTCTGCCCACTCTGAGCAATACTGTATACCTGAAAGGACAACACTCATTCTGGTAGAAAGTTTGGAAGTTTTGAGTGAGCTAATGGTAGACTTTGAGAATCTCAGAGAGAATGGATTTGACTTGTTCCCTGCTGTGAAGTTTCAAGGTTGGGAAAGCTACTTTGATCGTATTATTGGTCCAGTCTTTCCTCATTTGGTAAAAGAATTTTGGATTCACGCTATTGCAACTCCCAAGGTTATTCTCTCCTTTGTAATGGGCAAGGAAATATCCATTACAAAAAATCTAATCAGAAGGTTGCTGGGATTTAAAGGAATTGGAGTTACAGGAATGCCCACTGGAAGAATGGATATGTCTAGGGTATACACAAAGATTTTTACCAATGGTCAAGGTTCCTCCAAAGTTAGGGATTTGAAAGACAAGTATAAGATTTGGGCAAGGATTATTCATGGATGTATTCACCACACGAAAGACACCAGTTCTCCTGATTACATCAACGCTGATCAATAATATTTGCTGTTTTGCCTTGGAACCAATGTCAAAATTGATTTGCCCTACTTGCTTTTTGAACACCTCTGGAACCATGTCAAAGAAACCAGAGAAGCTGAAAGGATGAAGAATCCCAAATCAAAGAGGAATTGGATTCCCATGAGGAGGTTATTATCAGACATTCTGACTGAGAATGGTCTGATTGCTCACCTAAGAGAAGCAAATCTTCTGGGGGAGCTTGAACCTATTTGTGGTAAGACAATGACTGGAAAGAACTTGCTGAAGAGGAAAATTATTGACAAACTGCTGGTGGAACCCTCTCTGTGTCTGTCAACTTTTGTGAAGAAGAGAAGAATTCCTATTGCTGACTTTCCTATGTTCAACTCGTTGGAACATTCTCGTATGGTTTTGCACTATCTTGAGACCTGCAGAGAAACAGGATCACATATTGATCCAGCTTGGCTTCAAGGAAGAAATCAAGCTGCTGCTGATGTTGTTCTCCAAGGATCTGTGAAGAGAAAAGCTGTAGAAGGACCTTCTGACACTCCTCAGAAGAAAAAGAAGACAGGTAATCATGCTGAAACTATACCTGTTTATAATTCTGAAAATATATCTGCATCTGCTGAATCCTCTCAAACCTCACCATCTGAACCCCTTGCTGACAACCTTAGTAAAAATCAGTTCTCAACAGATTTAAGTGATTCTGACTCTGATGAACATTCTGGCAGCCAATCAGAACCCTCTCATTCAGAACCCCCTGAACCATCTATTTTTCAACCTATTCCTGCTGACCGTTTCTCAAGACCCCCTCCCAGACCCTTATCACCCAGACCCACTGGATGGTATGATGCTGGATCTTGGAGAATTCCTGGGATTAATGAACCTCTAGCAACCATAAAACCTCCTTTCAATCTACCAACTGAAAATATTTTTGCTATGAACCAACCACAACCTCAAAATCCCATTCCCACTCCCGCTTATACAATAATAATTTCGCCTGATATCACTCCACCCACGTCACCACAACATACAACACCTCTCTCAACTCCTCAAATTCCAGAACAACAAATTTTTGAACAAACTGAAATTGCTAAACCATCCATACCTCATGATATATCAGAACCTCCTATTTATGTTAACCAACCTGAACCTGAACCTACAAATACTCCTGAAACCAATAGCTTTTTAAGAACTGTAGTGGACTCTCAATCTCTACAATTCTTGAAACACAAATCTTACAGAACGACTGTCCCTAAACCTATTCAGCCAGATGTAAATATTTTGTTTCAGAATTTTATAACAAATGTTCAAGCATGGTTACAACCGCTGAAAGAAGATTGCCTCAGAAGTGTGAACACAGCAGCAACATATCTTCTATGGGAAACTTTCAAAAGAACCTTGGTTTCTGAATCACGAAAGTTACAGGATTTGTGCCACTATTAGGTGCTGGACAACTTTTCCAAACTTCTGCATGTTTTCAAGACAGAAGCTGCTGATACTTGGAATAAGAAGTCTTCGCTGCTGATTGCTGATACATCAGCTGATAAGATGGACATATCAAAAGATGAATCTAAAGAATACTCTGAAGATTCAAATCCTCTGGCTATTGTTCTATTAAATCAACCTTCAATTAAGGATGGACCTGAACCTGTGCCAACTCTTGCAATGGATCTGGGCACTCTGCTCTCCACCTTTGTGAAATCTGATTCATCAGTTGCTGCTTCTGACCCTGTTTCTACTGAAGCTTCATCATCTTCTGCCCCTACCTCACTCATTATGGACACTCTGAAAGAGCTAAAGAGGGAGAATAAAGTCTTGAATAGACGCATGGATAAGCAAGATCAAACAAATCTAGAGTTCAAGAACTGGATGGCAATGCAAAGTGAATCTGCCTCTGAGATCAAGAACCTTTTGATGGCTCTTGTCTCTAAGAAATCCTAGTTTCTTTTTGTCTCTTATTTGGATGTTTTGTTTGTACTTCTGGATATCTATTTTTAACTTTTTATGAAATCTTTCAAAAATTTCTCATTTATTACACTTTTTGATTATGCCAAAAAGGGGGAGAAAATGTGTATTTTTGAACTAATCACTGTTTAACAGTTATGGGACTATGTCTCAGACATTCTAACAAAATTGCAAGAATTCCTTCTGTGCAAAAGATTTTTGCAGGTATCATTTAACTCTGAAAGATATTCCAGCTAAGATTTATCTTCTTGAAGAAGTTCTGAAGAAATTCAAAGAAAGTTGTGTATCACTCTGACTAAATAATCTCAGGATATCTTATGCAAAGAAATATTCATTTCAGGGGGAGATTCTTATCTCTTAATCTGTTTCTTTTCTTTATCTAAAATAATTTTTTTGTCATCATCAAAAAGGGGGAGATTGAAAGAACAAGATTAGTTCTGACCTATCCCAAGTGTTTTGATGATAACTAAATTATATTTAAGATAATTTATGCTCTAATGACTGTGTGTTGGATGTATCGGTTAATGTTCTGACAAGAAACATTCCATAGTACTAAGCAAAAATTATGAAGAAGTTCTTTGATAAAATAATCTTTTATTCAAACGCATCTGTTGACTCTGGTAAGAACATTCATTTGTTAAATGTATCTTCTAACTTCTAGCAGGCTTCTTGATTCTGAAGATAACTTGAAAGCAAGCGTTGTTCAAAGATCTTAGCAAGCAACACTCTGACCAGAAGTTGAATGAAGCATGTTCTGAGTTAAAGCAACAACGTCTTAATCAACGTGTCTTGTCAAAGAAAAGGAAACACGTTCTTACATTCTGACGTATGCTAATTAATGCAAAGACGGATGAAAGCACTCAAGTGCCTACAACTTGTTTCTTGGAGAATAGAATTTTGCAAGGATACACGCAAAGCATTTAATGCTCTCCATTTCCTCTGAAGGCAACAACGGTCTTATTACTCCTACTATAAATAGAAGGACATTTATTGCAAGTAAAAAAAGAAGAGGAACAACGTTCAAACAAGAAACTACGTGAAAGATTCAAAAGCTTACAAACTCATAGTTCATACATTTTTGTGTATTACATTCTAAGAAAAATCACAGTTGTGATATAGCTTGATTAGAAGCAAACTCAATTTCAATTATCTGTAAAGATTATATTTCTGTATTTGTTCCTTGAGAGACCAACTTTGGTCATATTTCTCAAGCAGACTAAGACTAGATTTAAGTCTTAGTGGTGTTAGTCACTTGTAAGTTTACTTGTGCATTGTTAGTCACAACAGTTGTTGTGTGATTGTAATCAGTTGATTATAGTGGATTAAGTCCTTGTTGAGAAAGGCGAAATCACCTTGGCGGGTGGACTGGAGTAGTTTGAGTTCAAACGAACTAGGATAAAAATAACTGTGTTATTCCATTATTGTTTTGAGCTTTGTATTGAAAAACAAAAAGAGTCACTTATTCAACCCCCCCCCCTCTTCTAAGTGTTTTCTTACCCCTTCAGGTAGGACTTCGCAAAATCTTTGTGTCGTAAATGAAAGCATTGTCATAACTATGTCTTAAATGACCTTGTGATGCCAGGCGAAAAGACCAACTCGTACATATATGGCTTGGTACATATCAGTTGAATTTGGGTTTCTCACCGAAGATATGTATCTATACAACCCACGCCAATTCACTTACACACAAGAAGCTTTAACATCTAACCCCCTATAAAATTGCGAGACCCATAACTCACAACCTCCTACCCAACAAAGCTATCGACTCACAAACAAACAAATATACGACCTAAACAAGCCTGCCACACAACCACAATACTAAGAGAATGCCTCATACAATTTCCAACAATATGATCATTATCAAGACACCTAACATCCACATGCACCCAACACATCGTCATACCGTAACCGCCATAGTCAAAACACCCAGCAATCATATAACACCAACCCTTCCTCATACCATAGCCAAGAAGCCCAAACATCACAAAACCAAGACATGTAATATGGCTATCAAACAACACAACACCTATTTCAACCTTTCACAAACGAATCATTCACACCAATGTCACTCTTCAATTGTCCTGGTCGCACACCCATAACCCGAATACACCCAAACTATTCTGGCATGGGTCACAAACTCAATTACGGTAGCGCATCATTCCACACACAAGACTTCTTAGAAATTCAAGAACTTATTAGAGAATCTACTGATGTTAGTGTTCCTGGGACCTCAAATCCTCAAACACATATGGTGAATCAACAACTTGGACTAGGGCCACGAGTTAGGATGTCTGGGGGTGTGGAATCGATGGCTGGTATGACCAACCCGATCAACATCATTAGTTTTTTTTTCATTTTCTTGTGTAATCGTATCTTAAATTTAATATTAATGTTTCGATTTCTACCATAATATAAACTATTAATTATAATATTTAAAAAAAATTACAACACACACTAGTGCCAGATCAATTAGCGTTTCCCTTTAAAATTTGTACATAGGCGCCAATTGGATTGACAACACCTATTGCATGTGCCAATTCAATTGGCGCCTCCTCTTAAAGTTTAGGTGCAGTCGCCAATTGGTCTTGCACCAACAGTCACGTCGCTTTTTTTAGAAAAGTGGGGTATATTGGAAAACTATTTGAAATGTGGGTTATTTTGGGTATTTTTGGGTATTTTGGGAATTTTAGGTGCAGTTACCACTAAGATTTGTCATAAAAGCCCCATAAATATCTTGAGGACACTCGAGGAAGATGCTCTTATTTTTCCTACTAGAAGCTCCCATCTTTTCAAGTCCATCAGCACACTCATTTGCCTCTCTGAATATGTGCTTCAGTTTGAACTCTACAAAGCTTCTTAGACCTTGCCTAATGCTCAAAAACAAACTTGATCCTTGTTACACATTCTCCTTGTTATTAAAGTAATCACAATAAGGCATTGAGAAATCAAGATTGCATATTAAATGAACAGAGAGAGAGAGAGAGAGAGAGAGAGAGAGAGAGAGAGAGAGAGAGAGAGAGAGAGAATATATTCTCATTATGCTTGATAACTTAATTACAAAGAGGAGGGAAAACATAATTTATATACAAAGTTCAAAAGATAGAAGGAGGGAAAGTTTCCTATTTGCTAACTAACTAATTAGCTTATCCACTAATTAATCAATCTTAACAGCCCATATCAAACTAAGCATGGTAAATATTGATCATTCCAAGCTTGGAATCAAACTTATTAAAAGTAGCAATAGGTTAAGCCTTCGTAAAAAAATTTGCAAGTTGCTCATGTGTCGAGATTGGAAGAAGTCGGAGTAACCCTTGTTGGAGTTTTCACGTACCAAATGACAATCAATCTCCAAGTGCTTGGTACGTTCGTAATAAGATGGATTAGGGGCAATATATATAGAACTTTGACTGTCACATTACATAACTGATGGTTTGGAACAAGTGATTTGTAGTTCTTTCAAAAAGAAAGTCATCCAAATTAATTCACATGTTGCAAAGGAGAGCGCTTTGTATTCAGCTTCAGAAGAGGATCTGGATATCATTTGTTGCTTCTTTACACGCCATGAAATTAGAGATGAACCTAAGAAAAAGAAATAACCAGAAATGGATTTTCGTGAGTCAAGACAGCCTGCCCAATCAGCATTAGAAAACCCAAGAATCTGCAGCTCATAATTTATGGAGAATAAAATACCACTCCCAAGATTTCCTTTTAAGTAATGGATAACTCGACAAGCAACTTGATAGTGAATCATGGTTAGATTGTGTAAAAAAGGATTGAGTTGTGGAGTAACATAGGTAATATAATGCCTTGTAGTGTTTAGGTAAAGAAGGTGACCAATCAACCTTTTATAGACATCAATGTCATCAAAGGTTTTTCCATCATCAACATGAAGTTTGATGAATGAATCAAGAGGTGTAGTAGCAGGCTTAGAACCAAGGAGACCTGATTCTTGTATAAGATCAAGGCAGTACTTTCTTTGTGATAAAGAAAACCCTTCCTTTGAATGAGCAACCACTAATCCTAGGAAATATTTCAATAATCCAAAATCTTTTATACTGAAATAATTGTCCAAACAAGTTTTGATTTTGTCAAATTCCTTCATGGAATTTCCTGCTAGGATTATGTCATCAACGCATACTAAAATTGTTGTAAAATAATTAGTAGTATTGAGAGTAAATAGTGAGTAATCAGAGGTTGAATGCTTGTAGCCTTGTTGAATGAGTAATGCAGTCATTTTCTCATACCATTTGCGACTGGCTTGCTTTAAACCATATAAGCTCTTCATCAATTTGCATACCTGGTTAGGCTTGTCACAATAAACACCCTCGAGTATTTTGATGTAGACATCTTCTTGCAAATCACAATTCAAAAAAGTGTTATTCACATTGAGCTAATGCAAGAACCAACCATGAATAGCAGCTGCAAGAAGGATTCTCACTATTGTGAGTTTAGCTACAGGGGGAAGGTATCAAAAAATCTAAGACTTCAATCTGATTATACCCTTTAGATGCTAACCTGGCCTTATATGTCTCTATTATTCCATCTACCTTGTGTTTTACCTTAAGAACCCATCTGCTTCCAATAGGCTTAACATTAGGTGGTAAATCAAATGTTACAAGTTCCATTCTTGTTTAATGCCTCTAATTCAGATGCCATAGCTTTAATCCATTGTTCAGACAAACAAGCTTCTTTATAATTCTTTGGCTCAGTGTTATGTGTAATAGAAGTGGTGGAGGCAGGATGTGACTCAGATAAATGTGACACAAAATCAAAGGAAGAAATAGGATAAAGTGTGTTAGTATTACCTAAAGATTCCTTATCAGTTGAATTAAGTGATGAATTGCTGACATAATCAGAAATATAATAAGGTGTTTGCTTAGTTCTAACATGCATAGATTGTATGGGAGGCTCGGGTTCTATATTATCTATAATGTCTAAGTTTTGTTCAGTTTGTTTTATGTTAGTGGGATGTGTATAAGTAAGGGTTGAAACAGGTTGGTTGTGTGCTACATCCTGAGTTAAAATATCAGGTTGCCTGTATGCTACATCCTGGGGTAAAATATCTGAATTATGAATGGTGTCATGTGGTGAGGAATCAAGTGCATTGTCATTCTGGTTTGGTTCAATTGAAGAGGGTTTGGTGAAGGTTTAGTCTCAGCATGAGTATGAGAGTGGTAATCCTAAGAAGGATGATGGTCTCCTAGGTAAGGAATATATGTTCATAATGTGTGACATTTCTAGAAAATAAAACTTCATGATTGTTCACATCATATAAAACAACACCTTTCATAACATTTTTGTACCCCATAAAACATGTTTTCTACTTCTAGGTTCAAGTTTAGTTCTATGTATTTGAAGTGTATATCCAAAACGCAACGGAAAATTAAAATTTTCCTTTAGTGATCCTTATGAATGGGCATGGTCAGTGAATGAAATCATTACCTCCTGTGATGATTCATACTTTTGATTTTGTGATCACGAAAGTTGATGACTAGTAACATCTCTACTCAGTCCACACGAATAGATCACTTCCGGACATAGTGCTAGCTGCTTACGAACAAAAACTTTGAGTGAGAGAGTGAGACAAAATACGGCTATGGTTTCAAGACCGGATTTTTCATCAAGTAAAATGCTTCAGCACAAGGGTTCTATTTATAGAACCACTTATATGTTCTGCAAGCTAAAAGCCCAATTAAGGTTGCAAGCTAAAAGCCTAATTAAGCATACATGTATCATACTATGATACGGTGGGAGAACTGACTTGGATGTTTTGCATTTTATCGCAAATGTTGCGGTTAGCAAGAGTCGCCATCGACTTTTCTTTTATCCAATAAAGAAAGGCTGAAAAGAACGGGAAAGACCTTTGAGATGTTTTCTTGAATTCGTGGGGTAGATTATGAAAAGGGAAGGTATTAGCACCCTTTTCATCCATGGTTTACCATGGGCTCTTAGTTACTTGCTAGATCACTTGCTTTTGTTTGAAATTGTGCTTTGTCTGGTTTTTTGAAAGTATTTTGAAAAGAGGCCATCGTTTAGGCAAACTTTGTAATGATTCTCATTCGTAAGAATGTATACAAAGTGTTGATCTTTTGAAAAATGTTTCAAGTTTGAAAGATGTTTTGAAAGTGTTGGTGTTTGTTTTGAAAACAGCAATGATGTTTTGTTTTGAAAGTGAGCAAGTAACTAGGAACATTCTACCTACTCAAAAGTCTTTCATGTTTATTTCCTCTTTCCTTTGACATTGTCATCTTACCATTGATTTGGTAAGTAACCCTGTCTTTGGATGTAAACGGGACGGGCGTGGGTTATCGTATAACCATGATTAGCAATGTTGCAAGGTATCTTAGCATTTTTATTTAGAGACTAAGATCATTTTGAAAAGGTAACATAGATAGCGTCATCGGGGGACTATGATCAAACAGCAGCCCAGGAGTGACTTCCCGGCACTCGTCAAGGATTTATTTTCCTAAGACTAAAACCTATGTTCATAAACATTACATCTTCATACATTATAGCATGCATATGCATCATACTACACGAATCTCATTAATTTTGAAGACATACAGTTCATGCATCATGATCTTGCATACAATTATGCTTTGCCTTTTCAGGAAAAAGGTCAATACAAAAATGATTACTATCAACTATCGCAACTCCATCTAGATATAGTTTCAGATGTAAACCAGATATGGTGACGTTCTGATACTGCTTCCAGATTTCCTTCTAGATATAGTTTCAGATATGACCCAGATATGGTGACGTTCTGAGGCTGCTTCCAGATTTCCTTCTAGATATAGTTTCAGATATGACCCAGATATGGTGACGTTCTGATGCTGCTTCCAGATTTCCTTCTAGATATAGTTTCAGATATGACCCAGATATGGTGACATTCTGATGCTGCTTCCAGATTTCCTTCTAGATATAGTTTCAGATATGACCCAGATATGGTGACGTTCTGAGGCTGCTTCCAGATTTCCTTCTAGATATAGTTTCAGATATGACCCAGATATGGTGACGTTCTGATGCTGCTTCCAGATTTCCTTCTAGATATAGTTTCAGATATGACCCAGATATGGTGACATTCTGATGCTGCTTCCAGATTTCCTTCTAGATATAGTTTCAGATATGACCCAGATATGGTGACGTTCTGATACTGCTTCCAGATTCCCTTCCAGATATAGTCCAGATATGAACCATATATGGCGACGTTCTGACACTTATTCCAGTTGAAGACATTTCAAGACCTAGACCGGTTCAGTTAAATCGACCCTAAGATTTTCCTGATTCTTATCCAGTCAAAGGCCTTCTCTGGTTCAGTCAGATCGACCCTAAGATCTCCCTGATTCTTATCCAGTTGAAGACATTTCAAGACCTAGACCGGTTCAGTTAAATCGACCCTAAGATTTTCCTGATTCTTATCCAGTCAAAGGCTTTCTCTGGTTCAGTCAGATCGACCCTAAGATCTCCCTGATTCTTGTCCAGTTGAAGACATTTCAAGACCTAGACCGGTTCAGTTAAATCGACCCTAAGATTTTCCTGATTCTTATCCAGTCAAAGGCCTTCTCTGGTTCAGTCAGATCGACCCTAAGATCTCCCTGATTCTTATCCAGTTGAAGACATTTCAAGACCTAGACCAGTTCAGTTAAATCGACCCTAAGATTTTCCTGATTCTTATCCAGTCAAAGGCCTTCTCTGGTTCAGTCAGATCGACCCTAAGATCTCCCTGATTCTTATCCAGTTGAAGACATTTCAAGACCTAGACCGGTTCAGTTAAATCGACCCTAAGATTTTCCTGATTCTTATCCAGTCAAAGGCCTTCTCTGGTTCGGTCAGATCGACCCTAAGATCTCCCTGATTCTTATCCAGTTGAAGACATTTCAAGACCTAGACCGGTTCAGTTAAATCGAACCTAAGATTTTCCTGATTCTTATCCAGTCAAAGGCCTTCTCTGGTTCAGTCAGATCGACCCTAAGATCTCCCTGATTCTTATCCAGTTGAAGACATTTCAAGACCTAGACCGGTTCAGTTAAATCGACCCTAAGATTTTCCTGATTCTTATCCAGTCAAAGGCCTTCTCTGGTTCGGTCAGATCGACCCTAAGATCTCCCTGATTCTTGTCCAGTTGAAGACATTTCAAGACCTAGACCGGTTCAGTTAAATCGACCCTAAGATTTTCCTGATTCTTATCCAGTCAAAGGCCTTCTCTGGTTCAGTCAGATCGACCCTAAGATCTCCCTGATTCTTATCCAGTTGAAGACATTTCAAGACCTAGACCGGTTCAGTTAAATCGACCCTAAGATTTTTCTGTTTCTTATCCAGTCCAAGGCCTTCTCTAGTCCAGCTAAATCGACTCCCAACAGATTTTCTGATGAAGACTCAGTAGAAGTTATCCCAGGTTTTTCTCAAACGTTCGCTGTTGAGATTATAGTTGCCTATTGGTTCTCTTCCCGATACTGCGAAGAGGGTAATTCCCACCAAGATTTTCTCAACGAGCGTTGTTGAAGTTAAAGTCACCCAAGGTTCTCTCACTGTTCATGCTGAGGTAGTAACCATCCCTGGTTCATTCATCACCGTTTGAAGATCCAGATACAGCCCCTGTAACCAATCAGGACACATCTATACTAAGCATCTGAAAACCACCTCCTGCAACATGTCAGGTACTCATTTTTCTTTTGCAGGTATATAGGTTCTCGCTAAGGAATCTCTTACGCGATCAACATCCAGATGGCATCTATAAGCCCATCATCCTATTCATCAAACCTCTAAATGGCATCTGTAAGCCCATTTCCACCATCACTACCACTATGTGAGCGCAAATTTCTGGGCACTCTAGTGTTCAATCATCTTCCACCTTCAGATTACGAAAGGCACGTCAGCCAATCTGCATCCTCAAGTCTAAGAAGATTGAACAGGGGCAACTGTTGTACCCCAAAATTTGCCCTCCCATATTCTTCAAGAAATTGCCAAGCCAAGCTTCAAAATTCCCCAAGGGTTGCATAGTTCAAAGGTCTCCTATACAGTCAAGATTAGGGTTTTGGTTCTGATCAAGAAAATGAAGCTTCCAAAGGTCCAATCAAGTCTTACATGCCTACAAATATGGTCAAGCATCCTCATACAAAGTTTCAAGACTTTCAGCACAAAATTGCACAGTCAAAACCCTAAATTGCACCACAGTCAACTGTAGGGGCAAAATGGTCATTTGACAGTCAAAAGTTCAAATTTTTGGTCAATATATCATTTTGAAGCCACAAACATCATTTGATCAATGCTTGATCATGATTCTCAAAGCTTGGCTCAAAAATCATCAAGATGCAAAAGTTTCCTTATTTGGACAGTTGAAAAAGTCAACTGTAAATTGACCAGGGCATAACTTTCACATGGATTATCAGAAAAATTCCATCCAAAGCTCATTTTGAAGAGAAAGACATTTCCTACAACTCATCTTCATACTTAAAGTCCAAGAAATTCTCTCACAAAAAGTTATCAATTTCAACATTATAGGTCATTTTCAAAAGTCAACAAAAAGGGACTTTAAGTCAAAGGCCATAACTTGATATTGGTAAATCAAAATGATATGGGACCAAAGGCATTGGTTATAGGACTCAAAGACCTTTCCAAAATGTCCAAGAACATGAGAAAATCTTAAAAATTGAGCAAGTTATGCCTTCTGGAAGTTGGGAAATTTTTGGATATTTTGAAAAGTCAACATTGATTCAAATGACCTAAAATTGTTAATGGGCCCATTTTTCTTCCACAATTCATCATCCATGACATGTCCACGACCACTTGGCCCAAAGGGAAGTTTTATTCATTTTTTTATTTATTTATTTGAATTTTTATTAATAATAATTCATTTAAATCAAATTAAATACATGAAAAATGCTAACCTAAGTTTTCCAATCTTTTTGTACATGTTTTATCCTCAAGATTTCGTGCATATGCAAATAGAGAAAGATTTGGAGAGATTGGAGTTGATTGGTATCAAAAAGCACATGGAAAGATTGAAAAAATAATGATGGAAAATCAAATCTCAAAATCCATGAATGAAAGAGATTCTGATCAGAATTGTTAACCTAATTCACTCAATACATAAGCCTAAACACAACCCTAATGCTTGGACACGCGCAGCTGCTCAGAAAAGCCATTATCAAACTTGGAATTTTTTGCAAAAAACTCAATACTGAAAACTAATTTGTAGGTGGTTTCAAGCCAGGATTTCCATCTCATTAACTTCCTCAAGCATCATTGAACGATTCCCAATCAAAAACAGTCATCCAAACCTCAAGAATCACTGTACAGAACCCAAATTTTTCTCATAAAGTTGCATACTCGTATCTTAATTTTGAGGCATTTCCATGACATTTAGTTTATGTATTCTTATTCAATGATGCATTCTGATACTTACCATGCGAATTAATTGCGTTTTTATGCGTTGTATGCAAATATGCCATTGTTGATATTTAGGGTTCTTCAACCTTCAAATTGGGGGTTTTGAAATAAGGCAAAATTGGAGGCTGAGACCAAAGCCATTGAATTCAACGCGTTTGGACGAACAGAAACCAGCACTCGCGATCAATTTATGAGGCCTTATGGCCTATTCTCTATTTTTTCACATGGCACTTTTAGCAACGTTTAAAAACCGTTGCTTATGTTGTTTATGTTTCAGGAAAATAGAATACCATGAAGAAGATGACCTCGTGGCGTGTATTGGTTGGCTCTTTCAAATTTTGCGCGCGTTTCCAAGCCATTGACATTTTTTCTCTTATAATATTTATTAATTATTATATATATAACACGCGCATTCAGCACGGTTGGCAAGGCACAAAGCTGGTGACATTCAGGACCTGGGTTCGATCCCAGGTCCCCACCCTTTCCATATAATTTTTTTCAAATAATATTCGCGTGCAGGCATAATATTAAGGACTACCATACACTGCCAAATCAAACGTGCCACGTCCATCTCAAGGTCAATCAGAAGGCCATGGATTGGAGAACACAATGCACATGAGTCAACGCGCCAGCATACTACCTGGAAAGTCAATAAGGCCAAATCCTTAATGGGCTCAAATGCTTGGGCTGTACCTCCATGTTGGGGACTACCACCCCCCTTGGTTTGCAAATTCTTAACTTTCTTTATTTTTTTTATTTTTTGCTTGTTTAATTAATTTAATTAATTATTTTCACAAAACATAAAATATCATAAAAAATCAGAAAAGAGTTAAAACAACAAATAATTTTTATTTTAGTATTTTCTTAAATAAATTTGCATGTAATTAAACTTAGTTTTAAATTAGGTTGTAATTTTAATTCTTTTCATAATAAAATCTAAAAAAACATAGAATTAGGCTTAATTAATAATTTTTTCATCTTTTTATTTTTTCTTTCATAAATAATTAAATAGTTAAATATTTATTTTTATAGCTAAATTGCATGTAAAAATTAGGATTAATTTTAGGTTAAAATTCAATATTTTCTTAAATAAATTAAAAATAAAATAGAATTAGGGTTAGTATTTAATTTTAATTAATTCCTCTTTTATATTAAATCCTAAATACTAAAAAATACCAAAAACAAGTTCTTTCTTTTTTTAATTAATTAACTTCATCATTAATTTGATTTTTGCAAAAGGGTCCAACGCCCTCGTTTCAATTTAATTTTTTCGCATATTATTTTATTTCGTTTAAATATTCATGTATCTCTCCCGAAGCCTTGTAATTAATTCCTCGCATTTTTAATTCTTTATTTACTTTGTTTATTTATTTTCTGTCAAATCGGGTCCTGGTTAATTTTGGCGATGTGGACCCGCGCCTTTTGTAATAGCTTAGAATTTACTTTTCCCGCAATATTTTAACTGTTAATCAAAGGCATGAAAGAATGTATGAAAAAATAAAAACAAGCGTAGAACACCAATAATATGACAAGATAAATGCAAACGAAAACGACACACAAACCGCACACACCACCCCTAGGGTACGCCTCACCGTTGCCTTGCCCCCGAAAGGTGATCGTCGAGTAGAGGACGTTTTAGTAAGTCCTCATGATCCAGGAACCTGGCATGAGGGTAGCTTCTAAGGTGTCTTCCCATTGCTCGGTGATCACACTGTTGCCTTGTCCCTTCGAAACGTGGTTGTCGAGTATAGGACGTCTTAGCGAGTCCTTATGTTCCATTGATCTAGTTGCCTCTAAACAAGTTGCCTCGAAACAAGTCGCCTCGAATTAAAAAGATCAATGGCATAAGGGTAGCTCCTAAGGTGTCTTACCTTTGCTTGGTAATCACAATGTCCCGAATACTCGAATTGACCCGAACACCTCCAACGGTGGTGCTACCTACCTCTCAATGGTGGGATGGCACTACTTTAAAGGACATTTACACAGACGAATTCCTTAGGGTAGGTAGACGACTCTAGATACTTGCTCTAAATTTCAAACAAAATTCAAAAATACTTTTCACACCGACACCTTTTCAAAAAGCTTTCGAAAGAAATTTTTCAAACACTCTTGAGGACCGATACAAGAGTCGAACTGGAATTTTCAAAGAAACTTTTTAAACCCACAGTTGAAAAGCAAACAAACCAATTTTGAAAACACAAGTGAGCAAGTATCTAAGAGCTCATGGATAACCATGGATAGAAAGGGTGCTAACACCTTCCCTTTCTATAACCTACCTCCCGAACCGAGAGCAATCTCTTTAAGGAATTTTTCTGTGCTTTTGTCCTTTCCATTTGGAGAAAATAAAAGACGGTGGCGACTCTTGCTTCCGCGAAATTTCGCGAACCAGCTTTAAAACAGTCAGTTCCAGATCCACCGATCACAGAACTGACGACTCTGCTGGGGACTAAACTTAAAGTGAGGTGTACCTTAGGGTTAGTTCATAACTGTGTTTTCAATTGTATTGACTTGTCTGCTTTAAATTTGTTGGTTGCATGGGAGTTACATAGATCCTAACCCGGATCTGGGGATACCCTGTTTAGGTAGCATAAGCTGTGAGGGACCTGTCCGGCGTAGACCGACACGGGTGAAGCAGTGGCTACGTTGGTGTGGCACCTTGGTCTGTACCGATATCCCTTGTGTTGCAACGAGGAGAATATGGGTCTTCCAAGGAGTCATTAAGCACCAACAGACCTTAGAACCTTAAATGACACAACTTGGCCATTAGAACAGTAGCAGTATGCTACGCCCATTGAGGCTAAACTCTCGTGATGGTTCTGGCCGCAAGAAAAGATTGCGATGCTGGAGTTATGACCGATTGAGGGTAGTCAATGATATTGGGATCCTCTAAGAACCCGGTTAGTTTGATAGGACAGGTATGAACCAACAAACTGAAAGAGGGTAATACCCAGACCTCATGCTGGCCTAAACTCTAAGGGCTCTTTTGTGTGACTTGTGTGCCTTCCAACTTGACTATTTGCATGCTCGTCATCTGACACTTGAGTTTCTTGCAGGTTTTGGTTTGCAGTCCTTAATTTAGGACTCATAACAGGGTTTACTAAGTTTCTTGCAGGTTTTGTTCATAGTCCTTAATTAGGACTCATAACAGAGATTACCAAGTTTCTCGCAGGTTTTGGTTTGCAGTCCTTTATTAGGACTCATAACAGGGTTTACCGAGTTTCGTGCAGGTTTTGTTTTTTAGTCCTTAATTAGGACTCATGGCAGGTTTACTGAGTTTGCTTACAGGTTTTTAGTCCTTAATAAGGGCTCATAACAGGGTTTATCCATACTACCCCATGCATCATGACATCATACCATTGCATACATCCTAACCCATTTCAAGGATCTCAAAGGCTTGTGATGCAGGTCATGATGAGTCAAACATCTAGAAAGGGGCAAAGAGGATTTATTTTCCTCTAGCCAAAGTTGTCAGGGGCTATGACCCACTGGATATGGTGAGCCTTTGACCCTTGAAGAAGAATTCTCAACAACATGGGTTTCCTTCAATCAAGCTACCGGACCCAAATGCTAACAAATTTTCTTGTTTACCCCGCGAGGTCCTTGAAAACATTACATGCATGTCATACTCATTATTGCATAACAGGTATCCTTGTTGCAGGTCACTTACCTCCCTGCTGTTTATTTCAGCCATGGCTTCCCAACAAGATAACCAGGACCTTCACACTCAGGAGACTCAGTTCAAAGAGATCTTCCTAAGTCTATCCAAGGGGCAGGAGGAGCTAAGGACACTTCTCATGGAGACCTTTGTCAAGAACAGTGCTGAGGATGAAAGGCTGAAACACCTACAAACTGAGGTGGATGCATTGAAGGTCCAGATGCTGGGGCAAGTAACTATCATTCAAGGGCTAGCTCAAAGACAAGAAGAGTTCGGAGTTCTCATCCACCAATTGCGTCAGGGTAACCAACTGGGGCAAACATCTAAGGGTAAAGAGCCAGTCATCGTTCAACCACCTTTGAGACAAGGAGATAGGGGGAAAACTCCTCAAAAGGCTTCCAGGTCACAAGCTCAGCAGCAACTTCATCAGCTTTAGGCAGACAAGCCCAAAAGGCAATTCACCAAGCTCAACGTGTCGCTGCCGCAGGCTTTACAACAACTGTTGAGGTTGAATTTGGTAACTCTAAGGGACCCTCCTAAGAATCCCAACAGGACACCTTCCAGGTATAACCCCAACACCCGCTGTGCTTATCATTCCGACAGCCCGGGTCATGCTACAGATGATTGTTGGACCTTGAAGAACAAGATCCAGGACCTGATTGATGAAGGAACTGTGGAGTTCACCCAAGATGGCCAGGCTGAGTGCTTCTACCATCCCCACAGGATTCACCAGTTGAAATAACAAGCCCTGAGATGAAAAGACTTTTTGTTCATTAGAATTTTTCAAGTTGAGATTTTCTTTTGACTGTTCAAACATTTACTCATGTTAAACGTTGTTATTTCATTAATGCATTGCACATGTCTGTTTTGAAGCAATATATTCGTATTCACTATATGCAAATTATTTTCATATTTTTTCTGATGATCAACGCTCGACTAATAATTCTAAGCCTCTTGAGGGAGGATGACGAAAACGATACCGCGATCATTACAGTATGCTTTTGAACAGACCCCGCTGATGAGGTACAGGCATTGTTTCAATCCCTAAACACTGGAGTTATAAGGATGATAATCCCTCGTCAACCCCTCTGAGCCAAAGAAGTAGGAGTTTTTCTTTTCGAAATTTAAAACCCTTAATCATAACCCGGGGCAGGGTAGTCTCTCAGTTGATCCAAGTGCATAACGAATGGCACCAAAGAGGTCCTTACAAAACGAAAAACAGTGATGGTTTCGAACAATCATACAGACAGGCAGTCATTACTTCTCAAAAAAAAAAAGCCCAATAAGTCAAAACCCATGAAGGAGACTTACAAAACTGGGGCATCCCGCTGACTGTAATTCCAAAAAAGGAAACAGTTCAGGCAAAAAAGAAAGGGATAACAAAAATCAAGAAAGAGGTCTCACAAGCCCTCAACCAAAAAAAGGAATGACTGCCTATTCAAAATAAGTTATCAACATCTGAATCATCACCGAAAAATCAAAGTAAAGACTCAAATAAGGTCTAACGCACGATCAGCTGAGTTTAGGATTGAAGAACATCACGAAGAGCGGGTGGGTACAAATAATTTGAGCCTTTATCCTTTGTTTCTTAAACCGTGAACCAGGCCACGTTATAACCCTTAAAAGTCCTAGCTGAAGCATGGGTTAGTTCGAAAGCATACTGTTACGAAAGGTATCCTGACTCCTTAAGGCCTACGGTAAATACGGAGTTGACATCACGTTTTACAAACATTCACTTGTTTTATGAAAAAGAATGCATTTTCAAAATCTTCAAGACAGACATAAGCTTTGCATTTTTGATATAACATTGTTTGCATATGACTATTTGTTTGAACAGCAGGGAAATTCGCACGATGAATACCTAATGAATAGAAGTACTTCCAATCAAGGGGCATGACATGATCATGGTCCATCATCTGGGGCAGTCCAATCAAGATTCGGAGTATCTCTCAAAGGCCAAATAGCCTGGGGCAAATCTCCGCCTGAGTCACTTGGGGCATTCCAACAACGAATCTTGCCTGATCAAATACCTTCTGGTGGCATGACAAAACACTTCTAACAGGGGCAACTCCCTACTTTCTGAGAACGGACATAGTCGAAAAGATACTACGCAAAATCAAAGACCCGCTAGGCTGACATGCCTAGGCAAAAATAAGGGCTTCCCGACGAACCAAAAGGGTTCGGGCAAAATGAAGGGATGAAATGAAAAAATCTGTACACCCGGCAAGTCGAAAACCTGAAAAGGCGGCTTGGGCAAAAATGGGTATCCCGGTGGACTGAAAACCCGAAAGGGCGGTCCAGGCAAAAATTAGGGATCAAAAGCGTACGACTATATCCCAGTAATCTTGTCACCTACCGGAAGAAGGTCTATCCATCAACAACTATCAGCACCTCACAGGTCTTCCTCTCCCACCTCAGAAACAGGGGCAATAAAGAGTTGTCTGAGCAGTCCAATTGTTCTGTCCTCCCAGGTATCAAGGAGGGTTCAACCAGTACATCTAAATTCCCCAGAGAGTGAGCCAATAAGTCAGTGCATTCGTCTCCAAGCAGAGTTATCAAAACTCAAGGAAGCTGAGTAGCCTCCAGCAGATCCCAACATTCCCCAGCAGTATACATATATTCTTAACAAGCATCCCCGGCAGTCTTGGTCTAAAGATTGTTCCCCGGCGGCATATCAACATTCAAAGGAATCACTTCCCCCGCAGTTCAAAACTTCCCCAAGAGAGTCCAATCCAGTTCCCCAGGAAAGTTGGAATCCATCTCCCCAAGCAGTAAGCTTATCCCCAGTAGATTCTGGAAGCTTATCCCTCGCAGAATACGAACGCGTCTCCCGGCTTTATTCAAAGAGTTATTTCCTTAACAGGATATAACTGGGTTATCCTCAGCCAAAAGCTACGGAAAGGTCGTCGTCAATGCAGTTCTTTCTTATCCCCAGCAAATTATTATCAACAACTCAACGAAGTATCTCTCTCCCCACAGAGTATTGCTCCCCAGCAAGATCGCTAGAGTACTTTTCTCCCCGCAGGGTAATCCATTCGCCAAGTACATCCCCATTGGAGTTATCTTCTCCTACCGGTATTCTTGCAACTATCATCTCTGCGGAGGCAAAAACCTATTCTTCAAACAGCAGCCCAGGAGTGACTTCCCGGCACTCGTCAAGGATTTATTTTCCTAAGACTAAAACCTATGTTCATAAACATTACATCTTCATACATTATAGCATGCATATGCATCATACTACACGAATCTCATTAATTTTGAAGACATACAGTTCATGCATCATGATCTTGCATACAATTATGCTTTGCCTTTTCAGGAAAAAGGTCAATACAAAAATGATTACTATCAACTATCGCAACTCCATCTAGATATAGTTTCAGATGTAAACCAGATATGGTGACGTTCTGATACTGCTTCCAGATTTCCTTCTAGATATAGTTTCAGATATGACCCAGATATGGTGACGTTCTGAGGCTGCTTCCAGATTTCCTTCTAGATATAGTTTCAGATATGACCCAGATATGGTGACGTTCTGATGCTGCTTCCAGATTTCCTTCTAGATATAGTTTCAGATATGACCCAGATATGGTGACATTCTGATGCTGCTTCCAGATTTCCTTCTAGATATAGTTTCAGATATGACCCAGATATGGTGACGTTCTGAGGCTGCTTCCAGATTTCCTTCTAGATATAGTTTCAGATATGACCCAGATATGGTGACGTTCTGATGCTGCTTCCAGATTTCCTTCTAGATATAGTTTCAGATATGACCCAGATATGGTGACATTCTGATGCTGCTTCCAGATTTCCTTCTAGATATAGTTTCAGATATGACCCAGATATGGTGACGTTCTGATACTGCTTCCAGATTCCCTTCCAGATATAGTCCAGATATGAACCAGATATGGCGACGTTCTGACACTTATTCCAGTTGAAGACATTTCAAGACCTAGACCGGTTCAGTTAAATCGACCCTAAGATTTTCCTGATTCTTATCCAGTCAAAGGCCTTCTCTGGTTCAGTCAGATCGACCCTAAGATCTCCCTGATTCTTATCCAGTTGAAGACATTTCAAGACCTAGACCGGTTCAGTTAAATCGACCCTAAGATTTTCCTGATTCTTATCCAGTCAAAGGCTTTCTCTGGTTCAGTCAGATCGACCCTAAGATCTCCCTGATTCTTGTCCAGTTGAAGACATTTCAAGACCTAGACCGGTTCAGTTAAATCGACCCTAAGATTTTCCTGATTCTTATCCAGTCAAAGGCCTTCTCTGGTTCAGTCAGATCGACCCTAAGATCTCCCTGATTCTTATCCAGTTGAAGACATTTCAAGACCTAGACCGGTTCAGTTAAATCGACCCTAAGATTTTCCTGATTCTTATCCAGTCAAAGGCCTTCTCTGGTTCAGTCAGATCGACCCTAAGATCTCCCTGATTCTTATCCAGTTGAAGACATTTCAAGACCTAGACCGGTTCAGTTAAATTGACCCTAAGATTTTCCTGATTCTTATCCAGTCAAAGGCCTTCTCTGGTTCGGTCAGATCGACCCTAAGATCTCCCTGATTCTTATCCAGTTGAAGACATTTCAAGACCTAGACCGGTTCAGTTAAATCGACCCTAAGATTTTCCTGATTCTTATCCAGTCAAAGGCCTTCTCTGGTTCAGTCAGATCGACCCTAAGATCTCCCTGATTCTTATCCAGTTGAAGACATTTCAAGACCTAGACCGGTTCAGTTAAATCGACCCTAATATTTTCCTGATTCTTATCCAGTCAAAGGCCTTCTCTGGTTCGGTCAGATCGACCCTAAGATCTCCCTGATTCTTGTCCAGTTGAAGACATTTCAAGACCTAGACCGGTTCAGTTAAATCGACCCTAAGATTTTCCTGATTCTTATCCAGTCAAAGGCCTTCTCTGGTTCAGTCAGATCGACCCTAAGATCTCCCTGATTCTTATCCAGTTGAAGACATTTCAAGACCTAAACCGGTTCAGTTAAATCGACCCTAAGATTTTTCTGTTTCTTATCCAGTCCAAGGCCTTCTCTAGTCCAGCTAAATCGACTCCCAACAGATTTTCTGATGAAGACTCAGTAGAAGTTATCCCAGGTTTTTCTCAAACGTTCGCTGTTGAGATTATAATTGCCTATTGGTTCTCTTCCCGATACTGCGAAGAGGGTAATTCCCACCAAGATTTTCTCAACGAGCGTTGTTGAAGTTAAAGTCACCCAAGGTTCTCTCACTGTTCATGCTGAGGTAGTAGCCATCCCTGGTTAATTCATCACCGTTTGAAGATCCAGATACAGCTCCTATAACCAATCAGGACACATCTATACTAAGCATCTGAAAACCACCTCCTGCAACATGTCAGGTACTCATTTTTCTTTTGCAGGTATGTAGGTTCTCGCTAAGGAATCTCTTACGCGATCAACATCTAGATGGCATCTATAAGCCCATCATCCTATTCATCAAACCTCTAAATGGCATCTATAAGCCCATTTCCACCATCACTACCACTATGTGAGCGCAAATTTCTGGGCACTCTAGTGTTCAATCATCTTCCACCTTCGGATTACGAAAGGCACGTCAGCCAATCTGCATCCTCAGGTCTAAGAAGATTGAACAGGGGCAACTGTTGTACCCCAAAATTTGCCCTCCCATATTCTTCAAGAAATTGCCAAGCCAAGCTTCAAAATTCCCCAAGGGTTGCATAGTTCAAAGGTCTCCTATACAGTCAAGATTAGGGTTTTGGTTCTGATCAAGAAAATGAAGCTTCCAAAGGTCCAATCAAGTCTTACATGCCTACAAATATGGTCAAGCATCCTCATACAAAGTTTCAAGACTTTCAGCACAAAATTGCACAGTCAAAACCCTAAATTGCACCACAGTCAACTGTAGGGGCAAAATGGTAATTTGACAGTCAAAAGTTCAAATTTTTGGTCAACATATCATTTTGAAGCCACAAACATCATTTGATAAATGCTTGATCATGATTCTCAAAGCTTGGCTCAAAAATCATCAAGATGCAAAAGTTTCCTTATTTGGACAGTTGAAAAAGTCAACTGTAAATTGACCAGGGCATAACTTTCACATGGATTATCAGAAAAATTCCATCCAAAGCTCATTTTGAAGAGAAAGACATTTCCTACAACTCATCTTCATACTTCAAGTCCAAGAAATGCTCTCACAAAAAGTTATCAATTTCAACATTATAGGTAATTTTCAAAAGTCAACAAAAAGGGACTTTAAGTCAAAGGCCATAACTTGAGATTGGTAAATCAAAATGACATGGGACCAAAGGCATTGGTTAGAGGACTCAAATACCTTTCCAAAATGTCCAAGAACACGAGAAAAGCTTAAAAATTGAGCAAGTTATGCCTTGTGGAAGTTGGGAAATTTTTGGATATTTTGAAAAGTCAACATTGATTCAAATGACCTAAAATTGTTAATGGGCCCATTTTTCTTCCACAATTCATCATCCATGACATGTCCACGACCACTTTGCCCAAAGGGAAGTTTTATTCATTTTTTTATTTTTTTATTTGAATTTTTATTAATAATAATTCATTTAAATCAAATTAAATACATGAAAAATGCTAACCTAAGTTTTCCAATCTTTTTGTACATGTTTTATCCTCAAGATTTCGTGCATATGCAAATAGAGAAAGATTTGGAGAGATTGGAGTTGATTGGTATCAAAAAGCACATGGAAAGATTGAAAAAATAATGATGGAAAATCAAATCTCAAAATCCATGAATGAAAGAGATTCTGATCAGAATTGTTAACCTAATTCACTCAATACATAAGCCTAAACACAACCCTAATGCTTGGACACGCGCAGCTGCTCAGAAAAGCCATTATCAAACTTGGAATTTTTTGCAAAAAACTCAATACTGAAAACTAATTTGTAGGTGGTTTCAAGCCAGGATTTCCATCTCATTAGCTTCCTCAAGCATCATTGAACGATTCCCAATCAAAAACAGTCATCCAAACCTCAAGAATCACTGTACAAAACCCAAATTTTTCTCATAAAGTTGCATACTCGTATCTTAATTTTGAGGCATTTCCATGACATTTAGTTTATGTATTCTTATTCAATGATGCATTCTGATACTTACCATGTGAATTAATTGCATTTTTATGCGTTGTATGCAAATATGCCATTGTTGATATTTAGGGTTCTTCAACCTTCAAATTGGGGGTTTTGAAATAAGGCAAAATTGGAGGCTGAGACCAAAGCCATTGAATTCAACGCGTTTGGACGAACAGAAACCAGCACTCGCGATCAATTTATGAGGCCTTATGGCCTATTCTCTATTTTTTCATATGGCACTTTTAGAAACGTTTAAAAACCGTTGCTTATGTTGTTTATGTTTCAGGAAAATAGAATACCATGAAGAAGATGACCTCGTGGCGTGTATTGGTTGGCTCTTTCAAATTTTGCGCGCGTTTCCAAGCCATTGACATTTTTTCTCTTATAATATTTATTCATTATTATATATATAACACGCGCATTCGGCACGGTTGGCAAGGCACAAAGCTGGTGACATTCAGGACCTGGGTTCGATCCCAGGTCCCCACCCTTTCCATATAATTTTTTTCAAATAATATTCGCGTGCAGGCATAATATTAAGGACTACCATACACTGCCAAATCAAACGTGCCATGTCCATCTCAAGGTCAATCAGAAGGCCATGGATTGGAGAACACAATGCACATGAGTCAACGCGCCAGCATACTACCTGGAAAGTCAATAAGGCCAAATCCTTAATGGGCTCAAATGCTTGGGCTGTACCTCCATGTTGGGGACTACCACCCCCCTTGGTTTGCAAATTCTTAACTTTCTTTATTTTTTTTTATTTTTTGCTTGTTTAATTAATTTAATTAATTATTTTCACAAAACATAAAATATCATAAAAAATCAGAAAAGAGTTAAAACAACAAATAATTTTTATTTTAGTATTTTCTTAAATAAATTTGCATGTAATTAAACTTAGTTTTAAATTAGGTTGTAATTTTAATTCTTTTCATAATAAAATCTAAAAAAACATAGAATTAGGCTTAATTAATAATTTTTTCATCTTTTTATTTTTTCTTTCATAAATAATTAAATAGTTAAATATTTATTTTTATAGCTAAATTGCATGTAAAAATTAGGATTAATTTTAGGTTAAAATTCAATATTTTCTTAAATAAATTAAAAATAAAATAGAATTAGGGTTAGTATTTAATTTTAATTAATTCCTCTTTTATATTAAATCCTAAATACTAAAAAATACCAAAAACAAGTTCTTTCTTTTTTTAATTAATTAACTTCATCATTAATTTGATTTTTGCAAAAGGGTCCAACGCCCTCGTTTCAATTTAATTTTTTCGCATATTATTTTATTTCGTTTAAATATTCATGTATCTCTCCCGAAGCCTTGTAATTAATTCCTCGCATTTTTAATTCTTTATTTACTTTGTTTATTTATTTTCTGTCAAATCGGGTCCTGGTTAATTTTGGCGATGTGGACCCGCGCCTTTTGTAATAGCTTAGAATTTACTTTTCCCGCAATATTTTAACTGTTAATCAAAGGCATGAAAGAATGTATGAAAAAATAAAAACAAGCGTAGAACACCAATAATATGACAAGATAAATGCAAACGAAAACGACACACAAACCGCACACACCACCCCTAGGGTACGCCTCACCGTTGCCTTGCCCCCGAAAGGTGATCGTCGAGTAGAGGACGTTTTAGTAAGTCCTCATGATCCAGGAACCTGGCATGAGGGTAGCTTCTAAGGTGTCTTCCCATTGCTCGGTGATCACACTGTTGCCTTGTCCCTTCGAAACGTGGTTGTCGAGTATAGGACGTCTTAGCGAGTCCTTATGTTCCATTGATCTAGTTGCCTCTAAACAAGTTGCCTCGAAACAAGTCGCCTCGAATTAAAAAGATCAATGGCATAAGGGTAGCTCCTATGGTGTCTTACCTTTGCTTGGTAATCACAATGTCCCGAATACTCGAATTGACCCGAACACCTCCAACGGTGGTGCTACCTACCTCTCAATGGTGGGATGGAACTACTTTAAAGGACATTTACACAGACGAATTCCTTAGGGTGGGTAGACGACTCTAGATACTTGCTCTAAATTTCAAACAAAATTCAAAAATACTTTTCACACCGACACCTTTTCAAAAAGCTTTCGAAAGCAATTTTTCAAACACTCTTGAGGACCGATACAAGAGTCGAACTGGAATTTTCAAAGAAACTTTTTAAACCCACAGTTGAAAAGCAAACAAACCAATTTTGAAAACACAAGTGAGCAAGTATCTAAGAGCCCATGGATAACCATGGATAGAAAGGGTGCTAACACCTTCCCTTTCTATAACCTACCTCCCGAACCGAGAGCAATCTCTTTAAGGAATTTTTCTGTGCTTTTGTCCTTTCCATTTGGAGAAAATAAAAGACGGTGGCGACTCTTGCTTCTGCGACATTTCGCGAACCAGCTTTAAAACAGTCAGTTCCAGATCCACCGATCACAGAATGGTTACTTTTTTCCAAAAATGGAAATGCAACTTGGATAATGATTCAAATGCTTGGACAATGGCTCCATATGTTGTGTAAACACTTAATTATGGAGTGACAAACAAGTTTGAGGCCTGCAAAGTGAATATTATGCAACATAGGCTTGGATTTGAATTCTTGTTCATCATGAAATGGCTTGTAATTTAAGTTTGAAAACCATAACTTTATCTCTTCGATTCTCCTTGCTCACAAATGATCTCAAGGAGTTCTTTGACATCTTGGAAAGCTTGTAATGTGCTCTATAACCCCTCTTTGAATAACTTTTGAAAATTTCATTTGGAACTATATGAAAAAGTGCCATGAAGTTAGGTCAAAATCCTGACCAAAACTAGGGCAAAATTTCACTAAGTGTTCAATTTCAAGACCATGACTTTATGAATTAATAACTTGAGATCCAAGATTTTTTAGAAGAAGTTGTGTAAATCAATTTTGTAGATATCATGGATATCTACAACTTTAGTGTTGAAAGTTTCTTTTGAATTCTCTTGCATCATGGCGAAAAATTGGCTCAAGTTATGAAAAAACATGAAGTTTTAAACACTTTGAAAATTTTCTAAGTTAGAAAACTTTGACTTTTCAAAATGAAATCTTGAATTTTTGATTTCTTGATGAATAAGTTTAATATTTTGGCATGTTTTGATGAATTGTGATCTTTGACATTGGATTTTGACCAAAAAGTCAAAGTTTGACTTTTTAGTGTACAATTGACTTTTGATCAGTTGACTGAAAATTCATTATCAACCCAATTGATCTTGAGCAATGTTTTAGGTCATGTCATTAGGTAAAAATGATGCAATTTAACTCTTGAGATCATGCTTCAAGCCAATTGATCATTTTCTAGGTCAAAAATCAGAAATTGCCCTTTCTCAATCAAAACCCTAATTTTGACCATTTTGCCCTTTTGATGATTTGATCAAATTTCTTGAGGAATTATGGTCCAAAATTGATCAAATGATACATATGAGTTTATAATGTTCATGTGGATAAAAAATTATGAAGTTTGACTGTAGATTGGCCATAGTTGACTTTTCCCCCAATACAGTTGATTTTTAGGTCAACTGCTCAATTGACTGAGCAAAAGTGTAATCCAAGGCTTGAAACTTGACATGAGTAATCTTGGGGGTCCATAATGATCCATAAAATTCATATGAAGCATTTAAAGTTCAATTATCCTTGTGAAATCTCAAACCCTAATTTTGGTCTTCAGTGCTTAAGGAGGTGTCCCGAGCTGATCAAACCTAGTGCAGTCTTGAACTAAGAGAGATCTTTGTGAGAAAATATTTGATAAATTAGAGGGAAATTTTCGGGGTATAATACATACCTTATGATATACTACATATCACTTAAGCGCGTGGTACCTTACCATATTCCATATTTCACTTAAGTGCACCGTACCTTACGGTGTTCCTTATTTACTCTATCTCTCATCAACCTGTCCTTATGTGTGTGACCCTGTAGGTTTTCGTGACGTTGACAATTATATTAAATCACACATTTAACATAATAAATAGTGAATGGTATCTAGCAACACATCACTGCTACTCAAGTCACGAAAATGTCATGTGATATGAAAAAACCTTTCCGTGATAATATTTGTGTGTACAATTACCCTTTTGCCCTTATGTCTATATTGAACACAAGACATAAATCGTGTCACCCTTGTCCAATTCAATATTGGGCCCTTAGACATTTATCCTGTTATATAGGATGGAAAAATTCCATCTAGGTCACTCATGTCCCTCAACATGCTTTGTTAAGTACCCATCAACTACCTTTATGGTCATCCAGTTACAAATAATGTTTGATCAACAATAAAGTACTTAACTCTATATCTAGGGTCCATAGTGGTTTCAAGTCGAAGGGTGGTGTTATACGGTGGGAGAACTGACTTTGGTGTTTTGCGTTTGATCACAAGTGTTGCGGATAGCAAGAGTCGCCACCGACTTTTCTTTTATCCACTAAAAGAAAGGGTGAAAAGAACAAGAAAGACATTTTGAGATATTTTCTTGAGTTTGAGGGGTAGGTTATGAAAAGGGAGGGTGTTAGCACCCTTTTCACCCATATTTATCTACGGGCTCTTAATTGCTTGACCACTTTAAAATGCTTTGTGTTTGCGTAAGTTTTAAAATATTTTGAAAACGCCTTCGTATGAAAAACTTTGCAATGATTCTCATATCATTGAGAACGTATACAAAGTGTTGGTTTTGAAAATATTTGTTTGAAAGTGAGTGTTTGAAAGATGTTTTAAAGATGTAAGGCAATTTTGTAATGATTCTCGCATCGTTGAGAATGTATACAAAATGTTTGTTTTGAAAAGTGTTTTGAAAGTGTGAAGTGTAAATGGTTTTGTTTGTGAGCAAGCAATTACGAACAATCTACCTACTCAAAAATTATTGTTCTTTTCCTCCTCCTTTAGATAGTGCTACTTCAATATTGATTGGTAAAGAGCCATATCATTAAATATGAGGGATAGGTGTAGGTCATCGTACAGTCATAGAAGGAAACTTGTAAGATATTTTAGAAATTGTC
This sequence comes from Vicia faba, assembly GCA_948472305.1. Taxonomy (NCBI): domain Eukaryota; kingdom Viridiplantae; phylum Streptophyta; class Magnoliopsida; order Fabales; family Fabaceae; genus Vicia; species Vicia faba. The sequence goes on along the minus strand of OX451737.1, from coordinate 1,693,345,738 downwards.
ATAAGGGACTAAGATCATTTTACCGAAGGTAACATTTGAAGGGTCATTGAGGGACTATGATCTTTTAATCAGGGGCCTTTACTAAAACATCTCACGTTCGAGGGACATGACTGTTCAAATCCGAGGCAACAAGTGAGGTTACCCTAGAGGTACAAGTGTGCAAATGGAATTGTTTTCAATTATTTTATCTTGAATTAGGGTTGTCTAATGTTGATTTTAAATCATGCCATACAAATCCTAATTACTAGCAATAATAAGGAAAGCGATAAATTGCGGAATTTAAATGTCCTACGCTATTACAATACTTTTGGGGATGGGGGATACAAATTTAAAAAAGGGGATGACAAGTAAAATAAACCCTAATTACTATTACAAGGCTTTGACAATTAGATAAATTGTAATGCGAAATAGTAAAAATGTGCCAAGAATGTAAAGTAAATAGAAATTGTTTTTTGGGTTTTTTTTAATGGAAATGGTTTTGTAATTAACTTAATTAAACTAATTTATTTTATAAGAAAAGTTAATTAATTTATCTAACAAAACCTAAAGTCTAAGTCAATTGAAAATAAAATTAAATAAAATCTAAGTCCAAATTAGTTTTAATCCTAAAAAGAAAAGACTAATTAATTAAGAAAATATTTTTGGAGTTTTAAAAATAAAATTAGGAAGTTTTTAATATAATTACTTAAGAAAAAAATATGTTTTTGTGTTTTAGATTAAATAAAATAAATAAATCAAAGGAAAGTAAAAGAAAATAAAAGTAAAATAAAATATTGGGGTCTGGTGTTAAAAAAGAAATTTAGAGGGTATGAGAAGAAAAAAAGAGTCCAGGCCCAACAACCATTTTTATTTGAAGTCAGAAAATAAAAAGAAAGAAAATAATGGGCCTGTGTATGAGTAAGTAAAAAGGGGGTAAGAAATTAGTAAAAAAAAAAAAGAAAAGGGCCCAAGTCAGGAGGCCCAGCGCTTTGTTTGTCATTCAGTGTTGCCAACCTTTGATGGTCCATGGTGGAAGCTTGCACCTGAAATGTCCATCTTGGATATAGAGAGATCAGATGGTGATGGTGGGGGCGCATGGTACACGTATTGAGCTTGCTTGCAGAGGATCTGTAATGTAAAAGTTAGAAAAAAGAAAAATGTCTCACGCATGGATCCAATCTAGGACAAGGCATAATTATGAATTATACGCGCGCGCTCTACCACTGGGGTGGCTATACATATGGTGTTTAATACACAAACCAATAAATATATTATAAACTCAGTCCTGATTATAACTTCATCTTCTTCCTCGCGCCATAATGTTCATCAACATTTTTGAAATCTGTAACTTCCTCATTTCTCAACCAAATTGGAAAATGTAAACATGAAAGTTGCTTGAAATTTCATCACGACTTCAAATATGTAAATAACTTAAGCTAACACTTAAAGATGAACACTAATTTTGCGTGGTACCAAATTCTGACCTAATTTTTCTGTAACTTCAACTTAAAAATTTGTATCACTCAGGCAAGATAAATGAAAACTAAAGGCATGGTTAGCTTCTGGGAAATGATGTTTACATTTTATCTTTACAAAATAACTATTAATGATGCTTGTATGAGAAGTTCAAAGTTGAGAAATATTACCTCAAAACTGGAAATTGTGTTTTGAGTTTGAGAACTCCTGGATGTGTTGTGATGATTTGAATAGCTTTAGTGGACTACTATAAAGCTAATGCAATGCTTAGTTTAAGCCGAGAATGCTTGAATCTCCTTGGAGAAGTCAATGTGTAGAACCTATTTTTTGGAAATAGAGGATGGTGATGGAGGTGCTACAGTCGTGAAACAGGGATGAGGATGAGTTATATTAGATGTATGGAAGATTTGAGAATGATTTAGAGGGAGAACGCACGAGTGGATTGTGAGATTAAAGTTTTTGGCCAAAAATGACAAGTCATGGAGGTTTGGATACATTTATGAGTTTAAGGGAGTTTCAAGGCTTATGAATTCATGTGTTACGTTGTAAATAATATCTCTATTTATAGGAAAGAGGTTTGGAAGCTTGAAGCGATCAGAAACAAAAGATCACATGTTATGGCATTGAAACTTAATTTTGAAGCAAGCTTGACAAACATCATTTCAATGCATAGTAAAAGGGCTTGTAGGGTGGATATAGGCTTTAAACATGTTACTTATGAGCATACATGTTGAGTGTGATCAGAACAAACAAGTTAGAGGCTCAAGACAAGTTGACTTTGTGATTAAAGTCACTTTTCAAAAATGGAAGTGTGAACTTTCTTCCCTAAATGGCATGATCACTTGGACAAAGGCTCAAGGTCTTGGATCATAACTCAATTAGTTGTGTAAACATCTTATTATGGATATATTTTCCAGTCAAGAGGCCCGTAAATCAAGATTATGTAGCATAGTTGTGAGATTGGATCATGTGTTCATCAAGAACATGACTTGTAATTCAAGAATGGATGCCCAATTTCTTCTCTTCGATTCTCCTAGCTCAAGTATGATCTCTTCAAGTTCTTGAACATTTTAGAAATCTTGAAACTTTTTCTACAACCTTCATGTTGACCACTTTGGCTAAACCATCTTGGAACTAGGTGAAAATTGGTTAAGAAGTTAGGTCAAAAATCTGCCTAAACTAGTTGAAAATTTCACTAAGTGTTTTATGAAAAATGCCATGACTTCATGAGCCTATATCTTCAAATATAAGCATTTTTTAGACATCAACCCTCTAATACAAAGTTGTATAGTTCATCAAGATCTACAAATTTCACATTGAAAGTTTTCCATGAATCATCTTGCATCTTGGTGAAAAATTGTCATGAAGTATTGAAATTATCAAGGTTAAAAATACTTAGAAATTTTCTAAGTATTGAAAATTTTGAGTTTTTGTGGACTTTCTTGACTTTCTTGATTCTTGATGATCAATATTGATATTTTTTAGTATCTTGATGAATCTTGACTTTTGAAATTCAATGTTGACCAAAAAGTTAAAGTTTGACTTTTTGTGTATCAGTTGACTTTTCATCAGTTGATCAAATTTCAACTATCAACCCAATGATCTTGAGAAGTGATTTGAGCCATGAAATTAGGTTAAGGTATTGTTTTTTAATCATTAATATCATGCTTCAAGCCATTAGGTCATGTACTAGGTCAAAAGTCAATGATCAATCATTCTCAGTAAAAACCCTAATTTTAACCATTTTGCCCCTTTGATGATTTGAATGTTTTTCTTGAAGAACTGTGATCAACACTTGATCAATTGATGAATATGAGTTTAAAATGTTGATGTTGGCCAAAAATCATGAATTTTGACTGTATATTATCCATAGTTAACTTTTTACCCAATATAGTTAACTTTCAGTCATCCGAGCAATTGACTGAGCAAATTTGTGATGCAAGACCTGAAGGTTGTTATGAGCAATCTTGGAGACCTCTAATGAACCACGAAAGTAATTTAAGGCATAAAAAGTCTAATTGTCCTTGAGAAAACCAAAACCCTAATTTGTGGGCTCAGTGCTTAGGAGGTGAACTTGTCTGATCAAACTCTTGAAACTTTTTGAGCATTTGAGATCTTTTGTGAGAAATGTCTTGAAAATAGAGAGGGAAAATTTTGGGGTACAACAACTGCCCCTGTTCAATCTTCTTAAACTCGAAGAGTTAGATTGGCATGTTCGCCATCGTGACTTGAAGGTAGAAGATGATTGAACACTTAAGTGCCCAGAAATTTGAACTCGTTTGTGCATGAAGTGAACAGTTTGTTGATTATCGGGAATGGGCTTAAAGATGCCATTTGGAGAGATGATGGAGATTTGTCGGAGATGGGCTTATATATGCCATCCAAAGGTGATTTTCGATAGAATTTAGTCTAAGTCTAAGCTTGACTTCAACCGGAAGAAGCATCAGAATAAATCTTGAGTTGATTTAAACTGAACTAGGAGATGTTTTTGTTTATTTTTGACTCAAAAAGAATCAGAATAAATCTGAACTAGAAAAAGTATCTACTGGAAAATAATCAAAATAAATCTTTGGGCGATTTAAACTGGACTAGTATATGTCTTGTATTTGTCTCTAACTGGATAAGAATCAGAATAAATCTGAACTAGAAAAGTGTCTACCAGAAAAGAATTAGAATAAATCTTTAGGAGATTTAAGTTGAACCAGTAGATATCTTGTATTTGCCTTTAACTAGAGAACAATCCGAATAAATCTGAACTAGAAAAAGTGTCCACCAGAAAAGAATCAGAATAAATCTTTAGGAGATTTAAGCTGAACCATCAGATGTCTTGTATTTTCCTTTAACTGGATAAGAATCAGAATAAATCTGAACTAGAAAAAGTGTATATCAAAAAAGAATCAGAATAAATCTTTAGGGGATTTAAGCCAAACCAACATATATCTTGTATTTTCCTTTGAATGGAAAAGAATCAGAATAAATCTGAACCAGAAAAAGTATCTACCAGAAAAGAATCAGAATAAATCTTTAGACGATTTAAGCTGAACCAGCAGATGTATGTCTTTGTCTTTAACTGGATAAGAATCAGAATAAATCTGAACCAGAAAAAGTGTCTACCAGAAAAGAATCAGAATAAATCTTTGGGCGATTTAAACTGAACCAACAGATATCTGTCTTAGAATGACCCTCTGAGGAAATTGCTTAAATAGACCTTTGTCAGATGTAGTCTTTGAGAAGACTGTTGGGTCATATGAGTAATTGGTGACATTTGTTTATTGATTGATCTTTTCTTGGAAAGGTAAAAGTTAGTTGTATGCAATGTCATGATGCATGAAATGCATTGCATAATTATGTTCTCAAAATAAATGAGATTATGCTATATGCATTTCGTATGCATATGTTATGATGAATGAATGTGCAAGGTTGTTAAAGTGTATTTGTATTGGGAAATAAATCTCTGACTATTGTTGGGGATGAAGAGTATGCGTATCTTCAATCTTGTCTAAAATGCTTCTACTGGAGATTCCTGGTTACTTGTTTGAGGAAAATATGCAGGGGATGTATTGATTTCTGTTTGGGGAGTAGAGTTTAGGAACATTGGTCGTCCATTGTTCTAGTGGGGAATTTATTTCTTATGTACCCTGATTGGGGATAAAAGAGATGGTTAAAATTCCAACTCGTTTGAGGAAGATAAAGTTAACTGGTATCTGGTCGGATTACAAGCTTCGTAGAAACATTCTGGGGATAGTGGCAACTTTACTGGGGAGAAGAATTTTGTTAGTGATTTGTAGTAGCCTGGGGAATAGACTCGAGTTGGGGAAATTTGTAGTCTGTTGGGGAAATAAACCCTGTTGATGGAGAAGTGCTCTGCTGAGGAAACTAACTCTCTTAGGGAAATTGAATTTGCTAAAGAGAAGAAACTTTGCAAGGTCTCTTTCTTCAGCTTTTGAGGAACAAACTCAACTGGGGAAGAGAATTTCCATAAATTGTACTGATTGAGACTCTGCGGGGAGATTTAATAGGGAAGATATTATGATCCTTTATTTGTTAAAGTGATCTTTCAGGGAGATTGCGGGGAGTGTGCTCTTATTTTTGAACACTATTCTGTGGGGGATAACCTCGTAGAAGTGGCTCTGGCGACTTCACTGGGGATAATCTTATGAAAGGGACTCTATGGGGATTTATAGACAGCTTAAGTGTCATCCCAGCTTTTAGAGTTTTGAGTAAATGTTTATTCCTGTTCTTATGTATTTACAGACAGTTTTAGTGTCATCACAACAAATATTTATATAGCCATGTGGAAGTGATCTCATTGGGTTTCAACTCCGCTATTGCCTCTATGCCTTTGAACATCTCATCCCTTGCCGTCGGAAGAAGTTGATTGAACCTTTTGAACTGTCGACTTTGGTAATAAATTTGGTTGTAGTGATTCGACGAGACATAGTCGTACGCTTTAATCCTTAATTTTTTCCTGGACCTCCCTTTTAGATTTTCAGTCCACCAGGATACCCTTTTTTGCCCAAGCCTCCCTTTTAGGTTTTTGACTTGCCGGGTGTATGATCTTTTGTATATATCCCTTATTTTTGCCCGAACCCTTTTGGTTTTCCAGGATGCCCTTATTTTTTCCTAGGTATGTCAACCTAGCGGGTTATTCTTATGCGTAGTATTTTTTTACTATGTCGACATTCACAGGGTGCGGGAAATCTTTGCCATCCATAGTGGTTAACATCATAGCACCTCCAGAGAATACTTTTTTAACAACAAATGGCCCTTCATGAGTGGGAGTCCATTTGCCCCTGGGATCACCTTGTGGAAGAATGATGTGCTTTATTACCAAGTCATCATCCTGTTATACCCTATGCTTGATCTTTTTGTTGAAAGCTTTGATCATGCGCTTCTGGTACATCTGACCATGACAGACAACATCTAGCCTCTTCTTGTCAATAAAATTCAACTGATTCAACTTAGTATGAATGCATTCGTCTTCTTTTAGGTATGCTTCTTTCATAATCCTTAGAGAAGGAATCTGAACTTCGACAGGCATGACAACTTCCATGCCAAAGAGAAAGGGGTTGCCCCAGTTGATGTTCATGCCGAAGTACGATAGCCATGAAGATCAAATGGTAGAATCTCATGCCAGTCTTTATAGGTCACCACCATCTTTTGCACAATCTTCTTTATATTCTTGTTAGCAGCTTCCACTACGCCATTCATCTTAGGTCTGTATGGAGAAGAGTTGTGATGTTTGATCTTGAACTGCGTGTAGAGTTCAGTTATCAAAGAATTGTTGAGATTGGTACCATTGTCAGTGATAATTCTCTCAGGGATACCATATCGATAGATGAGGTTATGCTTGATAAACCGGCTACGACGTTCTTGGTAACTGAGGCAAATGAAGCTGCTTCAACCCACTTGGTAAAGTAGTCAATGGCAACAAGAATGAAACGGTGTCCATTAGAGGAAGTAGGCTTGATCTCTCTAATCATGTCAATGCCCCACATTGCAAATGGCTAGGTATCAATCACGACATTCAAAGGAATTTAAGGCACATGGACCTTATCAGCATAACTTTGGCACTTATGGCAAGTCCTTAAGTGGTGATGACAATCGATTTCCATGGTCGACCAATAGTAACTAGCCCTCAGAATCTTCTTGGCCATAGTATGTCCGCTAGAGTGAGTACCAAAGATACCTTCATGCATATCCTACATGATATTCTCTGCTTCCTTCTTGTCCATACAACGGAGTAGAATTGAATCATGGTTGCACTTGTATAAGACCCCATTGCTCAGGAAGAACTTGGTTGAGAACCTCCATAGGAATTTCTTATTGTTGACTGGTGCCCATTCAAGATACTCTTGAGCTGCGAGATATCTCTTCACCTCATAAAACCAAGGTTTCTCCTCTACACCATCAGTGTCAATCTCACAGCAGTTTGCTGGTTCGTCAAATCTTTCGACAGTAATTCAGGGAGCTTCGTTGTCCCATCTGACTTTGAACATATAAGACATGGTAGCTAAAGCATCTGTCAACTAATTTTCTTCCCTCAGAATGTGTTCAAAGGTAACCTCTTCAAAGTACGGGATCAAGGTTAGCACAAGCTCTTTGTAAGGGATAAGATTTAGATGTTTTGTATCCCACTCTCCTTTAACTTGACTGGTGACCAAAGTTGATTCTCCATATACACTTAATAATTTGATTCTTAGGTCAATAGCAGCCCTGAGACCCAAGATGCATGCTTTGTATTCGGCCATATTGTTGGTACAGTCGAAGCAGAGTCTGGCAGTGAAAGGAGTATGGCAACCTTCGAGAGAAATGATCAAAAACCCAATTCTGTTACCCAGTGCGTTGGAAGCTCCATCAAAAACCATAGTCCATTGGGATCCTTGTTTAAGTCCTTCATACGGTTCAGGTTTCTCACAATCTGTAATCAGCATTATATTCTCATCCGGGAATTCAAAGTTCATAGATTGGTAGTCATCTACAGCTTGATGCGCTAAATGATCTGCCAATACACTTTCTTTTATTGCTTTTTGTGTAGTCTACTAGATATCGTATTCAGTTAAGATCATTTGCCATCGGGCTATCCTTCCGGAGAGTGATGGATTCTCAAATATGTACTTGATGGGATCCATCTTAGAGATCAGTAAAGTGGTATGAGTCAACATATACTGTCTTAGTCGGCGAGCAGCCCATGCCAAAGCGCATCAATTTTTCTCGAGCAATGAACATATTGTTTCACGGTAAACTTTTTGCTAAGGCAGTATATTATATGCTCTTTTCGACCAGACTCGTCATGTTGCCCAACACACACCCCATTGAATTCTCTAAAACAGTTAAGTACATGATCAGAGGTCTCCCTTCAACTGGTGGCATCAAAATTGGTGGTTCTTGCAAATATTCATTGATCTTGTCAAAAACTATTTGGAAGTCGTCATTCCATCTTACCACTTGATCTTTCTTCAGCAACTTAAATAGTGGTTCACAAGTAGAAGTCAGGTGAGAGATGAATCGGGAAATATAGTTTAGTTGTCCTAGAAAACCTCTAACCTCCTTCTCAGTACGAGGAGCTGGCATTTCTTGGATAACTTTGACTTTGGCGGGATCAACTTCAATTCATTTGCCACTGATGACGAAGCCTAGGAGCTTTCCAGATCTTACCCCGAAGATACGTTTGTTGGGATTCAACCTCAGCTTGTACTTCTTCAATCTTTCAAACAGCTTGTGCAGATGATCAAGATGCTCTTCCTCAGTTTGGGATCTTTCTATCATGTCATAAATATAGACTTCTATCTCATGATGAATCATGTCATGAAATAGAGCCACCATAGCCCATTGGTAAGTTGCGCCTGTATTCTTCAACCCAAAAGGCATGACTTTATAACAGAAGGTGCCCCACCGTGTGACAAAAGTAGTCTTCTCCATGTCTTCGGGCGCCATTTTGATTTGGTTATAACCCAAGAAGCCATCCACGAAGGAAAACAACTTGTGTTGAGAAGTGTTGTCAACCAGGACATCGATATGAGGTAGTTGGAAATCGTCTTTGGGGATTGACCTATTTAAATCCCTGTAGTCTACACACATATGGACCTTACCGTCTTTCTTCGATATTGGAACAACATTTGTAACCCATTGGGGACACGACATTACTACCAATAAACCTACATTGAATTGTTTCATTACCTCAGCCTTGACCTTCTCGTACATATTAGGGCGCATGCGACAAACCTTTTGTTTGATTGGAGAACAACTTTCTTTCATTGGCAGACGATGAACCATGATATCAGCATCGAGCCCTGACATGTCTTCATATGACCAAGCAAATACCTCAACATATTCGTGCATCATTTGAACCAATCTGCTCTTGACACTGTCTTCCAAGTTGGTGCCAATCTTGATTTCTTTCTTATCTGCCTCAATACCTAAATTTATCACTTCGACGGCTTCTTCGTGCAATTGGATGTCCGTTTCCTCTTGTATCAGAAGTCTGGTGAGTTCTCTAGGTATCTCACAATCTTCTTCACCTTCGTCTTCGGCTTGATAGATTGGATTTTCGAAGTCATAAACGGCAATAGTAGAATTGTTGTCAATGAGATCCAGAGTGGACGTGGATCTGTAAATATGTGTCTGTGCATGTAAGGTCACATGGCTATTTTTGAAAATGCAGTAAAATAAAAGAAAGACAAAGAGCATAAAATTTGAATGCAAAATTGTCCAATGTTTTCATTAAACGAGCATATGATATATGAAATGACATACCCTTAATAAATTGACCTTTGTGCCCCGGGCAAGGCACATGGTTTAAAGTCATTGTTTTGGAGGAAATTATACAGACAAAGTTCTTAAAGAAATAAAAACAGGAAATAGCAATTACTCCTGGTTGAAGGAGATTGAGATGAGGTCTTTGGCCTTCCAGTTGTTGAGTCCACCGTCAGCAGTTGGGAAGATCCAGCTATCTAGGTCACAATCACTATCAGTGTCTTCCAGTGCATTGACTTCATTGTTGCTAATACAGAAAAGTGGTCCACCGACACGAGCACGTCGAACCTCTTTCCGAGCCTTTGAAGTAAAACCCAATCCAAATTTGTCATTTTTGTAGGGGATGTTAGGAAGTTGTCCCCAGATAGTGCAACCTTCATCTTCTACAACATCCCCAACATCCTTCGGAGAAGCCATTCTTGGTGTGCATTTAGATATTTCAGGAGTAGCAGGAGTAACAACAACAACCATTGGAGGGATTACCTCAAATGCTTGACAGGGGGTTTCAATGATTTCGCTATCCATTTCAATGTATTTGAAAGAATTCAAATGATTGACCATATATTCTTCCTCTCCAGATACTGTGACAACCTTCCCCTTCACTGGGTACTTCAGCATTTGATGTAATATAGAGGTAATCGCACCTGCCCTATGAATCCATGGGCGTCCGAGCAAGCATGAATAGGTCGGGTGAATATCCATTACATAAAATGTTGAATTGGAGACTTGCGATCCCACCTTGATCGGGAGATCAACCTCTCCGTGGACCATCCTCTTGGAACCATTAAAGGCTCTTACCACAATATCGCTGGGTTTCAGCACCAGTCCTTCACAGTCCAATCTGTCCAAAGCACCTTTGGGTAAAACATTGAGGGAGGACCCAGTATCTACTAACACATGCGCCAGAGTGGTTCCTTTGTATTCAATAGAAATATTCAAAGCTTTATTATGATTCTTCCCCGCTGGAGTTAAATCTGCATTAGAAAATCCCAAGCCATTATCAGTAGTTAGGCTTGCAACACAATTCTCAAATTGATCAGTAGTGGTCTCTTGAGGTGCATGAGCATTCTTCAAGAATTTCAGTAGAGCTTGGGCATGTGCTTTGGGACATAACAACAAGGACAACATAGATAATTTTGAGGGTGTCTTGCCCAGTTGTTCAACTATTTTGTAGTCACTTTTCCGGACGATCGTCAAAATTTATTCCATCTCTTGTCTAGATGGGTCTTCAATTGTCACTTCTTTTAAGGGTACTTTTGTCAGAGCAGGCTCAATAACTTTATCTTTACCTTGGGTATCAGTAGTTGGTCTATCAACAGGAGTACGAACAATTGTTGTTGTAGTTGTTGGAGGAGAGATCTCCGGAGAGAAGACCCTTCCTGTCCTAGTGACCTTACTAGTTCCAGCAATATATGTAACTTCATGTTCTTCATTTTCGATAATTTATGGATCTTGCTTGACGCCATGATAATAAACTTCTGCCCCATAGTTCTAAGGCACTGCTTTGTCAGATGAATAGAGGAATGTCCCCAGTGTAGTGATTATTAAAAGAGCCACTCTTGGCTCAGTAGGGATCCTTATAGGGCCTTTAGAGGTGATCCTAATAGGAGTGTTGGAGATTATGATTATGGAAACATCTTGAGGTAAACTTTTTACGCACAGAGTTTTATCGAACAGAATTTCATGGTTATCAATCAGACGTTGGATAGCTTTCTTCAACCACATACAACCATTAGTTTGGGAAGAACAATGGTAAAAATTTTCAAGGCAGCCAGGAAGTAGTCAAATCATTGATGGTGGAGATAAAGGAGGCATCGTCAATAACATTGACACCTTTATCATGACTGGGCATGGGAGAAGTAGTGACATTAGGGGTTTGTGGAGGGTCAAACTCGATCACCTTGTTATTAATCAAATCGTGTATCTTGTTCTTCAACGTCCAACAGTTGTTGGTGTCATGGCCGAGACTATTTGAATGATAGGCGCATTTCACATTTGGGTTATATTTGAGAGAGGAAGTATTGGGATTTGGAGGAGGGTCTCACAGTGTTACTAAATATGCCTTCAACAAATTTTGTAAAGCTTGAGACAGTGGCATGTTGATTCTAGTGAATTTCCTCCTTGGGACACCAGGCCTTTGTTGATTGTTTGATTGTTCTGGTCATTGAACTCGGGCCAGGTTTGAAATTAATACAGCTCCTACTAACTGATGAGAACCGTTCTTGACACGGCTCTTTTGTCCATAAACAACATTAGTCTCCTTCTTACCAATAAATGGTTTCTTTACAGCGATAGAGGTTGAGGCTATGGGGATATTTCTGCTTTTGATTCCACTTTCAACTCGCCCACCAGTCAAGATTAATTCAGTGAACCCTGACGAAGAACTACCAATTAGAAAATTAAAGAATGGACCAGTCAAGGTGCCCATAAACATGTCCACTAATTCTCTGTCAGTCAACGGGGGTTGCACTCTTCCAGCTAGGTCCCTTCATTTTTGAGCATACTCCTTAAAGCCTTCGCTCGAGCCCATAGTCATATTTTATAATTGCACGCGAGTTGGCGCAAGATCAGCATTGTATTAGTATTGTTTGTAGAAGGCAGCAACCAGATCCTCCCATGTGTGGATATTAGTCCCCTCACGTTGATAGAACCATTCCAACAGTGTTCCAGATAAGATCTCTTGGAAGAAATGAACCCACAACTCCCTATCGGCGGTGTATGGTTGAATCTTGCGGACATAAGACCTCAGATGCATCTTTGGACAGGAGACCCCATCATATTTTGCAAAGACATGAACTTTAAATTTGTGAGGAATGACCACCCCAGTGACCAAACCTAAGTCTCCGAAGTCCAAACCAGACACTGTTTGGATCTCCACAGCCTTGATTCGGTCTTCTAGCTGTTTGTACTTCTCATCCGCCGGTGGATACTGCTCTTTGGAATAGTCTTCGTCCTTAGTAATCTGGTTATTTCCACCCCTAGCTCATGTGCTTCTAACTTCCTCTTCTTGATTGTCTTCATCCTCAGAAGAAGCCTCTTCTATTTGAGCCAGTCGGGCGGGCCCTTTGAACCTTATTCCCATGTTGAGAATAACAACCCTTTTCTTGGTCTTCTTCTTGGTGGCAAGGAGTGCCATCATCTCTTGCTGACCTTTAGCTGGGTTGAGGAGAGTCTCTTGGAACTATGCGTGTTGAGTTTGCAGATCTTTGACAGTTTTCTCTAGAGCCATCTTATACTGAAATAAACAGTAAAAATATGAGGAGACTTGTATCGGAAAACCTGCTTATGATATGATGCATGCTATGTGGATGCAATGTTTTCAAGGACCTCAAAAGATTTAAATTTTTCTATCCAAAAAGGAAACAAACACAACAATTATATTAATAAGTTCAAAGATTACAACTGCCCCTTGGGCTTACAATGAAAAAAGAAAAAAGGGTGTCAAAAGAAAACAAAATAGACTTCTAAAACAAAAGACTCAAATCTCCCACGGACGCTTCCTCTTTGGTGCAATGTATGTGTTGCACCCCAAAATTTGTCCTCTCATGTTTTCCAAAATCTTCCCCCTGCATGGTTGATCACAAACCCTTTCCTAAGGAAAAAGAAATTTTTTAGTGGTGCTTTAAGTCATTTCGATTGGCATTCTGAAGGAGCATTTAGATTGGCATTCTGAAGGAGCATTTCGATTGGCATTCTGAAGGAGCATTTAGATTGGCATTCTGAAGGAGCATTTCGATTGGCATTCTGAAGGAGCATTTCGATTGGCATTCTGAAGGAGCATTTCGATTGGCATTCTGAAGGAGCATTTCGATTGGCATTCTGAAAGACCCTTCGATTGGTATTCTGAATGAGCCTTTCGATTGACATTTTGGACAAGCACTTCGATTGACATTCTGAAAGACCCTTCAATTGGTATTTTGAAGGAGCACTTCGATTGGTATTCTGAAGGAGCACTTCGATTGGCATTCTGAAAGGCCCTTCGATTGATATTCTGAAGGAGCACTTCGATTAGCATGAAACAACACCTTTCGATTGGCCTGTTAACAAAGCCTTTCGATTGAAATTTTAATTAGTACCCTTCGATTGATCTTTGGGCAAGGGCCATTCGAAGGAGGTCATCAAGAGGGCACTCAAATCAAAAGTGTCCAGGTTCATTCAAGAGACATGAATATTTCAAAAAAGGAAAACTTTTAATGTGTCCGTTTCTTGTCTCATGGCATTTAATGGCCTGTTTAATGGCTGTCTCTTGCCATTACTGCACCCTCACACCCCTATAAATACAGAGGCCAGCATACATATCCAACACACAAAAACTCTGCAGGAAAACAGAACACACGAAAAAATACACAACAGGAGAACAAAAAACATTGGAGTTACGCTGCCAAAAGTCATCAGCATTTTCAGAAGTGATCCAGGCCAAAGCAACCCCTCAACAAAAGATCACAACGCCCATAAGCCCCAAATCAAAAGTGCCTACATCCAGGAAGTGCCCAGATCGAAGGTGCCTACATCCAGGAAGCGCCCAAATTAAAAGTCCAATCTGCTGGTAAGAAAGGGTAAACTATCCAACCTCATATTTGCATAATACATCCATACTGGTTGTTACCTTCGATTTTCTATCCTAGACAGGATCAAGAGGCCTGGGTTTGGCACACAGGCCATGTCCATCATTTGCTAATATTTGCTGCAGACATAGCCTGAAGAGACCCAGCAAGCGCATGATCGAAGGGCCTGGGGTTCAGTACCCAGGCCCTGCATTTTATTACGCTAACATACTTTTGCAGGTATAACATCCCAGATCGAAGGAGACACCTTCTCTGGATCGAACCCATTAGCATGCTGGATCGAAGGAGGCATCTCATTCCTGGATCGAAAGCCATGACCTCCATAATCAAAAGACAATCCCCTTCCCTGGATCGAAGGTTGTTCATGCCCATTTCCTGGCCCAATCGAAAGAGCCATGACCCTGTCTGGATCGAAGCTTCCATTCCCTCCCTGGGTCGAAACTCCCTTTTTTCCCTAGATCGAAGGATCCCCCCCTTGTATTTTATTTTTGTTTTCATTGACATCTTTTTATCTTTTTTAATTAACATTAAAATCAAAAACCACAAAAAACATTAGGCTAGTTTTTTTCTATTAAAATTAACTTTGTTAATTAATCTCTTAATTATCTTAACATTTTCTCAAAAACTAAAATTAAGTAGATTTAGATCATTTTCTCAAAATAAAAGAAAACAACAAAAAGATTTTATTCTTAGAATTTTTAGAGTTTATTTTCAGATTCGCGCACGTTTATTTTATTGTAACTGCCTACTGGTTTGTAATAACTTAGCTAAGACTTTTACACTTTACTATTTTTATTTCCCCCAATTTTGGACATGTAAATAATCCCCCTCCCCGAGGCCTTGTAATAGCGTAGGATTTACGATTCCCGCACTTTAAATTCATGTATATATATTAACTGTTTAGATGTATGCTAACTAGGCTATGCATGACAAGATTAAACTCCTAACTTAAAATCAACAGTAGCTCACCATGACATGCAAAGATAATATAACTGAAAATTGACACACTTGCACATGCCACTCCTAGGGTACACCTCACTTGGTTTCCTCGAGCGGGGTCATTAAGTATAGGATATTTTAGAGGTCATTCTTTTGTCCCAAGATCATAAGTTGCCTCGAAATGGTTGTCTCGATAAAAATGATCTAAGACATTAGGATTACCACTAAAGCGTCCTAACGTTGCTTTAGTGACCACACGTCCCTAAAATCGAATTGACCCAAAAAACTCCAACGACAGTGCTACCTACTCCTCAATAGTGGGATAGCACTATCTAAAGGACAGTTGCACAGTTTAATTCCTTTTTGAGTAGGTAGATGTTCTTAAGTACTTGCTCTCTTTTAAACAAAACAAAACTTTTCGCACTTACACTCTCTTCAAAACAACAAACTCTTTTCAAAACCCACAATCACAAAGAAAAGCAAACTTTTGAAAACATAGTGAGCAAGTACCTAAGAGCCCGTGGATAACCACGGATAGAAAGGGTGCTAACACCTTCCCTTTCTATAATCTACCTCCCGAACCCGAGAAACAATCTCGAAAAGGAATTTTTCTGTGCTTTTGTCCTTTCCTTGTTGGATAAAATAAAAGACGGTGGCGACTCTTGCTTACCGCGACATTTTGAGAAAACAAACGCAAACGCGAACCAGCATTCCAAAACAGTCAGTTCTATTCCCACCGATCACAGAACTGGCGACTCTGCTGGGGACATATAAGTGAGGTGTACCTTAGGACTAGATCACTTGTGGTTTCAATTGTATTGCTTTGTATGCTTTTAATTTTGTGGGCTTGTATCGGAGTTCTATAAATCCTCCACCCAGATTTGGGAAACATTCATAGATAGCAATACGTTGTGGAAACTGTGCGGGGTATACCGACACGGTTGAAGCAATAGCTATATTAGTGCGACATATTTGTGAGTACCGGTAGCCTTTGAGTCAATCAAAGAGAATACGGGGCCGCTGAGTGATGTCACTAAGCACTAATGACCTAGAACCTTACTTGACCATCTTGGCCTTTTTTAGGGGTAGTGAGATGACCGACTTTGGTGCAGTCCGAAGTTGGTAGATACTCGATACTACACTCATTGAGGATTGTTTTCTTGGAATATTTTGGTCGCCAGTTAAGTGGCTAAACCAAAATAATGAACATAGAAAACAATACAATGATATTGAGCTCCTTAGAACCCGGTTACTATTTATAGGACAGGTTTTGAGCCAACTAAACTCAAGAGGGTACTTACCTATGAAACCTCATGCAAGCCTGAAATCTAAGGGCTCTTTTGTGTGACTTGTGTGCTTTCAAACTTGAACTACTTGCATATACCTGTTATCTGACAACATGGGTTCCTTGCAGGTTTTGTTTACAGTCCTTATTTATTGCAGGGCTTACTTACATCACCTCACACTTGTGCTTAAACGCATAGCATACACATCATAACATCATGCCTTAACATTTCTTTAACCATTTCAAGGATCTCAAGGGTCTGTGATGCAGGTTATGGTAAATCAAAACTCTAGCAAGGGGAAAAGGGGATTTATTTTCCTCTAGCCAAGGTTGTCTAGAAATCCAAGCATGATAACTTGAGTCAGGGGCTATGACCCACTCGATATGGTGAGCTTGACTCTTGAAGAAGGACTCTCAGCAACATGAAGTTCCTTCAACCAAGCTACTAGATTCAGATTCTAACAGTTTCTTGTTTACCCCGCGAGATCCTTGAAAACATTGCATACATATATCATACATATCATTGCATAACAGGTCTCCCAGTACAGGTCTCTTATCTTCATCGCTGTTTATTTCAGCAATCATCATGTCTACCAAACCTTCCACTGAGCAAGCTATCAAGGCCCTCCAGGCCCAGAATACCCAGTTTCAAGAGTTGGTCATGAGCCTAGCTAAGGGTCAGCAGGACCTGAAGACCCTGATTCTGAAAGAGAGGAAGAAGAAGAAAAAGAGGACCATCCCGTTCAACACTGGACGCAGGTTTGGAAACGGGCTGCAGAGTGAAGTTGATCTGACCACCCCATCTGGAGAGAAAGATAGTCCACAATAAAGGAGGGATCCTAGTCCTATGGTCTCCGACAACGAGATAGACTATGATGAAGAACAGTATCCTCCTACTGAGGATAAGTACAAACAACTGGAAGACCGTTTGAATGCCATGGAAATACAGAAGGTGCCCGGTCTGGACTTCAGAGATCTAGGTCTATCCTCTGGGGTGGTGATTCCCCATAAATTCAAGGCACCTGCCTTTGACAAGTACGACGGAGCTTCCTGTCCAAAGCTACACCTCCGGTCATATATGAGGAAGATGCAACCCTATACTGCTGATAGAAATCTCTGGGTTCATTTCTTTCAAGATAGTCTGTCGGGGACTCAACTTGAATGGTTCTGTCAACTGGAAGGAGCTAACATCTGCAACTGGGAGGACCTTGCTGCTGCCTTTTACAAGCAATACCAGTATAATACCGACCTTGCTCCCACGCGTACTCAGCTTCAGGGTATGTCAATAGGGACGGGTGAAGGATTTAAAGAGTATGCTCAAAAATGGAGAGATCTTGCTGGAAGAGTCCAACCCCCTCTGTCTGATAGGGAGTTGGTGGACATGTTTCTTGGGACTTTGTCTGGTCCCTATTTCAAACACTTGATCGGAAGCTCTTCAGCCGGATTCACCGAGCTAATACTGACCGGCGAAAGGGTCGAAGCTGGCATAAAAAATGGGAAGATTCAAGAAGCTACACCTTCTGATGCTCAGAAAAAGCCCTACAATGGGAAGAAAGAGTCCAACGCTGTGTATGGTCAAAAGGGTCGTCATGACCAACACGTAGGAGAAATCTTGGTCTCTAATCCTACACCTGCTCAACAAAGACAGGGGCATCAACGTAAGGAGGTCGCACCTAAAAGACAATTCACTAAGATCAACATGTCACTGGGTCAAGCGCTACAACGCCTGTTGGAGGCAGAGCTGATTACGTTAAGGGATCCTCTCTGGAACCCAAATACTTCCGCTCCTACCTATCACCCCAATGAAAGGTGTACATACCACTCTTACAGTCCGGGACATGACACAAACAACTATTGGGCTCTGAAGAACAAGATCCAAGACATGATTGATGCCAAGGAGATCAAGTTTGACCCTCCAGAGACTCCAAACATAGTCACTGCTCCTTTGGCAAATCATTGAGAGCGTCTTTGTTTCATTTGAATTTTCAAGTTGTAATTCCTTTTGTTATTCAAACAATTATCTATTAATGTCAAACTTTGTTTCATTAATGCATTGCATATGTTTGTCTTGATTTGATCCACTCACTTTCATTACATTTAAATTGTGCTTTTTACTCACTTTATAACATTCAACTCTTGCTAAAAGTTACAAGCCTTTAGAGGGAGGATGACGAAACAATGCCATAATCTCATACAGTATGCTTTTGGACAGACCTTGCTGACGATGTACAGGTATTTATTTCAAATCCTAAACATTGGAGTTATAAGGAAGATAATCCCTAGTCAACCCCTTCGAGCCAAAGAAGTAGGAGTTTTCTGTTTTAAACATAAATTGAAACCTTTAATTTAAACCTGGGGCAGGGTAGTCTCTCAGTTAATTCAAGAGATGCGCATTGAAGTCGCAAAACTCTCAGTTCATAATACATTGAACGTCATCAAAAGCATTCCTCTGGAATCAAAATACAGTAGTGGTTCCTTACCTCACAGGCAGTCAATCTCTCAAAAGAAAAAAGCCCATTGAGCCAAAACCTATAAAGGAGGCTTAAGAAAACTGGGGCATCCCGCTGACTGTAATCTCGAAAACAGAAACAGTCAGGCAAAAGTTAGGGATAACAAATCAAAAGAACGAGGTCCTTACAAATCCTCGACAACATGAAAAATGTTGCAAAAAATGATGACTGCCTTCTGTGATACGGTGGGAGAACTGACTTGAGGTTTTGCGTTTGTTTTCGCAAATGTTTCGGTTGAGCAAGAGTCGCCACCGACTTTTTATTTTATCCTAAGGAAAGGTTTAAAAAGCACAGCAAAAAACCTTTGAGATGTTTTCTTGGGTTCGGGGAGTAGATTATAGAAAGGGAAGGTATTAGCACCCTTTCTATCCATGGTTATCCATGGGCTCTTAGTTACTTGCTTAGATCAACTTGCCTTGATTTTCAATTGTTTGAAATGGTGCTTTGTGTGTGTGGGTTTGAAAATGTTTTGAAAATAAGCCAATGTGGTGGCAACCTTTGTAATGATCCATGTTGGGATGTATACAAAGGTGTATGTCTTTTGAAAAGGTTTTCATTTGTTTTTGAAAGTTGTTTTGAAAGTGTAGTGATGTGTGGTTTAGAAAATAGGCAAGTGTTTTGTTTTGCAAGTTTGATTCAAGTAACTAAGAGTTTGTCTACTCCTAAATTTCTCAAAGATTTCTCCTATGTTTTTAACCCTTTTAACAATTTTGTTCCACCATTGCATTTGGTGGACAATCTTGTGTTAGGATGTGAAAGGGGCGGGCGCGGGTCATCGTTTAGACCATAATTGCAATGGTGCCAAGTATCTTTGGGCAATTTTTCCTTGGAGGGACTTGATCATTTTTTAGGCAACTTTCGAAAGCGTCATCGAGGGACTATGATCATTTGATTGTTTGTTTTGCCCAAAGAGACCTAACATGCAATATGGCCCTTTATTGAAGGCAACAAGTGGAATACCCTAGGGGTGCAAGTGTGATTAGTGTTGTCCATTTTCATGCTTGTTTATCTTGAAATTAGGTCAAACTATTTTTGTTGTTTTTGATTCGCATACAAACCCTAATTCTAACATGGTATATTTAGAAAGCATTAAAGTGCGAAAAATAAAGTTCCTAAGTTATTACAACACAATATATGGGAAGGGGGGTACAAATGTTCAAATGGGGGTATTTTGACAAGGAATTTAAACCTAGACTATTACATCAAATTGAGAATTTACCAGGTATTTAATTGCACAAATTAAATAAAAATAAAATGAATATGTAAGATGCAAAAAATGTTTTTTTATATGTATGAATAAAAAGTATTATTTTTTTTATGTGTCAAACAAACAAAATAAAGAGTATTAATTTTTGGAGTTTTTGTGTATTTAGGGCAAAACCCTAATTTATTAAATAAAAGGTATTAATTATTTAATATGTACAATGTTTAATAATTATGTACAAAATAAAATAAAAATGAAGTATATTTGTCAAAAAGGTATTTTTAATGTTAAATATTAATAAAAATAAAAATGTATATATTTTGTATTTTTTAACCTAAATATACTAATAAATATATATATGCATTTGTATTATTTACAAAATATATTGAATATGTACAAAATAATAATATTTAATATTTATAAAAAGAGGTATATTTTATATAAAATATTTTCAGAAGATAAAATAAAATAAAAAATTAGAAAATAAATGTGTTTGCATTATTTTTAGTATTTTTTAAATAAAAGTATATCTAGGTATTTATTTATGTACAAATATCTATTTTAAACAAATAAATGCCTAATAAATTCAAAAATGGTGTGAAAAATATTTTTTATATTTTTAATATTATTAGAAAAAATAAATAAGTCAGAATAAAAAGGAAAAGGTGAAAAAATCATAAAAATAAGCATAATGGGCCTAGGGGGTGTAAAAGTAAAAACCAGGTGCAAAAAGAAAAGTGAAACAGGCCCAGCCCAAAGATCCTGTCATCTTCAACCTCCAGCATTTCTGTTCAAACAAAACACGCGTTTGCTATCTCCAGATTCCTTGATCTTTTGCCAAATCTTCCAACATGAAACCTGTAGAGCTTGAAGCCACGATTCTAGACATATAAAGAAATCAATCTAACTCTCAGAAATGAGAGAGAATTTCTTCTCCCCCAATTCCTGACCTAGTTTTTGTTCCAAGTTCAGACATCAAATTCTCATAGCACACATAACATAAATGAAAACTAATTATATGGGCATGTTCAGGGCTATGAATGTGACATAATTTCTTCACAAACCTAAAGCTAATAATGCCTGGATAGAGAGATACAAGTTCATGAACTTACCTGTTCAGTTGGAATCGTATCTGATGATGGAGGTGTTTTCAATATAAGGTGATGATTGGTACAGCTTCCTTGATGTCCAGGGATGCTATTCCAAGCTTTACTTTGTTTGGAAACCAAGAGAATCGTGCTATGGAACTTCAACTGCAAAACAAGAAAATGAAAATGGTGATGTTGCTTGGGAGTGTTACAGGTCATGTTGGAGGCTTGGAATAGTTTCAAGGGATGATGTGGGATGTGTTTGAAGTGATTTTAGCAAGAATGCATGAAAGGATTGAGCTATGGAACTCAATCTGCAGCAGGTACCCTGTTTGGGCAGTTTGAGGGTGATTCTGTGTTTGAGAGGGCAATGGAGATGGTTGGCTCGTGTTTCAGCTTAGGTTTTATGATTAGAAAGTGTTTGATAACTTTGCTTAAGCTTTTGTTGGCTGAGATGAGAGTTGTCTGTTGTTATGCCAAGTTACTTCTAACTTAAGCAAGAAATGGCAAGTTGTGTTTCTAGCCTGTACAGGCCCCTAATCTATGCTGCATACCTTGGCCTTGATCAGTGTAATTAGTTCATAAACTTGTGCCAAAAGGATTTGCCCTGTACTTGCTTGGATTTGCATTTGACATACAGTTCAACTTTATCAAAATGGCTAAAATGCTTTATCTAAAAATGGCTTAATCTTCCATGTAATGCTTAAACACATAAAACAAGGCCTTGGCACAATGAGTAAGCATTAAATTATTGAGTGCAAATGGGATATAGAACCTGTAATCAAGGAATGCAAGCTGATTTCAAAATGGCCTAGATGTATGAACATGTAACTTGACCATAAACAAAGTGACTTTTTCCCAACTTGCCAAATTCGATTCTCCCTAACCATGAGGTTGTTTGATGAGTTCTTTGACATTTTGGAGAGCTTGGAATGTCTACTACAATCCATCTTTGAAATGAAAATTGAAATTCCAAGTGGAAGCATTTGAAAAATGGTCTTGAAGTTAGGCAAAAATCCTGCCTAAAATAGGTCAAATTTTCTCTAAGTTAAGAATGGTTTGGTACCCTTGTTCCAAAAATTGTAACTTGAGCTACAAGCTTCTTTTGGGAAAACTTTGTGAATCAAAGTTGTAGATTTTGCAATAGGATACAACTTTCATGTTTTGACTTTTCCTTGAATCCAAATGCATCTTGGTGAGAAAGTGGGACAAAGTTAGGAAAAAATTTGGGTTTTTCATAACTTAGAAAAATTCTAAGTTATGAAAAATCTTCATTTCAAACCCTAATTTGCAATTTTGGATTTCTTTATGAACAAGTTTCATGATTTGACATGTTTTGATGAAAAAAGAATCTTGACACTTGATTTTGACCAAAAAGTCAAAGTTTGACTTTTCAGTATACAGTCAAAAATTGATCAATTGATTGGAAAATTCAACTATCAATCTTGTGCATTTGGGATCTTTTGAACTTGTTGAGCATGTCAAGACAATTCCATGGGGTCCTTGAGTCCATATGTGAGCTTGTTTTGCCATTGGCTAGGTCAAACAGTCAAAAATTTCCCTTGTGCAGTCAAAACCCTAAAAATGACCATTTTGCCCTTTTGGTGATCTGATCAAATTTCTTGTGGAATTGTGATCCAAACTTGATCAAATGGTCCATATGAGTTCATAATGTTGATGTGGGTCAATTTTCATGAGATTTGACTGTCAATTGGCCACAATTGAGTTTTTTTTCCTAATACAGTTGATTTCTAGGTCAACTGTCCAATTGACTGGGCAATGTTTGGAATCAAGACTTGAAACTTGGTATGGATAAACTTGGGAGTCCAACATGAAGCATGAAAGTCATCTTAGGCATTTTAGGTCAAAATATCTTTGTGCAAACACAAACCCTAATTTAGGTCAACAGTGTAAGGAGAAGTCTTGAGCAGAGGAAACCCTAACTGGATTTTGAACTCCAAGGGTCTTGTGATGAGAAAATGGGAGGGCAAATTTTGGGGTACAACAGTTGCCCCTGTTCAATCTTCTTGCACCTGATGAGTTAGATTGGCAAGTTTGCCTTTCGTGACTCGAGGGTAAAAGGAGATTGGACACTAGAGTGCCCGGAAATTTGCACTCGCATGTTGGAGTATCATCAATGTGATGTCGGGAATGGGCTTATAGATGCCATTTGGAGAGATGGTGGATAGGGAGATGGGCTTATAGATGCCACCTGAAGCCGTGACAGAACCTTGTCGGGAATGGGCTTATAGATGCCATTTGGAAGTGTTGATCGCATAAGAGATTCCTTAGCGAGAACTTGTGTATTTTGAGAAAGACAGATGTTTCCCTGGCTTGTTACAGGTATTGATCTTCAATCTCCTCATGCAGACATGCCCTGGCTAGATACAGGTGTCGAATCTACAATCGGTTGCTCACAGATGTGCCCTGGATGGATACAGGAATCGAATCTGGAAATAGTCGTCAACAAATATGCCCTGGCTGGATACAGGAATCGAATCCGGAAATAGTCGTCAACAGATATGCCCTGGCTGGATACAGGAATCGAATCTGGAAATAGTCGTCAACAGATATGCCCTGGCTGGATACAGGAATCGAATCTTCAAACTCTTCAGATGTGCCCTGGCTGGATACAGGAATCGAATCTGGAATTAGTCGTCAACAGATATGCCCTGGCTGGATACAGGAATCGAATCTGGAAATAGTCGTCAACAGATATGCCCTGGCTGGATACAGGAATCGAATCTTCAAACTCTTCAGACGTGCCCTGGCTGGATACAGGAATCGAATCTGGAAATCTCTTCAGACGTGCCCTGGCTAGATACAGGAATCGAGTCTGGAAACTGATCACTCACAGATGTGCCCTGGCTAGATACAGGAATCGAATATGGA
This sequence comes from Vicia faba, assembly GCA_948472305.1. Lineage (NCBI taxonomy): Eukaryota > Viridiplantae > Streptophyta > Magnoliopsida > Fabales > Fabaceae > Vicia > Vicia faba. The sequence goes on along the minus strand of OX451737.1, from coordinate 1,693,321,544 downwards.
ATTGTGACAGTTGAAGGTAGTTGTCTTTTGGATTGTCTTTTTCCCTGAAAAGGCAAAACATTAGTTGTATGCAATGTCATGATGTATAAAATGCATGATGTCATGATGTTCAAAATGAGGTAGCGTTGTATGCACTTCATCATGTATGTAAGCAAGATGTATGAAATGTGAAATGTTTATGAATGTATTTTTGTCTAGGAAAATAAATCCTTGACGACCGGCCGGAAAATTAAATCCTGGGCTGATGTTGAAGAGTAGAGCTCTTTGCTTCCGCTGGGGATAATGGTTGCAAGAGTACACCGGTAGGAGGAGATGATTCCGTTGGGGAATAAACTTGTTGGAGAGATTACTCTGAGGGGAATTGCTCTGCGGGAAGAGATACTTCTCTGAAGTTTTGATGGGAGCTCCGCTGGGGATTTCAATGATGGACTCCGCGGGGGATGACAATGATAAACTCCGCCGGGGATTAGAAGAATTTTGCCGAGGGCGATCTTTCGTGGTAATTAGCTGAGGATAACCCAGTTATAAGCCCTTGTGAGGAATAACTTTGAATAAAGCTCGGGAGAGACGTACTCTGCAGGTGACGAGCTTCCAGAATCTACTGGGGATAAGCTTCCTGCTGGGGAGATGGATTCCACTTTCCTGGGGAAACTTTTGGATGTTTGTATACCGCCGGGGAACAATCTTAGATCAAGACTGCCGGGGATGCTTGCGGAGGAATGCCTATACTCCACTGGGGGATGTTGAAATCTGGCTGTAGACCAACTCTACTTGGGGAGAGTGTCGCTGACTTGCTAGGGGTACAGGGTGCCTATTGTAGGGATGATGATATACTACTCTTCCTGGGGAGAGTATTGCTGAGTCTTGTCTTACTCTATGGAGAGTTGAGATAACTTGGTCACATTCTTCAGTTGAATCTACCTTGGTACCTTGGCGGATAAAGCAACTAGACTGCCTGGACAATTCTACATTGCCCCTGTTTCCGATGTCACCTGTAATTAGTCTTTTTGTTTCATATGCAAGTATTTATGAATTAGCAATTTAATGTCAAATGCATATATCAAAAATGAACATTGGACGTTCTTCGCAAGACAAAACAGAAAAGGGAAAAACAATTGGCAATTTGTTTGGAAAAGTGAATTTGTATTGATTTTGAAGTTTGCCTGAAAATAGGCGTTTTTTTTTGTGCAAGAGGCTGACGTCCTAGTAAGAGAACGCCGCCAAATAAAGTTTATACAATTTTGAAAAAGGAAACAAAACAGCTATGTGCACAAAATTCCCACTGGGTTCCAACTCTGCTATCGCCTTTATGTCTTCAAGCGTCTCATCACTTTGCTGCTTAGTTGAAGATGAAGCTGATTGATCAATGCCGAAGTCTGAGCCAGATAGTTGATGCCGAATTCTGGATACAAGGTGATCCAATGAGACATAGTGTTACGCTTTATCCCTAACTTTTGCCTGGACCGCCCTTTCGGGTTTTCAGTCCACTGGGATACCCATTTTTGCCCAAGCCGCCTTTTCAAGTTTTCGACTTGCCGGGTGTACAGATTTTTTTTCATTTCATCCCTTATTTTTGTCCGAACCCTTTTGGTTCGCCGGGAAGCCCTTATTTTTGCCTAGGTAAGTCAACCTAGCGGGTCCTTTATTCATGCGTAGTATCTTTTTACTATGTCTGCATTGGCGGGGTGAGGAAGGTCGTCACCATCCATGGTGGTTAGAATCATGGCTCCTCCTGAGAACACATGTTTAACCACAAATGGCCCTTCGTATGTAGGGGTCCATTTGCCCCGGGGATCACTTTGAGGAAGGATGATGCGTTTGATTACCAGGTCCCCAACTTGATACTCTTGTGGTCTGACTTTCTTGTTAAATGCCCTGATCATCCGTTTCTGGTACGTCTGACCATGACAGATAGCGGTGAGTCTCTTTTCGTTAATTAGGTTTAATTGATCAAGTCGTGTCTGGATCCAATCATCTTTACTCAAATCTGCATCCTTCATTATCCGGAGAGAGGGTATCTGGACTTCAATCGGCAAGACTGCCTCCATGCCATAGACCAAGGAAAAAGGAGTTGCCCCGGTTGACGTCCTTGCCGAGGTACGGTACCCATGAAGAGCAAATAGTAACATTTCGTGCCAATCTTTGTAGGTCACTGTCATCTTCTGCACAATTTTCTTGATGTTCTTATTAGCTGCTTCTACAGCCCCATTCATCTTCGGCCGATAAGGAGAAGAGTTGTGGTGCTGTATCTTGAATTGCTCGCAGAGCTCAGTGATCATCTTGTTGTTAAGATTGGTACCATTGTCCGTAATGATCCTTTCTGGGACGCCGTACCGACAGATCAGGTTATGCCGAATGAAACGTGCCACGACACTCTTGGTTACGGTGGCGTAGGAAGCTGCCTCTACCCACTTCATGAAGTAATCAATCGCTACCAAGATGAAGCGATGCCCGTTGGATGCCGTCGGTCGGATCTCGCCGATCATATCAATCCCCCACATTGCAAAAGGCCAAGGAGCCGTCAGGACGTTCAGAGGAACCGGAGGGATATACACTTTATCAGCATAGATCTGGCATTTGTGACAAGTTCGAGAATGTTGGTAACAGTCAGCTTCCATTGTGGACCAGAAATATCCTGCCCGAAGGATTTTCTTTGCCATGGTATGTCCACTGGAATGTGTTCCGAATGTTCCTTCATGTAGTTCTACCATGATCTTCTCTGCTTCAGTCTTATCCACACAACGCAGTAAAGTTGAATCATGGTTTCGTTTGTAGAGAATGCCGTTGCTGAGGAAGAATTTTGCCGCAAACCTTCTCATGAACTTCTTGTCATTGACAGACGCACCTTCAGGGTATTCCTGAGCTTCCAAGTATCTCTTCACCTCATGATACCAGGGTTTTTCAGTCACCTCTTCGGCCTCAAGATCGCAGCAGTATGCAGGTTCGTCCAACTTCCAGATAATGATCCGGGGAGCCTCATTGTCCCATTTGACTTTGAACATTGAAGACATCGTAGCTAGTGCGTCCGCTAACTGATTCTCCTCCCTTGGGAAGTGTTCAAAAGTTATCTCTTCAAAGTGGGGAAGCAAAGTCAACACATACTCCTTGTAAGGAATAAGATTTAGGTGTTTCGTATCCCACTCGCCTTTGATCTGATTGATCACGAGAGAGGAATCTCCGAAGACACTTAGAAACTTGATCCTTAAGTCGATTGCAGCTTGAAGACCCATGATACATGCCTCATATTCTGCCATGTTGTTGGTGCAGCTGAAACACAGCCGGGCGGTGAGTGGAGTATGAGTGCCTTTGGGGGATATGATCACAGCGCCGATACCATTACCCAAAGCATTGGAGGCTCCGTCAAAGTGCATAGACCATCGGGATCCTTCCTCAGGTCCTTCATCCGGTCCAGGTACTTCACAATCAGTTATTACCATGATATCTTCGTCCGGAAATTCAAAGTTCAATGATTGGTAATCGTCCACAGGTTGGTGTGCCAAATGGTCTGCCAATACACTTCCCTTGATTGATTTTTGAGTTGTGTACTGGATATCATATTCCGTCAAGATCATTTGCCATCTTGCTATTCTTCCAGACAGAGCAGGCTTTTCGAATATGTACTTGATTGGATCCATTTTTGAAATTAACAGAGTAGTGTGAGTCAGCATATACTGTCTCAGCCGGCGAGCAGCCCATACCAGAGCGTAGCAAGTTTTCTCGAGCAGTGAGTACTGAGACTCACAGTCGGTAAACTTTTTTCTCAGGTAATAAATAGCGTGCTCTTTTCGGCCAGACTCGTCATGCTGCCCCAGCACACACCCCATTGAATTGTCAAGCACTGTCAAGTATAGTATTAGAGGTCTCCCTTCCACTGGTGGCATAAGAATGGGTGGTTCTTGGAGATACTCCTTTATCTTTTCGAAAGCAGCCTGACATTCATCGTTCCAGCGTACTATTTGATCTTTCTTCAGTAATTTGAAGATTGGCTCACAGGTAGCAGCTAGATGTGAGATGAATCGGGCGATGTAATTCAGTCGTCCCAGAAAGCCTCTGACTTCTTTCTCTGTCTTGGGAACTGGCATCTCTTGTATGGCTTTTACCTTGGCAGGGTCCACCTGAATACCTTTATCGCTTACAATGAAACCTAGCAATTTTCCAGACCTCACCCCAAAGGTGCATTTGTTGAGATTCAACCTCAGCTTGTATAACTTCAATCGGTCAAACAGCTTCCGCAGATGGTCAAGGTGTTCCTCCTCAGTTTGAGACCTTGCAATCATGTCATCAACATATACCTCAATCTCATGATGGATCATATCATGAAATAAAGAAACCATGGCACGTTGGTAGGTTGCCCCAGCATTTTTCAACCCGAACGGCATGACCTTGTAGCAGAAGGTGCCCCACTGAGTAACAAAGGTAGTCTTTTCCATATCTTCCGGAGCCATCTTGATCTGATTATACCCTGAAAAACCATCCATGAAGGAGAACACCTTGTGTTGAGCAGTATTGTCAACAAGAACGTCGATGTGAGGTAGGGGGAAATCATCCTTGGGGCTGGCCCTGTTCAAATCCCTGTAGTCGACACACATTCTGACTTTACCATCTTTCTTCGGCACTGGCACCACGTTGGCAACCCATTGAGGATAAGAAGTCACTGCTAGAAATCCAGCATCGAATTGCTTCATAACCTCAGCTTTGATCTTTTCGGACATCTCTGGGCGCATACGGCGGACCTTTTGCTTTACCGGAGGGCAGTCTTCTTTGGTAGGCAGGTGATGAACTACAATGTCGGCATCCAAACCAGGCATGTCTTCGTAAGACCAAGCAAAGATCTCCATGTAATCATGTAGCATCTGGATCAATCGTTGCTTCACGCTGAGCTCTAGATTGGCACCGATCTTAACTTCTTTTCTATCTGTCTCGATACCCAGGTTAACTGTTTCCACTGGCTCTTCATGCGGCTGAATGGCCCTCTCTTCCTGGAGTAGCAGTCTTGCGAGTTCACCAGGCACTTCGCAATCATCTTCACCTTCGTCTTCGGCCAAGTTGATCGGATTTTCGAAGTCATAACTGGCAGTAGCAGAGCTGTTACCAGTGAGATCCAGAGTGGATTGGAACCTGTATAAGTGAGTGTGTGTAAATATAGCTGTTTTGCAATATATATAACACAGAAAGAAAAAAGAGCACAAGATTTGAAATGCAACAAACGTCCAATGTTTTGATTAATGATATATGGAAATGTCATACAAAAAGCCCTCACAAATGGAGCTACGATGCCCCGGGTAGGACACCGAGCCAATAAAAGTTTCAACATATTGTTTGTTACAAATTGAAAATCAAAAGAGTTCATTACTGCGTGACAAATGTAATAGGTGTAAAATCCTTTGTCGTCCAGTTGCTTGGTCCGTTGTTGGTGGTTGGATAGATCCAACTGTCAAATTCTGCTTCCTCTACGTCCTCCTCGATAGCATTCACCCTTGGGTTGGTGATAAACATCGGAGCCTTTCTGATCCTTTCTTTGCGCACAACCCTCTGAGCCTCTGCAGTGAAGCCCAGCCCAAACTTTTCGGTCTTTTGAGTGAAGTCAGGAAGCTGACCCCAGTTTGCACATTTTCCTTTCTCAATCACTGCCCGGGCATCCTTCAGGGAAGCCATCTTCAAGGGAAAGTCTTCTTCAACCACTGTTTCAGCTGATGCCAACGTTGGAGGTACCTCCTCAAAATGCTGAAAGGGGGTTTCAATAAACTCCCCGTCCATCTCGATATACCGGAATGAATTCAAGTGACTAACCATGTATTCCTCCTCACCCTGCACAGTAACAATCTTCCCTTTGACAGGGTATTTGAGCTTTTGGTGTAGAGTGGATGTTACCGCCCCAGCCTTATGAATCCAGGGTCGACCCAATAAACAGGAATAAGATGGACGAATATCCATCACGTAGAACATTGAGTCGAAGACTTGGGAACCCACACGGATAGGAATGTCTACCTCACCATGCACCATCCTCTTAGAACCGTCGAAGGCTCTAACAATGATGTTACTAGGTTTCAATTCCAGATCCTCGCAATCCAACCGATCTAAGGCCTTCTTGGGCAAAACATTCAGGGAAGAACCGGTGTCCACCAACACATGTGCGAGAGTAGTGCCCCTGCATTCTATAGAGACATGCAGGGCATCATTGTGATTTTTCCCCTTGGCGGTAAGGTCAGCATCCGAGAACCCCAAGCCATTGTCAGCTGTCAAATTAGCCACACAGTCAGTGAATTGATCTGCAGATGTCTCTTGCGGCACATGGGCCATTTTCAGAAATGAAATCAGGGCCTTGGCGTGGGCCTCTGAGCACAGCAGCAATGATATCATAGAGATTTTGGAGGGGGTATGCCCCAGCTGTTTGACGACATTGAAGTCACTCTTTTTAATGATTTTAAGGATTTCCTCCATCTCTTGTTGGGAGGCTTCAACAACAGTCTTTTTTGGTGCCTCCGTCCGGGCAGGAAAATCGGTAGCAACTTCTTTGCCCCGAGCATCAGAGGACTCGGCGGCAGTGGTAGACACAGGAACTTGATTTGAAACATGCACACTTGCGGGTGTGATGATAAGAGGTTTTCGGATAACTGGTGGTGCAATGTCAGGCGAGAAGAGCCTGCCACTACGAGTAATCTTGGCGGGACCAGTGATGTTACTGATACTGGTACCGGTGTTGAACTCCTGCTTCACTCCAAGCACATACACGTCTGCCCCATAGTGCCATGGGACAGCCTTGTCAGATTCATAGGGGAGGGGCCCCGGAACAGTAATGGTAATGGGTGCAACAGACATAATTTGGACTGGCTTCCTTGGGAGAGCCTTGGTAGGATTGTTGAAAATCGTGACGACAGATACTTCTTCAGCGGAAACAAACAGAACAACAGTTTTCTTGAACAGAATTTCTTTGCTATCCATCAGGCTTTGGATGCCTGATTTCAGCAGCGGACAATCGGTAGGGATAACAGCACACAGGAGGCAACCCTTGCTACAAACCGGAAATAAACCGGCTAGCAGGAGGTTCCTCTTAACAGTCAATAGAGGGGTAGCAACATCATTCACCGAAACAGCATACAAATCTTCCTCGACGGCATTTACTCTATGCTGGGGCATAGGAGCAGTTACAACATTTGGCCTCTCAGGCGCCTCAAACTGAATTTCCTTCGCATCGATAAGGTCTTGCACCTTATTTCTCAGGGCCCAACAATCATCAGTAGTATGCCCGGGGCTATCAGAATGATAAGCACAACGGGCATTTGGGTTATACTTAGGAGATGCAGTATTCACGACCTTCGGAGCCTCTTTGATGGTCACCAAGCTGGTTGATAGCAGTTGCGGTAAGATTTGTGACAAGGTCATACTCAGCCGAGTATACTGCCTCTTGGGCCTTTCACCTCTTTGTTGATTGTACTGCTGAGGAGCAGCAACAGGCTTTGAAATGACCAAAGCATTGACGGCTTGACGGCTTTCTGGCTTGACTTGTCTTCTAGGACCATAGACGGCACTTGCTTCTTTCTTGAAAGGCCTCTTCTCAGTACTTGCGGAGGCAGCTTTTTGTATCTTTCCTGACCTGATGCCAGCTTCTATTCTTTCACCCGTTAGGATCAAATCCGTAAACCCAGCGGAGGAATTGCCAACCAGATGATTGAAGAATGGACCAGACAAGGTCCCTAGAAACACGTCAACCAGCTCACGATCAGTCAATGGAGGCTGCACCCTGCCAGCCAAATCTCTCCATTTTTGCGCATATTCTTTGAACCCTTCGCCCGTTCCTAGAGACATACCCTGAAGTTGGGTACGCGTAGGAGCAAGGTCAGAATTGTATTGATATTTCCTATAAAATGCGGTTGCCAAATCTTCCCAATGTCGGATACTGGTTCCATCTAGCTGATAGAACCACTCAAGCTGTGACCCTGAAAGGCTATCTTGGAAGAAGTGAATCCAAAGGTTCTTATCTGCCGTGTAAGGTTGGATCTTCCTTACGTATGACCTGAGATGCAGCTTTGGACAGGAAGCCCCATCATATTTGGCAAAGGCAGGCGCCTTAAACTTGTGTGGGATTACCACCCCAGAAGATAACCCCAAATCTCCGAAATCCAGCCCCGGCACATTCTGAATCTCCATGGCACTTAAGCGGTCTTCTAATTGCTTGTATCTGTCAGCAGCGGGAGGGTATTGTTCGTCATTGTAATCCGTCTCATTGTCAGAGACTGCAGGACTAGGAGCTCCTCCCCCTTGGGGACTGTCTTTCTCTGCAGAGGAAGTAGTTGGATCAGCCTCGTTATAGAGTGTGTTCCCAAACCTGCGTCCAGTGTTGAATAACGCAGTCCTCTTCTTCTTCTTCTTCTTCTTTAGGAGCAGAGCCTTCAACTCTTGCTGACCTTGGGCCAGGCTCATGACCATTTCTTGAAACTGAGCATTTTGGGCCTGAAGGGCCTTGATTGCTTGCTCACTGGATGATTCTGGATTCATGATGACTGTTCAAAATAAACAGCGAAGAGGATTAAGCAACCTGTAGAAAAAAGGGTACCTGTTATGCACATGATGCATGAGATGCTATCTATGCAATGCATTTAAGGGTTTTAGAAATTCACAATTGTTGCAGACAAAAAGGAACGCACGTCATATTAATAAGAAAATATTTGTTAGTACATAAATGCCCCATGGGCCGAATATTACAAAAACAACTTCTCAAGGTAAAAATACGTTGAACTTTAAATTTGTGAGGAATGACCACCCCAGTGACCAAACCTAAGTCTCCGAAGTCCAAACCAGACACTGTTTGGATCTCCACAGCCTTGATTCGGTCTTCTAGCTGTTTGTACTTCTCATCCGCCGGTGGATACTGCTCTTTGGAATAGTCTTCGTCCTTAGTAATCTGGTTATTTCCACCCCTAGCTCTGGTGCTTCTAACTTCCTCTTCTTGATTGTCTTCATCCTCAGAAGAAGCCTCTTCTATTTGAGCCAGTCGGGCGGGCCCTTTGAACCTTCTTCCCATGTTGAGAATAACAACCCTTTTCTTGGTCTTCTTCTTGGTGGCAAGGAGTGCCATCATCTCTTGCTGACCTTTAGTTGGGTTGAGGAGAGTCTCTTGGAACTATGCGTGTTGAGTTTGCAGATCTTTGACAGTTTTCTCTAGAGCCATCTTATACTGAAATAAACAGTAAAAATATGAGGAGACTTGTATCGGAAAACCTGCTTATGATATGATGCATGCTATGTGGATGCAATGTTTTCAAGGACCTCAAAAGATTTAAAATTTTCTATCCAAAAAGGAAACAAACACAACAATTATATTAATAAGTTCAAAGATTACAACTGCCCCTTGGGCTTACAATGAAAAAAGAAAAAAGGGTGTCAAAAGACAACAAAATAGACTTCTAAAACAAAAGACTCAAATCTCCCACGGACGCTTCCTCATTGGTGCAATGTATGTGTTGCACCCCAAAATTTGTCCTCTCATGTTTTCCAAAATCTTCCCCCTGCATGGTTGATCACAAACCCTTTCCTAAGGAAAAAGAAATTTTTTAGTGGTGCTTTAAGTCATTTCGATTGGCATTCTGAAGGAGCATTTCGATTGGCATTCTGAAGGAGCATTTCGATTGGCATTCTGAAGGAGCATTTCGATTGGTATTCTGAAGGAGCATTTCGATTGGCATTCTGAAGGAGCATTTCGATTGGCATTCTGAAGGAGCATTTCGATTGGCATTCTGAAGGAGCATTTCGATTGGCATTCTAAAAGACCCTTCGATTGGTATTCTGAATGAGCCTTTCGATTGACATTTTGGACAAGCACTTCGATTGACATTCTGAAAGACCCTTCAATTGGTATTCTGAAGGAGCACTTCGATTGGTATTCTGAAGGAGCACTTTGATTGGCATTCTGAAAGGCCCTTCGATTGATATTCTGAAGGAGCACTTCGATTAGCATGAAACAACACCTTTCGATTGGCCTGTTAACAAAGCCTTTCGATTGAAATTTTAATTAGTACCCTTCGATTGATCTTTGGGCAAGGGCCATTCGAAGGAGGTCATCAAGAGGGCACTCAAATCAAAAGTGTCCAGGTTCATTCAAGAGACATGAATATTTCAAAAAAGGAAAACTTTTAATGTGTCCGTTTCTTGTCTCATGGCATTTAATGGCCTGTTTAATGGCTGTCTCTTGCCATTACTGCACCCTCACACCCCTATAAATACAGAGGCCAGCATACATATCCAACACACAAAAACTCTGCAGGAAAACAGAACACACGAAAAAATACACAACAGGAGAACAAAAAACATTGGAGTTACGCTGCCAAAAGTCATCAGCATTTTCAGAAGTGATCCAGGCCAAAGCAACCTGTTGTACCCCAAAATTTGCCCTCCCATATTCTTCAGGAAATTGCTAAGCCAAGCTGCAAAATTCTCCAAGGGTTGCATAGTCAAAAGGCTCCTATACAGTCAAAACTAGGGTTTGAGTTCTGATCAAGAATTTGAAGGTTTCAAAGGCCCAACCAAGTCTCATGTGCCTACAAATATAGTCAAGCACCCTCATGCAAAGTTTCAAGGCATTCAGCTCAAAATTGCACAGTCAAAACCCTAGATTGCACTACAGTCAACTGTAGGGGCAAAATGGTCATTTGACAGTCAAAAGTTCAAATTTTTGATCAACATATCATTTTGAAGCCACAAACATCATTTGATCAATGCTTGATCATGATTCTCAAAATTTGGCTCAGAAATCATCAAAGATGCAAAAGTTACTATATTTGGACAGCTGAAAAAGTCAACTGAAATTGACCAGGGCATAACTTTCACATGGATTATCAGAAAAATCCCATCCAATGCTCATTTTGAAGAGAAAGACATTTCCTACAACTCATCTTCATACTTCAAGTCCAATAAATGCTCTCACAAAAAGTTATCAATTTCAACATTATAGGTCATTTTCAAAAGTCAACAAAAAGGGACTTTAAGTCAAAGGCCATAACTTGAGATTGGTAAATCAAAATGACATTGGACCAAAGGCATTGGTTAGAGGACTCAAAGACCTTTCCAAAATGTCCAAGAACATGTGAAAAGCTTAAAAATTGACCAAGTTATGCCTTGTGGAAGTTGGGAAATTTTTGGGAATTTTGAAAAGTCAACAATGGTTCAAATGATCCAAAAATGCAAATGGGCCCATTTTTCTTCCAAGTTTCTTCATGCCAAGCCTATGCACGACCATTAGGCCCAAAGGGAAGTATTTTCTCATTTTTTTAATTATTTATTTGAATTTATATTAATATTAATTCATTTAAAGTATTTAAATATGTAGAAAATATAAGTTTAACCTAAAAAAATCTTTTTGTGCACATTCTAGGCTCAAGATTTCGTGCATATCCCAATTAAGCAAGTTTTGATGAGATTTGAGCATGATTGACACAAAAGCCATGGAAAAAGATTCAAAAAGATTTTAAGAAAATCAAATATGCAAAACCATTATTGCATTGGATTTGATCAAGTTTTCTTAACCTAAATTGTTCTATACATACTCAGGAATACAAACCTAATGCCTAGAGACTCCAGACTGCGCAGCAAACCAATACACAAACTTGGAAAAATTGCCTTAAAACACAAAAACTGTTTTCAGGGTTCTAGGACAATTCAAGCCTCAACTTCAATTCCAAACGCTTCCTTGTGAATTCCTGATCATATTCCAATCCCTAACATCAACCAAAACGCGAAGAATTGGTAGGGAGAACTCAAACTGTGTCACATAACTCTTGAAATCGCATATCACAATTCATACGTCCTTTTGCATTTTTATTGATGAATTCTTGTTCCTTACAATGTTTCTAAGCTAACCATTATGTTTGATTGCATTTTTGTTAACCATACGCGATAACGCCATGATCGATTGCTAGGGTTTGCAGGTTCTTAGATTTAGGGCTTTTTCAATGCAGTAAAATTAGCCTGTGAAACCACCATGGTTGAACTCAGCGCCTCAAGACGAAGAAGACTAGACCATCGCGCCTAATTTATGTTTGGATAGGAGCTAATCGCTATTTTCTTGTAGGCCCTCTAAAACCACGTTTGCAAAACCGTCGCCTAAAGCTTTTGTTTACAGGGATGGTGGAGAAGACAACATCGTGGCAAGCCATGACTCGCTGATTTGAATTTTCGCGCTTAACCACTAACGCGTTTGATTTTTTCTTTTTATTATTCGTTTGTTATTAATATATCAAAGATGTTGAACAGCTCAGTTGGCAGGCGCTGAACGTGGTGACTTCCAAGACCTGGGTTCGAATCCCAGGTCTGAATAATTTCACGTTATTTTTCTATCCTCATTCCCATGCAGGCACAACGTTGGAACGTACCATGTTCCATCAGTATCTCACCATACACGCGCCTAACATAATCAAATCAATGGCCAAGATTCAAGGCGCATCATACACCAGGTCAACACGTTGGCACACGATCCAGGAAAGTCAGCAAATTGCAAGCTTAATTGGGCCAGGCTTCTCAAGTCCATACCTCCTAAATTGGGGCTACCCCCCCTGGTTTGCCCTCCTTTTCATTTTTCTTATTTTAAATTTTAATTATTATTCTGTTTTCTTTATTAATCTAATTAACTTATTTCTTTTTACAAAATACAAAAACATCATAAAATCAAAAAAGACAAAAAAATACAATATTTATTTATTTCAATTATTTTTTTTTGTATAAACTAATATGTAAATTATTTAGTTAATTAGGTTTTTAACTTTAGTTCCTTTTAATAACTAAAAATCCAAAAATAGAATTTAGGTTTATTTTCTTTTTTTAATTTTTCTTTTTTTTAGAATAATAATATTATTTATTTTCATAAACTAAAAATTGTACATAAATAAATTAGGGTTTAATTTAGATTATATTTTAATTCTTTCATAATAAATAAAAAATTATTAGAATTAGGGTTTGCCATTTAATTTAATTTCAATTAACTTTTTTTTTCTTTCTTATTAAATCTAAAAACACAAAAAAACCCAAACCATTTAATTTTTTCATTTTTTATTTTTATTCATTAAATTTAATCTTTTTGCAAAAAGGGTCCAACGCCCATTGTTTTTAATTATTTAATTTGCGCATTTATTTTATGTCACTTATTGTAATTATGTAATTGTCCCGAAGCGTTGTAATTTAAATTTCTTGCACTTTTATTGCTTTATTTATTTTCCGCTAAATCGGGTCCGGTTTATTTTGGCGATGTGGACCCGCGCCATTTGTAATAGTTTAGATTTATTTTCCTCGCAAAATATTAACTGTTAAATATGCATGAAAGAATGAATGACTTAAATAAAATCAAGCGTAGCACACAACAAACATGACAAAGACAAATAACTGAAAACGACACACGAATCGCACACACCACCCCTAGGGTACGCCTCACTGTTGCCTTTCGAAAGGTGGTCGTCGAGTAGAGGATGTCTTAGTAAGTCCTCATGATCCGGGAACCTGGCATGAGGGTAGCTTCTAAGGTGTCTTCCCATTGCTCTGGTGATCACCATGTCCCGAACCTCGAATTGACCCTAAAACTCGAATTGACCCGAACACCTCCAACGGTGGTGCTACCTACCTCTCAATGGTGGGATGGCACTACTTTAAGGACATCTACACAGACGAATTCCTTAGGGTAGGTAGGTTCTCAAGGATACTTGCTCTAATTTCAAACAAATCAAAACATACTTTTCACACCAACACATTTTCAAAAGCTTTCAAAGCAAATTTTTCAAACACTCTGACGCATGAGTCGAACTGAAATTTTTCAAAGAAACTTTTTAACCCACGTTGAAAAGCAAACAAACAATTTGAAAACACATTGAGCAAGTATCTAAGAGCCCATGGATAACCATGGATAGAAAGGGTGCTAACACCTTCCCTTTCTATAACCTACCTCCCGAACCGAGAGCAATCTCTATAAGGAATTTTTCTGTGCTTTTGTCCTTTCCATTTGGAGAAAATAAAAGACGGTGGCGACTCTTGCTTCCGCGACATTTCGCGAACCAGCGTTAAACAGTCAGTTCCAGATCCACCGATCACAGAACTGGCGACTCTGCTGGGGACTAAACTTAAAGTGAGGTGTACCTTAGGGCTAGCTTATAACTATGTTTTCAATTGTTTTCCTTGTGTGCTTTAAATTGTGGGTTGCTTGGGAGTTCTATAGATCCTAACCCGGATCTGGGGATACCTTTCTTAGAAAGTAGCAACAAGGCTGTGAGGGAACTGTGCGGGGTATACCGACATGGTTGAAACAGTCTGCTACGTTGATGTGGCACTTTGGTGTGTACCGGTAACCCTTGAGTTCAGTCAAGGAGAGTACGGGGCCTCCGCGTGGTGTCATGAAGCATCAACAGACCTTAGGAACCTTAATTGAACTATCTTGGCCTCTTTAGGGTAGTGAGATAACTGACTTTGGTGCAGTACGAGGTTGGTTGATACTCGATACTACGCTCAATTGAGGGTTGCTTTCCTGGAATATTTCGGTCGCCAGTTCAGTGGCTAAATCGAAACGATGAACAATGAAAGCAATCCCGTGATATTGGGAACCTTAGAACCCGGTTACCTTGATTAGGACAGGTTGAACCCTCCAATTCCAAAAGGGTACTACCCAGACCCCATGCTGGCCTTAAACCTTAAGGGCTTGTCTTGTGTGCCTTGTGTGCCTTACATGTTTGTCTTTGTAAATATCTGTGGTGTGTTTAATCATTGCATCATGACATCATCCAGCATCATATGCATTGACTAACCATTTCAGGGGTTCGAATTTTCATCTTTGTTCTTGTTTTGTAGGACATGGAAACTGTTCGTAGAAAGACAATTCAAATCAGTCTTGTAAGGATCCCTCCTCAGCTTAAGGAACTTATATCCAGGATTCCCGAGAACTCGTCATTCAGTGAAAGACATGGAAGCCTCATCAGCTTGGTCAACACCAACATTGAGGAAGACATGATCAAGGTCCTGTTCCAATTCTTTGACCCTCTGCATCACTGTTTCACCTTCTTGGATTATCAGTTGGTACCTACATTGGAGGAGTTCTCCCGGCTCCTGAAGATTCCTATCCTTGATCAGCTACCCTTCAATGGTACAGAAAAGGAACCTAAGCTGGAAGAGATTGCTAAAGCCTTGCACCTACAGTCATCTGACCTCAAGGGACATTGGGAAGTTAGAAGTGGTATCAAAGGGTTCTTAGCCAGGTTTCTGTTTGAGAAAGCCCTTGAATGTTGGAACTCTCTTGACTTGCAAGCTTTTGAAGAGGTTGTGGCCCTCCTTGTTTATGGTTTGGTGTTGTTCCCTAATCCAGATCAGCTCATTGATATCAGTGCTGTCCAGATCTTTATGTCCAGGAATCCTATCCCTACGTTGCTGGGGGACATCCTTCACTCATGTTACACTCGAACCATGAGAAAAAGAGGTGTCCTTATGTGTTGCACTCCTCTCCTGGGAAGGTGGTTTATTTCGCACCTTCCCCAATCAGTCCTGAAAAATGAGCGGGGTTTGAGATGGTCACAACGGTTGATGACTCTTACACATGCAGATATACATTGGTGCCCTCGGTCCAGAGGAGATGTCACTATCATTGATCGTTGTGGGGAGTACCCTAATGTTCCTTTACTTGGAATCAGAGGAGGTATTACTTACAACCCATGCCTGGCTTGGAGACAGTTTGGTTACGCTCGGAGGGATGGCCCTCATGACATGTTAATTCCTGACATGGTTTTTGATTTCGACAACGATACTCAAGGACTTCGCCAGAGATTTATCAGAGCTTGGAGGATGCCCAGTAGGATAGACAGCAAGACACTGGGGCACAAGAACTCCATCCCGTTGGAACCTTATCTCAAGTGGGTACGAGCCCGCTCCCAGAAGTTAGTAATGCCTTATCCTCATATGCTCCCAGTAATCAAAGAACCAGTCTTGGAAGGAGAAGTGTCCTACACTATTCAGCACCCTGATATGCCCACATCCTGGGAAGAGATGCAGAAGAGCTGGATCCAGCTTAAGGAAGAACGGAATTCTCTTGAGACTAATCTACATGCCAGTGAAAAGAAGGTCTTGGAGCTCACCCGTCTGTTGCATGAGGAGAGGAATCTCAACACCTACATAGCTCCGAAAAGGATGCGCAGTGTATTTTGGGATTGATTTGGTTTTTTGTATTATTTGCCCATGAGGCTTTGATGTATTAAACGATTATTTCCTTAATGATAAACGTGTGTTCCTTTTTGTCTACAATAAAGTTGAACTTTCGAACCCTTGAATGCATTGCATGAACACATATCATTCATCATGTGCATAGCAGGTTTTCCCTCTTTTCAGGTTGCTTACAGTTCTTCGCTGTTTATTTCAGCATCATGAATCCCGACTCGTCAGCAACTGAGACAACTATCAAGGCTCTTCAGGCGCAGAATGCGCAGTTTCAGGAACTAATCATGGGCTTGGCTCAAGGCCAGGAAGAACTAAAGGCTATGCTCCTGAAAAAGGAGAAGAAGAAGAAGAAGAAGAGGAGGACAGTTCTGTTCAACTCGGGCCGAAGGTTTGGCAATACTCTACAACAGGGAGAGGCTGGTTCTTCTGTTGACAAGAATAGTCCTCAGGCTGAAGCAAGGGTTCCTAGTCCAGTAGTCTCCGACAACGAGACTGATTTTGATGAAGAGCAGTATCCTCCTGCAGACGACAGATATAAGCAACTGGAGGACAGGTTGAAGGCTATGGAGGTACAACAGGTACCTGGGCTGGATTTCGGAGACTTGGGTTTGTCAACCGGTGTGATCATACCTCACAAATTCAAAGCACCAACCTTCTCCAAATATGACGGGGCATCTTGTCCCAAGCTGCACTTAAGGTCCTATGTTCGGAAAATGCAACCGTACTCGGCGGACAAGAATCTATGGATCCACTTCTTCCAGGAGAGTCTTTCAGGGACTCATCTCGAATGGTTCTATCAGCTGGATGGGACCAAGGTTCGTAACTGGGAGGAGCTGGCTACTGCTTTCTATAAGCAGTATCAGTATAATGCCGACCTTGCCCCCACACGTACCCAACTCCAGGGTATGTCGTTAGGCGCAAGCGAAGGTTTTAAGGAGTACGCTCAGAAGTGGAGAGACCTGGCTGGTAGGGTGCAGCCACCTTTGACTGATCGGGAGTTGGTAGACATGTTCTTGGGGACCCTATCTGGGCCATTCTTCAACCATCTCATTGGGAATTCTTCTGCTGGTTTCACTGATTTGATCTTGACTGGAGAAAGGATTGAAGCCGGGTTGAAGTCTGGGAAGATTGCGAAGGGGGCATCATCCTCTAGTTCGGAAAAGAAACCATTCAAGAAGGAGTCTAGTGCCGTGTATGGTTCCAGAAGATCAGAAAGACATGAGCACCGCCAATCTGTCAGCGCGGTCATGATTGCTAAGCCTGCTGCCGCTCCCCGGCCAAACAATACTCAGAAGGTGGAAAGACCCCGTAGAGAATTCACCCGTTTAAACATGACTTTGTCGCAGATCCTGCCACAGTTACTCTCAACCAATTTAGTGACTGTCAGGGAGGCGCCAAAATTCCCCAATACCGCGTCCCCCAAGTACAACCCGAATGCTCGTTGTGCTTACCATTCAGATAGCCCGGGGCACTCCACTGATGACTGTTGGGCATTAAGGAACAAGCTGCAGGACCTTATTGACGCCAAAGAGGTACAGTTTGAGGCATCTGACAAGCCTAATGTGGTGACAGCTCCCCTACCTACTCATGGAGTGAATGCTATCGGGGACGAAGACGAAGTGGACGATGCTGAGTTTAACAGCTGGATCTACCCGGCAACCGACGGAGGATCTAACAATTGGAGTGCAAAAGACAATCTCTCTGTTTCTCTTGTTACCGAGTAATAAATTCCTATGTTTTGTTATTTTTGTAATGAACAATGATAAACTCTTTGGCCCGGTGTCTTACCCGAGGCACCGTGGTTCTATTTGTGAGGGCATACAAACTTTCATTTCATATATCATGAATGAAAATCTTGGACGTACTTTCGCATTACGAATATTGTGTTCCTTTTCTGTCTTTCTTTCCTTTATACATATTTCAAAACAGCTGTATTTACACACACACTCACTCATACAGGTTCCAATCCACGCTGGATCTCACTGATAACAACTCTGCTACTGCCAATTATGACTTCGAAAATCCGATCAACTTAGCCGAAGACGAAGGTGAAGATGATTGCGAAGTGCCTGGCGAGCTTGCTAGATTGTTGCTTCAGGAAGAAAGGGCAATTCAACCCCATGAAGAGCCAGTGGAAACCATAAACTTAGGTACTGAGTCAGAGAGAAAAGAGGTAAAGATTGGTGCCAACCTAGAGCTCAGCGTGAAGCAACGGTTAACCAAGATGTTACATGACTATATGGAGATCTTTGCCTGGTCCTACGAAGACATGCCAGGATTGGATACAGATATTGTCGTCCATCATTTGCCGACTAAGGAAGACTGTCCTCCAGTTAAGCAAAAGGTCCGTCGGATGCGTCCAGAGATGTCTGAGAAGATCAAAGCCGAGGTCATGAAACAGTTTGATGCTGGGTTCCTTGCAGTGACTTCCTACCCTCAGTGGGTTGCTAATGTGGTGCCGGTACCTAAGAAGGACGGTAAGGTCAGAATGTGTGTCGACTACAGGGATCTGAACAGGGCCAGCCCCAAAGATGACTTCCCCTTACCTCACATTGATGTCCTTGTTGATAATACAGCTCAACATAAGGTGTTCTCTTTCATGGATGGGTTCTCAGGTTATAATCAGATCAAGATGGCACCCGAAGACATGGAAAAGACTACATTTGTTACCCAGTGGGGCACCTTCTGCTACAAGGTCATGCCATTCGGGTTAAAGAACGCTGGGGCAACCTACCAACGTGCCATGGTCGCCTTATTTCATGATATGATCCATCATGAGATAGAAGTGTATGTTGACGACATGATCGCTAGGTCCCAGACTGAGGAAGAGCACCTAGATCATCTACAGAAGTTATTTGACCGGTTAAAACTGTACAAGCTGAGATTGAACCCGAACAAGTGCACATTCGGGGTAAGATCTGGAAAGTTGCTAGGCTTTGTGGTCAGTGATAAAGGAATACAAGTGGACCCTGCTAAGGTCAAAGCTATTTAAGAGATGCCAGTTCCTAAGACAGAGAAAGAGGTCAGAGGCTTTTTAGGACGCCTGAATTACATCGCTCGATTCATCTCTCATCTGACTGCTACCTGTGAGCCAATCTTCAAGCTGCTGAAGAAAGATCAGGTAGTACGTTGGAACGATGAATGTCAGGCTGCTTTCGACAGAATCAAAGAGTATCTCCAAGAACCACCTATCCTTATGCCACCGGTTGAAGGGAGACCTCTGATACTATATCTGACAGTGCTTGACAATTCAATGGGGTGTGTGCTGGGGCAGCATGACGAGTCTGGCCGAAAAGAGCACGCCATTTATTACCTTAGCAAAAAGTTTACCGACTGTGAGACCCGATACTCACTGCTTGAGAAAACTTGCTGCGCTTTGGTATGGGCTGCTCGCCGGCTGAGACAGTATATGCTGACTCATACCACTTTATTGATCTCAAAAATGGATCCTATCAAGTACATATTCGAAAAGCCTGCCCTGTCTGGGAGAATTGCAAGAGGGCAAATGATCTTGACGGAATACGACATTCAGTACACAACCCAGAAAGCCATCAAGGGGAGTGTATTGGCAGACCACTTAGCTCATCAAGCTGTAGATGACTATCAATCAATAAACTTCGAGTTTCCGGATGAAAGCATCATGATTGTGACTGATTGTGAAGTACCTGGACCGGATGAAGGACCTGAGCCAGGATCCCGATGGTCTATGCACTTTGACGGAGCCTCCAACGCTTTGGGAAATGGTATCGGCGCCATCATCATATCTCCACAGGGTACTCATACTCCACTCACTGCCCGGCTATGCTTCAACTGTACCAACAACATGGCGGAGTATGAGGCGTGTATCATGGGTCTTCAAGCTGCGATCGACTTAAGGATCAAGTTTCTCAGTGTCTTCGGAGATTCCGCTCTTGTGATCAATCAGATCAACGGAGAGTGGGATACGAAACACCCAAACCTGATTCCTTATAAAGAATGTGTGTTGACCCTGATCCCCCACTTCACGAAGATAACCTTTGAGCACTTTCCGAGAGAAGAGAATCAGTTGGCGGACGCGTTAGCTACAATGTCTTCAATGTTCAAGGTCAAATGGGACAATGAGGCTCCCCGGATTATCATCTGGAAACTGGACGAACCGGCATACTGTTGTGATCTCGAAACTGAATTGGTGACTGAGAAGCCTTGGTACCATGAGGTGAAGAGATATCTGGAAGCTCAGGAATACCCTGAAGGTGCATCTGTCAACGATAAGAAATTCCTGAGAAGGTTCGCAGCCAAATTCTTCCTAAGCAACGGCATCTTGTACAAACGAAACCATGATTCAACCCTACTGCGTTGTGTGGACAAAACTGAAGCAGAAAGGATCATGGAAGAGCTACATGAAGGAACTTTTGGTACACATTCCAGTGGACACACCATGGCTAAGAAAATCCTACGGGCAGGATATTATTGGTCCACCATGGAAGCTGACTGCTATCAACATTCCAGGACATGCCATAAGTGCCAGATTTACGCAGACAAGGTGCATGTTCCTCCGGTTCCCCTGAATGTTCTAACTGCGCCTTGGCCGTTTGCAATGTGGGGTATAGACATGATCGGTGAGATAAAACCTACGGCATCCAATGGGCATCGCTTCATCCTAGTGGCGATCGATTATTTTACGAAATGGGTCGAGGCAGCATCCTATGCTACGGTAACCAAGACTGTGGTGGCACGGTTCATTCGGCACAATCTGATCTGTCGGTACGGCGTCCCAGAGCGAATAATTACAGACAACGGTACCAATCTGAATAACAAGATGATCGCTGAGCTCTGCGAACAATTCAAAATACAGCACCACAATTCTTCTCCTTACAGACCGAAGATGAATGGGGCTGTAGAAGCAGCAAATAAGAACATCAAGAAGATCATTCAAAAGATGACAGTAACTTACAAAGATTGGCACGAGATGTTACCGTTCGCTCTACACGGGTACCGTACCTCAGCTAGGACGTCAACCGGGGCAACTCCTTTCTCTCTGGTTTATGGCATGGAGGCAGTCTTGCCAATCGAAGTACAAATTCCCTCTCTCCGGATAATGAAGGATGCAAATCTGAATGAGGATGATTGGATCCAGACACGACTTGATCAACTCAATCTCATCGACGAAAAGAGACTTGCTGCTATCTGCCACGGTCAGACGTATCAGAAACGGATGATCAGGGCATTTAACAAAAAGGTCAGACCACAGGAATATCAAGTTGGGGATCTGGTAATCAAGCGAATCATCCTTCCTCAGAGTGATCCAAGGAGCAAATGGACCCCTACCTACGAAGGGCCATTTGTGGTTAAGCATGTGTTCTCAGGAGGAGCAATGATATTAACCAACATGGATGGTGACGACCTTCCTCACCCCGCCAATGCAGACATAGTTAAAAAATACTACGCATGAAAAAAGACCTGCTAGGCTGACATGCCTAGGCAAAAATTAGGGCTTCCCGTCGAACCAAAAGGGTTCGGGCAAAATGAAGGGATGAAAATGAAAAATCTGTACACCCGGCAAGTCGAAAACCTGAAAAGGCGGCTTGGGCAAAAATGGGTATCCCGGTGGACTGAAAACCCGAAAGGGCGGTCCAGGCAAAATTTAGGGATAAAAGCGTAAAACTATGTCTCATTGATCACTTCGCATCCGGAATCCGGTATCGGCATCAAGTTCAAACGGCATCGATCAGTCAGCTTCACTTTCAACCAAGGTCATCAAGTGATGAGACGCTCGGAGTTATAAAGACAATAGCAGAGTTGAAACCCAGTGGGATCATTCACATTTCACACAGCTGTTTTATTCTCTTTTGTACAAAATCTTGTATAAACTCTTTTGTTCGGCGGTGTTCTCTTACTAGGACGTCAGCCTCTTGTACACAAAACGCCTATTTTCAGGCTATTCAAAATCAATACAAATATGTTTTCAGTTACAATGTGCCAAATTATTTTTCCTTTTTCTGTTTTGTTTTGCGAAGAACGTCCAAGGTTCAATTTGTGATATATGCATTGACAATAATCTGCTAACTCATAAATATTTGCATACGAAACAAAGGAATTAATTGCAGTTGACACTAGAAACAGGGGCAATAAAGAGTCGTCTAAGCAGTCTAATTGTTCTATCCTCCGAGGTACCAAGGTAGGTTCGACTAAAGAACATAACCAGTATACCATAATTCCCCAGAGAGTGGTTCAACAAAAACAGTAAATTCCTCTCCAAGCAAAATTGAGTATTCTCCCGCAGATCTCAATACTTCCCCAGCAGCACATGTTCTTAACAAGCATCCCCGGCAGTCTTGGTCTAAAGACTGTTCCCCGGCGGCATATCAACGTTCAAAGGAATCACTTCCCCGCAGTTCAAAACCTCCCCAAGAGAGTCCAACCAGATTCCCCAGGAAGGTGGGAACTCATATCCCCAAGCAGTAAAGCTTATCCCCAGTAGATTCTGGAAGCTTATCCTTGCAGAGCACGAACGCGTCATCCGGCTTTATTCAAAGAGTTATTTCCTTAACCGGATATAACTGGGTTATCCTCAGCCAAAAGCCACGGAAAGGTCGTCGTCAACGTAGTTCTTTCTTATCCCCAGCGAAGTTTATCAACACTTCCCAATCCAACAAGATATCTCAGCAAGTTATCTTCATAAATTCAGCAAAGCATCTATCCCCACAGAGCATCTCCCCAGCATGGTCGCTAGAGTATCTTCTCTCCCCGCAGAATCTTCCATTTGCCAAGTCTATTCCGCAACTGAGTTATCTTCTCCCACCGGTATTCTTGCAGTTATCATCCCCAGCGGAAGCAAAAGCTATTCTTCAAGCGTCAGCCCAGGATATGACTTCCCGGCACCCGTCAAGGATTTAATTTCCTAGACGAAAACATACATACAAAAAAATCATCACATACATCATTATAGCATGCATAGACGTATCATATCTTACAAATCTCATGTATGTTGAGAACATCATTGCTTGATCCATATCATGCATTACATATGACTGACTTTTGCCTTTCAGGAAAGATGCAGTTTAAACTCGCAATCATATCTCAAGACTTTGTCCGGTTCAGTTAAATCGACCCTAAGATTTTCCTGATTCTTATCCAGTCAAAGGCCTTCTCTTGGTTCAGTCAGATCGACCCTAAGATCTCCCTGATGCTTATCCAGTTGAAGATGTTTCAAGACCTAGACCGGTTCAGTTAAATCGACCCTAAGATTTTCCTGATGCTTATCCAGTCAAAGGCCTTCTCTTGGTTCAGTCAGATCGGCCCTAAGATCTCCCTGATGCTTGTCCAGTTGAAGACATTTCAAGACCTAGACCGGTTCAGTTAAATCGACCCTAAGATTTTCCTGATGCTTATCCAGTCAAAGGCCTTCTCTTGGTTCAGTCAGATCGGCCCTAAGATCTCCCTGATGCTTATCCAGTTGAAGACATTTCAAGACCTAGACCGGTTCAGTTAAATCGACCCTAAGATTTTCCTGATGCTTATCCAGTCAAAGGCCTTCTCTTGGTTCAGTCAGATCGACCCTAAGATCTCCCTGATGCTTACCCAGTTGAAGATATTTCTAGACCTTGTCCGGTTCAGTTAAATCGACCCTAAGATTTTTCTGATGCTTATCCGGTCAAAGGCCTCTTCTGGTTCAGTCAGATCGACCCTAAGATCTCCCTGATACTTATCCCAGTAGAAGACACCCAAGATTTTCTCAATGGGCGTTGTTGAAGATAAAATCATTTAAGGTTCTCTTACCATTCACGCTAAGGTAGTAACCATCCCTGGTTCATTCATCATTTTGTGAAGCTCCAGACTCAGCTCCTGTAACCAGTCAGGACACATCTGTATCAAGCATCTGAAATCATCTCCTGCAACGTGTCAGGTACTCATTTTTTCTTTTGCAGGTATGCAGGTTCGCGCTAAGGAATCTCTTACGCGATCAACATCCAGATGGCATCTATAAGCCCATCATCCTATCCAGTAATCTCCAAATGGCATCCATAAGCCCATTCCCCCCATCACTGCTACTATGTGAGCACAAATTTCTAGGGCACTCTAGTGTCCAATCATCTTCTACCCTCGGATTACAAAAGGCACGTCAGCCAATCTGCATCCTCAGGTCTAAGAAGATTGAATAGGGGCAACTGTTGTACCCCAAAATTTGCCCTCCCATATTCTTCAGGAAATTGCTAAGCCAAGCTGCAAAATTCTCCAAGGGTTGCATAGTCAAAAGGCTCCTATACAGTCAAAACTAGGGTTTGAGTTCTGATCAAGAATTTGAAGGTTTCAAAGGCCCAACCAAGTCTCATGTGCCTACAAATATAGTCAAGCACCCTCATGCAAAGTTTCAAGGCATTCAGCTCAAAATTGCACAGTCAAAACCCTAGATTGCACTACAGTCAACTGTAGGGGCAAAATGGTCATTTGACAGTCAAAAGTTCAAATTTTTGATCAACATATCATTTTGAAGCCACAAACATCATTTGATCAATGCTTGATCATGATTCTCAAAATTTGGCTCAGAAATCATCAAAGATGCAAAAGTTACTATATTTGGACAGTTGAAAAAGTCAACTGAAATTGACCAGGGCATAACTTTCACATGGATTATCAGAAAAATCCCATCCAATGCTCATTTTGAAGAGAAAGACATTTCCTACAACTCATCTTCATACTTCAAGTCCAAGAAATGCTCTCACAAAAAGTTATCAATTTCAACATTATAGGTCATTTTCAAAAGTCAACAAAAAGGGACTTTAAGTCAAAGGCCATAACTTGAGATTGGTAAATCAAAATTACATTGGACCAAAGGCATTGGTTAGAGGACTCAAAGACCTTTCCAAAATGTCCAAGAACATGTGAAAAGCTTAAAAATTGACCAAGTTATGCCTTGTGGAAGTTGGGAAATTTTTGGGAATTTTGAAAAGTCAACAATGGTTCAAATGATCCAAAAATGCAAATGGGCCCATTTTTCTTCCAAGTTTCTTCATGCCAAGCCTATGCACGACCATTAGGCCCAAAGGGAAGTATTTTCTCATTTTTTTAATTATTTATTTGAATTTATATTAATATTAATTCATTTAAAGTATTTAAATATGTAGAAAATATAAGTTTAACCTAAAAAAATCTTTTTGTGCACATTCTAGGCTCAAGATTTCGTGCATATCCCAATTAAGCAAGTTTTGATGAGATTTGAGCATGATTGACACAAAAGCCATGGAAAAAGATTCAAAAAGATTTTAAGAAAATCAAATATGCAAAACCATTATTGCATTGGATTTGATCAAGTTTTCTTAACCTAAATTGTTCTATACATACTCAGGAATACAAACCTAATGCCTAGAGACTCCAGACTGCGCAGCAAACCAATACACAAACTTGGAAAAATTGCCTTAAAACACAAAAACTGTTTTCAGGGTTCTAGGACAATTCAAGCCTCAACTTCAATTCCAAACGCTTCCTTGTGAATTCCTGATCATATTCCAATCCCTAACATCAACCAAAACGCGAAGAATTGGTAGGGAGAACTCAAACTGTGTCACATAACTCTTGAAATCGCATATCACAATTCATACGTCCTTTTGCATTTTTATTGATGAATTCTTGTTCCTTACAAAGTTTCTAAGCTAACCATTATGTTTGATTGCATTTTTGTTAACCATACGCGATAACGCCATGATCGATTGCTAGGGTTTGCAGGTTCTTAGATTTAGGGCTTTTTCAATGCAGTAAAATTAGCCTGTGAAACCACCATGGTTGAACTCAGCGCCTCAAGACGAAGAAGACTAGACCATCGCGCCTAATTTATGTTTGGATAGGAGCTAATCGCTATTTTCTTGTAGGCCCTCTAAAACCACGTTTGCAAAACCGTCGCCTAAAGCTTTTGTTTACAGGGATGGTGGAGAAGACAACATCGTGGCAAGCCATGACTCGCTGATTTGAATTTTCGCGCTTAACCACTAACGCGTTTGATTTTTTCTTTTTATTATTCGTTTGTTATTAATATATCAAAGATGTTGAACAGCTCAGTTGGCAGGCGTTGAACGTGGTGACTTCCAAGACCTGGGTTCGAATCCCAGGTCTGAATAATTTCACGTTATTTTTCTATCCTCATTCCCATGCAGGCACAACGTTGGAACGTACCATGTTCCATCAGTATCTCACCATACACGCGCCTAACATAATCAAATCAATGGCCAAGATTCAAGGCGCATCATACACCAGGTCAACACGTTGGCACACGATCCAGGAAAGTCAGCAAATTGCAAGCTTAATTGGGCCAGGCTTCTCAAGTCCATACCTCCTAAATTGGGGCTACCCCCCCCCCCCCTGGTTTGCCCTCCTTTTCATTTTTCTTATTTTAAATTTTAATTATTATTCTGTTTTCTTTATTAATCTAATTAACTTATTTCTTTTTACAAAATACAAAAACATCATAAAATCAGAAAAGACAAAAAAATACAATATTTATTTATTTCAATTATTTTTTTTTTGTATAAACTAATATGTAAATTATTTAGTTAATTAGGTTTTTAACTTTAGTTCCTTTTAATAACTAAAAATCCAAAAATAGAATTTAGGTTTATTTTCTTTTTTTAATTTTTCTTTTTTTTAGAATAATAATATTATTTATTTTCATAAACTAAAAATTGTACATAAATAAATTAGGGTTTAATTTAGATTATATTTTAATTCTTTCATAATAAATAAAAAATTATTAGAATTAGGGTTTGCCATTTAATTTAATTTCAATTAACTTTTTTTTTCTTTCTTATTAAATCTAAAAACACAAAAAAACCCAAACCATTTAATTTTTTCATTTTTTATTTTTATTCATTAAATTTAATCTTTTTGCAAAAAGGGTCCAACGCCCATTGTTTTTAATTATTTAATTTGCGCATTTATTTTATGTCACTTATTGTAATTATGTAATTGTCCCGAAGCGTTGTAATTTAAATTTCTTGCACTTTTATTGCTTTATTTATTTTCCGCTAAATCGGGTCCGGTTTATTTTGGCGATGTGGACCCGCGCCATTTGTAATAGTTTAGATTTATTTTCCTCGCAAAATATTAACTGTTAAATATGCATGAAAGAATGAATGACTTAAATAAAATCAAGCGTAGCACACAACAAACATGACAAAGACAAATAACTGAAAACGACACACGAATCGCACACACCACCCCTAGGGTACGCCTCACTGTTGCCTTTCGAAAGGTGGTCGTCGAGTAGAGGATGTCTTAGTAAGTCCTCATGATCCGGGAACCTGGCATGAGGGTAGCTTCTAAGGTGTCTTCCCATTGCTCTGGTGATCACCATGTCCCGAACCTCGAATTGACCCTAAAACTCGAATTGACCCGAACACCTCCAACGGTGGTGCTACCTACCTCTCAATGGTGGGATGGCACTACTTTAAGGACATCTACACAGACGAATTCCTTAGGGTAGGTAGGTTCTCAAGGATACTTGCTCTAATTTCAAACAAATCAAAACATACTTTTCACACCAACACATTTTCAAAAGCTTTCAAAGCAAATTTTTCAAACACTCTGACGCATGAGTCGAACTGAAATTTTTCAAAGAAACTTTTTAACCCACGTTGAAAAGCAAACAAACAATTTGAAAACACATTGAGCAAGTATCTAAGAGCCCATGGATAACCATGGATAGAAAGGGTGCTAACACCTTCCCTTTCTATAACCTACCTCCCGAACCGAGAGCAATCTCTATAAGGAATTTTTCTGTGCTTTTGTCCTTTCCATTTGGAGAAAATAAAAGACGGTGGCGACTCTTGCTTCCGCGACATTTCGCGAACCAGCGTTAAACAGTCAGTTCCAGATCCACCGATCACACAACCCTTCAACAAAAGATCACAACGCCCATAAGCCCCAAATCAAAAGTGCCTACATCCAGGAAGTGCCCAGATCGAAGGTGCCTACATCCAGGAAGCGCCCAAATTAAAAGTCCAATCTGCTGGTAAGAAAGGGTAAACTATCCAACCTCATATTTGCATAATACATCCATACTGGTTGTTACCTTCGATTTTCTATCCTAGACAGGATCAAGAGGCCTGGGTTTGGCACCCAGGCCATGTCCATCATTTGCTAATATTTGCTGCAGACATAGCCTGAAGAGACCCAGCAAGCGCAGGATCGAAGGGCCTGGGGTTCAGTACCCAGGCCCTGCATTTTATTACGCTAACATACTTTTGCAGGTATAACATCCCAGATCGAAGGAGACACCTTCTCTGGATCGAACCCATTAGCATGCTGGATCGAAGGAGGCATCTCATTCCTGGATCGAAAGCCATGACCTCCATAATCAAAAGACAATCCCCTTCCCTGGATCGAAGGTTGTTCATGCCCATTTCCTGGCCCAATCGAAAGAGCCATGACCCTGTCTGGATCGAAGCTTCCATTCCCTCCCTGGGTCGAAACTCCCTTTTTTCCCTGGATCGAAGGATCCCCCCCTTATATTTTATTTTTGTTTTCATTGACATCTTTTTATCTTTTTTAATTAACATTAAAATCAAAAACCACAAAAAACATTAGGCTAGTTTTTTTCTATTAAAATTAACTTTGTTAATTAATCTCTTAATTATCTTAACATTTTCTCAAAAACTAAAATTAAGTAGATTTAGATCATTTTCTCAAAATAAAAGAAAACAACAAAAAGATTTTATTCTTAGAATTTTTAGAGTTTATTTTCAGATTCGCGCGCGTTTATTTTATTGTAACTGCCTACTGGTTTGTAATAACTTAGCTAAGACTTTTACACTTTACTGTTTTTATTTCCCCCAATTTTGGACAT
This sequence comes from Vicia faba, assembly GCA_948472305.1. Lineage (NCBI taxonomy): Eukaryota > Viridiplantae > Streptophyta > Magnoliopsida > Fabales > Fabaceae > Vicia > Vicia faba. The sequence continues at coordinate 1,693,292,560 of OX451737.1, read as the reverse complement.
GTAAATAATCCCCCTCCCCGAGGCCTTGTAATAGCGTAGGATTTACGATTCCCGCACTTTAAATTCCTGTATATATATTAACTGTTTAGATGTATGCTAACTAGGCTATGCATGACAAGATTAAACTCCTAACTTAAAATCAACAGTAGCTCACCATGACATGCAAAGATAATATAACTGAAAATTGACACACTTGCACATGCCACTCCTAGGGTACACCTCACTTGGTTTCCTCGAGCGTGGTCATTAAGTATAGGATATTTTAGAGGTCGTTCTTTTGTCCCAAGATCATAAGTTGCCTCAAAATGGTTGTCTCGATAAAAATGATCTAAGACATTAGGATTACCACTAAAGCGTCCTAACGTTGCTTTAGTGACCACACGTCCCTAAAATCGAATTGACCCAAAAAACTCCAACGACAGTGCTACCTACTCCTCAATAGTGGGATAGCACTATCTAAAGGACAGTTGCACAGTTTAATTCCTTTTTGAGTAGGTAGATGTTCTTAAGTACTTGCTCTCTTTTAAACAAAACAAAACTTTTCGCACTTACACTCTCTTCAAAACAACAAACTCTTTTCAAAACCCACAATCACAAAGAAAAGCAAACTTTTGAAAACATAGTGAGCAAGTACCTAAGAGCCCGTGGATAACCACGGATAGAAAGGGTGCTAACACCTTCCCTTTCTATAATCTACCTCCCGAACCCGAGAAACAATCTCGAAAAGGAATTTTTCTGTACTTTTGTCCTTTCCTTGTTGGATAAAATAAAAGACGGTGGCGACTCTTGCTTACCGCGACATTTTGCGAAAACAAACGCAAACGCGAACCAGCATTCCAAAACAGTCAGTTCTATTCCCACCGATCACAGAACTGGCGACTCTGCTGGGGACATATAAGTGAGGTGTACCTTAGGACTAGATCACTTGTGGTTTCAATTGTATTGCTTTGTATGCTTTTAATTTTGTGGGCTTGTATCGGAGTTCTATAAATCCTCCACCCGAATTTGGGAAACATTCATAGATAGCAATACGTTGTGGAAACTGTGCGGGGTATACCGACACGGTTGAAGCAATAGCTATATTAGTGCGACATATTTGTGAGTACCGGTAGCCTTTGAGTCAATCAAAGAGAATACGGGGCCGCTGAGTGATGTCACTAAGCACTAATGACCTAGAACCTTACTTGACCATCTTGGCCTTTTTTAGGGGTAGTGAGATGACCGACTTTGGTGCAGTCCGAAGTTGGTAGATACTCGATACTACACTCATTGAGGATTGTTTTCTTGGAATATTTTGGTCGCCAGTTAAGTGGCTAAACCAAAATAATGAACATAGAAAACAATACAATGATATTGAGCTCCTTAGAACCCGGTTACTATTTATAGGACAGGTTTTGAGCCAACTAAACTCAAGAGGGTACTTACCTATGAAACCTCATGCAAGCCTGAAATCTAAGGGCTCTTTTGTGTGACTTGTGTGCTTTCAAACTTGAACTACTTGCATATACCTGTTATCTGACAACATGGGTTCCTTGCAGGTTTTGTTTACAGTCCTTATTTATTGCAGGGCTTACTTACATCACCTCACACTTGTGCTTAAACGCATAGCATACACATCATAACATCATGCCTTAACATTTCTTTAACCATTTCAAGGATCTCAAGGGTCTGTGATGCAGGTTATGGTAAATCAAAACTCTAGCAAGGGGAAAAGGGGATTTATTTTCCTCTAGCCAAGGTTGTCTAGAAATCCAAGCATGATAACTTGAGTCAGGGGCTATGACCCACTCGATATGGTGAGCTTGACTCTTGAAGAAGGACTCTCAGCAACATGAAGTTCCTTCAACCAAGCTACTAGATTCAGATTATAACAGTTTCTTGTTTACCCCGCGAGATCCTTGAAAACAATGCATACATATATCATACATATCATTGCATAACAGGTCTCCCAGTACAGGTCTCTTATCTTCTTCGCTGTTTATTTCAGCAATCATCATGTCTACCGAACCTTCCACTGAGCAAGCTATCAAGGCCCTCCAGGCCCAGAATACCCAGTTTCAAGAGTTGGTCATGAGCCTAGCTAAGGGTCAGCAGGACCTGAAGACCCTGATTCTGAAAGAGAGGAAGAAGAAGAAAAAGAGGACCATCCCGTTCAACACTGGACGCAGGTTTGGAAACGGGCTACAGAGTGAAGTTGGTCTGACCACCCCATCTGGAGAGAAAGATAGTCCACAAGAAAGGAGGGATCCTAGCCCTATGGTCTCCGACAACGAGACAGACTATGATGAAGAACAGTATCCTCCTGCTGAGGATAAGTACAAACAACTGGAAGACCGTTTGAATGCCATGGAAATACAGAAGGTGCCCGGTCTGGACTTCAGAGATCTAGGTCTATCCTCTGGGGTAGTGATTCCCCATAAATTCAAGGCACCTGCCTTTGCCAAGTACGACGGAGCTTCCTGTCCAAAGCTACACCTCCGGTCATATATGAGGAAGATGCAACCCTATACTGCTGATAGAAATCTCTGGGTTCATTTCTTTCAAGATAGTCTGTCGGGGACTCAACTTGAATGGTTCTGTCAACTGGAAGGAGCTAACATCTGCAACTGGGAGGACCTTGCTGCTGCCTTTTACAAGCAATACCAGTATAATACCGACCTTGCTCCCACGCGTACTCAGCTTCAGGGTATGTCAATAGGGACGGGTGAAGGATTTAAAGAGTTTGCTCAAAAATGGAGAGATCTTGCTGGAAGAGTCCAACCCCCTCTGTCTGATAGGGAGTTGGTGGACATGTTTCTTGGGACTTTGTCTGGTCCCTATTTCAAACACTTGATCGGAAGCTCTTCAGCCGGATTCACCGAGCTAATACTGACCGGCGGAAGGGTCGAAGCTGGCATAAAAAATGGGAAGATTCAAGAAGCTACACCTTCTGATGCTCAGAAAAAGCCCTACAATGGGAAGAAAGAGTCCAACGCTGTGTATGGTCAAAAGGGTCGTCATGACCAACACGTAGGAGAAATCTTGGTCTCTAATCCTACACCTGCTCAACAAAGACAGGGGCATCAACGTAAGGAGGTCGCGCCTAAAAGACAATTCACTAAGATCAACATGTCACTGGGTCAAGCGCTACAATGCCTGTTGGAGGCAGAGCTGATTACGTTAAGGGCTCCTCTCTGGAACCCAAATACTTCCGCTCCTACCTATCACCCCAATGAAAGGTGTACATACCACTCTGACAGTCCGGGACATGACACAAACAACTATTGGGCTCTGAAGAACAAGATCCAAGACATGATTGATGCCAAGGAGATCAAGTTTGACCCTCCAGAGACTCCAAACATAGTCACTGCTCCTTTGGCAAATCATTGAGAGCGTCTTTGTTTCATTTGAATTTCAAGTCGTAATTCCTTTTGTTATTCAAACAATTATCTATTAGTGTCAAACGTTGTTTCATTAATGCATTGCATATGTTTGTCTTGATTTGATCCACTCACTTTCATTACATTTAAATTGTGCTTTTTACTCACTTTATAACATTCAACTCTTGCTAAAAGTTACAAGCCTTTAGAGGGAGGATGACGAAACAATGCCATAATCTCATACAGTATGCTTTTGGACAGACCTTGCTGACGATGTACAGGTATTTATTTCAAATCCTAAACATTGGAGTTATAAGGAAGATAATCCCTAGTAAACCCCTTCGAGCCAAAGAAGTAGGAGTTTTCTGTTTTAAACACAAATTGAAACCTTTAATTTAAACCTGGGGCAGGGTAGTCTCTCAGTTAATTCAAGAGATGCGCATTGAAGTCGCAAAACTCTCAGTTCATAATACATTGAACATCATCAAAAGCATTCCTCTGAAATCAAAAGACAGTGGTGGTTCCTTACCTCACAGGCAGTCAATCTCTCAAAAGAAAAAAGCCCATTGAGCCAAAACCTATAAAGGAGGCTTAAGAAAACTGGGGCATCCCGCTGACTGTAATCTCGAAAACAGAAACAGTCATGCAAAAGTTAGGGATAACAAATCAAAAGAACGAGGTCCTTACAAATCCTCGACAACATGAAAAATGTTGCAAAAAATGATGACTGCCTTCTGTGATACGGTGGGAGAACTGACTTGAGGTTTTGCGTTTGTTTTCGCAAATGTTTCGGTTGAGCAAGAGTCGCCACCGACTTTTTATTTTATCCTAAGGAAAGGTTTAAAAAGCACAGCAAAAACCTTTGAGATGTTTTCTTGGGTTCGGGGAGTAGATTATAGAAAGGGAAGGTATTAGCACCCTTTCTATCCATGGTTATCCATGGGCTCTTAGTTACTTGCTTAGATCAACTTGCCTTGATTTTCAATTGTTTGAAATGGTGCTTTGTGTGTGTGGGTTTGAAAATGTTTTGAAAAGAAGCCAATGTGGTGGCAACCTTTGTAATGATCCATGTTGGGATGTATACAAAGGTGTATGTCTTTTGAAAAGGTTTTCATTTGTTTTTGAAAGTTGTTTTGAAAGTGTAGTGATGTGTGGTTTAGAAAATAGGCAAGTGTTTTGTTTTGCAAGTTTGATTCAAGTAACTAAGAGTTTGTCTACTCCTAAATTTCTCAAAGATTTCTCCTATGTTTTTAACCCTTTTAACAATTTTGTTCCACCATTGCATTTGGTGGACAATCTTGTGTTAGGATGTGAAAGGGACGGGCGCGGGTCATCGTTTAGACCATAATTGCAATGGTGCCAAGTATCTTTGGGCAATTTTTCCTTGGAGGGACTTGATCATTTTTTAGGCAACTTTCGAAAGCGTCATCGAGGGACTATGATCATTTGATTGTTTGTTTTGCCCAAAGAGACCTAACATGCAATATGGCCCTTTATTGAAGGCAACAAGTGGAATACCCTAGGGGTGCAAGTATAATTAGTGTTGTCCATTTTCATGCTTGTTTATCTTGAAATTAGGTCAAACTATTTTTGTTGTTTTTGATTCGCATACAAACCCTAATTCTAACATGGTATATTTAGAAAGCATTAAAGTGCGAAAAATAAAGTTCCTAAGTTATTACAACACAATATATGGGAAGGGGGGTACAAATGTTCAAATGGGGGTATTTTGACAAGGAATTTAAACCTAGACTATTACATCAAATTGAGAATTTACCAGGTATTTAATTGCACAAATTAAATAAAAATAAAATGAATATGTAAGATGCAAAAAATGTTTTTTTATATGTATGAATAAAAAGTATTATTTTTTTTATGTGTCAAACAAACAAAATAAAAAGTATTAATTTTTGGAGTTTTTGTGTATTTAGGGCAAAACCCTAATTTATTAAATAAAAGGTATTAATTATTTAATATGTACAATGTTTAATAATTATGTACAAAATAAAATAAAAATGAAGTATATTTGTCAAAAAGGTATTTTTAATGTTAAATATTAATAAAAATAAAAATGTATATATTTTGTATTTTTAACCTAAATATACTAATAAATATATATATGCATTTGTATTATTTACAAAATATATTGAATATGTACAAAATAATAATATTTAATATTTATAAAAAGAGGTATATTTTATATAAAATATTTTCAGAAGATAAAATAAAATAAAAAATTAGAAAATAAATGTGTTTGCATTATTTTTAGTATTTTTTAAATAAAAGTATATCTAGGTATTTATTTATGTACAAATATCTATTTTAAACAAATAAATGCCTAATAAATTCAAAAATGGTGTGAAAAATATTTTTTATATTTTTAAAATTATTAGAAAAAATAAATAAGTCAGAATAAAAAGGAAAAGGTCAAAAAATCATAAAAATAAGCATAATGGGCCTAGGGGGTGTAAAAGTAAAAACCAGGTGCAAAAAGAAAAGTGAAACAGGCCCAGCCCAAAGATCCTGTCATCTTTAACCTCCAGCATTTCTGTTCAAACAAAACACGCGTTTGCTATCTCCAGATTCCTTGATCTTTTGCCAAATCTTCCAACATGAAACCTGTAGAGCTTGAAGCCACGATTCTAGACATATAAAGAAATCAATCTAACTCTCAGAAATGAGAGAGAATTTCTTCTCCCCCAATTCCTGACCTAGTTTTTGTTCCAAGTTCAGACATCAAATTCTCATAGCACACATAACATAAATGAAAACTAATTATATGGGCATGTTCAGGGCTATGAATGTGACATAATTTCTTCACAAACCTAAAGCTAATAATGCCTGGATAGAGAGATACAAGTTCATGAACTTACCTGTTCAGTTGGAATCGTATCTGATGATGGAGGTGTTTTCAATACAAGGTGATGATTGGTACAGCTTCCTTGATGTCCAGGGATGCTATTCCAAGCTTTACTTTGTTTGGAAACCAAGAGAATCGTGCTATAGAACTTCAACTGCAAAACAAGAAAATAAAAATGGTGATGTTGCTTGGGAGTGTTACAGGTCGTGTTGGAGGCTTGGAATAGTTTCAAGGGATGATGTGGGATGTGTTTGAAGTGATTTTAGCAAGAATGCATGAAAGGATTGAGCTATGGAACTCAATCTGCAGCAGGTACCCTGTTTGGGCAGTTTGAGGGTGATTCTGTGTTTGAGAGGGCAATGGAGATGGTTGGCTCGTGTTTCAGCTTAGGTTTTATGATTAGAAAGTGTTTGATAACTTTGCTTAAGCTTTTGTTGGCTGAGATGAGAGTTGTCTGTTGTTATGCCAAGTTACTTCTAACTTAAGCAAGAAATGGAAAGTTGTGTTTCTAGCCTGTACAGACCCCCAATCTATGCTGCATACCTTGGCCTTGATCAGTGTAATTAGTTCATAAACTTGTGCCAAAAGGATTTGCCCTGTACTTGCTTGGATTTGCATTTGACATAAAGTTCAACTTTATCAAAATGGCTAAAATGCTTTATCTAAAAATGGCTTAATCTTCCATGTAATGCTTAAACACATAAAACAAGGCCTTGGCACAATGAGTTAGCATTAAATTATTGAGTGCAAATGGGATATAGGACCTGTAATCAAGGAATGCAAGCTGATTTCAAAATGGCCTAGATGTATGAACATGTAACTTGACCATAAACAAAGTGACTTTTTCCCAACTTGCCAAATTCGATTCTCCCTAACCATGAGGTTGTTTGATGAGTTATTGGACATTTTGGAGAGCTTGGAATGTGTACTACAATCCATCTTTGAAATGAAAATTGAAATTCCAAGTGGAAGCATGTGAAAAATGGTCTTGAAGTTAGGCAAAAATCCTGCCTAAAATAAGTCAAATTTTCTCTAAGTTAAGAATGGTTTGGTACCCTTGTTCCAAAAATTGTAACTTGAGCTACAAGCTTCTTTTGGGAAAACTTTGTGAATCAAAGTTGTAGATTTTTCAATAGGATACAACTTTCATGTTTTGACTTTTCCTTGAATCCAAATGCATCTTGGTGAGAAAGTGGGACAAAGTTAGGAAAAAATTAGGGTTTTTCATAACTTAGAAAAATTCTAAGTTATGAAAAATCTTCATTTCAAACCCTAATTTGCAATTTTGGATTTCTTGATGAACAAGTTTCATGATTTGGCATGTTTTGATGAAAAAAGAATCTTGACACTTGATTTTGACCAAAAAGTCAAAGTTTGACTTTTCAGTATACAGTCAAAAATTGATCAATTGACTGGAAAATTCAACTATCAATCTTGTGCATTTGGGATCTTTTGAACTTGTTGAGCATGTAAAGACAATTCCATGGGGTCCTTGAGTCCATATGTGAGCTTGGTTTGCCATTGGCTAGGTCAAACGGTCAAAAATTTCCCTTGTGCAGTCAAAACCCTAAAAATGACCATTTTGCCCTTTTGGTGATCTGATCAAATTTCTTGTGGAATTGTGATCCAAACTTGATCAAATGGTCCATATGAGTTCATAATGTTGATGTGAGTCAATTTTCATGAGATTTGACTGTCAATTGGCCACATTTGACTTTTTTTTCCTAATACAGTTGATTTCTAGGTCAACTGTCCAATTGACTGGGCAAAGTTTGGAATCAAGACTTGAAACTTGGTATGGATAAACTTGGGAGTCCAACATGAAGCATGAAAGTCATCTTAGGCATTTTAGGTCAAAATATCTTTGTGCAAACACAAACCCTAATTTAGGTCAACAGTGTAAGGAGAAATCTTGAGCAGAGGAAACCCTAACTGGATTTTGAACTCCAAGGGTCTTGTGATGAGAAAATGGGAGGGCAAATTTTGGGGTACAACACCTTCAAATTCAACTTGTGTGAACCATCACCAAAAACGTTGTTCCAGACTCATTTGGAGTTCAAATGCACAATTAACTGAGTTTAGGATTGAAGAACATCACGAAGAGCGGGTGGGTACAAATATACTTTGAGTCTTTACCCTTTGTTTCTTAAACCGTGAACCAAGCCACGTTACAACCCTTCAAAAGTCCTAACTGAAGCATGGGTTAATTCAAAAGCATACTGTTACAAAAGGTATCCTGACTCCTGTAAGGCTTTTCCCTAAATCTTGTGTTGAATTTGTCTTATAAAAATTTTTCTGCTAAAAAATGCATTTTTCAAAACTTCGAGACAAGCATAAACTTTGCATTATTTGAATATCACTGTTTGCATTTGGCTACTTGTTTGACAGCGGAGAAATTCACACAACGAATATCCGATGAACGAAAGCCCTCTCAGTGAACAAAATCACTTCAAAGAGGATGACACTTCCATTGACAAATCTCCTTCCAATCAAGGGGCATGGTATGATCATTGTCCATCACCTGGGACAGTCCAGTCAAGATTCCAGGAAATCTCTGAAGAAGTGCAGAGTAACCAGGGGCAAGTCTCCATCTCCGTCACTTGGGGCATTGAACATCAATCTCAGTGAAGGGTTACGTACAATTAAACATTTTCTGGCAATGTCACAAACACTTGATACTAGGGGCAATAACGAATCTCCCTAAAATCCTTCTCATAGGATGACATCCCAGCAAGGGTTTAATCTCTGAAAACCTTTCCCCAGCTGAATCAACCTCAAGAATCCTTAAGGACGTCCCTCAACGAAGATGTCACCTCTCTAGCGGACTGACGACAAGGTTTATTTCCCCAACAACACCAGGATTCCCCAGCTTGAGTTTGCCTCTCCGACTACTACAAAGGACCACAACTCCTCTTCCCCAGTAGAATACTCTGCAATCCCCAGCAAGTTACTGCGAAACCTGGATCCGACCAGATATCAGTTCAACTTCGACTTCCCAGTAGAGCAATGGACGACTAAGACTCCTAAACTCTTTTCCCAAGCAGAAATAAACATACTCCCCACAGAGTTTTCAATATCCCCCAGCGGAGTTCTCCTCAAACAACAAAGCAGGGATCCCCGGTGGAAACATTTTGAGCAAAGTCCAAGACAAAATTACACTTCAACAACATTCATTCATATGCATACAAAATACATATGACACAAATCTCATTTTATTTTGAGAACATCATTACACAATGCATACATCATGACAATGCATACATCATGACATTGCATACAACTAACTCTTTACCTTTTCAGGAAAGATCAATCAACATGCAAAGATCATCATCTTCTGAGACTCCTTCTAGAGATAGTTCAGATGCGACCCAGATATGGCTGACATTCTGATACTTATTCCAGACTACTTCTAGAGATAGTTCAGATGCGACCCAGAAATGGCTGACATTCTGATACTTATTCCAGACTCCTTCTAGAGATAGTTCAGATGCGACCCAGATATGGCTGACATTCTGATACTTATTCCAGACTCCTTCTAGAGATAGTTCAGATGCGACCTAGATATGGCTGACATTCTGATACTTATTCCAGACTCCTTCTAGAGATAGTTCAGATGTGACCCAGATATGGCTGACATTCTGATACTTATTCCAGACTCCTTCTAGAGATAGTTCAGATGCGACCCAGAAATGGCTGACATTCTGATACTTATTCCAGTCTCCTTCTAGAGACAGTTCAGATGCGACCAATATATGGCTGACATTCTGATACTTATTCCAGATTCCTTCTAGAGATAGTTCAGATGCGATCCAGATATGGCTGACATTCTGATACTTATTCCAGATTCCTTCTAGAGACAGTTCAGATGCGACCCAGAAATGGCTGACATTCTGATACTTATTCCAGACTCCTTCTAAAGACAGTTCAGATGCGACCCAGATATGGCTGACATTCTGATACTTATTCCAGATTCCTTCTAGAGATAGTTCAAATGCGATCCAGATATGGCTGACATTCTGATACTTATTCCAGATTCCTTCTAGAGATAGTTCAGATGCGACCCAGATATGGCTGACATTCTGATACTTATTCTAGACTCCTTCTAGAGATAGTTCAGATGCGACCCAAATATGGCTGACATTCTGATACTTATTCGAGACTCCTTCTAGAGACAATTCAGATGCGATCCAGATATGGATGACATTCGGATACTTATTCCAGATTCCTTCTAGAGACAGTTCAGATGCGATTCAGATATGGCTGACATTATGATACTTATTCCAGATTCATTCAAATTACAGTCCAGATACGATCCAGATTCGGATGTCATTCTGTCACTCATTCAAAATACAATCCAGATACAATCTAGATACGGATATCATTCTGTCACTCATTTCAAATTACAGTCCAGATACGATCCAGATTCAGATGTCATTTTGTCACTCATTTCAAATTACAGTCCAGATACAACCCAGATGCAAATATCATTCTGTCACTCATTTCAAATTACAATCCAGATACGATCCAGATTCAGATATCATTCTGTCACTCATTTCAAATTACAGTCCATATACGATCCAGATTCGGATGTCATTCTGTCACTCATTCAAATACATTTCAGATACGCTCCAGATGCAGACACAATTCTGACAATCATCCAGACTCAACTCTATTCTCCAGCAGCTCCGGGATTTATTTTCCCAGCTAAAACATGACTTCCCTACGTCATAGTGTGGACGAGTACTATAACCTCAACGGTATACTCCATTGAGTACGAGTCAGTTCCTAGATCTTGATGTTCTCCTCCGTCATAGTGTGGACGAGTTCTATAACCTCAACGGTATACTCCATTGAGCACGAGACAGTTCCTGGATCTTGATGAAGATGTTCCCCCCAGTTGAATTATGTACAAGTTCTTAAAGCTCAGCTGAAACATTCTCTCAGTTGAAGTACAAGCAGGTTCCTAAATCTCAACAAAGTTAGAATTCCCCAGCGGAATCTTCTACAACAACATGTATACAAGTTCTCGCTAAGGAATCTCTTATGCGATCGACACTCCTGTAGATGGCATCTATAAGCCCATCTTCCTACCAACAATCTCCAAATGGAATCTGTAAGCCCATTCCTGACGTCACAATGCTGATACTACACCATGCGAGTGTAAATTTCTGGGCACTCTAGTGTTCAATCATCTTCCACCTTCGGATCACGAAAGGCACGCAAGCCAATCTACATCCTCAGGTTTAAGAAGATTGAACAGGGGCAACTGTTGCACCCCAAAATTTTCCCTCTCATGTTTTCCAAAGTCTTCCCCCTGCATGGTTGATCACAAACCCTTGCCTAAGGAAAAATAAATTTTTTAGTGGTGCTTTAAGTCATTTCGATTGGCATTCTGAAGGAGCATTTCGATTGGCATTCTGAAGGAGCATTTCGATTGGCATTGTTGTACCCCAAAATTTTCCCTCCCATATTCTTCAAGATTTGCCAAGATCAAGGTTCAAAATCTCTCAAGAATTGCACAGTCCAATTGCCTCCTAACACAGTCAAAATTAGGGTTTTGGTTCTTGCAAAGAAATTGAGGTTTCCAAGGGTCCAATCAAGTCCCATATGCCCACATATATTGTCAAGCATTCATATGCCAAGTTTCAAGACTCACAACATCAAATTGCACAGTCAAAAAACCCTAAATGCTTCATAGTCAACTGCAGGGGCAAAATGGTCATTTGACAGTCAAAAGTCAAAATTTTTGGTCAACATCTTATTTTGAAGCCACAAACATCATTTGATCAATTCTTGATCATGATTTCACAAGCATGGCTCAAAAAGTCTCAAGATGCAAATGTTTCTATTTTTGGACAGTTGAAAAAGTCAACTGCAAATTGACCAAGGCATAACTTCTTCATGGTTTATCAGAAAAATCCCATCCAATGCTCATTTTGAAGGGGATGACATTTCCTACAACTCATCTTCACACTCCAAGTCCAAGAAATTCTCTCACAAAAAGTTATCAATTTCAACATTATAGGTCATTTTCAAAAGTCAACAAAAAGGCACTTTAAGTCAAAGACCATAAATTGAGATTGGTAAATCAAAATGACATGGGACCAAATACATTGGTTAGAGGACTTCAAGACCTTTCCAAAATGTCCAAGAACATGTTCATAGCTTCAAAATTGAGCAAGATATGCCTTGGAGAAGTTGGGAAATTTTTGGGAATTTTGAAAAGTCAACTTTGCTTCAAAGGCTTCAAAATTGCTAATGGGCCACAAATTCTTCCATGAATCATTACCCAAAGGCTATGCACGACCCATTAAGCTCCAAGGGATTTATTTTCTTATTTTTAATTAATTAATTGAATTTTTATTCATATTAATTCATTTAATTAGATTTAAATATGAAAAAAATATTAAATAATACTTTTCAAATCTTTTTGTGCAGCAAATTCACTCATTATGAGCTAAATATTTCGTGCATCAATCAACAAGGCCAAATCTTCCATAATTGGCATGATTTTCATGGCAAAAAGATTGGAAAAGATATGGAGAAAATCAAAGATTGGAATCATAAATTCATGGACTGTGGGCTTGGCTTTTTGACCTAATCTCACTCAAATACTTATACACAAGCTAACCCTATTCCATTGGACACGAAAAGCTGCTCAGAAAACCTAGAACAAAGTTGCATTTTTCATCAAAATTTTGGAAACTGAACTCATAGTTACAAGACGATTCAAGGCTTGAAAAGCATCCTAATACGTTCCTGACATTGCTAGGAATCGACTGCAACCAAAACCAAGTCCCCATACTCCAAGAATTGGTAGAACAAAGTCACACTTTTCTTGAATATGTCCATAATCGTTCTTCAATTTCCATGCATTATTCATGTTTTTTAATTGTTGATTTACACTAACAATGATGTTCTGAAGCTAATGGTACCATTTAATTGAACTAACAATGCCTATATCAAAATCTACCATTGATGGATATTAGGTTTTCAGAAGCTCAAAATTAGGGGTTTCCTCATATGAAAAAATCAGGCCACCAAACCTATGCCATTGAATTCGTGACATCCAGACGAAGCAAACTGACTACTCGCGCCCTTTTTATATTACAGCATGGGCTATTCGCTATTTTTACAGGTCTCGTTTAGTGGGGGTTTAAAACCCCCGCTATTTGGTTATATTTGCAGGTACAAAAGGAAGAAGACGCATGCGTGTCTTCATGTGGTTGGAAAATTCAAATAATTCTGCGCGCTTTTTTGCTTTGTACCACTAACGCTTGTTTCTCTTTTATAATAATTACGCTTCATTATATTAACAGATGCGCGCATTAGCTCAGTTGGTGGTTGAGCTGTCCTGCAGGTATTGGGACCTGGGTTCGATTCCCAGGTCCCCCCACATGTTTCATAATTTTTCTCTTAACATATTTCTATGCAGCATTCCTTCAAGGCTTCACCATACACCCTCATGCGCTGGCCTGACAAGTGGCTTCACGACCAATCTGAAGGCCAGAACGTGCAGTCCATGGTACACGCTAGTCAACCATTCCACATGCAAGCAAAGAAAGTCAAAAAAGGCTTTGATTCAGTGGGCCAAAATGCTTCAAAAACCTCCATAATGGGCCTGAAACCCCCCCTGGTTTGCATTCTTCAATTTTATTTTCTTTTTCAATTTTAATTCTTTTAGTGTTTTTTTTAATTGTTTCTTTAATTCCTTAAAATAATTTTCACAATAATAAAAACAGAAAAATAAAAAAAATACAATATATTTAATTATTATTATTTCACCATTAATTTATTTTGTAAATAAACTTTAAACCATTAATTTAGTAAAATTAGGTTTTCAATTTTAATCTTTTCTTAAATAAATAAAATGAGTAGAATTAGGGTTTTTAACATTCTCATCTTTTTCTTAAATAAATAATTTTCTCATTATTATTATTATTAATTACTAAATATTTTGTAAATAAATATGTAAATAATTAATTAGCATAAATTAGGTTAAACCTTAATATTTTCTTTAACAATTAAAAATAATTTAGAACTAGGGTTTCATTTAACTCCTAATTAATTTTCTTTATTTTCATTAAATACAAAAACCATAAAAAACACTTCTTTTCTTTTATTAAATACTTAATTAACTTTTAATTCAATTTAATTTCAAAAGGGTCCAACGCCCTCGAACGTTCTATTTTTATTCTTTTCGCAGGTTATTTTATTTTCTTTTCGAATATTATGTAACTGCTCAAGCCATGTAATAGTAACTAGGTTTTACTTTCCGCATCTTTTATTAAAACGGGTCTTTGTAATTTGGCGATGTATAGACCCGCGCCTTGTAATAGCGTAGGATTTTACTTTCCGCATTTAAATTTCCGCACTTTTAAATTCTAATTGCATGAAAGAATGAATGGCTAATTAAAAACAAAGCGTAGCTCACCATAACATGTTCAAAGATAATTGCTAAACTGAAAACAACACACAAATTCACACACCACTTCTAGGGTACGCCTCACTGTTGCCTTGCCTTCGAAACGTGGTCGTCGAGTATAGGACGTTTTAGTAAGTCCTTATGTCCATGATCCAGTTGCCTCTAAACGGTTGCCTCGGAATAAAAAAGGATCAATGGCATAAGGGTAGCTTCTAAGGTGTCCTACTGTTGCTCTGGTGACCACACTGTCCCTAACAAACGAATTGACCCGAACACCTCCAACGGTGGTGCTACCTACCTCTCAATGGTGGGATGGCATTATCTTAAGGACTCTTACACAGCCTAATTCCTTAGGGTAGGTAGATGACTCATAGATACTTGCTCTCTTCAAAAACAAATCAAAACTCTTTTCACACCGACACTTTCAAAAAGCTTTCAAAACAATTTTTCAAACACTCTTGAGGACAGATACAAGAGTTATTCAGAAATCTTTAGAAGAAACTTTTTCAAACCCACGCACATTTTGAAAAGCAAACACTTTGAAAACATAAGAGCAAGTATCTAAGAGCCCATGGATAACCATGGATAGAAAGGGTGCTAACACCTTCCCTTTCTATAAATCTACCTCCCGAACCGAGAAACATTCTCATAAGGAATTTTGCTGTGCTTTTGTCCTTTCCATGTTGGAGAAAATAAAAAACGGTGGCGACTCTTGCTTACCGCGACATTTTGCGAACCAGCATTAAAAAACAGTCAGTTCTATTTCCACCGATCACAGAACTGGCGACTCTGCTGGGGACCTTTTAAAGTGAGGTGTACCTTAGG
This sequence comes from Vicia faba, assembly GCA_948472305.1. NCBI lineage: Eukaryota > Viridiplantae > Streptophyta > Magnoliopsida > Fabales > Fabaceae > Vicia > Vicia faba. The sequence goes on along the minus strand of OX451737.1, from coordinate 1,693,277,091 downwards.
ACTAAGATCACTTGTGTTTTCAATTGCTGTGTTTGTTTGCTTTATTATTGTGGGCTGTTTCGGAGTTACATAGATCCTAACCCGGATCTGGGGATACCCTGTTAGGTAGCATAAGCTGTGAGGGACCTGTCCGGCGTAGACCGACATGGGTGAAGCAGTGGCTACGTTGGTGTGGCACCTTGGTCTGTACCGATATCCCTTGTGTAACAACGAGGAGAATATGGGTCTTCTGAGGAGTCATTAAGCACCAACCGACCTTAGAACCTTAAATGACCCTATTTGGCCAATAGAACAGTAGCAGTATGCTACACCCATTGAGGCTAAACTCTCGTGATGGTTCTGGCCGCAAGAAAAGATTGCGATGCTGGAGTTATGACCGATTGAGGGTAGTCAGTGATATTGGGATCCTCTAGAACCCGGTTACTTCTGATAGGACAGGTCTTAACCAACAAACTGAAAGAGGGTAATACCTAGACCCCATGCTGGCCTAAACTCTAAGGGCTTGTCTTGTGTGACTTGTGTGCCTTATCATGTTTGCCTTTGTGAATATTTGTGGTGTGCTTTATCATAACATCATGCCATCATAAACATTGCATGCATCCTGCATAAGGACTGACCATTTCAAAGACAAGAGGGTTTCACCTTTGCTCTGTTTTGTAGGACATCATGATGCCTATGCGAAGGAATACTATCCGGTTCAACTTTGCTCACCCACCTGAGTTGCTTGAAGAATTGGTTAGCAGAATTCCAAATACTACTTCCTTTATCCAGAGGCATGGTTCTCTTCTCAGTTTAGTCACGGCAAAGTGGGACCAACAACTGATGAGCGTCCTGACACAGTTTTATGATCCCTTGTACATCTGCTTCACCTTTCAAGACTTCCAGCTGGTCCCTACCCTGGAAGAGTTCTCTGATTTGCTTGGTATCCCTATCTTGGATCAGACTCCCTACACTGGTTGGGAAAAGACTCTCAGGCTTGAGGAGATTGCTGCAGCCCTCCCCTTGACCCACAAGGAAGTAATGGACAACTGGGTGACTAGAAGCAAAGTTAAGGGTTTCTTGGCCAAGTTTCTGGTTGGTAAGGCTAACAGTTTCTGGAATGAACTGGACTTTAGGGCGTATGAAGACATTTTGGCTCTCTTAATCTATGGTCTAGTCTTGTTTCCTAATCCTGATAACTTCATTAACGTCACTGCCATAAGGATCTTCATGTCTCGGAACCCTGTACCCACTCTCTTGGGTGATATCCTGCAACAACTCTATGCTCGTACTTTCCGAAGACGAGGAACACCGTGGTGTTGTATTCCTTTGTTAGTGAGGTGGTTTATTTCGCACCTCCCTAAGTTCGTGCTGAAGAACAAAGAAGGAAGAGGTTGGGCTCATAGGGTAATGTCTCTCACTGATAATGACATCACTTGGACTCTCAGAGGTTTGGATGAGGTAGCTGTTATTGATCGTTGCGGAGAATATCCCAATGTTCCTTTGATTGGTACCCAAGGAGGGATCTCTTATAATCCATGTCTAGCTCTCCGTCAGTTTGGAAGAGCCAGAAGAGCAGGGCCTCATGAGATGTTGGTGCCTCACATCAGTTTTGAGTTTCAGGTAGATAGTGACGAGCTGCGTCGTAGGTTCATCAAGGCTTGGGACATAATTCACAAAGCTGACCCACAAGAGTTGGGACCAAAGACTTCTCTACCTATGGAAGCCTACTACAAATGGGTCCGCATCCGTGCTCAGAAGTTAGGTATGTCATATGAAGCTGTCAGACCCATCATTCTTGAATATCCTGATAGAGATGGGGCTCCTCCAACTGTTCTCCCTCCTCAGATACCTACTGATATTGATACACTAAAGAGGTCTTGGGCGCAACTGCGGGAAGAACGAGATTCTTATCGGGAAAAGTTCAACGAGGAGGAATTGAAGATCCAGAAGGTGACAAAGCAATTGGAGAACGAGCGAGCCTTGAATGACTACATCCGTACTGAGAAGAGGTGACCCTGGGATCAATGATGAACTTTGGATATTCTTTTACAGTTTTATTTCCCTTTTCAGTATTTTCATTTTATGTAACGCCTAAGGGCAACCTGTTGAACAATTTGAATTTCAAAGTTGAATCTAATGAAGTGTGTTATTTTTTGTTTACAAAGTTGATTCCCGATTGTCTTTGAAAACATAAATCATACGCATTCCCATTCATCATGTGCATAGCAGGTACTTTTCTTTTCAGGTTGCTTAATGTTCTTCACTGTTTATTATTGCATCATGAACCCTGAATCATCTACCGAGCAGTCCATCAAGGCCCTTCAGGCTCAAAACGCCCAATTCCAAGAGCTGATTATGAGTTTGGCCCAAGGTCAAGAGGAGTTGAAGGCCCTGCTGGTCAAGAAGAAGAAGAAGAGAACTGTACTATTCAACACGGGCCGGAGGTTTGGTAACACACTGCAGAATGAGGTTGATCAAGCTGGTTCTTCTATGGGAAAAGGCAGTCCCCAGGGGGGAAGAGTTCCTAGTCCGGTGGTCTCTGACAATGAGACTGATTTTAATGAGGAGCAGTATCCTCCAGTTGAAGACAAGTACAAGCAGTTGGAAGACCGTCTGAATGCCATGGAAATTCAACAAGTGCCTGGTTTGGATTTCGGAGATTTGGGCCTATCTTCTGGTGTGGTCATCCCACACAAGTTCAAAGCACCATATTTCGCAAAGTATGATGGGGCGTCCTGCCCAAAGCTACATCTCAGATCTTACGTGCGGAAAATTCAACCATACACCGTGGACAAGAACTTGTGGATCCATTTCTTCCAGGAGAGTCTTTCAGGGACTCATCTCGAATGGTTCTATCAGCTGGATGGAACCAAGGTTCGCAACTGGGAGGAGTTGGCTACTGCTTTTTACAAGCAGTATCAGTATAATGCCGACCTCGCTCCTACACGTACCCAACTCCAGGGTATGTCGCTAGGATCGGGAGAAGGTTTTAAAGAGTATGCGCAGAAGTGGAGGGATCTGGCTGGCAGGGTGCAGCCGCCATTAACCGACCGTGAGCTAGTAGACATGTTCTTGGGGACCCTATCTGGGCCATTCTTCAATCATCTCATTGGTAATTCATCTGCAGGGTTCACAGATCTCATCCTGACTGGGGAAAGGATAGAGGCTAGCATGAAATCAGGGAAAATTCAGAAAGGTGCGTCCTCAAGTTCTGAGAAGAAGCCTTTTAAAAAGGAGGCCAGTGCTGTGTATGGGCCTAGGAGGCAAAACAAACCGGAACGCCGCCAAGCTGTCAACGCGGTGGTTATTGCAAAGCCTGCTGCCGCTCCTCGGCAACCTAACCAACCAAGGGGTGAGAGACCCAGAAGAGAATACACTCGGCTGAGTATGACCTTGTCACAGATCTTGCCGCAATTGCTATCGACCAACTTGGTAACCGTCAGAGAGGCTCCAAAGGTGGTGAACACAACCTCCCCCAAGTATAATCCAAATGCCCGCTGTGCTTATCACTCTGATAGCCCGGGGCATTCTACTGATGACTGTTGGGCCCTAAGGAATAAGGTTCAAGACCTTATTGATGCGAAGGAAATACAATTCGAAGCGCCCGAGAGGCCAAATGTTGTAACTGCTCATATGCCCCAGCATGGAGTAAATGCTATTGAGGAAGACTTATATGCAGTTTCTGTGGATGATGTTGCCACCCCTTTATTGGCTGTTAAAAGGAACCTGTTGCTAGCCGGTTTATTTCCGGGTTGTAGCAAGGGTTGCCTTCTGTGTGCCGTTTCCCCTGCTGGTTGTCCGTTGCTGAAGTCAGGCATCCAAAGCCTGATGGATAGCAAGGAAATTTTGTTCAAGAAGACCGCTGTTCCTTTTGTTCCCACTGAAGAAGTATCTGTCGTCACAATTTTCAACAATCCTACCAAGGCTCCCCCGAGGAAGCCAGTCAAAATCATGTCTGTTGCACCCATCATTATTACTATTCCGGGGCCCCTCCCCTATGAATCTGACAAGGCTGTCCCATGGCACTATGGGGCAGATGTGTATGTGCTTGGAGTGAAGCATGAGTTCAACACCAGTTCCGGTATCAGCAACATCACTGGTCCCGCCAAAGTAACTCGCAGTGGCAGGCTCTTCTCGCCTGACATTGCGCCACCAGTTATCCGAAGACCTCTTATAATTACGCCTGCAAGTGCGCCTGTTTCCACTTCTGATCCAGTTTCTACCCCTGCTGCCGAGTCATCTAATACTCGGGGCAAAGGGATTGATGATGTGCCTGCCCGGATGGAGGCACCAAAGACTGTGAATGTTGAAGCCTCCCAGCAAGAGATGGAGGAAATTCTTAAGATAATCAAGAAGAGTGACTTCAACATCGTTGAACAGCTGGGGCATACCCCCTCTAAGATCTCCATGCTATCATTATTGTTGTGCTCAGAGGCCCACGCCAAGGCCTTAATTTCATTTCTGAAGACGGCCCATGTGCCACAGGAAACATCTGCAGATCAATTCACTGACTGTGTGGCCAATTTGACAGCTGACAATGGTTTGGGTTTCTCGAATGCTGATCTTACCGCTAAGGGAAAGAACCACAATGATGCCCTGCATGTCTCCATAGAATGCAGGGGCACTACTCTCGCACACGTGTTGGTGGACACCGGTTCTTCCCTGAATGTATTACCCAAGAAGGCCTTAGACCGGTTGGATTGTGAGGGCCTGGAGTTGAAACCTAGTAACATCATTGTCCGAGCCTTTGACGGGTCGAAGAGGATGGTGCATGGTGAAGTGGATATCCCGATCCGTGTTGGTTCTCAAGTATTCGATTCAACGTTCTATGTGATGGACATTCGTCCATCTTATTCCTGTTTGCTGGGTCGACCTTGGATTCACAAAGCTGGGGCTGTGACCTCCACTCTACACCAGAAGCTCAAATACCCTGTCAGAGGGAAGATTGTTACAGTGCAGGGGGAGGAAGAATATATGGTTAGTCATCTGAATTCCTTCCGGTATATAGAGATGGACGGGGAGTTTATTGAAACCCCCTTTCAACATTTTAAAGAGGTACCCCCAACATTGGCGTCAGCAGAAACAGTGGTCGAAGAAGACTTTCCTTTGAAGATGGCTTCCTTGAAGGACGCCCGGGCTGTAATTGAGAAAGGTGAATGTGCTAACTGGGGCAGGCTCCCTGATTTTACTCCTAAAACTGACAAGTTTGGGCTGAGTTTTACTGCAGAGGCTCAGAAGGCTGTACCCAAAGCAAGGATCGGAAGACCTCCCGTGTTCATCACTAACCCAGGAGTAAATGCTATAGAAGGCGATGTGGAGGAAGCAGAGTTCGATAGCTGGATCTACCCGACGACCGATGGTGGACTGAATAATTGGACCACAAAAGATCACATACCTGTTACTTTTGTTACGCAGTAATGAATTCCTTTGTTTCTTTTATTTGTAATGAACAATAAACTGAAACTTTCTGGCCCGGTGTCTTACCCGGGGCACCGCTGGCTTCATTTGTGAGGGCTTATTACTTGTCATTTCCATATATCATGAATAAAGACATTGGACGTTTTTCACATTTCAAATCTTGTGCTCCCTTTCTTTCTTTCTTTCTTTATATATTGCAAAACAGCTATATTTACACACACTCACTCATACAGGTTTCAATCCACTCTGGATCTCACTGGTAACGACTCTGCTACTGCCAGTTATGACTTCGAAAATCCGATCAACTTAGCCGAAGACGAAGGTGAAGATGATTGCGAAGTGCCTGGTGAGCTTGCAAGACTGTTACTCCAGGAAGAGAGGGCCATTCAGCCACATGAAGAGCCAGTGGAAACGGTGAATCTGGGTACTGAGGCAGATAAAAAGGAAGTTAAGATTGGTGCCAATCTGGAGCTCATCGTAAAACAACGGTTGATTCAGATGTCACATGATTATGTGGAGATCTTTGCCTGGTCTTACGAAGACATGCCTGGGTTGGATACCGACATTGTGGTCCATCACTTGCCTACCAAGGAAGAATGCCCTCCGGTTAAACAAAAGGTCCACCGTATGCGTCCAGAGATGTCCGAGAAGATCAAAGCTGAGGTTATGAAGCAATTCGATGCCGGTTTTCTAGCAGTGACTTCTTACCCTCAGTGGGTTGCCAATGTGGTGCCAGTGCCAAAGAAGGATGGTAAGGTCAGAATGTGTGTCGATTACAGGGAATTGAACAGGGCCAGCCCCAAGGATGACTTCCCCCTACCTCACATTGATGTTCTTGTTGACAATACTGCTCAGCACAAGGTGTTCTCCTTCATGGATGGTTTTTCAGGTTATAATCAGATCAAGATGGCTCCTGAAGACATGGAGAAGACTACCTTTGTTACTCAGTGGGGCACCTTCTGCTACAAGGTCATGCCTTTTGGACTGAAAAATGCCGGGGCAACCTACCAACGTGCCATGCTTGCTTTATTTCATGACATGATCCATCATGAGATTGAAGTGTATGTCGATGATATGATTGCAAGGTCCCAAACTGAGGAGGAACACCTTGACCATCTGCAAAAGCTGTTTGGCCGTCTGAAGCTGTACAAGCTGAGATTGAACCCGAACAAGTGCACCTTTGGGGTAAGATCTGGAAAGTTGCTAGGCTTCGTCGTAAGCGACAAGGGTATTCAAGTGGACCTTGCCAAGGTTAAACCCATACAAGAGATGCCAGTTCCCAAGACAGAGAAAGAAGTCAGAGGCTTTCTAGGACGTCTGAATTACATTGCCCGATTCATCTCGCACCTAACTGCTACTTGTGAACCAATCTTCAAGCTGCTGAAGAAAGATCAGGTAGTATGTTGGAACGATGAATGTCAGGCCGCTTTTGACAGAATCAAAGAGTATCTCCAAGAACCACCCATTCTTATGCCACCGGTTGAAGGGAGACCTCTAATACTATACCTGACAGTACTTGACAGCTCAATGGGGTGTGTGCTGGGGCAGCATGACGAGTCTGGCCGAAAAGAGCACGCCATTTATTACCTTAGCAAAAAGTTTACCGACTGTGAGACCCGATACTCACTGCTCGAGAAAACTTGTTGCGCTTTGGTATGGGCTGCTCGCCGGCTGAGACAGTATATGCTGACTCACACTACTCTGTTGATTTCAAAAATGGATCCAATAAAGTACATATTCGAAAAGCCTGCTCTGTCTGGAAGAATAGCAAGATGGCAAATGATCTTGACAGAATACGACATCCAGTACACGACTCAGAAAGCTATCAAAGGAAGTGTATTGGCAGACCATTTGGCACACCAGGCAGTGGACGACTACCAATCAATGAACTTTGAGTTTCCTGACGAGAGCATCATGAAAGTGACTGATTGTGAAGTACCTGGACCGGATGAAGGACCTGAGGAAGGATCCCGATGGTCTATGCACTTTGACGGAGCCTCCAACGCTTTGGGCAATGGTATTGGCGCTGTGATCATATCCCCTCAAGGCACTCATACTCCACTCACCGCCCGGCTATGTTTCAACTGCACCAACAACATGGCGGAGTATGAGGCATGCATCATGGGTCTTCAAGATGCGATTGACTTAAGGATCAAGTTTCTGAGTGTCTTCGGAGATTCCGCTCTCGTGATCAATCAGATCAAAGGCGAGTGGGATACGAAACATCCGAATCTTATTCCTTACAGAGAATGTGTGTTGACATTGATCCCCCATTTCACAGAGATAACTTTTGAACACTTCCCAAGAGAGGAGAATCAGTTGGCGGACGCGTTAGCTACGATGTCCTCTATGTTCAAAGTCAAGTGGGACAATGAGGCTCCCCAGATCATCATCTGGAAACTGGATGAACCTGCATATTGTTGTGATCTCGAGGCTGAGACAGTAACTGAAAAACCCTGGTATCACGAGGTAAAGAGGTACTTGGAAGCTCAAGAATACCCTGAAGGTGCATCCATCAATGACAAGAAGTTTCTGAGAAGGTTCGCAGCGAAGTTCTTCCTCAGCAACGGCATCTTGTACAAGCGAAACCATGATTCGACCTTACTACGTTGTGTGGATAAGACTGAAGCAGACAGAATCATGGCAGAGCTGCATGAAGGTACCTTTGGAACACATTCCAGTGGACACACCATGGCAAAGAAGATCCTTCGGGCAGGATATTTCTGGTCCACAATGGAAGCCGACTGCTATCAACATTCTCGGACATGTCATAAGTGCCAGATATATGCGGATAAGGTGCACGTTCCTCCAGTTCCTCTGAATGTCTTGACATCACCTTGGCCTTTTGCAATGTGGGGTATTGATATGATTGGCGAGATTAAACCTACGGCATCCAACGGGCATCGCTTCATCCTGGTGGCGATTGATTACTTTACAAAGTGGGTTGAAGCAGCTTCCTATGCTACAGTGACCAAGAACGTGGTGGCACGGTTCATTCGGCATAACCTGATCTGTCGATACGGCGTCCCAGAAAGGATCATTACGGACAATGGTACCAATCTTAATAACAAGATGATCACTGAGCTCTGCGAGCAATTCAAGATACAGCACCACAACTCTTCTCCTTACCGGCCGAAGATGAATGGGGCTGTAGAAGCAGCTAATAAGAATATCAAGAAGATTGTGCAGAAGATGACAGTGACCTATAAAGATTGGCACGAGATGTTACCGTTCGCTCTTCATGGGTACCGTACCTCAACAAGGACGTCAACGGGGGCAACTCCCTTTTCCTTGGTCTATGGCATGGAGGCAGTCTTACCGATTGAAGTGCAGATACCCTCTCTCCGGATAATGAAGGATGCAGATCTGAGCGAAGATGACTGGATCCAGACCCGACTTGATCAGTTAAATCTAATTGACGAAAAGAGACTCACTGCTATTTGTCATGGTCAAACGTATCAAAAACGGATGATCAATGCATTTAACAAGAAAGTCAAACCACAAGAGTATCAAGTTGGGGACCTGGTAATCAAGCGCATCATTCTTCCTCAGAGTGATCCCAGGGGCAAATGGACCCCTACGTACGAAGGGCCATTTGTGGTTAAACACGTGTTCTCAGGAGGAGCCATGATTCTAACCACCATGGATGGTGACGACCTTCCTCACCCCGCCAATGCAGACATAGTAAAAAGATACTACGCATGATAAAAGACCCGCTAGGTCGACTGGCCTAGGCAAAAATAAGGGCTTCCCGGCGAACCAAAAGGGTTCGGGCAAAAATAAGGGATGAAAAATGAAAAAAATCTGTACACACGGCAAGTCGAAAACCTGAAAAGGCGGCTTGGGCAAAAATGGGTATCCCGGTGGACTGAAAACCCGAAAGGGCGGTTCAGGCAAAAATTAGGGATTAAAGCATAATACTATGTCTCATTGGATCACTTTGCATCCAGAATCCGGTATCAGCTATCAAGTTCAAACGGCATCGATCAATCAGCTTCATCGTCAACTGAGCAGCAAAGTGATGAGACGCTCAAAGATATAAAGGCGATAACAGAGTTGGAACCCAGTGGGATTATTCTTTTCACATAACTGTTTTGTTTTCTTTGTACAAATTGTATAAACTCTGTTGTTCGGCGGCGTTCTCTTACTAGGACGTCAGCCTCTTGTACATAAACGCCTATTTGCAGGCAGATTCAAAAATCAATACAAATTCACTTTTTAGACAAATTGCCAATTGTTTTTTCCTTTTTCTGTTTTGTTTTGCGAAGAACGTCCAATGTTCAATTTTGATATATGCATTTGACAATAATTGCTAACTCATAAATATTTGCATACCAAACAAAGGGTTAATTACATGTAATATCAGAAACAGGGGCAATAATGAGTTGTCTAAAGCGATCTAATTGCTCTGTCCACCAAGGTACCAAGGTAAGTTCAGCTGAAGAACATAACCAAGATCTCTTAATTCCCCAGAGAGTGAGCCAGAAAGTCAACGATACTCTCCCCAAGCAGAGTTAGCCCACTCTATCAGCCTTAAGGAAGTTGGGTATCCCCAGCAGATCTCAACATTCCCCAGCGCAATATACAAACATTCTTAACAAGCATCCCCGGCAGTCTTGATCTAAGATTGTTCCCCGACGGTATACCAGACATTCAGCGGAGCCACTTCCCCAGTACATCTCAAAATTTTTCCCAGGAGAGCCCAGTCCAAAAGTTTCCCAAGGAAAGTGGAATCCATCTCCCCAGCAGGAAGCTTATCCCCAGTAGATTCTGGAAGCTTACTCCGCAGAGCACAAACACATCCCCCGGCCTTATTCAGAAAGTTATTTCCCCACCAGGATATAACTGGGTTATCCTCAGCCAATTGCCACGGGAAGATCGTCCCCGACGAAGTCTTCCTATCCCCCAGCGGAGTTCATCATATTCTTCAACATAACATATCAATGGTATCCCCAGCAGAGTCATCATCAACCTTAGCAAAGTATCTCTCTTTCCCAACAGAGTATCTCCCCGCAGAGTAATCTAGTCGCCAAGTTTATTCCCCCAACGGAGTCATCTTCTCCTACCGGTATTCTTGCAACCACCATCCCCAGCGACAACAAAGCTTTACTCTTCCACACCATCCCAGGAATTAACTTCCCGGCACCCGTCAAGGATTTATTTTCCTAGACGAAAATATATTCATCACATCTTCATACATTATAGCATGCATACACGCATCATGAACATACAATCTCATTTATTCTGAGAACATCTCGCATGTCATACATCATGACATTACACACAACTAACGTTTTATCTTTTCAGGACAAAGGTTAATACAAAGATAATTGCTATCAACGGTCGCAACTAAAGATCCGATTCCTGTATCTTGCCAGGGTGTATCTGTTGACGACTAACATTACCAGACTCGATTCCTGTATCTTGCCAGGGCACGTCTGAAGAGTTCGAAGATCCGATTCCTGTATCTTGCCAGGGTGTATCTGTTGACGACTAACATTACCAGACTTGATTCCTGTATCCGGCCAGGGCACGTCTGAAGAGTTTGAAGATCCGATTCCTGTATCTCGCCAGGGTGTATCTGTTGACGACTAACATTACCAGACTCGATTCCTGTATCCGGCCAGGGCACGTCTGAAGAGTTCGAAGATCCGATTCCTGTATCTTGCCAGGGTGTATCTGTTGACGACTAACATTACCAGACTTGATTCCTGTATCCGGCCAGGGCACGTCTGAAGAGTTTGAAGATCCGATTCCTGTATCTTGCCAGGGTGTATCTGTTGACGACTAACATTACCAGACTCGATTCCTGTATCTTGCCAGGGCACGTCTGAAGAGTTCGAAGATCCGATTCCTGTATCTTGCCAGGGTGTATTTGTTGACGACTAACATTACCAGACTTGATTCCTATATCCGGCCAGGGCACGTCTGAAGAGTTTGAAGATCCGATTCTTGTATCTCGCCAGGGTGTATCTGTTGACGACTAACATTACCAGACTCGATTCCTGTATCCGGCCAGGGCACGTCTGAAGAGTTCGAAGATCCGATTCCTGTATCTTGCCAGGGTGTATCTGTTGACGACTAACATTACCAGACTTGATTCCTGTATCCGGCCAGGGCACGTCTGAAGAGTTTGAAGATCCGATTCCTGTATCTCGCCAGGGTGTATCTGTTGACGACTAACATTACCAGACTCGATTCCTGTATCCGGCCAGGGCACGTCTGAAGAGTTCGAAGATCCGATTCCTGTATCTGGCCAGGGTGTATCTGTTGACGACTATATTCTCCGGACTCGATTCTTGTATCTTGCCAGGGCACGTCTGAAGAGTTTAAAGATTCGATTCCTGTATCCAGCCAAGGCACATCTACATAAAGAGTTTGAAGATCAACTCCTGTAAAAGGCCAGGTAATTATTTTTCTTTCTCAGGTCCGCAAGTTCTCGCTAAGGAACCTCTTACGTGATCGACACTTAGATGGCATCTGTAAGCCCATCCACATACCAACAGTCTCCAAATGGCGTCTATAAGCCCATTCCCGATAAAGTTCAGTCACACTTCTAGATGGCATCTATAAGCCCATCCTCCTATCCATCAGTCTCCAAATGGAATTTGTAAGCCCATTCCCCGCATCATACTGCTGACATTCTACTATGTGAGTGGAAATTTTGGGGCACTCTAGTGTTCAATCATCTTCCACCTTCAGATTACGGAAGGCACGCCAGCCAGTCTACATCCTCAGGTCTAAGAAGATTGAACAGGGGCAACTGTTGTACCCCAAAATTTGCCCTCCTATATTCTTCAAGATTTGCCAAGATCAAGGTTCAAAATCTTTCAAGAATTGCACAGTCCAATTGCCTCCTAACACAGTCAAAATTAGGGTTTTGGTTCTTGCAAAGAAATTGAGGTTTCCAAGGGTCCAATCAAGTCCCATATGCCCACATATATTGTCAAGCATTCATATGCCAAGTTTCAAGACTCACAGCATCAAATTGCACAATCAAAAAACCCTAAATGCTTCACAGTCAACTGCAGGGGCAAAATGGTCATTTGACAGTCAAAAGTCAAAATTTTTGGTCAACATCTTATTTTGAAGCCACAAACATCATTTGATCAATTCTTGATCATGATTTCACAAGCATGGCTCAAAAAGTCTCAAGATGCAAATGTTTCTATTTTTGGACAGTTGAAAAAGTCAACTGCAAATTGACCAAGGCATAAATTCTTCATGGTTTATCATAAAAATCCCATCCAATGCTCATTTTGAAGGGGATTACATTTCCTACAACTCATCTTCACACTCCAAGTCCAAGAAATTCTCTCACAAAAAGTTATCAATTTCAACATTATAGGTCATTTTCAAAAGTCAACAAAAAGGCACTTTAAGTCAAAGACCATAAATTGAGATTGGTAAATCAAAATGACATGGGACCAAATACATTGGTTAGAGGACTTCAAGACCTTTCCAAAATGTCCAAGAACATGTTCATAGCTTCAAAATTGAGCAAGATATGCCTTGGAGAAGTGGGGAAATTTTTGGGAATTTTGAAAAGTCAACTTTGCTTCAAAGGCTTCAAAATTGCTAATGGGCCACAAATTCTTCCATGAATCATTACCCAAAGGCTATGCACGACCCATTAAGCTCCAAGGGATTTATTTTCTTATTTTTAATTAATCAATTGAATTTTTATTCATATTAATTCATTTAATTAGATTTAAATATGAAAAAATATATTAAATAATACTTTTCAAATCTTTTTGTGCAGCAAATTCACTCATTATGAGCTAAATATTTCGTGCATCAATCAACAAGGCCAAATCTTCCATAATTGGCATGATTTTCATGGCAAAAAGATTGGAAAAGATATGGAGAAAATCAAAGATTGGAATCATAAATTCATGGACTATGGGCTTGGCTTTTTGACCTAATCTCACTCAAATACTTATACACAAGCTAACCCTATTCCATTGGACACGAAAAGCTGCTCAGAAAACCTAGAACAAAGTTGCATTTTTCATCAAAATTTTGGAAACTGAACTCATAGTTACAGGACGATTCAAGGCTTGAAAAGCATCCTAATACGTTCCTGACATTGCTAGGAATCGACTGCAACCAAAACCAAGTCCCCATACTCCAAGAATTGGTAGAACAAAGTCACACTTTTCTTGAATATGTCCATAATCGTTCTTCAATTTCCATGCATTATTCATGTTTTTTAATTGTTGATTTATACTAACAATGATGTTCTGAAGCTAATGGTACCATTTAATTGAACTAACAATGCCTATATCAAAATCTACCATTGATGGATATTAGGTTTTCAGAAGCTCAAAATTAGGGGTTTCCTCATATGAAAAAATCAGGCCACCAAACCTATGCCATTGAATTCGTGACATCCAGTCGAAGCAAACTGACTACTCGCGCCCTTTTTATATTACAGCATGGGCTATTCGCTATTTTTACAGGTCTCGTTTAGTGGGGGTTTAAAACCCCCGCTATTTGGTTATTTTTGCAGGTACAAAAGGAAGAAGACGCATGCGTGTCTTCATGTGGTTGGACAATTCAAATAATTCCGCGCGCTTTTTTGCTTTGTACCACTAACGCTTGTTTCTCTTTTATAATAATTACGCTTCATTATATTAACAGATGCGCGCATTAGCTCAGTTGGTGGTTGAGCTGTCCTGCAGGTATTGGGACCTGGGTTCGATTCCCAGGTCCCCCCACATGTTTCATAATTTTTCTCTTAACATATTTCTATGCAGCGTTCCTTCAAGGCTTCACCATACACCCTCATGCGCTGGCCTGACAAGTGGCTTCACGACCAATCTGAAGGCCAGAACGTGCAGTCCATGGTACACGCTAGTCAACCATTCCACATGCAAGCACAGAAAGTCAAAAAAGGCTTTGATTCAGTGGGCCAAAATGCTTCAAAAACGTCCATAATGGGCCTGAAACCCCCCCTGGTTTGCATTCTTCAATTTTATTTTCTTTTTCAATTTTAATTCTTTTAGTGTTTTTTTAATTGTTTCTTTAATTCCTTAAAATAATTCTCACAATAATAAAAATAGAAAAATCAAAAAAATACAATATATTTAATTATTATTATTTCACCATTAATTTATTTTGTAAATAAACTTTAAACCATTAATTTAGTAAAATTAGGTTTTCAATTTTATTCTTTTCTTAAATAAATAAAATGAGTAGAATTAGGGTTTTTAACATTCTCATCTTTTTCTTAAATAAATAATTTTCTCATTATTATTATTATTAATTACTAAATATTTTGTAAATAAATATGTAAATAATTAATTAGCATAAATTAGGTTAAGCCTTAATATTTTCTTTAACAATTAAAAATAATTTAGAACTAGGGTTTCATTTAACTCCTAATTAATTTTCTTTATTTTCATTAAATACAAAAACCATAAAAAACACTTCTTTTCTTTTATTAAATACTTAATTAACTTTTAATTCAATTTAATTTCAAAAGGGTCCAACGCCCTCGAACGTTCTATTTTTATTCTTTTCGCATGTTATTTTATTTTCTTTTCGAATATTATGTAATTGCTCAAGCCATGTAATAGTAACTAGGTTTTACTTTCCGCATCTTTTATTAAAACGGGTCTTTGTAATTTGGCGATGTATAGACCCGCGCCTTGTAATAGCGTAGGATTTTACTTTCCGCATTTAAATTTCCGCACTTTTAAATTCTAATTGCATGAAAGAATGAATGGCTAATTAAAAACAAAGCGTAGCTCACCATAACATGTTCAAAGATAATTGCTAAACTGAAAACAACACACAAATTCACACACCACTTCTAGGGTACGCCTCACTGTTGCCTTGCCTTCGAAACGTGGTCGTCGAGTATAGGACCACACAGTTGCCTCGAAACGGTTGCCTCAGAATAAAAAAGGATCAATGGCATAAGGGTAGCTTCTAAGGTGTCCTACTGTTGCTCTGGTGACCACACTGTCCCTAACAAACGAATTGACCCGAACACCTCCAACGGTGGTGCTACCTACCTCTCAATGGTGGGATGGCATTATCTTAAGGACTCTTACACAACCTAATTCCTTAGGGTAGGTAGATGACTCATAGATACTTGCTCTCTTCAAAAACAAATCAAAACTCTTTTCACACTGTTGTACCCCAAAATTTGCCCTCCCATATTCTTCAAGAAATTGCCAAATCAAA
This sequence comes from Vicia faba, assembly GCA_948472305.1. Lineage (NCBI taxonomy): Eukaryota > Viridiplantae > Streptophyta > Magnoliopsida > Fabales > Fabaceae > Vicia > Vicia faba. The sequence continues at coordinate 1,693,261,497 of OX451737.1, read as the reverse complement.
GCTGCAAAATTCCCCAAGGGCTGCACAGCTCAAAGGCCTCCTAAACAGTCAAAATTAGGGTTTGTGTTCTGATCAAGAAAATGAACTTCCCAAAGGTCCAATCAAGTCTCACATGCCTACAAATATGGTCAAGTATCCTCATACCAAGTTTCAAGGCTTTCAGTACAAAATTGCACAGTCAAAAACCCTAATTGCACTACAGTCAACTGTAGGGGCAAAATGGTCATTTGACAGTCAAAAGTTCAAATTTTTGGTCAACATATCATTTTGAAGCCACAAACATCATTTGATCAATGCTTGATCATGATTCTCAAAGTTTGGCTCAAAACTCATCAAGATGCAAAAGTTTCCTTATTTGGACAGCTGAAAAAGTCAACTGAAATTGACCAGGGCATAACTTTCACATGGATTATCAGAAAAATTCCATCCAAAGCTCATTTTGAAGAGAAAGATATTTCCTACAACTCATCTGCATACTTCAAGTCCAAGAAATGCTCTCACAAAAAGTTATCAATTTCAACATTATAGGTCATTTTCAAAAGTCAACAAAAAGGGACTTCAAGTCAAAGGCCATAACTTGAGATTGGTAAATCAAAATTACATGGGACCAAAGGCATTGGTTAGAGGACTCAAAGACCTTTCCAAAATGTCTAAGAACATGAGAAAAGCTTAAAAATTGAGCAAGCTATGCCTTGTGGAAGTTGGGAAATTTTTGGATATTTTGAAAAGTCAACATTGATTCAAATGACCTAAAATTGCTAATGGGCCCATTTTTCTTCCATAATTCATCATCCATGACATGTGCACGACCACTTGGCCCAAAGGGAAGTATTTTCTCATTTTTTATTTATTTATTTGAATTTTTATTTATAATAATTCACTTAAATCAATTAAATATGTGAAAAATATTTAACTTAACCTAACAAATCTTTTTGTACTTGTTTTATTCTCAAGATTTCGTGCATAAGTCAATATGGAAAGAATTGGAGCAATTGGATATGATTTGAACCAAAAACACATGGAAAAAGATATGGAAATCATGGTGAAAAAATCAAATCTTCAAACCATGATTGCAAGAGATTTTGAGCAAGTTTCTTGACCTAATGCATTCAGTACAAAAGCCTAAACACAACCCTAATGTACATGGACATTGAAGCTGCGCCTCAGACCATAACCAAAGCTTGAAATTTTTGTCAAAAACTCAAAACTGAAAACTGAGTTCTAGATCGATTCAAGCCAAAAGACCTATTCCATTGGCTTGCTGAGGCTTCAAGGAAAGAGATTGAATCAATAGCATAGCCTGAAACCTTGAGAATCGGTATACAGAAGTCAACTTTTTCTCATAAATAGGCATAATCGTATTTTGATTTTCAAGCACAATCATTGCATTTTTTTTATGGATTATTACTCATTGATGGATTCTGATGCTAACTGTACAATTTAATTGTGTTTTTGTGCACTCAATGCGATTTCACCATTATTGGACATAAGGGTTCTTGAGCTTTGGAATTAGGGGTTTCCAGGAACGGTAAAATTGTACGTTCTCAGGACTATAATTAGATTCAACGCACTTGGACGAAGGGAAACCCACCCTCGCGCTCAATTTATGAGCCTTCAGGGCCTAATCGCTATTATCGAATTGAGCTTGTTTTGAGGGGGTTCAAAACCCCCGTTAACCGTTTTCTATTTTTCAGGAAAACAAAGCAACGAAGAAGAAGACTTTGTGGCAGTCAGTGATTGGCTCATTCAAATTTTTGCGCGCAAATTCCATTCACCCTCGCTTTTGTCTTATATTATTTGTTTATCTCTATATATTCAAAGCACGCTAAGTGGTTCAGCTGGCAAGCATAAGGGTTGGTAAAACACATGACCTGGGTTCGAGCCCCAGGTCTTCACCCTTTCCATTTGTTTTTCCCAATTAAACGTTCATATGCAGGCTCAGTGATGTGGTCCACCATACGCCTTCCAAATCCAACGACCACGCGTCCAATGAAACTCAGATCAAAGGCTAAGAATTGAGGCATATGATAAATCCCGGTCAACGCGCTAGCATGCTCCCTGAAAAGTCAAAAGGGCCAGCAAGGTCATTGGGCCTGAATTACTAAGGCCAAACCTCCATATTGGGGTCTGAACCCCCAGGTTTGCCTATATTTTTCTTTTATTTTCTTTACTTTTTTTTGTATTATTATTTTTACTACCTTTTTATTATTATTGTTTTAATTAATTAGTTTTGTTATTTTTATAAATAAAAAAAAACATAAAAATAAAAAAAAAGAAGAGAAAAAATAATAAATAATTTTTATTTTAGTATTTTCATGAATAAATTTGCATGTAAATTAATTAGTTTTAAATTAGGGTTTTAATTTTAATACTTTTAATAAAAATCTAAAAAATGTAGAATTAGGTTTAATTAATTAATTTTCATCCTTTTTTACTTTCTTTCAAATATTCAATATTATTTATTTTATTTATTTTACAATCAAATTTGCACATAAAAATTAGGGTTAATTTAGGTCTTAATTTAATGTTTTCATAATAAATTTAAAAGCCACTAGAATTAGGGTTTGCATTCAATTTTAATTTTAATTAATTCTCTTTTTTCATTAAATTCCTAAAACACTAAAAAATACCAAAAAATAAATTCTTTCCTTCTTTTAATTTTAATCAATTCCATGTAAATTAACTTTGCAAAAAGGGGTCCAACACCCTCGTTTCAATTTAATTTTTATTAATTCGCATGTTATTTTATTTCGTTTGAATAATTATGTATCTCTCCCGAAGCCATGTAAATTACTTCTCGCACTTTTCAATTCTTTATTTACTTTGTTTATTTACTTTCTGTCAAATCGGGTCCTGGTTAATTTTGGCGATGTGGACCCGCGCCATTTGTAATAGTTTAGAATTTACTTTCCGCGATATTTTTAAACTGTTAATCAAAAGCATGAAAGAATGTATGACTTAAATAAAAACAAACGTAGAACACCAATGGCATGACAAGATAAATGCAAACGAAAACGACACACGAATCGCACACACCACCCCTAGGGTACGCCTCACTGTTGCCTTGCCCCTCGAAAGGTGATCGTCGAGTAGAGGATGTCTTAGTAAGTCCTCATGATCCGGGAACCTGGCATGAGGGTAGCTTCTAAGGTGTCTTCCCATTGCTCTGGTGACCACCATGTCCCGAACCTCGAATTGACCCGAATACCTCCAACGGTGGTGCTACCTACCTCTCAATGGTGGGATGGCACTACTTTAAAGGACATTTACACAGACGAATTCCTTAGGGTAGGTAGGTTCTCATGGATACTTGCTCTAATTTCAAAACAAATTCAAATACTTTTTCACACTGACACCTTTTCAAAAAGCTTTCGAAAGCAATTTTTCAAACACTCTTGAGGACCGATACAAGAGTCGAACTGAAATTTTCAAAGAAACTTTTTTAAAACCCACAGTTGAAAAGCAAACAAACCAATCTTGAAAACACAAGTGAGCAAGTATCTAAGAGCCCATGGATAACCATGGATAGAAAGGGTGCTAACACCTTCCCTTTCTATAACCTACCTCCCGAACCGAGAGCAATCTCTTTAAGGAATTTTTCTGTGCTTTTGTCCTTTCCATTTGGAGAAAATAAAAGACGGTGGCGACTCTTGCTTCCGCGACATTTCGCGAACCAGAGTTAAACAGTCAGTTTCAGATCCACCGATCACAGAACTGGCGACTCTGCTGGGGAATAAACTTAAAGTGAGGTGTACCTTAGGGCTAGTTCATAACTGTGTTTTCAATTGCTTTCCTTGCTTGCTTTATTATTGTGGGTTGCTTGGGAGTTCTATAGATCCTAACCCGGATCTGGGGGATACCTTTCTTAGAAAGTAGCAACAAGGCTGTGAGGGAACTGTGCGGGGTATACCGACATGGTTGAAACAGTCTGCTACGTTGATGTGGCACTTTGGTGTGTACCGGTAACCCTTGAGTTCAGTCAAGGAGAGTACGGGGCCTCCGCGTGGTGTCATGAAGCATCAACAGACCTTAGGAACCTTAATGGAACTATCTTGGCCTCTTTAGGGTAGTGAGATAACTGACTTTGGTGCAGTCCGAGGTTGGTTGATACTCGATACTACACTCAATTGAGGGTTGCTTTCCTGGAATATTTCGGTCGCCAGTTCAGTGGCTAAATCGAAACGATGAACAATGAAAGCAATCCAGTGATATTGGGGACCCTTAGAACCCGGTTACTTCTGATAGGACAGGTTGAACCCACCAACTTCAAGAGGGTAATACCTAGACCTCATGCTGGCCTAAACTCTAAGGGCTCTTTTGCGTGACTTGTGTGCCTTCAAACTTGGATTACTTGCATGCTTGTTATCTGACATCTGAACTTCTTGCAGGTTTTGTTTATAGTCCTTAACTAGGACTCATAATAAGGTTTACTGAACTTCCTGCAGGTTTTGTTCATAGTCCTTAACTAGGACTCATCACAAGGCTTACTAAGTTTCTTGCAGGTTTTTGTTTTAGTCTTTAACTAGGACTCATAACCAGGTTTACCGAGTTTCTTGCAGGGTTTGTTTTAGTCCTTAATTGGGACTCATGACAAGTATACTGAATCTCTTGCAGGGTTTGTTTATAGTCCTTAATTGGGACTCATAACAGGGTTTACCTACATCACCCCATGCATAGCATGACATCATGCCATTGCATACATCCTAACCCATTTCAAGGATCTCAAGGGCTTGTGATGCAGGTCGTGATAAATCAAACATCTAGCAAGGGGCAAAGAGGATTTATTTTCCTCTAGCTAAGGTTGTCAGGGGCTATGACCCACTTGATATGGTGAGCTTTGACTCCTGAAGAAGGTTCCCCTAGCCAAGGTCGTTTGGAAAGCAAAATAAGGTTGATGACTTGAGTCAGGGGCTATGACCCACTTGATATGGTGAGCCTTTGACCCTTGGAAGAAAGACTCTCAACAAATATGAAGTTTCTTTCAATCAAGCTACCGGATCCAAATGCTAACCAATTTTCTTGTTTACCCCGCGAGGTCCTTGAAAACATTACATGCATGTCATACGCATCATTGCATAAACAGGTATCCTTGTTGCAGGTCACTTACCCTCCCTGCTGTTTATTTCAGCCATGGCTTCCCAACAAGATAACCAGGACCTTCACACTCAAGAGACTCAGTTCAAAGAGATCTTCCTAAGCCTATCCAAGGGGCAGGAGGAGCTAAGGACACTTCTCATGGAGACCTTTGTCAAGAACAGTGCTGAGGATGAAAGGCTGAAACACCTACAAACTGAGGTGGATGCATTGAAGGTCCAGATGCTGGGGCAAGTAACTATCATTCAAGGGCTAGCTCAAAGACAAGATGAGCTCGGGGTTCTCGTCAACCAATTGCTTCAGAATAACCAACTGGGGCAAGCACCTAAGGGTAAAAAGCCATTCATCATTCAATCATCCTTGAGACAAGGAAATAAGGGGAGAGCTCCTCAAATGGCTTCAGTGCCGCAAATTCAGCATCGACCTCACCAGCTTCAGCCAGACAAGCCCAGGAGGCAATTCACCCAGCTCAACATGTCGTTGTTCCAAGCTTTACAACGTCTGTTAAGATTGAACCTGATCACATTAAGGGCTCATCCCCGGAACCAGAACACAACATCTCCTGTCTATGATCCCAATAAAAGGTGTGCCTACCACTCGGCCTGTCCAGGACATGATACAAACGAGTGTTGGGCTTTGAAAAACAAGATCCAGGACCTGATTGATGAAGGAGCATTGGAATTCACACAAGATGGTCAGGCCGAATTTTTCTACCACCCCTCCAAGGCTCACCATTTGAAGTGACAAGCCCTGAGACTAGAAATTTTTGTTCATTCGAATGTTCAAGTTGCAATTTTCTTTTGTTCAAACATTTATTCATGTTAAACATTGTTATTTCATTAATGCATCGCATATGTCTGTTTTGAAGCAATATATTCGTGTTCACTATATGCAAATTATTTTCATATTTTTTTTTCTGATGATCAACTCTTAATTAATAATTCTAAGCCTCTTGAGGGAGGATGACGAAAACGATACCGCGATCTACAGTATGCTTTTGAACGGACCCCGCTGATGAGGTACAGGCATTGTTTCAATCCCTAAACACTGGAGTTATAAGGATGATAATCCCTCGTCAACCCCTTTGAGCCAAAGAAGTAGGAGTTTTTTCTTTTCGAAATTTAAAACCCTTAATCATAACCTGGGGCAGGGTAGTCTCTCAGTTGATCCAAGTGCATAACAAATGGCACCAAAGAGGTCCTTACAAAAAAACAAAAAAGACAGTGATGGTTCCGAACCAATCATACAGAAAGGCAGTCATTATCTCAAAAAATAAAAAACCCATTAAGTCAAAACCCATGAAGGAGACTTACAAAACTGGGGCATCCCGCTGATTGTGATTCCAAAAAAGGAAACAGTTCAGGCAAAAAAGAAAGGGATAACAAAAAATCAAAGAAGAAAGAGGTCCTACAAACCCTCGACAAAAACAAAAATGACTGCCTATTCAGAGTTATCATCAATAGCTGAACCATCATTGGAACATCAGAGCAAAGACTCAAAACAAGGTCTAACATATGATCAACTGAGTTTAGGATTGAAGAACATCACGAAGAGCGGGTGGGTACAAATAATTTGAGCCTTTATCCTTTGTTTCTTAAACCGTGAACCAGGCCACGTTATAACCCTTAAAAGTCCTAGCTGAAGCATGGGTTAGTTCAAAAGCATACTGTTACGAAAGGTATCCTGACTCCTTAAGGCTCGCAATAAAATAACGAGTTGACATCACGTTTTACAAACATTCACTTGTTTTTATGAAAAAGAATGCATTTTCAAAATCTTCAAGACAGACATAAGCTTTGCATTTTTGATATAACATTGTTTGCATATGACTATTTGTTTGAACAACAGGGAAATTCGCACGATGAATACCTAGTGAACAAAAGCACTTCCAATCAAGGGGCATGACATGATCATGGTCCATCATCTGGGGCAGTTAAGTCAAGATTCGGAGAATCTCTCAAAAAAGCCTATCAGCCTGGGGAAGATCTCCGCCTGAGTCACTTAGGGCATTCCAACAACGAATCTTGCCTGATCAAATACCTTCTGGTGGTATGACAAAACACTGCTAACAGGGGAAACTCCCTACATTCTAAGAGCGTGGACATAGTCGAAAAAATACTACGCACAATCAAAGTCCCGCTAGGCTGGCATGCCTAGGAAAAAATAAGGGCTTCCCGACGAACCAAAAGGGTTCGGGCAAAAATAAGGGATGAAATGAAAAAATCTGTACACCCGGCAAGTCGAAAACCTGAAAAGGCGGCTTGGGCAAAAATGGGTATCCCGGTGGACCGAAAACCCGAAAGGGCGGTCCAGGCAAAAGTTAGGGATCAAAGCGTACGACTATGTCCTACCATCTCATCACATGCCTGCCAGAAGAAGGTTTGTCCATCAAACGACTATCAGCACCTCACAGGTCTTCCTCTCCCATATCAGAAACAGGGGCAGTATGAGTTGTTTAAAGCAATCTAACTGTTCTATCCTCCAAGGTATCGAGGTAGGTTCAGCTAAAGAACATAACCGGTACGTCCCAATTCCCCAGAGAGTAAGTCAGCAAGTCAGTACACTCTCTTCGAGCAAAGCTACAATCAAACCTTAAGAAAGTTGGGTATCCTCCAGCAGATCCCCACATTCCCCAGCAGCAGTACATATATTCTTAACAAACATCCCCGGCAGTCTTGGTCTAAAGATTGTTCCCCGGCGGCATACCAACATTCAAAGGAATCACTTTCCCCGCAGTCAAAACTTCCCCAGGAGAGTCCAATCCAGTTTCCCCAGGAAGGTTGGAATCCATCTCCCCAAGCAGCAAGCTTATCCCCAGTAGATTCTGGAAGCTTATCCTCGCAGAGCACGAACGCGTCTCCCGGCTTTATTCAAAGAGTTATTTCCTTAACAGGATATAACTGGGTTATCCTCAGCCAAAAGCTACGGAAAGGTCGTCGTCAACGTAGTTCTTTCTTATCCCCAGCGAAGTCCATTCATACTTCCAGTACAGCAAAGATATCCTCAGCAAGTCATTCTCAACAATTCAGCAAAAGCATCTCTATCCCCACAGAGTATCACTCCCCAGCATGGTCACTAGAGTATTTTTTCCCCCGCAGAATCTTCCATTTGCCAAGTTTATTCCTCAACGGAGTCATCTTCTCCTACCGGTATTCTTGCAGTTATCATCCCCAGCGGAAGCAAAATCTATTCTTCAGCGTCAGCCCAGGATATGACTTCCCAGCACCCGTCAAGGATTTACTTTCCTAGACGAAAACATACATACAAAAACATCACATACATCATTATAGCATGCATAGACGCATCATATCATACAAATCTCATTTATGTTGAGAACATCATTGCTTGATCCATATCATGCATTGCATATGACTGACTTTTACCTTTCAGGAAAGATTCAGCTAAATTCTCCATCATATTTCAAGACCCAGACTGGTTCAGTTAATCGACTCCAAAGATTTCTTATCCAGTCCAAGGCCTTCTCTAGTCCAGCCAAATCGACTCCCAGCAGATTTTTCTGATAAAGACTCAGTAGAAGTTATCAGATTATATTTTCCTATTGGTTCTCTCTCCGACGGTGCATGAGATTTCCATTTTAGGTTTTTCTTTGAGATTATAATGTCCTATTGGTTCTCTCTCCGACGGTGCATGAGATTTCCATTTTAGGCTTTTCTTTGAGATTATTTTCCTACTGGTTCTCTCTCCGACGGTGCATGAGATTTCCATTTTGGGTTTTTCTTGAAGATTATAATTTTTCCTATTGGTTCTCTCTCCGACGGTGCATGAGATTTCCATTTTAGGTTTTTCTTTGAGATTATATTTTCCTATTGGTCCTCTCTCCGACGGTGCATGAGATTTCCATTTTAGGTTTTTCTTTAAAGATTATAATTTTCCTATTGGTTCTCTCTCCGACGGTGCATGAGATTTCCATTTTAGGTTTTTCTTTGAGATTATAATGTCCTATTGGTTCTCTCTCCGACGGTGCATGAGATTTCCATTTTAGGCTTTTCTTTGAGATTATTTTCCTACTGGTTCTCTCTCCGACGGTGCATGAGATTTCCATTTTGGGTTTTTCTTGAAGATTATAATTTTTCCTATTGGTTCTCTCTCCGACGGTGCATGAGATTTCCATTTTAGGTTTTTCTTTGAGATTATATTTTCCTATTGGTCCTCTCTCCGACGGTGCATGAGATTTCCATTTTAGGTTTTTCTTTAAAGATTATAATTTTCCTATTGGTTCTCTCTCCGACGGTGCATGAGATTTCCATTTTAGGTTTTTCTTTGAAGATTATATTTTCCTATTGGTTCTCTCTCCGACGGTGCATGAGATTTCCATTTTTAGGTTTTTCTTTGAAGATTAAATTTTCCTATTGGTTCTCTCTCCGACGGTGCATGAGATTTCCATTTTTAGGTTTTTCTTTAAGATTATAATGTCCTATTGGTTCTCTCTCCGACGGTGCATGAGATTTCCATTTTAGGCTTTTCTTTGAGATTATTTTCCTACTGGTTCTCTCTCCGACGGTGCATGAGATTTCCATTTTGGGTTTTTCTTGAAGATTATAATTTTTCCTATTGGTTCTCTCTCCGACGGTGCATGAGATTTCCATTTTAGGTTTTTCTTTGAAATTATATTTTCCTATTGGTCCTCTCTCCGACGGTGCATGAGATTTCCATTTTAGGTTTTGCTTTGAGATTATAATGTCCTATTGGTTCTCTCTCCGACGGTGCATGAGATTTCCATTTTTAGGGTTTTTCTTTGAGATTATAATTTTCCTATTGGTCCTCTCTCCGACGGTGCATGAGATTCCCATTTTAGGTTTTTCTTTGAAATTATATTTTCCTATTGGTTCTCTCTCCGACGGTGCATGAGATTTTCATTTTTTAGGTTTTTCTTTGAGATTATATTTTCCTATTGGTTCTCTCTCCGACGGCGCATGAGATTTCCATTTTAGGTTTCTTTCAAATTATAATGTCCTTTGGTCCTCTTTCCGATACTGCGAAGATGGTAATTTCCACCAAGATTTTCTCAACGAGCGTTGTTGAGGTTAAAGTCATCCAAAGTTCTCTCACCATTCCTGTTGAGGTAGTAACCATCCCTGGTTCATTCATCATCTTGTGAAGCTCCAGACTCAGCTCCTGTAACCAGTCAGGACACATCTGTATCAAGCATCTGAAAATCAGCTCCTGCAACGTGCCGGGTACTCATTTTTCTTTGGCAGGTATGCAGGTTCTCGCTAAGGAATCTCTTACGCGATCAACATCCAGATGGAATCTATAAGCCCATCATCCTATTCATCAACCTCTAAATGGCATCTGTAAGCCCATTCCCATCGCTGCCACTATGTGAGCGCAAATTTCTGGGCACTCTAGTGTCCAATCATCTTCTACCCTCGGATTACGAAAGGCACGTCAGCCAATCTGCATCCTCAGGTCTAAGAAGATTGAACAGGGGAAACTGTTGTACCCCAAAATTTGCCCTCCCATATTCTTCAAGAAATTGCCAAATCAAAGCTGCAAAATTCCCCAAGGGCTGCACAGCTCAAAGGCCTCCTAAACAATCAAAATTAGGGTTTGTGTTCTGATCAAGAAAATGAACTTCCCAAAGGTCCAATCAAGTCTCACATGCCTACAAATATGGTCAAGTATCCTCATACCAAGTTTCAAGGCTTTCAGTACAAAATTGCACAGTCAAAAACCCTAATTGCACTACAGTCAACTGTAGGGGCAAAATGGTCATTTGACAGTCAAAAGTTCAAATTTTTGGTCAACATATCATTTTGAAGCCACAAACATCATTTGATCAATGGTTGATCATGATTCTCAAAGTTTGGCTCAAAACTCATCAAGATGCAAAAGTTTCCTTATTTGGACAGCTGAAAAAGTCAACTGAAATTGACCAGGGCATAACTTTCACATGGATTATCAGAAAAATTCCATCCAAAGCTCATTTTGAAGAGAAAGATATTTCCTACAACTCATCTTCATACTTCAAGTCCAAGAAATGCTCTCACAAAAAGTTATCAATTTCAACATTATAGGTCATTTTCAAAAGTCAACAAAAAGGGACTTCAAGTCAAAGGCCATAACTTGAGATTGGTAAATCAAAATGACATGGGACCAAAGGCATTGGTTAGAGGACTCACAGACCTTTCCAAAATGTCCAAGAACATGAGAAAAGCGTAAAAATGGAGCAAGCTATGCCTTGTGGAAGTTGGGAAATTTTTGGATATTTTGAAAAGTCAACATTGATTCAAATGACCTAAAATTGCTAATGGGCCCATTTTTCTTCCATAATTCATCATCCATGACATGTGCACGACCACTTGGCCCAAAGGGAAGTATTTTCTCATTATTTATTTATTTATTTGAATTTTTATTTATAATAATTCACTTAAATCAATTAAATATGTGAAAAATATTTAACTTAACCTAACAAATCTTTTTGTACTTGTTTTATTCTCAAGATTTCGTGCATAAGTCAATATGGAAAGAATTGGAGCAATTGGATATGATTTGAACCAAAAACACATGGAAAAAGATATGGAAATCATGGTGAAAAAATCAAATCTTCAAACCATGATTGCAAGAGATTTTGAGCAAGTTTCTTGACCTAATGCATTCAGTACAAAAGCCTAAACACAACCCTAATGTACATGGACATTGAAGCTGCGCCTCAGACCATAACCAAAGCTTGAAATTTTTGTCAAAAACTCAAAACTGAAAACTGAGTTCTAGATCGATTCAAGCCAAAAGACCTATTCCATTGGCTTGCTGAGGCTTCAAGGAAAGAGATTGAATCAATAGCATAGCCTGAAACCTTGAGAATCGGTATACAGAAGTCAACTTTTTCTCATAAATAAGCATAATCGTATTTTGATTTTCAAGCACAATCATTGCATTTTTTTATGGATTATTACTCATTGATGGATTCTGATGCTAACTGTACAATTTAATTGTGTTTTTGTGCACTCAATGCGATTTCACCATTATTGGACATAAGGGTTCTTGAGCTTTGGAATTAGGGGTTTCCAGGAACGGTAAAATTGGACGTTCTCAGGACTATAATTAGATTCAACGCACTTGGACGAAGGGAAACCCACCCTCGCGCTCAATTTATGAGCCTTCAGGGCCTAATCGCTATTATCGAATTGAGCTTGTTTTGAGGGGGTTCAAAACCCCCGTTAACCGTTTTCTATTTTTCAGGAAAACAAAGCAACGAAGAAGAAGACTTTGTGGCAGTCAGTGATTGGCTCATTCAAATTTTTGCGCGCAAATTCCATTCACCGTCGCTTTTGTCTTATATTATTTGTTTATCTCTATATATTCAAAGCACGCTAAGTGGTTCAGCTGGCAAGCATAAGGGTTGGTAAAACACATGACCTGGGTTCGAGCCCCAGGTCTTCACCCTTTCCATTTGTTTTTCCCAATTAAACGTTCATATGCAGGCTCAGTGATGTGGTCCACCATACGCCTTCCAAATCCAACGACCACGCGTCCAATGAAACTCAGATCAAAGGCTAAGAATTGAGGCATATGATAAATCCCGGTCAACGCGCTAGCATGCTCCCTGAAAAGTCAAAAGGGCCAACAAGGTCATTGGGCCTGAATTACTAAGGCCAAACCTCCATATTGGGGTCTGAACCCCCAGGTTTGCCTATATTTTTCTTTTATTTTCTTTACTTTTTTTTGTATTATTATTTTTACTACCTTTTTATTATTATTGTTTTAATTAATTAGTTTTGTTATTTTTATAAATAAAAAAAAACATAAAAATCAAAAAAAAAAGAGAAAAAATAATAAATAATTTTTATTTTAGTATTTTCATGAATAAATTTGCATCTAAATTAATTAGTTTTAAATTAGGGTTTTAATTTTAATACTTTTAATAAAAATCTAAAAAATGTAGAATTAGGTTTAATTAATTAATTTTCATCCTTTTTTACTTTCTTTCAAATATTCAATATTATTTATTTTATTTATTTTACAATCAAATTTGCACATAAAAATTAGGGTTAATTTAGGTCTTAATTTAATGTTTTCATAATAAATTTAAAAGCCACTAGAATTAGGGTTTGCATTCAATTTTAATTTTAATTAATTCTCTTTTTTCATTAAATTCCTAAAACACTAAAAAATACCAAAAAATAAATTCTTTCCTTCTTTTAATTTTAATCAATTCCATGTAAATTAACTTTGCAAAAAGGGGTCCAACGCCCTCGTTTCAATTTAATTTTTATTAATTCGCATGTTATTTTATTTCGTTTGAATAATTATGTATCTCTCCCGAAGCCATGTAAATTACTTCTCGCACTTTTCAATTCTTTATTTACTTTGTTTATTTACTTTCTGTCAAATCGGGTCCTGGTTAATTTTGGCGATGTGGACCCGCGCCATTTGTAATAGTTTAGAATTTACTTTCCGCGATATTTTTAAACTGTTAATCAAAAGCATGAAAGAATGTATGACTTAAATAAAAACAAACGTAGAACACCAATGGCATGACAAGATAAATGCAAACGAAAACGACACACGAATCGCACACACCACCCCTAGGGTACGCCTCACTGTTGCCTTGCCCCTCGAAAGGTGATCGTCGAGTAGAGGATGTCTTAGTAAGTCCTCATGATCCGGGAACCTGGCATGAGGGTAGCTTCTAAGGTGTCTTCCCATTGCTCTGGTGACCACCATGTCCCGAACCTCGAATTGACCCGAATACCTCCAACGGTGGTGCTACCTACCTCTCAATGGTGGGATGGCACTACTTTAAAGGACATTTACACAGACGAATTCCTTAGGGTAGGTAGGTTCTCATGGATACTTGCTCTAATTTCAAAACAAATTCAAATACTTTTTCACACTGACACCTTTTCAAAAAGCTTTCGAAAGCAATTTTTCAAACACTCTTGAGGACCGATACAAGAGTCGAACTGAAATTTTCAAAGAAACTTTTTTAAAACCCACAGTTGAAAAGCAAACAAACCAATCTTGAAAACACAAGTGAGCAAGTATCTAAGAGCCCATGGATAACCATGGATAGAAAGGGTGCTAACACCTTCCCTTTCTATAACCTACCTCCCGAACCGAGAGCAATCTCTTTAAGGAATTTTTCTGTGCTTTTGTCCTTTCCATTTGGAGAAAATAAAAGACGGTGGCGACTCTTGCTTCCGCGACATTTCGCGAACCAGCGTTAAACAGTCAGTTCCAGATCCACCGATCACACACACCGACACTTTCAAAAAGCTTTCAAAACAATTTTTCAAACACTCTTGAGGACAGATACAAGAGTTATTCAGAAATCTTTAGAAGAAACTTTTTCAAACCCACGCACATTTTGAAAAGCAAACACTTTGAAAACATAAGAGCAAGTATCTAAGAGCCCATGGATAACCATGGATAGAAAGGGTGCTAACACCTTCCCTTTCTATAAATCTACCTCCCAAACCGAGAAACATTCTCATAAGGAATTTTGCTGTGCTTTTGTCCTTTCCATGTTGGAGAAAACAAAAGACGGTGGCGACTCTTGCTTACCGCGACATTTCGCGAACCAGCATTAAAAAACAGTCAGTTCTATTTCCACCGATCACAGGCATTCTGAAGGAGCATTTCGATTGGCATTCTGAAGGAGCATTTCGATTGGCATTCTAAAGGAGCATTTCGATTGGAATTCTGAAGGAGCATTTCGATTGGCATTCTGAAGGAGCATTTCGATTGGCATTCTGAAGGAGCATTTCGATTGGCATTATGAAATACCCTTCGATTGGTATTCTGAATGAGCCTTTCGATTGGCATTTTGGACAAGCACTTCGATTGGCATTCTGAAAGACCCTTCGATTGGTATTCTGAAGGAGCACTTCGATTGGTATTCTGAAGGAGCACTTCGATTGGCATTCTGAAAGGCCCTTCGATTGATATTCTGAAGGAGCACTTCGATTAGCATGAAACAACACCTTTCGATTGGCCTGTTAACAAAGCCTTTCAATTGAAATTTTAATTAGTACCCTTCGATTGATCTTTGGGCAAGGGCCATTCGAAGGAGGTCATCAAGAGGGCACTCAAATCAAAAGTGTCCAGGTTCATTCAAGAGACATGAATATTTCAAAAAAGGAAAACTTTTAATGTGTCCGTTTCTTGTCTCATGGAATTTAATGGCCTGTTTAATGGCTGTCTCTTGCCATTACTGCACCCTCACACCCCTATAAATACAGAGGCCAGCATACATATCTAACACACGAAAACTCTGCAGGAAAACAGAACACACGAAAAAATACACAACAGGAGAACAAAAAACATTGGAGTTACGCTGCCAAAAGTCATCAACATTTTCAGAAGTGATCCAGGCTAAAGCAACCCTTCAACAAAAGATCACAACGCCCATAAGCCCCAAATCAAAAGTGCCTACATCCAGGAAGTGCCCAGATCGAAGGTGCCTACATCCAGGAAGCGCCCAAATTAAAAGTCCAATCTGCTGGTAAGAAAGGGTAAACTATCCAACCTCATATTTGCATAATACATCCATACTGGTTGTTACCTTCGATTTTTTATCCTAGACAGGATCAAGAGGCCTGGGTTTGACACCCAGGCCATGTCCATCATTTGCTAATATTTGCTGCAGACATAGCCTGAAGAGACCCATCAAGCGCAGGATCGAAGGGCCTGGGGTTCAGTACCCAAGCCCTGCATTTTATTACGCTAACATACTTTTGCAGGTATAACATCCTAGATCGAAGGAGACACCTTCTCTGGATCAAACCCATTAGCATGCTGGATCGAAGGAGGCATCTCATTCCTGGATCGAAAGCCATGACCTCCATGATCAAAAGACAATCCCCTTCCCTGGATCGAAGGCTGTTCATGCCCATTTCCTGGCCCAATCGAAAGAGCCATGACCCTGTCTGGATCGAAGCTTCCATTCCCTCCCTGGGTCGAAACTCCCTTTTTTCCCTGGATCGAAGGATCCCCCCCTTGTATTTTATTTTTGTTTTCATTGACATCTTTTTATCTTTTTTAATTAACATTAAAATCAAAAACCACAAAAAACATTAGGCTAGTTTTTTTCAATTAAAATTAACTTTGTTAATTAATCTCTTAATTATCTTAACATTTTCTCAAAAACTAAAATTAAGTAGATTTAGATCATTTTCTCAAAATAAAATAAAACAACAAAAATATTTTATTCTTAGAATTTTTAGAGTTTATTTTCAGATTCGTGCGCGTTTATTTTATTGTAACTGCCTACTGGTTTGTAATAACTTAGCTAAGACTTTTACACTTTACTGTTTTTATTTCCCCCAATTTTGGACATGTAAATATTCCCCCTCCCCGAGGCCTTGTAATAGCGTAGGATTTACGATTCCCGCACTTTAAATTCCTGTATATATATTAACTGTTTAGATGTATGCTAACTAGGCTATGCATGATAAGATTAAACTCCTAACTTAAAATCAACAGTAGCTCACCATGACATGCAAAGATAATATAACTGAAAATTGACACACTTGCACATGCCACTCCTAGGGTACACCTCACTTGGTTTCCTCGAGCGTGGTCATTAAGTATAGGATGTTTTAGAGGTCGTCCTTTTGTCCCAAGATCATAAGTTGCCTCGAAATAATTGCCTCGATAAAAATGATCTAAGACATTAGGATTACCACTAAAGCGTCCTAACGTTGCTTTAGTGACCACACGTCCCTAAAATCGAATTGACCCGAAAAACTCCAACGACGGTGCTACCTACTCCTCAATAGTGGGATAGCACTGTCTAAAGGACAGTTGCACAGTTTAATTCCTTTTTGAGTATGTAGATGTTCTTAAGTACTTGCTCTCTTTTAAACAAAACAAAACTTTTCGCACTTACACTCTCTTCAAAATAACAAACTCTTTTCAAAACCCACAATCACAAAGAAAAGCAAACTTTTGAAAACATAGTGAGCAAGTACCTAAGAGCCCGTGGATAACCACGGATAGAAAGGGTGCTAACACCTTCCCTTTCTATAATCTACCTCCCGAACCCGAGAAACAATCTCGAAAAGGAATTTTTATGTGCTTTTGTCCTTTCCTTGTTGGATAAAATAAAAGACGGTGGCGACTCTTGCTTACCGCGACATTTTGCGAAAACAAACGCAAACGCGAACCAGCATTCCAAAACAGTCAGTTCTATTCCCACCGATCACAGTATGCATTCAGGATTTTCTCCTCGTGAAGTTGCCTTGTGAGATCCAACACCTTCTTCTCACTTGCGTAGAATCGAGCTTCAAAGGAGTCTCGTTCCCCTTGAGTTGAATCCACGATCTCTGCAATTCTTTGAGGTCCGTAGGCATGTCAGGATAGAGAATGGTGTAAGGAACATCCCCTTCGGAAACACTCTCCACAACTATTGGTAGAATAGCAGGATATGACATCATGAGATTCTGAGCGCGAGCTCGCACCCATTTTACATAAGGCTCTAAAAGAATGGAGTTATTATGTCCCAAAGTCTGGCTATCAACCTTGTTTACCATGCCCGAAACTCATACAAACCTTTGATGATAACCTTGGAAATTGTTCTCGTAGTCGAATACAATACCTTGGATAAGTGCATCATGAGGACCATCTCTTTGAGCATAGCCAAATTGTTGTAGAGCCAAAGAAGGGTTATAAGTAATACCTCCCCTAATTCCCAAGAGTGGAACATTAGGGAACTCCCCACAACGGTCAATGATAGTAATATCCTCTAGAGATCGGGAGCACCAATGGATATCTGTATGAGAAAGCGACATTATTCTTTGCGACCAATTCAGACCTTGTTTATTCTTCAAAACTGGTCGGGGAAGGTGTGAAATAAACCACCTAGACAGCAACGTGATGCAACATATAAGAGCTCCTCTCTTCCTCATTGTGCGAGTGTGTAGAGTATGCAAAATATCTCCAAATAAAGTAGGCACATGGTTACGAGAAAGGAGGATCTTGACAATATTCACATATATGAGTTGGTCTGGATTAGGGAACAATACTAACCCATAGATTAGAAGATCCAAGACTTATTCAAAGGCTTGAAAATCCATATCCTCCAAAAACAGTCGAGCCTTCTCTAACAGGAACTTGGCTAGAAAACCCTTGACTCCGCTCCTTGTTTCCCAATTGGCTACAATATCATACCTTTTCAAGTGTAGGGCTGATGCAATCTCCTTAGGTTGTGGATCCTTTTCTAAACCGGTGAAGGTCACTTGATCAAGAATAGGTGCTCCTAATAGTTGAGAGAAATCTTCCATAATGGGCACCAATTGATAATCAGGATTTGTGAAACAA
Source organism: Vicia faba (assembly GCA_948472305.1). Classification (NCBI taxonomy): domain Eukaryota; kingdom Viridiplantae; phylum Streptophyta; class Magnoliopsida; order Fabales; family Fabaceae; genus Vicia; species Vicia faba. The sequence continues at coordinate 1,693,243,119 of OX451737.1, read as the reverse complement.
TGATATCTAGGATCAAAAAATTGAAAGAGCACACACATCATTTCTTCTTTAAAGCTTGAGGTAACCATATTGAGAAGTCGACCATGTCTATTGGTGAACGGAGAATTCTCAGGAACCCTTGATGCTAACTCTTGGAGTTGAGGAGGCACTTTAACAAAGCTGATTCGGATGGTATTTCTGCGAGTGGAAGCCATACCCTACAAACAGGACAAAGATAAATCCCTAGGTCCTTGAAATGGTTAGTAAAAATGCTATGTCATGATGTTATGATGTTTATGATGTTATGAACAAATAATTATATACACACAAAGCACACAAAGCCTTAGGTTTTGGATTGCTTGAGGTTTATAGGTAAGTACCCTCTTGAAGCTTTAGTTGGTTTAACTTGTCCTAAAAGAAGTAACTGGGTTCTAAGGAATCTCAATATCATTAATATTTCTTCATCGGGAATTGTTTCAGCATAAACAATCTGTTCTTGTAGCCAAAATATCCCAAAAGTATGATCTCAATGAGTGTAGTATCGAGTATCAACCAACTTCAGTCTTGCACTAAAGTCGGCTACCTCACTACTTTCTAATGGCCAAGTTGTTCAACTAAGTTTCTATGGTTAGTTAGAGCTTCATGACACCACTCAGCGGCCCCGTATTCTCCTTGATTTAACTCAAGAGACACCGTTACCCACAAACGTGTCGCACTAACATAGCTATCGCTTCAACCATATTATTCTAAACCATACAGTTTCCACGATCTATTGCTACTTACCTAATATGCCTCCAGATCCGGGTATAGGATCTTTACAAGTAATAAACCCAAGCATATACCCAAAAATGTAAAGAAAACAAGGCAAACATGTAAAGTAAATAAAGGTGATCTAGCTTTTAAGGTAACCTTACTTTTTGTTCAAAAATCCACAGCAGATTCGTTAGTCCTGTGATACGGTGGGAGAACTGATTTGGGTGTTTTGTGTTTGATCACAAGTATTGCGGATAGCAAGAGTCGCCACTGACTTTTCTTTTATCCCATAAAGGAAAGGATGAAAAGAATAGGAAAGATATTTTGAGATATTTTATTGAGTTCGGGGGGTAGGTTATGAAAAGGGAAGTTGTTAGCATCCTTTTCATCTGTATTTATCTACGGGCTCTTAATTGCTTGATCACTTTAAAATGCTTTGTATTTGTGTTAGTTTGAAAATATTTTGAAAACTCCTTTGTATGGAAAACTTTGCAATGATTCTCGTATCGTTGAGAATGTATATAAAGTGTTGGTTTTGAAAATATTTGTTTGAAAGTGAGTGTTGAAAGATGTTTTGAAGATGTAAGGCAATTTTGTAATGATTCTCGCATCGTTGAGAATGTATACAAAATGTTTGTTTTGAAAAGTGTTTTGAAAGTGTGAGGTGTAAATGGTTTTGTTTGTGAGCAAGCAATTACAAAAAATATACCTACTCAAAAAAGTCTTGTTTTTTTCCTCCTCCTTTAGATAGTGCTACTTCAACATTGATTGGTAAAGAGCCATATCATTGGATGTGAGGGACAAGCGTGAGTCGTCGTATAGTCATAGAAGTTAACTTGTAAGATGTTTTAGAAATTGTCATAAGGGACTAAGATCATTTTACCGAAGGCAACATTTGAAGGGTCATCTAGGTGCAAAGTGTATTGTTTTCAATTATTTTATCTTGAGTTAGGTTTGTCTAATGTTGATTTTAAATCTTGGCATATAAACCCTAATTACTAGCAATAATAAGGAAAGCGATAAGTTGCGGAATTTAAATGTCCTACGCTATTACAATACTTTTGGGGATGGGGGATACAAATTTACAAATGGGGATAACAAGTAAAATAAACCCTAATTACTATTACAAGGCTTTGACAATTACATGAATTGTAATGCGAAATAGTAAAAATGCGTCAAGAATGTAAAGTAAATAGAAATTGTTTTTTGGGTTTTTTTTAATGGAAATGGTTTTGTAATTAACTTAATTAAACTAATTAATTTTATAAGAAAAGTTAATTAATTTATCTAACAAAACCTAAAGTCTAAGTCAATTGAAAAGAAAATTAAACAAAATCTAAGTCTAAATTAGTTTTAATCCTAAAAAGAAAAAACTAATTAATTAAGAAAACATTTTTGGAGTTTTAAAAATAAATTAGGAAGTTTTTAATATAATTATTTAAGAAAAAATATGTTTTTGTATTTTAGATTAAATAAAATAAATAAATCAAAGGAAAGTAAAAGAAAATAAAAGTAAAATAAAATATTGGGGCCTGGTGTTAAAAAAGAAATTTAGAGGGTATGAGAAGAAAAAAAGAGTCCAGGCCCAACAACCATTTTTGTTTGAAGTCAGAAAATAAAAAGAAAGAAAATAATGGGCCTGCATATGATTAAGTAAAAAGGGGGTAAGAAATTAGTAAAAAAAAGAAAAAAGAAAAGGGCCCAAGTCAGGAGGCTCAACGCTTTGTTTGTCATTCAATGTTGCCAACCTTTGATGGTCCATGGTGGATGCTTGAACCTGAAATGTCCATCTTGGATATAGAGAGATCAGAGGGTGATGGTGGGGGCGCATGGTACACATTTTGAGCTTGCTTGCACTAGATCTCTAATGTAAATGTTAGAAAAAAGCAAAATGCCTCTCGCCTGGATCGAACCCAGGACAAGGCATAGTTATGACTTATACGCGCGCGCTCTACCACTATGGTGGCTATACATATGTTGTTTAATACATAAACCAATAAATATATTACAAACTCAGTCCTGATTATAACTTCATCTTCTTCTTTGCGCCAGAATGTTCATAAACATTTTTTGAATCTGTAACTTCCTCATTTCTCAACCAAATTGGAAAATGTAAACATGAAAGTTGCTTGAAATTTCATCATGATTTCAAATATGTAAATAACTTAAGCTATCACTCAAAGATAAACACAAATTATTCTTGGTACCAAATTCTGACCTAATTTTTCTGTAACTTCAACTTAAAATTTCGTATCACTCAGGCAAGATAAGTGAAAACTAAAGGCATGGTTAGCTTCAGGGCAATGATGTCTACATTTTATTTTTATAAAATAACTATTAACGATGCTTGTATGAGAAGTTCAAAGTTGAGAAAACTTACCCCAAAACTGGAAATCATGTTTTGAATTTGAGTACTCCTAGATGTGTTGTGATGATAGTTTCAGTGGACTACTAGGAAGCTAATGCAATGCTTAGTTTGAGCTGGGAGTGCTTGAATCTCCTTGGAGAAGTCAATGTGAATAACTATGTTTTTGGAAATGAAGGATGGTTATGGAGGTGTTACAGTTGTGAAACACGGATGAGGATGAGTTATATTTGATGTATGGAAGCTTTGAGAATGATTTAAAGGGAGAACACACGAGTGGATTGTGAGATTGAAGTTTTTGGCCAGAAATGACAAGTTATGGAGGTTTGAATGCAGTTCTGAGTTTGAGGGAGTTTCAAGGCTTATGAATTCGTGTGTTAGGTTGTAAATAACCTCTCTACTTAAAGGTAAGAGGTTTGGAAGCTTGAAGGGATCAGAAATAAAAGATCACATGTTATGGCATTGAAACTTAATTTTGAAGCAAACTTGACAAATATGGTTTCAATGCATAGTAAAAGGGCTTGTAGGGTAGCTAGACGCTTTAAACATGTTGCTTCTGAACATACATGTTGAGTGTGATCAGAACAAACAAGTTAGAGGCTAAAGACAAGTTGACTTTGTGATTAAAGTCACTTTTTCAAAATGGAAGTGTGAACTTTCCTCCCTTAAATGGCATGATCACTTGGACAAAGGCTCAAGCTCTTGGATCATAGCTCAATTAGTTGTGTAAACATATGATTATGGATAGATTTGCAAGTCAAGAGGTCTGTAAAGCAAGATTATGCAGCATAGTTGTGAGATTGGATCATGTGTTCATCAAGAACATGACTTGTAATTCAAGAATGGATACCCAATTTCTTCTCTTCGATTATCCTAGATCAAGTGTGATCTCTTCAAGTTATTGGACATTTTGGAAAGCTTAAAACATTGTATACAATCTTCATGTTGATAACTTTTGATAAATCATCTTGGAGCTAGGTGAAAATTGCTCAAGAAGTTAGGTCAAAAATCTGCCTAAACTAGTTGAAAATTTCACTAAGTGTTTTATGAAAAATGTCATGACTTCATGAGCCTATATCTTCAAATCTAAGCATTTTTTAGACATCAACCCTCTAATAAAAAGTTGTATAGTTCATCAATATCTACAAATTTATTGATTCTTGATGATCAAGTTTGATAATTTTGAGTATCATGATGAATCTTGACTTTTGAAATTCAACGTTGACCAAAAAGTCAAAGTTTAACCTTTTGTATATTAGTTGACTTTTCATAAGTTGATCAAATTTTAACTATCAATCCAATGATCTTGAGAAGTTATTTGAGCCATGAAATTAGGTCAAGGTATTGTGTTTGAATCATTAAGATCATGCTTCGATTTATTAAGTCATGTACTAGGTCAAAAGTCAATGATCAGTCATTCTCAATCAAAACCCTAATTTTGACCATTTTGCCCCTTTGATGATTTGAATGTTTTTCTTGAAGAATTGTGATTAACACTCGATCAATTGATGAATATGACTTCAAAATGTAGATGTTGGCCAAAAATCATGAAGTTTGACTGTGTATTGACCATAGTTGACTTTTTACCCAATACAGATGACTTTCAGTCATCTGAGCAATTGACTGAGCAAATTTGTGATGCAAGACCTGAAACTTGCTATGAGTAATCTTGGAGACCTATAATGAACCATGAAAGTCATTTGAGGCATAAAAAGTCAAATTGTCCTTGAGAAAACCAAAACCCTAATTTGTGGGCTCAGTGCTTAAGAGGTGAACTTGTATGATCAAACTCTTGAAACTTCCTGAGCATTTGAGATCTTTTGTGAGAAATGTCTTGAGAATGGAAAGGGAAAATTTTGGGGTACAACAGGTGGTATACACCATTATCACCATGAGAATAACTTATGACACCTTGCATAACATTCTATGTAGTATTCTAATAGCGGGTCAATCTATTATAAATACTACTCTTAATATTCATACCTATGTAAAGACTTGATAACTCCTTTTCCATGATCCGTGAGGTGTGATCATCAGTCTATCTTCATAATAATCTCAATGCTTTAATATTATCCCACTTTTCAATAAAGCTCAACTATAGATACTTTAAGAATAGTTTTCTTATGTTTAATGGGGTCTCATGATTAAGTCACACTTAATATTTCATTAAACAGACGAAATATTCTAGGGAATTTATTATTTTGGAAAAACAAACATAATAAAGAAATGCCTTTTATTATTAATAAATAATTCGATACAAGTATCCAAATTATTGGCCTCTAGGGCTTACACCAATAGGTTTTGGTGAAGGTTTAGTCTCAGCATGAGTATGAGAGTAGTAATCCCAAGAAGGATGATGGTCTCCTAGGTAAGGAATATATGTTTATAATGTGTGACATTTCTAGAAAATAAAACTTCATGATTGTTCACATCATATAAAACAACACCTTTCATACCATTTTTGTACCCCATAAAACACATTTTCTACTTCTAGGTTCAAGTTTAGGTTCTATGTATTTGAAGTGTATATGCATATGCTAAGGAACCAAAATTTTTAAGACTATGTATGTCAAGAATTTCATTATGCAACATTAAATGAGGTGAGTTATTATTAAGAATAGGAAATGGAATTTTTTTAATAATAATATGAGCATGTAAAATAACATATGACAAAAATTTCTTTGGAAGTTTTTATTGGAAAAACAAAGCCCTACCAACATTTAAAAGATGAAAATGTTTCCTTTATACTCTACCATTTTGTTATGGAGATTCAACATAACTTGTTTGATGTATAATACCATTAGTGGCATAAAAATCAGGAATGTTAAACTCAAGACCATTATCTATCCTAATAAGCTTGACTTTAGCTCTATATTGATTTTCAATAAGTTTGACAAAACTTATGACATGTTATTTTACTTCAGATTTAGATTTCATAAGAGTTATCCATGTATACCCATTACAATCATCTACAGTAGTGAGAAAATAAGAATGACCATGCAAAGATTTAACAGCTATGGGTCCCCAAATGTCAAAATGGATCATATCATAATGATGTGAAGCTCTATTAGTGCTAATAGTATATGGAAGTTTTCTATGTCTAGCATAGTGGAACACATCACAAACCAATTTATTATTGACAATAATAAAAGGAAACATGGAATGTAAAGGTAACAACCTATTGTGGGATAAATGACCTAACCTAAAGTGCCATAGGGTTGTATCAGGTAGGGAAACATTGTTTGCTGAAACAATGTTGGTATGAGTATGTAAATGCTTATCTCCTAAGATTAAGTAATACAATCCATCTCTCCTTTCAGCATAATCATTCATCTTCAATGACGTGTTGTCCTATATAGAACAATGTGAACCAGAAAAACTAATTTTATAGTTTAAAAATTCACATAACTTTGAGAAATATAAGAGATTTAAATGAAATTCTGGTATAAACAACGTATTTCACACAGATAATCCAAGGGGGAAATTCACAGTACCAGAAGGCCTATTGTGATACGGTGGCAGAACCGACTGTTATATACTGGTTTGTGTTTTTGTATTCGCAAATGTGCAGTAAGAAAGAGTCGCCACCGTCTTTTCTTTTATCTAACAAAGGAAAGGGTGAAAGAATAAAAAAAATACCTTTTCGAGATGTTTTCTGAGTAAGGGGGGTAGATTATGGAAAGGGAAGGTGTTAGCACCCTTTCCATCCGTAGTTCTCTACGGGCTCTTAGAGGTTTACTCATTTTGAAATACCTTTGTGCTTTATGTGTTTGAAAATGTTTTGAAAACTCCTTAGTACGACGAACTTTATAATGTTTCTCCGGATAGTGGAGAAAGTATACAAAGTGTTTTTGAAATGTCTTTTGAAAAGTAGTATTTGTGTAAGTGCAAAATGTTTGAGCAAACTCTTAACAGCTATCTACTTTATCACTCTAAAAGGGTCGTTCTTTTCCTCTTTTCCTTTAGACAATGTTATCCTACTACTAGTGAGTAGGTAGCCTTATTGTTGGATGTTGAGGGACAATCGAAGGGACGTTACAGTCATGAAGGCAACTTGTGGAGACGCTTTAGCAATTTTCTTTTAGGGACTAGATCATTTACTGAAAGGCAATTGTAGGTTCATCGAGAGACTATGATCTTTTTATTTATTTATGGGTATTTGATAAAGCATTCCTGCCTCATGACTGTTTTATTTCTTAAAGGCAACCAAAGTGGGATACCCTAGAGGTGCTTGTGTGCAATTGTGTTCAGTTCAGTTATTTATCTTTTTGTTAAGTTTGATAGCGTTTGATTATTAGTCTTATCATACACGCCTAATTACTAGCAGTTAATACACATTGCAAAATATTAAAGTGCGGGAATTTAAATCTACCGCTATTACAATGCTTTAGGGAGGGGATTTACACTGTTCAAGAATGAGGGGGATAAAGCAGTAAATGTCCTAGTTTTAATATATTACATCCAGTGGGCAGGTACATCAATAGTAAAAATACGGACTTAAATAAACGCACGTGAAATTGAAAATAACGTCTTACAATATCCTAAGAAATAAAAATCTTTTTGGTTGTTTTTTATTATGAAAAGAAAATTAAATCTGAATTAAGTCCTAAATTTTAATTTGTTTTAAATTAAGAAAATGGTTAAAATTAATTAATCAATTAATTAATTATTTAATTAAAATGTCTAAGCCTAATTTTTGTGATTTTTTGATTTAATGTTAAGTTGAATAAAAAAAGAGTCAATAATGAAACAAAGAATAAAATACAAAAAGAAAAGGGACTCCTTCAATTGCAAGGAGAATGGACCTTTCGACCCAGAGGGAGAATGGACCTTTCGACCCAGAGGGAGAATGGATCTTTCGATCCAGAGGAAGAACAGACTTTTTGATCCAGAGGGATGTTGTCCTTTGATTCTGTGAAGGGGATGTTCTTCGAATTGAACCTGCAAGGCAAATGCTAGCAAAAAATAAAGATGTAGGACTTGGGTATCGAACCCAGGTCCTTCTCCCTAATTCAAAGCTTTTATCCTCAGGCCTAAGCTTATTTTGACTTGAAATGGGCTATGCCATGAGTTTCGAAAGACAGATCATGTCACGCCTTTTGATGGCGTGATTTTATTCCTGCATGTTATCTTGTGTTTGATATGCTCATATAAACATAAATGATATTAGCAGCACATATATACCAATAGTAGGTATTTAAAAGGCTTAGAAATGCAATTTCGATTTGGGTAAGTCCTTACCAACTGGAGATGTTCCAACCTGAGCGTGGCTTGGATTGGAACATATTCTTGGGAATCTCAAGAACACAAATGTATCCTTCATTTGGATTGAGGGTGCCTGCCAAGAAAACTAGTCAGAATTTTGATCTTGTCTATGGTGGTGTGAGTATTCTCTTTTTCTAGGAAATCTCCCCTGTGTGTGATGCAACACTTGTGATCTCTTTATATAGAGGGGGTAGATGGGACAAGAAGGCAAAGGTTTAAACAACCTTAATTATGTTTTTGAAAGCCATGAATGAGAATTTGTAACGTTGGCCAAACACATGGGATCTTGTCCATTTTTTTTAATTTTGAATGTATATGGACATTTGACTTTCAAATGCTCTCCTTCGAGTGGCTCTGATGGCCTCCTCTGAATGGCTCTGATGGCCTCCTTCGAATGGACTTTTGTGAGTGTCTTTCGAATAGTATTTTGTCTCCTTCGAGTGGACCACCAATTTGTGTCCTTTAAATGGGCCTTTGGAGTACTCTTTTGAAGGGGCCATATTGGGCGTCATAATGCAAAAACTGTGTTGAGGGGTCTTGGACCTGTGCATTGAAGGAAATTATAGAAGATACCTTTGCCCTTGTGAATCCAGGACAAGTCTGAGGAAGCCTCTGCCTTGTGGATCGAAGGCAAGCTTGAAGTAGCTAATGCATAGTCGAAGCCTTGTAAACCAAGCTTGGTCAAAGGGGGTCCAGTGCTTGATCGAAGGGTTTTAGATGCCCAATCGAATCTCTTTGTCCATATGTCAATCGAAAGACATCCTGTTCAGATGCCAATCGAAGGACCTTGTTAAAATTCCAATTGAAAGACCTTGTCCCAAGGCCAATCGAAGACTCCTGTCCATATGCCAATCGAAGACTCCTTTATCCTCAAAATATTTATTTTTCTTTAATGAAATATTTGTGACCACCGATGTAGGAGAAAACCTTGGAAAATATGAGAGGGAAAATTTTGGGGTACAACAACTGCCCCTGTTCAATCTTCTGAAACCTGAAGATGTAGATTGGCTTGTTTTCCTTTCGTGATCTGAAGGTGGAAGATGATTGAACACTAGAGTGCCCAGAAATTTGCACTCGCATGAAGTAACACTGATTGTTGATGACGGCGAGAATGGGCTTACAGATTCCATTTGGATAAGATGACAGAGAGTCATCAGAGATGGGCTTAAAGATGCCATCTAAAGTAGATGCTAATTTCACACATGGTCCCTTTGGTGGTTCCTGTTCCTGCTGTTTGAGGAGGAATTCGTTGGGGAATGTGGGTTTCTATTGTTCTCCTACTTGAGGAAAACTTTATGGGGAATAGAGTCTAGGAACTTCAGTTGTTCATTTCTCTATTGGGGAGTTATCTCTTGAAAGAAAGCGGTTATCTGGTCGAGATCCAGGCTTCACGGCGACTTGTTGAGGATAATAAGACTGACCGCTATCTGGTCGTATTCCAAGCTTCACAACGACTTATTGGGGAATATGAAATTAACTGTGATCTGGTCGGTTCCAGGATTTGCAGTAATTGTAGACATTGAACTATTATCTGGTCGTATCCAGGCTTAAGCGATTTGAAGAAATAAAGCTGTTATCTGGTTGGGTCCAGGCTTTAACTTGAATATGAGGTATACTGTTATCTGGTCGAGTCCAGACTTCGGTGTCATGGGTTATACTATCATCCGATCGGGTCCAGGCTTTATAGTAATTAATAAAATGCTATTTGGTCAGACTCCGGGCTTTGCAATATCTTTAACTGGATAAGAATCAGGAAATCTTAGGTTCGATTTAACTGAACCAGAGAAAGTATCTACCGAGAAAGAATCAGTAATAAATCAATGGTTGATTTGAGCTGAACCAACAGAGGTTTTGATTTATCTTTGACTGGATAAAAATCAGAAAATCTTAGGGTCGATTTGACTGAACCAGAAGAGTTCTTGGATTATCTTCAACTGTAATAGAAATAAGAGAGATCTTAGTATCGATCTAACTGAACCAGAGAAGGTCCCGAATTAACTTTGACTGGAATGGGAATCAGAAAAATCTTAGTATCGATCTAACTGAACCATAGAAAAGTCTTTAGTCGTCTTCAACTGGAATAGAAATCAGGAAAATCTTAGTGTCAATTTAACTGAACTAGAGAAGGTCTTGAACTATCTTCAACTGGAATAGAAATCAGGAAGATCTTAGTATCGATCTAACTGAACCAGAGGAAAATCTTGAGAACATTTTTTTCTGAGGAAAATGCTGAAGTAGCCCTTCGTCAGATGTAGCCTTTGAGAAGACTACCAGGTCATGTAAGTAGTCAATGGTGTATGTTGATTTGATCTCTCCTGAAAAGGTAAAGAGGTAGTCGTATGCAATGTCATGATGTATGAAATGCATTGTGTAATGAGGTTCTCAAAATAAATGAGATTATGATGTATGCGATGTGTATGCGCATGCCATGATGTGTGAATATGAAATGCTGTTGCGATATCTCCTAGTCTGGGAAAGTAAATCCCTGACTACTGCTGGAGAGTACTGGGAAGCTGAATCCCTAACTGCTTTTTGGTAGACGAGGCAAGTGATTCTTTCATTTCCGCTAGGGATGATGAATGGAGGTTATTTGCCGGGGATTTTTGACTCCTGCTTGAGAATGACTCTGTGGGGAGAAAGATGCTCTGTTGGAAGATTTTACCGATGTAGAGAAATAAACTTTGTTAGGGGATAAACTTCCGCAACTAGAGAAATAAACTCTAACAAGTATAAGGCTTTATAAACTGTTCGATATTATAAAAACTCAGCTGGGGATCTTTGAGTTAACCTCTCTGAGGGAACTTTACTGGAGGAGGTAATTCTTGCTTGGGGAAGAAGATATCAAAATTTTGGTTGTTTCCATGCTGTGAGGAACATAGACATCACTGGTTCGTATACAAAAGATGTAGCGGTGACTTCGTCTCAAGATGTTTCTGCTCCTATACCTGCTAAAAAGAGTAATTGTTGGGACTACAAATTGCTTTTTTAGGCTTTGCCCCATTTCTTAAAGTTAATAGTAACTGTCTTTCTGTTTCTTCTACAAGTATTTGTAAACAGTAATCATATTCAAATGCATATGTCAAAAATAATCACTGGACGTTTTTGTAAAACAAAACAGAAAAATAGAAAACAAATAGCTTTGTACTTTCAAAGAAATGATTTGCATTGATTTTGAAGTTTTCCTATAACATGCATTTTTATACAAAGAGAATGACATTCTAGTAGGAGAACGCCGTCGTGTAAATAAAAACTATACAAAATAGTGTACAAAGAGAAACAACTATGTGTAATAATCCCATAGAGTTTCAATTTTGCTATTTCCTTTATGTCTCTGAGTATCTCATCACTTTGCTACTTGTCCGAAGCTGACTAGATTGATTGGTACCTTTTGAGCTTGATAGTTGATACTGAAGTCTGGTCGCAAGGTGATCCAATGGGACATAATTATACGCTTTAAATCCCTAACTTTTGCCTGGACCGCCCTTTCGGGTTTTTAGTCCACCGGGATACCCTGTTTTGCCCAAGCCGCCTTTCCAGGTTTTCGACTTTCCGGGTGTACAGATTTTTTTGTATTTATCCCTAATTTTTGCCCGAACCCTTTTGGTTCGCTGGGATGCCCTTATTTTTGCCTAGTCCAGTCAACCTAGCGGGTTTTTATTCATGTGTAGTATATTTTCACTATGTCCGCATTCACAGGGTGAGGAAGGTCGTTACCCACCATGGTGGTTAGAATCATAGCTCCACCGAAAAATATGCTTTTGATTACAAATGGCCCATTCATACGTGGGAGTCCATTTTCCCCTGGGATCACCTTGTGCCAGTATGATGCGCTTAATTACTAGATCACCCACTCGATATACTTGACGTCTGACCTTTTTGTTGAAAGCTTTGATCATTCGTTTTTGGTACATATGACCATGACAGATAGTAGTAAGCCTTTTCTCATCAATCAGATTTAGTTGGTCAAGTCGAGTCTGGATCCAATCATCTTCGTTCAAACCTGTATCCTTCATGATTCTCAAAGAAGGGATCTGTACCTCAATAGATAGGACAACCTCCATGCCATACACCAGAGAATGAGGTGTTTCCCCTGTTGATGTTCGTGCTGAGGTGCGGTAACCATGAATAGAAAATGGTAACATCTCATGCCATTCTTTGTATGTCACTGTCATCTTCTGTATGATTTTCTTAATGTTCTTGTTAGCAGCCTCCACAGTGCCATTCATCTTCGATCGGTAAGGGGAAGAATTATGATGCTGGATTTTGAATTGTTTATAGAGTTCGCTGATCATAGTATTGTTGAGATTTGTACCATTGTCTGTGATAATTCTCTCTGGAACACCATACCGACAGATAAGGTTATACTTGATGAACTGCGCCACAACATTCTTGGTAATAGTAGCAAAATATGCAGCCTCAACCCACTTCGTGAAGTAATTAATGGCCACTATGATGAAGCGATGCCCATTGGAAGCGGTAGGTCTAATCTCTATGATCATGTCAATGCCCCACATTGCAAAGGGCCATGGAGCCGTCAATACATTCAAGGGAACCAGAGGTACATGTACTTTATCAGCATAGATCTGGAATTTGTGACAAGTTCGGGAATGCTGATAACAGTCTGCTTCCATAGTGGACCAGTAATATCCTGCCAGTAGGATCTTTTTAGCCATGCTGTGTCCACTAGAATGCGTGCCAAAGGTACCTTCATGTAAATCTTCCATAATCCTCTCTGCTTCACTCTTGTCTACACACCAAAGTAAAGTAGAGTCGTGGTTGCGCTTGTAGAGGATTTCATTACTGAGGAAGAACTTTGCGGAGAACCTTCTCAGAAAATTCTTATCATTGACAGATTCCCCCTCAGGATATTCTTGAGCCTCGAGATACCTTTTCAATTCATGGAACCAAGGTTTGTCTGTTACCCCTTCAATATCAATCTCATAGCAGTATGCTGGTTCATCTAATCTCTCAATAACAATCTGAGGAGCTTCGTTGTCCCACCTGACTTTGAACATAGATGACATAGTAGCTAGCACGTCTGCCAACTGATTCTCTTCCCGTGGAATATGTTCAAAGGTGACTTCTTCAAAGTGTGGAAGTAATGTCAACACATGTTCTTTGTAAGGGATGAGATTAGGGTGCTTCGTGTCCCACTCTCCTTTGATTTGACTTATTACCAAAGCCGAATCTCCGAAAACACTCAAGAGCTTGATCCTTAGGTAAATAGCAACTTTGAGACCCATGATGCATGCTTCATACTCAACCATATTATTGGTACAATTAAAACATAGTCTAGCAGTGAAAGGAGTATGACAACCCTCAGGGGATATGATTACAACACCGATACCATTGCCAAGTGCATTGGAGGCTCCATCAAAAACCATAGCCCATCGGGATCCTTCCTCAGGTCCTTCATCCGGTCCAGGTTCTTCATAGTCAGTCACCAACATAATATTCTAATCCGGGAATTCAAAGTTCATGGATTGGTAGTCATCCACAACCTGATGAGCCAAATGACCAGCTAATACACTTCCCTTGATTGCTTTCTGGGTCGTGTATTGGATATCGTATTTGGTCAAGATCATTTGCCATCTTTCTATTCTTCCAGAGAGAGCGGGCTTCTCGAAGATGTACTTGATCAGATCCATCTTAGATATCAACAAACTAGTGTGGGTTAACATATACTGTCTCAGTCGGAGAGCAGCCCATGCCAAAGCGTAACAAGTTTTTTCGAGCAGTGAGTATCTTGTTTCACAGTCGGTAAACTTTTTGCTAAGGTAGTATATTGCGTGCTCTTTTCGATCAGACTCGTCATGCTACCCCAACACACACCCCATTGAATTATCTAACACTGTTAAGTACATTACTAAAGGTCTTCTTTCAATCTGTGACATCAAAATTGGAGGCTCTTGAAGGTATTCCTTGATTCTCTCGAAGGCAGTCTGGCATTTCTCATTCCATTTTACCAGTTGATCTTTCTTCAGGAGTTTGTAGATTGGCTCACAAGTAGCAGTTATATGGGAAATGAACCTAGAAATGTAATTTAGGCATCCCAAGAAACCTCTAACCTCCTTTTCAGTGCGAGGAGCCGACATACCTTGTATAGCCTTCACCATTGCAGGGTCTACTTGAATACCTTTATCACTGACAATGAAACCTAAGAGTTTACCAGACCTTACCCCGAAGGTGCACTTGTTTGGATTTAACCTCATCTTGTACGTCTTCAACCTATCAAACAAATTTTGTAGATTATCAAGGTGCTCTTCCTCAGTTTGAGACCTGGCTATCATGTCATCAACATAGACCTCTATCTCATGGTGAATCATGTCATGGAACAAAGCTACCATGGCTCGCTGATAGGTTTCATCTACATTCTTCAATCCAAATGGCATTACCTTGTAACAAAGAGTGCCCCATTGTATGATGAATGTTGTCTTCTCCATGTCTTCGGGTGCCATCTTGATCTGATTGTAGCCGGAGAAACCGTCCATAAAGGAAAAGACTTTATGTTGTGCGGTGTTGTCAACCAAAATGTCAATGTGGGGAAGCAGGAAGTCATCCTTGGGGCTTACCCTGTTCAAATCTCTATATTCCACACACATCTGTACCTTGCCGTCCTTTTTAGGCACCGGGACTACGTTAGCAACCCATTGCGGATAGGAGGTGACCGCTAAGAATCCAGCGTTGAATTGCTTCATAACTTCTGCCTTGATCTTCTCCGACATTTCAGGGCGCATATGACGGACCTTCTACTTTACTGGAGGACAATCTTCTTTAGTCGGCAAGTGATGAACCACAATATCAGTGTCGAGTCCTAGCATGTCTTTGTATGACCAGGAAAAGATCTCCACATAATCATGCAACATCTGAATCAACCGCTGTTTGACACTAAGCACCAAATTTACACCTATCTTGACTTCTTTTCTGTCCTCTTCTGTGCCCAAGTTCACTGTCTCAACTGGCTCTTCATGAGGCTGTATAGCCCTTTCTTTCTGCTATAACATCCTGGCAAGCTCTCCAGGCACCTCATAATCTTCCTCACCTTCTTCCTCGGCTTGGTTGATCGGATTTTCAAAGTCATAACCAGTAATAACAGAACTGTTATCAATGGGATCCAGAGTGGATATGGATCTACAGTTTGATACGTGAGTGTGTGTAAGAGCATAGCTATATTGACAAAGTAAAAAGCAGCAAAGAAAAACAGAGAGCGCAAAATTTGTATGCAAAACGTCCAATGCTTTATTAATGGCATATGAGATTAAAACATGATAACCCTCACAAATAAACCATTGTGCCCTGGGTAAGACATGTGGCCATAGAGTTTATATTGTTTAA
This sequence comes from Vicia faba, assembly GCA_948472305.1. Lineage (NCBI taxonomy): Eukaryota > Viridiplantae > Streptophyta > Magnoliopsida > Fabales > Fabaceae > Vicia > Vicia faba. The sequence continues at coordinate 1,693,227,422 of OX451737.1, read as the reverse complement.
ATATTACATATCTGGAAAAAAAAAAAGATAATTACTCCTGAATAAAGTTAATCGGCACAAAGTCTTTAGCTGTCCAGTTACTGGGTCCACCGTTGGTAGTAGGGAAGATCCAGCTATCCATGTCATAGTCATTATCACTGTCTTCTAAAGCATTGACTCCATGGTTGCTTATCAGATTTGTACGGAATGTCAGGGAGTTGGCCCCAAATGGTACACCCACCCTCTTCAATAACTGCTTTGGAGTCCTTGAGAGAAGCCATTTATAAGGGAGGTTTGTTGATCTTAGGCGGATTGGTAACAGTCTCAGTTGCATCTATGGTCTAGGGCACCTCTTCGAAGTTCTGGCAAGGAGTCTCAATGAACTCTCCATCCATTTCCACATACCTGAAAGAGTTCAGGTGGCTTACCATGTACTCTTCTTCACCGTGTACCGTGACAATCTTTCCTTTCATCGGCTACTTCATCATCTGATGCAGAGTAGACGTGATAGCTCCCGCCCCATAGATCCAAGGGTGACCCAACAAACAAGAATAAGATGGTCTTATATCCATCACGTAGAAGGTGGAGTCAAAGGTCTGAGAACCAACTTTGATGGGGATATCCACCTCCCCGTGAACCATTCTTTTTGAACCATCGAAATCCCTCACCACAATGTTGCTGGGCTTCAGAGTCAAACCTTTGCAGTCTAATCTGTCCAGAGCCTTCTTAGGCAGCATGTTCAATGATGAACCAGTATCTACTAGAACATATGCCAAAGTAGTGCCCCTGCATTCGATGGATACATGCAGCGCATCATTGTGTTTTCTTCCCCTGGGTGTCAGATCAACATTAGAAAAACCAAAATCGTTATCATCCATCAAACTGGCCACACAATCTTGAAATGGTCAGTGGAGGTTTCTTGTGGCACATGGGCGGTCTTGAGGAATTTCACCAAAGCCTTTGTATGAGCTTCAGAGCATAATAGTAGGGCTAACATTGAAATCTTAGAAGGGGTCTGCCCCAACTGTTCGACCATATTGTAGTCGCTCTTTTTTATTATCTTCAAGATTTCTTCCATTTCCTTCTTGGAAGCCTCTGGAATATATTCTGAATGCGCCTTCGTTTGGACAGGCTCAATCAATATGTCTTTGCCCCGAGTCTCGATCGACTCGGTGATAGGGGTGGCAACAGGGGTAATCACAGGAATTGTGGTGGTAGTATCAACAGGAACAACAGTAGGAATGATCACAGGAATAGTAATAGATTTTGGAGGAGAAATCTCAGGGGAGAATACTCTTCCACTTCTTGTTATTTTGTTGGTCCCAACGATGTTGCCAATGTCGGGATCAGTATTTTCAGAGACTTGGTCTTCAGCAGCCACCAGGTCTTGCTTGATGCCGTGGTAATAGACGTCAGCCCCATAGTTCCAGGGAACAGCCTTGTCCGAGGAGTATGGGATTGGCTCTGGCATAGTAATGATTATAGGAGCCAACTTTGAGGCAGATGTAATCCTGGCGGGTCTTTTGGTGGAGACCCTGGGAGGATTGGCGAAAATGGTTATAATTGAAATATCCTTACAAGGAATAATTGTGACGGAAGTCTTCTCAAATAAGATCTCTTTATCATCCATTAGGCGCTGAACACCTGTGTTGTACCCCAAAATTTTCCCTCTCATTTTATCAAGATTTCCCCTCACAAGACTCTTTAGACTCCAGACAGAATTAGGGTTTGCTCTGCTCAAGACATCTCCTTGCACTGTTGACCTGAAATTAGGGTTTGAGTTTGCACAGGTATTTTTGGACTTCCAATGCTCAAAGTGACTTTCATACTTCATGTTAGACTTATAAGGTTGCCCCTACCAAGTTTCAAGCCTTGAATCAAATTTTTGCCCAATCAATTGGACAGTTGACCTAAAAATCAGTTGTATTGGTGAAAAAGTCAATTGTGGCCAATTTACAGTCAAACCTCATAATTTTTGATCCACATAAACATTATAGGCTCATATGAACCATTTGATCAAGTTTGGAACCCAACTCCTCAAGAAATTTGATCAGATCACCAAAAGGGCAAAATGGTCATTTTTAGGGTTTTGATTGCAGAAGGGCAATTTCTGATTTTTCACCTAGCCAATGGCAAATTGGGTTCAAGGAATTAATGGACTCACCTTGACCTAATCACAAGGTTCAAAAGATCTCAATTGCATTGGATTGACAGATGAATTTTCCAGTCAACTGATCAAAAATCAACTGTACACTAAAAAGTCAAACTTTGACTTTTTGGTCAAAATCAAGTGCCAAGGGTCATTTTTCATCAAGATGTGTCAAAACATGAAACTTGTTCATCAAGAAACCTAATTTTTGAAAATTAGGGTTTAAGATTGAAAATTTTCATAACTTAGAAATTTTCTAAGTTATGAAATTTTCTTATTTTTTCCCAACTTTGTCTAACCTTTTCACCATGATGCAATTGGATTCAAAGAAAACTTCCAACATGAAAGTTGTAGTCCTCCACAAAATCTACAACTTTGATTCACAAAGTTTTCCCAAAAGATTCTTGGATCTCAAGTTATGATTTTATAAACAAGGGTCCAAAAACTTTCTAACTTAGTGAAATTTTGCCCTTGTTTAGGCAGGATTTTGACCTATCTTCATGGAAATTTTTCACCTAGTTCCCATTGGAATCTCAAAATGCAATTTCAAAGATGGATTGTAGAGCATGTTACAAGATTTCAAAAATGTCCAAGAACTCTCCAAAATCATTTGTGGTTAGGGATAATCAAAGGTTTGAATTTGGAAAAATGTCACTTTGATCCATGGCATTTTTCATGTTGCTATAAGTTGCAATTTCTATCCAGCTTTGCTTGTACTTGCTTACAGGTATTTAAACCCTTCCACACTCAAAAATCGAATGCAAACTCAATGGTTTAAGGCATTATTCTGATCAATGGAAGATTACACATTGAATTAATCTAAAAATGGCAAAAAGGTAGCATTGCCACTTTGGTAAAGTTGGCTTTATGTCAATTTGTTTCTCTTGAGCATTGCACCAAGCTTTCTGCAGCATACCAACTCCACAAACTCAGGGCAAAGTACAACAACTTTGTGCAGCTAGGAAGGAGGCATGTACAGGCTCTTTGCTTGATCACTTCACACTTTTCTTCAAAACCAAGAAACCTTGCAAAAACCACATAACTTTGGTATCTGATAAAACCAAGTATTATAACCATTCCAAACAACTTTTGCATATCACATTGAGCCAGAAACACGAGCTAGCCAGTCCTCAAACACACTTGAACATCAAAACAACATCTTCTTGCAAAACAGGGCAGCTTCTGCATTTTTGTTTCCAAAACAAAAACTACTCGTGCGTTTTGCCCCAAACCTCTTCCAACACACTCCATACAACCCACCTAAGCTATTCCAACCATTGGCCATCAACTGTAACCTTGTTTCCAAGCTTCACCATTTTTGAATTCTGACTGTGCAGGTTGACTTCTATAGGCTTATTCAAGCAAGTTAAAAGCAAACTAAGCATTGGGGAAGGTCAAAGGAAGTTCAAGCAAGCTCACAAGCATCTCAGGCCTCACTGAAAACCCCTACATTGCCATACTCGAGTTCAACTGAAGCAGGTATTTTCCAAATTTCTATCTCTCTATTTAGGAATCATTAGGCTTAGGTTTGTGAATAAAAAATGTAGTACTCATTGCCCTTAAGCTGTACATATGCATAGATTTCATTTAAGTTAACTGTGTTGAGAGAATTTGATTGATGAACTTTCTGAAAAAACTAGGTTAGAATTTAGGGCCAGAGAAATTCTCTCTGGTCTTTGAGAGTTAGATTAAGTTTCTTATATGGTTAGAATCATATGATCATGCTCTATAAATTTCATGTTGCAAGTTTTTGCTTTAGAGCACGTATGCAGGATTTCCCAGTTTGTACATAGCGCGCGCTTTCTTGTTCAAAGGTTGAAGACGAAGCTGAAATCTAGGATGGGCCTGTTTGTTCCATGCTATTGACACACCCCTATTGCTGTTTACACCCCCTTGGCCCATTGTTTTATATTTTCATATTTTTCTATTTCTTTTTCATTTCTGACTTTATTTTATTTTTCTAAACATAAAAAAATATCAAAAATATTTTTCTTAAAATTTCACATTTTATTAAATTTTTTTTATTTTTATTTTGGCATAGTATTTAATTTATTAAGTTTAATATAATTATTTTCTTAAATAAAAACTTGTAAATAATACAAAAAATATTATATATTTTATTTTTATTATTTATTTACTTAAATAATATTTTCTCATATTAATTTTTTTTTATTTGTATATATTTTTATTCATTTTTATTGTACATAAATAATATAATTAATATATATACTTTCTTAAAACAAATTAGAGTTTCCACCTTTAATAAAAATAATCTTTGATTTTATTATTTTTAATGCATTAAATAGTTTATTTTTACATACTTAAAAATAATACAAAAACATTTTTTGCATATTTATAATATATTGCATATTTATTTAATTGTCCATTTAAATATTTGCTTATTTATCATTTGAACAAAGAATTCAATTTGGTTGTAATAATCTTAGGGTTTTAATTTCTTGCAAATAATCCCCTATTCAAAATTGTATCCCCCTCCCCATATCAATGTTGTAATAGTTGTAGATTTATTTTTACGCATTTATAGCTTTCAAATATGCATGATAGAGATTAGAGTTTGTATGCAAAAAAATCCAAAATCAAAACAAATAGCTTGACTAATACAAGACAAAATGCATGAAAATGACAACACAATGCACACTAGCACCTCTAGGGTTTCATCCACTTGTTGCCTTAAAAATGGCCATGGTATGCATGTTAGGTATATTGGCAAAACAAAATCAAAACAAAAAGATCATAGTCCCTCGATGATGCTATCTTGGTTGCCTATACATAAATGATCTAGTCCCTCAAACAAAATTTTCTAAGATACTTAGCACCATTGCTATCATGGTCAATACGATGACCCGCGCCTGTCCCGTTTAACATCCAAACATAAGGTTGTTTACCAAATGCAATGGTAAAACAACAATGTCAAAGGGTTAAAAATGTGTAGGAAATACATTTTGAGTAGATAGGGTAGACAACTCTTAGTTACTTGATCAAACTTGCAAACATCCTTTCTATTTTCAAACACACATCACAACACAATTTCAAAACATTTCCCAAAACAAAATTTCAAACAATGAAACATTTTTCAAAAGACAATACACCTTTGTATACATTCAAACAAGAATTATTACAAAGGTTGCCACAACTATGGCCTCTTTTCAAAATACTTTCAAAACCACACACAAAGCACCCTTTCAAACAATTGAAAAGCAAAAGCAAGTGATCTAAAACAAGTAACTAAGAGCCCATGGAAAACCATGGATGAAAAGGATGCTAGCACCTTCCCTTTTCATAATCTACCCCCCCAACCCAAGAAAACATCTCCAAGGTCTTTCCTGTGCTTTTTGACCTTTCCTTGGGATAAATAAAAAGTCGGTGGCGACTCTTGCTAAACCGAAACATTTGCAAACACAAATGAAAAACCTCAAGTCAGTTCTCCCACCGTATCACAACCTGCTTTCAACAAACAACAACCATTTGGTAGAGATGAACACAAATGGCAATTTTCACCACAACCCGAAAATAAACCGACTTGCAACAAATTCCACTTAACGGTCATGAGAGGAGTAACAAGTTCCTCAACATAAGTAACAAACGTATCGTCATCAATAACATTAACACCACGAACGTGCTTGGGCATGGGAGAATTTATAACATTGGGAATCTCTGGAGTGTCAAATTCAATCTCCTTCGCCTCGATCAGGTCTTGCACCTTGTTTTTCAAAGCCCAATAGTCATTTGTATCATGACCTGGACTTTCTGAGTGGTAAGCACAGCGAGCATTTGGGTTATAGTGAGGAGATGTGATGTTTGGATTCTTGGGCGCTTCCCTCAAGGTAACCATATTGGATTTCAGTAGGTGGGGCAACACTTGAGACAAAGTCATATTTATCTGGGTGAATTGTCTTACAGGTCTTTCTGCTTTGGGCTGATTGTTTCGTTGTTGAGCAGTTGCAGGATTGGGTATCATAACAGCCCCTAACGTTGGACGGTGTTCGGTTCTGCATTGATTCCTTTGATTGTAAACAACACTGACCTCTTTCTTTCCCACAAAAGGTCTCTTTCCTGCGTTTGAAGAGGACTCCCTTTGAATCTTGCCACTTCTAATACCAGCTTCCACTCTTTCTCCAGATAGGATCAGCTCAGTAAAACCAACTGAGGAGCTTCCAATCAAATGGTTGAAAAATGGACTGGATAGAGTACCCAAGAACATATCCACCAACTCTCTATCAGACATAGGGGGTTGGACTCTTCCTGCCAGGTCTCTCCATATCTGGGCATAGTCTTTAAAACCCTCGCTCGAACCCATAGACATACTTTGGAGTTGTGCACGAGTGGGAGCAAGGTCTGCATTATACTGATATTTCTTGTAGAAGGAAGCAACCAGGTATTCCCAGTTACGAATATTGGTCCCATCCAGCTGATAGAACCACTCTAGCTGAGTCCTAGATAGACTGTCTTGGAAGAAGTGGACCCATAAATCCCTGTCGGTAGTGTGGGGATGAATCTTCCTCATAAGATCGAATATGCATATTGGGACATGAGGCTCCATCATATTTAGCAAACACCAGAACCTTGAACTTCTATGGGATGACAACCTAAGAAACCAAGCCCAGCTCCTCAAAATCCAACCTAGGTACTTTCTAGATTTCTATTGCATTTAGATGATCCTCCAGCTTTTTGTATTTATCATCAGCAGGAGGATAATGCTCCTCATCATAATCAGATTCATCATCAGATTCCTCCGGGCCGAGGTCTTCCTCTCTCGTCTCTCATTCCTGATTGTCTCCTTCTTTTGATGAAGTTTCTAGTTCTGAAGCTCGCCGCACTGGTCCTTTGATCCTTCTTCCCAAATTCACTAACCTAGTTACCTTCTTTGGCTTCTTTTTTTATCTTTTAGTATGAGGGCTTTCAAATCTTCCTACCCTTTAGATAGAGCCACGATCATTTACTGGAACTGGGTGTTTTGTGCCTGGAGATCTTTGATGTTTTGTTCAAAAGCCATTTCTTTACTTGCTGAAATAAAAAGCGATGAAGATGAGAAACCTGCTTTGAAACCTGGTTATGCAATGATATGTATGATATATGTATGAAATGATTTCAAGGATTTTTAAGACTTAAATTTTCTTAAACAAAAAGAGAACAAACATTAATTGCATTAAGAAGTTTTGACGATCACAATGATGCCTCTTGGGCTTACAAAGGAAGTAGTAAAGCAAAAATAAACTCTCCAAGCAAAAAAAATTCAAGCTTCCCACAAGCGCATCCTCTTTGGTGCAATGTAAGCATTTATACTCTTCTCTTCATGAAGTAACCTGGTGAGATCTAAAAACTTCTTCTTGCTGGCGTAGAATTGGGTTTTAAAGGTATCCCGTTCTTCTTTGAGTTGGATCCAGGATTTCTGTAGCTCCTCGAAATCAGTTGGCATGTCAGGATGAAGAACAATGTAAGGAGTGTCTCCCTCAGCAATTGGCTCCATAATCACAGGTAAGATGGCGGGGTAAGGCATCATAAGACATTGAGCACGGGCTCACACCCATCTGAGGTAAGGCTCAAGAGGGATGGAATTCTTGTGCCCCAGTGTCTTGCTATCAACTTTGTTTACCATGCCCCAAGCTCGAATGAACTTCTAACGATAACCTTGAGCATCATTCTCACAGTCAAAGATGATTCCTTAGATGAGTGCATCGTGAGGACCATCCCTTCTAGCATAACCAAACTGTCATAACGCCAAACATGGATTATAAATGATTCCTCCCCTAATTCCTAAGAGAGGGACATTAGGGAATTCCCCACAATGACCAATAATGGTAACATTCTCTAAGGATCGAGAACACCAATGAATATCTGAATGTGTGAGGGGCATCAACCTATGAGACCATCTCATACCCTGCTCATTCTTCAAATAGACCGAGGTAGGTGCGAAATAAACCACCTAGCCAACAGAGGAGTGCAACACAGAAGGGTCCCTCTTCTCTTTAGAGTGCGAGTATACATAGAGTGTAGAATATCTCCAAGTAAAGTAGGCACCAGATTATGAGATAGAAAAACCTTGACCGCATTCACATCTATGAGTTGGTCCAGATTAGGAAATAACACCATCCCATAGATGATAAGAGCCAAAACTTCTTCAAAAGCTTGTAAATCCAGGGTATGCCAAAAATGGTGAGCTTTCTCAAACAGAAACTTAGCTAGAAATCCCTTGATGCCTCTTCTAGTTTCCTAATTTGCCACTACATCTGCCCGTTGTAAAGACAGAGCTTGAGCAATCTCTTCAGGTTTTGGGTCTCTTTCCATACCGTTGAATGGTAACTGATTAAGGATAGGTACACCTAATAACTGAGAAAACTCCTCCATAGTAGGCACTAACTGGTAATCAGGAAAAGTGAAACAATGATGTAGCGGGTCAAAGAATTGAAAGAGCACTTTTATCATTTCTTCATCAGGGTTTGAGGTGACTAAGTTGAGAAGTCGACCATGTCTTTCAGTGAATGGAGAGCTTTCAGGGACCCTTGATGCCAAGTCCTTGAGTTGAGGAGGTACCCTTACGAGGTTGACTTGTACAGTATTCCTACAAGTGGATGCCATGTCCTACAAGACAAGACAAAGATAAGCCCTAGAAAATCCTTGAAATGGTTAGTATGATATGCCATGTTATGATGTCATGGTTATGCTAAGAAATCACAGATATAGCAAGCACAAGCAAATCACACAAAGACCTTAGGTTTAAGGTCTGCATGGGTTTTAAGGTAATACCCTCTTGAAGTTTTGATTGGTTCAACCTGTCCTATAAATAGTAACCGGGTTCTAAGGGATCTCAATATCACCGATCCTCCCCACAAGTTTCATTCTGATAGACAACTGACTTGCCACCAAACAAAACTTGGGAGTCGGATCTCAATAAGTGTAGCATCGAGTATCAACTGACTTTGGGGATACACCAAAGACGGTTATCTCACTATGTCCTAATAGCCAAGTTGGTCAATTAAAGGTTCTAAGGTCAGTTGATGCTTTATGACACCACACAACAGTCCCGTATTCTCCTTGATTACTCAAGGGAAACCAATACCAACCAAAGTGTCGCATCAACGTAGCTATCGCTTCGACCGTGTCGGTATACCCTGTATAGTTTCCACAATCTATTGCTACTTACCTAAAAGGTGCCTCAGATCCGGGTGTAGGATCTATAGTAACCCAAACAAAACCCTCAAAAGTAATGAAATCAAAGCACACAAAGAAGTTAAATAATGAACTAACTCTAAGGTAACCCCACTTTTCATTTTACTCAGCAGAGTCGTCAGTTCTGTGATACGGTGGCAGAACCGACTGTTATATACTGGTTTACGTTTTTGTATTGACAAATGTGCGGTAAGCAAGAGTCACCACCGTCTTTTCTTTTATCCAACAAAGGAAAGGGTGAAAAGAACAGATAAAATACCTTTTCGAGATGTTTTCTGAGTAAGGGGGTAGATTATGGAAAGGGAAGGTGTTAACACCCTTTTCATCCGTAGTTCTCTACAGGCTCTTAGAGGTTTGCTCATTTTGAAATACCTTTGTGCTTTGTGGGTTTTAAAATATTTTGAAAATGCCTTAGTACGGCGAACTTTGTAATGTTTCTCGGGATAGTGGAGAAAGTATACAAAGTGTTTTGAAATGTCTTTTGAAAAGTAGTTTTTGTGTAAGTGCAAAATGTTTGAGAAAACTCTTAACAGCTATCTACTTTATCACTCGAAAAGGGTCGTTCTTTTTCTCTTTTCCTTTAGACAATGGTATCCTGCTATTAGTGAGTAGGTAGCCTTATCGTTGGATGTTGAGGGACAATCGAAGGGACGTTACAGTCACGAAGGCAACTTGTGGAGACGCTTTAGAAATTTTCTTTTAGGGACTAGTTCATTTACCAAAAGGTAACTGTAGGATCATCGAGGGAATATGATCTTTTTATTTATTTATGGGTCTTTGCTAACGTTTTCCTACCTCATGACTGTTTTATTTCTTAAAGGCAACCAAAGTGGGATACCCTAGAGATGCTTGTGTGCAATTGTGTTCAGTTCAGTTACTTATCTTTTTGTTAAGTTTGCTAGAGTTTGATTATTAGTCTTATCTGTTGTACCCCAAAATTTTCCCTCCTATATTTCTCAATACATGTCAAGTGAGGTCCTCAAATTGCTCAAGGAAGTCCAAGAGTTGACCTGACAAACTCTTTCCTAAGGCAGTATACCCCAAATTAGGGTTTCAGTTTGCATCAAGATGTTTGAGTCCAAAGGATCCCAAAATGATCACCATTATCCTAATATGTTCTCAAGATCATCCATGTCAAGTTTCAAGCCTTGCAGAGGAAGTTTGCTCAGTCAATTGCTCAAAGGCCCGAAAATCGACTGTGCTAGGGCAAAAGTCAACTGTGGCTCACATACAGTCAAACTTCAAGATTTTTGGTCAACATCCTCATTTTGGAGTATTATTCATCATTTTATCAAGGTTTGATCATGATTCCTCAAGGATTGCTCACAATTCATCAAAACCCAACAGTTGCTAAATTAGGGTTTTGAAGGAAAAGTCAACTCAACTTTGACCAAGCATAACTTTCTCATACTTTATAAAAAATGACCCATCCAAATCTCATTTTGAAGAGGATACAATTACCTACAATCCATATTCATCTCCCAAGTTCAAAATATGCACTCACAATAAGATATAAATTTGGACATTATAGGTCATTTTGAAAAGTCAACAAAACACCTTTTGGGTCAAAGCTTCATACATGAACATGGAAGACTCAATTCAGATGAGACAAAAATGGTTGCTAATAGGACATCTTAATATTTCTAAAAAGTCCAAGAACACCTCTCTAGGGTCAAAATTGAGGGAGTTATGCATTGGCAAAGTTGACCCTTTTTGCAAAATTGCCAAAAGTCAAAAGTTGCCAAAATTGCATTTTTTGTCAAATGGCCCCAACTTTTTATGCTTGCACTGAGTTTGTAATGTGAACTACGACCCATGATATTTTCCATTTGTTATTCTTTTATTTTTGTCATTTATTTTGATTTTATTTCAATTAAATAAAATAAAATCAAAATAAAATCATGAAAATATCAAAAACTAATCAAAGCTTGAGATTTTGTGCATGTTTAGGTCTATTATACAGCTGGAGATGGAATCAAATCGTGAAAGCTTCAAATGGACACAAAAAGATTGGATTTGCTTGATTTGGAAAGATTTACACAAAGGATCAAATCATGAATCAATGATCTTAATTGGAAAAGATTTGATACAAGTTTGCAACCCTAATTCATTCTAGGGTACATAAGGAACATGTTCAGATAAAAAACAAGGGGATTGGAGGCGTGCAAAAGAGAAAGCAAAGTTGCAAAAATTCAAGAAAAGTTGTAAATCGATTCTCAGGATTCAGGCTATCTCAAGCCATTCTAAGCATCTCTATCACTTGTTAGATATCCCTGGATCACATTGCAACCATTAGAAAGCTTCCTAACATCCATAATTGCACTGTAAGTATCCCACGATCTTCACATTTTCTTGAAATCGAATTCAATAATTCTGACATAGTTAGCATGATTCGTTGACATATTCTTAATCCTTGAGTCATTTGCAAACTAATGGTTACGTTTAATTTTGTTTTTACTGACTATACATCAAGATGCCATAGTTAGGGTTCTTGTTTCGTTTTTAGGGTTTTTCTGTACAGGGACAATTGGCCATGGATAGTGGTACCATGATGCTCGTGAGGTTGCAACGAGTTGATTGGTACCACTGGTTTTGATTTATCATGCAGGGACAATATTTTGGAGAGGATAGGGGTTGTACCTATGCCCAATATCCGTAGGTAAAAGTATGTGATCTAAAATGACAGAGCCATGAGGACGATGATGGGGTGGCAGGTGGTGAATGGGCCATTTGAAATTCGCGCGTCTCAGAATTTGTTCAGTTATTTTTATCATATAATATTTACTTGTTATTATTTATACAAATGACCAAGCCAGCTCAGTTGGTTAGCATGCAGGGTAAAAACGCCTAAGGGCCTGGGTTCGATTCCCAGGTCCCCAACTTTGCTTTCTATTATTTTGTCTTGCATGATCAGGTACACATGGATCCAATAAGCCCACCATACGTCATCAACACTCAGCCATCAGATCTTCTAGGCCGCAGATCCAACGCTTTATCCTTGAGGGACCACCATGTGCATAGGTTAAGCGTACATACAGGATCTGGATAGTCAAAGCATGCCAGGAGTTATTGGGCTCAGAATTGCAAGTCTCACCCCCTTTTTGCCAGCATACCACCAGGCCCATTCTATTTATTTTCTAATTTCTTTTATTTAATTTAATTTGTTTAATTTATTTTCTAACAAAATAATTTCTTTTTTCACAAAAAAATCATAAAATCAATTTTCACAAAATTTAGAATTAGTTTTTTTATTATACCAAATTTAATTTAATATTAGTTTAATTTAATTTAGGATTAATTCTAACCTTTTCATATATTTAAAATCAATTAGAAAAAAAATAGGGTTAGCATGTGATTTAATTTTTATTTCTTTCTCAATAAAAAAAAATACAAAAATAGGTTGATTTAGTTATTTTTCTTAAATATTAAATTAATTAGTAATTAGGTTTTTATTTATTCAATTAAAATCTTATTTTCTCAAAACAATCAAAAACAACAAAAAATGATCTTTTCTTTAAATTCAATTAGGTTTAGATGGGGTCAAAACCCTAATTTCGTTTCATTTAATTCATCGCGCGCGTTTTATTTTTTTCGCAATATTAATGTAACTGCTTACGGTATGTAATAGTTTAATTAGGATTTTCTTTTATTTATCGTTTTACGGGTTTTTTTGGCTATGTAATCCCTACCCCGAAGCCTTGTAATAGCGTAGTTTTTACTTCTCGCATTTTAATTCTCGCAAATTTTAACTGTTAGATGTATGATAATAGGATTGTATGACAAGATTGCATGATAATTTTAAAATGGTTAGCAAACCCTAATGTGCAAAGATAATAACTTAAAATCAAATCACTCGCACATGCGCACTCTTAGGGTATACTCTCACTTCGGTTGCCTTCGGTAAACGATCATTAAGTATAGGGTGTCTTAGTGGTTGCCCTCTTGTCTAACAAAGATCAAAAGTCCCATTCGGAAATGTTACCTCGGAAATGTTGCCTCGGAAATGTTGCCTCGAATATGATCTTAAGACATTAGGGTTATTACTAAGACGTCCTAACATTGCTTTAGTGATCGTACGTCCCTTACAACTCCAACGACGGTGCTTCCTATTTCTCAATAGTAGGATAGCATTGTCTAAAGGAAACGAGAACATAAACAATCCTTCTTCGAGTAGGTAGATGCTAGTAGGTACTTGCTCAAAATCAAACTTTTCACACCAAACACTTTTCAACAAAGTTTTCAAAACAACTTCGTAACACCTTTGAGGACTGATACAAGGGTTAAAACGAAGTAAAACAAAACTTTTTAAAATAGACACACACAAGCAATTTTAAAAAGGATGAGCAAGTACCTAAGAGCCCATGGAAAACCATGGATAAAAAGGGTGCTAATACCTCCCCTTTCTATAATCTACCCCCCGTACTCAAAATCTCGAAAAAGGAATTTTTTTGTGCTTTTTTACTTTCCAGTTGGATAAAATAAAAGTCGGTGGCGACTCTTGCTTACCGCGACATTTTTCAAACACAAACGCAAAACGCAAACCAACATTTTTCAAAATAGTCGGTTCTGCCACCGTATCACAGAACTGGCGACTCTGCTGGGGAAAGTAAGTGGGGTATACCTTAGGATTAGTTCATCATAAATTGCTTCTCTTATTTGTTTTGGTTGCTTTACTTTCAAGGGTTTTATATTGGGAGTTACTATAGATCCTAACCCGGATCTGGGGACACCTTGTAGGTAAGTAGCAATAAACTGTGAGGGAACTGTATGGCATAGACCGATACGGTTGAAGCAGTAGCTACGTTGATGTAGCACATTGGTTGGTATCGGTATCCCTTGTGGAGAAACAAGGAGAATACGGGGCTACTGTGTGTGTCATTAAGCATCAACTGACCTTAGAACCATTAATAGACCAACTTGGCCATTAGAAAGTAGCGAGATAGCCGGCCTCGGTGTAAAACTGAGAACTGGTTGATACTCGATGCTACACTCATTGAGACCATACTCTCGAGATAGTTCCGACCGCAAGAAAAGATTGCGTGAGCTGAAACCATGACCGATGGAGGATGGTCAGTGATATTGAGAACCTCTAGAACCCGATTATTTTTGCTAGGACAGGTTAAAACCAATTGAACTTCAAGAGGGTAATACCTTTGACCCCATGCAAGCCTTAAACTTAAGGGCTTTTGTGTGACTTGTTTGCCTTTGCCATGCCTGTTATCTACTATACCTGTTGTTTGTTTTCATCATGACATCATGCATCATAACATAGCATGCATACTTCATTATGCTACCTATTTCAAAGACCGAGGGGATTTATCTTTGTTCTGTTTTGCAGATTATGGCTTCCGTGCACAGAAACACCATCCGAGTTAACTTTGTGCAAATACCTGCTCAACTTAAGAATTAGCCTCAAGAGTGTCTGAGACTTCTATGTTTATTAAGAGGCACGATCAGCTTCTTAGCCTGGTTACCTCCAAGTTTGATGAGCAGATGATGAGTGTGCTTTTCCAGTTCTTCGATCCTGTGCATCATTGTTTCACTTTTCCAGATTACCAGTTGGTTCCCACTTTGGAAGAGTTCTCGCACTTATTGGGTATATCCATCCTAGAGCAGGTGCCTTTCACAGGTATGGAAGAGACTCCTAGACCGGAAGACATTGTCTCAGCTCTACATCTGAAACAGGCTGATGTAGTATCCAATTAGGAGACACGAAGTGGGGTCGAAGGTTTCTTAGCCAAATTTCTGATGGATCAGGCTCAGTTGTTCTGGGATAATTTGGACTTTCAGGATTTTGAAGACATCTTGGCTCTCCTAATCTACTGTTTGGTTCTCTTCCCGAATCCGGATTCCTTCGTGGATGTGAATACGGTTAAGATTTTCCTTTCTCATAATCCTGTGCCTACTCTACTGGGTGATATCTTGCATGCCCTCTACACTCGTACTGTGCAAAGAAGAGGGACTCTTATGTGTTGCATGCCATTGTTGTCAAGGTGGTTTATTTTGCACCTCCCCAAGTCGGTGTTAAAGAATGAAGAAGGTTTGGGATGGTCTTACAGGATAATTTCACTTGCCCATACAGACATTCTTTGGAGCTCCCGGGTTATGGAAAGCACTGCAGTCATTGATCGTTGTGGGGGATACCCTAATGTCCCATTGCTTGGAATCAGAGGGGATATAACCTACAATCCCTGTCTAGCTTTGCGACAATTTGGTCGTGCTCGGAGAGATGGTCCTCATGAGCTACTTCTTACGGATATTGCATTTGACTACAAGGAGGACGTAGACGAGCATCGTTAGAGGTTTATACGAGCTTAGGGCATGGTGAACAGATCTGACCCTCAAGAGCTAGGACCAAGGACTTCTCTCCCTATGCAGCCTTATCTCCAGTGGGTCCGAGCTCCAGCCCAGAAGCTTGGGATGCCTTATGAAGCTGTGTTGCTAGTGATTGTGGAGCCCACCAATGAAGAGGGCATTCCTTATACAGTCCTTTATCCCTACATGCCCACTGATCTTGGGGCGTTGCAGAGATCCTGGATTCAGCTGAAAGAGGAGAGGGATACCTATCGGGAAAAGTACCATGAGCAAGAAAGGAAGATATTGAAGCTCACCAGGTAACTCGAAGAAGAAAGAACGATCAATGACTACGTCAGCACAAAGGGGAAGCGTCCATGGGATTTTGATTTTGCTTTTTTTCTAGTTTAGATTTGTTTTCCATTTATTTCTTTGTAACGCCTCAAAGGCATTGTTGAACCTTGTTACCAGTTAATCTAATAAAGTTTGTTTATTTATTTTTGGTTTGCAAATTTAAATCTCCCAAAGTATTTGAAATCATTACATACGCATCCCATTATCATGCACACCATTACAGGTACCATTACAGGTTTCTCATCTTCTTCGCTGTTTATTTTAGCTGAGATGTCTTCTGATTAAGCCATCAAAGATCTCCAGGCACAAAATGCCCAATTCCAACAAATGTTCTTAAGCTTGGCTAAAGGGCAAGAGGATTTGAAGACTCTGATTCTGAAAGAGAAGAAGAAGAAGAAGAGGGTTGGTGTTCTGAACATGGGTAGAAGATTCAGAGAAAGGATAAGACAATCAGCTGATTTGAACTCCTCATCCAAAGATGGGGAGAACCAAGAAAGGACAAAGGACCCTAGTCCGACAGTTTCTGATAATGATACGGATTACGATGAAGAGCAATATCCTCCTGCTAAGGATAGGTACAAATAACTAGAAGACCGTCTAAGTGCTATGGAGATTCAAAAGATCCCTGGTTTGGATTTCGGAGAGCTGGGATTGGTATCGGGAGTGGTGATCCCTCACAAGTTCAAAGCTCCGTTTTTTGCCAAATACGATGGAGTGTCATGTCCAAAACTCCATCTCCGCTCGTACGTCAGAAAAATCCAACCCCACACTGCCGATAAAAATCTGTGGGTACATTTCTTTCAAGATAGTCTGGCAGGGACTTAACTTGAATGTTTTTATCAATTGGAAGGAGCTAATGTCCTAAACTGGGAAGACTCTGCTGCTGCCTTTTATAGGCAATATCAGTATAACACCGACCTTGCTCCCACTCGTACTCAGCTTCAGGGTATGTCAATGGGTGCAAGTGAAGGTTTTAAGGACTATGCTCAAAATTGGAGAGACTTAGCTGGAAGAGTCCAACCCCCTCCGTTTATAGGGAGATGGTTGACATGTTTCTAGGGACGCTATCTGGGCCATTTTTCAATCATTTGATCAGCAGTTCATCATCTGGGTTTACTGAGTCAATTTTGACTGGAGAGAGAGTAGAAGCTGGTATCCGAAGTGGTAAGATACAGAAGGATACTTCATCAAGTACAGTAAAGAAGCCTTTCATCGGTAAGAAAGAAGCTAGTGCAGTCTATGGCCCGATGGGCCAAAACAAGCCTGAATACCGTCAAGCAGCAAATGCTGTAGTGATATCAAGACCCACAGTTGCTCCACAATGCAACAATCAACAAAGGGTGGAAATACCATATAGGAAGTACACTCGGCTCAATATGACCTTGTCTCAAATTCTACCACAATTATTGAAGACCAATCTGGTAACTCTGAGGGAAGCCTCGAAGAACCCCAACATCACATCTCCTCAATATAACCTGAATGCCCGTTGTGCCTATCACTCTGAAAGTACAGGTCATGATACAAACAATTGTTGGGCCTTGAAGAATAAGGTGCAAGACTTGATTGAAGCCAAAGAGATTGAGTTTGACGCTCTAGAGAAGCCCAACGTCATAACTGCTCCCATGCCCAAACACGGTCATGGAGTAAATGCTGTAGACAATGATTTATTTGTGACTTCCATGGAAGAAATTGCTACTCCTTTGATGACAGTTAAGAAGAATTTGTTGTTGGCCGGTTTATTTCCAAGATCTGGTGAAGGTTGCCACACATGTTCAATTTTGCCTGCTAGTTGCCATTTATTGAAATCAGGTGTTCAGCGCCTGATGGATAACAAAGAGATCCTGTTCGAAAAGACTATGATTCTGTTGGTTCCAATTCAAGATGTTGCCATCATAACCATTTCCACCAATCCTTCCAAGGTTTCCTCGAGAAAACCTGTTAGGATTACATCCGTTCCAAGAATTGCTCCGTTAATAATTACTGCCCTGGGTCCTATTCCATACACTTCGAATAAGGCTGTCCCTTGGCACTATGGTGCAGAGGTGTATTACCATGGAGTTAAACAAGACTTGAAAAGTGAAGAAGCTGATGCTTATGTCAGCAATATTGTCGGGGCTAGCAAGGTCACCAGAAGCGGAAGATTCTTTTCTCCTGAGATTTCCCCTCCGACTGTCCACAAACCTATTATCATTCCATCTGCTAGTACATCAGCTACCATCCCGATTCCTATTCCAGTTACACCCTTATCGCCGAGCCATCTGTGACTCGGGGCACAGAAATCATAGGTGAGTCTGCCTGGACGGAGGCACATAAGAAGATCATCATAGAAACCTCGAGACAAGAGATAGAAGAAATTTTGAAGATTATCAAGAAGAGCGACTACAACGTAGTCGAGCAGTTAGGGAAGACCCCATCAAAAATCTCCATGTTGTCCTTATTATTGTTTTCTGAAGCCCATGCAAAGGCTTTAATTGCATTCCTCAAGACTGCGCATGTGCCGCAGGAAACTTTAGCCGATCAATTCAAAGACTGCGTAACTAGTTTGACTGCCGACAATGGGTTGGGTTTCTCAGATGCAGATCTAACTGCTAAAGGAAGAAATCATAATGATGATCTGCATGTCTCGATCGAGTGCAGGGGCACTACTATGGCCCATGTACTAGTGGATACCGGGTCCTCGCTGAATGTTTTGCCAAAGAAAGCATTAGACCGTCTAGACTGTGAAGGTTTGATTCTAAAACCGAGAAATATTGTGGTCATGGCTTTCGACGGATCAAAAAGGATGGTGCACGGGGAGGTGGACGTCCATGTTAAAGTTGGCTCTCAGACTTTTGCATCTACTTTCTACGTGATGGATATCCGACCATCATATTCTTGCTTGCTGGGTCGCCCTTGGATTCATAAGGCTTAGGTAGTGACTTCTATGCTCCATCAAATGTTGAAATATCCGGTAAAGGGGAAGATTGTCACGGTACATAGTGAAGAGGAGTACATGGTGAGTCATCTCAACTCCTTTCGCTACGTGGAGATGGATGGGGAATTCATCGAAACCCCTTGTCAGAACTCTGAAGAAGTCCCCCAGACCTTGGCGTCAACTGAAGTTGCTACTGACAAACCTCCAATGAAGATGGATTCTCTCAAGGATGCCAGGGCTATAATTGAAAAAGGTGGGTGTGAAAATTGGGGTCAGCTCCCTGATTTCACACACAAAACTGACATATTTGGTTTGGGCTTTACTACAGGGGCTCAAAGGGCTGTTAGGCGCACACGAATTGGAAGACCTCCTCTACACATCAGCAATCAGGGAGTTAATGCAATTGAAGATGGTGAAGAAGATTCAGACATCGATAACACCGTGCAGCATAAGATCTTCTCCTTCATGGACGGGTTTTCTGGTTACAATCAGATCAAGATGGCTCCCGAGGACATGGAGAAGACAACCTTCGTTACACAGTGGGGCACCTTCTGTTACAAGGTAATGCCTTTCGGGTTGAAGAATGCTGGGGCAACTTATCAGCGCGCCATGGTCACTTTGTTCCAAGACATGATTCACCATGAGATTGAGGTTTACGTTGATGACATGATCGCAAGATCCCAGACCGAGGAAGAGCATCTAGACCATCTCCAGAAACTGTTCGACAGGTTGAAGACGTACAAGCTAAGGTTAAACCCAAACAAGTGCACCTTCGGGGTAAGATCTGGTAAGCTGCTGGGTTTCGTCGTCAGTGATAAAGGTATTCAAGTGGATCCTGCAAAGGTGAAAGCAATACAGGAGATGCCTGCTCCCCGTACAAAAAAGGAAGTTAGAGGTTTTCTGGGACGTCTGAACTACATCGCCCGATTCATTTCACATCTGACCGCTACTTGTGAGCCAATCTTCAAGCTGCTGAAGAAAGATCAAGTGGTAAAATGGAATGATGAATGTCAGACCGCTTTCGAAAGGATCAAGGAATATCTCCAGGAACCGCCAATTCTGATGCCTCCAGTTGAAGGGACCTTTGATCTTATACTTGACAGTACTGGAAAATTCAATAGGGTGTGTGTTGGGGCAGCATGACGAGTCTGGCTGAAAAGAGCATGCTATTTACTACCTTAGAAAAAAGTTTACCGACTGTGAGACCCGATACTCACTGCTCGAGAAAACTTTTTGCGCTTTGGCATGGGCTGCTTGCCGGCTGAGACAATATATGCTGACTCACACCACCTTGTTGATATCAAAGATGGACCCAATCAAGAATATCTTCGAAAAGCCCGCCATGTCCGAAAGAATAGCAAGATGGCAGATGATCTTAACTGAGTATGACATCCAGTACACAACCCAAAAAGAAATCAAGGGGAGTGTGTTGGCGGATCATTTGGTGCATCAGGCCGTGGATGACTACCAATCCATGAATTTCGAATTCCCGGATGAGAACATCATGTTGGTGACTGACTGTGAGAAACTTGGACCGGATGAAGGACCCGAGGAAGGATCCCGATGGTCTATGTATTTCGACGGAGCCTCAAATGCGTTGGGTAATGGTATTGGCGCTATGATCATATCTCCTGAGGGATGTCATACTCGGTTCACCACCCGATTATGTTTTAACTGCACCAACAATATGGCAGAGTATGAAGCATGTATCCTGGGTCTTCAAGCTGCTATTGACCTAAGGATTAAGTTCTTGAGTGTATTCGGAGATTCCGCTCTGGTGATCCGTCAGATCAAAGGCGAGTGGGATACGAAGCACCCAAATCTTATTCCTTACAAAGAATATGTACTGACATTGCTCCCGCACTTTGAGGAGATAACCTTTGAACATTTCCCGAGAGAAGAGAACCAGTTAGCGGACGCGCTAGCTACCATGTCTTCTATGTTCAAAGTCAGGTGGGACAATGAAGCTCCCCAAATTACCATCGAGAGGTTGGACGAACCCGCATATTGCTGTGACATTGAGACTGAAGAGGTAGCAGATAAACCCTGGTTCCACGAGGTGAAGAGGTATCTTGAGGCTCAAGAGTACCCCGAGGGGGCATCTGTTAATGATAAGAAGTTCTTGAGAAGGTTCGCTGCGAAATTCTTCATCAGCAATGGGATCCTTTATAAGCGTAACTATGATTCAACCTTACTGCGATGTGTGGACAAAAGCGAGGCAGAAAGGATCATGGCAGAGTTACATGAAGGTACCTTCGGAACTCATTCCAGTGGACATACCATGGCGAAGAAAATCCTACGGGCAGGATATTACTGGTCTACTATGGAAGCCGATTGTTATCAGCACTCTCGGACCTGTCACAAGTGCCAATTCTATGCTGATAAGGTGCACATACCTCCAGTTCCTATGAACATCTTGACAACTCCTTGGCCTTTTGCAATGTGGGGCATCGACATGATCGGCGAGATCAGACCTACTGTGTCTAACAGGAATTGTTTCATTCTGGTGGTTATTGATTATTTTATGAAGTGGGTTGAGGCAGCTTCCTTTGCTACAGTAACCAAGAACATTGTGGCGCGGTTCATTCGACACAATCTGATCTGTCGATATAGTGTACCAGAGAGGATAATTACGAACAATGGTATAAATCTCAACAATACAATGATCACCGAGCTCTGCAAACAGTTCAAGATACAACATCACAACTCTTCTCCTTACCGGCTGGAGATGAATAGGGCTGTTGAAGCGGCTAATAAGAACATCAAGAAGATTGTGCAGAAGATGACGGTGACATACAAAGATTGGCACGAGATGTTACCATTCACTCTTCATGGGTGTTGTACCTCAGCACGGACTTTAACAGGGGCAACACCTTACTCTCTAGTGTATGGCATGGAGGCAGTCCTACCCATCGAAGTCCATATACCTTCTCTCCGTATTATGAAGGATGCAGGCTTGAGCGAAGACGACTGGATCCAGACCCGACTTGATCAGTTGAACTTAATCGATGAAAAGAGACTTACTGCTATTTGTCATGGTCAGACGTATCAAAAGAGAATGATCAAGGCTTTTAACAAGAAAGTCAGACATCAAGAATATTGAGTCGGGGATCTGGTAATCAAACGTATCATACTGCCGCAAGGTGATCCCAGGGGAAAATGGACTCCCACGTACGAAAGGCCATTTGTGGTTAAGAACATTTTCTCAGGAGGAGCTATGATTCTAACCACCATGGATGGTGACGACCTTCCTCACCTCCTCAATGCAGACATAGTGAAAAAATACTACGCATAATTAAATACCCGCTAGGTTGACTGGCCTAGGCAAAAATAAGGGCTTCCCGGCGAACCAAAAAGGTTCGGGAAAAAGTAAGGGATGAAAATGAAAAAAACTGTACACCCGGCAAGTCGAAAACCTGAAAAGGCAGCTTGGGCAAAAAAGGGTATCCCGGTGGACTAAAAACCCGAGAGGGCGGTCCAGGCAAAAATTAGGGATCAAAGCGTAACACTATGTCTCATTGGATCATCTTGCGACCAGACTTCAGTATTGACTATCAAGCTCGGACGACACTAATAAATCTAATCTACCTTCGACCAAGTAGCAAAGTGATGAGACGCTCGAAGATATAAGGGCAATAGCAGAGTTAGAACCCAATGGGATTGTTCACATATCTGTTTTTCTCTCTTTTTTCCATAAATTGTATAATTTTTGTTCCTTCGGCGGAGTTCTCTTACTAGGACGTCAACCTCTTATACAAAACGCCTATTACAGGCTAACTTCAAAATCAATACAATTCATTTTCACAAGAAATTTCGATTTGTTTTTTATTTTTCTGTTTTGTTTTGCAAGAACATCCAATTGTTCATTTTTGATATATGCATTTGAAAATAATTGCTGCTCATAAATATTTACATAAAAAACAAAAGACAATTACTCGTAATTCCAAGAAAAGGGGAAAACAAGAAGTGTCAGAACCTTACAGTTTCTCTACCCACCAGGTACAGGGATAGAGCCATCTTGAGAATACAACTAAAGGTACATACACTCCCCGCAAAGTAGGAGGTATCCAAAGACAATGGTGTTAGCTCTCCCCAGCCGAGGTTCGCAATTACGAATAAGTCAGCAAAATTCTCCCCAAGCAAAGTTTACCTATCACCAGCAACGGTAATTCATCCCCAGCGGAGTTATTTCCCCAAATCAGCAGATCGTCCAACAGAGTATCTCTCTTCCCCACAGAGTCATCTTCCCACAAGGTTATTCTCAAACAGAGTCTCTCCCGGCGATTTGTTCTCGAGAAGAACGAACGCAAGTCTCTAGTTAATCATCTTCAGTCACTATCTTCAGCAAGAACGAAGAACTCAACTCTTTGTACTCTCTAGCAGCAGTACAAGATTTATTCTCCCCAGCCAGAGAATATCACAAGAACATTGCATATCCATACATCATGGCATGCACATACATATTATACAGCATAATCTCATTTATTTTGAGAACATCATTACTCAATTTCATACATCATGACATTACATACGACTAACTCTTTACCTTTCAGGGAAAGATGCAATCAAGTTCTGTCAAGTTTTCCCTGGTTCAGTCAAATCGATACTAAGATTTCTATTCCAGTTCAAGCTATGAAGCCCGGATTCGACTGGATAATATCTTGATATCTCCAGAATACTACAAAGCCTGGAATCGACCAGATAGTGGTATATCTTAAATTCAAGCTATGAAGCCCATATTCGACCGTATAATATCTTGATATCTCCAGAATACTACAAAGCTTGGAATCGACCAGATAGTGGTATATCTTAAATTTAAGCTATGAAGCCCGGATTCGACCGGATAATATCTTGATATCTCCAGAATACTATGAAGCCTGGAATCGACCAGATAGTGGTATATCTTAAATTCAAGCTATGAAGCCCGGATTCGACTGGATAATATCTTGATATCTTCAGAATACTACGAAGCCTGGAATCGACCAGATAGTGGTATATCTTAAATTCAAGCTATGAAGCCCGGATTCGACCGGATAATATCTTGATATCTCCAGAATACTACGAAGCCTGGAATCGACCAGATAGTGGTATATCTTAAATTCAAGCTATGAAGCTCGGATTCGACCGGATAATATCTTGATATCTCCAGAATACTACGAAGCCTGGAATCGACCAGATAGTGGTATATCTTTAATTCAAGCTGTGAAGCCCGGAAATCGACCGAAAAACAGTTTAACCTTCAGCAAGTTATTGTGAAGCCTGGAAATCGACCAGATAGCAATACAAGATACCATGAAGCCTGGAATCGACCAGATAATGGTATAAGACACCGTGAAGCCTGGATCACGACCAGATAGCGGCAAAGGATACTGAAGCCTGGGACACGACCAGATAACAGTATAAGGTACTGCGAAGCTTGGAATTCGACCAAATAGCAGTTTATTTGGCCAATTACTATGAAGCTCGGAAATCGACCGGATATTAGTAAGCCTTAAATTCAAGTTGAAGCCCGGATGCGACCGGATAACCACTTGATTCCTTTTGAAGCCTGGAGCATGACCAGATAAGAATGGAGAAATTGCAAAGCCTGGAGAATGACCAGATAGCAAGTTTAATCTCATCTTCCCAGTAAGTCACTGTAAAGCCTGGAGCATGACCAGATAGCAGTCAATCTTATTTTCCTCAACAAATCACTGTGAAGCCTGGAGCACGACCAGATAGCAGTTCATCTTCACGTCCTCGACTAAGAGATGGTTCCCCAGTAGAGTAACGGACAACTGAAGTTCCTAAAACTCTATCTCTCTCAAGACAAAGACCAGCATTCCCCAGCGAAATCTTCCTCAACAACAGATATACAGGTTCTCGCAAAGGAATCTCTTATGCAATCGACACTTCCTCTGATGGCATCTTTAAGCCCATATTCCAACATCAACCTCCAAATGGCATCTATAAGCCCATTCCCGATATCACAAGACAAGTAATACTCCATGCGAGTGCAAATTTCTAGGCACTCTAATGTTCAATCATCTTCCACCTTCGGATTACGAAAGGAAGACAAGCCAATCTACATCCTCAGGTTTAAGAAGATTGAATAGGGGAAGATGTTGTACCCTAAAATTTTCCCTCCCATATTTCTCAATACATGTCAAGTGAGGTCCTCAAATTGCTCAAGGAAGTCTAAGAGTTGACCAGACAAACTCTCTCCTAATGCAGTTTACCTCAAATTAGGGTTTCAGTTTGCATCAAGATGTTTGAGTCCAAAGGATCCCAAAATTCTCACCATTGTCCTAATATGTTCTCAAGATCATCCATGTCAAGTTTCAAGCCTTTCAGAGGAAGTTTGCTCACTCAATTGCTCAAAGGCCTGAAAATCGACTATGCTAGGGCAAAAGTCAACTGTGGCTCACATACAGTCAAACTTCAAGATTTTTGGTCAGCATCCTCATTTTGAAGTATTATTCATAATTTTATCAAGGGTTGATCATGATTCCTCAAGGATTTCTCACAATTCATCAAAACCCAAAAGTTGCTAAATTAGGGTTTTGTAGGAAAAGTCAACTCAACTTTGACCAAGCATAACTTTCTCATACTTTATCAAAAATGACCCATCCAAAGCTAATTTTGAAGAGGATGTAATTCCTTACAATCCATCTTCATCTCACAAGTTCAAAATATGCACTCACAAGAAGATATAAATTTGGACATTATAGGTCATTTTGAAAAGTCAACAAAAACACCTTTTGAGTCAAAGCTTCATACATGAACATGGAAGACTCAATTGAGATGAGACCAAAAGGGTTGCTAACAGGACATCTTAATATTTCTAAAAAGTCCAAGAACACCTCTATAGGGTCAAAATTGAGGGAGTTATGCATTGGCAAAGTTGACCCTTTTTGCAAAATTGCCAAAAGTCAAAAGTGGCCAAAATTGCATTTTTTGTCAAATGGGCCCAACTTTTTATGCTTGCACTGAGTTTTTAATGTGAACTACGACCCATGATCTTTTCCATTTGTCATTCTTTTATTTTTGTCATTTATTTTGATTTTATTTCAATTAAATAAAATAAAATCAAAATAAAATCATGAAAATATCAAAAACTAATCAAAGCTTGAGATTTTGTGTATGTTTAGGTCTATTATACAGCTGGAGATGGAATCAAATCGTGAAAGCTTCAAATGGACACAAAAAGATTGGATTTGCTTGATTTGGAAAGATTTGCACAAAGGATCAAATCATGAATCAATTATCTTAATTGGAAAAGATTTGATACAAGTTTGCAACCTTAATTCATTCTAGGGTACATAAGGAACATGTTTAGATAAAAAACAAGGGGATTGGAGGCGTGCTAAAGAGAAAGCAAAGTTGCAAAAATTCAAGAAAAGTTGTAAATCGATTCTCAGGATTCAGGTTATCTCAAGCCATTCTAAGCATCTCTATCACTTGTTGGATATCCCTGGATCACATTGCAACCATTAGCAAGCTTCCTAACATCCAGAATTGCACTATAAGTACCCCACAGTCTTCACATTTTCTTGAAATTAAATTCAATAATTCTGACATAGTTAGCATGATTCGTTAACATATTCTTAATCCTTGAGTCATTTCCAAACTAATGGTTACGTTTAATTTCGTTTTTGCTGACTATACATCAAGATGCCATAGTTAGGGTTCTTGTTTCGTTTTTAGGGTTTTTCTGTACAGGGACAATTGGCCATGGATAGTGGTACCATGACGCTCGTAAGGTTGCAACGAGTTGATTGGTACCACTAGTTTTAATTTATCAGCATTTTTTAAAACAGTCAATTTTGCCACCGTATCACATTAGCATACACGCCTAATTACTAGCAGTTAATATATATTGCAGAATATTAAAGTGCGGGAATTTAAATCTATGCTATTACAATGCTTTAGGGAGGGGATTTACACTGTTCAAGAATGAGGGGGATAAAGCAGTAAATGTCCTAGTTTTAATCTATTACATCCAGTGGGCAGGTACATCAATAGTAAAAATACAAAATTAAATAAATGCGCGTGAAATTGAAAATAACGTCTAACAATATCCTGAGAAATAAAAATCTTTTTGGTTGTTTTTTATTATGAAAAGAAAATTAAATCTGAATTAAGTCCTAAATTATAATGTTTTAAATTAAGAAAATGGTTAAAATTAATTAATCAATTAGTTAATTATTTAATTATTTAATTAAAATGTCTGAGCCTAATTTTTGGGATTTTTTGATTTAATGTGAAGTTGAATAGAAAAAGAGTCAATAATGAAACAAAGAATAAAATACAAAAAGAAAAGGGACTCCTTCGATTGCAAGGAGAATGGACCTTTCGACCCAGAGGGAGAATGGATCTTTTGATCCAGAGGGAGAACAGACTTTTCGATCCAGAGGGATGTTGCCCTTTGATTCTGTGAAGGGGATGTTATTCGAATTGAACCTGCAAGGAAAATGCTAGCAAAAAATAAAGATGCAGGACCTGGGTATCGAACCCAGGTCCTTCTCCCTAATTCAAAGCTTCTGTCCTCAAGCCTAAGCTTATTTTGACTTGAAACAGGCTATTCCATGAGTTTCGAAAGGCAGATCATGTCATGCCTTTCGATGGCGTGATTTTATTCCTGCATGTTATCTTGTGTATGATATGTTCATATAAACATAAATGAAATTAGCAGCACATATATAACAATAGTAGGTATTTAAAAGGCTTAGAAATGCAATTTCGATTTGGGTAAGTCCTTACCAACTAGAGATGTTTCGACCTGAGCGTGGCTTGACTTGGAACAGATTCTTGGGAATCTCAAGAACACAGATATATCCTTCGTCTGGATTGAGGGTTCCTGCCAAGAAAACTAGTCAGAATTTTGATCCTCTCTATGGTGGTGTGAGTATTCTCTTTTTCTAGGCAATCTCCCCTGTGTGTGATGTAACACTTGTGATCTCTTTATATAGAGGGGGTAGAGGGGACAAGAAGGCAAGGGTTTAAACAACCTTGATTATGTGTTTGAAAGCCATGAATGAGAATTTGTAACGTTGGTCAAACACATGGGATCTTGTCCTTTTTTTTTTAATGTATGTGGACATTTGACTTTCGAATGCTCTCCTTCGAATGGCTCTGATGGCCTCCTTCGAATGGACTTTTGTGAGTTTCTTTCAAATAGTATTTTGTTGCCTCCTTCGAATTGACCACCGATGTGTGTCCTTCGAATGGGCCTTTGGAGTACTCTTTTGAAGGGGTCATATTGGGTGTCATAGTGCAAAAACTGTGTTGAGGGGTCTTGGCCCTGTGCATTGAAGGCAATTATAGAAAAGACCTTTGCCCTTGTGAATCCAGGACAAGTATGAGGAAGCCTCTGCCTTATGGATCAAAGGTAAGCCTGAAGTAGCTAATACGCAATTAAAGCCTTGTAAATTAAGCTTGGTCAAAGGGGGACTAGTGCCTGATCGAAGGGTTTTAGATGCCCAATCGAATCTCCTTGTCCAGATGTCAATCGAAAGACATCATGTTCAGATTCCAATTGAAGGACCTTGTTAAAATGCCAATCGAAAGACCTTGTCCCAAGGCCAATCGAAGACTCCTGTCCATATTCCAATCGAAGACTCCTTTATCTTCAAAATCATTATTTTTCTTTAATCAAATGTTTGTGACCACCCATGCAAGAAAAAACCTTGGAAAACATGAGAGGGAAAATTTTGGGGTACAACACCTATCTACTAGGTATTGACCATTAGGTAATCTAACATCGATAGAGTAAATAGCAATATAAGATTAAAACCAATGAACAGAACCACATATGTGATCACTAACACATGAGTCGGTGATCCAAAATCAGAATTATATGAAGATGAAGGAAATTTAACATTACTTGTTGTAATACGGTGGGAGAACTGACTTTATTGGTTTTGTGTTTTTATTGCAAATGTTACGGTTAACAAGAGTCGCCACCGACTTTTCTTTTATCCAACAAAGGAACGGGTGAAACGAACAGGAAAGACCTTTCGAGATTATTTTATGAGTAAGGGGGGTAGGTTATGGAAAGGGAAGACATTAACACCCTTTCCATACGTAGTTATCTACGGGATCTTAGTTGCAAGCTCATTTTAGAAATGCTTTGTGTTGTGCGTTTGAAAATATTTTTGAAAAGACGCCTTAGTGCGACGAACTTTGTAATGTTTCTCGTTTTGACAAGAACGTATGCAAATTTTTTTTTGTTTTTGAAAATATTTAAAAGAGATTGTGTATGTGTGAAAAAAAGTTTTATTTGTTTTTATGAGAAAGCAACTATGAGCTATCTACATACTCGAAATATTTTGTTTTTTTCCTCATTTCCTTTAGATAGTTCTATCCTACTATTAGTCAGTAGGTAGCCCTATTGTTGGATGTTTTGAGGGACATGCGAGGGTCATCGTACAGTCGCAAAAGAAACTAGTAAGATACTTTGGTAATTACCCTAAGATTTTAAGATCTTATTCCGAGGCAACGTCGAAAGGGTCATCGAGACACTTATGATCTTTAAACCAAAGGGTCGCCACTAAAATCTCTTACATTCAAGAATCGTGACTGTTTTATTCCGAAGGCAACAAGTGGAGGTATCTTAGAGGTGCGTGTGTGCGAGTGTGTTGTATTTCAGTTATTTATATTGGTTGTTAGGTTTTGCTAGCGTTTGCTTTTAGTCTTATCATACAATCCTATTAGCATTCATCTAACAATTAATATCAGTACGAAAAATAAAGTGCGGAATTTGAATCTACACTATTACATGGTGTTGTACCCCAAAATTTGCCCTCCCATATTCTTCAAAGTTTGGACAAGCATCATCTCAATTTGCTCAAGTCTACTCAAGGGTTGCACAATTCAAACACCCTCCTAAGCCAGTCAAATTAGGGTTTTGGTTCTTGCAAGGAAGTTGAGGTTTTCAAGGGCTCAATCAAGTCACATATGCCTATACACATTGTCAAGCATCTACATGCCAAGTTTCAAGGCTCACAAGGTCAAGTTGCACAGTCAAAAACCCTAATTGCTTCACAATCAACTGTAGGGGTAAAATGGTCATTTGGCAGTCAAAAGTAAAACAAATTTGTCAACATCTTATTTTGAGCTCACAATCATCATTTGATCAAGTCTTGATCATGATTCCACAAGAATGGCTCAAAAATCATCAAGATGCAAAAGTTTCCATTTTTGGGCAGCTGAAAAGTCAATTGTAACTTGACCAAGGCATAACTTTTTCATGGTTCATCAGAAAAATCCCATCCAATGCTCATTTTGAAGGGGATGACATTTCCTACAACGCATCTTCACATTCCAAGTCCAAGAAATGCTCTCACAAAAAGTTATCAATTTCAACATTATAGGTCATTTTCAAAAGTCAACAAAAAGGCATTTTAAGTCAAAGACCATAACTTGAGATTGGTAAATCAAAATGACATGGGACCAAAGGCATTGGTTAGAGGACTTCAAGACCTTTCCAAAATTTCCAAGAACATGTTCATATGATTAAAATTGAGCAAGATATGCATTGGAGAAGTTGGGAAATTTTTGTGAAATGGCAAAAGTCAACTATCCTTGAAACTTCAATTTTTGACAAAAGGGCCCACTTTTTTCCACTTGATTCAGCCTTGTCATACCACCCACGTGTCCCATGATCAATTTCAAGATTAAACATTAATTTTTCTATTTTTATTTAATTTTATTTGATTTAATTCATTTTAAATCCATAAAATTCAAATAAAATCAAAAAAATTAATTAGAGGGCATCTTTGTGGTTTGAATGACCTTTATATGCCATTTACTAGCTGCCAAATTCGTGCAAGCTATTTTTGTACAGAAAATTTTGAATTTGAACCAAGTATGGAATGTCCTTTTAATGGTGGTCAAACAAAATCCAAAGCTTAATTGCACAAGGTTAAGGCTCTTAATGTTGACTTAATTCCCTTCATACACATATATGCAAGCCTTGTAGACCTCAAACACTACCTGAACATTACACAAACGGCCAGAGCAAAATCCAAAAAGTGTCAAAAAAAAGTGAGATCAAAAGGAGTATTGCAAGCATTTTCAGGCCAAAAGGAGAACGTGACTCTCTTCTTTGCCATCCCCTGAAGCTAAAGCAACCCTTGCCACGTCCTAAGATCCATCATACCGCGCTGTAAGTTCTTCCCAGGTCCCCCAAAATTCCATATCATTTTTTCTTATGTGTTTGTGTGCAGGATGCCCAGTGCGTTTCACCATGAACCTTCAGCGTTCCACATGCCAAGTGGCCATGATCATCAATCCGAGGGCCAAAAAGTGATGAACACTATATTCTCCAGTCAACGTGCTCCAGGAAATCTCCAAAAGTCAACAAGGCTGGTTAATGGGCCATCAATTTCCAGGCTTCACACCTCCATTGGGCCATCAACACCCCCATTGGTTTCTATTTCTTTTTTTTTCTTTCTATTTTCCTTTTCTTTTTATTTTCTTTTTCTAATTATTATCATTATTGTTAATTAACCTAACAAACTAATTTTTCCCCATAAAATTCAATAAAACCAAAAAAAACTAACATTATTATTATTTATTAATTTCATATTATTGTTTGTAAATAAATTCTAACATTAATTAATTTGTTGTGTAATTAGGACAATTTTAACATTTTTTTAATAAGTAAAATTAATTTAGAATTAGGTCTTTCACTTTCAATTTTTAATTTCCTTTTTTATTTCATTTCATTAAAAACATAAAAAAAACACAAAAATATTTTTTCTTTTAATAAATAAATTAATTAGTTATTAGTTTTAATTTCATTAATTACAAAAAAAGGACAAAAGTTCAATTCTTTCTTAAAAAAGGGTCAAAACCCTTAGGACGTTCCCGATTAAATTTCTATTCGCCCGTATTTATTTATTCATTATATTTATGTATCTGTACAGAGTATGTAATAGTTAATTAGGATTTTATCGCCTTATTTAAATTCTCGCACTTTATTTTCCAAAACGGGTTTTTGTTTTTTTGGCGATGTATAGACCCGCGCCTTGTAATAGTTAGAATTTATCTTTCCGCAATTTATTTTCCGCACTCCTAACTGTTAAAAAATGTATGAAAGAATGTATGAAAAATAAAACCAATCCGTAGCTCACAAATAAAGACAATTAACTGAAAAACAACACACAAAACACATGCCACTTCTAGGGTACGCCTCACTGGTTGCCTCGAACGTGGTCATCAAGTATAGGGTGTCTTAGAGGTCGCCCTTCTGTCTAAAAGATCTAGTTGCCTCGAAACGGTTGCCTCGGATAAAAGTATCTAGGACATTAGGGTTACTTCTAAGATGTCCTATTATTGCTTCGGTGACCACATTGTCCCTAATAATCAAATTGACCCGAATAACTCCAACGGTGGTGCTACCTACCTCTCAATGGTGGGATAGCACTATCTAAAGGACTCTTACACAGTCTAATTCCTTAGAGTAGGTAGATTCTCATAGGTACTTGCTCTTTTCAAAAACAAACAAAACATACTTTTCACACTTCACACTTTCTAAAAGTTTTCAAACAAATTTTTCATACACTCTTGAGGACAGATACAAGAGTTACTTAGAAACTTTTCAAACGAAACTTTTTCAAAACCCACACACACTTGAAAAGAAAACAATTTTAGAAAACATAAGAGCAAGTACCTAAGAGCCCATGGATAACCATGGATAGAAAGGGTGCTAACACCTTCCCTTTCTATAAATCTACCTCCCGAACCGAGAAACATTCTCGAATAAGGAATTTTGCTGTGCTTTTGTCCTTTCCATGTTGGAGAACATAAAAGATGGTGGCGACTCTTGCTTACCGCGACATTTCGCGAAACCAGTTAAAAAACAGCCAGTTCTATTTCCACCGATCACAGAACTGGCGACTCTGCTGGGGACACTAAAAGTGAGGTGTACCTTAGGATTAGACCACTCTTATGTTTTCAATTGCTTGATTTGTTTGGTTTAATATTGTGGGCCTGTCTTGGAGTTTCATAGATCCTAACCCGGATCTGGGAGATACCTCTTAGAAAGTAGCAACAAACTGTGAGGGAACTGTGCGGGGTATACCGACACGATTGAAACAGTTTGCTATGTTGATGTGGCACTTTGGTGAGTACCGGTAACCCTTGAGTCAAGTCAAGGAGAGTACGGGGCCGCCGCGTGGTGTCGTGAAGCATCAATTGACCTTAGGAACCTTACTTGAACCATCCTGGCCTCTTTAGGGGTAGTGAGATGACTGACTTTGGTGCAGTCCGAAGTTGGCTGATACTCGATACTACACTCATTGAGGGTTGTTTTCTTGGAATATTTTGATCGCCAGTCCAGTGGCTAAATCAAAACAATGAACACAGAAAACAACCCAATGATATTGAGCTCCTTAGAACCCGGTTACTTTTGATAGGACAGGTTTTGAGCCCACCAACTTCAAGAGGGTAGTACCCAAACTTCATGCTGGCCTGAACTCTAAGGGCTGTCTTGTGTGACTTGTGTGCCTTCAAACTTGACTACTTGCATGCTTGTTATCTGACACTTGAGTTTCTTGCAAGTTTGTTTACAGTCCTTAATTGGGACTCATTACAGGGCCTACTTACATCACTCCATGCATAGCATAACATCATACCATTGCATACATCCTACATAAAGACTAATCCATTTCAAGGATCTCAAGGGTTTGTGATGCAGGTCATGATGAATCAAATGTCTAGCAAGGGGCAAAGGGGATTTATTTTCCCCCTAGCCAAGATTGATAACTTGAGTCAGGGGCTATGACCCACTCGATATGGTGAGCTTTGACTCTTGAAGAAGAACTCTCAACGACATGAAGTTCCTTCAATCAAGCTACCGAATTCAAATTCTAACAAGTTTCTCTGTTTACCCCACGAGATCCTTGAAAACATTGCATGCATACATACATATCATTGCATTACAGGTACCCTTTGTACATGTCACTTACCTTCTTTGCTATTTATTTCAGCAATGGCTTCCCAACAAGACAACCGGGACCTTCATATTCAAGAGACTCAGTTCGGGGAAATCCTCCTAAATCTATCCAAGGGGCAGGAAGAGCTGAGAACACTCCTCATGGGGACTTTGGTCAGGAACAGTCCTGAAGACGATAAGGACGAACGGCTGAAACGTCTACAAGCTGAGGTGGATACAATGAGAACCCAGATACTGGGGCAAATGGCTCTTATCCAAGACTTATCTCAAAGACAAGGGGAGCTCAGGGTTCTCATTAACCAACTGCTTCAGGATAACCAACTGGGGCAAACATCTAAGGTTGAAGAGAAAGCCATCATTCAACCACCTGTGGGGCAAGAAGACCGGGGAAAAGCTCCTCAGTTTGCTTCAGGGTCACAAGCCCAGCATCAACCTCACCAGTGTCAACAAGATAATCGGCGTAAGCGAAATACGTCTGGAAGACATTTCTCGGAGACTGGTATACCATCATCACTGATACTGAGACGCTTGTTGGAGGTCAAGCTGATTTCTTTAAAGGATCCTCCTAAGACTCTCAACATAACCTCCCTAAAATACAATCCTGATGAAAGGTGTGCCTACCATTCTGACAACCCTGGACATGACACTGACGACTGTTGGAGCCTGAGGAACAAGATTCAAGACTTGATCGACGGAAGGGTGCTAGAGTTCATGCCGGGTGGTAAAATGAACATCTTCTGCTGAGAATCTTCCATCTGAGATGACTAGTTCAAACTAAGAAACTTTTGTTCATTCAAATGTTCAAGTTGTATTTTTCTTTGATTGTTTAAACATTTTATTCATATCAAACGTTGTTATTTCATTAATGCATTACACATGTCTGTTTTGAAGTAATTATTTTGTATTCACTATATTGCAAATTGCTTTCATATTTTTGTGTGATGATCAACGCTCGGTTAATAATTCTAGGCCTCTTGAGGAAGGATGACGAAAACAATACCACAATCTACAATATGCTTTTGAACAGACCCCGCTGATGAGGTACAGGCATTGTTTCAATTCCTAAACACTAGAGTTATAAGGATGATAATCCCTCGTCAACCCCTTTGAGCCAAAGAAGTAGGAGTTTTCTTTTCGAAAATTAAAACCCTTAATCATAACCTGGGGCAGGGTAGTTCTCTCAGCTGATCCAAGTGCACAACGAATGGCACCAGAGGAGTCCTTACAAAACAAAAGACAGTGATGGCTCCAAATAATCATAAAGACAGGCAGTCATTATCCCTCAGAAATAAAAACCCAATAAGTCAAAACCTATGAAGGAGACTTACAAAACTGGGGCATCCCGCTGACTGTAATTCCAAAAAAGGAAACAGTTCAGGCAAAAAACAGGGATAACAAAAATTAAAAAAAGAAAGAGGTCCCACAAACCCTCAACCAAAAAAAAAAGGGGAATGACTGCCTATTCAAAATAAATTGTCAATATCCGAACCATCACTGGTATATCAGAGCAAAAGACTCAAACAAGGTCTAACGCACGATCAACTGAGTTTAGGTTTGAAGAACATCACGAAGAACGGGTGGGTACAAATACAATTTGAGCCTTTATCCTTTGTTTCTTAAACCGTGAACCAAGCCATGTTATAACCCTTAAAAGTCCTAGCTGAAGCATGGGTTAGTTCGAAAGCATACTGTTACGAAAGGTATCCTGACTCCTTAAGGCTTACGGTAAAATAACGAGTTGACATCACAGTTTACAAAAAAAAATTCACTTGTTTTTGCATTTTCAAAAACTTCAAGACAGACATAAGCTTTGCATTTTTAATATAACATTGCTTGCATATGACTATTTGTTTGGACATCATAGAAGTTCGCACGACGAATGTCTAATAAACAAAAGCACCTCCAATCAAGGGGCATGGCATGATCATTGTCCAACATCTGGGGCAGTTAGGTCAAGATTCGGAGAATCTCTCAAAAGGCCAACCAACTTGGGGCAAATCTCCATCTAGATCACTTGGGGCATTGGACGATCAAACGAAGATCTTCTGGTGGCATGGTAACACTTCACTACTGACAGTGACAACTCCCTGCATCCGGAGAGCACGGACATAGTCGAAAAAATATTGCGCATCATCAAAGACCCGCTAGGTTGACACACCTAGGCAAAAATAAGGGCTTCCCGGCGAACCAAAAGGGTTCGGGCAAAAAATAAGGGATGAAATAGAAAAATCTGTACACCCGGCAAGTCGAAAACCTGAAAAGGCGGCTTGGGCAAAAATGGGTATCCCGATGGACTGAAAACCCGAAAGGGCGGTCTGGGCAAAAGTTAGGGATCAAAAGCGTACGACTATGTCCCGTCATCTCGTCACTTGCCTACCAGAAGAAGATTTATCAATCGACAGTTATCAAACACCTCCCCAAGGTATCTTCCTCTCCCACATCAGAAACAGGGGCAATAATGAGTTGTCCAAGCGATCTAGTTGCTCTGTCAACCAAGGTACCAAGGTAGGTTCGGCTGAAGAACATAACCAAGAGGCCTCCACTCCCCGGGAGTAAGACAAGGTTCAACAATACTCTCCTCCGGGCAGAGTTGGTCTCCCGTCAGCCCTAACAAGGCACAATATCTCCAGCAAGTCAACAACGCTCTCCCAAGCAGAGTTAGTCTACTGTCAGCCTTAAGGAAGTTGGGTATCCCCAGAAAATCTCAATATCCTCCAGCGGAGTATGCATATATTCCTTAACAAGCATCCCCGGCAGTCTTAATATAAGATTGTTCCCCGGCGGAATACAGACACCTAGTGGAGCCACTTCCCCAGTACAGTTCAAAAGATTCCCTAGGAGAGTTGAATCCACCTCCCCAGTAGATTCTGGAAGCTTATCCCCTGCAGAGCACATCTCCCCGGTCTTATTCAAAGGTTATTCTCCACCAGAGCTTATAACTGGGTTATCCTCAGCTAATTGCCACAGAAAGATTGTCCCCGGCGAAGTTCTTCCTATCCCCCAGAGGAGTTCATCAAATTCCCCAACATAACTTATCAACGGGTATCCCCAGCGGAGTTATCGTCAAAACCTCAGCGAAATATCTCTTCCCACAGAGTAATTCCCCGCAGAGTAATCTCCTCAACAAGTGTATTCCCCAGCGGAGTCATCTTCTCCTACCGGTTTATTCTTACAATCAACATCCCCAGCAGAAACGAAGAACTCTACTCTTCAACATCAGCCCAGGATTCAACAAACTCCCGACATTCGTCAAGGATTTATTTTCCTAGACAAAAACACATTCATAAACATCACATCTTCATACATTATAGCATGCATACGCATCATACAACACAAATCTCATTTATTTTTTAGAACATCTTAAAATCATGCAGTTCATGCATCAGGACATTGCATACAACTAATACCTTGCCTTTTCAGGAAAAAGTCAATGAAAAGATGATTACCATCTACCTTTACAGTTCCAGATCAACACCGGTAACAAGCCAGGAAAATTCTGTGGACGATCGATCGTGGGTTAATATCTGAAACCAAAACAGGACAATTATCTACTTGATCATCCATCAGGAAACCCTACACCGGTTCCCTCTCAACTTCAGATGTAGTTTTACACGGACTCATCGTCGGGCAACCCTACACCAGTTCCCTCTCAACCTCAGATGTAGTTTTACACGGACTTATCACCAGGAAACCCTACACCGGTTCCTTCTCAACTTCAGATGTAGTTTTACACGAACTCATCATCAGGCAACCCTACACCGGTTCCTTCTCAATTTTCAGACGAAGTCTTACACGGACTCACCCTCCACAAGTAACCCTACACCGGTTCCTTTTCTTTCAGAAGAAGTCTTACACGAACTTATCTCAAGATAACCTTACCCCGGTTCATCAAGAAGTTTTACACGAACTTACCCTGCAGTAACCTTACCCCGGTTCCTCTAGAAGTCTTACACGGACTTATCTCAAGATGACCTTACCCCGGTTCATCCAGAAGTTTTACACGAACTTATCCTGTAGTAACCGTACCCCGGTTCCTCCAGAAGTCTTACACGGACTTATCTCAAGATGACCTTACCCCGGTTCATCCAGAAGTTTTACACGAACTTACCCTGCAGTAACCTTACCCCGATTCCTCCAGAAGTCTTACACGGACTTATCTCAAGATGACCTTACCCCGGTTCATCCAGAAGTTTTACACGAACTTATCCTGCAGTAACCTTACCCCGGTTCCTCCAGAAGTCTTACACAAACTTATCTCAAGATGACCTTACCCCGGTTCATCCAGAAGTTTTACACAAACTTATCCTGCAGTAACCTTACCCCGGTTCCTCTAGAAGTCTTACACAGACTTATCTCAAGATGACCTTACCCCGGTTCATCCAGAAGTTTTACACGAACTTACCCTGCAGTAACCTTACTCCGGTTCCTCCAGAAGTCTTACACAGACTTATCTCAAGATGACCTTACCCCGGTTCATCCAGAAGTTTTACACGAACTTATCCTGCAGTAACCTTACCCCGGTTCCTCCAGAAGTCTTACACGGACTTATCTAAAGATGACCTTACCCCGGTTCATCCAGAAGTTTTACACGAACTTATCCTGCAGTAACCTTACCCCGGTTCCTCCAGAAGTCTTACACGGACTTATCTCAAGATTACCTTACCCCGGTTTCTCCAGAAGTCTTACACGGACTTATCTCAAGATGACCTTACCCCGGTTCATCCAGAAGTTTTACACGAACTTATCCTGCAGTAACCTTACCCCGGTTCCTCCAGAAGTCTTACACGTACTTATCCCGAAGTAACCTTACCCCGGTTCCTCCGGAAGTTTTACACGAACTTATCCCGAAGAAGCCCTACACAGGTTCTCTCTCTCCAGATGTAGTTTTACACGGGCTCATCGTCAAAGAAACCCTACACAGGTTCTCTCTTCCCAGAGATGCAGTTTTACATGGACTCGTCATCAGAAACCCTACCCAGGTTTTACTTCTTCCAGGATGCAGTTTTACATGGGCTCATCATCAAAGTAAACCCCACACAGGTTTCCTTCCTCCAAAGATGCAGTTTTACACGAGCTCATCATCAGTCAACCCTACACAGGTGTCCATCTTTCCAAGATGCAGTTTTACACGAGCTCATCATCAGGCAACCCTACACAGGTTCCCCCTTTCAACTTACAAAAATTACAGTTCAACAGACCGCCTCCAGATGGCATCTATAAGCCCATCCACCTATCAACAGTCTCCAAATGGCATCTATAAGCCCATTCCCGACAAGGTTCTATCACATCTCTAAATGGCATCTATAAGCCCATTCCCGATAAGGTTCAATCACACCCCCAGGTGGCATCTATAAGCCCATCCTCCTATTCACCATATCTCCAAATGGCATCTATAAGCCCATTCCCGGCAAGGTCCTGTCACGTCTCCAGATGGCATCTATAAGCCCATTCTCCCATCCACCATCTTTCCAAAATGGAATCTGTAAGCCCATTCCCGCTATCACACTGCTGATACTCTACTATGTGAGTGCAAATTTCTGGGTACTTTAGTGTTCAATCATCTTCCACCTTCGGATCACGAAAGGCACGCAAGCCAATCTACATCCTCAGGTCTAAGAAGATTGAACAGGGGCAACTGTTGTACCCCAAAATTTGCCCTCCCATATTCTTCAAAGTTTTGACAAGCATCATCTCAATTTGCTCAAGTCTACTCAAGGGTTGCACAGTTCAAACACCCTCCTAAGCCAGTCAAATTAGGGTTTTGGTTCTTGCAAGGAAGTTGAGGTTTTCAAGGGCTCAATCAAGTCACATATGCCTATACACATTGTCAAGCATCTACATGCCAAGTTTCAAGGCTCACAAGGTCAAGTTGCACAGTCAAAAACCCTAATTGCTTCACAATCAACTGTAGGGGTAAAATGGTCATTTGGCAGTCAAAAGTCAAAAATTTTGGTCAACATCTTATTTTGAGCTCACAATCATAATTTGATCATGTCTTGATCATGATTCCACAAGAATGGCTCAAAAATCATCAAGATGCAAAAGTTTCCATTTTTGGACAGTTGAAAAGTCAACTGTAACTTGACCAAGGCATAACTTTTTCATGGTTCATCAGAAAAATCCCATCCAATGCTCATTTTGAAGAGGATGACATTTCCTACAACTCATCTTCACATTCCAAGTCCAAGAAATGCTCTCACAAAAAGTTATCAATTTCAACATTATAGGTCATTTTCAAAAGTCATCAAAAAGGCATTTTAAGTCAAAGACCATAACTTGAGATTGGTAAATCAAAATGACATGGGACCAAAGGCATTGGTTAGAGGACTTCAAGACCTTTCCAAAATGTCCAAGAACATGTTCATATGATTAAAATTGAGCAAGATATGCATTGGAGAAGTTGGGAAATTTTTGTGAAATGGCAAAAGTCAACTATCCTTGAAACTTCAATTTTTGACAAAAGGCCCCACTTTTTTCCACTTGATTCAGCCTTTTCATACCACCCACGTGTCCCATGATCAATTTCAAGATTAAACATTAATTTTTCTATTTTTATTTAATTTTATTTGATTTAATTCATTTTAAATCCATAAAATTCAAATAAAATCAAAAAAATTAATTAAAGGGCACCTTTGTGGTTTGAATGACCTTTATATGCCATTTACTAGCTTCCAAATTCGTGCAAGCTATTTTTGTACACAAAATTTTGAATTTGAACCAAGTATGGAATGTCCTTTTAATGGTGGTCAAAGAAAATCCAAAGCTTAATTGCACAAGGTTAAGGCTCTTAATGTTGACTTAATTCCCTTCATACACATATATGCAAGCCTTGCAGACCTCAAACACTACCTGAACATTACACAAACGGCCAGAGCAAAATCCAAAAAGTGTCAAAAAAAAAGTGTGAGATCAAAAGGAGTATTGCAAGCATTTTCAGGCCAAAAGGAGAACGTGACTCTCTTCTTTGCCATCCCCTGAAGCTAAAGCAACCCTTGCCACGTCCTAAGATCCATCATACCGCGCTGTAAGTTCTTCCCAGGTCCCCCAAAATTCCATATCATTTTTTCTTATGTGTTTGTGTGCAGGATGCCCAGTGCGTTTCACCATGAACCTTCAGCGTTCCACATGCCAAGTGGCCATGATCATCAATCCGAGGGCCAAAAAGTGATGAACACTATATTCTCCAGTCAACGTGCTTCAGGCAATCTCCAAAAGTCAACAAGGCTGGTTAATGGGCCAGCAATTTCCAGGCTTCACACCTCCATTGGGCCATCAACACCCCCATTGGTTTCTATTTCTATTTTTCTTTTCTTTTTATTTTCTTTTTCTAATTATTATCATTATTGTTAATTAACCTAACAAACTAATTTTTCCCTATAAAATTCAATAAAACCAAAAAAAAAACTAACATTATTATTATTTATTTATTTCATATTATTGTTTTTAAATAAATTCTAACATTAATTAATTAGTTGTGTAATT
This sequence comes from Vicia faba, assembly GCA_948472305.1. Taxonomy (NCBI): domain Eukaryota; kingdom Viridiplantae; phylum Streptophyta; class Magnoliopsida; order Fabales; family Fabaceae; genus Vicia; species Vicia faba. The sequence continues at coordinate 1,693,186,121 of OX451737.1, read as the reverse complement.
AGGACAATTTTAACATTTTTTTAATAAGTAAAATTAATTTAGAATTAGGTCTTTCACTTTCAATTTTTAATTTCCTTTTTTATTTCATTTCATTAAAAACATAAAAAAAACACAATTTTTTTTTTCTTTTAATAAATTAATTAATTAGTTATTAGTTTTAATTTCATTAATTACAAAAAAAGGACAAAAATTCAATTCTTTCTTAAAAAAGGGTCAAAACCCTTAGGACGTTCCCGATTAAATTTCTATTCGCGCGTATTTATTTATTCATTATATTTATGTATCTGTACAGAGTATCTAATCGTTAATTAGGATTTTATCGCCTTATTTAAATTCTCGCACTTTATTTTCCAAAACGGGTTTTTGTTTTTTTGGCGATGTATAGACCCGCGCCTTGTAATAGTTAGAATTTATCTTTCCGCAATTTATTTTCCGCACTCCTAACTATTAAAAAATGCATGAAAGAATGTATGAAAAATAAAACCAATCCGTAGCTCACAAATAAAGACAATTAACTGAAAAACAACACACAAAGCACATGCCACTTCTAGGGTATGCCTCACTGGTTGCCTCGAACGTGGTCATCAAGTATAGGGTGTCTTAGAGGTCGCCATTCTGTCTAAAAGATCCAGTTGCCTCGAAACGGTTGCCTCGGATAAAAGGATCTAGGACATTAGGGTTACTTCTAAGATGTCCTACTATTGCTTCGGTACCACATTGTCCCTAATAATCGAATTGTCCGAATAACTCCAACGGTGGTGCTACCTACCTCTCAATGGTGGGATAGCACTATCTAATGGACTCTTACACAGCCTAATTCCTTAGAGTAGGTAGATTCTCATAGGTACTTGCTCTTTTCAAAAACAAACAAAACATACTTTTCACACTTCACACTTTCTAAAAGTTTTCAAACAAATTTTTCATACACTCTTGAGGACAGATACAAGAGTTACTTAGAAACTTTTCAAACGAAACTTTTTCAAAACCCACACACACTTGAAAAGCAAACAAATTTTGAAAACATAAGAGCAAGTACCTAAGAGCCCATGGATAACCATGGATAGAAAGGGTGCTAACACCTTCCCTTTCTATAAATCTACCTCCCGAACCGAGAAACATTCTCGAATAAGGAATTTTGCTGTGCTTTTGTCCTTTCCATGTTGGAGAACATAAAAGACGGTGGCGACTCTTGCTTACCGCGACATTTCGCGAAACCAGTTAAAAAACAGTCAGTTCTATTTCCACCGATCACACATGGCTTCGGGGCGGGGGAATTACAAACTAAAACAGGGAAATAAAAAGTCCTAATTAAAACTATTACATCCTTTTGTCAATTTATAATTTATGAAGAAAATAAAAAATGCGAAATCAAATAAGCACGCGAAGATGGAAGCGATGTGAAAAACCTAAAAAAAACTCCTAAACAATTAAGAAAATATTTTTGTTGTTTTTTTTTGTTCAGGAAAATATTTAAATTAAATTTAGCAGCAACCTAATTCTAATTGTTATAAAAATTATTAATTAAAAAAACTAATTTTAATTAATAAAACCTAATTCTAATATATATATATTTTTTATGATTAAATAAAACTGATTAAAAAGATTAATTTAATTGTAAAATAAAAAGGTTAAAATAAAATAAATAAAAAAAGAGAATTTTGGGCGTGTAGTAAACGCAAAAAGAAAGCTGCTGAAGACAAAACCCTTAGGCCCAATAACAAAGAACTGGCGCTGCAAAAAAGAGATTAGCGGGTGAGATTTAAACAAAACGTTAGGCCCAAATTAAAATGAGCCCAACAAATGGCTGGGTTTTGTGTACTCCTATGCTACGCTCCAGGGAAAGTCCACCGTAGGCTACGTACTTAAGAGCATTTGATCTGAATCCAAGAGTTGTAACTGAAGGTGCATGGTTATTGGATATTACGCGCTGCACAGGATCTGAAACGAAAATATTAGAAAAATTAAACTCCCTCACGCTTGGATCGAACCCAGGACATGAGGGAGTTATGCCTTAAATGCGTGTACTCTACCACTGGGCCAGCTACTCATTCATTATTTCAAACACAAACGAATATTAATATTACGAAAACATAAATATTTGAGAATTAAAAAAAAGCGCGCTAAATCATTTGAATGATCCAATGGGGGAGTGACGCGCTGCCACCAGAGTCAACCCACTGGAGTCAACTTTCCGGTTGTATTCTCCGGTGGGTTCCAAACCCTAACTTGCAAAATGAACCACGATTAAGGAATCAAAACAACCCTAGCCCCTTAAGAAGATGCCCTGAGTCCGAATCTAGTATTAATTTTGGCTAAAGATCTCTGAATTTTGCGTTTCAAAGCCAAGCTTCCAATCGGGGTTGAGAATGGCATCTCATGGACCAGGCCCCAAAGCTTACATGATTTACGTCAAACCTGTCTTAATCATCGCTATGAACATGTATATAAACGTTAAATTGATTAATAATGAATATTAAGCAAGATTGGATCCAAGAAAATTATACCAAATGGTGGTGCTCGTGTGGACGATTCAGGCTTGCTTCAGGCCAAGGTGAGGGGTAAAGATGACTCCCCGGGGCCTCAGGAGTGCAAAGATGGAACGAAATTGGACGGAGGAAGGCTGGAATGTAGGTTTCGAATTTCACAACTTTGGATAATATTTTTGAATTTTTGAGAGCTTCTTCCAGACTATGCACGCGTGTCCTTTTGGCCTGCCTTTCTCCAATATATATAGAGGAGTGGTGAGAGTAAACAAATATGGAAATGAATCATCACATTAAGCCATGGTTTAAACACCAAAGTCAAATTTGAAAAATTTCCTTATTTAAGAGATTCTTGCCAAATCTGTTTTACAATGAACCTAGACAGTCCTGCATGAATTCTTAGGCCCAATATTGACCCAAATCATCAGCACATGTGTCCAAACTTTTTATCTATTATTTTATGCAATTTATTTTGTATTTATTTGAATAAAAACTAAAATAAATATTAATAAATTAAACATAAATGCAAAGTAAGGTAAGAGTGAGTTTATGAGTCCTTGGAATGGTCATGGACATGTTTGAAGTCCAAAAGATTAAGCCAAATAAGCAAAAATCACAAATTTCTCAATTAAGATTCGATGTATTTCATAGAAAATTGCCCAATTTGTGCACCTCATAACTTACTCCATCTTCATCTTTTAGAGATGATCTTGGACTTTTTGGAAAGCCCAAGATGTCCTCTACAATCTCTATTTTGACCATTTTTGCTTTTGAAGACATCATCTTGATGTAAGTTATATTGACAAAAAATGTCTTTTGTTGACTTTTTGAAAATGACCTGTAATGTATTAGCTCATATCTTCCAAATGAAGCATTTTTTGGACTTGAGGAAAAAAACAAAGATTTAGAGAATTGAATTTTATTCAAAATGAGCTTTGGTTGTGGAAAGGTTGATGAAGCATGTGAAAGTTATGTCTGGTCAAAGTTCAGTTGACTTCTCCTAAGGAAACCCTAGTTTGACAAATCTTGACTTTTGATGATCTGAGGAGTTTCCTTGGGGAATCATGATCAACCCTTGATAAAATGATGAATATCACTTCAAAATGTTGATGTTGACCATAAATCTTGAAGTTTGAATGTTTATTGATCACAATTGACTTTTTGATCAATATAATTGATTTTCAAGCATTTGAACCATTGATTGAGCAAACTTGTGATGTAGGGCTTGGAACTTGACATGAACCTTGTTGAGAATCTATGAAGAACCATAGAAGCCATCCTATACCTTTTCAAACCAAAATTCTTTCATAAACTCTAAACCCTAGTTGTGGGCCTTTGGTCTAGGAGGAGCACCTTGACTAATCAAACCTTGAGTGCCTTGACTACTTGAGAATCCTTGAAAGAATATTTTGAGAAAAGTGAGGGAAAATTTTAGGGTATAACATTTTCCCCTATTCAATCTTCTTGAACCTGAAGAGTTAGATTGGTCTGTCTTCCATTTGTGACTCGAAGGTAGAAGATAATTGAACACTTAGGTACTCAGAAATTTGCACTCGCATGTGCAAGAAGTAATGTTGTTGGTTGATTGTAACAAGAATGGGCCTAGAGATGCCATTTGGATGGGTGACGGGGAATCGTCGGAGATGGGCTTATAGATGCCATCCTAAATAACTGTTGACTTCAACTGGAAGAAATATCAAAATAAATCTTCGGGTGATTTTAACTAAACCAGAGGAAGCGTCCACCGGAGAAAAAATCAAGATAAATCATTGATCGATTTAAATTGAAACGGCAGAGGTCTTGCATTATATTTAACTAGGGACAAATCAATAAAATCTTCAAGTCGATTTAGTTGAACCAGAGAAAGAAGTCTATCGGAAAATAAATCAGGATAAATCATTGATCGATTTAAACTGAAACAACAGGGGTCTCAAATTATCTTTAACTGGAAACAAATTAGCAAAATCTTAGGGTCGATTTAACTAAACCAGAGAAATAAGTCTACCGGAAAATAAATCAGTACAAATCTTCGATCGATTTAAACTGAAACAGCAGAGGGCTTGAATTATCTTTAACTGGACACAAATCAGCAAAATCTTCTAGTCGATTTAGGTGTACGAGGGAAAGAAGTCTACCGGAAAACAAAACAGGATAAATCGTTGATCGATTTAAACTGAACCAGAAAACGTCTTAAATTATCTTCATCTGGAAAACAAATAAGTAAAATCTTCGCATCGATTTTGCTAAACCAGAGAAAGAAGTCCACCGGAAAACAAATCAGGATAAATCATTGATCGATTTAAATTGAACCAGTAGAAGTCTTAAATTATCTTTAACTAAAAAACAAATCAGTAAAATCTTTGTGTTGATTTAGATGAACCGGAGAAAGAAATCCACCGAAAAACAAATCAGGATGAATCGTTGATCGATTTAAACTGAACCAACATAGGTCTTAAATTATCTTCATCTATAAAACAAATCAGTAAAATCCTCGCGTCGATTTTGCTGAACCAGATAAAGAAGTCCACCGAAAAATAAATAAGGATAAATTGTTGATCGATTTAAACTGAACTAGCAGAAGTCTTAAATCATCTTTAACTGGAAAAAAATCAGTAAAAGCTTCGCGTCGATTTTGCTGAACCAGTGAAAGAAGTCCACCGGAAAACAAATCAGGATATATCGTTGATAGATTTAAACTGAACCAGCAGAGGTCTTAAATTATCTTTAACTGGAAAACAAATCAGTAAAATCTTGGCGTCGATTTTGCTGAACCAGAGAAAGAAGTCCATCGGAAAAAAATTAGGATAAATAGTTGATCGATTTAAACTAAACCAGCAGAAGTCTTAAATCATCTTTAACTGGAAAACAAATCAGTAAAATCTTTGCGTCGATTTTGCTTAACCAGAGAAAGAAGTCCACCAGAAACAAATCGGGATAAATCATTGATCGATTTAAACTGAACCCACATAGGTCTTAAATTATCTTTAACTGGAAAATAAATCAGTAAAATCTTCGCGCCAATTTTGCTGGATCAGAGAAAGAAGTCCACCGGGAAACAAATCAGGATAAATCGTTGATCGATTTAAAATGAACCAGCAGAGGTCTTAAATTATCTTTAACTGGAAAAAAAATCAGTAAAATCTTCGCGTCAATCTTGCTGAACCAGAGAAAGAAGTCCACCGAAAAACAAATCAGGGTAAATCGTTGATCGATTTAAACTGAACCAGCAGAGGTCTTAAATCATCTTCATCTGGAAAACAAATCAGTAAAATCTTCGCATCAATTTTGCTGAAACAAAGAAAGAAGTCCATCGAAAAACAAATAAGGATAAATTGTTGATGGATTTAAATTGAACTAGCAGAAGTCTTAAATTATCTTTAACTGGAAAACAAATTAGTAAAATCTCCGCGTCGATTTAGCTGAACCAGAGAAAGAAGTCCACCAGAAAACAAATCAGAATGAATCTCTGATCGATTTAAACTGAACTAGAAGATATATTTTGAGAATGATCTTTTGAGGAAAATGTTGAAGATAGTTCTTCATCAGATATAGTCTTTAAGAAAGTCATCAGGTCGTATAAGTAGTTGATGATATTTGTTTGTCTGTGGATTTCATCTTAAAATATAAAGAGTTAACTATATGCAATATCATGATGCATGAAATGCATTGCATAATGATGTTCTTAAAATAAATGAGACTGTATTATATGCGTTTCGTATGCATATGCTATGATAGTTTGTAAATGATGTATGTATGTGTAATGTTTTTGAAATGCATTCGCAAGCATCTTAGTCTGGGGAAAATAAATCCCTTATTGTCTCTTGAGATGAAGGGCATGTGTATCTTCAATATTATGGAGATTGTTTCCATTGGGGACTCCTGTTTGATGTTTGAGGATAATTCTGCTGGAAAACATTGATTTCTGCTTTTTGAGGAAACTTTGCTGGAGAGTGTTAATTCCTGCTTGGGGGAGAAGATTTCAAAACTTTGGTTGTTCTTTATGTTAGATCAAGATTAGTTCTGATCTATCTCAGAGTTTTGATGATAATAATAAATTATATTTTAGATAATTTATACTCTGATGAACGTATTTGAATGTTTAAGATAATGTTCTGACAGAAGCATTTTGATGTGTTGAGCTAAAATTATATGAAGAAGTTCTTTAAATGAAAGAACTATTTGCTTTAAGCGCAACTGTTGTTGCTGACTCTGGTAAGACAATTAATTTAATTGCATCTTCTAACACTTAGCAGGATTCCTTGTTCAGAAGTTTACTTGAAAGCAAGTGTTGTTCAGAATTTTATTTGAAAGCAAGCGCTGATCAAGTTCTTAGCAAGCAAAGCATTGTTTAGAAGATAAGAAAAGCATGTTCTGAATTCAAGACGTTGAAGCAAGTTCTGAAAGAATGAAAAAGCCAACTTGTCTTGTCAAGCTTCAAGAAACATGTTCTTACAAGTGTCGTTAGCTCATTTAATGCAAAGACAGCTGCAAGCACTCAAGTGTCTATGCTAGTTCTTGGAAAATGGAATAGTACAAGGAAACACGCAAGCATTTAATGCTCTCCACTTTTTGAAGGCAACAACGGTCTTTTTGTTCTTTCTATAAATATAAGGACATTTATTGCAAGCCATCTACCGTTCCAACACACAAACGTACAATTGTTGAAACGCTGAAAGTTTGAACACCTGAAGTTCTGAATAGAACTGAACAAATTCAAAAGAAGCAAAAGCAACACAAAATATTCCGGGCTCACAAACTCTTTGTTCATACACTTTGTGCAATTTATTCTAAGTGAAAAATCTCAGTTGTGATATAGCTTGATTAGAAGCAAACTTTGTTTCACTATCTGTAAAAATTTGTATCTTGTAATTGTTCCTTGAGAGACCAAGGTTGGTCAGAATTCTCAAGTAGACTAGGACTAGTTAAGTTTTAGTGGTGTTAGTCACTTGTAAGGTTACTTGTGCATTGCTAGTCACAACAGTTGTTGTGTGATTGTAATCAGTTGATTATAGTGGATTAAGTCCTTGTTGAGAAAGGAAAAATCACCTTGGCGGGTGGACTGGAGTAGTTTGAGTTCAAACGAACCAGGATAAAAATAACCTTGTCTTTCCTTTATTGTTGAGCTTTGTTTTGAAAATAAAAAGAGTCACTTATTCAACCCCCCCCCCCCCCCCTTCTAAGTGTTTTCTCCTCCTTCACTGATTCTGAGTTCAACACTTAACCGTGTCAGGAAAAGATCCAGAAGAAAACACAGTTGCAAATGAACAAAACAACAATAACTACACCAGACCTCCAGTGTTTGATGGAGAAGATTTTGATTATTGGAAAGATAGACTAGAAAGTTTCTTTCTAGGTCATGATAGTGACTTATGGGATATAGTCTTGGATGGTTACAAACATCCTACTGACTCAGAAGGAAATATGATTGATAGGAAAAATATGGATAGACAACAAAATGCTGATTTCAAAAATCATCATAGAGCTAGAAATATTTTTCTAAATGCTATCTCTAAAGTGGAATATGAAAAGATTACAAATAGAGATACTGTACATGATATGTTTGAGTCTCTTAAAATGACTCATGAAGGAAACCCTCAAGTGAAGGAGTCTAAAGCTCTGGCTCTCGTCCATAAGTATGAAGCATTCAAGATGAAGGAAAGTGAATCTATAGAAGATATGTTCTCAAGGTTCTAAACTCTGATTGCTGGCTTGAGAGTTCTGAACAAGGGATATTCTAAGGCAGATCATCAGAAGCTTACCCAGAAGATAGGCACCTACGGTCACATCTTTCAAAGTTTCTAAAGATCTGAACAACGTGTCTCTTGAAGAACTCATCAGTGCTCTCAGAAGTCATGAGATAGAACTTGATGAGCACGAGCCTCAAGAGAAAGGTAAGTCCATTACCCTTAAATCAATTATAAAATATGAAACTAAAGCTTTTCAGGGTAAAGAAGAAAACTCTGAAGAATCTGCTTCAGAAGAAGATGAATTATCCTTGCTCTCCAGAAGGATCAATCAACTGTGGAAACACAAGAAGAAGAATTTCAGAAACTTCCGAAGAACAGAAAATGACTCTGAACAATCCTCTGGACACATAATATCAAGGAACAGAATCATTACCTTCTATGAATGCAATAAACAAAGTCACTACAAAAGTGAGTGTCCTAGGCTTCAGAAGGAGAAACATAAAGGGAAGTTAGTTAAGGAAAAGAAGAAAAGTCTTATGGCAACAGGGATGATTCTGAATCTTCTAAAGACGAAACAGAATCATAAGATGAACAAGCCAATATAGCTCAAACTGACAACTTATCAGATGTCTCAGAATCCTCAGAATCAGAATCAGAATCAGAATCAGACACTGAAGAGGTATTCCATGACTTCACTGTTAATTTCACTAAAGTTGAACTAGGAGAAAGTCTGAGTGAAATTCTGGAAAGATATCAGCAACTTCAAGTCAAATTTAGGAATCTGAAAAATGATCTTGCTTCTGACTCTAAAGTATCTAAAAGTTTGAGATCAGAAAACTCTGAGTTAAAAGAAAAGATTTCAAAAATATAAAATGATCTACAAAACTCTCAGAAGGAAATAATCTCAGGAGATCCTAGTAATGTTGATAAGATCATAAAGAAATATGATCAAAGCTTTCAGAAGTTTCTAGCTAAAAACATAGATAGAAGCAAAATGGCTTCAATGATCTATGGAGTTAGCAAGATAGACAGAATAGGTATATGATACAAAGGCAAAGTAACTCAGCCTAAGAAAGTCAAGGATCTGGTTATCAAACGTACTCCTCTCTATTCTCACTTCACCACTGGGCACACACATCATATTAAATATACATCTTACTCTGGAAACTCTTATGATAAACCAAAGTTCAAACAAAACTTTAAATACTCTAACCTAAGAGGACCCAAAAACATATGGGTACCAAAAGACAAAATCATCTATGTTGCAGATATTTTTAACAGCAAGGTTGATACTCCAATACTAACACCTAGACTCTGGATGCTCTCTACTCATGGAGGAAAGAAAGCATATGTTCCAAGGCCTGGAATCTAAAAGATTCTAAGGTTTCAGAGGTAATCAAAAACAGAAGATTACTGGCTCTGGAACTATTGGAAACATGAATGAAAATACAACATCAAAAGCTCTGAACAAAGCTAGTCTAAAAGAAGATCATCCCTCAAGCTCTGAAAAGTCAAAAGCAAAGGAAGACTCAAAAGATCATCCTCTTGACAATGCTCTGGATAATCTCAGAATCTCTGAACAACCCACTCAGAAAAGATGAGTTCTCAGATGATTTGGATGAAAAGTCAGCTAGAAGATTTTAATCTTTATGAAAGTAAGATTCATATCTTCTGTGACAATACTTCTGATATTTGTCTTTCTAAGAATCCAATTTTACATTCTAAAGCCAAACATATTGAAATTACATATCATTTTATAAGGGACTATATTCAGAAGGGAATTTTAAATTTAATTTTTGTAAAAATAGACCATCAATGGGCTGACATTTTTACCAAACCCCTTTCAGAAGATATATTTAATTTAATTTTGAAAAATATTTGTATGGAATTATGTCCTGAATAAAATAATATTTATCTTCTGTGTTTGACTTCAGAATATTCTAAAATGAATGTTCTGATTAACAAACTCTTCAGAAGTTAGAAGAGAAGTTACATCAGAAGCTATAAGAAAAGTTCTGAAAAGTTCTAACGTTTCATTTCTAAGTATAGTTCAGAAATTCATTAGAACAAACAGCTGTCGCATGCAACCTTCAGGAGATGAACACGTGGTGTGTTTCTGAAAGGTCACGCATGAAAAAGCTACTAACGCCATTCTAGGTAACTGTTATGATTAGCTAATCTCACGTTTTCCCCTAATTTTGGCAAAATCATTAAATGCTTGTAATGATGAGATTCGTTTTAAATTCTTTAAAAAAAATTTTACAGTTTTATTTCTAAACCTATTTCTGAAACTTTTTCATATAAATACTTTTGGAAAAACCCTTCTTCATTTTTTACCGTCTCTTCCAAAACTCAAATGTTTCTGTGATTTTTTTCTCTAAAACCCTTTTTCATCTCTCAAGTCTAAGAGCTCTAATGGCTTCTTCCTCTACCCATTCTGAGAACATCCACTCTGAGCAATACATCGTGCCTGAGAGAACCACTTTCATTCCTGTAGACATCTTGGAAGTGTTAAGTGAGTTAATGGTGGATTTTGAGAATCTAAGAGAAAATGGTTTTGATTTGATTCCTGCTGTTAAGTTTCAAGGTTGGGAAAAAAATTTGATCGTCTTATTGGTCCAGTTTTTCCACATCTGGTGAAGGAATTCTGGATACATGCAATTGCAACCCCTAAAGTTATCCTCTCTTTCGTAATGGGTAAGGAAATCTCCATTACTGAAAATCAAATCAGAAAGTTGCTAGGTTTTAAAGGACTTGGAGTAACAGGTATGCAAAGTGGAAGAATGGAAATGTCAAAGGTCTACTCAGAAATCTTCACAAATGGTCAAGGATCTTCTAAAGTCAGGGACTTGAAAGATAAGTATAAGATTTGGGCGAGAATAATCCATGGGTGTATTCACCATAGGAAGGAAACCAGCTCTCTAGATTACATTAATGCTGATCAACAATACTTGTTGTTCTGCCTTGGAACAAATGTAAAAATTGATTTGCCTTATTTGTTGTTTGAACATCTCTGGAATCATGTAAAAGAGACTAGGGAAGCTGAAAGGATGAAAAAACCCAAATCCAAAAGGAATTGAATTCCCATGGGTAGATTAATTTCAGACATTCTGACTGAGAATGGTCTGATTGCTCACCTAGATGAAGCTAATCTTCTGGGGGAGCTAGAACCTACTTGTGGAAAGACTATGACTGGGAAGAATTTAGAGAAGAGGAAAATTATTGACAATCTTCTGGTGGAACCAACTCCGTATGTATCAGCTATTGTGAAGAGAAGAAGGATATCTATTGCTGATTTCCCTTTGTTCAACTCAGGTGATCATCCATGCATCATCCTGCATTACATTGAAATTTGTAAAGAGACTGGAACGCCTATTCATCCAGCTTGGCTCCAAGGCAGAAATAAAGTTGCTCCAGATGTTGTACTTCAGCAACCTTTGAAGAGGAAAGCAGTTGAAGGACCTTCTGCCACACCTCAGAAGAAGAAGAAAAAATCAGGTAAACATGCTGAAACTACTATTATTTATGATTCTGTCAATATATCTACATCTGCTAAACCCAAAACCTTAGGTGATATAGATGTTTATATTGACCTGACCATACCCTCTGACCCTCTTGCTGACAACCCTCAAAGAAATCAAGTATTATCATACTTGAGTGACTTTGACTCTGATGAACACTCTGAAACCCAATCAGAACCATCTCACTCAGAACCCTCAGAACCACCTGTTTCTCAACCAATTCCTGCTGAACACTTTTCAAGACCTCCTCCCAGACCATTATCGCCCAGACCTACTGGATGGTATGATGCTGGCTCTTGGAGAATACCAGGAATAAATGAACCTCCGGCCATTCTAAAGCCTCCATTCAACCTACCTTCTGAAAACATTTTTTCCATGAATTGACCACAACATCAGAACCCCATTCCCACTGCTGAAAATACAATAATAATATCACATGACATTATACCACCTACTTCATCACAACTTCCAACACCAAACTCACCTATACTCCCACCTCCTCACATTCTAGAACACCAAAATCATGAACCACATGAAACTTTTGAACCTTTTGAAAATCATGAATCATCTGAACCTCATGATCAATCAACACCACCTAACCTTATTGACTAACCTGACCATTCAGCCACTCCTGAACCAACAACAAATTCTGAACCTGCTAACTTTTTAAGAACTGTAGTGGATTTTAAATCTCTACAATTTTTTAAAAACAAAACTTTCAAGAAGGCTGTCCCAAAACCTGTTCATCCAGATGTAAATGTATTGTTTTAGAATTTTTTAACAGAAGTTCAAGCATGGTTGAATCTGCTGAAGGAAGACCGCTCCAAAAGTGTGAACCCAGCTGCAACAAATCTTCTATGGGAAACCTTCAGAAGAACTTTTTATGCTGAGTCACTGAAGCTGCAAGATTTATGTCACTCTCAGGTGATTGAGAACTTCTCCAAGCATCTGCATACCTTTCAATCAGAAGCTGCTGATGTCTGGAACAAGAAGTCTTCTCTGATGATTGCTGATGCTCCAGCTGATGAAATGGACATTTCAGAAGATGAATCTGAAGAATCCTCTGAAGATTCAAATCCTATGGAAATTGTTCTATTCAATCAACCGTCTGTAAAGGAAGCACCTGAACCAATGCCAACTCTTGTGATGGATATGGGCACTCTGCTTTCAACCTTTATTCATTCTGACTCCACGGTTGCTGCTCCAAAGGCTGCTTCTGCTGAAGCTTCGTCATCCTATGCTCCTACTTCACTTATCATGGATACTCTGAATGAGCTCAAGAGGGAGAATGAAGTCATTCATGAGCGCTTAGATAAGCAAGACCAGACAAATCAAGAAATCAGGAACTGGATGATGAAACAAGAAGAATTTGCCTCTGAGATCAAGAATCTTCTGATGGCTCTTGTTTCTAAGAAATCCTAGTGTCTTTCTGTTTCTTGTCTTTTGTTTGTTGTTTTGTACTTCTGGATATCTTTTTCTATTTTTTGAAAACTTTTAAGCTCTTCATCTTTTTTTTATATACTTTTTGATTATGCCAAAAGGGGGGAGAAAATGAGTATTTTGATCTAATCTCTGATTAACAGTTATGGGACTAAGTCTCAGACATTCTAACAAAATACAAGATTTCTTTCTATGTGAAAAAGAATTTTTGCAGGTATCACTTAAACTCTGGAAGAGTAATTCAGTTGAACATTATCTTCAAAAGAAGTTCTGAAGAAATCCAAGAAGATATTTTCAATGCTCTGATAAATAATCTCAGGAAGTTTTATATATAGAAATATTCATTTCAGGGGGAGATTCTTATCTCTTATTATATTTTATTTCTATATCTGAATAATTTTTGTCATCATCAAAAATGGGGAGATTGTTAGAACAAGATTAGTTTTGATCAATCTCAGAGTTTTGATGATAACAATAAATTATATTTTAGATAATTTATACTCTGATGAACGTATTTGAATGTTTCAGATAATGTTCTGACATAAGCATTTTGATGTGCTGAGCTAAAATTATATGAAGAAGTTCTTTAAATGAAAGAACTATTTGCTTTAAGTGCAACTGCTGTTGCTGACTCTGGTAAGACAATTAATTTAATTGCATCTTCTAACACTTAGCAGGATTCCTTGTTCAGAAGTTTACTTGAAAGCAGGTGTTGTTCAGAAGTTTATTTGAAAGCAAGCGCTGAACAAGTTCTTAGCAAGCAAAGCATTGTTTAGAAGATAAGCAAAGCATGTTCTGAATTCAAGACGTTGAAGCAAGTTCTGAAAGAATGCAAAAGCCAACTTGTCTTGTCAAGCTTCAGGAAACATGTTCTTACAAGTGCCGTTAGCTCATTTAATGCAAAGACGGCTACAAGCACTCAAGTGTCTACGCTAGTTCTTGGAAAATGGAATAGTACAAGGAAACACGCAAGCATTTAATGCTCTCCACTTTTTGAAGGCAGCAATGGTATTTTTGTTCTTTCTATAAATAGAAGGACATTTATTGTAAGCCATCTACCGTTCCAACGGACAAACGTACAATTGCTGAAACGCTGAAAGTTTGAACACCTGAAGTTCTGAATAGAACTGAACAAATTCAAAAGAAGCAAAAGCAACACAAAATATTCTGGGCTCACAAACTCTTTGTTCATACACTTTGTGCAATTTATTCTAAGTGAAAAATCACAGTTGTGATATAGCTTGATTAGAAGAAAACTTTGTTTCACTATCTGTAAAAATTTGTATCTTGTAATTGTTCCTTGAGAGACCAAGGTTGGTCATAATTCTCAAGTAGACTAGGACTAGTTAAGTCTTAGTGGTGTTAGTCACTTGTAAGGTTACTTGTGCATTGTTAGTCACAACAGTTGTTGTGTGATTGTAATCAGTTGATTATAGTAGATTAAGTCCTTGTTGAGAAAGGCAAAATCACCTAGGCGGGTGGACTGGAGTAGTTTGAGTTCAAACGAACCAGGATAAAAATAACCTTGTCTTTCCTTTATTGTTGAGCTTTGTTTTGAAAAGAAAAAGAGTCACTTATTTAACCCCCCCTTCTTAGTATTTTCTCCACCTTCACTTTGCTCTACTGGGGAGTTATAATTCTTTGTATACCCTGACTGAGGATAACATTGATGGATGACTTTCTGGCTCGTCTGAGGAGGATATAGTTTATTGATATTTGATCCAATTTTAGATTCAGTGGAAACTCTTTGGGGATAGTGATGACTTCACTGGGGAAAGGAGTTTTGCCGGTGACTCATTGTCATCTGAGTAACAAACTCAAGCTGGAGAGGTTGGACTTTACTGGAGAGATAAATCCTATTTGGGAAATAAACCCTGTTGGGGAAATAAACCATGGAGATGGAGGAATATCTTGCTGAGGGAAGCTCTTTGTCGAGAAGAATGCGCTCTGCTGGAGAGAAGTAATCTGCAAGGGATTTTACAGTTTTGAAAACTCAACTGGGGAGAGGAATTCCCATGGGCTATAATGTTTGGGATCCTGTATGTTGGTGACATTGTCGGGGAGAAGATCATACTCCTTTATCAACCAAAGTGATTTGTCGGAGAAATTGCGGGGAATGTATGAACTTATGAAGATTACCTTGTGGGGATAATCTCGTGGCAGTGGATCTGTGGGGATTCGTGGAGACTTGAATATATATCAACTTCTAAAGCCTTTGGTGAATGCTGATCAGGGTGATAAGTCTTATACTGATAGACAAGTGACGAGATGACGGGACATAGTCGACGCTTTAATCCCTAACTTTTGCTTGGACTGTCCTTTCAGATTTTCAGTCCATCGGGATACCTTTTTTTCCGAAGTCGCCTTTTCAGGTTTTCGACTTGCCGGGTGTACAGTTTTATTTATATATCCCTAATTTTTTCCCGAACATTTTTGGTTCTCCGGGATGCTTTTACTTTTGCCTAGGTAAGTCAACCTAGCAGGTCTTTTTTTTCATGCGTAGTATTTTCTGACTATGGCCGCGTTCACAGGGTGCGGAGAATTATCACTGTCCATAGTAGTAAGTGTTGTAGCACTGTCAGAAATATGTTTGCTTGATCGCACATGGACCTTTGCTGGAACTCATGTTCAATGCTCCAAGTGATTCAGGCGGAGGTCTGCCCCTGGCTCTTTGGCACTTTTGAGAGATTCCTCGAAACTTGACTCGACTGCCCCCAGATCAGTTAGACACCATGTCATTCCCCTTGATTATGAAAGACCCGTTACTGGAAATGTCTTTCCATTTGAGGTGATTCTGTCCATTGAGAGGATTTCCTTTCATTGAATTTCCGATGTGCGAACTTCTATGTTGTCGAATGATTAGTCATATGTAAACAATGGAATTTAAAGAATGAAAAGCTTATGTTTGTCTTGAAGTTTTAAAAATTCATTTTTAGTAAACAAACAAAATATTTTAAGAATATGAATTCAACTCAGGATTTATAGTAAACCTTACAGGAGTCAGGATACCTTTTGTAACAGTATGCCTTCGAACTAACCCATGCTCCAACTAGGACTTTTAAGGGTTGTAGCATGGCCTAGTTCACGGTTTAAGAACAAAGGATAAAGGCTCGAAATTTATTTGTACCCAACTCGTTCTTCGTGATGTTCTTTAGTCCTATACTCATTAATTATGCATTTAAATCCCAATTGAGTCTGGAATATTTGCCCTGATATTCTGGTGATGGTTCGGATACTGAAAGTTTATTTTGAGGAGGCATTCATTTTTTATAATATTTTCTTTTTGTTGAGGATTTGTAGCGACATCTTTTTTTGATTTTATTATCCCTACCTTTTTCCTGAACTGTTTCTTTTAAGATTACAGTCAGCGGGATGCCCCCGTTTTTTCTTAAGTCTCCCTCATTGGTTTTGACTTAGCGGACTTTTCTTTTGAGAGATAATGACTGCTTATTTTAACGATTATGCGGAACCATCACCATATTTTGTTTTAGAATGATACCTCTGACACTACTTGTCGTGTACGAGGGGAAAGCTTGTGATTGAATGCACCATTGAATTAACTGAGAAACTACCCTACCCTAGGTTATGATTAAGGATTTCAATTTGCGTGAAAAAGAAAACTCTTACTTCTTAGGCTCAAAGGAGTTGACTAGGGATTATCTTCCTTATAACTCCACTATTTAGGATTTGAAACAACGCCTATACATCGTCAGCAAGGTCTGTTCAAAAGCATACTGTGGAGATTATGGTATCTTTTTCGTCATCCTCCCTCTAAAGGCTTACAACTCTTAATTGAGAGTTGAATATCACAAAAAGGAAGTAAAAGCAGTTTCAGTATAGTGAAAACAAATGGACTAATTCAAGACAAACATATGCATTGCATTAATGGAATAACAAAGTTTGACATAAATAAGTGTTCTAACAATCAAAAGAAAATTACAATTTGAAAATTCTAATGAACAAAAAGCCTCTTTAATTGAACTTGTCACTTCAGATGGTGTGCCTTTGAGGGATGACAGAAGAATTCAATCTAACCATCTTGTGTGAAATCCAGCACTCCTTAATTGATAAAGTCTTGAATATTTTTTCTCAACGTCCAACAATTATTAGTGTCATATCCAGGACTGTTAGAGTGGTATGCACACCTTGCATTTGGATTGTACACTGGAGAGGCGGTGTTGGGATTCTGAGGATGATCCTTCAACGTAACCAGCTTGGCCTCCAACATGTGTTGCAATGCTTGAACCAATGAAACATTGATTTCGGTAAAACATATTTTAGATGTATTCTGCTTATGCTAATTACTTTGTCGTTGTTATTGCACCGGTGTTGGATTAGAGGTTCGCACTGCCCCCACAGATTGGTTGAGATTGCTCTTATTACGATCGTTCTGGTCGTACACAGTACCAGACTCTTTTTTTCCATTGTATGATCTCTTTTTAGTACTTGAAGATGTAGTCCCCTAAATTTCACTGCTCCTGAGTTTATTTTCAACATGATCCCGCATGAACATGTCACCTAATTCCCTGTCTGCCAAGAGAGGTTGATCATTGATTAGGCCCCAAATTCTAGAAGTTTTCCCCATACGGTCGTATCTGTATTGACGAAGTTCACTGATGAGGATCCTTAACTCTTCTTGTCTCTAAGCTAAATTTTGGATAAGAGACATCTGACTACTCATCTAGATTCTCATCCTTTCCATCTCAACTTGCAGTTGTCCCACCCGATCATCCTGGTTATCTTCAGGATTTTTCTTGGCCGTGTTCCTAGTGAGGAGTGCTTTCAATTTTTCTTGCCCCTTGGAAATATTCATGACCATTTCCTTGAACTGAGCATCTTGAGTTTGGAGATCTCTATCATTCTATTCGAAAGCCATCTTCCTTGCTGAAATAAACAGCGAGAAAATGAGAAACTTGTCTTGAGAATACCTGTTATGTATTGACATGCATGCAATGTTTTCAAGGATCTCGTGGGGTAAACACAAGAAAATGTTTGAATTTTGATTGCATCTTTGGTGGAAGAACTTCATATTTTTTAATGTCCTTCTACAAGAATCAAGCTCACCATGTCGAGTGGGTCATAGCCTCTGACTCAAGTTGTCGTGCTTTGTCTTTTGACGACATTGTCTAGAGGAAAATAAATCCCCTTTCCCCTTGTTAGACGTTTGGTTCATCATAACCTGCATCACAGGCCCTAGAGATCCTTGAAATGGTTAACAAAATGCTATGGCATAATGTTATGATGTGTATGCTATACACCAAGCAAAAGTGTAAGGTGATGAAGACAAGTGAGTCTTGTAAGAAGTCCAAGTTATTGTATAATGACTACAAGCAAGTCCTGTAAGTAAATCACATAGTTAGATAATGAATACAAACAAAACCCTGCAAGGAGTTCAAGTTGTTAGATAATGAAAGCAAACAAGTCACACAAGTAGCCTTAGGTTCAGGCTTGCATGGAGTTTGTAGGTAAGTACCCTATTGAAGTTTTAGTTGGCTCAACCTGTCCTAGCAATAGTAACTGGGTTCTAGGAATCTCATATCACTGATCTTTCTCTTAGGCATTGTTTTAGCTCAAGCATCTAAATTGCGGCTGAAACATCCCGAAAGCCCAATCTTAATGAGTGTAGTATCGAGTATCAACCAACTTCAGTCTGCACCAAATCCAGCCATCTCACTACTTTCTAATGGCTAAGATGAGTTAATTTAAGGTTCTAAAGGTCAGTTAGTGCTTAATGACACTATGTGGAAGCCTAATGTTATCCTTGACTGACTCAAGGAACATTAGTACAAGTTAGAGTATCACACTAACGTAGCTATCATATCATCCATATCGGTCTATGTCGTACATCCTCCATGATTTATTGCTACTTACCTAAAAGGTGCCCCAGATCTGGGTATATGATCTTTAATAATAGCCCAAACATAAACCCGAAAGATAAAGCATACAAATCAGACAAGTAAAGCATTTCAAATATGATCTAGCTCTAAGGTAACCCCATTTTTTAAGAATAATACTCCCCAGCAGAGCCGCCAGTTCTATAATATGGTGGGAGAACTAACTTTACTAGTTTTACGTTTTTATCGCAAATGTTGCGGTTAGTAAGAGTCACCACCAACTTTTCTTTTATCCAACAAAGGAAAGGGTGAAACGAATAGGAAAGACATTTCAAGAACATTTTCTAAGTAAGGGTGGTAGGTTATGGAAAGGGAAGGTATTAGCACCATTTCCATCCATAGTTATCTACAGGCTCTTAATTTCTAGATAATTTTAGAAATGCTTTGTGTTGTGTGTTTGAAACTATTTTTGAAAAGACGCCTTAGTGCGACGAACTTTGTAATGTTTCTAGTTTCGGCGAGAATGTATGCAAAGTTTTTTTTTTGTTTTTGAAAATATTTAAAAGAGTTTGTGTATGTGCAAAAAAATTGTTTTATTTGTTTTTATGAGCAAGCAACTATGAGCTATTTACCTACTCGAAATATTTTTGTTCTTTTCCTCATTTCCTTTAGATAGTTCTATCCTACTATTAGTCAGTAGGTAGTCCTATCGTTGGATGTTTTGAGGGACATGTGAGGGTCGTCGTACAGTCACAAAAGAAACTAGTAAGATACTTTAGTAATTATCCTAAGGTTTTAAGATCGTATACCGAGGCAACATTGAAAGGGTCATCGAGGGAATGATGATCTTTAAACTAAAGGGTCGCCACTAAAATCTCTTACATTCGAGAATCGTGACTGTTTTATTCTGAAGGCAATAAGTGGAGGTATCTTAGAGGTGCGCGTGTGTGAGTGTGTGTTGTGTTTCAGTTATTTTTCTTGGATGTTAGGTTTTGCTAGTATTTGCTTTTAGTCTTATCATACAATCCTATTAGCATTCATCTAACAGTTAATATCAGTATGAAAAAATAAAGTGCGGAATTTGAATCTATGCTATTACATGGCTTCAGGGTGGGGGAATTACAAACCAAAACAAGGAAATAAAAAGTCATAATTAAAACTATTACATCCTTTTGTCAATTTATAATTTATGAAGAAAATAAAAAATGCGAAATCAAATAAGCACGCGAAGATGGAAGCGATGTCAAAAACCTAAAAAAACTCCTAAACTAAGAAAATATTTTTGTTTTTTTTTTGTTTAGGAAAATATTTAAATTAAATTAAGAAACAACCTAATTCTAATTGATTAAAAAAATTATTAATTAAAAAAACTAATTTTAATTAATAAAACCTAATTCTAATATTTTTTAAATATTTTTTATGATTAAATAAAAGTGATTAAAAAGATTAATTTAATTCTAAAATAAAAAGGTTAAAATAAAATAAATAAAAAAAGAGAAATCTGGGCCTGTAGTAAACGTAAAAAGGGGGGGTGCTGAAGACAAAACCCTTAGGTCCAATAACAAAGAACAGGCGCTGCAAAAAAGAGATTAGGGGTGAGATTTAAAAAAAAACGTTAGGCTCAAATTAAACTAAGCCCAACAATTGGCTGGGTTCTGCGTACTCCTATGCTACGCTCCAGGGAAAGTCCACCGTAGGCTACGTACTTAAGAGCATTTGATCTGAATCCAAGAGTTGTAGCTAAAGGTGCATGGTTGTTGGATATTACGTGCTGCACAAGATCTGAAACGAAAATATTAGAAAAATAAAACTCCCTCACGCCTGGATTGAACCCAAGACATGAGGGAGGTATGCCTTAAACGCATGTACTCTACAACTGGGTTAACTACTCATTCTTTGTTTCAAACACAAACGAATATTAATGTTACGAAAACATAAATATTTGAGAATTAAAAAAACATGTGCTGAATCATTTGAATGTTCAATCGGGGAGTGATGCGCTGCCACCGGAGTCAACCCACCAGAGTCAACTTTTTGGTTGTCTTCTCCGGTGGGTTCCAAACCCTAATCTACAAAATGAACCATGATTAAGGAATCAAAATGACCGTATCCCCCTTAAAAATATGCCCTGAGTCCGAATATGGTATTAATTTTGGCTAAAGATCTCTAGATTTTACGTTTCAAAGCGAAGCTTCCGATCGGGGTTGAGAATGGCATCTCATGAACCAGGCCCCAAAGCTTACATGCTTTACGTCAAACTTATCTTAAGCATAACTATGAACATGTATATAAACATTAAATTGATTAATAATGCATATTAAATAAGATTAGATCCAAGAAAATTATACCAAATGGTGGTGCTCGTGTGGATGATTCAGGCTTGCTTCAGGCCAAGGTGAGGGATAGAGATGACTCCTGGGAACCTCAAGAGTGCAAAGATGGCACAAAATCTGACGGAGGAAGGCTAGAACATAGGTTTCGAATTTCACAAATTTGGACAATTTTTTTGAATTTTTGAGAGATTCTTCCAGGCTATGCACGTGTGTTCTTTTGGCCTGCCTTTCTCCAGTATATATAGAGGAGAGAGGAGAGTAAAAAACTATGGAAATGAATCATCATATTAATCCATGGTTTAAACACCAAAATCAAATTTGAAAATGTCCTTATTTGAGAGATTCTTGCCAAATCTGTTTTGCAATGAACCTAGACAGTCCTGCACGAATTCTTAGGCCCAATATTAACATAAATCATCAGCCCATGTGTCCAAACTTTTTATCTATTATTTTATGCAATTTATTTTGTATTTATTTGAATAAAAACCAAAATAAATATTAATAAATTAAAGAAAAATTCAAAGCAAGGTAAGAGTGAGTTTATGAGTCCTTGGCATGGTCATGGACATGTTTGAAGTCCAAAAGATTAAGCCCAATACTTACTCCATTATGAGTTCTTATAAAATTGCCAAATTTATGCACCTCATACTTACTCCATTTTGATCTTTTGGAGATAATCTTGAACTTTTTGTAAAGCCCAAGATATCCTATACAATCTCTATGTTGACCATTTTTTCTTTTGAAGATATCATCTTGATGTAAGTTGTCTTGACAAAAAAATGTCTTTTGTTCACTTTTTGAAAATGATATGTAATGTATGAACTCATATCTTCCAAATGAAGCATTTTTTGGACTTGAGGACAAAAACAAAGTTGTAGAAAATTGAATTGTCTTCAAAATGAGCTTTGGTTGGGGAAAAGTTGATGAATCATGTGAAAGTTATGCCTGGTAGAAGTTCAGTTGACTTCTCTTAAGGAAACCTTAGTTTGACAAATCTTGACTTTTGATGATCTGAGGACTTTCCTTTGGGAATATCACTTCAAAATGTTGATGTTGACCAAAAATCTTGAAGTTTGACTGTATATTGACCACAGTTGACTTTTTGACCAATACAATTGATTTTCAACCATTTGAACCATTGACTGAGCAAACTTGTGATATAGGGCTTGAAACTTGACATGAACCTTTTTGAGAACCTATGAAGAACCATAGAAGCCATCTGAACAAAAATTGAGTGAGTTATGAATTGTGCAAGTTGGACAATTTTGAGAAAATGCATGAAACCCAAATTGAGCAAACTTGAATTTTTGGGCTAGTGGGCTTATCCTTCAAGGTCCAAACGTATTCTTAACCTCATAAGGGACCTCTAAATCCATTCATGCACCATGTTGATTTTTGTTTATTTATTTTGTTTTTTATTCATTTAAATTCAAGATTAAATCAAATAAATATCAAGTGGAGGTGCAAGGCTTAAAAGGATTTTTATTCAAATATTTTGGAGGCCCAAAGATATGTTATAAACCGTGTGGATCTATTTTCAAAACAAATTCCATATTTTTTCTTATTCCAATTCTATTTTCAAATAAGAATCAAATATATGATTTCTACAATGTCTAAGCCCATTCCTTTAACCTAATCTTTCCCTATAAATACACTTCATCTTCAGACAAGAGAAAAAAAATGAAAAACATTGCAAGAACACACCCTCTAAATCTCAAAATTTTGTCAAACTAGGGCAAACTTAAAACCCTATTTCCAGCCCTTCTCAAAGCAAACCAACCGCCCAAATCGACTCCTAAGGTGCTATAGTGTAAGTATTGATCATTCTTGATGATTAAAGAAGCCTGAAACGAGCACTACGCGCATCACCAATTTACATGTTTTCTTGAATTTCTTATTTTAATTTTTATTATGCTTTGATTGAAACTAACGTGTGCAATGTGTCTGGGAGACAAAACTATACAACATTGAACCCCTGCATGAAGCCCATGACGCCATAATGCCCTATTGCCATTATTACACAAATTTGCTTTGTTTTCTTTATATCTCTTTGTACAGGATGATTCAGTAAAAACCAAGGCCACCATTGAACTCGCAAGTGTCAAATTAGGGGGTAGGGTCTTCTTGGATCACTAACACACTCTATTTCGCAGGATGAAGGAATTAACTCGCCAGAGAAGACGACCGGAGCTAGGGCTCCGACGCCTCTCTGATCCACCCATTTGTTTTTATTTTATATTTATTGGTTTCTATTATAGGACCGGATGAAACAGCCACCCCAGTGGCAAGAACGTGCGCGCTAAGCTAAGATTTTAGTCTCTAAGGGCGTGGGTTCGATCCCTGCCTTTTGCAACTTTTTATTATTTTCCTATTTATCATGCAGGTTTCATACATAAATCTTCAGCGCCTGTTTCCTATCATCAACCAACACTTGGCGTAGTGGCAAGCTATGCAACTATAAAGCAGGAGGGTGTGGGTTTAACCTAAAACTATTTTCCTTCCCCTAACCCTATTTTTTAATTAACCTAAAACTAACATTTTTTTAACCCTAATTAATTAGGTTTTAGTTTTTTTTTAATTAAAATTTAATTATCTTGTTTTAATTAATTAATTAATTAATTAGCCTTCTTTTTTTCACTACTAAAATTAATTAGAATTTTAGGTTTTTATTAAATTATCAACTTAAATTATTTTCACAAAAAACCACAAAAACATTCAAACTTCTTTTTTCTATTTTTCTTATTTCTTTTTCTTCATTTATTTACATTCCTAGATCAATTGTATAGGTTGCAACTATCGGTGTAATAACGTAGATTTCTTTCCGCATTTTTCCTATTTTGTAACTGTTCACAGGATGTAATAGTTTTAGGGTTTACTTTCCCTCATTCTTATACTTATGTAACTGCCCCAAAGCCTTGTAATAGCTTACGTTTACATTCCGCACTTTACATTACGCATTATATTCTTTTATGCTATGACTAGTAAATAGGGTTTGTATAGCAAGATTAACAACAATCGTAGCGAAACCCTAATTTTCAAGACTAAAATAATTGAAACTAACACACTTTGCACACTTGCACCTCTAGGGTACCCCTTCTTGTTGCCTTACGAATACATGGTCATATGCCTCGAAAGTAGGGATGCTTTAGCAAAAGACCCTCAAATAAAGATCATAGTCCATCGATGACCCTTCGATGTTGCCTACGAAAAATGATATAGTCCCTCTGATACAATTGCTAAAGTGTCTCTACATATTTCCTTCAATGACCATACAATGACCCTTCGCATGTCTCTTCACACCCAATAGATAGGGATACCTACCAACTAATGGTGTGGATAACACGATCTCTAAAGGAGAAGGAAAAGAAAACGAAAGACTTTTAGTGGGTAGGAAATTCTTAATTACTTGCTCACAACCTTTTTCAAAACATTTCTCACATCACACTTTCAAAACAACAAATATTTTCAAAACACTTTGTATACATTCTTGAGGACTGGTACAAGAATTATTACAAAGTTTGCCTTACATTGGCATTTCAAACTATTTTCAAACAAATCACATACACAAAGTAATTTTTCAAGTGAGCTAAGTAATGTAGATAACTATGGGTGAAAAGGGTGCTAACACCTTCCCTTTTCATATCTTACCTGCCCGAACTCAAAATCTATCAAGATATTTCCTATTCTTTTCACCCTTTCCTTATTGGATAATATAAAAGTCGGTGGCGACTCTAGATATTCGCACATTTTGGATAAAACCAAAAAGTTAATTCTCCCACCGTATTACAGAACTGGCGACTCTGCTGGGGATTTGTACTTTAAAAAGAGGGGTTAACTTAGAGTTTAGATCAATTTACTTACTTTATTTGTTTGAATTGTTTGCTTTAAATTCAAGGGCTTGTTTGGGTTTATGTTACTTGAAAGATCCTACACTCAGATCTAGGGATGCCTTAGGTAAGTAGCAATAGATCATAGAAACCTGTACGACATAGACCGATATGGTTGAAAAGATGGCTACATTAGTGTGATTCTTTGGTTTGTAATGATGTTCCTTGAGTCAGCCAAGGATAACATTAGGCTGCTGCATGGTATCATTAAACACTAACTGACTTTTAGAACCTTAATTGATCCATCTTGGCCATTAGAAGGTAGTGAGATAGTCGGATTTGTTGCAGTCCAAGGTTGGTTGATACTCGAAGCTACGCTCATTGAGATTCGACTTTTGGGATGTTTTGGTGGCAAACCAGTCGCCGTGCTAAAATAAAGCCTGCGAAAAAGATTGATGATATGAGATTCCTGGAACCTGGTTACTATTTTAGGACAGGTTGATCTAACTTAAATTTAATTGGGAAGGATACTTACCTATGGAACTCATGCAAGACTTTAAGGCTCTTGTGTGATTTGTTTGTATTTGCTACTTGTTTAAACATGACATCATATCATAAGACATGGCATTTTTACTAACCATTTCAAGGATCTTAGGGACCTTTGGTGCAAGATTATCATAAGCCAGATTTCCAACAAGGGGCAAGAGGATTTATTTTCCTCTAGCTAAATGTCGTCAAAGATTAAAATACATTCTCTTGAGTCAGAGGCTAGGATCCACTTGATCTGGTGAGCTTGATTCTTATGGACGAACATTCAAAGATGAAGACTCAAAGTTCTTCAGACAAAGCTGCAACCAAACTCAATTTCTAACATTTCAAATTTTTTATCCCGCGAGATCCTTGAAAACATTTCATATGCATCTACATACAATGCATATCATTACATAACAAGCTCCCAAAATAGATTTTTCTCATCTTCTTGTTGTTTATCACATAAACAGAAAATGGATCTTGAACAGACAATCAAAGATCTCCAGGCTCATAATTCTAAGTTCCAAGAGATGTTCCTGAACTTAGCCAAAGGGCAGGAAGAACTGAAGGTGCTCATAGCCAAAGAGAAGAAGAAGACAAAGAAACCAGTTGGAATCCTTAACATGGGGAAGAGGTTCAAAGGTCCAATCAAGCGAGCTCAAGATTGTGATATCCTATTAGATGAAGATGACAACCAGGGTGAAAATGGTAAGAGTGTCAAAACTGAAAGAAGGAACCTTGGTTCTGACAAGTTTCCTGATGAAGAGGAAGAGGATTATCTACGTGAACAATATCCCCATGCTGACGAGAAGTATAAGCTGTTAGAAGAGCGTCCGAAAGCTATGGAGATTCAAAAGGTGTATGGTTTGAACTTTGAAGAATTGAGTTTAGTCTCAGGAGTCTTCATTCCTCCTAAGTTCAAAACTCCTACCTTTTCCAAGTATGACGGTGTTTCCTGTCTAAAGCTGCATTTGAAATCATATGTTCGGAAAATTCAACCACACACTGCTGATAAGAAACTGTGGTTGCATTTCTTTCAAGAGAGTCTGTCTGGGATACAACGGGAATGGTATTATCAACTTGAAGGTACCAATATCCATACCTGGGAAGATTTGGGTGTAGCTTTCTATAAACATTATCAATACAATTCTGATTTGGCACCAACCTGCATGCAACTACAGAGTATGTCCATATGTTTTGAGGAAGGCATTAAGGAGTACGCACATAAATGGAGAGATCTTGCAGGAAGAGTTAAACCTCCTTTGGCTGATAGGGAATTGGTTGAAATGTTCATGAGCACACTAACAGGTCCTTTCTATAATCACCTACTTGGAAATTCTTCAACCAATTTCACTGAACTGATATTGATAGGGGAACATGTTGAGAATGGAATCAGAAGTAGTAAAATACATATGCATACCTCGTTCGATTCTCAGAAGAATTCGTACAACAGGAAGAAAGAGTGCAATGTTGTGTACGGACATAAGGGTCATAATAAGAGAGACCACAACCAATCTGTGGGGGCAATGCTGATCTCTAATCCTGCACCAGTACAACAATGACAACAAGGTAATCGGTGTAAGCAGGATACACCCAAGAGACAATCCACAAGAATTAACATGTCGTTGTCTCAAGCATTGCAACACATGTTGAAGGCAAGGCTGATTACATCGAAGGATCCTCCTCAGAATCCAAATACTACTTCTCCCTGTTATAATCCTAATGAAAGGTGTGCATATCACGCCAACAGTCTCGGACATGACACTAACAACTGTTGGGCTCTGAAGAACAAAATTCAAGATATGATTGATGCTAAGGAGATTGAATTTGACCCTCCTAAGACTCCTAATGTGATCACTACTCCCATGCCAAATCATAACTAAGATTGAGAGCGTCCAGTTCATTTGAATTTTCAGTTGTAATTTCTTTTGTTTGTTCGAACACTTATCTTTATGTCAAACTTTGTTTTTAATGAATTGCATATGTTTATCTTGAATTAATCCATTCATTTTCACTATATTTAAATTGTTATTTTTAATTCCTCTTTTGATATTCAACTCTCATTAAAAGCTATAAGCTTTTAGAGGAAGGATGACAAAAACGATACCATAATCTCATACAGTATGCTTTTGAAACAGACCTTGCTAACGATGTACATGTGTTGCTTCAATTCCTAAACAGTGGAGATATATAGAAGTTAATCCCTAGTCAACCCCTTTGAGCCTAAGAAGTAGGAGTTTTCTTTTTCACGCAAATTGAAACCCTTAATCATAACCTGGGGCAGGGTAGTTTCTAAGCTAATTCAATTGTCCATTCAATAGTAAGCTTTTACTTCGTACACAGCAGGTAGTATCGAAGACATCCTTCTAAATCAAAAGTCGGTGATAGTTCCACGTAATCATTAAGTCGGGAAATCATCATCTTTCAAAAGAAAAGCCCGCTAAGTCAAAACCTATGAAGGAGACTGTAACAAGGTGGGAGAATTGACTTGTTTGTTTTGCGTTTGATTACAAATGTTGTGTTTAGCAAGAGTCGCCACCGACTTTTCTTTTATCCAAAAGGAAAGGTTGAAAAGAACAGGAAAGACCTTTAAGATGTTTTCTTGAGTTCGGGGGGTATATTATGAAAAGGGAAGGTATTAGCACCCTTTTCATTGTAGTTATCTACGGGCTCTTAGTTGCTTGCTAGATTACTTGCTTTTGTTTGAAAATGTGCTTTGTGTGGGTTTTGAAAGTATTTTGAAAAGGCGCCACCGTTTAGGCAGACTTTGTAATGATTCTCGTTCGTAAGAATGTATACAAAGTGTTGATCTTTTGAAAATGTTTTCAAGTTTGAAAGATGTTTTGAAAGTGTTGGTGTTTATTTTGAAATAGCAAGGATGTTTTTGGTTTGAAAATGAGCAAGCAACTAGGAACATTCTACCTACTCAAAAGTCTTTCTTGTTTATTTCCTCTTTCCTTTGACATTGTTATCTTACCATTGATTTGGTAAGAAACCCTATCTTTGGATGTAAAAGGGATGGGCAAGGGTCAGCGTATAGTCATGAATATCAATATTGTAAGATATCTTAGCATTTTCTTTGAGGGACTAAGATCATTTGTAATGCAATATTTGTAGCGTCATCGAGGGACTATGATCTTGTATTTTTGCTTGTTTTTCCTAAGACATCTTACATGCGTATTATGACCATTTATTTTTCAAGGCAACAAGTGGATTTACCCTAAGGGTGTAAGTGTGCAAGTGTATTTATTTACATACTTTGTTTTGTCTTTGAATTAGGGTTTTCTAAGCATTGATTTTATCTTTTCATGCAAACCCTAATTTACTAGCATTTATATATAAAACATTAAATTACGAGAAATAAAAATACTAAGCTATTACATCAATAGGGGAGGGGGTGTACAAATTTACAAATGGGAAAATTGCAAGAAAATTAAATCTAAATAATTATTACAACCATATTGAATATTGTACAAAAAATAAAAATGCAAGAATGTAAATGGAAAAAGAAATGATTTTTGTTTGTTTTTTATGAAAGGGTTTAGTTTTGACCTAATTAAAAAATGATTAAGGAAAATTAAACAAAATTAACTTAAACTAAATAAGAAAAGAAAATAACTAAAAATATGTTTTATGGTTTTATTTATGAAAAGCTTTTAAATTAAGGAAAAAATGAAAGTTAATCAATTAAAATAGACCTAAGTTCTTAATTAATTAATTATGAAAATGATAATGTAATATAATAACTAAACCTAATTATCTAAATATTAATTATAAAAAAAGAAGGTTAAATTCATTAAGAAAATAATTTTTAGTCTTTTTGTTTTTTACAAAGAAAAATAAATAAATGTAAAAATAATAATAATAATGTTTTTATTTTATTTTTTCTATTAGTAAAGATAAAAATAATATTAATAATAATAATAATAATAATAATAATAATAATAATAATAAAGAAAATAAAAATATAAAAGAAAGAAAATGGGACAGGGTGTATGAAAGTGAAATAGGGAGTATGAGATAAGCAAAATATCAGGCCCAACAAAAGGGAGCCCATTGCCTGCCTTCAAAACAAAAAGAGAGAAAATATGAAAAAAAATCAAAAGGGTACCGCTGGGGCTCGAACCCGGGTCCCTCTGGTTACAGGCGCGCGCGTTAACCACTGGGGTGGTGATACATCCGTTAACTTAAACAAAACAACAAATATATAATATAAGTCTTGCCCTGAATATTTAAAATCATCTTCTTCCTCCTTCATGCGCGTGCAGACACCATGTCCACCATTGTTAACCCTGTAACTTTCTCATTTCTTGACCATTTTGAAAAGTACAAACATGAAATTTGCTGGAAATTTCATCATCAATTTAACCAAATAATTTAATTAAGCTAAAAATCAAAGGTTAAACTTAATTTTGTTTGATACCAAATGCGTGCCCTAACTGGTCAGAAGCAAAATTATCCAAGCACAAGCAAGTAAAATGTAAACTAGGGACATGGTCAACTTGGGGGAAATACTATCTACATTTTTACTTCAGAATGTCTACAAAAAGGATGCTTGTATCAAGATATTTAAGTTTGAAAACTTACCTCTTGCAGATGGAATTGAATATGGACTTTGAGCAAGTTTAGAAGAGTGAAGATGATCAGGTTAGCTGGCCTGGACCTCTCTGAATGTGTTGTAAGTCTTACTTTGCCTTGAGGATGGCTGAAACTCCCTACTCAAGTCAGTCTGCAAGCTTGAGTTTCAAAAATGGTGGATGATGGAAATGTGATTACAGTCTTGAAACAGGGACTGGGATAGCTTCTATATGTGTATTAGAAACTTTGTGGATGGTTTGACCAAGAAACGCACGAGGGGATTTGGAGGTTGGATTCAAAAATAAAAAATGACAAGTTTTTGTGCTTGTATGGCAATTTCTAGTTTTTTTGGGAGTTTGAGGGCCTGTGTATGCGTTTGTTTTGATGCAAACAACTTGTGCATAAGTAAGGAAAAGGTTATGAGGCTTGGGAAGGTCAGAATCATACAAGTACAAGTTATGGCTATGTTACTTGATTTTTAAGAAAAGTGAAAACATGGTTTCAAGGCAAAGTACAAGCATGGTATGAGTTGTTTAGAGGCTTTACACAAGTTTATTTTGGTTTATAGATTGTGTATGATCAGAAGAAAACAAGTGCAAAGCTCAAGAACTGATTTTGTGCACAAAAGCTACTTTTCCAAAATGGCAATGTGCACTTTCTTCCTAAAATGGTATTAAGCATGGGCAATGCATTGAATGCTTGAGTTGAAGCCTCTAACAGTTGTGGAAAAAATTAATTATGGAGTGTTAATCAAGTTTGAGGCCTGCAAAGCAAAGATTGTGCAACCTAGCATGGATTTGAATTTTTGTTCATCACAAAATTCTGCCTTGTAAAACCACTTGAAACCCTAACTTCTGACCTTCGATTCTCCTTGATCACAAATGATCTCAAGGAGTTCTTGGAATTTTTAGAAAGCTTGTAATGTGCTATAAAACCCCTCTTTGAATCACTTTTGAAAAATCCAAATGGAACTATGTGAAACTTGGTCCATAAGTTAGGTCAAAATCCTGACTAAAATGCTCAAAATTTCACTAAGTGTTTTAGTTTCAAGACCAAGATTTCATGGATTAATAACTTGAAATCCAAGAATTTCTAGAAGTAGTTGTGTAAAGAAAAGTTTTATATATCATTGAGATCTACAACTTTCATGTTGAAAGTTTCCTTTGAATCATCTTGTATCATGGTGAAAAATTGGCTCAAAGTTGTAAAAAAAATATGAAGTTTTCAACACTTAGAAAAATTTCTAAGTTTGGAAATTTTGACTTTTCAAAATGAAATCTTGAATTTTTGATTTCTTGATGAACAAGTTTCATATTTTGACATGTTTTGATGAATTGTGATCTTTGACACTTGATTTTGACCAAAAAGTCAAAGTTTGACTTTTCAGTATACAGTTGACTTTTGATCAGTTGACTGAAAATCAACTATCAATCAAATGACCTTGAGCAATGTTTTGAGTCATGAAATTAAGTCAAAATGATTCAATTTAAACCTTGAGATCATGTCTCAAACCAATTAACCATTTGCTAGGTCAAAAATTAGAAATTGCCCTTTCTCAGTCAAAACCCTATTTTTGACCATTTTATCCTTTTCATGATCTGATCAAATTTCTTGAGGAATTATCGTCCAAACTTGATCAAATGACATATAGGAGTTCATAATGTTGACATGAATAAAAAATTATGAAGTTTGACTATAAATTGACCACAGTTGACTTTTACCCCAATACAATTGATTTTTAGGTCAATTGATCAATTGACTGAGCAAAAATGTGATCCAAGACTTAAAACTTGGCATGAGAAATCTTGAGGGTTCATAATGATCCATGAAAGTCATATGAGGCATTAAAAGTTCAATTATCCTTGTGCAATCTTAAACCCTAATTTCAGTCATCAGTGCTTAAGGAGGTGTCTTGAGCTGATCAACCCTTGTGTAGTCTTGAACCAAAGGAGATCTTGTGAGAAAATAATTGATAAATGAGAGAGAACATTTTGGGGTACAACAATTGCCCATGTTTAATTTTCTTAAACCTGAAGAGTTAGATTGGCGGATCCGCCCTTCGTGACTTGAAGGTGGAAGATGATTGAACACTAGAGTGCCCAGAAATTTGCACTCGAAGATGAATTGTGAATGGCCTTATAGATGCCATTTGGAGGAATGATGGAGATTTTCCGGAGATGGGCTTGTAGATTCCATCCAAAGGTGATTGTTGATTTAAAGTGGGCTAAGTCTGAATTGGATTTCAACTAGAAAAGAATCAGAATAAATCTTTGGATCGATTTATCTGAACCAGAAGAAGTCTTGTATGTTGTTTGACTGGGAAGAATCATAATAAATCTTGGAGCGATTTATCTGAACCAGAAATGTTCATTTGGAAAGTAATCAGGGTAAACCATTGAGAGGTTTAAACTGAACCAAAAGAGGTCTTGAATATTCTTTAACTGGAAAGAATCAGAATAAATCGTTGAGATTTATCTGAACTAGCAAGGATTTGAGAAGAATCATGATAAACTGTTGAGAGATTTATCTGAACCAAAAAAGGGCGTCTGCGAGAAAGAATCAGAATAAACCGTTGAGAGATTCAAACTGAACTGGCAGGGATCTGGAGAAGAATCAGAATAAATCATTGAGAGATTTATCTAAACCAGAGAAAACATCTGCGGGAAAGAATCAGAATAAACCGTTGAGAGATTCAAACTGAACCGACAGGGATCTGAAAAAGAATCAGAATAAATCGTTGAGAGATTTATCTGAACCAGAGAAAACGTCTCCAGGAAAGAATCAGAATAAACCTTGAGAGATTTAAACTGAACCGGCAGGGATCTGGAGAAGAATCAGAATAAATCATTGAGATATTTATCTGAACCAGAGAAAACGTCTGCAGGAAAGAATCAGAATAAACCATTGAGAGATTCAAACTGAACCGGCAGGGATCTGGAGAATAATCAAAATAAATCTTTGAGATATTTATCTTAACCGGATAAAACGTCTGCGGGAAAGAATCAGAATAAACCGTTAAGAGATTCAAAATGAACCGACAGGGATCTAGAGAAGAATTAGAATAAATCATTGAGAGATTTATCTGAACCAGAGAAAACGTCTGCGGGAAAGAATCAGAATAAACCGTTGAGAGATTCAAACTGAACCGACAGGGATCTGGAGAAGAATCAGAATAAATTGTTGAGAGATTTATCTGAACCAGAGAAAACGTCTGCGAGAAAGAATCGGAATAAACCGTTGAGAGATTTAAACTGAACTAACAGGGGTCTGAAGGAAACATATGTTACGTAGATGGTCGACCAGTCCTTTCTCGGGAATTGATCTATAATTGACTTGTTGAAAATTTGAAGATAATTTTCTGTTGATTGATCTTTCCTGAAAAGGTGAAAGGTTAGTTACATGTAATGCCATGATGTATGAAATTCATGGCATAATGTTGTTTATCAAAATAAATGAGATTGCGATGTATGCATCTGTGTTGTTAATGCTATGACGTATGGATGTAATGTATGGACATGTTAATAGTTTTGCTGCAGCGTTGCTGTAATCCTTGAGTACCGCTGGGAATGAGGAGTGTAAGTCTTCATATTTTGAAGTTGAAGTGTTGATGGATGAGTTTCCATTTATTAGAGAAATAAACTCTGTTGTGAAAGGGAAATGAGAGAGCACTTGATACCATTAGGCTGTATATTGGAGATATGTTAGTAATCCTGTATTGGGATGTCTCAGCTTCCTCTCTTGCTGGAAAAGTACCAGCGGGGGACTTTATGGAATAGTCTAAAGATATTATCCTATTTATTAAAGCCATTAGGGATTGTCTTTCTATTTTCTGTTCCTCTTTTTGTTCATTTGTAAACAGTAGTCACGTTCAAATGCATATGTTCAAAAATAATCATCGGACGTTTTTGCAAACAAAACACGGAAATAAAAGAAAAACAAATAGTTTTGCACTTTCAAAGGGATATCTTTGTATTAACTTGAATATGTATTTTTGTATAATGAGACGAATATTCTAGTAAGAGAATGTCGTCGTAAAAAATGAAAATTGATACAAAGAAAGGATAGCTATGTGAAATAATCCCATGGGGTTCCCATTCTGCTATAGCCTTCATGTCTCTGACCGTCTCATCCACTTGCTGCCTTGTCTGAAGCTGATTGAATTGATTAGACCCGTTTGAATTTGTCAGTCGATACTGAAGATTGTCTGCAAGGTGATCTAACGGGACATAGTCATACGCTTTCAATCCCTAAATTTTGCCTGGACCGCCCTTTCGGGTTTTTAGTCCACCGGGATACCCTTTTTTGCCCAAGCCGCCCTTTCGGGTTTTCAACTTTCCGGGTATACAGTTTTTTTTTGTATTTTATCCTTAATTTTTTCCCGAACTTTTATGGTTCGCCGGGATGCCTTAATTTTTGCTTAGGCTAGTCAACCTAGAGGGTCTTTATTCATGCATAGTATCTTTTTACTATGCCCATATGTTGTACCCCAAAATTTTCCCTCCCATATTCTTCAAAGATTTGCCAAGTCAAGCTTCAAAATTCCCCAAGGGTTGCACAGTGCAAGGGCCTCCTAAACCGTCAAAATTAGGGTTTTGGTTCTGATCAAGAAAATGAAGTTTCCAAGGGTCCAATCAAGTCCCATGAGCCTACAAATATGGTCAAATATCCTCATACCAAGTTTCAAGACTTTCAGCACAAAATTGCACAGTCAGAAACCCTAATTGCACTACAGTCAACTGTAGGGGCAAAATGGTCATTTGGCAGTCAAAAGTTCAAATTTTTGGTCAACATCTCATTTTGAATCCACAAACATCATTTGATCAATGCTTGATCATGATTCTCAAAGCTTGGCTCAAAAATCATCAAGATGCAAAAGTTTCCTTATTTGGACAGCTGAAAAAGTCAACTGTAAATTGACCAGGGCATAACTTTCACATGGATTATCAAAAAAATTCCATCCAAATCTCATTTTGAAGAGAAATACATTTCCTACAACTCATATTCATACTTCAAGTCCAAGAAATGCTCTCACAAAAAGTTATCAATTTCAACATTATAGGTCATTTTCAAAAGTCAACAAAAAGGGACTTTAAGTCAAAGGCCATAACTTGAGATTGGTAAATCAAAATGACATGGGACCAAAGGCATTGGTTAGAGGACTCAAAGACCTTTCCAAAATGTCTAAGAACATGAGCAAAGCTTAAAAATTGAGCAAGTTATGCCTTGTGGAAGTTGGGAAAATTTTGGATATTTTGAAAAGTCAACATTGATTCAAATGACCTAAAATTGCTAATGGGCCTATTTTTCTTCCACAATTCATTATCCCAAGCATGCACACGACCACTTGGCCCAAAGGGAAGTTCTTTTTCATTATTTATTTATTTATTTGGATTTTTATTATTAATAATTCATTTTAATTAAATAAAATACATGAAAAATGCTAAACCTAGTTTTTCAATCTTTTTGTGCATATTATATCCTCAAGATTTCGTGCCTAACCATATATGGAAAGAATCAATTGGATTGGTCATGGTTTGTATCAAAAAGCATGTGAAAAAAGATTTGAAAATCATGTTTAAAAATCAAATATCATATTCATGAATGCAAGAGATTTTAATCAAGTTTTTTAAACCTAATGCACTCCATACATAAGCTGCAAGCAAGACCTAATCCTCCGAACCAAGAAGCTGCGCCAGACATAGAAAAGAAAACTTGAGTTTTTGGTGAAAAAAACTCAAATCTGATTTCATGGTTAGGAGACGATTCAAGGCCTAAAAACAATCCTAATGCATTGGTAGGCCTTCCAGGAACCTGTCAGCACCAAGAGTCATTCCAAACGCGCTGAGAATCAGAAGTTACAGATCATACGGTTTGCCAAAAATTCTTGAATTCAATACGACAATTCATGCATTTTTAATCATGTTCCTTGAGTGGTTTGTGCTAATATTGTCCTTCTTAAGCTAATGACATAAACCAATTGAACTATTAATGCCTGTAGCGTGATTCACCATTGACAGATTTTAGGGTTCCAAGGTTCCAAAATTGGGGCTTTATGCAAGGCGTAAAATTGGATCACCAAACCGGTGCAGGCGAATTCGTCGTGTCAAGACGAAGCAAGCTCATACCTCGCGATAAATTTATAACTAATAGAATCCTATTCGCTATTTTTTTACACAGCATATAGTGGGGGTTCAAAACCCCCGCTATTTGATGTCCTTTTTCAGGTCAAAACGCAACCAAGGAAGAAGAAGATGAGGTGGCCATCCAGGATTGGGTTGTTTGAAATCTCGCGCGAAAAACGCATTAGCATTTGTTTTTACTTTATTATCTTTATTGTTTATTTAATATACAGGACGCGTTGAGTGCTTCAGTGGCAAGGCTTGCTAGTGGTAATGTTCAGGACCTGGGTTCGAGCCCCAGGTCCTCTCTCTTTCCATATTATTTTTCAGTTAACTCTTGTGTACAATTTCAATGCTAGCGTCTACCATGCATCTACGTTATCAAGCGTCCACGCGTCCCCATTGCATGCAATCAAAGGCCAGGATCTGAAGATTTGGGTGTGCCTCAGTCAACGCCCATCCATGCTAATTGAAAAGGTCAACAAAGGCCAAGTTCTATTGGGCCTGATTGCTATCAAATGACCTCCCAATTGTGGTCAATACCCCATGGGTTTGCTTCCTTTCCTTCTTTTTTTTTATTTTCTTTCCATTTTATTTGTTTTGTTCAATTTTAGTTTAATTCATAAATTAAATTTTCATAACATAAAAAAATAATAAAAATCAGAAAGTCATAAAAATTAAAATATATTTTTATTTAATGTTATATTTTTTGTAAATAAAGCCTTATTAACTAATTAGTTTTAATTTAGAATAAAATCTTAATATTTTCTTAATTAATTTAAAATTGGTAGAATTAGTTTTAATTAACTTTTATCCTCTTTTTTTTCCTTTTCTTTCCTTTTCACTAATATTTCTATTATTTATTTTTGTAATTAAATTGCATGTAAATAATTAGATTAAATTTAGATTAAAAGTTAATTCTTTCTTAATAAATTAAAACAATTAGAATTAGGGTAAATCTTTTAATGTCATTTAATTCTTTTTCATAAAATCATAAAATACCAAAATACCAAAAACAATTTCTTTTCTCTTTTAATTAATTAATTTCATCATTTAATTTAATTTTGCAAAAAGGGTCCAACGCCCTCGTTTAATTCTTATTTAATTCGCGTATTTATTTCTTTTCTCGTTTAATATTCATGTATCTCTCCCAAAGCCGTGTAAACTAATTTTCTCGCACTTTATCTTTATTTCCTTATTTATTTTTCTGTCAAATCGGGTTCAAGAAATTTTGGCGATGTGGACCCGCGCCTTTTGTAATAGCTTAGAACTTTTACTTTTTCGCAATATTTTAACTGTTAATCAAGGCATGAAAGAATGTATGGACAAAAATAAAAACAAACGCTAGATCACCAATGACATGACAAAAGACAAAAATGCTTGAAAACGACACACAATTCACACACCACCCCTAGGGTACGCCTCACTGTTGCCTTGCCTCGAAAGGTGATCGTCGAGTAGAGGAAGTTTTAGTAAGTCCTCATGATCCAGGAACCTGGCATGAGGGTAGCTTCTAAGGTGTCTTCCCATTACTCCGGTGATCACACTGTTGCCTTGCCCCTCGAAAAGTAATCGTCGAGTAGAGGACGTTTTAGTAAGTCCTCATGATCCAGGAACCTGGCATGAGGGTAGCTTCTAAGGTGTCTTCCCATTGCTCGATGATCACATTGTTGCCTTACCCTTCGAAACGTGGTTGTCAAGTATAGGACGTCTTAGTGAGTCCTTGTGTCCATTGATCTAGTTGCCTCAAACAAGTTGCCTCGAATAAGTTGCCTCGGAACGGTCGCCTCGAATTAAAAAGATCAATGGCATAAGGGTAGCTTCTAAGGTGTCTTACCCTTGCTTGGTGACCACAATGTCCCTACAAACGAATTGACCTGAACACCTCCAACGGTGGTGCTACCTACCTCTCGATGGTGGGATGGCACTACTTTAAGGACATTTACACAGACGAATTCCTTAGGGTAGGTAGACGACTCTAGATACTTGCTCTAAATTTCAAAACCAATCAAAAATACTTTTCACACCAACACATTTTCAAAAAGCTTTCGAAAGCAATTTTTCAAACACTCTTGAGGACCGATACAAGAGTCGAACTGGAATTTTCAAAGAAACTTTTTTTAAAACCCACAGTTGAAGAGCAAACAAACCAATTTTGAAAACACAAGTGAGCAAGTATCTAAGAGCCCATGGATAACCATGGATAGAAAGGGTGCTAACACCTTCCCTTTCTATAATCTACCTCCCGAACCGAGAGCAATCTCTTTAAGGAATTTTTCTGTGCTTTTGTCCTTTCCATTTGGAGAAAATAAAAGACGGTGGCGACTCTTGCTTCCGCGACATTTCGCGAACCAGCGTTAAACAGTCAGTTCCAGATCCACCGGTCACAGAACTGGCGACTCTACTGGGGAATAAAAACTTAAAGTGAGGTGTACCTTAGGGTTAGTTCATAACTGTGTTTTCAATTGTATTGATTTGTTTGCTTTAAATTGTGGGACTGTCTTGGGAGTTCTATAGATCCTAACCCGGATCTGGGGGATACCTTCTTAGAAAGTAGCAACAAGACTGTGAGGGAACTGTGCGGGGTATACCGACATGGTTGAAACAGTCTGCTACGTTGATGTGGCACTTTGGTGAGTACCGGTAACCCTTGAGTCCAGTCAAGGAGAGTACGGGGCCGCCGCGTGGTGTCGTGAAGCATCAACTGACCTTAGGAACCTTAATTGAACCATCTTGGCCTCTTTAGGGTAGTGAGATAACTGACTTTGGTGCAGTCCGAGGTTGGTTGATACTCGATACTACACTCAATTGAGGGTTGCTTTCCTGGAATATTTCGGTCGCCAGTTCAGTGGCTAAATCGAAACGATGAACAATGAAAGCAATCCAATGATATTGGGACCCTTAGAACCCGGTTACTTCTAATAGGACAGGTATGAACCCACCAACTTCAAGAGGGTAATACCTAGACCTCATGCTGGCCTAAACTCTAAGGGCTCTTTTGCGTGACTTGTGTGCCTTCAAACTTGGATTACTTGCATGCTTGTTATCTGACATCTGAACTTCTTGCAGGTTTTGTTTATAGTCCTTAACTAGGACTCATAATAAGGTTTACTGAACTTCCTGCAGGTTTTGTTCATAGTCCTTAACTAGGACTCATCACAAGGCTTACTAAGTTTCTTGCAGGTTTTTGTTTTAGTCCTTAACTAGGACTCATAACCAGGTTTACCGAGTTTCTTGCAGGGTTTGTTTTAGTCCTTAATTGGGACTCATGACAAGTATACTGAATCTCTTGCAGGGTTTGTTTATAGTCCTTAATTGGGACTCATAACAGGGTTTACCTATATCACCCCATGCATAGCATAACATCATACCATTGCATACATCCTACATAAGGACTAATCCATTTCAAGGATCTCAAGGGTTTGTGATGCAGGTCATGATGAATCAAACATCTAGCAAAGGGCAAAGGGGATTTATTTTCCTCTAGCCAAGGTTGTCAGGGGCTATGACCCACTGGATATGGTGAGCCTTTGACCCTTTGAAGAAGGACTCTCAAAAATATGCAGTTCCTTCAATCAAGCTACCGGATCCAAATGCTAACAAATGTTCTTGTTTACCCCGCGAGATCCTTGAAAACATTACATGCATGTCATACACATCATTGCATAACAGGTACCTTTGTTGCAGGTCACTTACCTTCTCCGCTGTTTATTTCAGCAATGGCTTCCCAACAAGATGACCAGGACCTTCTTGCTCAAGAGACTCGGTTCGGGGAAATCCTCCTGAATCTATCCAAGGGGCAGGAGGAGCTAAGGACACTTCTCATGGAGACTTTGGTCAGGAACAGTGCTGGGGACGAACAGCTGAAACATCTGCAAGCTGAAGTAGATGTAATGAAAGCCCAGATGCTGGGGCAGGGGACTGCCATTCAAGGTTTAGCTCAAAGACAAGAAGAGCTCGGATTTCTCGTCGACCAACTGCTTCGGGGTAACCAACTGGGGAAAACATCTAGGGTTGAAAGTCCAGTCATCATTCAACCATCCTTGAGACAAGGAGGTGAGGGGAGAGCTCCTCGAGTGGCTTCAGGGTCACAAACTCAGCAGCAACTTCACCAGCGCCAGCCGGACAAGCCCAAAAGGCAATTCACCAAGCTCAACATGTCGCTGCCTCAAGCTTTACAACAACTGTTGAGGTTGAATTTGGTAACTCTAAGGGACCCTCCTAAGAATCCCAATAGGACACCTTCAAGGTATAACCCCAACACCCGCTGTGCTTATCATTCGGACAGCCCGGGGCATGCTACAGATGATTGTTGGACCTTGAAGAACAAGATCCAGGACCTGATTGATGAAGGAGCTGTGGAATTCACCCAAGATGGCCAGGCCGAGTTCTTCTACTATCCCTGCAAGATTCACCACTTGAAGTGACTAATTCAAACTAGAAAACTTTTGTTCATTCGAATGTTCAAGTCGTATTTTTCTTTGATTGTTCAAACATTTACTCATGTTAAAAAAGTCGTTATTTCATTAATGCATCGCATATGTCTGTTTTGAAGCAATATATTCACATTCACTATATGCAAATTATTTTCATATTTTTTCTGATGTCAACTCTTGATCTAAAATTCTAAGCCTCTTGAGGGAGGATGACGAAAATGATACCATAATCTACAGTATGCTTTTGAACAGACCCCGCTGATGAGGTACAGGCATTGTTTCAATCCCTAAACACTGGAGTTATAAGGAAGATAATCCCTCGTTAACCCCTCTGAGCCAAAGAAGTAGGAGTTTTTCTTTTCGAAATTTAAAACCCTTTATCATAACCTGGGGCAGGGTAGTTCTCTCAGTTGATCCAAGTGCATAACAAATGACATCAAAAGAAGTCCTTCTGAAACAAAAGACAGTGATGGTTCCGAATAATCAATAAAGAAAGGCAGTCATTATCTCAAAAAATAAAAAACCTATTAAGTCAAAACCCATGAAGGAGACTTACAAAACTGGGGCATCCCGCTGACTGTGATTCCAAAAAAGGAAACAGTTCAGGCACAAAAAGAAAGGGATAACAAAAATCAAAAAAGAAAGAGGTCCAACAAACCCTCAAACAAAAGGAATGGCTGCCTATTCCAAATAAACTTACAACATCCGAACCATCATTGGAATATCAGGACAAAGACCCAAACAAGGTCAAACGCACGATCAACTGAGTTTAGGTTTGGAGAACATCACGAAGAGCGGGTGGGTACAAATATAATTTGAGTCTTTATCCTTTGTTTCTTAAACCGTGAACCAGGCCACGTTATAACCCTCAAAAGTCCTAGCTGAAGCATGGGTTAGTTCGAAAGCATACTGTTACGAAAGGTATCCTGACTCCTTAAGGCCTACGATAAATACGGAGTTGACGTCACGTTTTACAAACATTCATTTGTTTTATGAAAAAGAACGCATTTCCAAAATCTTCAGGACAGACATAAGCTTTGCATTTTTAACATAACTTTGTTTGCATATGACTTTTTGTTTGAACAGCAGGGAAATTCGCACGATGAAAGCCTAATGAACAAAGGCACTTCCAATCAAGGGGCATGACATGATCATGGTCCATCATCTGGGGCAGTCCAATCAAGATTCGGAGAATCTCTCAAAGGCCAAATAGCCTGGGGCAAATCTCCACCTGAGTCACTTGGGGCATTCCAACAACGAATCTTGCCTGATCAAATACCTTCTGGTGGCATGACAAAACACTTCTAACAGGGGCAACCCCCTACTTTCTGAGAGCGTGGACATAGTCGAAAAGATACTACGCAAAATCAAAGACCCGCTAGGTTGACATACCTAGGCAAAAATTAGGGCTTCCCGGCGAACCAAAAGGGTTCGGGAAAAATGAAGGGATGAAATGAAAGATCTGTACACCCGGCAAGTCGAAAACCTGAAAGGGCGGCTTGGGCAAAAATGGGTATCCCGGTGGACTGAAAACCCGAAAGGACGGTCCAGGCAAAAGTTAGGGATCAAAGCGTACGACTATGTCCTGTCATCTTCTCACCTGCCTACCAGAAGAAGCTTGGTCTATCAACAACTATCAGCCCCCCACAGGTGCCTTCTCCCATAGAAATAGGGGCAATAAAAGAGTTGCCTAAGCAATCTAATTGTTCTATCCTCCGAAGTGCCAAGGTAGGTTCAGCCAAAGAACATAACCGGGCATCTTAATTCCCCAGAGAGTGAGCCAGCAAGCAATACACTCTCTCCAAGCAAAGCTACTATCAAACCTTAAAGAAGTTGGGTATCCTCCAGCAGATCTCAACATTCCCCAGAAGCATATATATTCTTAGCAAGCATCCCCGGCAGTCTTAGTCTAAAGATTGTTCCCCGGCGGCATACCAACATTCAAAGGAATCACTTCCCCCGCAGTTCAAAACTTCCCCAGGAGAATCCAATCCAGTTTCCTCAGGAAAGTTGGAATTCATCTCCCCAAGCAGTAAGCTTATCCCCAGTAGATTCTGGAAGCTTATCCCTCGCAGAACACGAACGCGTCTCCCGGTTTATTTAGAGAGTTATTTCCTTACCAGGATATAACTGGGTTATCCTCAGCCAAAATCCACGGAAAGAGCGTCCACGACAGAGTCTTCATATCCCCAGCAAGTTATTATCAACAACTCAACAGAGTACCTCTCTCCCCACAGAGTATTGTTTCCCAGCAAGATCGCCAGAGTACTTTCCCCCCCGCAGAGTTATTCCATTCGCCAAGTTTGTCCCCAACGGAGTTATCTTCTCCTACCGGTATTCTTGCAACTATCATCTTCAGCGGAAGCAAAATCTATTCTCCAATATCAGCCCAGGAGTGACTTCCTGGCACCCGTCAAGGATTTATTTTCCTAAGACGAAAAATACATTCATGAACTTCCATACATCATTATAGCATGCATAGACGCATCATATCTTACAAATCTCATTTATGTTGAGAA
Organism: Vicia faba; assembly: GCA_948472305.1. NCBI lineage: Eukaryota > Viridiplantae > Streptophyta > Magnoliopsida > Fabales > Fabaceae > Vicia > Vicia faba. Next base: position 1,693,142,813 of record OX451737.1, on the reverse strand, counting down.
CATCATTGCTTGATCCATATCATGCATTGCATATGACTGACCTTTACCTTTCAGGAAAGATCCAGTTAAATTCTCAATCATATTTCAAGACCTAGACCAGTTCAGTTAATCGACTCCAAAGATTTCTTATCCAGTCCAAGGCTTTCTCTAGTCCAGTTAAATCGACCCCAAACAGATTTTTCTGATGAAGACTCAGTAGAAGTTATCCAGGTTTTTCTCAAACGTCCGCTTTTGAGATTATAATTTCCTATGGTTCTCTCCCCAATGATTGTGGAGATGATAATTCCATTCCAGGTTTTTCTCAAACGTCCGCTTTTGAGATTATAATTTCCTATGGTTCTCTCCCCAACGTTGCGGAGACGATAATTCCACTCCAGGTTTTTCTCAAACGTCCGCTTTTGAGATTATAATTTCCTATGGTTCTCTCCCGACGTTGCGGAGACGATAATTCCATCCCAGGTTTTTCTCAAACGTCCGCTTTTGAGATTATAATTTCCTGTGGTTCTCTCCCGACGTTGCGGAGACGATAATTCCATCCCAGGTTTTTCTCAAACGTCCGCTTTTGAGATTATAATTGCCTATGGTTCTCTCCCCGATCCTGCGGAGATGGTAATTCCCACCATGATTTTCTCAACGATTGTTGTTGGAGTTAAAGTCATCCAAGGTTCTCTCACCGTTCCTGTTGAGGTAGTAACCATCCCTGGTTCATTCATCACCTTTTGAAGCTCCAGATCCAGCTCCTGTAACCAGTCAGGACACATCTATACAAAGCATCTGAAGACCAGCTCCTGCAACATGTCAGGTACTCATCTTTCTTTTGCAGGTACACAAGTTCTCGCTAAGGAATCTCTTATGCGATCAACACTCAGATGGCATCTATAAGCCCATCATCCTGCTCATCAACCTCCAAATGGCATCTATAAGCCCATTCCCACCATCACACTACACTACCATGTGAGCGCAAATTTCTGGGCACTCTAGTGTTCAATCATCTTCTACCCTCGGATTACGAAAGGCACGTCAGCCAATCTGCATCCTCAGGTCTAAGAAGATTGAACAGGGGCAACTGTTGTACCCCAAAATTTGCCCTCCCATATTCTTCAAAGATTTGCCAAGTCAAGCTTCAAAATTCCCCAAGGGTTGCACAGTGCAAGGGCCTCCTAAACAGTCAAAATTAGGGTTTTGGTTATGATCAAGAAAATGAAGTTTACAAGGGTCCAATCAAGTCCCATGAGCCTAAAAATATGGTCAAATATCCTCATACCAAGTTTCAAGACTTTCAGCACAAAATTGCACAGTCAGAAACCCTAATTGCACTATAGTCAACTGTAGGGGCAAAATGGTCATTTGGCAGTCAAAAGTTCAAATTTTTGGTCAACATCTCATTTTGAAGCCACAAACATCATTTGATCAATGCTTGATCATGATTCTCAATGCTTGGCTCAAAAATCATCAAGATGCAAAAGTTTCCTTATTTGGACAGTTGAAAAAGTCAACTGTAAATTGACCAGGGCATAACTTTCACATGGATTATCAGAAAAATTCCATCCAAAGCTCATTTTGAAGAGAAATACATTTCCTACAACTCATCTTCATACTTCAAGTCCAAGAAATGCTCTCACAAAAAGTTATCAATTTCAACATTATAGGTCATTTTCAAAAGTCAACAAAAAGGGACTTTAAGTCAAAGGCCATAACTTGAGATTGGTAAATCAAAATGACATGGGACCAAAGGCATTGGTTAGAGGACTCAAAGACCTTTCCAAAATGTCCAATAACATGAGCAAAGCTTAAACATTGAGCAAGTTATTCCTTGTGGAAGTTGGGAAATTTTTGGATATTTTGAAAAGTCAACATTGATTCAAATGACCTAAAATTGCTAATGGGCCTATTTTTCTTCCACAATTCATTATCCCAAGCATGAACACGACCACTTGGCCCAAAGGGAAGTTCTTTTTCATTATTTATTTATTTATTTGGATTTTTATTATTAATAATTCATTTTAATTAAATAAAATACATGAAAAATGCTAAACCTAGTTTTTCAATCTTTTTGTGCATATTATATCCTCAAGATTTCGTGCCTAACCATATATGGAAAGAATCAATTGGATTGGTCATGGTTTGTATCAAAAATCATGTGAAAAAAGATTTGAAAATCATGTTTAAAAATCAAATATCATATTCATGAATGCAAGAGATTTTAATCAAGTTTTTTAAACCTAATGCACTCCATACATAAGCTGCAAGCAAGACCTAATCCTCCGAACCAAGAAGCTGCGCCAGACATAGAAAAGAAAACTTGAGTTTTTGGTGAAAAAAACTCAAATCTGATTTCATGGTTAGGAGACGATTCAAGGCCTAAAAACAATCCTAATGCATTGGTAGGCCTTCCAGGAACCTGTCAGCACCAAGAGTCATTCCAAACGCGCTGAGAATCAGAAGTTACAGATCATACGGTTTGCCAAAAATTCTTGAATTCAATACGACAATTCATGCATTTTTAATCATGTTCCTTGAGTGGTTTGTGCTAATATTGTCCTTCTGAAGCTAATGACATAAACCAATTGAACTATTAATGCTTGTAGCGTGATTCACCATTGACAGATTTTAGGGTTCCAAGGTTCCAAAATTGGGGCTTTATGCAAGGCGTAAAATTGGATCACCAAACCGGTGCAGGCGAATTCGTCGTGTCAAGACGAAGCAAGCTCATACCTCGCGATAAATTTATAACTAATAGAATCCTATTCGCTATTTTTTTACACAGCATATAGTGGGGGTTCAAAACCCCCGCTATTTGATGTCCTTTTTCAGGTCAAAACGCAACCAAGGAAGAAGAAGATGAGGTGGCCATCCAGGATTGGGTTGTTTGAAATCTCGCGCGAAAAACGCATTAGCATTTGTTTTTACTTTATTATCTTTATTGTTTATTTAATATACAGGACGCGTTGAGTGCTTCAGTGGCAAGGCTTGCTAGTGGTAATGTTCAGGACCTGGGTTCGAGCCCCAGGTCCTCTCTCTTTCCATATTATTTTTCAGTTAACTCTTGTGTACAATTTCAATGCTAGCGTCTACCATGCATCTACGTTATCAAGCGTCCACGCGTCCCCATTGCATGCAATCAAAGGCCAGGATCTGAAGATTTGGGTGTGCCTCAGTCAACGCCCATCCATGCTAATTGAAAAGGTCAACAAAGGCCAAGTTCTATTGGGCCTGATTGCTATCAAATGACCTCCCAATTGTGGTCAATACCCCATGGGTTTGCTTCCTTTCCTTCTTTTTTTTTATTTTCTTTCCATTTTATTTGTTTTGTTCAATTTTAGTTTAATTCATAAATTAAATTTTCATAACATAAAAAAATAATAAAAATCAGAAAGTCATAAAAATTAAAATATATTTTTATTTAATGTTATATTTTTTGTAAATAAAGCCTTATTAACTAATTAGTTTTAATTTAGAATAAAATCTTAATATTTTCTTAATTAATTTAAAATTGGTAGAATTAGTTTTAATTAACTTTTATCCTCTTTTTTTTCCTTTTCTTTCCTTTTCACTAATATTTCTATTATTTATTTTTGTAATTAAATTGCATGTAAATAATTAGATTAAATTTAGATTAAAAGTTAATTCTTTCTTAATAAATTAAAACAATTAGAATTAGGGTAAATCTTTTAATGTCATTTAATTCTTTTTCATAAAATCATAAAATACCAAAATACCAAAAACAATTTCTTTTCTCTTTTAATTAATTAATTTCATCATTTAATTTAATTTTGCAAAAAGGGTCCAACGCCCTCGTTTAATTCTTATTTAATTCGCGTATTTATTTCTTTTCTCGTTTAATATTCATGTATCTCTCCCAAAGCCGTGTAAACTAATTTTCTCGCACTTTATCTTTATTTCCTTATTTATTTTTCTGTCAAATCGGGTTCAAGAAATTTTGGCGATGTGGACCCGCGCCTTTTGTAATAGCTTAGAACTTTTACTTTTTCGCAATATTTTAACTGTTAATCAAGGCATGAAAGAATGTATGGACAAAAATAAAAACAAACGCTAGATCACCAATGACATGACAAAAGACAAAAATGCTTAAAAACGACACACAATTCACACACCACCCCTAGGGTACGCCTCACTGTTGCCTTGCCTCGAAAGGTGGTCGTCGAGTAGAGGACGTTTTAGTAAGTCCTCATGATCCAGGAACCTGGCATGAGGGTAGCTTCTAAGGTGTCTTCCCATTACTCCGGTGATCACACTGTTGCCTTGCCCCTCGAAAAGTAATCGTCGAGTAGAGGACGTTTTAGTAAGTCCTCATGATCCAGGAACCTGGCATGAGGGTAGCTTCTAAGGTGTCTTCCCATTGCTCGATGATCACACTGTTGCCTTACCCTTCGAAACGTGGTTGTCAAGTATAGGACGTCTTAGTGAGTCCTTGTGTCCATTGATCTAGTTGCCTCAAACAAGTTGCCTCGAATAAGTTGCCTCGGAACGGTCGCCTCGAATTAAAAAGATCAATGGCATAAGGGTAGCTTCTAAGGTGTCTTACCCTTGCTTGGTGACCACAATGTCCCTACAAACGAATTGACCCGAACACCTCCAACGGTGGTGCTACCTACCTCTCGATGGTGGGATGGCACTACTTTAAGGACATTTACACAGACGAATTCCTTAGGGTAGGTAGACGACTCTAGATACTTGCTCTAAATTTCAAAACCAATCAAAAATACTTTTCACACCAACACATTTTCAAAAAGCTTTCGAAAGCAATTTTTCAAACACTCTTGAGGACCGATACAAGAGTCGAACTGGAATTTTCAAAGAAACTTTTTTTAAAACCCACAGTTGAAGAGCAAACAAACCAATTTTGAAAACACAAGTGAGCAAGTATCTGAGAGCCCATGGATAACCATGGATAGAAAGGGTGCTAACACCTTCCCTTTCTATAATCTACCTCCCAAACCGAGAGCAATCTCTTTAAGGAATTTTTCTGTGCTTTTGTCCTTTCCATTTGGAGAAAATAAAAGACGGTGGCGACTCTTGCTTCCGCGACATTTCGCGAACCAGCGTTAAACAGTCAGTTCCAGATCCACCGGTCACACCATATTTACAGGGCGTGGAAGGTCATCGCCATCCATGGTGGTTAAGATCATTGCTCCACCAGAGAATATGCTTTTGATCACAAATGATCCTTCGTATGTAGGAGTCCATTTTCCCATGGGATCACCTTGTGGAAATATGATACGCTTGATTACCAAGTCACCAACCCGATATACCTGACGTCTGACCTTCTTGTTAAAAGCTTTGATCATGCATTTTTGGTACATCTGACCATGACAGACAGCTGTAAGCCTCTTCTCATCAATCAAGTTCAACTGGTCAAGTCGAGTTTGAATCCATTCAGCCCTGCATCTTTTATGATTCTCAGAGAAGGTAATTGGACTTCAATTGGTAGGACGGCTTCCATACTGTATACCAAAGAGAAAGGAGTTTCCCCTGTTGACGTGCGCGCCGTGGTACGATAATCGTGGAGAGCAAATGGTAGCATATCATGCCAGTCCTTGTCGGTCCCTGTCATTTTTTGTATGATCTTCTTGATGTTCTTATTTGCGGCTTCGATGACACCATTCATCTTTGGCCGATAACAAGAAGAATTATGGTGATGGATCTTGAATTGCACACATAGTGCGGTGATCATAGTATTGTTGAGATTCGTACCATTTTCTGTGATGATTTTCTCTGGGATACCGTACCGACTGATGAGATTCTATTTGATGAATTGGGCTACAACATTCTTGGTAACGAAAGCGAAAGAAGCTGCCTTAACCCACTTCGTGAAATAGTCAATGGCCACCAAGATGAAGTGGTGTCCATTAGAAGCTGTAGGTTTGACTTCTCCAATCATATTGATGCTCCACATTGCAAATGGCCAGGAAGCAGTCAGGACGTTTAGAGGAACTAGAGGCATATGTACTTTGTCAGCATAGATCTGACACTTGTGACAGGTTCGTGAATGCTGATGGCAATCTGCTTCCATGGTAGACCAGTAGTACCCCACCCGTAGGATCTTTTTACCCATCGTGTTCCCACTAGAATGGATGCCAAAAGTTCCATCATGTAGATCAGCCATGATCTTGTGTGCCTCAATCTTGTCTATGCAACGAAGCAAAGTAGAGTCGTGGTTGCGCTTGTAGAGAATGCCACTACTGAGGAAGAACTTAGCAGAGAATCTTCTCAAGAACTTCTTATCATTGATTGAAGCTCCCTCCGAATACTCTTGGGCCTCGAGATACCTCTTAACTTCATGGAACCAAGGCTTGTCCACTAGCTCTTCAATATTGATCTCGTGACATTAAGTTGGTTCATCCATCCGCTCAATGGTGATATGGGGAGTCTCGTTACCCCACTTGAGTTTAAACATGGATGACATAGTGGCTAGCGCGTCCTCTAGTTGATTTTCCTCTCGTGGAAAATGCTCAAAGGTGATTTCCTCGAAATGTGGGATTAATGTCAACACATGCTCTTTATAGAGGATGAGATTAGGGTGCTTTGTATCCAATTCTCCTTTGATCTGACTGATGACTAAGGCTGAATCTCCAAATACACTTAAGGACTTGATTCCCAAATCTATGGCAGCCTTGAGACCCAATATACACGCTTCATATTCCGCCATATTATCGGTACAATTGAAACAAAGTCTTGCATTTAAAGGGAGTATGACATCCTTCAGGGGATATGATTACAGCACATATGCCATTGCCGAACGCGTTGGAGGCTCTGTCAAAAACCAAGGTCCATCGGGATCCTTGTTCAGGTCTGTCATATGGTCTGAGTTCTTCACAATTGTTTACCATCATGATGTCTTCATCTGGGAACTCAAATTTCATGGACTGGTAGTCATCCACAGCCTGATGAGCAAGGTGATCGGCTAGCACACATACCTTTATTGCTTTTTGGGTAGTGTACTGAATGTCGTATTCAGTCAGGATCATCTTCCATCTTGCTATTCTCCCAGAGAGGACAGGCTTCTCACATATGTATTTAATTGGATCCATCTTGGATATCAATAAAGTAGTACGGGTCAGCATATACTATCTTAGCCAGCGAGCAACCCATGCCAGAGCGCATCAAGTTTTCTCGAGCAGTGAATATCTGGTTTCACAGTCGGTAAACGTTTTACTCAGGTAATAAATAGCATGCTCTTTTTGGCCAGACTCGTCATGCTGCCCCAGCACACACCCCATTGAATTTTCCAAGACAATTAGATACATGATCAAAGGTCTTCCCTCGACTGGCGACATCAAAACAAGAGGCTCTTGAAGGTACTCTTTGATCTCATCGAGGGCAGCTTGGCATTCATCATTCCATTTGACTACTTGATCTTTCTTCAGTAATTTTAAGATTGGTTCACAAGTAGCAGTTAGGTGAGAAATGAATCTGGCGATGTAGTTTAGCCGTCCTAAGAATCCTCTGACTTCCTTCTCGGTGCGAGGAGCAGGCATTTCTTGTATTTCTTTCACCTTGGCAGGGTCCACTTCGATACCTTTAACGCTGACGATGAAGCCTAGGAGTTTATCGGACCTCACCCCAAATGTGCATTTATTCAGGTTCAACCTTAGCTTGTATTTCTTTAGTCTTTCAAATAGTTCTGCAAATGGTCAAGATGTTCCTCTTCAGTTTGAGATCTGGCTATTATGTCGTCCACATAGACCTCTATTTCGTGATGGATCATGTCGTGAAATAGAGCTACCATGGCGCGCTGATAATTTTCCCCAGCATTTTTCAACCCGAATGACATAACCTTGTAACAGAACATGCCCCACTGTGTGACGAAAGTTGTTTTCTCCATGTCCTCGGGTGCCATTTTGATTTTATTATAGCCTGAGAAACCATCCATAATTGAGAACACTTTATGTTGTGCGGTATTATTAACCAGAATATCGATATAGGGAAGTGGCAAATCATCCTTAGGGCTTGCTCTATTCAAATCTCTGTAATCCACACACATGCGTACTTTACCGTCCTTTTTAGGCACTAGAACAACATTGGCGACCCATTATGGATAGGAGGTGACGGCTAAGAATCCGGCTTTGAATTGTTTCATGACTTCAATCTTGATCTTCTCTGACATGTTTGGTCGCATGCGACAAACTTTCTGTTTTACCGGAGGGCAGTCTTCTTTTGTCGGTATACGAGGGACCACGATATCAGCGTCAAGTCCTGGCATGTCTTTGTATGACCAGGAAAAGACCTCAACATAGTCATGTAGTAACCGAGTTAAACGCTTCTTGACATTGGGTTCCAGATTGGCTCATACCTTGACTTCTTTCTTGTCCTCTTCAGTACCTAAGTTAACTGTGTCAACCTATTCTTCGTGGGGATGTATGGTCCTTTCTTCCTGTTGTAGTAATCTGGCTAGTTCCCCTGGCACTTCACAATCTTCCTCACCTTTGTCTTCGACTTGGTAGATCGTATTTTCAAAGTCACAATAGGCCATAGCATAATCGTTACCCATGGGATCCTGAGTGGATGTGGATCTGCATTTTGATATGTGAGTGTGTGTAAGAGCATAACTATCATTGAAAGAATAAAAATGTAGAGAAAGAATAACAAAGAGCGTAAAATTTGCATGCAAAAAACGTCCATGATTCATTAGTGACATATGAAAATGTAGTAACAACCCTTACAAATAGACCGTTGTGCCTCAGGTAAGACACATGGTTTAAAAAGTCTCAATTGTTTAACTATTACAAGTCCGACAAGAATTTAAAGACAATTACAGTTGGATAAAAGTAATTGGGACAAAATCTTTGGCTTCCCAGTTGTTGAGTCCTCCCCTGATAGTTGGGAAAATCCATTCTTCCAGGTCATAGCCTTCATCACTATCCTCCACTGCGTTGACTCCATGGTTGTTGACCCGCAAAGGTGGTCCCCTGACACGAGCACGACGAACAGCTTTCTGGGCTCCTAAAGTAAAACCCAAACCAAATTTATCAGACTCGTAGGGGATATCTGGGAGTTGTCCCCAAATAGTACACCCACTATGATACGGTGGGAGAACTGACTTGGGTGTTTTGCGTTTGATCGCAAATGTTGCGGTTAGCAAGAGTCGCCGCCGACTTTTCTTTTATCCAAAAGGAAAGGTGAAAAAGCACAGGAAAGACCTTTGAGATTGTTTCTTGAGTTCGGGGGTAGATTATGAAAAGGGAAGGTATTAGCACCCTTTTCATCCATGGTTTTCCATGGGCTCTTAGTTACTTGCTAGATCACTTGCTTTTGTTTGAAAATGTGCTTTGTGTGGTTTTTAAAAGTATTTTGAAAAGGTGACATCTTTTAGGCAAACTTTGAAATGATTCTCGTTCGTAAGAATGTATATAAAGTGTTTGATCTTTTTGAAAATGTTTTCAAGTTTGTAAAATGTTTTGAAAGTGTAGGTGTTTGTTTTGAAAATAACAAGGATGTTTTGGTTTTGAAATTGAGCAAGTAACTGGGAACATTCTACCTACTCAAAAGTCTTTCATGTTCATTTCCTCTTTCCTTTGACATTGTTATCTTACCATTGATTTGGTAAGTAACCCTATCTTTGGATGTAAAAGGGACGGACAAGGGTCATCGTATAACCATGATTAACAATGTTGCAAGATATCTTAGTATTTTTATTTAGGGACTAAGATCATTTTGAAAGGCAACACAGATAGCGTCCTTGAGGGACTATGATCTTGTATTTTGCTTGTTTTTGCTAAGATACCTCACATGCATAATATGGCCATTTTTATAAGGCAACCAAGTGGATTTACCCTAGGCGTGATTGTGTGAAAGTGTATTAATTTACATGCTTGATTTGTCTTTGATTAGGGTTTGCTACTTGTTGATTTTAATCTTTTCATACAAACCCTAATTACTAGCATTTGTATATAAAGCATTTAAATTTAGGAAAAAAAATAAAAATACTAAGCTATTACATGATTTAGGGGAGGGGGTGTACAAATTACAAATGGGGAATTGCAAGAAATTAAATCTAAATAATTATTACAACCATATTGAATTTAAATAAATGTACAAGAATATAAAGGTAATGCAAAAGAAAAGAAGATTGTTTTTTGTTTGAGTTTTTATATGAAAGGGTTTTAAGTCTTGACCTAATTGAAAATGATTAAGGAAAATTAAGAAAAATTAATCTAACCTTAATAAGAAAAGAAAATAACTAAAAAGAAGATTTTTTTAGGGTTTTTATTTATGAAAAGGTTTTAAATTAGTATAAATAATACGGATATTAATTAATTAAAAGAAACCCTAATTAATTTATTCATAAGAAAATAATATACTAGTTAAACCCTAGTCTAAATATTTATTGAATAAAAAAAGAAATTAATTTATTAAGTGAAAAATGTTTTTTGTTCTTTTAGTTTTTATGAAGAAAATAAACTAAATAAATATAAATAACATAAATATAATTATTTTTTGGGTTTTTATTAGTAGCAAAAAAAATGGTATTAAAAATAATAATAATGATAATAATAATAATAATAATAATAATATTAATAAAAAATATGAAAATATAAAAACACAAAAATTAGGGTCAGGGGTGTTAAAAACAGTCAGGAGGGTGGAAGTCTAGCAAAAAAATCCAGGCCCAAAGGAGGAAGGCCCAAGCGCCTGTTGGCTGCAAACAAAAATGGAAAAGTGTAAAAAAATGAGAAAATTACCAAAAGGTCTCGCTGGGGCTCGAACCCAGGACCTCCTAATACGCGCGCTTGTTGTACCACTAGGGTGGCCTGTTTCATCTGTTCATTATACAACAATCGATAAACTTAAAACAAAACAAGTCCATGTTATAACTTCATCTTCAACCTCCAGCCAGAATCCCTGCAACTTGTTCATTTCTCAACCATTTGCAAAAAATGTAAACATGAAAGTTGTGTAGAATTTCAACACGATTCCAGACATGTAAATAACTTAAACTAATTTCCAAAAGTGAGCATGAATTTCTAATGGTACCAAATCCTGGCCTAGATATTTTCAGGGGTTCAGATTCAAAATTCTAACTACTCAAGCAATAATAATGAAATCTAAGGACATGGTTAGATTATGGACAATGATATCTACATTTCTTATTCACAAATAAACCATTAATGATGCTTGTATGAAGAGTTCAAAGTTAAGGAAACTTACCTCAAAACTGGAAATCGTATTCTGAGTTTGAGCACTCCTCAAGGTGTTGTGATGATCAGAATAGCTCCACTGAGGTCCTGGGAAGCTAATGCAATGATTAGCTTGGATGAAGAGTGGTTGAAATGGTCTCGAGAAGTCCACTTACAGTGCTCTATTTTTGAGTTTGGACAAAGGTGGAAATGGAGTTACAGTCGTGTAACAGTTATTGGGATGAGTCGTATTTGGTGTTTGGAAGCTTTGGGAACCAAAAGGCTTAAAAACGCACGAGCGAGATGTGAGTTTCAAGTTTTTGGTCAGATTATGCAAGAATGGAGGTATGTGATACATTTCCGAGTTATTGTGTGTTTGAGTGCTTAAGCATGCATGTGTTTTGATGCCAAGGACTTGTACATAAGTAATGAGAAGGTTTGAGTGCTTGAGAGGGTCAGAAGTACAAGCTATAGACTGATTGTTATGTTACTTGATTATGAAGAAAAGTGAAAGTATGGTTCCAAGATAAAGTACAAGCATGGGCTGAGTGATTGTGAGACTTGATACAAACTTCTTTTGAGTTATAGGTCGTGTATGATCAGAAGAAAACAATTGCAAAGCTCAAGAATAAGTTTTGTACATAAAGCTACTTTTTCAAAATGGCATTGTGCATTTTCTTCCTAAAATGGACATAAAGCATGGGCATTGCATTGAATGCTTGAGTTGAAGCCTCTAACAGCTGTGAAAGCATTTAATTATTGAGTGCCTAACAAGTTTGAGGCCTGTAAAGCAAAGATTATGCAGCATAGGTTTGAGATTTGAATTCTTGTTCATCACAAAATGACTTATAATTTCAGTTTGAAACCCTAACTTCCTCTCTTCGATTATCCTTCCTCAAGAATGATATCAAGGAGTTCTTGGACATTTTAGAAAGCTTTTAATATGCTCTACAACACCTATTTGAATCACTTTTGAAAATTTCCCTTGGAACTATGTGAAAAATTTCCATGAAGTTAGGTCAAAATCCTGCCTAAATTAGGGCAAAAATCTTACTAAGTGTTTAGTTTCACGAACATGTATTCACAAAATCATAACTTGAAATCCATGCATTTATAGGAGAAGTTGTGTAAAGCAATGCTGTAGGCCTCATGGAGATCTACAACTTTAATGTTAAAAGTTTCTTTTGAATCATCTTGCATCATGGTGGGAAATTGGCTCAAAGTTGTGAAAAATATGAAGTTTTCAACACAGAAAAATTTCTAAGTTTGAAAACTTTGACTTTTCAAAATGAAATCTTGAATTTTTGATTTCTTGATGAACAAGTTTCATATTTTGACATGTTTTGATAAATTGTGATCTTTGACACTTGATTTTGACCAAAAAGTCAAAGTTTGACTTTTCAGTATACAGTTGACTTTTGATCAGTTGACTGAAAATCAACTATCAATCCAATTGGTCTTGAGCAATGTTTTGAGTTATGCCATTAGGTTAAAATTATGCAATTGAACTCTTGAGATCATGCCTCTAACCAATTAACCATTTGCTAGGTCAAAAATCAAAAATTGCCCTTTCTCAGTCAAAACCCTAATTTTGACCATTTTGCCCTTTTGATGATTTAATCAAATTTCTTGAGGAATTGTGGTACAAACATGATCAAATGATACATATGAGTTCATATTGTTGATATGGACCAAAAATTATGAAGTTTGACTATAAATTAACCACAATTGACTTTTTCCCCAATAGAGTTGATTTTTAGGTCACTTACTTAATTGACTGAGCAAAAATGTGATCCAAGGCTTGAAATTGACATGAGTAATCTTGTGAGTCCATAATGACCCATGAAAGCCATATGAGGCATTGAAATTTCAATTATCCTTGTGCAATCTTAAACCCTAATTTTAGTCATTAGTGCTTAAGGAGGTGTCTTGAGCTGATCAAACCTTGTGCAGTCTTGAACCAAAGGAGATCTTGTGAGAAAATACTTGATAAATGAGAGGGCGAATTTTGGGGTACAACAGCTGCCCCTGTTCAATCTTCTTAAACGTGAAGAGTTAGATTGGCGATTCTGCCATTCGTTACTTGAAGGTGGAAGATGATTGGACACTAGAGTGCTCAAAAATTTGCACTCGAAGATGGATTATGAATGGGCTTATAGATTCCACTTGGAGGAATGGTGGAGATTTTCCGGATATGGGCTTGTAGATGCCATCCAAAGGTGACTGTTTACAGAGAATGTACTATGTCTAAACTTGAATTCAACTGGAAAAGAATCAGAATAAATCTCTGGAGCGATTTATCTGAACCAGAAGAAGTCTTGTATGTTGTTTGACATGGGAAGAATCCGAATAAATCATTGAGAGATTTATTTGAACCCAAAGTGTTCTTTTTGGGAAAGTTTCAGGATAAAATGTTAAGGGGTTTAAACTGAACCAAAAGAGATCTTGAATGTTCTTTAACTGGAAAGAATCAGAGTAAATCTTTGTGCAATTTATCTGAACCAGAGAAAGTGTCGGCGGGAAAGAATCTGGATAGATCGTTGAGAGATTTATCTGAACCTGAAGTGTTCCTTTGGAAAGTATCAGGATAAACCATTGAGGGGTTTAAACTGAACCAAAAGAGGTCTTGAATATTCTTTAACTGGAAAGAATTATAGTAAATCTTTGAGCGATTTATCTGAAGCAGAGAAAGTGTCTGCGGGAAAGAATCAGAATAACTTGTTGAGAGATTTATCTGAACTGGAAGAGATCTGGAGAAGAATCAGAACAAAAAGTTGAGAGATTTATCTGAACCAGAGAAGACAAACTGCGGGAAAAGTATCAGAATAAATTGTTGAGATATTTAAACTGAACCGACAGGAGTCTGAAAGAAACATCTGTTGTGTAGATGGTTGACCAATCCTTTCTTGGGACTTGATCTATAATTGACTTTGTTGAAAATTTGTTGATAATTTTATTTTGATTGATCTTTCCTGAAAAAGATGAAAGGTTAGTTGTCTGCAATGTCATGATGTATGAAATGTATTGTACGATTATGTTCTCAAAAAATGAATGATATTATGTTGTATGCATTTGTGTCATCAATGTTTATGATATATGGATGCGATGCATGCGCATGTCAGCTATTCTGCTGTAAAATCGTTGGATTAGGGAAAATAAATCCTTGATTGCTGCTGAGGATGTGGAGTGTAAGTCTTCATGTTTTGAAGTGTTGATGAGTTGACGAGCTTCTATTTGTTAGAGAAATAAACTCTGTTGTAAGGGAAACGCCGTGTATTGCTTGTGAAATCCTGAGAAATTGGGCGACTTCTACTGGGGAGTGATAACTGGAAGTTTTGTTCCACCGGGGATGTGAGAGAGCTTGATATCATTAAGCTGCACACTGTGGGGAATTTTATAGTCTAAAGATATTATCCTATTTCTTAAAGCCATTAGTGATTGTCTTTCTATTTTATGTTCCTTTTTGTTCAATTGTAAACAGTAGTTATGTTCAAATTCATATGTTCAAAAATAAATCATTGGACGTTTTTGTAAACCAAACATAGAAATAAAGAAAAAACAGACAGCTTTGCACTTTCGAAGGGATATCTTTGTATTAAATTGAATAAGTATTTTTTGTACAATGAGATGAATATTCTAGTAAGAGAATGTCGTCGTAAAAAAATGAAAATTTGATACAAAGAAAAGATATCTATGTGAAATAATCCCATGGGGTTCCCATTCTGCTATAGCCTTCGTGTCTCTAAGCGTCTTGTCCACTTGCTACCTTATCCGAAGTTGATTGGGTTGATTAGAACCGTTGAGTTTGTAAGTCAAAGCTAAAGGTTGTCTGTAAGGTGATCCAACAGGACATAGTCATACACTTTAATTCCCTAACTTTTTCCTGGACTGTCCTTTCGGGGTTTTAGTCCACCGGGATACCCTTTTTTGCCCAAGTCGCCCTTTCGGGTTTTCAACTTGCCGGGTGTACAGATTTTTTGTTTTATCCCTAATTTTTGCCCAAACCTTTTTTTGGTTCGCCGGGATGCCCTTGTTTTTCCTAGGTGTGTCAACCTAGCGGGTCTCTTATGCGTAGTATCTTTTGACTATGTCTGTGTTCACAGGGTGTGGAAGGTCGTTGCCATTCATGGTGGTCAAGATCATTGCTCCACCAGAGAATATGCTTTTGATCACAAATGGTCCTTCGTATGTAGGAGTCCATTTTCCCCTGGGATCACCTTGTGGTAATATGATACGCTTTATTACCAAGTCACTACCCTTATATACCTGACGTCTGACCTTTTTGTTAAAGGCTTTGATCATGCCTTTTATGTAAATTTGGCCATGACAGACAACCGTGAGCCTTTTCTCATCAATTAGGTTCAACTGGTCAAGTCGAGTCTGGATCCAATCCTCTTCATTCAACCCTGCGTCCTTTATGATTCTTAGAGAAGGTATTTGGACCTTAATTAGTAAGATAACTTCTATGCCGTATACCAAGAAGAAGGGAGTTGCCCCTGTTGATGTGCGTGACGTGGTACCGTAACCGTGGAGAGCAAATGGTAGCATCTCATGCCAGTCCTTGTAGGTTACTGTCATTTTTTGTATGATCTTTTTGATGTTCTTATTTGCGGCTTCGACAACACCATTCATCTTTGGCTGGTAAGGAGAAGAATTGTGGTGCTGGATCTTGAATTGCACGCATAGTGCGATGATCATAGTATTGTTGAGATTCGTACCATTGTCTGTGATGATTCTCTCTGGGATGTCATACTGAAAAATGAGATTCTGTTTGATGAAACGGGCCACGACATTCTTGGTAACGGAAGCGAAAGAAGTTTCCTCAACCTACTTCGTGAAATAGTCAATGGCCACCAAGATGAAGTGGTGCCCATTAGAAGCCGTGGGTTTGATTTATCCAATCATATCGATGCCCCACATCGCGAATGGCCAGGGAGCAGTCAGGAAATTTAGAGGGACTAGAGGCACATGCACTTTGTCAACGTAGATCTGACACTTGTTACAGGTCCGTGAATGCTGATAGCAATATGCTTCTATGGTAGACCAGTAATAACCTGCTCGTAGGATTTTCTTAGCCATCGTATACCCACTGGAATGGGTGCTAAAAGTTCCTTCATGTAGATCAGCCATGATCTTTTCTGCCTCAACCTTGTCTACACAATGAAGCAAAACAGAGTCATGGTTGCATTTGTAGAGAATTCCATTACTGATGAAGAACTTAGCAGAGAATCTCCTTAAGAACTTCTTATCATTAACCGAAGCTCCTTCCAGATACTCTTGAGCCTCAAAGTACCTCTTGACTTCATGGAACCAAGGTTGGTCCACTACTTCTTCAGTATCGATCTCGTGACACAAAGATGGTTCATCCATTTGTTCAATGGTGATCTGGGGAGCCTCGTTATCCCATTTGAGTTTAAACATGGATGGCATTGTGGCTAGCATGTCTGCTAGTTGATTTTCCTCTCGTGGAAAATGCTCAAAGGTGATTTCCTCGAAATGTGGGATTAATGTCAACACATGCTCTTTATAGGGGATGAGATTAGGGTACTTTGTATCCCATTCTCCTTTGATCTGACTGATGACTAAGGCTGAATCTCCAAATACACTTAAGGACTTGATTCCCAAATCTATGGCAGCCTTGAGACCCAATATACACGCTTCATATTCCACCATATTATCGGTACAGTTGAAACAAAGTCTTGCATTTAAAGGGAGTATGACATCCTTCAGGGGATATGATTACAGCACATATGCCATTGCCGAACGCGTTGGAGGCTCTGTCAAAAACCAAGGTCCATCGGGATCCTTGTTCAGGTCCGTCATATGGTCTGAGTTCTTCACAATTGTTTACCATTATGATGTCTTCATCTAGGAATTCGAATTTCATGGACTAATAGTCATCCACAGCTTGATGAGCGAGGTGATCGGCCAACACACTCCCCTTTATTGCTTTTTGGGTAGTGTACTGAATGTCGTATTCTATCAGGATCATCTGCCATCTTCCTATTCTCCCAGAGAGGGCAGGCTTCTCGAATATGTATTTAATTGGATCCATCTTGGATATCAATAAGGTAGTATGGGTCAGCATATACTGTCTTAGCCGGCGAGCAGCCCATGCCAGAGCATAACAAGTTTTCTTGAGCAGTGAATATCTTGTTTCACAGTCGGTAAACTTTTTGCTTAGGTAGTAAATAACATGCTCTTTTCGTCCAGACTCATCATGCTGCCCCAGCACACACCCTATTGAATTTTCCAAAACAAATATATACATGATCAAGGGTCTTCCTTCGAATGGTGGCATCAAAACAGGAGGCTCTTGTAGGTACTCTTTGATCTTGTCGAAGGCAAATTGGCATTCATCATTCCATTTGACTACTTGATCTTTCTTCAGTAATTTGAAGATTGGTTCACAAGTAGCGGTCAAGTGAGAAATGAATCTGGCAATGTAGTTTAGCGGTCCTAAGAATCCTCTGACTTCCTTCTTGGCATGAGGAGCAGGCATTTCTTATATTGCTTTCACCTTGGCAGGGTCTACTTCGATACCTTTACCGCTAACGACGAAGCCTAGGAGTTTACCGGACCTTACCACAAATATGCATTTATTCGGGCTCAACCTCAACTTGTATTTCTTTAACCTCTCAAACAGTTTCTGTAAATGGTCAAGATGTTCCTCTTCAGTTTGAGATCTGGCTATCATGTCGTCCACATAGACCTCTATTTCGTGATGTATCATGTCGTGAAATAGAGCTACCATGGCACGCTGATAGGTTACCCCAGCGTTCTTCAATCCGAATGGCATAACCTTGTAACAGAATGTGCCCCATTGTGTGATGAAGGTTTTTTTCTCCATGTCCTCAGGGGCCATTTTGATTTGATTGTAGCCTGAGAAACCGTCCATAAATGAGAACATTTTATGCTGTGCGGTGTTGTCAACCAAAATATTGATATGGGGGAGTGGGAAATCATCCTTAGGGCTTTCCTTATTCAAATCTTGATAATTCACACACATTCGTACTTTTTCGTCCTTTTTAGGCACTGGAACAACATTGGCGACCCATTGTGGATAGGAGGTAACGGCTAAGAATCCGGTGTTGAATTGTTTTATAACTTCGGCCTTGATCTTCTTTGACATGTCTGGCCGAATGCGATGGACTTTCTGTTTTACTGGAGGGAAGTCTTCTTTTGTTGGTAGACGATGTACCACGATATCAGCATCAAGTCCTGGCATGTCCTCGTAGGACCAGGCAAAGACCTCAACATAATCATGTAGCAATTGAGTTAGACGCTTCTTGAAACTGGGTTCCAGATTGGCACCCACCTTGACTTCTTTCTAGTCCACTTCGGTACCTAGGTTAACTGTCTCCACTGGTTCTTCATGGTGCTGTATGGTCCTTTCTTCTTATTGTAGTAACTTGGAAAGTTCCCCTGGCACTTCACAATCTTCCTCACCTTCGTCTTCGGCTTGGTAGATTAGATTTTCAGAGTCACAGAAGGCCATAGCAGAATTGTTACCCATGGAATCCCGAATGGATGTAGATTTGAATTTTGAATGTGAGTGTGTGTAAGAGTATATCTATCTTTGAAAGAAATAAAAATGTAGAAAAATAAAGACAAAGAGACAAAGTTTATATGCAAAAACGTCCATGATTCATTGATGACATATGAAAATGAGGTAACAACCCTTACAAATGGACCGTTATGCCTCGGGTAAGACACAAGGTTTTAAAAGTCTGAATTGTTTAATTATTACAAGTCCAACAAAAATTTAAAGACAATTAATGTTGGATAAAAGTAATTGGGACAAAATATTTAGCTTCCCAGATGCTGAGTCCTCCATTGATAGTTGGGAAAATCCAGTCTTCTAGGTCACAATTGTCATCATCATCATCCTCCACTGCGTTGACTCTATGGTTGCTAATCTTCAAAGGTGGTCCCCCGACACGAGCACGACGAACAACTTTCTGGGCTCCTGAAGTGAAACCCAAACCAAATTTGTCAGATTTGTAAGGGATATCCGGGAGTTGGCCCCAAATAGTACACCCACCTTCTTCGATCACTGCCTTGGCATCTTTCAGAGAAGACATCTTTAGCGGAGGTCTTGTAATATTTGGGACTTGGGAAATAGCCTTGGTTACTGCCACGGTTTGTGGGACTTCCTCGAAATGCTGAAACGGAGTTTCAATGAATCCACCATCCAATTCCACGTATCTGAAGGAGTTTAAGTGACTGACCATATATTCCTCTTCTCCATGGACAATAATGATTTTCCCATTGGTTGGATATTTCAGCATCTGATGTAATGTAGAGGTAACGGCACCAGCATTGTCAATGCATGGTCGGCCCAATAAACAGGAATAGGAAGGGTGAATGTCTATCACATAAAAAGTTGAATCAAAGGTTTAAGTTCCAACTTTTATGGGGATGTCCACCTCCCCATGCACCATTCTCTTTGAACCATCGAAGGCCCTTACCACTCTGTTGCTGGGTTTTAAGGTCAAACCTTCATAGTCGAGTCTATCAAGAGCCTTCTTAGGCAGCACATTCAAATATGAACCAGTATCAACCAAGACATGGGCCAAAGTTGTGCCCCTACATTCGACAGAGACATGCAATGCCTCATTATGTTTCCTCCCTCTAGGTGTCAAGTCAGCATCAGAAAACCCTAAACCATTGTCAGCGGTTAAACTGGCCACACAGTCTTGGAACTGATCAGCAGAGGTTTCTTGTGGTACATAGGAAGTTTTAAGAAATTTCACCAAGGCCTTCGCATGAGCCTCAGAGCACAACAACAAAGCCAGCATGGAGATCTTTGATGGAGTCGGCCCTAGTTGTTCGACTATGTTGTAGTCGCTTCTTTTTATAATTTTCAGAATTTCTTCCATCTCCTTTTGGGAGGCCTCAGGGATAGATACTGATTGTGCCTTCGTATGGACAGGCTCAACTAGAATGCCTTTTCCCCGAGTCTCGGTCGACTCGGTGGTAGGAGTGTCAGCAGGGGTAACCATAGGGATTGTAGTAGTAGTAGTGTCAACAGGAATAGAAATAGGGATGATCACAGGACCGGTAACAGTTTTCGGAGGAGCAATCTCAGGAGAGAATATTCTTCCACTTCGGGTTATCTTGTTGGTTACCGCAATGTTGCCGATGTTGGGGTTAGTCTTCTCAAAAATCGATTCTTCATCAGCTAGACAATCTTGCTTGACACCGTGATAGTAGACGTCGCCCCCATGGTTCCATGGGACAGTTTTATTTGAGGAGTACGGGATTGTCCCTGGCATGGTAATTATCAGTGGAGCCACTTTAGGAACTGATGTAATCCTAACGGGTCTTTTGGTGGAGACCCTGGAAGGATTGGCGAAAATGGTTACTATTGAAACATCATTGTAAGAAATGGTTAGAACGTGAGTCTTTTCAAACAAAATCTCTTTGTCATCCATTAGGCGTTGGACACCTATTTTCAATAAATGACAACCAGTTGGTATGGATAATCAGAGGTGGTAGCTTTCGTCACAGCCCGGAAATAAATTGGATTTCAACAGTTTCATCTTAACAGTCAAGAGAGGAGTAACAAGTTTATTAATAGCAGTAACAAACATATCATCTTCAACAACATTAACATCACGACCATGCTTGGGCATATGAGCAGTGATAACATTTGGGATTTTAGGAGCATCAAATTCAATTTCTTTTGCTTCAAGAAGGTATTGCACCTTGTTTTTCAAAGCCCAACAGTTGTTGGTATCATGGCCTTGACTTTCTGAATGGTAAGCACAGCGAGCATTAGGATGGTAGTGAGGAGAGGCTATGTTGGGATTCTTCGGGGCTTCCTTCAAAGTTACCATATTAGATCTCAATAAATGTGGCAGGACATAAGATAGTGTCATATTAATCCAGGTAAACTGTCTTACCGGTCTTTCTGTTCTAGGTTGGTTGCTTCGTTGTTGAGTAGGTGCAAGCTTAGGGATCATGACAACCCCTACCATTGGACGGCGTTCAGTTCTATCTTGATTTATTTGAGGATACACAACACCAGCTTCTTTTTTTCCAATAAATGGTTTTCTCAAGGCACTGGAGGATGCGTTCTTTTGAATCTTCCCACTCTTAATCCCAACTTCCACTATTTCTCCGGTCAAGATTAATTCAGTGAAGCCTACTGAAGAGCTTCCAATTAGATGATTGAAGAAAGGACCGGACAGGGTACCCAGAAACATGTCTACTAGCTATCTTTCAGACAAGGGAGGCTGAAATCTTCCTGCTAAGTCCCTCCATTTCTGAGCGTAGTCTTTGAAACCTTCACTTGAAACCATAGCCATACTCTGGAGTTGAGTATGGGTGGGAGCAAGGTCTGCCTTGTACTTATACTGTTTATAGAAGGCAGCGGCAAGGTCTTCCCAATTATGAATATTTTTCCTTTCCAATTGATAGAACCAATCTAGCTGAGTCCCGGATAGACTGTCTTGAAAGAAGTGGGGCCATAAATCTCTGTCAGCAGTGTGAGGCTATATCTTCCTCACATAAGATCAAAGATGCATCTTGGGACATGAAACCCCATCGTACTTAGCAAATACTGGTACTTTGAACTTTGGTGGAATAACAATCCCAGACACCAAACCCAGCTCTTCAAAGTCCAGCCCTGACACTTTCTGAATTTCCATTGCACTTAAACATTCTTCTAGATGTTTGTATTTGTCATCGGCTGGGGGATACTGTTCTTCAGAGTAGTCTTCTTCTTCTTCTTCCTCTTCAGATTCTGGCTGGGCAGTTGCTTCTTTGCATTTCCATTCTTGATTGTCTTTCTCACCAGATGATGTTGTGAAGTCTAAGATCTTTCTGGCTGCCCCTGGGAACCTTCTTCCTAGATTCAGAACATCGGTTGTTTTCTTTGCTTTCTTCTTTTCTTCAATCAACAAAGTTTTCAAATCCTCTTGTCCTTTGGCTAGAGTCAAGAACATCTGTTGAAACTGAGTATTCTGCGCCTGGAGGTCTTTTACTGTCTGCTCGAGATCCATCTTACTAAAATAAACAGTAGAAAGATGAGGAGACATATTGTAAGAAAACCTGCTTATGTTATGATGAATGGAGGTGCATATGCAATGATTTCAAGGAAATTAGAGATTTAAATTTGCTTTAGACCAAAAAGGAACACACGTTATATTAATAAATCAAAGTTTGAGTACATCATGCCTCTTTTGGGCTTACAAAGAAATACAAAAACTCTAAGATAAAAAAGTTGTACGCATCCTCTTTGGTGTGATGTAGGCATTCAGGCTCCGCTCCTCATGAAGTTTCTTAGTGAGTTCCAAAACCTTCTTCTCACTGGCGTAGAATTGGGCCTCGAAAGTGTCTAGCTCACCCTTAAGTTGTATCTAATCCATTTGTAAGTCTTCAAGAGAGTCGGGCATGTCAGGATGCAGGGTAGTGTATGGAACATCTCCTTCCACAACAGGCTCTATGATAACCGGTAGAATGGAGAGGTAAGGCATCATAAGACTTTGAGCACGAGCTCGTACCCATTTGAGATAGGGATCAAGAGGGATGTAATTCTTGTGCCCCAATGTCTTGCTATCTACCTTATTCAACATCTTCCAAGCTCGGATAAACCTCTGGCGATGACCTTGATCGTCGTTCTCGTAGTCAAATACCAACCCTTGAATAAGCATCTCATGTGGGCCATCCCTTCGGGCGTAACCAAATTGTCTTAAGGTTAAGCAGGGTTTGTAGGTGATACCTCCCCTAATGTCAAGTAAGGGGACATTAGGAAATTCTCCATAACGGTCGACGATAGTAACATTCTCTATAGATCGGGAACACCAATGAATGTATGAATGTTTGAGTGTCATCAACCTATGTGACAACCTTGAACCTTGCTCGTTCTTCAATATAGATCGAGGAAGATGCGAAGTAAACCATCTTGCCAAAATAGGAGTACAACACATAAGGATACCTATTTTCCTCATAGTGCGAGTGTGAAAAGAATGTAGGATGTCTACTAACAAAGTAGGCACTGGGTTACGAGACATGAAGATTTTGACGGCATTCACATCTATGAGTTGGTCAGGATTTAGAAACAAAACCATCCCATAGATGAAGAGAGCCCAAATTTCCTCAAAAGCTTTCAAATCCAAAGAGTTCTAATAGTTTTGGGCTTTCTCAAACAAGAACTTTTCTAGGAAACCTTTGACACCACCTCTTGTTTCCCAATTAGTTGTGATATCAGATGATTGCAAGTGTAGGGCTTGAGAAATATCTTTGGCTTTGGATCTCTTTCCATAATGTTGAAGGGTAGTTGATTGATAATGGGAATCCTCAAGAGTTAGGAGAACTCTTCCAAAGTTCGCACAAGTTGATAATCGGGAAATGTGAAGCAATGGTGTAGAGGATCAAAGAACTGGAAGAGCACCTTCATCATATCCTCACCAGTGTTGGAGGTAACCAAGTTTAGTAGGCGACCATGTCTTTCGGTAAATGGAGAATTTTCAGGAACCTTTGATGCTAGATCTTTAAGTTGAGGAGGTATCCTTACAAGATTAACTTAAATGGTTTTCCCGCGAATAGAATCCATGTCCTACAAAACAGAACAAAGATAAATCCCAAGATCCTTGAAATGGTTAGTGAATATGAGTATGATGTTATGATGTTTATTATGTTATGTACAAGTAAATATATATAAACAAAACAAACAAGTCCTTAGGTTTAGGCTTGCATGGAGTCTCATAGGTAAGTACCCTCTTGAAGTTTAGTTGCCTCAAACCTGTCCTAGTAATAATAATCGGGTTCTAAGTAGCTCAATATCACTGGTTTGTTTCCTTGGGCATTGTTTCAGCATAAGCCTCTTTAATGGCGACCGAAACATCCCAAAAAACCAAAACTCAATGAGTGTAGTATCGAGTATCTACAAACTTTGGACTGCACCAAAGCAGGTCATCTCACTACGTCCTAATGGCCAAGTTGGTCAAGTAAAGGTTCTAGAAGTTAGTTAGTGCTTCATGACATTACTCAACGACCCCATATTCTCCTTGACTACTCAAGGGCTACGGGTACCCACAAATATATCACACTAACATTGCTATTGCTTAGACCATGTCGGTATACCCCGCACAGTTTCCACATTGTATTGCTACTTACCTATAAGGTATCCCAAATCTGAGTAGAGGATTCAAACCCAAACAAAGAACCAAAATTTAAAGCATACAAGTCAAACAATGAAAGCAAGTAAATGTGATCTAACCCTAAGGTAACCCCACTTTTAAAATAATCCCTAGCAGAGTCGCCAGTTATGTGATACGGTGGGAGAATTGACTTGGGTGTTTTAAGTTTGATCGCAAATGTTGCGGTTAGTAAGATTCGCCACCGACTTTTCTTTTATCCAAAAGGAAAGGTGAAAAAGCACAAGAAAGACCTTTGAGATTGTTTCTTAAGTTCGGGGGGTAGATTATGAAAAGGGAAGGTATTAGCACCCTTTTCATCCATGGTTTTCCATGGGCTCTTAGTTACTTGCTAGATCACTTGCTTTTGTTTGAAAATGTGCTTTGTGTGGTTTTTGAAAGTATTTTGAAAAGGTGCCATCGTTTAGGCAAACTTTGTAATGATTCTCGTTCGTAAGAATGTATACAAAGTGTTTGATATTTTTGAAGATGTTTTCAAGTTTGTAAGATGTTTTGAAAGTGTAGGTGTTTGTTTTGAAAATAGAAAGGATGTTTTGGTTTTGAAATTGAGCAAGTAACTAGGAACATTCTACCTACTCAAAAGTCTTTCATGTTCATTTCCTCTTTCCTTTGACATTGTTATATTACCATTTATTTGGTAACTAACCCTATCTTTGTATGTAAAAGGGACGGACAAGGGTCATCGTATAACCATGATTAGCAATGTTGCAAGATATGTTAGCATTTTTCTTTAGGGACTAAGATCATTTTGAAAGGCAACATAGATAGCGTCATCGAGGGACTATGATCTTGTATTTTGCTTGTTTTTGCTAAGATACCCCACATGCATAATATGGCCATTTTTGTAAGGCAAGCAAGTGGATTTATCCTAGGGGTGTTTGTGTGCAAGTGTATTGATTTACATGCTTGATTTGTATTTGATTAGAGTTTGCTACTTGTTGATTTTAATCTTTCCATACAAAACCCTAATTACTAGCATTTGTATATAAAGCATTTAAATTTCGGAAAAAAATAAAAATACTAAGCTATTACATGATTTAGGGGAGGGGTGTACAAATTACAAATGGGGAATTGCAAGAAATTAAATCTAAATAATTATTACAACCATATTGAATTTGAATAAATGTACAAGAATATAAAGGTAATGCAAAAGAAAAGAAGATTGATTTTTGTTTGAGTTTTTATATGAAAGGGTTTTAAGTCTTGACCTAATTGAAAATGATTAAGGAAAATTAAGAAAAATTAACCTAACCTTAATAAGAAAAGAAAATAACTAAAAAGAAGATTTTTTAGGATTTTTATTTATGAAAAGGTTTTAAATTAGTAAAAATAATATGGATATTAATTAATTAAAAGAAACCCTAATTAATTTATTCATAAGAAAGTAATATACTAGTTAAACCCTAGTCTAAATATTTATTGAATAAAAAAAGAAATTAATTTATTAAGTGAAAAATGTATTTTGTTCTTTTAGTTTTTATGAAGAAAATAAACTAAAAAAATATAAATAATAAAAATATAAATATTTTTTATGTTTTTATTAGTAGCAAAAAATGGTATTAAAAATAATAATAACAATAATAATAATTTTAATAATAATAATAATAATAATAATAATAATAATAATAATAATAATAATAAATATGAAAATATAAAAACACAAAAATCAGGGTCAGGGGTGTTAAAAACAGTCAGGAGGGTGGAAGGCTAGCAAAAAGGTCCAGGCCCAAAGGAGGAAGGTCCAAGCGCCTGTTGGCTGCAAACAAAAAAAAAATGGAAAAGTGTAAAAAAATGAGAAAATTGCCAAAAGGTCTCGCTGGGGCTCGAACCCAGAACCTCCTAATATGCGCGCTTGTTGTACCACTGGGGTGGCCTGTTTCATCCGTTCATTATACAATAATCAATAAACTTAAAACAAAACAAGTCCATGTTATAACTTCATCTTCAACCTCCAGCCAGAATCCCTGCAACTTGTTCATTTCTCAACCATTTGCAAAAAATGTAAACATGAAAGTTGTGTAGAATTTCAACACGATTCCAGAAATGTAAATAACTTAAACTAATTCCCAAAAATGAGAATGAATTTCTAATGGTAACAAATCCCGACCTAGATATTTTCAGGGGTTCAGATTCAAAATTCTAATTACTCAAACAATAATAATGAAGTCTAAGGACATGGTTAGCTTCAGGACAATGATATCTATATTTCTTATTCACAAATAAACCATTAATGATGCTTGTATGAAGAGTTCAAAGTTAAGGAAACTTACCTCAAAACTGGAAATCGTATTCTGAGTTTGAGCACTCCTCAAGGTGTTGTGATGATCAGAATAGCTCCACTGAGGTCCATGGAAGCTAATACAATGATTAGCTTGGATGGAGAGTGGCTGAAATGGTTTGGAGAAGTCCACTTGCAGTGCTCTGTTTTTGAGTTTAGACAAAGGTGGAAATTGATTTACAGTCGTGTAACAGGTATTGTGACGAGTTGTATTTGGTTTTTAGAAGCTTTGGGAACCAAAAGGCTTAAAAACGCACAAGGGAGATGTGAGTTTCAAGTTTTTGGTCAGATTATGCAAGAATGGAGGTATGTGATACATTTCTGAGTTCTTGTGTGTTTGAGGGCTTAACCATGCGTGTGTTTTGATGCCAAGGACTTGTACATAAGTAATGAGAAGGTTTGAGTGCTTGAGAGGGTCAGAAGTACAAGCTCTAGACTGATTGCTATGTTACTTGACTTTGAAGAAAAGTGAAAGTATGGTTCCAAGATGAAGTACAAGCATGGGATGTGTGATTGTGAGACTTGAGACAAACTTCTTTTGAGTTATAGGTTGTGTATGATCAGAAGAAAACAATTTCAAAGCTCAAGAACAAGTTTTGTACATAAAGCTACTTTTTCAAAATGGCATTGTGCACTTTCTTCCTAAAATGGACATAGAGCATGGTCATTGCATTGAATGCTTGAGTTGAAGCCTCTAACATCTGTGCAAGAATTTAATTATGGATTGCCTAACAAGTTTGAGGCCTGTAAAGCAAATATTATGCAACATAGGTTTGAGATTTGAATTCTTGTTCATCACAAAATGACTTATAATTTCAGTTTGAAACCCTAACTTCCTCTCTTCGATTCTCCTTGCTCAAGAATGATCTCAAGGATTTCTTGAACATTTTAGAAAGCTTGTAATATGATATACAACCCCTCTTTGAATCACATTTGAAAATTCCCCTTGGAACTATGTGAAAAATTTCCATGAAGTTAGGCCAAAATCCTGCCTAAACTAGGGCAAAAATTTCACTAAGTGTTTAGTTTCATGAACATGTATTCACAAAATCATAACTTGAAATCCATGCATTTCTAGGAGAAGTTGTGTAAATAAATGTTGTAGATCTCATGGATATCTACAACTTTCATGTTGAAAGTTTCTTTTGAATCATCTTGCATCATGGTGAGAAATTGGCTCAAAGTTGTGAAAAAATATGAAGTTTTCAACACTTAGAAAAATTTCTAAGTTTGAAAACTTTGACTTTTCAAATTGAATCTTGAAATTTTTATTTCTTGATGAAAAAGTTTCTTATTTTGACATGTTTTGATGAATTGTGATCTTTGACACTTGATTTTGACCAAAAAGTCAAAGTTTGACTTTTCAGTATACAATTGACTTTTGATCAGTTGACTGAAAATCAACTATCAATCCAATTGATCTTGAGCAATGTTTTGAGTCATGCCATTAGGTCAAAATGATGCAATTGAACTCTTGAGATCATGCCTCAAACCAATTAACCATTTGCTAGGTCAAAAATCAAAATTGCCCTTTCCCAGTCAAAACCCTAATTTTGACCATTTTGCCCTTTTGATGATTTGATCAAATTTATTGAGGAATTGTGGTCCAAACTTGATCAAATGATACATATGAGTTCATATTGTTGATATGGACCAAAAAGTATTAAGTTTGACTGTAAATTGACCACAATTGACTTTTCCCCAATACAGTTGATTTTTAGGTCAACTGCTTAATTGATTGAGCAAAAATGTGATCCAAGGCTTGAAACTTGACACGAGTAATCTTGAGGGTCCATAATGATCCATGAAAGCCATATGAGACATTGAAAGTTCAATTATCCTTGTGCAATATTAAACCCTAATTTTAGTCATCAGTGCTTAAGGAGGTGTCTTGAGCTGATCAAACCTTGTGCAGTCTTGAACCAAAGGAGATCTTGTGAGAAAATAATTAATAAATGAGAGGTAAAATTTTGGGGTACAACACCCACCTTCTTAGACTACTGCCTTGGCATCTTTTAGAGAAGCCATCTTTAGCAGGGGTCTGGTAATCTTCGGGACTTGGGAAACAGTCTTGGTTGCTGCCACTGTTTGTGGGACTTCTTCGAAATGCTGACACGGAGTTTCGATGAATTCACCATCTATTTCCACGTATCTGAAGGAGTTCAGGTGACTGACCATATATTCCTCCTCTCCATGGACAGTGATGATTTTTCCCTTGGTTGGGTATTTCAACATCTAATGTAATATAGAGGTGACAACACCAGCGTTATGAATCCAAGGTCGGCCCAATAAATAGGAATAGGAGGGGAGAATATCCATTACATAGAAAGTTGAATCAAAGGTCTGAGTTCCAACTTTTATGGGGATGTCCACCTCCCCATGCACCATCCTCTTTGAACTATTGAAGGCCCTTACCACTATGTTGATGGGTTTTAAAGTCAAACCTTCATAGTCTAGTCTATTCAGAGCCTTCTTAGGTAGCACATTCAAAGATGAACCAGTATCAACTAGGACATGGGCCAAAGTTGTGCCCCTGCATTCGACAGAGACATGCAATGCCTCATTGTGTTTCCTCCCTCTAGGTGTAAGATCAGCATCAGAAAAGACCAAACTATTATCAGCGGTCAAACTGGCCACACAGTCTTGGAATTGGTCAGCAGAGGTTTCCTGTGGCACATGGGCAGTTTTAAGAAATTTCACCAAGGCCTTCGCATGAGCCTCGAAGCACAACAATAAAGCTAGCATAGAGATCTTTGAAGGGGTATGCCCTAGCTTTTCGACCACATTGTAGTCGCTTCTCTTTATAATTTTCAAAATTTCTTCCATCTCTTTCTTGGAGGCCTCTAGGATAGATATTGATTGTGCCTTCATCCGGACAGGTTCAACCAAAATTCCTTTGCCCCGAGTCTCGGTCGACTCGGTGATAGGGGTGTCAGTAGGGATAACCATAGGGACTGTAGTAGTAGTGTCAACAGGAACAAAAGCAGGGATGATCACAGGACCGGTAACATTTTTCGGAGGAGCAGTCTCAGGGGAGAACACCCTTCCACTTCTATTTATTTTACTGGTTCCCACAATGTTGCCGATGTCGGGGTCAGCCCTCTCAAAAACCGAGTCTTCATCAGCCAGCCAATCTTGCTTGACACCGTGGTAGTAGAAGTCACCCCCATAGTTCCAGGGGACAATTTTATCTAAGGAGTAAGGGATTGGCCTTGGCATAGTAATTATCAGTGGAGTCACCTTCAGAATAGATGTAATCCTAACGTGTGTTTTGGTGGGGACCCTGGAAGGATTGGCGGAAATGGTTACTATTGAAACATCCTTGTAAGAAATGGTTGGAACAGGAGTCTTTTTAAACAAAATCTCTTTGTCATCCATCAGGCGCTGGACATCTGCTTTCAATAAATGACAACCAGTTGGTAGGGATAAACAGAGGTGGCAGCCTTCGCCACAGCCCGGAAATAAACCGGCCTTCAACAGGTTCTTCTTGACGGTCAGGAGAGGAGTAACAATCTCATTAACAACAGTAACAAACACATCATCTTCAATAGCGTTAACATCACGACCGTGCTTGGGAATAGGAGCGGTGATAACATTTGGAATCTCAGGAGCATCAAATTTAATTTCTTTTTCCTCGAGAAGGTCTTGCACCTTGTTTTTCAAAACCCAACAGTTGTTTGTATCATGACCTGGACTTTCAAAATGGTAAGCACAACGGGCGTTTGGGTTGTAACGGGGAGAGGCAGTGTTGGGATTCTTCAGAGCTTCCCGCAAGGTTACCAGTTTAGATCTTAATGAATATGGCAGGACTTGAGACAACGTCATATTTATCCGGGTAAATTGTCTTACCGGTCTTTCTGTTCTAGGCTGGTTATTCCTTTGTTGAGTAGGTGCAGGCTTAGGGATCGTGATGGCCCCTAACGTTGGACGGCGTTTAGTTTTGTTTTGATTCATTTGAGGGTACACAACACCAACCTCTTTCTTCCCAATGAATGGTTTTCTCACGACACTGGAGGAAGCATCCTTTTGGATCTTCCCACTCTTAATCCCAGCTTCCACTCACTCCCTGGTCAAGATTAATCCACTGAAGCCGGCTGAGGAGCTTCCAATTAGATGATTAAAGAAAGGACCGGACAGGGTACCCAAAAACATGTCCATTAGCTTCTTGTCAGACAGGGGAGGTTGGACTATTCCTGCTAAGTCCCTCCGCTTCTGAGCGTAGTCTTTGAAACCCTCGCTCGAACCCATAGGCAGACTTTGTAGTTGAGTACGGGTGGGAGCAAGGTCTGCATTATACTGATATTGTTTATAAAAAGTAGGGCCAGTTCTTCCCAATTATGGATACTTTTCCTCTCCAGTTGATAGAACCAATCTAACTGAGTCCCGGATAGACTATCCTAAAAGAAGTGGACCCACAAATCTCTGTCAGCGGTGTGAGGCTATATCTTCCTCACATAAGATCGGAGGTGCATCTTGGGACACGAAACCCCGTCGTACTTAGCACACACTGGTGCCTTAAACTTTGGTGGAATAACAATCCCAGACACCAAACCCAATTCTTCAAAGTCCAGCCCGGGCATTTTCTGAATCTCCATTGCACTTAAGATATCTTCCAACTGTTTGTATTTCTCATCAGTTGGAGGATATTGCTCTTCAGAGTAAATATCCTCTTCTTCCTCTTCAGATTCTGGATGGCCAGTCACTTCCTTGTTTTTCCCTTCTTGATTATCCTTTTCACCTGATGATGTTGCGAAGTCTAGGGTTCGTCTGGCTGGCCCTGGGTACCTTCTTCCCAGATTGAAAACACCGGTTGATTTCTTTGCTTTCTTCTTCTTTTCTTTGATCAGCAAAGTTTTCAAATCCTCTTGTACTTTTGCCAAAGTCAAGAACATTTATTGAAACTGAGCATTCTGCGCCTGGAGATCTTTTACTGTCTGTTCAAGATCCATCTCACTGAAATAAACAGTAGAAAGGTACAGAGACCTATTGTAAGAAACCTGCTTGTGTTATGATGAATAAAGATGCATGTGCAATGATTTCAAGAAAATTAGAGATTTAAATTTTCTTTAAACAAAAAGTAACACACGTCATATTAATAAATTAAATTTTGAGTACATCATGCCTCTTTGGGCTTACAAAGAAACAAAAATACAAAATTTTAAGACAAAAAAGTTTAACGCATCCTCTTTGGTGCAATGTAGGCGTTCAGACTCCGCTCTTCATGAAGCTGACTGGTGAGTTCCAGAACCTTCTTCTCGTTGGCATAGAATTGGGCTTCTAAAGTGTCTCGCTCTTCCTTAAGTTGTATCCAATCCCTTTGCAAGTCATCGAGAGAGGTGGGCATGTTAGGATGAAGAATAGTGTATGGGACCTCTCCTTCCACAAAAGGCTCTATGATAGCTGGGAGAATGAAGGGGTAAGGAATCATAAGACTTTGAGCATGGTCTCGTACCCATTTGAGATAAGGCTCAAGAGGAATGGAATTCTTGTGCCCCAGTGTCTTGCTATCCACCTTGTTTATAATCCTCCAAGCTTGCAAAAACCTCTGACGGTAGCCTTGATCGTCACTTTCGTAGTCGAATACCAAACCTTGGATGAGCATTTCATGAGGACCATCTCTCCGGGCATACCCAAACTTTCGTAAAGCTAAGCAAGGGTTGTAAGTGATAACTCCCCTAATACCAAGCAGAGGGACGTTAGGGAATTCCTCACAACGATCAATGATAGAAGTATCATCCGAGGATCTTGAACACTAATGAATATCAGAGTGGGTGAGGGACATCATCATTTGAGACCATGTCAATATTTGCTCGTTCTTCAATTTTGATCAAGGTAGGTGTTAAATGAACCACTTGGAGAGTAGGGGAATACAACACAAAATGGTACCTCTTTTCCTCATGGTGCGGGTATGGATGCAATGTAAGATGTCTCCCAGCAAGGTAGGTATAGGATTGCGAGAGAGAAAGACTTTGATGGCATTAACATTTATGAATTGGTCTGAGTTGGGGAAAAGAACCAAACCATAGATGAGAAGGGTCGGGACATCTTCAAAGGCTTGAAAATCCATATCTTCCCAGAATGAATGATCTTTCTCTAATAGAAATTTTGCTAGGAACCCTTTGAATCCACTTCTAGTCTCCCAATTTGCTATGATGTCGACTCTCTTTAGATGCAGAGCTTCGGCCATGACCTCAGGTTTTGGGATCCCTTCTAGACCAGTGAACGTTATCTGATCAAGCATGGACACTCCTAATAGTAGAGAGAACTCTTCTAGTGTAGGTACCAACTGATAGTCAGGAAAGGTGAAGCAATGATGTAAGGGATCAAAGAATTGGAAGAGCACACAAATCATTTCTTCTTGGAAATTGAAGGTATCCAAACTGAGGAGTCGTCCATATTTCTTGGTAAAAGGAGAATCTCTGGGCACCCTTGATTCTAACTCTTGGAGCTGAGGGTGTGCTTTCATGAAGCTGATTCGGGTGGTGTTTCTTCGAACGGAGTTCATGGCCTACAAAACAAAAACAAAGATAAATTCCTAAATCCTTGAAATGGTTAGTGAGATTGCATATGATGTTATGATGTTCATGATGTTATGTACAAGTAAGCATATACACACAAGGCAAAAACAAGCCCTTAGGATTAGGCTTGCATGGAGTTTGTAGGTAAGTATCCTCTTGAAGTTTAGTTGGCTCAAACATGTCCTAGTTAATGGTAACCGGGTTCTAAGGGATATCAATATCACTGACCTTTCTTTTAGGCATTGACCCAGCATAATCAATCTTTTCTTGCGGCCGGGATATCCCAAAAGTCTAGTCTCAATGAGTGTAGTATCGAGTATCAACCAATTTTCAGCTTTCCACCGAAACCGGTTATCTCACTACGTCCTAATTGGCCAAGTTTGTTCAATTAAGGTTCTAAAGTCAGTTAGTGCTTCATGACGCCACTCAGTGGCCCCGTATTCTCCTCGATTCAACACAAGGTATACCGGTACCCACAAATACGTCACACTAACGTAGCCATTGTTTCAACCATATCGGTCTACGCCGTACAATTTCCACAATCTATTGCTACTTACTTAACAAGGTGTCCCAGATCCGGGTGGAGGATCAAAGCAAGCCCAAACAAGGAACCATAATGTAAAGCATGCAAGTCAAACAAATAAAGCAAGTAAATGTGATCTAGCCCTAAGGTAACCCCACTTTTAAATTTATTTCCCCAGCAGAGTCGCCAGTTCTGTAACACGGTGGAAGAACTGACTTGGTTGTTTTGTGTTTGATCGCAAATGTTGCGGTTAGCAAGAGTTGCCACCGACTTTTCTTTTATCCAAAAGGAAAGGTTGAAAAGAACAGGAAAGACCTTTAAGATGTTTTCTTGAGTTCGGGGGGTAGGTTATGAAAAGGGAAGGTATTATCACCCTTTTTATCCGTAGTTATCTACGGGCTCTTAGTTGCTTGCTAGATCATTTTCTTTTGTTTGAAAATGTGCTTTGTGTGGGTTTTGAAAGTATTTTGAAAATGCGCCACCGTTTAGGAAAACTTTATAATGATTCTCGGTCGTAAGAATGTATACAAAGTGTTGATCTTTTGAAAATGTTTTCAAGTTTGAAAGATGTTTTGAAAGTGTTGGTGTTTGTTTTGAAAATAGCAAGGATGTTTTTGGTTTGAAAATGAGCAAGCAACTAGGAACATTCTACCTACTCAAAAGCCTTTCTTGTTTATTTCCTCTTTCCTTTGACATTGTTATCTTACCATTGATTTGGTAAGAAACCCTATCTTTGGATGTAAAAGGGACGGGCAAGGGTCAACGTATAGTCATAAATATCAATATTGTAAGACATCTTAGCATTTTTTTTGAGGGACTAAGATCATTTGTAAGGCAACATTTGTAGCGTCATCGAGGGAATATGATCTTTTATTTTTGCTTGTTTTTTCTAAGACATCTTACATGCGTATTATGACCATTTATTTTTCAAGGCAACAAGTAGATTTATCCTAAGGGTGTAAGTGTGCAAGTGTATTTACTTACATGCATTGTTTTGTCTTTGAATTAGGGTTTTCTAAGCATTGATTTTATCTTTTCATACAAACCCTAATTTACTAGCATTTATATATAAAGCATTAAATTGCGGAAATAAAAATACTAAGCTATTACATCAATAGGGGAGGGGGTGTACAAATTTACAAATTGGGAAATTGCAAGAAAATTAAATCTAAATAATTATTACAACCATATTATACAAAAAAATTAAAATGCAAGAATGTAAATGGAAAAAGAAATGATTTTTGTTTGTTTTTTATGAAAGGGTTTAGTTTTTACCTAATTAAAAAATGATTAAGGAAAATTAAACAAAATTAACTTAAACTAAATAAGAAAAGAAAATAACTAAAAAAAAGATTTTTTTAGGGTTTTATTTATGAAAAGGTTTTAAATTAAGGAAAAAATGAAAGTTAATCAATTAAAATATTAAGTTATAAATTAATTAATTATGAAAATGATAGTATAATATAATAACTAAACCTAATTATCTAAATATTAATTATAAAAAAAGAAGGTTAAATTCATTAAGAAAATAATTTTGTCTTTTTGTTTTTTACAAAGAAAAATAAATAAATGTAAAAATAATAATAATAATGTTTTTTTTTGGATTTTTTCTATTAGTAAAGATAAAAATAATATTAATAATAATAATAAAAATAATAAAGAAAATAAAAATATAAAAGAAAGAAAATGGGCCAGGATGTATGAAAGTGAAACAGGGAGTATGAGATAAGCAAAATACCAGGCCCAACAAAAGGGAGCCCAACGCTTGCCTTCAAACAAAAAAAAAGAGAGAAAATATGAAAAAGAATCAAAAGGGTACCACTGGGGATCGAACCCAGGTCCCTCTGGTTACAGGCGCGCGCTTTAACCACTGGGGTGGTGATACATCCGTTAACTTAAACAAAACAACAAATATATAATATAAGTCTTTCCCTGAACATTTGAAATCATCTTCTTCCTCCTTCATGCGCGCGCAGACACCATGTCCACCATTGTTAACCCTGTAACTTTCTCATTTCTTGACCATTTTGAAAAGTACAAACATGAAACTTGCTGGAAATTTCATCATCAATTTAACCATATAATTTAATTAAGCTAATAATCAAAGGTTAAAATTAATTTTGTTTGATACCAAATGTGTGCCCTAACTGGTCAGAAGCAAAATTATCCAAGCACAAGCAAATAAAATGTAAACTAGGGACATGGTCAGCTTGAGGGCAATAATATCTACATTTTTACTTCATAATGTATACACAAAGGATGCTTGTATCAAGATATTGAAGTTTGAAAACTTACCTCTTGCAGATGGATTTAAATATGGACTTTGAGCAAGTTCTGAAGAGTGAAGATGATCAGGTTAGCTGGCCTGGACCTCCCTGAATGTGTTGCAAGTCTTTCCCTTGAGGATGGCTGAAACTCCCTACTCAAGTCAGTCTGCAAGCTTGAGTTTCAAAAATGGTGGATGATGGTAATGTGATTACAGTATTGAAACAAGGACTGGGATAGCTTCTATATGTGTATTAGAAACTTTATGGATGGTTTGGTAAAGAAACGTACGAGGGGATTTGGAGGTTGGATTCAAAAATCAGAAATGACAAGTTTTTGTGCTTGTATGGAAATTTCTAGTTTTTTGGGGAGTTTAAGGGCTTGTGTATGCGTGTGTTTTGATGCAAACAACTTGTGCATAAGTCAGGAAAAGGTTCTGAGGCTTGAGAGGGTCAGAATCATACAAGTACAAGTTATGGCTATGTTACTTGATTTTTAAGAAACGTGAAAACATGGTTTCAAGGCAAAGTACAAGCATGGGCTGAGTTGTTTAGAGGCTTTAGAAAAGTTTCTTTTGGGTTATATATTGTGTATGATCATAATAAAACAAGTGCAAAGCTCAAGAACTTATTTTGTGCACAAAAGCTACTTTTCCAAAATGGCATTGTGCACTTTCTTCCTAAAATGGTATTAAGCATGGGCAATGCATTGAATGCTTGAGTTGAAGCCTCTAACAGCTGTGCAGAACATTAATTATGGAGTGCCAAGCAATTTTGAGGCCTGCAAAGCAAAGATTGTGCAGCCTATTATGGATTTGAATTTTTGTTCATCACAAAATTTTGCCTTGTAAAACAACTTGAAACCCTAACTTTTGACCTTCGATTCTCCTTTCTCACAAATGATCTCAAGGAGTTCTTAGACTTTTTAGAGATCTTGTAATGTGCTCTATTACTCCTCTTTGAATAACTTTTGCAAAATCCAAATGGAACTATGTGAAACTTGGTCCAGAAGTTAGGTCAAAATCCTGACCAAAATGCTCAAAATTTCACTAAGTGTTTTAGTTTCAAGACCATGATTTCATGGATTAATAACTTGAAATCTAAGCATTTCTAGGAGGAGTTGTGTAAATCAAAGTTTTATATCTCATTTAGATCTACAACTTTCATGTTGAAAGTTTACTTTGAATCATCTTATATCATGGTGAAAAATTGGCTCAAAGTTGTGAAAAAAATATGAAGTTTTCAACACTTAGAAAAATTTCTATGTTTGGAAATTTTGACTTTTCAAAATGAAATCTTGACTTTTTGATTTCTTGATGAACAAATTTCATATTTTGACATATTTTGATGAATTGTGATATTTGACACTTGATTTTGACCAAAAAGTCAAAGTTTGACTTTTCAGTGTGCAGTTGACTTTTGATCAGTTGACTGAAAATCAACTATCAATCAAATGACCTTGAGCAATGTTTTGAGTCATGCCATTAAGTCAAAATGATGCAATTGAAACCTTGGGATCATGTCTCAAACAATTTAACCATTTTCTAGGTCAAAAATCAGAAATTGCCCTTTCTCAGTCAAAACCCTAATTTTGACCATTTTGCCCTTTTGATGATCTGATCAAATTTCTTGAGGAATTGTGGTCCAAACTTGATAAAATGACATATAGGAGTTCAAAATGTTTATATGGATAAAAAAATTATGAAATTTGACTGTAAATTGACCATATTTGACTTTTCCCCCAATACAATTGATTTTTAGGTCAACTGATCAATTAACTGAGCAAAAATGTGATCCAAGACTTGAAACTTGGCATGAGCAATATTGAGGTTTCATAATGAACCATGAAAGTAATATGAGGTATTAAAATTTCAATTATCCTTGTGCAATCTCAAACCCTAATTTCAGTCATTAGTGCTTAAGGAGGTGTCTTGAGCTGATCAACCCTTGTGCAGTCTTGAACCAAAGGAGATCTTGTGAGAAAATAATTGATGAATGAGAGGGAAAATTTTGGGGTACAACAGAGACTTAGGAAAAAACTTGGGCATCCCGCTGACTGTAATCTCAAACAAAACAGTCAGGCAAAAGTTAGGGATAATGAAGTCAAAAGGAGGTCGCTACAAATCCTCAATAAAAGAAAGATGTTACAAGAAAAAATGACTGCCTTCTCAAATAAACTTTTGGTTTTTGAACCATCACCAAGTATCAGTGCTATAGTTATAAACTCTATTGGAACCTAAATGCATAATTAACTGAGTATAGGACTGAAGGATATCATGGAGAATGGGTTGGGTACAAATAAACTTTGAGCCTTTATCCTTTTTTTTCTTAAACTGTGAGTCGGGCCACGTTACAACCCTTCAAAGTCCTAACAGAAGCATGGGTTAGTTCGAAAGCATATTGTTACAAAAAGGTATCCTGACTCCTGTAAGGCTTAATATAAATCATGAGTTGATATCACATTCTTACAAATTTTATTTTACTAAAAATGCATTTTTAAACTTCAAGACAGACATAAGCTTTGCATTTTAATACCACTGTTTTCATATGATAAGTGTTTGAAAGAAGAGAAATTTTCATGACGAATATTCAATGAATGAAAATCCTCCCAATGGATAGAATTACTTCAGAGGATGGGTCAAAGAGAAAGACACTTCCAGGAACAGGCCTTTCATGGACACAATTGGTTAAATCACGGGGCATCACATATTATTGTCCAACTCATCTGTGGCCAGGGGCAGATCTCCATCTGAATCACTTGGGGGGCATGTTACATTGATCACGAGTTTTAGAAAAAGCCACTATGAAAATTGAATCTTCGGTATCACCAAATTTCCTATCTATGTCAGTAGTATCAGATGGTGTCATTCTGTTGTGACAGATCTTAGAAAAATACCGAGGAAGGAAAAGACTATCAGAAACTTGGCAATCAATGGTTGATCAATAACTTCAAACATCGGGTGCATCAGACTAACCCCATGGGCAAATGGACTCCCGCAAACGAAGGGGCACGTATGATTAAGAAAATATTTCCTGGAAGTGCTATAACACTTACTACCATGGACAATGAAAATTCTCCGCGCCCTGTGAACACAAACATAGTAAAAAATACTACGCATAAAACAGATCCGCTAGGTTGACAGGCCTGGGAAAAAATAAGGGCATCCCGGTGAACCAAAAAGGTTCAGGCTAAAATAAGGGATATATATATAAATTGTACACCCGGAAAGTCAAAAACCTGAAAAGGCGGCTTGGGCAAAAAAGGGTATCCCGGTGGACTGAAAACCCGAAAGGACGGTCCAGGAAAAAGTTACGGATTAAAGCATACGACTATGTCCCGTTATCTCATCACTTATTTATCACTCTGATCAGCATTTACTAAAGACTCTAGGAATTGGGATAATGTTCAAGTTATCCATAAATCCCCACAGAGCAATCCTCACAGAACTATCTCTACAGAGCTATCTTCACAAGCTCATCCCCATCAGAGATTATCTCCTCAACATAGTTTATAGGAATTCTCTTCTCCAGCAGGATTTATTTCCCCAATGGAGTTTATTTCTCCGATATTACAATTCCCCGACGAGTTTCTCTTCCCTAG
Source organism: Vicia faba (assembly GCA_948472305.1). Taxonomy (NCBI): domain Eukaryota; kingdom Viridiplantae; phylum Streptophyta; class Magnoliopsida; order Fabales; family Fabaceae; genus Vicia; species Vicia faba. The sequence goes on along the minus strand of OX451737.1, from coordinate 1,693,103,325 downwards.
CCAGATAACATTCAACTTTGTCCTCCCCAGAAGAGTTTACATCCATATATGAAACTTGGGCAGACAACACATAAGAGGATTATCTATCTCTTTAGTCCCTAGTCATGGTACATAAGAATCAAATCCTTCAAAAAGAACAATGAATGGCCAATTTTCCTAGAATTCTTCTATCCCCAATCAGAAGTCGAGCGTCCCCAGCGGAGTTTCCTCAAATAGAAAGCAGAAATCCCCAACAACAGTCAGGGATTTATTTTCCCCAGCTAAATCGTTCCTAGAAAAAGTTGAAGATTCATATTCTTCATTCCCCAGTAACAGTCAAGGCTTTATTTTCCCAGCCAAAGATGTTATACGGAGCTACCGATATGTTCCAGCGACATATTGCACCCATACATCATTTATAAAATATCATAGCATACGCATACAAAACACATTCTCATTTATTTTGAGAGCATTATTACGCAATGTGTCGTACCCAAAAATTTTCCCTCTCATTTCGAAGGCATCTCCTCACAAGGATTTTCAAAAGCTCAAACTTTGCACAACCACAAAACAGACAAAAAGCGCAAAACAGATGAAAAATTATTTTTTTGACAAAATTGAAGAAAATCAAGCTTGCTTCGACTTATTCATCATTCGACTGAACATTTTGGCTTCTTCGAGCGAGCCTTGATTCACACGCTTCGATTGAATATTTGGATTTCCTTCGAGCAAGCTTTCCATAAGCTTCAATTAAGCATATGGCTCTCAACATGCTTGCTTTGATTAATAAAGCATGTGGCCTCCTGCATGTAAGCTCCAATTCAGGGAGCAATGACCTCTTGCAGGAAAGTTTCGATTGGAGTATGGTTTCCTTTAAAAACAACACACGTCGAATCCAACTCTGTATCCCTTCATGCATCCTTTGGTCCACAAGCTTCATTCAAGTAGTGGCCTCCTGCATGCTATCTTCGACTGGGCATTATGGCCTTCTAAAAATCTTCCTTCGATTCATAAGGAGATGACCTTATAAAATCTTTCTTTGATTCAGAGGGCAATGGATTTCTGAAGGTTTTCCATTGACAAAAATCATGTGGCCTCCTGCATGCTGGTTTCGATTACACCATTGGCTCCTTACGTGTTTGCTTTGATTCACAAGGCAGGGGTTTTCCTCATGTTAGCATGCACAAGGCATTGTCACCTGCATGTCTCCTTCGAATACACCTACATATTGGCTTCGAATCAATCTCCAGGCTTGTTTCAAATCCATTTTTATGCAACCTTCGAATCCACCTTTAGAATTGTTTTGAATCACCTTCATATCACCTTCGAATCCAACTGCAGACCTTTCAACACATATAGCACTGCATTATGACCCACAACTTGGTGGCCCATTCGAAGGACTTGCAATGGTTTGGAAACAATTGGTTTTTGTTTACTTTTGAGTCTGGTCGAAGGGTTAGGCCTAAGTGATCAAAAGCAAGAAAACTCAATGGCATATTCAGCTGAAGAGGGCCATTCGAAGAACACACAGTTGGTCCATTCGAAGGACACACAACTGGTGGAAACAAATGCTGCTTTGTTAAGTTTGGTTGAAGGCTATGGAAAGATGAAGGATTCGATTCAAAGAGTAAACTTGTTCATAGGTCAGGCTACATAGGCCTCTAACTTGTGCCTCACTCCATATTTAATTGTTCTTCAAGCCAACTTGCTCTTGATGACATCACTACCTTTTTAGAAAGTTCTTGAGCCTTGTGCCTGCCTCTTCTGCACACTTGCCCCCTATAAACTAGGAGCCACCCATCTCAACCATTGATTTTAGCACTTTTATCTTGGGATTGTAAAAAGTTAACACAAGTGGATATTGGCCTTTCAAAGAAACTATATTTTATTCCTTCACAAAGTTTCTCATTCCAAATTTTTTCTCTATAAATAGAGAGTTCATTTGCACATCAAAGGGGCTGAAAAAGAAAGAGAAAGAAAAAGAAGGCCGGAGAAGATTTTGGCTGTGTGGAAAGAATCTTCAAAAACTCTCAAACATTTAACACCCTCCCAAACCTAAAACTTGAAGAAACACCACACTTGTCTCTTTAAAATCCAGAAATAAACAAACAAAAGATCAACTTTTCTTGGTTTTCGAATCTAGCCAAAGAAACACCATGTTTGTTTCTTCCCCTTCGAATTTAAGAACGCCCAGGGAAACAACTCAAGTCCAAGACCCCCATTCCAGCTTCAAGCAAGGTAAGTTCTCTTGACCTTAACCTTTTGTTTTAAGCATAACATGTGAATACTCATTTCTTTTCGTTTCAAGCATTATCATTGCCTTTTTCGTTTGTCTTTGTTTTCACCTTCTTCGTTTGCTTTCTTTACTAACTCTTTTGGTTTGTTTTCTTTATTTATCAAACATATTTTTAAGAATTAATCTGGCCATGAAGCAATATTAACATGGCCTCACCTCATGCTACTACTTAGGCCCCAAACAAAAGAAACATGAAGAAGGTATTGTGGGTTGAAGCCTTTTAGGCTTTTCCCCATGCTTCTATCTAAAACGAAAGAGATGTGGTCGAAGGACATATATTCATTTTTATTTGCAGGTCCAGTCGAAGTAAGCAGAAAAAGGGGTGTGGTCAAAGGATACATTCATTTTTGTTTTGTAGGTCCAATCGAAGTAAGCAGAGAAAAAGGGCATGATCGAAGTATACATATTCATACTGCCTTACAGGCCCAATCGAAAGAAGCTGAAATAGGGTGAATCGAAGGAGCATACTTCCTGGGTCGAAAGACTCACTTTTCCTCTTTTTGTTTTTGTTTTTTTTATGGTTGCAATAGCTTAGGATTTATTCTTTGCATTTTTTGCTTTCTTACATTATTAGTAATTAGGCTATATGGAAAGATAAAATCAACAAATAAATAACCTTTAAATTCAAGACAAAAATGCATGCAATCAAACACACTATTCATACACATGCACCTCTAGGGTAATCGCACTTGTTGCCTTAGAAAATAGTCATGTCCCTCGAATATGGGCGTTTTAGCAAAAGTCCCTCGATAAAAAGATCGTAGTCCCTCGATGTCCCTCAATGTTGCCTTCGGTAAACGATCTAGACCCTAAATGAAAAATTGCTAAAATGCCTCATAGGTTGCCTTCTATGACTATATAATTGACCCACGCCTGTCCCTTTACATCCAAAGATAAGGCTTCTTACCAATAAATGGTAAGATAGCAATATCAAAGGAAGAGAGAAATAAAAAAAAGATTTATGAGTAAGGTAGAACGTTCTTAGTTGCTTGCTCACAATCTAATCTCAAAAAACAAACATTTTTCAAACAAACCAAACACTTTCAAAAACATGAAATATTTTCAAAAAGTCCAACACTTTGTATACATTCTTATAGAGACGAGAATCATTACAAAGTTTGCCTAAACGAAGGCGCTTTTCAAAAATACTTTCAAAATCAACCACAAACACATTTTCAAACAAAGCAAGTGATCTAGAAAGCAACTAAGAGCCCATAGATAACTATGGATGAAAAGGGTGCTAATACCTTTCCTTTTAATAATCTATCCCCCGAACTCAAGAAAACATCTCAAAGATCTTTCCTGTTCTTTTCACCCTTTCCTTATTGGATAAAATAAAAGTCAATGGCGACTCTTGCTATCCGCAACAATTGTGATCAAATGCAAAAAAAACCAAGTCAGTTCTCCCACCGTATTATAGAACCGACGACTCTGTAGGGGAAGACTAAAAAGTGGGGTTACCTTAGAGTTAGATCACATTTACTTGCTTTCATTGTTTGATATTTCTGCTTTACAGTATGGTTCTTTGTTTGGGCTTGTATTGATCCTCTACCCGGATCGGGGAACACCTTTTAGGTAAGTAGCAATAGATTGTGGAAACTGTACATCATAAACCGATATGGTTGAAGCAATGGCTATGTTAGTGTGACACATTTGTTTGTACCGGTATCCCTTGTGTTGAATCGATGAGAATACGGGGCCGCTGAGCGCTGTCATGAAGTAATAACTGACCTTAGAACCTTAATTGAACAACTTGGCAATTAGGAAGTAGTGAGATAGCCGGTTTTGGTGGAAAGCTGAAAATTGGTTGATACTCGATACTACACTTATTGAGATCGGACTTTTGGGATATCTCGACCGCAAGAAAAGATTGGTTATGCTAAGACAATGCCTAAAAGAAAGGTCAGTGATATTTGGACCCCCTAGAACCCCCAGTTAATTTCTAGGACAGGTTGAGCCAACTAAACTTCAAGAGGGTACTTACCTAAACACTCCATTGTAAGCCTTAACCTAAGGACTTGTCTGCTTTATGTGCTTTGTTCGCATATACATAACATCATAAACATCATAAGCATTCTCACTAACCATTTCAAGGATTTATGAATTTATCTTTGTTTTGTAGGCCATGAATCCCATTAGAAGGAATACCATCTGAGTCAGCTTCGTGAAAGCACATCCTCAACTTCAAGAATTAGCATCAAGGGTTCCTAGAGATTCTCCCTTCACTAAGAAATATGGTCGACTTCTCATCTTGGCTACCTCCAATTTCCAGGAAGAAATGATGTGTGTACTGTTCCAATTTTTTGATCCCATGCATCATTGCTTCACCTTTCCTGACTATCAGTTGGTGCCTACATTATAAGAATTCTCTCAATTGTTAGGAGTACATGTACTTGATCAAATACCATTCACCAGTTTAGAAGAGATTCTAAAACCTGAAGTTATTTCCAAAACTTTGCATTTGAAGAGATCCTACATTGTGGAAAATTGGGAGACAAGAAGTGGAGTTAAGGGTTTCTTAGCCAAGTGTTTGTTGGAGAAGGCTTGTTCATTTTGGGAGGACATGGATTTTCAAGCTTTTGAAGATGTCTTGGTTCTTCTAATTTATGGTTTGGTCCTATTTCCCAATCCATACCAATTCATAGATATGAATTCCATTAAGGTTTTTCTCTCTCGAAATCCTGTACCTACCCTAATGAGAGACATTCTACATTGTTTTCACACTCACACAATGAAGAAAAGAGGCACTCTCTCGTGTTGCATTCCATTACTCTCTAGGTGGTTTATTTCGCACCTACCTCGATCAACATTGAAAAACGAGAAAGGTCTGACATGGTCTCAGAGGATGATGTCGCTCACACATTTAGACATCCATTGGTGTTCTCGATCCTTGGAAGACATTACCATTATTGACTGTTGTGCGGAATTCCCTAATGTCCATTTTCTTGGTATTAGGGGAGGTATCACTTACAATCCTTGTTTGGCTCTGAGATAGTTTGGATACGCTAGGAGGGATGGTCCCCATGATTCACTCATCCAAGGTTTAGTATTCGATTATGAGGGTAATGACCAAGGCTATCGTCAAAGGTTCATACGAGCTTGGAGAATGGTAAACAAGGTGGATAGTAAGACATTGGGGCATAATAACTCCATTCCTTTGGAGCCTTATCTCAAGTGGTTACGAATTCGTGCTCAAAGTATCATTATGCCATACCCTGCCATCTTACCTATCATCATGGAACTTGTTGTCGAAGGAGATGTTCCATATACTGTCTTCTATCCGAATATGCCAACAAACTTTGAAGAATTTCAAAAGTCTTGGGTTCAGATCAAAGAAGAACGAGATACTTTTGAGACCCAATTCTATGCCAGTGAGAAGAAAGTTATGGAGCTCATGAAACAACTTCATGAAGAGCAAAGTTTGAACGCCTACGTCACGCCGAAGAGGATGTGCTCTACCTTTTTGTCTTAACAAGTTGTTTTATGTTTATTCCTTCCATTGTAAGCCCAAGAGGCATGTTTGCAATCGAATAAAACTTATTAATAAAAATGATGCTTTTTCCTTTTGTTTAAACAAATTTAAATCTTCTAAGTCCTTGAAATCATCTGCATACGCATTTTCATGCATCATGACATAAACAGGTTCTCTAAACCAGGTTTCCTTATCTCTATACTGTTTATTTCAGTAAGATGGATATCAAACAAACAATGAAGGACTTGCAAGCGTAGAATTCCAAATTCCAAGCAACCTTGTTGACCCTTGCCAAGGGACAACAAGATATGATGGCAATGATAACAACTAAAAAGAAGACCAAAAAGAAGGCCCTCATCAACATGGGTAAGAGATTCAAGGGTCCGGTTCATCAAGTACAAGTAGTTGAAGAGTCATCTGAAGAGGACGAAGATCAAGACGAGGAGGTAAGGAGCACCCATGCTGAGGTGGAAAATAATCAAGCTTCTAAAGATGAAGACTATTTTGGTAAGCAATACCCACCTGCCGAGGATAGATACAAACAGTTGGAGGATAGGCTAAAAGCTGTTGGAATTCAAGCTGTATCTGGGTTGGATTTTAGCGACTTGAGTTTAGTTCCTAGGGTCGTCATTTCCCGTAAACTCAAAATACCAGTCTTCGCCAAATATGATGGGGTCTCCTGCCCAAAACTTCACCTAAGGTCTTACGTGCGCAAGATGCAACCGCATACCACCTACAAAAAGCTCTGGATCCACTTCTTCCAAGAAAGTATGACTGGGACTCAATTAGAATGGTTCTATCAATTAGAAGGTTCCCGTATCCACACCTGGGAAGATCTAGCCACCACTTTTTATCATAAGTATCAATACAATGTCGATTTGGCACCAACCAGAGTTCAGCTTCAAGGTATGGCAATGGGTGCAAATGAGGGGTTTAAGGAGTATGCACAAAAGTGGAGGGATCTTGCTGGTAGGGTCCAACCACCACTAACTGACAGAGAATTAATTGACATGTTCATGGGTACATTGACCGGCCCATTTTTCAACCTCTTGATTGGCAGTTCTTTGTCTGGTTTCACCGAGTTAATACTGACTGGTGAAAGGGTAGAAAGCGGCATTAAGAGCGGAAAAATACCAATGACATCTACTTCCATTTCTAACACTGTAAAGAAGCCTTTCATTGGAAAAAAGGAAGCAAATTTTGTGTATGGGGCAAGGGCCCACGCCAAGAAGGATCATCGACCCTCTGTCAATGCTGTGTTAATATCCAACCCTACGTCAGCTCAAAGGCAATCATTCAACAATCAACAACCCGAAATTCCACGAAGACAATTCACAAAGATTAGCACGTCACTGTCCCAAGCCTTGCAACATCTGTTGAAGGCCAATCTAGTGACACATCGTGATCCACCATCCAATCTAAACATTTCATCACCGAAATACAATCCAAGTGCCAAGTGTGTGTATCATTCAAACAGTCCTGGGCATGAGACCGATCAATGCTGGGCTCCGAAAAATAAGATTCAAGATCTGATAGACAACAAGACGATTGAATTTGATCTACTTAATGCTCCTAATGTGATAACCTCACCGATGCCGAACCATGGCAAAGGTGTTAATGCAATTGATAATACCATTTTTGTTTCCTCCATAGAAGACTTAACAACTCCGTTAACTATTGTGAAATATAACTTACTAAGAGTCGGGGTGTTCCCTGTCTATTCTAAATATTGTATCTACTGTGATCAACAAGTGAGTGGGTGCAAGCGGTTGAAGGAAGGTGTGCAACGCTTAGTAAATAGTCGAGAGATTTTGTTTGAAAAGATTCTTGCCATCAAGAGTTTGACCAACAGAATTGAAGACTTGTCTATAATAGCAATTTCCAATAAGCCTTTTAGGATCCTCTCAAAGGGTCCTATTAGGATTCCAAATGAACCAACCATCGCCCCTTTAATAATCACTGCCGCTAGGTCCATCCCCTATTCCTCTGACAAAGCAGTTCCATGGAACTATGGTGCTGAGGTTTATTACCACGGGATAAAACAAGATTCTTGGATCGACTAAAATAAAGCTGACGTCACCAACATTGCCAGTTCTAGTAAAGTGACAAGAACAGGGAGGATCTTTTCCCCTGATATTTCACCACCTGTTGCTACAACGATTCCCGCCCGCATAACCAATATCAAGTCCAGTACCAACACTAAAGACAAATAGAGAGAAGGTAAGCCTGCTAGGATAGGGGCACCTACTAAAGAGGCTAATGCTGAAGAACCCTCCAATCAAGAGATGGAGGAAATCCTAAAAATCATAAAGAAAAGTGACTTTAAAATAGTGGAGCAGTTGGGGAAACCCCTTCCAAAATTTCCATACTGTCATTATTACTTTGCTAAGAGGTTCATGCCCAAGCCCTGATCAAGTTCTTAAATAAGGCCCACGTGCCCCAAGAAACCACCACTGGCCAGTTTGAGAATTGTGTGGCAAGTTTAACGACGGATAATGGATTAGGATTCTTTTACGCCGATCTGACTCATATGGGAAGAAATTACAATAAAGCCTTACATATATTTGTTGAATGCAAGGGGACCACCCTAGTTCATGTCTTAGTTGATACTGGCTCATCGTTAAACGTGCTACCCAAGGGTGCTTTGGATCGGTTGGATTGTGAAGGATTGGTTTTAAAGCCAAGCGATATTGTCGTGAGGGCTTTCAATGGGACTAAGAGATTGGTTCATGGAAAGGTGGATCTCCCAATTAAAGTTGGCTCATAGACTTTCAAATATACCTTTTACATAATAGACATACGTCCTGCCTATTCTTGCCTTCTTGGGCGCCCTTGGATCCATGGGGCAGGAGTAGTGACATCCACCCTTCATCAAAAACTAAAGTATCCAGTCAAAGGGAAGATTGTTACTGTTAGTGGTGAAGAAGAATTTATGGTGATCCATCTTAATTTCTTCAAAGATGTGGAAATGGATGGAAAATTCATAGAAACTTCATGCCAGGCCTTTGAAATTCTTCCTCCTATGGTTGCCGCCACCAAAGTCTCCTCCAACATGTCAAAAGCTGATAAAGTTGTACCAAGAATGATTACACTCAAGGATGCCCGTGTCGTGGTCAAGGAGGGAGACTGTACTATCTAAGGCCAGCTTCCCGACATCTCATTTAAAATAGACAAATTCGGATTGGGTTTCACCATTCAAGCTCAAAAAGAGGTTAGGCGCGCTCGCGTAGGAAAGATACCTCTCTGCATCAGAAATCATGAAGTAAATGCTGTAGGAGATTCTGATGATGAATTTCCTTTTGACGAATGGATCTACCCTACTGTCAAAGGAAAGCTCACCAACTAGCAGGAAAAAGACTTCACACCCATCTCCTTCATAGAGGAGTAATTACTGTTTACCATTTTCTGCCAATTCAAGAATTTCTGTCTGTAATCTTAAAATTCCAAAGCAATGACTTTTAAGCCATGTGCCTTGCCCGGGGCACTTTGGTCTATTTTGTTAAAGGGTTTTTTCATGTTCATCTATCATATGATCATTTAATATAAACCATTGGACCTTTTTGAATTCAAATTTTCGCGTTCATTATCTTTCTTTCCCTTTATTGCATTTTTTCTCAAATAGCCATGTACCTTACATGCGCGCACACACACACACACACACACACACACACACACACACACACACACACACACACACACTTGCAAATCTTCATCCACTCCGGATCTCATTGCCCATGACTCTACTATTTCCAGTTATGATTTCGAACATTCAGTTAACCAAGTCGAAGACGAAGGCGAGGAAGATTATGAAATACCAGGAGAATTAGACAGACTTTTAATGCAGGAAGATAAAGTTATTCAACCTCATAAAGATTTGGTCTAAGTTATCAACTTAGGCACGAAGACAGATAAAAGAGAGGTCAATATCGAAGCTAACCTAAAAAATGGTATTAAAAGCAGATTGGTTCAGATGTTACATGACTATATTGAAGTGTTCGCTTGGTCGTATGAAGATATTCCTGGGTTGGATACCGGTATTGTGGTGCATCATATGCCAACAAAGGAAGATTCCCCTCCCGTTAAGCAAAAAGTTAGTCGCATGCGGCCTGACATGTCCGAAAAGATAAAACCCAAGGTAATGAAGAAGTTTGATACAGGTTTTCTGGCCGTCACATCTTATCCTCAATGGGTGGAAAACGTGGTCCCTGTGCCAAAGAAAGATGGAAAGGTTCGCATGTGTGTGGACTATAAAGATCTGAATAGGGCAAGCTCCAAGGATAATTTCCCTCTACCACATATTGACGTCTTGGTTGACAACACCGCTAAACACAAAGTCTTATCCTTCATGGATGGATTTTCTGGATAAAATCAAATCAAGATGGCTCCCGAAGATATGGAAAATACCACCTTTGTCACACAATGAGGCACCTTTTGCTACAAGGTTATGCCATTCAAATTAAAGAATGCAGGGGCAACGTATCAAAGGGCTATGGTAGCCTTATTTCATGATATGATTCATCATGAAATAGAAGTCTATGTGGATAATATGATTGCAAGGTCGTAGACCGAAGAAGAGTATCTTGATCACCTACACAAGCTATTTGAGAGGCTAAAGAAGTACAAATTAAGGTTGAACCCTAATAAATGCATATTCGGAGTAAGGTCTGGAAACCTTCTAGGTTTCGTCGTCAGTGGAAAAGGTATCGAAGTTGATCCTGCAAAAGTAAAGGCCATTCAAGAAATGCCAGTCCCCCGTTCTGAAAAGGAGGTTAGAGGATTATTGGGTTGTCTTAATTACATTGCTTGCTTCATATCTCACTTAATTTCCACTTGTGAGCCAATCTTCAAGCTCTTGAAGAAAGATCAAGTAGTCAAATGGAACGACGACTGCCAAGATGCCTTCAACAAAATCATCGAATATTTGCAAGATCCTCCTATACTCATGCCTCCAGTTGAGGGAAGACCTTTGATCATGTACTTTACTGTGCTAGAGAATTCTATGGGGTGTGTGTTGGGCCAACATGACGAGTCTGGCCGAAAAGAGCATGCAATTTACTACTTGAAAAATGTTTACCGACTGTGAAACCAGATATTCACTACACCAGAAAACTTGTTGTGCTCTGGCATGGGCTGCTCGCCAGCTAAGACAGTATATGCTAACTCACACCACTCTATTGATCTCTAAAATGGACCCTATCAAATACATCTTAGAAAATCCCACTCTCTCCGGACGGATAACTAGATGGAAAATGATTCTGACTGAATATGACATCCAGTGTACAACCCAAAAGGCCATCAAAGGAAGTATATTAGCAGATCATTTGGCTCACCAAACTGTTAATGACTATCAATCTATGAACTTTGAATTTTCGGATGAGAATATCATGTTAGTGACCGACTATGCAAAACCTGGACCATATGACGGACCTGAACAAGGATTCCGGTGGACTATGGTTTTTGATGGGGCTTCCAATGCTCTGGGTAACGAAATTGGTGCTGTGATAATCTCTCCTAAAGGTTGCCACACTCCTTTCACTGTTAGATTATGCTTCGATTATACGAACAACATGGCTGAGTATGAAGCATGCATCTTAGGTCTGAAGGCTGCCATTGACTTGAGGATCAAACACTTGGATGTATTTGGAGATTCCTCTATAGTAATTATCCAAGTAAAGGGAGAATGGGATACCAAGCATCCTAACCTCATTCCATAAAAAGATCTTGTGTTAAATTTGATTCCATACTTCGAGGAGATCACCTTTGAGAATTTCCCTAGGGAGGAAAATTAGTTAGCCGACACTTTGACCATAATGTCTTCCATGTTCAAGGTCAAATGGGACAACGAAGCTCCTATGATAATAATCTAAATATTTGACGAACCTGCACACTGTTATGAGCTTGACACTGACGAAGAGAAACCATGGTACCATGAGGTGAAAAGATATCTTGAAGCACAAGAATATCCTGAAGAGGCCTCCATTAATGATAAGAAGTTTTTGCAAAGATTTTCAGCCAAACTCTTTCTAAGCAATGAAACCCTATACAAGCACAATCATGATTCTACTCTACTCCGATGTGTGGACAAGAAGGAGGCAGAGAAAATTATGGAAGACATGCACGATGGCCTCTTTGGGACCCACTCTAGTGGACATACTATGGGAAAGAAAATCCTGAGGGCTGGTTACTATTGGTCCACAATGGAAACTGATTGTCATCATCACTCAAGAACTTGCCATAAGTGTCAAATCTATGCTGACAAGGTCCATGTACCACCTATTCCCCTAAATGTCATGACTGCTCCGTGGCCGTTTGCGATGTGGGACATTGACATGATTGGAGAAATCAAACCTACTGCCTCAAATGGACACCGTTTCATTCTTGTTGCCATTGATTACTTTACCAAGTGGGTCGAAGCTGCTTCATATGCCTCAGTCACCAAGAATGTTGTAGCCATGTTTATTAAGCATAATCTCATTTGTCATTACAGAATCCTCGAAGGATTATCACCGACAATGGAACTAATCTCAATAATGCTATGATTACGGAACTTTGTACTCAGTTCAAAATCAAGCATCACAATTCTTCTCCGTACAAAACCCAAGATGAATGGCGCAGTGGAAGATGCCAATAAAAATATCAAGAAGATTGTGCAAAAGATGCTGATAAGCTACAAAGATTAGAATGAGATGTTACCATTTTCTCTCCATGGCTATCGTACTTCGGCTCGTACGTCAATTGGGGCAACTCATTTCTCTTTGGTCTATGGCATGGAAGTCGTCTTTCCCATAAAAGTTCAAATTCATTCTTTAAGGATAATGAAAGAAGCAGGTCTAGGCGAGGATGAATGGATTCAGACTAGGTTGGATCAACTGAACTTGATTGACGACAAATGGCTGGCTGCTGTTTGCCATGGTCAGATGTATCAAAAGCGTATGATTAAGGAGTTCAACAAAAAGATCAAGCCTCGAGTGTATCAAGCTGGAGAATTGGCAATAAAATGCATCATTTTTCCACAAGGCGACCCTAGGGGCAAATGGACTCCCACTTACGAAGGACCATTTGTTGTAAAGAAATTCTTCTCTGGTGGTTCCATGATATTGACTACTATGTGTTGTACCCCTAAATTTTCCCTCTCATTTATCAAGTATTTTCTCACAAGATCTCCTTTGGTTCAAGACTGCACAAGGATTGATCAGCTCAAGACACCTCCTTAAGCACTGATGACTGAAATTAGGGTTTGAGATTGCACAAGGATAATTGAACTTTCAATTCCTTATATGAATCTCATGGATCATTATGGACCCCCAAGATTACTCATGTCAAGTTTCAAGCCTTGGATCACATTTTTGGTCAGTCAATTGAGCAGTTGACCTAAAAATCAGTTGTATTGGGGAAAAAGTCAATTGTGGCCAATTTACAGTCAAACTTCATAATTTTTTATCCATATAAACATTATACACTCACATGTATCATTTTATCAAGTTTGGACCATAATTCCTCAAGAAATTTGATCAAATCATCAAAAGAGCAAAATGGTCAAAATTAGGGTTTTGATTGAGAAAGGGCAATTTTTGATTTTTGACCTAGCAAATGGTTAATTGGTTTGAGGCATGATCTCAAGAATTCAATTGCATCATTTTGACCTAATGGCATGACTCAAAACATTTTTCAACATCATTTGATTGATAGTTGATTTTAAGTCAACTGATCAAAAGTCAACTGTACACTGAAAAGTCAAAACTTTGACTTTTTGGTCAAAATCAAGTGTCAAAAATCACAATTCATAACATGTAAAAATATGAAACTTGTTCATCAAGAAATAAAAAATTCAATATTTCATTTTGAGAAGTCAAAGTTTTCAAACTTAGAAATTTTTCTAAGTGCTGAAAACTTCATATTTTTTCACAACTTTGAGCCAATTTTTCACCATGATGCAAGATGATTCAAAAGAAACTTTCAACATGAAAGTTGTAGATATCCATGAGATATACAACAACTTCTCCTATAAATGCATGTATTTCAATTTATGATTTTTTGAATACATGTTCATGAAACTAAACACTTAGTGAAAATTTTGCCCTAGTTTAGGCAGGATTTTGACCTAACTTCATGGCAATTTTTCACATAGTTCTAAGGGGAATTTTCAAAAGTGATTCAAAGAGGGGTTGTAGAGAATATTACAAGCTTTCCAAAATGTCAAGGAACTACTTGAGATCATTCTTGAGCAAGGAGAATCGTAGAGAGGAAGTTAGGGTTTCAAATTGGAATTATAGGTCATTTTGTGATGAACAAGAATTCAAATCTCAAACCTATACTTCCTAATCTTTGCTTTGCAGACCTCAAACTTGTTTGGAACTCCATAATTAAATGTTTGCACAGTTGTTAGAGGCTTCAACTCAAGCATTCAATGCATTTCCCATGCTTTATGTCCATTTTAGGAAGAAAGTGCACAATGCCATTTTGAAAAAGTAGCTTTATGCACAAAACTTGTTCTTGAGCTTTGCAATTGTTTTCTTCTGATCATACACGACCTATAACTCAAAAGAAGTTTGTCTCAAGCCTCAAAATCACTTAGCCCATGCTTGTACTTAATCTTGGAACCTTACTTTCACTTTTCTTCAAAATCAAGTAACATAGCAATCAACCTATATCTTGTACTTCTGACCCTCTCAAGCACTCAAGCCTTCTCCTTACTTATGCACAAGTTATTTGCATCAAAAAGCATGCATACACAAGCCCAAAAACATACAAGAACTCAGAGATGTAACACATACTTCCATTCTTGCATAACCTGACCAAAAACTTGAAACTCACATCTCCCTGGTGCGTTTTCAAGCCTTTTGGTTCCTAAAGCTTCTAAACATTATTTAGAACTCATCCCATGCCCTGTTACAAGGCTATAACACCATTAACACCATCTTCCATTTTCAAAAACAGAGCTTTGCACTTGGACTTCTCCAGCACGATTCAACCATCTCCAGTACAAACTAAACATTGCATTAGCTTCCTGGGACCTCAGTGGAGCTATTCTGATCATCACAACACCTTGAGGAGTGCTCAAACTCAGAATACGATTTCCAGTTTTTAGGTAAGTTTCCTTAACTTAGAACTCTTCATACAAGCTTCATTAATGGTTTCTTTGTGAATAAGAAATGTAGATATCATTGTCCTGAAGCTAACCATGTCCTTAGATTTCATTATTATTGCTTGAATAGTTAGAATTTTGAATCTGAACATCCTGGAAAAGTTAGGTCAGAATTTGGTACTATTCAAAATTCATGCTCATCTTTGATTTATAGTTTTAATAATTTATATATCTGGAATCATTGTGAAATTTGGAACAAGTTTGATGTTTACACTTTTGCAAATGGATGAGAAATGAGCAAGTTGCATATATTCAGGCTGGAGGTTGAAGATGAAGTTATAGCATGGACTTGTTTTGTCTTAAGTTTATTGATTTTTGCATAATGAACGGATGAAACATGCCACCTCAGTGATACAACAAGCGCGCGCGTATTAGGAAGGTCTTGGGTTCGAGCCCCAGCGTGACCTTTTGCTTTTTTTTTGTTCACATTTTTTTCACTTTTTGGTTGAATCAGGCGCTTGGGCCTCAATCCCCTGGGCCTAACTTTTTTGCTTCTTTCATACTCCCTGTTTACTTTCTAACCCGTGACCTTAATTTTTTATTTTTATTTTTCTTTACTATTATTATTTTTATTTTATTATTATAATTTTTATTATTATTATTACTATTAATATTATTTATATTATTACTAATAAAAATCCAAAAAAATATTTATATTTTATTATTTATATTTATTTAGTTCATTTTTCTTCATAAAACAAAAGAATAAAAAACATTTTTTCTTTAATAAATTAATTTCTTTTTGTTTAAATATTTAGATGATTAGTTTTAATTATTATTGTATTACTTTCTTGTGAATAAAATTAGTTTAGAATTAGGGTTTCTTTTAATTAATTTATATACATTTTATTTTTACTAATTTAAAACCTTTTCATAAATAAAAACCCTAAAAAATCTTCTTTTTAGTTATTTTCTTTTCTTATTTAGGTTAGGGTAATTTTGCTTAATTTTACTTAATCACTTTCAATTAGGTCAAAACTTAAAACCCTTTCATATAAAAAAAACAATCTTCCTTTCTTTTGCATTATCTTTATATTCTTGTATATTTATTCAATTTCAATATGGTTGTAATAGATAATTAGGATTTTAATTTCTTGCAATTTCCCCATTTTGTAATTTGTATATCCCTTTCCCTAAATGATGTAATAGCTTAGTATTTTTATTTTCGGCAATTTAAATGCTTTTTATACAAATGCTAGTAATTTGGGTTTGTATGGAAAGATTAAAATCAGTGCTTAGAAAAACCTAATTCAAAGACAAATTAAGCATGTAAATCAATACACTTGCATACAAACACCCCTAGGGTAAACCCACTTTGTTGCCTTACAAAAATGGTCATATTATGCATGTGAGGTATCTTAGCAAAAACAAGTAAAATACAAGATCATAGTCCCTCAATGACGCTATTAAAGTTTCCTTTCAAAATGATCTTAGTCCCTAAAGAAAATGCTAAGATATCTTACAATATTGCTAATCATGATTATACAATGACCCACGCTCGTCCCTTTTACATCCAAAGATAGGGTTACTTACCAAATTAATGGTAAGATAACAATGTCAAAGGAAAGAGGAAATGAATATGAAAGACTTTTGAGTAGGTAGAATGTTCCTAGTTACTTGCTCAATTTCAAAACCAAAGCATCCTTTATATTTTTAAAAACACTAACACTTTCAAAAAACATCTTTCAAAACATTTTCAAAAGATCAAAACACTTTTTATACATTCTTACGAACGAGAATCATTACAAAGTTTTCCTAAACGATGGCATCTTTATAAAATACTTTCAAAAACCACACAAAGCACATTTTCAAAAAAAAGCAAGTGATCTAGAAAGTAACTAAGAGCCCATGGAAAACCATGGATGAAAAGGGTGCTAATACCTTTCCTTTTCATAATTTATCCCCCGAACTCAAGAAACAATCTCAAAGGTATTTACTGTGCTTTTTCACCTTTCCTTTTGTATAAAATAAAAGTAGGTGGAGACTCTTGCTAACCACAACATTTATGATCAAACGCAAAATAACCAAGTCAGTTCTCCCACCGTATCACACTATGGATGGCAAAGATTTCCCACATCCCGTAAATGCGGACATAGTTAAAAAATACTATGCATAAAGTGACCCGCTAGGTTGACACACCTAGGCAAAAATAAGAGCATCCCGGTGAACCAAAACAGTTTGGTAAAAAATTAGGGATATATGCAAAAGATTGTACACCCGGCAAGTTGAAAACCTGAAAGGGCGACTTGGGCAAAAATGGGTATCCTGGTGGGCTGAAAATCCGAAAGGGCGGTCCAGGAAAAAGTTAAGGATTAAAGCGTATGATCATGTCCCTTGGAATCCCTATAGCCAATTTTATTACCAAAAATCCGAAAGTTCAAATGGTGCAAAACCAATCCAATCGACTTCGTTCTACGGAAAAGGTTTACTCGAAGACATAAAGGTAATAGCAGTGTGGGGATAACGAGATCACTTTCACATGGCTATTATTTTTGTTTTCACTCTGTACACTTTTATTTGGCGATTTCCTCTTACTAGGATTTCTGTCTCTTTGTACAAAAAGCCTATTCATGGGCAAAACATCAATACAAATATACTTTGAAGTACAAACCTTTTGTTTTTTCTGTTTTGAATGCGAAGAGGTCCAATGACTAAAATTAAATGAACATATATATATATGAACATGATTAAACTTTTAGCAAACATATGTGTAATACGGTGGGAGAACTGGCTTGGAATGATTTGCGTTTGATCGCAAATGTTGCGGTTAGCAAGAGTCGCCACCGACTTTTCTTTTATCCAAAAGGAAAGGTGGAAAAGAACAGGAAAGAGCTTTGAGATTATTTCTTGAGTTCGGAGGGTAGATTATGAAAAGGGAAGGTGTTAGCACCCTTTTCATCCATAATTATCTATGGGCTCTTAGTTGCTTGCTAGATCACTTGCTTTGTTTGAAAATATGCTTTGTGGTGGTTTTTAAAAGTATTTTTGTAAAGGCGCCTTTGTTTAGGAAAACTTTGTAATAGTTCTTATTCGTAATAACGTATACAAAGTGTTGGACTTTTGAAAATATTTCATGTTTTGAAAGTTTGTTTTTGAAAGTGTTTGGTGTTTGTTTTGAAAATAAGCAAGGATGTTTGTTTGGAAAGTGAGCAAGCAACTAGGAACAATCTACCTACTCAAAATTCTTTGTTCATTTCTTCCTTCCTTTGATATTGCTATCTTACCATTGATTTGGTAAGAAGCCTTATCTTTGGATGTAAAGGGACGGGCGTGGGTCATCGTATAGTCATGATAGCAATGTTGTGAGATATCTTAGCATTTCTCTTTGAGGGACTGAGATCATTTAAAAGGCAACATTTAAAGCGTCATCGAGGGACTATGATATTGTATTTTTGATTTTTTTTTGCTAAGACATCTCACATGCATAACATGACCATTTTTGTAAGGCAATAAGTGGAATTATCCTAAGGGTGCATGTGTGAGTGGTGTGTTTGATTTGCATGCATTGTTTATTCTAGATTAGGGTTTACTAATTGTTGATTTTAGTCTTGCCATACAAATTCTAATTACTAACATTTATATGAAAGCGATAAATTGCGGAAAGTAAAATTACTATGCTATTACATCATTAAGGGTTTATCTATTACAACCATATTACAACCATATTGAATAATGTACAAGAATTGAATAAATGTGCAAGAAAATAAATGGAAAGGAAATGATTTTTTTGTTTGGTTTTTGTGAAAGGGTTTAGTTTTGACCTAATTAAGAAAAATGATTAATTAAAATTAAATAAAATTAAAACTAAACTAATTAATAAAAGAAATTAAGTTAGAAAGCAATTTTAGGGTTTTTTATGAAAGGTTTTAAGTTAATAAAAATAATATGAAAATTAATTAATTAAAAGAAACTTAAGTTCTAAATTAATTTTAAATAAAAAATAAAAATAATTAAACCTAAATCTAATTAATAACTTGTTAAGAAAAATGTTTTTTTTGTCTTTTTGTCTTTATAAAGAAAATAAAAATAAGTGTTTTAAATATGTAAATAAACAAATAAAATGTTTTTGGATTTTTGATTAATAAAAATAATAAAAATAATATTATTAATAATAAGAAAAATTATAAAGAAAAATAAAATGAAATAAAATAAGAAAAGAAAATAAATTAAATTAAAATGCTAAAAAAAATGTTTGGGTCAGGTGTGTGAAAGCAGGCAGGGGGTTAGGAGTCAGCAAAAATGACAAGACCCACCATTGGAGGACCATGCGCTAGCTGCTTGGAACAAAAGAAAGAAAATGTGGAAAAAAATAATGAAAAGTGGCAGCGCTGGGGCTTGAACCCACGCCCTAGACATGAAACGCGCGCTGCCTTGCCACTGGGGTGGCTATACATCCGTTATCATAAGCAAAACAAAAAATACATAACATAAACCCAGCCTTGAAAATGACTTCATCTTCAACCTCCAGTTATGGTTCCTGTAACTTTCTCATTTCTCAACAAAAATGAAATAAGTAAACATGGAAGTTTCTCCATTTATCCATATGAATCCAACCATATAAATATCATAAGCTATAAATCAAAGATGAATGGGAATTTATAAAAGTACCAAATTATGACCTAAATTTTTTCAGAGATTCAAACCTAAAATTCTCTAAGCTCAATCAATATAAATGAAATCTATGGACATGTACAGTTTCAGGGTAATGATATCTACATTTTATCTTCACAAATGCAAGCTTAACAATGCCTAAATGAAAAGATAGAAGTTCATAAAAGATACCTCAAAATTGGAAATCATGAAATGAAAATGAGCTTGATCCAAGGTGCTGCAATGATCAGGTTAGCTTCTTCAAGTTCCCAGGAAGCTAATACAATGATTAGCTTGAGCAATGGATGGCTGGAATGGCTTGGAGAAGTCAACTTGCAGACTCTATTTTTTTGTTATGGAGGTTGATGAAGATGAAGTTATAGTTATGAAACATGGATGGAGATGGACTATATTGGATGCATAGAAGCTTTGTGATTGATTAGGAATGAAAACGCACGAGGGAAATGTGAGTTTTGGTTTCAAAGTCAGAATATGCACATAAATGGAGTTTTGATGCAAGTTCTGATTTGAGGGAGTTTGGGAGAGTTTCAGGGTATTTTTGCTCGTGTCTTAGCTCACAAATAATATCTATACTTATAAGCAAATGGTTTTGTGGCTTGTAGTTGATCAAAATTCAAAATCAAATATTTAAGCTCAACATGTGATTTTCTTGAAAAATCAAGTTTCAATGCTTTGTACTTGCTATTGTAGAGTGGTTACACTTTAAACAATCTTGCTTCTGACTTTGTAGATGGAGTGTGATCAGAGGGAACAAGTGAGAGGCTCAAGAATTGACTTTGTTCATAAAGCTTGCTTTTCAAGAATGTCAATGTTAGCTTTCTTCCCAAAATGACAAATGGACTTGGACAATGCTTAAACCACTTGGATTATGGCTAAAAAGTTTGTGTAATCCATTAATTATGGATAGATACACAAGTTAGAATACCTGTAAAGCAAGATTATGTAGCCTAACATTGAGATTGGATTATGTGTTCATCAAGAAATGGCTTGTAATACAAGAATGAAACCCTAACTTCATGGCTTCGATTCTATTAGCTCAAACATGATCTCAATGATTTCTTGGACATTTTGGAAAGCTTGTAACATCCTCTACAACCTTCATGTTGGACATTTTTGAAAATTCAATTTGGAACTAGGTGAAAAATTTCCATGAAGTTAGGTCAAAATCCTGCCTAAACTAGGGCAAAATTTCACTAAGTCTTCAAGTTTCATGAGCATGTCTTCACAAATTCATAACTCGAAATCCAAGCATTTCTAGGAAAAGTTCTGCCCTAAATTTTTTTAGATCTCATTCATATCTACAACTTTCATGTTGTAAGTTTCCTTTAAATCATCTTACATCATGGTGTAAATTTGGCTCAAAGTTATGAAAAAAACATGAATTTTCAACACTTAGAAAAATTCTAAGTCTTGGAAATTTTGACTTTTCAAGGATGAATTTGAATTTTTTATTTCATGATGAAAAAGTTTCATATTTTGACATGTCTTGATTAATTGTGATCTTTGAAACTTGATTTTGACCAAAAAGTCAAAGGTTGACTTTTCAGTGTACAGTTGACTTTTCATCAGCTGACTGAAAATCAACTATCAATCAATTGAACTTGAGAAATGTTTTGAGACATTCCATTAGGTCAAAATGATATATTTGAGTCCTTGAGATCATGTCTTAAACCAATAAGTCATTTTCTAGGTCAAAAATCAAAGATTGCACCTTCTTAGTCAAAACCCTAATTTTAACCATTTTGCCCTTTTGATGATCTGATCAAATTTCTTAAGGAATTATGATCTAAACTTGATAAAATGACATATATAAGTTCATAATGTTGATATGAACCAAAAATCATAAAGTTTGACTATAAATTGACCATAATTGACTTTTTCCCCAATACAACTGATTTTAGGTCAACTGATCAATTGATTGAGCAAAAATGTGATCCAAGACTTGAAACTTGACATGAGAAATCTTGAGGGTTTGAAATGATTCATGAAAGTCATATGGGGCATTAAAAGTCCATTTGTCCTTGTGCAAACTCAAACCCTAATTTGAGTCATCAGTGCTTAAGGAGATGTCTTGAGCTGATTAAACCTTGTGCAGTCTTGAATCAATGGAGATCTTGTGAGAGATTTCCTTGAGAAATGAGAGGGAAAATTTTGGGTTACAATAAAATGCTTCAAAATAGTGACAAACCTCTCCCTAATTTCATTCAAGACATCTCCACTGAGTTTTTTCCATTAGCATTATCCTCATAAATTTGGATCCATAAACTCCCCAGCCAGAGTTTCAATCCCTGGAAAACTCTCTTTCCAGCTGAGTTGGTCGTAAGAAGAATTCTTGAGGAGTTATGTCCAAAGAATACATCTCCCCTATCAGCTCGTCAAATATTCCTCAACAGGGTTTATTTCCCCAACAAACAACAAAATTCCCTAGCTGAGTCTATCTTCCCCGGCTGAGTTTGTCCTCTCCAGCTTGAGTTTATCTTAGACTATTACGAATCAAGGGACCACAACCCCTAATCCCCAGTGAAGTCGCCAACAAACTCTTTTCTATCTCCGAAAGTTGCTGAAAAACCTAGAACCTGACCAAATAACAGTCAACTTCATCCTTTCAAGCAAGTTACTACGAAGCCTGGACCCGACCAAATACTAGTTCAACTTCACCCTACCCTCAACTTACTATGAAGACTGGATCCGACCAGATAACAGTAAAACCATTTTGCTAAGTTACAGAAGCCTATACCCGACCAGATAACAATTAACCACCAGTTCAACTTACTGTGAAACTCGGATCCGACCGGATAATAGTAAACCATAATTCCAAGTTACTAAAGCCTAGACCCGACCAAATAATAGTTTAACTTCTCCATTTGTTGAAGCACAAATCCGACCGAATAACAAGCAATCCCCTTTTAAGTTGCTGAAGCCTGGACCCGACCAGATAACAGTTAACCTCTAGCTCAAGTTACTGAAACCCGGATCCGACCGGATAACAGTAAACCATAATTTTAAGTTGCTGAAGCCTGGACCCGACCAGATAACAGTTAACCTCCAGTTCAAGTTGCTGAAACCTGGACCTGACCAGATAACAGTTTGAATTTTACAAATCACTAAACAAAACTCCTCTTCCCCGATAGACTTTTCTATAATCCTCTGAGAGTTGCTGCAAAACTTGGAAAACAACCAAATAACTGTCAACTTCTTTATCCCCAACAAGTCGTTGTGAAGCCTCGAATCCGACCAGATAACAACTAAATTTCAAGAGATAACTCCCCAGTAGAGTAGTGGACAACTAGGATTCCTCAGCTATTTTCCCCAAGCAGGAGATCAACACTCTCCTCGGAGTCTTCTCAAACAAAACAACATTCCCCCAGCGGAAATATCCTAAAATAAAGTCTGAAGAGGAGCGTGCTCTTCATCCCCAACAACATTCCGGGATTCAGCTTCCCAAGACTCCCCAGCATTTGTCAAGGATTTATTTTCCCAGACAAGGATGCACTTAAATCATATTTCACCTTCATACATCATATAGCAAACACATACAATATAATCTCATTTATTTTGAGAACATCATTACGCCATGCATACTTCTGCATGCAACTAACCCTCTTCCTTACAGGAAAAGACAGGAGAAACAAATACCTTTTCTGTCACTATGGGTGGCATCTGTAAGACAATTTCCAACAACTCTCCAT
Source organism: Vicia faba (assembly GCA_948472305.1). Lineage (NCBI taxonomy): Eukaryota > Viridiplantae > Streptophyta > Magnoliopsida > Fabales > Fabaceae > Vicia > Vicia faba. The sequence goes on along the minus strand of OX451737.1, from coordinate 1,693,080,133 downwards.
CATCTCTCTAAATGGCATCCATAGACCCATTCCCAATTCAACACATCAAGGGAAAATTTCTGGGCACTTTAAGTGTTCAATCATCTTTCACCTCCAAATCACAAAAGGCAGATCTACCAATCTCACTCTTCAGGTTCAAGAAGATGGAACAGGGGCAACTGTCGTATCCCAAAATTTTCCCTCTTATTTATAAGGCATCTTCTCACAAGGATTTTCAAAAGCTCAAAGTTTACACAAGCACAAAACAGACAAAAAGGGCAAAACAGATAAAAAATGATTTTTTTGACAAAATTGAAGAAAAGCAAGCTTGCTTCGACTCATTCATCCTTTGACTGAACATTCTGGCTTCTTCGAGCGATCCTTGATTCACACGCTTCGATTTAATATTTGGCTTTCCTTCGAGCAAGCTTTCCATAAGCTTCGATTAAGCATATGGCTCTCAACATGCTTGCTTTGATTAACAAAGCATGTGGCCTCCTGCATGCAAGCTCCAATTCAGGGAGCAATGACCTCTTGCAGGCAAGTTTTGATTGGAGTATGGTTTCCTTTCAAAACAACACACGTCGAATCCAACTCTAGACCCCTACATGCATACTTTAGACCACAAGTTTCATTCAAGTAGTGGCCTCCTGCATGCTATCTTCGATTGGGCATTATGGCCTTCTGAAAAGCTTCCTTCAATTCAGAAGGAGATGACCTTCTGAAATCTTTCTTTGATTCAGAGGGCAATGGCTTTCTGAAGGTTTTCCATTGACACAAAGCATGTGGCCTCCTGCATGCTGGTTTCGATTGCACTATTGGCTCCTTACGTGTTTGCTTTGATTCACAAGGCAGATGTTTTACTCGTGTTAGTATGCACAAGGCATTTCCACCTGCATGTCTCCTTCGAATACACCTACATGCTGGCTTCGAATCAATCTTCAGGCTTTTTACAAATCCATTTTTATGCAACCTTCTAATCCACCTTCAAGATTGTTTTGAATCACCTTCATATCACCTTCGAATCTAACTGCAGACCTTTCAACACGCATAGCTCTGCATTATGACACACAACTTGGTGGCCAATTCGAAGGACTTTCCATGGTTGGGAAACAATTAGTTTTTGTTTACTTTTGAGTCTGGTCGAAGGGTTAGGCCTAAATTATCAAAAGCAAGAAAACTCAGTGGCATATTCAGCTGAAGAGGGCCATTCGAAGAACACACAGTTGGTCCATTTGAAGAACATACAACTGGTGGAAACGAATGCTGCTTTGTTAAGTTTGGTTGAAGTCTATGGAAAGATGAAGGATTTGATTCAAAGAGTCAAGTTGTCCATAGGTCAGGCTACACAGGCCTCCAACTTGTGCCTCACTCCATATTAATTGTTCTTCAAGCCAACTTGCTCTTGATGACATCACTACCTTTTTAGAAAGTTCTTGAGCCTTGTGCCTGCCTCTTCTGCACACTTTCCCCCTATAAACTAGGAGCCACCCATCTCAACCTTTGATTTTAGTACTTTTATCTTGGGATTATAAAAAGTTAACACAAGTGGATGTTGGCCTTTCAAAGAAACTATATTTTATTCCTTCACAAAGCTGCTCATTCCAAATTTTCTCTCTATAAATAGAGAGTTCATTTGCACATCAAAGGGGATGAAAAAGAAAGAGAAAGAAGAAGAAGGCTGAAGAAGATTTTGGCTGTGTGGAAAGAATCTTCAAAAACTCTCAAAACACTCAAACATTTAACACCCTCCCAAACCCAGAACTTGAAGAAACACCACACTTGTCTCTTTAAAATCCAGAAATAAGCAAACAAAAGATCAACTTTTCTTGGTTTTCGAATCTAGCCAAAGAAACACCATGTTTGTTTCTTCCCCTTCGAATTCAAGAACGCCCATGGAAACAACTCAAGTCCAAGACCCCCATTCCAGCTTCAAGCCAGGTAAGTTCTCTTGACCTTAACCTTTCGTTTTAAGCATAACATGTGAATACTCATTTATTTTCGTTTCAAGCATTATCATTACCTTTTTCGTTTGTATTTTTTTTCACCTTCTTTGTTTTCTTTCTTTACTAAGTCTTTTGGTTTGTTTTCTTTATTTATCAAACATATTTTTAAGAATTAATCTGGCCGTGAAGCAATATTAGTATGGCCTCACCTCATGCTGTTACTTAGTCCCCAAACAAAAGAAAACAGGAAGAAGGTTGTGTGGGTCGAAGCCTTTTAGGCTTCGCCCCATGCTGTTATTTAAAATGAAAGAGGTGTGGTCGAAGGACATATATTCATTTTGCTTTGCAGGTCCTGTCAAAGTAAGCAGAAAAAGGGGTGTGGTCGAAGGATACATTCATTTTTGTTTTGCAGGTTCAATCGAAGTAAGCAGAGAAAAATGGCATGATTGAAGGATACATATTCATACTGTCTTACAGGCCCAATCGAAAGAAGCTGAAATAGGGTGAATCGAAGGAGCATACTGCCTGGGTCGAAAGACTCACTTTTCCTTTTTTTTATGGTTGTAATAGCTTATGATTTATTCTTTGCATTTTTTGCTTTCTTATATTTTTAGTAATTAGGCTATATGGCAAGATAAAATCAACAAATAGATAACCTTTAAATTCAAGACAAAAATGCATGCAACCAAACACACTATTCACACACATGCACCTCTAGGTTAATCTCACTTGTTGCCTCGGAAAATAGTCATGTCCCTCGAATATGGGCATTTTAGCAAAAGTCCCTCGATAAAAGGATCGTAGTCCCTTGATGTCTCTCAATGTTGCCTTCGGTAAACGATCTAGTCCCTAAATTAAAAATTGCTAAAACGCCTCGTAGGTTGCCTTCTATGACTATATAATTGGCCCACGCCTGTCCCTTTACATCTAAAGATAAGGCTTCTTACCAATCAATGGTAAGATATCAATATCAAAGGAAGACAGAAATGAACAAATGACTTTTGAGTAAGGTAGAACGTTCTTAGTTGCTTGCTCACAATCATTTCTCAAAAAACAAACATTTTTCAAACACACCAAACACTTTCAAAAACATGAAATATTTTCAAAAAGTCCAACACTTTGTATACATTCCTATAGAGACGTGAATCATTACAAAGTTTGCCTAAACGAAGGCGTTTTTCAAAAATACTTTCAAAATCCACCACAAACACATTTTCAAACAAAGCAAGTGATCTAGCAAGCAACTAAGAGCCCGTAGATAACTATGGATGAACATGATGCTAATACCTTCCCTTTTCATAATCTACCCCCCGAACTCAAGAAAACATCTCAAAGGTTTTTCCTGTTCTTTTCACCCTTTCCTTATTGGATAAAAGAAAAGTCGGCGGCGACTCTTGTTATCTGTAACAATTATGATCGAACGCAAAACAAACCAAGTCAGTTTTCCCACCGTATTACACAATGCATTACATACATTATGACATTGTATAAAACTAACATTATCTTTTCAAGTTAGTTCCCGAACAGATAAATATTGTCAACAATTTATCATCCTTCATATACAATCATTCAACGATTCATTCTGATACTCCTTTGGATACAGCCAGGGGTAGGCTCATTCCAATACATCTTCTAGATACAGTTCAGATACGATCGAGACATAGATTCATTCTGATACTCATTCCAGTACATATTTCAGATATAGTTCAGATGCGATCAAGATGTAGATTCATTCTGATATTCATTCTGGAAACATCTTTAGATACAGTCAGGCATAGAATCATTCTAATACATACCTCAGATACAGTCAGGCATGGACTCATTCTAATATGGATCTCAGATACAGTCGGGCGAAGACTCGTTCTAATCCTCTTATAGATACAATCAAGGCATGGACACATTCTAGAACATCATTCAGATATAATCGATGCATAAGATTCATTCTAACACTTCCTAGCACATCTGCTAGATACAGTCAGACACAGACTCGTTCTGGTATACTTCTAAGATACATTCGAAAGTAGACTCATTCTGATACTCCTATCAACGATAATTCTGGCATCTAGAATCCCATCTTCGACGACACTTTATCATCTCTTCGAATGGCATCTTTAAGCCCATTTCAATCAATACAATCAACCAACAGTGTTACTTCAAGAACATGTGAATGAAAATTTTTCGGCACTTAAGTGTTCAATCCTCTTCCACCTTCAGACACGAATGGCGAGCATTCAAATCTAACTCTTCAGGTTTAATAAGATTGAACAGGGGCAGCTGTTGTACCTTAAAGGATTAATCAGATAAACCTTCCTCCTAAGGAGTCGACCCACAACTATGGTTTTGCTTCTCTCAAGGAAAATTGGACTTCTAATGCCTCAAGTGGATTTCATGGTTTCTTATATGTCTCAAATAATATTGATTCCAAATTTTAAGCCTTGCATCACAAGTTTGCTCAGTCAATTGTTCAGATGATTGAAAATTAACTATATTGGGCAAAAAAGTTAATTGTGGTCAACATACAGTCAATCTTCAAGATTTTTGGTCAACATCAAGATTTTGAAGTCACATTAATCATTTTATCAAGGGTTGATCATGATTCATCAAGAAAACTCAAGATTCATCAAAAGTTAAAAGTTACTAAATTAGGGTTTTCTTAAGGAGAAGTCAACTAAACTTTGACCAAGCATAACTTTCACATACTTAATCATATTTTTCTTAACCAAATCTCATTTTGAAGGAAATTCAATTCTCTACAACTTTGGCTCTCTAAGCTCAGGTCCAAAAAATGCTTCATTTGAGAGATATGGGCTAAAACATTATAGGTCATTTCAAAAGTCAACAAAAAGACACTTTTTGTCAAAGCAATTTACATCAAGATAAAATCTTCAAATGGAAAAATGACCAACATGAAGATTGTAGGGTACATCTTGAAGTTTCCCAAAAGTCATGGATTACCTTCATATAACAAAAATTGAGTGAGTTATAAATTTTGCAAGTTGGGCAATTTTGAGAAAATGCATGAAACCCAAATTGAGCAAACTTGAATTTTTGGGCTAGTGGGCTTATCCTTCAAGGTCCAAATATATTCTTAACCTCATAAGGGACCTCTAAATCCATTCATGCACCATGTTGATTTTTATTTCATTTATTTTGATTTTTATTCATTTAAATTCAAGATTAAATCAAATAAATATCAAGTGGAGGTGCAAGGCTTAAAAGACTTTTTATTCAAATATTTTTTAGGCCCAAAGATATGTTATAAACCGTGTGGAGCTATTTTCAAAACAAATCTCCATATTTTGTCTTATTCCAATTCTATTTTCAAACAAGATATAATTTCTACAATGTCCAAGCCCATTCCTTTAACCTAATTTCCCCCCTATAAATACACTTCATTTTCATACAAGAGAAAAAAAAATGAAAAACCTTGCAAGAACACACCCTCCAAATCTCAAATTTTTGTCAAACTGGGGCAAACTTGAAACCCTATTTCCAGCCCTTCTCAAAGCAATCCAGCCTCCCAAATCGACTTCTGAGGTGCTATAGTGTAAGTATTTATCATTCTTGATGATCAAAGAAGCCTGAAACGAGCACTAAATGCATCATCAATTTACACGTTTTCTTGAATTTCATATTTTAGTTTTTATTATGCTTTGATTGAAACTAACATGTGCAATGTGTTTCTGAGACAAAACTATACAGGATTGAACCCCTGCATGAAGCCCAGGACGCCAGAACGCCCTATTGCCATTATTACACCGATTTGCTTTGTTTTCTTTATATCTCTTTGTACAGGATGATTCAGCAAAAACCAAGGCCACCATGAACTCGCAAGGGTCAAATTAGGGGGGTAGGGTCTTCTTGGATCACTAACGTGCTCTGTTTCGCAAGTTGAGGGAATTAACTCGCCGGAGAAGACGATCGGAGATAGGGCTTCGGCGCCTCTCCGGTCCATCCATTTTTTATTTATTTATTGGTTTCTATTATAGGACCGAATGAAATAGCCACCCCAGTGGCAAGAACGCGCGCACTAAGGCTTTAGTCTCTAAGGGCGTGGATTTGATCCCTGCCTTTTGCAACTTTTTGTTATTTTCTCATTCATCATGCATGTTTCATACATAATCTCCAGTTCTTGTTTCCTATCACCAACCAGCGCTTGGCCTAGTGGCAAGCTATGCAACTGTGAAGCTGGAGGGTGTGGGTTCAACACCCACCCCATACATTTTCTTTATTTATTTTGATTTTCATTGATTTTCCTTCCCCTAACCCTATTTTTTAATTAACCTAAAACTAACCTTTTTTAAACCCTAATTAATTAGGTTTAGGTTTTTTAATTAAAATTTAATTCTCTTGTTTTAATTAAATTATTAATTAACCTTCTTTTTTTAATACTAAAATTAATTAGAATATTAGGTTTTGATTAAATTATCAACTTAAACTATTTTCACAAAAAACCACAAAAACATTCAAACTTCTTTTTTCTATTTTTCTTATTTCTTTTTATTCATTTATTTACATTTCTAGATCAATTGTATAGGTTGCAACTATCGATGTAATAGCGTAGATTTCTTTCTGCATTTTTCCTATTTTGTAACTATTCACAGCATGTAATAGTTTTAGGGTTTACTTTCTCGCATTCTTATACTTATGTAACTACCTCGAAGCCTTGTAATGACTTAGGTTTACATTCTGCATTATATTCTTTTATGCTTTGACTAGTAAATAGGGTTTGTATGGCAAGATTAAAAACAATCGTAGCAAAACCCTAATTTTCTAGACTAAAATAACTTAAACTAACACATGTTGCACACTTGCACCTCCAGGGTACCCCTTCTTGTTTCCTCGCGAATACATGGTCATGTCTCTCGAAAGTAGGGATGCTTTAGCAAAATACTCTCGAATAAAGATTATAGTCCCTCGATAACCCTTCGTTGTTACCTATAAAAAAATGATCTAGTCCCTCCGATACAATTGTCAAAGTGTCTCTACATGTTGCCTTCAATGACCATACGATGACCCTTCGTCTGTCCCTTCACATCCAATAGATAGGGCTACCTACCAACTAATGGTGTGGATAGCACTATCTCTAAAGGAGAAGGAAAATAAAACTAAATACTTTTAGTGGGTAGGAAATTCTTAATTACTTGCTCACAACCTTTTTCAAAACATTTCTCACATCACACTTTCAAAACAATATTTTCAAAACACTTTGTATAAATTCTTGAGGATTGATACAAGAATTATTATAAAGTCTACCTTACATTGGCATTTCAAAATATTTTCAAACAAATCACATACACAAAGAAAGTTTTTAAGTGAGCTAAGTAATTAAGAGTCCGTAGATAACTATGGGTGAAAAGGGTGTTAACACCTTCCCTTTTCATATCTTACCCCCCCCCCCCCCCAAACTCAAAATCTATCAAGGTCTTTCTTGTTCTTTTCACCCTTTCCTTATTGGATAAAATAAAAGCCGGTGGCGACTCTAGCTATCTGCACATTTTGGATAAAACCAAAAAGTCAGTTCTCCCACCGTATTACACCATGGAAAATATATTGTTAAGTGGAGGAAATGGATCCATTAACAGAATTTGAGATTTAACAATAGCAAATTGATCATTAATTCATGTTAAAAACTTAATGATATGCAATAATTTGTTATTGGATCTAGCGCTACGCATAGCTTAACAAGAACATTGAATTCGACAGGTACACATAGGTAAAGGCAAATATAGATCGAGCTCTTCCCAAAGAATCTTTAGGTTAGAGAAAAAAAATCAATTACCGATTTATTTTCTTGCTTGATATTGTAGATCTCTTGTTGCAGTTCAGAGATACGGGTGAGATCGCCTTGCGAGAATCATTCTTTGAGATCATTCCACACATCGACAACATTTTCCATGAAAATGATCGACTGTGCAATGGATTTAGAAACAAAATTCATGATCCAAGAATGCACTAACATGTTACAATGATTCCAAGCTCGAAATGAAAGATTAAACGCATCAATTAGAGGGGAAGACGACCATCGATAAACTCGAGCTTCAACTTTCCACCAAGAGATATCTTCATGGAATGCGCCCAAGAGTGGTAGTTGAAACCTGTGAGCTTTGGAGAAATCGTAACAGAGTTATGATTGTCGCTGGGATTAACAAAATACAGCGAATTGGGATCCAAAACGGGCTCGGGGGATTGAATCTGCGGTGGAGCCATGATGAAGAAAAGAGAGAATCTCAGAAGTAGAACAACGGAAGATGGATCGAAATTATGAATGATACCAAATTGGAGTAATCACAACAAGACATTGAGAAATCAAGATTGCATATTGAATGAACAAAGAGAGAGAAAACAAATTCTCATTATACTTGATAACTCAATTACAAATGTTAGAGTACATCGGCTTATCTCGAGGAGGTTGAATAGATCTATTATTAAAAATTACCTTTCAAAAAATAGTTATTTAAAACTTATTTAAAAAACAATGTTGAGCGGAAGATTTTTGGCCTAGATCAAAATAGTAGTCTATTATATTTTTTTTATCGGAGATTTATTCACACTTCTTTCTTTAAATATATTTTTGGCCTATATTTGAATTAATAAAGAGTTAAAAAAAATAGATAACAACCTATTACTAAATCAATTTTATTTTGTTTTATTTTATTTTTTCATTTTTTGTAATTAGAGATTTATACTTAAAAGAAAAAGATATTTGTAATACTTCAATGCAATACTTGTCTAGAATTGTATCATATTGAAATATGTAATTGGTATTGAATATAATCATTGTCTAAATGACATAAAAAATGTTATACAATATTTTTACAAAGTACAACATAGTGTAAACATAATACAAATGCAAAACATAAATCATATAAAATATGAATAATTGCAGTGGAAATATAAGCAACAACGAGCCTTCAAGGTCTTCAAGTATTTTCCTTACCTTTATCCTTTCTTGAATTAGCTAAAATATTAAACATGTGGAGAGACTTATCTCAGTGGAGCCCGCCTATATAACTCCACACGTCCAAAAGGTCTCTATTACTACTCAAATAGCCCAATACTACACATTTGTAATTTCATAATCTACTCAACGACACTTAATTGTGAACAAGCAAGTTTTTGCATCACAAGGATAAGTCTTAACACTCAAGTAACACAACAAAGACATACAAGCAAGACAAGTGGTTTACCAAAGGGTGTAATTGGTTTCTCCATAATTGGTCAAACATATTTTATAACTAGTGTAACAAACTTTGAAACTAGTCTAATACAAATTTTCACTTATTTGATAAACTTTGTAACTTATTTGATAAACCTGTAGCTATCTGATAAACTTTGTAACTTATTGGATAAACTTAGTAACTTATCTGATAAACTTTGAAACTTGCAAGCAACAATTTTTAGCACACCAAAATAAGATAAAATAATCCCTAATTCCTACTAACTTGCTTAGATGACCAAAACAATATAGAATTCGTACATGCAAAAAGGACTTACTCAATATCCATGCATTTCTAACAAGGATATTCAAAGCTTTTTTATGAACATCAAAGGATCACAAGATTCAAGAAATGCACTTAGAACTCAGTTCACACAACAATGGTCATCATTAATGTTCATACTAACACATATTCAACCTACATCAAACATGCATTCAACATGGTAAAAAATCTCACTTAATCAAACCAAGTTCAAACATCATCAAACATCATTACCATCAACAAACATCAATAAAACCCTAATATGCAAAGGCTAAAGTTTAACTAAGAACCCCACCTTAAGGGTGATGAAAACTGAATTTTAGAGTTAGATAATTATGAGAATGATGATTCACAGGATAATATGGTGATTGTCTTAAAAAAATCCATGGCGAAAACACACATACAACTTGGTTTAGGGAGCTTGATGATGAATCATCTCTTTCTTCCTCCAAGAACTCGCCTACCATATCTATTCCTCGACTTCTTTACTTCAAATTTCATCTTCTAATAGAGAGAAATGAATGTGAATAATGAGGAATTTTTAGTGCAATTGGCTTTATATAGTGTTCCTCGTCAATTACCAAAGCTTTCCATTGATTCTATATTACTAATGATGTCACTCTCCTCTAATTACGGTTCTACGATAAGATTAACACCACTAATTATCTCTCATTATAATTATGCTTAAATGATTGGAGTTGTTACATCCTCCCCCTTTAATTGAATTTCGTCCTCAAAATATAGGGTTTTCTCAATAGATAAAGCAATCATATGCGCTTCCTACTCTTACACCCAGGTAGCTACATTAAACTGCGACTCATCCTTCCATTTCCAAGGGTTTATGTGTCAGAACATGACCCTTCAATAGAACTTGAGCTTCCTTTATATCTCTCGCGATCTCTTGTATTATTCTCGGTCTTAGAATTCCTTCATCTCTAACTTCTACTCAATGTTAGGTGTCTTGCCTTCCTTCTAAGTTATGCTACTGATGCTCCACTATGACTTAATTAGTCACCTAATCCTCCAGAGTCTTCATATCATATAGGTTAATTGCATTTTAGTTGGATGGAATTTCCTTTCAATCCTCACATTTTTGGGTACCTTTTAGAAATTTTCACCACACTCACCTCCTAAGAAACTCTCCCACAATGAGATAGAACTCACAATATGGCTACTGAGAACTATATCAGCCTCGGCTCAGTTCGTTGCTACTCATTCGAGTGCATAACTTCTGTACTTCACTACTTTGATCTGACTCCCATTACGACATCGCTTACCTGATGGGAACAAATTTCGCATCCATCTTTCATAAGCGAAACGCCCTGATCCTTTACGAAAAATATCATTAAGACCAAACACTTGGAAGCATACACTAATCAATCAAGAGTATACCCACATCCTCACTGGTTCATCATCCTAGGTGGAAAGGATATAACACTTAAAGGAAAGTTCCAACTCGGGTATTCATGTAATACCTTATCCAAACAACAATAAAATCTCTTTACTGCCTCACTTTCCATGAGTACACTAAGGCTTAGGAGTTCTACCTACACAAGATTCTTCTACACACAAAAAATGATGGATCCGAAGTTTCCCTAGAGCTCGCTGGTTCTTAATTTTATCTCATATACATGTGATCCTTCACACAACACACACACATACACATATGAGATTTTGAGAACCATCTTCAACTAAATAATTCACCTACTGCACCTAACAGCATGGTCTGCTAACAACTTACTAACACCCGTTGTGTATGGTATAGCAGCACTGGATCATTAGCGAATTGAAAGAGCCTCATAAGCAAAGTTTAGTATTATTGGATACCTGATCCTACTAGCACAAGGTAAATCCTGATTTTGTATCCCTTGCTACAAATGGTAGACACATGTAGGTTTCTCACCCCAACCCTTCACATAATATCTTAGCCTTAAGAGAGGTAGGTAAATTCGGACACAATTGCCTCCAAGGGCATTATCCCCACTGGCTCTTCCATTTAAACCATCGAGTCTTCCGATTCTCCATTCGCGATGCATGCATGTGGATTCCCTAAGGGGGGAAATCAACCAATTACCACATGGTCTTCCTATTGAGGTTATTAACTTTACTTCACTCAGTGATTCAACAAAGTGTCTATAACATGCCATGGTTCATCGGTTGCAAATGATATGCATACCATGAGGATAAAATGATAGTGGTTATGTGTAAATCATAATTTAGATATATTTACGCCTTGGAAATCACTAGGACTCCATTGAACAAACAAATCCACACCCACATAACTCATATATCACTCTCACGGTCATGATCACTCAGGGACCTCTCACAAGTCTAGTATTGAGTGTCATATCTCAAATTTTCCTTATAGATTTCTAATAATTTATTCCCTATTAAAGTTATCAATTTTATAAAGGATTAGATTGTTGTCAAATTATTATGGGGTTTAAGTTATAAAGGCGGTGTATTATTTCAGGATGGACCATCAAAATCTGATGACCCGTTAATTTGGTTCTTACAATTAAGAAGGGAGGTATTTGTTGGATATTTTTTCAGCCCACTTAGGAGTTAATGAATAAAAAAGAAAGAGGTGGTGTGCGTGGCCCATTACAATGTTGTCAAGCCCGTTTAGAATAAACATGGGGTATTTTTATCTTCTAAAACCAATGGCCCAATGTTGTTGTTGTAATAAGAGGGGTGCATTTTTGTCAGATAAACCCATATCACTTTTTGAAAGCCCGTGTTAACTTTTTTTGAGCATTTTTTTTTGTAGAAACCTTAAAAGCTGGCCCATTTGTGTCTTTAGCCCATTTGATTAGTATAATTGTCTAGCTGATTATTGCATTAGTATTATTATTATTTCTATTATTATTTTTACTCATTATTGTTATTATTATAAATAATTATTTTGTTGACTTTTAATTAAAAGAGGAAACCTTAATTAGCCAGCAATACCCTATTGTTTTTCTTCATCAAACCACACTAAGTAAACCAGACCAGCAAACGCACACTATACAGATTCAGAAAGAAAAATGCATTTTAGCCAAACAGAATCATCCAAATCTTTAATACAAAATCAAATCTTTCTAAAAAACAGATTTGAATCAAATCTTGCGAAAAGGACAAAACTGAATATTACAAATACAACTGTCCAAATAAATTACAATATTATAAACCCTAATCTTATACAGAGGGAGAATCAATTACAATTAAAAATCAGTTACAGATCCATACTAAATCTCTAATCAAATCTAAATCTTCCTAATTCCTAAGTCAATTACAGTTTGTAACGAGAATCTTAAACAAAATTTCCTAATTTGAATCTAAAACCTAATTATAAATAAACCTTAAAAAATTCTAAAAAAGGAAGAAGGAAATTGGGACAAATAAGTTGACAGAGAAGCAAAAAGAAGAAGAACAAAAGTTTAGGGCTTCAATATATGAAACCCTAAAGTTCTTATTCGCGCCGCTGCTACACTACCATTCATCGCCGTCACATGCGAAACAAGAAAAGAAGAAATTAGAGAGCATAATCAGAAGACCAAAAATCAGGAATCACGTTAAGGAGAGGTAAGCCTGAAACACTTAGATCTTAGGGCTTGATTGCATATTGACTGATGTTAACTGTATGATTGGGGATTTAATTTGGGGTTTATGGGGTTTCTAGGGTTAGGCTAGGGTTCTTAAGTTTGGGGTTAGGGTTCTTCCGGTCTAGGGTTGGGATTCATCGTTGTTGTGTACTGGGTTTTGGTTTGATTAGGGTTCATCATGAACCCTTAGGGTTCATAGAACACATATGAAGATACGATGGTGGGTATGAATGTTTGAAGTTTTTGGTTGAATGTCAACCGGAAAACTGGGCAGAAGGGGTGGTTTATGGTGACCTACGATGGTGACCGCTGGCTGGGCGATTTTCGGTGTGGCGGAATTCTAGAGAAAAGACAGAGCTTCTCTCTCTCTAGAAATAACAAAAGAGTTTTGTTTCATGGTAGAGAGAGGAAGAGAAAAGGAAAAAAACGGGCTCTCAGCCCAGTAATTTGTTTTTATAAACTCTCTAATTTTGTGTTTGCGTATCCATGAACCTTATTGTACGCTTTCTATCACGACCCCTAGATCAGTACCAAACGATCCAAAAGTGCGTGTTCATCATAATCCAATGACCTCTCTCACACCTTGCCTAATGGATCCCACTTTATTTTAGGCCTAAGCCCATGATATCTATGCCCCCTGTTTTTTTTTGCTATGCCAACGCAATTCTCACCCCTCAGCGCTATTGGGCCCAGTTCAATATCTGAACTTGGGCCCTTGCTAAACCAGACCCCCACTTTTTACTGCCTTGTACAATTATTCACCCCCTCTCCTGCGTTTGGACCTGAATTCAATATCTGAATTCAGGGCACTGCTTTCCACACCCCCTGGATTTACTTAGCCCAAACAAAATACACCCCCTATGTTTTATTAATTACTTTATTTTATTTTATTTTTTATACTTTGTTTATTTTATATTATAATTAATATTTTTATTTAATATATTTATAAATTCTAAAATATTTACTATTATTATTAAAAATCAAATATTTATTTTTCTAATTCATCCAAATATTTTTTTATTGCATTAAAAATCATTTTGTCATGCATTAAAAAGATTTTTATGTATTAATATATTTAAAAATATCTAACCAACACCAATTTTTTTATAATTTATTTAAATACAAGATCACTTTCAAAAAGGTTTATGAAGATACTTTAAATCGATTGCGAACTTCGTCTAACAACTCCGCTATTCACACATCCAGACTAGGTTCAAGGGGAATTCAAAATATCTTCGTAATCCATAAAAAACCCCAACCAACTGCGAATTACGAATTGGGACTTTGATTCCTCATAAGAGAATCGTAGGCATACGACTAAAATCATGGCGAGTTCCACTAATAAAAAATTAAAACCCTATTTCCTAAGCCGTAATTAGAAACCCTAGTATCCTTGTGAACAAGGTAGATGAGGGGTGCCTAACACCTTCCCTTTGTCTAAAAACGAGTCCAAAAACTTAGAATCTCTGAAAAAATTAGGGTTATGCTTTATATTCCCTTCCTAAAGATAAAAAATTAAGGGTGGCGACTCTCAATTTAAAACTGGTTACAAGATCGAGATTTAGTTTATCCTACTACCATCGTAAAACATCGGACCGGAGTTCTAAAACACCAGACCGAAGTCCTAACATTGGACTAAAGTCCTAAAATCTAACCAAAGTTCTTACCTAACTTTGAAATATATGATGCATGACGCTTCAAACAATGCAATCTTCTATCTGAACCACCAACACCAAAATTTGACACCACCAGTTAAGGCTAACATCATTTTTTTTTCACTTCCTTATTTTTTCCTTTCTTCTTCTTTAGCTTATACTCATAATTTTTATCATGTGTGTTGTACCCCAAAATTTTCCCTCCCATATTTCTCAATACATTTCAAGTGAGGTCCTCAAATTGCTCAAGGAAGTCCAAGGGTTGACTAGACAAACTCTCTCCTAAGGCAGTCTACCTCAAATTAGGGTTTCAGATTGCATAAAGATACTTGAGTCCAAGGGATCCAAAATACTCACCATTGTCCTAATATGTTCTCAAGATCATCCATGTCAAGCTTCTATCCTTGCAGAGGAAGTTTTCTCAGTCAATTGCTCAAAGGCCTGAAAATCGACCGTGCTAGGGCAAAAGTCAACTGTGACCCACATACAGTCAAACTTCAATATTTTTGGTCAACATCCTCATTTTTAAGTATTATTCATCATTTTATCAAGGGTTTATCATGATTCATCAAGGATTGCTCAGAATTCATCAAAATCCAAAAGTTGCTAAATTAGGGTTTTGTAGGAAAAGACAACTCAACTTTGACCAAGCATAACTTTCTCATACTTTATTATAAATGACCCATCCAAATCTCATTTTGAAGAGGATGCAATTCCCTACATTTAATCTTCAGCTCCAGAGTTCAAAATATGCACTCACAAGAGGTTATAAATTTGGACATTATAGGTCATTTTAAAAAGTCAACAAAAATACCTTTTTTGTCAAAGCTTCATACATGAACATGGAAGACTCAATTGAGATGATACAAAAAGGGTTGCTTAGAGGACATCTCAAGCTTTCTAAAAAGTCCAAGAACACCCTCATAGAGTCAACATTGAAGGAGTTATGCATTGGTGAAGTTGACCTTTTTTGCAAAATTGCCAAAAGTCAAATGTGTCTCAAATTGCAATTTTTGTCAAATGGGCCCAACTTTTTTTGCTTGCATTGAGTTTGTAACATGATCCACGACCCATGATCCTTCCCACTTGCCTTTATTTTATTTTTTCATTTATTTTGATTTTTATTTCAATTAAATTAAATCAAAATAAAATCATGGAAATATCAAAATCATTTAAACCTTGAGATTTTGTGCACATTTCAGGTCCATGAATAGCTGGCAATGAGATCAAATCGTGCAAGGCATGTTTGTACATAAAAAGATTGATTTTTTCTTCTTTTGGAAAGATTTGAATAAGAATCAAATCATGGATCAAATCTTCATAATTGCAAAGATTTGGAGCAAGTTTGTAAACCTAATTCACTCATGGACATATATAGAACAAACTCAGACCAAATGCACAGGGATTGGAGGCGTGAAAAGAGAAGGAGAACTTTAAAAAAATCAAGAAAAAGTAGCAATTTGTTTTCATAGTTCCAGGAGCTTTCAAGCCATTCCAAGCACTCCTTTCACTTGCTGGGCATTCAAGGGGTCCATCCCAATCCTTAGCAAGCACTTTCGTGCACAAAAACTCACTGTAAGCGCCTCACGATACCCTTACCTTCTTGAAATCGAATCTCATGAATTTGGCATTTGTAGCATGAATTATTTATATATTCTTGTTCATTGAAACATTTGCAAGCTAATGGTAATGATCAATTGTGTTTTTGTTAGCCATACTGAGATCCACCATTATTAGGGTTTAGGTTTTGTTTTTAGGGGTTTTGATTGCAGGTAAAATTTGCCCAAAAGAGGGATGCCATGGTGCTCACAAGGTCAAGACGAATTGATTTGTACCTTTAGTTTTCGTTTATGATGCTTGTGTGAGATTTTGGAAATCACAGGGGCTATAGCTACAGACTGTCTCCGTAGGTAAAAGTCTTGGACTTTTGCCAACGAAAAAAGGAAGAAGAAGGTGGCGTGGCAACGCACCATTCGTACATTCAAAAGTCCGTGCGCTGGCATATGTTAATTTGCGTTTTTTTAATATAATTTTTATTTGCTATTTGATATACAACAAGGCACGCTAGCAGGGTTGGTCAGTGGGAGAGAGAAAAAGCCAAAGGGCCTGGGTTCGATCCCCAGGTCCCCTTGGTTTTCAATATTATTTTTCTATGCATAATTCCATGCGCAGGTTTTCAGGACATCCACCATATGCCATCAGCTTGCAACCACTGGATCTAAAGCAAATCAAATCCAACGCTTGGCACGTGAGGGTCTACCAAAGGCCTAGTCAAACATGCAATATTGAAGCAGAAAGGTCAACATGGACCCATGCTTATTGGGCTCAGGAATTGCTATGGACACCCCTCAAATTGCTGGCATATCAGGCCCAATTCCTTTTTTCTTTTCTTTTATACATTTTCTTTTATTTATTTATTTATTTGCTTAAATTATTTTCTAACACAAAATTAATTCTTTTTATCAAAAACTCATAAAATCAATTTCATCAAATTAGAATTTAGGTTTTTATATTTTGTCAAAAATTAATTTAATTAGTTTAATTTAGTTTTAGGGAAATTTTAACTCTTTGTAAATGAATTAAAAACAAATAAGAAAATTAGGTTTTTATTTGATTTAATTTTTATCTTCTTTTCTTAAAATAACCAAAATACAAAATAGGTCAAAATTAATTATTTTTCTTAATTTAATTTAATTAGTAATTAGGTTTGTATTTATTCATTAAAACCTTATTTTCTTAAAATAATCAAAAACAACCAAAAAATGATTTTTCTTTTAATTAGGTTAGACGGGGTCAAAATCCTAATTTTTTCTCGTTCTTAATTTTTTCGCGCATGTTTATTTATTTTTTTTTGCAAATATTAATGTAACTGCTCATGGGATGTAATAGTTTAATTAGGACTCTTCGTTTATTTATCGTTTTTTACGGGTTTTTGGCTATTAATCCCCCTCCCCGAAGCCTTGTAATAGCGTAGTTTTATTTTTCGCACTTTAATTGTCGCAAATATTAACTGTTAGATGTATGATAATAGGATTGCATGACAAGACTGTATGTTAATTTTAAAATGGTTAGCAAACCCTAAATGTGAAAAGATAATAACTTGAAATCAAATCAGTCGCACATGCGCACTCCTTGGGTATACTCTCACTTCGGTCGCCTTCGGTAAACGATCATTAAGTATAGGGTGTTTTAGTGGTCGCTCTCTTGTCTAAACAAAGATCAAATGTCCCATTCGGAAATGTTGCCACGGAAAGGTTGCCTCGGAAATGTTGCTTCCAATATGATCTTAAGACACTAGGGTTATTACTAAGACGTCCTAACATTGCTTTAGTGATCGTACGTCCCTTTCGAATTGACCCTTACAACTCCAACGACGGTGCTACCTACTCACTAATAGTGGGATAACGCTGTCTAAAGGAAACAAGAACAGAAACATTCTTTTTTCGAGTAGGTAGATGCTAGTAGGTACTTGCTCAAAAATCAAACTCTTCCACACTTACACTCTTTTCAAAAAAAGTTTTCAAAAAAACTTCGTAACACTCTTGAAGACAGAAGCAAGGGTTAAAACGAAGTAAAACAAAAACTTTTCAAAACACACAAACACGGAAGAAATTTTAAAAATGATGAGCAAGTACCTAAGAGACCATGGAAAACCATGGATAGAAAGGGTGTTAATACCTTCCCTTTCTATAATCTACCCCCCGTACTCAGAATATCTCGAAAAAGGAATTTTTCTGTGCTTTTCTTCCTTTCCAGTTGGATAAAATAAAAGTCGGTGGCGACTCTTGCTTACCGCGACATTTTGCAAACACAAATGCAAAACGCAAACCAGCATTTTCCTAAAACAGTCGGTTCTGCCACCGTATCACAGAACTGGCGACTCTGCTGCAGAATTAATAAGTGGCGTATACCTTAGGATTAGTTCATCATAAATTGCTTCTCTTGTTTGATTTGATTGCTTTACTTTTGAGGGTTTTGTATTGGGAGTTACTATAGATCCTAACCCGGATCTGGGGACACCTGTTAGGTAAGTAGCAATAAACTGTGAGGGAACTGTACAGCATAGACCGATACGGTTGAAGCAGTAGCTACATTGATGTGGCACATTGGTTGGTATCGGTATCCCTTATGGAGAAACGAGGAGAATACGGGGCTGCTATGTGTGTCGTTAAGCATCAACTGACCTTAGAACCCATAATCGACCAACTTGGCCATAGGAAGTAGTGAGATAGCCGGTCTCGGTGTAAAGCTGGGAACTGGTTGATACTCGATGCTACACTCATTGAGACCATACTCTCGAGATAGTTCCGTCCGCAAGAAAAGATTACGTGAGCTGAAACCATGACCGATGGAGGATAGTCAGTGATATTGAGAACCTCCAGAACCTGGTTACTAATATTAGGATAGGTTGAAACCAACTGAACTTCAAGAGGGTAGTACCTAAACCCCATGCAAGCCTGAAACTTAAGGGCTCTTGTGTGACTTGTTTGCCTTTACCATGTATGTTATCTGTTATACCTGTTGTGTGTTTTATCATGACATCATGCATCATAACATAGCATGTATACTTCATTATACTAACCATTTCAAAGACCGAGGGGATTTATATTTGTTCTGTTTTGCAGATTATGGCTTCCATACGCAGAAACACCATCCGGGTTAACTTTGTGCAAATACCTGCTCAACTCAAAGATTTAGCCTCGAGAGCTTCTGATACTTCTTCATTCATTAGGAGACATGGTCAGCTTCTTAGCTTGGTTACCTCAAAGTTTGATGAGAAGATGATGAGTGTGCTTTTCCAGTTCTTCGATCCGGTGCATCATTGTTTCACTTTCTCGGATTATCAGCTAGTTCCCACTATGGAATAGTTTTCTCACTTATTGGGCATATCCATCCTTGAGAAGATGCCCTTCACAGGTTTGGAAGAGACTCCTAGACTAGAGGACATTGCTTCAGCTCTACATTTGAAACGGGTTGATGTAGTATCCAACTGGGAAACACGAAGCGGGGTTGAAGGTTTATTAGCCAAGTTTCTGATAGATCAAGCTCAACTATTCTGGGATAATTTGGACTTTCAGGCTTTTGAAGACATCTTGGCTCTCCTCATCTATGGTTTGGTCCTCTTTCCGAATCCGGATTCTTTTGTGGATGTGAATGCGGTTAAGATCTTCCTGTCTCGCAATCCTGTACCTACTCTTCTATGTGATATCTTGCATGCCCTCTATACTCGTACTATGCGTAGAAGAGGGACCCTCATGTGTTGCATGCCTTTGCTGGAGAGGTGGTTTATTTTGCACCTCCCCAAATCCATATTGAAGAATGAGGAAGGTTTAGGGTGGTCTTACAGAATAATGTCCCTTGCCCATACAGACATTCTTTGGAGTTCCAAGGCTATGGAAAGCATTGCTTTCATTGATCGATGTGGGGGATACCCTAATGTCCCATTGCTTGGAATCAGAGGGGGAATAACTACAGTCCTTGCTTGGCTTTGCGATAGTTTGGTCATGCTCGGAGAGATGGTCCTCATGAGCTACTTCTTACAGATATTGCCTTTGACTACAAGGAGGACGTTGACGAGCACCGCCGAAGGTTTATACGAGCTTGGGGCATGGTGAACAGGTCTGACCCTCAAGAGCTAGGACCAAGGACTTCTCTCCCTATGCAACCTTATCTCTAGTGGGTCCGAGCTCGAGCCCAGAAGCTTGGGATGCCTTATGAAGTTGATTTGCCAGTGATTGTGGAGCCTACTAATGAAGAGGGTGTTCCTTATACAATCCTTTATCCCTACATGCCCACTGATCTTGGGGCATTGAAGAGATCCTGGATTCAAATGAAAGAGGAGAGGGATACCTACCGGGAGAAGTATCATGAGCAAGAAAGGAAGATCTTGAAGCTCACGAGGCAACTTGAGAATGAAAAGACAATCAATGACTACGTCAGCACCAAGGGTAAGCGTCCATGGGATTTCTGATTTTTGCTTTTTCTAGTTTAGATTTGGTTTTCATTTACTTCTTTGTAAACGCCTTAGAGGCATTGTTGAACCTTTTTACAAGTTTAATCTAATAAAGTTTGTTTATTTCTTGGTTTACAAATTTAAATCTCCCAAAGTCTTTGAAATCATTACATACGCATCCCATTATCATGCACATCATTACAGGTACCATTACAGGTTTCTCATCTTCTTCGTTGTTTATTTCAGCACGAAATGTCTTCTGAAATACCTATCGATCAAGCCATCAAAGCTCTTCAGGAACAGAATGCCCAATTCCAAGAGATGTTCCTGAACTTGGCTAAAGGGCAAGAGGATTTGAAGACTCTCATCCTGGAGGAGAAGAGGAAGAAGAAGAAGAAGAAGGTGGTTCTTCTGAATATGGATAACAGATTTGGGAATAGGTTGCGACAGGAAGACGATCTGTCTCTTCATCCAAAGGAGAGGAAAACCAAGAAGAAGAAAAGGGTCCTAGTCCTGTAGTCTCTAATAATGATACTGATTTTGATGACGAGCAATATCCTCCTGCTGAGGATAGGTACAAACAACTTGAAGATCGTCTGAGTGCTATGGAAATACAGAAGATCCCTGGTTTGGATTTCGGAGATCTGGGACTGGCATCTGGGATGGTGATCCCTCTTAAGTTCATAGCTCCTATTTTTTCCAAGTACGATGGAGTATCCTGTCCAAAACTCCATCTCCGCTCGTACGTCAGAAAAATCCAACCTTACACTACTGATAGAAATTTGTGGGTGCATTTCTTTCAAGATAGTCTGTCAGGGACTCAACTTGAATGGTTTTATCAATTGGAAGGAGCTAATGTCCAAAACTGGGAGGACCTTGCTGCTGTCTTCTACAGGCAGTATCAGTATAACGCCGACCTTGCTCCTACTCGTACCCAGCTTCAGGGTATGTCTATGGGTGCAAGTGAAGGTTTTAAAGACTATGCTCAGAAGTGGAGAGACTTGGCTGGAAGAGTCCAACCCCCTTTGTCTGATAGGGAGTTGGTTGATATGTTCCTTGAGATGTTGTCTGGTCCATTTTTCAATCATCTGATCGGCAGTTCGTCATCTAGGTTTACTGAGTTGATCTTGACTGGGGAGAGAGTAGAAGTTGGTATCCGAAGTGGTAAGATACAGAAAGATACGTCGTCAAGTGCAGTAAAGAAGCCTTTCACCGGTAAGAAAGAAGTCAGTGCAGTTTACAGCTTGAGGAGCCAAAGCAGACCTGAACACCGTCAAGCGGTGAATGCGGTGGTAATATCAAGACCCACAGTTGCTCCATAATGCAACAATCAACAAAGAATGGAGAGACCACAAAGACAGTATACTCGGCTCAATATGACCTTGTCTCAAATTCTACCATAATTATTGAATACCAACCTGGTAACTCTGAGGGAAGCCCCGAAGAATCCCATCACCACATCTCCGCTGTATAATCCGAACGCCCGATGCGCCTATCACTCTGATAGCCCAGGTCATGATACAAACAACTGTTGGGCCTTGAAGAATAAGGTGCAAGACTTGATCGAAGCTAAAGAGATTGAGTTTGACGCTCCGAAGAAACTCAACGTCATAACTGCTCCTATGCCCAAACATGATCAGGGAGTGAATGCAATTGAGAATGATGAAGAAGAGTCAGATATCGACAGCTGGATCTACCCGACTACCAACGGTGGATTGAACAATTGGACGGCGAAGGACTTCGTGCCCGTTTTTTTTATTACACAGTAATTGACTTTTGTTTTGAGATTTGTAACAGACAGTTTGAAACTTTACGGCCCGGTGCCTTGCCCGAGACACCTTGGCTTTGTTTGTGAGGGTTTATTATTTGTCATTTTCATATATCATCAATAAAGCATTGGATGTTTTCTTGCATTACAAATTTTACGCTCCTTGTTTTTCTTTTCTATCTCGCACTTTATCAAAACAGCTATTTTCTTACACACACTCACATATCATAATGCAGATCCACATCCATTCTGGATCCCATTGATAACGACTCTGTTACTGCCAATTATGACTTCGAAAATCCGATCAACCAAGCCGAGAACGAAGATGAGGATGATTGTGAAGTGCATGGGGAGCTTGCTAGACTGTTACTTCAGGAAGAGAGGGCCATACAGCCTCATGAAGAGCCAGTGGAATCAGTGAATTTGGGTACAAAGGAAGACAAGAAAGAGGTCAAGATAGGTGCAAATCTGGAGCCTAGTGTCAAACAACGGTTAATATAGATGTTGCGTGACTATGTTGAGATCTTCGCTTGGTCTTATGAATAAATGCCTAGTTTAGACACTGATATTGTGGTTCATCGCTGCCAACTAAAGAAGACTGCCCTCCGGTAAAGCAGAAGGTTCGTCGTATGCGCCCTGAGATGTCTGAGAAAATCAAAGCTGAAGTCATGAAACAGTTTGACGCCAGATTTCTAGCTGTTACTTATTATCCACAATGGGTTGCCAATGTTGTTCTAGTACCGAAGAAGGATGGTAAGGTATAGATGTGTGTGGACTACAGGGATCTGAACAGGGCGAGCCCCAAAAACGATTTCCCACTGCCTCACATCGATGTTCTGGTCGACAACACCGTGCAGGATAAGGTCTTCTCCTTTATGGATGGTTTTTCTGGTTACAATCAGATTAAGATGGCTCCCGAGGACATGGAGAAGACAACCTTCGTTACGCAATGGGGCACTTTTTGTTACAAGGTGATGCCTTTCGGGTTGAAGAATGCTAGGGCAACGTATCAGCGCGCCATGGTCGCTTTGTTCCACGACATGATTCATCATGAGATTTAGGTTTACGTTGATGACATGATCGCAAGGTCCCAGACTGAGGAAGAACACCTTGACCATCTCCAGAAATTGTTTGATAGGTTGAAGATGTATAAGCTAAGGTTGAACCCAAACAAGAGCACCTTCGGGGTGAGGTCTGGTAAGCTGTTGGGTTTCGTCGTTAGTGATAAATGTATTCAAGTGGATCCTGCAAAGGTGAAGGCTATACAGGAGATGCCATCTCCCCGAACAGAAAAGGAAGTTAGAGGCTTTTTGGGACGTTTGAACTATATTTCCCGATTCATTTCACATCTGACTGCTACTTGTGAGTCGATCTTTAAGCTGCTGAAGAAAGATCAAGTAGTAAAATAGAATGATGAATGTCAGACCGCTTTCGAAAGGATCAAGGAATACCTCCAAGAGCCACCTATTATGATTCCTGCAGTTGAAGGAAGACCTTTGATCTTATATGTGACAGTGCTGGATAATTCAATGGGGTGCGTGTTGGGGCAGCATGACGAGTCTGGCCGAAAAGAGCACGTTATTTATTACCTTAGCAAAAAATTTACCGACTGTGAGACCCGATACTCACTGCTCAAGAAAACTTGTTGCGCTTTGGCATGGGCTGCTCGTCCGCTGAGACAGTATATGCTGACTCACACTACCCTATTGATATCCAAGATGGACCCAATCAAGTATATCTTCAAAAAGCCTGCCTTGTCCGGAAGAATAGCAAGATGGAAAATTATTTTAACTGAGTATGATATCCAATACAAAACCCAAAAGCAATCAAGGGGAGTGTATTGGCAGATCATTTGGCGCATCAGGCAGTCGATGACTACCAATCTATGAATTTCGAGTTCCCAGATGAGAACATCATGTTGGTGACCGACTGTGAAAAACCTGAACCGGATGAAGGACCCGAGGAGAGATTCCGATGGTCTATGTATTTTGACGGAACCTCAAACGCGTTGGGTAATGGCATTGGCGCTGTGATTATATCTCCTGAGGGCTGTCATACTCAATTCACCGCCCGTTTATGTTTCAACTGCACCAACAATATGGCAGAGTATGACGCATGCATCCTGGGTCTTCGAGCTGCTATTGACCTGAGGATTAAGTTCTTAAGTGTATTCGGAGATTCCGCTCTAGTGATCAGTCAGATCAAAGGCGAGTGGGATACGAAGCACCCAAATCTTATTCCTTACAAAGAATATATACTGACATTGCTCCCACACTTCGAGGAGATAACCTTTGAACATTTCCAGAGAGGAGAATCAGTTAGCGGACGCGCTAGCTACCATGTCTTCTATGTTCAAAGTCAGGTGGGACAATGAAGCTCCCCAGATTACCATTGAGAGGTTAGACGAACCCGCACATTGCTGTGATATTGAGACTGAAGAGGTAGCAGATAAACCCTGGTTTCACGAGGTAAAGAGGTATCTTGAGGCTCAGGAATACCCCGTGGGTGCATCCGTTAATGATAAGAAGTTCTTGATAAGGTTTATGGCGAAATTCTTCATCAGTAACGGGATTCTTTATAAGCGTAACCATGATTCAACCTTACTGCAATGTGTGGACAAGAACGAGGCAGAAAGGATTATGGCAGAGTTACATGAAGGTACCTTCGGAACCCATTCCAGTGGACATACCATGGCAAAGAAAATCCTACGGGCAGGATATTATTGGTCCACTATGGAAGCCGATTGTTATCAACACTCTCGGACCTATCATAAGTTCCAAGTTTATGCTGATAAGGTGCATGTACCTCCAGTTCCTCTGAATGTCTTGACAGCTCCTTGGCCTTTTGCAATGTGGGGCATCGATATGATTGGAGATATCAGACCTACCGCGTCCAACGGGCATCGTTTCATTCTGGTAGCTATTGATTATTTCACGAAGTGGGTTGAGGCAGCTTCTTTTGCTACAGTAACCAAGAATGTCGTGGCGCGGTTTATCCGACACAATTTGATATGTCGATACGGTGTACCAGAGAGGATCATTACGGACAATGGTACAAACCTCAACAATACGATGATCACCGAGCTCTGCAAACAGTTCAAGATACAGCATCATAACTCTTCTCCCTATCGGCTAAAGATGAATGGGGCTGTTGAAGAAGCTATTAAGAATATCAAGAAGATTCTGCAGAAGATGACGGTGACATACAAAGACTGGCATGAGATGTTACCATTCGCTCTTCATGGGTACCGTACCTCAGCGCGAACTTCAACAGGGGCAACACCCTACTCTTTGGTGTATGGCATGGAGACAGTCTTACCCATTGAGGTCCAAATACCCTCTCTCCTGATTATGAAGGATGCAGGTTTGAGCGGGGACGATTGGATCCAGACCCGGCTTGATCAGCTGAACTTAATCGATGAAAAGAGACTCACTGCTATTTGTCATGGTCAGACGTATCAAAAGAGAATGATCAAGGCATTTAACAAAAAGTTAGACGACAAGAATATCAAGTCGGGGATCTGGTGATCAAACGCATCATACTGCCACAAGGTGATCCCAGGGGAAAATGGACCCCTACGTACGAAGGGCCATTTATGGTTAAGAACATTTTCTCAGGAGGAGCTGTGATTCTAACCACCATGGATGGTGACGATCTTCCTCACCGCGTCAATGTAGACATAGTGAAAAGATACTATGCATAATCAAAGACCCTCTAGGTTGACTGGCCTAGGCAAAAATAAGGGCTTCCCGGCGAACCAAAAGGGTTCGGGCAAAAATAAGGGATGAAAATGAAGAAAAAAAACTATACACCCGGCAAGTCGAAAACCTGAAAAGGTGGCTTGGGCAAAAAAGGGTATCCCGGTGGACTGAAAACCCGAAAGGGCGGTCCAGGAAAAAATTAGGGATCAAAGCGTAACACTATGTCTCATTGGATCATCTTGCAACCAGACTTCGGTATCGACCATCAAGCTCGGACGGCGCCAATCAATCTGATCTACCTTCAACCAAGTAGCAAAGTGATGAGACGCTCGAAGATATAAAGGCAATATCAGAGTTGGAACCCAACGGGATTGTTCACATAGCTGTTTTTCTTTGTTTTTCACAAATTGTATAAATTCCATCTTTCAGCGGTGTTCTCTTACTAGGACGTCAGCCTCTTGTACAAAACGCCTGTTACAGGCCAACTTCAAAAATCAATACAATTCAAATTTAAAAATTGTTTTTCTTTTCCTGTTTTGTTTTGCAAGAACGTCCAATGATTCATTTTTGATATATGCATTTGAAAATAATTGTTGCTCATAAATATTTACATGCGAAACAAAAAACAATTACTCGTAATTCCAGGAACAGAGGCAAACAAAAAGTGTACAAACCTTACAGTTGCTTAACCCACCAGGTACAGGGATGGAGTCAGCTTGAGAAAATGACTAAAGGTGCATACACTCCCCGCAGAGTATAAGGTATCTAAAAACAGTGGTGTTAATTCTCCCCAAGCAGAGTTTATCTATCACCAGCACTAGAAGATTATCCCCAGTGGAGTTTATTTCTTCCACAAGCAGAAACTCAATCCCCAACAGGTTTCATTATCGCCAGCAATGGTAATTCATCCCCAGCCGAGGTTATTTCTCCAAATCAGCAGATCTTCTGGCAGAGTATCTCTTCCCCACAGAGTCATTTTTTCGCCAGTTTATTCTCCAGCCGAGTTATTCTCCCGCCAATTTATTCTCGAATCATCTTAGGTCGTTATCCCCAGCGAGCGAAACTCTTTATATTCTCCAACAGCAGTCCGGGATTTATTTTCCCTAACTAAAGAACATCATAATGGCATTACATATCCATACATCATGACATGCATATACGTATCATACATCACGGTCTCATTTATTTTGAGAACATCATTGCTCAATACATTTCATACATCATGACATTACATACGACTAACCCTTTACATTTCAGGAAAAGATACAATCAAATTCTCACAAAGTTCAAGTTATGAAGCCCAGATCCGACCGGATAATATCTTGATTTCTCCATCATACTATGAAGCCCGGAGAACGACCGAATAACAGTATCAAATACCGCGAAGCCTGGAATCGACCAGATAGTGGTTTATCTTAAATTTAAGCTATGAAGCCCGGATTCGACCGGATATTAGTTTAATCCCCAACAAGCTATTGTGAAACCTGGAGAACGAACATATAGCAATGCAAGTTACTGTGAAGCCTGGATTATGACCAGATAGCAGTACAAAGACACCCTGAAGCCTGGAATCGACCAGATAGTGGTATATCATAAACACAAGCCGTGAAGCCCGAAAATCGACCGGATAACAGCTTAACAAGGTACGGTGAAGACTGGGTTACGACCAGATAGCAGCCAAGAATACTACGAAGCCTGGAGTCGACCAGATAGTGGTATATCTTTAATGCAAGTTATGAAGCCCGGATTCGACCGAATAATATCTTGAGTTCTCCGAACACCATAAAGTCTGGATTCGACCAGATAATGGTATAAGACATCGTGAAGCCTGGATTACGACCAGGTAGCGGTAAAAGACACTGAAGTCTGGATTATGACCAGATAACAGTAAGGGACACTACGAAGCTTGGATTTCGACCAAATAGAAGTCTACCCGACCAATTACTATGAAGCCCGGAAATAGACAGGATATTAGTAGGCCTAAAATCAAATGGAATCCCGGATGCGACTGGATAACCACTTGATTTCTTCTGAAGCCTGGAATACGACCAGATAAGAAGTAAGGTATTGTGAAGCCTGGAATCGACCAGATAGCAGTACAGGACACCATGAAGCCTGGATTCGACCAGATAATGGTATGAAACATCGTGAAGCCTAGATTACGATCAGATAGCGGTAAAGGACATTAAAGCCTGGGATTACGACCAGATAACAGTACAATACACTACGAAGCTTGGATTTTGACCAAATAGCAGTTTACCTGGACAATTACTAAGAAGCCCGGAGTCGACCGGATATTAGTGTGCCCTAAATTCAAGTTGAAGCCCAGATGCGACCGGATAACAACGTAATTCCTTCTGAAGCCTGGAGTACGACCAGATAAGAATTAAGAAATTGCGAAGCCTGGAAGACGACCAGATAGCAAGTCTAATCTCATCTCCCTAGTAAGTCACTGTAAAACCTGGAGCACGACCAGATAGCAATCGATCTTATCACTATGAAGCCTGAATCACGACCAGATAGTAGTTCAGTTTCACCTCTTCGACCAAGAGACGATTCCCTAGTAGAATAATGGACGGCTGAAGCTCCTAAAATTCAACTTTTCTCAAGACAGTGAACAACATTCCCCAGTGAAATCTTCCTCAACAACAGGTATACGGGCTCTCGCTAAGGAATCTCTTAGACGATCGACACTCTTTCGGATGGCATCTTTAAGCCCATCTTTCGTCATCAATCTCCAAAGGGCATCTGTAAGCCCATTCCCGATATCGCAAGATAAGTACCACTTCATGCGAGTGCAAATTTCTGGGACTCTAGTGTTCAATCATCTTCAACCTTCTGATCACGAAAGGCAGACAAGCCAATCTACATCCTCAGGTTTAAGAAGATTGAACAGGGGCAGCTGTGTACCCCAAAATTTTCCCTCCCATATTTCTCAATACATTTCAAGTGAGGTCCTCAAATTGCTCAAGGAAGTCCAAGGGTTGACCAGACAAACTCTCTCCTAAGGCAGTCTACCTCAAATTAGGGTTTCATATTGCATCAAGATACTTGAGTCCAAGGGATCCTAAATTCTCACCATTGTCCTAAAATGTTCTCAAGATCATCCATGTCAAGTTTCTAGCCTTGCAGAGGAAGTTTGCTCGGTCAATTGCTCAAAGGCCTGAAAATCGACTGTGCTAGGGCAAAAGTCAACTGTGGCCCAGATACAGTCAAACTTCAAGATTTTTGGTCAACATCCTCATTTTGAAGTATTATTCATCATTTGATCAAGGGTTGATCATGATTCATCAAGGATTGCTCACAATTCATCAAAATCCAAAAGTTGCTAAATTAGGGTTTTGTAGGAAAAGTCAAATCAACTTTGACCAAGCATAACTTTCTCATAATTTATTATAAATGACCCATACAAAGCTCATTTTTAAGAGGATGTAATTACCTACAATTCATATTCATCTCCAAAGTTCAAAATATGCACTCACAAGAGGTTATAAATTTGGACATTATAGGTCATTTTGAAAAGTCAACAAAAATACCTTCTTTGTCAAAGCTTCATACATGAACATGGAAGACTCAATTGAGATGATACCAAAAGAGTTTCTTAGAGGACATCTCAAGCTTTCTAAAAAGTCCAAGAACACCCACATAGAGTCAAAATTGAAGGAGTTATGCATTGGTGAAGTTGACCTTTTTTGCAAAATTGCCAAAAGTCAAATGTGTCTCAAATTGCAATTTTTGTCAAATGGGCCCAACTTGTTTTGCTTGAATTGAGTTTGTAACATGATCCACGACCCATGATCCTTCCCACTTGCCTTTATTTTATTTTTTTCATTTATTTTGATTTTTATTTCAATTAAATCAAATTAAATCAAAATAAAATCATGGAAATATCAAAATCATTTAAACCTTGAGATTTTGTGCACATTTCAGGTCCATGAATAGCTGGAAATGAGATCAAATCGTGTAAGGCATGTTTGTACACAAAAAGATTGATTTTTTTCTTGTTCTGGAAAGATTTGAATAAGAATCAAATCATGGATCAAATCTTCATAATTGCAAAGATTTGGAGCAAGTTTGTAAACCTAATTCACTCAAGGACATATATAGAACAAACTCAGACCAAATGCACAGGGATTGGAGGCGTGAAAAGAGAAGCAGAACTTTCCAAAAATCAAGAAAAAGTAGCAATCTGTTTTCATAGTTCTAGGAGCTTTCAAGCCATTCCAAGCACTCCTTTCACTTGCTGGGCATTCAAGGAGTCCATCCCAATCCTTAGCAAGCATTTTCATGCACAAAAACTCACTGTAAGCGCCTCACGATACCCTTACCTTCTTGAAATCGAATCTCATGAATTTGGCATTTGTAGCATGAATTATTTATATATTCTTGTTTATTGAAACATTTTCAAGTTAATGGTAATGATCAATTGTGTTTTTGTTAGCCATACTGAGATCCACCATTGTTAGGGTTTAGGTTTTGTTTTTAGGGGTTTTGATTGCAGGTAAAATTGGCCCAAAAGAGGGATGTCATGGTGCTCACAAGGTCAAGACGAATTGATCTGTACCTTTAGTTTTCGTTTATGATGCTTGTGTGGGATTTTGGAAATCACAGGGGCTATAGCTACAAACTGTGTCCGTAGGTAAAAGTCATGGACTTTTTCCAACGGAAGAAGAAGGTGGTGTGGAAATGCACCATTCGTCCATTCAAAAGTTCGCGCGCTGGCATATGTTAATTTGCGTTTTTTTAATATAATTTTTATTTGCTATTTGATATACAAAAAGGCACGCTAGCAGGGTTGGTCAGTGGGAGAGAGAAAAAGCCAAAGGGCCTGGGTTCGATCCCTAGGTCCCCTTGGTTTTCAATATTATTTTTCTATGCATAATTCCATGCGCAGGTTTTCAGGACATCCACCATATGCCATCATCTTGTAACCACTGGATCTAAAGCAAATCAAATCCAACGCTTGGCACGTGAGGGTCTACCAAAGGCCTAGTCAAACATGCAACATTGAAGCAGAAAGGTCAACGTGGACCCATGCTTATTAGGCTCAGGAATTGCTATGGACACCCCTCAAATTGCTGGCATACCAGGCCCAATTCCTTTTTTCTTTTCTTTTATACATTTTCTTTTATTTATTTATTTATTTGCTTAAATTATTTTCTAACACAAAATTAATTCTTTTTATCAAAAACTCATAAAATCAATTTCATCAAATTAGAAATTAGGTTTTTACATTTTGTCAAAAATTAATATAATTAGTTTAATTTAGTTTTAGGGCAATTTTAACTCTTTGTAAATGAATTAAAAACAAATTAGAAAATTAGGTTTTTATTTGATTTAATTTTTATCTTCTTTTCTTAAAATAACCAAAATACAAAATAGGTCAAAATTAATTATTTTTCTTAATTTAATTTAATTAGTAATTAGGTTTGTATTTATTCATTAAAACCTTATTTTCTTAAAATAATAAAAAACAACCAAAAAAAGATTTTTCTTTTAATTAGGTTAGACAGGGTCAAAACCCTAATTTTTTCTCGTTCTTAATTTTTTCGCGCGCGTTTATTTATTTTTTTGCAAATATTAATGTAACTGCTCATGGGATGTAATAGTTTAATTAGGACTCTTCGTTTATTTATCGTTTTTTACGGGTTTTTGGCTATTAATCCCCCTCCCCGAAGCCTTGTAATAGCGTAGTTTTATTTTTCGCACTTTAATTATCGTAAATATTAACTGTTAGATGTATGATAATAGGATTGCATGACAAGACTGTATGTTAATTTTAAAATGGTTAGCAAACCCTAAATTTGCAAAGATAATAACTTGAAATCAAATCACTCGCACATGCGCACTCCTAGGGTGTACTCTCACTTCGGTCGCCTTCGGTAAACGATCATTAAGTATAGGGTGTTTTAGTGGTCGCTCTCTTGTCTAAACAAAGATCAAATGTCCTGTTCGGAAATGTTGCCTCGAAAAGGTTGCCTCGGAAATGTTGCCTCCAATATGATCTTAAGACACTAGGGTTATTACTAAGACGTCCTAACATTGCTTTAGTGATTGTACGTCCCTTTCAAATTGACCCTTACAACTCCAACGACGGTGCTACCTACTCACTAATAGTGGGATAGCGCTGTCTAAAGGAAACAAGAACAAAAACATTCTTTTTTCGAGTAGGTAGATGCTAGTAGGTACTTGCTCAAAAATCAAACTCTTCCACACTTACACTCTTTTCAAACAAAGTTTTCAAAAACACTTCGTAACACTCTTGAAGACAGAAGCAAGGGTTAAAACGAAGTAAAACAAAAACTTTTCAAAACACACAAACACGGAAGAAATTTTCATAATGATGAGCAAGTACCTAAGAGCCCATGGAAAACCATGGATAGAAAGGGTGCTAATACCTTCCCTTTCTATAATCTACCCCTCGTACTCAGAATATCTCGAAAAAGGAATTTTTCTGTGCTTTTTTTCCTTTCTAGTTGGATAAAATAAAAGTCGGTGGCGACTCTTGCTTACCGCGACATTTTGCAAACACAAACGCAAAACGCAAACCAGCATTTTCCTAAAATAGTCGGTTCTGCCACCGTATCACAATGTGTTTCTAAGAAAGTGAATTCTTGCTCATGTTCTTCAAACTTACCAAACAATATAGTGAGATCAAGTGTTGTAATATTGTTGGCTTCCTTGATCGCGGTGACATTTGGTTGTTATTCCTTATTAAGACACCTTAAAACTTTATTAGTAGAAATTTCATTAGAAACCAGTTTCCCAAGTATATTCAAACCATTAATGAGATGAGTAAACCTCTTTTACATTTCAGCAATAGTTTCACCATGCTTCATGTGAAAGAGTTCAAACTCTTGATTTAGTGTATTTACTCTAGCTTGTTTGACTTCATTGGTTCCATTATGGGCAACTCGCAATATGTCCCACATAGCTTTAACGGTTTCACAATACACGATAAAATTCATCAACACCAAGAGAGGATATGAGAATGTTTCCTGCTTTCCAATCTTGAGCCCACTTTTCCTTATCATCCTTACTCCGTCGTGCTTCTGGTTTGCGTATGGTGACACCATCAACGATCTTGGTAATTTCATTTGGATTATTCTCGATGACATCCCATACACCCTTATAATAATAATTGATATAAATGTGCATATAAGTCTTCCAATAACCATAATTTTCATTGGTGAAAATAGGCGCTCTATTGTACGCTCCTTTAGGTTTGTTTGCCATTTTCTAATAAGTGTTTTTGAAGCACACAAAATGAACTGGACTCTTGATGTCACTTGTTAGATGATGACAACTTATCTATAGGGGGTGAATAGACCCCCAATTAAAAATTGAGTTTAAAAAATGTTTTCAAAACACGTAAAAATAATGGTTAGCGGAAGTCATGTCCTAGATTGTGTGAGGGTGTAATACGGTGGGAGAACTGACTTTGGATGTTTTGCGTTTGATCGCAATTGTTGCGGTTAGCAAGAGTCACCACTGACTTTTCTTTTATCCAAAAGGAAAGGCTGAAAAGAACAGGAAAGACCTTTGAGATTATTTCTTGAGTTCGGAGGGTAGATTATGAAAAGGGAAGGTGTTAGCACCCTTTTCATCCATAGTTATCTATGGGCTCTTAGTTGCTTGCTAGATTACTTGCTTTGTTTGAAAATATTCTTTATGGTGGTTTTTGAAAGTATTTTTGAAAAGGCACCTTCGTTTAGGTGGACTTTGTAATGATTCTCGTTTCGGTGAAAATGTATACAAAGTGTTGGACTTTTGAAAATATTTCATGTTTTGAAAGTTTTTGGAATGTGTTAATTTTGAGAGCAAGCAACTAAGAACGTTTCTACCTACTCAAAAGTCTTTGTTCATTTCTTCCTTCCTTTGATATTGCTATCTCACCATTGATTGGTAAGAAGCCTTATATTTGGATGTAAAGGGACGGGTGTGGGTCATCGTATAGTCATGATAGAAATGTTGTAAGATGTCTTAGCATTTCTCTTTAAGGGACTAAGATCATTTGAAAGGCAACATTTGTAGCATCATCGAGGGACTATGATCTTGCTTTTTCTATTGTTTTTGCTAAGACATCCCACATGCATAACATGACCAATTTTTAGGCAACAAGTGGAGTTAACCTTAGGGGTGCATGTGTAAATAGTGTGTTTGATTTGCATGCATTTAGTCTTTGATTAGGATTGTCTACTTGTTGATTTTATCTTTCCATACAAATCCTAATTACTAGCATTTATATGAAAGCGGTAAGTTGCAGAAAGTAAATATTCTACGCTATTACAACCATTAGGGGGATGGGGTGTATAAATTTACAAATGGGGATTGCAAAAAATTAAAGTCCTAATTATCTATTAAAACCATATTGAAATAATATACAAGAAATGTAGAATGGATTTGTTTTGTTTTTGTTAAGAGAAGGAATAAACTTGCTTAATAAAATATTTTAGTCTTTTTTGTTTTAAAAGAAATAAAGCAAAGTTTATGAATATAAAAAAATGGTGTTTTTAATTAATGAAAACAAAATGATGATAAAATGATAAGAGGAAAAGGGGTCAGAATCAGCGCATTGCTGAAATGAGAAGTTCTAACTCTGGTGCACTACAAGTCAGAAGAAAAATGTTAGCAGAAAAGGGGAAGGTCAGAAGTTATGGGTCTGGGCGCACTGAGGTTCTGTGGTTGCTGGAAACAAAGGAAAGCCTAGAAGTTCTGATTTCCTAGAAGCTCTGATTGCTGAGGGAGACTAGAAGTTCTAATGTTACTGGAAGGTCAGAAGTTCTGGTCGTTTGGGAGAGCCTAGAAGTTCTAAAGTGACTGGAGACCTAGAAGTTCTGGTTGTTGAGAGAGTGAGGTTATAATGTTTTTGGGTGAGGATATCTAGAAGTTCTGGTCTAGGAATATTGTAGGACAGACAAATGGGTGAACATGTCAATAAATAAACCTAAAAAAGATGCTTCCGAGGATAGAACACAGGACCCTTAGCACTAATGTCTTATACGCACGCTTTCTACCATTGGGGTGGCTATACATCCTGTATTAGAAGCAATAGCATAAACATGTATCACAATGTAAGTTATGGTGATGAACTTCATCTCCTTCTCCATGCTAGTTAGAGCATCTGCAACTTAGTCATTTCTCAACAAAACAGAAAATGCACACATAGCAGTTATGGCCGGTTTCATCATGGTTTCAGAAACATAAAATATCATAACTGTAAATCAAAATCTATCATGTATTTTGATGATCCTAATTCTAAATCCTAATTTCCCCAAGAAGTTCTAGACTGAAAATCTCTCTACTTAGGCAGAAATACATAAAATCTATGAATATGTACAGAATCAGAGTCAGGATGTCTACATTGTATTTTTGGACATGCAAGTCTAAAAATGCCTAAGTAATATGATGAGAGTCAGCAGAAGCTCACCTTGCAGTTGGAAAATGTCCTGCGAACTAGAGCTTGGTTCTAACTGCTTGTGATGTTCTGATCAACTTCCTCTCGTGCTCAGAAGGCAGGAACAACCTTTAACTTGGGCTATGAATGGCTGGAAAATTCTGGAACAGCCAAGAAGCAAAGTTCTGACTTTTAAGATGGAGATTGATGAAGATTGTGTTACAGTCTGAAAATAGAAGTTGGGACGAATTATAAATGTATATTAGAAACTGTGTTGATAATTTGGTCAAGGAACACTTGAGGGAAATTGGAGTTTGAAAGAAAAAATAAAAAACTAGCAGGTTTTGTATTTGTGTTTGCAATTTTGGATTCTTGGAATTTTTAGCAAGGTTTCAAGGCTTCTTATTTTCAATTTTTCTCGACCTCTTTACAGTTACAAATGAAGTTCAATTTATAGGCAAGGATTTTATAGCTTGGAGAAGTCTAGAGTACAACCATCATGCTAGGGTGCTGACTTGTTCTTGAAGCAAGTTTAAACAAGTATGGAGGTTAGCGGCTTTATCCGCGCTTAAGCTGGATTTGTGAGTATGGATTAAGGAAAAGTACCCTCAGAGACAAAAGCAAAGCATGAGCCCAGCATAAACTTGTACAAAAGTTTGCTTTTCAAGGACAACAATGGTACTTCTATGCCACACGTGGGGAAATCCTTTGGATAAAGACTCAAAAGTGGGTGTGAGCATTAAATGATGATGAGATTATTCAAAACAGGAACCTGCAATATGAGATTTATGTACCAGAGCTTATTCTGGATCAGAAGTTCAGCATCAGTGTAACTTAGAACAAATATCCATCTTTTGATCTTTGAATCTTCCTGCTCCAGCATGTTCTGAAGGGAGTTCTCAGACTTTTCAAAAGCTTGTAACATGCTTTGCAGGCATTCTCTTGCAAATTTTGATTGATCCTTCGTGAAAACTAGCCCAGAAGTTCTAACCAAATTCTGCCTTGAAAATGTCCAGAATTTGTTGAGTGCTTCAGTTTCATTGACGTGCCTCCAAGAATTTATAACTTGAAATCCCAGCATTTCTAGGAGAAGTTCGGTTTTGTAATGTTTTAGATCTCATTGAGATCTACAACTCGTATGTCAGAAGTTCCTCCAGAATCAGCTTGAATCGTAGTGAAAATCTTGCCAGAAGTTCTGAACTTATCATATTTCTTAAACACTTAGAAAATTTCTAAGTATTTAGAATTTTGACTTTTCCATAGTAATTTTGACTTTTCATTTTCTTGAGGAAACAAACTTCATATTCCAACATGTCTTGATGAAATATGATTCTTGAAACTTGATTTTGACCCAAAAGTCAAAGTTTGACTTTTTAGTACACAATTGACCATTTTGTCCTTGTGCCAATTCCAAACTTAAATTGATGTATTAGTGCTGCAAACTTGATGTCATGGAAAATCTTGTGAGAGAAATCCTTGAGAAATGAGAGGGGAAATTTTGGAGTACAGCAGCTGCTCTTGTTCAATCTTCTTGAACCTAAAGAGTTAGATTGGCGAGTCCGCCATTCGTGACTTGAAGGTGGAAGATGATTGAACACTAGAGTGCCTAGAAATTTGCACTCGATGATGTGTTAGTTGATCATGTAGGGAATGGGCTTAAAGATGTCATTCATGGATGATGGAGAGTTGTTGCAGATGGGCTTATAGATGCCATCCGGGAGTGACTATTGACAGAAATTAGACTAAGTCTAAATTTTGACTTCAATTGGAGAAGAATCAGAATAAATATTTGGAGTGATTTATCTGAATCAGAGAAAATGTCTACGGGAAAGGAATCAAGATAAACCATTGAGAGATTTAAACTGAAACAGCAGATGTAGTGGGATGAGTATCAGAATAGTATCTATAAATGGATTGTATCTGACTCGTATTTGAAAGATGTACTGAATGAGCGTCAGAATGACACCCGTATCTAGACTGTATTTTAAAGGTGTGTTAAATGAGCGGCAAAATGGCATCCATATCTTGATCGTATATGGACTGTATTTAGGAGAAAAATCTGGAATAAGTATCAGAATAATATATGTCTCTGGATCGTATCTAAACTGTTTCGGGGGTAATCTGGAGTAAGTATCAGAATGTCAGCCGTATCTGGATCACATCTGAACTATTTCTAGAAGGAATCTGGAGTAAGTATCAGAATCTCATTCGTATCTGGATCGCATCTGAACTGTTTCTAGAAGGAATCTGGAGTAAGTATTAGAATGTCAGTTGTGTCTAGATCACATCTGAACTATTTCTAGAGGGGATTTAGAGTAAGTGTCGGAATGTCAGTCGTGTCTGGATTGCATCTGAACTGTTTCTAGAAGGAATCTGGAGTAAGTATCAGAATGTCAGCCATGTCTGGATCGCATCTGAACTGTTTCTAGAAGAATGTATGAGAAGGAACCTGGGTAGGGTAACTTCAAGATGAGTCCGTGTAAAACTTCATTTGGAAGTGAGAAGGAACTTGGGTAAGATTGCTTAGGTATTGATCCGCAGTCGGTCATCCACAGATAGTTTTCCTAGCTTGTTACAGGTGTTAATCTTCAATCTCTTCATGTAGATAGTTTTCCTGGCTTGTTACAGGTGTTAATCTGGAACTTGGAAAGGTTGGTCGTTGAGATAGTTGTCCTGTCTGGTTTCAGGTATTAATCTCTGACCTGAAAAAGAAAGATAGTTTTCCTTGCTTGTTACAGGTATTAATCTTCAATCTCTTCATGTAGATAGTTTTCCTGGCTTGTTACATGTATTAATCTATAATCAGTCATCCACATATAGTTTTCCTGGCTTATTACAGGTATTAATTTGGAACTTGGAAAGGTTGGTTGTTGAGATAGTTGTCTTGTCTGGTTTCAGGTATTAATCTCTGACCTGAGAAAGAAAGATAGTTTTCCTGGCTTGTTACAGGTGTTAATCTTTAATCTCTTCATGTAGATGGTATTCCTGGCTTGTTACAGGTATTAATCTACAATCAGACGTCCACAAATAGTTTTCCTGGCTTATTACAGGTATTAATCTGGAACTTGAAAAGGTTGATGATAGCTATCTGTTGATCGACCTTTTCCTGAAAAAGTAAAATGTTAGTTGTATGCAATGTCATGATGTATTAAATGCATGGTGTCCTAAAAATAAATGAGATCATGTTGTATGCATTTATCATGTATGTAAATAAGATGTATGAAATGTGAAATGTCATTGAAATGTATCTTTGTCTAGAAAATAAATCCTTGACAATTGCTGGGGAGCTTTGGGAAATGAAATCCCATACCGCTGTTGTGGATGAAGAGTATGCTTCTCTTCGGACTTTGTTTTAGGATGCTTCCACTGGGGATTCCTATTTTGTTGATTGAGGAGAAACTTTGTTGGGGAATATTGGTTTTGCTTGAGAAGACTCTGTGGAGAGTGTTGATCTCTATTTGGGGAAAAGAGTTCAGGAGTCTCAGCTGTCTGCCACTCTACTGGGGAATTATCTCTTGAATGGAGAGGAAGAAAGTTTAGTTGTTATCTGGTCATACTTTAGGCTCCGCAGTAACTTGCTTGAAAGGATGAAGTTGAATTGACATCTTGTTGGGTCTAGGCTTCTCAACAACTTGCTGAAGTTAACTGTTATCTGGTCGGTTTCCAGGTTTCGCAGTAACTTGTTGGGGATAAGGGAGTTAACTATTATCTGGTCGGTGTCCAGGCTTTGCAGCAACTCACCGGAGATTGTAGAAAAGTCTACTGGGGAAGATGAGTTGTGGTCCCTTGATTTGTAGCAATCAGAGAGGCAAACCCAAGCTGGGGAATCTGTAGTTTGTTATGGAAATAAACCCTGTCACCAGTCTGTTGGGGAGGATTCTTCTTTTGGCAAAAATCCTCGAGGATTCTTGAGGTCGACTCAGTTGGGGAGAAGTTTTCAGAGATTGAAACCCTGGCTGGGGTCACCCTTTGAAAGGGACTTTGTGGGGGATTCATCATTTCTCCTATTAGCAGGTGTTTGTGACACTGCCAGGAAATGTTTGACTGTACATAACCCTTTTCTAGGATTCGCGTTCAATGCCCCGAGTGATTCAGATATAGACTTATTCCTGGTTACTCAGCACTTCTTGAGAGATTTCTTAGAATCTTGACTGGACTTCCCCAGATGTGTTGG
The DNA here is from genome assembly GCA_948472305.1 of Vicia faba. Classification (NCBI taxonomy): domain Eukaryota; kingdom Viridiplantae; phylum Streptophyta; class Magnoliopsida; order Fabales; family Fabaceae; genus Vicia; species Vicia faba. Next base: position 1,693,040,492 of record OX451737.1, on the reverse strand, counting down.
ATAGTGACACGCCATGTCCCCTTTCTTATAGGAGATCTGTTATTAGAAGTGTCTTCCCACTTAAAATGATTTTTCTCATTGAGAGGGTTTTTGTTCACTGGATATTCGTCATGTGAATTTCTCTGTTATCAAACAAATAGCCATATGCAAACAGCGATATTCAAATAATGCAAAGTTTATGCTTGTCTTGAAGTTTTGAAAATGCGTTTTTAGCAGATAAAAGAATTTTTGCAGGAAAATTCAACTCAGGATTTAGAGTAAAGCCTTACAGGAGTCAGGATACCTTTTGTAACAGTTTACTTTTGAATTAACCCATGCTTCAATTAGAACTTTTGAAGGGTTGTAACGTGTCTTGGTTCATGGTTTAAGAAACAAAGGATAAAGGCTCAAATTTTATTTGTACCCACCCCTTCTTCGTGATGTTCTTCAGTCCTAAATTCAGTTAATTGTACGTTCGAACTCCAATGAAGTTTTGGTGATGGTTCAGACAAGTTTAGTTTATCGGAAGGCAGTCATTTTTTGAAACATTTTTCATGTTGGTCGAGGATCTGTAGTGACCTCTTTTTGATTTCTTATCCCTGATTTTTCCTGACTGTTCTTGTTTTTGAGATTATAGTCAACAGGATGCCCCAGTTTTCTTAAGTCTCCTTCGTAGGTATTGTCTTAGTGGGCTTTTTCTTTTTGAGAGATAATGACTGCCTATGTGATAGAGAACCATCACTGTCTTTTGACTCCAGAAGAATGTTTTTTTTTTATGTTATTCTTTGTATACGAAGTGAAAGTTTGTGATTGAATGTGCATTTGAATTAACTGAGAGACTACCCTGCCCCGGGTTTTGATTAAAGGTTTCAATTTGTGTAAAAAAGAAACTCCTACTTCTTTGGCTCAAAGGGGTTGACTATTTACTATCTTCCTTATAACTCCAGTGTTTAGGATTTGAAAGAATGCATGTACATCGTTAGCAAGGTCTGTCCAAAATCATATTGTATGAGATTATGGAATTGTTTTCGTCATCCTCCCTCTAAAGGCTTGCAACTTTTAGCAAGAGTTGAATTTCATAAAGAGAGTAAAAAGCATAATTTAAATGTAATGAAAATGAATGGATCAATTCAAGACAAATATATGCAATGCATTAATGAAACAGAGTTTGACATTAATAAATAAGTGTTTGGACAAGCAAAAGAAATTACAATTGAAAATTCAAAATGAACAGGACACTCTCAATGATTTGGCATAGGAGCAGTGATCACGTTAGGAGCCCCTGGAGGGTCGAACTCAATCTCATTGGCATTAATCATGTCTTGGATCTTGTTCTTCAGAGCCCAACAGATGTTCGTGTCGTGTCCAGGACTATTAGAATGGTATGCACACCTTTCATTGGGATGATAAGTAGGAGCATAAGTGTTGGGGTTCCGGAGAGGAGCCTTTAACATAATCAACTCTGCTTTCAACATGTGTTTTAGTGCTTGAGTCGGTGGCATGTTAATCTTAGTGAATTGTCTTTTAGGCGTGACCTCCTTACACTGATACCCCTGTTAGTGTTGTTGCACCGATGCAGGATTGGAGATTAGGACTGACCTCACATGTTGGTCATGATTGCTCTTGTTAAGACTCTTTTGACCCTACACAACATTGGACTCTTTCTTCCCATTGTATGGTTTTTTTTGAGCATCAGAGGGTGTAGCCCCTTGGATCTTTCTACTTTTGATGCCAGCTTCGACCCTTTCGTCAGTCAGTATTATCTCGGTGAACCCGGATGAGGAGCTTCCGATTAGTTGATTGAAGAAAGGTCTTGTCAAAGTTCCCATGAAGATGTCAATCAACTCCCTGTCAGTTAATGGCGGTTGCACCCTACCAGCCAGATCTCTCCACTTTTGGGCGTATTCTTTGAAGCCCTCGTTGAAACGCATGGTCATGTTCTGCAACTGCACACGAGTTGGTGAAAGATCAGTATTGTATTGGTATTGCTTGTAAAAGGTAGTAGCTAGATCCTCCCAAGTGTGAAAGTGGGAACTCTCCAATTAATAGAACCACTCAAGTTGCGTCCCAGCTAAACTCTCTTGGAAGAAGTGGATCCAAAGCTTCTGATCAGTTGTGTATGGTTGAATCTTACGGACATAAGATTTTAGATGCATCTTAGGACAAGAGACTCCATCATACGGGGAAAAGGTAGGGATTTTGAACTTTGGTGGGATGACCACTCCAGAAACCAAACCCATGTCTCTTAAGTCCAAACCAGGCACAGCTTGGATCTCTATAGCTTTCAGTTTGTCTTCAAGCTGTTTTTATTTTTCATCCGCTGGTGGATACTGCTCTTCAGAAGAATCATCGTCGTTAATAGCTATGTTAGCTCTAATTCTTCTAGCTTCCTCTTCTTGACTGTCTTTAGAAGAAGCATCTTCTCTTTGAGCTAGATGGGCATGCCCCTTAGACCTTCTTCTCACGTTGAGGATGACATACTTTTTCTTCTTCTTGCTCTCTTTGGTGAAGAGTGTTTTTAGATCTTCCTGCCCCTTAGCCAAGTTCATGAGTGCTTGTTGGAACTGAGCGTTTTGAGCTTGGAGATCTTTAATTGTTTGCTCTAGAGACATTTCTTACTGAAATAAACAGTAAGCAGATGAGAAAGCCTGTACAGGAAAACCTGTTATGACATGCATGATATGTGGATGCAATGTTTTCAAGGATCTCGCGGGGTGAACACAAGAGGATGTTAGAATTTGAACGTTGATCAATAGCTTTGATTTGAGAACTCTGTATCGGTGGATGTCCTTCCACGAGAATCAAGCTCACCATGTCAAGTGGGTCGTAGCCCTTGACTCAAGTTACCGTGCTTTGGTCTTGACGATGTTTGATTAGAGAATGAATCATTTTGCCCCTTGATAGGCGTCTGGTTCAACATGACCCTGCATCATAGGCCCTTGAGATCCTTGAAATGGTTATTGAAAATGCTATGGTATGATGTCATGATGTTATGTATAAGTTTGCAAAGTAAGCAAGTTGTTATGTACAAATAATCATATACACACAAAGCAGACAAGTCCTTAGGTTTAGGCTTGCATGGAGTTTGATAGGTAAGTACCCTCTTGGAGTTTTAGTTGGCTCAACCTATCCTAGTAATAGTAACCGGGTTCTAAAGGGTCTTAATATAACTGACCTTTCTTTTAGGCATTGTCTCAGCATAATCAATCTTTTCTTGCAGCCGAGATATCCCAAAAGTCCAATCTCAATGAGTGTAGCATCGAGTATCAACCAATTTTCAGCTTTCCACCAAAACCAGTAATCTCACTATGTCCTAATGGCCAAATTGTTCAATTAAGGCTCTAAGGTAAGTTAGTGCTTCACGACGCCACTCAGCGGCCCCGTATTTTCCTCGATTCAACACAAGGGATACCGGTACCAACAAATGCGTCACACTAACGTAGCCATTATTTCAACCATATCGGTCTATGTCGTACAGTCTCCATAATCTATTGCTAATTACCTAAAAAGGTGTCCCAGGTCCGGGTAGAGGATCAAAGCAAGCCCAAACAAGGAACCATAATGTAAAGCAAGCAAGTCAAACAAATGAAAGCAAATAAAGGCGATCTAGCCCTAAGGTAACCCCACTTTTAAGTATTCCCCAGCAGAGTCGCCAGTTCTATAATACGGTGGGAGAACTGACTTGAAATGTTTTATGTTTGATCACAATTGTTGCAGTTAGTAAGAGTCGCCACCGACTTTTCTTTTATCCAAATAGAAAGGCTGAAAAGAACAGGAAATACCTTTGAGATTATTTCTTGAGTTATGGGGGTAGATTATGAAAAGGGAAGGTGTTAGCACCCTTTTCATCCATAGTTATCTATGAGCTCTTAGTTGCTTTCTAGATTACTTGCTTTGTTTGAAAATATGCTTTATGGTGGTTTTTGAAAGTATTTTTGAAAAGGCGCCTTCGTTTAGGCGAAATTTGTAATGATTCTCGTTTCGGAGAAAATGTATACAAAGTGTTGGAATTTTGAAAATATTTCATGTTTTGAAAGTATTTGGTGTGTATTTTTTTTGAGAGTAAGCAACTAAGAACGTTTCTACCTACTAAAAAGTCTTTGTTCATTTCTTCCTTTCTTTGATATTGCTATCTCACCATTGATTGGTAAGAAGCCTTATCTTTGGATGTAAAGGGACGGACGTGGGTCATCGTATAGTCATGATAGCAATGTTGTAAGATGTCTTAGCATTTCTCTTTGAGGGACTAAGATCATTCGAAATGCAACATTTGTAGCGTCATCGAGGGAATAGGATCTTGTTTTTTGATTGTTTTTGCTAAGACATCTCACATGCATAACATGACCATTTTTTAGGCAACAAGTGGAGTTAACCTTAGGGGTGCATGTGTGAATAGTGTGTTTGATTTTCATACAATTAGTCTTTGATTAGGATTGTCTACTTATTGATTTTATCTTTCCATACAAATCCTAATTACTAGCATTTATATGAAAGCGATAAGTTGCGGAAAGTAAATATTCTACGCTATTACAACCATTCGGGGGATGGGGTGTATAAATTTACAAATGGGGATTGCAAGAAATTAAAGTCCTAATTATTTATTACAACCATATTGGAATAATATACAAGAAATGTAGAATGGATTTGTTTTGTTTTTGTTAAGAGAAGGAATAAATTTGCTTAATAAAATATTTTAGTCTTTTTTGTTTTAAAAGAAATAAAGCAAAGTGTATGAATATAAAAACATTTTTGGTGTTTTTAAGTAATGTAAACAAAATGATGATAAAATAATAAGAGGAAAAGGGGTCAGAATCAGCGCATTGCTGAAATGAGAAGTTCTGACTCTGGTGCGCTGCAAGTTAGAAGAAAAATATTAGCAGAAAAGGGGAAGGTCAGAAGTTCTGGATCCGGGCGCACTGAGGTTCTGTGGTTGCTGGAAACAAAGGAAAGCCTAGAAGTTATCATTTCCTAGAAGTTCTGATTGCTGAGGGAGTCTAGAAGTTCTAATGTTACTGGAAGGTCAGAAGTTCTGGTCATTTGGGAGAGCCTAGAAGTTCTAAAGCGACTGGAGACCTAGAAGTTCTGGTTGTTGAGAGAGTGAGGTGATAATGTTGTTGGGTGAGGATATCTAAAAGTTTTGGTCTAGGAATATTGTCTGACAGATAAATGGGTGAAAATGTCAATAAATAAACCTGAAAAAGATGCTTCTGGAGCTAGAACCCAGGACCCTTAGCACTAATGTCTCATGTGCACACTTTCTACCACTAGGGTGGCTGTATATCCGGTATTAAAAGAAAAAGCATAAACATGTATCACAATGTAAGTTCTGGTGATGAACTTCATCTCCTTCTCCATGCTAGTCAGAGCATCTGCAACTTAGTCATTTCTCAACAAAACATAAAATGCACACATAGCAGTTATGGCAGGTTTCATCATGGTTTTAGAAACATAAAATATCAGAACTGTAAATCAGAAGCTAGCATGTATTTTGTTGATCCTAATTCTAAATCCTAATTTCCCCAAGAAGTTCTGGACTGAAAATCTCTCTACTTATCCAAAAATACATGAAATTTATGAATATGTACAAAATCAGAGTCAGGATGTCTACATTGTATTTTTGGACATGCAAGTCTAACAATGCCTAAGTAATATGATGAGAGTCAGCATAAGCTTACCTTGCAGGTGGAAAATGTCCTACGAACTAGAGCTTGGTTCTGACTTCTTGTGATGTTCTTATCAGCTTCCTCTCGTGCTCAGAAGGATGGAACAACCTTTAACTTGGGCTATGAATGGCTGGAAAATTATAGAACAGCCAATAAGCAAAGTTCTGACTTTTGAGATGGAGATTGATGAAGACTGTGTTACAGTCTGAAAACAGGAGTTGGGACGGCTTGTAAATGTATATTAGAAACTGTGTTGATAATTTGGACAAGAAACACTTGAGGGAAATTAGTGTTTGAAAGCAAAAATCAAAAACTAGAAGGTTTTGTATTTGTGTTTGCATATTCGGATTCTTGGAATTTTTAGCAAGGTTTCAAGGCTTTTTCTTTTCAATTTTTCCCGACCTCTTTACAGTTGCAAATGAAGTTCAATTTATAGGCAAGGATTTTGTAGCTTGGATAAGTCAAGAGTAAAACCATCATGCTAGGGCGCTGACTTGTTCTTGAAGCAAGTTTAAACAAGTATGGTGGTTAGCAGCTTTAGCCGTGCTTAAGCTGGATTTGTGAGCATAAATTAAGGAAAAGTACCCTCAGAGGCAAAAGCAAAGCATGGGCCAGCATAAACTTGTACAAAAGTTTGCTTTTCAAGGACAACAATGGTACTTCTACGCCACACGTGGGGGAATCCTTTGGATAAAGACTCAAAAGTGGGTGTGAACATTAAATGATGATGAGATTTGTCAAAACAGGAACCTACAATATGATATTTATGTATCATAGCTTATTTTGGATCAGAAGTTCAGCATCAGTGCAACTTAGAACAAATATCCAACTTCTGATCTTTGAACCTCCCTGCTCCAGCATGTTCTGAAGGGAGTTCTCAGACTTTTCAAAAGCTTGTAACATGCTTTGCAGGCCTTCTCTTGCAAATTCTGATTGATCCTTCATGAAAACTAGCCCATAAGTTCTAACCAAATTCTGCCTTGAAAATGTCCAGAATTTGCTGAGTGCTTCAGTTTCATGGACGTGCCTCCAAGAATTTATAACTTGAAATCCCAACATTTCTAGGAGGAGTTCTGTTCTGCAATGTTTTAGATCTCATTGAGATCTAAAACTCTTATGTCAGAAGTTCTTCCAGAATCAGCTTTCATCATGGTGAAAATCTGGCCAGAAGTTCTGAACTTATCATATTTCTTAAACACAAAAATTTCTAAGTATTTAGAATTTTGACTTTTCCAAAGTAATTTTGACTTTTGATTTTCTTGATGAAACAAACTTCATATTCCAACATGTCTTGATGAAATGTGATTCTTGAAACTTGATTTTGGCCCAAAAGTAAAAGTTTGACTTTTCAGTGTGCAATTGACCATTTTGTCCTTGTGCCAATTCCAAACCTAAATTGATGTATTAGTGCTGCAAACTTAATGTCATGGAAAATCTTGTGAAATAAATCCTTGAGAAATGAGAGGGAAAATTTTGGGGTACAATAGAGGGAAAGGTCCTTCTATAAGTATTTTAATGATGTCAAAATGATTATTACTCACTCTCAATTTGGGTTGGTCCTATGAACAATCTTGTTGTGGAATGGTTGGAATGAAGATCTCCAGAAATATTTGTTTTTGAGAAAATTCAATATGTGTGTCGACTCAAGGATATGTGTCTTTGACTCATCACTTTCAACCAAGCCATGGATGTTTCATGTCGACCCTTTCAGTCGACTCAACCTGGGAATCAAAATATTCAACTATTACATCGATGCAAGCCCTGTAGCGGTCGATGCACTATACTTCATAATGGTTTTTCCTCCACCTGTTGGATGTGTCACGTTGATCCTTCTGGTCGACTCAACCTGGAAATCAAAATATTCAAAGATTGCATCAACGCAAGCCCTGAAGCGGTCGATGCACTACACTTCAAAATGACTTTCCTCCTTCTGCGGGTTGTGTCGCAGCGACCCCCTTTCTGCTTGAGTCGATCGCTCGTTGCATTCATCTGTTTTTCTGCTATGTTTGTGGGTCTTGACTATTAGGTAACATATATATATATATATATATATATATATATATATATATATATATATATATATATATATATATATATATATATATATATATATATATATATATATATTCATTGTGCATCATCATTTGAAGTTAACAAGAACAAGTGAAAGATACACATAGTGCTCATCATCTTCATCCTCTCTTCTCAAAAATCAACATCTACACATATTCATGGTTGTTGATTCAAGAAAAGTGTTGTGGTGATAACGTTCAAATCAAGGATTCAATTCAGGTTTGGGTTGAGCCATTGTAGGTTGTTCTTGAATAAAATCGTTTGGATTTTCTCCTCCAAGATTCCTATTGGTGCGGGGTTTTTCGCACAAGTCTTTGCTTCATTGAATTCAGTCGAGTGAAAGGATTAAGAAATAGTGGGTTTGCTTAATCAAGTAGCGGTAACCGGAGGATTGTGAAGATTGATTTGGGGTTAAATTGCTTGCGATCGAAATCAGCTGAGTGAAAGGATTAAGAAACGGTGGGTTTGCTTAATCATGTAGCGATAACCAGAGGTTCGTTCCAAGAATTTGGCATTTGGTTTGGCTCAAACCAAGGAAAGGGAAGAAGACTGTTACATCAGCAACATTGGTTTATTTGTATTGTGAACTATCACTTCTCTTGTAACATTTTCAACTTAATATCAAATATCTCAATTATAGATTCTAGAATTGGGGGCAGAAGTACCCTCCGCGAGGACGACAAGGGGAACTATCTTAACAAATTGTGTGTTCTTCTTCTTTTTCTTTATCTCCATACTTGACTACTATAATTTGTGAAAATTAACTTGTCAAATCTGCATGTACTGAAATTATGGTGTGTTGAGATGATTTCACAACATTGGTAACAATCCTTTTGATTGATACCCAAGAAAACTCATCACAACAATTCAGTGAAATCAAACCTAAGGTGCTTTGATCATAAGGTGTTTGACAAATTGACTCATCCACAAATTATTCATTTTGTTTAGCTTTATCTTAATCAACTCATTGGAAGTAATTCATATTCATTGAGGGTGTATGAGTGATTGTCCAATTGAGTAAAACACATTGTTTCTTACTTTGTCATTCTATCCCATACGATTATACATATTCGATCTTTTCAATAGAGGATCGTTTAGACGGTTGGAGATTCCGGGAGCTTTCGCATATATTTCTAGAAAAAAATTTAAAAAGCGCAAACTATTTTTAATGATCTATTCAACCCCTTCTAGATCGATCACATCGTCTAACAAGTGGTATCTGAGCGCAGGTTCATCTGGTGCTTCACATATTACTTTGTAGAATATGGAGAATAATCCAAAAGGGGCTTATACGAGAGCTCTTGTTTTCACCGGTGAAAACTATAGCTATTGGAAAGATTGTATGCATGTGCATATTAACTCTGTTAATAGAAAGATATGGAAAGTTATTGAGGATGGTCCTACGCAAATAACCATGACTAATGAGGATAACATCTACATACCCAAACCGGAAGCACTATGGGATGAGGAAGACGAGAAAAAGTATAGTTATAATTGGAAAGGTATAAATATGCTTATTGCTTCTTTAGGCGTTGATCAATATTTTAGAGTTTCACATTGTGATATTGCTAAGGTAATGTGGGATGCTCTACAAATTTCCCATGAGGGGACATATGATGTTAAACTTGCTAGAATCAATACATTGATTCAAGAGTTTGATCTTTTTCACATGAAGCATGGTGAAACCATTACGAATATGCAAAAGAGATTCTATCATATAATCAATCGCTTACACACTCTTGGTCATGTTACTCCCAATGATTGTTGCTACTAACAAAAATTTGAGATGTCTTAATAGGGAATGGCAACCTAAAGTTACAGCAATCAAGGAAGCCAACAATCTAGCTACACGCGACATAACAATATTGTTTGGGAAGCTTCAAGAGCATGAGCAAGAGCTCATAAATCTCAATAAGCACGAGAAAAAGGAAAAGAAAGAAAAACCAAAAGACATGGAAAAGAAGTCTATTGCATTAAAGGCTTCAAACTCAAAGGCCTCCGTAATAACTCATGTGTGAGTGATTTTAGTGATGATGATGATGAAAGCTCAAGTTAAGACATGGGGTTGTTTGCGAAAAAATATCATAGATATCTCCAAAAGAATGAAGTCCAACACTCGGACAAAAATATCATCAATTATAGAAGCCAATCAAAACCTTCAAGACAAGATGAAGGTAAGAAATCTAAATCAAGAGGATCATGTTTCAACTGCGGAAAACCCGGTCACTACAAACTGGATTGCCTATTGCTCAAGAAAGACAAAGGAAAAGACAAATTCTAAAAGAGACCGAACAAAGCTAGAAGAGCATACATTGCTTGAGATAGTGATAGTGAAGCTTCAAGAAAAAGTGACTCTAGTGACGAAGAAGAAACAATCAACCTTTGCCTCATGGCTTATCAAAAGAAGAGAAGCAATCTAAGTCACTCTAAATATGATCATATTGATAAAATGTCTCACATAGAATTGCAAAGAGCTTTTGATACTCTACAAAATAAGGATAAAGAAGCTTTTAAACTATTAGCCTCAAACAAGAAAATCTTTTCATACCTTAGGCAAAAAGTGTCTGATTCCTGAAAAGAGTTAGAAGCTCTCAAGACATCCATGGTAGAGAAAATCAAAACTGATAGCAAAGATGACAAGTTTTCTTGGCATGATTGGGCTGGATGTGAAACTTGTTATATTTGGCAAAGAGAAGTAAAAACTTTAAAGCCAAACTTGACAAGGCTTTACAACCCAAAATTAATTTTAGCATTGATAGATCAAATTTCAGAAGTAGTATGATTAATCCTTATAAAAAATACACTTATGAAATAAGAGATCCTCCAAGAAAAAGTAACTTACATAAAACTCTAACTTGTTTATATTGCTGCAAAAGGGGGAACACTATTGGCAAATGTTGATTTAGGAGGTTTTTGGTTCCTCAAGGCATTTTCAAATGGTTACCAAAATGAAACTCAAGTATCACTCACACACAAGGACCCAATAAAAATTGGGTACCTATTTCCGTTGTTTAAATTTGTAGGTGGAATGTCATGAGACTACGGAGAAAACATGGTTTCTCGATAGTGGGTGATCAAGACATATGACGGGCGACATCCCCATATTTTTTGACTTTATGGTGAAAAAGAAAGGATTTGTCACCTATGGAGACAATAACAAGGGAGAAATACTCGGTAGAGGTAGTGTAGGTAATCCCTCTTCTACTACTATCTCAGATGTCCTATTAGTTAATGGTCTTAAACACAATCTTATTAGCATTAGTCAATTATGCGAAAAATTGTTGTACCCCGAAATTTTCTCTCTCATTTTACTCAAAACAAACTCCTAGAGGTCCTCAACTTGCCCAAGGATGCCCAAGGATTGACCAGACAAATCCTCCTCCTAAGACAATGAGCCTCAAACTAGGGTTTCACTACTCATCAAGATGTTTGAGTTCCAAGGGTCCTAAATGGTTTCCATAGCCCTAATATTTTCTCAAGATCATCCATACCAAGTTTCATGCCTTGCACAAGAATTTTGCTCAATCAACTGCTCAAATGTCTAAAAACCAACTATACTAGGTCAAAAGTCAACTGACCCACATACAGTCAAAATGCAAGATTTTTGGTCAACATCAACATTTTGAAGTGATATCCATCATTTGATCAAGGGTTGATCATGATTCCTCAAGGAATGCCCCAAATTCATCAAAGCTCAAAAGTTGCTAAATTAGGGTTTCTATAGGAAAAGTCAACCAAACTTTGACCATACATAACTTTCTCCTACTTTATCAGAAATTTCCCATCCAAGGCTCATTTTGAAGAAGATTCAATTCCCTACAACTCATATTCAACCCTCAAGTTAAATAAATGCACTCATGAAAAGATATAAATTCAGACATTATAGGTCCTTTTCAAAAGTCAACAAAAACACCTTTTGGGTCAAAGCTCCTTACATGAGCATGGAAGACCCAATTAAAATGAAACCAAAAGGGTTGTTTAGGGGAAATACTAAGCTTTCTAAAAAGTACAATAACACCCTCTTAGGGTTAAAATTGAGGGAGATGTGCATTGTCAAAGTTGACCATTTTTTGGAAAATTGCATAAAGCCAAATTTGACCAAATTTGAATTTTCTCCAAATGGGCCTATATTTTCAAGTTTGAATCTTGTTCCTAACATGGTCCACGACCCATAAGCCCACACATGCATTATTCTATCATTTATTCTATTTATTTTGATATTTCATTCATTAAAAATCAAAATTAAATAAGTAAATGATGGAAATAATGTTAAGTTTAATTTGAAATCTTCTTTCATTAAATGTGGAACAAAATATGCTGTCACATGGCAAGGAGATCGTGCAAGCTTGGAATGGGAAAGAAAATATGCAAAAATGGAAAGATTTGAAGCAAAATTAAAACTCCATTATTCTTTGGATTCCTTCCACAAATGTTACCCTAGTCTGATTCTCATACATAAGTAAAGGCTCTCCAACCCTATGAGACAAGAAAAAAAACGCGTAGCCTCCCTCAAGAGAAAAAAACAAAAATTCCAAAATTTCAAAGAAAGTGCAATTTTCAAAAGGCACGATCCAGCCTCCTTCAATCACCTCCAGCCATTCCATCATCCTTCTGAGGATTCCAGGAGGTGAACCAGTCCATTTGCAAAGGCCAAAGCACGCTGCATCACCCCAGTCTGATCCTCCCTCTTTTGGTAAGAATTTGGATTTCAAACTTACTTAATTCTTGATATCAATGCCTTTCGAATACACATTCATGTTATTATGATTATTTGTGAATTTTGTGACGTATTCCATGCAAGGAACAAGGTCAGGGTTGCAAATCACCATTGTTAGGGCTTGGAGAGAAGTAAGCTTCAGTTTTAGTGATACAAGGACTTTTAGATCAAACAAATACCACCATTGGATTCTTGGGAAAATTTCAAGGGGAATAGGGTCTTTTTGTGCCTCTTAATCCTCATGTTTTGCAGGTTTGAACATTAGGGTTGGTCGGAGAAGACGACTGGAGCACAGCTCCAGCGTCATTGACCCCAACTGACTCATGCATATGCGTGTGTGGCAATTCCTCATTTTATGACTGGTTCGTTTCAAATACCAGGGCCCCACAGCCCTTGCGTGTTTTGACAACTCAACATTTACTCTCGTTTCATATTATATTGTTTTGTTGTGTTTATATTCACGAATGAATAACCAGCACAGATGGCAAGGCAAGCGAGCATATGAGGGGAAGGACCTGGGTTCGATCCCAGGTCCAAGCATTTTGTTTTTCCATTATTTCTTTATAGGATTCAGTGCGTGTTACCCATGAGGTCCACCTTGCATCTTCCAGATCCAGCCATTGGACCATCCTTGGATCCAGATCCAACGCTCAGTGAGTGCAACGCATAATGGACATTCCAGATCTGATTGCACTGAATCAAACAATTGATTGGGCTTATGAATCTTGGGCCTAGTACAAATCAGGCGCACCCCCCCAGATTACTAACAACATCAGCAGGCCCATTTCTTTTTATTTTTGTTTTTGATTTCATAATTTTTTTTATTTGCTTTAATTATTTTTATATTTCTTAAAATAAATTATTTTTTTATTAATCATGAAATATAAAATCACAAAAATGTAGAATTAGTTTTTTTTTTAATTTAAATTAATTTTATTGAAAATAAATTAGTCTAACTAGATTAACTTGATTGTTTTTTTATTAATTAAAATTAACTAGAAATTAGGTTTAATTTGCAATTTAATTATTTTCTCAATAAAAGATACACAAAAATATTTTTTTAATTAATTAGATTTTTTAGGCTTCTAATTTGTTCCCGTCTTAACTTCCGCGTGCTTATTTATTTTCACTTTATTTTCCAATTATTGTAACTACATCGGATTTGTAATAGTTTTAAACTAGGTTTTGTTTATCACTTTTTATTTACTGCCTATTCTCCAAGTTTAGTTATGTAACCCCTCCCCGAAGCCTTATAATAGTTAGGACTTTAATTTATCGCACTCTTACTTTCTGCTATTATAAACTGCTAGAGGATTGATGATAGGATTGCATGCGAAAGACAAATGAAATTAAAGAGGTAGAAAACCCTAATTGTGTAAAGATAAATAAACTGAAAAATAACCACTTGCACATACTCACTCCTAGGGTTTACCCCACTTCAGTTGCCTTCGGTAAACGGTCATGAAGCATAGGGAATTTCAGTGGTCGTCCTCTAGTCCCTAAAGATCAAAATGACCCATTCGAATGTTGCATCGGAAAGATCTTTAAGACTCTAGGGTAACTACTAAGGTTTCCTAACCATTGCTTTTGTGACCCTCATAGTCCCTTCGAATGTCCCTTAAAACTCCAACGATGGGGCTACCTACTCCTTAATAGTAGGATAGCGCTGTCTAAAGGAAACGAGAACGAACAGTCTTTTTAGAGTAGGTAGAAACTCTTAATTACTTGCTCAAAATAATAAAAAACTCTTTTACACAAACACTTTTAAAACAGTTTTCAAAAACAACTTCGTCACACTCTTGAGGACAGATACAAGGGTTACCACTAAGTTAAATAAAAACTTTTTCAAAACACACACAAGAAATTTCAAAATGAGCAAGTACCTAAGAGCCCGTGGAATACCACAGATAGAAAGGGTTTTAACACCTTCCCTTTCTATAATCTACCCCTCGTACTCAGAAACATCTCGAAAAAGGTTTTTTCTATTCTTTTTCCTTTTCCTTTGTTGGATGAAATAAAAGTCGGTGGCGACTCTTGCTTACCACAACATTTGCGAATATAAAATGCAAAGCAGTATAACAGTCGGTTCTGCCACTGTATCACAGAACTGACGACTCTGCTGGGGAGATATATAAAGTGGGGTATACGTTAGGATCTAGGTCAATTTTAAAATTGCTTTCTTGTTTGCTTTACCTTCTTTATCTTTAAGGGTTTCACTTGGGTATTATTAAAGATCCTACACCAGTATCTGGGGATACTCTTTAGGTAATCAACAATAGATCGTAGAGACTGTACGGCATAGACCGATATGGTTTAAGCGATGGTTGTGTTGGTGTGACACTTTGGTTGGTACCGGTATCCTTCGTGTGGAAACGATGAGAATATGGGGCCGCCGCGTGATGTCATAAAGCACTAACGGAGTTTAGAACCCTAGTTGAACAAAGTTAGCCATTATAAAGTAGTGAGATAGCCGGCCTCGGTATAAAGCTAAGGATTGGTTGATACTCGATGCTACACTCATTGAGATCAGACTTTCGCGGTATTTCGGTCACAAGAAAAGATTCCCTGAGCTAAAATAATTCCCGATAAAGGATGATCAGTGATATTGAGAATCCTTAGAACCTGGTTACTTTTCTAAGACAGGTTTGAAACCAACTAAACTTCAAGAGGGTAATTACCTTTGACCTCATGCAAGCCTTTGAACCTAAGGCCTATTTGTGTGCTTTGCTTGTGTGTGATTTACTATGTTTTAACATGACATCATGCATCATAACATAGCATCTATTCTCATTACACTAACCATTTCAAGGACCAAGGGAATTTATCTTTGTTCTGTTTTGCAGATCATGGCTTCCGCTCGTAGAAACACTATCCGAATCAACTTTGTGAGAATACCTCTCCAACTCAAAGAGCTAGTATCAAGGGTTATTTAAACTTCTTCATTCACTAAGAGACATGGTCGACTTCTCAACCTGGTTACTTTGAGCTTTGATGAAAAGATGATGGGGGGTACTCTTTCATTTCTTTGACCCCAAGCACCACTACTTCACCTTTCCAGACTATCAGTTGGTTCCTACCATGGAAGAGTTCTCTCAATTATTGGATCTACCTATCCTTGACCAGATGCCTTTCATAGGTGTAGAAGAGTTTCCCAAGCCAGAGGTCATTTCCTCAGCTTTTCATCTAAAATGGGCCGACGTGGTATCCAATTGAGAAACAAGAAGCGGAGTCAAGGGTTTTCTAGCCAAGTTCTTAATAGAGAAGGCCCGACTATTTTGGAATGATTTGGACTTTCAGACTTTTTAGGAGGTTTTGGATCTTCTAATTTATGGGTTGGTACTGTTCCCTAATCCAGACTCACTCATATATGTGAATACTATCAAGATCTTTCTCTCTCACAACCCAGTGCCTACTTTGGTCGGAGATATCTTGCATGCTCTCCACACTCGTACTATAAAGAGAAGAGGGGTTCTTATGTGATGCATGTTGTTGTACCCCAAAATTTGCCCTCCCATATTCTTCAAGATTTGTCAAGATCAATCTCCAAATGGTTCAAAATCTCTCAAGGGTTGCACAATCCAATTGCCTCCTAACACAGTCAAAATTAGGGTTTTGGTTCTTGCAAAGAAAATGAGGTTTTCAAGGGTCCAATCAAGTCCCATATGCATATATACATTGTCAAGCATCTATATGTCAAGTTTCAAGACTCACAGCATCAAGTTGCACAGTCAAAAACCCTAATTGCCTCACAGTCAACTACAGGGGTAAAATGGTCATTTGACAGTCAAAAGTCAAAAATTTTGGTCAACATCTTATTTTGAAGCCACAATCATCATTTGATCAATTCTTGATCATGATTCCACAAGCATGGCTCAAAAATTCTCAAGATGCAAAAAGTTTCTATTTCTGGACAGTTGAAAAGTCAACTGTAACTTGACCAGGGCATAACTTTTTCATGGTTCATCATAAAAATCCCATCCAATGCTCATTTTTAAGGGGATGACATTTCCTACAACTCATCTTTACATTCCAAGTTCAAGAAATGCTCTCACAAAAAGTTATCAATTTCAACATTATAAGTCATTTTCAAAAGTCAACAAAAAGGCACTTTAAGTCAAAGACCATAACTTGATATTGGTAAATCAAAATGACATGGTACCAAAGGCATTGGTTGGAGGACTTCAAGACCTTTCCAAAATGTCCAAGAACATGTTCATAGCTACAAAATTGAGCAAGATATGCATTGGAGAAGTTGGGAAATTTTTGGGAACTTTCAAAAGTCAACTTTGCCTAAAACACTTCATTTTTGCTAATGGGCCTCAAATTCCTTCTTGAATCTTTGCCCAAAGCCTATGCACGACCCATTGAACTTAAAATGATTTATTTTCTTATTTTTAATTAATTAATTGAATTTTTATTAATATTAATTCATTTAATTGATATTAATTGTAGAAAAATATCAAAACATGGTTGTCAAATCTTTTTATGAAGCAAAAACACTCCATACATGCTGAAGATCTCGTGCATCACTCAAGGGGACAATATCTCCCAATTTGGCAAGGTTTTCATTAAAAAAAGATTGGAAATTATATGATTGAAAATCAAAGATTGAAAACATTATTTCATGGACTTTTGGGCCAAGATTTTAACCTAATTCTCTTCACATACATATGCTGAAGCAAACCCTATTCTTGGACACGTGAAAGCTGCCATAGACAACCATAACCAAATTGCAAAAATTGAAGAAATATTGTGAAACTGAATTCTTATTTGCAGCGCAATTCAAAGCTTCTTTTTGATTCAAACATATTGCCTGAGTCTCCAGGAATCCATTGCCATCAAGAACAAGTCCAAATACGCAAAGAATCAAAGACAATAAGTCACACGGTTTGCATATATTTCCAAATCTGCATATCATATTTCATGCACTTTTAATCCATTTTTTTTATTGTTTTGTGTTGTTAGGAACCTTCTGAAGCTAATGAAACAGTTTAATTGAACTAACGCGCACTGAATCCAAAATCACCATGAACAAGTTCTAGGGTTCTTCAGTTTCAAATTTGGGGCTTTCTAAACCCAGAACAATTAGGACTAGTGATGCATATGACTGGATTCGTTGCAACAAGACGAAATCATTGACACTATCGCGCCCTTTTTATATTGCTTGTGTGCCTAATCGCTATTCTTGGCACTTTTGTTTTGTGGGGGTTTAAAACCCCCGCTATCTTGTTTATATTTACAGGTGAAACAAAGAAGGAGAAGGTGTGGCAACGTGTGACTGGGTGATTCAAACTCAGCGCGCGTTATTTTTGGTTTCATGTCATAATGTTTGTTTTTTTATATAATATTCATCACCCATTCATATTACAAAAGCGCTTCATGGTTCAGATGGTGGGAGACGTGGCTGGCAAACACTGGGACCTGGGTTCGATTCCCAGGTCCCCCCATATAATTCTTCATATTTTTCTTAACACATTCCAGTGCATCGTGTGATTCAATGGTCCACCATAAGCCTCACACATCAGCTAGCCAGATGCCTCTCAGCTTCCATCCAATGGCCAGGAGATGAAGTCCATGATACTCCCTAGTCAGCCAGCAAGCACACAATCATGAAAGTCAACAAGGCTTGGTCTTCTCTTGGGCCAGAATTGCTTCAGTATACCTCCACTTTGGGCCATCACACCCCCTTTGGTTTGCATATTTAATTTTATTTTCTTTTCTTTTAAATTCTTTTAATTGTTTTAATTATTATTATTATTTCATCATAAGTTAACTTTTCCTAATAAAAATCAGAAAATCAAAATTGTAAATATTTTTAATTACTTATTAATTTCACCATTAACTAATTTTTGTAAATAAATATTAACAATTAACTTAGTTTAATTTAGGTTTTAATTTTAATCTTTTTTCTTAACAAATAAAAATTGCATAGAATTAGGTTTTGACATTTTTAATCATATTTTATTAATCATCATTATTACTATTTATTAATTATTATTTTTGTACATATACATGTAAATTAATTAATTAGTTTAAATTAGTTTAACTTTAACATTTTCATTAATAATTAAAATAAACTTAGAACTAGGGTTTTCTTTTTATTTTAATTTCTTTATTTTCATTAAATACAAAAACACAAAAAACATCTTTCTTGTAAATAATTAATTAAATTAGTATTAGGTTTAATTTTAATTTAATTTCAAGCAAAGGACAAAAAGCTCTTAATTTCTCAAAAGGGTCCAAAACCCTCGGACGTTCCAATTTAATTCTTTCGCACGTTATTTTTTATATTATTATGTAACTGCTTCCAAGGATGTAATAGTAATTAGGTTTATTGCTTTTCTTTACTTTTCGCAGCTTTATCAAAAACGGGTCTTTGTTTTTTTGGAGATGTATAGACCCGCGCCTTGTAATAGCGTAGCTTTTACCTTTCCGTATTTTATTTTCCGCACTCCTAATTGCTACATTGCATGAAAGAATGTATGATAATTAAAAACAACTCGTAGCTCACAATTGCATGATCCAAGATAAATGTTAACATGAAAACAACACATAATGCACATGCCACTTCTAGGGTACGCCTCACTCGTTGCCTCGAAAGTGGTCGTCAAGTATAGGGTGTTTTAGCGGTCGCCCTTATGTCTAAGATCCAGTTGCCTCGAAACGGTTGCCTCGGATTAAAAGGATCTAGGACATTAGGGTTACTTCTAAGGTGTCCTACTATTGCTTTGGTGACCACACTGTCCCTACAATCGAATTGACCCGAACACCTCCAACGGTGGTGCTACCTACCTCTCAATGGTGGGATGGCATTACCTTAAGGACTCTTACACAGCCTAATTCCTTAGGGTAGGTGGATGACTCATGGGTACTTTCTCTCCAAAAAACAAACAAAACAATCTTTTCACACTGACACTTTCAAAAGTTTTCAAAACAAATTTTTCAAACACTCTTGAGGACAGATACAAGAGTCACTTAGAAATCTTTCAAAAACGAAACTTTTTCCAAACCCACTCACATTTGAAAAGCAAACATATTTTGAAAACATAAGAGCAAGTACCTAAGAGCCCGTGGATAACCACGGATAGAAAGGGTGCTAACACCTTCCCTTTCTATAAATCTACCTCCCGAACCGAGAAGCATTCTCGATAAGGAATTTTGCTGTGCTTTTGTCCTTTCCATGTTGGAGAACATAAAAGACGGTGGCGACTCTTGCTTACCGCGACATACGCAATCCATCTTTAAACAGTCAGTTCTATTTCCACCAATCACAAAACTGGCGACTCTGCTGGGGATACTTAAAGTGAGGTGTACCTTAGGATAGATCATACTTGTGTTTTCAATTGCTTTGTTTTGTTTGCTTTATTATTGTGGGCATTGTCTTGGAGTTTCATAGATCCTAACTCGGATCGGGGAATACCCTTTTAGGTAGCATAAGCTGTGAGGGACCTGTCCGGCGTAGACCGACACAGGTGAAGCAGTGGCTACGTTGGTGTGGCACTTTGGTCTGTACCGATATCCCTTGTGTCGCAACGAGGAGAATATGGGTCTTCTGAGGAGTCATTAAGCACCAACCAACCTTAGAACCCTAATTTGACCCAACTTGGCCATAGAACAGTAGCAGTATGCTACACCCATTGAGGCTAAACTCTCGCGATGGTTCTGGCCGCAAGAAAAGATTGTGATGCTGGAGTTATGACCGATTGAGGGTAGTCAGTGATATTGGGATCCTCTAGAACCCGGTTACTTTTGATAGGAAAGGTCTTAACCAACAAACTGAAAGAGGGTAGTACCTGAACTTCATGCTGGCCTAAACTCTAAGGGCTATATTGTGTGACTTGTGTGCCTTGTCATGTTTGCCTTTGTGAATACTTGTGGTGTGCTTTATCATGACATCATACCATGATAGACATTGCATGCATCCTGCATAAGGACTGACCCATTTCAAAGACAAGAGGGTTTCATCTTTGCTCTATTTTGTAGGACATCATGATGCCTGTGCGAAGGAACACTATCCGGTTTAATTTTGTTCACCCACCTGAGTTGCTTGAAGAATTAGTTAGCAGAATTCCAAACACTACTTCCTTCATCCAGAGGCATGGTTCTCTTCTCGGTTTAGTCACTTCAAAGTGGGAGCAACAACTGATGAGTGTCTTGACCCAGTTTTATGATCCCTTGTATAATTGCTTCACCTTTCAAGACTTCCAGCTGGTCCCTACCCTGGAAGAATTCTCTGATTTGCTTGGTATCCCTATCTTGGATCAGACTCCCTTCACTGGTTGGGAAAAGACTCTTAGGCTTGAGGAGATTGCTGCAGCCCTCCCTTTGACCAACAAGGAGGTAATGGACAACTGGGTGACTAGAAGCAGAGTTAAGGGTTTCTTGGCCAAGTTTCTGATTGGTAAAGCTAACAGTTTCTGGAATGACTTAGACTTCAGGGCGTATGAAGACACTTTGGCTCTCTTAATCTATGGTCTAGTTTTGTTTCCGAATCCTGATAACTTTGTCAATGTCATTGCCATAAGGATCTTCATGTCTCGGAACCCTGTGCCCACTCTCTTGGGTGATATCCTGCAACAACTCTATGCTCGTACTGCCCGAAGACGAGGAACTCTATGGTGTTGTACTCCTTTGTTAGTGAGGTGGTTTATTTCTCACCTCCCTAAGTTCGTGCTGAAGAACAAAGAAGGAAGAGGCTGGGCTCATAGGTTAATGTCTCTCACTGATAATGACATTGTGATACGGTGGGAGAACTGACTATGGTTTTGCGTTTGTTTTCGCAAATGTTTCGGTTGAGCAAGATTCGCCACCGACTTTTTATTTTATCCTAAGGAAAGGTTTAAAAAGCACAGCAAAAACCTTTGAGATTTTTCTTGGGTTCGGGGAGTAGATTATAGAAAGGGAAGGTATTAACACCCTTTCTATCCATGGTTATCCATGGGCTCTTAGGTACTTGCTTAGATCAACTTGCCTTGGTTTTCAATTGTTTGAAATGGTGCTTTGTGTGTGGCTTTGAAAAAGGTTTTGAAAAAAGATGCCTTGTATAGGCTACCCTTGTAACAATTCTTTACTCGAATGTTTTACAAAAGGTGTTTGTCTTTTTTGAAAAGATGTTTCAAGGTTTTTTGAAAGTTTGTTTTGAAGGTGTTTGTGAAGTGTGGTTTGAAAATAGGCAAGTGTTTTCTTTTGCAAATTGACAAGTACTTAAGAGCTATCTACCCTAAAGTTCTCAAAGATTTTTGTTATGTTTTAACCCTTTTAACAATTTTGTTCCACCATTGCATTTGGTGGACAATCTTGTGTTAGGATGTGAAAGGGACGGGCGCGGGTCATCGATTAGACCATAATTGCAATGGTGCCAAGTATCTTTGGGCAATTTTTCCTTGAAAGGGACTTGATCATTTTAGGCAACTTTTCGAAAGCGTCATCGAGGGACTATGATCATTTGAATTGTATTTGTTTTGCCCAAAGAGACCTAACATGCAATATGGCCCATTTATTGAAGGCAACAAGTGGAATACCCTAGGGGTGCAAGTGTGATATGTGTTGTCCATATTCATGCTTGATTATCTTGAAATTAGGTCAAACTATTTTTGTTCGTTTTATTCGCATATAAACCCTAATTCTAGCATGGTATATTTAGCAAGCGTTAAAGTGCGAAAAGTAAAGTTCTAAACTATTACAACACAAAATGGGAAGGGGGTACAAATGTTCAAATGGGGTGATATTTAGACAAGGAAATTAAACCTAGCTATTACATCAATTTTGGAATATTTATAAGATAATTAATTGCATAAATTAAATGGAAAATAAAATAAAGATGCAAAATGCCAAAAGGGTTTTCATATGTATGGAAAAAAGATATTTTTTTTATGTCAAATAAACAAAAATGAATAAAATAAAAAAAGTAACATTTTTGGAGTTTTTGTGTTTTAAGGGTAAAACCCTAATTTTTATTAAGTAAATATATATATTACTTATTTTATACAAGTATTTATTTATTATATACCAAAAAAAAATGAAGTATATTTATAAAAAGTATTTTTTGAGGTCAAATATTAATAAAATAAAAGATGTATATATTTTTTGTATTATTTACCTAAATATACTAATATATATATATAAATATCTTTATTATTGACTAAATATGTATTATATATACAAAAATAATAATATTTAATATTTATAAAAAAGGTATATTTTGTGTAAAATATTTTTAAAAGAAAAATGAAATAAAAATCAGAAATAAAGTATATTTGCATTATTTTTCTAGTTTTTCTAAATAATAGTATATATACATTATTTATGTACAAATGATTCCTATAAGCAAATAAATGCCTAAAAATAGAAGAATGGTGTAAAAAATGTTTTTTATGTTTTTAATATGATTAGCAAAAATAAATAAATTAGAATAAAAAAAGAAAAGTCAAAAAATCAAGCAAATAAACAAAATGGGCTCAGGGGGTGCAAAACCAAAAATATGGTGTGAAGAGAAATAACACAAAAAGCCCAGCCCATGAAGCTTCTTCTTCAACCTTCAGACAAAAAAGATGTCAAAACGCGCGCCTGTTTTCCAAGTTCAAACATATGGATTCTTTGATCTTTTGCACAAACTCACAACATAAGAAATGTTAAGCATTGAATCACGATTCTAAATATGTAAAGAACTCATCCTAACTCTCAGAAATAAGAGAGAATTTTGACATTCCCAAATCCTGACCTAACTTTTCTTCCATATTCAAACCTTAAATTCTCATAGCTCAGGCAAAATAAATGAAAAGTAAAAGCATGTACAGATTCGGGGGCATGAGTAGAACACTTCTTATTCACAAACCTAGAGCTAATGATGCCTACACTAAGAGTTAGAAGTTCAAGAAGATACCTGTTCAGTTGAAGTTCTATCTGGCAATGGAGGAGCTTTCAGGGCAAGATAATGATCTGTACAGCTTGCCTGAAGTGTGGTGATGCTATTCCAATGCTTACTTTGTTTTGAAAGACCTTGAATCGAGCTATGGACCTTCAACTGCAAAATAAGAATGTGAAAATGGTGGAACTGGTTAGAGGAGTTACAGGTCGTGTTTTGTGTTTTGGTTAGCTTCAAATGATGCTAGGGAATGTGTTTGATGAGCTTTTAGCAAGGGAGCATGAGAGGGATGAGAGTTGGCACTCAAACTGCAGGCCCTGCCCTGTTTTTGCAGTTTGAGAGTGATTCTGGGAATGAGAGTGTTTGGGACCTTGTTTGCTCGTGTTCTAGCTTGGGTTTGATGATTAGAAGGTGTACAAAATATTTGCTTAGGCTTGTTTATGCTGAGATCAAAGTTATCTTGTGTTATGCAAAGTTTCTTAACACTTAAGCAAGCAAAGGCCACTTGAGTTTCTAGGCAGGTAGAGGCCCCCTAAACATGCTGCAAAACCTCTCCTTGATCAGTGTGTTTTTTTCATAATCTTGTGCCAATTAGATTTGATCTGTACCTCTTGGATTTGCATTATGACATAAAGCTTGCTTTTGCAAAAATGGCTACTTCACTTTTTCCATTTATGGCCTAATCCAACATGTAATGCTTAAACTCATGAAACAAGGCCTTAGCACAATGAACATGCATTAAATTATTGAGTGTTGGATGGTTTAAGGGCCTATAATCAAGTGGCATGCTGATTTGAGAAATTTGCACAAGTTATGAACATGTACATGGCCATGAAACAAAGTGACTTTTTGCCAAATTGCAAAATTCGATTCTCTCAAGTCATGAGGTTGTTTGATGAGTTCTTGGACATTTTGGAAAGCTTGGAATGTGTACTACAATCCATCTTTGAAATGCAAATTGAAATTCCAAGTGGAAGTATATGGAAAATGGTCTTGAAGTTAGGTAGAAAACCTTGCCAAAATAGGTCAAATTTTCACTAAGTTAAGAATGGTTTAGTACCCTTGTTCCAAAAATTGTAAATTGAGATACAAGCCTCTTTTGGGAAAACTTTGTGAATCAAAGTTGTAGATTATGCAACAAGCTACAACTTTCATGTTTTGACTTTTTCTTGAATCCAAATGAATCTTGATGAGAAAGTGGGGCAAAGTTGGGAAAAAATTAGGGTTTTTCATAACTTAGAAAAATTCTAAGTTATGAAAAATTCTCATTTCAAACCCTAATTTGCATTTTTTGATTTCTTGGTGAACAAGTTTCATGATTTGGCATGTTTTGATGAAAAATGAATCTTGACCCTTGATTTTGACCAAAAAAGTCAAAGTTTGACTTTTCAGTATACAGTCAAAATTGATCAATTGACTGGGAAATTCAACTGTCAATCTTGTGTATTTGGGATCTTTTGAACTTGTTGAGCATGTCAAGATAATTCCATGGGGTCCTTGAGTCCATATGTGAGCTTGGTTTTCCATTGGCTAGGTCAAACAGTCAAAAATTGCCTTTGTATAGTCAAAACCCTAAAAATGACCATTTTGCCCTTTTGGTGATCTGATCAAATTTCTTGTGGAATTGTGATCCAAACTTGATCCAATGGTCCATGTGAGTTCATAATGTTGATGTGGGTCAATTTTCATGAGATTTGACTGTCAATTGGCCACAGTTGACTTTTTCCCCAATACAGCTGATTTCTAGGTCAACTGTCCAATTGACTGGGCAAAACTTGAAATCAAGACTTGAAACTTGATATGGATAAACTTGGGAATCCAATATGAAGCAAGAAAGTCATCTTAGGCATTTTAGGTCAAAACATCTTTGTGCAAACACAAACCCTAATTTGGGTCAACAGTGCAAGGAGAAGTCTTAAGCAGATGAAACCCTAACTGGATCTTGATCTCCAAGGGCTTTGTGATGAGAAATGTTGAGAAAGTGGGAGGGAAAAATTTGGGGTACAACAGTTGCCCCTGTTCAATCTTCTTGAATCCGAAGAGTTAGATTGGCAATTTTGCCTTTCGTGACTCGAGGGTAAAGGGAGATTGGACACTAGAGTGCCCGGAAATTTGCACTCGTCAAAGCAATGGATGCGGGAATGGGCTTAGAGATGCCATTTGGAGATGGGCTTAGCGATGCCATCGGGAGGAGTGACAAAAACCTGTCGGATATGGGCTTAAAGATGCCATCTGGAAAAGAGTATCAGAAAGGTGTCCATGTTTTGAACCACATCTGAATTGGGGGTCTTGAACAAGCAATAGACTGACATCCGTTGTTGGGAGGAATCCGTAAACTTTTTTCAAAGATTGCATCTGAGCAAGTTGATAGATTAACATCCGTTGTTGGGAAGAATCCATAAACTGTTTGGAGAAGAAAACGAACAAGCGATAGGTTAACATCCGTTACCTGGAGAACCCGTGAACTGTTTTCAGAAATCTTGAAGTTGAATAAGCAATAGAGCGGCATCCGTTGTTGGGAAGCGTCCGTAAACTATTTTCAAAGGTTGCGTCTGAACAAGTGATAGATTAACATCCGTTGTTGGGAGGAATCCATAAACTGTTTTCAGAAGTCTTGAGAAGAATCTGAACAAGTGATAGGTTAACATCCGTTACTTGGAGAACCCGTGAACTGTTTTCAAAAATCTTGGGTCTGAATAAGCGATAGATTAACATCCGTTACTGGAGAATCCGTAAACTGTTTTCAGAAGTCTTGAAAAGAGTCTGAACAAGCGATAGGTTAACATCCGTTACTTGGAGAACCCGTGAACTGTTTTCAGAAATCTTGAAGTTGAATAAGCAATAGAGCGGCATCCGTTGTTGGGAAGCGTCCGTAAACTGTTTTCAAAGGTTGCATCTGAAGAAGTGATAGATTAACATCCGTTGTTGGGAGGAATCCATAAACTGTTTTCAGAAGTCTTGAGAAGAATCTGAACAAGTGATAGGTTAACATCCGTTACTTGGAGAACCCGTGAACTGTTTTCAAAAATCTTGGGTCTGAACAAGCGATAGATTAACATCCGTTACTGGAGAATCCGTAAACTGTTTTCAGAAGTCTTGAGAAGAGTCTGAACAAGCGATAGGTTAACATCCGTTACTTGGAGAACCCGTGAACTGTTTTCAGAAATCTTGAAGTTGAATAAGCAATAGAGCGGCATCCGTTGTTGGGAAGCGTCCGTAAACTGTTTTCAGAAGTCTTGGAAGATAATGATTTTAGTCTGTCGAATGATCTTACCTAAAAAGGTAAAGAGTTAGTTGTATGCAATGTCATGATGCATGATGCAACGTATGTTATATGATATGAATGTAAATTAATGTGCATGTAAGCTGTTGAGCTGTCTTGCAAAGGATAGATGAATCCGAGACGGCTGAATATAACAGTATCTTGACTGCTGCCGGGAAGAATAATTCCTTGGCTGTTGCTGGGGAAGAGAATTCCTGATGACTTCTATTGGGGAGTTCCAATCTAATAGACTCATGCTGGGGATGTAAGACTGAGAATCTTCAGTTTGGTGGGAAGTATCTCTGGCGACTTCACCGGGGAACTCAAGATTTGCCCTTACAAAACTCTGTGGGGAGAAGGTTCACTAGCCTGGATCTTCTGGGGATTGATAACCTGAAGTTTTAGATCTGCTGGGGATACTGAAACTTAGTTCTGAGGGGAATTGAGTTCTGGAGGATTCCCTGGCTGGGGATAACAAAGATAAACTCCTCTGGGGATCGTACTGATAAGTTATGTTGGGGAACTTTGATGAACTCCGTTGAGGATAGGAAGAAATTTGCCGAGTGCGATCTTCCGTGGCAATTAGTTGAGGATAACCCAGTTATAAGCCTTTGTGAGGAATAACTTTGGATAAAGCTCGGGAGAGACGTCCGTACTCTGCAGGGGATAAGCTTCCAGAATCTACTGGGGATAAGCTTCAAGACTTACTGAGGATGGTGAATTCCAAATCTCCTGGGGGTTTCCTTTAAAGGGGTATCAAGATATCCAACTGTACCTTCATCCCATCAGTAATCTTCTTTCTTGATTCACAAGGAAATGATTATGTTCAAATGCATATGCCTATTTAACAAAACATTGGACGTTTCTCAAAATAAAACAAATAGTGCAAGAGAAAAAGAAAAAGGGAAAAGACACAAATTTCTGGGAAGAGTATTTGTATTAACTTTCTCTGAGTATATTTGTACAAAGGAGACAATCACCCTAGTAAGAGGATTTTGTCGTGAATATTGAAAAATTTACACAAAAATAAAGATGGCTATGTGAAATAATTCCATGGGATTCCATTCTGCCATAGCCTTCACAACTCTGAATATCTGTCCATTCAATGCTTCGTTTGCCGATGACTGGATTGATCAGAAGCCTGGAACTGGTTGATGAAGAGAAGTGATCCGACGAGACATAGTCATACGCTTTAATTCCCTAACTTTTGCCTGAATCGCCCTTTCGGGTTTTCGATCCACCGGGAAACCCATTTTTGCCCAAGCCGCCTTTTTGGGTTTTCAACTTGCCGGGTGTACAGATTTTTTTTGTTTTTTATCCCTAATTTTTGCCTGAACCGCCCTTTCGGGTTTTCGGTTCATCGGGATGCCCATTTTTGCCCAAGCCGCCCTTTCGGGTTTTCGACTTGTCGGGTTATTTTATGCGTAGTATCTTTTGACTATGTCTGCGTTCGCAGGGTGCGGCAAATCGTCGCCGTCCATGGTGGTCAAAATCATTGCACCACCAGAAAATATGCTCTTGATCACAAATGGTCCTTCATATGTAGGAGTCCATTTGCCCCTGGGATCACTTTGCGGCAAGATAATCCGCTTGATTACGAGATCTCCGACTTGATACACTTGACGTCTGACTTTCTTATTGAAGGCCTTGATCATCCGTTTTTGATACGTCTGACCATGGCATATAGCAGCGAGTCGCTTCTCGTCGATCAGATTGAGTTGATCAAGTCGGGTCTGAATCCAATCATCTTCATTCAAACATGTGTCCTTCATAATCCTTAGAGAAGGAATCTGAACTTCCATAGGCAGCACAGCTTCCATGCCATATACCAAAGAAAATGGGGTTGCCCCGGTTGAAGTACGTGCCGTCGTACGGTATCCATGTAGAGTAAACGATAATATCTCATGCCAGTCTTTGTAAGTGACTGTCATTTTCTGAATGATCTTCTTAATGTTTTTGTTCGCAGCTTCAACAGCACCGTTCATCTTCGGCCGATAGGGAGATGAATTGTGATGATAAATCTTGAGCTGTTCGCACAATGCGGTGATCATCGTGTTATTCAGATTCGTACCGTTGTCTGTGATGATCCTGTCTGGAACACCATACCGGCATATGAGATTTTGCTTGATAAAGCGGGCAACCACATTTTTAGTAACAGAGGCGAAGGAAGCTGCTTCGACCCATTTGGTGAAATAGTCAATGGCAACCAGGATGAAACGATGTCCATTGGAAGCCGTGGGCTTGATCTCTCCAATCATGTCAATGCCCCACATTGCAAATGGCCAAGGAGCAGTCAGAACGTTGAGAGGAACCGGAGGGATATGCACTTTGTCAGCGTAGACTTGACATTTGTGGCAAGTACGGGAATGTTGATGGCAGTCAGCTTCCATGGTAGACCAGTAATAGCCTGCCCTTAGGATCTTCTTAGCCATTGTATGCCCGCTCAAGTGAGTGCCAAATGTGCCACTGTGTATCTCAGTCATGATCAACTCTGCTTCAGCTTTGTCTACGCACCGAAGTAATACACAATCATGGCTTCGTTTGTAAAGGATGCCGTTGCTCAGGAAGAACTTGGCAGCGAATTTCCTTAAGAACTTCTTGTCATTTACGGAAGCTCCTTCGGGATAATCTCTAGTCTCGAGATACCTTTTGATTTCATGGAACCGGGGTTGCTCCACTACTTCTTCGGTGTTAATCTCATGACAATGCGCAGGTTCATCCATTCGCTCGATGGTGATTTGGGGAGCCTCGTTATCCCAGTTGAGTTTAAACATGGAGGACATTGTAGCTAGAGCATCTGCTAGCTGATTCTCTTCTCGCGGGAAATGCTCGAAGGTAATTTGCTCGAAATGAGGCAGCAATGTCAAGACATGTTCTTTGTATGGGATAAGATTAGGATGCTTGGTATCCCACTCTCCTTTGATTTGACTGATAACCAAAGCCGAGTCCCCAAATACGATCAAAGATTTGATCCCCAAGTCTATAGCAGCCTTGAGACCAAAGATGCAAGCTTCATACTCAGCCATGTTGTTTGTGCAGCTGAAGCAAATTCGGGTCGTGAAAGGTGTGTGACAACCTTCCGGAGAAATGAGTACTGCGCCGATACCATTTCCAAGTGCATTTGAAGCACCATCAAAGTACAGGGTCCATCGGGATCCCTTTTCGGGTCCGTCATACGGTCTGTTACTTTCAATGTTGTCCAAATTCATAATGTCCTCGTCTGGGAAGTCAAATCTCATAGGTTGATAATCTTCGATAGCTTGATGAGCCAGATGGTCAGCTAGTACACTCCCTTTTATAGCTTTTTGGGTGGTGTACTGGATGTCATACTCAGTCAGGATCATTTTCCATCTGGCTATTCTTCCGGATAAGGCGGGCTTTTCGAAGACATACTTGATAGGATCCATTTTGGAAATCAACAAGGTAGTATGAGTCAACATATACTGTCTTAGTCGGCGAGCAGCCCATACCAAAGCGCAGCAAGTTTTCTCAAGCAGTGAGTAGCGAGTCTCACAGTCGGTAAACTTTTTGCTAAGGTAATAAATAGCATGCTCTTTTCGACCAGACTCGTCATGCTGGCCCAAAACACACCCCATTGAGTTATCCAAGACGGTCAGATACATGATCAATGGTCTTCCTTCGACGGGTGGCATCAGAATAGGAGGTTCCAGCAAATACTCCTTGATTTTATCAAAAGCAGCTTGGCAATCTTCGTTCCATTCGACTACCTGATCTTTCTTCAAGAGTTTGAAAATTGGCTCACAGGTAGAAGTCAGATGAGAGATGAATCTGGCAATATAGTTCAAGCGCCCCAAGAATCCTCTAACCTCCTTTTCAGTACGGGGAGCAGGCATCTCTTGTATTGATTTTACTTTTGCTGGATCGACTTCAATGCCTTTGTTGCTTACGATGAATCCTAGAAGCTTACCAGACCTAACTCCAAAAGTGCATTTACTTGGATTCAGCCTGAGTTTGTATTCTTTCAATCTGGCAAACAGCTTTTCTAGATGTTCAAGGTGCTCATCCTCTGTTTGTGACCGAGCTATCATATCGTCTACGTAAACTTCGATCTCATGATGTATCATATCATGAAACAAAGCTACCATGGCGCGTTGATAAGTTGCCCCTGCGTTCTTCAACCCGAACGGCATCACCTTGTAACAGAAAGTGCCCCATTGTGTGACAAAAGTTGTTTTCTCCATATCCTCGGGGGCCATTTTGATTTGGTTGTAGCCCGAGAATCCATCCATGAAGGAAAACACTTTGTGCTGAGCTGTATTGTCGATCAAAATGTCGATGTGTGGAAGTGGAAAATCATCTTTGGGGCTGGCCCTATTCAAATCCCGGTAGTCCACACACATCCTGACTTTGCCATCTTTCTTAGGTACTGGCACGATGTTAGCGACCCATTGAGGATAGGACGTAACAACCAGAAAGCCAGCGTCGAATTGCTTCATTACTTCTGCCTTGATCTTTTCAGACATGTCAGGTCTCATTCGGCGGACCTTTTGCTTGATTGGTGGACAATCTTCTCTTGTGGGGAGACGGTGAACCACGATGTCTGTATCTAAACCCGGCATGTCTTCATAGGACCAAGCGAAGATTTCAACATACTCATTCAACAATTGTATCAGGCGTTCCTTGACACTCGGTTCCAGGTTGGCACCCACTTGTACCTCCTTCCGGTCTTCCTCGGTTCCCAAATTGACAGTTTCCAATGACTCTTCGTGCGGTAAGATGGCTCTTTCCTCTTGCTGTAGAAGTCTGGCTAGTTCCCCTGGTACTTCATAACCTTCGTCATCTTCATACTCGGCTTGATTGACCAGATCTTCAGAGTTATTGAAGGATATAGCAGAATAGTCACCCATGGAATCCGGAGTGGATGGGTACCTGCATTTGTGAGTGTGGGTGTGTGTAAGGGATAGCCATCCTTAAACAAAAATGTAAAAGGAAAGAGAATGAACACAAGCAGTTTATCAAATGAAAAACGTCCAATGAATCATTAAACATGGCATATGGATATGAAAAATAATCAAAACCCTTACAAATGGACCTACATGCCCCGGGCAAGGCATGAGGTGAAAAGATAGTGTACGGATTGTTTGAAAATAAATATTACAGACCAAATAGGAAATGTTTAACAGATAAATTACTGATGAATAAAAGTGATGGGGACAAAGTCTTTTGCCTCCCAGTTGCACAATCCTCCTTCGACAGTCGGGTAAATCCACTCTTCGATGTTGCTCTCTTTGTCTTCGTCCTCCAAAGCATTGATTCCGTAGGGAGAAATTTTGACTGGCGCTCTTTCAATCTTCGAACGGCGCATAGCTTTCTGGCCTGCGGTAGTGAACCCTAATCCAAATTTGTCAGTCTTATGTGGAATATCAGGCAACTGCCCCCATGCTGAATTCTTCCCTTCCTTTATTGCGGCCCTTGCGTCCTCCAGAGATGCCATCCTGGCCATCTGCCTCGGTGCTTCAGCTGCCAAATTTGCTACTGTTATCTCAGGAAAGACTTCTTCGAAATGCTGAAAAGGCGTCTCAATGAACTCACCTTCTACTTCCACATATCGGAAAGAGTTCAAGTGGCTAATCATGTACTCCTCTTCCCCATGGACAGTAATGATCTTTCCCTTGACAGGGTACTTCAACATTTGATGTAAGGAGGAGGTGACTGCCCCAGCATGGTGTATCCAAGGCCTACCCAGCAAGCAAGAGTATGACGGACGGATGTCCATCACATAGAAAGTAGACTTAAACACCTCAGTGCCTATCTTGATGGGAATTTCAACCTCCCCATGGACCATTCTCTTCGAACCATCGAAAGCTCTGACAACAATATCACTCGGCTTTAATTCCAACCCTTCACAATCTAGTCGGTCCAAGGCCTTCTTAGGCAATACATTCAGCGACGAACCAGTGTCAACCAACACATGTGCGAGGGTGGTTCCTCGGCACTCGACTGAAATGTGCAAAGCATCATTGTGGTTTCTACCTTTAGGAGTCAGGTCGGCATCAGAGAACCCTAATCCATTGTCCGCAGTCAGGCTAGCCACTCAATTTTGAAATTGATCCGCAGAGGTTTCCTGGGGCACATGGGCCGCCTTCAGGAATTTTATCAGAGCCTTAGCGTGCGCTTCCGAGCAAAGTAGCAGTGCCAGCATGGAGATTTTTGAGGGGGTTTGCCCCAGCTGTTCTACCACATCGTAATCACTCCTTTTGATTATCCTCAAGATCTCATCCATTTCTTTCTTGGAGGTTTCCGGGATGACCAAGGGTTGAGCCCTCGTCTTGACGAGCTCGTCTTGGATTCCCTTACCTTTATCAACAGCGGTAGGAGGGACAATACTAGGAACAACAATATCTTCAATCAATGGGGTTCTAGCGGAGAGTTTTATTGGCGCAGGGATGACCTTGTCGGCAGATGAGGGTCCAAAGATTGCTCTTGGAGGGGCAATCTCTGGAGAAAATATTCTCCCGCTCCGGGTGATTTTGCTCGTGCCTGCAATGTTACCAATGCTGGCTTCTTCATCATCCGAACTCTCTTTACTTATTTCGATTTGTTTAATACCATGGTAGTAGACATCACCGCCATAGTTCCATGGTATCGACTTCTCAGAAACATAGGGGACAGGCCCTGGCATTGTTATCTTCAAAGGGACAGATTTCGTAGCTGGTGTAATCTTAACAGGCTTTTTGACGGCCTTGGAAAGATTGGCGTGAATGGTTATGATTGAGACATCTTCAGTATGAGTTGGGACAGCAGAAACTTTTTCAAACAAAATTTGTCGACTATCCATAAGGCCTTGGATGCCTTTCTTCAGTAGCGGACAATCAAACGGCAGAGAGTAACAACAATAACAATCTTCATTACATCCCGGGAAGATCCCGGCCCTTAACAGATTCAACTTGATGGTTAACAATGGAGTTATCAGATCATTGACATCAGCAACATACAAATCTTCTTCAATGGCATTGACATTTCGGCCGTGCTTCGGCATGGGGGCAAATATCACATTAGGCTTCTCCGGTGCGTCGAACTCCACTTCCTTCGCCTCTATCAGGTCTTGGATTTTATGCTTAAGTGCCCAACAATCATTGGTGTCGTGCCCGACACTGTCAGAATGGTAGGCGCATTTAGCATTAGGATGGTAATGCGGAGAGGACGTATTCACATTCTTTGGTGCCTCCTTGATGGTGGCAAGATTCAACTTTAACAGATGGGGAAGCACTTGCGCTGGCGTCATATTAATGCGGGTGAACTGCCATTGTGGCCGTTCCACCCGTTGCTGATTTGGTCTGGACTGGTTATAGCGAGGCTGCTCGCTTGAAGTATTTTGAATCATTACAGCCCCCACAGTTGGCCGACGTTCAGTCTTCACTGCTCTTCTCTGAGAATATACCACAGCTGTTTCATTCTTAAAAGGCTTCTTCTCAACACTTGCAGCAACACCCTTCTGAATCTTTCCTGACTTGATGCCAGCTTCTATCCTTTCGCCTGTTAAGATTAAATCGGTAAACCCTGCGGAAGAGTTACCAATCAGATGATTGAAATATGGCTCAGATAGGGTCCCTAGAAACATATCAACAAGCTCACGGTCGGTTAAAGGAGGCTGCACCCTGCCAGCCAAATCCCTCCATTTTTGTGCATATTCTTTGAATCCTTCGCTTGTTCCTAATGACATACCCTGAAGTTGGGTACACGTAGGAGCAAGGTCAGAATTATACTGATATTGTTTGTAAAAAGCGGTGGCTAAGTCTTCCCAATTTCGGACGCTGGTTCCCTCTAGCTGATAAAACCACTCCAATTGAGCTCCAGAAAGGCTGTCTTGAAAGAAATGGATCCAAATATTTTTATCTGCCGTATAGGGTTGGATCTTTCTCACATAGGACCTGAGGTGCATTTTCGGACAGGACAGCCCATCATACCTCACAAAAACTGGCACTTTGAATTTTGGGGGAATCACAATCCCGGCAACTAAACCCAAGTCTTCAAAATCCAAACCCGGTACTCTCTGTAGCTCCATGGCGGCCAACCTGTCTTCTAAGCCCTTGTATTTATCATCAGCTGGAGGGTATTGTTGATCAGAATAGTCTTCATCCTCCTCAACCTCCTCTTCTTCCGCATCGGACTCGGAAGGTACCGCAGCCCCACCTCCTTTACTGGTTCCTTCATCAGAAACGGGAGGAAATTCAAGCACTCTCCTGGCTTCTCCTTCAAATCTTCTCCCCAAAGTAGCCACCCCGAGTCTCTTTTTCTTCTTCTTCACTGGGTCTTTGTTCCCTAGTTGGGTCTTGATATCCTCCTGACCCTTAGCCAAGGTCATCAGGAGTTGCTGGAACTGTGCATTTTGAGCTTGTAGGTCTTTGACTGTTTGCTCGAGATCCATCCTACTGAAATAAACAGCAGACAAATAAGGAAACCTAGCGTGAGACCTGCTTATGCACATGATGAATGGTATGCTTATGTATGCAATGCATTCAAGGATTTAGAACATTCAAAATTGTTGTAGACAAAAGGGAACGCACGTCATATTAATAAGAAGAAATTTGTTAGTACATAAATGCCCCATGGGCCAAATATTACAAAAACAACTTCTCAAGGCAAAAAGACGTTGCGCATCCTCTTTGGCGCAATGTAGGTGTTGAGAGTCTCTTGCTCATGGAGTCGGCGGGTAAGCTCTAGAACCTTCTTTTCGCTAGCGTAGAAGCTGGCTTCAAAAGTGTTCCGTTCCTCCTTGAGCTTAATCCAACTTTTCTGCATTTCCTCCCACGATGTAGGCATGTCTGGATGTAGGATGGTGTAGGGAACCTCTCCTTCCTTGACGGGCTCTTTAATCACAGGGAGAATATGAGGATAAGGCATCATCAGACTTTGGGCTCGGGCTCGTACCCACTTGAGATAAGGCTCAAGAGGGATGGAGTTCTTGTGTCCCAGAGTCTTGCTATCAACCTTGTTGGGTCTTCCCCAAGCTCTGATGAATCTTTGGCGAAGTCCTTGCGCATCGTTGTCGAAGTCAAAAACTAAGTCAGGAATCAACATGTCATGAGGGCCATCCCTCAGTGCATATCCAAATTGTCTCAAAGCTAGGCATGGGTTGTAGGTGATACCTCCTCTGATTCCAAGTAAAGGAACATTAGGAAACTCTCCATAACGATCGACTATGATGACATTTTCTCTGGACCGAGAACACCAATGCACATCAGAGTGAGTAAGAGTCATCAACCGTTGGGACCACCTTGAACCTTGGTCATTCTTCAAGACAAATTGTGGAAGGTGCGAAATAAACCACCTTGCAAGGAGAGGAGTACAGCACATGAGAACACCCCTCTTTCTCATTGTTCGTGTGTAAAATGAGTGAAGAATGTCCCCAAGCAATGTTGGTATTGGATTTCTGGACAAGAAGATTTTGACGGCGTTGATATCTACCAATTGGTCAGAATTTGGGAATAAGACCAACCCATAGATAAGGAGTGCCACAATTTCTTCAAAGGCTTGTAGGTCCAATGAATTCCAACATTCTTGTGCCTTCTCAAACAAGAATTTTGCTAAGAATCCTTTGACGCCACTTCTGGTTTCCCAATGCCCCTTGATGTCGGATGGTTGTAGATGTAATGCTCGAGCAACATCTTCCGGCTTTGGTTCCTTTTCCGTACCGTTGAAGGGTAGTTGATTAAGGATAGGGATTCTTAGGAGTTAAGAAAACTCCTCCAAAGTGGGCACCAACTGGTAATCAGGGAAAGTGAAACAGTGGTGAAGAGGGTCAAAGAACTGGAATAGCACTTTCATCATGTCTTCTTCAATGTTGGTGTTGACTAAGCTGAGCAGTCTACCATGTCTTTCACTGAAGGATGAGCTTTCCGGAATTCTTGAGGTGAGCTCCTTGAGTTGAGGAGAGATTCTCACAAGGTTGACTTGGATGGTATTTCTGCGAGGAATTTCCATGACCTACAAAACAAGAACAAAGATGAAGATCTAAACCCTTGAAATGGTTAGTGAATGCATATGATGCTTCATGATGTTTATGATGTATGCACAAAACATATGTACAAGCAAATCACACCAAAACCCTAGTTTCAGGCTTGCATGAGGTTTCATAGGTAAGTACCCTCTTGAGTGTAGTTGGCTTAAAAACCTGTCCTATAAATAGTAACTGGGTTCTAAGGAGCTCAATATCACTGGATTGTTTTTATTGTTCATTGTTTTGGTTTAGCCACTTAACTAGCGACCAAAATATTCCAAGAAAACAACCCTCAATGAGTGTAGTATCGAGTATCTACCAACTTCGGACTGCACCAAAGCCGGTCATCTCACTAACCCTAATAAAAGGCCAAGATGGTCAAGTAAGGTTCTAGGTCATTAGTGCTTAGTGACATCACTCAGCGGCCCCGTACTCTCCTTGATTGAACTCAAGGGTTACCGGTACTCACAAATATGTCACACTAATATAGCTATTGCTTCGACCGTGTCGGTATACCCCGCACAGTTTCCACAATGTATTGCTATCTATGAATGTTTCCCAAAATCCGGGTGTAGGATTGCAAACCCAAACAATAGAGCCAAAGTATAAAGCAATTAAGATAAACAATTAGTCATGCAAGAGGGTGATCTAAGCCCTAAGGTTACTCCACTTTTAAAATTGTCCCCAGCAGAGTCGCCAGTTCTGTGATACGGTGGGAGAACTGACTATGGTTTTGCGTTTGTTTTTGCAAATGTTTCGGTTGAGCAAGAGTCGCCACCGACTTTTTATTTTATCCTAAGGAAAGGTTTAAAAAGCACAGCAAAAACCTTTGAGATTTTTCTTGGTTCGGGGAGTAGATTATAGAAAGGGAAGGTATTAGCACCCTTTCTATCTATGGTTATCCATGGGCTCTTAGGTACTTGCTTAGATCAACTTGCCTTGGTTTTCAATTGTTTGAAATGGTGCTTTGTGTGTGGCTTTGAAAAAGGTTTTGAAAAAAGATGCCTTGTATAGGCTACCCTTGTAACAATTCTTTACTCGAATGTTTTACAAAAGGTGTTTGTCTTTTTTGAAAAGATGTTTCAAGGTTTTTTGAAAGTTTGTTTTGAAGGTGTTTGTGAAGTGTGGTTTGAAAATAGGCAAGTGTTTTCTTTTGCAAATTGACAAGTACTTAAGAGCTATCTACCCTAAAGTTCTCAAAGATTTTTGTTATGTTTTAACCCTTTTAACAATTTTGTTCCACCATTGCATTTGGTGGACAATCTTGTGTTAGGATGTGAAAGGGACGGGCGCGGGTCATCGATTAGACCATAATTGCAATGGTGCCAAGTATCTTTGGGAAATTTTTCCTTGAAAGGGACTTGATCATTTTAGGCAACTTTTCGAAAGCGTCATCGAGGGACTATGATCATTTGAAGTGTATTTGTTTTGCCCAAAGAGACCTAACATGCAATATGGCCCATTTATTGAAGGCAACAAGTGGAATACCCTAGGGGTGCAAGTGTGATATGTGTTGTCCATATTCATGCTTGATTATCTTGAAATTAGGTCAAACTATTTTTGTTCGTTTTATTCGCATATAAACCCTAATTCTAGCATGGTATATTTAGCAAGCGTTAAAGTGCGAAAAGTAAAGTTCTAAACTATTACAACACAAAATGGGAAGGGGGTACAAATGTTCAAATGGGGTGATATTTAGACAAGGAAATTAAACCTAGCTATTACATCAATTTTGGAATATTTACAAGATAATTAATTGCATAAATTAAATGGAAAATAAAATAAAGATGCAAAATGCCAAAAGGGTTTTCATATGTATGGAAAAAAGATATTTTTTTTATGTCAAATAAACAAAAATGAATAAAATAAAAAAAGTAACATTTTTGGAGTTTTTGTGTTTTAAGGGTAAAACCCTAATTTTTATTAAGTAAATATATATATTACTTATTTTATACAAGTATTTATTTATTATATACCAAAAAAAAATGAAGTATATTTATAAAAAGTATTTTTTGAGGTCAAATATTAATAAAATAAAAGATGTATATATTTTTTGTATTATTTACCTAAATATACTAATATATATATATATAAATATCTTTATTATTGACTAAATATGTATTATATATACAAAAATAATAATATTTAATATTTATAAAAAAGGTATATTTTGTGTAAAATATTTTTAAAAGAAAAATGAAATAAAAATCAGAAATAAAATATATTTGCATTATTTTTCTAGTTTTTCTAAATAATAGTATATATACATTATTTATGTACAAATGATTCCTATAAGCAAATAAATGCCTAAAAATAGAAGAATGGTGTAAAAAATGTTTTTTATGTTTTTAATATGATTAGCAAAAATAAATAAATTAGAATAAAAAAAGAAAAGTCAAAAAATCAAGCAAATAAACAAAATGGGCTCAGGGGGTGCAAAACCAAAAATATGGTGTGAAGAGAAATAACACAAAAAGCCCAGCCCATGAAGCTTCTTCTTCAACCTTCAGACAAAAAAGATGTCAAAACGCGCACCTGTTTTCCAAGTTCAAACATATGGATTCTTTGATCTTTTGCACAAACTCACAACATAAGAAATGTTAAGCATTGAATCACGATTCTAAATATGTAAAGAACTCATCCTAACTCTCAGAAATAAGAGAGAATTTTGACATTCCCAAATCCTGACCTAACTTTTCTTCCATATTCAAACCTTAAATTCTCATAGCTCAGGCAAAATAAATGAAAAGTAAAAGCATGTACAGATTCGGGGGCATGAGTAGAACACTTCTTATTCACAAACCTAGAGCTAATGATGCCTACACTAAGAGTTAGAAGTTCAAGAAGATACCTCTTCAGTTGAAGTTCTATCTGGCCATGGAGGAGCTTTCAGGGCAAGATAATGATCTGTACAGCTTGCCTGAAGTGTGGTGATGCTATTCCAATGCTTACTTTGTTTTGAAAGACCTTGAATCGAGCTATGGACCTTCAACTGCAAAATAAGAATGTGAAAATGGTGGAACTGGTTAGAGGAGTTACAGGTCGTGTTTTGTGTTTTGGTTAGCTTCAAATGATGCTAGGGAATGTGTTTGATGAGCTTTTAGCAAGGGAGCATGAGAGGGATGAGAGTTGGCACTCAAACTGCAGGCCCTGCCCTGTTTTTGCAGTTTGAGAGTGATTCTGGGAATGAGAGTGTTTGGGACCTTGTTTGCTCGTGTTCTAGCTTGGGTTTGATGATTAGAAGGTGTACAAAATATTTGCTTAGGCTTGTTTATGCTGAGATCAAAGTTATCTTGTGTTATGCTAAGTTTCTTAACACTTAAGCAAGCAAAGGCCACTTGAGTTTCTAGGCAGGTAGAGGCCCCCTAAACATGCTGCAAAACCTCTCCTTGATCAGTGTGTTTTGTTCATAATCTTGTGCCAATTAGATTTGATCTGTACCTCTTGGATTTGCATTATGACATAAAGCTTGCTTTTGCAAAAATGGCTACTTCACTTTTTCCATTTATGGCCTAATCCAACATGTAATGCTTAAACTCATGAAACAAGGCCTTAGCACAATGAACATGCATTAAATTATTGAGTGTTGGATGGTTTAAGGGCCTGTAATCAAGTGGCATGCTGATTTGAGAAATTTGCACAAGTTATGAACATGTACATGGCCATGAAACAAAGTGACTTTTTGCCAAATTGCAAAATTCGATTCTCTCAAGTCATGAGGTTGTTTGATGATTTCTTGGACATTTTGGAAAGCTTGGAATGTGTACTACAATCCATCTTTGAAATGAAAATTGAAATTCCAAGTGGAAGTATATGCAAAATGGTCTTGAAGTTAGGTAGAAAACCTTGCCAAAATAGGTCAAATTTTCACTAAGTTAAGAATGGTTTAGTACCCTTGTTCCAAAAATTGTAAATTGAGATACAAGCCTCTTTTGGGAAAACTTTGTGAATCAAAGTTGTAGATTATGCAACAAGCTACAACTTTCATGTTTTGACTTTTTCTTGAATCCAAATGAATCTTGGTGAGAAAGTGGGGCAAAGTTGGGAAAAAATTAGGGTTTTTCATAACTTAGAAAAATTCTAAGTTATGAAAAATTCTCATTTCAAACCCTAATTTGCATTTTTTGATTTCTTGGTGAACAAGTTTCATGATTTGGCATGTTTTGATGAAAAATGAATCTTGACCCTTGATTTTGACCAAAAAAGTCAAAGTTTGACTTTTCAGTATACAGTCAAAATTGATCAATTGACTGGGAAATTCAACTGTCAATCTTGTGTATTTGGGATCTTTTGAACTTGTTGAGCATGTCAAGATAATTCCATGGGGTCCTTGAGTCCATATGTGAGCTTGGTTTGCCATTGGCTAGGTCAAACAGTCAAAAATTGCCTTTGTATAGTCAAAACCCTAAAAATGACCATTTTGCCCTTTTGGTGATCTGATCAAATTTCTTGTGGAATTGTGATCCAAACTTGATCCAATGGTCCATGTGAGTTCATAATGTTGATGTGGGTCAATTTTCATGAGATTTGACTGTCAATTGGCCACAGTTGACTTTTTCCCCAATACAGCTGATTTCTAGGTCAACTGTCCAATTGACTGGGCAAAACTTGAATTCAAGACTTGAAACTTGATATGGATAAACTTGGGAATCCAATATGAAGCAAGAAAGTCATCTTAGGCATTTTAGGTCAAAACATCTTTGTGCAAACACAAACCCTAATTTGGGTCAACAGTGCAAGGAGAAGTCTTGAGCAGATGAAACCTTAACTGGATCTTGATCTCCAAGGGCTTTGTGATGAGAAATGTTGAGAAAGTGGGAGGGCAAATTTTGGGGTACAACAGACATCATTTGGACTCTCAGAGGTTTGGATGAGGTAGCTGTTATTGATCGTTGCGGAGAATATCCTAATGTTCCTTTGATTGGTACCCAAGGAGGAATCTCTTATAATCCATGTCTAGCTCTCCGTCAGTTTGGAAGAGCCAGAAGAGCAGGGCCTCATGAGATGTTGGTGCCTCACATCAGTTTTGAGTTTCAGGTAGATAGTGACGAGCTACGTCGTAGGTTCATCAAGGCTTGGGACAGAATTCACAAAGCTGACCCACATGAGTTGGGACCGAAGACTTCTCTACCTATGGAATCCTACTACAGATGGGTCCGCATCCGTGCTCAGAAGTTAGGTATGCCATACGAAGCTGTCACACCCATCATCCTTGAGTTTCCTGATAGAGACGGGGCTCCTCCAACTGTACTCCCTCCTTAGATACCTATTGATGTTGATACACTAAAGAGGTCTTGGGCGCAACTACAAGAAGAACGGGATTTTTATCGGGAAAAATTCAACGAGCAGGAATTGAAGATCCAGAAGCTGACAAAGCAGTTGGAGAACGAGTGGACCTTGAATGACTACATCCGTACTGAGAAAAAGAGACTCTGGGATCACTGATGAGCTTTGGATGTTCTTTTACAGTTTTTATGTCCATTTTCAGTATTTCCATTTTATGTAACGCCTAAGGGCAATCTGTTGAACAATTTAAAT
Source organism: Vicia faba (assembly GCA_948472305.1). Classification (NCBI taxonomy): domain Eukaryota; kingdom Viridiplantae; phylum Streptophyta; class Magnoliopsida; order Fabales; family Fabaceae; genus Vicia; species Vicia faba. The sequence goes on along the minus strand of OX451737.1, from coordinate 1,692,998,435 downwards.
TTCAAAGTTGAATCTAATAAAGTGCGCTTCCTTTTTGTTTAACAAAGTTGAATCCCGATTGTCTTTGAAAACATAAAGCATACGCATTCCATTCATCATATGCATCACAGGTACTCTTCTTTTCAGGTTGCTTAATGTTCTTCGCTATTTATTTCAGCAATCATCATGAATCCTGAATCATCTACTGAGCAATCCATCAAGGCCCTCCAGGCCCAGAACGCCCAGTTCCAAGAGTTGATCATGAGCTTAGCCCAAGGTCAAGAGGAATTGAAGGCTTTGCTGGTAAAGAAGAAGAAGAAGAGAACTGTACTATTTAACACTGGCTGGAGGTTTGGCAATACACTGCAAAATGAGGCTGACCAAGCTGCTTCCTCTGTAGGCAAAGGCAGTCCCCAAGGGGGAAGGGTTCCTAGTCCTGTGGTCTCTGACAACGAGACTGATTTCAATGATGAGCAGTACCCTCCCGCTGAAGACAGGTACAAGCAGTTAGAGGATCGTCTGAGTGCCATGGAAATTCAACAGGTGACTGGGTTGGATTTTGGAGATCTGGGTTTATCTTCTGGGGTGGTAATCCCACACAAGTTCAAAGCACCATCTTTTGCGAAGTATGACGGGGCTTCCTGCCCTAAGCTGCATCTCAGGTCTTATGTGCAGAAGATCCAACCGTATACTGTGGACAAGAACTTATGGATCCATTTCTTCCAGGAGAGTCTTTTAGGGACTCACCTCGAATGGTTCTATCAGCTGGATGGAACCAACATTCATAACTGGGAGGACTTGGCTACTGCTTTTTATAAGCAGTATCAGTACAATTCCGACCTCGCTCCTACACGTACCCAACTCCAGGGTATGTCGCTAGGATCGGGAGAAGGTTTTAAAGAGTATGCGCAAAAGTGGAGGGACCTGGCTGGCAGGGTGCAGCCACCGTTGACTGACCGTGAACTCGTGGACATGTTCTTGGGGACCCTGTCTGGTCCTTTCTTCAACCATCTGATTGGTAATTCTTCTGCAGGGTTTACAGACCTCATTCTGACCGGTGAAAGGATAGAAGCTGGTATGAAATCAGGGGAGATACATAAAGGTACGTCCTCAAGTTCTGAAAAGAAGCCTTTCAAAAAGGAAGCCAGTGTTGTGTATGGTCCCAGAAGACAAAATAAACTGGAACGCCGCCAAGCTGTCAACGCGGTGGTGATCTCAAAGCCTGCTGCCGCTCCTCGGCAACCTAACCAACCAAGGGGTGAGAGACCCAGAAGAGAATACACTCGGATTAGTATGACCTTGTCTCAGATCTTGCCGCAACTGCTATTAACCAACTTGGTAACTGTCAGAGAAGCTCCGAAGGTGGTAAACACAACCTCTCCGAAGTACAATCCCAACGACCGCTGTGCTTATCACTCTGATAGCCCGGGGCATTCTACTGATGATTGCTGGGCCCTGAGGAATAAGGTTCAGGACCTTATTGATGCTAAAGAGGTTCAGTTCGAGGCGCCTGAGAAGCCTAATGTGGTGACAGCTCCCATGCCCAATCATGGGGTGAATGCTATCAGGGATGGTGACGAAGTGGAGGAATCTGAGTTCAACAGTTGGATCTACCCAACGGCCGACAGTGGACCAAGCAACTGGACTGCCAAAGACTACATACCTGTTACTTTTGTTACTCAGTAATGAACTCCTTTGTTTTTAAATTTGTAACGAACAATAATTTGAAACTTTATGGCCCGGTGTCTTACCCGGGGCACCGTTGGCTTCATTTGTGAGGGCTTATTACTTGTCATTTCCATATATCATGAATAAAAACATTGGACGTTTTTCGCATTTCAAATCTTGTGCTCCCTTTCTTTCTTTCTTTATTGCAAAACAGCTATATTTACACACACTCACCTATACAGGTTTCAAACCACTCTGGATCTCACTGGTAACGACTCTACTACTGCCAGTTATGACTTCGAAAATCCGATCAACTTAGTCGTAGACGAAGGTGAAGATGATTGCGAAGTGCCCGGTGAGCTTGCAAGACTGTTACTCCAGGAAGAGAGGGCCATTCATCCACATGAAGAGCCAGTGGAAACGGTAAATCTGGGTACTGAGACAGACAGAAAGCAAGTCAAGATTGGTTCCAATCTGGAGCTCAGCGTGAAACAACGGTTGATTCAGATGTTGCATGATTATGTGGAAATCTCCGCCTGGTCTTACGAAGACATGCCTGGGTTGGATACCGACATTGTGGTTCATCACCTGCCTACCAAGGAAGAATGCCCTCCGGTTAAACAGAAGGTCCGCCGTATGCGTCCAGAGATGTCCGAGAAGATCAAAGCTGAGGTTATGAAACAATTTGACGCCGGGTTTCTAGCAGTGACTTCTTACCCTCAGTGGGTTGCCAACGTGGTTCCGGTGCCGAAGAAAGATGGTAAGGTCAGAATGTATGTTGACTATAGGGATCTGAATAGGGCGAGCCCCAAGGATGACTTCCCTTTGCCTCATATCGACGTTCTGGTTGACAATACTGCTCAGCACAAGGTGTTCTCCTTCATGGACGGCTTTTCAGGTTATAATCAGATCAAGATTGCTCTTGAAGATATGGAAAAGACTACCTTTGTTACTCAGTGGGGCACCTTCTGTTACAAGGTCATGCCTTTTGGGTTGAAGAATGCTGGGGAAACCTACCAACGTGCCATGGTCGCTTTATTTCATGACATGATCCATCATGAGATCGAAGTGTATGTCGATGATATGATTGCAAGGTCTCAAACTGAGGAGGAACACCTTGACCATCTACATAAGTTGTTTGACCGTCTGAAGTTGTACAAGTTGAGGTTGAACCCGAACAAATGCACATTTGGGGTAAGATCTGGAAAGTTGCTAGGCTTCGTCGTGAGCGACAAAGGTATTCAAGTGGACCCTGCCAAAGTAAAAGCCATACAAGAGATGCTAGTTCCCAAGACAGAGAAAGAAGTCAGAGGCTTTCTAGGACGACTGAACTACATTGCCTGATTCATCTCGCATCTAACTGCTACCTGTGAACCAATCTTCAAGCTGCTGAAGAAAGATCAAGTAGTATGTTGGAATGATGAATGTCAGGCCGCTTTCGACAGAATCAAAGAGTACCTCCAAGAACCACCCATCCTTATGCCATCGGTTGAAGGGAGACCTCTAATCCTATACTTGACAGCTCAATGGGGTGTGTGCTGGGACAGCATGACGAGTCTGGCCGAAAAGAGCACGCCATTTATTACCTTAGCAAAAATTTTACCGACTGTGAGACCCGATACTCACTGCTCGAGAAAACTTGCTGCGCTTTGGTATGGGCTGCTCGCCGGCTGAGACAGTATATGCTGACTCACACTACTCTGTTGATTTCAAAAATGGATCCAATAAAGTATATATTCGAAAAGCCTGCTCTGTCTGGAAGAATAGCGAGATGGCAGATGATCTTGACAGAATACGACATCCAGTACACGACTCAGAAAGCAATCAAAGGAAGTGTATTGGCAGACCATTTGGCACACCAGGCAGTAGATGACTACCAATCTATGAACTTTAAATTTCCTGACGAGAACATCATGGTAGTGACTGATTGTGAAGTACCTGGACCGGATGAAGGACCTGAGGAAGGATCCCGATGGTCTATGCACTTTGACGGAGCCTCCAACGCTTTGGGTAACGGTATCGGCGCTGTGATCATATCCCCAAAAGACACCCAAACTCCACTTACTGCCCGGTTATGTTTCAACTGTACCAACAACATGGCGGAGTATGAGGCATGCATCATGGGTCTTCAAGCTGCAATTGACTTAAGGATCAAGTTTCTGAGTGTCTTCGGAGATTCCGCTCTCGTGATCAATCAGATCAAAGGCGAGTGGGATACGAAACACCCAAACCTTATTCCTTACAAAGAGTGTGTGTTGACGTTGATCCCCCATTTCACGGAGATAACTTTTGAACACTTCCCAAGAGAGGAGAATCAGTTGGCGGACGCGCTAGCTATGATGTCTTCTATGTTCAAGGTCAAATGGGATAACGAAGCTCCCCGGATCATTATTTGGAAATTGGATGAACCTGCATATTGTTGTGATCTTGAGGCTGAAGAAGTAACTTAAAAACCCTGGTATCATGAGGTGAAGAGGTATATGGAAGCTCAAGAATACCCCGAGGGTGCATCTGTCAATGACAAGAAGTTTCTGAGAAGGTTCGCTGCAAAATTCTTCCTCAGCAATGGCATTCTCTACAAGCGAAACCATGATTCAACTTTACTGCGTTGTGTGGATAAGACTGAAGCAGAAAAGATCATGGCAGAACTGCATGAAGGTACCTTCGGAACACATTCCAGTGAACACACCATGGCAAAGAAAATCCTTCGGGCAGGATATTTCTGGTCCACAATGGAAGCCGACTGTTACCAACATTCTCGGACATGTCATAAGTGCCAGATTTATGCAGATAAGGTGCATGTTCCTCCAGTTCCTCTGAATGTCTTGACTGCACCTTGGCCTTTTGCAATGTGGGGCATTGATATGATCGGCGAGATCATACCTACGGCATCCAACGGGCATCGATTCATCCTGGTAGCGATTGATTACTTCACGAAGTGGGTTGAAGCAGCTTCCTACGCTACGGTAACCAAGAACGTCGTGGCACGGTTCATTCGACACAACCTGATCTGTCGATACGGTGTCCCGGAAAGGATCATCACGGACAATGGTACCAATCTTAACAACAAGATGATCACTGAGCTCTGCGAGCAATTCAAGATACAGCACCACAACTCTTCTCCCTACAGGCCGAAGATGAACGGGGCTGTCGAAGCAGCAAATAAGAATATCAAAAAGATTGTGCAGAAGATGACAGTGACCTATAAAGATTGGCACGAGATGTTACCGTTTTCTCTTCATGGGTACCGTACCTCAGCAAGAACGTCAACCGGGGAAACCCCCTTTTCCTTGGTCTATGGCATGGAGGCAGTCCTGCCGATCGAAGTTCAGATACCCTCTCTCCGGATAATGAAGGATGCAGGCTTGAGCGAAGATGACTGGATCCAGACTCGACTTGATCAATTAAACCTAATTGACGAAAAGAGACTCACTGCTATTTGTCATGGTCAAACGTATCAAAAACGGATGATCAGGGCATTTAATAAGAAAGTCAGACCACAAGAGTATCAAGTTGGGGACCTGGTAATCAAATGCATCATTCTTCCTCAAAGTGATCCCAGGGGCAAATGGACCCCTACGTACGAAGGGCCATTTGTGGTTAAACATGTCTTCTCAAGAGGAGCCATGATTCTAACCACTATGGATGGTGACGACCTTCATCACCCCGCCAATGCAGACATAGTAAAAAGATACTACGCATGAATAAAAGACCCGCTAGGTTGACACACCTAGGCAAAAATAAGGGCTTCCCGGCGAACCAAAAGGGTTCGGGCAAAAATAAGGGATGAAATGAAAAAGTCTGTACACCCGGCAAGTCGAAAACCTGAAAAGGCGGCTTGGGCAAAAATGGGTATCCCGGTGGACTGAAAACCCGAAAGGGCGGTCCAGGCAAAAATTAGGGATTAAAGCGTAATACTATGTCTCATTGAATCACCTTGCATCCAGAATCCGGTATCAACCATCAAGTTCAGACGGCATCGATCAATCAGCTTCATCTTCAACTAAGCAGCCAAGTGATGAGACGCTTGAAGACATAAAGGCGATAGCAGAGTTGAAACCCAGTGGGACTTTTTCACATAGCTGTTTTGTTTTCTGTTTCACAAAAATTGTATAAACTCTATTGTTCGGTGGCGTTCTCTTACTAGGACGTCAGCCTCTTGTACATAAACGCCTATTTACAGGCAAATTCCAAAAATCAATACAAATTCACTTTTCGGATAAATTGCCAACCATTTTTACTTTTTTCTGTTTTGTTTTGCAAAGAACGTCCAATATTCATTTTTGATATATGCATTTGACACTAATTGCTAGCTCATAAATATTTGCATGCGAAACAAAGGACCAATTACAGGTGACATTAGAAACAGGGGCAATAATGAGTTGTCTAAGCAATCTAATTGCTCTGTCCACCAAGGTACCAAGGTAAGTTCGGCTGAAGAATGTAACCCAGATACCTTCACTCCCTGCAGAGTAAGACAAGATTCAACAATACTATCTCCCGAGCAGAGTTGGTCTCCAATCAGCCCTAAAAAGGCACAACATTCCCTAGCAAGTCAGCAACACTCTCCCCGAGCAGAGTTAGTCTACTGTCAGCCTCAAGGAAGTTGGATTATTCCCCAGAAGATCTCAACATTCCCCAATGGAGCATACAAGCATTCCTAACAAGCATCCCCGGCAATCTTGATCTAAGATTGTTCCCCGGCGGAATACCGGACATCCAGTGGAGCCATTCCCTAATACAGTCCAAAAAGTCTCCCCAGGAGAATTGAATCAATCTCCCCAATAGGAAGCTTATCCCCAGTAGATTCTGGAAGCTTATCCCCAGCAGAGCACGAGCGCGTCTCCCCGACTTTATTAAAAGGTTATTTCCCCACCAGGATATAACTGGGTTATCCTCAGCTAATTGCCACGGAAGGATCGTCCCCGACGAAGTTCTTCCTATCCCCCAGAGGAGTTCATCAAATTCCCCAACATAACTCATCAACGGAATCCCCAGTGGAGTTATCATCAAAACCTCAACGAAGTATCTCTCCCCACAGAGTAATTCCCCGCAGAGTATCTCTCCAACAAGTTTATTCCCCAACGGAGTCATCTTCTCCTACAGGTTTATTCTTACAACCGTCATCCCCAACGGAAACAAATAGCTCTACTCTTCAAACATCAGCCCAGGATTCAACAAACTCCCGGCATTCGTCAAGGATTTATTTTCCTAGACAAAAATACATTCATAAACATCACCTATTCATACATTATAGCATGCACATACGCATCCTGAACATACAATCTCATTTATTTTGAGAACATCACGCATTTCATACATCATGACACTGCATACAACTGATGTTTTGCCTTTTCAGGAAAAAAGGTCAATACAAAGATGATTACTATCAACTGTCGCAATTCCATATTCGATTCCTGTATCCAGCCAGGGCACGTCTGAAGAGTTTGAAGATTCGATTCCTGTATCCAGCCAGGGCATATCTGTTGATGACTAATTCTGGACTCGATTCCTGTATCCATCCAGGGCACGTCTGAAGAGTTTGAAGATTCGATTCCTGTATCCAGCCAGGGCATATCTGTTGACGACTAATTCCGGACTCGATTCCTGTATCCAGCCAGGGCACGTCTGAAGAGTTTGAAGATTCGATTCCTGTATCCAGCCAGGGTATATCTGTTGACGACTAATTCCGGACTCGATTCCTGTATCCAGCCAGGGCACGTCTGAAGAGTTTGAAGATTTGATTCCTGTATCCAGCCAGGGCATATCTGTTGATGACTAATTCCGGACTCGATTCCTATATCCAGCCAGGGCACGTCTGAAGAGTTTGAAGATTCGATTCCTGTATCCAGCCAGGGCATATCTGTTGATGACTAATTCTGGACTCGATTCCTGTATCCAGCTAGGGCACGTCTGAAGAGTTTGAAGATTCGATTCCTGTATCCAGCCAGGGCATATCTGTTGACGACTAATTCCGGACTCGATTCCTGTATCCAGCCAGGGCACGTCTGAAGAGTTTGAAGATTCGATTCCTGTATCCAGCCAGGGCATATCTGTTGACGACTAATTCCGGACTCGATTCCTGTATCCAGCCAGGGCACGTCTGAAGAGTTTGAAGATTCGATTCCTGTATCCAGCCAGGGCATATCTGTTGACGACTAATTCCGGACTCGATTCCTGTATCTAGCCAGGGCACGTCTGAAGAGTTTGAAGATTCGATTCCTGTATCCAGCCAGGGCATATCTGTTGATGACTAATTCCGGACTCGATTCCTGTATCTAGCCAGGGCACGTCTGAAGAGTTTGAAGATTCGATTCCTGTATCCAGCCAGGGCATATCTGTTGACGACTAATTCCGGACTCGATTCCTGTATCCAGCCAGGGCACGTCTGAAGAGTTTGAAGATTCGATTCCTGTATCCAGCCAGGGCATATCTGTTGACGACTAATTCCGGACTCGATTCCTGTATCCAGCCAGGGCACGTCTGAAGAGTTTGAAGATTCGATTCCTGTATCCAGCCAGGGCATATCTGTTGATGACTAATTCCGGACTCGATTCCTATATCCAGCCAGGGCATATCTGTTGATGACTAATTCCGGACTCGATTCCTGTATCCAGCCAGGGCACGTCTGAAGAGTTTGAAGATTCGATTCCTGTATCCAGCCACGGTATATCTGTTGACGACTAATTCCGGACTCAATTCCTGTATCCAGCCAGGGCATGTCTGAAGAGTTTGAAGATTCGATTCCTGTATCCAGCCAGGGTATATCTGTTGACGACTAATTCCAGATTCGATTCCTGTATCTAGCCAGGGCACATCTGTGAGTAACTGATTGTAGACTCGATACCTGTATCCAGCCAGGGCATATCTACATGAAGAGTTTAGAGATTCGATACCTGTATCCAGCCAGGGCATATCTACATAAAGAGTTTGAAGATCAACCCCTGTAACAGGCCAGGTAATTATCTTTCTTTCTCAGGTACGCAAGTTCTCGCTAAGGAGTCTCTTACGCGATCGACATCTAGATGGCATCTATAAGCCCATCCACATACCAACAGTCTCCAAATGGCATCTATAAGCCCATTCCCGACAAGATTCTGTTACAGCCTCAGGTGGCATCTATAAGCCCATCCTCCTATCCACCACCTTTCCAAATGGCATCTGTAAGCCCATTCCCGACATCACATTGCTGATACCACACTATGTGAGTGCAAATTTCTGGGCACTTTAGTGTTCAATCATCTTCCACCCTCGGATCACGAAAGGCACGCCAGCCAATCTACATCCTCAGGTCTAAGAAGATTGAACAGGGGCAACTGTTGTACCCCAAAATTTTCCCTCCCATATTCTTCAAGATTTGTCAAGATCAATCTCCAAATGGTTCAAAATCTCTCAAGGGTTGCACAGTCCAATTGCCTCCTAACACAGTCAAAATTAGGGTTTTGGTTCTTGCAAAGAAAATGAGGTTTTCAAGGGTCCAATCAAGTCCCATATGCATATATACATTGTCAAGCATCTATATGTCAAGTTTCAAGACTCACAGCATCAAGTTGCACAGTCAAAAACCCTAATTGCCTCACAGTCAACTGCAGGGGTAAAATGGTCATTTGACAGTCAAAAGTCAAAAATTTTGGTCAACATCTTATTTTGAAGCCACAATCATCATTTGATCAATTCTTGATCATGATTCCACAAGCATGGCTCAAAAAGTCTCAAGATGCAAAAAGTTTCTATTTCTGGACAGCTGAAAAGTCAACTGTAACTTGACCAGGGCATAACTTTTTCATGGTTCATCAGAAAAATCCCATCCAATGCTCATTTTGAAGGGGATGACATTTACTACAACTCATCTTCACATTCCAAGTCCAAGAAATGCTCTCACAAAAAGTTATCAATTTCAACATTATAGGTCATTTTCAAAAGTCAACAAAAAGGCACTTTAAGTCAAAGACCATAACTTGATATTGGTAAATCAAAATGACATGGGACCAAAGGAATTGGTTTGAGGACTTCAAGAACTTTCCAAAATGTCCAAGAACATGTTCATAGATGCAAAATTGAGCAAGATATGCATTGGAGAAGTTGGGAAATTTTTGGGAACTTTCAAAGGTCAACTTTGCCTAAAACACTTCATTTTTGCTAATGGGCCTCAAATTCCTTCTTGAATCTTTGCCCAAAGCCTATGCACGACCCATTGAACTTAAAATGATTTATTTTCTTATTTTTAATTAATTAATTGAATTTTTATTAATATTAATTCATTTAATTGATATTAGTTGTAGAAAAATATCAAAACATGGTTGTCAAATCTTTTTATGAAGCAAAAACACTCCATACATGCTGAAGATCTCGTGCATCACTCAAGGGGACAAGATCTCCCAATTTGGCAAGGTTTTCATTCAAAAAAGATTGGAAATTATATGATTGAAAATCAAAGATTGAAAACATTATTTCATGGACTTTTGGGCCAAGGTTTTAACCTAATTCTCTTCACATACATATGCTGAAGCAAACCCTATTCTTGGACACGTGAAAGCTGCCATAGACAACCATAACCAAATTGCAAAAATTGAAGAAATATTGTGAAACTGAATTCTTAATTGCAGCGCAATTCAAAGCTTCTTTTTTATTCAAACATATTGCCTGAGTCTCCAGGAATCCATTGCCATCAAGAACAAGTCCAAATACGCAAAGAATCAAAGACAATAAGTCACACGGTTTGCATATATTTCCAAATCTGCATATCATATTTCATGCGCTTTTAATCCTTTTTTTTATTGTTTTGTGTTGTTAGGAACCTTCTGAAGCTAATGAAACAGTTTAATTGAACTAACGCGCACTGAATCCAAAATCACCATGAACAAGTTCTAGGGTTCTTCAGTTTCAAATTTGGGGCTTTCTAAACCCAGAACAATTAGGACTAGTGATGCATATGACTGGATTCGTTGCAACAAGACGAAATCATTGACACTATCGCGCCCTTTTTATATTGCTTGTGTGCCTAATCGCTATTCTTGGCACTTTTGTTTTGTGGGGGTTTAAAACCCCCGCTATCTTGTTTATATTTACAGGTGAAACGAAGAAGGAGAAGGCGTGGCAACGTGTGACTGGGTGATTCAAACTCAGCGCGCGTTATTTTTGGTTTCATGTCATAATGTTTGTTTTTTTATATAATATTCATCACCCATTCATATTACAAAAGCGCTTCATGGTTCAGATGGTGGGAGACGTGGCTGGCAAACACTGGGACCTGGGTTCGATTCCCAGGTCCCCCCATATAATTCTTCATATTTTTCTTAACACATTCCAGTGCAGCGTGTGATTCAATGGTCCACCATAAGCCTCACACATCAGCTAGCCAGATGCCTCTCAGCTTCCATCCAATGGCCAGGAGATGAAGTCCATGATACTCCCTAGTCAGCCAGCAAGCACACAATCATGAAAGTCAACAAGGCTTGGTCTTCTCTTGGGCCAGAATTGCTTCAGTATACCTCCACTTTGGGCCATCACACCCCCTTTGGTTTGCATATTTAATTTTATTTTCTTTTCTTTTAAATTCTTTTAATTGTTTTAATTATTATTATTATTTCATCATAAGTTAACTTTTCCTAATAAAAATCAGAAAATCAAAATTGTAAATATTTTTAATTACTTATTAATTTCACCATTAACTAATTTTTGTAAATAAATATTAACAATTAACTTAGTTTAATTTAGGTTTTAATTTTAATCTTTTTTCTTAACAAATAAAAATTGCATAGAATTAGGTTTTGACATTTTTTAATCATATTTTATTAATCATCATTATTACTATTTATTAATTATTATTTTTGTACATATACATGTAAATTAATTAATTAGTTTAAATTAGTTTAACTTTAACATTTTCATTAATAATTAAAATAAACTTAGAACTAGGGTTTTCTTTTGATTTTAATTTCTTTATTTTCATTAAATACAAAAACACAAAAAACATCTTTCTTGTAAATAATTAATTAAATTAGTATTAGGTTTAATTTTAATTTAATTTCAAGCAAAGGACAAAAAGCTCTTAATTTCTCAAAAGGGTCCAAAACCCTCGGACGTTCCAATTTAATTCTTTCGCACGTTATTTTTTATATTATTATGTAACTGCTTCCAAGGATGTAATAGTAATTAGGTTTATTACTTTTCTTTACTTTTCGCAGCTTTATCAAAAACGGGTCTTTGTTTTTTTGGCGATGTATAGACCCGCGCCTTGTAATAGCGTAGCTTTTACCTTTCCGTATTTTATTTTCCGCACTCCTAATTGCTAAATTGCATGAAAGAATGTATGATAATTAAAAACAACTCGTAGCTCACAATTGCATGATCCAAGATAAATGTTAACATGAAAACAACACACAATGCACATGCCACTTCTAGGGTACGCCTCACTCGTTGCCTCGAAAGTGGTCGTCAAGTATAGGGTGTTTTAGCGGTCGCCCTTATGTCTAAGATCCAGTTGCCTCGAAACGGTTGCCTCGGATTAAAAGGATCTAGGACATTAGGGTTACTTCTAAGGTGTCCTACTATTGCTTTGGTGACCACACTGTCCCTACAATCGAATTGACCCGAACACCTCCAACGGTGGTGCTACCTACCTCTCAATGGTGGGATGGCATTACCTTAAGGACTCTTACACAGCCTAATTCCTTAGGGTAGGTGGATGACTCATGGGTACTTGCTCTCCAAAAAACAAACAAAACAATCTTTTCACACTGACATTTTCAAAAGTTTTCAAAACAAATTTTTCAAACACTCTTGAGGACAGATACAAGAGTCACTTAGAAATCTTTCAAAAACGAAACTTTTTCCAAACCCACTCACATTTGAAAAGCAAACATATTTTGAAAACATAAGAGCAAGTACCTAAGAGCCCGTGGATAACCACGGATAGAAAGGGTGCTAACACCTTCCCTTTCTATAAATCTACCTCCCGAACCGAGAAGCATTCTCGATAAGGAATTTTGCTGTGCTTTTGTCCTTTCCATGTTGGAGAACATAAAAGACGGTGGCGACTCTTGCTTACCGCGACATACGCGATCCAGCTTTAAACAGTCAGTTCTATTTCCACCATTCACACATGCCATTACTGTTAAAGTGGTTTATTTCTCACCTCCCTAAGTCAGTGCTGAAGAATGAAGAAGGTTTGGGTTGGTCGCAAAGGATTATGTCACTTTTGCACACGGATATTCTCTGGTATTCCCGATCTATGGGAGATATTTCTATTATTGACTGCTGCGGGGAATTCCCTAATGTCCCACTACTTGGCATTAGGGGAGGCATAACTTACAATCCTTGTTTGGCTCTGCGACAATTTGGTTACGCTCGAAGGGATGGTCCTCATGAGATGCTTATCCAGGGCATTATGTTCAACTATGAGGATGATGTTCAAACGTATCGCCAGAGGTTCATACGAGCCTGGGGCATGGTAAACAGATCCGACGCCAAGACTTTGGGGCCGAAGAATTCCATTCCTATGTAACCTTATCTCCAATGGGTACGAGCTCATGCTCAGAAACTGATGATGCCGTACATAGTTGTCTTGCCAGTGATTGTGGAGCCCATTACTGAAGGGGATATTCCCTACACGGTTCTTCATCCTGATATGCCCACCGATCTTGAAGAATTACAGAGGTCCTGGATTCAGTTGAAGAAGGAGAGGCATACTTATAGGGACCAGTTCTATGCCCAGGAGAAGAAAGTCTTAGAGCTCACAAAACAGCTTCACGAGGAAAGAAGCCTTAATGTCTATCTCGGCACGAAGAGGAAGCATCCATGGGAAATTTGATTTTTCTTTTAGTTTTTAGAATCTTCAATTGTAACGCTTAAAAGATAGTTATGCTTTGAATTCTACTAATAAAGTCTTTGTTTCATTTTGGTTCTCAAATTTAAATTTCCCAAAGTCATTGAAATCATTGCATACGCATATCATCCACGACATTGCATAAACAGTACCATAACAAGTTTCTCATCTTCTTCGTTGTTTATTTCAGCAATAATGTCTTCTGAACAAAGCGTCAAGGATCTCCAGGCACAAAATGCCCAATTTTAGAAAATGTTTGTAGCCTTAGCTAAAGGGCAGGAAGATTTGAAGGCCCTTATTCTTAAAGAGAAGAAGAAGAAGAAGAAGAAGAAGAAGAAGACCATTGGTGTCCTTAATCTGGGAAGAAGATTCAAGGGGCCATTGAAGCAACCAGTTGATCTGACCTCCTCATCCAAAGAAGGGGAGAATCAAGAGAGAGAGAGAGAGACAAGGGAGGAGGACCCTAGCCCTAAAGTTTCTGATAATGACACCGACTATAATGATGAACAGTATCCTCCCACTGAGGATAAATACAAACAATTAGAGGATCGGCTGAGTGCAATGGAGATCCAGAGAATACCAGGGCTGGATTTTGAAGAGCTGGGTTTGGTATCTGGGGTAGTCATCCCACAGAAGTTTAAGGCTCCGGTTTTTGCAAAGTATGATGGGATGTCTTGTCCCAAGCTTCATCTCCGTTCCTATGTGAGGAAGATTCAGCCTCACACTACTGATAGGAATTTGTGGATCCATTTCTTTCAGGACAGTTTGTCTGGAACTCAACTTGAGTGGTTCTATCAGTTGGAGGGAACCAATGTCCGCAATTGGGAGGATTTGGCTGCTGCTTTTTATAAGCAGTATCAATATAACACTGACCTTGCTCCTACCCGTACTCAACTCCAGAGTATGTCCGTGGGTGCAAGTGAAGGATTTAAGGACTATGTGTAGAAGTGGAGAGATTTGGCAGGGAGAGTCCAACCCCCTTTGTCTGATAGGGAGTTGGTTGACATTTTTCTTGGTACATTGTCTGGTTTGTTCTTCAATTACTTGATTGGTAGCTCCTCATCTAGTTTCACCGAGCTGATATTGACTAGAGAAAGGGTAGAAGTTGGGATCCAGAGCGGCAAGATATAGAAAGATACCTCGTCAAGTACAATGAAGAAGCCGTTCATGGGTAAGAAGGAGGTCAATTCCATTTATAGCCCAAGAAGTCAGAGCAGAGCTGGACGCCGTCTAACGGTAGGTGCTGTGATGATACCTAGGCATGCGGATACCCAACAACGAAATAATCAGCAAAGGGTAGAAAGACCACAAAGGCAGTTCACCTGGATTAATATGACATTGACTGAGGTTTTACCCCCATCTGTTAAGATTAAACTTGGAAACCTTAAAGGAGGCTCCTAAGAATCCTAACACCACATCTCCTCGGTACAATCCAAACGCTCGGTGTGCTTACCATTCTGAGAGTCCTGGCCACGATACAAATGACTACTGGGCTCTGAGAAATAAGATACAGGATCTAATTGAAGCCAAGGAGATTGAGTTTGATGCTCCGGAGAAGCATAATGTCATAACTGCTCCCATGCCCAAGCACAACCGTGGAGTTAATGCCATTGATATTGATTTGACTATTACCTTTGTTGATGAAGTTTCCACTCCTATCATGACTGTCAAGAAGAATTTGTTGCTGGCCGGTTTATTTTCGGGTTGTGGTGAAGGTTGCCACATGTGTTCATCTCTGCCCTCTGGTTGCTATTTGTTGAAAGCTGGTGTTCAACGCCTAATGGACAGCAGAGAGATTTTGTTCAAAAAGACTCTGATTCCGACTGTTCTGTATGAAGATGTTGCTATCATAACCATTTCCGCCAATCCTTCCAAGGTCTCCTCTAAAAGACCTATTAGGATTACATCAGCTCCAAGAATTGATCTGTTAATAATCACTTTTCCTAGCCCTGTACCGTACTCCTCGGACAAAGTTGTTCCTTGGAACTACGGTGCTGACGTCTACTACCATGGTGTCAAACAGGATTTGAAGACTGAAGAGGCTGATCCCGATATCAGTAATATTGTCGGGACCAGCAAAGTTACCCGAAGTGGAAGGGTTTTCTCTCCCGAGATCTCCATGAAGATTGTTGTTAAGCCTGTTGTTATTCCATCTGTTATTCCTACCGGTACTTCTGTTACTACTCCCATTCTTACTCCAATTGTTACCCCTGCCGATGAGTCATCTGGGACTCGGGGCAAAGAAGCTATAGGTGAGCCTGGCCGGACGGAGGCACCTAGAAAAGTTGTTGTGGAATCCTCTAAGCAAGAAATAGAGGAAATCTTAAAAATAATCAAGAAAAGTGAATACAATGTGGTCGAACAGCTGGGGCAGACCCCTTCAAAGATATCGATGTTATCTCTGTTGTTATGTTCCGAGGCCCATGCAAAGGCTTTGATTGCATTCCTCAAGAAACCTTTGCCGACCAATTCAAAGAATGTGTGGCCAGTTTGACTGCTGACAATGGGTTGGGTTTTTCAGATGCCAATCTGACACCAAAGGGGAGAAAGCATAATGATGCTCTGCATGTCTCGATCAAATGCAGGGGCACTACTATGGCTCATGTGCTAGTGGACACTGGATCTTCACCAAATGTTATGCCTAAGAAGGCTCTTGATCGGCTAGATTGTGAAGGCTTGATCCTAAAGCCCAGTAACATTGTGGTGAGGTATTTTGATGGGTCAAAAAGAATAGTGCATGGGGAGGTGGACATCCCTGTCAAAGTGGGTTCCCAGACCTTTGAATCCACCTTTTACATGATGGATATCAGGCCATCATACTCTTGTTTGTTAGGTCTCCCGTAGATCCATGAAGCTGGGGCCGTCACTTCTACGCTGCACCAGATGTTGAAGTATCCAGTGAAGGGGAAGATTTTCACTGTACATGGTGAAGAGGAGTATATGGTGAGCCACCTGAACTATTTCAGGTATATGGATATGGACGGGGAATTCATAGAGACTCCTTGTCAAAAATTTGAAGAAGTTCCCCAGATTATGGCGTCAACCGAGACTATCACCAGCACGAAACCTCCTTTGAAGATGGCTTCTCTCAAGGAAGCCAGAGCAGTAGTTGAAGAAGGTGGGTGTACCATTTGGGGACAGCTCCCTAATTTTCCTCATAAAACTGAAAAATTTGGTTTGGGCTTTACTTCAGGAGCTCAAAGGGTTGTTCAATGCGCTCGGGCCGGAGGACCTCCCCTACGCATCAGCAATCATGGGGTCAACTCTATTGAAGACAGTGATGAGAATTCTGATATTGACAAGTGGATCTACCCTACTACCAACGGTGGACCTAGTAACTGGACGGCCAGAGATTTTGTGCCAATTTCTTTTGTTCAGCAGTAATTGTCTTACTTGTTTTTCGAATTTGTAATAAACAATTTAAACTCTATGGCCTTGTGTCTTACCCGAGGCATAATGGTTTTATTTGTGAGGGTTATTATATGTCATTTTCATATGTCATCAATAAAACATTTGACGTTTCTTGCATACAAATTTTGCGCTCTCTGTTTTTCTCTTTTGCTTTTTACAGCTATGCTCTTACACACACTCACATATCAAACTGCAGATCCATATCCACTATGGATCCCATTGATAATAGTTCTGCTATTGCCAGTTATAACTTCGAAGATCCGATCAACCAAGCCGAAGACGAAATTGAGGAAGATTGTGAGGTTCCTGGAGAACTTGCTAGACCGTTACAGCGGGAAGAAAGGGCTATACAACCTCGTGAAGAGCCAGTTGAGACGATAAACTTGGGCACGGAGGTAGACAGAAAAGAAGTCAAGATCGGTGCAAATCTGGAGAATAATGTCAAATAGCAGTTGATACAAATGTTGCACGACCATGTTAAGATCTTCGCCTGGTCATATAAAGACATTTCTGGTTTAGACACTGATATTATGGTACATCGTCTTCCGACTAAAGGAGATTGTCCTCCGGTTAAACAGAAGGTCCGTCGTATGCGCCCTGAAATGTCAAAGAAGATCAAAGAAAAGGTTATGAAACAGTTCAACATTGGGTTGTTAGTTGTCACCTCCTATCCACAGTGGGTTGCTAACATCGTCCCGGTACCTAAGAAGGACGATAAGGTATGGATGTATGTGGACTACAGAGACCTGAACAGGGCAAGCCCCAAAGATGACTTCCCGCTTCCCCACATTGATGTTCTGGTAGACAACACCGCACAACACAAAATCTTTTCCTTCATGGATGGTTTCTCTGGCTACAACCAGATCAAGATGGCTCTTGAAGACATGGAGAAGACAACCTTCATCACACAGTGGGGCACCTTCTGTTACAAGGTGATGCCTTTTGGGTTGAAGAATACTGGGGAAACTTATCAGCGACCCATGGTCGCCTTGTTCCATGATATGATTCACCATGAGATAGAGGTTTATGTTGATGACATGATAGCCAGATCCCAAATCAAGGAAGAACACCTTGATCATCTGCAAAAGTTGTTCGACAGGTTGAAGACATACAAGTTGAGGTTGAATCCGAGCAAGTGCACCTTCGGGGTAAGGTCTGGTAAGCTTCTGGGGTTCATCGTTAGTGACAAAGGTATTCAGGTAGACCCTGCGAAGGTAAAGGCCATACAAGAGATGTCGGTTCCCCGTACTGAGAAGGAAGTTAGAGGTTTCTTGGGACGCTTAAATTATATCGCCGGGTTCATTTCACATCTGACTGCTACTTGTGAGCCAATCTTCAAGCTCCTGAAGAAAGATCAAGTGGTAAAGTGGAATGAGGAATGCCAGACCGCTTTTGAAAGAATCAAGGAATACCTTCAAGAACCACCAATCTTGATGCCTCCGATTGAAGGAAGACCTTTGATATTGTATTTAACAGTGCTAGATAATTAATGGGGTGCGTGCTGGGGAAGTATGACGAGTCTAGTCGAAAAGAGCACGCAATATACTACCTTAGCAAAAAGTTTACTGACTGTGAGACAAGATACTCACTACTCGAGAAAACTTGTTGTACTTTGGCATGGGCTACTCGCCGACTAAGACAGAATATGCTGACCCAAACTACTTTGTTGATATCTAAGATGGATCCAATCAAGTACATCTTCCAGAAGCCCGCCCTCTCCGGAAGGATAACAAGATGGCAGATGATCTTAACTGAATACGATATCCAATATACAACCCAGAAAGCAATTAAAGGAAGTGTATTGGCTGATCATTTGGCTCATCAGGTCGTGGATGACTACCAGTCCATGAATTTTGAATTCCCAGACAAGAATATTATGCTAGTGACTGACTACGAAGAACCTAGACCGGATGAAGGACCTGAAGAAGGATCCCGATGGACCATGTTTTTTGATGGAGCTTCGAACACACTCGGTAATGGCATTGGCGCTGTAATCATATCTCCTGAGGGCTTTCATACTCCTTTCACTTCCCGACTATGTTTCAACTACACTAACAACATGGCGGAGTATGAAGCATGTATCATGGGTCTCAAAGCTGCTATCGACCTCAGGATCAAGTTCTTAAATGTCTTCGGGGATTTAGCCTTGGTGATAAGTCAGATCAAAGGCGAATGGCATACGAAGCATCTGAACCTCATCCCGTATAAAGAGCACGTGCTAACATTGCTCCCACATTTTGAGGAGGTAACCTTTGAACATTTCCCACGAGAGGAGAATCAGTTAACGGACGTGCTAGCTACCATGTCTTCTATGATCAAAGTCAGGTGGGACAATGAAGCTCCCTGAATCACTATTGAGAGGTTGAATGAACCAGTGTACTGCTATGAGATTTACACTGAAGAGGTAGCAGATAAACCTTGGTTTCACGAAGTAAAAAGGTATCTTGAGGCTCAAGAGTATCCCGAGGGGGAACCTGTCAACGATAAGAAAATTCTGAGAAGGTTCACCGTGAAATTCTTCCTCGGTAATGGAATCCTCTACAAGCGCAACCATGACTCTACCTTACTGCGGTGTGTAGACAAGAGAGAATCAGAGAGGATTATGACAGATTTACATGAAGGCACCTTCGGAACCCATTCCAGTGGATATACCATGGCTAAGAAGATCCTACGGGCAGGATACTACTGGTTCACTATGGAAGCAGATTGTTATCAGCACTCCCGAACTTGTCATAAGTGCCAAATTTGTGCTGATAAGGTGCATGTGCCTCCGGTTCCTTTGAATGTCTTGACGGATCCTTGACCCTTTGCAATGTGGGGCATTGACATGATCGGGGAAATCAAACCTACCGCTTCCAATGGGCATCGCTTCATCCTGGTGGCCATTGATTACTTCACGAAGTGGGTTAAGGCAGCCTCCTTCGCTACTATTAGCAAGAATGTCATAGCGCAGTTCATCAAGCATAACCTGATCTATCGGTACGGTGTGCCAGAGAGAATCATCACTGACAATGGTACCAATCTCAATAACACGATGATCACCGAGCTATGTAAGCAATTCAAGATACAACATCATAACTCTTCTCCCTACCGGCCGAAGATGAATGGCATTGTTGAAGCGGCTAACAAGAACATCAAGAAGATTATACATGAGATGACAGTGACATACAAAGACTGGCATGAGATGTTGCCATTTGCTCTTCATGGGTACGGTACCTCAGCACAGACGTCAACAGGGGAAACACCCTACTCTTTGGTATATGGCATGGAGGTTGTCCTTCCCATTAAGGTCCACATCCCTTCTCTGAGGATTATGATGGATGAAGGTTTGAACAAAGATGACTGCATCCAGACTCGACTTGATCAACTGAATATGATCGATGAGACGAGACTTACTGCTGTATGTCATAGTCAAATGTATCAAAAATGGATGATCAAGGCTTTCAACAAAAAAGTCAGACGCCAAGAATATCAAGTCGGGGATCTAGTAATAAAGCGCATCATACTGCCGCAAGGTGATCCCAGGGGCAAATGGACTCCCACATACGAAGGGCCATTTGTGATTAAAAACATTTTCTCAGGTGGAGCCATGATTCTGACCATCATGGACAGTGACGACCTTCCTCGCCCTGTCAATACGGACATAGTGAAAAGATATTATGCATGATTAAAAACCCGCTAGGTTGACTGGCCTAGGCAAAAATAAGGGCTTCCCGGCGAACCAAAAGGGTTCGGGAAAAAATAAGGGATGAAAACGAAAAAATCTGTACACCCGGCAAGTCGAAAACCTGAAAAGACGGCTTGGGCAAAAAAGGATATCCTAGTGGACTGAAAACCTGAAAGGGAAGTCCAGGCAAAAGTTAGGGATGTAAAGCGTATCACTATGTCCCATTGGATCACCTTGCGATCATACATCAGTATCAACTATCAAGCTCGAACGGCACCAATCAATCTAATCAGCTTCAGACAAGCAGCAAAGTGATGAGACGCTCGAAGACATAGCGGCAATAGCAGAATTGAAACTCAATGGGATTATTGCACATAGTTGTTTTCTTTTTGTACACAATATTGGATAGCTTCCATTTTTACGGTGGCGTTCTCTTACTAGAGCGTTAGCTTCCTTGTTCAAAAACGCCTGTTATAGGCCAACTTCGAAAATTAATACAAGTCATTTTTACAAAATCATTTGTTCTTCTTTTTCTGTTTTATTTTGAAAAAACGTCCAATGATTTATTCTTGACATATGCATTTGAATATGATTTTTTTTTCATAAATATTTGTATAGGAAACGGAAACACAATTGTTCGTAACTTAAGAAACAAAGGCAAAAACTAAAAAATGTCAAACCCGACAGTTACTCTGTCTAGCAGGTACCGGGGCAGAGACAGCTTTGAAACAAAGTCATCAGTACATGTGACCCCTTGGCGCCTACACTCCCCACATAGTAGAGGCAATCAAAGCATTGATATCAGTTTCCCCAAACAGGAGTTACAATACTCCAGCAACGATCCCTCGGAGAGTCGACCTCTATTTTCCCCTGCCGAATTTCACAATTGCAAGCAGATCATAAAGTTCTATCCCGAACATAGTTTATTTCTCTGAATACAGAAGCTCAATCCCCGAAAGAGCTTATCTCTTCAGCTATGGAAATCCATCCTCCAACAAAGCCATTTCCCCGCAGATTTATTCTCAAGCAGAGTCTCTCCCCGTCAGAGTATCCATAAACAAGGAGCAAATCTCCAACATGGTCATCTCCGTTCACCATCCCTAGCGGAAGTAGAAGAACCACAATTTTCTATAACAATTAGGAATGCTATACTCTCTAGCAGCAGTCATGGATTTCTTTTCCCAGACTTGGATATGTCACAATAGCATCTCGTGTTCATACATCATGACATGCGCATACATATCGTATATATCATAAGCTCATTTATTTTGAGAACATCATCCTACCATGCATTTCATGCATCGCATATAGTTAACCTGGTTATCTTTTCAAGAAAGACAATTATCATCAATAATCCCAGCAGTTATACATGTCACGTCTACAGATAACTAATGGAAAATCAGTTCCCAAAACTAAACGGGTCAACCAACCCACGCAATTAAATGAAGCAACCTTACCCAGGTTCCTTCCCGGTTCAGATGAAGTTTTACCCAAACTTCTCACGGAGTAACCCTATGACCCAGGTTCCTTCCCATAAGCCCTACTATTCAAGCTTTCATCTCAAAGTAACCCTACGACCCAAGTTCCTTCCCATAATCTCTACTATCCAGGCTTTCATCTCGAAGTAACCCTACTATCCAGGTTCCTTCCCATGAGCCCTACTATCCGGGCTTTCATCTCGAAGTAACCCTACTATCCAGGTTCCTTCCCATAAGCCCTACTATCCAGGCTTTCATCTCGAAGCAACCCTAAAATCCAGGTTCCTTCCCATAGCCCTACTATCCAGGCTTTCATCTCGAAGTAACCCTACGACCCAAGTTCTTTCTCATAGCCCTATTATCTAGGCTTTCATCTCGAAGTAACCCTACGATCCAGGTTCCTTCCCATAAGCCCTACTATCCAGGCTTTCATCTCGAAGTAACCCTACAACCCAGGTTCCTTCTCATAGCCCTACTATCCAAGCTTTCATCTCGAAGTAATCCTACGATCCAGGTTCCTTCCTATAAGCCCTACTATTCAGGCTTTCATCTCGAAGTAACCCTACGACCCAGGTTCCTTCTCATAGCCCTACCATCCAGGCTTTCATCTCGAAGTAACCCTACGACCCAGGTTCCTTCTCATATCCCTATTATCCAGGATTTCATCTCGAAGTAACCCTACGACCCAGGTTCCTTCTCATAAGCCCCACTATCCATGCTTTCATCTCGAAGTGACCCTACGACCCAGGTTCCTTCTCATAGCCCTACTAGCCAGGATTTCATTTCGAAACAACCCTACTATCCAAGTGCCTTCTCTCTTATCTCCAGACAACAGTTTACAACATTGTAAGACCTGGACCCGACCAGACACGGACAATTTCACATATCCCCGGTAAGTCACTGTGTAGCCTGGACCCTGACCAGACATGCAGTTTACTTCCACCTCCTCAATTAAGAGTTAATTCCCCAGTATAGTAATGGACAACCGAAGCTCTTAGACTCTATTTCCCAGGATATAAATCAACATTCCCCGGCGAAGTCCTCCTCAACGGCAGGTACATGAATTCTTGCAAAGGAACCTATTATGAAACCGATATCTTTTCTAGATGGCATCTTTAATCCCATCCCCGAAGATTCCCCGTCGACTTCCAAATGGCATCTATAAGCCCATTCCCGATATCACCAATCAGTGTTACTTCATGCGAGTGCAAATTTCTGGGCACTCTAGTGTTCAATCATCTTCCACCTTCAGATCACGAAAGGCAGACAAGCCAATCTACATCCTCAGGTATAAGAAGATTGAACAGGGGAAGCTGTTGTACCCCAAAATTTTCCCTCTCATTTTACTCAAAACATACTCCTAGAGGTCCTCAACTTGTCCAAGGATGCATAAGGATTGACCAGACAAATCCTCCTCCTAAGACAATGAGCCTCAAACTAGGGTTTCACTCCTCATCAAGATGTTTGAGTACCAAGGGTCATAAATGGTTTTCATAGCCCTAATATGTTCTCAAGATCATCCATGCCAAGTTCCATGCCTTGCACAAGAAGTTTGCTCAGTCAACTGCTCAAATGCCTGAAAATCAACTATACTAGGTCAAAAGTCAATTGTGACCCACATACAGTCAAACTTCAAGATTTTTTATCAACATCAACATTTTAAAGTGATATCCATCATTTGATCAAGGGTTGATGATGATTCCTCAAGGAATGCCCCAAATTCATCAAAGCTCGAAAGTTGCTAAATTAGGGTTTCTATAGGAAAAGTCAACCAAACTATGACCAGGCATAACTTTCTCATACTTTATCAGAAATTTTTCATCCAAGGCTCATTTTGAAGAAGAATCAATTTCCAACAACTCATCTTCAACCCACAAGTTCAATAAATGCACTCATGAAAAGATATAAATTCAGACATTATAGGTCCTTTTCAAAAGTCAACAAAAACACCTTTTGGGTCAAAGCTCCTTACATGAGAATGGAAGACCCAATTGAAATGAAACTAAAAGGGTTGTTTAGGGGAAATCCTAATCTTTCTAAAAAGTCAAAGAACAACCTCTTAGGGTTAAAATTAATGGAGATGTGCATTGTCAAAGTTGACCATTTTTTGGAAAATTGCATAAAGCCAAATTTGACCAAATTTGAATTTTCTCCAAATGGGCCTATATTTTCAAGTTTGAATCTTGTTCCTAACATAGTCCACGACCCATAAGCCCACACATGCATTCTTTTATCATTTATTCTATTTATTTTGATATTTTATTCATTAAAAATCAAAATTAAATAAGTAAATGATGGAAATAATGTTAAGTTTAATTTGAAATCTTCTTTCATTAAATGTGGAACAAAATATGATGTCACATGGCAAGAAGATCGTGCAATCTTGGAATGGGCAAGAAAATATGCAAAAATGGAAAGATTTGAAGCAAAATTAAAACTCCTTATTCTTTGGATTGCTTCCACAAATGTTACCCTAATCTGATTCGCATACATAAGCAAAGGCTCTCCAACCCTAAGAGACAAGAAAAAAAACGCGTAGCCTCCCTCAAGAGAAAAAAACAAAAATTTCAAAATTTCAAAGAAAGTGCAATTTTCAAAAGGCACGATCCAGCCTCCTTCAATCACCTCCAGCCATTCCATCATCCTTCTGAGGATTCCAGGAGGTGAACCAATCCATTTGCAAAGGCCAAAGCACGTTGCATCACCCTAGTCCGATCCTCCCTCTTTTGGTAAGAATTTGGATTTCAAATTCACTTAATTCTTGATATCAATGCCTTTCGAATACACATTCATGTTATTATGATTATTTGTGAATTTTCTGACGTATTACATGCAAGGAACAAGGTCAGGGTTGCAAATCACCATTGTTAGGGCTTGGAGAGAAGTAAGCTTCGGTTTTAGTGATACAGGGACTTTTAGATCAAACAAATACCATCATTGGATTCCTGGAAATTTTCAAGGGGAATAGGGTCTTTTTTTGTCTCTTAATCCTCATGTTTTACAGGTTTGAACATTAGGGCTAGTCAGAGAAGACGACCGGAGCACAGCTCCGGCGTCGTTGACCCCAACTAACTCAGGCATATGCGTGCATGGCAATTCCTCATGTTATGATTGGTTCGTTTCAAATACTAGGGGCCCACAGCGCTTGGGTGTTTTGACAACTCAGCATTTACTCTCGTTTCATATTATATTGTTTTGTTGTGTTTATATTCATGAATGAATAACAAGAACATATGGCAAGGCAAGCGAGCATATGAGGGGAAGGACCTGGGTTCAATCCCAGGTCCAAGCATTTTATTTTTCCATTATTTCTTTACAGAATTAAGTGTGTGTTTCCCATGAGGTCCACCTTGCATCCTCCAGATCCATCCATTGGATCATCCATGGATCCAGATCCAACGCTCAGTGAGTGCAGCGCATGGTGGACATTCCAGATTTGATTGCACTGAATCAAACAATTGATTGGGCTTATGAATCTTGGGCCTAGTAAAAAGCATGCGCACCCCCCCCCCCCCAGATTACTAACAACATCAGCAGGTCCATTTCTTTTTCTTTTTGTTTTTGATTTCATAATTTTTTTTATTTGCTTTAATTATTTTTATATTTCTTAAAATAAATCATTTTTTTATTAATCATGAAATATAAAATCACAAAAATGTAGAATTAGTTTTTTTTATTTAAATTAATTTTATTGAAAATAAATTAGTCTAATTAGATTAACTTGATTGTTTTTTTTATTAATTAAAATTAACTAGAAATTAGGTTTAATTTGCAATTTAATTATTTTCTCAATAAAAAATACACAAAAATATTTTTTAATTAATTAGTTTTTTTAGGCATCTAATTTGTTCCCGTCTTAACTTTCGCGTGCTTATTTATTTTCACTTTATTTTCCAATTATTGTATCTGCATCAGATTTGTAATAGTTTTAAATTAGGTTTTGTTTACCGCTTTTTATTTACTTCCTATTCCCCAAGTTTGGTTATGTAACCCCTTCCCGAAGCCTTGTAACAGTTAGGATTTTAATTTCTCGCACTCTTACTTTCTGCTATTATAAACTGTTAGATGATTGATGACATGATTGCATGCAAAAGACAAATGAAATTAAAGAGGTAGAAAACCCTAATTGTGCAAAGCTAAATAAACTCAAAAATAACCACTTGCACATACTCACTCCTAGGGTTTGCCCCACTTCGGTTGCCTTCGGTAAACGGTCATGAAGTATAGGGAATTTTAATGGTCGTCCTCTAGTCCCAAAAGATCAAAATGACCCCTTCTAATGTTGCCTCGGAAAGATCTTTAAGACTCTAGGGTAACTACTAAGGTTTCCTAACCATTGCTTTTGTGACCGTAATTGTCCCTTCGAATGTCCCTTAAAACTCCAATGATGGGGCTACCTACTCCTTAATAGTAGAATAATGTTGTCTAAAGGAAACAAGAACGAACAGTCTTTTTCGAGTAGGTAGAAACTCTTAAGTACTTGCTCAAAACAATAAAAACTCTTTTACACAAACACTTTCAAAACAGTTTTCAAAAACAACTTCGTCGCACTCTTTAGGACAGATACAAGGGTTACCACGAAGATGAACAAAAACTTTTTCAAAACACACACAAGCAATTTCAAAATGAGAAAGTACCTAAGAGCCCGTGGAAAACCAAAGATAGAAAGGGTGCTAA
This sequence comes from Vicia faba, assembly GCA_948472305.1. NCBI lineage: Eukaryota > Viridiplantae > Streptophyta > Magnoliopsida > Fabales > Fabaceae > Vicia > Vicia faba. The sequence goes on along the minus strand of OX451737.1, from coordinate 1,692,971,728 downwards.
CACCTTCCCTTTCTACAATCTACCCCCCGTACTCAGAAACATCTCGAAAAAGGTTTTTTCTATTCTTTTTCCTTTTCCTCTGTTGGATGAAATAAAAGTCGGTGGCGACTCTTGCTTACCGCAACATTTGCGAATACAAAATGCAAACTAGTATAACAGTCGGTTCTGCCACTGTATCACACAAAGGATACAATGTCTCTTTTTAAAAAGATTGTTGCATAATTGAACACAATGATAAGAAAGATGATGTGTTCAAAGGCTTGAGGGTAAACAATGTATACATGCTTGACTTGAATAATGTATCCCTAACTGGATCGAAATGTCTAGTCACTTTAAATGAGGATTCATGGCTTTGGCATAAAAGTCTAGCTCACTTAAATTTTGATTTGTTAAATAAAATTGTCTCAAAAGATTTAGTATTCGGTTTACCAAAACTAAAATTTTCCAAGGATCACTTATGTGATGCTTGCCAAATGGGGAAGCAAACAAGAATCTTGTTTAAATCTAAAAACATTGTTTCTACAATGAGACTTCTTGAACTTCCCCATATGGACCTTTTTGGACCATCTAGAATTAAAATTCTAGGTGGTAACTATTATGGATTCGTTATTGTAGATGACTACTCGAGATTTTGTTGCATAATTTTCTTAGCAAATAAAAGTGACACCCTTTCGGAATTTGAAAATTTTTCCAAGCTTTCTCAAAACAAATTGAACACTAGCATAGTTATTATTCGAAGCGATCACGGTGGTAAATTTGAGAATGATCTCTTTGATAAATTTTGTGAAAAATACGACATTGATCATAATTTTTCCGCCCCACGTACTCCACAACAAAATGGAGTGGTGGAACATAAAAATCGTTTTTTATAAGAACTCAGAAAAACTATGAACAATGAACACCGTTTTCCAAAATACTTTTGGGTCGATGCCATTAACACGGCATGTTATGTGTTGAATAGGGTTCTAATACGTCCTATTCTAAACAAAACTCCCTAGGAACTTTTGAAAGGAAGAAAACCAAATATTTCCTATCTTCACGTTTTCGGATGTAAATGCTTTGTGTTAAATAATGGTAAGGAGAATCTAGGTAAATTTGATTCTAAAGTTGATGAAGGTATCTTTCTCGGATACTCTCAATCAAGTAAATCCTATAGAGTATTTAATTAAATATTACATATAGTTGAAGAGTATTTGCATGTTTCTTTTGATGAATCTGATCCGAAATTAGTCGGAAAGGGTAGTGTTTATGATGGTGCAGGTGTATCTTCGGAAAGCATACTACAAGATCCCAAAGAAAAGGACTCGGAATCTACTAAAATTGAAGAAGAGTTGGATCAAGTATCTGAAGAAAGAGGGGAATATCATCAAAGCAATAAAAATTATCTTCCTTTGGAATGGAAAACCTCTAAGGACCATCCCATCGATAACATCCTAGGAGATATATCAAAGGGAGTCACCAGTCACTCTAAGTTAAGTAACTTTTGTTATCATTTTGCTTTCGTCGCTCAAATTGAACCCAAAAACTCTAAAGATTCCTTACTTGATGAACATTGGTTTTTAGTCATGCAAGAGGAACTAAATCAGTTTAAAAGAAATGAGGTTTGGGACCTTGTCCCCCCTCCGCGAGATCATCGAGTTATTGGAACTAAATGGGTTTTTAGGAACAAACTAGACGAAAATAGAATTATAACTCGCAACAAGGCTCGACTTGTTGCCCAAGGTTATAACCAAGAGGAAGGTATCAATTATGAGGAAACTTATGCTCCGGTTGCCTGACTCGGGGCTATACGCCTTTTGCTTACATATGCATGCAATGGACATATGCATGCAACTTAATTAAGTTGCATGCTCCTTATTTTATTGGACATGTTCTCTCAATGCTTGATGCACTTACGTATAGTTTTAGTGAAAGCTCTCATCAATATTCATGAAGAAACTTTTGGTAAGAGAAGTATAGTTAGGCAATCAACTTTATGTCTGAAAACTTTGGGTCACATACATCTACCCGAAATCATAGAATTGCTAAGATTTCAGAAATTCCACTTATTTATTGAATGTGATACCCCTTATAATGAGGATTTAGTCAAATTGTTCTATGCAGGCATGCAAGGAAAGTTTGAAGGATTTGAATTTAAGTATAGAATTAAAAAAAAATTATATGGTGAGCTCGTATGTCTGGAAATATCTGTTTGGTATGTGGCCAATTGACTCTGATGCTATTATGATTTCTGATATTGTTCTTGCTCCTAACTATGAATTCAAGTCAGCTTTAAACTCCTTGCTTAAGAAGCCTTACAGTGATAGAATTATGAATAGTGACTTATTTCCAAGATCTGTAACTACTGGTGTCCTAGCTCCATTTGAAAAAATTCTCTTTTGGATCGTTTGCCACATTATTCAACCCAAGAAGGGAGGTCTCTCTCGTGTGGATAAAGCTGAGGTTCAACTGCTTTATGTTTTGAAACATAAGATAAAGGTTTATTGGCCATACTATTTTTCTAGTAGAATGTTTGATCTGCACAATTCAGGAAGAGGCACCGCTCTATGCTATCCCTCCTTCATTCAAAGAGTTCTGAATCGAGAAAAGATTAAAGTTCTAGGAATCCCTTATGTCGGTATGTCTTCTAATCTAGAATTTACAAAGAAATCACTTACTTTAATGGGCTTCCAATGGGATCACAAAGAACAAAGATATCGTTACATTGTGAGAAGTACTTATGTTACATTCCAAAACAGTTATGGTGAAGAGGATGGTAATGAAGAAGAAGAAGAGTACGAGGAAGAAGAAGGTGAAGAAAATATGGACGAGGATGCCTAAGCTCCTCAAGATAACAACACAAATGTGATATCTTTATTGGAGAAAATGCAGATCCAACAAAAGGAAGACGCGTTCCTTCAAAATAAGAGGATCTCAAACCTCTACAACCTTGTTAAAGTCTAAAAAGAAATTTTTTCAACCTATTCAAATGTTCAAGCTCAGAGGTACTCTACATTATATGGCATGCTTCAATCACAAGCTGAAAACCTTACCTCCTTCCAATCCACCTTCCTTCAACATTTTCCAAACCTTTCACCGGATGCTCCAGAAAACCATGACAACGACAACCTAGATAATTGATTTGTGTCTACGTGTAATTCTGTTTAAGTCCTTAAGTTTCTTTTTTTAAGCTTATGCATTTATCTTTGTTCACTTTCAAACCTACTTTGTGTTTGTAATATACTAAATGCTTTTGTCTAATTATTGAACTTTATGATCCACACTAATCTCATTTTATGTGAATGATTGTTAGTGTATTAAGTTGCAATTAGATGATGATTTTGCATTTGAATAATTTTGTTACTCTTGACCTCGTACTTTTTCTCTTTTTAATGTTGTCAAAGGGGGAGAAATGAATATACAGAAGATTATATGTAGCTTGCAAGCAGTTCTTTATGGAACGCATAAATTCAGGGGGAGCATATTTGAGCATAAATTCAAAGTTTTGGCATCATCAAAAAGGGGGAGTATGTGAGGGCAAGGTCCCTCTATAAGTATTTTAATGATGTCAAAATGATTATTACTCACTCTCAATTTGGGTTGGTCCTATGAACAATCTTGCTGTGGAACGGTTGGAAAGAAGATCTCCAGAAACATTTATTTTTGAGAAAATTTAATATGTGCATCGACTCAAAGATATGTGTGGTCGACTCATCACATTCAACCAAGCCCTGGATGTGTCACGTCAACCCTTCCGGTCGACTCAACTTGGGAATCAAAATATTCAACTATTGCATCGACACAAGCTCTGTAGCGGTCGACGCACTATACTTCATAATGGTTTTCCCTCCACTTGATGGATGTGTCACGTCGACCCTTTCGATCGACTCAACCTGGGAATCAAAATATTCAAAGATTGCATCGACGCAAGCCCTGAAGTGGTCGACGCACTACACTTTAAAATGGCTTTCCTCCTTCTGCGGGTTGTGTCGCGCCGACCCCCCTTTCTTCTTGAGTCGACCGTTCGCTGCTTTCATCTGTTTTTCTACTATACTTGTGGGTCTTGACTATTAGGTAACATATATATTCATTGTGAATCATCATTTGAAGTTAACAAGAACAAGTGAAAGATACACATAGTGCTCATCATCTTCATCCTCTCTTCTCAAAAATCAACATCTACATATAATCATGGTTGTTGATTCAAGAAAAGTGATATGGTGATAACGTTCAAATCAAGGATTCAATTCAGATTTGGGTTGAGCAATTGTGGGCTATTCTTGAATAAAATTTTTTTAGATTTTCTCCTCCAAGATTCCTATTGGTGCTGGAGTTTTTGCACAATTCTTTGCTTCATTGAATTCAGCTGAGTGAAAGGATTAAGAAACAGTGGGTTTTCTTAATAAAGTAGCGGTAACCGGAGGATTGTGAAGATTGATTTGGGGTCAAATTGCTTGCTATTGAAATCTGCCGAGTGAAAGGATTAAGAAACGGTGGGTTTGCTTAATCAAGTAGCGGTAACCAGAGGTTTGTTCCAAGAATTTGGCATTTTGGTTTGGCTCAAACCAAGGAAAGGGAATAAGATTGTTACATTAGCAACATTGGTTTGTTTGTATTATGAACTATCTCTTCACTTGTAAAATTTGTAACTTAATATTAAATATCTCAATTCTAGATTCTAAAATTGGGGGCAGAAGTACCCTACGCGAGGAAGACAGGGGGAACTGCCTTACAAATCGTGTTTTCTTCTTCTTTTTCTTTATCTCCATACTTCACAACTATAATTTTTGAAAATTAACTTGTCAAATCTGCATGTACTGAAATTGTGGTGTGTTGAGATCATTTCACAACATTGGTAACAATCCTTTTGATTAATACCTGTAATACAGTGGGAGAACTAACTTGGGTGTTTTGCGTTTGATCGCAATTGTTGCGGATAGCAAGAGTCGCCACCGGCTTTTCTTTTATCCAATAAGTAAAGGATGAAAAGAACAGGAAATACCTTGGAGATATTTTCTTAAGTTCGGGGGGGGGGGGGGGGGGGGGGTAGGTTATGAAAAAGGAAGGTGTTAGAACCCTTTTCTTCCATAGTTATCTATGGGCTCTTAGTTGCTTTCTATATCACTTTTGAAATTGCTTGTTTGAAATGTGTTTGTGGCAGATTTTGAAAGTATTTTTGAAAAGCGCCTTCGTTTATGCAAACTTTGTAATGATTCTTGTCTCTATAAGAATGTATACAAAGTGTTGGACTTTTGAAAATATTTCATGTTTTTAAAGTGTCTGGTGTGTTTGAAAATATGTTTGTTTTTGAAGATGGATTGTGAGCAAGCAACTAGGAACGTTCTACCTACTCAAAAGTCTTTTGTTCATTTCTCTCTTCCTTTGACATTGCTATCTTACCATTGATTGGTAAGAAGCTCTATCTTTGGATGTGGAGGGACAAGCGCGGGTCACCGTATAGTCATAAGATGCAATGTTGTGAGATATCTTAGCATTTTTCTTAAGGGACTAATATCATTTGTAAGGCAACATTCGCAGCGTTATCGAGGGACTTTAATATTGTACTTTGTTTGTCTTTTCTAAGATGTCTCACATGCACAACATGACCATTTTTCTCAAGGCAACAACTGGAGTTAACCCTAGAGGTGTAGTGTCCAAGTGTTTTGATTTCATGCATTGTTTTGTCTTGGATTAGGATTGTCTAGGATTGATTTTAGTCTTTCCATACACACCCTAATTACTAACAATTATATGAAAAAATGATAAATTTGCGAAAATTAAAATCCTACGCTATTACATCATTAGGAGGATGGGGATATAATTTATGAATGGGGATGGAATATGAGCTTAAATATTACAACCATATTGAATAGCAATGAAGAAAATATATAAAATATGTAAAAATAGTACCAAAGAGAGGAAAAATGCATTTTTGAACATTATGTGTCGACACATGCTCCTTTGCATCGACACATAAGCTTTTCTTTCCCATGTAAGTCCAAAGCAACTCAGTATGAGTCGATGTATAAGAGTATGTGTCGACTCATTCCCTGCATGTGTCGATACATTCGTGATTTGTGTCGACTCATAGACCATTTATTCCTTCTGTTTTGTGCCTGTATAGCAGTATGTGTCGACACATAAAGGCTTTGTGTCGACTCATAACCTGTTTTTCCACTAAGATGTGTTGACTCATATAGGTATGTGTCGACTCATACTGTAATTTTTTCACTCCAACATTGTTTTATGGTTTGTACAAGTTAGTTCTTAACATATAATTGACAAGGATGGAAGACAAGCAAAAGGTTGGCTTCAAGGGCAATGGTTACTACATTTTATCTTTAAAGATAAATTATTAATGATGCTTGAAATGAAGGGTTAAAGTCAAGAAGACTATCTTGAACCTGGAATTTATGCTTTGAGCTTGAGTTGTTGCCTTGACTGTTCTTGAACTTGGAAAAAACAGAGGTGTTAGAGAAGCTTGTTCTTGAGTTTGAACAAACTTCTATATAATGTAAGTGGAGTGTTTGGATAGTTTGTTTGGGCATACCTTTGAAAGGTATGACAGGTTCAAAGGGTTGGACTTCAAAACTCAAGAGTGGAAGCTTTGTAGATTGTTATGGCTTTTATGAATATGAGATTTTGAGGGTTTATCAACAAAACTTCTGGCTTTTCTCTCTATTTTTCTTACTTCTTTCTCTTGCAAATGCTTCTTCTATTTATAGGCAAGAGGTTTGTGTATATGAGCTAATTAGGTTTACAAGATAGCATGTTATGGTTTGTTTGGATTGCATATATCAAGTTATGTCATGGTCCCAAGATGAAGTACCAAATTTTTTGGTTTAGAGGGGCTGCTTTCCGTGATTTATGGTGGAGTAAAATCAGAAGCAAACAAGGTATAGGCTCAAGACAACTTTTGTACCAACAAGCTTGCTTTTCAAGAATAGCAATGGTGCCTTTATGCCATAAATGGAAAGATCTTTTGGACAATGGCTAAAACACTTGGGTAATAGCTCAAAAGTAGGTGTAAGCATTAAATTATGGTAAGATTGGAAAGTTAGAAGGCCTGCAACACAAGATTATACAGCATAGCATAAGGATTTTGTTATGTGTTCTTCAACAAAATGTCTTGCAATTCAAGAATGGATGCCTAACTTCATTCCCTTGAATCTCCTAGCTCAAGTATGATAAATTCATGATCTTGGATGTTTTGAAAAGCCTGAAACATCCTCTATAACTTTCATTTTGACCATTTTGAAAAAATCATCTTGGAACTATGTGAAAAAATGCCAAGAAGTTTGGATAAAATCCTGACCAAAATCTGTTGAAAATTTCTCTAAGTGTTGGATAACAATGTCATGACTTCATGAATTTATAACTCAAAATCCAAGCACTTATAGGATTTGATTAGCAAAGCAAAGTTGTATATCTCATCAAGATCTACAATTTTATTGTTGAAAGTTTTTTTTGAATCATCTTGCATCTTGTTGAAAAATTGTCATGAAGTTATGAAATAAACATGTATAAAAACACTTAGAAAAAATTCTAAGTCTTGGAAAGTTTGACTTTTCAAGTTAACTTTTGACTTTATTGACTTTTTGATGATAAAACTTGGTATTCTTAAATGTCTTGATGAATTTTGATCTTTGAGACTTAATGTTAACCAAAAAGTCAAAGTTTGACTTTTGACGTATCCGTTGGCTTTTCATTAGTACAGCTGATTTTTGGTCATCTGGTCGATTAAATTAGCAGAATTTATGATACAAGATTTGGAACTTGACATGAGCATTCTTTAAGGTCCACAATGATCCACGAAATTCATTTGAAGTATTTAGAAGTCCAATTGTCCTTGTGCAAGCTCAAACCCTAAATTTGGGGTATCAGTGTTGAGGAGATGGCTTGGCCTTGTCGATATTGGTGTAAGCTTGAGCTTTTAAAGATATTTATAAGAAATGTATTGAGAAAAGAGAGGGAAAATTTTGGGGTAAAACATCTGCCCCTGTTCAATCTTCTTAAACCTGAAGAGTTAGATTGGCGGATCCGTCATTCGTGACTTGAAGGTGAAAGATGATTGAACACTAGAGTGCTAGAAATTTGCACTCGATGTTGTGTTAATTGCATCAGGAATGGGCTTAGAGATGCCATTTGGAGAAATGATGAAGAGCTATTGGAGATGGGCTAATAGATTCCATCCAAAGTGATTGCTGGTAAGTATAAAGCTTGACTGTGACGTATAATGAAGGAATCTTTGACGACTACTACTTTGACAGGTAATGAAGGAATCTTACGACTACTACTTCAACAGGTAATGAAGGATCTGATGACTACTACTTCAACAGGTAATGAAGGAATCTTTGACGCCTACTACTTCAACAAGTAATGAAGGAATCTTTTATGACTACTACTTCAACAGGTAATGAAGGAATCTTTGACGACTACTACTTCAACAGGTAATGAAGGAATCTAATAAATACTACTTCAACAAAGTAATGAAGGAATCTTGGATGACTACTACTTCAACAGGTAATGAAGGGAATCTTTAACGACTACTACTTCAACAAGTAATGAAGGAATATTTGACGACTACTACTTCAACATGTAATGAAGGAATCTTTAACGACTACTACTTCAATAAGCAATGAAGGAATCTTGGATGAATATTACTTCAACAAGTAATTAAGGAATCTCTGATGACTACTACTTCAATAAGTATCTGAAAAAATCCAAGCTTGATTTTGTCTCAGAGAAGTTTACAGATAGTTGATGACATTCATCTGTTGATTGATCTTTTCCTGAAAAGGTAAAGAGTTAGTTGTATGCAATGTCATAATGCATGCATTACGTAATGATGTTCTCAAAATAAATGAGATTGTGTTATATGCATTTTGTATGCATATGTCATGATGTGTGAATGTGTAATGTTATTGAAATGTATCTATGTTTGGGAAAATAAATCCCTGACAACTGCTGGGGAGATTTGGGAAGCTCAAATCCCAGGATACTGCTGAAGATGAAGAGTATGTGTATCTTCAACCTTGATTAGAGTGCTTCCACTGGGAATTCATGTTTTCTCTGAGGAAACTCTGCAGGGGATATTGATTTCTTATTTGGGGAGTAGAGTTCAGGAATCTTAGTCGTTCATTACTCTACTGGGGAATTTAATTCTTATTTACCCTCACTGGGGATAAAAGATATGGTTAAACTTTAGACTTGTATGGGGGAGGATGAAGTTAATTGTTATTTGGACGGATTCCAGGCTTCGCAACAACTTTCCTGAGATAGTATCAACTCCGTTGGGGAAAAGGAATTTTGTCAGTTGATACGTAATAGTCTGAGAAAAGACTTGTGTTGGGGAATCTGTAGTTTGTTGGGGAATTAAACCCTGTTGAGGAGAATATTTTGAAGACCTTATTGGGGAGATGAATTCTTTTGGGGAGAACTCCGCAAGGTTTCTTTTTTCAGTTAAGACCAACTCAGCTGGGGAATGTTAGAATGAATCTGAGCCTTGATTGTATCTGAGGAGATATTGAACTAGTATCAGAATGACATCCATATTTAGATCGTATCTGAACTGTATCTGTAGGAGAGCCTAGAATGAATGTCAGAATAAATCTGTATTTAGATTGTATCTGCATTGTATCTAGGATATGATAAACTGCCGGCAATTTCCATTCATTTGGGAACTGGCATGATGTTGGCGTTCATTGGGAGAAGATCAAACTCCTCTAACTGCTGGTGAGTTTGACTATGTCATCGGTTGGAGGATGCCCCAATTTTGTTTGAAGACGCTTTTGCGCTTGTCGGTGATAACCTTGTAGAAGTGGCTCTGGCGACTACACTACGGGTCACCTTATGAAAGGGACTTTGTGGGGATTTGTCATTGTCCATAGTAGTAAGTGTTGTAGCACTGTCAGAAAATGTTTTCTTGTTCGTACGTGACCCTTTACTGGAATTCATGTTCAATGCCCTAAGTAATTTTGATAGAGACCTGCCCCTGGCTATTCGGGACTTTATGAGAGCTTTCTTGGAATCTTGACTTGATTGCCACAGATGAGTCGGACAATAACATGTCATGCCCCCTTTGGTTATGGGATATTTGTCATTGGAAGTGTCTTCCCATTTGAAGTGATTCTGTTTCTTGAGAAAATTTCCGCTCATTGGATATTCTACGTGCGAATTTCTCTGTTGTCAAATAATTGGCTATATGCAAACAGCGATATTCAAATAATGCAAAGTTTATGTTTGTCTTGAAGTTTTGAAAATGCATTTTTAGCAGATAAAATAATTTGGTAAGAATATGAATTCGACTCAAGATTTACAGTAAGCCTTACAGGAGTCAGGATACCTTTTGTAACTGTATGCTTTCGAACTATCTGGTGCTTCAATTAGGAATTTTAAGGGGTTATAATGTGGCTTGGTTCACGGTTTAAGAAACAAAGGATAAGGCTCAAAGTTTATTTGTACCCAACCCATTCTCCATGATGTTCTTCAGCGCTATACTCAGTTAATTGCGCGTTTGGATTCCAATTGAATCTGGAATGATATTTTGGTGATGGTTCGGATACTGGAAGTTTATTTGAGAAGGAAGTCATTTTTTGCAACATTTTTATGTTGTCGAGGATTTGTAGCGACTTCTTTTTTATTTATTATCCGTAATTTTTGCCTGACTATTTTTTTGTTTTGAGACTACAGTCAGCGGGATGCCCCAGTTTTTTAAGTCTCCTTCATAGGTTTTGACCTAGTGGGTTTTTCTTTTTGAGAGGTAAAGACTGCCTATTTTACGGAGAACCAACGCCGTCTTTTGATTCATAAGGATGTTTTTAATTTCATTTGTTGTGTATGAAGTGAAAGCTTGCGCATTTGAATTAACTAGGAAACTACCCTGCCCCAAGTTATGATTAAAGGTTTCAGTTTTGTGTGAAAAAGAAAACTCCAACTGCTTTGGCTCAAAGGGGTTGACTAGGGATTATCTTCCTTATAACTCCATTGTTTGGGGTTTGAAACAACTCTTGTACATTGTTAGCAAAGTCTATCCAAAAGCATATTGTATGAGATTATGGTATTGTTTTCGTCATCCTCCCTCTAAAGGCTTACAACTTGTAATCGAGAGTTGAATATCATACTGTTGTACCCCAAAATTTTCCCTCCCATATTCCTCAAGACATGTCAAGAATAATCTTCAAGTTGCTCAAGTTCGCTCAAGGATTGGACAGTCAAGTCACCTCCTAAGGCAGTCAAGTCAAAATTAGGGTTTTGTGTTGCATCAAGGTCCTCACATCCAAATGACATAAAGTGTTCCCCAATGTCCTAATATGTTCTTAAGTTCATCCATATCAAATTTCAAGCCTTGCAGAGGAAGTTTGGTCAGTCAATTGCTCAAGAGACCCAAAAGTCGACTATGCTAGGGCAAAAGTCAACTGTGACCCAAATACAGTCAAACCTCAAGATTTTTTGTCAACATTCTCTTTTTGAAGGATAATTCATCATTTTACCAAGGATTGATCATGATTCATCAAGGATTGCTCAAGATTCATCAAGATTCAAAAGTTGCTAAATTAGGAGTTATGCATTGTTGAAGTTGGGCATTTTTCCAAATTTGCCAAAAGTCAATTATCCTCAAAACTCCAATTTTTGACAAAAGGGCCCACTTTTTTCCACTTGATATGGTCTTGTCATGCCACACACGTGTCCCATACATAATTTCATGGCCATTCATTTATTTTTCTATTTTATTTTATTTTTATTGATTTAATTCATTTTAAATCAATATTAAATCAAATAAAATCTAAAAATTGATGTAAAGGGATCTTTGTGATTTGTACAACTTGCAATTATCATTATGAATCAAATCAAGCTCGTGCCAAGTCAATTCAAGCACAAAATCTCAGATTTGATGCAAAATTGGAAACATGTTAATGGTGATCAAAATCCAATCTTGATTCTTCAATGCACTTGGATTATGGCCCATGTTTTAACCTAAACACATTCCATATATTCATACAAGCAAGCCAAACCTAGAACACGCATAAAACCTTGCAGAAACGGCCATACCAATTGGTGAAAAAAGCTTGAAAAGTGTGAGATCAAAAACAACCTTGGAGGCCAATTCAGACCAAAAGCTCAACGTTATTCTCTTCCTTGACACCCAGTGGAGCTACACCAATCAAAACCAAGCCCTAAGACAGCCTGAAACTCGTTGTAAGTCTCCATGAACATTTCTCTGCACATGATATCGTGAAATCATTTTCTTGCATCCTCTTGCCAATTTTCTTGTACATTCATATTCACCATTAAATTTCCATTGATTCTGCAATATTTGATTGTATTTTTATGGCCTCTAACCCCATGTCCAGAACCTAGGGTTCTTGTTCTTGTTTTTAGGCGTTTTTTATGCAGGTTAAATTAAGGTTAGTAATGGTTACAGGGATGACCAGGAGGAAGAGACGAGTACGTTGGTACTCTTGGATTTCATTTTTATGGCCTGGGAGAGATTTTTGAAAGACCCTATGAATCTTCCTGCAGATAAAAATCCGCAGGTAAACGAACCAGGCTTTTGTGAAGAAGATGAAGATGTGTCTTAGCGTCATTGGTTCATTTAAATAATAGTGCGTTTTTATTTTTTTTACAGGGTTTAATTAATGGTTTTGAATATATTATTTGATTGTTATTCTTATAACGAATGGAGCAATTTGGTTGAGTGGCAAGCGCGTTGGCATGTGATCATTGGGACCTGGGTTCGAATCCCAGGTCCCCCAAAACTTTATTTGATTTTGCTTTTCAAGTATTCATGTGCAACGTTCCAAGCGTGATTCACCAAATACCTCCAGATCCCAATTGCCAAGTGGCTTCAAGCCAAGATCCAATGAACCAGGCTGATGGACCACCATGGACTAAAGTCAACCAATGCATACTGGAGTGGAAAAGTCAATGAAGGCCAACGTGTTGGGCCTGGAAAATTTCCAATTCCACCACCAAATTAAGCCCAGCACCCCCCTGAGTATTCTTTACATTTTATTTTATTTTCCTTATTCATTTATTTTATTATTATTATCATTACCTTAATTAATTAATTAACCCATTAATTTTTTTTATAAAATCAGAAAACAACAAAAATATTTTTATTAATTCCATTAATTATATTATTACTATTTTTGTAAATAAACCATTAATTAATTCATTTAGTTTAATTAGGTTCAATTTTAATATATTTCGCATTAAATTAAAATCAATATAGAATTAGGGCTTTTAATATTTTTAATCATTCTCATCTTATTTCCTTAAATAATAAAAAAAAAAATCCTTCAATTTAATTAATTAATTCAACTATTAATTTAGACCTAATTTTTAATTCAAAAAATAACAAAAAATATGTTTTATTTAACAAAAAGGGTCAAAACCCTAGGACACTCCGATTTAATTTTCTCGCGCGCGAATTATCTTTGATCCATATTTCAATTTTGTAACTGCTTCGAGAATGTAATAGTTTTAACTTAGGATTTTATTTATCGCTTTTATTTACTTTTCGCAATTTAATTTTTAAGGGTTTGTTTTTGGCGATGTAAATACCCGACGCCTTGTAATAGCTTAGATTTATTTTCCGCAATTTAATTTCCGCAACCATTAACTGTTAGATGTTTGAATAATAGGCAATGCATGGCAAGATAATCTTTAAACCTAAAATCAACAGTAGCTCATCATGACATGTAAAGATAATATAACTGAAAATTGACACACTTGCACATGCCACCCCTAGGGTACACCTCACTTGGTTGCCTCGAACGTGGTCATTGAGTATAGGAAGTTTTAGAGGTCGCCCTCTTGTCTAAAGATCATAAAGTTGCCTCGAAACGGTTGCCTCGGATAAAATGATCTAAGACATTAGGGTTACCGCTAAGGCATCCTAACATTGCTTTAGTGACCACACGTCCCTTAATCGAATTGACCCGAAAAACTCCAACGACGATGCTACCTACTCCTCAATAGTGGGATAGCATTGTCTAAAGGACACTTGTACAGTCTAATTCCTTTTCGAGTAGGTAGATGTTCTTAAGTACTTGCTCCCTTTAAAACAAAAACAAAATTTTTCGCACTTACACCCCTTTCAAACAAAAAACTCTTTTCAAACCCACAAACACCAAGAAAAGCAAACTTTTGAAAACATAATGAGCAAGTACCTAAGAGCCCGTGGATAACCACGGATAGAAAGGGTGCTAATACCTTCCCTTTCTATAATCTACCTCCCGAACCCGAGAAATATCTCAAAAAGGAATTTTTCTGTGCTTTTGTCCTTTCCTTGTTGGATAAAATAAAAGACGGTGGCGACTCTTGCTTACCGCGACATTTTGCAAAAACAAACGCAAACGCGAACCAGCATCCCAAAACAGTCATTTCTCATTCCCATCGGTAACAGAACTGTCGAATCTACTGGGGACTTTAATATAAGTGAGGTGTACCTTAGGATTAGATCACTATGTTTTCAATTGTATGCTTTGTATGCTTTAATTTTGTGGGCTTGTATCGGAGTTCTATAGATCCTAACCCGGATCTGGGGATACCCTTTAGGTAAGTAGCAATAAACTATGAGGGATCTGTACGGTGTAGACCGATACGGATGAAGCAGTAGCCACGTTGGTGTGGCACCTTGGTCTGTACCGATATCCCTTGTGTTGGAATGAGGAGAATATGGGTCTTCTAAGGAGTCATTAAGCATCAACTGACCTTAGAACCTTAAATTGACCAACTTGGCCATAGAACAGTAGCAGTATGCTACACTCATTGAGACTAAACTCTCGCGATGATTCCGGCCGCAAGAAAAGGTTGCTAAACTGGAATTATGACCGATTGAGGGTAGTCAGTGATATTGAGATCCTCTAGAACCCGGTTACTATTTTTAGGACATGTTTAAACCAACTGAACTGAAAGAGAGTAGTACCTAAGCTTCATGCCAGCCTGAAATCTAAGGGCTCTTTTGTGTGACTTGTGTGCCTTTACCATGTTTGCCTTTTGTGGATACTTATGGTGTGCCTTTACCATGACATAATGACATCATAACATTGCATACATTTTGCATAAGGACTAACCTATTTCAAAGACAAGAGGGTTTCATCTTTGCTCTGTTTTGTAGGTCATCATGATGCCCATGCGTAGTAATACTATCTGGATCAACTTTGTCCAAGTACCTACCCTGCTTAAAGATTTGGTTGTCAGGATTCCAGACACTACCTCCTTCATCAGAAGGCATGGCTCTCTGCTCAGTTTGGTCACCTCAAAATTGGACGAACAAATGATGAGTGTTTTGGTCCAGTTTTATGATCCGCTATACCATTGCTTCACCTTTCAAGACTTCCAGCTGGTTCCTACCCTAGAAGAGTTCTCTGAGCTTCTTGGTATCTCTGTGTTGGAGCAGACTCCATTTACTGGTTGGGAAAAGACTCTTAAGCCCGAAGAAATTGCTGCAGCCCTTCACTTAACTAAGGAGGAGGTAATGGCTAACTAGGAGACTAGAAGTGGAGCTAAGGGTTTTTTGACTAAGTTTTTGGTTGACAAAGCTAATTACTTCTGGGACAGCTTAGACTTCAAGGCGTACGAGGACATTCTGGCTCTTTTGATTTATGGTCTGGTATTGTTTCCGAATCCTGACACTTTTGTTGATATTAATGCCATAAAGATCTTCATCTCTCAGAATCCGGTACCCACTCTCTTGGGTGATATGCTTCATCAGCTCTATGCTCGTACTGCCCGAAAGCGGGGAACTTTGATGTGTTATGTTCCTTTATTGTCGAGGTGGTTTATTTCGCACCTCCCTAAGTCCGTGTTGAAAAACAAATAAGGAATGGGCTGGGCTTATAGGGTGATGTCTCTTTCTAGTGATGACATTATCTGGACTCTCAAAGGTATGGATGAGGTGACTATCATTGATCACTGTGGAGAGTATCCTAATGTTCCATTGATCGGACTCCATGGAGGGATTTCTTACAACCCATGCTTAGCTCTCCGTCAGTTTGGAAGAGCCAGAAGAGAAGGGCCTCATGAGAGGTTGATGCCTCATATCATCTTTGATTTTCAGGGAGATAGCGACGAGCTGTGTCGTAGATTCATAAGGGCTTGGGACAGAGTTCACCAATCTGACCCACATGAGTTGGGACCAAATACTTCTCTGCCAATGGAGCCATACCTCAGATGGGTCTGCATCCGTGCCCAGAAGCTAGGTATGCCATATGAAGCTGTTAGGCCTATTACTCTTGAAGTTGCTAATGAGGAAGGGGTTCTTCCAACTATTCTCCACCCTTATATGCCCACTGATATTGGGACACTGAAGAGGTCTTGGATGCAATTGAGGAATGAACGGGATTCTTATCGGGAGAGGTTCAATGAACAAGAGCAGAAGATCCAGAAGCTGACAAGACAGTTGGAGAACGAGCGGATCCTGAATGATTATGTCCGCACTGAGAAGAAGAGACCATGGGAGCATTGATGGACCTTTGATGATTTATTTCATAGTTTTTGTTTACTTTTTAAGTATTTCCACTCTTGTAACGCCTAAGGGCAATTTGTTGAACAATTTAAATTTTGAAGTTTAAATCTAATAAAGTGTGTTTCCTTTCTTGTTTACAAATTTGAATCTCGATTGTCTTTGAAATCATAAATCATACGCATTTCATCCCATGCACTCCATAAACAGGTACCCCATTACAGGTCTCTTATCTTCTTCGCTGTTTATTTCAGCAATCACCATGTCTGCTGAACCTTCAACTGAGCAAGCTATCAAGGCCCTCCAGGCCCAGAATGCCCAATTTCAAGATTTGTTCATGAATCTAGCTAAGGGTCAGCAGGACCTGAAGACCTTGATTCTGAAAGAGAAGAAGAAGAAGAAGAAGAGGACCATCCTGTTCAACACTGGACGCAGGTTTAGAAACGGGCTGCAGAATGAAGTTGATCTGACCACCTCATCTGGAGGGAAGGATAGTCCACAAGAAAGGAGGGCTCCTAGCCCTATGGTCTCCGACAATGAGACGGGCTACGATGAAGAACAGTATCCTCCTGCTGAGGATAAGTACAAACAGCTGGAAGACCGTTTGAGTGCTATGGAAATTCAGAAGGTGCCCGGTCTGGACTTCGAAGATCTGGGTCTATCATCTGGGGTGGTGATTCCCCATAAGTTCAAGGCACCTACCTTTGCCAAATATGACGGAGTTTCCTGTCCAAAGCTGCACCTCCGGTCATATGTGAGAAAGATCCAACCTTACACCGCTGATAAGAACTTATGGATCCATTTCTTTCAAGACATCCTCTCAGGGACTCAGCTTAAGTGGTTCTATCAGTTGGACGGAGCCAGTATCTGTAGCTGGGAAGATTTGGCTACTGCATTCTATGGGAAGTATCAATACAACTCCGACCTCGCTCCTACGCGTACCCAACTCCAGGGTATGTCAATAGGAACGGGTGAAGGATTTAAAGAGTATGCTCAAAAGTGGAGAGACCTTGCCGGAAGGGTGCAACCACCGTTGGCTGATCGTGAGCTCGTTGACATGTTTTTGGGGACCCTGTCTGGTCCATTATTTAACCATCTAATTGGAAGCTCTTCAGCTTGGTTTACAGATCTTATTTTGACTGGTGAGAGGATTGAAGCTGGTATTAAGGCTGGGAAGATACAGAAGGGTGCCTCCTCGAGCACCGAGAAGAAGCCGTTTTAAAAAGAGTCCAGTGTTGTCTACAGTTCAAGAAGACAGAATAGACCTGAACACCCCCAAGCTGTCAATGCGGTTGTTATTTCAAAACCTGCTGGTGCTCCTCAGCATCACAATCAACAAAAGGACGAGAGACCTCGAAGGCAATTCACTCATCTCAGCATGACTTTGTCTCAGATTCTGCCACAGTTGCTGAAGACCAATCTGGTGACTCTAAAAGAAGCTCCGGAGAATCCAAGTACCACATCACCAAAGTACAACCCTAATGCCCGCTGTGTTTTTCACTCTGATAGCCCGGGGCATAATATAGATGATTGTTGGGTTTTGAGGAACAGGGTGCAAGACCTAATTGATGCAAAGGAGATTGAGTTTGAGGCGCCCGAGAGGCCTAATGTTGTGACTGCTCCCATGCCCAAGCATGGAGTAAATACTGTAGAGGAAGACTTGTTTGTAGTTTCCGTGGATGATATTGTTACCCCTCTGATGACTGTCAAGAAGAACCTGTTGCTAGCCAGTTTATTTCCAGGCTGTGGCGAAGGTTGCCATATGTGTTCTGTTTTACCTACTGGTTGCCCATTTCTGAAGTCATGTATCCAAAACCTGGTGGATAATAAGGAGATCCTATTTGAGAAGATTGTTGTTCCTTCCATTCCTACTGAAGAAGTTTCCATTATCACCATTTTCAACAATTCTTCCAAGGCTCCCTCGAGGAAGCCTTTTAGAATTACATCTGTTCCGAAGATCGCACCTGTGATTATCACTGTTCCGGGGCCCATCCCCTACACCTCTGACAAAGCTGTCCCTTGGCACTATGGGGCATATGTTTATGTTCTAGGAGTTAAGCAAGAGTTGGATGCTGATACCGGCGTCAGCAACATTACTGGGCCTCCTAAAATCACCCGTAGTGGTAGACTTTTCTCACCTGATATTGCTCCACCAACTGCCCGAAGACCTGTCGTCATTACACCTGCAAGTGTGCCTAATGCCATTCCTGATCAAGTTCTTAGTCCTACCCCTGTCGCCGAGTCATCTAGCGCTCGGGGCAAAGGGATCACCACTGACGTGCCTGCCCAGACGGAGGCACCGAAGACCATTACTGTTGAAGCTTCCAAACAGGAGATGGAAGAGATTTTGAAGATTATTAAGAAGAGTGATTATAACGTAGTTGAGCAGCTGGGGCAAACCCCATCCAAGATTTCTATGTTGTCACTGTTGTTGTGTTCAGAGGCCCATGCCAAGGCTCTGATTACCTTCCTGAAAATTGCCCACGTGCCACAAGAGACATCAGCTGATCAGTTTACCGATTGTGTGGCCAATTTAACTGCTGATAATGGTTTGGGTTTCTCTGACGCTGATTTGACTGTTAAAGTGAAGAACCACAATGATGCCCTGCATGTCTCCATCGAATGCAGAGGCACTACTCTTGCACATGTATTAGTTGATACTAGTTCCTCATTGAACGTATTGCCCAAGAAAGCTCTAGACCGGTTGGATTGCAAAGGGTTAGAGTTGAAACCAAGTAACATCGTTGTCAGGGCCTTTGACGGGTCTAAAAGGATGGTGCATGGTAAGGTTGATATTCCAATTAAAGTTGGTTCTTAGGTCTTCAATTCTACATTCTACGTGATGGACATTCGGCCATCTTATTCTTGTTTGTTGGGTCGTCCATGGATCCACAAAGCTGGAGTTGTAACATCAACGCTTCACCAGAAGCTAAAGTGCCTTGTCAGAGGGAAGATTGTGACAGTTCAGGGAGAGGAAGAGTACATGGTCAGCCACCTCAACTCATTCAGATACGTAGAGATGGATGGAGAATTCATTGAAACCCCATTTCAGCACTTTGAAGAGGTTCCTCAGACACTAGCATCAGCTGAGACTGTGGTTGAAGATTCTCCTATGAAGATGGCTTCCTTAAAGGATTCCCGGGCTGTTATTGAGAAGGGTGAGTGTGAAAATTGGGGCCGACTCCCTGATTTTACTCATAAGACTAACAAATTTGGTTTGGGTTTCACTGCAGAAGCTCAAAGGGCTGTTCGAAGTGCAAGGATTAGAAGACCCCCCGTGTTCATCAGCAACTCGGGAGTGAATGCCATTGAGGATGATGTGGAAGAGTCTGAATTTGACAGTTGGATCTATCCTACGACCAACGATGGACCAAGCAACTGGACAGCAAAGGACTTCATCCCTATTACTTTTGTTACCCAGTAATGAACTCTTTGTTTTAAATTTGTAACAGACAATGTTTTGAAACTTTACGGCCCGGTGTCTTACCCGAGGTACCGTGGCTTCATTTGTGAGGGCTTTTGTGTGCCATTTTCATATATCATTAATAAAAGCATTGGACGTTTCTTGCATTTCAAATTTTGCGCTCCTTGTTTTTCTTTATTATATATTGTAAAACAGCTATTTACACACACTCACGTATACAGGTCTCCATCCACTCTGGATCTCACTGGTAACGGCTATGCTACTGCCAATTATGACTTCGAAAATCCAATCAACTTAGCCGAAGACGAAGGTGAAGATGATTGCGAAGTGCCTGGTGAACTTGCAAGACTGCTACTCCAAGAAGAGAGGGCCATTCAGCCACACAAAGAGCCAGTGGAAACAGTGAATCTGGGTACTGAAACAGACAAAAAGGAAGTTAAGATCGGTCCAAACTTTGAGCCTACTGTGAAATAACAGTTGATTCAGATGTTGCATGATTATGTTGAGATCTTTGCCTGGTCTTACGAAGATATGTCGGGTTTGGATACTGACATTGTGGTTCATCACCTGCCTACCAAGGAAGACTGTCCTCCGGTAAAACAGAAGGTTCGTCGTATGCGCCCAGAGATGTCTGAGAAAATCAAAGTCGGAGTTATGAAACAGTTTGACGCCAGTTTTCTAGCAGTGACTTCTTACCCTTAGTGGGTTGCCAATGTGGTTCCGGTACCGAAGAAGGATGGGAAGGTCCGAATGTGTGTTGATTACAGGGATTTGAACAGGGCGAGCCCTAAGGATGACTTCCCTCTACCTCACATCGACGTTCTGGTTGACAATACTGCTCGGCACAAGGTATTCTCCTTTATGGATGGTTTCTCCGGTTATAATCAGATAAATATGGCTCCCGAAGACATGGAGAAGACGACCTTTGTTACTCAGTGGGGCACCTTTTGCTACAAGGTCATGCCTTTTGGGTTGAAAAATGTTGGGGCAACGTATCAGTGTGCCATGGTTGCTTTGTTTCATGATATGATCCATCATGAGATTGAAGTATACGTCGACGATATGATTGCGAGGTCCCAGACCGAGGAAGAACACCTTGACCATCTACAGAAGTTGTTTGACAGGTTGAAGTTGTACAAGCTGAGATTAAACCCGAACAAATGCACCTTCAGGATGAGGTCTGGAAAACTACTAGGTTTCGTTGTAAGCGACAAAGGTATTCAAGTTGACCCTACCAAAGTGAAAGCCATACAAGAGATGCCAGCTCCTAAGACAGAGAAGGAGGTCAGAGGCTTTCTGGGACGACTGAACTACATTGCCCGATTCATCTCACACTTGACTGCTACCTATGAACCAATCTTCAAGCTGCTGAAGAAAGATCAGGTAGTACGTTGGAACGATGAATGCCATGCCGCTTTCGAAAGAATCAAAGAGTATCTCCAAGAGCCACCCATTCTGATGCCACCAGTTGAAGGGAGACCTATGATCTTATACTTGACAGTACTTGACAACTCAATGGGGTGTGTGCTGGGTCAGCATCACGAGTCTGGCCGAAAAGAGCATGATATTTATTACCTTAGCAAAAATTTTACCAACTGTGAAACCCGATACTCACTGCTCGAGAAAACTTGTTGCGCTTTGGCATGGGCTTCTCGCCGGCTGAGACAGTATATGCTGACTCACACTACTCTGTTGATTTCAAAGATGGATCCCATCAAGTATATCTTCGAAAAGCCTGCCTTGTCCGAAGAATAGCAAGATGGCAGATGATCTTGACTGAGTATGACATCCAGTACACAACTCAAAAAGCAATCAAGGGAAGTGTATTGGCAGACCATTTGGCACATCAGGCAGTGGATGATTACCAGTCTATGAACTTTGAATTTCCGGACGAGAATATCATGGTAGTGACTGATTGTGAGACACCTGGACCGGATGAAGGACCTGAGGAGGGATCCCGATGGTCTATGTACTTTGATGGAGCTTCAAACGCTTTGGGTAATGGCATTGGCGCTGTGATCATATCTCCTAAAGGCTCTCATACTCCGTTTACCGCCCGACTTGTTTCAACTGCACCGATAATATGGCGGAGTATGAAGCGTGCATAATGGGTCTTCGAGCTGCAATTGACCTAAGGATTAAGTTTCTAAGTGTCTCCGGAGATTCCACTCTTATGATCAGTCAGATCAAAGGCGAGTGGGATACGAAACACCCAAACCTTATTCCTTACAAGGAGTATGTATTGACATTGCTACCCCATTTCGAGGAGATAACCTTTGAACACTTCCCCAGAGAGGAGAATCAGTTGGCGGACGCGTTAGCTATGATGTCTTCTATGTTCAAAGTCAATTGGGACAACGAGGCTCCCCGGATCATTATTGAAAAATTGGACGAACCTGCGCATTGCTGTGATCTTGAGACTGAAGAGGTAACAGAAAAGCCCTGGTATCATGAGGTGAAGAGGTACCTTGAAGCTCAGGAATACCCCGAGGGTGCATCTGTTAATGACAAGAAGTTTCTGAGGAGGTTTGCAGCCAAGTTCTTCATCAGCAATGGCATTCTTTACAAACGTAACCATGATTCGACCTTACTACGTTGTGTTGATAAGATTGAAGCAGAAAGGATCATGGCAGAGCTACATGAAGGTACCTTCGGAACTCATTCCAGTGGACATACCATGGCAAAGAAAATCCTTCGGGCAGGATATTACTGGTCCACAATGGAAGCTGACTGTTATCAGCATTCTCGGACATGTCACAAGTGCCAAGTCTATGCTGACAAGGTGCACATTCCTCCAGTTCCTCTGAATGTTCTGACAACACCTTGGCCTTTTGCAATGTGGGGCATTGATATGATCGGCGAGATCATACCTACGGCATCTAATGGGCATTGTTTCATCCTGGTAGCAATTGATTACTTTACGAAGTGGGTTGAAGCAGCTTCCTTTTCTACGGTAACCAAGAAAGTCGTGGCACGGTTCATTCGGCACAACCTAATCTGTTGATACGGTGTACCAGAGAGGATCATTATGGACAATGGTACCAATCTTAATAACAAGATGATCACTGATCTCTACGAGCAATTCAAGATACAGCATCACAACTCTTCTCCCTACCGGCCGAAGATGAATGGGGTTGTTGAAGCGGCTAATAAGAATATTAAGAAGATTGTGCAGAAGATGACAGTGACATACAAAGACTGGCACGAGATGTTACCATTTTCTCTTCACGGGTACCGTACCTCAACACGGACGTTAACAGGGGCAACACCCTATTCCTTGGTATATGGCATGGAGGCAGTCTTGCCCATTGAAGTTCAGATACCCTCTCTTCGGATCATGAAGGATGCAGGTTTGAGCGAAGATGACTGGATTCAGACCCGACTTGATCAACTGAATCTAATCGACGAAAAAAGACTTGCTGCTATTTGTCATGGTCAGACGTACCAAAAACGGATGATCAAGGCATTTAACAAGAAAGTCAGACGACAAGAGTATCAAGTTGGGGACCTGGTAATCAAACGCATTATTCTACCTCAAGGTGATCCCAGGGGAAAATGGACCCCTACTTACGAAGGGCCATTTGTGGTTAAGAACATCTTCTCAAGAGGAGCCATGATTCTAACCACTATGGATGGTGACGACCTTCCTCACCCCGTCAATGCAGACATAGTGAAAAGATACTATGCATAATCAAAGACTCGCTAGGTTGACTGGCCTAGGCAAAAATAAGGGCTTCCCGGCGAACCAAAAGGGTTCGGGCAAAAATAAGGGATGAAAATAAAAAAATCTGTACACCCGGCAAGTCGAAAACCTGAAAAGGCGGCTTGGGCAAAAATGGGTATCCCGGTGGACTGAAAACCCGAAAGGGAAGTCCAGGAAAAAGTTAGGGATTAAAGCGTAATACCATGTCTCATTGGATCACCTTGCATCCAGACTTCGGTATCAACTTTCAAGCTCGGACGACACCAATCAATCAGATTCATCTTCAACTAAGCAGCAAAGTGATGAGATGCCTGAAGATATAAAGGCAATAGCAGAGTTGGAACCCAGTGGGATTATTCACATAGCTGTTTTGTTTTCCTTTTCACAAATTGTATAAATTCTATTTATTCGGCGGCGTTCTCTTACTAGGACGTCAGCCTCTTGTACAAAAATGCCTATTTACAGGCAAACTTCAAAATCAATACAAATTCATTTTTCAGACAGATTTCAAAATTGTGTTTCCTTTATCTGTTTTGTTTTGCAAAGAACGTCCAATGTTCATTTTTGATATATGCATTTGACATTAATTGCTGCTCATAAATATTTACATGCGAAACAAAGGACGAATTACTGGTAATATCATAAACAGGGGCATAAGAAATGTCCAAACTGTGTAGTTACTTTGTCCACCAAGGTACCAAGGTAGTTTCAGCTAAAAAATATGACCAAGATACCGTCACTCCCCGCAGAGTAAAACAGTAATGGTAGCTCTCCCCACTGAGACTTGCAACTATGAATGAATCATCAATACTCTCCCCAAGCAGAGTTCATTCACTATCAGCGCTAAAAAGGCAGGGTATCCCCAGAAGATCTCAATCTTCCCCAGCGGGGTATAAAGATATTCCCCAACAAGTACAAGAACATCCCCGACAGTCTTAATATTCCTCAACAGAATATAAGAATATTCCCCGGTGGAATACAAGATACCCCAGTGGAGTCATTTCCCCAGCGCAGTGTAAAAAAGGCTTCCCCGCCAGAGGTGAATCATCTTACCCAGTAGATTCTGGAAGCTTATCCCCTGCAGAGCACAAATAGATCTCCCCAGCCAAATTCAGAAGGTTATCCTCACAAGAGTCTAACTGGGTTATCCTCAGCATGTTGCAACTGAAAGATCATCCCCAGCGAAGTTCTTTCTATCCCCAGCGGAGTTCATCATCAAAATCCCCAACAGAGCTTATCAACAGAATCCCCAGCGGAGTTATCATTAAAATCTTCAGCAGAACGTCTCTTCCCCACAGAGTAATTCCCTTCGGAGTAATCTCTTCATCAGTTTATTCCCCCAACGGAGTTTTTCTCTCCTACGGGTTTATCGTCTTCGTTCATCATCCCCAGCAGGAAACGAAGAACTCAACTCTATTCTCCAACAGCTCCGGGATTTATTTTCCCCAGCTAAAACATTATATCCCCATACATCATGATACATGCATATACGCATCATACGAATACAATCTCATTTATTTTGAGAACATCATTGCCTGATCCATATCATGCATTGCATATGACTGACCTTTACCTTTCAAGAAAGATGCAGTTAAGTTCTCAGCTTAGTCGAAGACCTGACCAGTTCTTAAATCTCAATTGAATTATCCTCGGTTGAATTTCAGATAAGGTTCTCAATCTCGACAGTTTCCCTACGTCATAGTGTGGACGAGTACTATAACCTCAATGGTATACTCTATTGAGCACGAGTTGGTTCCTAGATCTTTATGTTTTCCTCCGTCATAGTGTGGACAAGTTCTATAACCTCAACGGTATACTCCATTGAGCACGAGACAGTTCCTAGATCTTGATGAAGATGTTTCCCTCAGTCATAGTGTGGACGAGAACTATAACCTCAACGGTATACTCCATTGAGCACGAGTCAGTTCCTAGATCTTGATGTTTTCCTTCGTCATAGTGTGGACAAGTTCTATAACCTCAACGGTATACTCCATTGAGCACGAGACAGTTCCTAGATCTTGATGAAGATGTTTCCCCACGTCATAGTGTGGACGAGTACTATAACCTCAATGGTATACTCCATTGAGCACGAGTCAGTTCCTAGATCTTGATGTTTTCCTCCGTCATAGTGTGGACGAGTTCTATAACCTCGACGGTATACTCCATTGAGCACGAGACAGTTCCTAGATCTTGATGAAGATGTTTCCCTACGTCATAGTGTGGACGAGTACTATAACCTCAACGGTATACTCCATTGAGCATGAGTCAGTTCCTAGATCTTGATGTTTTCCTCTGTCATAGTGTGGACAAGTTCTATAACCTCAGCGGTATACTCCATTGAGCACGAGACAGTCCCTAGATCTTGACGAAGATGTTTCTCTACATCATAGTGTGGACGAGTACTATAAGCTCAACGGTATACTCCATTGAGCATGAGTCAGTTCCTAGATCTTGATGTTTTCCTCCGTCATAGTGTGGACAAGTTCTATAACCTCAGCGGTATACTCCATTGAGCACGAGACAATTCCTAGATCTTGATGAAGATATTTCTCTACGTCATAGTGTGGACGAGTACTATAACCTCAACGGTATACTCCATTGAGCACGAGTCAGTTCTTAAATCTTGATGTTTTCCTCCGTCATAGTGTGGACAAGTTCTATAACCTCAACGGTATACTCCATTGAACACGAGACAGTTCCTAGATCTTGATGAAGATGTTTCCCCCCAATTGGATTATGGACAGGTTCCTAAGACTCAGCTGAGGCATTCTCTCAGTGGAAGTACAAGCAAGTTCCTAAATCTCAACAAAAGTTAGACTTCCCCAGCGGAATCTTTCACAACAACAGGTACGCAAGTTCTCGCTAAGGAATCTCCTATGCGATCGACACCCCTGCAGATGGCATCTGTAAGCCCATCCTCCTACCAACAATCTCCAAATGGCATCTGTAAGCCCATTCCCGACATCACAATGTTGATACTACACCATGTGAGTGCAAATTTTTGGGCACTCTAGTGTTCAATTATCTTCCACCTTCGGATCACGAAGGGCTCAAAAGCCAATCTATATCCTCAGGTTTAAGAAAATTGAACAGGGGCAACTGTTGTACCCCAAAATTTGCCCTCCCATATTCCTCAAGACATGTCAAGAATAATCTTCAAGTTTCTCAAGTTGGCTCAAGGATTGGACAGTCAAGTCACCTCCTAAGACAATCAAGTCAAAATTAGGGTTTTGTGTTGCATCAAGGTCCTCACATCCAAATTACCTCAAGTGTTCCCCAATGTCCTAATATGTTCTTAAGTTCATCCATGTCAAATTTCAAGCATTGCAGAGGAAGTTTGGTCAGTCAATTGCTCAAGAGACCCAAAAGTCGACTATGCTAGGGCAAAAGTCAACTGTGACCCAAATACAGTCAAACCTTAAGATTTTTTGTCAACATTCTCTTTTTGAAGGATAATTCATAATTTGACCAATTATTGATCATGATTCATCAAGGATTGCTCAAGATTCATCAAGATTCAAAAGTTGCTAAATTAGGGTTTTATAGGAAAAGTCAACTCAACTTTGACCAAGCATAACTTTCTCATACTTTATGAGAAATGACCCATCAAAATCTCATTTTGAAGAGCATGAAATTTACTACAATCCATCTTCACATCCCAAGATCAAGAAATGCTCTCACAAAAAGTTACTAATTTGGACATTATAGGTCATTTTTGAAAGTCAACAAAAACACCTTTTTTGCCAAAGCTTATAACTTGAGCATGGAACATAAAAAGTAGATGATACCAAAAGGGTTGATTATAGGACATCTCAAGGTTTCTAAAAAGTCCAAGAACACCTCCAAAAGTTCAAAATTGAAGAAGTTATGCATTATTGAAGTTGGGCATTTTTCCAAATTTGCCAAAAGACAACTATCCTCAAAACTCCAATTTTTGACAAAAGGGCCCACTTTTTTCCACTTGATATGGTCTTGTCATGCCACACACGTGTCCCATACATAATTTCATGGCCATTCATTTATTTTTCTATTTTATTTTATTTTTATTGATTTAATTCATTTTAAATCAATATTAAATCAAATAAAATCTAAAAATTGATGTAAAGGGATCTTTGTGATTTGTACAACTTGCAATTATCATTATGAATCAAATCAAGCTCGTGCCAAGTCAATTCAAGCACAAAATCTCAGATTTGATGCAAAATTGGAAACATGTTAATGGTGATCAAAATCCAATCTTGATTCTTCAATGCACTTGGATTATGGCCCATGTTTTAACCTAAACACATTCCATATATTCATACAAGCAAGCCAAACCTAGAACACGCATAAAACCTTGCAGAAATGGCCATACCAATTGGTGAAAAAAGCTTGAAAAGTGTGAGATCAAAAACAACCTTGGAGGCCAATTCAGACCAAAAGCTCAACGCTATTCTCTTCCTTGACACCCAGTGGAGCTACACCAATCAAAACCAAGCCCTAAGACAGCCTGAAACTCGTTGTAAGTCTCCATGAACATTGCTCTGCACATGATATCGTGAAATCATTTTCTTGCATCCTCTTGCCAATTTTCTTGTACATTCATATTCACCATTCAATTTCCATTGATTCTGCAATATTTGATTGTATTTTTATGGCCTCTAACCCCATGTCCAGAACCTAGGGTTCTTGTTCTTGTTTTTAGGCGTTTTTTATGCAGGTTAAATTAAGGTTAGTAATGGTTACAGGGATGACCAGGAGGAAGAGACGAGTACGTTGGTACTCTTGGATTTCATTTTTATGGCCTGGGAGAGATTTTTGAAAGACCCTATGAATCTTCCTGCGGATAAAAATCCGCAGGTAAACGAACCAGGCTTTTGTGAAGAAGATGAAGATGTGTCTTAGCGTCATTGGTTCATTTAAATCATAGCGCGTTTTTATTTTTTTTTACAGGGTTTAATTAATGGTTTTGAATATATTATTTGATTGTTATTCTTATAACGAATGAAGCAATTTGGTTGAGTGGCAAGCGCGTTGGCATGTGATCATTGGGACCTGGGTTCGAATCCCAGGTCCCCCAAAACTTTATTTGATTTTGCTTTTCAGGTATTCATGTGCAACGTTCCAAGCGTGATTCACCAAATACCTCCAAATCCCAATTGCCAAGTGGCTTCAAGCCAAGATCCAATGAACCAGGCTGATGGACCACCATGGACTAAAGTCAACCAATGCATACTGGAGTGGAAAAGTCAATGAAGGCCAACGTGTTGGGCCTGGAAAATTGCCAATTCCACCACCAAATTAAGCCCAGCACCCCCTGAGTATTCTTTACATTTTATTTTCTTTTCCTTATTCATTTATTTTATTATTATTATCATTACCTTAATTAATTAATTAACCCATTAATTTTTTTTATAAAATCAGAAAACAACAAAAATATTTTTATTAATTCCATTAATTATATTATTACTATTTTTGTAAATAAACCATTAATTAATTCATTTAGTTTAATTAGGTTCAATTTTAATATATTTCGCATTAAATTAAAATCAATATAGAATTAGGGTTTTTAATATTTTTAATCATTCTCATCTTATTTCCTTAAATAATAAAAAAAAAATTCATTTAATTAATTAATTCAACTATTAATTTAGACCTAATTTTTAATTCAAAAAATAACAAAAAATATGTTTTATTTAACAAAAAGGGTCAAAACCCTAGGACACTCTGATTTAATTTTCTCGCGCGCGAATTATCTTTGATCCATATTTCAATTTTGTAACTGCTTCGAGAATGTAATAGTTTTAACTTAGGATTTTATTTATCGCTTTTATTTACTTTTCGCAATTTAATTTTTAAGGGTTTGTTTTTGGCGATGTAAATACCCGACGCCTTGTAATAACTTAGATTTATTTTCCGCAATTTAATTTGCGCAACCATTAACTGTTAGATGTTTGAATAATAGGCAATGCATGACAAGATAATCTTTAAACCTAAAATCAACAGTAGCTCATCATGACATGTAAAGATAATATAACTGAAAATTGACACACTTGCACATGCCACCCCTAGGGTACACCTCACTTGGTTGCCTCGAACGTGGTCATTGAGTATAGGAAGTTTTAGAGGTCGCCCTCTTGTCCAAAGATCATAAAGTTGCCTCGAAACGGTTACCTCGGATAAAATGATCTAAGACATTAGGGTTACCGCTAAGGCATCCTAACATTGCTTTAGTGACCACACGTCCCTTAATCGAATTGACCCGAAAAACTCCAACGAAGATGCTACCTACTCCTAAATAGTGGGATAGCATTGTCTAAAGGACACTTGCACAGTCTAATTCCTTTTTGAGTAGGTAGATGTTCTTAAGTACTTGCTCCCTTTAAAACAAAAACAAAATTTTTCGCACTTACACCCCTTTCAAACAAAAAACTCTTTTCAAACCCACAAACACCAAGAAAAGCAAACTTTTGAAAACATAATGAGCAAGTACCTAAGAGCCCGTGGATAACCACGGATAGAAAGGGTGATAATACATTCCCTTTCTATAATCTACCTCCCGAACCCGAGAAATATCTCAAAAAGGAATTTTTCTGTGCTTTTGTCCTTTCCTTGTTGGATAAAATAAAAGACGGTGGCGACTCTTGCTTACCGCAACATTTTGCGAAAACAAACACAAACGCGAACCAACATCCCAAAATAGTCAGTTCTCATTCCCACCGGTCACACATACGAAAAGAGGTAAAAGCATAATTTCAGTATAGTGAAAATGAATGGATTAACTCAAGATAAACAAACATATGCAATGTGTTGTACCCCAAAACTTTTCCTCTCATTTCTCAAGGCATTTCTCACAAGGATTCTCAAAATTCAAGCTTGCATAAGTACAATTGGATTTTCCAGCATCAATTTAAAGAGGAAACTGTTAAAAAGGGGGGAAAACAGATAAAAATAAACTTTTTGACAAAATTGGAGAAAAAACAAGTCTTCTTCGATTCACATCCTTCGATTGGACTTTTGGCCTCTTTCGATGCAAGCTTGGCTTGCATCCTTCTATTGAGTGTTGGTCTCTGACACGCTGGCTTTGATTCACAAAACAGGAGCTTCCTGCATGCAACCTTCGATTGCATCATTGGCCTCACATGGTTCACAATGTAATGGTGGCTTGCATACCTGCTTCGATTGGACATTTGATGCTTGCATGCTTGTGTTGATTGGACAAATAATTCCCTCCATGTTTGATTTGGTTTACAAAGTAATGGATGGTTGCATGCAGCCTTCGATTGAGCCATAGCTTCCTTCTTGCATGCAAGAGGCTCCCACCAGGCCAGCAGGCACAAGGCAAAAAGCCCATGTAGCCTCCTTCGATTCAAAGAGGAAAATCCTCATGCACGCAAGCTTTGATTGCACCATTGGCCCCTTACATGTTTGCCTTGAGTCACAAAACTGTGACCTCCTGCATGCAGGCTTCGACAGGGCATTGACTCTTCATGAAAACCTTCATTTGAGAAATGGCCTCTTGTATGCTTGCTTGGAGTCACAAAGTAATGACCTTCTACATGCAGGTTTCGACAAGGCATTGGTTATGTTTACACTAGCTTCGACTGGACAATATTTCCCTTTGAAATAGTTTGCTTCAATTCCACCCTTGAAAACCTTCAACACACATGGTTGGTGCCCCCTTCAAAGGACGTGTATTGGTGTATTTGAAGGGCATACATAGGAGTCCCTTTCGAAGGATATACCTTACTATCCCATTCGAAGAATTACATTTGATCCCGTCAAAGGACAGACACATAGTCCATTCGAAGGACACTTATTTGGCCTTTTCAATGATACATACATGACCCATTCAAAGGACATGTCTGGGTGTCCCATTCGAAGGACATGTTTGATGGCCCATTCACAGGACTTACAAGACATACCTTAAGGCATTATTTAGTGACCCATTCAAGGGGCACACATTTGGCTCCTTCGAAGGATGCACAAAAAGAGCTCATTCGAAAGACACTTGTTGGGTGAAAATCAAATAATGTTGTTTGAAGGAGAATCTGGTTGAAGGTCATCAAAATGAAAGGTGGAGATATCAAAAGATGCTTGCTTCCAAGTTCAGTCCTGATACACTAGTCATAACGCTCCAAAACTGCTGCACATCAGTTCTGAAACACTGGCCAATTCTTGCACCAAAATGGCATACGAACACTGCCCCTCGAAAGCTACAAAAAATAGTTTACTCAATTTGTTCAATTTTTTTATTTTCCCTCCTAAATCTCAGCCAGCTTCGCCTATAAATAAGAGGCTCCTTAACATGTATAAGGGGATGGACAACACATCCAGAGGACTTTGGGGCGTGGAGAAAAAATCATCAAACTCTCAAATTATCAAACACTCTCAAACACTAAACACATATTCAAACCCAAAGTCAAATGAAACAATACACTTGTTTCCTCCATTCGAATTCAAAACCCAGTGAAACACCAACTCAACACTTGGTTCCTTCTTTCGAATCCAACACTAGAAACATTACCCTTGTTTCTTCCCTTCGAATCCAGGGACACTCAGGGCAGCCACTCAAGGTCCAGCACACACGTTTCAACTTCAAGCAAGGTAAGTTTTTCTTAACCTTGAACCTTTTGTTTCTAGCATAACATGTGAATAGTCATTCCTTTCGTTTCAAGCATGTACATGACATTTGTTTACTTTTTGTTTCTGCCCTTTCCGTTTGTTTTTCTTGTCAAATATATGGTAGAACTAACTAGTATAGGCCCCAAACGAAAGAAGGAGTATTTATGTGAAACGAAGCCTCAGGCTTCACCCCTCCCCCCCCCCCCTAACTGCTTCACAGTCCAAACGAAGGAGCACGAAGGGAGAAGTGAAATGTATTCATAATGATTCCCTGGCCCAGTCGAAAACAGCAACCAGAATGAGGAATTGAAGGCTGCCTCTCACACTAACTGCCAAGCCTCAAACGAAACAAGCAGCCAGTAGGATGTCCACACTAACTGTCAGGCCTCAAACGAAAGAGGCAACCAGAAGGATGGCCATACTGACTTCCAGGTCCCATTCGAAAGAAACTGGAAAGGGGTGAAATCGAAAGACATGTCCTTACTATTTCCAGGCCAAATCGAAGAAAACCAGGAAGGGCAGAATCGAAAGGGTGTTTCTGCCTAGATCTAAGCTCATTTTTTCCTCCTTTTATATTGTTTTGTATTTACATTTTCTTGCTATTCAATATGGTTGTAATAGTGTAGGATTTATTTTTTGCATTTTTATTGCTTTTGTACAAATGTTAGTAATTAGGATGTATGGCAAAATAAAACCAACAAGTAGACAACCCAAAAATCAAAGACAAAATACATGCAATCAAACACACTATTCACACATGCACCCCTAGGGTAATCCCACTTGTTACCTCGGAAAAATAGTCATGTCCCTTGAATATGGGCGTTTTAGCAAAGACCCTCAATAAAAGATCGTAGTCCCTCGATGACCCTCAATATTGCCTTCGGTAAACGATCTAGTCCCTAAACGACATTGCTAAAACGTCCCATAGGTTGCCTTCTATGACTATACAAACGTCCCACGCCCGTCCCTTCACATCCAGTGGTGGAGCTTCTTACCAAATCAATGGTAAGATAGCAACATCTAAAGGAGGAGGAAAAGAACGTTAGACCTTTTTAGTAGGTAGGATGCTCATAGTTGCTCGCTTGCTCACAACAAAAACATTTTTACACCAACATTTTCAAAAGAAAAATCTCTTTGTACGCATTCTTATAGAGACGAGAATCATTACAAAGACACTTTTCAAAATCACTTTCAAAACCACATTCCACAAACACCTCTTTGAACTATTTTTAAAACAAACTCATTGTACGCATTCTTATAGAAACGAGAATCATTACAAAGATGTTTTCTTCAAAATACTTTCAAACCCATATCACAAGCACATTTTCAAACAAAAGCAAGTGATCTATCAGGCAACTAAGAGCCCGTAGATAACTATGGATGAAAAGGGTCCTAATACCTTCCATTTTCATGATCTACCCCCCCCCCCCCCCCCCCCCCCGAACTCAAGAAATAATCTCAAAAGGTCTTTCCTGTTCTTTTCAGCCTTTCCTTATTGGATAAAAGAAAATTCGATGGCGACTCTTGCTATCCGCAACAATTGCTATCAAACACAAAACTCCCAAGTCAGTTCTCCCACCATGTTACAGAACTGGCAACTCTGCTGGGGATATTACTTAAAAGTGGGGTTATCTTAGGGCTAGATCACTTTTACTTGATTTTCCTTGTTTGACTTGCTTGCTTTTACATTATGGTTCCTTGTTTGGGCTTGTTTTGATCCTCTACCCGGATCTGGGGCACCTTTTAGGTAAGTAGCAATAGATTATGGAAACTGTGTGGGGTATACCGACATGGTTGAAGCAATAGCTACGTTAGTGTGACACATTTGTTAGTACAGGTAGCCCTTGAGTAGTGAAGGAGAATACGGGGCCACTGTGTGGTGTCATGAAGCACAAACTGACCTTAGAACCTTAATTGAACAACTTGGTTATTAGGAAGTAGTGAGATAACCGGCTTTGGTGCAGTCCAAAGTTGGTTGATACTCGATGCTACGCTCATTGAGATCGGACTTTCGAGATATTTCGGTCGCCAATAAAGAGGCTTGCGCTGAAACAATGCCCGATGAAGAAAGATCAATGATATTGAGATTCCCTAGAACTCAGTTAATTTCTAGGACAGGTTAAGCCAACTAAACTTCAAGAGGGTACTTACTTATAAACTCCATGTAAGCCTAAACCTAAGGACTTGTCTGCTTTGTGTGTATATGATTATTTGTTCCTAACAACTTGCTTGCTTTGCATACTTGTACATAACATTATAACATCATATCATAGCATTTTCGATAACCATTTCAAGGATCTTAAGGGCCTATGATGTAGGGTCATGTTGAACCAGACGCCTATCAATGGGCAAGAGGATTCATTCTCTAATCAAAATGTCGTCAAAGACCAAAGCACAGTAACTTGAGTCAAGGGCTATGACCCACTTGACATGGTGAGCTTGATTCTCATGGAAGGACATCCACCAATATGAAGTTATCCAATCAAAGTTGTTGATCAAAATTCAACTTCTAACATCTTCTTGTGTTTACCCCGTGAGATCTTTGAAAACATGCATCCACATACCATGCATCATATCATGACAGGTTTCTCCCATACAGGTATCCTTATCTTCCTACTGTTTATTTGAGTAAGATGGATATGGAACAGACGGTGAAGGATCTCCAAGCACAAAATTCCCAATTCCAACAAATGTTCTTGACTTTGGCTAAAGGGCAAGAGGACCTGAAGACTCTTCTTCTCAAAGACAAGAAGAAAAAGGCAAAAAAATCAATGGGCATCCTGAATTTGGGAAGGAGGTTCAAAATACCAACAGAGTGAGCTCTAGGATTTGCAACTCCATCAACTGAGGGGGAAAATCAGACAAAAGAAGGAGATAACAGTCTGGGGTCTAACAAAGAAGAGGCTGACTATTCTGAAGAACGGTATCCTCCTGCGGATGACAAATACAAACAGCTGGAGGATCGCCTCAATGCCATGGAAATCCAAAGAGTACCTGGTCTGGACTTTGAATAAATAGGGCTGGTTTCTGGAGTGGTCATCCCACCAAAGTTCAAAATCCCTACCTTTGCCACATATGATGGGGTCTCTTGTCCTAAGATGCATCTGAAATCTTATGTCCGCAAGATTCAACCATACACAGCTGATCAGAAGCTCTGGGTCCATTTCTTCCAAGAGAGCTCAACTGGGATGCAACTTGAGTGGTTCTATCAATTGGAGAATTCCCACATTCACACTTGGGAAGATCTAGCTGCTGCTTTCTACAAGAAGTACCAATACAACGCTGATCTTGCACCAAGTCGTGTGCAGTTGTAGAATATGACCATGCGTTCCAACGAGGGCTTCAAAGAATACGCCCAAAAGTGGAGAGACCTAGTTGGTAGGGTGCAGCCACCTTTAACTGACAGGGAGTTGATTGACATCTTTATGGGAACTTTGACGGGACCTTTCTTCAATCACCTAATCAGATGCTCCTCGGCCGATTTCATCGAGCTAATACTGACTGGAAAAAGAGTTGAAGCTGGCATCAAAAGCGGAAAGATCTAAGGGGCTACATCCTCTGATACGCAGAAAAAGCCATACAATAGGAAGAAAAAGTATAATGTTCCGTACGGTCAAAAAGGTCATAACTAGAGTAACCACGACCAACACGTGGGGGCAGTTCTGATCTCCAATCCTGCATTGGTGCAACAACGTCAACAGGGGAATCAGCATAAAGAGGTCACTCCTAAAATATAATTCACCAAGATCAACATGCCACTGGCCCAAGCATTACAACACATGTTGAAGGCATAGTTGATTACGTTAAAGGCTCCTCTCCAGAATCCCAATACTTTTGCTCCTACTTATCATCCCAATGGAAGGTGTGCGTACCATTCTGATAGTCCTGGACATGACACAAATAGCTATTGGGCTCTGAAGAACAAGATTCAAGACATGATTGACGCCAAGGAGATTGAATTTGATCCACCTGTTACTCCCAATGTGATCACTGCTCCTATGCCAAATCATTGAGAACGTCCTTTTTCATTTTGAATTTTCAATTGTAATATCTTTTGTTGTTCAAACACTTATCTATTAATGTCAAACTTCGTTTCATTAATGCGTTGAATATGTTTGTCTTGAATTAATCCATTCGTTTTCATTATATTTAAACTATGCTTTTTACTCCCTTTATGATATTCAACTCTTGTTTCAAAAAGTTGCGAACCTTTAGAGGGAGGATGACGAAAACAATGCCATAATCTCATACAGTGTGCTTTTGGACAGACCTTGCTGACGATGTACAGGCTTTCTTTCAATTCCAAAACACTGGATTTATAAGGAGGATAATCCCTAGTCAACCCCTTCAATCCAAAGAAGTAGGAGTTTTCTTTTTCACACAAATTGAAACCTTTAATCAAAACCTGGGGCAGGGTAATCTCTCAGTTAATTCGAGTGCGCTCAGTTGCAAGATTTCACTTTGTACACAACGAATGATACCAAAACATCCTTCTGAACCAAAAGATGGCGATGGTTCCTTACCAAATAGGTAGTCATTATCTCTCAAAAGAAAAGCCCACTAAGTCAAAACCTACTGAGGAGACTTAAGAAAAAAACTGGGGCATCCCGCTGACCGTAATCTCAAAATAAGAACAGCCAGGCAAAAAAATTAGGGATAGTAAATAAAAAAAGAGGACACTACAAATCCTTGACAACATGAAAAACGTTGCAAAAATGACTGTCTTCCAACAAATAAACTTCCAAATTTCTGAACCATCACTAAAATGTCATTCAGGCTCAAGAGGAGTTCAAACGCACAATTGACTGAGCTTAGAACTGGAGAACATCACGAAGAACGGACGAGTACAAATACACTTTGAGCCTCATCCTTTGTTTCTTAAATCGTGAACCAGACCACGATACAACCCCTCAGAAGTCCTAATTGAAACATTGGTTAATTTGAAATCATATTGTTACAAAAGGTATCCTGACTCCTGTAAGGCTTTACTCCATATTCTGAGTTGAATTCATATTCCCACAAAACTCTTTACTTGCTAAAATTGCATTCTCAAAACTTCAAGACAAGCATAAAACTTTGCATTATTTGAATATCGTTGTTTGCATATGGCTAATTGTTTGACAGCGGATAAATTTACATGACGAATCTCTAGTGAATAAAAACTCTCTCAATGAACAGAACCACTTCAAATACGATGACACTTACAATGACAAATCTCCTATAAGAAAGGGGACACAACATGATCATTGTTTAGCTCGTCTGGGGGCAGTCAAGTCAAGATTTCAAGAAATCTCTCAAGAAATGTTGAATATACCTGGGGCAGATCCGCATTTGAGTCGCTTGGGGCATTGAACATTGAAATTCTTGTAAAGGGTTACGTACGATCAAGCAAACATCTCCTGGAGGTGCTACAAACACTTGTTACTTGGGGGCAGTGACAAATTCCCACAAAGTCCTTTTCATAGGGTGATCCTCAATCAAGTCCCCACGAAGTCATAATCTTCACAGACGAGGGTCCAAAACCCCTCAAGGCCAAATTCATGGATATCCCCACAAAGTTGGATCCAGGCAATCCCCAGCCAGAGTTTCAATCTCTAAAAACTTCTCCCCAATTGAGTTGATCTCAAGAATCCTCAAGGAGTTCTGCCAAAAGAAAACACCTCTCTAGCAGATTGGCAACAAGGTTTATTTTCCCAACAAACTATCGATTCCCCAGCTTGAGTTTACCTCTCCGACTATTACAAATCAAGGGACCACAACCCCTCTTCCCCAGTAGACTCTTCTACAATCCCCAGTGAGTTTCTGCAAATCTTAGAAGCCAAACCAGATAACAGTTAACTTCTTTATCCCCAACAAGTTGTTAACTTCCTTTCTCTTCCATCAAGAGATAATTCCCCAGTAGAGCAACAGATAACTAAGAATCCTAAACTCTTTTCCCCAAGAAGGAATCATCACTCTCCAAAGAGTTTTCCTCAAGCAAAGTCAACATCCCCCAGCGGAGTTCTCCTCAAACAACAAAGACAGGAAGCCTCAGCGGAAACATTCTGAAACAAAGTCTAGAGAGGTGCATACTCTTCATCCCCAACGGCAGTCCTGGATTTAGCCTCCTAAAACTCCCCAACATTTGTCAGGGATTTATTCTCCAAGACAAAAATACATTCCAACAACATTTTGCATTTCATGCATCATATTACATGCATGATAAATGCATACAGCATAATCTCATTTATTTTGAGAACATCATCAAGCCATGTATACATCTGCATGCAAATAACCCTCTTCTTGTAGGGAAAATTCAATCAACAAAAGTCCTTTTTGGAAAATACCATAATCATTTTCAAAAGGTCAGAGATTAATACCTGAAACCAACCAGGGCAACTATCTCTACGACCAATAAAAACAAGTTCCAAATTAATACCTGAAATAAGACAGGACAACTATCTGAGGACAACTAATTGTAGATTAATTCCTGAAACAAGCCAGGACAATTATCTACACGACCAGCTAAAGTAATCCTACACCCTTCTAGAAATAGTTCAGATACGATCCAGATACGGCTGACACTCTGATACTTATTCCAGATTTCTTCTAGAAATAGTTCAGATATGATCCAGATACAGATGACATTCTGATACTTACTCCAGATTCTCTTCTAGAAACAGTTCAGATACGATCCAGATGTGGATAACATTCTGATACTTACTCCAGATTCTCTTCTAGAAACAGTTCAGATACGATCCAGATACGAATGACATTCTGATGCTTATTCCAGATTTCTTCTAGAAACAGTTTAGAGATGATCCAGATACGGATGACATTCTGATACTTACTCCATATTCTCTTCTAGAAATAGTTCAGATACGATCCAAATACGGATGGCATTCTGATACTTATTCCAGATCCTCTTCTATAAACAGTTAAGATATTATCCAGATACAAATGACATTCTGATACTTACTCTAGATTCTCTTCTAGAAATAGTTCAGATGCGATCCAGATACGGATGACATTCTGATACTTACTCCAGATTCTCTTTTAGAAATAGTTCAAAAGCGATCCAGATACTGATGACATTCTGATACTTACTCCAGATTCTCTTCTAGAAACAGTTCAGATACGACCCAGATACGTATGTCATTCTGACACTCATTCAGAACATCTCTCAAATACATTCCAGATACGATCCAGATACGGATGTCATTCTGACACTCATTCAACACATTTCTCAAATACAGTCCAGATACGGGTGTCATTCTGACACTCATTCAACACATTTCTCAAATACAATCTAGATACGATCCAGATACGGATGTCATTCTGACACTCATTCAACACATTTCTCAAAATACAGTCCAGATACGGATGTCATTCTGACACTCATTCAATACAACTTTCAGATGTGAGTCAGATATAATCCATTAATGGATATTATTCTGATACTCATCCCACTACATATATTGTTTCAGTATAAATCGACGAGAGATTTATTCTGATACTTCTTCCATTTTTTTTCAAACAATCACTTTTGGGTGGCATCTATAAGCCCATCTCCGACAACTCTCCATCATATTTCCAAATGATATCTTTAAGCCTATTCCCTACACAATCAACCACCATATCATCAAGTGCAAATTTCTGGGCACTCTAGTGTTCAATCATCTTCCACCTTCAAGTCACGAATGGCAGACTCTCCAATCTAACTCCTCAGGTTTAAGAAGATTGAATAGGGGCAGTTGTTGTACCCCAAAATTTGCCCTCTCATTTCTCAAGGAATTTCTCACAAGGATTCTCAAAATTCAAGCTTGCATAAGTACAATTGGATTTTCCAGCATCAATTTAAAGAGGAAACTGTTAAAAAAGGGGGAAAACAGATAAAAATAATCTTTTTGACAAAATTGGAGAAAAAACAAGTCTTCTTCGATTCACATCCTTCTATTGGACTTTTGGCCTCTTTCGATGCAAGCTTGGCTTGCATCCTTCTATTGAGTGTTGGTCTCTGACACACTGGCTTTGATTCACAAAACAGAAGCTTACTACATGCAACCTTCGATTGCATCATTGGCCTCACATGGTTCATAATGTAATGGTGGCCTGCATACCTTCTTCGATTGGACATTTGATGCTTGCATGCCTGTGTTGATTTGACAAATAATTCCCTTCATGTTTGATTTGATTCACAA
Organism: Vicia faba; assembly: GCA_948472305.1. Taxonomy (NCBI): domain Eukaryota; kingdom Viridiplantae; phylum Streptophyta; class Magnoliopsida; order Fabales; family Fabaceae; genus Vicia; species Vicia faba. Next base: position 1,692,931,367 of record OX451737.1, on the reverse strand, counting down.
AGTGATGGCTGGCTGCATGCAGCCTTCGATTGAGCCATAGCTTCCTTCTTGCATGCAAGAGGCTCCCACCAGTCCAGCAGGCACAAGGCAAAGAGCCTCTTGTAGCCTCCTTCAATTCAAAGAGGAAAATCCTCCTGCACACAAGCTTCGATTGCACCATTGGCCCCTTACATGTTTTCCTTAAGTCATAAAAAAGTGACCTCATGTATGCAGGCTTTGACAGGGCATTGACTCTTCATGAAAACCTTCATTTGAGCAATGGCCTCTTTTATGATTTCTTGGAGTCACAAAGTAGTGACCTTCTACATGCAGGCTTCAACAAAGCATTGGCTATGTTTACACTAGCTTCGACTGGACAATATTTCCCTTTGAAATAGTTTGCTTCAATTCCACCCTTTGAAAACCTTTAACACACATGGTTGGTGCCCCCTTCAAAGGACATGTATTGGTGTATTTGAAGGGCATACATAGGAGTCCTTTTTGAAGGATATACCTTACTAGCCCATTCTAAGAATTGCATTTGATCCCGTCAAAGGATAGACACATAGTCCATTCGAAGGACACATATTTGGCCCTTTCAATGATACATACATGACCCATTCAAAGGACATGTCTGGGTGTCCCATTCGAAGGACATGTTTGATGGCCCATTCACAGGACTTACAAGACATACCTTAAGGCATTTTCTAGTGACCCATTCAAGGGGCACACATTTGGCTCCTTCGAAGGATGCACAAAAAGAGCTCATTCGAAAGACACTTGTTGGGTGAAAATCAAATAATGTTGTTTGAAGGAGAATCTGGTCAAAGGTGGTCAAAACGAAAGGTGGAGATATCAAAAGATGCTTGCTTCCAAGTTCATGCCTGATACACTGGTCATAACGCTCCAAAACTGCTGCACAGTAGTCCTGAAACACTTCCCTATTCTTGCACCAAAATGGCATACAAACACTGCCCCTCGAAAGCTACAAAAAATAGTTTACTCAATTTGTTCAAATTGTTTTGTTTTCCCTCCTAAATCCCAGCCAGCTTCGCCTATAAATAAGAGGCTCCATAACATGTATAAGGGGCTGGACAACACATCCAGAGGACTTTGGAGCGTGGAGAAAAAATCATCAAACTCTCAAATTATCAAACACTCTCAAACACTTAAACACATGCTCAAACCTAGAGTCAAACGAAATAATACACTTGTTTCCTCCCTTCGAATCTGAAACCCAGTGAAACAGAAACTCAACACTTGGTTCCTTCTTTCGAGTCCAATGCTAGAAACATTACCCTTGTTTCTTCCCTTCGAATCCAGGGACACTCAAGGCAGCCACTCAAGGTCCAGCATACACGTTCCAGCTTCAAGCAAGGTAAGTTTCTCTTAACCTTGAACCTTTCGTTTCTAGCATAACATGTGAATAGTCATTCCTTTCGTTTCTAGCATAACATGTGAATAGTTATTCTTTTCGTTTCAAGCATGTACGTGACATTTTTTTACTTTTCGTCTCTGCCCTTTTCGTTTGTTTTTCTTGTCAAATATGGTAGAACTAACCAGTATAGGCCCAAAATGAAAGAAGGAGTATTTGTGTGAAACAAAGCCTCAGGATTCACCCCCCTTTACTGCTTCACAGTCCAAATGATGGAGCAAGAAGGGAGAAGTGAAAGGTGTTCATAATGATTCCCTGGCCCAGTCAAAAACAGCAACCAAAAGGAGGAATTGAAGGCTTCCTCTCACGCTAATTTCCAGGCCTCAAACGAAAGAAGCAGCCAATAGGATGTCCATACTGACTGTCAGGCCTCAAACGAAAGAGGCAACCAGAAGGATGGCCATACTGACTTCCAGGTCCCATTCGAAAGAAACAGGAAAGGGGTGAAATCAAAAGACATGTCCTTACTATTTCTAGGCCAAATCGAAGAAAACCAGGAAGGGCAGAATCGAAAGGGTGTTTCTGCCTAGATCTAAGCTCATTTTTTCCTCCTTTTATTTTGTTTTGTATTTACATTTTCTTTCTATTCAATATGGTTGTAATAGTGTAGGATTTATTTTTTACATTTTTATTGCTTTTGTACAAATGTTAGTAATTAGGATGTATGGCAAAATAAAACCAACAAGTAGACAACCCAAAAATCAAAGATAAAATACATGCAATCAAACACACTATTCACACATGCACCCCTAGGGTAATCCCACTTGTTGCATCAGAAAAATAGTCATGTCCCTCGAATATGGGCATTTTAGCAAAGACCCTCGATAAAATATCGTAGTCCCTCGATGACCCTCAGTGTTGCCTTCGGTAAACGATCTAGTCCCTAAACGACATTGCTAAAATGTCCCACAGGTTGCCTTCTATGACTATACAAACATCCCACGCCCGTCCCTTCACATCCAATGATGGGGCTTCTTACCAAATCAATGGTAAGATAGCAACATCTAAAGGAGGAGGAATAGAACGTTAGACCTTTTGAGTAGGTAGGATGCTCATAGTTGCTCGGTTGCTCACAACAAAAACATTTTTACACCAACACTTTCAAATTGAAATATTTTCAAAAGACAAAGCTCTTTGTACGCATTCTTATAGAGACGAGAATCTTTACAAAGACAATTTTCAAAATCACTTTCAAAAACACATTCCACAAACACCTCTTTGAACTATTTTTAAAACCAACTCTTTGTACGCATTCTTATAGAAACGAGAATAATTACAAAGACGTTTTCTTCAGAATACTTACAAACCCATATCACAAGCACATTTTCAAACAAAAGCAAGTGATCTAGCAAGCAACTAAGAGCCCGTAGATAACTACAGATGAAAAGGGTGCTAATACCTTCCCTTTTCATAACCTACCCCCCTGAACTCAAGAAATAATCTCGAAAGGTCTTTCCTGTTCTTTTCAGTCTTTCCTTATTGGATAAAAGAAAACTCAGTGGTGACTCTTGCTATCCGTAACAATTGCGATCAAACGTAAAACACCCAAGTCAATTCTCCTACCGTGTTACACAATGCATTAGTGAAACAAAGTTTGACATGATAGACAAGTGTTCGAACAAACAAAATAAATTACAACTGAAAATTCAAAATGAACTTAGCGCTCTCAATGATTTGGAATGGGAGAAGTGATTATGTTGGGAGTTAACGGAGGGTCGAATTCAATTGTCTTGTTATTAATTAGGTCTTGAATTTTGTTATTTAGAGTCCAACAATCATTGGTATTGTGTCCGGGGCTATTTGAATGGTAAGCATATTTGGCATTGGGGTTGTATTGAGATGAAGATGTATTGGGATTCTGTGGAGGGTCTCTTAGTGAAATGAGCTCATCTTTCAGTAAATGTTATAGGGATTGTGGTAAGGACATACCAATCTTGGTGTATTGTCTTTCTTGAAATTTCGTCCTACGCGTACCCTCTCATTGTGATTGAGTAGATGTAGGATTGGAAATTAAAACTGCCCTCATTGAGTGATGGCGGTCAGCCTTAGAACGACTTCTTGATCCGTACACAGTAGTAGTCTCTTTTTTAACAGTAAATGGCATCTTTACAGAGTTGGAAGCATAAGAAAATGTCATGGGAATTTTTCTACTCCTAATGCCATTTTCGACCCTTTCACCAGTTAGGATTAACTCGGTGAAACCAGACGAAGAACTCCCAATTAACAAGTTAAAAAAGGGGCCAGTTAACGTACCCATGAACATATCAACTAGTTCTCTTTCAGTTAGTGGTGGTTGGACCCTACCAGCAAGATCCCTCTATTTTTGCGCGTACTCTTTAAACCCTTCATTAGTATCCATTGTCATTCCTTGAAGTTGAACTCTAGTTGGTGCCAAATCAGCATTGTACTGATATTGATGATAAAAAGCAGTGGCTAGATCTTCCCATGTGTGAATGCGGGAACCCTCCAATTGGTAAAACCATTCTAGCTGAGTCCCAGATAGACTCTCTTGGAAGAAATGGACCCAGAGCTTCTTGTCAGTAGTATGTGGTTGTATCTTGCGGACGTAGGACCTCATATGAAGTTTTGGGCATGAAACTCTGTCATACTTAGTAAAGACTTGTACTTTGAACTTATGGGGAATGACGACCTCAGGTACTAAGCCCAAATCACCAAAATCCAAACCAGGTACGGCTTGAATTTCAATAGCTTTCAGTATATCCTCTAACTGCTTGTATTTATCCTTAGCCAGTGGATATTGTTCATCAAAGTAGTCTTCATCCTCGAAAGCTTGATCATTTGAACCCCTAGCACAGGTGCTCCTTGCCTCTTCATCCTAGTTATCGTCTTCCTCGGATGACACTTCAACTATCTGCACCTGACGGACTGGGCCTTTAAACCTTTTCCCCATGTTTAGGATGCAAGTTTGTTTCTTTGCCTTCTTCTTGCTCCCTTTGGTGAAGAGTGATTTCATATCTTCCTGTTTCTTGGCTAAGTTCAGGAACATTTGTTGGAACTGGGCGTTCTGAGCTTGGAGATATTTAACTGTTTGCTCTAGAGCCATTTTCTTACTGGAAAAAACAACGAGAAAATGAGAAACCTGTCTTGAGAATACATGTTATGCAATAACATGAATGATATGTAAAATGAAATATTTTCAAGGATCTCGCAGGGTAAACACAAGAAAATGTCAGAAGTTAAACTTTAATTACAGCTTTCGCATTATTGAATGTCCTTCTACGAGATTCAAGCTCACCATATCGAGTGGGTCATAGCCCTTGACTCAATTTATCACATTTTGGTCTTTGACAACATTTGGCTAGAGGAAAATAAATCCTCTTTCCCCTTGATAGACGTCTGGTTCAACATAACCCTGCATCACAAACCCTTGAGATCCTCAAAATGGTTATTGAAAATGCTATGGTATGATGTCATGATGTTGTGTACGAATAAACATATACAAGCAAAGCAAACAAGTCCTTAGGTTTAGGCTTTCATGGGGTTTCATTGGTAAGTACCCTCTTGAAGTTTAGTTGGTTCAACCTATCCTACAAAGTAATTGGGTTCTAGGGAATCTCAATATCATTGATCTTTCTTCATTAAGCATTGTTTCAACACAATCAATCTTTTCTTACGTTCGAAATATCCCAAAAGCCCAATCTCAACGAGCATAGTATCGAGTATTAACCAATCTTCAGCTTTACACCAAAGTCGTCTATCTCACTACTTCCTAATGGCCAATTTGTTCAATTAAAGGTTCTACGATCAGTTAGTGCTTTATGACACTGCTCAATGGCTTTGTATTCTCCTCGATTTGACACAAGTGATACAGGTACCAACAAATGCATCACACTAATGTAGCCATTGTTTCAACCATATCGGTATACGTCATATAGTTTCCATAATCTTTTGCTACTTACCTAATGATGTTCCTAGATCCGGATAGAGGATCAATACAAAACCCAAACGAGGACCCAAAATGTAAAGCAAGCAAGTCAAACAATGAAAGCATTTAAAGGTGATCTAGTCTCTAAGGTAACCCCACTTTTAAGTCTAACATCCCCAGCAGAGTCTCTAGTTCTGTAATACGGTGGGAGAACTGACTTGGGTGTTTTGGGTTTGATTGCAATTGTTGCAGATAGCAAGAGTCGCCAACGACTTTTCTTTTATCCAATAAGGAAAGGGTGAAAATAACAAGAAAGATCTTTGAGATATTTCTTGAGTTAGGGGGGGTAGGTTATGAAAAGGGAAGGTGTTAGCACCCTTTTCATCCATATTTATCTATGGGCTCTTAGTTGCTTGCTAGATCACTTTTGAAATTCCTTTGTTTGTTTGTGGCGGATTTTGAAAGTATTTTTGAAAAACGCCTTCGTTTAGGAAAACTTTATAATGATCTTCGTCTCTATAAGAATGTATACAAAGTGTTGGACTTTTGAAAATATTTCATGTTTTGAAAGTGTTTGGTGTGTTTGAAAAGATGTTTATTTTTGAAGATAGATTGTGAGCAAGCAACTAGAAACGTTCTACCTACTCAAAAGTATTTTGTTCATTTCTCTCTTCCTTTGACATTGCTATCTTACCATTGATTGGTAAGAAGCTCTATCTTTGGATGTGAAGGTACGGGCGCGGCTCATCGTATAGTCATAAGATGCAATTTTGTGAGATATCTTAGCATTTTTCTTAAGGGACTAATATCATTTGTAAGGCAACATTCACAGCGTCATTGAGGGACTTTGATCTTGTACTTTGTTTGTTTTTGCTAAGATGCCTCACATGCATAACATGACAATTTTTCTCAAGGAAACAAGTGGAGTTAACCCTAGAGGTGTAGTGTGCAAGTGTTTTAATTTCATGCATTGTTTTGTCTTGAATTAGGGTTGTCCATGATTGATTTTAGTCTTGCCATACACACCCTAATTACTAAGAATTATATGAAAAAACGATAAATTTGCGGAAATTAAAATCCTACGCTATTACATCATTAGGGGGATGAGGATACAATTTATGAATGGGTATGGAATAAGAGCTTAAATATTACAACCATATTGAATAGCAATGAAGAAAATATATAAAATATGTAAAAATAGTGTCACAGAGAGGAAAATTTCATTTTTGAACATTATGTGTCGACACATGCTCCTTTGCATCGACACATAAGCTTTTCTTACCCCTGTAAGTCCAAATCAACTCAGTATGAGTCGATGCATAAGGGTATATGTCGACTCATTCCCTGCATGTGTCGATACATTCGTGCTTTGTGTCGACCCATGCACCCTTTATTCCTTCTGTTTTGCGCTTATTTAGCAGTATGTGTTGACACATAAAGGCTTTGTGTCGACTCATAACCTGTTTTTCCACTAAGATATGTCGACTCATATAGGTATGTGTCGACTCATACTGTAATTTTTTTACTCCAACATTGTTTTATGGTTTGTACAAGTTAGTTCTTAACATATAATTGACAAGGATGGAAAACAAGCAAAAGGTTAGGTTCAAGGGAAATGGTTACTATATTTTATCTTTAAAGATGAATCATTAATGATGCTTGAAATGAAGGGTTAAAGTCAAGAAGACTTCCCTTGAAGCTGGAATTTATGCTTTGAGCTTGAGTTGTTGCCTTGACTGTTCTTGAACTTGGAAAAAATAGAGGTGTTACAGAAGCTTGTTCTTAAGTTTGAATAAACTTCTATATGATGTATGTGGAGTGTTTGGATAGTTTATTTGGGCAGAACTTTGCAAGGTATGAGAGGTTCAAAGGTTTGGACTTCAAAACTCAAGAGTGAAAGCTTTGTGGACTATTATGACTTTTGTGAATATGAGATTTTGAGGGTTTATCAACAAAACTTCTGGCTTTTCTCTCTATTTTTCTGACTTCTTTCTCTTGCAAATGCTTCTTCTATTTATAGGCAAGAGTTTTGTGTATATGAGCTGATTAGGTATGCAAGACAGTATGCTATGTGTTGTACCCAAAAAATTTCCTTCCCATATTTCTCAACACATGTCAAGTGAGGTCCTCAAATTGCTCAAGGAAGTCCAAGAGTTGACCAGACAAACTCTCTCATAAGGCAGTCTACCTCAAATTAGGGTTTCATTTTTAATCAAGATGCTTGAGACCAAAGGATCCAAAATGCTCACCATTGTCCTAATATATTCTCAAGATCATCCATGTCAAGTTTCAAGCCTTGCAGAGGAAGTTTGCTCAGTTAATTGCTCAAAGACCTGAAAATCGACAGTGTTAGGTCAAAAGTCAACTATGGCTCACATACAGTTAAACTTCAATATTTTTGGTAAACATCCTTATTTTGAAGTATTATCCATCATTTGATCAAAGTTTGATCATGATTCCTCAAGGATTGCTCACAATTCATCAAAACCCAAAAGTTGCCAAATTAGGGTTTTGTAGGAAAAGTCAACTCAACTTTGAACAAGCATAACTTTCTCATACTTTATCATAAATGACACATACAAATCTAATTTTTAAGAGGATGAAATTTCCTACAAATCATCTTCATCTCCCAAGTCCAAAATATGCACTCACAAAAAGATATGAATTTTGACATTATAAGTCATTTTGAAAAGTCAACAAAAACACCTTTTGGGTCAAAGCTTCATACATGAACATGGAAGACTCAATTGAGATGAGACCAAAAGGGTTTCTTATAGGACATCATAAGCTTTCTAAAAAGTCCAAGAACATCTCTCTAGGGTCAAAATTGAGAGAGTTATGCATTGGCCAAGTTGACCTTTTTTGCAAAATTGCCAAAAGTCAAATATGCTCAAATTTGCATTTTTTGCTAAAGGGCCCCAACTTTTTATGCTTGCACTTCAATGATAACATAGTCCACGACCTATGGGACCCTCCATGCTTTATTGATTCATTTATTTTATTTATTTTGATTTTTATTCATTTAAAATTCAAATAAATCTAAATAAATCATATATTGTGTTTTAGGGATGATTTTTGCATTGAAGGAAGATCTTATATGCTTTCAATTGTGAATCAATTCGTGAAAGGCTGATTTGGTTGGAAAAAGATTGAATTTGAGCAAAATTGGAAAAAAAATCATATGCCATGAAGGACCAAATCAAATCTTCATGATGAGTAAGATTGAGGTCGTTTTTGTTGACCTAATAAGTTGTATTACATATACAGAAGCAAGGCAGGGCATGAGAGGTGGTGGAACAGTCGTGAAAGAGGCAGACAAAACTCAAAAAAATCAAGAAAAAATGGTGATCCAATTTCCGTCCTAGAGGCCAATTCGAGCCATTCTCACGATACCAACAGATTCTTGGACATCTCCAGAATGAATTCCAACCATTTGCAAGCTCTCTCACGCCTGGAATCATAGGTACATAAGTCACGGTTTTGTCTCAAAACTTTGATTTCATTTTCATTGGTTTACGCATCATTAGCATGTTTGGTTCCTATGTTCTTGTTTGTCAGTGAATTTGCAAGCTTTTGGTATTGTTTAATTGTGTTTTTAGTACCGGAATCAAGAGATGCCATAGTTAGGGTTTCGTGTTTTTGTTTAGGGCTTTTTTATGTAGGAAAAATTGGGGGTTAACTCTGGTACCATGATACTCGTGAGGATGATACGAGTTGATTGGTACCAGCCATGGCCATTTATCTTGAGCCTACACAATTTTGGAGATGGACAGGGATATACCTACAGCAAGTGTCTGTAGGTAAAAGTTTGTTTACCTAAAACGACGGTTGGGAGGAAGACGATGATGCGTGTCACCCCCTGGTTGGGCAATTTGAATTTAGCGTGTTTTTCCAGGCATCTTTGTTTTCATTATTATAATTGATTTTTATTATATATACAAATAAGCATCATAGCTCAGTTGGCAAGCGTGCAGGGGAAAAGTGCAGAGGACCTGGGTTCGATCCCCAGGTCCCAACCTTTATTTCATGTTTTTCTTCAATAGGTAATCCAGCGCATAGCAAATCAAGAATTTCACCATATACCATCAGGATCTGGCCATCCAACTCATCAGCGCTCCAGATCAACGTACCACCATTGGAGGACCGCCATACGCCTCAAGTCAACAGCCACACTGAATCAGGCAAAGTCAAACAGGTCTGGATCTTTTGGGCTCAAAACCTCAACAACACACCCCCCATAATTGCTAATACAGGCCCATTATTCCTTCCCTTTTTATTTTTAATTTATTTAAATCTTTCAATGTTTATTTTTATTAATTCATAAATTAATTTTTTTTTTTACAAAAATCCATAAAGTCAAATAATTCATCAAAAATTAGTATTAGTTTTTATTTTATCAAAATTAATTTAATCTAGTTTAAATTAGGGAAATTGTAATTTGTTTTCATAAATAAAATCAAAATAGAAATTAGGTTAACTTTTAATTCTATTTTATTTTCTCTTTTTCTCAAATAAATAAAAATACAAAAATAGGCTTTTAGATGAATTAATTTATTTTTTAGTTTAAAATTAATTAGACTTAGGATTTTCCTTTAATTTAACAATTCCATTATTTTCTTAAAACATAATAAAAACTTTTTTTTAATCAATCGCAATTAGGTTTAAGTCAAGGGTCAAAACCCTAGTTGTCTCGTATTCGATTCATCGCGCGCGTGTTATTTATTTTTGCCAATAATTGTTGTAACTGTTTATGGTTTGTAATAGTTTAATCTAGGACTTTCATTTATCGCTTTTTCTCGGGTTTTTGGCTATGTAATTAATCCCTTCCCCGAAGCCTTGTAATAGCGTAGATTAACTTTCTCGCATTTTAATTCTCGCAAATATTTGACTGTTTAGATGCATGCTAATAGGATTGTATGACCAAGAATGCATGACAAAGTAATCCAGTTAGAAAATCCTAAATGTGAAAAGACTAAATAATTGAAGACAGATCACTCGCACATATCACTCTTAGGGTATACTCACACTTCAGTTGCCTTCGGTAAACGATCATTAAGCATAGGGTATCTTAGTGGTTGACCTCCTGTCTAACAAAGATCAAATGTCCCATTTGAATGTTGCCTCGGAAATTTTGCCTCGGAAATGTTGCCTCAGAAATGTCACCTCGAATATGATCTTAAGACTCTAAGGTTATTACTAAGGTGTCCTAACATTGCTTTGGTGATCGTACGTCCCTTTCGAATTGATCCTTACAACTCCAACGACGGTGCTACCTATTTATCAATAGTAGGATAGCACTGTCTAAAGGAAACAAGAATAGAAACAATCTCTTTTTCGAGTAGGTAGATGCTAGTAGGTACTAGCTCAAATCAAAAACCCTTTATACTTACACATTTCAAAACAATTTTCAAAACAACTTCATCACACCTTTGAGGACTGATACAAGGGTTATCACGAAGTTAAAACTCTTTTCAAAAACAAAGTCCATACACAAGCAATTTAAAAAGATGAGCAAGTACCTAAGAGCCCATGGAAAACCATGGATATAAAGGGTGCTAACACCTTCCCTTTCTATAATCTACCCCCCGTACTCAGAATATCTCGAAAAAGGATTTTTTTTTTCTGTACTTTTTTCCTTTCCGGTTGGATGAAATAAAAGTCGGTGGCGACTCTTGCTTACCGCGAAATTTTGCAAACACAAAAACGCAAAATTCAAATCAGCGTCAAACAGTCAGTTCTGCCACCGTATCACAGAACTGGCGACTCTGCTGGGGATTTGCTTATAAGTGGGGTATACCATAGGATCTAGTTCATCATGATTGCTTCTCTTGTTTGCTTTGTTTGCTTTACTTTTAAGGGTTTTATTTTGGGTTACTATAGATCCTAACCCAGATCTGGGGATACCTTTTAGGTAAGTAGCAATAGACTGTGAGGGAACTGTACGGCATAGACCGATACGGTTGAAGCAGTAGCTATGTTGATGTGGTACATTGGTTGGTACCGGTATCCCTTGTAGTTAAACGAGGAGAATACGGGGCCGCTGCGTGGTGTCGTTAAGCATCAACTGACCTTAGAACCTTTAATTGACCAACTTGGCCATTAGAAAGTAGCGAGATAGCCAGCCTCGGTGTAAAGCTGGGAACTGGTTGATACTCGATGCTACACTCATTGAGACCATACTCTCGATATAGTTTCGGCCGCAAGAAAAGATTGTGTAAGCTGAAACCATGACCGATGGAGGATGGTCAGTGATATTGAGATTCTCTAGAACCCGGTTACTTTTTCTAGGACAGGTTGAAACCAACTTAACTTCAAGAGGGTATTACCTTTGACCTCATGCAAGCCTTAAACCTAAGGGCTTTGCGTGATTTGATTGTGTTTGCAATACTTGTTGTTTGTTATACCTGTGGTTTATCATGACATCATGCATCATAACATGGCATTCATGCTTCATTACACTAACCATTTCAAAGACCAAGGGAATTTATCTTTGTTCTATTTTGCAGATTATGGCTTTCGTGCGTAGAAATACCATCCGAGTCAACTTTGTGCAAATACCTGCCCAACTTAAAGAGCTAGCCACAAGATTTTCTGAGACTTCTATGTTCATTAAGAGACACGGTCAACTTCTCATCCTGGTCACTTCAAATCTTGATGAGCAGATGATGAGCGTACTTTTTCAGTTCTTCGATCTCGTGCATCATTGCTTCACCTTTCCATATTACCAGCTGGTAACCACCTTGGAAGAATTCTCTCACCTATTGGGCATATCCATCCCTGAACATGTACCCTTCACAAGTATGGAAGAAGTTCCTAGACCAGAAGACATTGCCTCAGCTCTGCATTTGAAACGGGCTGATGTAGTATCCAATCGGGAAACACGAAGCGGGGTCAAAGGTTTTCTAGCCAAATTTTTGATAGACCAGGCTCAGCTATTCTGGGATAATTTGTATTTTCAGGCTTTTGAAGATATCTTGGCTCTCCTTATCTATGGTTTGGTTCTCTTCCCGAATCCGGATTCCTTTGTAGATGTGAATGCTGTCAAGATTTTCCTTTCTCGCAACCCTGTGCCTACCTTGCTTGGAGATATCTTGCATGCCCTCTATACTCGTACCGTAAGGAGAAGAGGGACCCTCATGTGCTGCATGTCGTTGCTATCGAGGTGGTTTATTTCTCACCTCCCTAAGTCTGTGCTGAAGAACAAAGAAGGTTTGGGTTGGTCCTACAGAATAATATCACTTGCTCATACAGATATTCTTTGGTGTTCCGGGCTATGGAAGACACTGCTGTTATTGACCGTTGTGGGGGATACCCTAATATCCCGTTGCTTGGAATTAGAGGGGGTATAACTTACCATCCTTGTCTAGCTTTGCGACAATTTGGTCGTGCTCGGAAAGATGGTCCCCATGAGTTACTTCTTGAGTACATTGTATTTGACTACAAGGAGGATGTTAAGGAGCACCGCCGAAGGTTTATACGAGCTTGGGGCATGGTGAACAGATCTGACCCCCAAGAGTTGGGACCAAAGACTTCTCTTCCTATGCAGCCTTACCTCCAATGGGTCTGAGCTCGTGCCCAAAAGCTTGGGATGCCCTATGAGGCCGTATTACCAGTGATTGTGGAGCCCACTAATGAAGAGGGCATTCCTTACACGGTTCTCTATCCTTACATGCCCACTGATCCTGGGGAGTTGTAGAGGTCTTGTATTCAGCTGAAGAATGCGCGGGATACTTACCGAGAACAGTACCATGAGCAAGAAAGGAAGATTTTGAAGCTCACCAGGCAGCTCGAGGAAGAAAGAGTGATCAATGACTATATCAGTACAAAGAGGAAGCGTCCATGGGACTTTTGATTTTTCTTTTTCTAGTTTTAGATCTTGTTTTATTTACTTCTTTGTGACGCATTAAAGGCATTATTGAACCTTTCAAAGTTAATCTAATAAAGTTTGTTTATTTTTTGGTTTGCAAATTTAAATCTCCCAAAATCTTTGGAATCATTACATGTGCATCCCATTATCATGCACATCATTACAGGTACCCTTACAGGTTTCTCATCTTCTTCGTTGTTTATTTCAGCATGAAATGTCTTCCGAGCAAGCCATTAAAGATCTTCAGGAATAGAACGCCCAATTCCAACAGATGTTCATAAGTTTGGCTAAAGGGCAAGAGGATCTGAAGACCCTTATTCTAAAAGAGAAGAAGAAGAAGAAGAAGAAGAAGAAGAAGAAGAAGGTCGGAATTCTGAACATGGGTAGAAGATTCAGAGAAAGGTTGAGACAACCAGCTGATCTGACCTCCTCATCCAAAGACGGGGAGAACCAAGAGAGAGAAAAGGACCCTAGTCCGTCAGTTTCTGATAACGATACGGATTACGATGATGAGCAATATCCTCCTGCTGAGGATAGCTACAAGCAGCTAGAAGACCGTATGAGTACTATAGAGATTCGGAAAATCCCTTGTTTGGACTTTGGAGAACTGGGACAGGTATCAGGAGTGGTCATCCCTCATAAGTTCAAAGCTATAGTTTTTGCTAAATATGATGGAGTATCCTGCCCAAAACTCCATCTCCGCTCGTATGTCAGGAAAATCCAACCACACACCGCTGATAGAAATTTGTGGGTGCATTTCTTTCAAGATAGTCTGTCAGGGACTCAGCTTGAATGGTTCTATCAGTTGGAGGGGGCCAGTGTATGAAACTGGGAAGATCTTGTTGCTGCTTTCTACAAGCAGTATCAGTACAACGCCGACCTTGCTCCCACTCGTACTCAGCTCCAGGGTATGTCCATGGGTGCAGGTGAAGGTTTTAAGGACTATGCTCAAAAGTGGAGAGACCTTGCTGGAAGAGTCCAACCCCCTTTTTCTGATAGGTAGTTGGTTGACATGTTTCTAGGGATGCTATCTGGTCCATTTTTCAATCACTTGATCGATAGCTCGTCATCTAGTTTCATTGAGTTGATCTTGACTGGAGAAAGAGTAGAAGTTGTTATCCGAAGTGGTAAGATACAGAAGGATGCCTCTTCGATTTCGGTAAAGAAGTCTTTCACTGGTAAGAAGGAAGCTAGTGCAGTCTATGGCCCGAGGGGCCAAAGCAGATCTGAACATCGTCAAACGGTGAATGCTATAGTGATGCCAAGACCCGCAGTTGCTCCACAATGCAACAATCAACAAAGGGTGGAAAGACCACAACGGCAGTTTACCCGCATCAACATGACTTTGGCTGAAATTCTGCCTCATCTATTAAAGTCCAACTTGGCAACCTTGAGAGAGGCTCCCAAGAATCCAAACACTGCTTCTCCCAGATACAATCCCAACGCGCGGTGCGCCTACCATTCCGAGAGTCCGGGCCATGATACAAACGATTGTTGGGCTCTGAGAAACAAAGTGCAAGATTTGCTCAAAGCCAAAGAGATTGAGTTTGATGCTCCGGAAAAGCCCAACGTCATAACTGCTCCTATGCCCAAACATGGTCGTAGAGTTAATGTTGTTGACACCAATTTGTTTGTGGCCTCTGTCGATGAAGTTTCTACCCCTCTGATGACGGTTAAGAGGAATTTGCTGTTAGCCGGTTTATTTCCGGGCTGTGGTGAAGGTTGCCACATGTGTTCAATTTTGCCTTCCGGTTGATGTCTGTTGAAGTCAGGTGTTCAGCGCCTGATGGATAATAAAGATATTTTGTTTGAGAAGGCTATGTTTCCGTTTGTTCCAAATGAAGACGTTGCCATTATCACCATTTCCGCCAATCCTTCCAAGGTTTCCTCGAGAAAACCTGTTAGGGTTACACCTGTTCCAAGGATTGCTCTGTTAATAATCACTGTTCCTGGTCCCATCCCATACACTTTGGATAAGGCTGTCCCTTGGCACTATGGTGCTGATGTGTATTACCATAGTGTTAAACAAGATTTGAAGAATGAAGAAGCTGATATTGATGTCAATAATATTGTTGGGGCTAGCAAGGTCACCAGAAGTGGAAGACTCTTTTCCCCCGAGATTTCCCCTATGACTGTCCATAAACCTGTTGTCATTCTGTCTGCTAGTACATCAACTATTATCCCAGTTCCTACTCCAGTTATCACCCCTGTCGCCGAGTCATCTAGGACTCGGGGCAAAGAAATCATAGGTGAGCCTGCCCAGATGGAGGCACCTAGGAAAATCATTGTGGAAACCTCTAAACAAGAAATAGAGGAAATATTGAAAATTATTAAGAAGAGCGATTACAATGTGGTCGAACAGTTGGGGCAGACCCCATCAAAAATCTCCATGTTGTCCCTGTTGTTGTGTTCTGAAGCCCATGCGAAGGCTTTAATTACATTTCTCAAGACTGCGCATATGCCGCAGGAAACTTCTACAGATCAGTTCAAAGATTATGTGGCTAGCCTAACTGTTGACAATAGGCTAGGATTTTCAGATGCGGATCTGACTGCTAAGGGGAGGAATCATAATGATTCTCTGCATGTCTCGGTTGAGTGTAGGGGCACCACTATGGCTCATGTGCTGGTTGACATCGGGTCTTCACTGAATGTTCTGCCGAAGAAAGCATTGGACCGTTTGGATTGTGAGGGTTTGACCTTAAAGCCAAGTAACGTTATGGTGAGGGCTTTTGACGGATCAAAAAGGATGGTGCACGGGGATGTGAACATCCCTGTCAAAGTGGGTTCTCATACCTTTGGGTCCATCTTTTACGTAATGGATATCAAGCCGTCGTATTCTTGCTTGCTGGGTCGTCCTTGGATTCATAAGGATGGGGCAGTTACTTCCACACTCCATCAAATGCAGAAATATCCGGTGAAGGGGAAGATTGTCACAGTACGAGGTGAAGAGGAATATATGGTAAGTCATCTCAATTCCTTCTGCTACATGGAGATGGACGGGGAATTCATAGAAACTCCTTGTCAAAATTTCGAAGAGTTCCCTCAGACTTTAGCGTCAACTGAAGTTACTACCGGCAAACCTCCGCTGAAGATGGCTTCTCTCAAGGATGCCAGGGCCGTAGTTGAAGAAGGTGGATGTACCAATTGGGGTCGGATCCCTGATTTTACTCACAAAATTGACAAATTTGGTTTGGGATTTACTACAGGAGCTCAGAGGGCTGTTAGGCACGCACAGATTGGAAGACCTCCTCTACACATCAACAATCGGGGAGTTAATGCAATTGAGGACAGTGAAGAAGATTCAGACATCGACAGCTGGATCTACCCAACAACCAATGGTGGACTGAATAACTGGACGGTGAAGGAATTCATACCTGTTTCTTTTATTCCGTATTAATTGAATTTTATTTTAAGACTTGTAATAGACAGTTTGAAACTTTACGGCCCGGTGCCTTGCCCGAGGCACCTTGGCTTTACTTGTGAGGGCTTATTATTTGTCATTTTCATATATCATTAATAAAACATTGGACGTTTCTTGCATTACAAATTTTGTGCTCCTTGTTTTTCTTTTTTGTCTCTCACTTTATCAAAACATCTATTCTCTTACACACACTCACGTATCATACTGCAGATCCATATTCACTCTGGATCCCATTGATAACAACTCTGCTACTACCAGTTTTGACTTCAAAAATCCGATCAACCAAGTCGAGGAAGAAGGTGAGGATGATTGTGAGGTGCCTGGAGAACTTACTAGACTATTACAGCAGGAAGAAAGGGCCATACAGCCTCATGAAGAGCCAGTTAAGTAAGTGAATTTGGGTACAGAGGAAGACAGGAAAGAGGTTAAAATAGGTGTGAATCTGGAGCCTAGTGTCAAACAACGGTTAATACATATGCTACACGACTATGTTGAGATCTTCACCTGGTCCTATGAAGACATGCCTAGTTTAGACACTGATATTATGGTACACCACCTGCCGACCAAAGAAGATTGTCCTCCGATAAAGCAGAAGGTCCGCCGTATGCGCCCAGAAATATCAGAGAAAATCAAAGCAGAGGTCATGAAACAGTTCGACGCAGGGTTCTTAGCTGTCAAGTCTTATCCGTAGTGGGTTGCCAATGTCATTCTGGTACCTAAGAAGGACGGTAAGGTACGGATGTGTGTAGACTATAGAGATCTGAACAGGGCAAGCCCCAAGGATGACTTCCCACTTCCTCACATTGATGTTCTAGTCGACAACACTGCGCAGCACAAAATCTTCTACTTCATGGATGGTTTTTCTGGCTACAGTCAGATCAAGATGGCTCCTGAGGACATGGAGAAGACAACCTTCGTTACACAGTGGGGCACCTTATGTTACAAGGTAATTCCTTTTGGGTTGAAGAATGTTGGGGCAACCTATCAGCGCGCCATGGTCGCTTTGTTCCATGATATGATTCACCACGAGATTGAGGTTTATGTTGATGACATGATAGCCAGGTCTCAGACTGAGGAAGAGCATCTTGATCATCTCCAGAAACTATTTGACAGGTTGAAGACGTACAAGCTGAGGTTGAATCCGAACAAGTGTACCTTCGGGGTGAGGTCTGGTAAGCTTATGGGTTTTATTGTCAGTGACAAAGGTATTCAGGTGGACCCTGAAAAGGTAAAATCCATACAAGAGATGTTGACTCCCCGCACAAAGAAAGAAGTTAGAGGTTTCTTGGGACGTCTGAATTACATCGCCAGGTTCATTTCACATCTGACTGCTACTTGTGAGCCAATCTTCAAGCTACTGAAGAAAGATCAAGTGGTAAAGTGGAATGATGAATGCCAGATTGCTTTTGAAAGTGTTGTACCCCAAAATTTGCCCTCCCATATTTCTCAAAACATTTCAAGTGAGGTCTTCAAATTGCTCAAGGAAGTCCAAGGGTTAACCAGACAAACTCTCTCCTAAGGCAGTCTACCTCAAATTAGGGTTTCATGTTGCATCAAGATACTTGAGTCCAAGAGATCCCAAATTCTCACCATTTCCCTAATATATTCTCAAGATCATCCATGTCAAGTTTCAAGCCTTGCAGAGGAAGTTTGCTCAGTCAATTGCTCAAAGGCCTAAAAATCGACTGTGCTAGGGCAAAAGTCAACTGTGGCCCACATACAGTCAAACTTCAAGATTTTTGGTCAACATCCTAATTCTGAAGTATATTTCATCATTTGATCAATGGTTGATCATGATTCATCAAGGATTTCTCATAGTTCATCAAGAACCAAAAGTTGCTAAATTAGGGTTTTGTAGGAAAAGTCAACTCAATTTTGACCAAGCATAACTTTCTCATACTTTATGCGAAATGACCCATCCAAAGCTCATTTTGAAGAGGATGCAATTCTCTACAATCCATATTCATCTCCCAAGTTCAAAATTTACACTCACAAGAAGTTATGAATTTGGACATTATAGGTCATTTTGAAAAGTCAACAAAAACACCTTTTTGTCAAAGCTTCATACACGAGCATGGAATACCAAATTGAGATGATACCAAAAGGGTTGCTTAGAGGACATCTAAAGCTTTCTAAAAAATTCAATAACACCTTCAAAGAGTCAAAATTGAGGAAGTTATGCATTGGTGAAGTTGACCTTTTTTACAAAATTGCCAAAAGTCAACTATGCCTCAAATTGCAATTTTTGCCAAATGGGCTCAATCTTTTGCACTTGTTTTGAGTTGGAAACATGGTCCACGAGTCCTAGCCCTTTCCACTTGTCATTATCTTGTTTTTATTATTTATTTTGATTTTTATTTGAATTAAATCAATTTAATTCAAAACAAATCATAGAAAATCCAAAATATTGAAATCTCAAGATTTGGTACATGTTTCAGGTCTTAATATCCAGCTAGCATAAGATTGAATTCGTGTAAAAGCTTGGGGTGTACAAAAAGATTGAGTTTGCTCTATTTTTAGCAAGATTTTTAAGTGTATCAAATCCAAATCAAAAGCAATGATGGAGGAAGAATGAGATCAGCTCTTTAACCCTAATCCAATCCTTGATATATATTGAGCATGTACAGACCTAAAACAAAGCTAGAGAGAGGCGCATAAGGTTAGAACAAACTTGCAAAAAACAAAGAAAAATGGTGATTCGAATTCATAGTTCCAGGCTATTCCAGGGCTTCCTGATCATTCCAATCGTTTCCTGGGATCATAAACAAACTATACCAACCAAGAACAAGAAATTTCAGACGCCAAAAACCACTGTAAGGCATTCACGACATTGAACCTTTCTTGAATTCGATTTGTGTAATTCTTGCACATTCATCACATTCTAATCATATATTCTTGTTCACCATCACATATGCAAGCTTTCTGTAACATTTAATTTCATTTTTATGGACTGTATGAGATTTCACCATTGTTAGGGTTTGTAGCTTCGATTTGGGATCTTTGCATATAGGTGAAATTCGGCCATGAAAGGGGCACCATTATGCTCAGCAGGTCCAGACGAAGCTATCCATGGCTTCAGTTTTTATTTATCATGCTTGTATTAAGTTTTGAGATTTACAGGACCTGTAGCTACGGACATATGTTCGTAGGTAAAAGTGTTCAACTTTTACCAACGGAGCAAGGTTGGGGATGATGGCGTGGCAGGCTCCTATTGCTTCGTTCAAAAATGCGCGCGTTTGAATTAACTTATTAGGCCTTTTAATATTTAATTAACGTTTTGTCTTTGATGTACAAATAAGAAGCATAGCTTAGCTGGTGGCCAGGTCATTGGAACATGCCTTGAGGCCTGGGTTCGAATCCCAGGTCCCCCAATTATTTCATATATTTTGTCTTTCCAGGATCCAGCGTGCACACAATGCCAAGGACTACCATGGTTCATCATGATCCAGCCAGCCAAGTGTCCATAGGCCAGATCCGATGACTATCATCTGAAGGAGCACTAAAGGCCTTAGTCAATGCATAGTGGAGAATCTGGTCAGTCAACGTGGACGTTTGCTTCTTGGGCCCAGATTGCTAGCAATGCACCCCCATATTACTTTCAGGCCCATATCTCTTTCTATATTCCTTTTTTATTTATTTAATTGATTTAGTTTATTTATTTTACTAACAAAAAATTAATTTTTCTTTTATCAAAAAATCACATAAAAATATTTTTCACCCAATTAGATTTAGGTTTATTCTTTTTATCAATAAATTAATTAATTTAAGTAGGTTATTTGTTTTCTAGGGTAACTTAAATTATTTTGTAAATAAATCAAAAATAATTAGAAAATTAGGGTTTTGTCTAAACTTAATTATATTTTTCTTTTCCTAAAAATAACCAAAAAACACAAAAATAGGCCATTTATTTATTTTCATTAATTAATTTAATTAGCTAATTAATTGTGTATTTAATTTAAAAACTTAATTCTTTTTCTTAAAAATAATTAAAACAACAAAAACAATTTTTTTCTTTAAGTTAGGTTAGACGGGGTCAAAACCCTAATCTTATCGTTCTTAATTTCATCGCGCGCGCTTTATTATTATTTTTATCCTATTAATGTAATTGCTCACAAGTTGTAATAGTTTAATTAGGTCTTTTATTTTCATTTATCGCTTTATTTTTTTTAAGGGTTTGTTTTTGGCTATGTAAATACCCGAAGCCTTGTAATAGCGTAGTTTAATTTTCGCACTTTAAATTCCGCAAACTATTAATTGTTAGATGTATGATATAGGGATGCATGACAAGAATGTATGATTAACTTTAAAACGGTTAGATAACCCTAAAATGTGCAAAGATAATAATTTGAAATTGAATCACTCGCACATGCGAACTCCTAGGGTACACTCCCACTTCGGTTGCCTTCGGTAAACGGTCATTAGGTATAAGATATTTTAGCAGTCGTCCTTTTGTCTCAAAGATCAAAGTTGCCTCGGAATGGTTGCCTCGGATATTGTTGCCTCGGATAATTGATCAAAGACATTAGGGTTACTACTAAGACGTCCTAACATTGCTTTTATGACCGTACGTCCCTTTCGAATTGATCCTCAAACTCCAACGATGGTGCTACCTACTCATTAATAGTAGGATAGCGCTGTCTAAAGGAAACGAATACAGAATAATTATTTTTCGAGTAGGTAAATTAGTTCTTAAGTACTTGCTCAATCCAAACAAACATTTTCACACTTACACTCCTTTACAAACAAAGTTTTCAAAAACACTTCGTAACACTCTTGAAGACAGAAGCAAGAGTTAAATCGAAGTCAAACAAAAGAATTTCAAATCACACAAACACACAAAGAAGCAATTTTGAAAATGATGAGCAAGTACCTAAGAGCCCGTGGAAAACCACAGATAGAAAGGGTGCTAATACCTTCCCTTTCTATAATCTACCCCCCGTACTCAGAATAATCTCAAAAAAAGGAATTTTTCTGTGCTTTTTTCCTCTCCTGTTGGATAAAATAAAAGTCGGTGGTGACTCTTGCTTACCGCGACATTTTGGAAATACAAACGCAAAACACAAACCAGCATTCCTAAAAAACAGTCTCGGTTCTGGCCACCGCATCACAGAAAGAATCAAAGAATACCTACAAGAACCACCAATTCTGATGCCTCTAGTTGAAGGAAGACCTTTGATATTATACTTGACGGTGCTAGATAACTCAATGGGGTGTGTGCTGGGGCAGCATGACGAGGCTGGTCGAAAAGAGCATGCCATTTATTACCTTATCAAAAATTTTACCGACTGTGAGACCCGATACTCATTGCTCGAGAAAACTTGTTACGCTTTGGCATGGGCTGCTCGTCGACTGAGACAGTATATGCTGACTCACACCACCTTGTTGATATCAAAGATGGATCCAATCAAGTATATTTTCGAGAAGCCTGCCTTATCCAGAAGAATAGCAAGATGTCATATGATCTTAACCGAATACGATATCCAGTACACAACCCAAAAAGCAATCAAGGGGAGTGTATTGGAGGATCATTTGGCGCATCAGGCCGTGGATGACTACCAGTCCATGAATTTCGAGTTCCCGGATGAGAATATCATGTTGGTGACTGACTACGAAGAACCTGGACCGAATGAAGGACCTGAGGAAGGATCCCGATGGTCTATGTATTTTGATGGAGCATCAAACGCTTTAGGAAATGGCATTAGCATTGTGATTATATCTCCTGAGGGATGTCATACTCCGTTCACTGCCCGATTATGTTTTAACTGCACTAACAATATGGCGGAGTATGAAGCGTGTATCATGGGGCTCTGAGCTGCTATTGACCTAAGGATCAAGTTCCTAAGTGTATTCGGAGATTCCTCTCTAGTGATAAGTCAGATCAAAGGAGAATGGGATACGAAGCACCCGAATCTAATTCCTTACAAAGAATATGTACTGACATTGCTCCCGCACTTTGAGGATATAACCTTTGAACACTTCCCACGAGAGGAGAATCAGTTAGCGGACGCGCTAGCTACCATGTCTTCTATGTTCAAAGTTAGGTGGGACAATGAAGCTCCCAAGATTACCATTGAGAGGTTGGACGAACCCGCACATTACTGTAACATTGAGACTAAAGAGATGGCAGATAAAGCCTGGTTTCACAAGGTGAAGAGGTATCTTGAGACTCAAGAATACCCCGAGGAGGCATCTGTTAATGATAAAAAGTTTCTGAGGAGGTTCACTGCGAAGTTCTTCATCAGTAATGGGATCCTCTATAAGCATAACCATGATTCAACCTTATTGCGGTGCGTAGACAAGAGCGAGGCAGAAAGGATCATGACGGAGTTACATGAAGGTACTTTTGGAACTCATTCCAGTGGACATACCATGGCGAAGAAGATCCTACGGTCAGGATATTGCTGGTCCACTATGGAGGCCGATTGCTATCAGCACTCTCGAACCTGTCATAAGTGCCAAGTCTATGCTAATAAGGTGCATGTGCCTTCAGTTCCCCTGAATGTTTTGACAGCTCCTTGGCCCTTTGCAATGTGGGGCATCGACATGATCGGCGAGATCAGACCTACTGCGTCTAACGGACATCACTTCATTCTGGTAGCAATTGATTACTTTACAAAGTGGGTTGAGGCAGCTTCCTTTTCTACAGTAACCAAGAACATCGTGGAGCGGTTCATCCGGCACAATCTGATCTGTCGATATGGCGTACCAGAGAGAATCATTACTGACAATGGTACAAATCTCAATAACACGATGATCACCGAGCTATGCAAATATTTTAAGATTCAGCACCATAACTATTCTCCCTACCAGCCGAAGATGAATGGGGTTGTTGAAGCAGCTAACAAGAACATCAAGAAGATTGTACAGAAGATGACGGTGACATACAAAGACTGGCACGAGATGCTACCATTCACTCTTCATGGGTACCGTACCTCAGCACGGACGTCGACAGGGGCAACACCCTACTCTTTGGTGTATGGCATGGAGGCAGTCCTACCCATCAAAGTTCAGATACCCTCTCTCAGAATTATGAAGGATGCGGGTTTGAACGAAGACGACTGGATCCAAACTCGACTTGATCAGCTAAACCTAATTGATGAAAAGAGACTTACTGCTATCTGTCACGGTCAGACGTATCAAAAGCGGATGATCAAGGCTTTTAACAAGAAAGTCAGACATCAAGAATATCAAGTCGGGGATCTAGTGATCAAATGCATCATACTGCCGCAAGGTGATCCCAGGGGCAAATGGACCCCCACATACGAAGGGCCATTTGTGGTTAAGAACATTTTTTCGGGCGGAGCTATGATTCTAACCACCATGGATGGTGACGACCTTCCACACCCCGTTAATGCAGACATAGTGAAAAGATACTACGCATAATCAAAGACCCACTAGGTTGACTGGCCTAGGCAAAAATAAGGGCTTCCCGGCAAACCAAAAGGGTTCGGGCAAAAGTAAGGGATGAAAATGAAAAAAAAACTGTACACCCGGTAGGTCAAAAACCTAAAAAGGCGACTTGGGCAAAAAAGGGTATCCCGGTGGACCGAAAACCCAAAAGGGCGGTTCAAGCAAAAATTAGGGATCAAAGCGTAACACTATGTCTCATTGGATCATCTTGCAACCAGACCTCAGTATCAACTATCAAGCTCTGATGGCACCAATCAATCTGATCCACCTTCGACCAAGCAGCAAAGTGATGAGATGCTTGAAGACATAAAGGCAATAGCAGAATGGGAACCCGGTGGGATTGTTTCACATAGTTGTTCTTCTTTCTTAAACACAAATTGTAATTTCTATCTTTCGGCGGCGTTCTCTTACTAGAGCGTCAGCCCCTTGTACAAAACGCCTATTACAGGCCAACTTCAAAATCAATACAAATCATTTTCACAAAGCTTTGATTTATTTTCTTTTTCCTGTTTTGTTTTGCAAGAACGTCCAATGGTTCATTTTAATATATGCATTTGAAAATAATCGCTGCTCATAAATATTTACATGGAAAAACAAAAGACAATTACTCGTAATTTTAGGAGCACGGAAAACTAGAAGTGCCCAAACCTTACAGTTACTTTGCCCATCAGGTGCCAAGGTAGAGTCAGCTTGAGAACATGAGTAGTGGTGCATACACTCCCCACAGAGTAAAATGTATCCAAGAACGGTGATGTTAGTTTTCCCGAAAAGGACATGACCCTCCCCAGCTGAGTGAGTCAGTAAATTACTCCCCAATCAGAGTTTATTTCTCTCACAAGCAGAGATTCAATCTCCAATAGGTTTCATTATCACCAGCAATGGAAATTCATCCCCAGCTGAGTTGTTTCTCCAAATCAGCAGATCTATCAACATAGTATCTCCTCTCCAACATAGTTATTCCCCACAGAGTTATCCTCAAACAGAGTCTCGTCCGGCAGAATATTTACCAGCCAAGGGGCAAACCCCCAGCATAGTCATCGTTGTTCACCATACCTGACAGAAGCAGAGGAACTATAGTTTGTTACAGCAGTCAAGAATACCATTTCTCACACTCTCCAAACAACAGTCAGAGATTTATTTTCCCGGACTCAGGTTATTATGCCAGCACTTCATATTCATACATCATGACATGTGCATACATCACATATAACATAGTCTCATTTATTTTGAGAACATCATTATACAATGCATCTCATGCATCGCACATAACTAACCCTGTATTTCTTTCAGGAAAGACAGTTATTATCAACAACTTCCAGCAGGTCCATGATCAACACTCGAAGCTAAACAGAGTAATCATCGACGCGACAAGAACAACCTTACCCAGGTTCCCTCTGCAGTTTTACCCAAACTCATTCTGAAGCAGCCCTACCATCCAGGCTTTCATGTCGAGGTAACCCTACTATCCAGGTTCCTTCTCATAGCCCTACTATCCAGGCTTTTCATGTCGAAGTAACCCTACTATCCAGGTTCCTTCTCATAGCCCTACTATCCAGGCTTTTCATATCGAAGTAACCCTACTATCCAGGTTCCTTCTTATAGCCCTACTATCCAGGCTTTTCATATCGAAGTAACCCTACTATCCAGGTTCCTTCTCATATCCCTATCGCCCAGGCTTTCATATCGAAGTAACCCTACTATCCAGGTTCCTTCTCATAACCCTACTATCCAGGCTTTCATAATTGAAGTAACCCTACTACCCAAGTTCCTTCTCACAGCCCTACCACCCAGGATTTCATATCTAAGTAACCCTACTATCTAGGTTCCTTCTCATAGCCCTACTATCCAGGCTTTCATACCGAAATAACCCTGCTATCCAGGTTCCTTCTCACAGCCCTACTATCCAGGCTTTCATATCGAAGTAACTCTACTATACATGTTCCTTATCATAACCTTACTATCTGGGTTCTGCTTCTTTGATCCCCAGATAACAGTCCACAATACTGTAGACCGAGACACGATCAAACACAATTGATTTCACATTTCCCCAGAAAGTCGTGGTGTAGCATATACCCCGACCAAACACACAAGTTTACTTCCTCTTCCCAAACCGGAATTATTTCCCAGTAGAGTAACGGACAACTGAAGCTCCTAAAACTCTATTTCTCTCTCAAGACAGAGACCAACATCCCCCAGCGAAGTCTACCTCAACAACAGGTATACGGTTTCTCACAAAGGAATCTCTTATGCAATCAACACTTCTTCGGATGGCATATTTAAGCCCATCTCCGGAAATTATCTAGAAACTTCTAAATGGAATTTGTAAGCCCATTCCCGATATCGCAAATCAAGTATCACTTCATGCGAGTGCAAATTTCTGGGCACTCTAGTGTTCAATCATCTTCCACCTTCAGATCACGAAAGGCAGACAAGCCAATCTACATCCTCAGGTTTAAGAAGATTGAACAGGGGAAGCTGTTGTACCCTAAAATTTTCCCTCCCATATTTCTCAACACATGTCAAGTGAGGTCCTCAAATTGCTCAAGGAAGTCCAAGAGTTGACCAGACAAACTCTCTCCTAAGGCAGTCTACCTCAAATTAGGGTTTCATTTTTCATCAAGATGCTTGAGACCAAAGGATCCAAAATGCTCACCATTTTCCTAATATGTTCTCAAGATCATCCATGTCAAGTTTCAAGCCTTGCAGAGGAAGTTTGCTCAGTCAATTGCTCAAAGACCTGAAAATCGACTGTGTTAGGTCAAAAGTCAATTGTGGCCCACATACAGTCAAACTTCAATATTTTTGGTCAACATCCTCATTTTTAAGTATTATACATCATTTGATCAAAGTTTGATCATTATTCCTCAAGGATTGCTCACAATTCATCAAAACCCAAAAGTTACCAAATTAGGGTTTTGCAGGAAAAGTCAACTCAACTTTGACCAAGCATAACTTTCTAATACTTTATCATAAATGACTCATCCAAAGCTCATTTTGAATAGGATGCAATTCCATACAATTCATATTCATCTCTAAAGTCCAAAATATTCACTCACAAAAAGATATGAATTTTGACATTATAGGTCATTTTAAAAAGTCAACAAAAACACCTTTTGGGTCAAAGCTTCATACAAGAACAGGGAAGACTCAATTGAGATGAGACCAAAAGGGTTTCTTAGAGGACATCCTAGGCTTTCTAAAAAGTCAAAGAACACCTCTCTAGGGTCAAAATTGAGAGAGTTATGCATTGGCCAAGTTGACCTTTTTTGCAAAATTGCCAAAAGTCAAATGTGCTCAAAATTGCATTTTTTGCTAAAGGGCCCTAACTTTTTATGCTTGCACTTCAATGATAACATAGTCCACGACCTATGGGACCCTCCATGCTTTATTTATTCATTTATTTTATTTATTTTGATTTTTATTTATTTAAAATTCAAATAAAATCAAATAAATCTAAATAAATCATATATTGTGTTTTAGGGATGATTTTTGCATTGAAGGAAGATCTTATATACTGTCAATTGAGAATTAATTCGTGCAAGGCTGATTTGGTTGGAAAAAGATTGAATTTGGAGAAAAAAATCATATGCCATGAAGGACCAAATCAAATCTTCATGATGAGCAAGATTGAGGTCATTTTTGTTGACCTAATAAGTTGTATTACATATACAGAAGCAAGGCAGGGCATGAGAGGTGGTGGAACGGTCGTGAAAGAGGCAGACAAAACTCAAAAAAATCAAGAAAAAGTAGTGATCCAATTTCCATCCTAGAGACCAATTCGAGCCATTCTCACGATACCAACAGATTCTTGGACATCTCCAGAAGGAATTCCAACCATTTGCAAGCTCTCTCACGCCTAGAATCATAGGTACAGAAGTCACGGTTTTGTCTCAAAACTTTGATTTCGTTTTCATTCGTTTACGCATCATTAGCATGTTTGGTTCATATGTTCTTGTTTGTCAGTGAATTTGCAAGCTTTTGGTATTGTTTAATTGTGTTTTTAGTACAGGAATCAAGAGATGCCATAGTTAGGGTTTCGTGTTTTTGTTTAGGGATTTTTTATGCAGGAAAAATTGGGCGTTAGCTCTGGTACCATGATACTCGTGAGGATGATACGAGTTGATTGGTACTAGCCTTGGCCATTTATCTTGAGCCTACACAATTTTGGAGATGGACAGGGATATACCTACAGCAAGTGTCTTAGGTATAAGTTTGTTTACCTAAAACGATGGTTGGGAGGAAGACGATGATGTGTGTCACCCCCTGGTTGGGCAATTTGAATTTAGCGCGTTTTTTCCAGGAATCTTTGTTTTCATTATATTATAATTGATTTTTATTATATATACAAATAAGCATCATAGCTCAGTTGGCAAGCGTGCAGGGGAAAAGTGCAGAGGACCTGGGTTCGATCCCCAGGTCCCAACCTTTATTTCATGTTTTTCTTCAATGGGTAATCCAGCGCATAGCAAATCAAGAAGTTCACCATATACCATCAGGATCTGGCCATCCAACTCATTAGCATTCCAGATCAACGTACCACCATTGGAGGACCGCCATACGCCTCAAGTCAACAGCCACACTGAATCAGGCAAAGTCAAACAGGCCTGGATCTTTTGGGCTAAAAACCTCAACAGCACACCCCCCATAATTGCTAATACAGGCCCATTATTCCTTCCATTTTTCTTTTTAATTTATTTAAATATTTCAATGTTTATTTTTATTAATTCATAAATTAATTATTTTTTTTACAAAAAACATAAAATCAAATAATTTATCAAAAATTAGGATTAGTTTTTATTTTATAAAAATTAATTTAATCTAGTTTAAATTCGGGAAATTGTAATTTGTTTTCATAAATAAAATCAAAATAGAAATTAGGTTAACTTTTAATTCTATTTTATTTTCTCTTTTTCTCAAATAAATAAAAATACAAAAATAGGCTTTTAGATGAATTTATTTATTTATTTTAGTTTAAAATTAATTAGACTTAGGATTTTCCTTTAATTTAACAATTCCATTATTTTCTTAAAACATAACAAAAACTTTTTTTTAATCAATCGCAATTAGGTTTAAGTCAAGGGCCAAAACCCTAGTTGTCTCGTATTCGATTCATCGCGCGTGTGTTATTTATTTTTGCCAATAATTGTTGTAACTGTTTATGGTTTGTAATAGTTTAATCTAGGACTTTTATTTATCGCTTTTTCTCGGGTTTTTGGCTATGTAATTAATCCCTTCCCTGAAGCCTTGTAATAGCGTAGATTTACTTTCTCGCATTTTAATTCTCACAAATATTTTATTGTTTAGATGCATGCTAATAGGATTGTATGACCAAGAATGCATGACAAAGTAATCCAGTTAGAAAACCCTAAATGTGCAAAGACTAAATAATTGAATACAGATCACTCGCACATATCACTCTTAGGGTATACTCACACTTCGATTGCCTTCGGTAAACGATCATTAAGCATAGGGTATCTTAGTGGTTGCCCTCCTGTCTAACAAAGATCAAATGTCCCATTCGAATGTTGCCTCGGAAATGTTGCCTCGGAAATGTTGCATCGGAAATGTCGCCTCGAATATGATCTTAAGACTCTAGGGTTATCACTAAGGTGTTCTAACATTGCTTTGGTGATCGTACGTCCCTTTCGAATTGACCCTTACAACTCCAACGACGGTGCTACCTATTTCCCAATATTAGGATAGCACTGTCTAAAGGAAACAAGAATAGAAACGATCTCTTTTTCAAGTAGGTAGATGCTAGTAGGTACTTGTTCAAATCAAAAACTCTTCACACTTACACATTTTAAAACAACTTCGTCACACCTTTGAGGACTGATACAAGGGTTATCACGAAGTTAAAACTCTTTTCAAAAACAAAACCCATACACAAGCAATTTAAAAAGATGAGCAAGTACCTAAGAGCCCATGGAAAACCATGGATAGAAAGGATGCTAACACCTTCCCTTTCTATAATCTACCCCCCGTACTCAGAATATCTCGAAAAAGGATTATTTTTTTTCTGTACTTTTTTCCTTTCCGGTTGGATGAAATAAAATTCGGTGGCGACTCTTGCTTACTGCGACATTTTGCAAACACAAAAACGCAAAACGCAAACCAGCGTCAAACAGTCGGTTCTGCCACCGTATCACACTATGGTTTGGTTGGATTGCAAATATCAAGTTATGTCATGGTCCTAAGATGAAGTACCAAAGTTGCTGGTTTTGAGGGGCTACTTTCCGTGATTTATGGTGGATTAAAATAAGAAGCAAACATGATATGGGCTCAAGACAAGTTTTGTGCCAACAAGCTTGCTTTTCAAGAATAGCAATGATGCCTTTATACCATAAATGGAAAGATCTTTTGGACAATGACTAAAACACTTGGGTAATAGCTCAAAAGTAGGTGTAAGCATTAAATTATGATGAGATTGGCAAGTCAGAAGGCCTACAACACAATAATATGCATCATAGCATAAGGATTTTGTTATGTGTTCTTCAACAAAATGTCTTGCAATTCAAGAATGGATGCCTAACTTCATGCCCTTGAATCTCCTAGCTCAAGTATGATAAATTCATGCTCTTGGATGTTTTGGAAAGCTTAAAACATCCTCTATAACTTTCATGTTGACCATTTTGACAAAATCATCTTGAAACTATGTGAAAAAATGCCAAGAAGTTAGAATAAAATTTTGACCAAAATCTGTTGAAAATTTCTCTAAGCGTTGGATAACAATGTCATGACTTCATGAATTTATAACTCAAAATCCAAGCACTTATAAGATTTTATCAGCAAAGCAAAGTTGTAGATCAAGATCTACAACTTTCATGTTGAAAGTTTTTTTTGAATCATCTTGCATCTTGGTGAAAAATTGTCATGAAGTTATGAAATAAATATGTATAAAAACACTTGGAAAATTTCTGTCTTGGAAAGTTTGACTTTTCAAGTTGACTTTTGACTTTCTTGACTTTTTGATGATCAAACTTGATATTCTTGAATGTCTTGATGAATTTTGATCTTTGAGACTTAATGTTGACCAAAAAGTCAAAGTTTGACTTTTGGTGCATCAGTTGACTTTTCATCAGTACAGTTGATTTTTGGTCATCTGGTCGATTGACTGAGCAGAATTTGTGATACAAGATTTTAAACTTGACATGAGCATTCTTGAAGGTCCACAATGATCCATGAAAGTCATTTGAAGTATTTAGAAGTCCAATTGTCCTTGTGCAAGCTCAAACCCTAATTTTGGGGTATCAATGTTGAGGAGATGGCTTTATCTAATCAATACTGATGCAAGCTTGAGATTTTAAAGATCTTTGTGAAAATGTCTTGAGAAAAGAGAGGGAAAACTTTAGAGTACAACAATACCCAAGAAAACTCATCACTACAATTCAGTAAAATCAAACTTAAGATGCTTTGCTCATAAGGTGTTTGACAAATTGACTCGTCCACAAATTATTCATTTTGTTTAACTTTATCTTAATCAACTCATTGGAAGTAATTTTAATATTCATTAAGGGTGTATAAGTGATTGATCAATTGAGTAAAACGCATTGTTTCTTACTTTGTTATTCTATCTCATACGGTTACGCATGTCCAATCTTTTCAATAGAGGATCGTTTAGATGATTAGAGATGCCGGGAGCTTTCGCATATATTTCTGAAAAACAATTTTAAAAAGCGTAAACTATTTTAAACGATCTATTCAACCCCTCTTCTAGATCGATCACATCGTCTAACAGATTGCAATTCGTCCAAAACGAACCGATTATTGGAGCTCGGAATTGCGTTCGAACAATTATAAATGTGTAATGATGATAAGCAAGTAAAACAAAAAATTCTCAATCAATGGTTTAATTTCAACAATTAAGTAACCTATTTCCAATGAAATTTAAAGTAAGGCTTATTGAGACAATTTATCAAACACTTTGTGTAAACTTTGACTTTCCAAAATTTCTTTTGAATTTTGCTGGTATTAAAACTTCTTGCAATCAAATGGATTGTAAGATTATCAACAAAGCAATTAAACAATAAAAAGATCTTTCTATTATAATCAATTTGCACAATCAAACGTTTAATAAATTGCTAATGAAAACCCTATGATTGATAATGATCCAACAAAATTCTTTCCGCTTGATCGGAATTAGATCAAGCCACCCAACAAATCAATTTGATTCACCGTCGCACGCTACTAATTTGAAAGAATCCTCGTTCTTCAAAGAGTTCACTCGGCCGAATCCAGAATTGCGAATTATTGTCGCCCAAGATTACCAAACGATTCACAGTCTCGCGCTACTAGGCTTGCAAGAACCACTCGTTCTTCAAGGTCTTCACTCGATCAAATCCAATATTTACATAATCTTGTCAAAACCCTCAAATCTTCACTTGATCTTGAGGTAAAAATTCTCACGATTTTTCCCATGAAACTCCCCTTGATTCTCAACTCAATCTTAGGTTACAACCAACCTTAATTGAATGTTATCAACCGAGTCTAGATGACAATCAAACTATGAATGATTATGTGTACTTAGTATGTGTGTATGCATAGGGTCAAGGTTAAAGATGAAGAGCGGTCGAGTAAGTGTTTATAGTTTCATCAAGTTGAAAAAGATGCATTTATGAAGTATTATGTGTGAGACTTGGAGACAAAAAGGAAACCTAGAAACTGGACAAGAAAACTGATTTTTGAATCTGGCTTCAGTATTTGTCGACACATGTAAGTTGTGTGTCAACACATGATGGTAAACATTGATGCATGTGTTGACCTGTAATATGTCATGAGTCGACTCATGTAATGACACATGCCAACCTATATAAGGTTTTTGAGTCGACATAAAAAACAGTTTTGACTTTAAAACGATAGTACATGTGTTGATACAAAACATGTATGTGTCGACACATAGAGTGTTTTATGTAGCATATGTCAACACAAAAGAAAGGATGAGTCGACACATACAAAAAGAAGCTACATGCTTTAAAACAACAATACATGTGCTGACACGAAACACGGATGTGTCGATAATACAGTAGATTTTTGTGCAAAACATGATTTTTAATGCATGTTATCAAATGACAACCTTCTCAAACTTGTTCTAGATGTTTTTTAAGATTCCTAATGCCATGGTGCACCCAAATACTCAGAGATATCGTTCAATATACAGGAAAGCTAAATCAATCATAGTTTTGACATCATGCAAAACATCTAAAAGACAAATGCATTCACAAAGATAAGGTCGGACGCCTCAACATCTCATCCATCAGAGGGTGATACCGTAAGAAAGAAGAGCACACCTTCTAGAGCCCCAAATGAAGGCATATAACAAGAGCTCGAAACACCATCCATCATACAATAGGGTTACCATCGAATGTCTATCTATCTAGTCATTTCATTATTTCTTTGTAACGAATTCAATTCATTATTAATATAAATAGTCATGCATATTTTCTTTCATTCCTCTATTGTAGGTTTCTCTGTCTCTCTTTCTTTTAGAGTGCTAAAGGCGAGGGTAATAAAGATTTCTCGCATGAATGTGTATTCAATATAGAATAAACGCATTTGTGCGTATCTGATACGGCTTAAAACACATTTTATGCCTTTTCGCACAATCGAATGCAAACTAAATGCTTTCCTACGTAGCTAGCACACCCCCTTTCGGATCTAGCTAATCCAAATGCGTAGGTGGTGGAGCCCGGAGACGTCCATTTCGATCTGAACCAAGCCTCAGGGCCAAGGATGAGGATCTTACCCTTAGTCAGAGAACAATCCTCTATGACGTGGAGTGCAATACCAAATTACGGCCATTCAAGCTTGTCTCGTCGGTTCCAAGCTTGTCTTATCGATTCCAAGCCTCTTCCTAAGGAACACATACAACTCACTAAATGCAGTACACGAACAAATACGCTACTACAACAAATGCTAAATACAACGAACAAGTATAGCAACCATAATCTTAGCTAACATCATTCAACGCGTTAAGTAGCAAATCACAAAAATTAGGAAATTCGAGAAGCATACCAACCACTTATTACAATAAAATGCACCATTTCCCGTCATAAATGCACTATTTCCGACGTAACAAAATAGTAAGCACTGGCTTACAAAGAACACTAAAATGCATTCAGATTTGACTTCTCTTTCTCGCTCTCTCTTCGTGTTTATTTAAAAAGTTGTTTCTGGAAGGATTCCACTTTTGTATTATTTCATGTTTGATGTTTTGAGTCACATTTTGTTTCTGATAAAATAGTTATGTAGAAAACTTTCTTTTTCATTCAATCTTATCATCACAACGAAATTCAAAACCATCGATACAGAAAAGAAAGAAAAAAGTGTTGGACATAAAATATGTAGTAGCAGGAGATAATGACTATATTTCAAGGACTGCAACAGCTTTAACGTGTGTTTTATGTGTAGTCTGTGAGTTGATAGTTTATTGAGGATAGCGTAGTGTGGTTGTTTTTAAAAAAAAATTATATGCTATTGTATGTTTGTTGGTTTATTGTTTTAAGTATAGGAACAAAATACCTCAGCTAGCAGTAAGAGCATTGTCAAGATACACCAATAGATGTTTCTGATGCAAACTAAAACTCTAAGCAGCAGCCACATATAGACATAATAAAATAACTAAGATCACAATCAAGCAAAATAACGATTCATTGATCAACAATATAAAACCACAAGAACAAGATGTGCGAACATGGGAAATTATCCAACTTCTGATTTGCTACATATCTTGTTCTTTGGTAAACAGATATTCAAGGCATGTGTTGCTTGTTTTTCAAGGAACTCTTACCGAATAGTTTGGCTTTTGTCGCTTGTCATATTCATCCTTGAGTCTTTTTCAGAAAACAGACCCTCATTCTGTGCCTCTGTTATACATACAACTCAAAGAGCATCCATCAAACAGTTTGTATTTAATGAAGAAAAGAAAAACCCAAACTAAAGTATATGTAAATGAACTAGCTATCAGATTGTTGATACCCTTCATGATTGGACATGATTTTTTCACATAGACCGGAATAAATGAATCATTGAACCACTGAATTATTTTAAATCTCGAGCATCTAAAGACAAGAAACTGAGAGACTAACAAAAGAGCTCGAAGGAAACTGCAAATTCATAGATTCATAAGTTTACGGGAATAAGAAAATGAAACAAACCTGCTGAATATAGAAGGTGTGAAGGTGAGCTTTAGTTTGATGACTAATGATTCTCAGAGGTCCATCGTACACGCTTGAAGCAAGCTTTTGTGGAATAAACATCCCCCTTCACATATACTTTTGGAATTGATTGGAACAGGAGGAAAAGGAAAATTATCATCTCATAAATACAATGTCACAATGTTTTAACAGAGGGATGTTATGTTAACAATTAGTGTTCAGAAATTTAGTCACAAATTTAAAAATTTTAAGGACTTTTTAAAAGTCTATACACTATAAGGCCTTAACTACAAATTGACATAAAACTAGAGGGGCCAATGATTCAAATTCAACACACAGCATATGCAATCTCTTTTTAAACTATCCAAATTCAACACACAACATAGTCATATTTATTTTTCATTTAGAAACTAAATGGAAGAGGTTGTGATAGAGATAAATATTAACCACATTTACTTCATGACTACATAGACTGCATAAAGTAATTCTTGGCAATAACAAATTTGCAAAAAGGACAAACACATTAAAGGCTATGTGTGTCTATCTCAAACTCTTAATATTACTAGTTATAATGATTAATATCACTGGTACAATCATCAGGGGATAATGTCAAAATATTTCAGAAAAAAGATGATCCAAGCAACAGTACTTGGAGTCTGATAGAAAAACTAGATCTGCTAATTACTATAAAATCTTACAAGACATACAAGTGGCCAGTGAAACCCAATTTAGAAAGACACACAAGCTCCAATGAAACCTAATTCAGAAAGACACACAAGCTCCAATGAAACAAAATTTAGACAGTGGTCTGGGCTCTTGTCTTTCCAGGAGGAGGGCAGCGTAAATAAAACTCAACATCAGAAAATACAAGTTACTCTGAATCTGAGGAGTCTGCATGTGTGCCCTGCCGAACACTTCTTTTGTTTTGCGCGGTGGACCTTGCACGGTGCATTGATGATTCACCCTCTAAAAAGATGACTTGAGCTTTAGCCAATCTTTCTTCCAAAACCTCGGTGCTAAAGTCATCAGTACCACCGAGTTCATCAAAACCCACCTAACAAACATACCATTATCATACATTTGTAAAACTACTTAAATAAAGATGAAAACCCTATCCAATATAGCATTTCTGGCAATATGAATCAACTTTATCAATAAGTAAGGGCCTTAAGTTAATACGCATACCACATAATCATCCACTTTGGTATTCTTTATGAGGGCAATAGTAGGAAGAACAATGATCTTGAGCCTCTCAGCTAAAAATGGACTTTTTTCAGCATTAATTTTAACAAACCGAGTCTCGAAATGCTGCTTCGCCAACAAACTTAAATGCTTGTCCACAACCTGCAAATGAACTGTGAGCACAGATGTTTCTCCTCATTCCAGTGAAATCAAATATCTAAACCATGAAATCCAAATTGCAGTCTAAGTTGCTTTTCCTCTAAAGATAAACTGATAATTACAATTGAAATAATATCAAAGTAGAAAAACTCCTTAATTGTGAACATGATTAGTTATTAGCATATTTAGCATCTATTAAATTGAAAATCAAATTAGTTGTGAGTTCAAACAGAGCCAAAATGTAAAAACTAAATTAACTAACTTCCGTCAAATAATATAAATTTCACAGTTAAGTCAAATAATTCAATAAAAAAAGAAGCTCAATATTAGAAATAAATTGTGTAGTTCAAACTTCAATTTCAAAGCTTTTAGCATGAACATATCGATACACACTCATTTTACATAATCCTCAAGCTAATCATACTAATTGCATCGCAATTTGCATTGAATTCCACATTATCAAGCACGGACACCGAAAACACAACACCGACATTGATAATAATTTAAAAAAATAAAATGTAATCACAAGTGTCTGTCAGTGTTTGTTTCAGAGACCGACGCTGATACTTCAGAGGTGTCTGTGCTTCAGAGATTCTAATAGCATGTTTGGTTTAGTTGTTGGAAGAGTCAAAAGCAATTCTAGAGATATAGAATTGAATCTTTAGTGATTTTGAGGTGTTTGGTTCTTTTAAAGTATAATAGAATGTGTCTCCAAAATTGATTCTACTAGAAACTAGAATATGTAGCTTCTGAATTTAAACGTGATTTTTAAACCGAAATTCATTGTCCAACTCACCTTAACATAAATGTATCCACACATAAATCAATTCTAATGAACTCAATTCTGATAAAATCAATTCTACCGAATTCAATTATGTCAAAATCAATTTTATCCACGTCAATCCTAACACACACTAAGATTCTACATTGTTGATTCAACATTGAAATTCTACATAAAAATAATACCAATGCGAAGAAAACACGAAATTACTAGAAACCGAAAAACACAATGAGAGAGGTGAGATTGTTTATACCTTGCAGGGCCAATTTTCGCGGAAGAAGTGACAGACGACGCGTTCGCTGGCCTTGACGACGGAGAAGAAGTCTTTCTCGGAAGGAATCTCGGTGTATTCGCCGTGTCCGAGGGAGATCCAACGGCTACGCTTCTCCGACATTTTCTTCATTTGTTGCAGCCTGCGTTCCCTGAGGGCTTCAAGATCGTCATCGTCGAGGCGTTCGAGGGCGGCGATCTCTTCGTCGATCTTGTCCTCGACGGCCTGCGCAACCGTCAGGACTTGCTTCTCGATAACTTCTTCGATCTTTCCTCGGTCCATCTTCTAGTTCCAGATCTCTCTCTCCCTCGCTTTGCACTTCAACTTCAAATTGAGGTGAAACGACGCAGTCTAAAAGTTCCTTTGAGTTTGGGATAGATTTGAATTTAATATAAGTTCATTTAACTCGAATATCATGCCTCATTAGCAATTTATTATTGTATTTAAATTTTCACAGGTAGAATCCAGAGTTTCTGTAGAAGGGACAAACTACATTTAACATATTATTGTGTTTAAACTACATTTAATATTTAAAAAATATTATTGAAATTTGTAATAATACTAGATTTAAATTTCATTAAATTGTGTATTTATTATGTTTATTTTTGTTTTGATTAAAATAATTTTAAGATAGATTTAAACTTAATCAACATTTTAGATAATTTTAGTTTTAAAGAAAAAATGAAATATTGAAGTTTGGCTATAATTTTTAAGAGGCCCAATAAGTAAGCCTTGTACAAGAAAAAAAGATTAATTTTGAATTTTGGTCAATCTATACACAAATAATATTTATAACACAAAAAAATAATATTTATAAATAGCATTAATAAGTTATTTAGATTAAATAATAATATTTATTTTAAATTTATAAATGCGTTTGATTAAATTTTATATTGTATCGAATAAATTTATATATGTCAATAATTTTTGTTTCAATTAAAATATATTTTATTCTATAATTAGATAAAGGTAGATTGAGTCCTAACCAAATTGGAGAGTGGAATACCAATGTTATGCCATAATTAAAATTTATATATGCCAATATATTTTTATTTCACACGTGTTCTTTTTAAAATTCAATTTATTTTTGATGTTTGTATATAGGCTTTATTACTAAAATAAATATTTTAGTTATTTATCAAAGTTTTATTTAAGTTTCTATTTTTAAAATTTAGTAATATATTAACTATAATTAAAATTATTATTAAAATATAATAAATTATATTAAAATTTCTATTTATTAAAAAATGTTAGTGTTTTTTTATGATAAAAATATATCGTTTATACTAAAAAGCATTATAAATATTTGCCTAAGATAAAAGAATATGAGACAATTATGATAGAAAAATATATTAATTGGTTATGGAAAAGATAAATTTATTATTCTTTTTATATTTCTACAATTATATATTACATTAAATGAAACTTTTAAGCATTTGACGGAAGTTGTCATATATTTTAGATTTGTAAAAATGGACTAATATTAGATTTAATAAATTGTATTCTCTACCTATGTTTAATTTCTTATTTAAAATTATATTTTTTTAAACTTATAAAATTACTTAAACAAAATAAATTTTTTTCAAATTAACTTTATAATGGTAATGATGATAAACAAAAATGATAGATGATATTCATGAAAAAATATGTTAAATGGTATTCAAGAAAATAAATAATGATAATGAAAAAAAATATTGATATAGAAATAATAATTAAAAGTGATTTTTATGGATTTATTAAAAAGTATCATGGACGGGATAAAAGTAAATAAAAGTAAATATTATTTAATATTAAACATGATTTATATTTAATATTCAAAAATTTATTTTTTTAAATATGATTTTACTTTTAGTATTCAAAATTTACATTGGTTGTTGTTATTAAAATTATTTAAGTTTTTTTTTTAAATTTAGTAATATATTATTTATAATTAAAACTACTATTATAAAATATAATAAATTATATTTAAAAAAATTAATTTATCAAAAAATGTTAGTGTTTTTTTAT
This sequence comes from Vicia faba, assembly GCA_948472305.1. Taxonomy (NCBI): domain Eukaryota; kingdom Viridiplantae; phylum Streptophyta; class Magnoliopsida; order Fabales; family Fabaceae; genus Vicia; species Vicia faba. The sequence continues at coordinate 1,692,891,816 of OX451737.1, read as the reverse complement.
GATAAAACGGTGTCATTTATACTAAAAAAAATATTGTAAATATTTGTGTATGATAAAAGAACATGAGACAATTATGATAGTAAAATACATAAATTTGTTATGAAAGAGATAAATTTAACATTTTTTTTATATTTTTACAGTTATGTATTATCATTTTATTTAATTAGTACACATAATATAAAGTTTTATCACCGCATCAAAAGTAAGTTTTGTCTCTTTATAAAAACGTAAAAAATAATATGCATTAATTGTAATAATTGTAATTATTATAATAATATACATTAAACATAGAAACTTTTAAGCATTTGACGGAAACTGTCATACATAGGTTTGAAAAAATGGACGAATATCTCGAATAGGTTTAATAAATTTTTATAATTAACTCATTTGAATTCAATTGGGGTTTGTTATCACATCTGAATTGACGAGTAGATGTGAATGTATCTATGAGATATCAGCTATTGACTGATTATTTTAATGTATATTTTTTAACTATTTCTTTGTTGTTTTATAAAATTGAAGTTATAAAAATAATTGTACGATACTTAACAATTTAGTCATTGATATGTGTAATATGAATTTAGACGGGACCCGTGCGACGGCACGAATTTGTTACTAATAAAATAAAAATCCAGTTAGGCTGCCACGCTGACACCTAGAGAGAATCTTAATGAAAATTGCTTCATCAGGATCAAATTGGAGGGAATATGAAAAAGATAAGGGGTGGATCACAAAAAAAATTCTTAAGAGGGTAAATCAAAACTTTAGAAATTTTTTTTATAATAACCATGTATTAAAATAATATTTCGCAAATAACCGGGTTTCGGAAAAAATTATGCAAATAACCATGTTTCAGATGACTCCCCAAAGGAGGAGCCATCTGAATTGGCGCATCCACCCATACTTTTGCCCTAGGCGCCATCTCACTTGGCGCCTCCCTTCACTTTTAGCCAAGTGAGATGGCGCATGCTCCTTAAAAGTTAGAGGAGGCGCCATCTCACTTGGCTCCTATGGCAAAACTAGGGCAAAATGCTGTTTTATAAATAATTCGTCCGTTTCTCCGAAATTTCGCACACTTTCTCGCACTGTATTTTTATTTTTTACTCTGTTATTTGCGTCATGACGTCGCCCATGATTTTTAGCAGAGATGGTTACGTTATCTTCTCTGCCACGAAACCTGCGATGAAAATGAAATTCTGGCACATTCACTCCATGGAGCGTCTGAAGCGGGAGTTGATACGATGGCTAGATGGAGACATTGTGGAGGGGGGGAAAATTCGAAGGATCCAGCGAAAATGAACAACAACCTCACATGCGACAGGAAGACCTAATGTATGGTTGGAGGAAGTCAAAATAGACAGCGATGTAATGTTGATGATGCATGGGTCAGATGAAATTGTGTTAACAGTTGTAATTTCGTAGACGGAATATCGTTAATTTTTCTTGTACGCGTTTTATTAATTGTAGCAAAATCTGTTAACGGGAAACCCTAATGTTTACAACACAATTAAGGAAAGATTTTATGTATTACAATTTTCATGTGGTCGAGGCAGACGCCCGATTCGGACAATTTTTGCGATTGTGTCCGACTTGACGGCATAAACCACACTTTCTTTCCAACTTGTCAAGATCGTCCATTTCTGTTGTGATGCGCTTACTTTTGGGACGACCCTTCTTGTTCCTTCTCATTTGGTCATTGTGCCACACTATTTCGCCGTCGTATGCAGGCCAATAATCTGGTTTTGCTACCAAAGGAAAGTTGTTGTTGTAAACGTTGAGCAACGTTTCAGATTTGTAAATGTTTGACAGAAGTTGCAGCGCGTCTTGATGGGTATGAGTACAAGCGGAAATGACATGAGAGCAAGGCATACGAAATGCTTGAAACCTGCCACAACCGCACCAACGAGAAGGTAGCATGACCCTATATTCTTGTCTTGGCAGGCCTTCGTTGTGGTCGATTGTCTCTTTCACAATGAAGTTGTGGCTGTGTCGGTCAAACTGTATAACTATATGAGTGTTGGTTTTAGCACTTTCTGCCTTAATGTATTTCATGCAGCTTTCACTTCATAGTTGTCCAGATTGCAACACCGCATTCCACATTTCACCTCTTTTGGCAAATAACGCAGCCATCCTAAAATACGTAGATTTTACCAAAGCAGTGATCGAGAGGTTTCGTATGCCTTTGAATACCCCATTCATTGATTCAATAAGATTCGTTGTCATGTGCCCCCATCTTTGGCCATTGTCGTATGACCTAGTCCATTTTCCCACCGGAATATTGTCGATCCACCTACCGGCTTCCGGATTTGACAAACGGATCTCGTTGCGGTAATATTTGAATGTGGGTTGTGTCAATGCATATCTCGCATTCATAACCGCTTTCCTTAATGTTTTGTCCTTGATCTCCCTCGTGAAATTCTGGACGATATGCCTAACGCAATAGACATGCGTAGAAGGAGGGTCATGCCAACCGTTTGCGGGATTATTGTAGGCACTTTCAATGGAGGCATGTCTGTCCGAGATCAAACAGAGATCTGGTTGAGGAGCCACATGTGTCCTCAGATTTTTCAGAAAAAAGCTCCAAGCACCACCGGTCTCCCCCTCGACAAGGGAAAAGGCAATGGGGAAAATGTTGTTGTTGCCATCTTGTGCAACTGCCATCAGTAGCGTGTCTTTGTACTTCCCATACAACCAAGTCCCATCAATTTGTATAATTGGTTTGCATGATGCAAACCCTGTGATGCATGGTTGAAATGCCCAAAACACTCGACTGAATATTTCATTGCCGTTTAGTAGTCTACCATCTTGGGTGTATGCTGGCACTGTTTCCAGAACGTAAACACTACCCGGAGAATACGTCTTGAGTGCATTCAGGTAGCGGGGAAGTTCTTGGTATGACTCCTCCCAGTTTCTGTACACCCTTTCAATCGTCTTAGTCTTTGCTAACCACGCCTTACGGTAAGATGGAGTGTAGTTAAAAACTGTGGTGATGTGGGAGATGATTGTTTTCACCTTCAAAGATGGGTCGTTGTTGACCAGGGGTAGGATTTCTTGACAGATGAGATCGTAGTTAAGTTTTCGGTGGTCCTATGATTGAGTGGAACTTACACAACTGTGGGTAGTCATGGAACCTATGACCCAGCAGTCACCTCTTAATCTGTATGATGCAGTCAGCTTGAACATACAGTCAGGTTGGACACACTTGATCTTGTACCTTTCCGGGTTGACACGGTCCACCTTAAAATCAACCGAGTTAAGCATGTGGAATTTTTTTATGGCTCTGATGCATTCCTCTCTGTTACGAAACTTGTCCTTCTCTTTTAAATTTTCATCCGACTGCATATACGGATTGAAAAATAAGTCAGTAGAAGGTTCATCTCCGCCCATGTTGAAGTTTGTCATGTGCGGAGGTGGTGTGTAGATTTCGTTTGCAAAAATACTAGGTATGCCATCATCGTCGGAATCATCATTCACCATTTCATCAAACTCTAACTCGTCATCTTTTTCTTCTTCATCAACTGCATCTACCTCAACTTGTTCATTCTCCAAAGGATCAACCACTTGTGTCACCTGAGGCTCTCGCAGCATAACGTACAACTCAATAGAGTCGTACCCAGAATACACATGGCTGGAAAACATATTCTGGAGATCCTCGTCATCTTGGACTTCAACCTTATAAAAAATTACTTGGTTGTTTCCAAAAAAAAACTGGATTCTGATAAAATATCTGGGTCACGTGCCTCGTCCAAGTTTGGCCTCCAATCATTTTTTGAAGTAGGAGAAATTGGCTTTCCCGTTTAAGAGAAATCGGATGTTGTCTGTGTCTCTAAACAAAAACCCAGTGGTGGGACAAATGTATGTCTCACCGTTGAAATGTGCTTTGACGACAAATTGTGGTGCAGAGGCCATTGCGTAGGATTGTTTGAAGGTTTGAAGGTATGAAGGTTGGAATGTTTGAATTTTATGAGTTATTCGAAGGTTAGAATGTTTGAAGTTTATTGATTGTATGAAGGTTTGAATGTTGTAAGGTTTGAAGGTTGGAAGATTTGAACTTTATGAGTTATTCGAAGGTTTGTATGTTTGATTGTTTGAAGGTTTGAAGGTTTGATTGTAAGAACATTTGAAGGTTGGAAGATTTGACAGATTAAGTGAATCAATTTTATGATAAACGTAAGACTAAAAATTTCAATTAAGTAAGGATGTAACCCCCAAGGCTGCCAATAGTGTTACATGCATGGCATCCCAAAGGCTGTCACGTAGCCTGAGCCTAGCCTGCAACCAAGGACACCACTTATTCGCCAATTGGGATGGCGACACCATTCATTTTTGTACTCTTTCACCAAGTCCAATGGCGCCTCCCTTACTGTCCAATCGTGATACATGCATGCAGATATGTAACCCCATAGGCTGCCACCTAGCCTGTGCCTACTCTGCACCTATATTGTATGTTGTAAGTCTCCTCTCATCACCTCCAATAGGGTTACATGCATTCAGGCATGGCATCCCAAAGGCAGTCACGTAGCCTGAGCCTAGCCTGCAACTAAGGACACCTCTTATTCGCCAATTGGGATGGAGACACCATTCATTTTTGTACTCTTTCGTCAAGTCCAATGGCGCCTCCCTTACTGTCCAATCGTGATACATGCATGCAGATATGTAACCCCCTAGGCTGCCACCTAGCATGTGCCTACTTTGCACCTATACTGTATGTTGTAAGTCTCCTCCCATCACCTCCAATAGGGTTACATGCATTCAGGCATGGCATCCCAAAGGCTGTCACGTAACCTGAGCCTAGCCTGCAACCAAGGACACCACTTATTCGCCAATTGGGATGGCGACACCTTTCATTTTTGTACTCTTTCGCCAAGTCCAATGGCGCCTCCCTTACTGTCCAATCGTGATACATCCTTAGGCTGCCACCTAGCCTGCAAGAGTGTCATCTTTCATTTTTGTACATGCATGCATATATGTAACCCCTAGGCTGCCACCTAGCCTGCAAGAGTGACACTTCGCATGCATGCAAGCACCAGCAACCACTATATGAATTTTTTTTTGCCTATAAATACATACCATATCATACATCTCTCACACCCACACAAGTTTCACTCTCTGCTACGAAATCTTTCATAATCTCTTACACTTTCTAAGTCTTTCATACTCTCTTACTCTTTCTAAGTCTTTTATAATCTCAAGCATTTTAAATAATGGCTCTTCTAACAATGGGCGATTCTCACAGAGGCACAAGGGAAAACATTGCTGCATTTGTAAGTTTCTATTTTGGTTATACATTTTTCATATTTCAAATAATGCTTTGTTCATCTTACTTAATCTTACACCTTTTACATTATGAACTCAGGACACCAAAAGATTCAGAATTCGTTCTCACAACTACCTGGCTCCCGACCCATTTATCGTACCATATCTGGAATACGCAGGTTTTGGACATGTCATAAAGATCTCCAACTGCACAATTGATTCAAAGTTCATTCTTGCAATGTTGGAAAGATGGAGACCAGAGACCCATACATTTCACCTACCAATAGGTGAATGTACCATCACGCTAGAGGATGTGTACATGCTACTAGGTCTCCCTTTCGATGGTAAGGTCGTGAACGGGCCGGTTCAACAACCCAACTCTCAGTGTGAAGAACTGTTGGGCAGGGATATGGTTGAAGGTGGTGGTGCGAGAGGTCAGAGAATACTACTCACTGAGCTTAAAAGTCATTATGCAAGTTTGGAATTAAACGAAAATTTCTCCGAGCAAGACAGGGTGGTAAAAGCCAGAACTTATCTTATGATATTATTTGGTACCTTTTTATTTCTCGAAAGTACGGGAAATAATGTAAATTTTATGTATTTATATTTACTAAGAAATTTTGAAAAAACAAGAAAATATAGTTGGGGTTCTGCAGTTTAAGACCACCTATACAGTTCCTTGTGCAAAAATGCAGTCAAGAAAAAATGTACATTTTATGGCTGCGTTTTTTTACTACAAGCCTGGGGTTGGTGGAGGATGGAGTCCTTAAACCCCGTCAACAACAACACTTTCGTTTTCCCGTACGCAACAAAGTAAGTCATCAAGTTATATCATTTATTACTATTCATCTCTTCACCAAATATATGCTAAGAATAAAATGTTTTTCATTTCCTTTAGGTACTGCGTGAGGGGTATGGATTACGGCAAGAATCCAAGATTCAATGTCGCACTATACCACAATCTATTGGATCACTTAGGCCTGGATGATGTACGCCGTAGCTTTAAACTTTTCTTCATTTAAATTATTTATACATTACTTTTGCGTTAACCTGATTTAAATTTTATCGCAGTTCGTCTGGAGACCATATTTGGGTTTGGGCCATGATCCAAACTCGGAGGATGCATCAATTTGGACCGCAAAGACTACAATCATTTGGTTCAACATTGTGGAGATGCACCACAGCGACCGTGTGAAGATGCAGTTCGGAATGCATCAAGAGATACCAAGTGATCCAACTTGTTTGTCCCCATGGCATCTTAAAAGGGTCGACGCCCAGTGGGGTCTTACCAACTGGAAAGACTTCGCTCCGGAATGGTGTAAGATGTGGCAGAGGCGTCACCGCTATGTCTTACAATTCCAGGTTTTCCTTAATCATGGTAATATGCGACACACGGATCAATATTTATCTTGATACAGGTCGGTTAGTAACCCTGAAATGCACGTGTCTCATCCAAGGTACTTGGCTGACCCACGCACACAATGGGCACAACCCTCATTTCCCCAACAACAAACCCAAAACCCATCAACCTCCCACCAACCTCCAAGAAGAAACAGACCCACAAACACCCAACCACAGTCCCCACCACAACACAATTACACTCAAATGCCCCACAACCAACCACAATCACCATCTCACTACCAATACCCCGATATGTCTCACACCCAACCACAATACCAATCACAATATCAACACACCCGCATACCCCACACACATTTTCAGTCTTCCGTATATCTCAATATGGGCCCCTCAACATCCAACCTTAGCCCTGATATGGGAATGTCGGAAGATTACGAACAAACCGACCCAGCCTACCATCAACCACAATATCACCAAACCACCCAACATCCTCAATACCAAACACCCCAAGATCCATTTCCTTTCTACCCACCGTACTCAGACGATCAATGCTACAGACCCACCATGGAACTCCACCCACCGCCAACACGACCAAACTTTGAGGGTATGGGTAACCGACTGTACCAAAGCGGATCTTCTAGATATAGAGATCCGACTTATTTTATGGATCCGGACCGCATTGACTTTGCTGGGCCATCGACCCTGCCGCAGCAGGAAACGCGACGACACCCAGCACGGAAAAGACGAGGACGAGGATGCGGAACTGGGGGTCATTACCGGGTTCCGGGGGATCACTGATTTATCTGGGTTTTTTTTCCTGTATTTTTTTATCTGTTTTTTTAATGTAATACAGTTGGATGTAATTATTTTTTATAATAAAAAGTCCATTTTGTTGATCCTGTAACCAATACGCAACGCACCGGACAAAAAAAAATTCAAATTTTGCCCTAAAATAACACCTAGGCGCCATCTCACTTGGCTTAGGGCATGCCCTAAGCACATAGGCGCCAAGTGAGATGGCGCATCCCCTTAAAAATTGGGAGTAGGCGCCAATTCAGATGGCTCCTCCTTTGGAGAGTAATCTGAAACATGATTATTTGCGTAATTTTTTCTGAAACGCGGTTATTTGCGATTTTTTTTTTAATACATGGTTATTAAAAAAAAAAATTCCAAAACTTTATATTTAACTCTTATTATTTTATTTTTCAATTACTTATCTTATATATAAATATAAAAACTTCATTTATTTCTAACTAAGGTTGACTGTGATTGCCTCGCATCTCATAGTTCAACTTCATTTTAAAATATCAAGAGGTATAACAAAAGAACAAAATGAATCCATTGTGAGTGTCTTCTTTTCATGTTTAAATTTTCATCATAACTTGGATCATATTTCTTCATCGGGATATTTTTAGGAATGTGAAATATTATTATATGGATTTATAATAGCTTATGCATCGAATTTGTACTGGTTTTATTTAATTTCGTAGTAATAAATTGTAGCCTCCAGTTGCTTTACCTGTCATTTTTGAGCCAATGGATGCAGACGAGCATACAGGTGATTTAAGTATGATAGTTGAAGAATTGTTTAATACTCTTTTGCACATTTTGAAAAGTAAGTTGGTGTTATATATAGTTGCAGTATTGTAAAAGAACTCCAGGGTAGCAAATGTTGAAAGTCTTGATGATGAGATTGAAAGAGAGAAACATGTATATATTTCTCTGTGCATGATAGAGTTATTATTTAAACTATAGTGATTTTTTAGTTTTATTTATATTTGGCTGAAGTAAATGATTTGAATGGGATGTGATTTTAATTTATGAACATTCAAATCTATGACAATATGTTTTATTTTCTTTGAAATGTTTGCTGACATTTTCCTTGAATTATACATAGTGAATATGTTGTTGACAACTCAGATGTCCAAAGCTCCTATTCAAAAGTTTGTCGATTGTGTAAGTACTCTGGAATAGTTTTTATGTTCTTTAAGTGTTTAATGATAGTTTAAGCATTTTTATGCACTGCCTGCATCACATTACATAGACATTCCATTTGCAATGTTTGGTTTCTACTTCTAAATATCTTTGCATACTAAACATTTTAACAATTTAGTAATTAATTAAGTGAAAAAATAATTAGCACATTTCGTATTAAATTGCAAAACGATTTTGAAATTTTAAATTTATATAACTCCTATTGAATTAACCATTGTTTCGAATGAGATATAATTACTCATATTTTATTGATGATAATTTGTTGTGATGATTATCATGCATGATAAGTTCCAATAGCTAACCTTTTTTATTGCCTATGCAAATTCCTAAATACATCATGCATGAAAGCTATAATTTAATACATGGTTGTGATCATGGGAATCACATAGTTGAGATAACTATGAATATGTAGTGTTTTTATAAGAATTGATGTTTTGTTTGCCTATTAGTGTTGAAATTTTTTGTTGTTGTGTATTGTAGCTAAGATATCATGGGAAAAGAAAAGATTCATATCAATATTGTCAATATTAGACATATTGACTCTGGGAAATCAACCACAACTGCTCACTTGATCTACAAGCTAGGAGGTATTGACAAACATGTGATTGAGAATAAAACAATTGAGATGAACAAGTGTTCATTCAAGGAAACTACTAATAAAAAGATAAATTATAATATTATTATAACTTCATTTATAAATTATAATTTATAAACTGTAAGTAGTTATAAAATATATTTTTTTTATATTAAATTTTTTTCTCAAATACAGTGTGAACTCACATGTAATCATACTAAAATCTGTGTGAACACACACGTGTTATTATATTTTTATCTATAATTTAAAAAAATAAAACTAAAAATAATGTATTAATCCAAAACGAAAAAAAGTGTTATCTTTTAATTATTAATATTATTAATATTTTTATTTTAAAATTATTTTTAATTTAAGATACAATATTTATCAAGATAATATATAGAAAATTAGAATATATATTATTGATGTAAAACAATTTTAGATAAATTAATTTATTTTTATTTTAAAAATATATTTTATTTTAAAAATATATTTTATTTTAAATAATAAACTCTTCTATTAAAATAATTTGATTAAATTATAATTTTAATCCTCCTATTTTAATGTATTTACCGTATCAATTCTTCTATTTTATTTTTAAATAATTTTAGTTCTTTTTTCTTATTTTTAAACAAAATAATGATGATGTGTCTGTTTTTTCAATAGGTGGCACAATAAAAAAATAAATTAAATAATGTAGTATTTTTTAATGATATGACACGTGATTCGATTACTTATAAAAATTCAAATGTATGATGTATTAGTAAACTATAATCATTATTTACTTAATAATAAATGAAAAGCAAATAAAATTAAAATATGCAACAAAAATACAAAATTAGAAGAAAAAAAGAAATTATAGAACGTAATTATAAATAAAAAAGACATATGTTTCATCCAGTAATTCATTCTTTAAGAATCCAGATTTACATATTCTTAAAAATCAAAATTTTACCTAAATTAAAACTTTCCTAATCTAAATTATATCATTTCTTCTTTTGATTCATAGATTTCTTCTTTTTTTGCATGTTCCGAAATCTAAAATTTCTCTATCTATTTTTTCATCTTAGTCTTGTTGTGTGTTTGTTTAGACATGGGTTTATTTTGAGCTTATTCCTCTATTTTTTTTTAATGATTTTATAAGAATGAATTATTGGAAATGTAATTTAGTTAATGACTACGATTCCCAATGCTTATTCTTTATTAGGGTCTTTTGGCATTTTTAATTTTAGTATAAATATGCTACCTAGGCTATTAATATTGTAACTCAATTCATTCATCTATTTGAATATTATGAAGTAGTCATTTTTGTTATCATTTATTGTTCATTCTTCTTCTCTCCTTTCATTACCTTGCATCAACAAATTGGTATCTAGAGCTTTTGATTTTGTTTTTCCTGGGAAACACGAGTGTTTGTGAGCTGTGTGTTTAATTTTGGTTCATTGATTTTCTGTTGAAATCTTGAACAAAATCCGAACAGAATTTGATTCTGTGGGTTGGGAAACAGTGTGTTTTAAGATCTGAAAAATTCGTGCAAGGTTTAAAATGAGTGGAGACGGTAGTTTGAACACTAAACTTCCAGTTTTTAATGGCAAAAATTGGAACATATGGATGATACAAATGTGTGTACTGTTTGATGCACAAGATGTTCTGGATCTAGTTACAGATGATTATGTACCAGCTGCAGCAGATGCAACTGAAGAACAGAGAAGTGCTGAGAGGATGATGAGAAAGAGGGACCAGAAAGCTCTGTTCTATATCCATCCGTGTATGGATGAAAGTGTGTTCGAGAAGATTGCTGATTCAACAACGTCTAAAGGGGCGTGGGATTTACTGGTGAGATGTTACGGTGGTGACGCATCAGTAAAGAAGGTGAAGCTTCAATCCCTACGAAAGCAATATGAGAACCTGAACATGAAGAGCAGTGAGAAAGTTTCTGAATATATCTCCAGAGTGATTCTGATCACTAACGAGATAAAGGCATGTGGAGAAACTCTGACTGAACAGGTAATCATAGAGAAGATTCTGAGGTCGCTTACTCCTCAGTTTGATTACATTGTTGTTTCTATTGAACATTCTAAAAATCTGGAAACCATGAGAATAGAAGAATTGCAAAGCAGCTTATAAGCACAGGAGTTACGTCTGTCTGAGAGAACTTCTGAGAGAGAAGCTGAGCAAGCTCTGAAGGCTTCTTTTGTCAAGAAAGACCAGAAGCAGAATAAACGTGGTGATAGATTCCAGAAGTCAGAAGCCTCAACTTCTGATGATAAGAAGTATCATAAAGGAAAGGAGAGGTATGACAAAAGGAAGGTTCAATGTTACTCTTGTAAACAATTTGGCCATTTTTCCAGAGATTGTATGTCAAACAGGGATAGGAAATCAGAAGAAGCACATATGGCTAACAGAAACTCTGATGATGAACCTGTACTTCTAATGGCTTCTGACTCTGATGAAAAATGCTCAGAAGATTGGTGGTATATGGACACTGGCTGCTCAAATCATTTAATTGGAAACAAACAATGGTTAACAGACTTTGACTCCAGAAGGAGTATAAAGATCAGATGTGCTGACGATAAGTATCTTAATGTAGAAGGTATGGGAGATGTCAGAATTAGAGTGAAGAATGGGAAAGAAATTCTGATCAAAGACGTTTGGTATATTCCTGGTATTAGAAGCAATCTGATGAGCGTAGGTCAGCTGATTGAGAAAGGTTTCTCAATTGTTATGAAAAACAATCTTCTGACGTTGTATGATTCCAATCAGAAGTTAATTATGAAGTCTGAACAAGGAGGAAACAGAACATTCAAGGTGAATGTAGAAACAGCTGAAGCAACGTGCCTTAGTGCAGAAGGCGCTGAAGGTAACAATAAGCTGTGGCATAAGAGGTTAGGGCACTTGAACTATAGAAGCTTAGGGCATATATGTTCTAAGAAGCTTGTACGTGGTATTTCGAAGATTGTGAAGCCTGAGAAGTCATGTGAGATATGCATGAAAGGCAAGCAACCTAGATTGCCATTTACATCAGAAGCAGCCCCCAGAGCGAAACATGCTCTGGGAGGAGTACATGCTGATGTGTGTGGATCATTTCCAGTACCTTCACTTGGAGGAAACAATTATTTTGTGTCTTTTATGGATGAGTTCACAAGAATGACATGGGTAACACTCATTAAGTTCAAGCATGAAGTGTTTACTGAGTTCCAGAAATTCAAGGTGAAGGCTGAGAAGCAGAGTGGTCAGAAGTTAAAAATTCTGAGAACAGATGGTGGAGGTGAGTATAACTCTACAGTGTTTCAAAAGTTTTGTGAGGAGAGTGGAATAGAACATGAGGTTACTGCTCCATATACTCCTCAGCACAACGGTCTTGCTGAAAGAAGAAACAGAACTTTACTTGATATGACCAGAAGCATGCTGAAAGAGAAAAAGCTACCTCACGTGCTATGAGGAGAAGTTGTTGCCACATCAGCATATATTCTGAACAGGTGTCCAACGAAGAAACTGAAGGAAGCTGTTCCTTTAGAGAAATGGACTGGAGATAAGCAGAGTGTCAGTCATCTGAAGGTGTTTGGCTCTGTCTGTTACAAACACGTTCCAGAAGCTAGAAGACAAAAATTGGATGATAGAAGCAAAATAATGTTGCTGGTGGGGTACCACAGTACAAGTGCGTATAAGCTTTATTGTCCAGAAACTAATAAAGGTGAAGTCAGCAGAGACGTTGTGGTGAAAGAGTATGAAGCATGGGATTGGAACAAATCTCAATCTGATTCTGGTGTAGTGCCAACACCAGAGTTATCCTCTGAAGATGTTTTAGAAAGTTCAGAAGATGAATCTGATTCTGAAGATCCTGAAGATTCTGAAGATGAGTCAGAAGAAGATTATGGCAATGGATCTGATTCTGATCCAGATACTGATGATGATCCAAAATCTGGTGGTAATCATAGTTCTGGAAGGGAAAACTCTGAAGGTGGTAACTCTGAAAGTAGTAGTTCTGGTACAGCTTCAGAACAAGCTCAAAGACCACAGAGAATCAGACAAAAACCCATAAGGTTTGCAGGTTTTGACATGCTACAGGATAATGACGTTGACTCTGAAGGAGAAGTCGTTAAGTGTGCCATGTTAGTAGATTCTGAACCAGTGGGCATTGAAGAAGCTCTCAAGAAGAAAGAATGGCTTAATGCCATGAAAGAAGAACTTGAGGCAATAGAAAGGAACAAAACTTGGAAATTGACTAAACTTCCAGATACGAAAAAAGCCATCAGCGTCAGATGGGTTTTTAAGTTGAAACTTAAGCCAGATGGTTCCATTGGAAAGCACAAAGCTATACTAGTAGCTAGAGGTTTTCTTCAAAAACCTGGGCTAGATTATTTTGAGGTGTTTGTGCCTGTAGCTAGGCATGAAACAATCAGACTGGTGATTGCTTTAGCTGCAAACAGAAATTGGCCTTTAATGCATCTGGATGTGAAGTCAGCATTTCTGAATGGTCTGTTACAGGAAGAAGTTTACGTGTCACAACCTCCTGGATTTGTGAAAAAGAATCAGGAAGGGATGGTATACAGGTTAAATAAAGCTCTGTATGGACTGAAGCAAGCGCTTAGAGCTTGGAATCTGAAAATTGATTCATTTTTCAAGAAGCTGAGGTTTCAGAAGTGTGAGATAGAATATGGAGTTTATGTACAACACTCTGATAACAATATGATTCTGGTGTGTCTCTATGTTGATGACATCTTGCTAACAGGTAGCTGCCCAGAAGATATAAAGAAGTTCAAGGAAGTTCTGATGAATGAGTTCGAGATGACAAATCTAGGAAAAATGACATACTTCCTAGGGATGGAGATTCTATACTCGAAGAAGAGTATCATTTTGCACCAGTTAAAATATGAACAAGAACTTCTGAAGAGATTTAAGCTGCAGAATTGCAAAGTTGTTGTGACACCATCAGAAACCAATCAAAAATTGGATTCTGACTCTGATGGTGATTCTGTTGATTCTACAATCTTCAAACAGCTGGTTGGCTCTCTAAGGTATTTATGTAATACTAGACCTGATATTTGTTATGCAGTTGGATTGGTCAGCAGATTCATGAGTAATCCCAAGTGGTCTTATTTCCAAGCTGCTGTCAGAATTATGAGATATATTAAGGGAACTCTGAGACATGGAGTGTTGTTTCCTTCTGAAAGAAAGACAAAATCAGAATTAGTAAGTTATTCTGATTTTGACTGGTGCGAAGACAAAGTGGACAGGAGAAGTACCTCTGGATACTTGTTTAAATTTCTGGGAGGTCCCATTTCCTGGAGTTCCAAGAAACAGCCTATCGTGGCTCTGTCAACATGTGAAGCTGAGTATATCGCAGGTGCTGTAGCTGCTTGTTAAGCAGTTTGGCTTCTGAATCTCCTGTATGATTTGAAGGTTGAAGTTGAGGAACCTCTGAAGTTGATGATTGATAATAAGTCTGCAATTGATCTTGCCAAGAATCTAGTGCTACATGAAAGAAGCAAGCACATTGAAATGAAGTATCACTTTCTCAGAAGTCAAGTTCAGAAAGGAGTGTTAGAAGTTCTGCACTGTAGCACTCAAAAACAACTTGCAGATCTTCTGACGAAGGCAGTTAAAACAGATCAATTTCTTCATTTGAGAGATGAAATTGGTGTTGTTAGTTTCAGATGGAATATCTAAATTAAGGGATGGTATTGGAAATGTAATTTAGTTAATGACTACAATTCCCAATGCTTATTCTTTATTAGGGGCTTTTGGCATTTTTTAATTTTAATATAAATATGTTACCTAGGCTATTAATATTGTAACTCAATTCATTCCTCTATTTGAATATTATGAAGTAGTCATCTTTGTTATCATTCATTGTTCATTCTTCTTCTCTCCTTTCATTACCTTGCACCAACATGAATCTTGTTGTTTCTTTATTAAAGAAGAAGAAATAGATCTTGATGTATGATTTGGGAATATAGGTTTTAAAAAAAGTTGGAGAAGAAGAGACTGGGTTTTGATTTGGGAGTCTCGGTTGAGGAAGGAATTTTGGGTTTGAGAATAAGAGGAGAAAAAATAGCGTAAGATGAAGATGTTGGGTTTTTGAATAGATCTGAGTTTTTGATTTGGAAATACTGAATTTTTTTATTTGGGAATCTTTATTGAAGAATGAATATTAAGTATTGTGACCTTGTTGCTATTGTCTTCTAAACAGGAAAATCCCAATCTTGTGTTGAAGAAAAAATCAAAATAAAGAAATTATGGGTTTTGGAATAATAAGAGAAAAAACAGCATAAGATTAGCTGGGTTTTTTAATAGATTTGAGTTTTTAATTTGGCAATATTGGGTTTTTGATTTGAGAATATTTATTGATGAACTTTTTGATGTTATTACCATCTAAATATTAAAATCTCAATCTTCTTATTTGGAAGTTTATTATTCATGTATGAATATGGGATAATTTAACTTTTTTTTGAACTAATATCTTGTTTTGTTGATGAAGATGAATATTGCTATTTTGACAATCAAACTATTAATTTTTGTATTATTAAATTCATTTCAATTTCCATTAAAGAATTTGATATTTATAATATAAAATTTTTAAAATAAATTTAAGTTATATAAATAAATATAAATGTTACATCAGCTTAAATTCGACGTCGTCAATTTTTTAAGTAAAAATAAGAGGGAGTAAAATTGTTTAAAAATAAAATAAGGGTCTGATTTCACAAATAGACTAAAATAAAGGACAAAAACTGTAATTTAGTAAAAAAAATTATTTATTTAATTAATTTATTTAGGTAAAATATTTATTTTGGTCATTTAACAATATTATTTGGTTCACATTGATCATTTAATTTTTTTCCGTGTCATTTTGTTTCCTTAACTTTCAAAACATTTTATTTTAGTTTTTTTTGGTCTAATTAACGACGAATTTAGCGACTAATTTTAAAGTTTTTCCGTCGCTAAGGGACAAAAATGAGTATTTTATCACATTTTTATTACATTTCGTAAACAAAAGCATACATATCACACCAGTGCGGTGCGAATGCTCTTGTAATCTTACCAAAATTTGTGTGAACTCAATGTTTATTACATTTTTTGTACCATTAAAAAAATAAAAGTAATTATATTTAAAATAATGTATGAATCCAAACATGAGAAAAATGTGTTGTTTTTTAATTATTTATGTTGTTAATATTTTTATTTTAAAATATAATATTTTTTAACATAATATATGAAAAACTAAAATATATATTATTGATATAAAATAGTTCTGGTACAACAATTTTGGTTTTCTTTTAAAAATTGGATTTTTTTTTAAAAAAAAATTATTAATTTTTTTGATAAAATAATTTTGTTTTTCTTATTTACATTTTTATTACATTCTAAAAAAACTTGCGTACTACACCTGTACCCGTATGTAAAAAGTAACGTCATTATCCTAACTAAAACATTCTTAAGATTGTTTTTCATATCCCTACATGTAATTACAATCTATAACCATTCATTCATCTAAAACCCAAATTAATTATATTGTCTTTATTGCAATAATTACTTTTGTAGACTAGAATACATAGCCTCTCTTCTTCCCAGCACGGAAAACACCACCAATTTGAATCATCTTGTTTAAAACACCAACCCTTCCAATTTCTTTTCCAGTATACATTCATCTATTCATTCTCTACCCTTCAACTACTCAACACTTTCTTTTCTAAATCTCCTTATATTCTCATCTTCTCATCGTTCAATCTTAATTTCATTCACTCAGAAATCATCTCCTCCCTACTTTGCCCCTGCTTTCTACGATGAAACAACAACAAACAACATTATGAAACACATAACAAAATTAAAACCACAAAACATAAAGCAAATCGAAACCGTTTACCCCTTTAACACCCAAATCCCTAAATTTTGTTATATTCTGCAATATTTACAAGAAAATTATATGATGTTGATGGTAATGTAAACTACAAAATACGAAAAAAAACAAAATCAAGCACATTTTTTCTCCTGATCTGATTTTCTCTCGATCCGTTTCTCTCAGTCTATTCTTCTACCAATTCGGTAGTATGGGTTCATTGTTATACTGTTTGTGTGTTGAATGCTGCAAGTTTGTGATTGCATGTTGTTGTGTTACGATCTATGCATATGGTTGAGGGAAGGTTCAAAGAGGTTTTTTTCGAGGGTATGCATGGAGTATAGGTGCCAGAATCAACTATAAAATTATGAGATATCAACTCTGAAATCATAAAATTATGAGATATCAACTCTGAAATCATGCGGTATCACTTTTTTCCTTTAAATATTATTTATTTTAGTTTGTGGCCCATTTTCCATTTTTAAGAGAGGAAAACTTTTATGGTTGTATTTGAGATACTAGAGTTATTGTTGTTGATGATCATGAGAAAGAAGTATTTTATTTTGATTTTTATAAATAAATTTTTGTTGTTTTGAGAATAAGAGTGTGATTCTATGTAGGGATGTCAGTTTGGACCTGTTAATGGGGATCCCCGCGGGGAACGCCCCGTTCGGGGCCCCAAAGATGGGGAATTTTCCCCCGTGGGGGCGGGGATGGGGAGAAAAATTCCCCCGAGAACATTTCGGGGACGGGGATGGGGAATACACCCCCCGCCCCGCGGGGACCCCGCTCCGCCTATTATTTTAATATAGTTAATTTAATATATATATTTTAGATTAGGTTTTTTAGTCATTTCCTTTATGTTTATTTATAAAAATAAATAAATAAATAGTTTTGATGAGTATAGTTTTTTAAGCATAATTATGTTGTTGGATTTTTTTAGTTGTTTAGGCATATTGTTACTTTAAAAAGTATTATAGTTCATTTTGTTGAATTTTATAGCATTTTATAGAAATTTATAAAAAAAATATTATTATTTTGTGTTCCGTTAGTATTTTTAATAAAAAATAATAAATGTCAAATACTAGTATTTTTTAATAACATAATAAATATGTGAATTCTTTGTGCTTTTTATTTTTATAGAAAATATAAACATTTTAAAAAAATAAAATATTAATGAATAAATGTAGGATCTATGGGGATCCCCGCGGAGAACGGGGATCCGCGGGGAACGGGGATGGGGATAGAAATTCCCCCGTGACGGAGATCGGGGACGGGGACGGAGAATGAATTTGATGGCGGGAAAAAAGATGGGGAAGTGTCCCCCCGGCCCCGCCCCGCCCCATTGACATCCCTAATTCTATGTTTGGAGGAAGAGAGAAATATGGCTGAGAGAGAAAACATTTTTTCAGACAAAAGAAAGTTCTTTACGATTTTGTTTGTTCCCACATTGAAAAGTCAAAACAAACTTAAAAGATGTATTCTCTTTTTATACACATTTTTTATTATCATGATAAAAATGAAATTTGGTCATTCATTATTATTTTCTATTATTTTTTATATATTTGTTGGAGATGTTTCTATTTGTTCATAATATGAAAATAGTGATTTATTTTTATTTTAGTGAGATATAATTTATTTATTTATATATTTGTTATATGGGAGGTTTTTATTTGTTCATAATAAGAAAAAGTGATTTATTTTTATTTTAGTGAGATAGAAAAAATTATAGTAACTTTTGCGTAATACAATTGGTTAGTGTAAATATAATTTGATATTATTATTGATTTAAGTTATTACTGATTGAATGAATATATTAATAATTTGATTTCAAATAGTCATTTCAAATAGTCTAGAGCTTAAGAAAAATAAGCTTACTTAGTCATGTGAAGTATGAGGAATAGATTATTTTATGTCTTTCCATGACAAATCACATGTATAATCATCATTAATTTTTAATATTATTAATAATCATATTTTAATTAACGCAATATTATTAATAGTCATATTTTAATTTTAATTATGATTGAAATTTACTTTCTACGCATGCTGGTGTATTTTTGTGTGGAGAATTCAACGTACAAATAAAAACAAAGAGAATATTTGGATTTTTTTTATCCCCTTCATGTGATGGATTCAAATGAGATGAATTGGATTATGATCATTGTTGATGACTATACTCAAATTAAATTGAATGGATTATTGCATATTATATAAAATTATTAGGTTAATTATTATATTTTATCATTTAAATAGTTTATAATTTAGTTAATTTTCTTATCAATGCAATTTTTAGAACGCCTAATAATTATTTCTCTTTAATACATCTTTTTATATTTTAAGACATTACAAATCGATCTATTAAAATAATTTAAAAATATATTAAATATTATATGAATTAAAACTTCAATTTTTTTCTTCTTTTTCCAAAATAACATATTGATGATTAAATGTTGTATTAACTAAAATTACATTTTTTTCTTCGTTTTTTCAAAATCAACTTATTCATGAATCGACACTCACGAAAACACGTCATTAACTCTAGAGTTATCAATCAAATACAATTATCAATCAAATGACTCATCATTAATGATTTTTTGAAAATATAATTATCAGTTAAAATTTTATAACTATTTCTATGGTTAATGATCTGACCTGATCAGAAATGGACCGTCACGGCTGACTGGCTCCGAGCAGAAAGCTTTTTTGAACGAGGTGGGGGGGTACCTGCAAGGCACTCCGATGCTGAAGTAAGTAGGAGTACGAGCAGATAATATTGAGTATAAGGTTAGAATGATGAATACCTGACCCTCTGGAAGCAGAGGGTATTTATAGCCCCCAGCGCTGGGCCAAGGTTCCTTCATTGGGCTGGGCAGGTTTGGCCCAATGGAGGAACTGCCAGGTTCTACGTGGGTAGTGGGGACCCGCACGTGGTCCCCTTCCTGGATGTTCTGCGTGAAGTGCGGGCGGATGAAGACGCGGTCTTTTCAGAGTATCGGTGGGGGAACGTTGGACTGAGTCTGCCCTAGTTGGGATGCTCGAGGCAACGTCGAGCTGGACAGCAGGGTGTCGAGCTGGTCGTCAGGAGGTGGAGCTGGACATCACCACGTGGAGTTGGACAGCAGGATGTCGAGCTGGACATCAGGATGTCGGGCGCGGCGGTGACCCTTTGGTCGGCGTGGTCCTCAGTAAGTCCCTTTGGACTGGGCCTTAGCAATGCTATTGGGCCTGTCGGGCCCAGTCCAGAACAGGAGCCCCCCAAGTCGTGGTTCCTTTGCGAGGAGCCATGACTTGAACCCGTTATTACCTCGTTGAGGTCTCGTGCCCGGGATAGAGGTGTGGGCCCTCGAGGGCCTCCTCGTGTCGTGCTCGGGGACATCTTCGGCGGTGGATGCGCGGAGGATCCTTACCGGGCGCGTCTGTCGAGCACACGAGGTATATTTCGGGAACTGTGCCGCCACCCTATGAGGGTAGGGTCATCATTACGTTGGGAGCAGCGCGTCGAGGAGATGGAGTCCGTGGTCGCCCGAGGTGACGTTTGGTATTCCACGTCATCACTATAAATAGGAGCCTTGGGCCCTCATAATACGTTTCTACTCTCTGTGCTCTCTCTGCTGCTGCTTTCCCGGATTTTCTCCAGTTGCGACTTTCCGTCACAGATTCTTCCGTTTCGTAGCCAAATCCCACTCTTTGATCCAAGTAAGTGATCTATCCTCTTCATTTTTCTGTTTAGAATGCGTGATTCCTGGCGTTCGTAGATGTTTTAGGACCGTGCGAGTGGGATTAACCCGGTAAACTCATGCTTAGCCCGACAAACTCATGCCTAGGACCGGCAAACGCATGTTTATGGTCGACACACGCATGTTTATGGTCGACATATTCATAGTTTTAGGTGATAACCTTCAGTGCTGCCCGGGGCTTCCATGGTCCAGGGCGCCTGATTCATGATCGCGCCCGGTGGGTTCATGATCTTGGCCGTGGGCCTCATGATGTGGCTCGCCATGTTCGTACCCTGGGTCGGCATGTTGGAGAGTAGCCGCGTGGTTGAACAACACATCATTTTAGTATGTCGAGGAGACAGTCGTTCGCGGAGTCGGACTGTGTGGTCGTGCATGGGGCGACGTAATTTGTCGAGCGTATGACTTCGTGCTCAACTGACTGGTTTCCCGTGCTCTGCAGGTAACCATGGCGGACGAGCCGAGCTCCTCAGGTCGCCGTGACCGTGAAGAACAGAGTACCGACGAGTCGGTCACACTGATAGACATTGTGACCGATCTTTTACTGGCATGGGTGGGCGTCGAGCCACGGGGGACGGCGTCGGTCTACAGCCGGGATGACCGACATCCATACGCCGTCATCGAAGAGGGTCAGGACCAGCCCGACTTCCAGAGGAACTTCGCGGTCATGCGCCCGTCCCCTCGTGCAAGGATATGCTCGGTTTACCCGAATTACAGCTTCGCGATGTACGAGATCGCGTTCAAAGACCTAGGGCTGCGGCTGCCCTTCACTGATTTTCAGGCCGGAGTCTTTGCGCACTTGGAGTTGGCCCCGTCCCAGCTACATCCAAACTCTCTCGCCTTCATCCGGGCGTTTGAGTTGACGTGTCGCTACCTGAGGATCGGGGCGACCATTCCGCTTTTCTTCTGGATATTTCACCTGCAGCGCCAGTCCCGAGGAGGGAAACATAGCTGGGTCTCCCTGAAGCAGTCGAGGAGACTCTTTAAGATGTATATGGACTTCGTGAGGGAGTTTAAAGACAAGTGGTACGTGGTACGGCCAGTTACCGACGCTGCTTTAAATTCCCTTTTCGAGGAGGAGGAGCCGGTGAGCGACGAGGATGGGGAGGTGACGTTGGGCGACGATGGGAACCCTGTGTTGGGTCGTAGGGCTAAAGTCCCCGTGCACTGGATATCCCGGCATTACGAGCATGGGACGGGTTATTACCATACCGCCGCCGGGGACATGTGCTCGGAGGACGAACAGGCGTACGACGCTCTTTGCCGGTTTGTCGATAGTTTCCATCCCGCCCGGTGGGTTACGCGGGAAGGGGATGATATCTTGGACAAAGACGGTTACCCGACGTTCAAGTCCCGTCCGATTGACACCAAGGCGCTGGTGGAGTGCCCGACGTACAGGTAGGCTGCCCGTCTGTTAGGTTGTTGCTTGAAATTCTTTATTCGTCATTTATTTATGAAGTTTGCTCGATACTGACCTCCTTTATTTTGTGCAGGTACGATGGCCAGTCGGCATGAACGGCTCCTGAAGTTGTCTTGCGACCAGAGGCAGGGCCGGAGGGTCGTGAAGGCCCCACAGGCGACGAGGATGGGCCCGACCCACAGTCCAAATGTTCAACAGCCGGTGAGGGCGAACTCGCCGCCAAGCTCGGGGGCCGCGTCGGATGAGGGTCCAGAAGTCGAAGAGGTCGACCCCAGTGCTGTCTTGATACAAAGGAAGAGGACTCGGGTGGATGGTGACCCGAGCGTCGTCGCGGACGCCAGTGCAGTCAGGTCCTTCGGGTTCCCCCTTGTTTCACAGAGGAGGGTTTCTTCGATAGATTCCCCCTGTCGGTGGTTGCCGACGAGGCTGGGGCAATTACAGGGATGAGCAAGGAAGAACGGAAGAGGCACCTGGCCGCCAGCATGGACGGGCTGGTGAAGATGGCCGAGATGGCCCTGGTGCTGTCCGAGGTAGGAGGGGATCCTGACCGTATCAAGGAACTCGAACAGGAGAAGGCGACCCTTACTTCTAGCTCGAGGAAGTTGAAGATCGCTCTAGAACGCTCCGAGGAGTTGTTTCGCGAGCAGACGGCGGTGCTGGATGCCGAGAGGGATTTGCTGACTTTGGAGAAGGAAAAGTCGGCGAGATTGGTCGAGGAGGGAGAGCTTCTTCGGGCAGACATGGATCGTCTGGGGGGCGAAGTCGGACGCTTGGGCCAGCAGCTCGAGGAAATGAAAGCTGCCGTGCAACCTGCTGGGGATGAACCGGAGTACCTCGCAACTTTGAAGAGTCGGTCGGAGCTGGTCGCTCATATCCGGCTCCTCGAGGCTGATTGTGTCGGGGCCTTGGAGGATGGGTTCAACTCAGCGGTCGATCAGCTTTCTTTGTTGAATCCCGGTCTGGTCATTGAGGGTATCGGCCACACGCATCAGGTCGTGGATGGCGTGATCGTTCCTCCGCCCGACTCTCCCTTCGTCGACATTGATGGTTCAGGGGAAACCGATTAGGATAGCGGGCCTGCGCGCCTCTGAAATTTTGTATTTTATATTTTTGGGTCTGCGTGCCCGTCAGTTGTACTTTATGAACATCGCCGGCCTTCTTGGTCGGTTTATAATTGTTTTGTCGCCTTCGGGCATTTATACCAATGCTGTTTTACGTTTTGGATGTTTTGCCCTTGTTTGAAATCATATGTTTGCGTGAATTTTTAGCCCAAGTCATGGGCCCGTGGAGTGCCCGTGAGTGGCTTTGATTTGGTGGGCGATTATGCCCGCCTTCGTTTGTATGCGTTTCCGGCCCTATTTCGATTGGCCAGTCACATAAGTGTTGTGCTCGAGGGGAGAGATTTTCTTTTGACCCTTGTAGATGGCCCGTTATTCTCGATGGAATGTCGGGCATTTCGGAGCGAAGTTGCTCAGTCGGGCGTGCAGCCCGTTAGGGACGATTCGCCCTTGGCGTGAACTGCCCATCGCGAGCTGGGTGTTCTGCCTTATGGGTACGACGACGGTGGGGCTCGGTATAGCTGTCCACGTCGGGCACTATCGATCGTCATCGTTTACCGCGCGATGCTGTGCCATTTTGGTCGTATGTCGGGCTTGTACCTTAGCCTTACACGAAATTGGACGTTTTTCCTCGTTGACCGAGCGCGGAATGCTGCTGGTCGAGGGTCCCAGGCGTTGGCAGTTTTTAACTGTAGTACTGCTTTAGCTTAGCAGCGTTCCAGGGTCGTGGTAATGGCTCTCCGTCCAGTTGCTCGAGGTAGTACGCCCCGGTACCTGTGGTGCCGTGGACGCGATAAGGTCCTTCCCAGTTCGCGGCCAGCTTCCCTTCGCGGGAATCTTTCTGGTTCCTTCGTAGTACCAGGCTGCCTATTTCGAACTCGCGCTTGATGACCTTGTTGTTGTGGCGTAGAGCCACTCGTTGTTTTAGGGTGGCTTCGCGCAGGGCTGCACCCGATCGGATTTCCTCGACAAGGTCGAGTTCATCCCTTAGTGCTTCGTCATTCATTTCTTCGTCGAGAGGCTCCTCCGTTCGTCGGGAAGGTTCCATGATTTCGACCGGGATGACAGCTTCGGTGCCGTAGGTCAGTCGGAATGGCGTTTCGCCCGTCGTTGAGTGGGGTGTGGTGCGGTATGCCCACAAGACGCTGTGGAGCTCCTCGACCCATCCTCTTTTGGCTTCGCCGAGTCGACGTTTGAGCCCTCGGAGGATGACTCTGTTCGCGGCTTCGGCTTGCCCGTTGGTCTGAGGGTGCTCGACCGACGTGAAATGTTGTTTTGTCCCCAGTTTGGTGACGAAGTCTCGGAACCCGTGGTCGGTGAACTGGGTACCGTTGTCGGTCACCAGGGCCTGCGGAATGCCGAACCTGGCGAGGACGTTTCTCTTGTAGAAACGGAGGATGTTGTGTGAGGTGATTTTTGCGAGGGCCTCGGCCTCGATCCATTTTGTGAAATAATCCACGGCGACGATGAGAAATTTGTTCTGGTAGGTCCCTTGCACGAAGGGCTCGAGGATGTCCATGCCCCACCAGGCGAACGGCCATGGGGACGACAGTGTGTTCAGTTCGTGCGGGGGGGCGAGGTGCATATCCCCGTGCTTCTGGCACTTGTCACATTTTTTCACGTGTTCCTTGGCGTCCTGTTGCATCGTCGGCCAGTAATATCCTGCTCGGAGGGCTTTCCTTGCCAAGGATTTACCGCCCATGTGCTGGGCGTTGATCCCTTCGTGTATCTCCCGCAGTACGTCGGGGATGGCGGACTCGTCGATGCATTTCAGGAGGGGAATGGAGAATCCTCTTCGGTACAGTTTCTGCTCGAGAACGACATAGGAACATGCTCGTCGCTTGATTATGGCCGCTTCGGCTTGGTTCGACGGGAGTTCTCCCTTTGTCAGGAAATTATAAACCGGGGTCATCCAGGACGTGGCATCCCCGATGGCGTGGATCTCGACCGTAATCGAAGATGGTTCGATGCTCGGTCGTTCCAGAGATTCCTGGATGACGGATTTATTCCCGCCCTTCTTTCGTGTGCTCGCGAGTTTGGACAATATGTCCGCCCTCGTGTTTTGCTCGCGGGGAACGTGAGAAATTTCTGCACGTATGAACTTTGTCATGTGTTTTTTGACTAAGTTCAAGTACTCAATGAGGTTGTCATTTTTGGCCTGGTAGCTTCCCTATACTTGAGAGGCGACGAGCTGGGAGTCGGTGTAAATTTGAACTTCGCGGGCTCCTAGGTCCTCGACCAATCTCAGTCCTGCAAGCAGGGCTTCGTATTCTGCCTGGTTATTTGACGTCAGGAAGGAGAGAACCAAGGAGTGCTCGATTACTACACCTTCTTCGTTTTCCAAGAGGATCCCTGCGCCGCTTCCGGACGAGCTGGAGGCTCCGTCGACGAAGATGGTCCACTTGTGTTCCTTCCCCGGGGGGAGGTCGTGAGTGGTCATCTCCGCGACGAAGTCGGCCAAGGCTTGTGCTTTGAGGGCCTTCCTACTCTCGTACTGAATGTCGAATTCGGAGAGTTCCAAGGACCACTTCAGCATTCTGCCCGCCATATCTGGCCGACCCAGGAGTTGCCTCACCGGCTGATCGGTTCGTACGATGATGGTGTGGGATAGAAAGTAGTGTCTGAGCCTCCTCGCAGCGTTGACGAGGGCCAGAGCAACCTTTTCTATCTGTTGATATCTGCTTTCGGGGCCTTGTAAGGCTTTGCTCGTGAAGTAGACAGGTTTCTGCCCGTCAGGGGTTTCGCGGACAAGGGCTGCGCTGATGGCTTCGTGCGAAACAGCCAAGTATAGGTACAGTGGTTCCCCGTCGTCTGGTCGAGACAGCACGGGCGGTTGAGATAGGCTCTGTTTCAGATGGCGAAGTGCGTGCTCGCATTCCTCGTTCCATTCGAAAGCTGCTTCCTTTCGGAGGAGCTTGAAGAAGGGGAGGGCGTGCTGAGCGGATTTCGCGACGAAGCGGGATAGTGATGTCAACATGCCGTTCATGATTTGTATCGACTTCTTCGACGTCGGTGTCGGGAGGTCGGAGAACGCTCGGCATTTGTCGGGGTTGGCTTCAATCCCTCGTTCTGTTAGATAGAATCCAAGGAATTTTCCTGCCTTAACCCCGAACGTGCACTTCTCGGGGTTGAACCTCATTTTGCACTGTCTTGCTTGGGCGAAGACTGTCTTGAGATGAGCTGCGTGATCGGCGTCTGCCCGGGATTTGACGATCATGTCGTCCATATATACCTCGAGCATGTCGCAAATCTGTTTGTTGAACACTTTGTTCATCATACGTTGGTAAGTTGCTCCGGCGTTCTTCAGACCGAAGGGCATTACGTTGTAGTAATAGTTGCCCGAGCTGGTCATGAACGCCGTGCAGCGTTTGTCGCCCAGAGCCATTGGGATTTGATTATATCCCGAGTAGGCGTCCATGAACGACAAAGTCTTGTAGCCGGCCGAATTGTCGACCAGCATGTCTATGTTAGGTAGAGGAAAAGCATCCTTCGGGCAAGCCCGGTTGAGGTCGGTATAGTCAACACACATTCTCCATTTTCCATTATTCTTTTTAACCAGTACAACATTTGACAGCCAGGTGGAGTACCGGGCTTCAGAAATAAAATTTGCCTCTAGGAGGTCTTTTACAGCTTTTTCAGCAGCCTCCGTTTTTTCTGGAGACTGCCTACGCCTACGTTGTACTACGGCCTTGGCGGCTGGATCAATGGCGAGGTGATGACAAGCGACCTCAGGGTCGAGTCCGGGCATCTCTGCAGCGCTCCAGGCGAAGAGATCAGCATTCTCGTGCAGACATGCCTTGATTTGCTTCCTGGCCAAGTCGGGGAGGTCTTTGCCAATCTTTACTCCCTTGGTCGGGTCTGCTCCGAGGGGAACGAGTTCAAAATCACCGTCTGGAATAGGTCGGAGTGGGATTTGCTCGCTGTTGGATGGCTCGTCTTGGTCGAAGCGCGCGTCGAGGGCTATGGAGTCGACCTTTGGTGGAGCCTTCTGGACTTCTTCCTCGGGGGATGCTCTGTCGGGCTCCTGCCTTGTCCTCTTGGTGGGTCTGGTCCCCACGTCGACGGTATCCCGTCCCTTTGAAGCGGCGTTGAAGCACCTGCGGGCAGCGGCGAGGTCTCCCTGGATGGTGGCTACCCTTGCCCTTTTGGTATAGAACTTCATTTTTAGATGGACAGTTGAGGGCACCGCTGTCAGCTCCGCCAAT
Organism: Vicia faba; assembly: GCA_948472305.1. Classification (NCBI taxonomy): domain Eukaryota; kingdom Viridiplantae; phylum Streptophyta; class Magnoliopsida; order Fabales; family Fabaceae; genus Vicia; species Vicia faba. Next base: position 1,692,864,372 of record OX451737.1, on the reverse strand, counting down.
GTCGGCCTCCCCAAGATGCAATTGTATAGGGACGGGCAATCAATGACGAGGAAGCGGACCTTAACCTGTCTTGTAGCCGTTCCTTCCCCGAACGTCACCAGGAGCTCGACATAACCCCAAGGTTTGGAAGTCGAGCCGTTGAAACCTTGTAGATCCGACCCTATATACGGAGAGAGATGCGAGTCGTCTAGCTGCAGGGTTCGGAACAGCTGGCTGTACATCACGTCGACGAAACTCCCTTCGTCGACCAGGATGCGATGCACGTCAAAGTTGGCCATCCTTGCCCTTATCAGCAAGGGGATGACTGCGTTCGGGGCTCCGCCGGAGAGCTCTTCCAGGTAGAAGGTGATGGGCTCTGACCTGCCCTTCACCCTTTCGAACGTCACAATTTGAGGGGGAGCCAGGTCGACTAGCTCGTCCAACTTCCTCTTTGCCGAGTTGATGGTGAGGTCGTTGAACCCGCCCCCGGTGATGACCATGGCGGAGGGGAAGTATTCCCACCTGCTGTGTGTCGTCAGGGGCTCCTGCAAGAGCTCGGGAATCTCGAAGTCCTCGGGCCTGGTTACCGAGAAGGCGGTCTGAATAGGCACCGACTCGTCAGATGGTCGGACGTCTTCCTCTTGCTCTTTGGCTTCATGGGCGTCACGACGGGGGGCGTCGTTTCGCCTGTATTGCGCGAGCCTTCCTCCCTTGATGAGGGTTTCAATGGCGTCCTTGAGGTGGACGCAGTCCTCTGTCAAATGACCATGACTCCTATGGTATTGACAGTATTTATTCTTATCTGCCCCTGGCTTGGCGGGAGCAGCTCGGGGACGCTTGACGCCTCCGTCTCTGAAATCTGTATTGGCACACTCCGCCAAAATGCGCTCGCGGAAAGCCGTGAGCGGAGTGTACTCGGTGAAACGGCCCGAGGGGCCCCTTTGTTCCCGGACCTCCCGGGGTCGGTCTTCTTTCCTTTTCTCCCCGGTACGTCGGGGAGGAGGGTCTTGTCGCGAGCTGCTGCTATGATTGGGAGCGCGAGCCCTGGAGTCTCGTGCCCTGTTGGCAGCTTCTCTCTCCTCGTAGTCCATGTATGCTCGGGCTTTGTCGAGGAGAGCGTCGAAAGTTGGAGGTGGCTCAATACCCACAGCTTTTCTGAATTCTGTGCCGGGGAGGAGGCCCCTCTCCAGCAAATATCTTTTCATATGGTCCGCGCAGGGGACCTGTATTGCTTCCCGGTTGAAGCGGTTGATGAATTCCCTCAAGGTTTCATCCTGTCTTTGGATGATGGCCTCAAGGGTCGCCTCGGTCTTCGGGTGGCGCCGAGAAGCTGTGAAGGAACTGATGAACTGGTTCTTCAGGTTCCGCCACGATGTAATTGAGCCCGGGGCGAGCCCTTTATACCAGTCCATGGCCGCCTTCCTGAGAGTTGTGGGGAAAATGAGGCATTTGATGGGCCCCCCGACATTATGATAGTGGAGCATGGCTTCGAACCCGTCAATGTGGTCGACCGAGTCCGCCACTCCATCATACTCCTTCAGATGCGGGGGCTTCTCCATGCCCGGGGGGATAGGTGCATCCATGATGGCCTGCGATAGGGGACCGCGGGGGTCGTCCTCGTCGCTCCTCTCCGGAGAAAGGGAAGGGGTCCTGTAGTTATGTCTGGCACGATGATCGTGCTGAGATTCCCTCGAGCGTGATGCTCGGTGGTTGAAGGTCACACGCCCGTCTCTGGCGTGCCTCTTGTCGTGCCTGGATGGGTCGCGACTGGGCTCTTCGGTAGGGATGACGGGTTGTCTCTCATAGTCGGTCCGCCTATGCTTTGGCCGGGGAGAGGGGCTCCTGGATCTCTCCCTATAGTGTCTCCGCGGGGGAGAAGGGTGTCGAGTTTCCGTGACCCGAGGGGGAGGAGAATGTGGCCTCCGATGCCTCCTCGGGGGTCGTCGATCATCTTCAAGTGCCATCAATCATTCTCCTTGGGCGAAGATCAGGTAGTTTGTCTGATTAATGGCCGCGAACAGTGCCTGGGTCGTGGCATCTGCCCCGGCGGGGACTGGGACTTCATGGAACCGGGCAGCTCTGCGGTAGGCGAGAGCTACCGGGTCGTCTTCGAGTGCTGGAGGGGTCGTAGAGGACGATGCAGTAGCCCCGTCCCTGCAGGAGGAAAGTCCAGGGGCGGTTGTCACAGGGATGGCATTATGGCCGGGATCACCGGGATTGTCGGGGTGTCCATTCTTGTCCGCGGGGCCGTTATTAGTGTCGGCGACACGGACGGGCTGCTCGTCGTGAGATGGGTCAGCCATGACAGTAGTTGAATTTTGAGCTTTTGTCTTTTAAGTTGTTCGTAAGACGGGGAAGCTAGATTCCCACAGACGGCGCCACTGATCTGACCTGATCAGAAATGGACCGTCACGGCTGGCTGGCTCCGAGCAAAAAGCTTTTTTGAACGAGGTGGGGGGGGTACCTGCAAGGCACTCCGATGCTGAAGTAAGTAGGAGTACGAGCAGATAATATTGAGTATAAGGTTAGAATGATGAATACCTGACCCTCTGGAAGCAGAGGGTATTTATAGCCCCCAGCGCTGGGCCAAGGTTCCTTCATTGGGCTGGGCAGGTTTGGCCCAATGGAGGAACTGCCAGGTTCTACGTGGGTAGTGGGGACCCGCACGTGGTCCCCTTCCTGGATGTTCTGCGTGAAGTGCGGGCGGATGAAGACGCGGTCTTTTCGGAGTATCGGTGGGGGAACGTTGGACTGAGTCTGCCCTAGTTGGGATGCTCGAGGCAACGTCGAGCTGGACAGCAGGGTGTCGAGCTGGTCGTCAGGAGGTGGAGCTGGACATCACCACGTGGAGTTGGACAGCAGGATGTCGAGCTGGACATCAGGATGTCGGGCGCGGCGGTGACCCTTTGGTCGGCGTGGTCCTCAGTAAGTCCCTTTGGACTGGGCCTTAACAATGCTATTGGGCCTGTCGGGCCCAGTCCAGAACAGTTAAGAATATGAATTGTCATCTATAGGATTATTTTAACATTTATAAACTACTAAATTAATTTCGCATAAAAATAGTATCACTATTATTTTATATTCAGAATTTATAAAAATGTCGAAGTTGTATTTTACAATTTTAATTATTTTTATATTATTAATTATTATTTAGTTTAAATCTTTAATATTTTTTTAGACTTATTATTTATGTAATTATAAGAAAAAAATTCTTTTTTATTTAAATAATTATAGGTTACATAAACACATATTACTTTCCTGTTTTAGATTCAACGTTAGATTTTTTTTTGACTTAAAATAGAAGTATATGTGCCCAATTTTAAAATTTAAGATTGTTTGATTATAGTTAATTATAAAATAATATAAAATTACAATTTAGAATTATAATTAATGAAAATTAATGGTAGGTTTTATGTCAATTTTAATCAATGTTATAATGTTTTTATATAATATATTAAAGAATGGTAATTATGTAAAAAAATAGAAAATTATCTTTAAAAAAATAAAAATTATAATTTTTTTATTTCAAAATTAAATATTTAATTTATCATTCTAAAAAATTAAGAATAAAAATTATTTTGTAATTATTTAGATCCTTATTTGAAATAAAATATGTTTTGAACTTATTTAGATTTTTATAAAAAGGTTAATAAAATAAAACAAAATCAATTGAAATTTTATAATTTTTTAAAATTTATGAAATAACTAAAACATATTAGAACCTTTTCAAAGTAACTTTATAATTGTAATCATGATAAAAAAATATTCAATGATAGTTATGAAAATTCAATGATAAATGATAATCATAAAAAATCAATGATAAAAGATAAAAATTTGTTGATACAATCATTTTTATAAATTGAATAAGTTATAATTCTTTTTATAAATGAGAATAGGTTAAAAATAATTTTATAAATAAAATAAATTCAATTATTTATATAATTATTTTTAGCAAAATAACTGTATAAGTTACATATATTTTTGACAAAATATTCATTTTGGTCCCTTAATTATACCTTTGGATTCACATTTGTCTTTTAACTTTTTTTTTGTGTCATTTTGATCCTTAACTTTCAAAACGTTTTATTTTAGTCCTATTTGTCTGATTAGCGACGAGTTTCAAAATTTTTCCGCCGTTAATTAGATAAAAAAAAACTAAAATGAATTTTTTTGAAAGTTAAGAGATTAAAATGACACGAAAAAAAGGTTAAGGAACCAATGTGAACCCAATGGTATAATTAAGGGACCAAAATAAATATTTTGACTATATTTTTATAAATGGATACAAGAGTTCAAGATGCTTATAAACGGAAAAAATTAAAATAATTTTATAAACGAAAAAAAGTTACAATTATTTTATATAAATTCATAGTATAATATAATTTTCATATAAATTAATGGTATAATATAATGTATTAAATATTTATATAACATTTGATTTTATAAATTTATTTATGAAATTAATTTTATATAATATTATTAAGATTTAATAATTGAAAGTTTTTTTATCAAAAATTTGACAATGTGTCATTTTTTTTAATAAAAAATTTGAATATGTATCATTTTTTTAAAATATTAGTGTGATGTGAAAAATGCGACGTGTCTCTTTCAATAATTAATTTATCCTTCAATATATATTTTTACTAAAAAAAATACTATAAGTATATGTTTTAATAAAAAAATATGAAACAATTATGATTGATAAAAAATGACTCAATCAATTAAGTATGGCTTTTTTTTTATAAATTTATTTAAAACATTATCATAAATTTGATAAAAAATTATATCTAAATTATACCTTTGTGACAGACCGACACTATTTAATTTGTATATCCTTTATATACATTTTTAATCATCATTATATTATTTTTATTTACTATTTATAACAATATTACACGACCATATTACTATACCATATACTCATATGTTTTTTAATATAATTTATATGTATATTCTCACAACTACTCCAATTTAAAATATGTATAAAAGAAAATTTCTCTCTCTCTTAATTTATATATGTTTTTATATGTATTTTTTAACCATAATTATACACTATTTATTTAATATTTATATCGACTTTACGCGATCCGTATGAACGCACGAGTCCTATACATTTCTTAACCATCATTATATTATTTTTATTTAATATTTATAACAATATTGTATATTATACTATTTTTATTTACTATTTATAACAATATTGCACAACTATATAAATATATAGACAGATAATTTCTATGTATATCTTAACTATTATTATAACTTAATAAATTAAATTAAAATTTATGTAAGAATCATAATAAACATTCGTATATATTTTTATATATATTTTTAACTATAATTATATAATATTAATTTAATATTTATATCAAATTTACGCATTCGTTTGAACCTTTATTAGTTTTTCTTAAAACCACAATCTACCCCAGTTAAAAAAAACAAATGAAGATACCCGACCCGTTTTTACAGAGGTTTTACCCAGGTAAGGTACGCACTACGCAGGTTTCTGTTGGACATTACTGCTACCTAGGTTTCTTTTCCTTTGTTGTCCCATTTCTGACTCTGTTTACTCTATCCTCCATTTTCCAGCGCCGTTATCTCCTTCCCCTCCTTCGCTCACTCAACACCCACAACAACCCTCACTCTTCACCAATGGAATCGTCCGATATCAAGAAAGACCAACCTCCACCCGCACCCGAAGATCCCGAGAAGAAGAAGAAAAAAGACGAAAAGGTTTTCCCTCATCTCCATAATCTTAATCCTCAGAATTCAAGATTCGATTTGCAAAAATGATACTTTTTTGCAGCTAAAAATAATGGGTTTTCGTTCTTTTTTTCTTGACGTGACAATTTTATTTTGTTGCTTTGTTCTTAGGCAAGAGAGAAGCAATTGAAAAAAGAGAAGTTTCTTCAGAAGCAAGCTCAGGTAACTGACTATTCATGTGCATTCTTTATTGACTTGATCTTGTTATATTGTTTGGTGATGTTTTTATTTGATTGCTTTTGTTGCAGCAACAACAAGCGCAACAAGCTGCCAATGTTTCCAAAAAGAGTGAAAAGAAAACTGTGAAACGCAGTGCGGAGGATGAGAATCCGGCTGATTATATTGATCCCGATACTACATTGGGTGATAAGAAACAAATGTCGCGGCAATTGGCCAAACAGTATAACCCGACCGCGGTTGAGAAATCGTGAGTGGTGGTTTAGTTTTTGTGGTTGTTAGTTGTTAGAATTTGATTCTATGAAATGCTTGCTTATCTTTTATGTTTTGTATTATTAGGTGGTATGAATGGTGGGAGAAATCCAAGTATTTTGTGGCAGATGCTAGCAGTACCAAACCACCTTTTGTTATTGTGAGTGTCTTGTTGAGCTTTATTATGATGTTGTGTGAAGTTTATGTTGTTTCGGTTTTACTACCTGAGTAAAAAAATTCACTAAAGACATTTGTGGATTGTTCGAGATTTAAATGTGAGAACAACTCACATTTGGCTTATGGAGTGTGATGGGATCTTTTGCTGTATAGTGGAAGCAATCCTTATCAAAAATGAAAATGTGTCGGTTCATTTGTTAAAGTGGCTTACCCTGTAGGTTAAGAATTTTCAGAAATCAATTGTATTCCTATCGGTGTTTGGCGGTGTCGGATGAAATGCCGCGAATAGATTCAAAAATTTTCTGCTCTTAATCAATGATTATCTTCATTGCATTTTATTGCTTTTGCTGTAATCTCGAAAAGATTTAGGCTATATAATCTTGTCTCTGCTTCCTACATGCAAATGGCTGTACAAACTCAAATGATATGGAAAAGTTACGTTTTATTTTTGCTCTCTCTGTCTTTAGAATCTCACTATGCTATAATTTTAGGTTTTGCCTCCACCAAATGTGACAGGTGCTCTCCATATCGGTCACGCTCTAACAGCTGCAATAGAGGTATCACAGAATTCCCTTTTTCATAGTTCAGTTTTGCTGTTTAAAACAGGTAATGCCAGTGTAAAATATTACTTGCAGGATACAATGATTCGTTGGCGAAGAATGTCTGGATACAATACTCTATGGGTTCCTGGGATGGATCATGCTGGAATTGCTACACAGGTATTGTTTGCAAATTGAGATGTTGTTCATCAGCCTTTTGTTATTTATCATCTATTGTGTGTTTTTGTTATTTGGTGGCAGGGGAAGGACCGCTTGTTTGGCTCAGGGTTGCATTTGATGTCGTTAAATCATGTTATTATTATGTGCAGGTGGTTGTAGAGAAAAAGATAATGCGTGAAAGGCAACTAACCAGGCATGATTTGGGCCGTGAAAAATTTATTGAAGAGGTATGTTGAATAATCTTTGCAGTCAAAGTTCCTAATAATTTGATGTTTGATGTTAGTTCTGGCTCTTGAGACATGCTGTGGTGAATATTGGTCAAAGTAGGTTTGGGAATGGAAAAACAAGCACGGGGGCACAATTTTGCAACAATTACGCCGACTAGGAGCATCTTTGGATTGGTCCCGTGAGGTAATTAAGTAACCTGTTTAGTTTTATGCCAATTTTATTTGTGTGCGTGTGTGCGTGTGTCCTCGATGTGACCCTTATGAAGTAAGATAACTAAAACACATGTCCAATTGGAGTTAATAGCTCTTTGTTGTGCAATTGCGCCTTCGTAGTGTGATAACTGCCTTTCATATGTATCTGCTTTATGCTCTATTCTAAGTCTCACTCTATCTTTCCAGTGCTTCACAATGGATGACAAAAGATCTAAGGGTGTAACAGAGGCTTTTGTGAAGCTTTACAAGCAAGGCCTTGTCTATAGGTGAGATGGATGTTGACAATATGTATAGTCTTTACGTAATGCTTTTATTCATTTATTTCTGAGGTTGTTGTTGATGGTGATTCCAATTTTAATTTTATAGTACTCAATTTTAGAGATCCTTGATTGTATCAGATTAAGTTTTAGTCAATGCATTGTTGGAAACAATATAGGATACTGATAAGTCAAATTAAAATTTCATTCTGATGTGATTCTGTTTATTGAGCTGAGTGCCCTCTCAAGTTTTTTAAAATTCTTTTATGACTAATGACTCTTTTATTGATATACTACTTTTTTTAATAATTTTTTTCCCGATACTGTCGTATTTTGATTCGGGGCTCCCTCAACTTTTCAGCTTCTTATATCACAACTTATACTTAATATTACTCTCTTTTGTCCTGGTCACAGGGACTTACGATTAGTAAATTGGGATTGTGTGTTGCGAACGGCAATATCTGATATTGAGGTATGTGACGGATGTACTTAGCTTCTTCATCTATTGTGTTGCATATTTAATGTATTAATGTAATTACTTAGTGATGGTATATAAGTAATAGGGAATGAAGTAATAAGATGTCGAGAGTTCGATCCACACTCTCAGCTGAATACTACAATTACTAACAATACTATAATTTTCCATTTCAAAAGTTAAAGAAAAAAATTAAATGTAATTGGTTGTTGCATGCAGGTGGATTATATTGATATAAAAGAAAGGACCTTACTAAAGGTTCCGGGATACGACAAACCTGTTGAATTTGGAGTTTTAACAAAGTTTGCATACACTTTGGAAGGGAACCTAGGTGAAGTTGTTGTTGCCACAACTAGGATAGAAACTATGCTTGGTGACACTGCTATTGCCGTACATCCTTCTGATGATCGATACAGCCAATTTCATGGAAAATATGCTGTTCACCCATTTAATGGAAGGAAACTTCCTATAATTTGTGATGCTATTCTTGTTGATCCAAAGTTTGGGACAGGTGCTGTTAAGGTAATCTCTAGTTTATTTAAGGTTAAAAGTTTCATCAAAGTTCTTTCTCAAGAGATGTTGTAAATGTTACAATGCTTTCTTTATTGCTTGCAGATTACACCAGCCCATGATCCTAATGATTTTGAGGTTGGGAAACGTCACAACCTTGAATTTATTAATGTGTTCACTGATGATGGGGAAATAAATTCCAATGGAGGTTCTGAATTTTTGAACATGCCACGGTTTAAAGCCAGGGAAGCAATTACAGAAGCTTTACAAAAGAAGGTATTGTTATTGAAAACTATTTTCATATGAATTCTCTGGTGTTTAGGCAACTAATTTAACGTCTGTTTCATATGAAACCGTTTGGTGTTTAGGAAACACATATGTTACGTGGAAAACTTGTTTTGGAAAGTTTGGGCGTGAACTCTTAAAGTAGGGGATTGTGATTTAAATTATTATTACTTGAAAATGCTGCATCCAGTATTCTTTTTTGGCCCCTAATTATAATATTAGTATGTTCCAGCTAGCGGCACTAGCAATGTTGTCAAACATGTAACTTGAACTATAATTTGGTGGAGGGTGAAAAATTCGGAACTCAGATGATCATCATATGGATCACACAGAAACTGCAAATTATACTTACACACAGCATAAAAATAACTTGGATAAAGATTGTAAACAATAAAAAACTCAAGAGAAAAAGGAAAAAAAAGAAAACGAAAAGACTTGAAGGTTCATTGAGCTCTACCCTCAACAGCAGCTGCCTGAGGCAGCAAGTAAAAACAGATGAGGGGTGTACTAATCAATTATATTTGTATTTATTTCTATCTTAATTGGAAAGTTGTGTTTGTCTTTGTTTAATGAAGCACACAATAATTGACCATTCAATGTTCCATTTGCTTCCTTTCATGTAGGGCCTTTATAGAGGTTCTGAAAACAACGAGATGCGCCTTGGTGTCTGTTCAAGAAGCAATGACGTAATAGAGCCGATGATAAAACCACAGTGGTATGTCAATTGCAGCGATATCGCAAAGGAAGCTCTTAATGCTGTCACAGACGAGGAAAACAAAAGGGTAGAGATTTTTCCAAAACAATATGTGGCTGATTGGAAGAGGTGCTTATATATATTCATTGTTTGCCTTTTGCAATTTCTTATATTTAATAGTTACCCAACTTATTTTTCAGAGTAGTCCTCTGAATGTGCTCTAAGATTTAAAATTTTACAGATGGCTAGAAAACATACGTGATTGGTGCATTTCTAGGCAGCTATGGTGGGGTCACCAAATTCCTGCATGGTACGTCACTTTAGAAGATGATACACTGCAGGAATTGGGTGCTTACCACGACCATTGGATAGTTGCTAGAAATGAAGAGGAAGCTCGGGATGAGGCTAACCAGAAGTATAATGGAAAGAAGTTTAACTTAACCCGGGACCCTGACGTTCTCGATACATGGTTTTCTTCTGGTCTATTCCCGTTAACAGTGCTGGGATGGCCTGATGACTCAGAAGACCTGAAGGCATTCTATCCAACTTCTGTTTTGGAAACTGGCCATGATATCCTCTTTTTTTGGGTTGCTCGTATGGTGATGTTAGGAATGAAGTTAGGTGGTGATGTGCCTTTTAGCAAGGTGAGGTTACTATCTTTTGCCGATCAATTGGGGAGAGCTCTATATCCTTGTAAATGCATAATGAACTTTGTGTTGCTCAGTGATTTTTGGTCATTTTTGCTTACAACTATATGCAGATTTATTTGCACCCTATGATTCGTGATGCACATGGACGCAAAATGTCTAAGTCTTTGGGGAATGTTATTGATCCCATTGAGGTCATAAATGGGATATCACTGGAAGGTCTAAACAAGAGGTTAGAAAGTGGTAACCTTGACCCTAAAGAATTAGCTGTTGCCATAGAGGGTCAGAAGAAGGACTTTCCAAATGGTATTGATGAATGTGGCGCTGATGCTCTCCGTTTTTCTCTAGTCTCGTACACAGCTCAGGTGTCAATCTCTTGCCAATTGTTTGCATTATTTTTTTGCACCAACATAGTTAACTTTTGTAATGTAATAATTAACATCTGTTTTCATTCATTTCAGTCTGACAAAATTAACCTAGATATCCAAAGGGTGGTTGGGTATCGCCAATGGTGTAACAAATTATGGAATGCAGTACGATTTGCTATGAGCAAGCTGGGAGATGATTATATTCCTCCTGCAACTTTGTCTCCAGATGCTCTGCCGTTTAGCTGCCAGTGGATATTGTCTGTGTTGAATAAAACCATATCAAAAACAACCAAGTCCCTAGAATCATATGAATTTTCACAAGCTACCACTGCTGTGTATTCTTGGTGGCAGTATCAATTGTGCGATGTGTTTATTGAAGTGATCAAGCCTTACTTTTCTGGTAACGATCCCAAGTTTACTTCCGAAAGACGCTTTGCTCAAGATACTTTGTGGTTTTGTTTGGACAATGGCCTGCGATTGCTCCATCCTTTTATGCCTTTTGTCACGGAAGAATTGTGGCAACGCCTTCCTTCGCCCAAAGAATGTAATAGAGCAGAATCTATCATGATAGCTGATTATCCATCAGCTATAGAGGTTAGTTTGTTTACATTTTGCACCTTCGTCGGTCAAAAAAATAATAGATAATTGTTTTTTTAGTCGAATCAACAATTGTTATATTTTTTTTTAATCTCAGGGCTGGAATAATGAAACGGTGGAGAGTAAGATGTACCTCATTGAATCTACTGTGAAGTCTCTCAGGTCACTGGCAAAAGAGAGACGTGACAGGTATGTCGGAGGCGATGACCTTAGCATGGCACTTTTTATTTGTTACTGTTAAATATTAGTTACTCTTACTAATTAAATTAATATTCTATATAATGTGCTTTGCTGATTTCGACAATGATGAGTGTTTCCAGGCGACCGGCTTTTGTTCTCTGCCGAACACAGGCGGTTACAGACATTATTAGCAGCCATCAATTAGAGATTACAACACTAGCTAATCTATCCTCTTTGACCGTAAGTGTTGCAAGCTGTCGTTTTCTTGTTAAACATGTATCTCATTCATGTCCACTTCATTTGATTTACATATTTTCACCTTTAATGCCGATGATATATTCACAGGTAATCAGGGAAAATGAAGCTGTTCCATCTGGATACGCTACTACTGTCGTAAATGAAAGCATTTCTGTTTATTTAGAGCTTCAAGGAGTTAATTCCGCAGAAGCTGAGCTTGGAAGGAAAAAGAAGATAGAAGAGCTAAACAAGTATGTTAATATCACATTGTTTTTGGAGAATATTTTTAAACATAACTAAGTCATAAATAAGAAAAGGTTGCAAATAATGTTATTCGCAATACGACTTAAATCAACATCGATCAATATGATAGTTAAGCATACTTACATTTTCTTTGAAGTTTCAAAGTTGTAGCTAAAATTTTTGAACTACACTTTATTATTTTCCTTTCTGTGGTGGTTTCAACACAACTTGAACTTATAGACTTGAGGTTTTATTATGCAGGCAAATAGAAAGATTAGAGAAGATTAAGAATGCTCCAGGTTACGAAGAGAAGGTTTCGCTACAAATTCGATCAAAGAATGAGGAGAAGCTAGTATCTCTAAAGGAGCGTTTATTGCTCGAGGAAACGGCTGGACTAAATCTCTAGCTTCAAAGTGTTCAACTTGGTTGATGATTAATTTTTCCTTCCAGAGGCAGAAAGTTCCATTTTTAGTTTGAACTACACATTCTATGGGCTAATTTTATGGCTCTCCTACATTGTACTTTTGATTTCGTAGTAAAAACAAATTTTGGTAATCTAATGTCATGAGATGGACACATCTCTTGTTACAGCATAAACCTTGAATTGTTAAGACCTTGTTGAGGGACCCGAATCCCCTGCACAGTCAGGAGATGGTGCAGTCACAGTCACAGTCACTTTGTTGAAGACCTTTGGATTGAATTTTGATGGTTCAGATTTAAAGATTAACAGTTAAATAAAATAATATTTTAATTGATAATCAAAATGGATGATTGAGATGTGTCCGCAGTCACTAATTGACTGCAGAGAATCCGTTTCCGACTAGCATCTACTATTGTTTGTTCTAATCCACTATGATTAAGCCAATTTTACATTAATCCACTATAATTAAGATATTTGGCTTCCTTGTTAATGTCTTATGGCGTGTAGCAACAAGCTCAAGTTCTTTGGACCCAAGTCTAGAAATCATGTTTATATTACTTTTCTAAGAAAGACATTTTTCAACTCTTCTAACATCATATTGATTGGCATCCACTCTTTTCAATATGCATTAACAACATGATTGGACCCTTCAAGATAAATTGTGTTCATATATTCTTACTACTCAACAAGGGAAGTGAATTCACTACAGTCAATTAGTGTATACTATAATCACAAGCTTAGATGCTCCTAATACATCAACATTCAAAACTTTTATTAAAATCAAGGAAAGATTGTGTACACACTCAAAATTAATGTACAGTAAACGCATATGATGTATCAACACCCAAAAAAAGAACTACATTATCTTCTTTCACATCTTTTCAAACTACCAATAGTATCTGTACTAGTAAAAAAATCATAAGTACAGATACTATCCTACAAATAATTGTTTTTGGTAAAATACTATCCTATACTTTCCACTTCTTGGCCAATCTTATTCCTCAATTTGGTACTAGCATTTTTCTTAAATTAAATTCAATAAGTCCATAATGAAACTTCAGTATCACCAAATTCCACGTCATCAAAACAAAACTGGTTCCCCCAGTAACGTGCAGGTGACATAAGAACCATGTTTCTCAAATACTCCGGCACTCTATCCTCTTCTTCCTCTCGTTGCTCCATCACCGTCTCCACCCCTGCCACCGTCACCGTCGACGACTCATTCTCCTTCCTCTCCTCACTATCCTCACTGTTCTGAACCTTACTCTCCGGCCGGAAAGCCTCCGCTGCCTCTGCCGCCGCCTTTTGGATATCTCTCGCATTCGACGTAGCCGGGACCGGCAAGCTCCAAGCAGAGTCAGCAAAATTAAGACAAGCAGACTCTCCTCTAAGCGCAATCGCAGCAACGTCATGCGCACGCGCCGCCATCTCAGGAGTAAGAAATGTCCCTAGCCAGATTCTGGTTTTCTTGTTAGGCTCTCTCACTTCACACACCCACTTGCCAGAATCCCTCTTTCTTACACCACGGTATATCGGGTGGCGCGTTTCTCTGAACTTTTTCCTCCCCGCAGGTTTTTTCGGCTTTAGAAACCTCTCCGAAGATGAACATGGATCATGATATTCCAAAATTTGATTATCGGTAACCATGTTGTAATAAAACAATAATAGTAATAATAGAAGAAAAGCTTGTTACTCTGTTGGAGAAAAAACACTGTATGGATGAGAGTTGGTTAGTAGTAAAACGAGTAGTAGTTGGCAGTTTTTCTGTTATTCTGTTATTTTTGTTGTGTGTGGTTTTGATATTGATGGAAAGTGTTGATAATGGATTGGAAGGTGGTATATATATATATATATATAAAGAGTGAAAATGAAGTGTGTTGAAAGAAAGTGACATGGTGAAGAAGGTGTTAGTGTTGTGTGAATGAGGAGAAGACAGCTAAGTGAATTTACACACGGTATGGACGACGGTTAAGGAACTTGAACTTTTCAGAAATTGTGGACGTGACACGTGTGGGTTTTTGTTTCCCAAGATGGTTGTTTCTAGATTTGATTTGAAATATAGTATTTGGATAAGAAAGGTTACATTTGACTGAAAGTGAGAGAGGAAGGAAAAAGGGAAGAAGGACACTAGAAGAGGGAGTGTGTCTTTTGTGCTGGTCACTCCTTATGTGTCCATGTCTATATTATTATTTTAGTATTTGTGTTTTAAATTTGTGTGTGTGATCTAAAGGTATTGCTACGTGGTAGTGAGAGAATGAGAAAAAGTGAATTTATGTTAGATTGTATGGGTGGATTTGGATTTGGATTTGGGTGAGTTCAATGTGAGGGAAATAAAAAATTGGTACAGGCCAGGGTGAGACAACTCTTACCTTATGACTGTTTTGATTTCAGAATATTTTATATTAGTATCACAATCAGATACAGCACAAGCTGGGTTTTGGTACAGCTCATGCTTGGTGTTCAAATTCGCAGCACATGTTACAAAACGGACAAAAAAATTATACAGGTTTTATTTACTGATATTTTGGTTACCCCACGCACGCAATTGTTTCTTTCATTTTTCTTCTTCTTATGCATACGTTTGTTGGTTTCTTTTTGAGCTTTTCATCATCTATTATCAATAAATTTTATTTAATTGGGTCAAATCATATACCATACATTTTGAATTTTAGTTTTTTGGGTTGTCAAAATTTAGATTTTTTTTTGGATTTAAGATGTCTAAGGATTGGGCCGAAGTGAAGCCCAAATAATAGAGGGTTGACATTTTTTGATTTAGGCATCGGAATAATAACATTGTTGGCGGATACAAAAAGAGTGCAAATAATAGAGGGTTGACATTTTTTTGATTTAGGCATTGGAATAATAACATTGCTGGCGGATACAAAAAGAGTGAAGTTTGTTTAAGAGAAATAGTATTTTGACACTTAAATTTGAGTGTCAAAAAGGTGTTAGATGTTTAAGTATATAAATTTATAAAAACAAAAGTACCTGTAAATTATTCGATAAACCTTCTGATTAAATATTTAATTTGTTCTTAATTCAATAATAAATTTGATTAATTATGTATTACTTGCTTTATTGATTTGACATTAATTTTGTTGATTTTTTTTAATTCCTCTAACTACTTTAATTACTTGAACGAATCTGCATTTACAGTGGCATGAGAAATTGAAAAGTCAGGTGAATTGTTTTGTTCTTGGAACACAAAACTCAAAGTTTACATTGCAAACCCATCCTTTCCCAAGATTCACTCATGGTTTATCATCAAACACAATCCATTGAGATTTGGAATTATCATACCAAATTACAATCTCACGACCCAGAAGCTGAAATGGTGTGGGCAGATTAGGGTTGAGTTCTTCAATTAACGATATTGGGTACCAATGATCTCTCCATGAAAACTTGGAGGAAGAACTCTCATCATCAAATTCATCATTAATTTTATTCATTTCAGCTTCTGGAATGGGTTGATTTGGTTCAGTTTTTGTGGGTGGTGCTGCAACGCTTCTAAGTGTTAGGGAAAGGGTTTTTCTATTTCTGTTTCTGGGTGTTGTTGACTTTGTCAAAAATGGTGACTTTTTTTGTGAAGGATGAAAAGAGAAGGGATTTTGATAAAGCTGAGAGTGTATGTGGAAGTGCCATCAATGATTTATTTTATTTATTGTTTGAAGTTTTCAGATGTTAACGGTGGAAACTTTATGTAGAGATTGAATTATTCGTATGAAATGTAAGACGAAAAAACAAGAATTGTTTGAGTCGTGCAAGTTTCAAATGCTTTTTGTTTTTCATCTTGAGTGTTTTTAGACACAATGTTTGTTCAACAGTGTCACTGTCGGGTAAGTTTTCTTCTGTGTTTTGACAATTCAATGAATCAATTAATGTAGTTTTTGAGGTAACTATTTTTCTACGCAATCACAATTCATAACCCAATTTCAGGTAATATCTTTGGAAGGCTGGAAGCAGAATGCAAGCATACCATTACAGTTATAGAGGCTCAAAAAGTGGGTAATCTTCAAGTACAAACCGTCCCGAGAGAGTATCGTTCTCATTTTGTGGCGAGAAAGTAAACGTTTCTTTTGTGATGATTTTTCAATCGAGATTTGTCTTCAGATCTTGGTAAATACGTAAATGAATTTGCAATTGTCGGGTAAACTGATTTTTGTTTTAATTAGAGTGTATTGATGTTGACAGAAATATGTGCAATATAATGTAATATGATGTCTCTAGGTTATCTATTACTGCAGAATGCGAACTTTGGATGGAGTTGTCGTGGAATCTACACCATCTGAAGATGGAGGTGAAATGATTTTTACAGACACATGACCTTTTTTGGCGTCTTTAAGAAGAGATGAGATAGATGTCTCAGGAAGTGTGTGGGTATGTTGAAGCTGTTCTTAACAGTCTTGCTGCCAATGTTCCAAATTTGAGTTAACTTTATTGACTTTTGAAATTCTCCTATGTTCATATATATATATATATATTATGTTGATAGGGCACAAGTTTGATAGTATACCAAATAAATTATGTGAGGAATATATCGTCAATAATGAGGATAAAGAATTTCATTTATGCTATTTTTTGCTGCAGATATTTAAATTTTACTGAAAAATGCCGATACCTTTTCAGGTAAGCATGGTTCTAGGTGATAGGGGTCTACTTACGTTTATACAAGTGAGTATACAATCATGATATTGGTATCACAATGTGAAGGAACCATCTGTTCCACTCCTTGACGCCCCATTTGTTTAATCTTGATCAGATAAGTGCTTTGGCTTAAATTGGTTCTCTGTATTTTCAATGACAACAATTTGATAAAGGTATAATATTTTTTTATAACTTTGGTTTCTCCTTACTCATGTATATAGACAATCACGTTGATTCAATCCAATGTACAATTTTAGGTTTAGAACAATACTGGGTAAGTTGAGTTTTTGCTGCGTAATTTGTTTGTACACAAGGCCACTTGTGGTTCTTTATGGTTTGTGGTATTCTCATTTGAGAAATAAATTTTGCCTTTGTATCGTGCAAAATAATGTAGCAATGATCGAACAATAATTTGTATTGACTATTATTGGGTTTCAGGCCATTTATTAAAAGAAAAATAACAGCGGTGTTCGCTTTAAAAAGACCTTACATGATCATTTACAGGATTAAATTTCTTAGAAAGCAAGCTCAATATTTATTTTCTCCATTTTTCATCTTATAATCATTGTCCTTTCTCAACTTGGTGTTTGCAAGAATTTGAGAAAGTTCAACGATGGAAGGAAGCTCTCAAACAAGCAGCTGGTATCTCAGGACGAGATCTACATGATATTTAAAGAATTTATTGATGAAGTTTTCCCCTTCCTCCAACGAAAAGGCAATAGAAACAAGAACTGCAATAAAGTGCTTTAAATGCATAGCAACGAGGTTTTGACCCTGTGAATCATTTGTCTTTTTTGTTTAAACATATACAATTATTAATTTACTTCTTCCTACAGAATACAAGTTACTCGGACACTGCAAGATCATTAGATATTATCTTATGAAAAGGTGTATGTATATGCATAAAGAGATGTTTTTTATTATGCTTCATGAATCACGAATACCAAGTCATAAACTTATTAATCATACTTGGAACATGATAAGAATTTCTTGAGAAAGAGTTCAAAATATTGTCTGCAATCCATTATGCTCATGTAGCAGCAGATCGGTAAGTGTTTTAATCAATTTATGTTTTTGTTTTGAATCATTTTCCTGGACTGTTTGGATGGAGTAATGTTGCAAGTCTAGAAAATCTATATATGTGAAGGAGACGATTAACAAAGCCATCTTCAAGAACTAGTCTTTTGAGAAAACTGAGTATAAGAGTAAAGATCTCCATGATGAACTCAGAATCTGACACAAAATCATTCTAAATTGTATCAACCCCAGACTTCCGTCCAGTTCTTCAGACTATTTCAACGTTAATCAGAAGTACATGTTGTACTATTTGACGACCCATTAGAAGATGTATCTTCCAGCTCTTCTATTTTATTATTTAAGAGACTTTGTTATAAAGAACAGAACCACTAATGATCCCAAAAAAAGGTTTCTAACTATATTCTTTTTGGACATTTCATCACTGCATCCTGGTAGAAAGTGGCTTGGTGAAAATTCTGGTAGAAGAAGCTAAGTTTACAGAGGATCTGACTTCTAGTCTTGGAGATTCCTTCAATGGACAGACTCTGAAGAATATGAGACTAATAGAGGAAGTAATTGCTAAACCTCTACTTGTTCCCTCTGAAAGCATCATAATCTCAAGAATTCCTGTGAATAACTACCCTTTGTTTACCAAGGGAGATAACATGTCTAGCATTGCTATCTACGTCAAAATGATGGAAGCAGAAGGATATCATATGTCCAGTTTCAAATATTCTGGTTTACCTTCTGCTCAAGAGTATGTTGACTCTTCCAAAGGTAAAAGGAAGAAGAATTCAGAAGCTCCTGAACCTGAAAAGAAGAAGAAGAAGAAGTCTGGAACTTCTAAGATTGTGACTTTAGCTGCTTATCCAAAAACAATAAGTAAGTCTGCTATTGCTACTTCTGTACCTGTTTCATTGTCTGTTTCTAATATTATTAATGCAGTCTCATCCATTCCAACCACCATCACACAAACATTATCTTTTCATCCTTTCTGTTCCATCATCCACCATCACCACTTCTGTTTCTGTTTCTGTCACAAATATCCTACTTGTTTCTGATACCACTTCAACTGAAATTTCGGTAACTACAAATGTGTTTGTTCCACCATCAACAACAATTATTTCTAAATCCATCACCATTACACAAGCTCTTGCTCTAAATCCTATTCCATCTCTCACTATCTTATTTCATCAGAACCAATCCACACTTTTACATCTCCATTAACCCCATCTCAATCACTTCCATAAACTTCTCATTTTTCAACTTTTGATACCAATCTTCAGTTTTCCTTCTTTAACAAAGAAAACACTCTCCATGACTCACAAATTATCCATCGTGATCCCATTTCTCCCTATGTTCACGAAATGTCTGAAAGGATGATTTCTGATAATCGCGGAGCTGTTGAAATTTCCACAACTGAACCTTTTACTTGTTCCGAACTTTTCAATATGACTGGACAACCGTTATCACAAAATCCTCTTGATCAAACTTCTGAACCAAACCATCCTGAACTTACCCAAGATTTGGTTATTTATGAAAAACCTACTCCTTGAACCTTGGATGAATCCATTAAGATTTTTAGAATCAAGGAAAATCATTTGGAGCCTTAGGACATGGATGGTTCCTTGAAACTTTTTTAGAAGTGGATGTCTTCTGAGGTTGAATGAATGAATTCTTTTGCTGAAGCATCCAGAATTTGGGATGTTCAGATGGTAACTGAAAGGAAAGAAACAAGAGAAAGAGTTATACTCTTTGAACTGCTTGTTGCTAAGCAAAAAGAGGCTGAAGCTAAAGCTCTTTGAGAAGCAGAAGAAGAAAAGTTTAGAAAAGCAGAAGAAGCCAAAATCAAAGCTACAGAAAAAGAAAAGGAAGCAGAAGAAGCTGCTAAGGCTAAAGAAGATGATCTAGTTGCTTCATCTTCTGATCCTGACATTGTGCATCTGGAAAATGCAATTGGTGAGATTAGAAGAAAACAATAGGTGTTCAGAGAAATCATCATTGAACAGAAGGCTGTCAATGAGAATGTTCAGAACATGCTACAGCTGATTCTGCAAAAGATTTCTGCTCCTGCTCCTGCTTCTGAACCCTAGGCTTAGGATTTTCCTTTTCCTTTTGCTCCTAAACCATATGACTACTTGCTTCTTACTTTTTATGACTACTACATTTCTTCTGATTATGTGATATTTCTGCAAGTGTTCTTTTTGGATCTTAGTTTGTTCTACTTCCTTCAACTGACTTCTTATTATGTGACTGTTTGAAATTAATGAAGTTTTATTTTGGCTAATCGCTTCTTATCTTTTTCTGTTAATTCTTCTGGTTTTTATGTTTTTCACACATAATTACCTTTTTGATTATGACAAAAAGGGGGAGTAATTAAATTAATGTAATTTTGATTTCAATAATCAAGTTCTGGAAAATGTTCTCTGAAAAGAGATGCTTACATTCTAACCTAGTTAAACTTCTGTTTCTGTTAGAATTGTTTTTCTTTTTTAGGAATCATGAGAACTCTGATTAAAGACAAAGATCTGAAAGCATCATGCAAGGCTTAGTCTAATTTGTTGGCTTCAGACTCTAAAGATATATTTCATAATCAGACTCTAAGAATTGAGAATCTGGAAGCTGTCTCAGTGACATTAAAGTTTCAAGATTTCAATTGATTTCATTTTCATTGGCATCTAGAGTCAAGACTCTCAAGATCTCAATATCTAATCTATTGGAACCAGGGGAAGTTGTACTTAAATGGTTCAGAGTCAGGATATTCGATCTTCGTCGAGTCTTTGACTCAGGGGGAGTTTCATAAAAAGATAAGTATTCCTTACCTCAAGATCAACAAAGCTTTCAGAAGCTTATGAAGAAGAAGACTTCAGCAATTCAAGTGCCTTGGGCTGTTGTCCGTGAAGAAGTTACTTGAAGAAAAGAAGACCACACATTAAAGCTACAATACAAAATAATATTTTTAGTGTGTATTAGGATCTTCTGATGTACTTAATGGAGTTTACATTTTCTTGTGTAGAAGCATTCTTTTGTAAACAAACCTTGTAAAAACAGATAGGAGATTCTGTGGGATCAGATTCTATCGAGTCAATGATTGTTATATCCAGTTGGATCACTGAACATATCATTGCGAGGTTCCTTGAGAGACTAAGTGAAGGTCTAATCTCAAGAATATAATGGCTGCGATCATTATGGGAAATCCTGATAGGAGATTATGAAGAATCAGATTCTGTTGGGTAAATGAATGGTTTATCCAGTTTGGATCCCTGAACGTGTTATTGGATGTTAGTCACCGGCGGTTGCTCGTGCAAATTGTAATCAGTTTGGCTATAGTGGATTAAGTCCTTGAGTTCAAGGCGAAATCACCTTGGTAGGGTGGACTGGACTAGCTTGGGTGTTTCTCAAGTGAACCAGGATATATCACGTGCTCTTTACTTTTCTTTATGCTTAATTGTTAATGCTTCTACAACATATTAGAAAGCATCACTTAACACAACAATGTTAAGAATGGAAAACCTAATTCAAACTCCCCTTTCTTGTGTTTTCTTCACTCCTTCAAAGCCCAGCGCTATTGACACCCCCTAATTACTAACCTAATTAAAACATATACCCCGTTATTGGGCTCCAAATGATATTTGGGTTTAAGCTCTTTCTCTTTACACACCCTTAATTTACTGAAGCAAATAAAGTACACCCCTTGTCATTTTGTTAAAATTTTATTAATTTATTTATTTATTATTTATTTGGATTATTTTTCTTTTATATCATTTTCCCATTTTGCATTAAAAGAATTATGATAAACACGCAAATGGAAGCATATGGATCTTTTGGAATAATTACACTATGGACGTGCAAATGGTCAAGTGCTCAGACAAAATGATACATTGTGGTGTCTACGATATACATGGTACCTAACTTTACTTGATGACTGCAATTTATTGCCATAATCAAATTGAAAACAGAAAGCGATTGTGGAACAACTTGGTGAATATCTATAGGCAACAACAAGGATCTTGGATGTTGTTAGGCGATTTCAACAATGTTCTGAAGTGCACAGACAGAATAGGTGGAAGACAAATCAAGGAAGCAGAATACAGGGATTTGCAAGGGTTTATGGAGAAGGCAGGACTATATGAAATGGACAGCAGGGGTGAAAACTTCACTTGACCAAATAATCAAAGTGGATGTCCCATCTATTCAAGGATAGATCACCTAATTGGTAATATAGAATGGCTTTAAGACCATATGAATTATACTCTTGAAGTGATGCATCCTAGTGTGTCGGACCATGCATTACTATGTTCGAAGAAAATTATGAATGACAGGTGAAGGAGGAAGAACACCTTTAAGTTTACAAATTGTGTTGCAGACATGGACCACTTCATGTCGAAAGTGAATCTCAGCTTGAGGGAGCCTCTTGCAGGGCGACCAATGGTTGTAGTTTAGAGAAAACAAAAAAGGCTACAACCTATCCTAAGGGAAATGTCCAAGCCTCTTGCGGATGTAAACAAGAAAATAGACCAGGCAAGAATGGAATTAAAGCAGACTCAAGAGGAACTTATAAATGATAGGATGAATCCTCTGAAAATCAATATGGCTAGAAAGTGTAGTGATGCCTTAATTGGTTGGCAGGAAGTAGGAGAGAAAGTGTTGATGCAGAGATCCAAGTTGAATTGGCTGCAACTGGGGGATGGAAATAATAAGTATTTCCATGCTTCAATTAAATCCAGACGAAATTACAATAGTACTTTGGCCCTACAAAAGGAAGATGGAATTGTCACACATAGTGAAGCTGAGACTGTAGATGAAATCATGCAATTCTATAGGCAGTTGGTGGGAACTGCAGAGGATGAAAGAAACAAAATTGATATATCTATGATGAGGGGTGGTCCTCAACTGAATAATGAGCAAAGAGAGATGTTAACCAGCCCCATTCCTGAGAAAGAGGCCGTTGATGCTTTGCAAAGCATGGATAATACAAAAGCCCCCAGAATATATGGATATGGTGCATATTTCTATAAAAAAAAGCTTGGCCAATAGTGAAGCAAGATATTTTCAATGCAGTTGATGATTTCCTTGAAAATGGCAGGATGTATAAGGCTACAAACTGCACACTTATTATGTTGATTCCAAAGCACGCAGAAGCTAGAAGAATTAAAGATTATCGGCCTATCTCTTGTTGTACCATTGTCTAAAAAATTATTTCCAAAATCATCACAACGAGAATGGGAAGGGTGCTGAATAGCATTGTAGATCAGAACCAAGTCACATTCGTGCCGGGACAGGTTATTCACAACCACATAAATAATATATGTTTTCCCCATTCTTGATAGTAACAATAATTAAGAACAGGAAGTAAAAAACAAGGTATGTTTATACTATTTCACTTGAAAACTATCTCCCCCTTTTTAATGATGACAAAACTATGTATTTTGATGACACTATTTTGTACATAATCAAAGGAAGTAAAAAATAACAAGGGTAAGAAACACTTATCCTTTATATGAAAACTCCCCCTGACTCAAAGACTTGATAAAGATCAAATATCCTGATTCTGAACCATTTGAGTAGAACTCCCACTGGTTCCAATAGATTAGATATTGATATCTTGAGAGTCTTGATACCAATCATGCCAATTGAGATCTCAAACCTCTAGCGTCACAGAGACAGATTCCAAATTCTCAATTTAGAGCTTGATTATGAATAACCTGATTGTGAACTTAAAACTTCTCAGAGTCTAAATCCAAAAGTTAGACAAAAGCCTTGTATAACACTTTCAGATCTAGATTGCAATCAGAGTTCATGATTCTTGAAAAAGAAAATAATTCTAACAGAAACAGAAGTTTAACTGGGTTAGAATGTAAGCAGCTCTTTTCAAATACGTTTTCTAGAATTTGATTATCAGAATCAAAATATTACTTTCATTTATTCACTCTCCCTTTTTGTCATAATCAAAAAGGTAATTATGTGTGAAAACATAAAAACAGAAGAAATAACAAGTAAAAGTTTGAAGCGAAAATAATACTTTCATTTAGTTTAAAAGATCATAAGATAGAAAAGAAAACATAAGCAACAAAACATAAGAAGCAAGAGTTATAAGGTTCAGAAGCAAAAGGTAAAATAAAACCTAAGAGCCTAGTGTTCAGGAGCAGGAGTAGAAATCTTTTGCAGAATCAACTGTAGCATGTTCTGAACATTCTCATTGATAACCTTATATTCAATGATGTTTTCTCTAAAAACTCGTTGTTCTCTTCTAATCTCACCAATTGCATTTTCCAGATGCGCAATGACATGATTGGAGAAAGGCTCAACCAAAGCATATTGTCTTGCCTTTTCTGCCTCTTCAGCTTCCAGAGCCAACCTGGCTTGCTCAGCAACTCTGGCATCTTCCTCATACTTAAGCCTAGCTTCTTCTGCCTCTTGGAGTTCTCTAGCTTCAACTTCTCTTTGCTTCTTAGCAATAAGTTAGAAGACTCTATGTGATACAATGGGAGAACTGACTTTTGGGTTTTTCATTTTATCGTAAATGTGGCAGATAGCAAGAGGCACCACCGACTTTTCTTTTATCCAACAAAGGAAAGGGTGAAAAGAAAAGAAAATACCTTTTGAGAATTTTTCTGAGTTCGGGGGGTAGGTTATGAAAAGGGAAGGTGTTAGCACCCTTTTCATCCGTAGTTATCTACGGGCTCTCAATCGCTAGCTCACTTTTGAAATGCTTTATGTTTGTGTATGTTTGCAAATATTTTGAAAATGCCTAAGCGCTCAAATTTTGTAATGATTCTCGTATCATTGAGAATGTATACAAAATGTTTGTTTTGAAAATATTTGTGAAAGGAAGTGTTTGTTTTGTGAAAAATGCCAAAGGCAATTTTCTTTGTAATAACCCTTGTATCAGTCCTCAAGAGTGTTTATAAAGCGTTTTTTGGAAGTAGTTGTTTTTGAAAGTGGTTGTTTTTTTGAAAGTGTGAGGTGTGAAAATTGTTTTAGTTTGTGAGCAAGCAATTACGAGCGATCTACCTACTCAAAAAGTCTTTGTTCTTTTCCCCCTCCTTTAGATAGTGCTAACCTACCATTAGTTAGTAGGGAACCCTATCATTGGATGTGAGGGAAAGGTGCGGATCATTGTACAGTCATAGAAAGCAACTTGTAGTAAAGGACTAAGATCGTTTACCGAAGGCAACATCGAAGGATCATTGAGGGACTACGATCTTTTTAATCGAGGGTATTTGCTAAAGCATCCCATATTCGAGGGACGTGACTGTTTTAATCTGAGGAAATAAGTGAGGGTCACCCTAGAGGTTTGCATGTGCGAAGTGTTTTGATTTTCAGTTTGTTTTTGTCTTGATTAGGGTTATCTAGGATTTTGTTTTAGATCTTGCCATATAATCCTATTAAACTAACAGTAATAAAGAAAGCAGTAAATTGCGGAAATTAAATGTCCTACGCTATTACAACACTTCAGGAATGGGGGTACAAATTTATGAATGAGGATGACAACAATAAATCCTAATTATCTATTACAAACCATTGACAATTACAATAATTGAGAAATAAAATACGCGAAGATTTGTAAAATAAAGAAAAGAGAAAGGAAATTGTTTTTTGTGATTTTTTGATGAAAAAAGTTAGATGATTAACCTAATTATTTTTCATTAACAAAAGTTTGGTAAAAACCTAAAGAAACTAAATTAAATTTAATAACAAATGAAAAAGGCCAATTAATTTTAATTAATTAAAAAGAAAGCTAACTTAATTAAAAAAATAAGACTAAATTAATTTTAATTAAAAAAAGAAATTAATTGTTAGAAAATAAATTTGATGTTTTATTTAGAAAAATATATGAAGTATAAAACCTAATTCTAATTAATTAATAAAATAAAATGAAAGTGATTAAATTAAATTAATTTTTATTTATCAAAAATTAAATTAATTAATTGAAAACCTAAATCTAATTTTTTAATAATTTTTATGATTTTTTCTGATTAAATAAAAATGATTTAGAAAAATAAAAAGTTAATTAAAATAAAAAAGAAATAAAATAGGCATGTGTTTGTAAAAGTAATTGGGGGATATGGAAAAGCAAAAATAAAAAGGCCCATATCAGGGAGCGCAGGTTGCTGCACTGGATCCAGTGGAGGTGACCTTTAGGAGGTGCATCACGGGGCTTGCGTTTGGTTCATTGGATCTGTCTTTGATGAGATTTGATGGTTGTAACATGAGGTACACTATGCGCGCCTTGGACTTGTTTGCAGTGGATCTGAAAGAATAAATATGTGAAAAATAAAAGGGTAGCGTTGGGGTTCGAACCCAGGTACCTATAGTAGCGCGCGCTTGTTTTACCACTGGGGTGACTATTTCATCCGTTCATAAAGCAACAACCAATAAATATAATATAAACAAGTTTTCAAAAAATGAACTTCATCTTCTTCTCACGCACGTTTGATAGTAACAACAACAACATTTTCAAATTTTGTAAAAGCTGTATTTCTCAACCAAATTGAAAGATGTAAACATCAAACTTGCTTGAATTTTCACCACGAATCCAACCATAAACTTTCAAAAGCTATAGATCAATGGTTAGGACGAATTTTGTTTGATACCAAACTAAAAACCTAATATTTCAGAAACTCCAGTTCCAAAATTCTCATCACATAGTTAATTAAAATGCAATTTAAGGACATTGTTAGCTTCATAAACATGATATCTACATTTTATCTTTAGAAAGTATATGCTAATGGTGCTTAAATAAAGAGTTCAAAGTTTGAGAAAACTTACCTCTTGATGAAAAATCCAGTGCCCTCCACACGACTTCCAGAAGCAATATGGTGCTTTCTTTAGCTTCCTGGGATCTTGGTGAGTATGTTGCAACTCTTACTTTGCCTTGAGAGTGTCTGGATCAGTCTACTCAAGTCAAGTTGCAAAGTTGGATTTTGAAAATGGTGGATGATGATGGAGTGATTACAGAAGTTGTTTAGGTGTTTGGACAACTTCTATATGATGTGCCTAAGGTGTTTGAAAGATAAAAGAGGAAAACTCACGAGTGGTTTTGAAGTTGGGTGTTGGAAGCTTCAAATGTGCAATAATGGTGGTTCCTTGGTGATTATGAGTTTGAGATTGTTTGAGGTCTTGTCAATTTTATGCTTTGGCTTGCAAACAGCCTCTCTATTTATAGATAAAAGGTTTGAGGGTAATGGTTGATCAAGTTTGCAAGTTATGGAGTTAAGGCTTGGTTGACATGTAACTTGTGA
The DNA here is from genome assembly GCA_948472305.1 of Vicia faba. Classification (NCBI taxonomy): domain Eukaryota; kingdom Viridiplantae; phylum Streptophyta; class Magnoliopsida; order Fabales; family Fabaceae; genus Vicia; species Vicia faba. Next base: position 1,692,837,045 of record OX451737.1, on the reverse strand, counting down.
TTTCTTAAGAAATCAAAGTTCCAATACATAGTACCATGGCTCATAGGATGGTTAGGAGCTGTAGACATGTTGCTTCTTGCTTTAGTGTTTGAGTGTGATCATAGGAAGCAACGTATGGGCTCAAGGAGTTGACATTTTGATTAAAGTCACTTTACTAAAATGGAAGTATGACCTTTCTCTCTTAAATGACAATTAAGATTGGACAAAGCTTGAATCACTTGGATAATGGTTCAAAAGTGTGTGAAATCTTCTGATTATGGATAGATTTGGAGGTTTAGAGGCCTACAAACTAAGATTATGCAACATGGTTATGAGATTTAGTCACGAGTTCATCACAAAAATGACCTATAATTCAAGTTTGACATGCCATCTTCATCTCTTCGAAACTTCTAGCTCAAGCATGATAAATTTGTGTTCTTGGATAATTTGGAAATCTTGAAACATTGTCTACAACTTTCATGTTTACCACTTTGGCTAAATCAAATGGAAACTTGGTGGAAATTGGTCAAGAAGTTGGGATAAAAAATTGATCAAAACTTGTTGGAATTTTTTCTAAGTGTTAGATAAAAATATCACAACTTCATGGGCCTATATCTCTTAATCCAAGCACTTTTTGAGGATCATCCTACATTAATAAAATTGTAGAATTCATCAATCCCTACAACTTTCATGTTGAAAGTTTTCTTTGAATCAACTTGGATCTTAGTGAAAAATGGCCATGAAGTAGTGACTTTGTTAAGAACAAAACACTTAGAATTTTTATAAGTGTTGGGAAATTTTCCAACTTTTGACTTTTATTTAATTTTTTTTTATTCTTGATGATCAAGTTTGATAGTTTTGATGTTTTTAGGGTTCTTGATTTTTGAATTCTAATGTTGATCGAAAAGTCAAAGTTTGACTTTTGTGTGACTGTTGACTTTTCATCAATTGATTCAAATTTTCAACTATCAATCACTTGTATCTTTTGAAATTTCTTGAGCCATTTAATTATGTTAAGATGTTGTATTCGAGCCCTTGAGATCATGCTTTAAGCCATTAGGTCATGTACTAGGCCAACAGTCCATGATCGGTCATCTTCAATCAAAACGCTAATTTTGGCAATTTTTAACCTTTGATGATTTGAGGGCTTTCCTTGAGGAATCATGGTTAAACCTTGATCAAATAATGAATATCACCTCAAAATTTTGATTTTGACAAAAAATCTTGAAGTTTGACTGTATGTTTACCATAATTGACTTTTTACCCAATACAATTAATCTTCAAACATCTGAGCCATTGACTGAGCCAACATGTGATGCAAGACTTGAAACTTGACATAAGAATTATTGAGGACCTATGATGAAACATGCAAGTAATTTGAGACCCTTGCAACCCAATACTCTTTGAGAGGCACCAAACCCTAGTTGAAGACCCTTTCTTAGGAGGAGGTTTGACCAATCAACTCTTGAGTGGCTTCGAGTACTCGAGACCTTTGTGAGTATGTTTTTTTTGAAGAAAATGGGAGGCAAAATTTTGGGGTACAACAATTTCCCCTGTTCAATCTTCTTAAACCTTAAGAGTTAGATTGGCATGTCCGCCATTCGTGACTTGAAGGTAGAATATGATTGAACACTTAAGTGCCCATAAATTTTCACTTGCTGGTGCATGAAGTAACGTCGTTGGTTGATCATATCAGAAATGGGCTTAAAGATGCCATTTGGAGAGGTGATTGAGGGTTGTTGGAGATGTGCTTATAGATGCCATCCAAAGCAACTGTGGATAGAATTTAGACTAAGTCTACGCTTGACTTCAACTGGAAGAAGTATCAGAATAAATCTACGTTCGGTTCAATCTGAGCCAGGAAATGTCTACTAGAAGAAGTATCAAAATAAACCTATGGTCAATTTAATCTGAGCCATAAGATGTATGCGCCCGTCTTTAACTGGAAGAAGTATCAGAATAGATCTATGGTTGATTTAATCTGAGCCAGAAAAAGTCTACTGGAAGAAGTATCAGAATAATCTATAGTCGATTTAATCTGAGCCAGAAGATGTCAGCGTCCATCTTTAACTGGAGGAAGTATCAAAATAAATCTATGGTTGATTTAATTTGATCCAAAAAAAGTCTACTAGAAGAAGTATCAGAATAAATCTATGGTCGATTTAATCTGAGCTAGAAGATGTTTGCGTCCGTCTTTAACTAGGAGAAGTATAAGAATAAATCTATGGTTGATTTAATCTGAGCCAGAAAAAGTCTACTGGAAGAAGTGTTAGAATAAATCTATGGTTAATTTAATATGAGCCAGGATATGTCTTTGTCCGTCTTTAACTGGGAGAAGTATCAGAATAAATCTATGGTTGATTTAATCTGTGCCAAAAAATGTCTACTGGAAGAAGTATCAGAATAAATCTACGCTTGATTTAATCTGAGCCAGAAGATGTCTGCGCCTGTCTTTAACTGGGAGAAGTATCAAAATAAATCTATGGTTGATTTAATCTGAGCCATAAAATGTCTAATGGAAGAAGTATCATAATAAATCTATGGTCGATTTAATCTGAGCCAGAAGATGTCTACGTCTGTCTTTAACTGGAAGAAGTATCATAAGAAATCTATACTTGATTTAATATGAGCCAGAAGAGGTCTTTTTGTCTTTAACTGGAAGAAGTATCAGAATAAATCTATGCTCGATTTAAACTGAGCCAGAGGATGTCTTTTTGAGAATGATCCACTGAGGAAATTGCTGAAATAGCCCTTTGTCAGATATAGCCTTGGAGAAGATTGTCGGGTCATATAAGTAGTTGATGATGTTGGTCTGTTGATTGATCTTTCCTGAAAAGGTAAAGAGTTAGCTTGTATGCAATGCCATGATGTATTAAATGCATTGCATAATGATGTTCCTAAAATAAATGAGAGTGTGTTACATGCATTTCGTATGCATATACTATGATGTTGGTAAATGATGTATGAATGTGAAATGTTGTTGAAAGTGTATCAACAATTCCGTATGACAAAATTGTTGAGAAAAATGAATCCCTGGCTGGTGCTAGGGATGAAGAACATATGTAATCTTCATCCTTGTCTAGAATGCTTCCGCTGGGAATCCTGCTTGCTGTTTGAGGAAATTCCGCTGGGGAATGTTGACTTCTGTTTGGGGAGAAAAGTTCATGAACATTAGTTGTCCATCGCTTTACTGGGGAGTTTAATTCTTCTATACCCTGTCTGGGGATAAAAGAGATGGATAACCTTATGACTTGTCTAGGGACTTTAATTCTTATATACCATGACTGGGGATAAAAGAGATGGATAACCTTACGACTCGTCTGGGGAAGATAAAGTTGACTGATATCTGGTCTGGTTCCAAGTTTTGTAGCAACTCTCTGGGGATAATGGCTACTTCACTAGGGAGAGGAATTTTTCCGGTGACTCATAACCATCTGAGGAATAGACTCAAGCTGGAGAGACTGTAATCTTTTGGGGAAATAAACGTTGTTGGGGAAATAAACCCCGTTGATGGAGAAATACTCTGCTGAGGAAACAAACTCTGCTGGAGAGAAGAAATCTGCATGGGGTTTTACAGTTTTAGAGGAATAAACTCAGTTGGGGAGGAGAACTTCCATGAACTGTACTGATTAGAACTCCGTAGGTGGATGATATTTCCAGGAAAATATCATACTCTTTTATCCGCTGGGGGGATCTTCCGGGGAATGTATCTTCCTTGAAGATGAATTTGTGAAAATTATTCTGTGGGGATAATCTCATGGAAGTGGCTCTGTGGGGATTTATGGACAGCTTAAATGTCAACTTGAGTAAATGCTTATTCCTGTTTTAATGCTTATATTTGTTAACAATTGATCGTGTTCATATGCATATGTTAATTCAATTTTAGTCATTGGACATTTTTGCAAACAAAACAGAAAAACAAAAAGTTTGAATTTAGGGTGTATTTGTATTGATAGTTTGCCTATAAACAAGCGATTTTGTACAAAGAGACATAAATCCTGGTAGGAGAAAATTGTCATGAAATGAAAAGAGTACAAAGTGAAAACAAAACATATAGCTATATGGAAATTATCTCGTTGTGTTCCAACTCCGCTATTTCCCCTATATCTTTGAACATCTCATTCCTTGTTGTTGGAAGAAGTTGATTGAACTGATCTGTACAACTTGACCTTTTGACTTTGGTAATAAAGCTTGCAGTAAGTGATCCGATGGAACATAGTCGTACGCTTTTAATACCTAACTTTTTCCTGGACTGCCCTTTCGGGTTTTTAGTCCACTGGGATACCCTTTCTGGCCTAAGCCTCCTTTTCGGGTTTTCGACTTGCCGGGTGTACAATCTTTTATATATCCTTAATTTTTGCCCGAACCCTTTTCGTTTGCCGGGATGCCCTTATTTTTTCCTAGGCCAGTCAACCTAGCGGGTCATTTTCATGCGTAGTATCTTTTAACTATGTCCACATTCATAGGGTGCGGGAAATCTTCACCGTCCATGGTGGTTAGTATCATAGCACCACCCGAAAATACTTTCTTGACAACAAATGGCCCTTCGTAGGTGGGAGTCCTGTGATACGGTGGCAGAACTGACTGTTATACTGGTTTTGCGTTTGTATTTGCAAATTTTGCGGTAAGCAAGAGTCACCACCGACTTTTCTTTTATCCAACAAAGGAAAGGGTGAAAAGAACAGAGAAGACCTTTCCAGATGTTTTCTGAGTAAGGGGGGTAGATTATGGAAAGGGAAGGTGTTAGCACCCTTTCTATCCATAGTTTTCTACGGGCTCTTAGATGCTTAGCTCATTTTAAAATACCTTGTGCTTTGTGTGTTTTTGAAAAGTATTTTTTGAAATGCCAATAGTAAGGCGATTTGCTTTATGATAACTCTTGTATCAGTCCTCAAGAGTGTTTATAAAGCGTTATTTTTTAAATTTTTTTTGAAAGTGGTTTTGTGTAAGTGTAAAAGTTTGTTTTTGAGCATAACATCTAGGAACTATCTACTTTACTCGAAAGGGTCGTTCTTTTCCTCTTTTCCTTTAGACAATACTATCATATTATTAGTGAGTAGGTAGCCCTATCGTTGGATGTTTTGAGGGACATTCGAAGGGACGTTTATACAGTCACAAAGGAAACTGGGCAAGAAACTTTAGTAAATACCCTAGGGTTTTAAGATCATATTTACCGAGGCAACATAGAGAGGGTCATCGAGGGAATTATGATCTTTAAACCGGAGGGTAGCCACTAAAATCTCTCACGTTTCAAGAGTTGTGATTGTTTTCCGAAGGAAACCAAAGTGGGGTACTTTAGAGGTGCGCATGTGTAATTGTGTTGTATTCAATTATTTATCTTGGCCTTTAGGTTTTCTAGCATTTTTATTATTAAGCTCTTGTCATGCAATCTTATTACCATACATCTAAACAGTTAATATATGTAAAGGAAATGTAAAATGTGGAAATTAAATCCTACGCTATTACATGGCTTTGGGGAGGGGGATTAATTACATATCCAAAATTGGGGAAAAGCAGTAAAGTAAAACCCTAGTTAAGTCTATTACATCCCAGTAAGCAGATACAATAATATGCAAAAATGTGAAACTAAAGGTAAATGCGCGAATTGAAACTACATCTAAAACGCCTAATAAAAATGAAATCTTTTTGTTTGTTTTTGACCATGGAAAGAAATTTGATTTAAAATCCTAAGTCTATTTATTTTTAAATTAGGAAAAAGATTAAAATAATTAATCAATTAAGTTACAAAATTAGTTTGAGAAAATACTAACCTAATATTTTTGTGATTTTTTTATTTGACTTTACAATGCTATATAAAAAAGAACAATTAAAAGTGAAAATAAAATGGGCCAGGATATTAAAGGTAACAGGGGGTGTGAATTAGTTTTTTGTTTAGCCTAAATGAGAGTAAGCCCAGGCCACATTGGGATCCTGTGCTATTGGCCATTGAGGGCCCATCATGAGGTGGTACTCCTGGGGAATTGGATCTGATCTCCTTGTCATCCATTGGCTGGAGCTTGAAGGCGCATGGGAAGTGTTTGAAACACAACACATTGGATCTGCAAGGTAATTGTTAAAAAAACATAATACATGACCTAGGTATCGAACCCAGGTCCTTTCGACTGCACACATTCCCCTTTACCATCTGATCTGTTTATTCATTCGTTGATACAAATAAAATCATGACATTAGGTTAGTAAAACAAATCAGATATATATATATATATATATATATATATATATATATATATATATATATATATATATATATATATATATATATATATATATATATATATATATATATATATATATATATATATATATATATATATATATATATATATATATATCGAAATCAACACATGCGCGCTGCACAAGCCAGAAGGAAAGAGGCGCCTGGATTTTGAGATTCGAAGGACTCAGTTTCAAATCCCTAATAATGGTGTTCTGTTACCTTGGTATTGATTTTCACATGGAACAACGTTAACAATCACAAACATCATTCGTAGCATGGATATACAATCAATATGGATTTAAATTACATATTGAAGGAGTTTGATATTGAAGTCCTGTTACCAACGGAGGGAATGAGTGGAATGCTTGCTTTGGATTGAGGAGGCCTACAAAGATTGCTTCGATTCTGACAACTTTGTGAAGGTTTGGAGAATTTGGGGTGGTTTTCTGGGGCAGCTTCTTGTGTGTGTAGGCAATGTTTTTGTCTCTGGAGGCAATGTGTCATCTGACCAATGCCTGCGTGTCTGGCCTTTTTTGCTTGTGCTTTAGCTATGTATTTATAGGGGTGCAGTGATGAACGGAAATGGAAAGAATCAACCATTAACCATGTCTTTGAAGGCAGAATCGAGAGTCTTAAAGGCTTACCATTACTGATGATTTTCCACCATTTTGGGTTTTTGAGTGAACATTGACAGGTTTCACTCCCACATCTTGACTTTTCGAATGCTCCCAAGTTTTGTTCTTCGATGTTTATGAGTTCCAATTCGAATGGTCCAAGGCCTCATCATTGTGGCTTCTTCGATTGAGCCAATATCTGCCTTAGTTGCTTGATCTAAAAACTATCCAATTAGCCCAATCAAACAATTCTTGTTCCTTTCGATTTCTTTTCCTTCAATTCGACCACCTCTTCCTCTTGGTCTGTCGAATCTTCATTTTTTCATCTCCTTCGAATGTAGTAGTGTAGGTGATCCTTCGATTCTAACTATCACCCATTGCTTATGCCTACAAAAATCTCTTTCTTGCTGATTACTAGTTCACCTACGATTGGTGAATATAGCTTATATGCGCCAACCGGAGAATGACTTATGAGAACCAAGCCTATACTTTGATTACCCAACTCCTTCCTTGCCTGTTCAGGCACATGCCTGAAGCAAATTGATCCCCAAAACTCTAAGATGTCTCATATTTGGCTGCTTCATCTCTAACTGCTCTTCGATCACGCCATGCTTGAAGATGGCATGTCCTTTGAACCAATAGATTTCCACGTGTTTCTTTGGATAAGATAAGAGCTTTTGAATTCAAAATATTATTCTTTTTGAAGCACCCATTCAGGAAACATGTCAATCGAAAGGTGCCTTCCTTGTAGCGCTTCAAATGGCTTACATCTCCATGTTTGAAAAGGCATCTTTCGATGGCACTCATTACCAGCTCTCCCAATTGAAGGCTTCATAAAAGCCTTATCATTATTTCTTTCAAACTAACCCTCCTTCGATCCTAGTGTTTTGTTGGGCATTAAATTAGCCTGCATACTACCGTCGAAGCTACTTCGACCCAAAAGCCCTTAGGCATATTTTTAGCCTTTGACCTACACTTTGTCTTGTACACTTCTTTTTCTTCTTTCAGCTGTGTCATTATGCCGAGGCATATAGGGTGCCCTGGAAATCATTTGAAGCTCTAGAACTCACACTTCTTGGTGAAAAGTGAAATTAGTTGAAAGGCCATTGCTTAGGAGGAGAATTGATTAATTCTTGGTCAACCTTGAGAAATCGGGGACCTTAATGAGTGTGCCTTAAATAAAAATGGGAGGAAAATTTTTGGGGTACAACAACTGCCCATGTTCAATCTTCTTAAACCTTAAGATGTAGATTGGCTTGTCTGCCTTTTATGATCTGAAGGTGGAAGATGATTGAGCATTAGAGTGCTCAGAAATTTGCACTCGCATGAAGTAACGTCGTTGGTTGATGATGTCAGGAATGGGCTTACATATGCCATTTGGAGAAGATGACTGAGAGTTGTCAGAGATGGGCTTAAAGATGCCATCCAGAGTAGATGCTGACTTCATAAGAGGTCTCTTTATGGGGGTTCCTGTTCCTGTTGTCCGAGGAGGACTCCACTGGGGAATGTTGATTTATGTTGTTCTCCCGCTTGAGGAAAACTCCGTGGGGAGTAGAGTCTAAGAGCTTTAGCTGTCCATGGCTCTACTGAGGAGTTATCTCTGGACTAGAGAGATGAACGTTAGTTGTTTTCTGGCTGAAATCCAGGCTTCACAGTAACTTGCTGGGGGAGAATGAAATTAACTGTTATCTGGAAATATATTAGAAGGAGCCCGTGTAGGGCTGCTTCAGGATGAGTCTGTGTTAGACTTCATCTGGAGATATATGAGAAGGAGCCTGTGTAGGTTTACTTCAGGATGAGTTTGTGTGAAACTGCATCTGAAAATATATGAGAAGGAATCTGTGTAGGATTGCTTCAGGATGAGCCTGTGTAAAGCTGCATCTAGAAATTACGAGAAAGAATCCGTGTAAGACTACTTCAGGATGAGTCCGTGTTAGACTTCATCTGGAGATATATGAGAAGGAGCATGTGTAGGGCTGCTTCAGGATGAGTCCGTGTGAAACTGCATCTGGCGATCATGAGAAGGAACCCGTGTAAGATTGCTGCAGTATGAGCCCGTGTAAAGCTGCATTTGGAGATCATGAGAAGGAACCCGTGTAAGATTTCTTCAGGATGAGCCCGTGTAAAGCTGCGTCTGGAAATCATGAGAAGGAACCAATGTAAGATTGCTTCAGGACGAGCCTGTGTAAAGCTGCATCTGGAGATCATGAGAAGGAACCCGTGTAAGATTGCTTCGTCTGGTCGTGTAGATAGTCACCCCGTCTTGTTTTGGGAATTGATCCATAATCAGCTGTTTACAGATAGTTTCCCTGTCTGGTTTCAGGTATTAATCTGGAACTTGCTTTTGTTGGTCGTTGAGATAGTTTCTCTGGCTTGTTTTAGGAATTAATCTCTGTCCTAAGAGAAATAAAAATAGTTTCCCTGTCCTGCTTTGGGAGTTAATCTTCAATCTGCTCATGTAGATAGTTGTCCTGTCTTGTTTCAGGTATTAATTTGGAACTTGTTTTTGTTGGTCGTTGAGATAGTTGCCATGGCTTATTTCAGGAATTAATCTGGAACTTGTTTTTGTTGGTCATTGAGATAGTTGTCCTGTCTGGTTTCAGGTATTAATATCTGACCTTAAAGAAAGAAATATAGTTTCCTCGTCTTGCTTTGGGAGTTAATATCCAATCTGATCATGTAGATAGTTATCCTGTCTTATTTCAGGTATTAATCTACAATCAGTTGTCCATAGATAGTTGTCCTGTCTTATTTCAGGTATTAATCTGGAACTTGTTTTTGTTGGTCGTTGAGATAGTTGTCGTGTCTGGTTTCAGGTATTAATCTCTGACCATAGAGAAAGAAAGATAGTTTCCCTGTTCTGCTTCGAGAGTTAATCTTCAATCTGATCATGTAGATAGTTGTCCTGTCTTGTTTTAGGTATTAATCTATAATCAATTGTTCACAGATAGTTATCCTGTCTTGTTTCAGGTATTAATCTGGAACTGTTAAAAATTGATGATGATATTTATCTGCTTGTGAACTTTCTTGAAAAAGGTAAAGAGTCAGCTGTATGCAGTGTCATGATGCATGAAATGTATTGGGTAATGATGTTCTCAAAATAAATGAGATTGTGATATATGCATTTATGCTGCATATTCTATGACGCTTTTAAAGTGATGTATGAATGCAATGTATAAACTTATCAGTTGTTCTATTGCAGTGTTGCTGAACTGGGGAAAATAAATCCCTGATTGTTGCTGGGGATGAAGAGTGTAAGTCTTCAAATTTGTTTAAGTTGAAATGCTGAGAGACGGATTTCCGTTGTTAGAGAAATAAAATATGTTGGGGAAGGGAAACTCCGTAAAACTCTTTGGGATTTTTACGAAACCCTTATTGGGAAACCCAAGAAGCTTATGAACCAGGCTGAGGAATTCTTTGAGATGCCGAGTAAGTAATTGGAAATTTTTGCTCCACCGGGGATATAAGAACACTTGACATCATTAGGCTGTATGCTGAGGATATGACAATGACTTTATAGTAGGATGGCCCTACCTCTGTACCTGCTGGATAAAGTATATGCGGGGATTTGCAGAGGTCCTTTAGACATTGTCTTGTTTCTTAAGGCCATTAGTAACTATCTTTCTATTTTTTATGCGTGTATTTGTAAACGGTAATCATATTCAAATGCATATGTTCAAAAATAATCACTGGACGTTTTTGCAAAAAAAGCAGAAAGATAAAAACAAATAGTTTTTCACTTTCAAAGAGATAGCTTTGTATTGATTTGAAGAAGTTTTGCCTATAATAGGCGTTTTTTGTAAAAGGAGACGAACATCCTAGTAAGAGAATGCCGTCGTAAGAATGATAACTATACAAAGAAAAACAGCTATGTGAAATAATCCCATTGGTCTCCCATTCTTCTATTGCCTTTATGTCTTTGAGCGTCTCATCTCTTTTGCTGCTTGTTCGAAGTTGACTGGATTGATTAGTACCATTTGAGCTTGATAGTTGTTACCGAAGATTGGCTGTAAGGTGATCCAACGGGACATAGTTATACGCTTTAAATCCCTAACTTTTTCCTATACCTCCCTTTCGGGTTTTCAGTCCACCAAGATACCCTTTTTTGCCCAAGCCGCCTTTTTAGGTTTTCGACTTGCCGGGTGTACAAAATTTTCCATATGTATATCCCTAATTTTTTCCTGAACCCTTTTGGTTCGCTGAGATTCCCTTATTTTTGCCTAGGCCAGTCAACCTAGAGGGTCTTTGTTCATGCATAGTATCTTTTAACTATGTCCATGTTTACAGGGTACGGAAGGTCGTCACCATCCATAATGGTTAAGATCATGGCTCCACCAGAAAATATGTTCTTAATCATAAATGGCCCTTCGTATGTGGGAGTCCATTTGCCCCTGTGATCACCTTGCGGCAGTATGATGCGTTTGATTACTAGGTCACCAGCCTGATATACCTGACGTCTAACCTTCTTGTAAAAAGCTTTAATCATACGTTTTTGGTACATATGACCATGGCAGACAGCCGCGAGCCTCTTCTTATCAATCATGTTCAATTGGTCAAGTCGAGTTTGAACCCATTCGTCTTCATTCAAACCTGCATCCTTCATGATTCTCAAGGAAGGTATCTGGACCTCGATGGGTAGGACAACTTCCATACCATATACCAGAGAGAAAGGAGTTTCCCCTGTTGACGTGTGTACGGAGGTACGGTAACCATGAAGAGAAAATAGTAACATCTCATGCCATTCTTTGTATGTCACCGTCATCTTCTGTATAATCTTGATTTTTTATTAGCCACCTCTACAACGCCATTCATTTTAGGTCGGTAAGGAGAAGAGTTATGATGCCGAATCTTGAATTGCGTACATAGCTCGGTGATCATAGTATTATTGGGATTGGTTCCATTATCCGTAATGATTCTTTCTGGAATACCATACCGACAGATAAGGTTATGTCTGATGAAACGGGCCACAACGTTCTTGGTAACACAAGAAAATGAGGCTGCCTCGACCCACTTTGTGAAGTAATCAATGGCAACCAGGATGAAGCGGTGCCCATTAAAAGCTGTAGGTCTAATCTCTCCAATCATATCGATGCCCCATATTGCGAATGACCAGGGAGAGATCAAGACGTTTAGAGAAACCGGAGGCACATGTACTTTATCAACATAGATTTGGAATTTGTGACAAGTTCGGGAATGCTGATAACATCGGCTTCCATAGTGGACCAGTAGTATCCTGCCTGTAGGATCTTTTTAGCCACTGTGTTCCCACTAGAGTAGGTGCCAAAGGTGACTTCATGCAAATCTGCCATAATCTTCTCTGCTTCACTCTTATCCATACACCGAAGCAAAGTAGAATCGTGGTTACGCTTATAGAGGATTCTGCTACTGAGGAAAAACTTAGAAGATAATATTCTCAGGAGCTTCTTATCCTTGATGGAAGCTCCCTCGAGATACTCTTGGGCTTCGAGGTATCTTTTAACTTCATGAAACCAAGGTTTATCCACTACTTTTTCAATATCAACCTCGTAACAGTATGCTGGTTCATCCATTCTCTCAATAGTGATTTGAGGAGCTTCATTATCCCACCTGACCTTGAACATGGACGACATAGTAGCTAGGGCGTCCACTAACTAATTTTCTTCTCGGGGAATATGTTCAAAGGTAACTTCTTCAAAATATGGAATCAGTGTCAATACATGCTCCCGGTAAGGGATGAGATTAGGATGCTTCGTGTCCCATTCTCCTTTGATTTGACTGATTACCAGAGTTGAGTCTCCATGTACACTTAGGAATTTGATTCTCAAATCGATAGCAGCTTTGAGACCCATAATACATGCTTCATATTCAACCATATTGTTGGTACAGTTGAAACATAGCCTGGCAGTGAAAGGAGTATGACATCCTTCGGGAGATATGATCACATCACCGATGCCATTGCCGAGCGCATTAGAAGCTCCGTCAAAAACAATAGTCCATCATGATCCTTTTTCAGGTCCTTCATCCGGTCCAGGTTCTTCACAATCGGTCACTAACATGATGTTCTCATCCGGGAATTCAAAATTCATGGATTGGTAGTCGTCCACAGCCTGTTGAGCCAAATGATCAGCTAGTACACTTCCCTTAATTGCTTTCCGGGTTGTGTACTGAATATCATACTCGGTCAAGATCATTTTCCATCTTGTTATTCTTTCGGAGAGAGTGGGATTCTCAAAGATGTATTTGATAGGATCCATTTTAGATATCAACAAGGTAGTGTGATTCAACATATACTGTCTCAGTCGGCGAGTAGTCCATTCCAAAGTGCAATAAGTTTTCTTGAGCAATGAGTATCTTGTCTCATAGTCGGTAAACTTTTTGCTAAGGTAGTATATTGCATGCTCTTTTTGACCAGACTCGTTATGCTGCCCCAACACACACCCCATTGAGTTCTCTAACACTGTTAAGTACATGATCAGAGGTCTCCCCTCCATCGGAGGCATAAAAATCGGAGGCTCTTGAAGATATTCCTTGATTTTGTCAAAGGCGGTCTGGAAATTGTCATTCCACTTCACTGCTTGATCTTTCTTCAATAATTTGAAGATTGGCTCACAAGTAGCGGTTAGATGGGAAATGAATCTGGAAATGTAGTTTAGACGCCCCAAGAATCCCATAACCTCCTTCTTAGTGCGGGGAGTTGGAATTTCTTGTATGGATTTAACCTTTGTAGGGTCTACTTCAATACCTTTTCCACTGACAACAAAGCCTAAGAGCTTCAGATCTTACCCCAAAAGTGCACTTATTCGGGTTTAGTCTCAGTTTGTACTTTTTCAGTCTTTCAAACAGCTTTTGTAGGTGATCAAGGTGTTCCTCTTCAGTCTGAGACTTGGCTATCATATCATAGACATAAACCTCTATCTCATGATGGATCATATCATGAAACAAAGCTACCATGGCACACTGATAGGTTGCCCCGATGATCTTCAACCCAAATGGCATAACTTTGTAGCAGAAAGTGCCCCACTGCGTGACAAAGGTTATTTTCTCCATATCTTCAGGTGCCATTTTGATCTGATTGTATCCGGAGAAATCATCCATGAAGGAGAATACCTTATGCTGTGCGGTGTTGTCAACCAGAACATCAATATGAGGAAGCGGAAAGTCATCCTTGTGGCTTGCTCTATTCAAGTCTCTCTAATCCACACACATACGTACTTTACCGTCCTTCTTAGGTACCAGAACAACATTAGCAACCCATTATGGATAAGAGGTAACAACTAAGAAACCAGTGTTAAACTGTTTCATGACTTCAACCTTGATCATTTCTAACATCCCTGGCCGCATACGATGAACCTTTTGCTTCACGGGAGGGCAGTCTTCTTTTGTCGGCAGGCGATGAACCACAATATTAGTGTCAAGCCCCGACATGTCTTCATATGACCAGGCAAAGAACTCAACATAGTCATGTAACATCTGAATTAACCGCTTTTTGACACTATGCTCCAGATCGACACCTATCTTGACTTCCTCCTTATCCTCCTCAGTACCCAAGTTTACTGTCTCAACCGGCTCTTCACGAGGCTGTATTGCCCTTTCCTCCTGTTGTAACAGTCTTGCAAGCTCTCCTGGTACTTCACAATCTTCCTCACCTTCGTCTTCGGCTTGGTAAATCGGAATTTCAAAGTCATAATTGGCAATAGCAGAACCATTACCAATGGGATCCAGAGTGGATGTGGATTCCTGAATAAAAGTAATGGGGATGAAATCCTTGGCCTCCAAATTGTTGAATCCACCGCTGATAATTGGGAAGATCCAATTGCCCATGTCGCAGTCAATGTTACTGTCCTCCAAAGCATTGATTCCATGGTTGCTGATGCGTAGGGGTGGTCCTCCGGTGCGAGCACGACGAACAACTCTTTGGGCCCCTTCTTTGACTAATGCTTTGGCATCCTTCAGTGAAGCCATCTTCAGCGGAGGCATGGTAATATTTGGAACATTGATAGCAGTCTTGGTTGTAGCAATTGTCTGAGGAACCTCCTCAAATTTCTGGAAGGGGGTCTCCATGAACTCACCGTCCATATCAACATACCTGAAAGAGTTCAGGTGGCTCACCTATATTCTTCCTCTCCATGGACTGTAACAATCTTTCCGCTAACTGGGTATTTTAGCATTTGATGTAGAGTAGAAGTAACAACACCGACCCCATGGATCCAAGGGCGACCCAATAAACAGGAGTAAGAAGGGTGGATGTCCATCACGTAGAAAGTGGAGTCAAAAGTCTGAGTACCAACTTTAATAGGGATGTCCACCTCCCCGTGCACCATTCTCTTGAAACCATCGAAGGCCCTCACCACAATATTACTGGGATTCAGTGTGAGTCCTTCACAATCCAATCTGTCCAAACCATTCTTAGGTAAGACATTCAACGATGTACCTGTATCCACCAGAACATGATCTAGGGTAGTGCCCCTGAACTCAATAGAGACATGCAGTGCATCATTATGCTTTCTCACTTTGGATGTTAAATCGGCCTCAGAGAAACCAAGTCCATTATCAGCTGTCAAACTAGCAACGCAGTTCTCGAATTGGTCGATGGAAGTCTCTTGAGGCACATGAGCAGACTTTAGGAACTTTACCAAAGCCTTAGCATGGGCTTAAGAGCATAACAGTAAGGCCAACATTTAAAGTTTTGAAGGGGTTTGCCCCAATTGCTCCACAAAATTGTAATCTCTTTTTCGCATAATCTTCAGAATCTCTTCCATTTCTTTTTTAGAAGCTTCAAAAACGACTTCTTTATGTGCCTCCATCTGGGCAGGCTCAACCAGTACCTCTTTGCCCGGAGTCTCAACTGACTCAGTAGCAGGACTAACAACAGGGATGACAGTAAGAGTAGCAACATGAATAACAACAGGAGTGGCAATAGGAATAACCAGAGGAGTAGCAAAAATCTTCAAAGAGATTTCAGGAGAGAAAATACTTCCGCTCCTGGTAATTTTACTGGTCCTAACAATGTTGTCGATGTCAGGATCAATATCTTCAGCAACTTCATTTTTAATAGCCAATAGGTCTTTCTTGACGCCATGGTAGTAAACTTCAGCCCTATAATTCCAAGGAACAACTTTATCGGAGGAATATGGTATTGGCCCAGGAAAAGTGATAATCAAAGGAGCAACCTTAGGAACAAATGTAATCCTGACGGGTCTTTTGGAGGAAACCCTTGGAGGATTATCGGAAATGGTAATTATTGAAATGTTTTCACACAGAACTTTTGTAGAGGGGACTTTCTCAAACATAATTTCTTTGTTGTTCATCAGGCGCTGGACACCTATCTTTAATAACAAGCAACCATCGGGTAGAGACATACACAGGTGGCAACCTTCACCACAACCCGGAAATAAACCGGCTTGTAATAGATTCTTTTTAACAATCAGAAGAGGAGTAGCTAGTTCATCAATAGAAGAAATAAAAAAGTCATCATCAACGAAATTAACACCCCGACTATGCTTGGGCATTGGTGCAGTTATTACATTAGGGGTCTCCGGAGGGTCAAACTCAATCTCCTTTTCCTCAATGAGATCTTGCACTTTGTTCTTCAGAGCCCAACAATCATTTGTATCATGCCCTAGACTGTCGGAGTCGTAGGCACCTCGAGCATTTGGGATGTAGCAGGGATATGCAATATTTGGATTTTAAGAGCCTCCTTTAGAGTAACCATATTATACTTTAACAAGTGTGCCAAAACTTGAGATAAGGACATGTTGATCTGGGTGAAATGTCTTCTGGGCGCATCCTATCTGCGCTGATTGTTTTGTTGTTGATTTGATGTAGGGTGGGAGATTATCACAGATCCTACCGTTGGACGGTGTTCCGTTTTGCTTTGATTTCTCTGGCCATAAGCAGCTCTGGCCTGTTTCTTTCCAGTGAAGGGTTTCTTCATTGTACTTGAATATGCATCCCTCTGAATCTTACCACTCTTGATACCCGCTTCTACTTGTTCCCCAGTCAATATCAGCTCAGTAAACCCGGCTGAAGAGATTCCAATCAAGTGGTTGAGAAATGGGCCAGACAAAGTACACATGAACATATCTACCATCTCTCTATTAGACAGAGGAGGCTGGAATCTTCCCGCAAGATCCCTCCACTTCTATGCGTAATCTTTGAAACCCTCGCTGGAACCCATAGACACACTTTTAAGTTGTGTACAGGTTGGAGCAAGGTCAACATTGTATTGGTACTACCTATAGAAAGCAATAGCCAAATCTTCCCAGTTGCAGATGTTGGTTCCCTCCAGCTGATAGAACTATTCCAATTGAGTCCCTGATAGACTCTCCTGGAAGAAATGAACCCATAAATTCCTGTCAGCGGTGTGAGGTTGGATCTTTCTGACGTATGACCTTAAGTGCAGCTTAGGATAGGAAACACCGTCATACTTAACAAATGTTGGGACTTTGAACTTCTGGGGAATAACCACTCCAGAGACAAGTCCTAACTCTTCAAAATCTAGACCAGGTACCCTTTGAATTTCCATAGCATTAAGACGATCCTCCAGCTGCTTGTATTTATCATCAGCAAGAGGATACTGCTCCTCAGAGTAATCAGCTTCTTCCTCATCAGTCACGGGGTTATTGTTTTCTTCTGTTGGCTTCTCTTCTTGATTGTCCCCCTCATTTGATGGGGTTGCGAAACCTAGAGCTTGCTAGGCCGGTCCTCTGAACCTTCTTCCTATATTCAAGACACCAACTGGTTTCTTTGCCTTCTTTGTCTTCTCTTTGATGATGAGAGCTTTCAGATTTTCTTGTCCCTTAGCCAGAGCCAGGAACATTTGTTGGAATTAACAATTTTGAGCTTGAAGATCCTTAATTGTTTGTTCAAGAGCCATTTCTTTTTGCTGAAATAAACAACAAAAAGATAAGAAACCTATCTTGAAATACCTACTTATGTAATGATATGCATAATATGCTTATGCAATGTTTTCAAGGACGTTTAAGATTTAAATTTTCTTAGACAAAGATAGAACAAAATTAATTGCATTCATAAGTTTAAATGGTTAAAATGATGCCTCTTGGGCTTACAATGAAAGAAACAAAGATAAAACAAAACTCCTAAATCAAACAGGACCCAGGCTTCCCATAAGCGCATCCTCTTTGGTGCAATTTAGGCATTCAGACTCTGTTCTTCATGCAGTTGTCTTGTAAGCTCCAAAACCTTCTTCTCGCTTGCGTAGAATTGGGTTTCAAAGGTGTCTCGTTCCTCTTTGAGTTGAATCCAAGATCTTTGCAACTCCTCGAGAGTAGTCGGCATGTCAGGATGGAGAATAATATGAGGTACATCTCTCTCGGAAATAGGTTTCATGATGATAGGTAGGATGACAGGGTAAGGAATCACGAGATTTTGAGCGCGTGCTCGCACCCACTTAAGATAAGGCTCCAAAGGGATGGAGTTCTTATGCCCCAATGTCTTGCTATCCACTTTGTTCACCATGCCCCAAGCTTGAATGAACCTCTGACGGTATCCTTGGACATCGTTTTCATAGTTGAATGCAATTCCTTGAACCAGTGCATCATGAGGACCATCCCTCATAGCATACCCAAACTTTCACAATGCCAAATAAGGGTTATAAGTGATTCCACCCCTAATGCCTAGGAGAGGGATATTAGGGAATTCTCCACAGTGATCAATGATGGTAACATCTTCCAAAGATCGAGGGCACCAATGCATATCCGAATGCGTGAGGGACATCAACCTATTAGACCACCTCATGCCTTTCTCATTTTTCAAAACAGACCGGGGTAGGTGCGAAATAAACCACCTAGCCAACAAAGGAGTGAAACACATAAGGTTCCCTCTTCTCTTTATGGTGCGAGTGTGAAAAGAGTGCAAAATGTCTCCAAGTAAAGTAGGCACTGGGTTACGAGACATAAAAATTTGACCGCATTCACATCTATGAGTTGGTCCAGATTAGGGAACAGTACCATCCCATAGATGAGAAGGGCCAACACCTCTTCAAAGGCTTGTAAATCTAAAGTATCCCAAAAATGGTAAGCTTTCTCAAACAAAAACTTGGCTAGAAACCCTTTGACACCGCTTCTTATTTCCTAATTTGCCACAACGTCGGACCATTGTAAATATAGAGCTTGAGCAATCTCCTCAGGTTTTGGGTCTCTTTCCATACTGTTGAAGGGTAATTTATTGAGAATAGGCACTCCCAATAACTGAGAAAATTCTTCCATGGTAGGCACTAACTGGTAATCAGGAAATATAAAGCAATGGTGTAAAGGGTAAAAGAACTGAAAAATAACTTTCCCCATGTCTTCATTAGGGCTTTAGGTGACCAAATTGAGGAGTCGAACATGTCTTTTGCTAAATGGAGAATTCTCGGGAACCCTTGATGCCAACTCTTTGAGTTGAGGAGGCACTCTTACGAGGTTGACTTGGATAGTATTTCTACAAGTGGGAGCCATGTCCTACAAAACAGACACAAAATAAGTCCTAAAAATCCTTGAAATGGTTAGTGTGATATGCCATGTTATGATGTCATGATGTCATGTGCAAACAAATATATACAAGCACACAAATAGATCCTTGGGTTTAGGCTTGCATGAGTTCCATAGGTTAAGTACCCTCTTGAAGTGTAGTTGGTTCAACCTGTCCTAGAAAGTAACTGGGTTTTATGGAATCTCAATATCACTGATATTTCTTCACCGGGCGTTATTTCAACGCAAGCCTATTTATTGGCGACCGAAATATCCCGAAAGTCCGATCTCAATGAGCATAGTATCGAGTATCAACCAACTTCGAACTACACCAAAGTCGGCTATCTCACTACTTCCTAATGGCCAAGTTTGTTTAATTAAAGGTTCTAAGGTCAGTTGGTACTTCGTGACACCATATAGCGGCCCCGTATTCTTCTTGACTACTCAAGGGCTACCAGTACCAATAAATGTGTTACACCAATGTAGCTATTGTTTCAACCGTGTCGGTATACCCCGTATAGTCCCCACGATCTATTGCTACTTACCTAAAAGGTGCCCCAGATCCGAGTGTAGGATATTTTAGTAACATCCCAAACAAGCCCTCAAAGATAAAGCAAAAAAAACACACAATGTAAAGCAAATAAAGAATTAACTAAACTATAAGGTAACCCCACTTTTTAAATTCCCTAGCAGAGTCTCCATTTCTGTGATACGGTGGCAGAACTGACTGTTATACTGGTTTTGCGTTTGTATTCGCAAATGTTTCGGTAAGCAAGGCTCACCCACCGACTTTTCTTTTATATAACAAAGGAAAGGGTGAAAAGAAAAGAAAAAGACCTTTCAAGATATTTTCTGAGTAAGGGGGGTAGATTATGGAAAGGGAAGGTGTTAGCACCCTTTCCATTCGTAGTTTTCTACGGGCTCTTAGATGCTGAGCTCATTCTGAAATACCTTGTGCTTTGTGTGCTTTTGAAAAGTATTTTTAGAAATGCCAAAAGTAAGACGATTTGCTTTATGATAACTCTTGTATCAGTCCTCAAGAGTGTTGATAAAGTGTTTTTTTTTTGAAAATGTTTTTGAAATTGGTTTTATGTAAGTGTAAAAGTTTGTTTTTGAGCATAGCATCTAGGAACTATCTACTTTACTTGAAAGGGTCATTCTTTTCCTTTTTTTCTTTAGACAATGCTACCCTACTATTAGTGAGTAGGTAGCCATATCATTGGATGTTTTGAGGGACATTCGAAGGGACGTTTATACAGTCACAAAGGCAACTGGGCAAGAAACTTTAGTAACTATCCTAGGGTTTTAAGATCATTTTTACCGAGGCAACATAGGGAGGGTCATCGAGGGACTTATGATCTTTAAATCGGAGGGTAGCCACTAAAATCTCTCACGTTTCAAGAGTTGTGACTGTTTTCCGAAGGCAACCAAAGTGGGGTATCCTAGAGGTGTGCATGTGTAATTGTATTGTATTCAGTTATTTATCTTGGCCTTTAGGTTTGCTAGCGTTTTGATTATTAAGCTCTTGTCATGCAATCCTATTACCATACATCTAAACAATTAATATATGCACATGAAATATAAAGTGCGAAAATTAAATCCTACGCTATTACATGACTTTAGGGAGGGGGATTAATTACATATCCAAAATTGGGGAAAAGCAGTAAAGTAAAACCCTAGTTAAGTCTATTACATCCCAGTAAGCAGATACAATAATATACAAAAATGCGAAAGTAAAGGTAAATGCGCGAATTGAAACTACGTCTAAAACGCCTAATAAAAATGAAATCTTTTTGTTTGTTTTTGACCATGTAAAGAAATTTGATTTAAAATCCTAAGTCTATTTATTTTTAAATTAAGAAAAGGGTTAAAATAATTAATAAGTTGATTTAAAAAATTAATTTGATAAAATACTAACCTAATATTTTTGTGATTTTTTTTATTTGACTTTACAATGCTATATAAAAAAGAACAATTAAAAGCGAAAATAAAATGGGTCAGGATAGTAAAGGTAACAGGGGGTATGAATTGAATTTTTGTTTAGCCCAAATGAGACTAAGCTCAGGCCAAGTTGGGATCCTGTGCTATTGGCCATTGAGGGTCCATCATGAGGTGGTACTCCTGGGGCATTAGATCTGATCTCCTTGTCATCCATTGGCTGGAGCTTGAAGGCGCATGGGAAGCGTTTAAAATGAAACACACTGGATCGGCAAGATAAATGTTAAAAAAACATAATACATGACCTGGGTATCGAACTCAGGTCCTTTCGACTGCACATATTCCTCTTTACCATCTGAGCTGTTTATTCATTCGTTGATACAAATAAAATCATGACATTAAATTAGTAAAACAAATCAGATATATATAAATTGAAATCAACACATGTGCGCTGCACAAGCCAGAAGGAAAGAGGCGCTTGGATTTTGAGATTCGAAGGACTTAGTTTCAAATCCCTAATAATGGTGTCCTGTTACCTTGGTATTGATTTTCACATGTAACAACGTTAACGATTATAAAATCATTCATATCATGGATATACAATTAATCTGGATTTAAATTACATATTGAAGGAGTTTGAGATCAAAGGCCTGTTACCAATGGAGGGAATGAGTGGAATGATTGCTTTGGATTGAGGAGGCCTGTAAAGATTGCTTCGATTCTGAAAACTTTGTGAAGGTTTGGACAATTTGGGGTGGTTTTCTGAGGCAACTTCTTGTGTGTGTAGGCAATGTTTTTGTCTCTGGAGGCAATGTGTCATCTGGCTAATGCATGTGTGTCTGGCCTTTTTTGCTTTCACTTTAGCTCTGTATTTATAGGGGTGCAGTGATGAACAAAAATGGCAAGAATCAGCCATTAACCATGGCTTTGAAGGCAAAATCGAGAGTCTTAAAGGGTTGCCATTGGTGATGATTTTCTACCATTTTGGGTTTTTGAGTGAACCTGAATAGGTTTCACTCCCACATCTTGACTTTTTGAATGCTCCCAAGTTTTGTTCTTCGATGGTTATGAGTTCCAATTTGAATGGTCCAAGGCCTCATCATTGTAGCTTCTTTGATTGAGCCACTATCTGCCTTAGTTGCTTGATCTAAAAACTATCCAATTAGCCCAATCAAACAGTTCTTGTTCCTTTCGATTTATTTTCCTTCAATTAGACCCACCTCTTCATCTTGGTTTGTCGAAGCTTCATTTTGTCATCTGCTTCGAATGTAGTAGTGTAGGTGATCCTTCGATTATAACTCCCACCCCTTGCTTATGCCTACAAGAATCTCTTTCTTGTTGATCACTAGTTCACCTTCGATTGGTGAATATAGCTTATATGCGCCAATCGAAGAATGACTTATGAGCCCAAGCCTATACTTTTATTATCCAACTCATTCCTTTCCTTTTCAAGCACATGCCTGAAACAAATTGATCCCCAAAAATCTAAGATGGCTCATATTTCGCTGCATCTCTAACTGCTCTTCGACCAGCCATTCTTAAAGATGACATGTACTTCGAACCAATAGATTTCCACGTGTTTCTTTGGATAAGATAAGAGCTTTTGAATTCAAAATATTATTCTTTTTGAAGCGCCCATTCAGGAAACATGTCAATTGAAAGGTGCCTTCCTTGTAGCGCTTCGAATGGCTTACATCTCCATGTTTGAAAACGCACCTTTTGATGGCGCTCATTACCAGCTCTCCCAATCGAATGCTTCATAAAATCCTTCTCACACTTTCTTTTGAACTAGCCCTCCTTCAATCCTAGTGTTTCGTTGAGCATTAAATTAGCCTGCATACTGATGTCGAAGCTGCTTAGACCCAAAAGCCCTTAGGCATATTTTCAGCCTTCGACCTACACTTTATCATGTACATTTCTTTTTTCTTCTTTCAACTGTGCCATTATGCTGAGGCATACAAGGTGCCCTAGAAATCATTTGAAGCTTTAGAACTCACACATCTTGGTGAAAAGTGAAATTAGTTGAAAGGCCATTGCTTAGGAGGAGAATTGATCAATTATTGGTCAACCTTGAGAAATTGGGGACCTTAATGAGTGTGCCTTTAATAAAAACGGGAGGGAAAATTTTGGGGTACAACAAGTCCATTTTCCCCTAGGATCACCTTGCGGTAGAATTATGCGCTTTATTACCAAGTCACCAGCCTGATATACCCGATGCTTGATTTTCTTGTTGAATTCCTTAATCATACATTTTTGATACATCTGACTGTGACAGACATCCGCAAGCCTCTTTTCTTCAATCATATTTAACTGGTCTAGCTTGGTCTGAATCTATTCATCTTCGTCTAAGTCTGCTTCTTTCATAATCCTCAGGGAAGGAATCTGAACATCGATAGGTAGGACAACTTCCATACCATAGACCAGAGAGAATGGGGTTTCCCCAGTTGATGTTCACGCTAAAGTGCGATAGCCATGAAGAGAAAATGGTAGCATCTCGTACTAGTCTTTGTAAGTCACAACCATCTTCTGTATGATCTTCTTAATATTCTTGTTAGAGGATTCCACTACGCCATTCATCTTTGGTCGATACAGAGAAGAGTAGTGGTGCTTGATCTTGAACTGCATGCAGAGTTCAGTGATCATAGAGTTGTTGAGATTGGTACCATTGTCTGTGATGATTCTTTCGGGGATTCCTTACCGACAGATAAGGTTATGTTTTATGAACCGGGTGACCACATTCTTAGTAACAGAGGTGAACGAGGCTGCTTCAACCCATTTTATGAAGTAGTCAATGGCGACAAGAATGAAACGATCTCCATTAGAAGCAGTAGGCTTGATTTCTCCGATCATTTTAATGCCCCACACTATGAATGGCCAAGGAGCAGTCAAAACATTCAGAGGAACTTGAGGCACATGAACTTTATCAACATAGATCTAGCACTTATGACAAATTCTCGAGTGGTGGTGATAGTTAGTTTCCATAGTCGACCAATAATAACCTGCTCTCAAAATATTCTTAGCCATAGTATGCCCACTGGAGTGAGTACCAAAGATGTCTTCGTGCATATCCTCCATAATTTTCTATGCTTCCTTCTTGTCCATACAACGAAGCAGGGTTGAATCATGATTACGCTTGTATAAAATTCCATTTGCAAGAAGAACTTAGCCGAGAACCTTCGTAGGAACTTCTTGTTATTGATTGATTCCCCTTTAGGGTATTCTTGAGCTTCAAGGTACCTTTTCACTTCATGAAACCAAGGTTTTTCTTCTACTCCATAAGTATCAATTTCATAGCAGTGTGCCGGTTCGTAGAATCTTTCAATGGTAATTCTGGGAGCCTCATTGTCCCATCTGACCTTGAACATGGATGGCATGGTAACTAATGCGTCTTCCAACTGATTCTCTTCTCTTGGGACATGCTCAAAAGTAATCTCTTCGAAGTACAAAATCAAGGTTAGCACATGTTCTCGGTAAGGGATAAGATTCAGATGCTTTGTATCCCATTCTCCCTTGACTTGACTAATTACGAAGGCTAAATTCCCATATATGCTCAGGAATTTGATTCTTAAGTCAATAGCAGCTTTAATTCCAAGGATGCACGCTTTATATTTAACCATATTATTGGTGCAGTCAAAGTAAAGTCTGGTATTGAAGGGTGTATGGCAACCTTGAGGAGAGATAATTACAACACCAATTCCGTTGCCAAGTGCGTTAGAAGCTCCATCAAAACCATAATCCATCAGAATCCTAACTCAGGTCCTTCATACGGTCCCGGTTCTTCACAATATGAAACTAGCATAATGTTCTCATTCGGGAATTCGAAGTTCATAGATTGCTAGTCATCTACAGATCGATGTGCCAAATGATCTTCCATTACACTTCCTTTGATTGCCTTTTGAGTGGTATACTGAATGTCGTATTCTGTTAAGATCATTTTCCATTGGGCTATTCTTCCGGAGAGGGCCAATTTCTCTAATATGTATTTGATGGGATCCATTTTAGAAATCAATAAAGTAGTATGGGTCAACATATACTATCTTAGTCGGCGAGTAGCCCATGCCAAAGCGCAACAAGTTTTCTCAAGTAGTGAATATCTTGTTTCACAGTCGGTAAATTTTTTTCTAAGGTAGTATATTTCATGCTCTTTTCAACCAGACTCGTCATGCTGCCCCAGTACACACCCCATTGAGTTCTCTAGTACTGTTAGGTACTTGATCTTTCTTTAGTAGCTTGAAGATTGGCTCACAGGTAGCAGTCAAATGAGAAATGAATCGGGCAATGTAATTCAGTTGTCCTAAGAAACCTCTGACTTCCTTCTCAACACAGGGAGCCGACATTTCTTGAATGGTTTTAATTTTGCAGGATCAACTTCAATAACTTTACCACTGGCAACGAAACCCAGGAGTTTATCGGATCTCACACCAAAAGTGCATTTGTTTGGATTTAGTCTTAGCTTATATTTCCTCAGCCTTTCAATAACTTATGCAAATGATCAAGATGTTCTTCTTCAGTTTGTGACCTTGCTATCATGTTGTCAACGTAGACTTCTATCTCGCGATGAATCATGTCATGAAATAAGGCTACCATGGTACGTTGATAAGTTACCCCAATATTCTTCAACCCAAAAGGCATGACCTTGTAACAGAAAGTGCCCCATTGTGTGACGAAGGTAGTTTTATCCATGTCTTCAGGTGCCATCTTAATATGATTATAACTCAAGAAACCATCCATGAAAGAGAATACCTTATGCTGAGCTGTGTTGTCAACCAAGACATCAATATGTGGCAATGGGAAGTCATCTTTGGGGCTCTCCCTGTTCAGATCCCTGTAATCTACACACATACACATCTTACCATCTTTCTTTGGTATCAGAGCATAAAATTTGAATGCAAAACGTCCAATGTTTTTTCATCAAATGAAAATATGACATATGAAATGACAACCCTTAACAAATAAACCATTGTGCCCCGGGTAAGACACAAGGTTTAAAGTCATTGTTTTAAAAGAAATTACATAACCAAACTTCTTAAAGCGATAAAATAGAAATAGCTATTACTCTTGACTAAAGGAGATAGAGATGATGTCTTCCGCCTTCCAGTTGCTAAGACCATTGCCAATGGTAGGAAAGATCCAGTTACTGAGATCACAATCACTGTCAGCATCTTCTATAGTGTTGACTCCATTGTTGCTGACACAGAATGGAGGTCTTCCAGCTTGAGCGTAAAGAACATCCCTTTGACCCTCTGCAGTAAAGGCCAAACCAAACTTGTTAGATTTGTAAGGGATATCAGGAAGCTGACCCCAAATAGTATACCCACCTTCTTCTATAGTAGTCTTGGAATCTTTTAAAGAAGCCATCTTGTGCGGAACCCTGGTAGTCTTTGGAATGGCAGAAACATCTCTAACAGCAGCAAGGGAAATTACTCCAAAAGCTTGGCAGGGAGTTTCGATGAATTCACCATCCATCTCCATGTATCAGAATGAATTCAGATGGCTTACCATGTACTCCTCTTCTCCGAAGACACTAATAATCTTCCATTTCACAAATATTTTAGTGTCTAGTGCAAGGTGGAGGTAACAATGCCTACCCCATGGATCCAGGGGAATCCTAATAGACAAGAATAAGCTGGCCGGATGTCTATTACATAGAAGGTGGATTCAAATATCTGTGAACCCACTTTGATAGGAAGATCCACTTCTCCATGCACCATTATTTTAGACCCGTCAAAGGCTCGAACTATAATGTCACTGGGTTTCAGCACAACCCCTTCACAATCTAGTATGTCGAGAGCGCCTTTTGGTAGAACATTCAGAGAAGAGCCAGTATCAATTAACACATGAGCCAACATAGTTCCCCTGCATTTAATGGAGACATACAAGGCCCTATTATGATTTCTCCCCTCCGGAGTTAGGTCAGCATCGGAGAATCCTAATCCATTACCCGTTGTTAAACAAGCAACATAACTTCCAAATTGATCGGCAGAAATATCTTGCGGCACATGAGCAGTCTTCAAGAATTTTACTAAAGCCTGCTGTGATACGGTGGGAGAACTGACTTGAGGTTTTGCGTTTCGTCGCAAATGTCGCGGTTTAGAAAGAGTCGCCACCGACTTTTATTTTATCCAAAAGGAAAGGTAAAAAAGCACAGGAAAGACCTTTGAGACGTTTTCTTGAGTTAGGGGGGTAGATTATGAAAAGGGAAGGTGCTAGCACCCTTTTCATACATGGTTTTCCATGGGCTCTTAGTTACTTGCTTAGATCACTTGTTTTTCTTTTGAAATTGTTTTAAATGGTTCTTTGTGTGGTTTTGAAAGTATTTTGAAAAGAGGACATCGTTTAGGCAATCTTTGTAATGATTCTCGTTCGTAAGAATGTATACAAAGATGTTTGTCTTTTGAAAAATGTTTCAATGTTTTGAAAGTTGTTTGGAAATGTTTTGAAATGTGTATGTGTTTTGTTTCTGAAAATAGCAAGGATTTGTTTGAAAGGAGCAAGTAACTAGGAACTATCTACCCTACTCAAATGTCTTTCCTATGTATTTTTATTCCTTTGACATTGTTGATTTACCATTGTTTTGGTAAACAACCCTATCTTTGGATGTTAAACGGGACGGGCGTGGGTCATCGTATGACCATGATAGCAATGTTTCCAAGTATCTTTAGCATTTTGAGGGACCAAGATCATTTTGTTTTAGCCAACCTTTTGATAGCGTCATCGAGGGACTATGATCTTTTGTTTTGTATTGTTTTGCCAAGATACTTTGCATGCATACCATGGCCATTTTTGTTTAGGAAACCAAGTGGGTGAAATCCTAAGGGTGCTTGTGTGCAATGTGTGTCATTTTACATGCATTTTGTCTTGGATTAGGTCTTGTCTATTTGTTTGATTTTTGTCCAATTGCATCATGGTGTAAAAGTGGTGAAAAGTTGGGCAAAAATAAGAAAATTTCCATACTTAGAAAAATTCTAAGTTATGAAAATTTTCAAATTCAAAACACTAATTTTAAAAATTGGTTTTCTTGGTCAAGAAGTTTCATATTTTGACATATCTTGATGAATTATGATCTTTGGCATTTAATTTTGACCAAAAAGTCAAAGTTTGACTTTTTAGTGTACAATTGATTCTTGATTAGTTGACTGGAAAATTCATCTGTCAATCTTATGAACTTGAGATCTTTTGAACTATGCAATTAGGTCAAGATGATTCCATTGAGTCCTTGAAATCATGATTGAACCCAATTGGTCATTGGCTAGGTTAAAAATCAGAAATTGCCCTTTCTCAGTCAAAACCCTAATTTTGACCATTTTGCCCTTTTGATGATTTGATCAAATTTCTTGAGGAGTTGTGATCTAAACTTGATAAAATGGTACATATGAGTCTAAAATGTTGTTGTGGATCAAAATTATGAAGTTTGACTGTAAATTGGCCATAGTTGACTTTTTCCCCAATACGACTGATTTTTAGGTCAACTGTCCAATTGACTGAGCAAAAATGTGATTCAAGGCTTGAAACTTGGTATGAGAAATCTTAGGGGTCCAAGATGGTGTATGAAAGTCACATGAAACATTGATGGCCCAAAAATCCTTGTGCAAACTCAAACCCTAATTTCAGGTTATCAGTGCAAGATGATGTCTTGAGCTGAGCAAACCCTAAACTTGTCTTGAGTCCAAGAAGTATTTGTGAGGAAAACCTTGATAAATGAGAGGGAAAATTTTGGGGTACAACAGCTGCCCCTGTTCAATCTTCTTGAACCTGAAGAGTTAGATTGGCGAGTTTTTCCGTTCGTGACTCGAAGGTAAAAGATGATTGGACACTAGAGTGCCCGTAAATTTGCACTCGTCAAAGTGTAGTTAAGGGAATGGGCTTAAAAATTCCATTTGGAGAGGTGATATAATCTTGTTGGAGATGGGCTTAAAGGTGACATCCAAAAATGTTTGTTGAGTTGTAAGTTGTAAATCAGAAGAATAAGTATCAGAATGGTGTCCGTATCTGGAACGTATCTGAACTGTATCTGGAGACTGAATCTGAATGAGCAATAGAATAGCATCCGTGTCTGGAGCGTCTCTGAGCTGTATCTGAACTTTGTATCTGAATAAGCGACATAATGGAAACCGTGTCTGGAGCGTATCTAAGCTGGGGAAAATCAGAATAAGTGACAGAATGGCAACCGTGTCTGGAGCGTATCTGGACCGTATCTGAAGTCTGAATCTGAATGAGTGACATAATGACTTTCGTGTCTCGAGTGTATCCGTACTGTATCTTGAATTTGAATTCTGAATGAGTAATAGAATGACGTCCGTGTCTGGAGTGTATCTTTACTGTATCTGAACTTTGAATTCTGAATGAGTAATAGAATGACATCCACGTCTAGAGTGTATCTTTACTATATCTGAAGTTGAAATCTGAATGAGTTTCAGAATGGCATCCTTGCCTGGAGCATATCTGTATTGTTCTTGAAATCTTTGATCCTTGTTAATGAAAGCTGTTAATCTTATCCTGAAAGGGTAAAATGTTAGCTGAAACACATAGTTATGTTGTATGAAATGTATGATGCAATAAATGCGCTTTATCAATGTTTATGATTTATGAATGTAATGTATGTGCATGTAAGCTGATTAGCTGTTTTGCTGAGGAAAAATAAATCCTTGACTATTGTGGATAAGAAATCCTTGGCGACTGGGGATAATAACTCCTTGACTGCTGCCGGGGAAAATAAATCCTTGACTGCTGCTGGAGATTAAAAATCCTTGATTACTGAGGATGAGAAATCCTTGGCGACAGTTGGGGATTAAAAATCCTTGATGACTTTCCTGGGGATATAGGTATCCTTCATGTCTTGAAGTTGGAGTATTAATAAAAATCTGCTGCGAGCAATGCCATATGCTGCTTGGGTAATCTACTTGGGGAGTCCAAGGAATTTCAATGACTTTTACCGGGGGTTACACAATGGGAATCCTTGTTCTGCTGGAGAATAGAGGGAACTCTGATGACTTATGCGGGGAATTTAAGAATGAGAATCTTCATTCTGTTGGGGAGCAATGAAAACTCTGTGGGGAAGAAGGTTTACTGCTGGGGAATGGGTTCAGGAGTTCTGGATTATCTGCCACTCTACTGGGGAATTATCCTAGGTTGGGGAGAGACAAAAGTTAACTGTTATCTGGTTGATTTTCAGACTTCAAGACAACTTGATGGGGATTTAGAGAAACTGGATGGTTTCCGCTGGAGATTGATAGTTTAAAGTTTTGGCTCCGCTGGGGATTGGGAGTTTGAAGTTTTAACTCTGATGGGGATTGAGGGTTTGGAATTTTAGCTCCGCTGGGGATCTAGATGATGTACTGTAGGGATTGCTCATGGAATAGCCGAAAGACGTTTTCCTATCCTTTCAACCTGTCAGTAATTGTTCTATTTCATCCTGTTTATTTGTAAACAGTAATCATGTTCAAATGCATATGTTCATTTAATAAATCATTGGACGTTTTTGCAAATAAAACACAAGTGTAAAAAGAAAAAGACAAATGGTTTTCTGCACTTTAAAGAGATATCTTTGTATTTACTTTGAATAAGTATTTTGTACAAAGGAGACATGCATTCTAGTAAGAGGATGGTGTCACAAAGATAAGAAAAATTTATACAAAGAAAGATAGCTATGTGTAAAAAATCCCATGGGGTTCCCATTTTTCTATAGCCTTCGTATCTCCAAATATCTTGTCCATTCGTTGCTTCGTCCGAAGATGATTGGATTGATCAGAAGCTCCAGGTTTGCCTGTAAAGAGATTTTCCTCAAAGTGATCCGACGAGACATAGTCATACGCTTTAATTCCCTAACTTTTACCAAAATCTCCCTTTCGGGTTTTCGATCCACCGGGAAACCCTTTTTTTCCCAAGTCGCCCTTTCGGGTTTTCAACTTGCCGGGTGTACAGATTTTTTTTGTTTTATCCCTAATTTTTGCCCGAACCTTTTGGTTCTCCGGGATGCCCTTGTTTTTCCTTGGTGTGTCAACCCAGCGGGTCATTTATGCGTAGTATCTTTTGACTATGTCTGTGTTCGCAGGGTGCGGCAGGTCGTCGCCGTCCATGGTGGTTAAGATCATTGCCCCACCAGAAAAGATGTTCTTGATTATAAACGGTCCTTCGTAGGTAGGAGTCCATTTGCCCCTGGGATCACTTTGTGGCAAGATGATGCGCTTGATCACTAGATCTCCAACTTGATACACTATGCGTCTGACTTTCTTGTTGAAAGCCTTGATCATCCGTTTTTGATACGTCTGACCATGGCAAACAACAGTAAGTCTCTTTTCATCAATTAAGTTTAACTGATCAAGTCGGGTTTGAATCCAATCGTCTTCACTTAAACCAGCATCCTTCATGATTCTTAAGGAGGGGATCTGAACCTCAACAGGTAAAACAACCTCCATGCTATAAACCAAGGAATAGGGTGTTGCCCCAGTTGATGTGCGAGCCGTGATACAGTACCCATGGAGAGAAAACAGTAGTATCTCATGCCAGTCCTTGTAGGTGACTGTCATCTTTTGTATGATCTTTTTGATGTTTTTATTCGCAGCTTCGACAACACCATTCATCTTTGGCCGATAGGGAGATGAATTGTGATGTTGAATCTTGAACTGCTCGCACAAGGCGGTGATCATAGTATTGTTAAGGTTTGTACCATTGTCAGTAATGATCCTTTCGGGGATACCGTACCTGCAAATAAGATTCTTCTTGATGAAGCGGGCAACAACATTCTTAGTAACGAATGCAAAGGAAGCTGCTTCGACCCACTTTATGAAATAATCAATGGCCACTAGAATAAAGCGGTGTCCATTGGAGGCTGTAGGCTTGATCTCTCCAATCATATCGATTCCCCACATAGAGAATGGCCAAGGAGCTGTTAAGACATTTAGAGGAACCGGGGGCACGTGTACCTTGTCTGCATAGATTTGACATTTATGGAAGGTCCGAGAGTGTTGATAGCAGTCAGCTTCCATGGTAGACCAATAATAGCCTGCCCTTAGAATCTTCTTAGCCATCGTATGCCCGCTAGAGTGAGTGCCAAATTTACCTTCATGCAATTCAGCCATAATCCTTTCAGCTTCAAGCTTGTCCACACAACGGAGCAGAATAGAATCATTATTGCGTTTGTACAGGATGCCATTACTTAGGAAGAACTTAGCTGAGAATCTCCTTAAGAACTTTTTGTCATTGACTGTAGCTCCTTCAGGGTATTCTTGAGCCTCGAGATACCTTTTGACTTCATGAAACCAAGGCTGGTCCACTACTTCTTCGGTATTAATCTCGTGACAGTGTGCAGGTTCGTCCATTCGTTCAATGGTGATTTGGGGAGCCTCATTATCCCAATTAAGTTTAAACATGAATGACATTGTAGCTAGAGCATCTGCTAGCTGATTTTCTTCTCGCGGGAAGTGCTCGAAGGAAATATGCTCGAAATGTGGTAACAATGTCAGTACATGTTCTTTGTAAGGGATGGGGTTTGGATGCTTAGTGTCCCATTCTCATTTGGTCAGACTGATGACCAAAGCTGAGTCCCCAAACACAACTAAAGATTTGATTCCCAAGTTTATGGCAGCCTTGAGTCCAAAGATGCATGCTTCATACTCTGCCATGTTGTTCGTACAGTTGAAGTAAAGTCTGGCTGTAAAAGGAGTATGGCAACCTTCTGGAGATATAAGCACAACACCGATACCGTTACCAAGCGCATTGGATGCCCCATCAAAGTACAGGGTCCATCGGGATCCTTGTTCAGGCCCGTCATATGGTCTGAAGTCTTCAATGTTTTCCAATGTCATGATGTCTTTGTCAGGGAAGTCAAACTTCATGGATTGATAATCTTCTACAGATTGATGAGCCAGATGATCAGCTAGCACACTGCCCTTTATAGCTTTTTGGGTCGTGTACTGTATGTTATACTCTGTTAGGATCATCTGCCATCTAACTATCCTTCCAGACAAAGCAGGCTTCTCGAAGATGTATTTTATCGGATCCATCTTAGATATCAGCAAAGTGGTATGAGTAAACATATACTGTCTCAGCCAGCGAGCAACCCATACCAAAGCACATCAAGTTTTCTCAAGCAGTGAATATATGGTTTCACAGTCGGTAAACTTTTTGCTAAGGTAATAAATGGCATGCTCTTTTCGGCCAGACTCGTCATGTTGCCCCAGTACGCACCCCATTGAGTTCTCCAAGACGGTCAGATACATGATTAGCGGTCTTCCTTCAACGGGCGGCATCAAGATAAGAGGCTCTTATAAATACTCCTTGATTTTATCGAAAGCAATTTGACAGTCATCATTCCATTTAACTACATGATCTTTCTTCAACAACTTGAAGATTGGTTCACAAGTAGATGTTAGGTGAGAAATGAACCTAGCAATGTAGTTTAGGCGTCCCAAGAAACCTCTGACCTCCTTCTTAGTGCGAGGAGCAGGCATTTCTTATATAACTTTGAATTTGGCAGGATCAACCTCGATGCCTTTGTTGCTGACAATGAAACCCAAAAGTTTACCGGACCGGACTCCGAATGTGCACTTGTTCAGGTTTAGCCTTAGCTTGTACTCCTTCAACCTGACAAACAACTTTTGCAAGTGATCCAGGTGTTCTTCTTCAGTTTGTGATTGGGCTATCATGTCATCTATGTAGACCTCTATCTCATGATGTATCATATCATGAAATAAAGCTACCATGGCGCATTGATAGGTTGCCCCGACTTTCTTCAGTCCGAATGGCATCACTTTGTAGCAGAATGTACCCCACTGTGTAACAAAAGTAGTTTTCTCCATGTCCTCAGGTTCCATTTTGATCTGGTTATAGCCTGAGAATCCATCCATGAAAGAAAATACTTTGTGCCGAGCTGTGTTGTCAACCAGGATGTCAATGTGCGGAAGTGGAAAGTCATCTTTAGGGCTGGCCCTGTTTAAGTCTCTATAATCCACGCACATTCTCACTTTGCCGTCCTTTTTAGGCACGAGAACAATGTTAGCAACCCATTGTGGATAGGAAGTAATAGCCAGAAACCCAACATTGAACTGCTTCATAACTTCTGCTTTGATCTTCTCTGACATGTCAGGCCTCATGCGGCAGACTTTTTGTTTCACTGGTGGACATTCTTCTCTTGTGGGTAGACGGTGTACCATAATGTCTGTATCAAGTCCCGGCATGTCTTCGTATGACCAGGAAAAGATCTCAACGTAATCATGCAACAACTGAATTAGGCGCTCTTTGACACTCGGCTCTAGGTTGACACCCACTCTGATTTCTTTCTTGTCTTCCTCAGTACCCAAGTTGATTGTGTCTAACAGCTCCTCATGAGGCAGAATAGCTCTTTCCTCTTGTTGTAGAAGTCTGGCCAATTCCTCCGACACCTCACAATCTTCCTCACCTTCGTATTCGGGTTGGTAGATCAGATCTTCAAAGTCACTGAAGGCTATAGCAGTATCGTTACCCATGGGTTCCGGAGTGGAAGGGTACCTGCATTTGTGAGTGCAGGTGTGTGTAAGGGCATAGCCATCTTAAAACAACAAAATGTAAAAGAAAGACAATGAGCACAAAAGGTTTATATATGAAAAGCGTCCATGATTCATTAAGATGACATATGAAAATGAAATAAGAACCCTTACAAATGGACCTATGTGCCTCGGGTAAGACACATGGTTGAAAAAGTACGCATTGTTTGTGAATTATTACAGATCCAACAGAAATGGAAAAGATAAATTACCATAGTATGAAAGTAATAGGAACAAAGTCTTTTGCTTCCCAGTTTCCATTCCTCCGCCGACAGTAGGAAAAATCGAGTCTTCCAAGCTTCCCTCTTCTTCACTGTCCTCTAGTGTATTAACCCCTTGGTGGCTGATCTTCACAGGTGACCCTCAAGCACGGGCGCGACGCACGGCCTTCTGAGCAGATGAGGTAAATCCTAAGCCGAATTTGTCTGATTTATAAGGAAAATATGGAAGCTGCCCCCAGATTATGGATCCACCTTCTTCCACTACTGCCCTTGCATCCTTTAAAGAAGACACCCGAGGTGGAGGTCTTGTGATCACAAGAGTTAAGGATACCGCTTTGGTCGCTGCTATTTCCTGAGAAACTTCTTCAAAATGTTGGAAAGGGGTTTCAATGAATTCGCCATCCAATTCTACATATCAGAAAGAATTCAGATGATTAATCATGTATTCCTCTTCGCCATGGACAATTATGATTTTCCCTTGGACAGGGTACTTCAGCATCTGATGCAAAGTGGAAGTGACAGCCCTGGCATTGTGAATCTAGGGACGTCCCAACAGGCAAGAGTAAGAAGGACGGATGTCCATCACATAGAATGTTGAATTGAACGTCTGGGTACCCACCTTGATCGGGATGTCCACCTCCCCATGGACCATCCTTTTAGAGCTGTCAAATGCTCTCACAATGATGTTGCTGGGTTTTAAAGTCAACCCCTCACAATCCAGTCTATCCAGGGCTTTCTTTGGCAAGACGTTCAAGGATGATCTAGTATCAATCAAAACACGGGCTAGGGTGGTTCCCCTACACTCCACTGAGACATGTAGTGCATCGTTGTGTTTTCTCCCTTTGGAGGTCAAGTCAGCATCAAAGAAACCTAGGCCATTGTCAGCTGTCAGACTGGCTACACACTCTTGGAATTGATCTGCGGACGTCTCTTTCAGAACATGAGCCGTCTTCAGAAATTTTACCAAAGCTTTAGAATATGCCTCAGAGCACAGTAGCAGGGCTAACATAGAGATTTTGGAGGGGGTCGGCCCTAATTGTTCTACCACATCATAATCACTTTTCTTAATGATCCTCAGGATTTCTTCCATCTCCTTCTTGGATGCCTCAGGAATAGCTAGTGATTGAGCCTTCGTCAGGACATGCTCCTCTTGAACATTCTTTCCTTTATTCTCAGCAGCGGAAGTAGGGATAGGAATTGTATTGTCATTGTTGGCGGGTACACTTGTAGGTACAATCACGGGCACAAATGTAATCTTTGGAACGACCACGAATCCAGAGACTGCCTTTGGAGGGGCAATCTCTGGAGAGAAAATTCTCCCACTGCGGGTAATTTTGCTTGTTCCGGCAATGTTACTGATGTCGGGATTGTCCTCTTCGGAGCTTTCTTCATTGGCAGTCTGTTCAATCTGTTTGGCACCATGGTAGTAGATTTCTCCACCATAGTTCCATGGTACCATTTTATCTGATTGTATGGGGCTGGCCCAAGCATTGTTATCTTCAACGGAGTAGTCATAGGAGCGGATGTAATCCTAACGAGTTTTTTAGGAACCCTGGAAGGATTGGCGTATATGGTTATTATTGAAACTTCTGGAACTAGAATGGGTGAAATATGAGCTTTCTCAAACAAAATTTCCTGGTTATCAATCAATTGTTGGATACCTTTCTTCAGCAGAGGGCAATCAAATGATGAGGACAGGAAAGTATGGCAATCTCGGTCACAACCTGGGAACACCCCAGCTTTCAACAAATTTAACTTGATGGTTAGGAGAGGAGTTAACAGATCATCTACGGTAGAAACAAACAGATCTTCTTCCATAACATTGGCATTGTGTCCATGCCTAGGCATCAGAGCGGAGATAACATTCGGTTTCTCAGGAGCTTCAAATTCAACTTCCTTTGCGTCAATCAAATCTTGAATCTTGTTCTTCAGAGCCCAACAGTTGTTGGTGTCGTGCCCTGGACTTTCTGAATGGTAAGCGCACCTGGCATTCAGATGGTAGTGTGGAGATGCGGTATTGGGATTTTTAGGGGCCTCTTTTAGCATGGCAAGGTTCAACTTCAGGAGATGTGGTAGGACTTGAGCTAGAGTCATGTTTATCTTGGTGAATTTCCTTACAGGCCTTTCCACCCTTTGCTGGTTATTCCTCGGCTGATCATTTCTCGTCTGGTTGTTTCTTGGTTGGTCTGATGCAGACTTTTGAATCATAACACCCCCACTGTTGGTCGTAGTTCGGTTCTTCCCTGATTTCTCTGTGCATAGACAGCAGATACTTCCTTCTTTCCGGTGAATGGCTTTTTTTACAGCAGCAGAGGTAGACGCGTCCTTCTGAATTTTCCCACTTCTAATACCGGCTTCCACCCTTTCGCCAGTTAAAATCAATTCAGTGAAACCTGCAGAGGAGCTTCCAATCAGGTGATTAAAGAAAGGACCTGACAGAGTCCCCAAGAACATGTCCACTAGCTCTCTTTCAGATAAAGGTGGTTGCACCCTTTCGGCTAAATCCCTCCATTTTTGGGCATAGTCTTTGAAACCCTCATTGGACACCATAGCCATACTCTGGAGTTGAGTACGGGTTGGTGCCAAGTCAGTGTTGTATTGATACTGTTTATAGAAGGCAGCTACCAAGTCTTCCCAATTATGCACATCAGACCTCTCCAACTGGTAGAACCAATCAAGTTGTGTTCCTGACAAACTGTCCTGGAAAAAGTGAACCCACAAGTCCTTGTCTGCAGAATGTGGCTGCATCTTTCTGACATATGAACGGAGGTGCATCTTGGGACAAGACACCCCGTCATACTTAGCAAACAAAGGTACTTTAAACTTAGGAGGGATTACTATTCCAGACACCAGCCCTAGTTCCTCGAAATCCATCCCAGGTACCCTTTGTACTTCCATAGCAGCTAGACGCTCTTCCAGATTTTTGTATTTGTCATCCGCCGGAGGGTATTGTTGTTTAGAGTAGTTCTCTTCTTCCTCTTCTTCTGCTTCAGAATCAGATGGTACCGCCGTCTCTTTACCTTTTCTCTCTCCTTCCTCAGAGGTTGATGGAAATTCCAAAGTCCGTCTGGCTTGTCCTTGGAACCTTCTACCCATAAGAACCACCCCAGCTGGCTTCTTATTCTTTTTCTCTTTTTCTTTTTCTAGCAGAGCCTTGAGCTCCTCCTTCCCCTTGGCCAAGGTCAGGAGTAACTGTTGGAACTGTGAATTCTGAGCTTGCAAGTCTTTAACCGTTTGTTCAAGATCCATTTTGCTGAAATAAATAGCAGAAGGATGAGGAAACTTCTTGCAAAGACCTGTTTATGCTCATGATGCATGATATGTATTCATGCAATGTTTTCAAGGATTTGAAAAATTCAAATTTGCGTTAAACAAAAAGGAACAAACGTTATATTAATAAAATAGAATTTGTTTACATCAATGCCCCTAGGGAAAAATAATACAAAATTCTAAGACAAAAAGACGTTGCGCATCCTCTTTGGTGCAATGTAGGTGTTAAGAGTCTGCTCTTCGTGAAGTAACCGAGTAAGTTTTAAAACCCACTTCTTGCTTGCATAGAATTGGGCTTCAAAAGTATCGCGTTCTCCTTTGAGCTGTATCCAACTCCTTTGCAGGTCTTCGAGTGATGTTGGCATGTCAGGATGTAGGAGGATGTATGGAACCTTTCCTTCCTCAACAGGCTCTATAATCACTATGAGAATAGAGGGGTAAGGCATCATAAGACTTTAGGCGCGGGTTTGTACCCACTTGTGGTAAGGCTCAAGAGGTATGGAATTCTTGTGTCCTAAGGTCTTACTGTCTACCTTGTTTGGCATCCTCCAAGCTCGGATGAAGCTTTGTCGGAGTCCTTGATTGTCGTTGTCGAAGTCGAAAACCAAGCCTTGAATCAGCATGTCATGTGGGCCATTCCTTTGGGCATAACCAAACTGTCTTAGAGCCAATCAGGGTTTGTAGGTGATGCCTCCCATAATGCCAAGTAGAGGGACATTAAGGAATTCCCCAAAACGGTCGACAATGATAACATTCTCTTTGGATCGAGAACACCAATGAATGTCTGAATGTGTAAGAGTCATCAATCGTTGTGACCACCTCAAACCTTGCTCATTCTTCAGAACTGATTGGGGAAGATGAGAAATAAACCATCTTTCCAGGAGAGGAGTGCAACACATGAGAACACCTCTTTTCCTCATTGTACGAGTGTGAAAAGAGTGTAAGATATCCCCAAGCAAAGTAGGCACCAGATTGCGTGACATGAACATTTTGACAGCACTCACATCTATGAGTTGGTCAGGGTTAGGGAATAAGACCACCCCATAGACGAGAAGAGCTACAATCTCCTAAAAATCTTGTAAGTCCAAAGAATTCCAGCAGCTTTGGGCTTTCTCAAACAAGAACTTTTCTAGGAAGCCTTTGACACCACTTCTAGTTTCCCAATGGGTTGTGACATCAGATGAGTGCAAGTGCAGGGCTTGAGCAATCTCTTCCGGCTTAGGATCTCTTTCCATACCGTTGAAAGGTAGTTTATTGAGAATGGGAATTCTCAAGAGTTGAGAGAATTCTTCTAAAGTAGGCACAAGTTGGTAGTCAGGAAATGTGAAGCAGTGATGCAAAGGGTCAAAGAACTGGAAGAGAACTTTCATCATATCTTCCTCTGTGTTGGAAGTGACTAAGTTGAGAAGACGACCATGCCTCTCAGTGAATGGATAATTCTCAGGAATCCTTGAAGCTAGCTCCTTGAGTTGTGGAGGGATTCTTACAAGGTTGACTTGGATGGTTTTCCTGCGAAGTGAATCCATGGCCTACAAAACAGGAACACAGATGAATTTCCAAAATCCTTGAAATGGTTAGTGGATGCATATGATGTTCATGATGTCCATGATGTTATGCACAAGTCTATATGTACAAGCAAATCACACAAGTTCCTAGTTTATGCTTGCATGGGGTTTCATAGGTAAGTACCCTCTTGAAGTTTAGTTGGCTCAACCTGTCCTAGAAATAGTAACCGGGTTCTAAGGAGCTTAATATCACTGGATTGTTTCCTTGTTCATTGTTTCAATTCAACCTCTTTACTGGCGACCGAAATATTCCAAGGAACCAACCCTCAATGAGTGTAGTATCGAGTATCTACCAACTTCGGACTGCACCAAAGCCGGTCATCTCACTACATCCTAAAAGGCCAAGTTGGTCAAGTAAAGGTTCTAGAAGTTCGTTAGTGCTTCATGACATCACTCAGCGGCCCCGTATTCTCTTTGATTGACTCAAAGGCTACCGGTACCCACAAACATGTCACACTAACATAGCTATTGCTTAGACCGTGTCGATATACCCTGCACAGTTTCCACAACGTATTGCTATTTACCTATGAATGTTTCCCAAATTCGGGTAGAGGATTCAAACCAAAACAATAGAACCAAAGTGTAAAGCAAAAAAGTCACACAATTGTAAGCAAATAAAGGTGATCTAAACCTTAAGGTAACCCCACTTTTATAAATTTCCCCAGCAGAGTCGCCAGTTCTGTGATACGGTGGGAGAACTGACTTGAGGTTTTGCGTTTCATCACAAATGTCGCGGTTTAGCAAGAGTCGCCACCGACTTTTATTTTATCCAAAAGGAAAGGTAAAAAAGCACAGGAAAGACCTTTGAGATGTTTTCTTGAGTTCGGGGGGTAGATTATGAAAAGGGAAGGTGCTAGCACCCTTTTCATCCATGGTTTTCCATGGGCTCTTAATTACTTGCTTAGATCACTTGTTTTGCTTTTGAAATTGTTTGAAATGGTGCTTTGTGTGGTTTTGAAAGTATTTTGAAAAGAGGCCATCATTTAGGAAATCTTTGTAATGATTCTCGTTCGTAAGAATGTATACAAAGATGTTTGTCTTTTGAAAAATGTTTCAATGTTTTGAAAGTTATTTGGAAATGTTTTGAAATGTGTGTGTGTTTTGTTTCTGAAAATAGCAAGGATTTGTTTGAAAGGAGCAAGTAACTTGGAACTATCTACCCTACTCAAATGTCTTTCCTATGTATTTTTATTCCTTTGACATTGTTGATTTACCATTGTTTTGGTAAACAACCCTATCTTTGGATGTTAAACGGGACGGGCGTGGGTCATCGTATGACAATGATAACAATGTTGCCAAGTATCTTTAGCATTTTGAGGGACCAAGATCATTTTGTTTTAGGCAGCCTTTTGATAGCGTCATCGAGGGACTATGATCTTTTGTTTTGTATTGTTTTGCCAAGATACTTTGCATGCATACCTTGGCCATTTTTGTTTAGGCAACCAAGTGGGTGAAACCCTAAGGGTGCTTGTGTGCAATGTGTGTCATTTTACATGCATTTTGTCTTGGATTAGGTCTTGTCTATTTGTTTGATTTTTGTCTTATCATGCAAAACCCTAATTTACTACATAAGTATAAATGCGATAAATTGCGTAAAGTAAACTAAACTATTACAACAATTATTATGGGAGGGGGGATACACGTTTTTGAATGGGGATATTGCACAAAATAAACCCTAAAATAACTATTACAACCCAATTGAATTAAGTACAAATAAATAAATATACAATTATTTAAATGTGCAAATAAAATGTATTTATGCAAAAATGTTTTATGTATGATTAATGTATGAGAAAATAAAATTATTTAAGCCCTAAAAAAATAAGAAAAAATAACATTATTATTTTTGAAAGGGGAAACCCTAATTTCTGATTTAAAAGAAAATTATGCTTTCTATTATTA
Organism: Vicia faba; assembly: GCA_948472305.1. Classification (NCBI taxonomy): domain Eukaryota; kingdom Viridiplantae; phylum Streptophyta; class Magnoliopsida; order Fabales; family Fabaceae; genus Vicia; species Vicia faba. The sequence continues at coordinate 1,692,795,350 of OX451737.1, read as the reverse complement.
TTTTGTCTATTCTTTATACAAGAAAATAATAAATAATATTATTAACAAATATTTAAAAATTAAAATATGCATGAAAATAAATATTTTATGTGTAAAATAATAAAATAAAAATGTATAATATTTTTATTAAATGTATTTACAATTTATTATGAAAAATAAAGTCCATTAACCTAATAAACTATTTTTTATGCCAAAAAAAAATGTAAAAAATAAAGAAAATATTTTTCATGATTTTTTATGGTTCAGAAAAATAAATAAAAACAATAAATATGAAAATGAAAAGAAAATATGAAAAATAAACAAAACAAAGTCAGGGTGTGTGGATATCAAGTCAGGGGGTGTGGAAAGTCAAAAAAAGCAAGCCCAAGGCGCCAAGGCCCAAAACAGGTCATCCCTGTCCTCCAGCTCCCTCCTGCGTGTGCATTTTTGCCTCAAACCGGTATCTTGCTATTCTTTGCACAAAAACAAAAACTTGCAACATAAAAAATGTAGCTTGGAATCTCACGATTCCAATGATATAAAATTCATAATCTAACTCTCAAAGATCAGGGAGAATTTCAGTAGCCCTAATTTCAGACCTAATTTTTTCAGCATGTTCAACATTCAAATTCTCTTAGCTCAGTTAAAATAAATGACAACTATGCATATGTACAGCTTCACCATGCTAGAGACTACATTTTTGCTTCAAAAATCGTGGCTTGAGGATGCCTAAATAGAGAGATAAAGTTTTGAAAAATACCTCCTTCAGCTGGATTTGAATATGGAAATGTGGGGACTTTGAGTGAGGCCTGAGGATCGTGTGAGCTTCCTTAAAGTTCCTTCAACCTATTCCAATGCTCAGCTTGCCTTGTGGATGACTGAAACTCTCTGTAGAAGTCAAGCTGCAACCTTCCAAAATGAAAATGGTGATGGCTGAAGCAGGGGTTACATCAACAATGTAAGGGCTTGGATAGCTTGGATATGATGTGGATGAAGTGTTTCAAGTATCAAGAGGCAAAACACATGAGTAAAATATGACTTGGCTAGGATTTTGCAGAAGCTGCAATGTTTGGGCAGAAATTTATGTTTTTTCAGTTTCAGAGTGTTTTGGATGCTAGGCAATCGTGTATTGGCTTGTGATAAGTTTGTCAATATGTATGGAGTGATACAAAGTCCACTCTCTAGCAGTTGTACAAGTTCTGATCCCTTTTGCCACTTTTCTTGCATTTGAAGAAAGTTGAAGTGACTTAAGCCAAAATGCTTGTACTGCTTGCTTGCTAGCTGCAGAGAGTTGGTACAAGTTGCTTGATATCTGTGGAAAATGCCTGCATCCAAGGAACAAGTCCAAGGCTCAAGGCTGATAAAGTTGGAAAAGCTTGCTTTATGAAAATGGCAATGTGCCCTTTATGCCATTAATGGAATTATTCTTTGTACAATGCTCCAAAAGCCAAAATAAAGCCATTATCCATTGAGTTGGCATTTAATTATGGAGTGTAGAAGGGGTTTAGGACCTGTAATGCAAGGTACAAGCATGCTTGAATCTGATTTGCAACTTGATCTCATGTAAAAATGGCTTGAACAAAAGTGACAAAATGCCATTTTCTCTTCTTCGATTCTCCCTAAACACAAATTATCTTGGAGAGTTCTTGGACATTTTGGAAAGATTGCAACATGATCTACAATCCATCTTTGAAATGCATTTTGAGATACCTCTTGGAACTAGGTGAAAAATGTCCATGAAGTTAGGTCAAAAACCTGCCTAAATTAGGGCAAAATTTCACTAAGTTATTTAGTTCATGGACCCCTATTCACAAATTCATAACTTGAGATCCAAGCATATTTTGGGAAGAATTTGTGAATAAAAATTGTAGATTTCATGAAGGAATACAAATTTTATGTTGGAAGTTTTCTTTGAATCCAATTGCATCATGGTGTAAAAGTGGTGAAAAGTTGGGCAAAAATAAGAAAGTTTCCATACTTAGAAAAATTCTAAGTTATGAAAATTTTCAAATTCAAAACCCTAATTTTCAAAATTGGTTTTCTTGGTTAACAAGTTTCATATTTTGACATATCTTGATGAATTATGAACTTTGGCATTTGATTTTGACCAAAAAGTCAAAGTTTGACTTTTCAGTGTATAGTTGATTCTTGATCAGTTGACTGGAAAATTCATCTGTCAATCTTATGAACTTAAGATATTTTGAACTATGCAATTAGGTCAAGATGATGCCATTGAGTCCTTGAAATCATGCTTGAACCCAATTGGTCATTGGCTAGGTTAAAAATTAGAAATTGACCTTTCTCAGTAAAAACCCTAATTTTGACCATTTTGCCCTTTTGATGATTTGATCAAATTTCTTGAGGAGTTGTGATCCAAACTTGATAAAATGGTACATATGAGTCTAAAATGTTGTTGTGGATCAAAAATTATGAAGTTTGACTGTAAATTGGCCATAGTTGACTTTTTCCCCAATACAACTGATTTTTAGGTCAATTGTCCAATTGACTGAGCAAAAATGTGATTCAAGGCTTGAAACTTGGTATGAGAAATCTTAGGGGTCCAAGATGGTGTATGAAAGTAACATGAAGCATTTATGGCCAAAAAATCCCTGTGCAAACTCAAACCCTAATTTCAGGTTATCAATGCAAGATGATGTCTTGAGCTGAGCAAACCCTGAACTTGTCTTGAGTCCAAGAAGTCTTTGTGAGGAAAACCTTGATAAATGAGAGGGAAAATTTTGGGGTACAACACCTGCACATGGACTTCAAAACACAGTAGTAAATAAAACATGGATATTTTGGACGGGGTCTGCCCCAACTGTTCAACAATTTTATAGTCGCTCTTGCGAATGATCTTCCAAAAATCTTCCAACTCTTGTTTAGAGGTGTCCTTGACTGTAGCTTCTTTTGGTGCCTCCATCCTAGAAGGCTCTATCATTGGCTCTTTGCCTCGAGCCTCGACAGTTGTCTTGGTAATTGTGACTTGAACAGGTGGAGAGATTTCCGGGGAGAAAATCCTTCCGCTTCTAGTAATTTTGCTGGTCCCTGCTATATTGTCAATATTGGGATCAACTTTTTCATCATCTTCGTCAGACAACTCTTGTTTAATACCATGATAATAGACGTCAGATACATAATTCCATGGAATATCCTTCTCCGAAGAATATGGTGGGCCCATGTGTTGTAATGATTAAAGGAGCAGCTTTTGGATTAGCAGTAATTCTTACAGGACCCTTGGAATTAACCCTGAAAGGAGTACCAGATATGACAGACAAATCTTGGCATAAATTCTCAGCATACGAAACTTTCTCAATCAAAATTACATGTTCATCCATCAGGCGTTGAGTGCATTCCTTCAGTAACCCACAACCATTGGGTTGAACTGCACAATAATAACATTCTTTAACACAACCCGGAAATAAACCAGCTTGTAGAAAATTCTTCTTGACTGCTGAGAGAGGAGTAACCACATCACTCACAGAGGTAACATACAAAACATCTTCAATAGCACTTATGCCTTTGTCATGCTTCGACTTAGGAGCAGTAATCACGTTCAGAGTCTCAGGAGGGTCAAACTCAATTTCCTTATTATTAATCATGTCTTGGATTTTGTTTTTCAAGGCCCAACAGTTGTTGATGTCGTGCCCAGGACTATTTGAATGATAGGCACATCTCATATTTGGATTGTACTTTGGAGAGGATGTGTTGGGATTAAGAGGAGGATCCCAGAGTGTTATGAGTTCAGCCTTTAACAAATGTTGCAATGCTTGAGACAATGGCATATTAATCCTGGTGAACTGTCTCCTCGGAGCGTCTGACCTACGCTGGTTTCCTTGTTATGATTATTGAACAGGCGCTAGATTAGAGATCAATATCGCTCGCACAGACTGATGGAAGTCATTTTTACTATAAATTTTTTGGCCATAGACAACATTGGTTTCTTATTTTCTACCTAATGGCTTCTTCACAGCATTAGAAGATGTAGCCATCGAAATATTCCCGCTCTTGATACCCCTTTCAACTTGTTCGCCAGTCAAAATCAACTCAGTAAACACCGATGAAGAACTCCCAATCAACAAATTAAAGAATGGACCCGTGAGAGTGCCCATGAACATATCCACAATTCCTGGTCAGTCAAAGGAGGTTGCACCTTTCCAGCTAGATCTCTCCATTTTTGTGCATACTCCTTGAATCCTTCATTCAAGCCCATAGACATGTTTTACAACTGCACACGATTCAACACTAGGTCAACATTATATTGATACTACTTGTAAAATGCAGCAGCCAATTCTTCCCATCACTACGCCAAAAATAAGTTTTAGCAGCACATAAAAGAAAGCGCTTTTGGAGAAAAGCGCTGCTGTAGGTTTTAAAAAAAATTTGCTTAAAAAAGCGCTTTCAAAGGGTGCCTTAAGAAAGCGCTTTTCAAAAGCGCTTCAAAAGGTCACTCTTAGAAAGCACTTTTTGGGAAGCGCTGCTAAAGCTGGCCTTTCAGAGGGCACCTTAAGAAAGCGCTTTTCAAAAGCGCTGCTAAAGGTCAGCCTTAGAAAGCGCTTTTCTAAAGCGCTGCTAAAGCTGGCCTTTAGAAAGCGCTTTTAAAAGCGCTTCTATAAGATATGCTACGAAAGCGCTTTTTGATGTAAAACCCTATTCTCCCTTTCAAACCCATTTCATCGTTTCATGTACTCCCTTCGTCTCTCTCTGGTTCCTTCACCTTATTTGTGCTTCCTCTCAACGTCTTATTCATTCTTTTCCAACCTCAGAATCCACCTGGGAACTAACCACCATGAATGCGGTTGTGCTTTGAAGCCTCACTCGTTCTCGTCTTCTCTCCACGTGAATCAACGCCGGAACAAACAAAATCTACGGCACTGGAATTCATCAGCGTTCGCAGTAGAAGTCAGATTCTCCTCCTCTTGTGATTTATTTCCGTTACAAAACCATCGAAAGTAACTCAACTCTCTCTTTCGTCCAGCCGCATCCCTCCGTGTACCGTTTGTCTCCGTCTCTGCACCTCTCGTGATTTGGTAAGAAATTTCATTTCATTATGACCATCTTTGGGTAGTTTAATTTATGTATTTTGTTTACTAATTATGAATGAATTTGTGTTGATATTGGGTTGTTTGGGATAAACTGAGCACTTAATTTTTTATGGGGCTATTGTATTTGTTTGTATTAAATTGAATGATGATGTTATGCTAGCATTGTTGTTATTGGTGTTAAATCTGAATGTAGAAATTATCATGTCAGTACCTTGTTTTTGAGTTGAATCTGAACAGTGAAGTTTTGATGGTGTTATGTTTTGTTTGTGTTAAATCAACAGTCAATGCGGTAATGGGAAGGTACTTTTCATCCCTTTTTTTCTCTTATATTCTTCTAAATTCGAAAGTATAAATAAGCACTTATAACATAATTGCTTGCATATAAGTTATTTCTAAAAAAAGATAAAATAAAGTCAAAATGTTTTCTTATAAGATATAACTTTTAGAGTTTATGGAAAATAAATTAAAAATAGTTGATAAACATGTCATAAGTTGCCTCTGTAAATTCTCACAACAATCTCATATAAGTGCTTATACTAGTAGATAAGCTTAAGTTAGTCAATCCCAACATACCCTTATTTCAGCAAGTGCATGTACTTATTTTATGTCTTGTTCTGTTAAAGTATGATGAATGCTTTCTGTGAGGGACTGAGACTTGTTGAAAGAAGTGGCTTGAACCCTGTCACACTTCTTAATGTGTTGGTAAGTTACTGCGATGAAAAGGATTTTTGTTGATGCCGTTTTATTATTATTTTGAGAATATATGTGGAATTTCTTTTTGTAGGATTACTGTGCTATGAGTAACAGCTTGTTTAAATCGAAAGGACCGACAATGCTCAAGAAAAGTTACAACCCAGGTTTTCCACTTAAACATATACAGAAAGACATGAGATTTGCTCTTGCCCTTGCCGATGAAAATGTTGTACCCATGTCTGTTGTAGCTGCAGCAAATGAGGTAATACTAAAGTTATCTACATAAATTTCAGTTTTCATCTTTTCATTTCTGTTCCATTTTTTTGGGTTGTTATTGTAGGCATTCGAGAAAGCCAAAAGCACCGGGTTAGGAGACCTTGATTTTTCAGCTCTCGTCAAGACTTTGAACAAAAAGCTCTTGATCATTCATCATTGACAATGATAAGGCAATGTGTAGTCTTTCCAAATAGCATTTGGTGAAACATCTACAAAAGACAGGACATTGTACTTTATTACACCAGTAATATCATAAGGCAAGTTTCATTCACTCTCCAGTAATATCAAAATTTTATTTACGATACTATCACCGTGTTATATTTTTTCTATCAGTATACTTATCACATCAGTGCAAATTATCCGGATATGAAGTTAATGATTGATACGTAAGTGAGATTATTCTAAATATTTATGTGTATTTATATATTTAATTATTTCTGTGACATTGTTCTAAATATATATTTTTATTTTGTTAGAGCAATACAAGTATTCCGGTGTCAAAGAGAAGCTCGGGTACGACGGTCTAAATCAATCAACATTAATTGGATCAAAGTGCAGGTATATTAATTTCCACTATTTTGCTTATAATATTTATGCTATTTGATAAAAAAATACAACTATATATTCTTATTTGTTTTTCTATGTAGTGTCCTCAACAGAAAAACGGTATAGATTGCGGATACTTCGTTATGCGGTTTATCAAAGAAATCCTTCAACTGAATTAAATAGAGATTCCAGTCACGGTATGGATTTATAACTTAGGATTTGATTTATTATTTCTCAGATATTTCATATAATTTTTTACTTTTAACTAAATCATGCATATTATGTTTTGTTATGTAGTACTTCGATGAATACAAATGTGCATATTACATGAAACTTCAGTTGGAAGAAATCAAAGAGGAATTGTGTCAATATTTTATTGAGCAGAGAATCATATAAGGTATGAATACATTATTATGTGAAAAGTGTTATGAATACGTTACATGTGTACATGGAATACCATATTGACCGTGTTATTATGTTCAAACCTCGCAGGACCAGGACCTTAATACATAATTGACCGTGTTTCTTTCATATATTAGGACTGGTTTAGTTGTTGTTAGGGTTGATTTTGTAAGACTGATTTTGAGTTACAATGCTGATAACAATGGTTTTTATATATTTTGAGGTACAAAAATGGTGTATATATATTTTGGATTACAATGGTATACAATGCATTACCGCGGTTTATGAATTACATGTTATGGCAACTGGTTTATATAAATAATATGCTGCAAACAATGCAGGTATATGAATTATATAAATTATACCTCTAAAAAAAACACCCTATGAAAGCGCTTTTTCAAGAAAAACGCTGCCTTAGGTAACCTATGAAAGCGCTTTTTCACAAAAAGCGTTGTCTAAGGTAAACATATGACAGTGCTTTTCCAGGAAAAAGCGCTGCTAAAAGACCACCTATGAAAGCACTTTTCCAGAAAAAAGCGTTGCTAAAAGCCTACCTAAGACAGCGCTTTTCCAGAAAAAAGCACTGCTAAAAGAAAACTTATGAGAGCGCTTTTCCATAAAAAAGCGCTGCCTTAGGTAGACCTATGAAAGCGCTTCTTCATAAAAAAGCGCTGCCAAAAGCCTACTTAAGAGAGCGCTTTTTAGAAAAAGTGCTGTATTAGGTAGACCTACGAAAGCGATTTTCATTAAACAAAAAGTGCTGCTAAAACCTATAGCAGCGCCACCTTAGAAAGCGCTTTTAAGCACTTTTAAAGGCCAAAAAAAGCGCTTTCGTAACTTATTTTTGGCGTAGTGCATGTGTGAATGTTGGTTCCTTCGAGCTGATAGAACCATTCAAGTTAAGTACTGGACAAACTTTCTCGAAAGAAATGGACCCATAATTTCCTGTCAGTAGTATAAGGTTGGATTTTTCGAACATACGACCTCAGATGAAGTTTGGGACAAGAGACCCTATCATATTTAGCAAATATAGGGACCTTAAATTTATGAGGGATGACCGCCCCCGAGATCATACCTAGCTCTCCAAAATCTAATCCAAGCACTTTCTGGATTTCCACAGCTTTGAGTCGGTCTTCCAGCTGCTTATATTTGTCATCTGCAGGAGGATACTGTTCGTCGGAGTAGTCTTCATCCTTAAAAACCTGATTATTTCTATCTTCACCCCTGACACTTCTTCCATCCTCCTCTTGGTTGTCGTCTTCCTCAGAGGAAAAATCATTTACTCAAACTGGTTGAGCAGAACCTTTGAATCTTCTCCCCATGTTGAGAATAACAACCTGCTTCTTAGTCTTATTTTTCGTGGTGAGGAGCACCATCATCTCTTATTTCCCTTTGGCCAGATTTAGAAGAGTCTCTTGAAATTGTGCATGCTGAGTTTGCAGATCCTTGACAGTTTGTTCAAGGGCCATCTTATACTAAAATAAATAGTAAATAAATGAGGAAACCTGTATTGGAAAACCTGTTTATGAAATGATGCATGATATGTGGATGCAATGTTTTCAAGGACCTTGGGAAATTTAAATTTGCTAACTGAAAGGAAAAAAACAAAGATTTTTATTAGTAAGTTCAAGATTACAATTGCCTCTTAGGCTTACAATGAAAAGCAAAAGGGTCTCAACGAGACAACAATAAAACCTAAAACTCAAATCTCCCACGGACACTTTCTCCTCGCGTTGATGTATGCATTAAGGCTTTGCTCCTCATGAAGTTGATTTGTGAGCTCCAACACTTTCTTTTCACTTGTATAGAATTGAGCTTCAAAGGTGTCCCATTCTTGCTTGAGTTGAATCCAAGACTTCTTCAATTCTTCGAGGTCAGTGGGCATGTATGGATGGAGGATGATGCGAGAAACATCTCCTTCGACAATAGGCTCTAAGATCACCGATAGAACAACTTGATACAACATCATAAGGTTTTGAGCGTGAGCTCGTACCCATTTGAGATAGGGCTCCAAAGGGATAGAATTATTTTGTCCTAAAGTTTTGCTATCAACCTTGTTTACCATGCCCTAAGCACGTATAAACCTTTGACGATAACCTTGAGGATCATTTTTGTAGTCGAACGCAATACCCTGGATAAGTGCGTCATGAGGACCATCTCTTCGAGCATAACCAAATTATCATAGAGCCAGAGAAGGGTTGTAAGTAATATGCCCCCTAATTCCAAGGAGTGGAACATTAGGGAATTCCCCGCATCGGTTAATGATAGTAACATCTTCCAGAGATTGGGAGCACCAATAGATATCTGAATAAGAAAGCGACATCATCCTTTGAGACCACCTCAAACCTTGTTCATTCTTCAATACTGATCGGGGGAGGTGTGAAATAAACCACATAGATAGAAAAGGTATGCAACATATAAGAGTCCCTTATTTCCTCATAGTACGAGTGTGAAGAGAGTGCAAAATATCTCAAAGCAAAGTAGGCACAGGGTTACGAGTGAGGAAAATTTTGATAGCAGTCACATCTATGAGTTGGTCTAGATTAGGGAATAATACCAACCCATAGATCAACAAATCCAAGATTTCTTCTAAAGCTTGAAAACTCATAGCATCCAGAAACAGCCGAGACTTTTCTAACAGAAATTTAGCTAGAAATTCCTTGACTCCACTTCTTGTTTCCCAATTAGATACAATGTCGGACCGCTTCAGATGTAAGGCTGCTGCAATTTCTTCAGGTTGTGGATCTTTCTCTAAACCAATGAAAGGTGTCTGGTCAAGAACAGGTACTCCCAGTAGCTTAGAGAACTCTTCCATTATGGGTACCGGCTGATAATTCGGAAAGGTGAAACAGTGGTGTACAAGGTCAAAAAACTGGAATAGAACACTCATAATGTCTTCTTCAAAACCCAAAGTAACCAAACTGAGTAGATGACCATGCCTTTTGATGAATGGAGAACTTTCGGGAACCTTTAAGACTAGCTCCTTGAGTTGAGAAGGTATCTTCACAACCGATCCAGATAGTATTTCTGCGAGTAGAGGCCATAACCTACAAAACAGACAAAGATAAATCTCTTGGTCCTTGAAATGGTTAGTGAAAAAGATATGGTATGATTTCATGATGTTATGATGCCATGTTCGAACAATTAATCATACACAAACAAAAAACACAAGACCTTTGGTTTAAGCTTTCATGGAGTTTGTAGGTAAGTACCCTCTTGAGTTCTAGTTGGCTCAACCTATCTTAAAAGAAGTAACCGGGTTCTAGGAATCTCAATATCACTGATTTTTCTCTCAGGCATTGTTTCAGCACAAGCATCTGAATTGCGACCAAAATATCCCGAGAGTCTGATCTCAATGAGTGTAGTATCGAGTATCAACCAACTTCAGTATGCACCAAAGCCAGCCATGTCACTACTTTCTAATGTCTAAGTTGTGTCAACTAAGGTTCTAAGGTCATTTAGTGCTTATGATACCACGCGGCAGCCCAAAATTCTCCTTAACTGAGTCAAGGGACACCAGAATAAACCAATCGCACTAACGTAGCCATCGTTTCAACCATACCGGTCTACACCATACAATCTTCACAATCTATTGCTACTTACCTAAAATTCCCCTAGATCCGGGTATAGGATCTATACAAGAAATAAACCCAAGTGTTATACCCTAATTTTTGCCCCTAAGATTCCTTTATCATCTCATATCAAATCAATCACAACAAGATCACACTAGGGTTTGGTTCTTCTCCCTATCTTTAGGCTTGCTCATGAGGAATCAACAAGCACATTGATTTATATTTTGTGATAATATATGTTTTGTATTGATTAACTTTTAACTAATGAATACAATTAATGTTTTCTCTAATTGATGATACTATATGTGAGGGCACAACACATTTCATCAGTTTGATTTATAGGCTCATGAGTTGATTTCCATGCCCTGTTCAACAAACTTTCATTGAGATTCAAACTTCATCATTGAAGATACTTTGAAGTAATATCATGACAAGGTTTACAATGATTCATCATGCCTCAATTTGTCAAAGAAAATCAAAAGATGCAAGAGTTGATTGAAGAAGTTTGACCTAATTGAACAAGTTCTTGATTTCTTGATCACAAGTGTATAACTCTCTCAAATCTTAATATTTGGAGGTGGTTTTTTTTGCTATGGGTTCTTATTATCATCCAAAACAATTTATTTTCACATGGAAAGAGTAATTTTTCAAGGAAGTTTGTCAAAATTGAAAGTGTTCTCCAAGTCATTTTGGTGCTCTAGGAGCTAGGGTTTTGAACTTCTAAGGGCTATATCTTGCTCATATTTTGGTATTTTTGAGTGATTCCAAATAACTGCTTCTCTTTAAATAGTTATCAACCAATCACTTCAAAAATTTCAAGGAAATTTTATGTGGAAGATGCCTAATGATGAAGAAAGATTACAAGTCCTCTAGATAGGCCATCAAATTCCCTTATGTGACTTCAAAAGATCATAACTTGGTCAATTTTTATCTCCTTGAGCCCATTATTTTTCCATAATGATCTTAAGGATGTGAACTTAAACTCTTATTTTATGTGCAAACTTGAAAATGGATGGAAGATGCCCTAAGAATGCAAAAGATTATAGGCCATCTCATGAATCTTCACCAATTTTGCAAGACCATAACTTATTCAATACTTGGTATTTTTGAGTGACTCAAGTTTCACAATGCTCTTTGGGATGTCTAATTCAAGCTAGAATCAATGATAAAATCTCAATTTTGGAGGAAGGCCTTATTTGAACTTAAAACATCATAGGTTACTTTTGAAGAAAAACTTAGAATTTTTCTAAGTACAAAAAGTCAGCATCTTTTTCTCAAATTTGACTCATCACAACTCCTAGCTCAAGTACCAAATTGATCCCATTCTTTGAAAATTGTAAAATTTGTGACCTTATCTTTCAATTGCTTCAAGAATCAGGCCCTAAGACTCCTTGAGTTGTGAATACAATTGATTCAAAGTTGGTACCTTGAAACTGACTTTTTCCTTCAAGTCAGAATTGAAATACACAATTCTGCTTCTAATCACTAAATTGTTGCGTGTTTTTACTTCTAACTATGTTTAACAATTTTCAATAATTGGTTAACACCTCGAAACACAAGTTTTGGCTGAGTTTTGAGCAAGATACGAGTCACACTTTTCATGCTTGAAACTTCACATGAATTCCCTCCAAACTTCATCATTCCACACGCTTGAGCATCCCATTTGCTTCCCTATAAATAGAGGGTTATATCTCACTCATTTTCTCAAGCTTTTGATAGAAAATTGACCCCTGTTTAGATCCTACATGAACTCTGAATTTGAATTTCTGATTTCTTGCTTTCTCACTCCAAAACACCAAAAGCTCCATTCAGTTAGCTTCATTGAGCTTCTCTGAAGCTAACCATGCTCTTACCTTCAAGAATTGTAACCTATATTGATCTACAGAAGTCCAGTTTCAGATCCACCTTTTGCTACTTTGTTTAGGTAGATTCCTTGGTCAAATCGATCCAAATAAAAGACTAATCTACTCTCTGCATCCATCTGATTCTCGTGCTTTTTATAATTTGCAATTTCATTGAGATTTGAGTGAGATATTCTAGAATTTTGTGCTCGCTATTATTTCTGAATTTTATCAATTTATGCCTTGCTCAATTTATATAAATTTGGCGTGATGGTACCATTAGAATCGTCTTGAAGAGATGAATCTAATGGTACCGGTCTGAGCTGCTAATTTGACAGTTTATGGAATTTAATTTGAGGTTGGTTGGAGGTTCAAGACGATGACACGTCCGTCTTCAACCAATGACGTTTAGCCATGTTTTTTTGAAACATATTTGATGTTTCACTTTACCATGCACACGTGTTGTGATCCTTAGAATCTGATTACTTTAGTGAGTTAGACTCCATCCAACGTGCCATATTTTAAGTTATTTTTATTTCATAAAAAATGATTAGGTGTGATATTTAATAAAGTCCATGACATGCACAGCGCGCCAGATCCACTGGATCTATTTACTAACACGTTTTGACAATGATCAGATGGTCCACATTTTTTTGGCTTGTTATTTTATTTTATGATTTTTAATTTTTATTGATTTAAACTTCAAAAAATTACAGAAAATTCATTTTTTACTCAAAAATTATGAAAAAATTCACAAAAATATTTTCGAATATTCTCTTCCTAATTTTTATTTTTTCATGATTTTATTTTCAAATTTGATATTTTTTTTATAATTTCTTCTTTATTTTAACTTGTTTTTAATCATTTAAAAAAAAACACTTTTTGATGTTTTTAAATTCTGAAAAATCTATAAAAATTATTTTGCTCATTTTTGACTTTCTGAAATTTTTCTAGAATTTTATCTTGACTTCTATTATTTTTGATCCTTTTCTTCACTTATTTGAGTGATTTTAATTAGTTTAAAAATACTTTCATGTTTTAAAAAAATCACCAAAAAAATTATAAAAATATTTGAGGTCAGCTCTAATTTTTCCATGGTCTTTTTAAATTTTTCTTTGATACTTTGAACATAGTTTACTATTTTACCTTTTATTTTAATTTTAAAAATAATTTAAAAATAATTTTTCTTTTTTACTCTATTCATTAAATGCAATTTATTTTTTAAATATATTCTGGCTATGTGATTGTTGATCATAAACTTTATTAACATCATTGGATCTTGAGTGTTGAGTGTAACTCCACTAAAATGGATGAATGATTTTAATGATAGTTTGATTAAATTTTTGATTAAATGTATCCCCTCCATCTTCATCTCATCCTCTTCTACTTTGTGCCACGTGTTGCTAGAGGATGATCTACATATCATCACTCCAAACATATGACACATAGATTTCTATTGACCGACCTCAAAATAGGCGCGACTTCTATATAAGTCCACTTACGATTGCTTAGCATAGCGCTAAATTTTGTCCCGGTTCGAGAAATGATCATTCGTGGCCCAAACCTATGTTTGCAAGCTCAAGCATGTTTAATTTGAAACCTTTGATCCAATAACCTTAAGGTTCATTGTTAGGAGGCTTTGGTCTTATCAATCCTCTAATGAATCTTCATAAATTTTAGAACTAAGTGAATCATTTAAACATCGTTGAACATTTATTGTTGCCTTGATATTTTGAAATGAATGGTATACTTTACAAAAAGTAAATGAAACTTGTTGTTGAGAGGATTTGATTTTATCAATCTTCTAATGAGTTTTCAAATGCAAGTTTCAATATGGTCATTCAACTAACCTCTAATTTCTAACAATTGACTTTATTTTATGCTTTTACTTTATGCTTTTTACTTTAAGCCCATTTATTTTAGCATTTTTATTTCATGCTATTTTCATCTTTGCTCACTTGAGTATTTATCTTTATGTCATTTTGTTTTTCTCATTTGAGCTTTTCATTTTCTTTTTGAAGATACCTAATAACCAACTTGAACAATAAAAAGCTTTAATGTTACTTGGACTATTTGGATACTATCCTTGGCATGATGGAGTTATTGACTTCCAGGACTTAGGAGTAGAGACCTTGACCTACATTGAGACCCTTGTGGCTTCTATTATTATTTTGTTTGAAGTTCTTGTGGTTTACCCTAAGACACTGGATTGTTTTGTTTTCTTTGTGTGCAGATTATTCCGATTATGTGCTTTGTCTATGATTGAGAATTCATCTGTATACAACCGTTACTCTGCCTAGTTTTTATGAAGACATGATGCATTTGATGCTTGGTTTTCTTAAGAGGTTTATCATCTTTGATTGTTTGGTTTCAATCCAAAGGATGGGAATTCTACATTGAATCATTGTGTCAAGTGTTGGCTTCTTATTGGTTACACGACTCTTTCCCTAGCTTTTACCTCATGCTTTAGGATAGTCCCTTCATCTTCTCCCATCTTCTTTAATTTCAAAAATCTCCCCCTCCTTTCAAAATTATTCTTGTTTTTTAAACTTGAACCGTTTTCACAATAAACTTGGACTTATGTCCATGCATTTTCAAAAATATTTTCTTCATCAAACTTTATCCAACTTAATAATACTTTGACATTTTTGCGAGACGACTAAAAGTCAGTCAATCTCATTCAAACCATATTTTTCACTTTGGCTTTTTGCTTTAAAATTTTCTTAAAAGATAGACTCTTGTCAATCCTTGTAGTGATGCAAGCTACTATACTTCTATGATATATAGTGAAGTAAGATATTTTCCACTTAGGCGTTGAGGGAGGCTTTGTTGATTTTAAAATCCAAGCTATATCCTCCACTTTGAGATGATGCAAATTCTCCTTTCTCATAACTCTGGGTAGTAAGTATGTTCTTCCACTCAGATAAGACGACGATGTCTCGTCTCTTAAAATTAACCAACACACTTGTGTTTTAAATTTTTTTAAAGGTGAACTACGAGTACCCTGATCCCCTATTGCATGAAAGGTAGTATGTAGGCACTAAAGGTTCGCAACCGCGGCGGGTGCAAAAATTGTAAAAAATACTTTTTTCTCATCCCCATAATCTATTTTTGTATACAACTCTTATAGCCAAAATACACAAATTTTCAAAGAGGTTCCCGCGGAGTACCTTAGATATTTATGGTGCTAATACCTTCTCTTTGCATAACCAACCCCGAACTTAGATTCTCTCCCCCTATTTTTTTTGGGTTATTCGCTCTTTTCCCATTCCTTTGGAAACAATAAAGCGCGGTGGCGATTTTTATTTGATCTGTGCGAGTTAAGTCAATCCAATAGATTTGTCTCAATATTTTTACCGCTACAGAAAAAATGGCGACTTCACTAGGGAAAGATTGACCAAATACTGGTCCATCCCTAAGTGAGTTGAGCCTATCTTTGTTTATTTGTGTATGTGCTATTGTTGGTTATATGTTATATGTTGTATATATGTTTGTCTAGATTTTTCTGGTTTTTAGGATGCTTGGTGATTTCTCATAAGTCCTTTACCCAGACTTGGGCAAACTTAAGATAGGACGGGCGGTATAGTCATGTTAAATTTGAGGGAGTAATGCCAAAAAAGGAGGCATAAGATCCCTCACTCAGTGGAGGACCCTTTGATTGTAGTGTCTTTTACCAAGTAATTGGGAAGATATGCTGCTTTTGACCTGGGATCATGCTGAAACTGAGGATCATAGAACCCTTAACCCATCTTGGCCTTTTAGGTGTAGTGCGGAAACTATGAAGGAGTAATCCAGAAATAGTTGTCACCTGATACTACACTCAAACAAGTTTTTCTTGAGAATATTACTAATTACCGAGTCAATCGGGATGTTGGCAATATCCGAAGGAAGTATGTAGACTCTGGGAACCTCTTAGAACCTTGTTTGGAAGGTGATAAACTATTAGGCCATACCTTGTGGGTAATACCTTTGACCTAATGCTCGTGACGTCAAACCTATGACCCCCCCATGTTTATGATCTTGTGTGTGATTGTTGAATCATGAAATCATGCATTCATGAGCATCTTTTAAAACATTTTGGTTCAAGGGACGTAAAGTTGATTTTTTTTGAATATCTCAGCTAATTTTGACCATGGATTCTTGAAAAAGAAAGACTCAAAAGTATAGTTTCAAGAATCCTAAGATAGATGATTTGATGAGTCTGATTCCTGAGATTGAGAGTTCTACAAATTTTTAGAAGAAGTATGGATCCATTGTTTCTCTCATGAAGTCAGGATGAAGGAGGAGATTCTCTTGACTTTGGTCCAATTCTATGATCCGATGTATCGATGTTTCACTTTCCTTAATTATCAGTTGATGCCTACATTGGAGGAGTATTCTTATCTACTGGATTTACCTATTACGGATCATGTTCCTTTCACCAGTTTGGAAGAGGATACAAAGTCTTAAGAGATTACTGCTATGGTTCATTTGGGGAAGTCTAAGATTGAGGCTCACATGACTACTGAGATATGGTGGGAGAACTGACTTGGGATGTTTTGTGTTTGATTGCAAATGTTGCGGTTAGAAAGAATCGCCACTGACTTTTCTTTTATCCAAAAGGAAAGGCTGAAAAGAATAGGAAAGACCTTTGAGATTATTTCTTGAGTTCGGGGGGTAGATTATGAAAAGGAAAGGTATTAGCATCCTTTTCATCCATAGTTATCTATGGGCTCTTAGTTGCTTGCTAGATCACTTCCTTTTGTTAGAAAATGTGATTTGTGTGGTTTTTGAAAGTATATTGAAAAGGCGCCTTCGTTTAGGCAAACTTTGTAATAGTTCTCGTTCGTAAGAACGTATACAAAGTGTTGGACTTTTGAAAATGTTTCATGTTTTGAAAGTTTGTTTTTGAAAGTGTTTAGTGTTTGTTTTGAAAATAAGCAAGGATGTTTGATTTGAAAGTGAGCAAGCAACTAGGAACAATCTACCTACTCAAAAGTATTTGTTCATTTCTTCCTTTCCTTTGATATTGCTATCTTACCATTAATTTGGTAAGAAGCCTTATCTTTGGATGTAAAGGGATGGGCGTGGGTCATCATATAGTCATGATAGAAATGTTGTGAGATATCTTAGCATTTCTCTTTGAGGGACTAAGATCATTTTGAAAGGTAACATTTGTAGCATCAACGAGGGACTATGATCTTATATTTTTGATTTGTTTTTGCTAAGATATCCCATATGCATAACATGACCATTTTTGTAAGAAAACAAAGTGGAATTACCCTAAGGGTGCAAGTATGCAAGTGTGTTTGATTTACATGCATTGTTTATCTTGAATTAGGGTTTGCTACTTCTTGATTTTATCTTTCCATACAAACCCTAATTACTAACATTTATATAAAGCGATAAATTGCGGAAAGTAAAATTACTAGCTATTACTTCATTAGGGGAGGGGGTGTACAAATTTACAAATAGGGATTGCAAGAAAATTAAACCTAATTATCTATTACAACCATATTGAATAATGTACAAAAATTGAATAAGAAAATAATGCAAGAATGTAAATGCAAAAGGAATGATTTTGTTTGATTTTTGTTAAGGGTTTTAACCTAATTAAGAGAGATGGTTAAAATAAAAATGAAAATTTAAACTTAAAGTAATTAAGAAAGAAATTAAGGTTGAAACATTTTTTTAAGGTTTTTTTTTATAAAAGGTTTTAAGTTAAATAATAATAAATATAAAATTAATTAATTAAAAGAAAACCTAAATTCTAAATTAATTTTAGATAAAAGAGAAAAAAATAATAATTAAACCTAAATCTAAATATTAATTATTTAAGAGAAAAAGAAATTAATTTGTTAAGAAAATATTTTTAGTCTTTTTGTTTTACAAAGAAAATAAAATATAAATGAGCATTTTTAAATATGTAAATAAACAAATAAAATATTTTTGGATTTTTTATTAATCAAAATAATAATAGTAATAATAATAATAATAATAATAATAATAATAATAATAATAGTAATAATAAAAAAAATAATAACGAAAATGAAATAAAATAAAGAAATAAGAAAAAGAAAATAAAAAATGAAATAATAAAAAAAGTTGGGCCAACATGCAAAAGTAAACAGGGAGGTTAGAAGTAAAAAAAAAACAAAGCCCATTGCTCGGAGGCCCATGCGTTAGCAGTGTGTGACAAAAAGAGAGAAAAAATGTGAGAAATAAGAAAAGCGGCAGCGCTGGGGCTTGAACCCACACCCTGAGCATGAAACGCGCACTGCCTTACCACTGGGGTGGCTATACATCCATTAACATAAATGAAATAATATAGACATAACATAATTCATGTCCTAAATATGACTTCATCTTCAACCTCCAGCCTGAACACCTGTAACTTCACCATTTCTCATCTATTTGCAAAAATGTAAACATCAAACTTGTTCCAAATTTCACAACAATTCCAGAAATGTAAATTACTAAAACTATAAATCAAAGATGAGCATGGATTTTAAATGGTACCAAATTCTGACCTAATTTTTCCAGAAAGTTCAAACTTAAAATTCTCACTACTCAAGCAATATAAATGAAATCTATGGACATGTACAGTTCCAGGGCAATGATGTCTACATTTTATCTTCACAAATGCAAGCCTAACAATGCCTAAATGAAAAGATAGAAGTTCAGAAAATGTACCTCAAAACTGGAAATCGTGAAATGCAAATGAGCTTGATTCAAGGTGCTGCAATGATCAAGTTAGCTTCTTCAAGTTCCCAGGAAGCTAATGCAATGGTTAGCTTGAGCAATGGATGGATGGAATGGCTTGGAGAAGTCAACTTGCAGTGCTCTGTTTTTGGTTATGGAGGATGATGGAAATGGAATTACAGTTATGAAACAGGGACTTGGATAAGTTATATTTGATTTATAGGAGCTCTGGGAAGTGAAAAGCCAAGAAACGCACGAGTATATTCTGAGTTTCAAGTTCAAAGTTAGAGTCTGTGCATCAATGGAGTTTTTGGACAATTTCTGGCTTGAGGGAGTTTGGGAGAGTTTTAGGGTGCTTAAGCTCGTGGGTTAGCTTGCAAATAGGGCCTCTATTTATAAGCAACAAGTTTGGAGAAGTCAACTTGCATTGCTATGTTTTTGGTTATGGAGGATGATGAAAATGGAATTAAAGTTATGAAACAGGGACAGGGATATGTTATATTTGATGTATAGGAGCTTTGGGAAGTGAAAAGCCAAGAAACGCACGAGTAGATTCTGAGTTACAAGTTCAAAGTCAGAATCTGTGCATCAATGGAGTTTTTGGACAATTTATGGCTTGAGGGAGTTTGGTAGAGTTTCAGGGTGCTTAACCTCGTGGGTTAGCTTGCAAATAGGGCGTCTATTTATAAGCAACAAGTTTGGAGACTTGTCTTTGATCAGAATTCAAAATCACATGCTTAAGCTCAACATGTGATTTTCTTGAGAAATCAAGTTTCAATGCCTTTTGTACTTGCTAATGTAGAGTGGTTATGCTTTAAACAAGTTTGCTTCTGACTTTGTAGATGGAGTGTGATAAGATGGAACAAGTGAGAGGCTCAAGAATTGACTTTGTGCGTAAAGCTTGCTTTTCAAGAATGGCATTATTCACTTTCTTCCCAAAATGGCAATTTAAATTGTACAATGCTTAAACCACTTGGATTATAGCTCAAAAGTTTGTGTAATCCATTAATTATGGATAGAAAAACAAGTTTGAGTCCTGAAAAGCAAAGATTATGCAGCCTAACATGGATTTGGTTCATGTGTTCATCAAGAAATGACTTGTAATTCAAGAATGAAACCCTAACTTCTTGCCTTCGATTCTCCTTGCTGAAGTATGATCTTAATGGGTTATTGGACATTTTGGAAAGCTTGTAACATCCTCTACAACTTATATGTTGGAAATTTTATAATATACATCTTGGAACTATGTGAAAAATTGCCACGAAGTTAGGTCAAAATCCTGCCTAAACTAGGGCAAAATTTCACTAAGTTTTTTCAAGTTTCATGAACACGTCTTCACAAAATCATAACTTGATATCCAAGAATTTATAGAAAAATTTATGCTCTACAATGTTTTAGATCTCATTGAGATCTACAACTTTCATGTTGGAAGTTTCCTTTGAATCATCTTGCATCATGGTGTAAATTTGGCTCAAAGTTGTGAAAAAAACATGAATTTTCAACACTTAAGAAAAATTTCTAAGTTTAGAAATTTTGACTTTTTAAAATGAAATCTTGACTTTTTGATTTCTTGATGAACAAGTTTCATATTTTGACATGCCTTGGTGAATTGTAATCTTTGAAGTTTGATTTTTATTAAAAAGTCAAAGTTTGACTTTTCAGTGTACAATTGACTTTTCATCAGTTGACTGAAATTCAACTGTCAATCAATTGAGCTTGAGAAATGTTTTGAGCAATGCCATTAGGTCAAAATTAAGTATTTTAATCCTTGAGATCATGTCTCAAACCAATAAATAATTTTCTAGGTCAAAAATCAGAAATTGCACCTTCTCAGTCAAAACCCTAATTTTGACCATTTTGCCCTTTTGATGATCTGATCAAATTTCTTGAGGAATTGTGATCCAAACTTGATCAAATGACATATATGAGTTCACGATGTTGATATGGATAAAAAATTATGAAGTTTGACTGTAAATTGGCCACAATTGACTTTTTCTCCAATACAACTGATTTTAGGTCAACTGATCAATTGATTGAGCAAAAATGTGATCCAAGACTTGAAACTTGACATGAGAAATCTTGAGGGTCCAAAATGATTCATGAAAGTCATATGGGGCATTAAAAGTCCATTTGTCCTTGTGAAATCTAAAACCCTATTTTGAGTCAACAGTGCTGAGGAGGTGTCTTGAGTTGATCAAACCTTGTGCAGTGTTGAACTAAGGGAGATCTTGTGAGAGATTACTTGATAAATGAGAGGGAAAATTTTGGGGTACAACAACTACCAAAGGAGGAATTAGAGGATTACCAACTCAGTTTTTATTGGAGAAAGCTTGCTACTTTTCTAGGATGAAGATTATAATTGCTTTTGAAGCTATCTTTGCTCTGCTTGCTTATGGGTTGTTCTTATTTCCGAACATTGACAATTTTGTGGATATCAATGCCATCAGGATATTTTTGATAGGGAATCCAGTCCCTACATTATTAGGAGATGCTTATTACTCCATTCATCTTCTGGATTCTTATCCTGGAGGGATGATCATCTGTTGCACGCCTTTGTTGTATCAGTGGTTTATTTCTCACTTACCTCAGGCCGATGCTTTCTGGGATATCAAGAAGGAACCTCGTTGGGATCCGAAGATTATGGCCCTCACTCATTCAGATATTTTTTGGTATCATCAAGCTTACCATGATGTAGACATTGTCGATAGTTGTGGTAGTTTCTCCAATGTACCTCTTCTTGGTACAAAGGGAGGAATTAACTACAATCCTATTCTTGCACGACATCAACTTGGATATACAATGAGAGACAAGCCAAATTGTATTCATATGAGTGGTTTCTTTCTTAAAGAGGTAGAGGATCATAATAAATCTAAGGAGGAGATTGAAAAGGCTTGGCGCCATGTTCGCAGGAAGAGTAGAAAGGACTTGGGACCTAGAGGAGCTGTTTCTTTCGAACCTTATCTCCAGTGGGTACAAGTAAGGGAAATTCCATTGAAGATGCCATATTCCCGTGAAGCACCTATGGCTGATGTGTTTGTGAATACCACTCCCCCATTTTAGATGATGTGGAAGAGCTTCAGCTTTCCCTAGTCAGGATGCAATAGGAGAAAGAGGCTTGGAAGAATAAGTGTCATATTTTAGAGATGTCCTACCGAGCGGAGTTGAAGGAGAAGGATGACCTAATTGAGATTCTTGAGAGTCGTGCTGTAGAGATGATGGAGAAGCAAGAGGATTTATTTTCCTCTCGAGCTCAATCAGGACTTAGTCATTCACTTCCCGACTCTGGTGATTGGAAAGTGGTCACCGACAGGTATGCAAAAGAGAACAAGCAGATGAAGGCTCAGATTGCAAGTCTCACAGGAAAACATCAGTGTGCGGAGTGATCTTCATCAGCTTTGTTTTCTTAGGATTTTAGATTCTATCTTGGGATTATTGAAACTTGTACTAAAAGTTGTAATCCATTTTAAAGTTATTATAATGAGATTTTCAGTATTTCAAAAATGTGTTAGTACTTTAATATTTTCAAATTGTCTATAATTCTTTGAGTTCCTTGAAAAATTAATAATAATAAAATAAATCATGTGCATCACATATCATGCATCATCTTGTACATATTTCTTGCATTTCTGTTCATACCCAGGTGTCTTACTGAATTTCTCTACTTTGTTCAGCAAGCCGTCTCACTGGTACAATACTCAGGCTAATTCCAGGAAGAAAATGGAGAATCTTGAACAAGAGACTCGCGAGCTACGTGAAGAATTTACTGCTTTGAAGGTGGGTATCGCTAATTTGACTGCTTTGATGAAATCATTGGTGGATGCTTAGAATCAGCCACCTCTTGTCCAGCCTCAACAAACAACAATTGCTTCTGAAGGGCCATCAGTTCCCATTTATGTTACCCCAGTTACTGTTGCTCAGAACCGTATGCCTCAGGGTTACCTGTGGGGAATGCCGGAAAACTTCATGCCATAAGGTTTTAATCTTGACACTCAAGCTGCTCCAGTTGTGCAAGCTGCTGCTACTTTCGCACCTCTTGTGGTGCATATTACTCCTGCTGCTAGAAATGAGATCCACTACACCGCGCCTCCTTCAGTGAATGCTATGCCATTTGTTAATGATGAGGTTTATCGTCCTGTTCCTCCACCGAGTGAAAGTGCGGGTTTCTATGACCGGTTGGATGATTTTCAGGACTAGTTCAATGAGATGTAGAAGGAAATGAAGGCCCTCAGAGGAAATGAATTGTTTGGAAAGAACGTCAGTGAACTCTGACTCGTTCCCAATGTAAAGGTGCCAGCCAAGTTTAAAGTACCGGAATTTGAGAGGTACAAGGGAGACTCTTTCCCTCATGACCAACTTGTAATGTATATCAGGAAAATGTCTACCCATACTGATGATTAGCATTTGCTCTTTCATTTCTTCCAATATAGTTTAACTGGTGCTGCTATGAAGTGGTATATGAGTCTGGATAGTAGCAGTATCCACACCTTCAATGATCCAGGAGAAGCCTTTATCAAGCAGTACAAGTTCAATATGTTAATGGCACCTGACCGTGACCAATTGAGGGTAATGGCTCAGGAAGACAAGGAGTTGTTCAAATAATATGCACAGAGACGGTGCGAGATAGCTGCCCGGGTGGTGCCACCTATGGGATAACAAGAAATAAACAATATCTTCCTGAAAACCCTTGTACAATTTTATTATGAAAGGATGGTCGCCAGTGCGCCAAGTGATTTTACCAAAATGGTAAGCATATGTGTTCATTTGGAAGAGGCTGTTAGAGAAGGGCACTTGACAAAAGAGGAAGGGACGAAGAATTCGTCGTAAGAGTTTTCTCAAAAGAAAGAAAGTGAAACTAATGCTATTATTGGAGAAAGGAAGATTAGGCCACCTAGAAGGCATCAACAATACCAGTAAAATGTTGCTTCTATGAGTCCAGTCATTAATATAGCTCCAACCACTTTTGACTCTATTCTAATGAGCTATGCAGAGCTGTTCCCGACTTTGATTCAGAAGAAGTTGGTTCAAACCAGGCCTTCCCCTGTTATACCTTCACCTCTACCCTGGTATTATAAGGCATACAGACGCGCGCTTTTCATCAAGGATCCCCAGGACACAGTATTGAGAACTGTTACCCTTTAAAATCTGAAGTATAAAAGATGGTGAGATCTGGCCTCTTATCCTTTAAAGATGTTGGCCTTAACGTGAAAGATAATCCTTTGCCAAAGCATGAAGGAGCAAATGTTGTAAACATGGTTACTGGTTGTCCAGGGGACTTTTAGATTTTTGATATCAACCTGGTTAGAGGATATTTGGTAAAGATGCATGCTGATCTCTGCGAGTTCAGTTACTATACGCATGACCATGTTGGTTATGGTATTTGCAGTACAGATATCCAGGGATGTGATAAGATAAAAGCTGATCTTTAGGAAATGATGGACTAAGGCCTCATTCATATATTCAGGCTAATGGTAGAGTACGAACAAGATGTGAATATGGTCTCTAGATGTCCTAAAGAATTTCATATTTTTGACGTGGATCACATGAATGATGATTTGGTGCAGTTGCACGCTACCTTCTGTCACATGGATGGTCAAGAAGAACACCATTATGGGTCTTGACAGATCTACTACAAAGACTCCCGTGGTTGTTTCATAGTGAGAAAAGGTGTTCAGTTGTTATTGGACAATGGTACTGTAATACGGTGGACGAACTGACTGTTATATTGTTTTTGTATTTGTGTCCGCAAATGTTACGGTAAGCAAGAGTCGCCACCGAATTTCTTTTATCCAACAAAGGAAAGGCTGAAAAGAACAGAAAAAGACCTTTTGATATTATTTGAGTAAGTGGCGTAGATTATGGAAATGGAAGGTGTTAGCACCCTTTCCATCCGTAGTTTTCTACGGGCTCTTAGATTCTTAGCTTATTTTGAAATACCTTGTGCTTTGTGTGTTTTGAAAAGCATTTTTGAAAGCGCCTTAGCACGACGAACTTTGTAATGTTTCTCGGAATAGTAGAGAACGTATACAAAGTTTTTGAAAATGATTTTGTAAGAGGTTTTGTGTAAGTGTAAAAATTGTTTGAGCATAGCATCTAGGAACTATCTACTTTTACTCGAAAGGGTTGGTCTTTTCCTCTTTTCCTTTAGACAGTGCTAATGTACTATTAGTGAGTTGGTAGCCCTAGTCGTTGGTTGTTTCAGGGACAATCGAAGGGACGTTTATAGTCACAAAGGCAACTGGAAAAGAAACTTTAGTAACTATCCTAGGGCTTTAAGATCATTTTTACCGGGGCAACGCCGAAAGGGTCATTGAGGGGCTTATAATCTTTAAATCTAAGGGTAGCCACTAAAATCTCTCACGTTTTGAGAGATGTGACTGTTTACCGAAGGAAATTAAAGTCGGGTACCCTAGAGGTGCACATGTGCAATTGTGTTCTATTCAGTTATTTATCTTTGCATTTAGGTTTACTAGCGTTTTGTTTTATTAATCTCTTGCCATACAATCCTATTAGTCATGCTTCTAGATATTTAATAGTTTGCAGAAATTAAAAGTGCGAGAATTGTAAATCCTAAACTATTACAAGGCTTTGGGGAGAGGGATTAATTACATGTCCAAAATGGAGAATATAAAGAAAATAGTAAATGTAAAGTCCTAATTAATTCTATTACATCCAGTAGGCAGTTACAAAAATATGAAAATAAAATACGAAAGATAATAACGTGCGCGAATTGAAAATACGTCTAAAAATCCTAAGGTATAAGAAAAAAAAACTTTTATTGTTTTTTTTAATTAAGAAATGAAATTAATCCTAAGTCTATTTAATTTTAAAGTAAAAAAATGGTTTAAATAATTATTAATTAATTTAAAAAATTAATTTATTTGAGAAAATGCTAACCTAATATTTTTGTGATTTTCATATTTGTTTATTGATTAAACTAAAAAAAAGAATTAAAAGAAATAAATAAAATGAATAAAACAAGAAAATAAAGACAAGCCTAGTAGCAAAAGTAAACAAGGGGGGTATAAGATTTGGAATTCATTGCCCCATATCAGGAAGAGGCCCTGGTTGCCTTTCGATCCAATGAGGGAGGTTGTCGAAAGTGCATGATGGACTGTACATTGAGGGTACTGGATCTGGATTGATGGGATCTACTGGTGTTGACCACGTGGTGCATGGTGTGCACGTTAGACCTGCAAGCATGGGATTTGGAATATAATTGTTAAAAAAAACAAAATGCATGATCTGGGTGTCGAACCCAGGTCCTTCCATTTAATTCGAACCCCCCTAATTCGAATCCATTGAGTCCAAATCTGGGTTGTTTTGGCTTGAAACTGCCTGTATCGTGAGCTTCAAAGGCAAATTCAGATCGTGCCCTAACGATGGCACAATCTTATTCCTGCATGTTATCTTACATGTAATATGTTCATACAAACACAAACAATATTAACAACGCAAATATGCAAGCAATATGTATTTAAATGGCCTGGAAATACAATTTTTATTTTGTAAATCCTTACAAATCAGAGATGCTTCGATATGTAACCCTGGGCGTGGAACAACTCGTGTAAGGGCCTGGGTGGCTTCCTGGAAGTCTCAGGAGAATGATTTGGGCGTTAGTTTGGATTGAGAAGGTCTGTAAAGCAGGTTTTGAATTTTGACAGCTTTATGCAATTTTGAGAATTTTGATATGGTTTTCTGAGGTAGTGTGTGGTGATTTAAAGTACTGTCTGCCTGTGGCTCTTTGAGGAAATTTTTATGTGTCCTCTCTGCTTCTGATTTGGCCTTGTATTTATATAGGGGTGTAGTGATGAACAAATATGGAATAAATCAGCCATTAACTATGGCTTTGAAAGAAAAATCCTCAAATTTGAAAAGTTGCCATTTTGATAATTTTCTGCCATTTTGAACTTTGAGTGAACCTGGACAGGTTATGGTTGGTGTTTTGCACGAATCTGGGCTTCGAGCTAATCAGTCCAAACCCAACAAGCTTAATCCCATTAGGTTTTCGTTTTGACTTGCATCTCCGTTTCACATCAATTGATTCTTTCAACAAGCTCCCAAGCTTTGTTCTTTTGGATGGCTCTGAGTTCCAATTCGAATTGCTCAAGGCTTCATCATCATGGCTTCTTCGACTTAGTCACCATCTGCATCGATTGCGTAATCTGGAAACCCCTTTTATCCAATCAGCCTAGTCGAATTCAGTTCTTATTCCTTTCGATCTCCTTTCCTTCAATTCGACCATTCGAAGTATCACCTCTTCATCTTGACTTGTCGAAGCTTCATTTTGTTCTTTTTCATCTCCTTTCCTTTAATTCAACCAATCTAAGTATCACCTCTTCATCTTGACTTGTTGAAGCTTGATTCTGTTCTTTTCGATTTCCTTTCCTTTAATTTGACCAATCGAAGTATCACCTCTTCCTTTTGACTTGTCGAAGCTACGTTCTTTTCTTTTCGATCTCCTTTTATTCAATTCGACCAATCGAAGTATCACCTATTCCTCACTATGCCTGAAACATATTGATCCAAAAACTCTAAGATGACTTATATTTGGCTGATTCGACCCTAACGGTCCTTCTATGAAATCACGCCATGTTTGAAGGTTTCCTGTCCTTCGAACCATTAGACTTCCACGTGCTTCTTTGGATAAGATCAAAGCTTTTGAATTCAAAATCTTCTTCTTTTCGAAGTGCCAATTCAATCAACATGATAGTCGAAATGTCTTTCCATGTAATGCTTCGAATAACTTATATTTAAATAGTTTGAAAATGAACCCTTCTATAACGGTTCACGTAGTGAAGCTCTTTACTAGCTCTTCATCAATAAAAGACTTCATAAAATCCTCCTCACACTTTCTTTAGAATTATTCTTTCTTCGATCATAGTGTCAATTATTCAAAACTTGTGTAATCAAAATTCTCAGCTAACACTGCTTCGTTGGGCATCTAATTTAGAATACATACTACTGTCAAAGCTGCTTCAGCCTAAAATCTTCTAGACATATTCTTAGCTTTCTACATACACCTCGTCATGTTCCATACACTTATTTTTTTCCAGCTATGCCATTATGCTGAGGCATATATAGTGCAATAACCTCCTGTAATGTATGAGCTTGTACCTTCCAAATGATACATTTCTTGAGCTTGAGGATAAAAGAGAAGTTGTAGGGGATGAATCTTGGCATGGATAAACTTGAAGACATATTAGGACCATGGAAAACATTTGAGACCTTTGGAGCTCACACATCTTGGTGAAAAGTAAAACTAGTTGAAAGGCCATTGCTTATGGGGAGAATTTGTCTGATCAATTCTTGGTTAACCTTGAGAAATTGAGGACCTTAATGAGTATGCCTTGAATAAAATGGGAGAGAAATTTTTTGGGTGCAACAGCTTCCCCTGTTCAATCTTCTTAAACCTGAAGATTTAGATTGGCTTGTCTGCCTTTCGTGATCTGAAGGTGGAAGATGATTGAACACTAGAGTGCCCAGAAATTTGCACTCGCATGAAGTAACGCCGTTGGTTGATGAGATTAGGAATGGGCTTACAGATGCCATTTGGAGAATATGACCGAGAGTTTTCGGAGATGGGCTTAAATATGCCATCCAAAGTAGATGCTTACTTCATAAGAAGTCTCTTTATGGGGATTCCCGTTCCTATTGCTTGAGAAGGACTCCGCTGGGGAATGTTGATTTCGTTCTTTTGCTTGAGGAAAAATATATGGGGAATGGAGTCTAGGAGCTTTAGTTGTCCATGCTCTACTGAAGAGTTATCTCTGGACCGGAGATATGAAAGTTATCTATTTTTTGGTCTAAATCCAAGATTCACAGTAACTTGTTGAGGGTAATAAAGTTGACTGTCATCTGGTCGTATTCCAGGCTTCACAGCGACTTACTGGGGAAAATGAAATTAACTATTATCTGGTCAGTTTCCAAGCTTTGCAGTAATTGAAGAGGTTGAACTGCTATCTGGTCGGGTCCAGGCTTCAAAAATTAACCTGTTATCTGGTCGGGTCTAGGCTTCAACTTGAACTTGAGGTATACTGTCATCTGGTCAGGTCCAGGCTTTGTAGTGTTGTAAACTACTATCTGAAGATATATGAGAATGAGCCTGTGTAGAGCTGCTTCAGGATGAGTCAGTATGAAACTGCATCTGGAGATTGCAAGAAGGAATTCGTGTAAGATTTCTTTAGGATGATCCCGTGTAAATCTGCATCTAGAGATCATGAGAAGGAACCCGTGTAAGATTGCCTCAGGATGAACCCGTGTAAAGCTGCATTTCAGAAGGAGAAGGAGCCCGTGTAAGATTGCTTCAGGATGAGCCCGTGTAAAGCTGCATTTGGAAATTGTGAGAAGGAATCCGTGTAAGATTGCTCCAGGATGAGCCCGTGTAAAGATGCATCTTGAAATTCATGAGAAGGAGCCTGTGTAGGGTTGCTTCATCTGGCCGTGTAGATAGTGGCCCCGTCTTGTTTCGAGAATTAATCTACAATCAGTTGTTCGCAGATAGTTTCCCTATCTGGTTTCAGGAATTAATCTGGAACTTGCTTTTGTTGGTCGTTGAGATAGTTGCCATGTCTGGTTTCAAGAATTACTCTCTAACCTGGTTTTGTAGATAGTCTCCTCGTCTTGTTTCGAGAATTGATCTACAATTAGTTGTTCACAGATAGTTGCCCTGTCTGGTTTTAGAAATTAATCTGGAACTTGCTTTTGTTGGTCGTTGAGATAGTTGCCCTGTCTGGTTTCAAGAATTACTCTCTAACCTGGTCTTGTAGATAGTTGCCCCGTCTTGTTTCAGGAATTGATCTATAATGAGTTTTTTATAGATAGTTTCCCTGTCTGGTTTCAGGAATTAATCTGGAACTTGCTTTTGGTGGTCGTTGAGATAGTTGCCCTGTCTGGTTTCAAGAATTACTCTCTAACCTGGTCTTGTAGATAGTCGCCCCATCTTGTTTCAGGAATTGATCTACAATCAGTTGTTCACATATAGTTGCCAGGTCTGGTTTCAGGAATTAATCTGGAACTGTTGAAAATTAATGATGATATTTGTCGGCTTGCGAACTTTCCTGAAAAGGTAAAGAATTAGCTGTATGCAATGTCATGGTGCATGAAATACATTGGGTAATGATGTTCTCAAAATAAATAAGACTACGATATATGCATTTGTACTACATATGCTATGACGTTTGTAAAATGATGTATGAATGCAATATGTGAATGTATCAGTTGTTCTATTGAAGTGTTGTTGAACCGGGGAAAGTAAATCCCTGATTGTTGTTGGGGATGAAGAATGTAAGTCTTCAAATTTTGTTGAAATTGAAATTGCTAGGAGATGAATTTCCGTGATTAGAGAAATAAACTCCACTAGGGAAAGAAAGACTCCGTAAACTGCTTGGGGATTTTTTATGAAGCCCTGTTGGGAAGCCCAAAAAGTTTGTGAACCAGGATAGGGAATTCTCTAAGATGTCGGGGAAATAATTGGAGATTCTTGTCTGTCGGGGATATCAAAAACTTTGACATCATTAGGCTGTATACTGAGGATATGGTAGTGACTTTATAGTAGGATGTCTCTGCCTCAGTACCTGCTGGAGAAAGTATCTGCGGGGATTTGCAGGTGGCCTTTTTAGACACCGTCCCATTTCTTAAAGCCATTAGTAACTGTCTTTCTGTTTTTTATGCGTGTATTTTTAAACCGTAATCACATTCAAATGCATATGTTCAAAAATAATCACGGGACGTTTTTGCAAACAAAACAAAAAAATAAAAACAAGTAGTTTTTCACTTTCAAAGAGATAGTTTGTATTAATCTGAAGAATTCTGCCTATAACAGGTGTTTTTGTACAAAGAGACAGACATTCTAGTAAGAGAATGCCATCATAAGAATGAAAACTATACAAAAATAGTATACAAAGAAAAACAGCTATGTGAAACGATCCCATTGGGTTCCCATTCTGCTATTGCCTTTATATATTTGAGCTTCTCATTTCTTTGCTGCTTGTCCAAAGCTGACTGGATTGATTATTACCATTTGAACATGACACTTGTTACCGAAGTCTATCTGTATGGTGATCCGACGGGACATAGTTATACGCCTTTAATCCCTAAATTTTCCTGGACCGCCCTTTCGGGTTTTCAGTCCACCGGGATACCCTTTTTTGCCCAAGCCGCCTTTCCAGGTTTTCGACTTGCCGGGTGTACAGATTTTTCATATACGTATCTCTAACTTTTGCCCGAACCCTTTTGGTTCGCCGAAATGCCCTTATTTTTGCCTAGGCCAATCGACCTAGCGGGTCTTTTCTCATGCGTAGTATCTTTAATTATGTCCGTGTTTATAGGGTGCAGAAGGTCATCACCGTCCATAGTGGTTAAGATCATGGCTCCACCAGAAAATATGTTCTTGATCACAAATGGTCCCTCGTATGTGGGGGTCCATTTGCCCCTGGGATCACCTTGCGACAGGATAATGCCCTTGATTACTAGGTCACCAGCCTGATATACCCGACGTCTGACCTTCTTGTTAAAAGCTTTAATCATACATTTTTGGTACATCTGACCATGACAGGCAGCCGCGAGCCTCTTCTCGTCAATCAGGTTTAATTGGTCAAGTCCAGTCTGATCCCATTCGTCTTTGTTCAACCCTGTATATTTCATGATTCTCAAGGAAGGGATCTGGACTTTGATGGGTAGGACAACTTCTATACTATATACCAGAGAGAAAGGAGCCCTGTTGACGTATGTACTGAGGTACGGTAAGCATGAAGAGCAAATGGTAATATCTCATACCAGTCTTTGTATGTCACCGTCATCTTATGTATGATCTTCTTGATGTTTTTGTTAGCAGCCTCTACAGCGCCATTCATCTTCGGCCAGTAAGGAGAAGAGTTATGATGCTGAATCTTGAATTGTGTGCAGAGCTCAGTGATCATAGTATTATTGAGATTAGTATCGTTGTCTTTAATGATTCTTTCTTGAATACCATACCAACAGATAAGGTTATGTTTGATAAACCGAGCCACGACATTCTTGGTAACAGAAGCAAAAGAGGATGCCTCTACCCACTTCGTGAAGTAATCAATGGCGGCAAGGATGAAACGGTGCCCATTGGAAGAGGTAGGTCTAATCTCTCCAATCATATCAATGCCCCACATTACGAATGGCCAGGGAGCAGTCAATACGTTCAAGGGAACCAGAGGCACATGTACTTTATCAACATATATCTGGAACTTGTGACAAGTTTGTGAATGCTGATAACAATCTACTTCCATAGTAGACCAGTAGTATCCTGCCCGTATGATCTTTTTAGCCATTGCGTTCCCACTAGAATGGGTGCCAAAGGTACCTTCGTGCATGTCTTCCATGACCTTCTCTGCTTCACTCTTATCCACACACTGAAGCAAAGTAGAATTGTGGTTGCGCTTGTAGAGAATTCTGTTACTGAGGAAAAACTTGGCAGATAACCTTGTTAGAAACTTCTTATCATTAACGAAAGCCCTCTCAAGATACTCTTGAGCTTCGAGGTATCTTTTTACTTCATGGAACCAAGGTTTGTCCACTGCTTCTCTAGTATCAATCTCATAATAGTATGTCAGTTCGTCCAATATCTCAATAATGATCTGAGGGGCTTCGTTATCCCATATGACTTTGAACATGGATGACATAATAGATAGCGCGCCCGCTAATTGATTTTCCTCTCGTGGAAAATGCTCAAAGGTAACTTCTTCAAAATATGGAATCAATGTCAGCACATGCTCCCGATAAGGGATGAGATTAGGATGCTTCGTGTCCCATTATCCTTTGATTTGACTGATTACCAGGGCCGAGTCTCCATGTACGCTTAGGAATTTGATTCTCAAATCGGTAGCAGCTTTGAGACCCATAATGCATGCTTCATATTCAGCTATATTGTTGGTACAATTGAAACATAACCTGGCAGTGAAGCATGTATGGAAGCCTTCGGGAGATATGATCATAACACTTATGCCATTGCTGAGTGTGTTAGAAGCTCCGTCAAAAACCATAGTCCATCAGGATCCTTTTTAAGGTCCTTCATTCGGTCCAGGTTCTTCACAATCAGTCACTAACATGATGTTCTCATCCGGGAATTCAAAATTCATGGATTGGTAGTCGTCTGCAGCCTGATAAGCCAAATGATCAGCTAATACACTTCCCTTTATTGCTTTCTGGGTTGTGTACTAAATATCATACTGGCTCTTCATGAGGCTGTATGGCTCTTTCCTCTTGTTACAACAGTCTAGCAAGTTCTCCTGGTACTTCACAATCTTCCTCACCTTCATCCTCGGCTCGATGGATCGTATTTTCAAAGTCATAATTTGCAATAGCAGAACCGTTAACATTGGGATCCAGAGTGGATGTGGATCTGCAGTTTGATATGTGGGTGTGTGTAAGAGAGCATGACTATTTTGATAAAGTAAAAACATAAAAGAAAGATAGAGAGCGTAAAATTAGTGTGCAAAACATCCAATGATTTATTAATGACATATGAATATGAAGTAATAACCCTCACAAATACACCATTGTGCCTCGGGCAAGACACAAGGCTTTAGCGTTTAAATTGTTCAAATATTACATATCCCAAAAAAACAAAAAGACAATTACTCCTAGGTAAAATTAATGGGAACAAAGTCTCTAGCCGTCCAATTATTTAGTCCACCACTGGTAGTTGGGAAGATCCAATTGTCCATGTCACAGACATTGTCACTGTCCTCCAAAGCATTGATTCCATGGTTGTTGATGTGTAGTGGTGGTCCTCTGGCGCGAGCATGATAGATAACTCTTTGGGCTCCTGAAGTAAAACCCAAACCAAACTTGTCAGACTTGTAGGAGATATCAGGGAGTTGGCCCCAAATGTTACACCCACCTTCTTCGATTACTGCTTTGGGATCCTTCAGAGAAGCCATCTTGGAGGTATGGTAATCTTTGGAACATTGGTAGCAGTCCTGGTTGCAGAAATTTTTTGAGGAACCTCTTCAAAATTTTGGCAGGGGGTCTCAATGAACTCGCCGTCCATCTCAACATACCTAAAAGAGTTCAGGTGAGTCACCATATATTCTTCCTCGCATGGACTGTAACAATCTTTCCATTAACTGGGTACTTCAGCATTTGATGCAGAGTAGAAGTAACAACACCGACCCCATGGATCCAAGGGCGACCCAATAAACAGGAGTAAGACATGCGGATGTCCATTACGTAAAAGGTGGAGTCAAAGGTTTGAGAACCAACTTTAATAGGGATTTCCACCTCCCTGTGTACCATTCTTTTAGAACCATCAAAAGACCTCACCACAATATTACTGGGCTTTAAAGTGAGTCCTTCATAATCCAATCTATCTAAAGCATTCTTAGGTAAGATATTCAATGATGAACCTGTATCCACCAGAACATGAGCTAGGGTAGTGCCTCTGCACTCAATAGATATATACAGGGCATCATTATGCTTTCTTCCTTTGGACATTAAATCCACATCGGAGAAACCGAGTCCATTGTCAGCAGTCAGACTAGCAATGCATTTCTCAAATTGGTCGTCAGAAGTCTCTTGAGGCACATGAGCAGACTTTAGGAACTTCACTAAAGACTTAGCATGGGCTTCAGAGCATAAAAGTAAGGCCAACATTGGAATTTTTGAAGGGGTCTGCCCCAGTTGTTCCACCACATTGTAATCACTTTTCTGTGTGATTTTTAGTATCTCTTCCATTTCTGTTTTAGAAGCTTCAGGAACGGCTTCTTTATGTGCCTCCGTCTGGGCAGGCTCAACCAGTACCTCTTTGCCCTGAGTCTCAGCTGGCTTAGTAGCAGGGATAACAACAGGAATGACAGTAGGGGTAGCAACAATAGTAACATGAGTAGTAACAAGAACATTAACAGGAATAACCAAAGGAGTGACAATAGTCTTTGGAGAAATCTCAGTAGAGAATATCCTTCCGCTTCTGGTAATTTTACTGGTCCCAACAATTTTGTCGATGTTAGGATCAATATCTTCAGCAACTTCATCTTTGATAGCTAATAGGTCTTGCTTGACGCCATGGTAGTAGACGTCAGCTCCATAGTTCTAAGGAACAACCTTATTGGATGAATATGATATCGGCCCAGGAAAAGTGATAATTAAAGGAGAAACCTTAGGAGCAGATGTAATACTGACGGGTCTTTTGGAGGAGACCCTGGATGGATTGTCGAAAATGGTAATTCTTGATATATCTTCACACAGACTTCTTGTAGAGGGAGTCTTCTCGAACAATATTTCTTTGTTGTGCATTAGGCGCTGGACACTTATCTTCAACAACAAGCAACCATTGGGTAGAGACATACACAGGTGGTGACCTTCACCATAACCTGGAAATAAATCGGCTCGCAAGAAATTTTTCTTAACTAACGGGAGAGGAGTAGCTAGCTCATCAACATAAGAAATAAACAGGTCATCATAAACAACATTAACACCTTAGCCATGCTTGGGCTTGGGGCAGTTATCACATTAGGGGTCTCAGGAGGGTCAAATTCAATCTCCTTTTCCTCAATGAGATCTTGCACTTTGTTCTTCAGAGCCCAACAATCATTTGTATCATGCCCTAGACTGCCAGAGTGGTAGGCACATCGAGCATTTGGGTTGTAGTGGGGAGATGTAGTATTTGGATTTTTAGGAGCCTCCCTCAGAGTGACCAGATTGGACATCAACAAGTGTGGTAAAACCTGAGATAAGGACATGTTAATCCGGGTGAACTGTCTTCTGGGTGCATCCTGTCTGTGCTGATTATTTTGTTGTTGATTTGGCGCATGGTTGGAGATCATCACAGCTCCTACCGTTGGACGGTGTTCAACTTTACTTTGATTCCTCTGATCGTAGGCAACACTTACTTCCTTCTTCCCAGAGAATGGTTTCTTCACTGTAATTAAAGATGCATCTCTCTGAATCTTACCGCTCTTGATACCAGCTTCTACTTATTCACCAGTCAATATCAGCTCAGTAAACCCAGCTGAAGAGCTTCCAATAAAGTGGTTGAAAAATGGACCAGACAAAGTACCCAAGAACATGTCTACCAGCTCTCTATCAGACAGAGGAGGCGAGACTCTTCCTGCAAGATCTCTCCACTTCTGAGCGTAATTTTTGAAGCCCTCGCTAAAACCCATAGACATGCTTTGAAGTTGAGTACGGGTTGGAGCGAGGTCAGCATTGTATTGGTACTTCTTATAGAAAGCAGCAACCAGATCCTCCCAGTTGCGGATATTGGTTCCCTCTAGCTGATAAAACCATTCCAACTGGGTCCTTGATAAACTTTCCTGGAAGAAGTGCACCCATAAATTCCTGTCAGGTGTGTGAGGTTGGATCTTCCTGACATATGACCTCAGATGCAGCTTAGGACAGAAAACCTCATCATATTTAGCAAATGCGAGAACTTTGAACTTCTGCTGGATGACCATCCATGAAACCAGCCCTAACTCTTCAAAATCTAGACCAAGTACCCTCTGAATTTCCATGGCATTAAGACGATCCTCCAGCTGCTTGTATATGTCATCAGCAGGAGGATAATGCTCCTCAGAGTAGTCAGCTTGATCTTCCTCAGACCTCGGACTGTTTTCTTCTTCCTTGGTCTTCTTGTTATCTTCATCTTGAGTGTCTCCCTCTTTAGATGGAGTAGCGAATTCTAGAGCTCGCTTAGCAGGTCCTCTAAATCTTCTCCCCAAGTTCAAGACACCAACCTGCTTCTTAGTCTTTTTCCTCTTGCCTTTCAAGATTAGAGCCTTTAGATCCTCTTTCCCTTTAGCTAGATCCAAGAACATCTGCTGGAACTGAGCATTCTGTGCCTGAAGATCCTTGACATTTTATTCGAGTGCCATTTCTTCTTGCTGAAATAAACAACGAAGAGATAAGATACCTGCCTTGAAACCTGTTTATGTGATGATATGTATGATATGATTATGCAATATCTTCAAGGACCTTATAAGATTTAAGCTCTTTTAAACCAAAACAAAAAAACTCTTTATTAGTAAGTTTCAAGGAAACAAAAGTTTATACAGAAATAAGCATTAAAAGAAATTTCTAAAACTCCCAAGTCTCCCATGGACGCTTCCTTTTGGTGCTGATGTTGGTATTGAGATTCTACTCTTCGTGAAGCTACTTTGTCAATTCCAACACTTTCTTCTCACTAAAATAGAATTGAGTCTCAAAGGTATCTCGTTATTCCTTGAGCTGGATCCAAGACTTTTGCAACTCTTCAAAGTTTATTGGCATATCAGGATGGAAAATAATGTGAGACTCATCCCCTTGAACAATAGGTTCCATTATCACCGGTAAGATGGAATCGTATGACATCATAAGACTTTAGGCTCGAGCTCGCACCCATTTGAGGTAAGGTTCCAAAGGGATGGAGTTCTTGCACCCCAAAGTCTTACTATCAGTCTTCTTAACCATGCCCCAAGCGCGGATGAATCTCTGACGATAACTTTGCAGATCATTTGAGTAGTTGAACACAATACCCTGGATGAGCATATCAGGTGGACCATCTCTCCGTGCATAACCAAACTAACATAGTGCTAAATAAGGGTTGTAGGTGATTCCTCCTCTAATGCCCAGGAGTGCCAGATTGGGAAATTATCCGCAGTGATCAATAAAAGAGATATCTTCTTGAGAACGAGGATAATAATGGATATCAGAGTGAGAGAGAGACATTAATCTTTGACTCCACCTTAAGTCTAAATCATTCTGCATTACTTACCGAGGAAGGTGCAAAATAAACCACCTATAGAGAAAAGGGATGCAACACATAAAATTTCCTTGCTTCTTCAGAGTACGAGTGTGATACGGTGGCAGAACCGACTGTTATACTGGTTTGCATTTTGCGTTTTTGTGTTCGCAAAATGTCGCGGTAAGCAAGAGTCGCCACTGACTTTTATTTTATCCAATCGGAAAGGAAAAAAGTACAGAAAAAATCCTTTTTCGAGATATTCTGAGTATGGGGGGTAAATTATAGAAAGGGAAGGTGTTAACACCCTTTCTATCCATGGTTTTCCATGGGCTCATAGGTACTTGCTCATCTTTTTGAATTTTTGTGTGTATGTGCTTTGTTTTTGAAAATGTATTACTTCATGATAACCCTTGTATCAGTCCTCAAAGGTGTGACGAAGTTGTTTTGAAAGTTTGTTTGAAAAGTGTAAGTGTGAAAAGTTTTGATTTGAGCAAGTACCTACTAGCATCTACCTACTCGAAAAAAGATTGTTTCTATTCTCGTTTCCTTTAGACAGCGCTATCCTACTATTGAGAAATAGGTAGCACCGTCGTTGGAGTTTGTAAGGGTCAATTCGAAAGGGACGTACGCTCACTAAAGCAATGTTAGGATACCTTAGTAATAACCCTAGAGTCTTAAGATCATATTCGAGGCAACATTTCCAAGGCAACATTTCCGAGGCAACATTCGAATGGGACATTTGATCTTTTTAGACAGGATAGAAACCACTAAGACACCTTATGCTTAATGATCATTTACCGAAGGCAACCGAAGTGAGAATATACCCTAAGAGTGATATGTGCGAGTGATTTGTTTTCAGTTATTTATCTTTGCACATTAGGGTTTTCTAATCGTTTTAATTTTGTCATGCATTCTCACCATACAATCCTATTAGCATACATCTAAACAGTTAAATATTTGTGGGAATTAAAAATGCGAGAAAATAAATCTACGCTATTACAAGGCTTCGGGGTGGGGGATTAATTACATAGCCGAAAACCCGGGAGTTTAAACAATAAATAAAACCCTAAATTAAACTATTACAAACCATGAACAGTTACAAAAATATTGGTAAAATAATAATAAGCGCGCGGCGGTTAAATGTGAAACGACTAGGGTTTTGACCCTTGACTAAACCTATTCGCGATTGATTAAAAAAAAGATGTTTTTGTCATGTTTTGTTATTTAAGAAAATAATGAAATAATTAAATTAAAAAGAAAATCCTAAGTTCTAATTAATTTTAAATTAAGAAAAATGAATTAATTTATTCTAAAAAAACCTATTTTCGTGTTTTGTTTATTTGAGAAGAATAAAAGAAAGGAATTAAATCAAGAGCTTAACCTAATTTTCTATTTTTATTTTAATTGCAAAAAAAAAAAGCAAGTTAAAATTTCCGTAAATTAAATTAAACTAATTAATTAAAAAACATTTATTAAGAAAATACATCTTTTTTGGTGATTTTTGATTGGTCAATTTAATAAAATAATTTTTGTGTTGATTTAAAAAAAACAAAATAATTAAAGAAAAGGAATCAAAGAAAAATAGAAAATTAACCAAATGGGCCTGCTGTCAGCAGATCCGGATGGAGACGGATCCAAAAGATGATGACCCTCAGAAGGTGTATGCGTTGGCTCTTGTTCTGGCTGATGGATCCAGAAGATGATGACCCTCAGAAGGTGTATGCGCTGGCACTGGTTCTGGCTGATGGATCAGAAGATGATGACCCTCAGAAGGTGTATGTGCTGGATCTGATTCTGGCTGATGGATCCAGAAGATGATGACCCTCAGAAGGTGTAGTACGCTGGATCTGATGAAAATAATGGAGAAAATGCCAAAAGCTCACGTCTGGGATCGAACCCAGGACATGAGTTTCTGATTTCCTTCATCTGACCAACTGCGTTGGATTCTAACTTGTTAATATAATAAAGAACAAATAATATATTGGAAAACAAGTTAAAGGCCAGAATAACGCGCCAAAATTTAAACTAGCCAGTGAGGTTGTGACACGCTGTTGTCTTCTTCCCTGGAATTGTCGTTTTAGGCTCTAAACCTTTACCTACAGACGCAAGTCTGTTGCTGAAACCTGTGTCATTTAAAAATCAAGCACACACAATATAAATTCAATTGGGGACCATGAATCAATTGGGTTTGAAACTCTGATCATCATGGTACCCATTATCAGGCCTAATTTTGCTTGAAACCCAAAACCCCAAATTGGAGCACGAAACGCTAACAATGGCAAAAGCTTATTCCTGCACTGTAAATTAAATCAAACTATCTAGAAACATTACAAACATGATGCTGAACACAAATATGTAACTTAAACATGGTGGAGATGCAAGAATTACAGTAATCAAATTTGGGTAATTGTGCAAACCGTGAGAGTGATAGGAAGTGATTCTGGATGTTCTGATTCCTGTAAATGATTGAGAATGCTTCCTGATATGCCAAGGAATTGATTTTTGGCTTTGAAACTCCTTG
This sequence comes from Vicia faba, assembly GCA_948472305.1. Taxonomy (NCBI): domain Eukaryota; kingdom Viridiplantae; phylum Streptophyta; class Magnoliopsida; order Fabales; family Fabaceae; genus Vicia; species Vicia faba. The sequence continues at coordinate 1,692,755,112 of OX451737.1, read as the reverse complement.
AGGATGGCTCTAAGATGGATTTCGATCTCTCACTTTTGTCCAAAGTTTCAGTTCTTCTTCTGACAGTTTCACGTCTCTAACCCCCCCCCTTTTGATATGGGATCCTTCATTATATAACCTAGAGCGAATTAGGTTAACAAATTTGGATGAATCTTGAGGCTTTGATGAGATTTGATTTGATTTTCAATTTGTATGATATCCTTCCAAATTTGGCCTAATCATGCCAATTTCGTACCAATCAGCCTTGATATGATCTGATTCTGATATGCCAGCATAATGAGCTTATGATTATGTCCAAAAATCCAATCAAAACAAATCTTTGCTATTATTTACCAATTATTTGATTTAATTCAACTTTTAATAAATAAAAAATAAAAATAAAATAAATAATGAAGAAAATAACATGTGAGTTAGCCTTTGGGTCATGGACCATGTTATAAGTGAAGTGCAAGCATAAAAAGTTGGGACCATTTAGCAAAAAATGTAAATTTGAGCACATTTGACTTTTGGCAATTTTGCAAAAACGGTCAACTTGGCCAATGCAAAACTCTCTCAATTTTGACCCTAGAGAGGTGTTCTTGGACTTTTTAGAAAGCTTGGGATGTCCTCTAAGCAACCCTTTTGGTCTCATCTCAATTTAGTCTTCCATGTTCATGTATGAAACTTTGACCCAAAAGGTGTTTTTGTTGACTTTTCAAAAGGACCTATAATGTCAAAATTCATATCTTTTTGTGAGTGCATATTTTGAACTTGTGAGATGAATATGAACTGTATGGAATTGCATCCTATTCAAAATGAGCTTTGGATGGGTCATTTCTGATAAAGTATGAGAAAGTTATGCTTGGTCAAAGTTTAGTTGACTTTTCCTACAAAACCCTAATTTAGCAACTTTTGGGTTTTGATGAATTGTGAGCAATCCTTGAGGAATCATGATCAACCCTAGATCAAATGATGAATAACACTTCAAAATGAGGATATTGACCAAAATCTTGAAGTTTGACTGTACGTGGGCCACCGTTGACTTTTGACATAGTATAGTTGATTTTCAGGCATTTGAGCAATTGACTGAGCAAACTTCCTCTGCAAGGCTTGAAACTTGACATGGATGATCTTGAGAACATTTTAGGACCTTGGAAGGAATTTGGGATCCTTTGGACTCAAGCATCTTGATGAAAAATGAAACCCTAATTTGAGGTATACTGCCTTATGAGAGAGTTTGTCTGGTCAACTCTTGAACTTCCTTGAGCAATTTGGGGACCTCACTTGCCATGTGTTGAGAAATATGGGAGGGAAAATTTTGGGGTACAACAACGGGTATGGAGAGAATGTAGAATATCCCCGAGCAATGTAGGAACCAAATTGTGAGCAAATAAGATATTGATGGCACTTACATCTATAAATTGGTCCGAACTAGGGAAAAAACCAACCCATAGATCAAGAGAGCTAAGACATCTTCAAAGGCATGGTAAATCATATCGTCCAAGAATATTTGAGCTTTCTCCATTAGAAAGTTTTCAAGAAGGCATTTAACTCCACTTCTTCTTTCCCAATTGGATTCAATATCAAATGGCTGTAAGTGCAAAGCTATGTCAACCTTTTCAGAAGCTGGATCTTTTTCTAAACCGGTGAAAGGTACCTTCTCCAGTATAGGTAGACCAAGTATCGTAGAGAATTCTTCCAGTGTAGTCATCAGTTAATAATCTTGAAATATGAAGCAGTGGTGCTCGGGATCAAAGAACTGAAATAGGACACTAATCAAAACTTCATCAAACTCGATGGTAACCAAACTGAGCAAATGACCATGTCTTTTGTTGAATGATGAGTCCTCGGGAACCTTTAAGACCAATTCCTTGAGTTTGGGAGGAATTTCTGCAAAGTTAATCCGGATGGTTTTTCTGCGACTTGAATTCATAACCTACAAAACAGTGAAGAGGTAAATCCACAGGTCTTTGAAATGGTTAGTACATATGAATGTCATGATGATTATGATGTCACGATTATGATTAAATCACAAATAAACACAAGCAATTCACACAATAGACCTTAGGTTTAAAGGCTCGCATGAGTTTTAAGGTAAGTACCCTCTTGAATGTTCAGGTGGCTCAACCTGTCCTATTAATAGTAACTGGGTTCTAAGGAGTCTCATATCATTGACCTTTCCGTCAGGCATTGTTTCAGCTCAAGCACCAAAGTATTGCGGCCAAAATATCTCGAAAGTCCAGTATCAATGAGTGTAGCATCGAGTATCAACCAGTCTTCGGTCGGAACCAAAGCCGCTATCTCACTACTTCCTAATGGCTAGGATGAGTCAATTAAGGGTTCTAAAAGCCAGTTAGTGCTTAGTGACACTATGAGGAAGCCTAATGTTATCCCTGACTTACTCAAGGAATTTTAGTACAATCCAGAGTATCGCGCTAATGTAGCCACCACTTCATCCATATCGGTCTACGCTGTACAACCTCCATGATTTATTGCTACTTACCTAATAAGGTGCCCCAGATCCGGGTGCAGGATCTTTAGTAACAACCCAAAAAATCCCTCAAAAATAAAGCATACAAAACACACAATGAAAGAAATTTAAAATGAACTAAGCTCTAAGGTAACCCCACTTTTATATAAAATCCCCAGTAGAATCGACAGTCCAGTAATACAGCGGCAGAACCGACTATTATACTAGTTTTGCGTTTGTGTTTGAAAATGTTGCGGTAAGCAAGAGTCGCCACCGACTTTTCTTTTATCCAACAAAATAAAGGATGAAAAGAACAGAAAAGACCTTTCGAGATTATTTCTGAGTAAGGCAAGTAGATTTTGGAAAGGGAAGGTGTTAGCACCCTTTCCATCCGTAGTTTTCTACGGGCTCTTAGATGCTTAGCTCATTTTGAAATACTTTGTGCTTTGTGTGTTTTGAAAAACATTTTTGAAAGAGCCTTAGCACGGAAAACTTTGTAATGTTTCTCGGAATAGTAGAGAACGTATACAAAGTGTTTGAAAATGATTTTGAAAGAGGTTTTGTGTAAGTGCAAAAATTGTTTAAGCATAGCATCTAGTAACTATCTACTTTTACTCGAAAGGGTTGTTCTTTTCCTCTTTTCCTTTAGACAGTGCTAACCTATTATTAGTGAGTAGGTATCCCTAGTCGTTGGATGTTTGAGGGAATATCGAAGGGACGTTTATAGTCACAAAGGCAATTGGGCAAGAAACTTTAGTAACTACCCTAGGGTTTTAAGATCATTTTTACCAGGGCAACGTCGAAAGGGTCATCGAGGGAATTATGATCTTTAAACCGGAGGGTAGCCACTAAAATCTCTCATGTTTCCAGAGATGTGACTGTCTTTCAAAGGCAACCAAAGTGGGGTACCCTAGAGGTGCGCATGTGTAATTGTGTCCTATTCAGTTATTTATCTTTGCATTTAGGTTTGCCAGTGTTTTGTTTTATTAAACTCTTGCCATACAATCCTATAAGTCATGTATCTAGACAGTTAATAGTTTGCAGAAATTAAAAGTGCTGGAATTGTAAATCCTAAACTATTACAAGGCTTCGGGGAGGGGGATTAATTACATGTCCAAAATAGGGAATATAAAGAAAACCGTAAATGTAAAGTCCTAATTAATTCTATTACATCCAGTAGGCAGTTACAAAAATATGAAAATAAAATACGAAAGATAATAACGTGCGCGAATTGAAAATACGTCTAAAAATCCTAAGGTATAAGAAAAAAAAATCTTTTTGTTGATTTTTGTTTTAATTAAGAAATGAAATTAATCCTAAGTCTATTTAATTTTAAAGTAAAAATAATGGTTTAAATAATTATTAATTAATTTACAAAATTAATTTATTTGAGAAAATGCTAACCTAATATTTTTGTGATTTTTATATTTGTTTATTGATCAAAATAAAAAAAAGAATTAAAAGAAATAAATAAAATTAATAAAACAAGAAAATAAAGATGGGCCTAATAGCAAAGGTAAATAGGGGGGTATAAGATTTGGAATTCGCTGGCCCAGATGTTGCATCCTAAAATTTACCCTCTTGATTTTGGCTTATGTTCATCATGAATATCATATTGCATTGCATTCATACATTGTGATGGGATCAAAGTACTTGGGTTATCAAGTCTTCCTCAAGCTTTGAAGGCTGATTGCATCGGCAAGTTGCTCAAAAAAAATATCTTACCATCCAAACCTTTGGATCTTTCAAGCTCAAAGGTTATGGCATATCTCAAGATATTTTATCCATCTCTTTGGTTCATCAAAGGATTGAAGTTTGTGTTTGATCACAAGGAGAATCACTCTTTGGATTCACCAGTCAAATTAGGGTTTTGTTTGAGTAAGACTATTGGCCAAGGCACAAGTCTTAATTTTGGGAGCTACAACATTTATTTGTTATTTGAAAGGTCTTTGTATAAGAAATTGGTCAAGATGCCCAGAGGATTTGAAGTTTTGAAGATGATTCATCAGTCTCCTAATGTGTTGAACAAAACTAGGGTATGGGATTTCATCAAGATTTCTTGAGAATTTTGAAGTGAAATGTTGCACATGGTTTCTATATGTTTGAAAGATCATATGTTTGAAGTTTTGATCATCAATTTTAAAGGGAAGTGGATCAATTGATTCAAAGGGGCAAAATGGTCATTTTGGTCAAAATCAGTCAAAGTCAAGGTTGACCAAGTGAATTTTTGGCCAACCATAAATTCAAGGATGTACTTTTCATATTTCAAGTCTATTTTGGTAATTGGATCAAAGAGATTGAGGTTTGAGATGAAGCTTGTTCTTGAGGAAACACTAAAAGTTACTAATTTTGGAAAATAAGGACCTAATTTCCAAAATTCATATTTTATTCACCCTTGATCAAGAAGATGCAAATTAAATATGCTTAGAAAGCTAAGAGAATGATCTTTCACCTCCTTTTGGTCTCATGACCAAATTGGCAAGTAATCAAGAGTTATGGTCTTTTGAAGTTACAAAATTATAGGTCATTTTTCAAAATTAGGGAATTTCAAGCCATATTTTGAGGACCTTAATGGATTAATTTTCAAAAACTCTAAACTAAGGGTTTGTACATCGTTTCAATACCTTTCCAAATTGTGCTCATTTGTGCCAAAATTCAAAAGCATGAGCAAGTTATGAGTTTTGGAATTTTGGGGCATTTTATTGAAATTTGGCAAATATGCAAAATGGCCAATTCATGAAAACTCAAGTCTCAGCCATTCTCTTTGTTCCTAACCCAGCCCATGACCTATTTGTGATTTGCTAAGGCCCATAATATCAGCCATTTCATGTTCTATGGACCTTGGTGCTTGCTTGGATGAAAAATGCAAAAATTGCCCAAAATTGCAAAAACTCCATTACTCTTTGATCAAATGGAATTAAAGGCCAAGATCCTAAGCACGATTTTTTGAAGTTATTTGGCTCCCAAAACACATAAGAGGTAAGAGAACGCACAGACAAATGACCTGATTGAGTACACACTCCATTTTTGGCCAAAATTCCCAATCCTGCCCTCCAACGGTTTTAAAGCAGATTTCCACTTCTAACCTTCTCTACAAACTCTATATAAGAGAAAGCAAGCAAAGAGAGAGAAAAATAACACACCATTAGGAATAACTCCAGATCTGAGATTCACTTTCTTCTTCTGTAACTTGATTCGATTCTCTCGGTTCTTTGGTGTTTTCTTCAAAATTCTTGTGGATTCAGCTTCAGCGAAGTGAGTGGATCAAGCTAGCACCATTTTTTTGCATCTGGAGTGAAGGAGACAGTAGAACACTTTTCGCCTTGAGGTAATGATTCCAAACTTCAATTTCTGAGATGCGCTTGTTTATTGAGATGTTTGAGCTTGGATTTGTGTTCAATGATGTTAATAGAATGTTTCTGAAGCTTTATAGCATTTAATTTGGTGAATTATGCATGATTGGATACTCCGAAACTCGCGATTTAGAATGATTTTGTTCATATTCATGACTTGATTGTGGACAATGTAGTTGATGATTCGATTTGATTCCAATTGCAATGTAAAGTATGAAATACTAGCTTTGATTTGCCTTTGATTTCATGAAGAATGATGAGAAATTGAGTATGTTATGTTGATCTGAAAGTGAGCCCTAAACCTGGATGTTGCGCGCATTTTTGAACTGTCCAGAGGTTGAAGATGATGTGGTGGCACATCATGATTGGTCCGTTTGAATTTTTTAGCTTATTTGAATTTTTGTTTTATTTGACATTTTGTTTTCTGATCAAAACAGTTTCAAAAATCACAAAAAAATTACCATAGGTCAATATTGTTTTCTAGTATTTGTCATATTTTTTTTTTATATTTTTTTAAAAATAATTTGATTGGTTAAAAAAATTCATAGGTTTGATTAATTGATTATTTGAAGATAATTTTTATTTTAATATTTCTTTGATCCAAAAAATTCTACAAAAAATATTCTAGACTCAAAAAATAATGTAAAATTTGATTCTGAAATTGGTCTAGCATATTTTCCATTTTTGATTAGAATTTTAATTTGAGAGGTTTACTTTGAATTTTTGCTTTGTAATTTTTATTTTAATACTTCCTTTTATTAAAAAATTCTCAAAAAAATTATGTAATCTTGTTTTTAATCATATAATCTGAATATATTTTTATTTTAACCTTTTCATGATTTTTGGTTAGGGTTTGCATTTTTTGCCCTTAAATAATAGTTTAATTGTTAATTGTTTGTATTTTTTTATTTTAAATATTTTCCTCAAGGATGTGTGTTTTTAGCTCTAATATTTGAATATAATTTTGGTTGGCCATTTTTATGATTTTTGATTTAAATATTATTTTGATATGTGAATATTTGTTAATTGAATCTTTGTTTGAATTTAATTTCATTTCTTGAATTTTTCTAATTCAAAAAAATATGAAAAATATATATTCTGACATTTAGGGTTTCTTGATGTTTTGTATGACCTTGGTTTAATTTGTTTGAGTTTTGATCCTATTTAATTAATATTTAGGATTAAAAGTCAAAATCTAGGGTTTTGTTGCTTATGGTGAAAGTTTCATGTTCAAAACCCTTGTGCCTTGGACTTTCATTGGAATTCAGGTCTTGATTATGGTTCATGAATGTGTTGGGGATTTGAAAACCATTTTTATTGAATTATTTGACTTGGTTTGACATTTTTCCACAAATTATTTTGCAAACTTGTCTAGCTTGGTAATTTTGCCAACTAGTCTTGAACTTTGAACTTCATTTGGTCTCCTCCTCAATCATTCATGAATTTAGGGCTTGCATTCTGACTTCTATACCTTTCAAGGATTCTAATATGTTTTTGGTTTGAATTATGGACCATTATTTCCATTTTTGATGTAATTTTAAAGTGAAGGTGCCCAATTATGTTTGCATATCTTGTTGCAATTTGTTTGATGGCCAATGAACTTGAGCGAGGTCTATAATTGGGAACCTAATGAACATGTTGATTCTGATTTTCCAGGTTAGCTCAAGCCATTTCACTTAGAAGCCTCATGTTTGAATGTTTTGAACCTCCTAGTGCATTATGTAGGTTTCATCTCCTATTGTGTTCATGAAGTTGTGATTGAATTAATTATGCATGATTAAAATGTGTTTGCTACTGACCTTCATGGTCTTTGTTCATATTATTCCCAAGCTTTTATGATCCTTGATTGATATTCAATTGTCAATTCAACATGGTGATAGAAAGGAGCAACATTCCTCTGATTCTCTTGACCTAATCTGTGCATGTGCTTGTTTCCTCTTGCCTATAATGTATAATGTTTGATAAATGCCACCATGTTGTTCTCACTTTTTCACCTTATGGAATAATAACTTGGTTGTTGAATATGCGAGGTACTCTGAGAAAGTTACCACTTTTGGCTTGAGGCTTTTGTGTTCCACTTTATTTGTGGAACACAGTTTATTATATTGGCATTATTTTTGTGTTTGGCATGCTTGATGGTTTATGCAGGATATACATACCTATGATTATGAATGCCATACCTTGCCCATGGGATTTGTTCATATATGATAAATTACTTACATCCTGATGGTGTAATTTCTGACTCGATTTGTCTACTGATGCCAGCTTGCTTGAAGTTTCTCTGGGTTTCTTTTATTCTTGCTTGATTTCTACAGATAGTTATCTGTTTGGTATTGTACTACTTCCTTTCTCCCATTTTCATTTTGCATACTTCTCTGACTGCATGATGGGACCTTTGTTGCTGATATATGTCAGGAGGCCCTCTGGTTTTGTCTGATTGCATGTGTTGTGTTTGTTGTTGATCGATGAGTCACTCAATTTGGAAATTGAGATCACGACTTCGCTCTCATTGCATGTTCCCTATAGGATGTTTATTGCTTTTCTTCTGTAATTGTTGATCGATGAGTCACTCAATTTAGAAATTGAGATCACGACTTCGCTCTCATTGCATGTTCCCTATAGGATCTTTATTGCTTTACTTCTTTAATTGTTGATCAATGAGTCACTCAATTTAGAAATTGAGATCACGACTTCGCTCTCATTACATGTTCCCTATAGGATAGTTTTGTTGAGCTCCCTCTAGCATGTAAATTAGGGTAGGATTTTCCCTTATCCTCAACCTTAGGATCAACCATTGTATGATAACACTAGGGATAGTGCTAGGCTAGTTTCCCTTAGTTGTTTTTTCCTTTCTTTGCATTTTGCATCTTAAAACAAAAATTTGTTCTTGGAAAATCATAAGACGTTTTTAATAAACTCAAATCCTTCTTCAAAGTAAAAGATACAAACCAATCTTGCCTTGTCTGTGTTACCTCTTAGCCGATGTTTCGCCATCACACATTTATTTGAAGCCGATGTTTCGCCATCGCACATGTTTGTTATCCTACTTTGATTCTCAATATCATTGTCGGGTGTGATTGTTTTGTCATCTGTTTTATCGATGTTTCGTCATCTTTGCCATGATATCTCTGTTACCTCTTAGCCTATGTTTCGCCATCGCACATGTTTGATTATCTAACTTTGACTCTCAATGTCACTGCTAGGTGTGTTGTTTTATCATTTGATGTTTCGCCATCTTTGACATGTTATTTTGTTATTATTTAGTTGATTTTTGATCACCTCATTTGTTTGTAGTTTCATTCGATGTTTTATCATCTTGACTGTTTTCTTTGTTTGTCTTAACTAAAAAACACAAACCAACTAAAACACATAAGCCGAACTACGACTGCTCTGATTCCTTAAAAGGGATACGTAGGCATTGGGATAGGGCCCAACCGAGCACATCTTTTATTTTCCCTACATTATTTTCTTTTTCTTTCGCATGCATTCCCTTTTCATTTGTAAGCCATAGACATAGGATTTGACCACACCCATTGGATTAGACAACAAGAGTGGATACCATAGAGTACTACGTGCGTGTGGGGTGCTAATACCTTCCCCTCGTGTAACAAACTCCCTTACCCGATCTCTCGGTCGAAAGACCGTGATTTCTCCCTTTCCAGGTTTTCTCGATGTTTACCTTTCCCTTTCAGAGGGATAAAAGACGTTTGGTGGCGACTTCATTGATGTTTCATTAACATCCAAATGACAGGTTCCGGCCGCGTAGTTTTAGCTGGCGACTTCACTGGGGACAAATTGACCTTTTGCTGGTCCATCCCGGAGTCGATCCTAGCTCTTGTTTATTTTATTTTTGGGTGTTTATTTTACAGCTTTGCATATTTATCTGTTTGCATTGCATCCTATGTGCGCTTTACTTTCTGCATACTGGATTTGGCTGGACTGTTTGATTTCTGGATTCTCTTGGTGGGTGGGTTGTTCCATAAGGTAAAAGGCCTCATACCCAGGCTATGAGTGAATTCCATAGGAACTAGGAATATAGTGGCCATAGCAGCTACGAGGCAGATGCTTTGTAGACCTGACCATGAGACCCATGACTTCAGAGGTAGTTCGGATAGGTGTTATCGTATGATGATACCGACATTCGAGCTCTCGTACTCTGATTTGGCTTTTAACCTTACCTTGACCAAGACTACACCCGTGAGAGGGGCGAGAAAACTTTTATTACAGGTACATGTACTGTTGGTGGCTTTGTGTTGCAAAGGTGACTCAGGTTCCCGTGATAGTTTTGAAGCCTTGAGATTCTCTTTTGATCTTGAGTGGTGTTGTTCTGTAATGGTCCAGCCATGATCCAGTGTGAAACTTTGATCCTGTCATATTGCATCATACCATGTTTATTTCTAAAAAAAATGATGTAAAAAAATAACTAGCATGCGCATGTCATTTTCCAGGGACATTCAAGAGTCTTCTTTCCATCAGAAATGGCTGGCCTCCCTCCAGTTGAGTTTGATTCAGTTCGTGTTAAAGAGCTCACCAGGCATACTTTCTCTTATCAGATTCCTACCATTGATGTGTCCGAGTTGAAGGGGTTGAGTTCTTATCTGAAGGGTGATGTTCTGAGTAATTTCAACAAAAATTATGGCAACTTGTTACTAGTCCTGTACACTCCAGTTGACCCAATGGCTTTGATCATCCTCTTCCAGTTCTATGACAAAGAATTACGGTGTTTTACTTTTCAAGATTATCAACTGGTTCCCACGCTAGAAGAGTATGCGTACCTGCTTAATATCAGATTGACTGATGAAGTTCCTTTTGTCCAAGTGCCGGAAAAGCCGAAGTTCGAAGTTGTTGCTGAAATTCTTCGTTTGAGTTGGAAAGAGGTGAAAGACAATTGGAAGTCCAGTGAGGGTACTGCATGGTTTTATTTGGATTTCTTAGTGAAGAAAGCTGAAGACTGGGCAAAGAAAGGCAATTGGAGTGACTTCAGTTCTCTGTTCGCTCTCATGATATACGGGATCGTCCTTTTCCCTTGCAAGAGAAATTTTGTGGATTTGACGGCTATATGTGTTTTTAGAAACAAGAACCCGATACCGACACTCTTGGCAGATACTCTTTACACCATTCATTCCAAGCATGGAAAAGGTGGTAATGTAAGTTTATGCCATTTGATACTGTATCAATGGCTTAAGTTGCATCTAACAGTAAGTGGCCCTTTCGTGGATACCAGGCATTATCTCCGATGGTCATCAAGGCTTGTCAACCTTACTTCATTCGATATCCGGTGGAATTATGACATGGGGGAAGTGCGAAGTATTTTCACTAGCTGCGGAGATTTCCCTAATGTTCCCCTCATAGGAACTAAGGGGTGTATCAACTATAATCTTGTGGTTGCTAATCGTCAATTGGGATATGCAATGGATGGACCGCCAAAGGTTGAGGAGGTGTCTAAATCAGTGTATTTCACTAGAGGAAGTGATCCTGGGATGATAAAAAGAGTGACAAGTGCTTGGAAAGGAATTCACAAGAAGGATAGAACTACTTTGGGCAAGAAGGTTTCTATTGCTAGGGTTTCTTACCTGGAGTGGGTTAAATCCAGGATTAAGATTTTATGTTTACCATTTGCAAGGTCGGCTCCTCTATACGAGCAACCTCCTTCTGTTCCGAGTAACACAGTGCCTATCGAGATGTTCACCCAGGTTCATGTTGAGAACATTCAGCTTCGTGCAAAAGACCGTGAGGCGGGAATGAAACTTTATTGGGCAGATCAAGAAAGGGCCGACTTAGCTCGCAAACTCAAGGAAGCTCAAGGGGAAACTTCTGATGTAACCAGTTTTTGGAAGAGATCTCATGCTGAAATAGAAGAAGAGTTGGGTAAGACTCACCAAGAGTGTCAGAAGCTTCAGGTATATGAAAATAGCTACATGAAGAAGATTCAGAACTTAGAAAAACAGCTCAAAGACAAAGATGCTCAGCTCGAGAAGGAAGTGGCCCAGAAGCGTGTCGCAGAAGATCGGTTCCAAGAAAGTAAACTAGTCGCGTCTCAACTTTTGAAGGAGAAAGCCAGACTTGAAGAGTACTGTCAACATCTTGAAGCATGTTTAGTTCTAGAGATTTAGTTCTGTCATTTACTTTTGGTATATTTGGTCACCCCCAGAATTGTTGGAAGGGACCGATTGATTGTTGTTATTATTAAGTTCTTTTTGCTTTAATTGTTAAGACATGTATTTAGTTGTTTATCATTTTACTCTTAATTGTCCGAAGTCACTTGGACATCGTTTCTTTTGTTTGTAAATAATTGAAGTGTTCATCTTATTATCCTTTCTCTTTTGATTGTATGGTCGCACGCCATGACTGATGAATAAAAGGAATCTTGGATACTTGGAAATGAAAAACATATCATGCACATGTTTACCGTGAAAAATGGTAAACAACCGCTGATCTTCCAAGGTAACTTATTTGGTGACTCGCAGGATCGATCAGATTGATCCTAAGACATGGCTGATTTTTATCGTTTAAATGCTTTAAAATAGAGAGTTTTGACTAATCCTAATGGTGATTAACGCAATTAAGGTAGAGACGCTTTAAGTAAATTGCATGGAGAAAAGCTTGATAAAGTAAATAAAAGCATTAAAGGCTTGTTAAATAAATGACTTCGACTAAGATAAATAAGTGAAAGCGATAAATTGCTTGAATGTAAAAGATTTCTATTAAGGTAAATGGTGTTTCACACATACATTCTCAATGATTCTTTCTCTCACGTTGGGTACTTGAATCTAAATGAGTGACTTGTATACAATGATGAACACACTTAATAACTACGTGAACACTTAGTATTTATACTAAAAATCCTAAGTAACTGCTGGGCAGTTACATCGCTTCGTGGTGACACCACATGGAACGTTCACAACCCTCGACGCCTACTTCCACACCACGTTGCGCTTGGTAACTGCTGGGAACCGTTTTCCCTCCAACAATTCGAAATTCAAACCGTTCGATCTTGGGCATCAGGGACCTTGGTCGAAAGGTTGCTCCTTCGATGTTGAAAACAACATGATTCCAACTTAGAGAAATTTCTCTAAGTATCTTGTCATTCTTTGATAAGCCTTCGATGTGATCAGCTGATCTAAGCCTTCTTGTGTAGGAAACTCTTCTAACTCATAATTAATGATCTATATGATAATAGAACGTGGGTGTCGAATTTAGGAGCCAACAAATTGCCCCCCAAGAATGTCTTATTTCGACGCTTAGAAGAAAGAGGCATTCTTTGATATTCCATTCGACACCTGTCCTTCACTCTCAGCCACAAATTAGTTTGTGCGCTTTTCGTCTCCTACCAACCATCTGACAATCTCAAAAAATCATCATTTCAACTTTTCCCAAGATGTCACTTCAGTAAGGCACTTCGCACGCACGATGGCCTTTCATACGCTGTCATCATGACCATTCTCTGAAATCGAGGAAGCATGCTGCAACGTTTACGTTTTTTAGAACGATTACAGGTCCAATGTGTGCCACGTGCCCCACTTCCGTCTCTCAGGCGAATGCCTTGTGCAACAAACGACTGGAGTTACAGCGAGCAAAATATCTTCGTCTCAAAGCTTCTGTCCCTTTTTAATTTGCTCTGTACTTCATTGACCATGTACTCGAATATTCTGTAATTTTTGTAGCCATTTTGGCTTATCAATGTTATTTTCCATTTTGGCTTTATTGTTAACTTAATCATTAATTGTTATTTATTTTGATCTCTTGGAGCATAGGTTTATATTTTTTCAAATATTTCCCGTTTACTCTCAAGATTCTTTTATCTTTGCTTAACTCTTCGACCTCATATGCTCCACCATAAAAAGTTTGAATAATTTTGAAGGGTCCTTCCCATTTGGGTGACCATTTTCCCATGCTTCGATCTTTTCGATCCATGGGAAGAATTACCTTCCAAACTAGTTCTTCAGGCGAGAATGCCTTAGGTTTTACTTTCTTATTGTAAGAGTCTTCCACTCTTTTCTTCTGAATTCTCAGTAGGTCGAGAGCTCGTAGTCTTTCTTCGTCTAAATCTACCAATTCGTCTAACATCATATCCCAATAAACCTCAGGGGGAGTATCTTGATGTCTTTGAACCCTTGCTGATTGAAGACAAATTTCAGCTGGTAGTACTGCGTCATGACCGTAAGTTAGCCGATATGGTGTTGTACCTGTGGCTTCCTTTGGGGACGTTCGACAAGCCCACAAGATCTGGTCTAACGTTTTATGCCAATTTTTTGGCTTCTTTCCTACATGCTTTTTTATCAGGCCAATCACTATTTTATTCGCCGCTTCGACTTGACCATTTGCCTGCGCGTAATAAGGCGTTGATGTTAGGAGTCTGAAGCCTATTTCTTGCGCGAATTCCTGCATCTTTCGACCAGTGAACACTGACCCTTGATCAGTTGTTATAGTCTCAGGGATTCCAAATCTATAGATAATGTTCTTTTGAATAAATTCAATGACATTTTCTTGGTCTGCGTTGACTAAAGGGATAGCTTCGATCCATTTAGTGAAATAATCAATGCCTACCAGTATATACTTCTGGCTCTTCGATGATGCTGGTCGAATCTCTCCAATAAGATCTAACGCCCATCCTCTAAAAGGCCAAGGTTTCACTATTGAGTGAAGCTCGCTTTCTGGTACATGTTGGATACCAGTATGGACTTGGCATTCCTGGAAACCCTTCGCGAACTCGACACAATCTTTCAAGATAGTGGTCCAATATAGTCCTTGTTGAAACAACAACCATTTCATCTTATGACCTACTTGGTGAGCCCCACATGCTCCAGCATGCGTATTCGAAAGGGCTATGTATGCTTCGGTTTCGCTTAAGCATTTTAATAATACCCCTTCAGGCGTCTTTTTAAACAACTCATTCCCCATGAGTACGTAACTTAACGCCCTATATTTTATTTTGCATTCTGTCAAAGCTGCTGGATTTTGTAGATAATCTACAATGGGTTTCCTCCAATCTTGCTGCGATAAATTGTCTATGAACGAAATTTTGAAATCCCTTTGATTGACATATCCTAGTCTTGTCGATTCCAAATCAGTTGGAGACAAGCTGGTTGCTGCCATCTTTTCTTGGACTTCGATTGCTCTTTGTAATCTCGTTTTTGAAATCCTATACCCAGATGCAATTTGTGCCAAATCATTGGCTATTTGGTTTTCGAATCTAGGTATGTGTTGAATATTAACCACTTCGAATTTTTTCAATAAACGATTTGCTATCACAAAGTACATAATGAGATTTTCTCTTATACATTTGTACTCTTTTGTGATTTGCTTAATGACTAACTCTGTGTCTCCCATTATTTCGACTCGAGTTTCCCCCAATTCCAACAATATTTCAAGGCCAGTAATTAGAGCTTCATATTCAGCCTCATTGTTCGAACAAGTACCTTCTATCTTGTACTTGAATGTTGTTGGAATTTTTTCTGGAGAAATAATTAAGACCCCTACTCCCGTTCCTTCTTTATGGCTGGAACCATCGAAGTAAAATTTCCAGGTTTCTATCTCCAAGTAATTTATATTTTGTACCTGAATTGAGTGGTCGACTATAAAGTCTGCTACCACTTGTCCTTTTACTGCCTTGAGAGGCATAAAGGTTAACGAATACTCAGTTAATACTAGTGCCCACTTGCCAATTCGACTGTGCAAGATGGGTTTCGACAACATGTATTTGAAAACATCAAAATGGGACGAAACATACACATCAACTGGTTTTATATATTGTTTGAGCTTTGTACAAGAGAAATAAAGACATAGACATAATTTTTCAACTTCGCTATATCTAGTTTCTGCATCGTTCAAAACTCTGCTAAGGTAGTAAATGGGTCTTTCGACTCCATTTTCATCCTCTTGGGCTAACATGCTTCCCAAAGTTTTGTCGGATGCAGCTATGTACAATCTCATACTCCTATTTCTACAAGGAGGCACCAAAATAGGTGGCTTGGTGAGGTACCCTTTGATCTTGTCGAAGGCTTCTTGTTGCTCTTGCCCCCACTCGAACCCTTCCTTATTCAATCGAAGTAAGGGTGAGAAGGCTTGCGCTTTTCCACTTAGGTTAGATATAAATCTTATTAAGAAGTTTATCTTGCCCAGCAGAGATTGCAGTTCCTTCTTGTTCGTTGGTGCTTTCGCTTCCAAGATTGCCTTCATCTTGTTCTGGTTGATTTCGATTCCTTTCTTGTGGACGACGAAGCCCAAGAAATATCCAACTTTCACACAGAACGCACACTTCAAAGGGTTCATCTTCAGACCATGCTTTCTCATTCTTTCGAATGATTGTCGAAGGTGGTCTATATGGTTCATCCTGGAAACAGATTTTACAACAATATCGTCAATATATACTTGCATGAAAGTGTTAATAAAATCATGGAAGATAGAGTTTATTGCTCGCTAATATGTTTCCCCAGCGTTTTTTAGGCCAAAAGGAATTACTACCCATTCGTAAGTGCCTAAGGCCCCAGGGCATCAAAAAGCTGTTTTCGACACATCTTCTTCAGCAATGAAAATTTGATTGTATCCTGAGTAACCGTCGAGCATGCTCAGGTACTCGTGGCCAGTGGCAGAGTCGACAAGCATTTCCACCACATGCATAGGATATTCATCTTTGGGTGTTGCAGCATTCATATCTCTGAAATCTATGCACACCCTCAATGTACCATTTTTCTTAATAACTGGCACAATGTTTGCAATCCATTCGACATATCCCGTAGTTCGTATGAATTTGCACTTCAGCAGTCTTTCGACTTCTGTTTTGATCTTCGACAGTATTTTTGGAGCGAAGCGTCTTGGAGTTTGTTTGACAGGCTTTTCCCTAGGTTTGATTGGCAACTGAAGTTCTACCAATATTCTGTCGAGACCAGGCATCTCGTTGTAATCCCATACAAAGCAATCCTTGAACTCCTTCAGTAATTGGATCACTTCGACCCTGAGCTCTGGGTCTATTTTGGCACTGATGTAAGTGGGTCTTTTATCTAACCCTTCGCCCAAGTCGATTTATTCTAAAGGATCCTGTGCTAACATTTTGATGTTGTTCTCCAGGGGGTCCTTTTCGAAACCCAAAGGCTCATCGTCGTAGATGGCGTCGAGCCTCTGTTCCTGCATTCCTTCTGTCGAGATATCGGGAGGTTCTGGGTCGAAATCTTTTCCAGGACCTGCAGAAGGTAGTACTTGATCATTGGCCTTGGTGGCCATATATTTTACTTTGGCTTCGAGAGCCGCTATCATTCTTGTTTCGGCTACGTAAGCCGAAATTCGCTGTAACGCTTGCGACTCAGTCATTATCACTGAATTCGCTTCCCCAACCAGTTGGCTGGATGTCAGTTAGCCCACTGAAATCAATGTGAGACAAGTCTTCTTTATCCCATTGAAACCCATGATCAGGATGCAGGTACAAGGAACAAAAAGCATTTGGCGCTGGCCCCTTGTCGAAGTCAGGTGCTAGACATGGCCCAATGTGAGCCAAATTTTTGTCGAAGTCAGCTCTCCCTAGGTGATTAACTTCGCCTCAGTAGTAGCTCTGATCTGCTTCTATATTCTCGACAATCCCATCGAGACGCCATAATATCACCCTTTGGTGCATCGACGATGGTACTGCTCCGACACCATGTATCCATTCTCGGCCTAACAGTAATTTGTAATTTGGTTTAGCCGATATGAACATGAACATGGTTGGTCGAAGGATGGATCCCACTTTGAGTTCTAGTTGAATCACACCCATGGTGGTCCCTATTCCGCCTTCGTAGTTCGATAGGACCATATTATGAGGCTTAATGTCTTCATCATTCTTGCCTACTTTTCTTAGCATGAAGTGGGGAATTATGTTGATAGTAGCCCCACAGTCCACCAAGATTTTGTTTACAGTGGCCTCTTCGAGCTTTGCCCTTATGAATAAAGGCTTGAGGTGACTTTTAATCGCCTCAGTTGGTGGTTCGAAGAAACCATTTTGCTCTTCAGTGCAGCCATTACCCATGACAAAGTAGCATACTGGCCTATGCTTGGCCATCTCTTGTTCGACTTCCCAGTCGTTTGCTTCGACTTCCATTTGGCGGTCGAATTCTCTTGGCAAGACCGAAACTATATTTATCATGATGTCTAATGTATCGTCAGACTCTGAGCTATCTTCGTCACCAGCTTCGTCTTGATCAGTCCATACCAATCTATTGGCCACTGGTTCCCTCTCCAAAGGCTTTCTTTGCTTTCGCTGGGGGACATTTGAGCTCGACTCTGGTTTTGGTTCGTTGGCAGCCTCTCTCTCAGCCTTGCGCCGCCTTTGGTACCTTCTCCACTGGGATCGAGACATTGGGTTCTTTCCCTTGTAGTTACTCGATACTTGAGCAACTTTGGTGGCACCTACATGAGGTTCTTTCTTGAGTGTCAAAGATGAACCTCTTGGCACTTCAAAGGAATGTCACCTTTCTTCGTTGGGTCTCTTTCGACTCGATGTTTTGAGCCATGTATCGACTGGCACATTGGTTGGAGGCCTGAAAGTTAGTGGCCTCTTTTCCTGACTTGAGCCCTTTTGATAGGTTCTTCTAGGATCGTGTCGAACATCAGAGCCTGCACTTGTTTGGGCATTTCTGCTCCATTTTTTGTTTGCTGCTCTCACACCTTCGATGTGTTCAGCAGCTTTCTTGTCAAAAATAGAGCTGCATCGAGGACACAACATTACTTCTGATTTTTTCTTCTAGCATCGTTGCAAGAATTCTGCCAGATTTTCGTTTTCTCGGGGGAACGCTGTTCTGTTTGCTTGCTCTTGCCTGATGGCTTCCTCTGAAACTTTTGATTCAGAGATTTCGACCATGTTGACATTCATGTTGTCTTTAGTAGCAAGAGTCATTTGCTTCATTTGAGCCTCCATGTCTTTTGTTTGGTCTTGCACCACAGCCAAGTAGGAAGTGGGTTTAGTTCCACATTTTGAGACTCCACCTGTTTCCAGTTTTGGGCCCTCAGCGGCCTTTTGGACTGCTTCGATTGTTTTTCTAGAAAGGTTCCCAGAAAAACTGCCAAATATTGGCATATTGATATGATCTTTGGTGACTTCGACCATAGTTATCCCTGGCCTTTTCACCTGACTCCTGGAAGCTTCGATCACATTTACCCCTGAGGGTTCAACATAGTGGGCTTCCGCCTGCAAAGGGCTCAAATCCACATTCACGGGGGCCTTGTCAGCAAACTTCAGCCTCCCTTCTTTGATAACATGCAATACTCTCGAAAAAGGAGTATATTTTATAAAAAACGATTAAACTCGTAAAATCAACACAAGGTCCCATCACGTGTGCCAATTTGTTTACTGTGAAAAATGGTAAACAACCGCTGATCTTCCAAAAGGTAACTTATTTGGTGACTCGCAGGATCGATCAGATTGATCCTAAGACATGGCTGATTTTTATCGTTTAAATGCTTTAAAATAGAGAGTTTCGACTAATCCTAATGGTGATTAACGCAAGTAAGGTAGAGACACTTTAAGTAAATTGCATGGAGAAAAGCTTGATAAAGTAAATAAAAGCATTAAAGTCTTGTTAAATAAATGACTTCGGCTGAGATAAATAAGTGAAAGCGATAAATTGCTTGAATGTAAAAGATTTCGATTAAGGTAAATGGTGTTTCACACATATATTCTCAATGATTCTTTCTCTCACGCTGGGTACTTGAATCTAAATGAGTGACTTGTATACAATGATGAACACACTTAATAACTACGTGAACACTTAGTATTTATACTAAAAATCCTAAGTAACTGTTGGGCAGTTACATCGCTTCGTGGTGACACCACATGGCACGTTCACAACCCTCGATGCCTACTTCTATGCCACGTTGCGCTTGGTAACTGCTGGGAACCATTTTCCCTCCAACAATTCAAAATTCAAACCGTTCGATCTTGGGCATCAGGGACCTTGGTCGAAAGGTTTCTCCTTCGACGTTGAAAACAACATGATTCCAACTTAGAGAAATTTCTCTAAGTATCTTATCATTCTTTGATAAGCCTTCGACGTGATCAGCTGATTGAAGCCTTCTTGTGTAGGAAACTCTTCTAGCTCATAATTAATGATCTATATGATAATAGAACGTGGGTGTCGAATTTAGGAGCCAACAACACATCATGCATTTCATAACATTACAGGTTATCTCAAGACGGTTTTATTATTCTGCTGCTTTTCTTATTCAGAATTCAAGACGACTACTCATCGGTATTCCACCAGAAACAACTTGCCAAGACAGATGGAACAGGTTCAAGCTGTACTCGCTGAAATGAGGGCCCAGATGGCTACTCAGATGACTCAGTTCATGGAGGTCATCACCAATGTGAATCACCGACAAGAGGAACTAGCTGCCATTGTCAACAACCAGTGCCACTATCCAGGGGATGGTGGAAATCAAGGGTTCTATCAAGACATTTCTGTAGGATTCGGGGATGTGCAAGATCAGCCTATTGGAAATTTTCATGGGATGCCGGGAAACCCTTTTGTGCGCAACGTAGGGAAGTTTCCCTCGTCTCCTGGACCTTGTCTTGTGGGGAACAGGAGAGCTAATCAGGGCGGTGTAAGGAATTATCAGGATCAGGATTTTGATTTTAACCAGAATAAAGATCAGTTTTCTGTGCGGCGTTCAGAGCCGGGGGTTCAGATTGAGGATATGAAGTATCGTTTGTTGGAAGAGCGTCTGAAGGCTGTGGAAGGGCAAGGAGTCCTCGGTATGGATGCTAATGATCTCGGGTTGGTGTCTGGGGTGAAATTTCCTCCAAAGTTCAAGCCTCCTACATTTGAAAAGTACAACGCAACGTTGTGTCCTATTACTCATGCGATTGCTTATTTCCGGAAGATGTCGGTGCATACTGAGGATCAAGGGCTTTTGATTCACTTTTTCCAGGATAGCCTATCCGGGGCATCCCTGGAGTGGTACATGAAGTTGGAGAAAACTCAAATTCGTTGCTGGAATGATCTTGCTCGGGCTTTTGTTAAACATTATCAGTACAATATGGATATGGTGCCTAATCGCACTCAGTTAAAGAATATGTCACAGGGACTGAAAGAATCTTTCAAAGAATACGCTCAGAAGTGGCGTGAGTTGGCTGCGAGGGTTCAACCTCCACTCATGGAGAGATAACTCATTGATATGTTTATGAGTACCCTGCAAGGGCCATTCTATGAACACATGATATGAAGTACTTCAGCAGGATTTGCAGACTTGGTTATGGCTGGTGAAAGAATTGAGGTAGGTTTGAAATTGGGAAAAATTCAGATTGAAGGTTCTAGTGGCTCATCAGGGGGCAATAAGAAACCATTCAACGCTTACCCTAAGAAAAGGGAAGGCGACGCAAGCGCAGTTTACTCTCATAGGGGACGAAGAGAGGATCGTCAGAACCAACAAATCAATGCTGTTTCTATTCCTGTTAATGCTCCTCCGTAGCAGAGACCGAATGCAGTGCCGCAACAACAAAGACAACAAGATGCTCCCCGTCAATATAATAACCAACAGCATAGAGAGCCAAGGAAATTGGATCCCTTGCCTGTAACTCTTGCTGAAGCGCTCCATCACCTGCTTGATTTGAAGTTGATCAGTTTGAGGAATATGCCACCACCACCCGCAAGACTTCCTATTAACTATGATGCTAATGCAAGATGCGAATTCCATTCGGGCGGAGTTGGTCATTCCACTGACAATTGCTTCGTGTTGAAGTGCAAGGTACACGACTTATTGGACGCTAAGGCAATCGAGTTTACCCCGGTAACTGATCCGAATGTTACTCAGAACCCAATGCCTAAGCATGGAGGGGGTGTTGTTAATATGATTGATGATAATGGTGAAGTGTTGAATTTAATCATGAATGTGGAACAAGTAACTACTCCGTTGAGCTATGTTAAGAGGTATTTGCTTGATAATGCTATTTTCCCGGGTTGTAATTCAGAGTGTGCCAAGTGTAGAGAGCAATCGAAGAGTTGTGATGATTTAAAACCCGGCATCCAGTTGTTGATAAAGGAGGGTTTCCTATAGTTTGATAGAAAATCGAGCTACCGCAAGGTCACTAAAGAGGATATTGCTGTGATATCTATTCTTTACACCCCTACGCGCATTCCTGCCCCATCAAGGGCACCCCCTCTGATGATTACAGTACCTGGTCCCATGCCGTACACCAGTGAGAAGGCCGTCCCATGGCATTACGCTGCCGATGTTTATTACCATGGGGTAAAGTAGGAGGTTAATGCTCGTTTGTCTGAGAAAGAACGTGCTGAACATGATGAAGAGGAAGTCCATAACTTTTCTGGTGTGGGTCGAATGACTAGAAGCGGGAGAGTATTTGGTCCTTCCAATGTGCAAGATGCGACTGATGCTTCCGCAAGAGGAAAAGGAAAACAACAGGTAATGATCGGTAATCCAAGGGTTACGCCAGCCAATGTGACTCAACCAATTCCGATACTAGAGGATTCTTCAGTTCCCGATGAGGTTGAAGAGTTAATGCGAATTATCAGAAAGAGTGATTATAGCATAATTGATCATCTGAGCCATACTCCTTCTAAGATGTCTATCTTATCTCTGTTGATTTATTCAGAACCTCACATAAATGCTTTGATGAAGTTGTTAAAGAATGCGTTCGTGCCACATGAGATAACAGTCAATCAGTTTGAGAATGTCTGTGCTAATATATCTGCCGGGAATGGTTTGGGCTTCACCGATTTTGATCTTCCTCCAGAGGGACCAGACCATAACAAAGCGTTGCATATTTCAATGGAGTGCAGAGGCACTACTTTATCCCAGGTTTTGGTAGATACCAGATCGTCTTTGAATGTGCTGCCCAAGTCAGCATTGATGAAGATTGATTATTCTGGACTAGAGTTGCGCCCTAGCGATTTGATGGTGAAGGCGTTTGATGGGTCTCGAAGGTCAGTATTTGGGGAGGTGGAGCTACTTATCAAGGTTGGTCCTCGCACCTTCACAGCTGCATTTTTTGTGATGGATATACAGCCAACATACTGTTGCTTGTTGGGGAGGCCGTGGATTCATAGATCAAGAGCAGTCACTTCTACTCTTCCTCAAAAACTCAAGTATCCTGCAGAGGGAAAGGTGATAACTGTATGTGGTGAGGAAGAGTACATCGTGAGTCATTTGACATCGTTTCTCTATGTCGAAGTTGAAGGTGAGATACACGAAACTCTGTTTCAGGCGTTTGAGACAATTCATGCTGTCAATTTTCCTCCTCCAGAGCAGAAAAGGAAATCAGAAACTGTTATGTCTTCTCTCAAAGATGCAAAAGCTATAGTGGAAGGTGGTAACCCTGAAGGTTGGGGTCAGGTGCTGGACGTTACTCCGAAATTTGATAAATTTGGTCTTGGTTTTAGCCCAGGTCAGCAAAGTTCAACTCCCAGAGCATCTAGTTTATCTACTCCTGTGAAGTTTTCCCGCCCTTGTGCTACTCAAGAAGGGCACGTCAATGCAGTTGGTGATGATAAAGTTGATGGCTACAATTTCAAAGAGTGGATTTATCCGAGTATTCCTGGCCAGACACTCAATTGGACTTCTGTGGATGTTATCCAAGTTTCAAGCGCTGAGGAGTAATTTTCTTGTTTCTTTATTGTCATATCATAATTCCTACGCTCTGCCCAAGGCGTAGTGAATAATTTGTGTAGGGCCACCATGTTTATTTTTCAAGTTTATCATGAAATAAAGGACGTTTTTGCATTCAAAATTTTGCTCCATTTTTTTTATATTTTTTTAAATGGCAATGTTTCTCTTTCCACACACTGTCACTAAAAAACGCAAAAATGTCATCCATGCAGATGCACTTCCACCACTGATTCTATCAATAACGATTCTGCTATGGCTCATTATGACTTTGACACTCCTATTTGTCAAGCTGAAGAAGAAGCATATGAGGAGTGCGATCTTCCTGAGGAATTAGAAAGACTGTTGAAACAAGAGGAGAAGTTTATCCAGCCGAATCAGGATGATTGAGGTGGTGAATATTGGCACAGGAGAGGTAAGAAGAGAAGTCAAGATAGGGGCAGATCTCGAAGAAGGTATAAAGGTCAGATTGATCAAGCTACTCCGTGAGTATTCTGATATCTTCGCTTGGTCTTATGAGGATATGCCTGGGTTGGATACAAACATAGTGGTGCATCGGCTACCGCTTAAAGAAGGTTGTTCTCCTGTCAAGCAGAAGCTCTGAAGGACTCATCCTGAGATGTCCAAGAAGATCAAAGAGGAGGTCCAAAAGCAGTTGGACGCAAATTTCTTAAAGGTTGTCAATTATTCGCCATGGATTGCAAATATTGTGCATGTGCCCAAGAAAGATGGTAAAGTCAGGATGTGCATGGATTATAGGTATTTAAACAGGGCTAGCCCTAAAGACAATTTCCCTCTTCCGCATATCAATGTGCTGGTCGATAATACTGCTCATTCCAAGGTGTTCTCGTTCATTGATGGCTTTTCGGGTTACAATCAAATTAAGATGGAGAAGACAACATTTATCACGCCTTGGGGAACTTTCTGTTATAAAGTGATGCCGTTTGGTTTGAAAAATGCCGGGGCAACATATCAGCGTGTCATGGTCACTATCTTTCATGATTTGATTCGTAAAGAGATTGAGGTATATGTGGACAATATGATTGCTAAGTCTGATACGGAAGAGGAACATCTTGTTCATCTGGAAAAATTGTTCGAGAGACTGAGGCAGTTCTTGCTGAGGTTGAATCCGAATAAATGTACCTTCGGGGTGAGATCCGACAAGCTGTTGGGTTTTATTGTAAGTTAAAAAGGTATCGAGGTGGACCCGACCAAGGTAAAAGCGACTCAGGAAATGCCTGAGCCAAGGACAGAGAAGGAAGTACGTGGTTTCTTGGGAAGGTTAAACTATATTTCTAGATTTATTTCTCATCTCACAGCCACCTGTGAACGTATGTTCAAGTTGTTGAAGAAAAGTCAGACAGTGAAATGGAATGAGGATTGTCAGAAGGCCTTTGACAAAATAAAGGAGTATTTGCAGGAACCTCCAATACTCATGCCACCAGTGGAAGGAAGGCCGCTAATCATGTATATAACTGTGTTGGAGAGCTCAATGGGTTGTGTCCTCGGTCAGCACGACGTAACAGGGAAGAAAGAGCAGGCTATTTACTACTTGAGTAAGAAGTTTACGGAGTGCGAGTCGAGGTACTCATTGCTGGAAAAGACTTGTTGTGCGCTTGCCTGGGCCACCAAACATCTGAGGCAATACATGTTAACTCACACCACCTACTTGATATCCAAAATGGATCTAATCAAGTACATTTTTGAGAAGCCATCTCTTACAGGTAGGGTAGCCCGTTGGCAGATGATACTCACCGAATATGATATCCAATACACTACTCAAAAAGCAATTAAGGGTAGTGTACTGGCTGACTATCTTGCTCATCAGCCCATGAATGATTATGAACCGATGAAGTTTGACTTTCTAGATGGGGAAATTGTGTATATTCAGGATTGTAATATACCAGACCCAGATGAAGGACCCGAGCCAGGATCACATTGGACGCTTGTTTTTATGGTGCCTCCAATGCCATGGGCAACGGCGTCGGAGCTATTATCACTTCTCTTGAGGGATACCACATTCCTTTCACGGCCCGTATCTGTTTTGATTGCACTAACAACATGGCCGAATATGAGGCTTGCATTTATGGCATTGAAGCGGCGATCGACCTGCGCATAAAATTTTTGAAAGTTTACGGGGATTCCAATCTTGTTATCAGCCAGATTAATGGAGATTGGGAGACTCACCATCAAAACCTAATTCCCTATCATGAGCATGTTATGAAGCTGATCCCGTACTTCGAAGAGATCACATTTGAGCACATTCCCAGAGAAGAAAACAATCTAGCTGATGCACTGGAGACGTTGTCCTCCATGTTCAAGGTTAAGTGGGCTAATGAGGCACCTTTCATTACTATCAGAAGTTTGAGTAAGCCAGCTTTCTGTTTTGAGGCCAGTTTGGAACCAGATGGTAATCCTTGGTTTTATGACGTTAAAAGATATCTGGAAACACAAGAGTACCTTGAGGAGGCATCTGTCACAGATAAGAAGTTCTTGAGAGGAATTTCAGCCAAGTTCTTTCTCAGTAGTGGTGTGTTGTATAGAAGGCATCATGACGACTTACTGCTCAGATATGTTGACAAGAAAGAAGAAGCTAGAATCATTGAGGAGATACATGAAGGTGATTTCGGGACCCATTCCAACGGGCATACCATGGCTAAAAAGATTTTGCAAGCAGGTTATTATTGGTCCACCATGGAGACTGACTGTTACAATCATGTATGGGTTTGCCACAAATGTCAAGTCTATGCTGACAAGGTGCATATGCCGCCAGTACCTTTGAATGTCTTGACCTCCCCTTGGCCGTTTGCGATGTGGGGAATTGATATAATCGGGAAAATTGAACCGACTGCGTCCAATGGGCACCATTTTATTCTGGTTGCCATCGATTATTTTACGAAATGGGTCGAAGCTGCATCCTATGCCAATGTCACCAAGTAGGTGGTAACTTGGTTCATTAAGCACAATATTATCTGTCGCTATGGAGTGCCTGAGAAGATCATTACCGATAATGGGTCTAATTTGAACAACAAAATGATGAAGGAGCTTTGTGAGTCCTTCAAAATCAAGCATCATAACTCTTCCCCATATAGACCAAAGATGAACGGCGTTGTCGAAGCGGCCAATAAAAATATCAAGAAAATCGTGCAGAAGATGGTGGTAGTCTATAAGGATTGGCATGAGATGCTTCCTTTTGCTTTGCATGGTTATCGCACCACTGTGCGTACTTCGACTAGGGCAACCCCATTTTCATTGGTTTACGGCATGGAAGCAGTACTGCCGGTAGAAGTCGAGATTCCTTCTCTTAGGGTCATGGGAGATGTTGAGCTGGATGAAAGTGAATGGGTTCAGAATCGGCTGGATCAGTTGGAACTTATTGACGAGAAGAGGGTGACGGTTGTATGTCATGGTCAGGTATATCAACAAAGGATGAGAAAGTCTTTTTACAAGAGGGTACGACCTCAGTGTTACAAGCCAGGAGACCTTGTGCTCAAAAGGATAATTCTTCTCCAGGGGGATCCCAGGGGCAAGTGGGTTCCAACTTATGAAGGTCCTTTCGTGGTTAGAAAAGTTTTCTCTGGAGGGGCGATGATGCTCACGACTATGGATGGAGAGTACTTCCCTCTCCCTGTGAATGCTGACGTAGTTAAAAAATACTTTGCATAAAAAATAATAAAAACCCGCTAAACTGAAAACCCGAAAGGGCGGTTTAGGGAAAAGGAGGGTGTCCTGGTGAATCGAAAACCCGAAATGGAGATTCAGGCAAAAGTTAGGGACTTAAAGCAAATGACTACGCTCAACATGAGATCCTTTGTTTCTTTCCTTCGTTCCGTCATCTGGTATAAGCTCAAAGCTAATCCAAGAATGATCTGTCTAAAAGCAGAAAGCATGAAAGTCATAAGAGTCATAGCAGAGTTAGGACTCGATGGATGTTCACATTCACATTGCCATTTGTAAACACTTGTTTGCTTTGATTTTGTAATTGCTCTCTTCCAAATGTAAATGCCTTTTTCACAGGTTGGGTTTCTCAAAATCAATAAAATATCTTCTTTTAAGTATGCAAATGATTTTCTTTTCTCCCCTTTTTTACTATTTTGTTTGCAAAAACGTACAATATTTTTGATAAGTATGAGCATATAAACTTCGTGGACTTGACACGGATATGTTAATCTAAGTCATGGTTAGTTGATCGCTTGAAATACGGATAATAAACACAACAACTACCTGTGCAATGGGCATGTTTGGTTCTCTGATTGATGGATTTCTCTTTCACTTTAATTGGTGGATGCCTTACCATTTTGTTTTACAACTCTGTGCTGTTGGTAAAGGTCGTGGGTCAGGGTAATGTCAAGGTTACGGCAGGTCAGCGGGATCGGTGAATCTGGTTGGAGATACTGCTTCCTAATAATGGCTTTTATTACGTTTCTTTGATGCACTCTCATGTGTCATCTTGATTGATTGTTTTAGCATTGTCTACATATAGGATTTTGTTTATAGCTGAATGTCAGTCTTGATGCGTTGAATGTTTTTGCCTGAAATTTTTTTTCCATACAATATCACTCTTTAATTGTTTTCTGGGCATTTTGATACCAACTGTGCCAATTCTTTTGCATGACCAAGAATTTGGAGGAGGGAGTTTAGCCAAAAAAAAAACAGTGACTGTAGTGGTATGCTTTTGAGTAGAACCCTGTTGACGATGTACATGCATTATTTCAATCCCCAAACACTGTAGATATAAGGGAGTTAGACCCTCGGTAACCCCTCTGAGCCTTCGAAGTAGGATTTTTCTTTCTGTACAAAAAAATAAAAATAAACTTTTTAAACCAGGGGCAGGGTAGATGTTCAATTGATTTGCCCAAGCATTCAAATTTCAGAAGGAATGTCCCATATGAGGACCACCACATTTTATCTTTCGCATCATGAGATCAGGATAAATGTCTAAACCACGATGTTCATTTCCTCACAAAGTCCCGAGGTCGAGGTTGAACCGATATAATAATGGCTATCCCTCGCTGACCAAGGAATGAGGCATTTGTTTTCTTCAAAAAAAAGAGAAAAAAAAGTTCAAAAAAAAAACCTAAAGTCATATTGACTTGTTCGAAATGGAAGGTATGGATAAGAAAGAAACAAAAAGGCCCGCTAAGTCGAAACTTGAAAACAAGTCGCTTAGGAAAAAGTTAGGGCATCCCGCTGGACTTCCAAGATGGAAATTCAAAAGGGCTTGTCCAGGCAAAAGTTAGGGAAAAGAGAGCCTAAAAGATCGAAAAATATTATCCCATAAAATTTCCATCAAAAGAAGAATAATAATGTCAAAAAAACCAAAGCAACAAAAGTTAAGTGACAATCATGTTGGAGGATTTATCGTGATCACTCAACCATTATAAATCCTTTTGAAAGATGAATGCTTGTGATAAATCAAATGAATTTAGGACAGGAGAATATCACGAAGGGGGTGGGCACCAAATAACTTGAGCCTTGTAAACTTTTTTTTCAAAAGAACCTCGAACCAGGCCACGTTACAACCTCTAAAAGTCCTAACTGAAACAAGGGTTTAACTCGAAAGCATACTGCAACAGGATAACATTTCCTAAATGCCCCAAATATGTGTTGCATAGCCGTGTTGGTATCTTATCGCCCGCGTTAACGTTTTTCAAAAAGGGGAAGAAAAGTTTTAAAACTTTTTGCACTCTAGCCAGTGACTCGTTCACAATAGAGATGCGACATTTTGTTAAGATTTTCAACTTCAAGGTTTTAAATAATCATCGCATCAGGTCCGTCATTTCCAAAATAAACATTTTTCTGTATGAAAAACAGTTGTTTAACATCAAAAAGGAATTTACACGTTGAACACCTATAAAGAGCTTAATGATTGTCAAGAGGGGAATGCTTGGTTTTCTTCTATTTGGACAGAGCTTGTGTATGTTTAGGACTCTGCTTATCCCCTGTGAAGTTTCTTACCCCCAATGAAGTTTCGCTTCCGCAACAAAGGTTTGTTGCTTCAGGGATTTTCTTTCAAAAAGCTTCATTCTAGGACTTCAAGTTTGGATATGTCGTCCATCCCCAGTGGAGTCGTTAAGTAGGAACCCACGTTCTGAAGGAGTTTCAACTCCTCAATGGAATTGCCAATAGAGATCCCTCGCTTTGGCCTCTCATTTCCCAGCCGATCTGTTGACCGGGGTGTCCTTATGTTAAAGATCTTCCTTTATTCCCCAGTAAGGTCGTTACTGCAACTTTCTGCAAGATTCATCCATTGGTTGCGTTCCAAGAGAATATATCTCCAACAGAAAATCTTCTTCAACAGAGTTCTGTATCCCTGGTGAAGTACCGCTTCTTCAGCAGAGCTTTGTTCCCCAAAAAGGTTTTCCACCCCTCACATCGGTTTTGTTTGTCTTGATATCATCCTCGAACATGGCCGTGTGCTGTCCTTCCCAGAGATTATAGTCTTACCTTGATCCTCTCTCTCAAATTCCCTGATCTTCGGATGAAGTCCCTCTCCAGAAGCTACAGTGTTGACCTGATCTTCCATAGGAGTTTGTAATATATTTTTGCAGCTCCTCTCGATGTTTGTGGCCCATTTCTACTGGTCGCCCGTTTGTTATTCTCCGCGAGGCTTCGTCTCTTCAAGTGGAACTTTTAACATGCATCATTACATTGCATCTACCAAAACGCATAGCATTTCCATTATATGGAGCATTGCGCTATATAAAAAGAATTCAAACATGCATCGGAACATAATCCATTATTATTTCCGTCATCCCTAGTGATTTGCTAATACTTCGGGTTTAATCCCCAACGAGGTCTTCATCCTCATTATCCACCCTGTACCAATATCCTTTTGACGTCAATCATTTGTTTGTTTGAGTGTCTACTCTTGACTGTAGTTCAGTTTCGCCTTGGCACGGTCTTCTCGGGTTTAGTCTTCGCTACCCTCTCCGGTTCATTCCAATGTCTGTTGATGCACCTTTCAAATACCAGTTTCGTCCTAATATTCGCTTTCAGCAGGTTTTTAGGTGTACGCCCTAATCTCTTTGCTTTGGTTTGAGCTCGAAGTTTCGTCTCCTCACCTTGTGCATGAAATCCGGTTCCGTCCTGATACTCATCTAGTTTTAGTTTCGTCTAACTAGTTATTGAGTCGAGTTTCTTCTCGTTTTTACTTTCCTACCTTGGACTCTTTGGCGGTGTTCGTTTACCGAGTGCAGTGTTCGTGCTGCGTCCCTGGTTTGAAATCAGTCTCCTTTATTCCTTGGATTCTCCTATCAGTTTTTGTCACTGCTTATCCATTGATCTAAGACCAGCAGGTGCTCTGAGAAACATGCACTCTCATCACTTTGCTTTGGGTCAAGTTTCGCCTCTTTACCCGTGCGTGAAATCCAGTCTCGTCCTGATACTCATCTAGTTTAGTTTCATCTAACTGGTTATTGAGTCGAGTTTCGTCTCGCTTTTATTCCTCATTTCTGAGATTCTTTCAGTTCCCTCATACTGTCTATCTTAGTTGAGATTAGCAAGTGTTCCTAGACTCACGCACTCTAGCCACTTTACTTTGGGTCGAGCTCAGAGTTTCATCTCCTCACCCGCGTAAGTTTTCTTTTCCAGAGCTTAGTTACGCCTATACTCTGGTTTGAGTTTTATCTCACCTCTTCTTTTTGAAGCCCAGTTTTGCCCTGGCACATTTGTCCGAAAGTTTAGTTGCGTCTACTCTTCTTTGTTTCCATTCTGTTTCAACCTACGTTATAGCTTCATTCTGACGCATGTCTTGGGGGTTTTCTGCTTCTTTTTCTTTCTTCTTCAAGAGTGTAAATTTTCAGGTTCTTTTGTATTCAATCATCTTCAACTCTGAACGCTCGAAAGTTATAACTTTTCTCATTTATCATGTTGAATATATTTTAATAGGGGCAGCTGTTGCACCCCAAAATTTACCCTCTTGATTTTGGCTTATGTTTCATCATGAATATCATATTGCATTGCATTCATACATTGTGATGGGTTCAAAGTACTTGGGTTATCAAGTCTTCCTCAAGCTTTGAAGGCTGATTGCATTGGTAAGTTGCTTAAAAAAATATCTTACCATCCAAACCTTTGGATCTTTCAAGCTCAAAGGCTATGGCATATCTTAAGATATTTTATCCATCTCTTTGGATCATCAGAGGATTGAAGTTTGTGTTTGATCACAAGTAGAATCACTCTTTGGATTCACCAGTCAAATTAGGGTTTTGTTTGAGTAAGACTATTGGCCAAGGCACAAGTCTTCATTTTGGGAGCTACAACATTTCTTTGGTATTTGAAAGGTCTTTGTACAAGAAATTGGTCAAGATGCCCAGAGGATTTGAAGTTTTGAAGATGATTCATCAGTCTCCTAATGTGTTGAACAAAACTAGGGTTTGGGATTTCATCAAGATTTCTTGAGAATTTTGAAGTGAAACTTTGCACATGACTTCTATATGTTTGAAAGATCATATGTTTGAAGTTTTGATCATCAATTTTGAAGGGAAGTGGATCAATTGATTCAAAGGGGCAAAATGGTCATTTTGGTCAAAATATGTCAAAGTCAAGGTTGACCAAGTGAATTTTTGGCCAACCATAAATTCAAGGATGTACTTTTCATATTTCAAGTCTATTTTGGTAATTGGATCAAAGAGATTGAGGTTTGAGATGAAGCTTGTTCTTGAGGAAACCCTAAATGTTACTAATTTTGGAAAATAAGGACGTAATTTCAAAAATTCATATTTTATTCACCCTTGATCAAGAAGATGCAAATTAAATATGCTTGGAAAGCTAAGAGAATGATCTTTCACCTCCTTTTGGTCTCATGACCAAATTGGCAAGTAATCAAGAGTTATGGTCTTTTGAAGTTACAAAATTATAGGTAATTTTTCAAAATTAGGGAATTTCAAGCCATATTTTGAGGACCTTAATGGATTAATTTTCAAAAACTCTAAACTAAGGGTTTGTACATCGTTTCAATACCTTTCCAAATTGTGCTCATTTGTGCCAAAATTCAAAAGCATGAGCAAGTTATGAGTTTTGGAATTTTGGGGCATTTTATTGAAATTTGGCAAATATGCAAAATGGCCAATTCATGAAAACTCAAGTCTCAGCCATTCTCTTTGTTCCTAACCCAACCCATGACCTATTTGTGATTTGCTAAGGCCCATAATATCATCCATTTCTTGTTCTATGGACCTTGGTGCTTGCTTGGATGAAAAATGCAAAAATTGCCCAAAATTGCAAAAACTCCAACACTCTTTGATCAAATGGAATTAAAGGCCAAGATCCTAAGCACGATTTTCTGAAGTTATTTGGCTCCCAAAACACATAAGAGGTAAGAGAACACACGGACAAATGACCTGATTGAGTACACACTCCATTTTTGGCCAAAATTCCCAATCCTGCCCTCCAACGGTTTTAAAGTCAGATTTCCACTTCTAACCTTCTCTACAAACTCTATATAAGAGAAAGCAAGCAAAGAGAGAGAAAAATAACACGCCATTAGGAAGAATTCCAGATCTGAGATTCACTTTCTTCTTCTGCCACTTGATTCGATTCTCTCGGTTCCTTGGTGTTTTCTTCAAAATTCTTGTGGATTCAGCTTCAGCGAAGTGAGTGGATCAAGCTAGCACCATTTTTTTGCATCTGGAGTGAAGGAGACAGTAGAACACTTTTCGCCTTGAGGTAATGATTCCAAACTTCAATTTTTGAGATGCGCTTGTTTATTGAGATGTTTGAGCTTGGATTTGTGTTCAATGATGTTAATATAATGTTTCTGAAGCTTTATAGCATTTAATTTGGTGAATTATGCATGATTGGATACTCTGAAACTCGCGATTTAGAATGATTTTGTTTATATTCATGACTTGATTGTGGACAATGTAGTTGATGATTCGATTTGATTCCAATTGCAATGTGAAGTATGAAATGCTAGCTTTGATTTGCCTTTGATTTCATGAAGAATGATGCAAACTTGAGTATGTTATGCTGATCTGAAAGTGAGCCCTAAACCTGGATGTTGCGTGCGTTTTTGAACTGTCCAGAGGTTGAAGATGATGTGGTGGCACATCATGATTGGTCCGTTTGAATTTTTTAGCTTATTTGAATTTTTGTTTTATTTGACATTTTGTTTAATTTTGTTTTCTGATCAAAACACTTTCAAAAATCACAAAAAAATTACCATAGGTCAATATTATTTTCTAATATTTTTCATTTTTTTTTGATTTTTTAAAAATAATTTGTTTTGTTAAAAAAATTTATAGGTTTGATTAATTTATTATTTGAAGATGATTTTTATTTTAATATTTCTTTGATCCAAAAAATTCCAAAAAAAAAATATTCTAGACTCAAAAAATAATGTAAAATTTGAATCTGAAATTGGTCTAGCATATTTTCTATTTTTGATTAGAATTTTAATTTGAGAGGTTTACTTTGAATTTTTGCTTTGTAATTTTTATTTTAATACTTCCTTTGATTCAAAAATTCTCAAAAAAATCATGTAATCTTGTTTTTAATCATAGAATCTGAATATATTTTTAGTTTGACCTTTTCATGATTTTTGTTTAGGGTTTGCATTTTTTGCCCTTAAATAATAGTTTAATTGTTAATTGTTTGTATTTTTTTTATTTTTAATATTTTCCTTTAATTCAAAAAAAATCACAAAAATTCAGGGATGTGTGTTTTTAGCTCTAATATTTGAATATAATTTTGGTTGTCCATTTTTCTGAATTTTTGATTTAAATATTATTTTGATATGTGAATATTTGTTAATTGAATCTTTGTTTGAATTTAATTTAATTTCTTGACTTTTCCTAATTCAAAAAAATATGAAAAATATATATTCTGACATTTAGGTTTCTTTATGTTTTGTATGACCTTGGTTTAATTTGTTTGAGTTTTGATCCTATTTAATTAATATTTAGGATTAAAAGTCAAAATCTAGGGGTTTGTTGCTTATGGTGCAAGTTTCATGTTCAAAACCCTTGTGCCTTGGACTTTCATTGGAATTCAGGTCTTTATTATGGTTCATGAATGTGTTGGGGATTTGAAAACCATTTGTCTTGAATTATTCGACTTGGTTTGACATTTTTCCACAAATTATTTTCAAAACTTGTCTAGCTTGGTAGTTTTGCCAACTAGTCTTGAACTTTGAACTTCATTTGGTCTCCTCCTCAATCATTCATGAATTTAGGGCTTGCATTATGACTTCTATACCTTTCAAGGATGCTAATATGTATTTGGTTTGAATTATGGACCATTATTTCCATTTTTGATGTAATTTTGAAGTGAAGGTACCCAATTATGTTTGCATACCTTGTTGCAATTTGTTTGATGGCCAATGAACTTGAGTGAGGCCTATAATTGGGAACCTAATGATCATGTTGATTCTGATTGTCCATGTTAGCTCAAGCCATTTCACTTAGAAGCCTCATGTTTGAATGTTTTGAACCTCCTAGTGCATTATGTAGGTTTCATCTCCTATTGTGTTCATGAAGTTGTGATTGAATTAATTATGCATGATTAAAATGTGTTTCCTACTTACCTTCATGGTCTTTGTTCATATTATTCTCAAGCTCTTATGATCCTTGATTGATATTCAATTGTCAATTCAACATGGTGATAGAAAGGAACAACATTCCTCTGATTCTCTTGACCTAATCTGTGCATGTGCTTGTTTCCTCTTGCCTATAATGTTTAATGTTTGATAAATGACACCATGTTGTTCTCACTTTTTCAACTTATGGAATACTAACTTGGTTGTTGAATATGCGAGGTACTCTGAGAAAGTTACCACTTTTGGCTTGAAGCTTTTGTGTTCCACTTTATTTGTGGAACACAGTTTATTATATTGGCATCATTTTTGTGTTTGGCATGCTTGGTGGTTTATGCAGGATATACATACCTATGATTGTGAATGCCATACATTGCCCATGGGATTTGTTCATATCTGATAAATTACTTACATCCTGATGGTGTAATTTCTGACTCGATTTGTCTACTGATGCCAGCTTGCTTGAAGTTTCTCTGGGTTTCTTTTATTCTTGCTTGATTGCTACAGATAGTTATCTGTTTGGTATTGTACTACTTCCTTTCTCCCATTTTCATTTTGCATACTTCTCTGACTGCATGATGGGACCTCTGTTGCTGATATATGTCAGGAAGCCCTCTGGTTTTGTCTGATTGCATGTGTTGTGTTTGTTGTTGATCGATGAGTCACTCAATTTAGAAATTGAGATCACGACTTCGCTCTCATTGCATGTTCCCTATAGGATGCTTATTTCTTTTCTTCTGTAATTGTTGATCAATGAGTCACTCAATTTAGATATTGAGATCACGACTTCGCTCTCATTGCATGTTCCCTATAGGATGTTTATTGCTTTAATTCTTTAATTGTTGATCGATGAGTCACTCAATTTAGAAATTGAGATCACGACTTCGCTCGCATTACATGTTCCCTATAGAATAGTTTTGTTGAGCTCCCTCTAGCATGTAAATTAGGGTAGGATTTTCCCTTATCCTCAACCTTAGGATCAACCATTGTATGATAACACTTGGGATAGTGCTAGGCTAGTTTCCCTTAGTTGTTTTTTCCTTTCTTTGCATTTTGCATCTTAAAACAAAAATTTGTTTCTTGGCAAATCATAAGACATTTCTAATAAACTCAAACCCTTCTTCAAAGTAAAAGATACAAACCAATCTTGCCTTGTCTGTGTTACCTCTTAACCGATGTTTCGCCATCGCACATGTTTGTTATCCTACTTTGATTCTCAATATCATTGTCGGGTGTGATTGTTTTGTCATCTGTTTTATCGATGTTTCTTCATCTTTGCCATGATATATTTGTTACCTCTTAGCCGATGTTTTGCCATCGCACATTTGTTTGAAGCTGGTGTTTCGCCATTGCACATGTTTGATTATCTAACTTTGACTCTCAATGTCACTTCTAGGTGTGTTGTTTTATCATTTGATGTTTCGCCATCTTTGACATGTTATTTTGTTATTATTTAGTTGATGTTTGATCACCTCATTTGTTTGTAGTTTCATTCGATGTTTTATCATCTTGACTGTTTTCTTTGTCTTAACTAAAAAACACAAACCAACCAAAACACATAAGCCGAACTACGGCTGCTCTGATTCCTTAAAAGGGATACGTAGGCATTGGGGTAGGGCCCAACCGAGCACATCTTTTATTTTCCCTACATTATTTTATTTTTCTTTCGCATGCATTCCCTTTTCATTTGTAAGCCATAGACATAGGATTTGACCACACCCATTAGATTAGACAACAAGAGTGGATACCATAGAGTACTACGGGTGTGTGGGGTGCTAATACCTTCCCCTCGCGTAACATACTCCCTTACCCGATATCTCTGTCGAAAGACCGTGATTTCTCCCTTTCCAGGTTTTCTCGATGTTTACCTTTCCCTTTCGGCAGGAGAAAAGACGTTCGGTGGCGACTTCATTGATGTTTCATTAATATCCAGATGACAGGTTCCAGCCGCGTAGTTTCACCAGATCAGGTAGAGGCCTAGGTTGCCTTTCGATCCAATGAGGTAGGTTTTCGATCTCCTTTCCTTCAATTCGACCAATCGAAGTATCACCTCTTTTTCACTATGCCTGAAACTTATTGATCCAAAAACTCTAAGATGACTTATATTTGGCTGATTCGACCCTAACGGTCCTTCTATGAAATCACGCCATGTTTGAACATTGCCTGTCCTTCGAACCATTAGAATTCCACGTACTTCTTTGGATAAGATCAAAGCTTTTGAATTCAAAATCTTCTTCTTTTCAAAGCGCTAATTCAATCAACATGACAGTCGAAATGTCTTTCCATGTAATGCTTCAAATAGCTTATATTTTAATAGTTCGAAAATGAACCCTTCGATAACGGTTCAACATAGTGAAGCTATTTACTAGATCTTCATCAATCTAACACTGCTTCGTTGGGCATCTAATTTAGAATGCATACTGCTGTTGAAGCTACTTTAGCCCAAAATCTCCTAGACATATTCTTAGATTTCAAAATACACCTCGTCATGTTTCGTACACTTCTTTTTTTTCTTTCTCTTTCAGCTATGGCATTATGCTGAGGAGTATAGGGTGCAATAACCTCCTTTAATGTATAAGCTTGTACCTTCCAAATGATGCATTTCTTGAGTTTGAGGATAAAAGAGAAGTCGTAGGGAATGAAACTTGGCATGGACAAACTTGAAGACATATTAGGACCATGGAAAACATTTGAGACCTTTGGAGCTCACACATCTTGGTGAAAAGTAAAACTAGTTGAAAGGCCATTGCTTAGGGGAAAAATTTGTCTGATAAATTCTTGGTTGTTGTACCCCAAAATTTTCCCTCTCATTTCTCAAGATATTTCCTATAAAGATCTTCAATGCCTCAAGTTTACGCAAACATCGACTTGGTCAAACAATTTTCCCAACACTGATACCTCAAATTAGGGTTTGGGTTTGTACAAAGGCAGTTGGATTGCTAATGTTTCGAATGACTTTCATGAATCATTATGGACCCCCAGGATTATTTTTGTCAAGTTTCAAGTTTGGGATCACAATTTTCCAAGAAAGTCATTCAAATTATCAAAAGGGGCAAAATGGGCGAAATTAGGGTTTTGGCGGAAAAATGACCGAACTTTGATTTTTTACCTAATACCTGGCTTATTGGTTGGAAGCATGATATCAAGGATCCGAGCGCTTCATTTTGACCTAATTGCATATTTCAATTCATCTCCTGAGATCAGTGGATTGATAGACAAATTCAGTCAACTGGTGAGAAAAGTCAACTGTATACTAAAAAGTCAAACTTTAACTTTTTGACCAAAGTTGAGTCCCAAAAATCATATTCCATCAAGACATCCAAAATATGAAATTTGATCATCAAAAATCAAGAGAATAAAAAATACAACTTTGCAAGACTTTGAAATTTTTCTAAGTATTTTCTATACTTGGTTAATTTCATTTGCTTCATGACATTTTTTACTACAATTCCAAATAATTCAAAATGATGCAAGTAATTCAAGTTATTACAAAGTGGCATTTTTGCAAGTTTACAAATCCTAAACTTTGTATTGCTTGGACTTTTTTCCTTTGATTCAAAACCTTGCCAAAATGCTTTGTCCTTGATACAATATGCATAAATTGCTCCACAAACCAAACTTGTTTCATACTACAAACTATACTGCCCAAGTTATTGCTGAACAAAAAATGATATGTTACTTCTATACTTTGCCGCAACACTCCAAACCCTTGCTCATTTGCTGTCTTACAAAACCTTGTCCCATGCTGCACCATAAACCTGTCACAAAACCTGCATTGCTGTCCTATAGAATCCAAAATATGTCCACAAAACCAGTCAAAAACTGCTCTATGCAGTCTGCCCCAAGCCTGCATCATAACAACCCCAAAATTGCACCAAAATGGCAAAGGAAATTTGTGTGCAGAAAGTATCAAAACAGTAGGCAAAAATAATTCAAAAGAACTTATTTGATTTCCCCCCTAAACCACAGTAAAGAGGTCTACAAAAGGGGATTGTCTCATAAGACAAAGAGGTTGAATTTTAGGGAGAAAAAAGAGAGAAGAGAAAAACAGAACTTTTGTTAAACTTTGCTCATTCATAAAACCTAACTCAGTTCATAAAACTCAGTTCATTCATAAAAACTTTGCTCATCTTCAACTCTGTTTTCACTCACAAAAACAGAAAAATCCT
The DNA here is from genome assembly GCA_948472305.1 of Vicia faba. Taxonomy (NCBI): domain Eukaryota; kingdom Viridiplantae; phylum Streptophyta; class Magnoliopsida; order Fabales; family Fabaceae; genus Vicia; species Vicia faba. The sequence goes on along the minus strand of OX451737.1, from coordinate 1,692,716,019 downwards.
CAATCCATTGTTGTACAACCTTGCAAACTTTCCCCTAAACCAACTACCCAAACACCTCATATACATCACATGGAGATTGTTCTAACATAAGAACAGTTTTTGTAACACCTTTATCATCACCTTACAAGCATAAACAAAAACATTACTTTACACCTTTGACTGGGTTGGAGCGATTCTGGAACTTGGTCACATAGAGCAAGGATTGGAGTAGCTCTAAAGAGGAGTTCGGTCATTCATCACTTTGCATCCGGAGATATCCATACGTATTCTAAAGTTTCACTTCAAGAGGTATATCTTTCTTCAAACTCTAATATCTTTTTCCATACATCATTTTTTGTTTGCGTCCAAAAGATATGTAAAAGACAAGTCAAAAAAAGGGGAAAACTCAGTAAAAAAGAGCATGACAGGGGCTGACACGGGTGCCCGTGTCACCTGACACGGCCGTGTCAGCTCCTCTGTTGAAAAAAATCGTACAAAAATGCAGGTCAGGGGCTGACACGGGTGCCCGTGTCAGCCATACTGGAATTTTATGCTAACAAAAATGCAGGTCAGGAGCCGACACGGGTGCCCGTGTCATTTTAGCTGGTACAAAAAAGGAAAAGAGGCACATGAACCATTACAGAAGCTGACACGGGTGCCCGTGTCATAGGACACGGCCCGTGTCAGACCAGACAGCATAAATTTTGATTTTTCTTTTGATTTTTTGCTTTTATTTTCATTCAATTTGGTTGTAATTATTAGGAATTTTATTTTTTCAACCCCCACTTGTACACTTGTATACCCCATCCCTCAAAAAGCATGTAATAGCATAGGACCTTTATTTTCCGCATTTTTTCTTTCATAAATGTTAGTAATTAGAGTGTATGGCAAGATAAAACCAACAAGTAGACCACCCTAATCAAAGACTAAACGCATGAAATCGAACACACCATTCACACATGCACCTCTAGGGTAATCTCTCTTTGTTGCCTATCGGGAAAATGGTCATGTCACTCGAACATAGGCGTTTTAGCAAAAGACCCTCGATAAAAGATCGTAGTCCCTCGATGACCCTTGATGTTGCCTTCAGTAAACAATCTAGTCCCTAAAACGACATTGCTAAAACGTCTCATAAGTTGCCTTCTATGACTATTCAAACATCCCGCGTTCGTCCCTTCACATCTAACGATGAGGCTTCTTACCAAATCAATGGTAAGATAGCCACATCTAAAAGAGAAGGAAAAGCACGTTTAAGACCTTTCGAGTAGGTAGATTCGCTCCTAGTTACTCGTTTGCTCACGACAAAAACATTTTTACACATCAACACTTCCATTTCTAAAACATTTTCAAAAAGATAAAACATTTTGTATACGTTCTTATAGAGATGAGAACCATTGCAAAATATCTTTCCGAAAACCACTTTCCAAAACACAATCCACAAACACGTCTTTGAACTATCTTTCGAAACAAAACTTTGTACGCGTTCTTATAGAAACGAGAACCATTACAAAGATATTTTTTCAAAACACTTTCAAAACCCACATCACAAAGCACATTCAAACAAAAGCAAGTTGATCTAGCGAGTAACTAAGAGCCCATGGAAAACCATGGATTAAAAGGGTGTTAATACCTTCCCTTTTCATAATCTACCCCCCGAACCCGAGAAAACCTCTCTAAAGGTATTTCCTGTGCTTTTTCACCTTTCCTTATTGGATAAAAGAAAAGTTGGTGGTGACTCTTGCTATCCGCAAAAATGCGATCAAAACTCAAAACATCAAGTCAGTTCTCCCACCGTATCACATTGGTCAACCTTGAGAAATTGAGGACCTTAATGAGTATGCCTTGAATAAAATGGGAGGGAAAATTTTGGGGTGCAATAGGTACTATCAAGATTTCAGGCAATAGAGATGATTACTGTGGGATTAACATGATTAAAGATTGCTCGGGCGAAACTATGTCAGATGATGAGTATGCTTCTGCAGATGAAGATATGTTCTCCAGCAATGATTCTGTGATGTCTAAGTATTCTGAAGAGGGGGTGAATGTTATTGTGCCTTGTTTTGGTTTTCCTGCCCCTATAGAGATTGAGTACCATAGCAAGCCAACTGTTGCTCCAGTGGTGATTTGCTTGCCGGGTAATGTTCCTTACGAATCAGACAAAGCCGTGCCACATAAATACAACGCTATAATCCTAGAGGATGGTGTGGAATTTCCAATCCAACCTTTGTCTGATGTCAAGAATATTGCTGAAGCCAGCCGAGTAACCCGTAGTGGCCGTGTTTTTACACCTGTCATTTGAGGGAGTTTAATGCTGATAAAAAGGTTGTTGAAAGTACTAAACCCAAGAAAGCAGTGGGGGAATCTAGTGGTACTAATCTAGAAAAAGATGTGGACTACATATTGAAGATTATCAAGATGAGAAACTACAGGATCGTAGATCAATTGTTGCAGACTCTGTCAAAGATATCTATTCTAGCCTTGCTAATGAACTCTTCTGCCCACAGGGAATCTTTGATGAGAGTGTTAGATCAAGCTTTCATGGAAAGTGATATGCCTTTATACCAATTCAGTAGTGTGGTTGGGAATATTACCTCTTGTAATAACCTGACTTTCTGTGATGACGAGCTGCCCGATGAAGGAAGGAATCATAACTTGTCTCTCCATATCTCCATGAACCATAATAATGATTCATTGATAAATGTGCTGATTGACAACGGATCCTCTTTAAATGTAATACCAAGGAGAACACTTATGAAGCTGAAATACCAAGGAACTCCCATGTGCCCGAGTGGCATAATTGTGAAAATTTTTGATGGATCAAGGAAGTCTGTCATCGGGGAAGTAGATTTGCCTATTCACATAGGCCCACACTTATTTCAGATTACTTTCCAGGTTATGGATATTGTTCTCGCTTAGATCTGTTTACTGGGACGACCATGGATACACGAGGCAAGGGCTGTCACTTCAACTTTGCACCAAATGCTGAAGTTTGTTCATGAAGGAAAGGTGGTCATCATAAATGGAGAACAAGCACTATTAATATCTCATTTATCCTCTTTCAGTGTTGTGGAAGCGAATGAAGCTGCTGTTGGAACTCAGTTCCAAGCTTTATCCATTGATAATGTAAGGGAAAATGAGAATTCTATAGCTTCGTTTAAGGATGCTTAGCAAGTAGTGCATAATGGCCCTAATAAGATATGTGGGCAAATTGTTGATCCGCCTTTGAATAAGAACAAAGCTGGTTTGGGATTCTCTATGATAAATGGTAAAGGTGAGAATATGTAGCCGAAGTTTTCTTTAGGAAAATATCAGGACATCTTTCATAGCGGAGGTTATCTTCATCCAACTGTTCCGAGGATCAATGCTATTGTGGAAGGTGAAGTAGAGCAGGAGATGTCGAAATACATGACACATGGAGTTAGAGTCCAAAATTGGATCACTATCTATGTTCCCTCTTGTATTCATATTTCAAAGTAATTTTTTTTTGTTAGCCTTTTAAAAAATATTTCACTCTGCCCAAGGTGAATGTATTGATGTTGTATGGGTTTATATGTTGCTTTGATATTTAAAATAAATAATAAAAGTTGCCTTTGATTCCCAAATTGTGTCTTTATTTTCTGCTTTTTCTTGGAAAATGGTAATCATAAAAATCCCTTTCAAAATAAATAATAACAGTAAATAAATCTGCATAATCACTTGTTATATGTGTCAGTTTCTAAAAGCAATCATAAATCATATGTGCAGATTAATTAAAAAACCAGTTAAATATAACGACCCTGCACCCTCTCCTAACTTTGAATATCCTGCGTATGTGGCCGAAGAATAAGAATATGATGAAATCCCATAAGATGTTTCACGGTTTTTTGAGTGCGAGGAAAGTTCCATTCATCCGTATAAAGAGCCGTTGCAGAAAATCAATTTGGGTACAAAATAAAATCCGAAAGAAGTCAAGATTGGAGTATTGCTTCATCCCGACATGAAGAACAAGTTTATTAAATTTTTGAAAGAGTATGTGGATATCTTTGCTTGGTCATACCAAGACATGCCGGGGTTGGATACTGATATTGTGGAACATCATTTGCCTCTAAAGCCAGAATGCCCACCAATCAAGCAGAAATTGCGAAGAACTCACCCTGATATTGCAGTGAAAATTAAAGAAGAAGTTTTAAAGCAGATTAATGCCAGTTTTCTTGTGACATCAATGTACTATCAGTGGATTTCAATATTTTCCCAGTACTAAAGAAAGACAGAAAAGTTCGCATTTGCGTGGATTATAGAGATTTAAACAAACCTAATCCAAAAGTTAATTTTCCCTTGCCACATATTGATATGTTGGTCGATAGTACAACAAAATTCAAAGTATTCTCGTTCATGGACGGATTTTCCAGATATAATCAAATCAGAATGGCTCCTGAGGACATGGAAAAAATAACGTTTATCACACCCTGGGGAACATTCTGTTATAGAGTAATGCCCTTTGGCCTGAAGAACGATGATGCAACATACCAGAGCTATGACAACCCTATTACGTGATCTAACGCATAAGGAAATTGAGGTATATGTTGATGATATGATTTTAAATCCCAGACTGAAGAAGGGCATATAGAGGATTTGTTAAAATTGTTTAAGCATTTGAGGAAGTATCGTCTCCGCTTGAATCCAAATAAATGCACCTTTGGTGTTCGATCAGGAAAGTTGTTAGGTTTCATTGTCAGCTAAAAAGGAATTGAAGTTGATCCAGATAAAGTTAAGGAAATTCAAGAAATTCCGACGCCAAGAACTGAAAAGCAAGTTAGAGGCTTTCTTGGGCGTTTGAATTACATTTCCAAATTTATTTCCCATATGACTGTGACGTGTGAACTGATCTTTAAGTTTTTCAAGAAAGATGAAGGTTGTGTGTGGGCAGATGATTTCCAAAGGGAATTTGAAAGTATTAAAGAGTATATGCTTTTATCTCCTATCTTGCTGCCACCTGTTGAAGAAAGACCATTGATTATGTATCTGATAGTGTTAGATAATTCTATGGGCTGTATTTTAGGAATCCAAGATGAAACAGGGAAGAAGGAATATGCCATTTATTATCTCAGCAAGAAGTTTACTGACTGTGAGTCACAATATTCTATGTTGGATAAGACATGTTGTGCTCTGGCCTGTGCAGCAAAGCGGTAACGACAATATATGTTGAATCATACTACTTGGTTGATTTCCAAAATGGATCCAATTAAGTATATTTTTGAAAATCATGCTCTTACTGGGAGAATTGCCCATTGGCAGATGCTGTTGTCTGTATATGATATTGAATACCGTACTTAAAAGGCTATAAAAAGGAGTGTGTTGGCGGATTATCTTACTCACAAACCGGTGGATGATTATCAGTCTGTTAAATATGATTTCCTTGATGAGGATGTTATGTTTCTGAAAGTAAAAGATTGTGACAAACTGTTGCTTGAGGAAGGTCTTGATCCTGAATCTCGTTGGGACATGGTGTTTGATGGAGCTGTGAATGCTTATGGGAAATGAATTGGTGCTGTGATTATCACTCGCCACATATCGCATATCCCTTTTACTGCAAGGTTGGCATTTGATTGCACCAATAACATGGCAGAGTATGAAGCTTGTATCATGGGACTCAAGGAGGCTATTGATCTTAGAATCAAAATTCTAGATGTGTATGGCGATTCAACTTTGGTAATAAATCAGATTAAAGGAGAATGGGATACTCGTCACCCTGGCTTGATTAATTACAAAGACTATGCTAGAATATTATTACCTTTCTTTAATAAAGTTGAATTCCATCATATTCCCATAGATGAAAATCAGATGGCGGATTATTTGGCTACTTTGACTTCTATGTATCAAGTAAATACTTGGAACGATGTGCCTCGTATCATAATGTGATGTTTAAATAGACTAGCTCATGTGTTTTCAACAGAGGGAATGTAAGACGAAAACCTTGGTATTATGATATCAAGCATTTTCTCCAGACTCAAGAATACCCGATTGATGCATCGAACAAAAATAGAAAGACATTGAGAAGGTTGGCAGACATCTTTTTCCTCAATTAAGATGTGATATACAAAAGAAATTGTGACATGGTCTTGCTCAGATGCATGGATAGACACGAAACAGACACGTTGATGCATGAAATATATGAAGGTTCCCTTGGCACTCATGCCAATGGATATTCGATGGTAAAAAAGATGCTTAGGGCAAGTTACTATTGGCTGACAATGGAATCTGACTGTTACAAATTTGCAAATAAGTACCATAAGTGCCAAATTTATGTTGATAAAATTCATGTGCCTCCGACGCTTCTCAATATTATTTCTTCCCCATGGCCTTTCTCTATGTGGGGTATTGACATGATTGGAATGATTGAACCCAAAGCGTCAAATGGACATCGTTTTATCTTGGTAGAGATAAGCTACTTCACCAAATGGGTGGAAGCAGTTTCCTATGCTAATGTTACTAAGAAGGTGGTAGCACGTTTTATCAAGAACAATCTTATATGTCGGTATGGTGTGCCTAGCAGGATTATCACTGACAACAACTCAAATCTGAATAACAAGATGATGATAAAACTTTGTGAAGAATTCAATATTGTCCATCATAATTCATCTCCTTATAGGCCAAATATGAATGGGTCTGTTTAAGCTGCTAATAAAAACATCAAGAAGATCATCCAGAAGATAGTTGTTACCTATAAAGACTAGCATGAGATGCTCCCTTTTGCTTTGCATGGGTATCGTACATCTGTCCGCACTTCATTAGGGGAAACCCCATTCTCTCTTGTGTATGGTATAGAAGCAGTGCTTCCCGTTGAGGTTGAGATTCCCTCTTTACGTGTGATAATGGAAACCAAGTTGTCAGAGGCTGAATGGGTCTAGAACAGGTTTGACCATTTGAATTTGATTGAAGAAAAGAGAATGACGGCCTTGTGTCATGGTCAGTTATACCAGAAGATAATGAAGAAAGCTTTTGATAAGAAGGTCAAGCCTCGTGAATTCAGAGAAGGCGACCTCGTGCTTAGAAAGATCATATCTTTTAACGCTGATTCTAGGGGAAAATGGACTCCCAATTTTGAAGGCCCATATGTTGTCAAGAAAACCTTCTATGGAGGTGCATTGATTCTTGAAACTATGGATGGCGAAGATTTCCCACATCCTATGAATGTTGATGCAGTCAAGAAATACTTCGCCTAAAAAGATAAAATAATAGCTCGCTAAGTCGAAAATCGAAAGGGCGGCTTAGGCAAAAAAGAGAATCTCGGTAGACTGAAAACCCAAAAGGGCGGTCTAGGAAAAAATTAGAGACATAAACAAAATATATTCTTCCCGCTAGGTTGAAAACCCACAAGGGAAACTTAGGCAAAAGTTAGGGATTTATTGGCAAGTAACTGCGTCAGACAAGACTTGATCATTGAAGCAACAATCTTCTTGGATCCTCACCACACTTCAATAGAAGTCGCTGCTTAGGAATTCAAAGTTGTTAGGGAGAATAGTGGTCATTGTATTTCAATGTATCTTTTCCAATATATTACCACTTTCCAAACTTTGTAACCATATATGGGGTCTCGCCATTTGCAGACTACCATCCTATTAATAAAGTTTGAGCTTTTATCCAATCCTTTGCAATCCTCATTTCTATTATGCTTGCAAAGGCTTCATTTATTATTGATAGTAATTTTCAAAATAAAAAGATTAAATAACAAAATTATTTTTTGAAAAGAATTTACAAATTACTTTCTGTTTTAGATTTTGTGATTCAAGAAAAAACAAAAATAGTGATTCCAAGGATGGACGAGCTCTGATTTTTTTAGAAGTATATATTCCTCGGGAAATTTCTCTCAGGTTGCTTCCGCTGATATGTGCATGATCTCCTTGTTTTTCTCAAATAGTTGGAGATGATACCGATTGATGTACGGTGCAGTGTTGGGTTTGTGATCCCATTCTCTCCAGTCAAGTCTTGGTTCAGTTTTTCTCCAGGACTGATAATTTTGATTTCAGTTTTGCATGGTCTGGAGCCTCTATCCCGGATTCCCCAGCGAGGTTTTCACGCATTTGATGGAAGTTCTTTCTCCCTTTATGTGTTGAGGAAGAATCATTTGCAAAACATCTCCCTTTGCAGTGATGGAATTATTGTTGTTGTTTGTTTCCCAGGCAACTTGACAAGGGCAATATCTTTTCTAAGAGGTGTTGAAATAGTTGTCAACTTTTTGGGTTTTCTCTCACCAAGTGTTGAGTCTGATTTAAAATCCCCATAATTTTAACTTCTTGCTGTATTGCTTGACTTCTTAAATCCCCAAGTAAAGCAAAGATAATGTTTCTTCTTGAAAGTTTGTTATCCCCATGTGATTTCATAATTTCTCCCCAGGGAAGTTTATGTAATCATCACTCTTGGTGTCAGAGAATGTATTTTGGGCTCCTCTCAATAATGTGGTGTCGTACTCCCCAATGAGGTCACCACGGGATCCCCAGTTGATATCTCGACATCATGGTTTTCATCTTCCCTAGAGAAAATAAGATTATAATCTCCAGTGGAAATATAGATGTTAAGACATTTGTTTCCCCCATTGAAGTCGGTGTGATGTTCCCCGATGAAGCCTGAAGGAGGATGTTATATCCATGTATTTGTACTGATTTATTATTTTGAGTTGATTACTTTCGGATTGTGTTTCTTCCTAGTGAAGTTAAGCCGTGGAATATGAGTTTGTTTCTTCAATTGGTGCTTACTTTCTTATAAATTTTTTCTCTTGGCCGAGTGTTGACTTTACCCCAAACTGTTTTTGTCTGGTTATTCCCTGTGTTATATGTCTGTTTTGTTAGCATATACATAATAATATTCATACATGCATCATGCATAGATGAGTTAAAATTCATTGTTCATTTTCATTTATTATACTTTTTGTTGGCATATTACCCTATTTGTAGAGTTATGTTACCCCCTCTCCAATAGATTGTCAACCTTAAGCAGAATGTGTGTATCCTTTCAATTTCCCCACTGAGTTATCCCTCATGGAAGAATTTTTTTTAGCCTTCCTATTCAGCTCGATATCTGGATGGAACATGGTCCCCTCTTGAGTTTATTTCTCATCAGGTGCTATCTTGGTTGACAGTTTTATTCCGGTTTATTTCTGGTTTGAATCTGTGCGTTTATGTTGCACGTGAAGATTTTATCTCCTCAGCAAAAATATATTGGCATTTACCCAGGAAGTCATTGTTACAACTCTTTCTCATAACACCAAGTGGCAAGTCTCTTTATTTGAGCAACTTGTACTTCCCCTGTAAGTCTGTTAGTTCCCAGAGAAGATTCATGATTTGTTACTCCAATGGATGGTAGTCTCGTCATTATGGGAGATAGTTCGTTATTGAGATTTGTTACTCCAATGGATGGTAGTCTCGTTATTATGGGAGATAGTTCTTTGTTGATATTTGTTACTCCAATGGATGGTAGTCTCGTCATTATGGGAGATATTTCATTATTGAGATTTTTTACTCCAATGGATAGTAGTCTCATCATTATGGGAGATAGTTCGTTATTGAGATTTGTTACTCCAATGGATGGTAGTCTCGTCATTATGGGAGATAGTTTGTTGTTGAGATTTATTATTCTAATGGATAATAGTCTCGTCATTATGGAAGATAGTTTGTTATTGAGATTTGTTATTCCAATGGATGGTAGTCTTATCATTATGGGAGATAGTTCGTTGTTCAGATTTGTTACTCCAATGGATGGCAGTCTCGTCATTATGGGAGATAGTTTATTGTTGAGGTTTGTTACTCCAATGTATGGTACTCTTGTCATTATGGGAGATAGTTTGTTATTGAGATTTGTCACTCCAATGGATGGTATTCTCGTCATTATGGGAGATTATTCGTTGTTGAGATTTTTGTTACTCCGATGAATGGTAGTCTCGTCATTATGGGAGATAGTTCATCGTTGAGACTCATTTTGCTCTGAAGAGTTCGTTTGTTTCCAGTTATAAGTATTGATGCTGGTTATTTGTGACTTACCCTAATATCAATGTTTGTTGGTATTATCCTACCACTTCTTTCCCCCTGTGGGTAGACATTACCTTTTTTTCTATCTTCTTAATGAGTGGATAGTTTGCCGTTATCTGTCGATCACTATTATCCTTTATTTTCTCTCCTCAATATTTGAGTTGATGTTACTTTGTCTCTTCCTTGGGATTTACCCTAATAGAGTTGAGTCTTCTGTTCACCAGTGATTTATTTTCCTGGTCTAATTTTCTTTTGATCTTTTATTTTCTGTTTCCCAGTGGTATCCTGTGTTACCTTTGGATTCGTTTGTTTGCATGCACAATCATATGCATTGCATGATATCTTAGGGCAAAAAATAGGGTTTACTATATATTTAAGTATCTTCAATCACGTCGACACAAAGATTTTACCCTTCGTATCTCCGGATAGAAGACACTTAAATAAGGGCAGCTGTTGTACCCCAATTTTTATCCCTAAGATTCCTCTATCATCTCATATCAAATAAATCACAATAAGATCACACTAGGGTTTGGTTCTTCTCCCTATCTTTAGGATTTTTCATGAGGAATCACCAATCACCTTGATTTATATATTGTGATCATCTATGTTTTTTATTGATTAACTTTTAACTAATAAATATAATGAATGTTTGCTCTAATTGATGATACTATAGGTGATGGCACAACACATTTCATCAGTTTGATTTATAGGTTCATGAGTTGATTTCCATGCCCTCTTCAACAAAGTTCCATTGAGATTCAAGCTTCATCATTGAATATACTTTGAAGTAATATCATGACAAGGTCTACTATGATTCATCATGCCTCAATTTGTCAAAGAAAATAAAAATATGTAAGAGTTGATTAAAGAAGTTTGACCTAATTGGACAAGTTATTGATTTCTTGATCACAAGTACATAAATCTATCAATTTTTAATATTTAGAGGTGGTTTTTGTTTCTATTGGTTCTTATAATCATCCACAACAACCTATTTTCACATGGAAATAATAATTATGCAAGGAAGTTTGTCAAAATTGAAAGGGTTTTCCAATTCATTTTGGTGCTCTAGGAGCTAGGGTTTTAAACTTATAAGGGCTATATCTTGCTCATATTTTGGTATTTTTGAGTGATTCTAAATACATGCTTCTCTTTAAAGAGTTATCAAACAATTACTTCAAAAGTTTCAAGGAAATTTTATGTGGAAGATGCCTAATGATGAAGAAATATTACAAGTCCTCTAGATAGGCCATCAAATTCCCTTATGAGACTTCAAAATATCATAACTTGGTATAATTTTATCTCCTTGAGCCCTATATTTTTCCATAATGATCTTAAGGATGTGAACTTCAACTCTTCTTTTATGCACAAAGCTTGAAATTGGATGGAAGATGTCCTAAGAATGCAAAAGATTATAGGTCATCTCATGAATTTTCACCAATTTTGGAAGACCATAACTTTTTCAATACTTGGTATTTTTGAGTGATTCAAGTTTAAAAATTCCATTTGGGATGTCTACTTCAACCTAGCATCAATTATAAAAGCTCAATTTTGGATGAAGGCCTTGTTTGAACTCAAAACATCATAGGTCACCTTTGAAGAAAAACTTATAATTTTTCTAAGTACAAAAAGTCACAATCATTTTCTCAACTTTGACTCATCACAACTCCTAGCTCAAGTACCCAATTGATCCCATTCTTTGCACATTATAAAATTTTTGAGCTTATCTTATAGTTGCTTCAAGAATCATGTCCTAAGACTCCTTGAGTTGTGAATACCATTGATTAAAAGTTGGTACCTTGAAACTGACTTTTTCCTCGAAGTCAGAATTTGAAATGCATAATTCAGCTTCTAATCACTAAATTCTAATCATGTTTAAATTTTTTCCAGAAGTGGTTAGCACCTTGAAATGCAAGTTTTGGCTGAGTTTTGAGAAAAATAAAAGTCACACTTTTCATGCTTGCAACTTCGCGCTAATTCCCTCCAAACTTCATCATTCCACATGCTTGAGCATCCCATTTGATTCCCTATAAATAGTGGTTTATATCTCACTCATTTTCTCAAGCTTTTGATAGCCAATTGACCCCTATAAATAGTGATTTCTTACTTCATTGAACTTCTCTAAAGCTAACCACACTCTTACCTTCAAGAATTGTAACCTATATTGATCTACAGAAGTTCAGTTCCAGAGCCACCTTGAACATCCATGCTAAGTGCACCTTGAAGAAGATTAATTGCCTTTTTGTCATAGAGAACATTTTTCTTATCATCATCATCTCATGCACTTTTAAGCTTTGACGTGCCAACACCATTGACAACACTTGTAGGAACAAATGGACCATTTTCGACGGAATCCCATATTTCTTCTCCTTGTGATTCTAAATGAGCCTTTATGCAGATTTTCCGAAAATCAAAGTATTCACCACAAAATAGTGGAGGCTTGTTATTTCTACCACCATCTCTAAAAACCAGATTTTGATTTGCGGAAGCCATTCTAGATCTTTAGGAACAAGTTACCTATAACCCGCTCTGAAGCCAATTGTAAGTACGAAGTGTGCCTAAGAGGGGGGTAAATTAGGACTTTTAAAATTATTTTCGGTTTTATGAATAGTTGTTCTTATTTTTCTAATTTTGTGAAGGAGTTTAGAAACATGATTATTTTCTTTTCTTGTTATAATATGTGATAAAAACGATAAATGCGGAAAATTAAAGAACACAAGGATATATCCTGGTTCCCATCATATTCTGAGAGTACTCCAGTCCCCTTTCAACACGAAAGAGATTTCATCATTGTTAGATCTCTAGACAAGACAACCTAGTCTTTCTATACAAGACTCTAACCAATAAAACCACCAAAAACAATCCTCTTGGATTTTCACTAAGTATACTAAGAGAACAATCCTATCTTAATGATTCTCTTTCTTCCAACAATCCTGGACAACAATATACAACCAAACAAGTAAAACAAGAAAAAAATCTTTTCCTTTCTACTCTCTTGTTTCTAACAATTTTGGACAACAAGGAATATACAACTAAATATGAAAAATATTAAGTAAAAAGTTGATGAATACATATCAATAACAATGATTGATCTTCCCTTATAAACAACAATATATAAAGATATATTAATTCTCAAGTGTTAATGAATAATGAAGGAATTTTTCTGAAATGATATGAAGAACACATTTAGAAAAGTTCTCAATGAAAGTTGAAATATCAAAACACTTGCTTTTTAAAATAAATGATTATAATGATGTTAATTGCAATGGAAGATGTTAATTGTAATTTGAAATTTCATGTATTTATATAAGCATAACATCTCTATGAAACATGGTAAAGTTATACAAAAAAATCATGAACAATTGTCAAGTTAAAATGAAATAGTTTCACGAAAAGATGCATGAAAAGGTGTTAAATAAATTTTTTTTTTCCAATTTGTACAGGACTTATTAAGTCAATTTTAACAGATACCTGACTTAAAAAATACAGAATATTATTTTTGAATTTCAAAAAATAAAACACTGTTTCAGAACATTATAAATTAGGGCGGTGTTTGTGCTGTTACGACGGTTCAAAACGCCTTAACTTACTAAAAACTGAATATTTGAAAATTAAAACATTAAAAAATTATATAAATTTTTGAACCAACCTTATGCAACATCTATTAATTAATGAAAGTCAATAGATTATATTTGAAAGTGTTTTAACATAGTTCAAATATGAAAAATAAAATTTCAAATATATGAAAAAAATATTTTGTTTTAAAGCTATAAATAGTGAGATATTTTCAACCAAATGAACCATGCATGGAAGTGAATTTTGGAGATTATTTTAAGCATTATTTTATCAATATATATTGCATGCTTATACCTCAATAAATTAAGATCAATGCAAGTCTTCATAATATTGAAATCTTGATCCATATCCATATTGCTTCATGATGCTTTTTCTAATCCTTTGATAAATGCACATAGTAGTTGTCTTCATCAAAACATAATGTTGAAGAAGCTTGACTTCACAATCTCCCCCTTTTTGATGATGACAACCATTGAAAATTGAGATGCCTGAATCTTTTAGAATGAATGAGAAACTCTTATGTGAATGCTCCCTCTATCTTTGATAACTCCCTCTTGATCAAAGTTCTCCCTTGAATCATAGAGAATTTGCATCTTTCTTTGGGCTGCAATAGATATACCCAAGCATACACATACACATATATATCTTCTCCCTCTTTGTAATTATCAAAAAGTATGGGATAAAGCTTATAATACATAAAGAAATTATTGAAAGTAAAAACAATTCATACCAATGAGTTTCACCTCAAGAGTGACTTCATAAACCATTCATCTTTTGAGAACATGATGTTGAAGCCTTTGTCACAAAGTTGACTTGTACTTAGAATATTATGTTTTAGTCTTTTAACATAAAGTATATCTTCAATGGATATGAAAGTTAGTGTTTCATCTTTGCCAATGCCAAGAATTCTTCCTTTAAAGTATTCCCTATATGTGAAATAATCCTTGGACTTGTGAACAAGATTTGAAAGTTAGTGTATATCTTCCATCAACTGCTTAGAGCCGCCATTTATCAAAACACCATAGATTTAAAGTGGTCCTCAAGAAAACCTACAAAACAATTAAGTTTGATTTGGTACCTGATGTGCTTTGGGTCCATCATAGTTAGTTCCCTTCTTAACCCACACATAATGTCAACTTGCTACACTAAAGTTTCTAACATAGCAAGCATTAGGTGTATGGCCAATAATACCGCAATAAAAACAAGTAGGTACAAAATTAATTCTATATCTAGGAGTATAATATTTCTTCTTAACAAACTTTTTATTTTTAGGATAATGATGAATCATTTTAGGTTTGTTCACTTTCTCTTGATTTGTTTGGTAACTAGCCTTAACTAAGATAGTTTTATTAGAACTTGGCTTTGAAAACTTTGAATATCCAAGTCCACTTTTATCATTGGGGTATCTTTGTTGACTAAGGACACCTTCTAACCCAATTTGTCCTTTTTCATATCTTTCAAGAACTCTTTTCAATTGGACAATTTGGAAAGAAAGTGATTCACAATTTTTGCATACAAAATTCTGTTTTTGCTCACTAATAATCTTCTATTTTTCATCCTTGAAATTATTTTCCAATGTCTCAATTTTTTCTTTTAAGGATGAAATATGTTTCTTTTGAGATGAAATAGTTTTTTTAATAAATTTTACATTCATTTAAGAGTCATCTATTGCACCTTGTACATCATTACCATAAAGAGAAAATTCATTACTAACCTCATCATTTTCGTCATTCGAATGATGTGAAGCTATTAGTGTAAGATTAACACGTTGATTGCTTTCGGAATCGGAAGATGAACTTTCCCATGCTATATATTCTTTTTTTTTTTGACTTCGTATCTTTATTTCTCTTGAAATATTTATTCTTCTTTTCAAGTGTAGGAAATTCACTTTTAATATGTCTCTTTTTACCACATTCAAAGTATGTAACCTTCCTTGTTGGTGTTTCTTTTTTTGTTTCTTTTTGAAGAATCTTTTTAATCTTCTTGATAAGATCATCATCTTCACTACTAGTGGATTCATCTTCTTGATTGCTATCATGATTTTTTTATCCTTGTTTTTAAAGCAATTTCTTTTGAATCTTTTACTTGGATTTCATGATTTTCAAGTCTTGCAAGTTCAATCTCATATTCTTGAAGTTTTCCGAACAAAGTGCCGTAAGTCATTATGGATAGATTCTTCTTCTCAGAAATTGCTGTCACTTTTGGTTGCCATTCCCTGGATAAAGATCTAAGAATTTTAAGATTAAGTACATCATTAGTCAAAGTCTTGCTGAATTCTTTCAAATGATTTGTCAAGTGCACAAATCTTTTCTGTAAGTCGAGGATTGATTCTCGGGGCTGCATTCTGAATAGTTCGTATTCTTGACTCAATATATTTAATCTCGATCTTAGAACTTCAATGGTTCCTTCATGAGTTTCTACCAAAGTATCCCATATTTATTTTGTCGTTGTGCATGCCGATACACGAAAGAATTCATCCATGCTAAGTGCACCTTGAAGAAAATTGATTGTCTTTTTGTCATAGAGAACCTTTTTCTTATCATCGTCATCCCATGCACTTTTAGGATTTGATGTATCAACACCATTGACAACACTTGTAGGAACAAATGGACCATATTCGACAGAATCCCATATTTCTTCTCCTTGTGCTTCTAAATGAGCCTTCATGCAGATTTTCCGAAAATCAAAGTATTCACCACAAAACAGTGGAGGCTTGTTATTGCTACCACCATCTCTAAAAACAAGATTTTAATTTGCGGAAGCAATTCTAGATCTTTAGGAACAAGTTACCTATAAACCGTTCTGATGTCAATGGTAAGTATGAAGTGCGCCTAAGAGGGAGGTGAATTAGGACTTTTAAAATCATTTTAAGTTTTATGAATAATTATTCTTATTTTTCTAAATTGGTGAAGGAGTTTAGAAACGTGATTCTTTTCTTTTCTTGTTATAATTTGTGATAAAAGCGATAAATGCGGAAAATTAAAGAATACAACAATATATCCTGGTTCCCCTCACAGTCTAAAAGTACTCCAGTCCCCTTTCAACACGAAAGAAATTTCATTATTGTTAGATCTCTAGACAAGACAATCTAGTCTTTCTATACAAGACTCTAACTAATAAAACCACCAAGAACAATCCTCTTGGATTTTCACTAAGTACACTAAGATAAAAATACTCTCTTAATGATTCTCTTCCTTCCAACAATCCTGGACAGAAATATACAACCAAACAAGTAGAACAGGAGAACAATCCTTTCTTTTCTACTCTCTTGTTTCCAACAATTTTGGACAACAAGGAATTTACAACTAAATATGGAAAATATTAAGTAAAAAGTTAATGAATACATATCAATAATAATGATTGATCTTCTCTTCCAAACAAGCAATATATAAAGATATATTAATGCTCAAGTGTTTATGAATAATGAAGTAATTTTTCTGAAATGATATGAAGAACACATGTAGAAAAATTCTCAATGAAAGTTGAAATATCAAAACACTTGTTTTTTAAAATAAATGATTATAATGATGTTAATTGCAATGGAAGAGGTTAATTGTAATTTGAAATTTCATGTATTTATTATATAAGTATAACACCTCTGTGAAACATGGTAAAGTTATGCAAAAAAATCATGAACAATTGTCAAGTTAAAATTAAATGGTTTCATGAAAAGATGCATGAAAAGGTGTTAAATAATTTTTTTCCCCAATTTGTACAGGACTTATTAAGTCAGTTTTAACAGATACCTGACTTAACAAATACAGAATATTATTTTTGAATTTCAAAAAATAAAACACTGTTTCAGAACATTGTAAATTAGGGTGTTGTTTGTGCTGTTACGGCGGTTCAAAACGCCTTAACTTACTAAAAACTGAATATTTGAAAATTAAAACATTAAAAAATTATATAAATTTTTGAACTGACCTTATGCAACATCTATTGATTAATGAAAGTCAATAGATTATATTTCAAAGTGATTTAACATAGTTCAAATATGAAAAATAAATTTTCAAATATATGAAAAAAATATTTTGTTTTAAAGCTATAAATAGTGAGATATTTTCAACCAAATGAACCATGCATGGAAGTGAATTTTGGAGATTATTTTGAGCACTAATTTATCAATATATATTGCATGCTTATACCTCAATAAATTAAGATCAATGCAAGTCTTCATAATATTGAAATCTTGATCCATAGCCATATTGCTTCATGATGCTTTTTCTCATCCTTTGATAAATGCACATAGTAGTTGTCTTCATCAAAACATAATTTTGAAGAAGCTTGACTTCACAATCTCCCCCTTTTTGATGATGACAACCATTGAAAATTGAGATGCCTGAATCTTTTAGAATGAATGAGAAACTCTTATGTGAATGCTTCCTCTATCTTTGATAACTCTCTCTTGATCAAAGTTCTCCCTTGAATCATAGAGAATTTGCATCTTTCTTTGGTCTGCAATAGTTATACCCAAGCATACACATACACATATATATCTTCTCCCTCTTTGTAATTATCAAAAAGTATGGGATAAAGCTTATAATACATAAAGAAATTATTGAAAGTAAAAACAATTCATGCCAATGAGTTTCACCTCAAGAGTGACTTCATAAACCATTCATCTTTTGAGAACATGATGTTAAAGCCTTTGTCACAAAGTTGATTTGTACTTAGAATATTATGTTTTAGTCTTTTAACATAAAGTATATCTTCAATGGATGTGAAAGTTAGTGTTTCATCTTTGCCAATGCCAAGAATTCTTCCTTTAAAGTATTCCCTATATGTGAAATAATCCTTGGACTTGTGAACAAGATTTGAAAGTTAGTGTATATCTTCCATCAACAGCTTAGAGCCGCCATTTATCAAAACACCATAGATTTAAAGTGGTCCTCAAGAAAACCTACAAAATAATTAAGTTTGATTTGGTACCTGATGTGCTTTGGGTCCATCATAGTTAGTTCCCTTCTTAACCCACACATAATGTCAACTTGCTACACTAAAGTTTCTAACATAGCAAGCATTAGGTGTATGGCCAATAATACCGCAATAAAAACAAGTAGGTACAAAATTAATTCTATATCTAGGAGTATAAGAATTCTTCTTAACAAACTTTTTCTTTTTAGGATAATGATGAATCATTTTAGGTTTGTTCACTTTCTCTTGATTTTATTGGTCACTAGCCTTAACAAAGATAGTTTTATTAAAACTTGGCTTTGAAAACTTTGAATATCCAAGTCCACTTTTATCATTGGGGTATCTTTGTTGACTAAGGACACCTTCTAACCCAATTTGTCATTTTTCATATCTTTCAAGAACTCTTTTCAATTGGACAATTTGGAAAGAAAGTGATTCACAATTTTTGCATACAAAATTCTGTTTTTGCTCACTAATAATCTTCTATTTTTCATCCTTGAAATTATTTTCCAATGTCTCAATTTTTTCTTTTAAAGATGAAATATGTTTCTTTTGAGATGAAATAGTTTTTTTTAATAAATTTTACATTCATTTAAGAGTTCATCTATTGCACCTTGTACATCATTACCATAAAGAGAAAATTCATTACTAACCTCATCATTTTCATCATTCGAATGATGTGAAGCCATTAGTGTAAGATTAACACGTTGATTTCTTTCGTAATCGGAAGATGAACTTTCCCATGCTATATATTCTTTTTTTTTTGACTTCGTATCTTTATTTCTCTTGAAATATTTATTCTTCTTTTCAAGTGTTGGAAATTCACTTTTAATATGTCTCTTTTTACCACATTCAAAGCATGTAACCTTCCTTGTTGGTGTTTCTTTTTTTGTTTCTTTTTGAAGAACCTTTTTAATCTTCTTGATAAGATCATCATCTTCACTACTAGTGGATTCATCTTCTTGATTGCTATCATGATTTTTTTATCCTTGTTTTTAAAGCAATTTCTTTTGAATCTTTTACTTGGATTTCATGCTTTTCAAGTCTTGCAAGTTCAATCTCATATTCTTGAAGTTTTCCGAACAAAGTGCCGTAAGTCATTATGGATAGATTCTTCTTCTCGGAAATTGATGTCACTTTTGGTTGCCATTCCCTGGATAAAGATCTAAGCATTTTAAGATTAAGTACATCATTAGTCAAAGTCTTGCTGAATTCTTTCAAATGATTTGTCAAGTGCACAAATCTTTTCTGTAAGTCGAGGATTGATTCTCGGGGCTGCATTCTGAATAGTTCGTATTCTTGACTCAACATATTTAATCTCGATCTTAGAACTTCAATAGTTCCTTCATGAGTTTCTACCAAAGTATCCCATATTTATTTTGTCGTTGTGCATGCCGAAACACGAAAGAATTCATCCATGCTAAGTGCACCTTGAAGAAAATTGATTGTCTTTTTGTCATAAGGAACCTTTTTCTTATCATCGTCATCCCATTTACTTTTAGGATTTGATGTATCAACACCATTGACAACACTTGTAGGAACAAATGGACCATTTTCGACAGAATCCCATATTTCTTCTCCTTGTGCTTCTAAATGAGCCTTCATGCAGATTTTCTGAAAATCAAAGTATTCACCACAAAACAGTGGAGGCTTGTTATTTCTACCACCATCTCTAAAAACAAGATTTTGATTTGCGGAAGCCATTCTAGATCTTTAGGAACAAGTTACCTATAACTCGTTTTGATGTCAATGGTAAGTATGAAGTGCGCCCAAGAGGGGGTGAATTAGGACTTTTAAAATCATTTTCGGTTTTATGAATAGTTATTCTTATTTTTCTAATTTGGTGAAGGAGTTTAGAAACGTGATTCTTTTCTTTTCTTGTTATAATTTGTGATAAAAGCGATAAATGCAGAAAATTAAAGAATACAACAATATATCCTTATTCCCCTCACAGTCTAAAAGTACTCCAGTCCCCTTTCAACACGAAAGAAATTTCATTATTGTTAGATCTCTAGACAAGACAATCTAGTCTTTCTATACAAGACTCTAACCAATAAAACCACCAAGAACAATCCTCTTGGATTTTCACTAAGTACAATAAGAGAACAATACTCTCTTAATGATTCTCTTGCTTCCAACAATCCTGGACAGAAATATACAACCAAACAAGTAGAACACGAGAACAATCCTTTCTTTTCTACTCTCTTGTTTCCAACAATTTTAGACAACAAGGAATTTACAACTAAATATGGAAAATATTAAGTAAAAAGTTGATGAATACATATCAATAATAATGATTGATCTTCTCTTCCAAACAAGCAATATATAAAGATATATTAAAGCTCAAGTGTTTATGAATAATGAAGTAATTTTTCTGAAATGATATGAAGAACACATGTAGAAAAATTCTCAATGAAAGTTGAAATATCAAAACACTTGTTTTTTAAAATAAATGATTATAATGATGTTAATTGCAATGGAATAGGTTAATTGTAATTTGAAATTTCATATATTTATTATATAAGTATAACACCTCTATGAAACATGGTAAAGTTATGCAAAAAAATCATGAACAATTATCAAGTTAAAATTAAATGGTTTCATGAAAAGATGCATGAAAAGGTGTTAAATAAATTTTTTTTCCAATTTGTACAGGACTTATTAAGTCAGTTTTAACAGATACCTGACTTAACAAATACAGAATATTATTTTTGAATTTAAAAAAATAAAACACTGTTTCAGAACATTGTAAATTAGGGCGTTGTTTGTGCTGTTACGGCGGTTCAAAACGCCTTAACTTACTAAAAACTAAATATTTGAAAATTAAAACATTAAAAAATTATATAAATTTTTGAACTGACCTTATTAAACATCTATTGATTAATGAAAGTCAATAGATTATATTTCAAAGTGATTTAACATAGTTCAAATGTGAAAAATAAATTTTCAAATATATGAAAAAAATATTTTGTTTTAAAGCTATAAATAGTGAGATATTTTCAACCAAATGAACCATGCATGGAAGTGAATTTTGGAGATTATTTTGAGCACTAATTTATCAATATATATTGCATGCTTATACCTCAATAAATTAAGATCAATGCAAGTCTTCATAATATTGAAATCTTGATCCATAGCCAGATTGCTTCATGATGCTTTTTCTCATCCTTTGATAAATGCACATAGTAGTTGTCTTCATCAAAACATAATTTTGAAGAAGCTTGACTTCACAATCTCCCCCTTTTTGATGATGACAACCATTGAAAATTGAGATGCCTGAATCTTTTAGAATGAATGAGAAACTCTTATGTGAATGCTTCCTCTATCTTTGATAACTCCCTCTTGATCAAAGTTCTCCCTTGAATCATAGAGAATTTGCATCTTTCTTTGGGCTGCAATAGTTATACCCAAGAATACACATACACATATATATCTTCTCCCTCTTTGTAATTATCAAAAAGTATGGGATAAAGCTTATAATACATAAAGAAATTATTGAAAGTAAAAATAATTCATACCAATGAGTTTCACCTCAAGAGTGACTTCATAAACCATTCATCTTTTGAGAACATGATGTTGAAGCCTTTGTCACAAAGTTGACTTGTACTTAGAATATTATGTTTTAGTCTTTTAACATAAAGTATATCTTCAATGGATGTGAAAGTTAGTGTTTCATCTTTGCCAATGCCAAGAATTCTTCCTTTAAAGTATTCCCTATATGTGAAATAATCCTTGGACTTGTGAACAAGATTTGAAAGTTAGTGTATATCTTCCATCAACTGCTTAGAGCCACCATTTATCAAAACACCATAGATTTAAAGTGGTCCTCAAGAAAACCTACAAAACAATTAAGTTTGATTTGGTACTTGATGTGCTTTGGGTCCATCATAGTTAGTTCCCTTTTTATGCCACACATAATGTCAACTTGCTACACTAAAGTTTCTAACATAGCAAGCATTAGGTGTATGGCCAATAATACCGCAATAAAAATAAGTAGGTACAAAATTAATTCTATATCTAGGAGTATAAGAATTCTTCTTAACAAACTTTTTCTTTTTAGGATAATGATGAATCATTTTAGGTTTGTTCACTTTCTCTTGATTTTATTGGTCACTAGCCTTAACAAAGATAGTTTTATTAGAACTTGGCTTTGAAAACTTTGAATATCCAAGTCCACTTTTATCATTGGGGTATCTTTGTTGACTAAGGACACCTTCTAACCCAATTTGTCATTTTTCATATCTTTCAAGAACTCTTTTCAATTGGACAATTTGGAAAGAAAGTGATTCACAATTTTTGCATACAAAATTCTGTTTTTGCTCACTAATAATCTTCTATTTTTCATCCTTGAAATTATTTTCCAATGTCTCAATTTTTTCTTTTAAAGATGAAATATGTTTCTTTTGAGATGAAATAGTTTTTTTTAATAAATTTTACATTAATTTAAGAGTTCATCTATTGCACCTTGTACATCATTACCATAAAGAGAAAATTCATTACTAACCTCATCATTTTCGTCATTCGAATAATGTGAAGCCATTAGTGTAAGATTAACATGTTGATGGCTTTCGGAATCGGAAGATGAACTTTCCCATGCTATATATGCTTTTTTTACTTCATATCTTTATTTCTCTTGAAATATTTCTTCTTCTTTTAAAGTGTAGGACATTCACTTTTAACATGTCCCTTTTTTCCACATTCAAAGCATGTATCCTTCCTTTTTGGTGTTTCTTTTTTTGTTTCTTTTCGAAGGACCTTTTTAATCTTCTTGATAAGAACATCATATTCACTATTAGTGGATTCATCTTCTTGATTCCTATCAAGATTTTTTATCCTCATTTTTAAAGCAATTTCTTTTGAATCTTTTACTTGGATTTCATGATTTTCAAGGCTTGCAAGTTCCGTCTCATATTCTTGAAGTTTTCCGAACAAAGTGGGCTAAGTCATTGTGGATAGATTCTTCTTCTCGGCTATTGCTATCACTTTTGGTTGCCATTCCATGGATAAAGATCTAAGCACTTTATGATTAAGTTCATCATTAGTTAAAGTCTTACCAAGTGCTTTCAAATAATTTTTCAATTGAACAAATCTTTTCTGTAAGTCGAGGATTGATTCTCGGGGCTGCATTCTGAATAGTTCGTATTCTTGACTCAATGTATTTAATCTCGATCTTATAACTTCAGCGGTTCCTTTATGAGTTTCTACCAAAGTATCCCATATTTATTTTGTCGTTGTGTATGCCGAAATACGAAAGAATTCATCCATGCTAAGTGAACCTTGAAGAAGATTGATTGCCTTTTTGTCATAGAGAACCTTTTTCTTATCACCGTCATCCCATGAACTTTTAGGCTTTGACGTACCAACATAGTT
Source organism: Vicia faba (assembly GCA_948472305.1). Classification (NCBI taxonomy): domain Eukaryota; kingdom Viridiplantae; phylum Streptophyta; class Magnoliopsida; order Fabales; family Fabaceae; genus Vicia; species Vicia faba. The sequence goes on along the minus strand of OX451737.1, from coordinate 1,692,692,182 downwards.
GATAACACTTGTAGAAACAAATGGACCATTTTCGACAAAATCTCATATTTCTTCTCCTTGTGCATCTAAATGAGCCTTCATGCAGATTTTCTGAAAATCAAAGTATTCACCACAAAATAGTGGAGGTTTGTTATTGTTACCACCATCTCTAAAAACAAGATTTTGATTTGCGGAAACCATTCTGGATCTTTAGGATCAAGTTACCTATAACCCGCTCTGATGTCAATTGTAAGTAAAAAGTGCGCCTAAGAGGGGGGTGAATTAGGACTTTTATAATTATTTTTGGTTTTATGAATAGTTATTCTTATTTTTCTAATTTGGTGAAGGAGTTTAGAAACATGATTCTTTTCTTTTCTTGTTATAATTTGTGATGAAAGCGATAAATGCGGAAAAATAAAGAACACAAGGATATATTTTGGTTCCCCTCACAGTCTGAAAGTACTTCAGTCCCCTTTCAACACGAAAGAGATTATATTATTGTTAGATCTCTAGACAAGACAATCTAGTCTTTTTATACAAGACTCTAACCAATAAAACCACCAATAACAATCCTCTTGGATTTTCACTAAGTACACTAAGAGAAAAATCCTATGTTAATGATTCTCTTGCTTCCAACAATCCTGGAAAGCAATATACAACCAAACAAGTAGAACAAGAAAATAATCCTTTCCTTTCTACTCTCTTGTTTCCAACAATTTTGGACAACAAGGAATTTACAACTAAATATGGAAAATATTAAGTAAAAAGTTGATGAATATATATCAATAACAATGATTGATCTTCTCTTCCAAACAAGCAACATAAAAATATATATTAATGCTCAAGTGTTTATGAATAATGAAGGAATTTTTCTGAAATGATATGAAGAACACATGTAGAAAAATTCTCAATGAAAGTTGAATTATCAAAACACTTGTTTTTTTAAAATAAATGATTATAATGATGTTAATTGCAATGGAAGAAGTTAATTGTAATTTGAAATTTCATGTATTTATTATATAAGCATAACACCTCTATGAAACATGGTAAAGTTATGCAAAAAAATCATGAATAATTGTCAAGTTAAAATTAAATGGTTTCATGAAAAGATGCATGAAAAGGTGTTAAATAAAATATTATTTTTCAAATTTGTACAGGACTTATTAAGTCATTTTTAATCGATACCTGACTTAACAAATACAGAACATTATTTTTGAATTTCAAAAAATAAAATACTGTTTCAGAATGTTGTCAATTAGGGCGTTTTTTGTGATTTTACGGTGGTTCAAAACGCCTTAACTAACTAAAAACTGAATGTTTGAAAAAAAATTAAAACATTAAAAAATTATATAAATTTTTGAACCCACCTTATGCAACATCTATTGATTTATGAAAGTAAATAGATTATATTTGAATGTGATTTAAAATGGTTCAAATATGAAAAATAAATTTTCAAATATATGATAAAAATATTTTGTTTTAAAGCTAGAAATAGTGAGATATTTTCAACCAAATGAACCATGCATGCAAGTGAATTTTGGAGATTAGTTTGATTAATATTTTATAAATATATATTTCATGCTTATACCTCAATAAATTAAGATTAATGCAAGTCTTCATTATATTGAAATCTTGATCCATAGCCATATTGCTTCATGATGCTTTTTCTCATCCTTTGATAAATGCAAATAGTAGTTGTCTTCATCAAAATATAATGTTGAAGAAGCTTGACTTCACAGTAGGATTTCTTTCTCTTCTTGTCTAAGGAGTCTTTCCAATTCCTCATGAATTTCTCATTATTCCCCACTATCCTCTTCGACTTGGTCTTTCGAATTTCCAAGGATATTGGGGCAAGGAATCGTAGCATTATCGTTTTTAACGGAATTTGAGACAGAGCTGCATGATTGATGAATTATGCTTTATTTTAGAATGTGAATGTGAACGCTTAAAGAGTGAAGGAAAAGCATTTCCATTTTCATTTTTTTAAATAAAAGAAACGACAAAGAGAAAAAAAATTGTATGCGAAAAATGCAATTCTTTTCAATGTTAAACAAAAATGAAACACATGGGAGCCCATTTTCACAAGCTCATCAATATGCCTTGGGCAAAGCATATGGCATTATTAGAAACATAGCATTACATGTCATAGAAAACTACTTCAGGAATATCAGTAGCACTCCAATTGTTGAGCTCTTAATCAGGCACAATTTGATAGATGAATTAAGAGATATCCGCATCATCGTCCTCATCTTCCACTACGTGAACTTGTCCTTTGATAGTTGTACCAACACTGATAAACACTTCTGAGAGTAGAGGAATCTTTCTTCCTATGGGCATCTCTAAACTGGAACCTGCTTGATCTGAAGAGGGGGACTGATCTGTTGTCGCACACAGATCAAAAACGAGTAAATTTTAAATATAGTTACGATAACGACAACTCAAATATTGTATCACGCGAATTCTTGTATTATCATCAACTAATAGGAATCAAATCAGAGGATTTTGGTTTTAGGGTCGAATTATAAAAACAGATTAAAATAAGTGATTATTCAATAAGCTAAAAGGCTAATCCTACTGATTTGGGTTCTGACTTATCATCGGTTATGATAACACCAATCCCTAAAAAGTTTCGATCATATTCGATTATGAGATCAATCAGACAAGCGCTTATCAAAATCATACAGATTATGTTCCTGTTACCGGATTAAGCAAACAGTTAAGAATATGGCGAGTTAACGAATTAAGCAACAATAACACGCAATTAAATTTAGGAACATGCACATAATTGAATTTAATCAATTCTATCATATGAGCAACAATTTAATTAAGAAAAAAATTGCAATCAAATTAAGTAAATGATTTCATAGAAAAGAATTGAACAAAAATCGAATTTAAATTGGTATTAGAATAATCTCAAAGTAATAGAACCCGTAAGCAGCAGGATTTGCCTGCGGAAATTAGTTCTCCATAGCAAGCGTACAAAGCAAAATATGTTTCGTGAATAGAATGTCCCACCTCACTAGCGGTTGTAAGCCTTATAAAATAAAATAAGGGTTTCCACTTACAAAACGAACTGGGTCAAAAACATAACTCTGACCCACTAAAAAGATCCAAAAACAAATTATTCTAATGCTACAACTTCAACGAATTATTCAAGCCTATTACATTTCGAATTAGCTTCTGGCTCCAACATGAAAGTTGTAAGTCTTTCTCTTATCTTTCTAACTCATATTAGAATTCTTCAATCCGATTTCTGTAGCTCCAGTTATGGATTTTTCAATGAAAGCTATCAATGCTGAAAATTAAATACGAAAATCAAATTAAACAAAAAAAAAACTAAACCAGAAAAATATTATAAAACATAAAAATAAACAAAGTAAACCATAGAAATGCTTAAGTATAAATATAGAAGAATGTGCATCAAAATGCACTGATCAAATTCCCCCATACCTGAACTTTTGCACTCTGAGCAAAATAAAATCAAGAACTCAAGAAACACAACAGCACCATCAGTTACTCATTCCAGACTACAAACTCTTCTTTGGTTAAGACTGCATCGATAGGTACTAATCTTGATACTAAGGATATCGTAATAATACTACTCCTCAATTTTGAAGTCATAAGCCTCCTTGTTGTACCCCAAAATTTGCCCTCTCATTTATCAAGTATTTTCTTACAAGATCTCCTTTGGTTCAAGACTGCACAAGGGTTGATCAGCTCAAGACACCTCCTTAAGCACTGATGACTGAAATTAGGGTTTGAGATTGCACAAGGATAATTGAACTTTTAATGCCTCATATTACTTTTATGGATCATTATGGACCCTCAAGATTGCTCATGTCAAGTTTCAAGTCTTGGATCACATTTTTGCTCAGTCAATTGATCAGTTGACCTAAAAATCACATGTATTGAGGAAAAAGTCAATTGTGGTCAATTTACGGTCAAACTTCACAATTTTTGATCCATATCAACATTGTGAACTCCTATATATAATTTGATCAAGTTTGGACCATAATTCCTCAAAAAAGTTGACCAGATCATCAAAAGCGCAAAATGGTCAAAATTAGGGTTTTGACTGAGAAAGGGCAATTTCTGATTTTTGACCTATCAAATGGTTAATTGGTTTGAGACATGATCTCAAGGTTTAAATTGCATAATTTTGACCTAATGGCATGACTCAAAACATTTCTCAAGGTCATTTGATTGATAGTTGATTTTTAGTCAACAAAACAAAAGTCATTGTACACTGAAAAGTCAAACTTTGACTTTTTGGTCAAAATCAAGTGTCAAAGATCACAATTCATCAAAACATCTCAAAATATGAAACTTGTTCATCAATAAATAAAAAATTCAAGATTTCATTATGAAAACACAAAATTTCCAAACTTAAAATTTTTTCTAAGTGTTGAAAACTTCATATTTTTTCACAACTTTGAGCCAATTTTTCACCATGATGCAAGATGATTCAAAAGAAACTTTCAACATGAAAGTTGTATATCTCAATGAGATTTAAAACATTTCTTTACACAACTTCTCCTAGAAATGAATGGATTTCAAGTTATGATTTTATGAATACATGTTCATGAAAATTGGAAACTTAGTGAAATTTTGCCCTAGTTTAGGCAGGATTTTGACCTAACTTCATGGAAATGTTTCACATTGTCCCAAGGGGAATTTTAAAAAGTGATTCAAAGAGCGGTTGTAGAGAACATTACAAGCTTTCTAAAAAGTTAAAGAACTCCTTGAGATCATTTATGAGCAAGGAGAATCGAAGGTCATAAGTTAGGGTTTCAAGTTGTTTTGCAAGGAAAAATTTGTGATGCACAATGAACCAAATCTATAGCCATGCTGCATAATCTTCACTTTGCAGGCCTCAAACTTGTTTGTAACTCCTTAATTTAATGTTCACACAACTGATTGATCAATTGTCCAATTGATTCAAGCATTGTCCAAAGCATTTTTCCATTTTAGGGAGAAAGTCACCATTTCCATTATTGTAAAGCAAGCTTTATGCACAAAGTCGACTTCTTGAGCTCCTACCTTTTTCTCTTTAAGTACACTCCATCCACAAAGTCAGAAGCAAGCTCGCTAAAAGTCCAACCACTCTACAATAGCAAGTACAAATGCATGGAAACTTGTCTTATGAAGAAAATCACATGTTGAGCTTAAACATGTAAATTCAAATTCTGACTTGTTGTAGCACACAAAACCTTTTGCTTATAAATAGAGACACTATTTGCAAGATAAGGCACGAGCTTAAGCACCCTGAAACACGCCCAAACACCCTCAAGCTAGAAATTGCATTAAAAAAATCCATTGATGCACAGTTCTGACCTTAAACTTATATCTCTCATTTTCCTCGTGCATTTTCCTTCCTAATCAATCACAAAGCTCCTACACATCAAATATAACCTATCCCTGACCCTGTTTCATAACTGTAACTCCATCTTCATCAACCTCCATAACCAAAAAAAAGCTCTGCAAGTTGACTTCTCCAGACCATTTCAGCCATCCATTGCTCGAGCTAATCATTGCATTAGCTTCCTGGAAACTTGAGGAAGCTAACCTGATCATTGCACCACCTTGAATCAGGCTCATTTGCATTTCACGATTTCCAGTTTTGAGGTATTTTTATTGAACTTCTATCTCATTACTTAGGCATTGTTAGGCTTGCATTTGTGAAGATAAAATGTAAACATTATTGTCCTAAAACTGTACATATCCATAGATTTCATTTATATTGATTGAGCTTAGAGAATTTTAGGTTTGAATCTCTGAATATATTTAGGTCAGAATTTGGCACTTTTAGAAATTCTCATTCTTCTTTGATTTATAGCTCATGGTATTTATATGGTTGGATTCATATGGAAAAATGGAGCAACTTTCATGTTTGCATCTTTTATTTTTGTTGAGAAATGAGCAAGTTACAAGAACTATGGCTGGAGGTTGAAGATGAAGTTCATTTCTGGAACTTGTTTTGTATTATGTATTTATTGTTTCAGTTATATCAACAAATGTACAACCACCCCAGTGGCAAAGGTAGCGCACGTATATGTATAAGGTCAGGGGTTCAACACCCAGCGCTACCTTTTCTCATTTCTCACATTTTCTTACTTTTTTGTTTCCAAACAGCACGCTTGGGCCTCCAACTTGGGCCTTTTCCTTTTTTGCTGCTTCTAACCCCCTGCCATACTTCAGCACCCCCTGCCCAATTTTCATTTTTTATTTTTCTTTTTTCTTATTTTATTTTATTTCTTTTTTTCTTTATTATTATTATTAATATTTATTTTTATTGTTAATAATAAAAATCCAAAAAAATATTTATTTATTATTTTTATACTTATTTAGTTTATTTATTTCATAAAACTAAAAGAATACAAAAATATTTTCTTAATAAATTAATTATTTCTTAATAATTAATATTTAGGTTTAGGTTTAACTATCATATTATTTTCTTACAATTAAAATTAATTTAGAACTTAGGTTTCTTTTAATTAATTAATATCCATATTATTTTTATTAATTTAAAACCTTTTCATAAATAAAACCCTAAAAAATCATTTTTAGTTAATTTCTTTTCTTATTTAGTTTTAGTTAATTTTATTTAATTTTCCTTAATCATTCTTTAATTATGTCAAGATTAAAACCTTTCATAAAACCAAACAAAAATCCATTTCCTTTGTCCATTTATATTCTTGAATATTTATTCATTTTTTGATACAGTATTAAATATGGTTGTAATAATTATTTAGATTTAATTTTCTTGCAAAATACCCATTTGTAAATTTGTACACCCCCTCCCCTATTGATGTAATACCTGTGTATTTTTATTTTCCCAATTTAAGGATTTATATATAAGTGCTAGTAAAGTAGGGTTTGTATGGAAAGCTAAAACCAATGCTTATAAAACCCTAATTCAAAGACAAATCAAGCATGAAAAAGACACACTTGCACACTTACACCTTTAGGGTAAATCCACTTGTTGCCTTGAGAAATGAATGGTCATAATACGCATGTAAGATGTCTTATAAAAAACAAACAAAATACAAAGATCACAGTCCCTCGATGACGCTACGAATGTTGACTTACGAATGATCTTTGTCCCTTAAAGAAAATACTAAGATATCTTACAACATTGCTATTCATGACTATACGATGACCCTTGCCCGTCCCTTTACATCCAATGATGGGGCTTCTTACCAAAACAATGGTGAGATAGCAACATCTAAAGGAGGAGGAAAATAACATTTAGACCTTTTGAGTAGGTAGATTCGCTCCTAGTTGCTCGCTTGCTCATAACCAAAAAACATTTTATACACCAACACACTCATGTGAAACATTTTCAAAAGACAAACACTTTGTACACGTTCTTATAGAAACGAGAGTCATTACAAAGAAGACACCTTTTCAAAATCTCTTTCAAAAACACATTCCAAAAACACCTCTTTGAACTATTTTCGAAACAACACTTTGTACGCGTTCTTATAGAAATGAGAACCATTACAAAGATATTTTCAAAGTACTTTCAAAAACCACACCACAAGCACATTCAAACAAAAGAAAGTGATCTAGCAAGCAACTAAGAGCCCATAGATACTACTGATGAAAAGGGTTCTAATACCTTCCCTTTTCATAATCTACCCCCCGAACTCAAGAAAACATCTCAAAGGTCTTTCCTGTTCTTTTCAACCTTTCCTTTTGGATAAAAGAAAAGTCGATGGCGACTCTTGCTAACCGCAACATTTGTGATACAATGCAAAACAACCAAGTCAGTTCTCCCAACGCGTTACAGAACTGGCGACTCTGCAGGGGATAAATTTAAAAGTGGGATTACCTTAGGGCTAGATAACATTTACTTTCTTTCTTTGTTTGACTTGCATGCTTTACATTATGGTTCCTTGTTTGGGCTTGCTTTGATCCTCCACCCAGATCTGGGACACCTTGTTAGGTAAGTAGCAATAGATTGTGAAACCTGTACAGCGTAGAACGATATGGTTAAAACAATGGCTACGTTAGTTTGACGCATTTGTGGGTACCGGTATCCCTTGTGTTGAATCGAGGAGAGTATGGGGCCTCTGAGTGGCGTCATGAAGCACTAACTGACTTTAGAACCTTAATTGAACAAACTTGGCCAATTAGGACGTAGTGAGATAACCGGTTTCGGTGGAAAGCTGAAAATTGGTTGATACTCGATACTACACTCATTGAGACTAGACTTTTGGGATATCCCGGTCACAAGAAAAGATTGATTATGCTGGGATAATGCCTAAAAGAAAGGTCAGTGATATTGAGATCTCTTAGAACCCGGTTACTATTAACTAGGACAGGTTTGAGCCAACTAAACTTCAAAACGGTACTTGTAACACCCCAATTCTACCCCAAGCAATTTACGGAAAATCATAGTATAAAAATTTCCAAAATAATCAGGATGCTACACATTCAATAGAGACACATAAACTTGTCATGCTTTTAGAATAGATACATAACACTTAAAGAAGCGGAATGAACATAACTCATGAATATAGTCTTGATAACATAAACCAACTTTGATTAATCACGCAGCGGATTCATAATAATTCTCCATATGAGACATATCATCTTTTGAATCATAAAACAACATCAATACGATAATTCCTTAAATAACAACACAAGGTTCGATAAATAAACAACAAAATAAAATAAGCGTTCATTTCCCCCGAGTGCTACGTATCAGAGCAAATGACACCAAACTCGAACTAACAATGCTAATGGCTACTCCTCTTGGTTACCTACACGTTACCAACAAAGGATAACATTCAAATAGAAGGGGTGAGATATCTAATACTATAATAGAACATATGATAAATAATATATCGAAATCAATTTACGTAAAATCACCACTTCGTACCAAATCAACATAAAGCAATACCATTCACCAACACCTCAATTCAACTTATAACATTACCGTGTGTAAACAAAACTTCAAATAAGCAACAAATAAACGACTCCGAATGCGACTCAATTATGCAAATGCATGTGGTACCATTGGAGAAGAACTCCCAACTTAGAAAATTCCAGTTTACCGAGGCATAAGGCATAAGCCCTCAACATAAAATTTTGCCAATAAAGGCCAACGTGGTGAGCATTCGCTCTAACTTAGAACATGCCAATCCAGGCCAACTTTAATGCTATGATATGCTATGTGATGATACAAACAACCACAACTTGGCAACGCAACAAAGACAACAACATAATAAAGGTCGACATAACAACAATTCCCACCTTCAACATTGGCCAAAGGCCTATATCACAGTTATTACCAATTAATCAAGGTAAATCACAACATTAATTACCACGGAGATATCGAAACAAAATGATATTTCGGTCAATTCACAAAATACATCAATACACCAACATACCTGATTAATCGTCTCGTTCTAAATTATTTGATAACTTAGTTAAATTAATCTCACTGTTAGTTATTTTCATCACTAATAAAATACTAATTCAACCATTAAAAATATATATAGTCCACTGCTATTTTTTCTCCCTAAAATTGCTAACTTATTATACAACCAATGGGTGTGCCATTATTCCATATAAAACTATCTTCTAGCAACTAAATTTAATTTACTGCTACTGAAAACAGTGACATTCATATATACTGCTACCAGCTATTACTGATTTTATTTGAAAATTATGCAGCATATTACCATAGAAGGACAAACAGAAAAACAGAGAAAACAGAGAAAACAAGTGCCCCTGTCTCACAGTGCCAAAGTGGCACTTTTCCTCTCCACATCCACCTAGTGCCGATCGGAACTTCTCCATTCTTCCAAGGTTTCGGAACGACAACCCCCAAAAACACAAGTGCCATACGACACTTCCACTTCCAGTTTTGTTTTCATTTCTTCTTCTTATTTCCTATACTTAATTTATACGCGTAGTTTATGTACTTATTTTCTATGGTAGTTTCCATACTGCTTCAGTAATTCTTCTGTCTCCTAATCCAAACTCAACCCAGACAATAACACAACAACCCACATATTTTCCTTGACAGTTTTATAACTAAAACAATATTAATCATTATCATCACAACAACACAAGCTAAGCATAAGTCAATAAAACAGTAACAATTTCACATACAAATTCCCACATACAAAATATCATACACCCCATTATAGTATAAGAAACCCACCGTTACCTGGTTTGATTTTGAAAACAATCAAGGAAGCTTCAATGGAATTTCTGGAAACTAGCCCTAGCAGCAGCTTCCTCGTTCTTCTCTTCTCACAAAACCCTATTCTCTTTTCTCTTCTTATTTTGTTTTTCCTGATAACACCTCTTTCTCTCTTTCTTCTATTTTCTAATAAAATATTATTGTTAAATTCTTAGTAACTTAAATGGGCCTAAACACAACACCCCCTTATTACTTCGCGACACCACACTTAAGCCCAACATCCATTCTAAGCTTACTAGTAAAATGATACCTCAACTTATTTATACCTATATAAACCTGATTAAATTATTATTCAAACTTAATAAAATAATTCCGACTACAATGATAAAAATTCGAATTAAAATAAAATAATCAAAACAATATTTAATTAAATAAATCATTAAATATCGGAGCACTACAGTACTTACCTACAAACTCCATGCAAGCCTGAGCCTAAGGATTTGTTTTTTCCTTGTGTGTATATGTTTACTTGTACATAACATCATGAACATCATAACATCATACACAATCTCACTAACCATTTCAAGGATTTAGGAATTTATCTTTGTTTTTGTTTTGTAGGCGATGAAGTCCGTCCGAAGAAACACCATCCGAATCAGCTTCGCGAAAGCACACCCTCAGCTCCAAGAGTTAGCATCAAGGGTGCCCGAAGATTCTCCTTTTACCAAGAAATATGGACGAATCCTCTATTTGGCTAACTTCAATTTCCAAGAAGAAATGATGTGTGCGTTCTTCCAATTCTTTGATCCCATACATCATTGCTTCACCTTTCCTGACTATCAGTTGGTACCTACATTAGAAGATTTCTCTCTACTATTAGGAGTGCCCGGGCTTGATCAAACAATGTTCACCGGTCTAGAAGGGATCCCGAAACCTGAGGTCATGACTGAAGCTCTACATCTGAAGAGAGCTGACATCATAGCAAATTGGGAGACTAGAAGTGGATTCAAAGGGTTCCTAGACAAATTTCTATTAGAGAAAGCTCGTTCATTCTGGGAAGATATGGATTTTCAAGCCTTTGAAGATGTCCTGGCCCTTCTCATCTATGGTCTGGTTCTTTTCCCCAACTCGGACCAATCCATAGATGTAAATTCCATCAAAGTCTTTCTCTCCCGTAATCCTATACCTACCTTGTTGGGAGACATATTACATTGCATTCATACCCGCACCATGAAGAAAAGAGGCACCCTTTTGTGTTATATTCCCCTACTCGCCAAGTGGTTCATTTCTCACCTACCTCGATCAACATTGAAGAACGAGCAAAGATTGACATGGTCTCAAATGATGATGTCCCTCACTCACTATGATATTCATTAATGTTTAAGATCCTCAGATGATACTTTTATCATTCACCGTTGTGGGTAATTCCCTAACGTCCCTCTACTTGGCGTTATGGGATGTATCACTTACAATCCTTGCTTAGCTTTACGACAGTTTGGGTATGCCCGAAGAGATGGTCCTCATGAGATGCTCATCCAAGGTTTGGTGTTCGACTACGAAAGGGACGAGCAAGGCTACCGTCAGAGATTCATGCAAGCTTGGAAGATTGTAAACAAGGTGGATAGCAAGACACTGGGGAACAAGAACTCCATCCCTCTTGAACCTTATCTCAAATGGGTACGAGCCCGTGCTCTAAGTCTTATGATGCCTTACCCCTCCATTCTCCCAATTATCATAGAGCCTGTTGTGAAAGGAGAGGTCCCGTACACTATCCTTCATCCTAACATGCCCACCTCTCTCGAAGATTTGCAAAGGGATTAGATACAACTTAAGGAAGAGCGAGACACTTTCGAAGCCCAATTCTATGCCAGTGAGAAGAAAGTTCTGGAACTCACCAAGCAGCTTCATGAGGAGCGGAGTCTGAATGCTTACATCGCACTAAAGAGGATGCGTTCAACTTTTTCATCTTAGAGTTTTGTATTTCTTTGTAAGCCCAAAGAGGCATGATGTACTCAAACTTTAATTTATTAATATAACGTGTGTTCCTTTTTTGTCTAAAGCAAATTTGAATCTCTAATTTCCTTGAAATCATTGCATACACATCTTCATTCATCATAACACAAACATGTTTCTTACCACAAGTCTCCTTATCTTTCTACTCTTTATTTCAGTGAGATGGATCTTGAACAAACAGTAAAAGATCTTCAGGCGCATAACACTCATTTTCAACAAATGTTCTTGACTTTGGCAAAAGGACAAGAGGATTTGAAAACTTTGCTGATCAAAGAAAAGAAGAAGAAAGAAAAGAAATCAACCGGTGTTTTGAATCTGGTAAGAAGGTTCCCAGGGCTAGCCAGACGAACTCTAGACTTCGCAACATCATCAGGTGAAGGGGACAATTAAGAGGGGAAAACAAGGAGGTGTCTGACCATCAAGAATCTAAAGAGGAAGAAGAGGATAATTACTCTGAAGAGCAATATCCTCCAGCTGATGAGAAGTACAAACATATGGAAGAGCGTCTAAGTGCAATGGAGATTCAGAAAGTGCCTGGGCTGGACTTTGAAGAGCTGGGTTTGGTGTCTGGGATTTTTATTCCATCAAAGTTCAAGGCACCAGTGTTTGCTAAGTACGATGGGGTTTCATGTCCCAAGATGTACCTCCGATCTTATGTGAGGAAGATACAGTCTCACACTGCTGCCAGAGATTTATGGGTCCACTTCTTTTAGGATAGTCTATCCGGGACTCAGCTAGATTGGTTCTATCAACTGGAGAGGGCCAATATCCATAATTGGGAAGACCTGGCCGCTGCTTTTTATAAGCAGTATCAGTACAACACAGACCTTGCTCTCACCCGTACTCAACTTCAGAGTCTGGCTATGGGTTCGAGCGAGGGTTTCAAAGACTATGCTCAGAAGTGGAGGGACTTAGCAGGAAGAGTCCAGCCTCCCCTGTCTGACAGGGAGCTAGTGGACATGTTTCTGAGTACCCTGTCCGGTCCTTTCTTTAATCATCTAATTGAAAGCTCCTCAGTCGGCTTAACTTAATTAATCTTGACTGGGGAGAGAGTGGAAGCTGGGATTAAGAGTGGGAAGATCCAAAAGGACGCATCCTCCAGTGCCGTGAGAAAACCATTCATTAGGAAGAAAGAGGTTGATGCGGTGTACCATCAAAGGAATCCGGACAGAACTGAACACCGTCCAACGGTAGGGGCCGTCATGATCCCTAAGCCTGCACCTACTCAACAAAGGAACAACCAGCCTATAAAATAAAGACCAGTAAGACAATTTACCCGGATAAATATGACGATGTCTCAAGTCTTACCACATTTGTTGAGATCTAATATGGTAACCTTGCGGGAAGCTCTGAAGAATCCCAACACTGCCTCTCCCCGTTACAACCCAAACGCTCGTTGTGCTTACCATTCAGAAAGTCCAGGTCATGATACAAACGAATGTTGGGTTTTGAAAAACAAGGTGCAAGACCTTCTCGAGGAAAAATAAATTGAGTTTGATGCTCCTGAGATCCCAAATGTTATCACCGCTCCTATGCCCAAACACGACCGTGATGTTAACGCTGTTGAAGATGATGTGTTTGTTACTGTTGTTGATGAACTTGTTACTCCTCTCCTGACCATCAAGAGGAACTTGTTGAAGGCTGGTTTATTTCCAGGATGTGGTGAAGGCTGTCACCTCTGTTTATCCCTACCAACTGGTTGTCATTTATTGAAAGCAGGTGTCCAGCGCCTGATGGATGACAAAGAGATTTTGTTTGAAAAGACTCCTGTTCCAACCATTTCCTACAAGGATGTTTCAATAGTAACCATTTCCTCCAATCCTTCCAGGGTCTCCACCAAAAGACCCATTAGAGTTACATCTATTCTGAAGGTGATTCCACTGATAATTACTATGCCAGGGCCAATCCCTTACTCCTCAGATAAAACTGGCCCCTGGAACTATGGGGGTGACGTCTACTACCACGGTGTTAAGCAAGATTAGCTGGATGATGACAACTCGATTTTTGAGAAGACTGACCCCGACATCAGCAACATTATGGGAACAAGCAAAATAACCAGAAGTGGAAGAGTATTCTCCCTTGAGATTTCTCCTCCGAAAACTGTTACCGGTCCTGTGATCATCCCTGCTTTTGTTCCTACTACTACAGTTCCTATGGTTATCCCTACTGACATCCCTATAACCGAGTCGACCGAGACTTGAGGCAAAGGCATTTTGGTTGAACCTGTCCAAATGAAGGCACAATCAGTATCTATCTCAGAGGCCTCCAAAAAGGAGATGGAAGAAATTTTGAAAATTATAAAGAGAAGCGACTACAATGTAGTCGAACATCTAAGGCCGACCCCTTCAAAGATCTTTATGCTAGCTTTACTGTTGTGCTCCGAGGCTCATGTGAAGGCCTCAGTAAAATTTCTTAAAACTGCCCATGTGCCACAAGAAACCTTTGCTGACCAATTCAAAGACCGTGTGGCCAGTTTAACCGTTGATAATGGTTTGGGCTTTTCTGATGCTGATCTTACACCTAGAGGGAGGAAACACAACGAGGCATTGCATGTCTCTGTCGAATGCAGGGGCACTACTTTGGACCATTTCCTGGTAGATACTGGTTCATCTTTGAATGTGCTGCCTAAGAAGGCTCTAGATAGACTAGACTGTGAAGGATTGACCTTAAAACCCAGTAACATAGTGGTAAGGGCCTTCGACGATTCAAAGAGAATAGTGCACAGGGAGGTGGACATCCCCATTAAAGTTGGAACTCATACCTTTGATTCAACTTTCTATGTGATGGACATCCGCCCTTCCTATTCATGTTTATTGGGCCGACCTTGGATTCATTACGCTGGTGCCATCACCTCTACATTACATCAGATGCTGAAATACCCAATCAAGGGAAAAATCATCATTGTCCATGGAGAGGAGGAATATACGGCCAGTCACCTGAACTCCTTCAGATACGTGCAAATGGATGGTGAATTTATCGAAACTCCGTGTCAGCATTTCGAGGAAGTCCCATAAACAGCTGTGGCAACCAAGACTATTTCCAAAGTTCCAAAGATTACTATACCTCCGCTGAAGATGGCTTCGCTGAAAGATTCCAAGGCAGTAGTCGAAGAAGGTGGGTGCATTATTTGGGGCCAACTCCCAGATATTCCCTACAAATCTGATAAATTTGGCTTGGGTTTTACTTCAGGAGCCCAGAAAGCTGTTCGCCGTGCTCGTGCCGGGGGACCACCTTTACGGATCAACAACCATGGAGTCAATGTAGTGGAGGATAGTGATGATGGTTGTGACCTGGAAGAATGGATTTTCCCAACTATCAGCGAAGGACTCAACAACTGGGAAGCCAACGATTTTGTCCCAATTACTTTTATCCAACAGTAATTGTCTTTAAATTTTTGTCGGACTTGTAACAATTAAACAATTGAGACTTTTAAAACCTTGTGTCTTACCCGAGGCACAACGGTCCATTTATAAGGGTTGTTACTACATTTTCATATGTCATCAATGAATCATGGACGTTTTTGCATGAAATTTTACGCTCTTTGTTCTTATTTTTCTACATTTTTATTTATTTCAAAGATATCTATGCTCTTACACACACTAACATATCAAAATGCAGATCCACATCCACTCAGGATCCCATGGGTAACGATTCTGCTATGGCCTATTATAACTTTGAAAATCCGATCTACCAACCCGAAGACGAAGGTGAGGAAGATTGTGAAGTGCCAGGGGAACTAGCACGGTTACTACAACAAGAATAGATGACCATACATCCCCACGAAGAACATGTTAACACATTTAACTTAGGTACCAAAGAGGACAAGAAAGAAGTCAGGGTAGGTTCCAGTCTGGAACCCAGTGTCAAGAAGCGTTTAACTCAATTACTACATGACTATGTTGAGGTCTTTGCTTGATATACAAAGATATGCCAGGGCTTGATGTTGATATCGTGGTCCATCGTCTATCGACAAAAGAAGACTGCCCTCTGGTAAATAGAAAGTCTGTCGCATGCGGCCAGACATGTCAGAGAAGATCAAGATTGAAGTCATGAAACAATTCAACGCCGAGTTCTTATCCGTCACCTCCTATCCACAATGGGTCGCCAATGTTGTTCCAGTGCCTAAAAAGGACGATAAAGTACGCATGTGTGTGGATTACAGAGATTTGAATAGGGCAAGCCCTAAGGATGACTTCCCACTTCCTCATATCGATATTCTGGTTGATAACACTGCACATCATAAAGTATTTTGTTTCATGGATGGTTTCACCGGATATAATCAAATCAAAATGGAACCTGAGGACATGGAAAAAATGACCTTCGTCACACAGTGGGGCACTTTCTATTACAAGGTTATGCCATTCGGGTTGAAAAATGTTGGGGCAACTTATCAGCGCGCCATGATAACTCTATTTCACGATATGATCAATCACGAAATAAAGGTTTACGTGGATGACATGATAGCCAGATCTCAAACTGAAGAGGAACATCTTTACCATTTGCAAAAACTGTTTGAAAGGCTAAAGAAATACAAGCTAAGGTTGAACCCGAATAAATGCACATTTGGAGTGAGGTCCGGTTAACTCCTAGGCTTCATCGTCAGCGGTAAAGGTATCGAAGTGGACCCTGCAAAGGTGAACGCAATACAAGAAATTCTTTCTCCTCGCACCGAGAAAGAAGTCAGAGGATTCTTAGGACGACTAAACTACATCGCCAGATTCATTTCTCACCTAACCACTACTTATGAACCAATCTTCAAATTACTGAAGAAAGATCAAGTAGTCAAATGGAATGATGAATGCCAAGCTGCCTTCGACAAGATCAAAGAATACCTTCAAGAGACTCCTGTTTTGATGCCGCCAGTCGAGGGAAGACCTTTGGTCATGTATCTAACTGTCTTGGAAAATTCAATGGGGTGTGTGCTGGGGCAGCATGACGAATCTGGCCGAAAAGAGCATGCTATTTACTACCTGAGAAAAAAGTTTACCGACTGTGAAACCAGATATTCACTACTCGAGAAAACTTGTTGCGCTCTGGCATGGGCCGCTCGCCGGCTAAGACAGTATATGTTGACTCATACTACCTTATTGATATCCAAGATAGATCCAATTAAATACATATTCGAGAAGCATGCTCTCTCTGGGAGAATAGCAAGATGGCAGATGATCCTGACCGAATACGACATTCAATACACTACCCAAAAAGCAATAAAGGGCAGTGTGCTAGCCGATCACCTTGCTCATCAGGCTGTGGATGACTACCAGACCATGAAATTCGAGTTCCCAGATGAAGACATCATGATGGTAAACAATTGTGAAGAACTCAGACCATATGACCAACCTCAACAAGGATCCCAATGGACCTTGGTTTTCGACGGAGCTTCTAATGCACTCGGCAATGGCATAGGCGCTGTGATCATATCCCCTGAAGGATGTCATACTCCCTTCACCGTAAGACTTTGTTTCAACTGTACCAATAATATGGTAGAATACGAAGCGTGTATTTTGGGTCTCAAAGCTGCCATAGATTTGGGAATCAAGTCCTTAAGTGTATTTGGAGATTTAATCTTAGTCATTAGTCAGATCAAAGGAGAATGGGACATGAAGCACCCTAATCTCATCCCCTACAAATAGCATGTGTTGATATTAATCCCGCATTTCGAGGAAATTACCTTTGAGCATTTTCCACGAGAGGAAAATCAACTAGCGGACGCGCTAGCCACTATGTCATCCATGTTTAAACTCAAGTGGGGTAACGAGGCTCCCCAGATCACCATTGAGCGGATGGATGAACCAGCTTACTGTCACGAGATCATCACTGAAGAAGTAGTGGACAATCCTTGGTTCCATGAAGTTAAGAGGTATCTCAAGGCCCAAGAGTATCAGAAGGGAGATTCAGTCAATGATAAGAAGTTCTTGAGAAGATTCTCTGTTAAGTTCTTCCTCAGTAATGGCATCCTTTACAAGCGCAACCATGAATCTACTTTGCTTCGTTGTATAGACAAGGTTGAGGCAGACAAGATCATATCTGATCTACATGAAGTCACTTTTGGCACCCATTCTAGTGGGAACACGATGGCTAAAAAGATCCTACGGGCGGGGTACTACTGGTCTACCATAGAAGCAGATTGCCATCAGCATTCACAAACCTGTCACAAGTGTCAGATCTGTGTTGACAAAGTACATGTTCCTCCAGTTCCTCTAAACGTCCTAACTGCTCCCTGGCCATTCACGATTTGGGGCATCGATATGATTGGAGAAGTAAAACCTACAACTTCTAATGGACACCGCTTCATCTTGGTGGCCATTGACTACTTCACGAAGTGGGTTGAGGCAGCTTTTTTCGCTTCTGTTACCAAGAACATTGTGGCCTGATTCATCAAACAGAATCTCATCTGTCGGTACGGTATCCCGGAGAGAATCATCACAGACAATGGTACCAATCTCAACAATACTATGATCACCGTACTATGTGCGCAATTCAAGATCCAGCACCATAATTCTTCCCCTTACCGACCGAAGATGAATGGCGCTGTAGAAGCCGCTAATAAAAACATCAAGAAGATCATACAAAAAATGACAGTAACCTACAAGGACTGGCATAAGATGTTACCATTTGCTCTCCATGGTAACCGTACCACGGCGCGCACATCAACAAAGGAAATTCCCTTATCCTTGGTATACAGAATGGAAGTTGTTCTACCAATTGAAGTCCAAATACCTTCTCTGAGAATCATAAAGGATGCAGGGCTGAATGAAGATGAATGGATCCAAACTCGACTTGACCAGTTGAATTTGACTGATGAGAAGAGGCTTACGGCTGTCTGTCATGGTCAGATGTACCAAACACGTATGATCAAAGCTTTTAATAAAAAGGTCAAACATCAGGTATATCAGGTTGGTGACTTGGTAATCAAGCGTATCATATTGCCACAAGGTGATCCCAGGGGAAAATGGACTCCTACATATGAAGGACCGTTTGTGATCAAAAGCATATTCTCTAGTAGAGCAATGATCTTAACCACTATGGATGGTGATGACCTCCTGCACCCTGTGAACGCGGACATAGTCAAAAGATACTATGCATGAATAAATATCCGCTAGGCCGACTGGCCTAGGAAAAAGTTAGGGCATCCCGGCGAACCAAAAAAAAGGTTCAGGCAAAAATTAGGGATAAAACAAACAAATATGTACACTCGGCAAGCTGAAAACCCAAAAGGGAGGCTTGGGAAAAAAAGGGTATCTCGGTGGACTGAAAATCCGAAAGGGCGGTCCAGGAAAATGTTAGGGAATTAAAGCGTATGACTATGTCCCGTTGGATCACCTTACAGACAACCTTCAACATCGAGTGACAAACTCAAACGGGTCTAATCAATCCAATCAACTTCGGACAAGGCAACAAGTGGATGAGACACTCAGCAACATGAAGGCTATAGCAGAATGGGAACCCCATGGGATTATTTCACATAGTTATCTTTTCTTTGTATCAATTTTCATTTTCTACAACGACACTCTCTTACTAGAATGTTCATCTCATTGTACAAAAAAATACTTATTCAAGTTAATACAAAGATATTCTTTTGAAAGTGCAAAACTGTCTGTTTTTCTTTTATTTCTGTGTTTTATTTGAAAAACGTCCAATGATTATTTTTGAACATATGCATTTGAACGTGACTACTGTTTACAAATGAACAAAAAGAGGAACAAAAAATAGAAAGACAATCACTAATGGATTTAAGAAATAGGATAATATCTTTAGACTATTCCATAAAATCCCCCACATGTACTTTTTCCAGCAAGAGCGGAAGAGGGGACATCCCACCACGGGATCACTAACGGAACAAAACTTCCAGTTGTCGCTCCAAAGATTCCCCAGTGAAAGTCGCCCAGCTTCTCAGGATTCCCCAGCAGGATTTCACGAGGTCCACAAGCAACACACGGTGTTTCCCTTTCACAACAAATTTTATTTCTAATAAATGGAAACTCATCCATCAACACTTCAAGATATGAAGACTTGCACTCCTCATTCTCAGCAATGCTCAGGGATTTATTTTCCCTGACTCCAGCAACATTGCAGCATAACAATTAACGTGTCCATACATTACATCCATACATCATAGCATTGATAACACAAATGCATACATCACAATCTCATTTATTTTGAGAAACAACATTACACCATGCATTTCATACATCATGACATTGCATGCAACTAACCTTTCATCTTTGTAGGAAAGATCAATCAATAAAAAATTATCGTCAAATTTTCAACAAGTCAATTACAGATCAATCCCCAAGAAAGGACTTGTCGACCATCTACATAACAGATATTTCTTTCAGACCCCTGTCGGTTCAGTTTAAATCTCTCAACGGTTTATTCTGATTCTTTCCCGCAGACGTCTTCTCTGGTTCAGATAAATCTCTCAATCAGTTGTTATGATTCTTCTCTAGATCCCTGCTGGTTCAGTTTAAATCTCTCAACAGTTTATTCTGATTCTTTCCCGCAGACGCTTCATCTGGTTCAGATAAATCTCTCAATGATTTCTTCTGGTTCTTCTCCAGATCCCTGCTGGTTCAGTTTAAATCTCTTAATGATTTATTCTGATTCTTTCCCGCAGATGTTTTCTCTGGTTCAGATAAATCTCTCAACGATTTATTCTGATTCTTCTATAGATCCCTGTCGGTTCAGTTTAAATCTCTCAACGGTTTATTTCTGATTCTTCCCCGCATATGTTTTCTATTGGTTTAGATAAATCTCTCAATGATTTATTTTGATTCTTATCCAAATCCCTGATGGTTCAGATAAACCTCTCAACGATATATTCTGATTCTTTCTTAGTAGGCACTTTCTCTGGTTCAGATAAATCGCTCAAAGTCTACTCTGATTCTCTCCAGTTAAAGAATACTCAAAACCTCTTTTAGTTCATTCTAAACCTCTCAACGGTTTATCCGGATGCTTTCCAAATGAACACTTCTGGTTCAGATAAATCTCTCCAAGATTTATTCTGATTCTTCCCAGTCAAACAACATACAAGACTTCTGCTAGTTTCAGATAAATCGCTCCAAAGATTTATTCTGATTCTTTTCCAGTTGAAATCAAGTTTAGACTTAGTCCATTTTCTATCAACAGTCACCTTTGGACGGAATCTACAAGCCCATCTCTGGAAAATCTCCCCCATTCCTCCAAATGGAATCTATAAGCCTATTCACAATTCATCTTCGAGTGCAAATTTCTGGGCACTCTAGTGTTCAATCATCTTCCACCTTCGAGTCACGAATGGCAGATCCGCCAATCTAACTTTTCAGGTATAATAAGATTGAACAGGGGCAGATGTTGTACCCCAAAATTTTCCCTCTCAGTTATCAAGTATTTTCTCACAAGATCTCCTTTGGTTCAAGACTGCACAAGGGTTGATCAACTCAAGACACCTCCTTAAGCACTGATGACTAAAATTAGGGTTTGAGATTTCACAAGGATAATTGAACTTTTAATGCCTCATATGACTTTAATGGATCATTATGGACCCTCAAGATTGCTCATGTCAAGTTTCAAGTCTTGTATCACTTTTTTGCTCAGTCAATTGATCAGTTGACCTAAAAATAAGTTGTATTAGGGAAAAAGTCAAATGTGGTCAATTTACGGTCAAACTTCATAATTTTTTATCCTCAAGAAATTTGATCAGATCATCAAAAGGGCAAAATGGTCAAAATTAGGGTTTTGACTAAGAAAGGGCAATTTCTGATTTTAACCTAGCAAATGGTTAATTGGTTTGAGACATGATCTAAAGGTTTCAATTGCATCAATTTGACCTAATGGCATGACTCAAAACATTGCTCAAGGTCATTTAATTGATATTTGATTTTTAGTCAACTGATCAAAAGTCAATTGTACACTGAAAAGTCAAACTTTGACTTTTTGGTCAAAATCAAGTGTCAAAGATCACAATTCCTCAAAACATGTCAAAATGTGAAACTTGTTCATCAAGAAATCAAAAAGTCAAGATTTCATTTTGAAAAGTCAAAGTTTCCAAACATAGAAATTTTTACAAGTGTTGAAAACTTCATATTTTTTCACAAGTTTGAGTCAATTTTTCACCATGATGTAAGATGATTCAAAGGAAACTTTCAACATGAAAGTTGTAGATCTCAATGAGATATAAAACAATGTTTTACACAACTTATCCTAGAAATTCCTGGATTTCAGGTTATGATTTTATGAATACATGTTCATGAAACTTGGAAGCTTAGGGAAATTTTGCCCTAATTTAGGCAGGATTTTGACCTAACTTCATGGCAATTTTTCACATAATTCCAAGGGGAATTTTCAAAAGTGATTCAAAGAGGGGTTGTAGATCACATTACAAGATTTCTAAAAATTCCAAGAACTTCTTGATATCTTTTGTGAGCAAGGAGAATCAAAGGTCAGAAGTTAGGGTTTCAAGTTGTTTTGCATGGCAAAATTTGTGATGCACAATGAACCAAATCCATATCCATGCTGCATAATCTTCAATTTGCAGGCATCAAACTTGTTTGTCACTCCTTAATTTAATTTTTACACAACTGATTGATCAATTGTCCAATTGATTCAAGCATTGTCCAAAGCATTTTGCCATTTTAGGGAGAAAGTCACCATTTCCATTCTTGTAAAGCAAGCTTTATGCACAAAGTCGGCTTCTTGAGCTCCTAACTTTTTAATCTTTAAGTACACTCCATCCATAAAGTTAGGAGCAAGCTTGCTAAAAGTCCAACCACTCTACAATAGCAAGTACAAAGGCATGGAAACTTGTTTTATCAAGAAAATCACATGTTGAGCTTAAACATGTAAATTCAAATTCTGACTTGTTGTAGCACACAAAACCTTTTGCTTATAAATAGAGACACTATTTTCAAGCTAAGGCACGAGCTTATGCACCCTGAAACACGCCCAAACTCCCTCAAGCCAGAAATTGCACAAAAAACTTTGTTGATGCACATTTCTACCCTTTAACTTATATCTCTCATTTCCCTCGTGCGTTTTCCTTGCTAATCAATCACAAAGCTCCTACACATCAAATATTACTTATCCCTGACCTTGTTTCATAAGTGTAACTCCATCTTCATGAACCTCCATAACCAAAAACAGAGCTCTACAAGTTGACTTCTCCAGACCATTTCAGCCATCCATTGCTCGAGCTAATCATTGCATTAACTTCCTGGGAACTTGAGGAAGCTAACCTGATCATTGCAGCACCTTGAATCAAACTCATTTGCATTTCATAATTTCCAGTTTTGAGGTATTTTTCATGAACTTCTATCTCATTACTTAGGCATTGTTAGGCTTGCATTTGTGAAGATAAAATGTAAACATCATTGCCCTGAAACTGTACATATCCATAGATTTCAATTATATTGATTGATCTTAGAGAATTTTAGGTTTGAATCCCTGAAAATATTTAGGTCAAAATTTGGTACTTTTAGAAATTCTCATTCTTCTTTGAGTTATAACTCATGATATTTATATGGTTGGATTCGTATGGAGAAATGGAGCAACTTTCATGTTTGCATCTTTTATTTTTGTTGAGAAATGAGCAAGTTACAGGAACTATGGCTGGAGGTTGAAGATGAAGTTCATTTCTGGAACTTGTTTTGTATTATGTATTTATTGTTTCAGTTATATTAACGGATGTACAACCACCCCAGTGGCTAAGGTAATGCGCGTATATGCATAAGGTCAAGGGTTCAACGCCCAACGCTACCTTTTCTCATTTCTCACATTTTCTTACTTTTTTCGTTTCCAAACAGCACGCCTGGGCCTCCAACTTGTGCCTTTTCCTTTTTTGCTGCTTCTAACCCTCTGCCTTATTTCAGCACCCCCTGGCCTAATTTTTATTTTTTCTTTTTCTTTTTTCTTATTTTATTTTATTTCTTTTTTTTCTTTATTATTATTATTATTATTATTATTATTAATTATTTTTATTGTGATTAATAAATATCCAAAAAAGTATTTATTTATTATTTTCATACTTATTTAGTTTATTTGTTTCATAAAACTAAAAGAATACAAAAACATTTTCTTAATAAATTAATTCTTTCTTAATAATTAATATTTAGGTTTAGGTTTAACTATCATATTATTTTATTACAATTAAAATTAATTTAGAACTTAGGTTTCTTTTAATTAATTAATATCCATATCATTTTTATTAATTTAAAACCTTTTCATAAATAAAACCCTAAAAAATCTTTTTTAGTTAATTTCTTTTCTTATTTAGTTTAAGTTAATTTTATTTAATTTTATTTAATCATTCTTTAATTATGTCAATATTAAAACCTTTCATAAAACCAAACAAAAATTCATTTCCTTTATCCATTTATATTCCTGAATATTTATTCATTTTTTGGTACAATATTCAATATGGTTGTAATAATTATTTAGATTTAATTTTATTGCAAAATCCCCATTTGTAAATTTGTATGCCCCCTCCCCTATTGATGTAATAGCTTATTATTTTTATTTTCCGTAATTTAATGCTTTATATATAAATGCTAGTAAAGTAGGGTTTGTATGGAAAGATGAAATCAATGCTTAGAAAACCCTAATTTAAAGAAAAATCAAGCATGAAAAAGACATACTTGCACACTTACACCCTTAGGGTAAATCCACTTGTTGCCTTGAGAAATAAATGGTCATAATACGCATGTAATGCGTCTTTGCAAAAATAAAAAAAAATACAAAGATCATAGTCCCTCGATGACGCTATGAATGTTGCCTTACGAATGATCTTAGTCCCTTAAAGAAAATGCTAAGATATCTTACAACATTGCTATTCATGACTATACGATGACCCTTTCCCGTCCCTTTACATCCAATGATAGGGCTTCTTACCAAAATAATAGTGAGATATCAAAATCTAAAGGAGGAGGAATATAAAATTTAAGACCTTTTAAGTAGGTAGATTCGCTCCTAGTTGCTCGTTTGCGCACAATAAAAAAACATTTTATACACCAATACACTCAGGTGAAACATTTTCAAAAGACAAACATTTTGTACGCCTTCTTATAGAAACGAGAGCCATTACAAAGAAGACACCTTTTCAAAATCTCTTTCAAAAACACATTCCACAAACACCTCTTTGAACTATTTTCGAAATAACAATTTGTACGCATTCTTATAGAAAGGAGAACCATTACAAAGATATTTTCAAAGTACTTTCAAAAACCACACCACAAGCACATTCAAACAAAAGCAAGTGATCTAGCAAGAAACTAAGAGCCCGTAGATAACTACGGATGAAAAGGGTGCTAATACCTTCCCTTTTCATAATCTACCTCCCAAACTCAAGAAAACATCTCAAAGGTCTTTCCTATTCTTTTCAACCTTTCCTTTTAGATAAAATAAAATTCGGTGGCGACTCTTGCTAACTGCAACATTTGCGATACAACGCAAAACAACCAAGTCAGTTCTCCCACTGCGTTACACTCCTGAATATACAACTCAATTCAAATCATATTATTATTCCAAATCCTAACTTACTCATCCTCCTTTTTGCTCCCTTTCATTCTGGCGCAATCACATTAAGCTCGTTATTTCCACACACTCATAGTAAGGTGACTGGTTAGTGACTCTGATCCTTTTTGCATGGGTTTCTGGTACATGAGTTGTATAACCCTTTGCTTACCCAATTGTAGTTGCGGGGGATCAGACCATAATCTGCCCTACCAAGTTCAGTACCAGAAACCTCTGAACCAACCAACAACGGGCCTGATAATCAAATTTTGTAGGTTCCACAATCGTTGGGTTAAGTGACCGAGTGAGGGTTAACAAGCTTAAAAGGTGCATTCCCTATATTTTTTTCCGAATAAAAACCTGGATCACTCACTTATATTCACCAGCTTCCCTACGTAGAGCATGTGTGAGATGGTGATGGCTGCTAAGATAAACTAATCAAGAGCTGTTAGAGAATGAGAATTCAAGGCTATGTCATAATAATTATTCAAATTAATTTCCATATGTAGGATACTTACGGTGTTAAGATGATACCTTTGATATAGTGGGAGAATTGACTTGATGTTTTGCGTTTTGATTGCATTTGTGCGGATAGCAAGAGTCGCCACTGACTTTTTCTTTTATCCAAAAGGAAAGGTAAAAAAGCACAGGAAAGACCTTTTGAGATTATTTTTGAGTTCGGGAGGTAGATTATGAAAAGGAAAGGTATTAGCACCCGTTTCATCCATGGTTTTCCATGGACTCTTAGTTACTCGCTAGATCACTTGCTTTTGTTTGAATGAGCTTGTGGTGTGTGGTTTTTTGAAAGTATTTTAAAAATGTAACCTTGTAATGATTCTCGTTTCTATAAGAATATATAAAAAGTGTTTGTTTCGAAAATAGTTCAAAGATGTGTTTGTGAGATGTGTTTTTTGAAAGTATTTTGAAAATGTAACTTTATATTGATTCTCGTTTCTATAAGAATGTATATAAAGTGTTTGTTTCGAAAATAGTTCAAAGATGAGAGTGTAGGTGTATAAAACTGTTTTTGTTGGGAGAAAAAGAGTAACCAGGAGCAAACCTACCTACTCAAAAGGTCTTAGATATGCTTTTCCTCCTCCTTTAGATGTTGCTATCTTACCATTGATTTGATAAGAAGCCTCCATCGTTGGATGTGAAGGGACGGGCGTGGGACGTTTGTATAGTCATAAAAGGCAACCTATGGAATGTTTTAGCAATGTCATTTAGGGACTAGATTGTCTACCGAAGGCAACATCGAGGGACTATGATCTTTTATCGAGGGTCTTTGCTAAAACTCCCATGTTCGAAGGACATGACTATATTTCCGAGTCAACAAGTGGAATTACCCTAAGGGTGCATCTGTGAATGGTGTGTTTAATTTGCATGCATTTTGTCTTTGATTAGGGTGGCCTATTTGTTGGTTTTATCTTACCATACATTCTAGTTACTAACATTTGTATAAAGCAATAAAAATGTAGCAAATAAATATCCTACAATATTACAACCATATCGAAAGGCAAGAAAATGTAAAGGCAAAAACAAAATAAAAGAAAGGAAAATGAGCTCTTCGACCTAGGCAGTAGCACCCTTCGACTCAAATCTTTATGGCCCCTTTCGAATCTGCCTTTTTTGTTTCCTTCGACTGTAGGAGTGTTAGCCGGTAACCTTCGACTCACTCTTCTTGCTATTTCTTTTGACAGGCTTTAGGAGTCAGCATGGAATGCACAGCTTTCGTTTCAAACTCTTTGATGTCTCCTTCGAATGCAGGAATGCAAAGCTCCCAAGTTTAGATTTCGAGAAGGCTCCAATGTTTAGCCAATCAAAAGATACAGGAAACCTGTCTAAACTTGAAAATGGAACCAACAAGTGTAACTTTCGACAACTACAAATCAGGGGTTAGCACAAGATTATTGGGAACCAGGATCCAAAGTCTAACTACTCAGGGTTGAGATTCTCAGTATACAAGCAGTGAGGGTCGAAAGCATGATCAACTTCCTAGAT
Organism: Vicia faba; assembly: GCA_948472305.1. Taxonomy (NCBI): domain Eukaryota; kingdom Viridiplantae; phylum Streptophyta; class Magnoliopsida; order Fabales; family Fabaceae; genus Vicia; species Vicia faba. The sequence goes on along the minus strand of OX451737.1, from coordinate 1,692,664,545 downwards.
AGGATATCTATATTTTCCTTTTATTGGCATATGCACATGGTATTAAAATATAATAGACTCAAGTTTGAAAGAAAACTTACCTCTTGAAGTCCTTAAATCGAAGGGAGATGTAAGTGCTTTCTTTGATGGAAAATGGGAGTTCGTTGGGACCTTTAGTCCAGTTGTTACTTTGTGAAAGCAGTGACTGGCGCGAAAGATGTTGGGTGAGTGGATCAAAGGATCTTTTATACTAAGTGATGGGATAAAGCAAAGGCCTTTTGTATGGTAGCTGAGGGAGTGAGTCAAACGGTAGTTTGATGGTTACTTGGAGGGTGAATCAAAGGTTTTTTTTAGTGTATAGAAGTGTCTGAAAAAAGAATGTTGGGAAGTGTTAGAGAATTTTTGAGAATTTTCATAAGTGTTTTCTTGAAATCCTTCAGGCGCCCCTAATATGTATGGTGATGTCTCCTTTTTATAGATGGATTGGACTGATGTTTTGGGAGGGAAAACAAAAAGTTCAAACAAAAAGGGTATGTTGTATTTGTATCTTTCAAGGGATAGTGTTTTATTGCCATTTTGGTGCAAGGAGTAGAGCAGCAATGCAGGACTGTTGTGCAACAGTTTTGGAGTTTTATGGCCAGTGTATCAGGCTTGATCCTAGAAGCGCATGGGAATTGGTCAACAAGTACCTTTGGCATCTCAACCTTTTGTCTTGACTCCCTAGCCTCGCCTTTCGACTAGAATTTTCAATAAACATATCTTTTTTCCAATCGAAGTGTCATTCGAATGACTCCTATGGATATCCTTCGAATGGGCCAAATTAAAGCTCTTGGGACGGGTCAGGAATATATGACCTTCGATTGGGGGCATCCAGACATGTCATGGTATAGAGGTTATGCATGTGTCAAAGGGAAGCTGCAGGAGGCCAGTAGGAATCCACCAAGTTCTAAGTCGAAGGACATCAACAGGGAGCTTTTCTCTCTTTGAGTAGAAAAAGGCTACAAGAGACTCTTCCTCTTAGAGTCGAAAAAAGGATATAAGAGGCCCTTCTTCTTTGAGTCGAAAGAGGCTACCATAGACTCTTCTTCTTTGAGTCGAAGGAGAATGTTCCAAAGGGAAACCAAACTCAGTCGAAGCTAAAATGGAGGAGAAACTTCTGTTGAAGTTAAGCACCAGTCGAAACAAACTTATTTTCTTTGATTTTGTCAAAATCAGTCAAATTTATCTGCTTTGCTCTTTCAATAGCTTCCTCCTTGACCTAATGCTTGAAAATCCAATGTGATCCATGGCGACTTGAGCTGATCAAACCTTGTGCAGTTTTGGCCCAGTAGAAATTTTGTGAGGAGATTCTTAAAAAAGTGAGAGGGTAAATTTTGGGGTACAACAGCTGCCCCTGTTCAATCTTCTTAAACTTGAAAAGCGAGATTGACGCGTTTGTCATTCGCGGCTTGAAAGTAGAAGATGATTGAACACTAGAGTGCCTAGAAATTTGCACTCGGTGATGTGATGGTATAGGGAATGGGCTTAAAGATGCCATCCAGAAATGCTTGTTGAGATGTAAATTGTAAGTTAAACATCAGAATGGCGTCCGTGTCTGGAGTGTATCGGTATTGTATCAAAAATTGAGTTTGAATGAGTATCAGAATGGCATCTGTATCTGGTGCGTATCTGAACTGTATCAAAAGTTGTCTTTAAATGAGTATCAGAATGGCATCCATGTCTAGTGCATATCCGTACTATATCAGGAGTTGTCTTTGAATGAGTATCAAAATGACTTCCGTGTCTGGAGCATATCTAGACTGTATCAAGAGGTTGAATCTGAATGAGTATCAGAATGACTTCCGTGTCTGGAGCGTATCTGAACTGTATCAGGAGGTGTCTTTGAATGAGTTCCAGAATGGCTTCCGTGTCTGGAGCATATCTGGACTGTATCAAAAGGTTGAATCTAAATGAGTATCAGAATGGCTTCCGTGTCTGGAGCGTATCTGGACTGTATCAAGAGGTGTCTTTGAATGAGTGCCAGAATGGCTTCCGTGTATGGAGTGTATCTGGACTGTATCAAAAGGTTGAATCTGAATGAGTATCGGAATGGCTTCCGTGTCTGGAGTGTATCTGAACTGTATTGGAATGTTGGGTTGTTTGATGATGAGTCCGTGTAAAACTTCATCTGAAATTTTCTGAGAAGGGACCTGTGTAGGGTTTCTTCATGATGAGTCCGTGTAAAACTTCATCTTGGAAAGAAGGAACCTGTGTAGGGTTTCTTGATGATGAGTCCGTGTAAAACTGCATCTGGAATAGAGAAGGAACCTGTGTAGGGTTGCCTGATGATGATGAGTCAGTGTAAAACTTCATCTTGAATTGAGAAGGAATCTGTGTAAGGCTGCCTGATGATGATGAGTCCGTGTAAAACTTCATCTTGGAAAGAAGGAACCTGTGTAGGGTTTCCTGATGATGAGTCAGTGTAAAACTGCATCTGGAATTGAGAAGAAACCTGTGTAGGGTTTCCTAATGATGATGAGTCCGTGTAAAACTTCATCTTGGAAAGAAGGGACCTGTGTAGGGTTTCCTGATGATGAGTCCGTGTGAAACTTCATCTTGGGAAGAAGGAACCTGTGTAGGGTTGCTTCATGATGAGTCCGTGTAAAACTGCAACTTGGAAAGGAGGAACCTGTGTAGGGTTGCCTGAGCTGGTCAAATAGATAGTTGTCTTGTCTGGCTTCAGGTATTAATCTAAAATCAGTCGTCCGTAGATAGTTTTCCTGGCTTGTTACAAGTATTAATCTGGAACTTGAAAAGGCTGCTGGTAGCCATCTGTTGACTGACCTTTTGATGAAAAAGGTAAAACGTTAGTTGTATGCAATGTCATGATGTATGAAATGCACGATGTCATGATGTTCTCAAAATAAATGAGATTGCGTTGTATGCACTTATCATGTATGTAAATAGGAGGTGTGAAATGTTTATGAATGCATTTTCGTCTGGGAAAAATAAATCCTTAACAAATGTCAGGGAGTCGTTAAATCCTGGACTGCTGTTGAAGAGTATGTGTGTCTTCCAACTTTGCTTAGAATGTTTCCACCGGGGATTCCTGTTTTGTTGTTTGAGGAGAAACTCCACTGGGGAATATTGAAAACTCTGGGGAGAATGTTTATTCCTGCTTGGGAAAAGAGTTCAGGAGTCTCGGTTGTCCGTTACTCTACTGGGGAGTCGAAGTTGAACTGACATCTGGTCGGGTCCAGGTTTCATAGTAACTTGATGGGGATTGTAGAGTAGTCTATTGGGGAAGATGAGTTGTGGTCCTTTGATTTGTAGTAGTCGGAGAGGCCGGAGATTTCTGCCATTTGTTGGGGAAATAAACCCTGTTGCCGGTCTGCTAGAGAGGTGATGACTTCATTCGGGAAAGTCCTCGAGGATTCTTGAGGTTGTTTCAGTTGGGGAAAGGTTTTCAGAGATTAAACTCTTGCTGGGGAATCATCCCATGAGAAGGATTTTGGGGAGATTTGTCATTATCCCTAGTAGCGAGTGTTTGTGACACTGCCTGGAAATGTTTGACTGTATGTAACCCTTTGTCAGGATTGATGTTCAATGCCCCAAGTGACGGAGATGGGGACTTGCCCCTGGTTACTCTGCAATTTTTTTTGAGATATTTCTTGAAATATTTATTGGACTGCCCCAGGTGTGCTGGATAGTGACATGTCATATCCCCCTGTTGATAGGATAATTGTCAACGGAAGTGTCATCCTTCTCGAATTGATTTTGTTCACTGAGAGAGCTTTCGTTCACTGGATATTCATTGTGTGAATTTCTCTGCTGTCGAACAAATAGCCATATGCAAACAGTGATATTCAAGTAACGCAAAGTTTATGCTTGTCTTGAAGTTTTGAAAAATGCGTTTTTAGTAAGTAAAGAAATTTGCAATTCAACTTTGGATTTTGAGTAAAGCCTTACAAGAGTCAGGATACCTTTTGTAACAGTATGCTTTCGAACTAACCTATGCTTCAATTAGGACTTTTGAAGGGTTGTAACATGGCTTGGTTTAAGGTTTAAGAAACAAAGGATAAAGGCTCAAAGTGTATTTGTACCCACCCGTTCTTCGTGATGTTCTTCAGTCTTAAGCTCAGTTAATTGTGTGTTTGAACTCCAATTGAGTCTGGAATGACGTTTTGGTGATGGTTCAGACATGTTAAGTTTGTTAGAAGGCAGTCATTTTTGCAACATTTTTATTTCATGTTTGTTGAGGATTTGTAGTGATCTCTTTCTTTTTATTCGTTATCCCTAATTTTTTCCTGACTGTTCTTGCTTTGAGATTACAGTCAGCGGGATGCCCCAGTTTTTCTTTAAGTCTCCTTCGTAGGTTTTGAATTAGTGGGATTTTTTTTCCCGAGAGATAATGACTGCCTATGTGGTAGAGAACCATCACCGTCTTTTTATTCCAGAGGAATGTTTTTGATGTCATTCGTTGTATTACGAGATGAGAGTTTGCGGCTTAACATGCGTTTGAATTAACTGAGAGACTACCCTGCCCCAGGTTTTGATTAAAGGTTTCAATTTGTATTAAAATAGAAAACTTCTACTTCTTTGGCTCGAAGGGGTTGACTAGGGATTATCTTGCTTATAACTCCAGTGTTTAGGATTTGAAAGAATGCCTGTACATCGTCAACAAGGACTGTCCAAAAGCATATTGTATGAGATGAAGGCATTGTTTTCGTCATCCTCCCTCTAAAGGCTTGTAACTTTTAGAAAGAGTTAAATTTCATAAAGAAAGTAGAAAGCATAATTTAAATGAGTGGATCAAATCAAGACAAACATATGCAGTGCATTAATGAAACAAAGTTTGACATTAATAGATAATTGTTTGAATAACAAAAGAAATTACAAATGAAAATTCAAAATGAAACAAGTTGCTCTCAATGATTTGGCAAGGGAGTAATGATCACGTTTGGAGTCTCTGGGGGGTCGAATTCGATCTCCTTGGCGTCAATCAAATTCTGAATCTTATACTTCAATGCCCAACAATCGTTAGTGTCATGCCCGGGACTGTTAGAATTATAAGCACATGTCACATTAGGATTTTAGTTAGGAGAAGAAGTTTTGGGGTTTAGATGAGGTCCTATCAATGCAATCAGATTCATCCTCAACAAGTGTTGTAGCGCTTGATATAACGACATGTTGATGTTGGTAAATTGTCTTTTAGGCTCGTCTGGCCTTCGTTGATTTCCCCTTTGCTGTTGTCAGTGTGACGCAGAACCAGAGATCAGGACTGCCCCTACGTGTTGGTCACGGCGACTCTTTTGACTGTACACAGCATTGGACTCTTTCTTCCCACTGTATGGCTTTTTCTGAGCATCAGAAGGTGTAGCTTCTTGAATCTTTCCACTTTTTATGCCAGCTTAGACCCTTTCTCCGGTCAGTATTAGCTCGGTGAACCCGGCTGAGGAGCTTTCGATCAAGTGTTTGAAGAAAGGCCCTATCAAAGTTCCCATAAGATGTCAATCATCTCCCTGTCATTTAAAGGAGGTTGCACCCTACCAGCCAGATCTCTCCACTTTTGGGCGTATCCTTTGAAGCTCTCGTTGGAACCCATGGTCATGTTTTGCAATTGCACATGAGTTGGTGCAAGATCAGCATTGTACTGATACTGTTTGTAAAAAGCAGCAGCTAAATCCTCCCAGGTATGGATGCAAGAACTCTCCAATTGATAGAACCACTCGAGTTGAGTCCCTACCAGGATTTCTTGGAAGAAATGGATCCAAAGCTTTGGATCAGTTGTGCATGGTTGAATCTTGCGGACATAAGACTTTAAATGCATCTTAGGGCAAGAGACTCCATCGTACAGGGCAAAGGAAGGGATTTTGAACTTTGGCGGGATGACCACTCCAGAAACAAAACCCATGTCTCCTAAATCCAAGCCAAGTGTCTTTTGAATGTCCATAGCACTGAGGCCATCCTCCAACTGTTTGTACTTGTCATCAGTGGGAGGATATTATTCTTCAGAGTAGTCAGCTTCAACTTCATCAATCTCCAGACTGTTGTCTTCTTCATGACTATCCCCCATGTTGGATGGAGTTGAAAGATCTAGAGCTCTTTTGACTGGTCCTCTAGGTCTTCTTCTCAAGTTCAGGACGCCTACTGACTTCTTGGACTTCTTCCCCTTGTCTTTGAGAAGGAGAGTTTTCAGGTCTTCTTGCCCCTTAGCCATAGCCAGGAACATTTGTTGGAATTGAGCATTTTGAGCTTGGAGATCTTTCACCGTTTGTTCCATATCCATCTTACTGAAATAAACAGTAGGAAGATAAGGAGACCTGTATGGGAGAAACCTGTCATGATATGGTGCATGATATGGGGATGCATGTTTTCAAGGATCTCGCGGGGTAAACACAAGAAAAAGTTAGAGATTGAACTTTGATCAACAACTTTGATTGGAGAACTTTGTATCTATGAATGTCATTCCACGAGAATCAAGCTCACCATGTCAAGTGGGTCGTAGCCCTTGACTCAAGTTTTCTATAATTGATCTTTGACGGCGTTTGGTCAGAGGAAAATAAATCCCCCTGCCCCTTGCTAGACGTTTGGTTCATCATAACCTGCATCAAAGACCCTCGAGTTCCTTGAAATGGTTATTGAAAATGCTATGGTATGATGTTATGATGTTATGTACAGATATGCGAGGTAAGCAAATTTATATACAAATAATCATATTCACACAAAGCAAAGAAATCCTTAGTTTTAGGCTTGCATGGAGTTTGTAGGTAAGTACCGTCTTGAAGTTTAGTTGGCTCAACCTGTCCTAGTTAATAGTAACCGGGTTCTAAGGGATCTCAATATCACTGATCTTTCCCCCAAGCTTCGTTCAATAGGCGATTAACTCGCAACCAAACAAAACTCAAGAGTCAAACCTCAATGAGTGTAGCATCGAGTATCAACCAATTTTCAACTTTACACCGAAACTGACTATCTCACTACGTCCTAATGGCCAAGTTGGTCAAGTAAGGTTCTAAGGTCAGTTGATGCTTCACGACACCATGCGGCGGCCTCGTAATCTCCTCGATTCAACTCAAGGGTTACCGGTACCAACCAAAGTTCCACATCAACGTAGCTACTGCTTCAACCATGTCAGTATACGCCACACAGTTCCCTCACAGTTTATTGCTACTAACCTAAAAGGTGTCCCCAAATCTGGGTGTAGGATTTTAAACAAACCCAAACAAGGAACCAAAATGTAAAGCAAACCAATCAAACAAATGTAAGCAAGTAAAGGTGATCTAACCCTAAGGTAACCCCAGTTAAACGTACTCCCCAATAGAGTCGCCAGTTCTGTGATATAGTGGGAGAATTGACTTGATGTTTTGCGTTTTGATTGCATTTGTGCGGATAGAAAGAGTCACCGCCGACTTTTTCTTTTATCCAAAAGGAAAGGTAAAAAAGCACAGGAAAGACCTTTTGAGATTATTTTTGAGTTCAGGGGGTAGATTATGAAAAGGGAAGGTATTAGCACCCTTTTCATCCATGGTTTTCCATGGGCTCTTAGTTACTCGCTAGATCACTTGCTTTTGTTTGAATGTGCTTGTGGTGTGTGGTTTTTAGAAAGTATTTTGAAAATGTAACCTTGTAATGATACTCGTTTCTACAAGAATATATACAAAGTGTTTGTTTCGAAAATAGTTCAAAGATGTGTTTGTGAGATGTGTTTTTTGAAAGTATTTTGAAAATGTTACTTTATAATGATTCTCGTTTCTATAAGAATGTATACAAAGTGTTTGTTTCGAAAATAGTTCAAAGATGAGAGTGTGGGTGTATAAAAATGTTTTTGTTGGGAGAAAGCGAGTAACTAGGAGCGAACCTACCTACTCAAAAGGTCTTAGATATGCTTTTCTTCCTCCTTTAGATGTTGCTATCTTACCATTGATTTGATAAGAAGCCCCCATCATTGGATGTGAAGGGACGGGCGTGGGACATTTGTATAGTCATAGAAGGCAACCTATGGAATTTTTTAGCAATGTCATTTAGGGACTAGATCGTCTACTGAAGGCAACATCGAGGTTCATCGAGGGACTATGATATTTTATCGAGGGTCTTTGCTAAAACTCCCATGTTCGAGGGACATGACTATATTTTCGAGGCAACAATTGGAATTACCCTAAGGGTGCATGTGTGAATGGTGTGTTTAATTTGCATGCATTTTGTCTTTGATTAGGGTGGCCTATTTGTTGGTTTTATCTTACCATACATTCTAGTTACTAACATTTGTATAAAGCAATAAAATGCAAGAAATAAATATCCTACACTATTACAACCATATCGAAAGGCAAGAAAATGTAAAGGCAAAAACAAAATAAAAGAAAGGAAAATGAGCTCTTCGACCTAGGCAGTAGCACCCTTCGACTCAAATCTTTATGGCCCCTTTCGAATCTGCCTTTTTTGTTTCCTTCGACTGTAGGAGTGTTAGCCGGTAACCTTCGACTCACTCTTCTTGCTATTTCTTTTGACAGGCTTTAGGAGTCAGCATGGAATGCACACCATTGGTTTCAAACTCTTTGATGTCTCATTCGATTGTAGGAATGCAAAGCTCCCAAGTTTAGATTTCGAGAAGGCTCCAATGTTTAGCCAGTCAAAAGATACAGGAAACCTGTCTAAACTTGAAAATGGAACCAACAAGTGTAACTTTCGACAGCTACAAATCAGGGGTTAGCATAAGATTATTGGGAACCAGGATCCAAAGTCTAACTAGTCAGGGTTGAGATTCTCAGTATACAAGCAGTGAGGGTCAAAAGCATGATCAACTTCTTAGATAGGATATCTACATTTTCCTTTTATTGGCATATGCATATGGTATTAAAATATAATAGAGTCAAGTTTGAAAGAAAACTTACCTCTTGAAGTCCTTAAATCGAAGGGAGATGTAAGTGCTTTCTTTGATGGAAAATGGGAGTTCGTTGGGACCTTTAGTCTAGTTGTTACTTTGTGAAAGCAGTGACTGGGTCGAAAGAGGTTGGGTGAGTGGATCAAAGGCTCTTTTATACTAAGTGATAGGATAACGCAAAGGCCTTCTGTATGGTAGCTGAGGGAGTGAGTCGAAGGGTAGTTTGATGGTCACTTGGAGGGTGAATCGAAGGTTTTTTTTAGTGTATAAAAGTGTCTGAAAAAAGAATGTTAGGAAGTGTTTGAGAATTTCTGAGAATTTTCACAAGTGTTTTCTTGCAATCCTTCAGGCGCCCCTAATATGTGTGGTGATGCCTCCTTTTTATAGATGGCTTGGACTGATGTTTTGAGAGGGAAAACAAAAAGTTCAAACAAAAAGGGTATGCTATATTTGTAGCTTTCGAGGGATAGTGTTTTATTGTCATTTTGGTGCAAGGAGTAGGGCAGCAATGCAGGACTGTTGTGCAACACTTTTGGAGTTTTATGGCCAGTGTATCAGGCTTGATCCTGGAAGCGCATGGGACTTGGTCAACAAGTACCTTTGGCATCTCAACCTTTTGTCTTGACTCTCTAGCCTCGCCTTTCGACCAGACTTTTCAATAAACATCTCTTTTTTCCAATCGAAGTGTCATTCGAATGACTCCTATGGATATCCTTCAAAGGGGCCAAATTAAAGCTCTTGGGATGGGTCAGTAATATATGACCTTCGATTGGGGGCATCTAGACATGTCATGGTATAAAGGTTATGCATGTGTCAAAGGGAAGCTGCAAGAGGCCAGTAGGAATCCACCAAGTTCTGAGTCGAAGGACATCAATATGGGGCTTTTCTCTCTTTGAGTCAAAAAAGGCTACAAGAGACTCTTCCTCTTAGAGTCGAAAAAAGGATACAAGAGGCCCTTCTTCTTTGATTCAAAAGAGGCTACCAGAGACTCTTCCTCTTTGAGTCGAAGTACAATGTTCCAAAGGGAAACCAAACTCAGTCGAAGCTAAAATGGAGGAGCAACTTCTGTTGAAGTTAAGCACCAGTCGAAGCAAACTTATTTTCTTTGATTTTGTTAAAAGCAGTCAAATTTATCTGCTTTGCTCTTTAAATAGCTTCCTCCTTGACCTAATGCTTGAAAATCCAATGTGATCCATGGCGACTTGAGTTGATCAAACCTTGTGAAGTTTTGGCCCAGTAGAAATTTTGTGAGGAGATTCTTGAAAAAGTGAGAGGGCAAATTTTGGGGTACAACAATACCGATCTTGCAAACTTTTCCAAGTCTCCACAATTAACCTCAGATTAATCTTATAACCCAAAACTTACAAAAAATGCATTTTTTATAATAATTAAAAACAAAACAAAACAATGAACAAAAGCAAAGAAAATAAATGATTCCCTCCCCCATGCATAAAATATGCATTGTCCTCAATGAAAGGACATAACTATTAAATTAGAGTGAGAGAAAGGAAAGAGCACACTCGAATAGTCATGGAGGATTAGTGATCACATTAGCAGCTTTTTCTAAAGAGAGATCTTCTACATTCTCTTCATCCAAAGTGGGACTCTCATGGAGTAGCTTTGGGTAATGTCCATTGAACTTGAAATTTTTATTAGTGGCTTCGCCTTTTATTCCAGGATCAAAGAAGAATCTTTGATAAGTAAAAGTGTCGAATGGTCACATGATATTCTTTTCCACAACACCAAATATCAAAAGATTGAGGGGCTGCCTCACAACTTTTGCTACATCTTCAAGTGAGATCCTATGCATACACATGGATGGACTAATATCATAAATATCATCCAAGGTCCATCAAATTCCTTTCTTATGCTTCTTCAAAACCTGCAAAAATTTACTTTCTTGATCAAAATAAAGTTTAAAAGAAATTATAACCGAAAGTTTTTCATTCATCTCGAAATAAGCATATTTAAGATTTTCAGGAATTGGTTTCAGCTCTCGGGAAGGTGGTTGTTCTATGGATGGTTTGTTTCGGGCAGCCAGAGTGTCGAGAGTTTCATCCACATGAATAACTTCATTTGCAACCTCATTTGCAGTAAGAATATCAACTTACAAGACAACCTTAATTTCAGCACAAACAGAGCAAATTTTATTGTCAGTACAAATATCACAAGAGTAAACATCATCAAAAATAATATAATGATGGAAAATCAACTGCAAACAAATTAGTACAAGTATCATCAAAAGTCTCAGAAAGCAACTCTATTGGAAAAATAGAATTCTCTTCCAAGGGTCGTTGGTTGGATCCTTGAGCTTGTGGCATTGCGTTCATCAAATAGGCAAGTTGTTCAATCTATGTTTGCAAAGTCTGGAGAGTAGAATCTATTTGTCGTTGAAACTAGAAATTATTTACATCCATTTGTTTGACAATGTCCTCTAGTGAAGGCCAGGAAGATACATAGCAAACAACCTGGAATTCCTTTAGATGCTTATGTAGATCCTCACCTGCAAGACCATTAAACTTTGGCAACAAGTGTATTAAATCATATTTCAATTCCGTAGGTGCATCAACTGCAGGAGAGTTAATACATACACCATTATAGTTCACATCAGGGGCAACCAACTGCCTTAAAGTTCTTTGTTCAGCCATGTTATCAACAAACACCGAAAAATCAAATATGTCTCAAATAGGCAGAAACAAATAGAAAGAAGGAAAATGATTAAAATAAAATTAAAAAAATACAAAAACCACCAAATTTAATCTAATGAACTGAAATAAGAATTTTAAGATTTTTTTTGGATTTTTTCGACACTGAAAATAGTAAAATATTATTTAAAAATAGAAAAAAGACGAATTTTCAATTTTGAGGTTCAAATTTCTTTCGATTTCTATTCTAAAGAAGTATTGTTCGTCGATTTTTTTCTGACTTTGTGGAAAAAATCAGAGCAAATCGAAATAGTAACTTCCAAACTTACCTGATAGGCTGAAAAACTTATCATTGTACTGCACCATAATTACAACCCTGAAAATCAACAAACACACAAAAACAAGGAAAAAATAGCAAGAACACTATACCTATGACTATAATATCAGTTAATAAAAACAAGAATCCCCGACAACGGTGCCAATTTGATACACTGTCGTGCACAAATCAAAAACGAATAAATTTTAAATGTAGTTACGGTAACGACAACTCGAGTATCGTATCGCGCAAATTCTTTTATTATTATTAACTAATAGGAATCAAATTAGGGGAGTTTGGTTTTAGGGTCGAATTATAAAAACATATTAAAATAAGTGATTATTCAATAAGCTAAAACGACTAATCCTACTGATTTGGGTTCTGACTTATCATCGGTTATGATAACACCAATTCCTAAACAGTTTCGATCTTATTCAATTATGAAATCAATCAGACAAGCGCTTATCAAAATCATACGAATTATGTTCCTGTTACTGGATTAAGCAAATGGTTAAGAATATGACGAGTTAGTGAATTAAGCAAATGATAACACGCAATTAAATTTAGGAACATGCACACAGTCGAATTTAATCAATTCTATCCTATGAACAACAATTTAATTAAGCAAAAAATTGTAATAAAATTAAGCAAATGATTTCATAGAAAAGAATTGAACAGAAATCGAATTTAAATTGGTATTAGAATAACCTCAAAGTAATGGAACCCGTATGCAGCAGGATTTGCCTTCGGAAATTAGTTCTCCATAGCAAGCTTACAAAGAAAAATATTTTTCATGAATAGAATGTCCCAGCTCACTAGCAGCTGCAAGCCTTATAAATAAAATAAGGGTTTCCACTTACAAAATTAATCGGGTCAAAAACATAACCCTGGCCCACTAAAAAGACCAAAAAACAAATTATTCTAATACTGCAACTTCAACGAATTATTCAAGTCTTTTAAAGTCTGAATTAGCTTCTGACTCCAACATGAAAGTTGTAACTCCTTCCCTTAGCTTTCCAATGCATATTAGAATGCTTTGATGTGATTCTTGTAGCTCTAGTTATGAATTTTTCAATGAAAGCTATCATTGCTGAAAATTAAATACGAAAATCAAATTAAACCAAAAATAAACAAAATTAAAAAACATTATAAAAAATAAAAATAAACAAAGTAAAGCATAGAAATGCTTAAGTACAAACATGGAGGAATATGCATCAAAATTCACTAATCAGGGATCCATAGTCGAGACCGAACATATCCTGTTTCTCAAACACCTCTATCACTTTTCCCCAGTCGTCATTGGGAACTCCAGACTCCACAATAGCTTTGGCATCTTTCAAGGAAACCATGGAAGCACCAGACTTCTTCTTGGTCTCTAGAACAGCAGTAACCTTTTCAATTGAGATGATCTCTAACGCTTGAAAGGGGGTTTCATGAATCTCTCTGTCCGCTTCGACATATCGGAAAGAAGTGGCATTGTTGACCATAACATCTTCTTCTCCCGCAACAATAATGACTTTATCTTGCCAGAAACATTTCAGGCACTGATGGAGAGTTGAAGTCACAGCCCCTGTCGTATAGATCCACGGGCGACCCAGGAGACATGTGTACGATTGACGAATATCCATGACATAAAAGGAGAGATGGAAAACATGAGGGCTGACCTTGATGAGGAGGTTGACTTCTCTTTCAACTGACCTTCTGGAACCATCAAAAGCTCTAAAAGTAAAGGTTCTAGGCTTCACCATAAATTCTTCCTTGTTCAGCTTGAATATAGTATGTTTAGGCATAACATTGAGAGAAGACCTGATGTCAACCAGGAATCGAGATAACAATGTATCCAGACACCTTACGGAAATGTGCAAGGCTTTGTTATGAACTCGGCCCTCAGGAGGAAGCTCATTGTCACTGAAACCTAGGAAATTCCCCGCAGAGATATTCATAACAACCCCTTTAAACTGAGCAACTGAGATCTCAGGATTGACATGCGACCCATGCAAGATTTTCATTAAAGCCATGCGGTGCACTTCAGAGTATAAGAGGAGAGACAGGATATAAATTTTGACAGGTGTCTGATTGAGCTGATCAATTATCTTGAAATCACTTTTCTTAATAATTCTGATTAATTATTCTACTTGCTGCTGAAAAGACTGTCCAGGAGCTTCATTAACCGCCCATTTTCCCTTATCTTTCACGGGGATTTCTTCAATGACCTCTTCAGGAGGAGGAGGAGGATGAGGAGAAGGAGCAAATACCCTGTCGCTTCAGGTTATACCAATAGTTCCCGCAAGATTTACAATCTCTTTGTTCTCTACCGGAGAGCAAACAATTTTCTTTCCTCGGATGTAAACAACATTATAACCCCATGCGATCGCACCTGGGTTACCGATTTTGAAAGGAGCATGATTAGGTAAAGTCGAAGCTTGAATCATTGATGGAGTAGAAGAAATTTGATCCTTCAACTGATCTGTCGGATTCTGATTTGATGTAGAAACCATGGGAGGCAGAATCAACAAAGGAGTTCTCAGAATGTTCCTGGGAACTTCAACTGGATAGTAAGCGATCTCCAAAATGGAAACATCATCCTTGGAAACAACCGTCTCTACTTGGACAACACCATCATCCATCAATTTCTAAATTTCATCCTTCAATGCAGCATATTCTTAAGGATCGGCAGAACACTGCAAGCAAAAGTCATGAAGTTCCTGCAAGATGCCTTACTGCAACAACTGTTCTCTCACACCACTATTGGACACAAAATCTCACCAATACTGGTCATTAAATCCTGGTCATCGACAAATACTATTGCATTGGTTGCCACTCCATGTTGAGGAGGCATAGGATTATTCTGCACATTAGGACCAACAAGAGTGAAGCTGATTTCTTTGGCGTCCAAGAGATCCTGAACTTTATGCTTCACTGCTTTGCAGTTCTTATTCGAATGGCCTGGAGCACCCGAATGAAACTCGCAATGAGCATTCACATCATACCCTTTAGGAAGTTCTGCTGGTGGTGGGCCAAGTTCATAGAGCTGAACCAAATTCTCAGCAAGCAACCTCGGTAGAAGTTGAGCATACGGAGTGGGAACTAGATCAAATCTCCTATCGGGATACCTTTGCTTCCTTGGTTGGGCTCTCTGCCGCTCTGGCCTTTGATTTTGTTGCGGATGATTTCTAGGAATTCAATGTTGTTGCCATGGAGCTGTAGCAAGAGTTAAGTAATATGGAAGCTGAACAACAACCTTCCCTTTGTCAACCGATGCATTACACACTTCAACTTCTTTATTTTTGACAAACCCAACATAAGGCTTCTTACCACTCCCATAACCATCATTATTGTTACCAGTACTAGATGTACCTTGAATTGTGCTAGCCTTCATGCACATTTCAACATGTTCTCCAATGATAACCATGTCTAAAAAGGAATCAAAAGTACTACCAAGCATGTGATGAAGATATGGCTCTCTCAGAGTTCTCATAAACAAATCAACCATCTCACAGTCCAGAAGAGGAGGTTGAACTCTCGCAACAAAACTACACTACCTCTGGGCATACTCTTTGAGAAACTCGCTATATTTCTGAGACATACTATGTATTTGTGCATGGCTAGGGCCATGGCAGTGTTGTAATGGTAATGCTTTAGGAAAGCATCCACATGTTCTCCCCAAGTACTAACATGGGTTTTCTCTAGCTGCATGTACCACTATAGAGGTGCTTTAGCCAAACTATCTTGGAAGAAGTGCATGAGCAGTAGTTCATTGTTGGCATAAGGAGTCATCTTCCTACAGCAGGAACAAAGATGAGTTTCTGGACAGGTAACTCCTTTGTACTTATCGAACTGTGGTACTTTGAATTTGGGAGGAACAACAACCCCAGGAACTAAACACATATCGACAACACTAAAACCCAGCTTCTTAGAGGTCTCCATGGCTTTGAGACGTTCTTCGAGAGCACGATACATAGCAGTTTCAGATGTGTCAACTGTAATATCATTCTGCAATCATCAAGATCAATCACAGTGTGGTGATCATCCAAAATAATATGAGGATTACCCTTAGGAGTTCCTCCAGTAACGGTCTTGGGTCACCCATTGTATGAAGTGGTGGCATTATCAACAAGCTTGGTGACACTCGCCCTGAGCTCATCCTGCCCTTGAATGATGACATTGAGAGTCTCCATGAGCTGATTCATCCTTTCATCCATAGTATCCATATCTTTGTGAAGATCATCCTGGTTCTGCTTGATTTATTCCATGATTCTCTACTAGTTAGCCTTGGTACGGTATCTATGTAGAGAAGTTGTCTTGTAAACTCTGATGAAAAGGAGAAGAACAACAAATAAGAAGACCATTCTGAATAAACCTGTAATGCACATGAAATGCATGATATGCAAATGTAATGTTTTACCATTTCCAGGGAAAACCTTAGATTATCATCAATAATAGAAACAACAGGATATACACAAATCATCATTAAAGAAAGAGACTGCTTATATCACAGAAAAAAGACCATCCATATAAAACAAATCTCAAGACGAGTCCATACAGATAAAAGGAAACCGTCCAAAAAAATTGGCGGTTAATCGAACAGATACGAAGAGATCAATAGAGCTAATAACTAGTATCAAACTCTAAATCAAGCTTTGAGCTAAGCCAACTCTTCAGTCACTTGATCTAATTGAGCATCCTTTCTCTTCAATCAGGTTTGTCATAAACTACAAGGCATCATTCTCCCTGATCTGTGCTTTGAGTCCCTCAATCTACACTTGTTGATTTTAGATATTTTTTTCCAAACTCTCTTGACGTTTGACAGCTTCTTGAGATTTGGACTCTTCTTCACGAAGCTGCTTCCTCAAAGATTTGACCATGTACCTATGATCGACTTACATACGGTCTTTGGAGACTCGGAGACTCTCAAGCTTCTGCTGACTCTTGGCAAGGCCACTTTGAAACTTCCTCACAGTCTCCGTATGAATTGAGACGTGAGAACTTTTGAATCTCGGCCTTATTGATTGTTTGAGCAAACCATATTATTCTATCACCTTATCTTTCATCTTGGCCTCATGAAGCAATTTTTTCTTTTCCTGTGCAGTGAAAGCAAGCTCCATGTCCAAATCCTACTTGTCTGATTCTAACTTAAGGCTATCAGCCTTAACCTTCTTGAAGAGTTCCACCAACACAAACATGGATTCACCTGAAATAGGTTGTTGAACGGAAAACTCTTCTGGGAGTGATTGACTGATTGTGGCGTCTGACACTGATGAGCCATCAATTAGTAGACCAAAAGTGGGTTGTGATACAACGACACTTCTCTCCTGTAAGGAAACAATATCACCTTCACCCGCTCTTTAACCCACTATACATAGGGATCAAGAGCTAAACATCCCTTTTAACCAAAAAAGGTTGTTCCATGCTGATGCACATGATTCCACGCTCTTCTCATCCTTTCTAGCATGATCGGGTTCTCGCCTTTGCCGAAATAAACGGTTTTCACTTCATGATCGGTTGGCTTATCAGTCATAATGTACCCTAGCTGACGCCGTGCTAAGAAAGGATTATAATTGATACAAACCTTAGTTCTTACAAGCAGAAAATTAGGAAAACTTCCACAACTTACAATGATCTCCTTCACGCCCCTTATGTTTTTTCGGATGACATCATAAGAAGTTAGAGCCATAATCCTTCGTTCCCGGAAAAGAGTGTTTACGGTGTCAACAAATGGTCCCTTGGTAGGCATGTGCGACATGAACCATTTGTAAAGAAGAGGAATGCAACATAGAACACACCCTTTCTTACCATGCCGAGAATGAATGGCATAGTAAGTATTGGCAAGAATTGTCGGCATAAGATTTCCATTCATGAACACACATATTGCTGAGAAGTCCATGAATTCCACCGCATTAGGAAAAAAGACGATGCCATAGATTATGACGGCCAATAACGCATTGAACGCAGTCCAATCATTGTTTCTTGCAAATTCTCTAGCTTTGGCTACCAAAAATTCCAAATGACAACCAGGCGTATCGTCTTTTACTTCCCAATCACTTCTTACATCGTTAAGGTTCAAATAAAAGAGCCTTAGCGATAACCACATAATCAGGAACTTCGGGAAAGAAGATAAATAGTGTGCAACTTGGAATCTTGACATCAAGGATGTACGCATACTCCTCCAACGTTGGTGCTAGTTGGTAATCCTGGAATGTAAAACAACGCAACGGTGGATCGTAAAATTGCAGAAGAGATACCATAGCCCAACGTTGGTAACTGTGATCGGTGGATCTGGAACTGACTGTTTAACGCTGGTTCGCGAAATGTCGCGGAAGCAAGAGTCGCCACCGTCTTTTATTTTCTCCAATTGGAAAGGACAAAAGCACAGAAAAATTCCTTATAGAGATTGCTCTCGGTTCGGGAGGTAGATTATAGAAAGGGAAGGTGTTAGCACCCTTTCTATCCATGGTTATCCATGGGCTCTTAGATACTTGCTCACTTGTGTTTTCAAAATTGTTTGTTTGCTTATCAATTGTGGGTTTAAAAAGTTTCTTTGAAAATTCCAGTTCGACTCTTGTATCGGTCCTCAAGAGTGTTTGAAAAATTGCTTTCGAAAGCTTTTTGAAAATGTGTTGGTGTGAAAAGTATTTTTGAATTTTTGAAATTTGAGCAAGTATCTAGAGTCATCTACCTACCCTAAGGAATTCGTCTGTGTAAATGTCCTTTAAAGTAGTGCCATCCCACCATTGAGAGGTAGGTAGCACCACCGTTGGAGGTGTTCGGGTCAATTCGAGTTTAGGGACATTGTGGTCACCGAGCAAAGGTAAGATACCTTAGGAGCTACCCTTATGCCATTGATCTTTTATTTCGAGGAGACCGTTCCGAGGCAACTTATTCGAGGCAACTTTGTTTTAGGCAACTTGATCAATGGACACAAGGACTCACTAAGACGTCCTATAGTCGACGGCCACGTTTCGAGGGACAAGGCAACAGTGTGATCACCGAGCAATAGGAAGACACCTTAGAAGCTACCCTCATGCCAGGTTCCTGGATCATGAGGACTTACTAAAACATCCTCTACTCGACGATCACTTTCCGAGGTCAAGGCAACAGTGAGGCGTACCCTAGGAATGGTGTGTGCGATTCGTGTGTCGTTTTCGTTTATTTATCTTTTGTCATGTTATTGGTGATCTAGCATTTGTTTTTATTTTTTGTCCATACATTCTTTCATGCTTTTTTGTTAACAGTTAAAAGTATTGCGAGGAAAAGTAAATCTAAAGCTATTACAAATGGCGCGGGTCCACATCGCCAAAATTAAACCGGACCCGATTTGACGGAAAGATAAAGAAATTAAAAGAATTGAAAAGTGCGAGAAGATTAATATTTACAAGGCTTCGGGAGAGGTACATAATTATTTAAATGACATAAAATAAATATGCGAACAAATAAGAAATTAAGAACGTGGGCGTTGGACCCTTTTGCAAAAATTAAAATTAATGAGGAATTAAAATTAAAATTAAAAGAAAGCAAGAATTTGTTTTTGGTGTTTTTAATATTTTAGGATTTAATAGAAAAAAGAGAGAATTAATTAAAATTAACTATTAACCCTAATTCTATTTTATTTTAATTTGTTTAAGAAAATATTGAATTTTTTAACCTAAATTAAACCCTAATTAATTTACATGCAAATTTGATTATAAAAATATTAAAATAAATAAATATTATTATGAGAAAGAAAAATTAAAAAGGAATAAAAACATTAATTAAACCTAATTCTACTTCTTTTTAGATTTTTTTATTAAAGAAATTAAAGTTAAAACACCTAATTTAAACTAATTAATTACATGCCAATTTATTTATGAAAATATTAAAACAAAAATATTTATTGTATTTTTTATCTTTTCTGATTTTTATGCATTTTTTATATTTTTGTGAGAATAATTAATTAAATCAAAACAATAAAGAAAATAATACAATAATTGAAAATAAAATATAAGAAAAATATGGAAAATTGCAAACCAGGGGGGGGGGGGTGGTAGTCCCCAAAGTGGAGGTCTGGCCTTAGAATTCTGAGCCCAATAACCTTGAAATTTGTTGACTTTTCCAGGCACCATGTGGCACCTTTGACCAGGCTCATGATGCGCATCCAATCTACGCCCTTGATTTGATCTCCAGGGGCACATGGATGTGAGATATTTGAAGACATATGATACGTCTGCAGCCTTGAAGCGCATGGGATTTGTTAATGAAAAATAATATGGAAATATATAAGACCTGGGGCTCGAACCCAGGTCACATACCTTGCCAATCAACACGTTTGCCACTGAAGCGCTTTGTTTATCTGTATATCAATATAACAACTAAATATTATAAAAGAAAATGGTCAGTGGCCTTGGAAACGCGCGCGAATTTTAAACAAGCCAATCAGCGTGTGCCACAACGTCATCGTCTTCACCATCCCTGAAATACAAAACATGAGGCAACGGTTTTTTACGCGTTGTTTAAGGTCAGTTTTGAGAAAATAGCGAATAGGTCTTAGAGGGTCAATAAATTAGGCGCGATGGGTGATTTGTGATCGTTCAAGCCTGCTGATTACAACCATGGAATTCTTGAAGGCTAATTTTTCGTTAAATAAGAAACCCCAATTTTGAGGTCCTGCAAACCCCAGAAATCAAACATGGTGAAATCATATACACAGCATAAAAACGCAATTAATCATATTGGTTAGTCTCAGAATTTCACAAGGAACATGAATCTACAATCAAAATGCTATGAATGTGCGTAAATATTGAAACACGATGATGAATTTTTCATGATGTATCTTGAATGCTGTATACCAATTCTTTGCGTTTTAATGGTTGTTTCTGATTGGAATACGTTCAATAATCTTCAAGGAAGCTAATGGAACAAGAATTGTGCTTTGAATCGACCTGCAAAGATGATTTCAGAATTGCTTTTTTAGACAAAAATTCCAAGTTTTCTTTGTTCTCTTTTGCGCAGCTCAGTGTGTATCCTGATTAGGTTTAGGTTTATGCTTATGTAGTGAATGCATTAGGTCAACAATATTGATCAAAATCTCTTGAATTAATGGTTTTTGAAGATTTGATTTTCAAGCTTTTTAACCAAATATTTTCCATGCTATTTTTGCACAAATCATATCCAATCACCCCAAATCTTTCCTAATTGGCATATGCACGAAATATTGATGATCTAATGTGCACAAAAAGATTGAAAAAAATTAGGTTAGACATTTTTCATATATTTAAATGATTTAAATGAATTAATATAAATAAAAATTCAAATAAATAAATAAAAAATGATAAAATACTTCCCTTTGGGCCAAGTGGTCGTGCACATGTCATGGATGATGAATCATGGAAGAAAAATGGGCCCATTAGCAATTTTAGGTCATTTGAATCAATGTTGACTTTTCAAAATTTCCAAAAATTTCCCAACTTCCACAAGGCATAACTTGCTCAATTTTTAAGATTTGCTCATGTTCTTGGACATTTTGGAAAGGTCTTTGAGTCCTCTAACCAATGCCTTTGGTCCCATGTCACTTTGATTTACCAATATCAAATTATGGCCTTTGATTTAAAGTCCCTTTTTGTTGACTTTTGAAAATGACCTATAATGTTGAAATTGATAACTTTTTATGAGAGCATTTCTTGGACTTGAAGTATGAAGATGAGTTGTAGTAAATGTCTTTATCTTCAAAATGAGCTTTGGATGGGATTTTTCTGATAATCCATGTGAAAGTTATGCCCTGGTCAATTTCAGTTGACTTTTTTCAACTGTCCAAATAAGGAAACTTTTGCATCTTGATGATTTCTGAGCCAAACTTAGAGAATCATGATCAAGCATTGATCAAATGATGTTTGTGGCTTCAAAATGATATGTTGACCAAAAATTTGAACTTTTGACTGTCAAATGACCATTTTGCCCCTACAGTTGACTGTAGTGCAATTTAGGGTTTTGACTGTGCAATTTTGTACTGAAAGCCTTGAAACTTGATATGAGGATGCCTGACCATATTTGTAGGCATATGAGACTTGATTGGACCTTTGGGAAGTTCATTTTCTTGATCAGAACACAAACCCTAGTTTTGACTGTATAGGAGACCTTTGCACTGTGCAACCCTTGGGGAATTTTGCAGCTTGATTTGGCAATTTCTTGGAGAATATGGGAGGGCAAATTTTGGGGTACAACAGTTTCCCCTGTTCAATCTTCTTAGACCTGAGGATGCAGATTGGCTGATGTGCCTTTCGTAATCTGAGGATAGAAGATGATTGAACACTAGAGTGCCCAGAAATTTGCGCTCATATAGTAGCAGTATGGTGGGAATGGGCTTATAGATGCCATTTAGAGATTGATGAATAGGATGATGGGCTTATATATGCCATCTGGATGTTGATCACGTAAGAGATTCCTTAGCGAGAACCTGCATACTTGCAAAAGAAAAATGAGTACCTGACACGTTGCAAGAACTGGTTTTCAGATGCTTGATACAGATGTGTAGATATGTCCTGACTGGTTACAGGAGTTGGATCTTTGAATTCTTCAGACGTGCCCTGGCGAGATACAGGAATCGGGTCTGGAATTAGTAAGGTTGGTGAGTTGTCTCTACTGGCAAGTTATCCTTATGGACGAGTGGTCTTTAACGACGAGTGTCTATAACGACGAGTGTCTATAACGACGAGTGTCTATCACGACGAGTGTTTATCACGACGAGTGTCTATCACGACGAGTGTCTATAACCACGAGTGTCTATAACGACGAGTGTCTATAACGACGAGTGTCTATAACGACGAGTGTCTATAACGACGAGTGTCTACAACAACGAGTGTCTATAACGATGAGTGTCTACAACGACGAGTGTCTACAACGACGAGCGTCTATAACGACGGGTGTCTATAACGACGGGTGTCTATAACGACGAGTGTCTATAACGACGGGTGTCTATAACGACGGGTGTCTATGACGACGAGTGGAAGTAATTTTAACTAGATTTGTCTTCTTGGACGAGTTGTCTTTACTGACGAGATGTCTTCAATGACGGGTGTCTATACTGACGAGATGTCTTCAAGGACGGGTGTCTATACTGACGGGTGTCTATAACGACGAGTGTCTATAACGACGAGTGTCTATGACGACGAGTGTCTATAACGACGAGTGTCTATGACGACGAGTGTCTATAACGACGAGTGTCTATGACGACGAGTGTCTATGACGACGAGTGTCTATAACGACGAGTGTCTATAACGACGGGTTTGTATTTTAGAAAGATCTTTAGGCATTGATTTAACTGGATTTGTATTCTTTGAATGGGTTGGTCTCTTTTGACTGTATTCGTCTACATAGCTGATCATTTAACTGTATCCTTCCTGAAAGGTAAAGGTCAGTCATATGCAATGCATGATATGAATCAAGCAATGATGTTCTCAACACATGAGATTGTATGATATGATGCGTATATGCATGTATTATGTATGTAAATGTTTATGAATTGTATTTTCGTCTGGGAAAATAGATCCTTGACGAATGCCGGGAAGTCAAATCCTGGGCTGATGTTGAAGAGTGAGATTCTTCGTTTCCGTTGGGGATGATGATTGCAAGAATACCGGTAGGAGAAGATGACTCCGTTGGGTAATAAACTTGGCGAATAGCCTACTCTGCAGGGAGGTGCTCTGTGGGGAAGAGATGTACTTCGCTGAGATGTTGATGATAACTCCGCTGGGGATAGCCTGGTTGTGTTGGAAGTATTAATAGACTTCGCTGGGGGTAAGAGACTTCGTCGGGGACGCTCTTTCCGTGGCTCTTGGCTGAGGATAACCCAGTTATATCCTGGTAAGGAAATAACTCTTTGAATAAAGCCGGGAGACGCACTCGTGCTTTGCGAAGGATAAGCTTCCAGATTTTACTGGGGATAAGCTTGCTGCTTGGGGATAAATTCCAACTTTCCTGGGGGACTAGACTGGACTCTCCTGGGGAGGCTTTGATATGCTAGGGAAGTGATTCCTTTGAATGTTGATACCGTCGGGGAACAATCTTTAGACCAAGACTGCCGGGGATGCTTGTTAAGAATATACTGCTGGGGAATGTTGGGATCTGCTGGAGGATACCCAATTTCCTTGAGACTTGATAACTCTGCTTGGAGAAGAGTGTATTGACTGCTTACTCACTCTCTGGGGGATTAAGATATCTGGTTACGTTCTTCCGCTGAACCCATTCTTGGTACCCTGGAGGACGGAACAATTAGATTGCTTAGACAACCCTTTATTGCCCCTGTTTTAGATGCGGGAGATGATACCTGTGAGGTGCTGATAGTTGTTGATGGACAAACCCTCTTCTGGTAGGCAGATGACAAGATGCCAGGACATAGTCGTACGCTTTAATCCCTAACTTTTGCCTGGACCGCCCTTTCGGGTTTTCAGTCCACCGGGATACCCATTTTTGCCCAAGCCGCCTTTTCAGGTTTTCGACTTGCCGGGTGTACAGATTTTTTCATTTCATCCCTTCATTTTGCCCGAACCCTTTTGGTTCGCCGGGAAGCCCTTATTTTTGCCTAGGTGTGTCAACCTAGCGGGTCTTTGATTTTGCGTAGTACTTTTTTTTCCGACTATGTCTGTGCTTTCAGAATGTAGGGAGTTGCCCCTATTAGAAATGTTTTGCCATGCCGCCAGAAGGTATTTGATCAGGCAAGATTCGTTGTTGGAATGCCCCAAGTGACTCAGGCGGAGATTTGCCCCAGGCTATTTGGCCTTTGAGAGATTCTCTGAATCTTGATTGGACTGCCCCAGATGATGGACCATGATCATGTCATGCCCCTTGATTGGAAGTGCCTTTGTTCATTAGGCTTTCATCGTGCGAATTTCCCTGCTGTTCAAACAAAAAGTCATATGCAAACAAAGTTATGTTAAAAATGCAAAGCTTATGTCTGTCCTGAAGATTTTGAAAATGCGTTCTTTTCATAAAACAAGTGATTGTTTGTAAAACGTGATGTCAACTCCGTATTGTACCGTAGGCCTTAAGGAGTCAGGATACCTTTCGTAACAGTATGCTTTCGAACTAACCCATGCTTCAGCTAGGACTTTTAAGGGTTATAACGTGGCCTGGTTCACGGTTTAAGAAACAAAGGATAAAGGCTCAAATTTTATTTGTACCCACCCGATCTTCGTGATGTTCTCCAAACCTAAACTCAGTTGATCATACGTTAGACCTTGTTTGAGTCTTTACTCTGATTTTCTGGTGATGATTCGGATGTTGATAACTTATTTTGAATAGGCAGTCCTTTCCTTTTTTGTTGAGGGTTTGTAAGACCTCTTTCTTATCTGATTGTGTTATCCCTGTTCTTTTTTGCCTGAACTGTTTCCTTTTTTGGAATCACAGTCAGCGGGATGCCCCAGTTTTGTAAGTCTCCTTCATGGGTTTTGACTTAATGGGCTTTTCATTTATGAATTTTTTTTTTGATAATGACTGCCTATCTGTATGATTGTTCGGAACCATCACTGTCTTTTGTTTTGTAAGGACCTCTTTGGTGCCATTCGTTATGCACTTGGATCAACTGAGAGAACTACCCTGCCCCAGGTTATGATAAAGGGTTTTACGTTTCGAAAAGAAAAACTCCTACTTCTTTGGCTCAGAGGGGTTGACGAGGGATTATCATCCTTATAACTCCAGTGTTTAGGGATTGAAACAATGCCTGTACTTCATCAGCGGGGTCTGTTCAAAAGCATACTGTAAAGATAGCGGTATCGTTTTCGTCATCCTCCCTCAAGAGGCTTAGAATTTTAGATCAAGAGCTGACATCAGAAAAAATATGAAAATAATTTGCATTTAGTGAATACGAAATAATTACTTCAAAACAGACATGTGTAATGCATTAATGAAATAACAATGTTTGACATGAGTAAATGTTTGAACAAAGGAAAATTACAACTTGAATTCAAATGAACAAAAAAGTGCTTTCTATCCTAGCCACGTTTTGGCAAGGGAGCAGTGATCACATTCGGAGCTTCTGGAGAGTCGAGCTGGACTTCCTTTGCGTCAATCAGATCTTGAACTCTGTTTCTCAAAGTCCAACAGTCATCTGTAGCATGCCCCGGGCTGTCGGAATGATAGGCGCAGCGAGCATTGGGATTGTACCTTGAAGGTGTCCTGTTAGGATTCTTTGGAGGGTCCATGAGAGTTACCAACTTGGTTTCCAGCAGCTGTGGCAATATCTGTGACAAGGTCATGCCGAGGGGAGTGAATTGCCTTTTGGGTCTCTCTTCCCTTTGTTGATTGTGACGCTGAGGAGCACCGGCCGGCTTTACAATAGCTACTGCGTTGACCACACTAGATTCTCTCTTGGATGGTTTCTTCTTAGTGTTCGAGGAGTCCCCATTCTGTATTTTCCCTGACTTGATGCCAGCTTCTATTCTTTCCCCGGTCAAGATCAGATCTGTAAACCCAGCAGCAGAATTCCCAATCAGGTGGTTGAAGAATGGACCAGACAGGGTCCCCAAGAACATGTCGACGAGCTCGCGGTCAGTCAGAGGTGGTTGTACCCTTCCAGCAAGGTCCCTCCATTTTTGAGCATATTCTTTGAAACCTTCACCTGCACCCATAGACATTCCCTGAAGCTGAGTGCGCGTGGGAGCGAGGTCGGCATTGTACTGGTAATGTTTGTAGAAGGCAGTGGCTAAGTCTTCCCAGGTACGGATGTTGGCTCCATTCAGTTGATAGAACCACTCGAGCTGAGTCCCTGAAAGACTCTCTTGGAAGAAATGGATCCATAAGTTTTTGTCAGCTGTATAGGGATGGATCCTCCTTGTGTAAGCCCTGAGATGCAACTTAGGACAGGATGCCCCGTCGTATTTAGCAAAGGTAGGTACCTTGAATTTTCGCGGGATTACTACCCCAGAAGACAGACCTAGATCCTCGAAGTCCAGGCCAGGCACCTTTTGTATCTCCATAGCACTTAGCCGGTCTTCCAACTGTTTATACCTGTCCTCAGCTAGAGGGTACTGCTCGTCATTGAACTCGGTCTCGTTGTCGGAGACCACTGGACTAGGAACCTCCCTTTCTTGGGGACTGTCTCTCCCCACAGATGGAGTTGTCCTCTCAGCTTGATCCTGCAGGGTGTTCCCAGATCTGCGTCTAGGGCTGAACAGAACAGTTCTCTTCTTCTTCTTCTCCTTCTTCAAGAGCAGAGCCTTCAGATCTTGTTGCCCCTGGGTCAAATTCATGATCAGCCCTTGGAACTGGGCGTTCTGAGCCTGGAGGGCCTTGATGGTGTGCTCGGTTGAATATTCAGGATTCATGACGAGACTGCTGAAATAAACAGCGAAGAAGGTAAGTAACCTGCAGAGAAAGGGTACCTGCTATGCAATGATATGTATGATATGCATGCAATGATTTCAAGGATCTCGAGGGGTAAACAGAGAAACTTGTTAGAGTTGAGAACTGGTAACTTGATTGAAGGTACTTCATGTTGTTGAGAGTCCTTCATCAAGGGTCAAAGGCTCACCATATCAAGTGGGTCATAGCCCCTGACTTTAGTCATCATGTCTGGTTTTGATTTCCAAACAACCTTGGTTAGGGGAACCTTCTTCAAGAGTCAGAGCTCACCATATCAAGTGGGTCATAGCCCCTGACAACTTTGGCTAGAGGAAAATAAATCCTCTTTGCCCCTTGCTAGATGTTTGATTTATCATGACCTGCAACACAAGCCCTTGAGATCCTTGAAATGGGTTAGTATGTATGCAATGGTATGATGTTATGGTATGCATGGGGTGATGTAAGTAACCCTGTTTTGAGTCCCCACTAAGGACTATAAACAAAAACTGCAAGAAACTTAGTAAGCCCTGTCATGGGTCCCAATTAAGGACTAAAACAAAACCTGCAAATAGTTCATGTGTCAGATAAAGCATGCAAGTAGTCAAGTACGAAGGCACACAAGTCACACAAGAGAAAGCCCTTAGAGTTTAGGCCAGCATGGGGTCTGGGTAGTACCCTCTTGAAGTTGGTGGGCTCAACCTGTCCTATTAGAAGTAACCGGGTTCTAAGGGTCCCAATATCACGGGATTGCTTTCATTGTTCATCGTTTCGATTTAGCCACTGAACTGGCGACCGAAATATTCCAGGAAAGCAACCCTCAATTGAGCGTAGTATCGAGTATCAACCAACCTCGGACTGCACCAAAGTCAGTTATCTCACTACCCTAAAGAGGCCAAGATAGTTCAATTAAGGTTCCTAAGGTCTGTTGATGCTTCACGACACCACGCGGAGGCCCCGTACTCTCCTTGACGGAACTCAAGGGTTACCGGTACACACCAAAGTGCCACATCAACGTAGCAGACTGTTTCAACCATGTCGGTATACCCCGCACAGTTCCCTCACAGCCTTGTTGCTACTTTCTAAGAAGGTATCCCCCAGATCCGGGTTAGGATCTATAGAACTCCCAAGCAACCCAAAATAATAAAGCAAGCTAAGAAGACAATTGAAAACACAGTTATGACCTAGCCCTAAGGTACACCTCACTTTAAGTTTTGTCCCCAGCAGAGTCGCCAGTTCTGTGATCGGTGGATCTGGAACTGACTGTTTAACGCTGGTTCGCGAAATGTCGCGGAAGCAAGAGTCGCCACCGTCTTTTATTTTCTCCAATTGGAAAGGACAAAAGCACAGAAAAATTCCTTATAGAGATTGCTCTCGGTTCGGGAGGTAGATTATAGAAAGGGAAGGTGTTAGCACCCTTTCTATCCATGGTTATCCATGGGCTCTTAGATACTTGCTCACTTGTGTTTTCAAAATTGTTTGTTTTCTTTTTAATTGTGGGTTTAAAAAGTTTCTTTGAAAATTCCAGTTCGACTCTTGTATCGGTCCTCAAGAGTGTTTGAAAAATTGCTTTCGAAAGCTTTTTGAAAATGTGTTGGTGTGAAAAGTATTTTTGAATTTTTGTTTGAAATTAGAGCAAGTATCTAGAGTCATCTACCTACCCTAAGGAATTCGTCTGTGTAAATGTCCTTTAAAGTAGTGCCATCCCACCATTGAGAGGTAGGTAGCACCACCGTTGGAGGTGTTCGGGTCAATTCGAGTTTAGGGACATTGTGGTCACCGAGCAAAGGTAAGATACCTTAGGAGCTACCCTTATGCCATTGATCTTTTATTTCGAGGCGACCGTTCCGAGGCAACTTATTCGAGGCAACTTTGTTTTAGGCAACTTGATCAATGGACACAAGGACTCACTAAGACGTCCTATAGTCGACGGCCACGTTTCGAGGGACAAGGCAACAGTGTGATCACCGAGCAATAGGAAGACACCTTAGAAGCTACCCTCATGCCAGGTTCCTGGATCACGAGGACTTACTAAAACATCCTCTACTCGACGATCACTTTCCGAGGTCAAGGCAACAGTGAGGCGTACCCTAGGAGTGGTGTGTGCGATTCGTGTGTCGTTTTCGTTTATTTATCTTTTGTCATGTTATTGGTGATCTAGCGTTTGTTTTTATTTTTTGTCCATACATTCTTTCATGCTTTTTTGTTAACAGTTAAAAGTATTGCGAGGAAAAGTAAATCTAAAGCTATTACAAATGGCGCGGGTCCACATCGCCAAAATTAAACCGGACCCGATTTGACGGAAAGATAAAGAAATTAAAAGAATTGAAAAGTGCGAGAAGATTAATATTTACAAGGCTTCGGGAGAGGTACATAATTATTTAAATGACATAAAATAAATATGCGAACAAATAAGAAATTAAGAACGTGGGCGTTGGACCCTTTTGCAAAAATTAAAATTAATGAGGAATTAAAATTAAAATTAAAAGAAAGCAAGAATTTGTTTTTGGTGTTTTTAATATTTTAGGATTTAATAGAAAAAAGAGAGAATTAATTAAAATTAACTATTAACCCTAATTCTATTTTATTTTAATTTGTTTAAGAAAATATTGAATTTTTTAACCTAAATTAAACCCTAATTAATTTACATGCAAATTTGATTATAAAAATATTAAAATAAATAAATATTATTATGAGAAAGAAAAATTAAAAAGGAATAAAAACATTAATTAAACCTAATTCTACTTCTTTTTAGATTTTTTTATTAAAGAAATTAAAGTTAAAACACCTAATTTAAACTAATTAATTACATGCCAATTTATTTATGAAAATATTAAAACAAAAATATTTATTGTATTTTTTATCTTTTCTGATTTTTATGCATTTTTTATATTTTTGTGAGAATAATTAATTAAATCAAAACAATAAAGAAAATAATACAATAATTGAAAATAAAATATAAGAAAAATATGGAAAATTGCAAACCAGGGGGGGTGGTAGTCCCCAAAGTGGAGGTCTGGCCTTAGAATTCTGAGCCCAATAACCTTGAAATTTGTTGACTTTTCCAGGCACCATGTGGCACCTTTGACCAGGCTCATGATGCGCATCCAATCTACGCCCTTGATTTGATCTCCAGGGGCACATGGATGTGAGATATTTGAAGACATATGATACGTCTGCAGCCTTGAAGCGCATGGGATTTGTTAATGAAAAATAATATGGAAATATATAAGACCTGGGGCTCGAACCCAGGTCACATACCTTGCCAATCAACACGTTTGCCACTGAAGCGCTTTGTTTATCTGTATATCAATATAACAACTAAATATTATAAAAGAAAATGGTCAGTGGCCTTGGAAACGCGCGCGAATTTTAAACAAGCCAATCAGCGTGTGCCACAACGTCATCGTCTTCACCATCCCTGAAATACAAAACATGAGGCAACGGTTTTTTACGCGTTGTTTAAGGTCAGTTTTGAGAAAATAGCGAATAGGTCTTAGAGGGTCAATAAATTAGGCGCGATGGGTGATTTGTGATCGTTCAAGCCTGCTGATTACAACCATGGCATTCTTGAAGGCTAATTTTTCGTTAAATAAGAAACCCCAATTTTGAGGTCCTGCAAACCCCAGAAATCAAACATGGTGAAATCATATACACAGCATAAAAACGCAATTAATCATATTGGTTAGTCTCAGAATTTCACAAGGAACATGAATCTACAATCAAAATTCTATGAATGTGCGTAAATATTGAAACACGATGATGAATTTTTCATGATGTATCTTGAATGCTGTATACCAATTCTTTGCGTTTTAATGGTTGTTTCTGATTGGAATACGTTCAATGATCTTCAAGGAAGCTAATGGAACAAGAATTGTGCTTTGAATCGACCTGCAAAGATGATTTCAGAATTGCTTTTTTAGACAAAAATTCCAAGTTTTCTTTGTGCTCTTTTGCGCAGCTCAGTGTGTATCCTGATTAGGTTTAGGTTTATGATTATGTAGTGAATGCATTAGGTCAACAATATTGATCAAAATCTCTTGAATTAATGGTTTTTGAAGATTTGATTTTCAAGCTTTTTAACCAAATATTTTCCATGCTATTTTTGCACAAATCATATCCAATCACCCCAAATCTTTCCTAATTGGCATATGCACGAAATATTGATGATCTAATGTGCACAAAAAGATTGAAAAAAAATTAGGTTAGACATTTTTCATATATTTAAATGATTTAAATGAATTAATATAAATAAAAATTCAAATAAATAAATAAAAAATGAGAAAATACTTCCCTTTGGGCCAAGTGGTCGTGCACATGTCATGGATGATGAATCATGGAAGAAAAATGGGCCCATTAGCAATTTTAGGTCATTTGAATCAATGTTGACTTTTCAAAATTTCCAAAAATTTCCCAACTTCCACAAGGCATAACTTGCTCAATTTTTAAGCTTTGCTCATGTTCTTGGACATTTTGGAAATGTCTTTGAGTCCTATAACCAATGCCTTTGGTCCCATGTCACTTTGATTTACCAATCTCAAATTATGGCCTTTGATTTAAAGTCCCTTTTTGTTGACTTTTGAAAATGACCTATAATGTTGAAATTGATAACTTTTTATGAGAGCATTTCTTGGACTTGAAGTATGAAGATGAGTTGTAGGAAATGTCTTTCTCTTCAAAATGAGCTTTGGATGGGATTTTTCTGATAATCCATGTGAAAGTTATGCCCTGGTCAATTTCAGTTGACTTTTTTCAGCTGTCCAAATAAGGAAACTTTTGCATCTTGATGATTTCTGAGCCAAACTTTGAGAATCATGATCAAGCATTGATCAAATGATGTTTGTGGCTTCAAAATGATATGTTGACCAAAAATTTGAACTTTTGACTGTCAAATGACCATTTTGCCCCTACAGTTGACTGTAGTGCAATTTAGGGTTTTGACTGTGCAATTTTGTACTGAAAGCCTTGAAACTTGATATGAGGATGCCTGACCATATTTGTAGGCATATGAGACTTGATTGGACCTTTGGGAAGTTCATTTTCTTGATCAGAACACAAACCCTAGTTTTGACTGTATAGGAGACCTTTGCACTGTGCAACCCTTGGGGAATTTTGCAGCTTGATTTGGCAATTTCTTGGAGAATATGGGAGGGCAAATTTTGGGGTACAACAGTAACCATCATACAGTAATGGTAACAAATTTTCATATCTAGCTCTAAACACGTTCTCATTCAGACCGGTCGCAAGAAAACCCAACTCTTTCAACTGAGCAAGCGGAAAGCCATGAAAATGGTAACAAGATGTCTTCCTGAGCAGCTCTTTGCCTATACCGACATTGTTATCCATTCTTGATGATAATCATAGATCAACCTGGAAATGGTATACATATGCAGATTAGTTTTTTTCACATAATTTTTTTTGTACATTTCTTTTGTAAGACTAACTATGCTATGATACAAGTACAATGACCCTGGAATCAAGGCGTCCACAATATTGGCCATTGTGCTGCTTCTGAATACCAAGAATACCAGAACCAAAGGCCCATAATAAAACCAAAGAGTTGTAGTCATCACCGGAACACAAAACCAAGGAACCACAAAGTCACCATCTGTACCTGTAAAAGATTATCATTCCCGCCCCTCTCACAGGTCAAAACTAGGTCAGGGTAAGGCAAGGGTAACTTTGAATCCCGAATCCACTTAGAGAATACCATCATTATACACCTACGTGATAATGATGGCATCAATGGACCTCATCCGAGCGTGGACGACATATCCGAATAGGGAGATCTACATCCCCTACCCATCATGTTCCACTCTATTCCTAGTGCTCCTAGGGCATTCACTCATAGCCTGGGTACAGGGCCTTTTACCTCTTGTAACACCCTCCCATCATGAAACAGAGACAACATAGCAGCAGTATATGGAAAATAGTAAAGTGAAAACATGATGCTCAAGTAACAGGTATGAATGAATATAAACTGAAAGCATAAAAATGAACACCCAAAGAGAAGAAAGTGAGAGCTAGGAGCGACTTCAGGATGAACCAACAATTGGTCAACGGGTTCCCAGTGAAGTCGCTAGCTAAAACAATTGGCTGAAAATCATCAAACAATAAAGTTTCCATAAAACGTCTTTTATCCCACATGAAGGGAAAGGTAAACATCGAGAAAACCTGAGAAGGGAGAAGTCATGGTCTTGCAACCGAGAGATCAGGTAAGGGAGTCTGTTATGCGAGGGGAAGGTATTAGCACCCTACACACCCGTAGTACTCTATGGTATCCACTCTTGTTATTCTAATCTAATAGGATTGCTTAATCTATGCTTAAGAGCTTATTACCGAGGAAGAATGCATGCAAAATAAGTGAGAAAATAATGTAGGGAAAATAAATTTATGCTCGCTTGGGCCCTACTCCAATGCCTACGTATCCTTTTTGAGGAATCAGAGTTTCCATAGTTTGGCTCACATGTTTTTGTTTGTTTTGTATTTTTTATGGACAATGTTAATTCCTCCTTCTTCTGCAGCTCGACCTTTGGAGACTCATGCGTTGGCACAAAAGTAAATTAACATGTCCTTACCTGAAAATGGTTTTGAGTTACACCCTCAAGGAAAGATGCCACGTTTGATTGGTTTATGTTTTTTTATCTTGAAAAAGGGTTTAATTGTGATTATCATGTTTTATGATTTGCTAAGAAAAACAAAGTTTTAGTTTTAATGCATATGCAAAAAGGGGAAGAAAAGAGTCTTAGGGAGACTAACCTATATCTAATCCTAATGTTATCATACAATAGTGGTCCTAAAGTTTGGATAAACAAAAGGGAAATTCCTACCTAATGTTAGCATTCATGGTTTGAAAACTAAGGTCTAACTTGTATCCAAAAGGAACAAGCACATCCTAAGGGAACATGGTATAGAAAGAAAGTGAGCAAACAAGTTTGAAAGAGCACACACATAGTAAAGAAAAGAAGTGAAATGCTTTAGTCAAGGGGAGCGGATCACTCGAGACAAACAAGCGGGAGTGAAAAATAAAAGAAGAGAAATGCTTTAGCTAAGGGGAGCGGATCACCCAAAGAAAACAAGTAGCAATAGGATGTAAAACAAAAATGTGATGTCCAGAGCGACTGAACACCTAAGCAAGATATAGAATTTCAAGGTAGGCAACAAAAGGCAATATGAACAATCATGGAGTGTCAACATCGACCAATGAGAACTCCTGACAAAGTGTGGAGGTTCAATTGAAAAACCCTTTTCCACTTGAAGACTGGATAACGAGAGTGGGAACAACTCCGAAGCATCAAGGCACGTCACGAGCTAAGGATGACACATACGAAATTATGAGGGTTGTCTACGAACCCTTTCTGCTCGCCTATTTTTGAGGACTTATCATTTGTAACATGTGCCAGCATAAATGTAAACACACATGCAAAATACCTACATAAAGGTAGTGTTTTAAACAAACCACACACAAGTAGAACAAAATAGCACATAATACGGAATTGCCCTAAATAGGTCTTTAAATAAACCATAGGGGTTCTTGAGATGATCAGCAATGGAGACCCCCGTCATACATCTCTACTCTACTTCACATGGAAAGGAAAGCAGTAATGTAATAAAGATGCGCACGGTAACCTACAAATTAAATGCAGGTTCGTCAACTAGAAGTCGAAAGCATGGAGAGGCAAGGAATATGTTGAGCAAGCTTCACCAAGAAAAGCACAAGAGTTAGAAGTGATATCCAACAATGATCAAGTGTGAAAATAAATCAGAATCCGCAAATGCGTCACATAATCAAAATTCCTTCACAAGGAAATAATACAAGCAAAGAAATATCCGGACAATCGCAAGCAAGTAAAGAATATCTCTCATGAAATGAGAAATAAAGTGTGTCGCATCGGAAGAGAGCATAAGCCGAGTGTTTTCGTTCACATAACCACCACTATGTTACGTGATCAAAAAACAATACCATGTACCTTGCACAAGTTAACAAACGAGTCAAAAGTAACAAGGAAAGCAAACCAGAAGAGAAAACGCCATAAGGAAAAGGAAAAAATTGTTGTTTCTGCTTAGTTAACCGGCTACCATAATTGGGTAACTGGTTACCTTATTGAGGTAATGGAAGATCAGGAGTTTCTATTTTGGAGTAACCTGTTACCATAACTGAGTAACCAGTTACCTTATTGAGGTAACAAAAAATCAGGAGTTTCAGTTTTGGGGTAACCGGTTACCATAACTGGCTAACCGGTTACCTTATTGAGGTGACGAAAGTGCTAAAGTTTCTGTTTTGAGGTAACCGGCTACCATAACTGGGTAACCGGTTACCGCGTGCTAGCAAGCATTTTTTATCAAAGTTTTGAGGCTTTTAGCACAAGGCTTGGGGTATTTTGCAACACATTCAATGATGAAATCATAGTTTAAGTATTTAATAAAACACATAATCTTCACAATTTCAACACATGATTTTTGTATGATTCAAGATCCAAATTATGTTACACATGAATGATCAAGAATCAACAAGCATAATCTCCATACAACACTAAGCTTTATTTTCTTAAATAAGCACTTTCATGAAAATTGCTTAATTCAATAAGAACTTATTTCAACTATCTAATTTTGGATTTGCACAACATGATTCCAAATCAATTCATATCTTCACACTTGAAATCAATTTCACAATTCAATTCTTTAATCAAGGCTTGATTCAAGGATTTCCAAAAGTGCTTATTCAAGAATCACTTATTTGAAAAATGATTAAATTGAAAATTATCACTGATAGCAATGAAGAGGAGGCTTAGGTATAGAGATCACAATGATCGGATCAAAGATCGGAGAAGAATTTCTTTTGATTCTAGAAAAGTTATTGAAGTTGTTGTTGTGTTCTTGATGAAAGTTGAGAGAACCTTGAGTTTGATCTTGGAGCAAATAGAGAGAGAGAGGGTTTTTTGGTGTTTTTATGTAATTTTGAATTATGAATCTCTTCATATCTTTTTCCTTTTTGAGTTTATATAGTGTTATCAACATTGAACTTGGATGTGCCATTAGACAGGGCACTGACTTGACAAAATAATCCCAACATGCCCACAAAGTGCCACGTCACCATCCGTACAGAATCCCGATTTAGTCATAAAATAGAAAATGTAGATAACAAAATTTGTGACGTGTTTCCAAAAGAACGGGCTCATTCAGACGAGAGGTGATTTAGTTATGATTTTATGAAGTTTCGTCTCAGATGAAAATATTTCCTGGTTCAATATTTTTAGTACGTGTGAAACGAACAACAAAAGGAAGCCTTCGGAGTACCGTTTACATTTCGAACCTGAAATCAAAACATAATAGACAAAAAAAATTGAACCAACGCTTCTAGACCCAACGTGATACGATAAAAATTGATCGAGTTATGATTTTTATAATGTCGGAGAACGGTATAATGGAGATTCGATTCAGCACCAAAAGTTCTTCAATAACTCAAAATTCCCGGCCCTTTCCTTACAAAATCAGTCTTTGGTCATAAAATATGGAATGTAGATGAAGTTGAGATGTAATTTTGGCAAAAAGAATGGGTCTAAAAAAAGGAACGAGGACTGTGTTATGAATTTTCTAGTGTCCAAAAATTGTACCTTCAACACACTTTTTCCATTGTTTCCTCATTGAACGCCTTCAGAAGATTCACACGTTCAGAGGCTTCCCTTGGTGAATTTTCTCTCGGCCCGAACATACAAAATGAATTACATATAAAGATGATCCTTTTGATGTAAGAACCAACGCAAGACAATGAATCATATCAAATTTACAAATTTTTG
Organism: Vicia faba; assembly: GCA_948472305.1. NCBI lineage: Eukaryota > Viridiplantae > Streptophyta > Magnoliopsida > Fabales > Fabaceae > Vicia > Vicia faba. The sequence goes on along the minus strand of OX451737.1, from coordinate 1,692,627,645 downwards.
AATATCTGCAAGACGAGTTGAATCTGTATACCGTCTTCAAAAGATTAATGTTCTTGGAGGTTTTTCTTCATAGAATTATCCCTTGATCTGAACATGAGAAGTGATAAGAAAATAGAGAAGTTCTTAATGCTTGGAGAATCAACTGAATATATTGAACCAGATGCAGATTATGAATTTCTAAACGCTGCAGAAACAAATAACCAGACAGAACTCCAACACCGCTTCAGGGAAACTAGATTGTTCAGAGATTTTCTGCATTCAATTGACTTCCGGCTTGAACACGTGAAATGAATAAAATACCAAGAAGATTTCGATGCTTGAAGAATTAGTGAAAAATAGTATTTTGGTTTCAAGTTGTGAATTTCTGAGCATTAACCAATGAAATGTCGTTTCTGGTCCATAATATCACACATTTGTCAAAACATTTGATTCTTTGTAATAATCTTTGGAAATGGGTACTTTGGTCCCATGATCATTGATATATACAATTCCAAATGAACTATTGATGGATATGTATAAGCCATATGAGCCTAAGAAAAGAGATAGGACAAATTTGGGGTATGACAGCAGGGTACATAGGCTTAGGTGGAAATCAGAAAGGAAGGATAAAAGACTCAACAACAATTGGTAACATATCTCTTCCTTCTATTTTTAATGTACTTTATGTTTAGGGTCTAATGCATAATCTATTATCCATAAGCCAATTAAGTGATAATGGTTATGATGTTACTTTCAATCAGAAATCATGTAAAGTTGTGAGTCAAAAGGATGACACAATTCTCTTCACTAGAAAGAGGAAGAACAACATTTATAAAGTAAAGCTTTCTAATCTTAAAAATCAAAATGTTAAATGCTTAATGTCTGTTAATGAAGAGCAGTGGGTGTGCATAGACGATTGGGTCACATTAGCATGAAAAGATTATCCCAGCTGAATATACTTGAGTTAGTTAGAGGCTTACCTAAGTTGAAGTTCACTTTAAATGCTCTCTACGAAGCATGTCAGGAAGGAAAGTTTTCTAAAATGTCTTTTAAATCAAAAAATGTTGTTTCTGCCTCCAGACCATTGGAGCTTCTGCACATTGACTTGTTTGGTCCAATAAAAATAATATCAGTCAATAGTAAGAAGTATGGCGTAGTCATCGTAGATGATTACAGTCGTTGGACATGGGTAAAGTTTCTGAGACAAAAGGATGAGTCATATTCTGTTTTTACAAGTTTCTGTTCACAAGTGAAAAATGAATTTGAGTCTAAAATTGTTAGAGTCAGAAGTGATCATGGTGGTGGGTTTCAAAATAAACAATTCGAAGAGTTATTTGATTCTAATGGCATATCCCATGATTTCTCTTGCTCTAGAACTCCACAACAAAATGGAGTTGTAGAAAGAAAGAATAGAACTCTGCAAGAAATGGCCAAAACTATGATCAACAAAAAAAATATAGCTAAGCATTTCTGAGAAAAAGTTGTGAATACGACATGCTACATAAATAATAGAATCTCCATAAGACCTATTCTTGAAAAGACTCCTTATTAGTTGTGAAAAGGAAGAAAACCAAACATATCTTATTTTCATCCTTTTGGATGCTCCTGTTTTATCCTGAACACTAAGAGTAATCTGAACAAGTTTGATTCTGAAGCACAAAAGTGTATTATTTTAGGATACTCAGAGCGCTCTAAACGCTACAAAGTATACAATACATAAACACATATTATGGAAGAATCAATTAATGTTATATTTGATGATAAGCTTGACCAAGAAAAGTCAAAGATGATTGAGAACTTTGAAGATCTAGAGATAACATTTGCAGGTTCTGAAGAAAGAGATTCAGAAGATAAGCCTGTCAAAAATGAAGACAAATCAGAAGTTCATGAACGTCCATCAGTTCAGAAGAGGCAAAAGCATAGACAAGCTATATCTGAAGTATTGATTCTGGGAGATAAATTTGAACATGTCAGAACAAGATCCATGTTTAACTAATTTGAAGAAACGCTTATGGGTTTAGTTCACTGATAGAAACAACCTCGTGTAAAGAAGCACTTCAGGACAATGAATGGATTCTGGAAATGCAATAAGAGCTAAATCAGTTCGACCGAAATGATGTTTGGGCTCTAGTTCCTAAACCCAAAGGAACTCATGTTTTTGGAACTACATGGGTTTACAGAAACAAATTGAATGAGAAAGGAGAAGTCGTCAGAAATAAAGCACGACCGATTGCACAAGGTTACAGTCAACAAGAGGGTATTGACTACAACGAAACCATTTCTCCAATCGCCAGGTTAAAATCTATTCTCCTTCTAATTTCATTTGTTGTTAATGATAAAATTATTTTATATCAAATGGATGTCAAGAGTGTGTTTCTAAATTGATACATTTCTGAAGAAGTATATGTTCACTAACCTCTAGGTTTTAAAAATATAAAATTTCCAGAACATGTTTTCAAACTAAAAAAAAAAAATCCTTATATGGTCTGAAACAAGCTCCCAGAGAATGGTATGAAAGACTAAGCTCTATTCTTTTAGGAAATGGTTTTTCTAGAGGCAAAGTGGATACTAATCTTTTCTGTAAAAACTCCAAAAGCAATATGATGATATGCCAAATCTATGTTAACGATATTATTTTTGTTTATGCTAATTCATCTATTTGTCAAGAGTTCTCCAAGTTATTGTTGGCTGAATTTGAAATGAGTCTAATTCAAGAGCTAAAATATTTTTTGGGAATATGAATCAATCAAACACAAGAAGCTATATACATTCATCAGAGTAAATACATGAAAGAACTTCTGAATAAATTTGACATGACAGAAAGCAGGCAAGCTAAGACTCATTTGCATCCTACATGTATTCTTGAAAAGGAGGAGGTAAGCTCTAAGGTATGATAGAAGCTTTGTCGAGGTATGCTAGGATCTCTTATTTATCTAACTGCCTCTTATCCAGATATTTTATTCAGCGTGTGTCTTGGTACCCGTTTTCAATCAGATCCAAGGAAAACTCACTTAACAACTGTTAAGAGAATCCTAAATTATCTGAAGGGAACATCTAAACTTTGCTTGATGTATAAGAAAATATTAGAATACAAGCTATCAGGTTTTTGTGATGCAGATTATACAGGAGATAGAATAGAATGCAAGAGAACTTCTGGAAACTATCAGTTTCTGGGGAATAATCTTGTTTCTTGGCAAAGCAAAAGGTAATCAACCATTGCATTATCCATTGCAGAAGCAGAATACATCTCAGCATCACTTTGCAGCACTCAGATGCTCTGGATGAAAAGTCAACTTGAAGACTTCCAGATATACGAGAGTAATATTCTTATTTTGTGTGATAATACTATTGTTATTTGTCTTAGTAAGAATCCTACATTGCACTCTAGAGAGTAACATATAAAAATCAAACATCATTTTATTAGAGACTATGTTCAGAAAGGGACTCTTGTTTTAAAATTCATAGATACAGACCATCAATGGGCTAATATATTTACTAAACCCTTAGCTGAAGATAGATTTCTATTCATTCTGAATCATTTAAATATGGTACTATGTCCATAATGATTCTTGGTTCAATATGTGTATTACTCTGAGCATCAAATAAATAATATAAAGATGTTCAGATTTCTGAGTAAGATACTTCCATAAGTTAGAAGAAGTCTAGATCAGAAATATTTTTAAACTTTTGATCCTCTTGCTTCTAAGAACATAAGATTTGAAAGCAATGAATATATTTTGAGAACAGGTGAAAAATCGTCATAGATAATCTCTATTTTTGTCATCTGAAAGAAAAGTTGAGATGTTCTTTATTTAAAATAATATTTTTTAAGACATGTCGTATTCTACTCCTGTCCTAGTTGCAATCCTGTATTCACTTTAAATGACAATTGTCTTGGAAATGACGGTATAGTCTGTTCCTCTTCCTTCTGAACATGAAATTAAATACGTTGTGGGTCTCGAGCCTAACTACTCTTCTAAGTAATCTCTTCAATTCTTTTTCAGTTATATATCTCTCCCTCATCATTATTTTCTTCGTCCTCTTGTATATCTTCAATTCTTTGCATCCTTTCATTGTCTTTTTGTTTCAACCACTATGCTCCCATCAAAATGGCAGTAAAAACCTTTTATGGAAATGGAGATCTTTTAGAAGTAATCAATGAAAAACGTCTTAACAGTATGATTGACAATGATCACTTTAACGAGTGCATCCATAGTCAAGATTGGTCTGGTTATACCACAATACTACGAGGTCCCATATATCCAAACCTAGTTTAAAAAATCTGGACGTATGCTTCTATAAGCAGTGACGGAAGTTGCATAAGGTCAAGTATCTATGGTATTCCCTGTATCATCACTCGCTCCATTATTGCTAAGGTAATCAGATATGTTCCTAAATCTCTATCCATGGATCTTCACAGTTTTGAATATATGAATGTTGACATTTTCCCAACTCTTCATGACACCTCTTCTATTTATGAACCTAAAAATCCAGAAAACCTGAAACCCCTTGCTAAGTTTTGGTTCAGAATTCTGTTAACCAACCTTCTACCAAGAGGATCTGACATAAATGATATGTTTCCTAGGGATAAATGTCTCATTTTTTGTATTCTCTATAACATTCATGTGAACATGTCTGCGATCATTTTCGAACACCTAAAGGAATTCATTCCCGACTCTAGAAATCTTCAAGTGTCCTTCATACCGTATGGGTGAGTGTTGTCTAAGCTATTTGAAAGAGCAAAAATTGTTAGAATAGTTCGGAGATCTCAGTTTAGTTTAATTAATGCTCTCTTTGACGAAAGTTGTGAAACTTTTGAAGTCTAAGAAGTCTAGTCTTGTGTTGTGTTAGTCAATTTCCTCTTGTACTTCCTTGATACTTCTTTAATAAGAATTTTCAGTGTTTCTATCCTTATATCTCTTCTGAAGTGCTTAATTATCTTTATATCAGTAAATGAAATCTTAAAACGTTTTGATTATGACAAAAAGGGGGAGAAAGCATAATGATGATTTTGATGCATAGTTAATTCTCTAAATCTCATTGCTTACATTTCTAACGAATTATATATGCAAGAGTTTTAGAATGTGTTTTCAGGTACAAGATAAAGGTTCTGATGAAGAAAGAAGTTCTGATAAAGCAAACTTTGATATATCGCTTTCACATGCTTCAAATCAGAATTTTCACAATTGTAGTCAAGCTCAGAAAACCCTACTTTCTGATGAGGTCTTAAGTTTTAGATTCAGGGGAAGATTGTTTAACTCAGGGTAGCTTTCTAAACAATGCTCAAAAATCCCTTCCTTCTAAAAACTGCAAGTCTTAGACTCAGGGGGAGCTCACGCTAATCAGGGGAAGTTTTCTTCATAACTCAGATAATTTTGAATTCGATTATGATATTACCTTGTAAAATTGTTACATCAAAATACATGGTTTTGTCATCATAAAAGATGGGGAGATTATTAGAACAAGATTTGGATCTGTGTTAAATCTCTAGATTTTGATGATAACAATACGTATATTTTATATGTAAACAATTTTGTTTCTAATAGTTTCTTGAGTGTGCATATTAGAAGTTCTAATTGATTTGGAACTGTTATCTGAAGAATAATCAAAAGCACACATCAGAAGACTACTACATCTGATTCTAAAGTAACATCAGTAGTTCTGAAGAATGCTGAAAGTTCGCCAGAAAGAGGATCTCATGTGTACTTCTCAAATAAGCTGCTGCTTCATGAGTCACAAATATTCAAGAATAGAGAAAACCGGTCAGAGTTGCTGCTCCAAGATCAAAAAACAAGATTGCACAGAAACAAACTTTCACATCAAAGATTAGAAATAAGGGTGGGAATAAGCCAGGACAGACCAGAATTTATAAGACCTGGGCCAGACCTACTTTAAAATTCTAAAACCTAGGTAGCACCTATTATCTATCAAAGGTTTTTTTTAGACATAACTTTGCCTTTTTAAAAATCTAGACTAGTCTGATAGCCTTTTTAAATGTCTATTTTACATTTAACCCTTTTAACAATCCATTAAAACTATTATTTAAAAAGGCCTAAATAGGCTTTGTATGTTATTTAGCCTATTTTTAATCTAGTATTTGTTAGACATTCACCTTGTAAATTACAATGCAGTACTAAGAGAGACATTTAAAAAAAAAACAATTTTAAAAAAGTTAAGATATATATCAAAATAGTATTTCATAAAATAAAAAGAAGGAACATAAAATTTCATCAAATACAACTAATTTTAATAGTACTTCTCTATTTCTCTAAAAGTACTACGAAACAAGCAACACAAAGGAATATTAAATCCTCAAAGTTTCTGGAACCAACAAAAATAACATCAAATCTTCAAAGTAATTTGTATAAATTTCTCATCAACCTTCAAAAAAAAAAAAAAAACATATAAGTTATTGGATCAACCTACACTATTTATTCAAAAATATAATATTTTAAAAAATGCTAAATAATAAATTTGTACCTTATATTATACTTTTGACGGAGCCAATTTCTACAGTATATAAGAGCTTCAATAGATTCTTCATTTAGTTTAAAGCGATATTCATCAATGACTTTACTTCCAACACTTAATATGAACTCTGATGTCACAGTAGAGATTGGAATAGCTAATATATCAGCAGCCATCTTGGATAAAATCTTATATTTCAAGCTGTTGTTCCTCCACCAATCCAATGCATTAAAGGAGTTATTACCTGAGATCACATGAGTAGCTAGATTAATCTTTTTTACAAATTTTCTCAACTTTGTTCTATTCTTCAAGAGAAGGTGGAAAATCATAGTGAGGCTCTCTTTTTATTAGTAGAGTATCTAATCCCGGAACTCATAAAAGGGTTAACTGAATTAGAAGGCTTGAATGGAATGACAGGTTGTTTCTTTGCAGCAGTGTCATGCATATCACACCCCATCACACTTTAATTTACAATATTTACAAATAGCTTTCATCACACCCTATGACACTTCAACTGCATCAAAATCATTTTAAGCCGGTGATGTTTTTGGCCTTTTTCTCTTTTTTGATACTTCTTTTGGTTGAGTCACATCTTTTTCATTTTCTTATGTATTAACTTCTACTTGAGGTGAGTTTACTCGTACACTTTCATTATCTTCATTAATTTCTATTGAAGAAGACATTTTGTCAATCTAAAAAACATAAGAAATAATTATGAATTAAACTGAATTATAAAATAAAAAATCAAAGTAATTTTAATTAAACAGTAAGATTATAAAAGTGTGGAAAAAGTTAATTATAAGATTAAGTTCCATACATAAAACTATAAGCAGAATGTGAAATACTCATAACAAAACAAATTATTAGCAGAATGTTAAAATTATAAGCAGAATATTAAAATATAATAATTAAAAATAAATAGATTAATTAAATTATTCTAATTATTTCCCCAAAACTAACTTTGTAAAATTCAATTTTATTAACAAAAATAAATTAACTAAAATTATTAGAATTATTTTTTCCAAAACTAACTTCGTAGATATCTTATTTACAACCAATACTCAAGGTTAATGAATTTGTTGTTAAGGAACATTATAGCTAACTTTGCTTCCGTAAACAATAATATAAGGAACGTTAATATAAGGTTCTATGATTGTCAATGTCCACCAATAATACTCAAGGTTAGTTATAGGAATGAATTTGTTGCTTCTATAAACACATACTGGATTCTAAGTATATCTCAGGAACTAGAGCTAACGACATATATATATATATATATATATATATATATATATATATATATATATATATATATATATATATATATATATATATATATATATATATATATATATATATATATATATATATATATATATATATATATATATATATATCATAGGCCCTTGTTAGTAAGTCTGACTTATTCTCACCTCTAATTAGAAGTTGAGATTTGTTCATTAAAGGAGTTGTTGCTCGTAATTCTGAAGACAAAGTCAAAGTTTTGAATATATCAAAGGACAGCTTCTACCTCAGATTCAGAAGTCAAGATTTGTTCATCAGAAAAGCTGCTGCTTCTAATTCTAAAGACAAAGTCAAGATTCTGAACACTCGGGAACTTCGCGGAATATGCACACATAACTTTACATCAAAAGTATTCTATCAGAAGACGAATCAAAGGAAATTTAGATCTTCTAGACTCATCACTTATTCACATCATATAGTCCATCAAAAGACAAGATCAAATGATGATATCTTCTCAAGCTAATCTACTTCATCTGAAGTCACATTCATTAGAAGACAATATCATCAGAAACAAGTACAAGAAGAGTTAGTACAAAGGTATAATCACACATTCCACTCATATGGATGTATCGTGTACTATTTGTATCCCACGATCAATTCCTACCGTTATAGTAGTTGGCAAGATGAAAGTGACATGTGTACTACTACAATAGTCTATTTCCTCAACGACTATATAAAAGATCAACTGTTTCATTTGAAAAGTGCAAGACTAGAGAACAAAAACATTAACGCAGCCATTGGATTGACTTAACTCGCACATATCAAATAAAAACCGCCACCGCGCTTTATGGTTTCCAAGGGAAATAGAAAAGAGCGAATAAACCCAAAAAAGAGGGGAAGAGAATCTAGGTAGGGGTGTTATTTATATAAAGGGAAGGTATTAGCACCCTAAACATCTACGGTACTCCACAGGAACCTCTTTGAAAATCTATGTATTTTTGCTATAAAAGGTGTATATAAAAATAGATGGTGGAGATGAGAAAAGAAGTATTTTTTACAATTTTGCACCCGCTGCGGTTGCGAATCTTTAGTGCCTACGTACCATCTTCAGTGTAATAGGGGATCATGTTACTCGTAGTTTACCTTAAAAAATTTAAAACACGAGTGTGTTGGTTAATTTTAAGAGAAAAGACATCATTGTCATATCCGAGTGGAAGACATACTTATTACCCACGATTATGAGAAAGGAGAATTTGCATCATCTCAAAGTGGAGGATATAGCTTAGATTTTAAAATCAACAAAGTGTCACTCAACACCCAAGTAGAAAATATCTCACTTTACTACATATCGTAGAAGTATAGTAGCTCGTATCATTACAAGAATCAACAAGAGTCTAACCTTTTAAGAAAAAGTTTAAAATAAAAAGCAAAAGTGGAAAAATTGATTGAATGAGGTTAATGACTTTTAGTCTTGAGAAAGATGTTAAAGTATGGTTAAATTGATTAAAGTTTGGTTAAGAAAATATTTTTAAAAAGGGAATGGACCTAAGTCCAAGTTTATTATGAAATCGATTCAAGTTAGAAAACAAGAAGAGTTTTTGAAAAGGAGGGAGACTATTTGTGAAATTAAAGAAGATAGAGGAGATGAAGGGACTATCCTAAAGCATAAGGTAAAAGCTAAGGAAAAGAACGACCTAACCAACAAGAAGCCAACACTTGACATGAAGAAGTCAATATAGAATTCTCATCGTTTGGGTTGAAACCAAGCAAGCAAAAATACTAAACCTCTGGGAAATACCAAACTTCAAATGAATTAAGTCTTCATAAAAATTAGGCAGAGTAACAACTGCATATAGATGAATTCTCAATCATAGATAAAGCATATAATCAGAATAACTTGCACACAAAGAAAATTATCCCAATGCCTTAGAGTAAATCCCAAGAACTTCAGACAAAATAACAACAACGCAACAAGGTCCTCAATTATCAAGGCTTCTAATCCTAAGTCTGAGAGATCCACAACTCTACAATACTAAGGATAGTAACCAAGTAGTTTAAGTAACCTTAAAGTTTTTTTTAATGTTCAAATTAATTATTAAGTATCTTCAAAAGAAAATAAAAGCTCAAATGAGCAAAGATAAAGTGACATAAAGATAGATGCTCAAGTGAGCAAAAGAAAAAATGGCATGAAATGTAAATGATAAAGTAAATGGTACATAAAAATAAAGCACAAAGTAAAGTTAATTGTTAGTGAATTAGAAGTTAGAGAGTTAGTTGAATGACCATATTGAAGCTTGTATTTGAAAAATCATTAGAAGATTGATAAAATCAAAGCTTCTCAACAATAAATTTCATTTGTTTTTTGTCAATTATATTATTCATTTCAAGTACTCAAAGCAAACCACATACAAACAACGATGTTCAAATGATTCACTTAGACCAAAGTTCATGAAGTTCATTAGAGGATTGATAGAATCAAAGCCTCCTAACAATAAACTTCAAAGTTATTGGATCCAAGGTTTCAAATTAAATATACTTGGGCTTGCAAACATAGGTTTTAGCCACGAATGATCATTTTTCAAATCAGGATAATTGAGCGTTATTTTAAGCAATCGTAAGTGAACTTATATGGAAGTCACACATATTTTGAGGCCGATCAATAGCAATCTATATACCAACATGTTAGAGTAATAATATGTAGATTATTCTCCAAAAACATGTAGCACAAGTAAAAACAAGAAAAGGATAAGATGAAGAGGGAGGGGGATGTATCAGATGAAACTAGAGTTTCAAATATCATCAACATCATTCATCCATTTTAGTGGATTTGGTTTTTCAATCTATCAACACCCATGATCCAATGAGGTTGAAGAATTTGTCCCAAAATAACAACTCAAGTGTTTCTAAATCAGGACCAATAAAAAATAAAATAAAATATATTTAATATAAAACAAAATTTAAATGATTTAAAAAGGAAATAATTGGTAAAATATAGAACATGTATTAAAATACCAAATAAAAATCCTAAAAAAATATCAGAAGTAAAAAATGAGTCAACAAGTATTGACAAAAAATTTCAGAATTTTTTAAAATCAGAAACTATTTTTAGAATTTAAAGAAATAAGAAAAATAAACCAAAATTTGTGAAAAATAGTAAAATCAAAAATAAAAATAAAATGAGGTCACCAATATTTGAAAAAAGATCATTGGATCCTTCAATAATTTTTCCAAAATTTTAAAAACAAGAAAAATATTTTTAAACAATTACAACCAGTCAAATAAAGTGAAAAATCATAAAAAATATCAAATCACAAAATAAAATTGTGAAAAAATAAAAATCAGAAAGAGAAAAATCAAAAGTATTTTTGGTAATTTTTTCACAATTTTAGAAGTTTAAATGAATTTTTTATGAATTTTTGAAGTTTAAAACAATTAAATAAAAAAACAGAAAATAAAAATAAAGCCAAAAAAATATAGATCATTGGATCAATATCAAAATGCGTTAGTAAGTCAATCCAAAGGACCAGACGCGTTGTGTATGATATAGACATTAGTGAATAAACCACCAAAAAATTTATTTAAAATAGATTTTGAAAAAAAATTGGTGACGCGATACCATTGGCTGAAGGAAAGACATGTCATCATATTTAACCTCCAACCACGCGCGAATTGCAGGTTCCACAAACTGTAAAATTTGAAGCTCAAACCGGTGTCATTCACTTCGTCTCTTCAAGACAATTCCAATGGTACCCTCACGAAAAATTTATATAAACTATAGCTCAGTCAATTTGCAAAAAACTAGAAGAAAAAGAATGAAAAGGGATTTAAAAATTCATAAGCAAAACTCATTTTCAGTTAAAAACCAACGATGTTATGAGTATTAGAGTGATGAGAGCTACGTCGTAGTAACAAGTTTGGAGAGAATTGATGGAGGAATCTAACTGTTGAAGCTCAACTTCAGAGCTTTGAAACTTGACTTGGCTAGCACGATTTAGGACACCTAAAATTGGCTTGGCTAGCATGATTTAGGACACCTCAATGCTTGGTTCTTCTTCTGTTAGCTTAAGTGAAGTTCAAGAATGAAGAATGAACAAATAAATTGGATTGAAAAACAAGGGAAGAGTGAATTTGAAATCTCAGAATTATGAGCTATGGAGAGAGTTTGGCAGGGTGATTCTGGCTATCCAAGCTTCTGAAAATGAGTGGAATATGATCTATATTTATAGGATAAGTAAATGGAATCAAGAGAAGGGGTGAATGATGCAATCTTAATCGAATTCGTGCACACATGTGTTCATGAAGGAAGTGTGATCACATGTGCATCAAAATTCATCCAAATGATGCGCTTTGACACTCTAAATGATTCAAATATTTATGCTAATCACGTTTAAGTAGAAAACACACACAAATTTTGTGATTAGAAGTCACATTATGGAAATTGCAATCTGACTGTTTTGACAAAATCAGTTTCAAGGTGCTAACTTTGAATCTATGGTGCACATAACTCAAGAGGCTTTATAACATGATTCTTAAAGCATTTGAAAGATAAGATGACAATCTTTACAATGTGTAAAGAAATACTCCATTTGGATAATTGATCTGGAAGTTATGTCCTCTTGAAATCGCGAAAAACAAACTGATTTTTGTACTTAGAAATATTTCTAAGTGTTGAACTTCAAAATGACCTATAATGTTCTTCAAAATTACATGAGCTTCCACTCAAAATTTAGTCTTGATATCTGAATATGAAATGAAGTAGACCCCTTAAATTGAATTTTGTAATTGAGATCACCTAAAAATCATAAAAATTGAAAGAGTTATGGTCTTTGGAAGATGGTGAACAAACTTGGGAAAATTCACAAAAGACCTATAATCTTTCCAATTCTTCAACATTTTTCCAAGCATTTTCAAGTCTTTCTCATTGAAACAAAGTTATAGTAGACATACTAAAGATTAGTATGGAAAAATAATGGGCTCAAGGAGATAAAAATTGACCAAGTTATGATTATTTGAAGTCAAACCCTAAGATTAAAAGGCTTTTCAAATAGACTTGTAATCTTTCTCAACCATTAGTGATCTTCCTCTCAAAATTATCCTTAGATCCTTGAGGAGAATTTATTAAGGACCATTTTAATAGAACCATGGATTTGGACTCAATCAAAAATCTCAAAAAATGAGTAAGATATGGTCCTTGGAAGTCAGTAAACCCTAGCTCAGAAAGTGTCAAAATGACTTGAAACCCCTTTCAACTTTTGATGTTTTTTCTTGCATAATTGGATCTTGTCACGTGAAGAGAAGTTGCTGTAGAAGATTATAAGAACACATAGCAAAAAGAACCAACTCAAAATGTTTAAAATTGAGAGTTATACACTTATGATAACTGAATTAAGCACTTGCTTAATTAGGTTAAACTTATTGAATTAACCTTGACTCTTTTTGAACTTTCTTGGCAAAATAAAGCATGATGAATTACAATAGGCATTAAAATGATGTTGTCTTGAAGCACACTCAAAGATGGGACTAAAGTCTCAATGAAACTTGTTGAAGAAGACATGGAAATAAACAAATGAACCTATGAATCTTATTGATGAATGACACCACCAATTTTGAGGAAAGTTTGACTTAAATAAAGTGAGAGAACTCTTTGAACCACAAATCTTTGATATCATATGCATGGCCTTGAAACTTAATCTCTTGAAATCCATTGAAGAAACACTTGACTGAGAGCCAACTCTCAAACCTTAGGTTAGATGGTGAAATGAATGCAATCGTGTCATCACCTACAATATGAACATTCAAAAAGACATATATATATATATATATATATATATATATATATATATATATATATATATATATATATATATATATATATATATATATATATATATATATATATATATATATATATATATATATATATATATATATATATATATATATATATATATATTTATGTTAGTTAAAAGTTAATCCACCTAAAAACACATGTACAAGATACAAAAATCAAGGTGCTTGGTGATCCCTCAAGAGAAAACTTTAATATATGATGAAGTAGAAAGAGAGAACATAACATAGTGTGTGGTCTTGATGTATTGATAAAATGAGATGATGAGAGATCTTAGGGGCAAAAATTGGGTTATAACAACTGCCCTTATTTAAGTGTCTTCTATCCGGAGGTATGAAGGTTAAAATCTTTGTCTCGACGCGATTGAAGATAATTTAATACAAAACAAAACCTATTTTTAGCCCTAATATACCATGCGATGCTTATGATTATGAATGCAAACGACCAACTCCATAGGTGACACAGAAGAACACCATTGGGGAAGAAGATAATGAAACCAACAAACCAAAAAGAGAGTTCGATCAGGAAAATAAATCGCTGGGGAACAACACGACTCTGGAGATGGCTATAAACAGGTAAAGCCAAAACCATGATTAAAGAAACCAAATGCATAGTGAGATTTCAAACAACAAAAACTATTAACAATGCAAGCAACAAATTATCAAGGAGGTAACCATTAAGAAAGGATTATCGGCTCGACTAGAGTAAAGAGACTCAACTCTAATAGAGGAAAATCAACTCCACTAGGGAAAATAAAACTCAACTCTAATGGGGTAAGGCCTAAAGAGAAGACAAAGTATCATCAACTCAATAAATAAGGAAAAAAACAATTGATGACAACGATCGACAGATAATAGTGAACTATCCACTCAGAGAGGAGATAACAAAAAGAGAATAACATTAACTCATAGGGGATCGAAAAATACCATCCCGAAGGATGAAAATAGAAATGGTAAGATAATACTAGCTCTGAAGTGACGATAAACATCAACATCGAGACTATTAAACGAATGATTTACATCAATACATATGACTGGAAACAAATGATTGACATCGACGCTAATGGCTGGGAACAAAAGTTTGACATCAGCACTTATGGCTGGGAACAAAGGTTGACATCAACACTTATACCTGGAAACAAAAGTTTGACATCAACATTTATGGCTGGGAACAAAGGTTTGACATCAGCACTCATGGATGGAAACAAAGGTCTTCACATCAACACTTATGGCTGAGAATAAAGGTTGACATCAGCACTTATGGCTGGGAACAAAAGTTTGACATCAGCACTTATGGCTGAGAACAAAGATTTGACATCAACACTTATGGCTGAGAAAAAAGGTTTTGACATCAACACTTATGGCTGGGAACAAAAGATTGACATCAACACTTATGGTTGGGAACAAAGATTTACATCAACACTTATGGTTGGGAACAATGATTAACATCGACACTTATGGCTGGTAACAATGGTTGACATTAAAACTTATGGCTTGAAACAGCTCAACTCTATTGGGGTAAATTCCAATGAGGAGAAAGAGGTAAATACCGACTAACAAATGATGGTGAACTACCAACTCAAGAATGAAGGTAGAAAAAACAGAACAATACCAACTTTTATTGAAGGTAATGAAACAGAAGATACATTGACGTTTGCTGAAGGTGCACTACCAACTTTCAGTGAAGGTGGAGATACAAAAGGTGCACCAACTTTTACTGAAGGTGAACTACCAACTTCCATAGAAGGTAGAGATCAAAGGATACACCAACTTTAACTGAAGGTGAAACAACTAACTTCTACTAAAGGTAACAATATAGAGAAAAATACCAACTTTTACTGAAGGTGAGCTACCAACTTCCACTAAAGATAGAGATAACAGGTGATACACCAACTTTTACTGAAGGTAGAGATAATAGGTGATACACGAACTTTTACTGAAGGTGAGTTACCAATAAGTTTCCTAAAACTTTGGCCTTCCACATAGAACGGGTCTCAACTTCTTCTTTAACCAACACATTCCACCTGGAAAGGATAACAAATTACTGTAAGAATCTTTTAATGATATGTCTTTAACATCAGAGTAAAGCCAACCTCAACAACGAACTATCTCCCATAATGAAGAGACTACCATCCATTAGAGTAAAAAACATCTCCTATAGCATTAATAGACTTACTGGGAAAGTACAGGTTACTCAAATAAAGAGACCACAACTTTTTGTTGCGATAACACTGCTAAGAAATGCACCTTTGATTTGGTGGGGAAATACCAATACATTCCTACTAAGGGAAAAAGTCTTCACGTGAAAAATAAATCCACATTCTCAATCCAGGGCTCACATCTTAGAGAGGTCAGAGTAGCATCACTATCGGGGACCACAAATTCAAATCAGGAACAAACTGGAGTGAAACAGTCAATCAAGACACCATCCAATAAGGAATAAACTCAAATAGGGATCAAATTCCATCCAGATAATGAGCTGGGTAGGAAGGCTAACGCAAAATTATTCCATGAGGGATAACTCAATGGGGAATTTGAAAGGATATACACTTTCTGTTTAAGGTTGATAATCTATTAGATAGAGGAAAACATAACTCTACAAAGAGGATAATATTCCAACAAAAACATTAATGAATGCAAATGAGCAATGCATTTTGATTCACCTATGCATGATGTGTATGAATGTATGAATGTTATCATGTATATGCTGCCAAAACAAACATATTGCACTGGGGATACTCATACAAAACCAACTTGGGTAAAGACAACACTCGGTTAAATCATATCCAGGATGAAGATTCCATAAGAGAGTAAGCACCAAATGAGGAAACAAAGTGCTTCTTCACAGCTTAACTTCACTAGGAAGAAACATGGTTTGAAAAATAATCAAATCAAAATTTGATAGCAATAAACCAAAACATTTGCAGGGGTGTAACACCTTTCTCCAGGCTTCACCGAGGAATATCATACAGACTTCGCTAGGGAAGACAATGCCATATCATCTACACTTCAATTGGGGATTCTGTAGTGACTTCACTAGGGAAGATGAAACCACGCACGCCAAGGAGAGCCCAAATAAATTCTTCAATATCAAGGGTAGTGGTTACGCAAACTTCTCTGGGGAGAATTTATGAAACTTCGGGAATAACAACTTTAGAGGGAAGCATCATCTTCGACTTATCTGGGGAGTTAAGAAGTTATCGTCACATCAAGAAATCAAAATTATGTATATTTTAAATCAAACGCAACACTTGGTGAGAGAAAACCCAAAAAGTTGACAGTTGTTTCAACACTTCTTAGAGAATGATACTGCTTTTGTCTAGCTACCTGGTGAGCACATAACAACAACAATGCCGTAACTGGAGAGAACAATGCTCTACAAGAGATTCTTCATCAATTTTCAACACACAAAGGGAGAAAGAATCCAACAAATGAGCAGCAACCTTATAACTTTACAATCTCCACTTGATCATAAACCAGTTGAGGAAAGAACCACGCTTAGCTAGGGAAATCCGCATCCAAACCTAATTGGATAAAATGGGATTACAAACCCAACACCATTTAACAACTTGAAGAAAATATGAATCAGGACTTAACTGGGGAAATGGGATCACAAACCCCAAAACCACACCATATATCAACTAGTATGAAGTCTAACTATCCAAGGAACAAATCACAGGTGTAATATGTGCATATCAGCAAGAGTAACCCGTGATTACTTCTTGGGGAATATTTTTTCAAAACTTCAGAGTTCTTCCATCCTTGGAATCACTACTTTTGTCCCACTTGAATCACATAATTGAGGTAAAAAATAATTTGCAAATTCCTTTCAAAAACATTTTTTTATTATTAAGTCTTTTTGTTTTGAAAACTACTATCAATAATAAAGGAAATTTTTGTAAACAGAATAAAATAAAAACTACAAAGAATTGGATAAAGACTCAAACTTTATTAATAGAACGGTAGTCCACAAATGGCATGACTCCATGGATGATTACAAAGTTTGGAAAAATGGTAAATACATGGAAAAGATTCATTGAAATATAATGACCACTATTCTCCCTAACAACTTTGAACTCTTGAGCAGAGGCTTCAGTTGTAGTTTGATGAGAATTCGAGAAGATTGTTGCTTAAATGATCAAGTCTTGTATAACGCAGTTACTTTCCACGAAATCCCTAACTTTTACCTAGGTTGCCCTTGCAGGTTTTCAACCTACCAGTAAAATTAATTATGTTTATGTCTCTAAATTTAGCCTAGACCGCCCTTTCGGGTTTTCAACCTACCAAAACGCTCTTTTTTTACTAAGCTACCCTTTTCGGTTTTCAACTTAACGAGCTGTTCTTTTATTCCTTTAGGCGAAGTATTTCTTGACTGCATCAGCATTCATAGGACGTGGTAACTCCTCATCATCCATAGTTTCAAGAATCAATGCACCGCTATAGAATGCTTTCATGACAACATATATGCCTTCATAATTGGGAGTCCACTTGCCCCTAGAATCAGTGTTAAATGACATGATCTTACTAAGCACGAAGTCTTCTTCTCTGAATTTAGAAGGCTTGACCTTCTTATCAAAAGCTTTTTTCATTATTTTCTTATAAAACTGACCATGAGACAAGGCCGTCATTCTCTCTTTTTCAAATAAGTTCAACTGGTCAAACCTGTTCTGGACCCATTCAACCTCAGACAACTTGGTTTCCATTATTACATGCAAAGAGGCAATCTCAGCCTCAATGGGGAGCACTACTTCCATACCGTACATAAGAGAGAACGAGGTTACCCCTGTGGAAGTACAGACGGATGTACGATACCCATGAAAAGAAAAATGGAGCATCTCATGCCAATCTTTATAGGTAATAACCATCTTCTGGATGATCTTCTTAATGTTTTATTAGCAGCTTCAACAACCCCATTTATTTTAGGTCTGTAAGGAGACGAATTGTGATGGACAATCTTGAATTCTTCACAAAGCTCTGTCATCATCTTATTATTCAAATTCAAGCTGTTATCAGTGATAATCCTACTTGGCACACTATATAGACATATAAGATTGTTCTTGATAAAGTGTACTACCACCTGCTTGGTGACATTAGCATAGGAAGTTGCTTCTACCCACTTGGTGAAGTAGTAGATTGTCACTAAGATGAAATGATGTCCATTTGACACCTCGGGTTCAATCATATCAATACCCCACATAGAAAAAGGCCATGGGGAAGAAATAACATTGAGAAGCGTTGGAGGCACATGAATCTTGTCAGCATAAATTTGAAACTTATGGCACTTCTTCGAAAATTTGTAACAGTCATATTCCATTGTCTTCCAATAGTAACCTGCCTTAAGCATCTTCTTTGCCACCGAATATGCATTGGCATGGGTACCAAAGGAACCTTCATGGATCTCATGCATCAACATGTCTGCTTCGCGTTTATCCACGCATCTAAGCAAGACCATATCATAATTTCTCTTGTTTAAACATCTTCATTGAAGAAAAAGCTACATGCCAACCTTCTCAATGTCTTTCTATCTTTGTTTGACGCACCAAGCGGGTATTATTGAGTCTTGAGGAAGTGCTTGATATCATAATACCAAGGTTTTTCATCTGGCATCTCATCTGTAGCAAACACATGAGTTGTTCTATCAAGATGCTGAATTGTAATCTGAGGTACATCGTTCCAAGCATTCATTTTATACATGGAAGCCAAAGTGGCTAGAGCATCTGCCATCTGATTCTCATCTCTGGGAATATGATGAAATTCAACTTTATTAAAGAAAGGTAATAATCTTCTTGCATGATCTTTGTAGGGAATCAAGCCAATGTGACGAGTCTACCATTCTCCTTTGATTTGATTTATTACTAAAGCTGAATCACCATATACATCAAGAATTTTGATTCTGAGATCTATAGCCTCTTCAAGACCCATGATACAAGCTTCATACTCAACCATGTTATTGGTACAATCAAATGTCAACCTCACGGTAAAAGGGACATGTGACACATGGAGTGATAATCACGACACCAATTCCTGTTCCATAAGAATTTATAGCTTCATAAATGGAACTTAATTCACTTTCCATAATATGAAGATCCTTGTCTGATTGTAGCCGTTGTAAATGATACTACCTTGATGAAAAAGTAACACTTCAGAACTTAAGGAATCTTGCTTGCTGCTTTGCTTCAGAACTTGGGAAGTCATAATCATAAGGTTCTATTTGCACGTTAGACTTCCATTCAGAATCAAGATGTCTTTCTCTTTATCGCAAATTCTGATCTTCATTCTTCAGAACATTCTAATTACTTAGCTTGAGCACTTTTGTAGCTTAACTCCTGATGCAGTTTGTCAGGACTTCTATACAACATAGAACACAAATTTAGAGTGCATATTTGTTTTTTATGTTTGTTATCATCCAAACTCTTATGAGGGTTGTAGAATCAAACTATGTTGTAACATCTCCCCCTTTTTGATGATGACAAAAACTAGGATTTTTCAATAAAAATATACAGAACAAAAAGCTTAAGAGAGTCTCCCCCTGAGTTGAGTACTCAGATAGATATGAAATGCTTCCCTGAAGTTCCTTCTCATCAGAGCTTTTGATGCATCTCCTTCTGTCTTTATCAGAATTTGTTCCTGTTTATGCTTTCATAAAAAATAAGAAGTTAAGATATTCAGAATGTTTGAGACTTTGTCCCGATAAACTGTTATTGAAAATATCTTACGTTCTCCCCCTTTTTGTCAGGAATCAAAAAGAAATATAAACACATATAATCAGAGTCAAAAAGGATGATTTGTATTGAAACAAATTGGAATGACATTTTTCAGAAGCAGATAAGATAAGAAGAAGAATATAGAAAACAAGTAAAAAAATCTAAGATGGAGGGGGAAGTCATGTGAATAATGCTTCCAGCAAGCTCTTAATCTGAGTTCTTGATTCTTCTTGCTTTCCCAACATATCCTTGATTTATTTGGTTGTGTCTTCCTGTTTATCCAATCTTGTGTGGATTATAACATTCTCCTTCTTCAGTTCTTCCAGAGTTTACATGACCAGAGAAGAAGCTGGTGTTTCCTCAGAGGTTGCAGGTCTTTCAGAACACTCTGCAACATCTTCTGATTCAACTACTTCTTCAGTTTCATTTTCCATTTCTTGAGCAGTAGCCTGAGGGTGACTATCAGAACATGGTTCAATAACTTCTGAAGGTTGGTGCTCTTTCCAGGGAGCATTGTCCAGCAGAATAATTGGCTTCTTTTCCCAGTGGCTCAGAACTTGATCTTTGAAGGCATTCAACTGATCACTGAAGTTCTATTGAGCCATATCATAACTCAATTCTTTCAGCCTCTGGGATTCAGAGTTGAACCATTTTCTGAATCGATCCCAAAGAGAATCAGAAGCAGCAAGATTTGAAATCTCTAGACTTGCTTGCTTCAAAGAATTAACCCATTCCTATAATTCTGTTTCAAAAATCAATAAGTTCTTACCAACATCTATTTTGGTTATGGTTGGTTTAGGTTTTGGAATGGCAATTTTATTGGTGGTTGAAGCTAGGTGGTCCAGCGCTTCTAAATCAATGACTGTTCTGAGATGATCAGCTGGACGATTAATGGGAGAGGGAGTGGGAGAGTCAGATATTATGATTGGTGAACGAGGAGTGTTTAGTGGTGTGGAATGATAGGGTGAAGGTATTTCTGGAATGTCTAATATGGAGAGAGGATGACAAACCATAAGAGGTTCTATTATTCCAGGAATAGGGGTAGTGGTATCAAAGTCTGTAAAAGAATCTTCTGATTGGTTTGCGGTAGCGTGTTGATTTTCTGGTTCAGGGGTTTCAGAGTTTGGATTTTCAATTTGGGGAGTGTGAGGGTTTTCATTTTCTGGTTGAGGAGAATGGAGGTTTGGATTTTCTGAGATAGGTGATTGAAAGTCTTGATCAAATAGTTCAATATCAGAAAGAACTCTTGCAAGTTCTGGCTGATTTTGTTCTAGATTTAGATTGGGGGAGTGAAGTTCATTTAGGAAGCTGCCAAGGGTTACAGAAGGATCAAACTCTATGTCAAAGTACTCAAAAATTTGAGGTGAGGGATCTTCTGTTTGTTGAGGGGGGATGGTTTCAGATGTTGGAAAAACTATAAATTCTACAATAGAAACAAAGGAAGTGTTACATTTCTTTTTAGCAGCTTTGGGTGTCCTCTGAGAGGATCCTTCTCCTGCTGCCTTTCTATTTCTAGATTTCTATAGCATAACATCTGGAGCTGGCTTGTGCAGATCACGAATGTTAAGTTTTGGAATTGTTCCATCTTCCTTTCAAGCTTCAAGGTAACCGACCACAATCTCTTGAGAAGCATCCATCTCAGAAAATAATGAAAAATCTTTCAGAGGGATTCTCCTAGATGTGATGACTTCGTGAGTAGAAACTGTTGGTTCCTTCTTAATGCTTTCAATAGTCTTCATTTTCTTCAGATTCTTGGTATTAATTGGTTTTCTAGCACTTGCCTCCAGAGTGCTAATCTAATGAGCCTCTGTCAGATGCTCTACCAACCTGTTCTCCGTCAGAATATCAGAAATCAATCTTCCTAGAGGAATCCAATCCCTCATTGTCCTTTCTTCTTCCCTTATTTCTTTAACGCTTGTTCTCAGATGATTGAAGAGCAAGTGTGGAAGATTTATTTTGGTCTTCTTTGAAGTAAAGTACAACAGAAACTGTTGATCAATGTTGATGTAGTCAGGAGAACTTGTTGGCTTCCTGTGATTTATACATCCCAGAATGATCCTGGCCCAGATTCTATAGTAATCCTTCAAGTCTCTTATCTTGCTGGATGGCTGTCCAGAAGTAAAAATAACTCTAGCAATATATTTTAGGTCAGAACACTTGTCAGCCATGTCAATGCACCTAACTCCGCCGCCATTGTACCCAATAAGTTTCCCAATCAAGTCTTCTGTAATCACTATCTTCTTCCCCATTACGTATAACGTAACTTGATGATTGGATGAAGTAGAATGAATCCATAATTCCTTAACAAGAATGGGGAATACTGGACCTAGCAGACGATCAAAGTACCTATTCCAGCCTTGAGCCATTATATATTCATACAAATCAAAACTATTTTCCTTTAAGCTCTCAAAATCAATTATTAACTCACATAAGACTTCAAGAGAATCGACCGGAGTGAACAAAGTTCTTATGGGTTCCTCATATTGTTCAGCTGTTGAAGAAGAACCAGGATCACTTTGGAGATTTTTGATGCTTGAGGAGGATTCCATTGTTCACACAGTTTTGTTTAGAAAATATTGAGAAAGGGTTTTTTGCAAAACGAAGGCAAGAGAGAATAATAGATGCAAGAAGAAGTGAATGAAATAGTGATTGTGTATTTATAAACGGTTTTGAAAACTTAACCAGTAAGAAAGAGAAAATAAAGTAATGATTATACTGTAATTATGAAACCTGAAATTAGGGGATTACCTGTAGATACTGAACAGTTACCGCAGACGCGTCTCTCAATGCATCCAATCAGAGCCTTAGACCCTTCAGAATTTGAACGTGTGTTCAGCCTTAGAATGTAGCTTGTAAGAGGATGACAAATGTTTGATGGTATGAATTGCACGCCTCTATCTTTGAAATAAAAGGTTCAGATCTTCTTAGATATATTCTGAAGTAACTGTACTCCTAACTTATGAAGATATGTTGATCAGATGTTCACAGAAAAAATAAAGTTCCGAGGGTTACAAAATATGTAAATAAAACTTCTTATTCTGGGCATAATTTCATGCTGAGATGTTTCAGAATGAAATTAAACCTATCTTTAGAAATGGGTTTTGTAAAAACATCAGCCCATTGATGGTCTGTGTCAATAAATTTTAAAGTAAGAATTCCTTTTTGAATATAGTCCCTAATAAAATGATGTTTTATTTATATATGCTTAGCCCTAGAATGCAAAATTGGATTTCTGGATAAACAAATTGCAGAAGTATTATCACAGAAAATAGGGATGTTACTCTCAAATATGTTGAAGTCTTCAAGCTGACTTTTCATCCAGAGCATCTGTGTGCTGTATCCAGCAGCTGCAATGTATTTAGCTTCTGCTGTTGACAGCGCAATTGTAGACTACCTCTTGCTAGTCCATGAGATCAGATTGTCTCCCAGAAACTGGAAGCTTCCAGAAGTACTTTTTCGTTCTACTCTGTCTCTAGCAAAATTAGCATCACAATATCCTACTAAACTGTATTCATTGGTTTTTCTATAAAACAAACCCAGGTTAGTAGTACCTTTCAGATACTTGAAAATTCGCTTAACTGCTATTAAGTGAGATTCTTTAGGATCTGATTGGAATCTAGCACATAAATAAACGATGTATAAAATGTCAGGCCTTGAAGCTGTCAGATAAAGTAGAGAACCAATCACACCTCTGTAGATCTTCTGCTCTACCTTTTTACTTACCTCTTCCTTTTCCAGAATTCACGTGGGATGCATTGAAGTCTTTGATGGCTTACATTCTGAGAGGTCAAATTTCTTTAGAAGTTCTCTGACGTATTTTCTCTGGTGAATGTAAGTTCCTTCTAGAGTCTGATTGATTTGAATGCCTAGAAAGAATTTAAGTTCTCCCATCAAGCTCATCTCGAACTCTGCCTGCATAGACTTAGAAAAATCTCTTCCCGGAGAAGGCTTAGTAGATCCAAATATAATATCATATACATAAATCTGAAAAAGTAAAATGTCATTCTTAAATGTCTTACAGAACAAGGTTGTGTCCACTTTCCCTCTGGTAAATTCCTTTTCTAACAGAAATTTACTTAGTCTTTCATCCCAAGCTCAGGGAGCTTGTTTTAGACCATAAAGTGACTTCTTTAGTTTGAAAACATATTTTGGGTGTTTGGAATTTTCAAACCCAGGGGGTTGGTGCACATATACCTCTTCATCAACGTAACCATTTAGGAATGCACTTTTGACATCCATCTGATACAGAGTGATGCCATTATTTACAGCAAAAGAGATTAAGAGTCTGATAGATTCTAACCTGGCGACTGGAGCAAAGGTTTCTGTATAGTCTATCCCCTCTTGATAACTATAACCTTGTGCAACCAATTGTGCCTTGTTTCTGATAACTTCTCCTTGTTCATTTAGTTTGTTTCTAAACACCCACTTTGTTCCAATGACATTGAATCCTTTTGGTTTGGGAACCAGATCCCATACATCATTTCTGGTGAACTGGTTTAACTCCTCTTGCATAGCCAGAATCCAATCGTTGTCCAGAAGAGCTTGATCAATTGTTTTTGGTTCAATCAGAGATACCAATCCCATGAGGGATTCTTTAGAATTTCTGAATGTTGATCTTGTTCTGATTGGATCATCCTTCTTTCCCAGAATTTCATCTTCAGGGTGAGCTATGCTGCTTCTGGTTAGTCTTTTCTGGAGTTGTTCAACAGAAGTTGCTGGAGTGCTTGTGACATTTCCTTATGATATTGTTGGAGCGTCTCTGTTGGGAAATTCTGATGAGTTGCCTTTGGCACCTGTGAATTCAACTTCTATATCTACAAAAGATTCATTCTGATTTGAATTTTGAGAGCCAAGCTTGTCATCAAATCTAACACTGATTGACTCTTCCATAATCCGTGTTTATGTATTGTATACTCTGAAGCCTCTTGAGCGCTCAGAGTATCCTAACATAATACACTTCTGTGCTTTAGAGTCAAACTTGTTCAGATGTTCTTTAGTGTTCAGAATAAAGCAGGTACATCCAAAAGGATGGAAATAAGAAATGTTGGGCTTTCCTTTCTTCCACAATTCATATGGAGTCTTATCCAGAATAGGTCTTATAAAGATTCTATTCTGAATGTAACATGCTGTGTTAATTGATTCTTCCCAGAAGATCTTAGCAATGTTAGTCTCATTGATCATGGTTCTGGCCATTTCTTGCAATGTTCTGCTCTTTCGTTCTACAACTCCATTTTGTTGGGGAGTTCTAGGACAAGAGAAATCATGCAAAATGCCATTTTCATTAAAAAATATTTCAAATTTTTTGTTTTCAAATTCTCCACCATGATGACTTATGACTTTGACAATTCTAAGATCCTTTTCATTCTGAACTTGGTTACAGAAAGAAACAAACACAAAATGTGACTCGTCCTTGTGTCTTAAGAACTTTACCCATGTCCATCTGCTATAGTCATCTACGATCACTAACCCATACTTCTTTCCACTAACAGACACAATTTTCACTAGTCCAAATAAATCTATGTGCAGAAGTTCTAATGGCCTAGAGGTAGAAACAACATTTTTAGCTTTAAAAGCAGGTTTTGCAAATTTTCCTTTCTTACATGCTTCACACAAAGCATCTGAGCTGAACTTCAAATTAGGAAGTCCTCTGAACATATTGAGTTTGTTAATCTGAGATTATCTTCTCATACTAACATGCCCCAATCTTCTGTGCCTGACCCATTGCTCGTTGTTAACAGAAAGAAGGCATTTTACATTCTGACTCTTTAGTTCAGAAAGTTTTATCTTATAAATGTTGTTTTTCCTCTTTCCATTAAACAAGATAGTTCCATCTTTCTGACTAACATCTTTGCATGAATTTTGATTAAAGAGTATATCATAATCGTTATCACTTAATTAACTTATGGATAACAGGTCATGCATTAATCCATCAACTAACATCATATTATTAATAGAAGGGAAATTACCATTACCTACTGTTCCAGAGCCAATGATCTCCCCTCTGTGATTGCCTCCAAAGCCCATGTAACTTCCAGGTTTAAGTTCCAGACTTTGGAACATATGCTTTCTTCCCGTCATGTGTCGAGAGAATCCAGAGTCCAGGTACCATGACTGGTGTTTTAGCCTTGCTGCTAAAGATATCTGCTACATATATAATTTTGTCCTTAGGTACCTGAAACCACCCGGCCGAAACCTGTCATATGGATGTTAATGAAACATCAATGAAGTCGCCACCGAACGTCTTTTATCCCGCCAAAAGGGAAAGGTAAACATCGAGAAAACCTGAAAAGGGAGAAATCACGGTCTTTCGACCGAGAGATCGGGTAAGGGAGTCTGTTACGCGAGGGGAAGGTATTAGCACCCCACACACCCATAGTACTCTACGGTATCCACTCTTGTTGTCTAATCTAATGGGTGTGGTCAAATCCTATGTCTATGGATTAAAGCTGAAAAGGGAATGCATGCGAAAGAAAAAGAAAAACAATGTATGGAAAATAAAAAGTTATGCTCGATCGGGCTCTACCCCAATGCCTACGTATCCCTTTTAAGGAATCAGAGCAGCCGTAGTTCGGCTTACATGTTTTGGTTGGTTTGTGTTTTTTTAGTTAAGGCAAACAAAAACAATCAAGATGGCAAAACATCGAATGAAACAACAAACAAATGAGATGATCAAACATTGACTAAATAATAATATAGTAACATGTCACAGATGTCGAAACATCAAATGATAAACAAAATGGATGACAAAACATCACACCTAGCAATGATATTGAGAATCAAAGCAGGATAACAGACAAATGCGATGGCGAAACATCGACTTCAAAGAAATGTGCAATGGCGAAACATCGGTTAAGAGATAACAAGGTATCATGGCAAAGATGGAAAAACATCAATAAAACGGATGACAAAACAACGCACCTAACAATGATATTGAGAATCAAAGTAGGATAACAAACATGTGCGATGGCGAAATATCGACTTCAAACAAATGTGCGATGGAGAAACATCGGCTAAAAGGTAGCAGAGTATCATGGCAAGGATGGAAAAACATCAATAAATCGGATGACGAAACATCGCACCTAACAATGATATTGAGAATCAAAGTAGGATAACAAACATGTGCGATGGCGAAATATAGGCTTCAAACAAATGTACAATGGCGAAACATCAGTTAAAAGGTAGCAAAGTATCATGGCAAGGATGGAAAAACATCAATAAATCGGATGACGAAACATCGCACCTAACAATGATATTGAGAATTAAAGTAGGATAAAAAACATGTGCGATGGAAAAACATCGACTTCAAACAAATGTACGATGGCAAAACATCGGTAAACCAGGTTTAAAAGCAAAGCCAAGAGGCACACAGAAAAAGTAAGATTGGTTTGTATCTTTTACCTTGAAGAAGGGTTTGAGTTTATTAGAGGTGTATTATAATTTGCCAAGAAAACAGATTTTTTTAAAGATGCAGAATGCATAGAAAGGAAAAACAACTAAAGGAAACTAACCTAATACTAACCCTAGTGTTATCATACAATGGTTGACCCTAAGGTTGAGGATAAAGGAAAACCCTACCTTAATTAACATGTTAAAGCAATCTTAACAAAACTATCATATAGGGAACATGCAATGAGAGCGAAGTCGTGATCTCAATTTCTAAATTGAGTGACTCATCGATCAACAATTAAAGAAGAAAAGTAATAAATATCCTATAGGGAACATGTAATAAGAGCGAAGTCGTGATCTCAAATTCTAAATTGAGTGACTCATTGATCAACAATTAAAGAAGAAAAGCAATAAACATCCTATAGGGAACATGCAATAAGAGCGAAGTCGTGATCTCAATTTCTAAATTGAGTGACTCATCGATCAAAAGCAAACACAACACATGTATCAGACAAAAACCAGAGGGCCTCCTGACATATATCAGCAATAGAGGTCCCATCATGCGACCAGAGAACTATGCAAAATGAAAATAGAAGAAAGGAAATAGTGCAATACCAAACAGATAACTATCCATAGCAACTGAGCGAGAATAAAAGAAACCCAGAGAACTTCAAGCAAGCTGGCATCAATAGACAAATCAAGTCAGAAATTGCGCCATCAAGATATAAGTATTGAGATTTTCAGATGTGAACAGATCCCATGGGAAATGTATAGCATTCATAATCACATGTGTATATCCTGCATAGACTATCAAATATTCCAAGCACAAGAGTAGTGCAAACATGACAAATTGTGTTCCACAAATAAAGTGAAACACAATAGCCTCAAGTCAAAAATGGAAAACTTTTCTCAAAGTACCTCGCACATTCAACAACCAAGTTAGTATTCCCACAAATAGAATGACGATTCACATAAAGGATGGACGATGACCCCAAAATGAAATGAGAAAACATGATAACAACTAACAAACATTAGTCATGATAGACAGAAAGAAACAAGTATATGCACAAATTGGTCAAAAGAATCAGAGGAATCTTGCTCCTTTCTATCACCATATTGAATTGACAATTGAATATCAATCAAGGATCATGGGAGCTTGAAAAGAATACAATTAAAGACCATTAAGGTCAGTAGCAAACTTAATTCAATCATGTACAATAAATTCAACCACAACTCACAAGCACAATAAAAGATGAAGCCCACATAATGCATAAAAAAGGTTCAAACATTCAAACATGGGGCAATAGGTGAAATGACTTGAGTTATTGTGGATAATAAGAATCAACATGATCATTAGATTCCCAATTATAGGCCTCACTCAAGTTCATTGGCCATCAAACAATATGCAACAAGATATGCAACATCAATTGGGTACCTTCACTTAAAAAATACATCAAAAATAGAAAAGGATTTCAATAATTCAGGCCAAAAATTTCTTAGCATCTTTTAAGTGTGTAAAAGTCAGAAAGCAGGTCTTAAGTTCATGAATGATTGAGGAGGAGATCAAATGAGGCCCAAAGTTCAAAACTGGTTGGCAAAACTACCAAACTAGACAAGTTTTCAAAATAATTTGTGGAAAAATGTCAAACCAAGTCAAATAATTCAAGAAAATGGTTTAGATTTTCAATGCATTCGTGAACCATAATCAAGACTTGAATTCCAATAAAAATCTAGGGCATAAGGGTTTTGAAAAAGAAACTTGCACAATAAGCAACAAAACCCTAATTTTTGACTTTTAATCTTAAATATTGATTAAGTAAGATCAAAATTCAAACCATTCAAACCAAGATCATACAAATCACAAAGAAACCCTAAATTTCAGAAAAAATATTTTTTTTCACATTTTTTGAATTAAGGAGAAGTCAAAAATAAAGTCAATTTCAAACAAATAATCACATCCAAAAAAAAGAAATTCTAGTAAAAAATCAGAAAACACATCCAACCAAAAATATATTCAAATGTTAGAATTAAAAACATGCATCCCTGATTTTTTTTGGAATTTTTGAATTAATGGAAGTATTAAAATAAAAATCAAACAAAACAAATAACAATTAAAATATTATTTAAGGGAAAAAATGCAAACCCTAGACAAAAGTCACAATAAGGTCAAAATAAAAATATATTCAGAGTCTAGGATTAAAAAAAATCTTGTATGTTTTTTTTTAGAATTTTTGTATTAAGGTAAGTATTAAAATAAAAATTATGAAGCAAACATTCAAAATAAACTTCTCAAATTAAATTTCTAATCAAAAATAGAAAAATGATAAATAAATTTCAGAATCAAATTCTACATTATTTTATGAGTCCAAGATATTTTGTGTGGAATTTTTATATCAAAGGAACTATTAAAATAAAAATAATCTTTGAACAATCAATTAATTAAACCTATGAATTTTTAAACCAATCAAATAATTTTAAAAAAATTCAAAAACAATATGACAAATACTAGAAATTATCATTGGCCTATGGTAATTTTTTCATGATTTTTGAAAATGTTTTGATCACAAAAATAAAATTAGAAAATCAAATAAAATCAAAAATATGAAAAATGCATTAAAAATCACATGGACCAATCAGATCCATCCACGCCACCATCTTCAACCTCCGGACCAACTCAAAACGCGCGCAAGACTTGTTCTAGGGCTCATGTTTAGGTCCATCATACATACTCATTTCTCCACCAAAATCAATGATTCCAATCACAAATCAAAGTTCAAACTACCAACTACATCATGCTTTTTACAAAATTCAAAATGATTGACCATGGAAGTAGAAATCAGAGCAAGAAAATTGAGAAAATCATTAAATCTTGAAAAACCAGAAGTTCACAAAATCGCATATGCTTCAAAATCAAACAAGTTTATACATCTGATGTAAGATCTGGCCAGTTATGAACATGATCACAAACTTTAAATCACATGAAACAAGAAAAATTATGGAGAATCAAGATCTGAAAATTACCTTTTCGAGTTGAGAAATAAACTCAACTATGGCCTCTGAAACAAAGCGAAAACCCTTTTCCCTTTCTTCTAATGCTCCAATGAAGTGAAAATGGTCATGAATCGAGCTCTAGAATGGAGAATAAAGGAGCTTCGAAGCAGAATTTTTTTGAGAGAGAGAGGTTGCAGCTTCTGATTTTTTTTTGAGAGAATGAATGCGTGCCTTGAAAGGGAGTGGATTATGGCTTATATAGAGTGACTGCTGAGGGTAAAAGGGTCTTTGAAAGGCTCAAGGCCGTTAGAAGCAGAATTTGCAAAAAATAGAAAAATGAAGATTGTCCAAATGGTGATGCATTTTGTTTCTACTTATGCCCAGCCTAGAAGTCGTTTTGGTGATGTCATGTTGATTGGAATTTTGAGCAAAGCATGTGTACTTGGTGAGCTGGCTATGTTAACAACAACCTAAACTAAAGTTGTGCAAAAGTCTGCAACATGGGCATGGTTTTCCAATAATCTGGCTAGCTGAGTTTATGCTTAAGCCATTTGAAATTCCTTCGTGCGCTTTGGATGCTTGAGGGGCCTTTCAAGAACTCTCATAATATAGAACATCTTAGAGCTTTGAATTTTCCAAATTGATGCTGACTTGATGGAGAAATGATGTTGAAAACTTGAAGCAAAAATGCAAATTGGCCTGCCTGGTCCGCGCGCGTGCATGGGCATGCATGGTGTGCCTGAAGCCAACTTTGAGATACCAACTTTGAAGCATCACAACTCACTCAATTCTTGGCCAAATTGAATGATTCAAAGTTCAATGGGAAGTTCTCATGGGAGACTACAAATTGCTATTTTTAATTTTTCAAATTGAAGCTTGAATCACAAGAAATTGATTCCACAAAATGGCTTGCCAAGTGTTTGATGAAATTACGCGCGTGGCCTGCCCAAGACAAGTCATTTTTGCACTTAGCATTTTTTTCAAATTTTAAGTTACTTCTTGAACAAGTTACACTTAAATTCACCCTTTCTCATGATTCAAAGATGAATTTGGGTATGGAATATGAAAAGAGGATGCTTGAATTGATGGTTGACCAAAAGCCTACTTGGTCAACTCCTGATTTTACTGACTTTGGTGAAAATGACCAATTTGCACCTTTTGATCAATTGAAGCATTTCCAATCCAAATTGAACCTCAATATTTCAAACCTAAATGCTTAATAACATGTGGTGAACCATGGAAACAAGTTTGGGTGAAAAAGTCAGAGAAATCCTGATTAAATCCAAAACCCTAGTTTTGCCATGTGCTAGGAGATAGCTGATTAAGCTTCGAAACCCTAATTCCACTGAGTATCATCAGAGACTCCTTGATCAAATTTGATTCCAATGATGATTAGATAGTGATGCTTCATGAATTGGATCATCTAGACCCCAATTACCTCAACTTGGACCAAACCCTAATTTGACTGATTCCTCAAAGGAGAGTGATGAATCATCCTCAAAACGTCAAATCCTCTGGACATCTTGGACAATTTCTTGTACAAAGACCTTTCAAATGCCAATGAGATGTTGTAGCTTCCAAATCAAGTCTTGTACATTGATCCATAGCCTTGATAAAGAAAAACCCTAATTTGACTGGTGAATCAAAAGAGTGATTCCCCTTGTAATCAAACACAAACTTCAATCCTCTGATGATCCAAAGAGATGGATAGAAAATCATGAGATGTGCAATAGCTTTTGAGCTTGAAAGATCTAGAGGTTTAGATGATAAGATTCTACTTGAACAACTTGTCAATGCAAACAACCTTCAAAACTTGAGGAAGACTTGATAACCAAAGTACTTTGATCCCATCACAATGTATGAATGTAATGCAATATGATATTCATGATGAAACATAAGCCTAAATCAAGAGGGTAAATTTTGGGGTGCAACAGCTGCCCCTATTCAAATATCTTCAACATGATAAGTGAGAAAAGTGACAACTTTCGAACGTTCAGGGTTGAAGATGATTGAATACAAAAGAAACCAAAAATTTACACTCTTGAAGAAGAAAGAAAAAGAAGCAGGAAACCCCCAAGACATGCGTTAGAATGAAGCTGTAACGCAGGTTGAAATAGAAAGGAAAGCAAAGAAGATTAGACACAAATAAACTTCCGGACACCTGTGCCAGGGCAAAACTGGGCTTCAAAAAAAAGGAGGAGATAAAACTCAAACCACAGAGCATAGGCGAAACTAAGCTCTGGACAAGAAAGCGTACGCGGGTGAGGAGGCGAAACTCTGAGCTCGACCCAAAGCAAAGTGGCTAGAGTGCGTGATTCTAGGAGCACTTGCTAATCTCAACTAAGATAGACAATATGAAGGAACTAAAAGAATCTCAGAAATGAGGAACAAAAGCGAGACGAAACTCGACTCAATAACCAGTTAGACAAAACTAGACTAGATGAGTACCAGGACGAAACTGGATATCACGCACGGGTAACGAAGCGAAACTCAACCCAAAGCAAAGTGATGAGAGTGCATGTTTCTCAGAGCACCTGCTGGTCTCAGGTCAATGGATAAACAATGACGAAAACTGACAGAAGAATCCAATGAACAAAGGAGACTGATTTTAAACCAAGGACGCAGTACGAACGCTGTACTCGGTAAACGAACACCGTCAAAGGGTCCAAGGTATGAAAGAAAAAAACGAGAAGAAACTCGACTCAATAACTAGTTAGCCGAAACTAAACTAGATGAGTACCAGGACGAAACTGGATTTCATGTACAGGGTGAAGAGACAAAACTCAAGCTCAACCCAAACCAAGGAGATTAGGGCGTACACCTAAAGACCTGCTGAAAGTGAATATCAGGATGAAACTGGTATTCGAAAGGTGCATCAGTAGACATTGGAATGAACCGGAGAGGGTAGTGAAGACTAAACCCGAGAAGACGACGTCAGGGCGAAACTGAACTATAGTCAATAATAGACACTCAAACAAACAAATGATTGACGTAAAAAAGATAATGGTATGGGGAGGAAACTGAGGTAATGAGGACGAAGACCTCGCTGGGGATTTAATCCGAAGTATGAGCAAAATCACTGGGGATGACGGAAATAATAAAGGCTTATGTTCCGATGTATGTTTGAATTATTTTTATATAGCGCAATGCTTCATATAATGGAAATGATACACGTTTAGGTAGATGCAATATGATGATGCATGTTTAAAAGTTCACAGGGGAATGGCCAATTGAGAAGCCAAAAAACCAAGAAGTCAGGATCTGACAAGACTTGCAAAAATAAATTGCAAAATCCAAAGGAGAGGAGAAAATACGGGGAACCGCTAGAGAGGGAACCCTGAAGAGATGAAGCTTCGCGGGGAATAAAAACCGAGCAACCAGTAGAAACAAGCCACAAACAAAGAGAGGAACTGTAGAAATAAACTACAAACTCCTAGAGAGGATCAGATCGATACTATAGCTTCTGGAGAAGATTAAACATTGAGGGAGAAGGTCATGGAAAGACTGCAATCTATGAAAAAGACAGCGCGCGGCCGTGTTGAGGATGATACCAAGACAATAAACCCGACGTGAGGGATGAAAACCTTTGCTATGGTAACAAAGCTCTGTTGAGGAGACGCGACTTCACCAGGGAGACAGAACTCAGTTGAAGATTTTTGCTGGAGAGAGATCTCTTGGAATGCAACCAATGGATGGATCATGCAGGTAGTCACACAGTATCAACCTTACTGGGGATAAGGAAAGATCTTAACATAAGGATGCCCCAGTCAGCAGACCGGCTGGGAAATGGGAGGTCATGGCGAGGGATCTCTATTGGCAGCTCTGTTGGGGATATGCGATATATCCAAACTTGAAGTCTTAGAATGAAGCTTCTGTAAGAAGATTCCTGGGGCAATAAAACATCGCTGCGAAAATGAAACTTCACTGGGGATACGAAACTTCACTGGGGAGACAAAACTTCCCTGGGGATAAAAAAGAGTCCCAATTATACATGGGCTCTATCCAAATATTCCCTTGTTGACAATCATTAAGCTCTTTACAGGTGTTCAACATGTAAACTCTTTTTTTGATGTCAGGAAAATGTTTTGCATGTAGGAAGATGTTTATTTTGGGAATGACAGACCTGATGCGACAATTATTTAAGCCTTTGAAGTTGAAAATCTTAACAAGGTGTCGCATCTCTGTTGTGAATGAATAACTGGCTAGAGTGCAAAAATTTCAAAACTTTTCTTCCCCTTTTTTTGAAAAATGAGTCAAGATGCGGGTGATAGGATACCAACATGAGTATGCAACACATATTTTGGAGTTTAGGAAACGTTATCCCGTTGTAGTATGATTTCGAGTTAAACCCTTGTTTCAGTTAGCACTTTTAAAGGTTGTAATGTGGCCTGGTTCAAGGTTTTTTTAGAAAAAGGTTTTTTTTTCAAGGCTCAAGTTATTTGGTGCCCACCCCCTTCATGATATTCTCCTGTCCTAAGTTCAGTTGACTTATCAGAAGCATTCATCTTTCAAAAGGATTTATAATGGTTGAGTGATCACGACAAATTCTCCAACATGATTGTCACTTAACTATTGCTGCTTTTGTTTTTTTTATATTGTTGTTCCTCTTCTTTTGATGAAGATTTTATTGTATAATCTCTTTTTTCTGGCCTTTTAGGATCTCTTTTCCCTAACTTTTGCCTGGACAAAATCTTTTGAATTTCAAATTCGGGAGTCCAGCGGGATGCTCTAACTTTTGCCTAAGCGACTTGTTTTAAAGTTCCGACTTAGCGGGGCTTTTTGTTTCTTTCTCATTCATACTTTCCTCTTTGAACAAGTCAATGTGACTTTAGGTCTTTGAACTTTTTTTTTCTCTCTTTTTTTTGGAGGAAACAAATGCCTCATTCCTTGGTCGACGAGGGATAGCCATTATTGTATCGATTCGATCTAGACCTCAGGACTTTGTGAGAGAATGAACATAGT
Organism: Vicia faba; assembly: GCA_948472305.1. Classification (NCBI taxonomy): domain Eukaryota; kingdom Viridiplantae; phylum Streptophyta; class Magnoliopsida; order Fabales; family Fabaceae; genus Vicia; species Vicia faba. The sequence goes on along the minus strand of OX451737.1, from coordinate 1,692,592,063 downwards.
GGTTTGGACATTTTCCCTGATCTCATGATGCGAAAGATAAAGTGTGGTGATCCTCAGATGGGACATTCCTTCTGAAATTTGAATGCTTGGTAAAATCAACTGAACATCTACCCAGCCCATGGTTAAAAAAAGGTATTTTTTTGAACGGAAAAGAAAATCCTACTTCGAAGGCTCAGAGGGGTTAACGAGGGTCTAACTCCCTTATATCTCCAGTGTTTGGGGATTGAAACAATGCCTGTACATCGTCAACGGGGTTATACTCAAAAGCATACCACTACAGTCATTGTTTTTAGCTAAACTCCTTCCTCCAAACTCTTGGCTAAGCAAAAGAATCGGCACAGTTGGTATCAAAATGCCCGAAAAAATCTATTTAAAGAGTGATACTAGATGGATTAAGTAAAGTAAAATAATTTCTTCAAGGCAAAAATATTCGATGCATCAGGACTGACATTCGACTTTAAACAAAATCCTATATACAGACAATGCTAAAACAATCAATCAAGATAACACATGAAAGTGCGACAAAGAAACGTAATGAAAGCCATTATGGGGAGGAAATGTTTCCAACTAGGTTTTTCGATCTCGCCGACCTGCCGTAATCTTGATATTACCCTGACCCATGACTTTTACCAACAGCATGGAGCTGTGCAACAAAATGGCAAGGCGTCCACCAGTAAAGTGAATGAGAATCCCACCAAACATAGAACCAAACATGCCCCTTGCACAGGTAGTATCTGTGTTTGTTATTCGTATTTCAAGCGATCAACTAACCATGACTTAAATTACCATTTCCGCGTAAGGCCCACGAAGTTTATATGCACATGCTTATAAAAAATATTGGACGTTTTTGAAAACAAAATAGTAAAAAGGGAGAAAAGAAACGTATACGTATACTTGAAAGAAGATATTCTATTGATTTTGAGAAATCAGCTTGTGAAAAAGGCATTTACAATTGGAATCAAGAGATTACAAAATCAAAACAGACAAGTGTTTTCAAATGGCAATGTGAATGTGAATATCATCAAGTCCCGACTCTACTATGACTCTCATGACTCTTACGCTTCCATCTTCCTACTTTCAGACAGATCAATCTTGGATTAGCCTCGAGCCTATGCCAGGTGACGGAACGAAGGAAAGAAACAAAAGAGTCCCATGCTGAGCGTAGTCATTTGCTTTAAGTCCCTAACTTTTACCTGAATCGCCCTTTCAGGTTTTCGATTCACCAGGACACCTTCTTTTTGCCTAAACCACCCCTTCGGGTTTTCAGTTTAGCGGGTTTTTATTACTTTTTATGCAAAGTATTTTTTAACTACGTCAGCATTCACAGGGAGAGGGAAGTACTCTCCATCCATAGTCGTGAGCATCATCGCTCCTCCAGAGAAAACTTTTCTGACCACGAAAGGACCTTATAAGTCGGAACCCACTTGCCCCTGGGATCTCCTTGGGGGAGAATTATCCTTTTTAGCACAAGGTCACCTAGCTTGTAACACTGAGGCCGTACCCTCATATCAAAAGATTTCCTCATCCTTTGCTGATATACCTGACCATGACATACAACCGTGAACCTCTTCTCGTCAATAAGTTCCAACTGATCCAGCCGATTCTATATCCACTCACTTTCATCCAGCTCAACATCCCTCATGATCCTAAGAGATGGAATCTCGACTTCTACCGGCAATACTGCTTCCATGTTATAAACCAATGAAAATGGGGTTGCCCTAGTCGAAGTACGCACAATGGTGCGATAACCGTGCAAAGCGAAAGGCAGCATCTCATGCCAATCTTTATAGGTTACCACCATCTTCTACATGATTTTCTTGATATTCTTATTGGCCGCTTCGACAACGTCGTTCATCTTTGGTCGGTATGGGGAAGAGTTATGATGCTTGATTTTGAAGGACTCACAAAGCTCCTTCATCATTTTGTTGTTCAAATTAGACCCATTATCGGTAATGATCTTTTCAGGCACTCCGTAGCGACAGATAATATTGTGCTTAATGAACCGAGTTAGCACCTGTTTGGTGACATTGGCATAGGATGCAGCTTGGACCCATTTTGTAAAATAATCGATGGCAACCAAAATGAAATGGTGCCCGTTGGACGCAGTCGATTCAATTTTTCCGATCATATCAATTCCCCACATCGCAAACGGCCAAGGGGAAGTCAAGACATTCAAAGGTACCGGCGACACATGCACCTTATCAACATAGACTTGACATTTGTGGCAAACCCGTGCATGATTGTAACAGTCAGTCTCCATGGTGGACCAATAATAACCTGCTCGCAAAATCTTTTTAGCCATGGTATGCCCGTTGGAATGGGTCCCAAAATCACCTTCATGTATCTCTTCAATGATTCTAGCTGCTTCTCTCTTGTCAACACATCTGAGCAGTAAACCGTCATGATGCCTTCTATACAACACACCACCACTGAGAAAGAACTTGGCTGAAAATCTTCTCAAGAACTTCTTATCTGTGACGGATGCCTCTTCAGGGTATTCTTGTGTTTCAAGATATCGTTTAACATTATAAAACCAAGGATTACCATCTGATTCCAAACTAGCCTCAAAATAGAAAGCTGTCTCACTCAATCTTCTGGTGGTAATGGAAGGTGCCTCATTAGCCCACTTAACCTTGAACATGGAGGACAAAGTTGCCAGTGCATCAGCTAGATTGTTTTCTTCTCTGGGAATATTCTCAAACGTGATTTCTTCGAAGTACGAAATCAGCTTCATAACATGCTCACGATAGGGAATTAGGTTATGATGGCGAGTCTCCCAATCTCCATTAATCTGGCTGATAACAAGATTGGAATCCCCGTAAACTTTAAATACCTTGATGCGCAGGTCTATCGCCACTTCAATACCGTAAATGCAAGCCTCATATTCGGCCATGTTGTTAGTGCAATCGAAACAAATACGAGCCATGAAAGGAATGCGGTATCGCTCAGAGGAAGTGATAATAGCTCCGACACTGTTGCCCATGGCGTTAGAAGCACCATCAAATACAAGCGTCCAACGTGATCCCGGCTCGGGTCCTTCGTCTAGGTCTGGCATATTACAATCCCAAATATACACAATTTCCTCATCTTGAAAATCAAACTTCATCGGTTCATAATCGTCCAAAGGCTGATAAGCAAGATGGTCGGCCAGTACACTACCCTTAATTGCTTTTTGAGTAGTGTATTGGATATCATATTCGGTGAGTATCATCTGCCAACGAGCTACCCTGCCTGTAAGAGCTGGATTCTCAAAAATGTACTTGATTGGATCCATTTTGGATATCAAGTAGGTGGTGTGAGTTAACATGTATTGCCTCAAACGTTTGGCGGCCTAGGCCAGTGAACAACAAGTCTTTTCCAGCAATGAGTACCTCGACTCGCATTCTGTAAACTTCTTACTCAAGTAGTAAATAGCCTGCTCTTTCTTCCCTGTCTCGTCGTGCTGACCGAGAACATAACCCATTGAGCTCTCCAACACAGTTAGATACATGATTAGTGGCCTTCCTTCCACTGGCGGCATGAGTATCAAAGGCTCCTGCAAATACTCTTTTATTTTGTCAAAGGCCTTCTTACAATCCTCATTCCATTTCACTGTCTGACTTTTCTTCAACAACTTGAACAAAGGTTCACAAGTGGCTGTGAGATGAGAAATAAATCTAGAAATGTAGTTTAACCTTCCCAAGAAACCACGTACTTCCTTCTCTGTCTTTGGTTCAGGCATTTCCTGTATCGCTTTGACCTTGGCCGGGTCCACCTCGATACCTTTTTCACTTACAATAAAACCCAACAGCTTGCCGGATCTCACCCCGAAGGTGCACTTATTCGGATTCAACCTTAACAAAAACTGCCTCAGTCTCTCGAACAATTTTTCCAGATGAACAAGATGTTCCTCTTCCGTGTCAGACTTATCAATCATATCGTCTACATAAACCTCAATCTCTTTGTGAATTAAATCATGAAAGAGAGTGACCATGGCGCGTTGATATGTTTCCCCGACATTTTTCAAACCAAACGGAATTACTTTATAACTGAAGGTTCCCAAGGCGTGATAAATGTTGTCATTTCCATATCCTCCAGAGCCATCTTAATTTGATTGTAACCCGAAAAGCCATCCATGAACGAAAACAATTTGGAGTGAGCAGTGTTATAGACCAACACATCAATATGCGGAAGAGGGAAGTCATCTTTAGGGATGGCCCTGTTTAAGTCCCTATAATCCACGCACATCCTGACCTTACCATCCTTCTTGGGCACAAGCACAATATTTGCAATCCATGGCGGATAATTGATGACCTTTAAGAAATTAGCATCCAACTGCTTCTGGACCTCCTCTTTGATCTTCTTGGACATCTCAGGATGAGTTCTTCGGAGCTTTTGCTTGACAGGGGAACAAACTTCTTTGAGCGGTAATCGATGCACCACTATGTATGTATCCAACCCAGGCATATCCTCATAAGACCAAGCGAAGATATCAGAATACTCACGGAGTAGCTCAATTAATCTGACCTTTATACTTTCTTCGAGATCGGCCCCTATCTTGACTTCTCTTCTTCCCTCTTCTGTGCCAATATTCACCACCTCAATAGAATCCTGATTCGGATGGATAACCTTCTCCTCTTGTTTTAACAATCTTGCTAATTCCTCGGGAAGGTCACAATCCTCATATGCTTCTTCTTCAGCTTGATAAATAGGAGTATTAAAGTCATAATGAGCCATAGCAGAGTCGTTATCAATATGATCAGTGGTGGAAGTGCATCTGCATGAATGACATTTTGGCGTTTTTTAGTGACAATGTGTGAAAAGAGAAACATTGCCATTTAAATAAAAAAGAAATGGAGCAAAATTTTGAATGCAAAAGCGTCTTTTATTTCATGATAAACTTGAAAATAAACATGGTGGCCCTACACAAATCATCCACTACACCTTGGGCAGAGCGTAGGAATTATGGTATGATAAAAAAATAAACAAGAAAATTACTCCTCAGCACTTGAAACTTGGATAACATCCACGGAAGTCCAATTGTTGAGTGTCTGGCCTGGAATACTCGGACGAATCCAATATTCGATATTATTGCCATCAACCCTATCATCGCCGACTGCATTGACGTGTCCTTCTTGAGTAGCACAAGGACGGGAAAACTTCACAGGAGTAGATAAACTGGATGCTCTGGGAGTTGCACTCTGCTGACCTGGGCTAAAACCAAGATCAAATTTATCAAATTTTGGGGTAACGTCCAGCACCTGACCCCAACCTTCAGGGTTACCATTTTCCACCATAGCTCTCGCATCCTTGAGAGAAGACATAACAGTTTCAGGTTTCCTGTTCTGCTCTGGAGGAGGAAAATTAACAGCATGAACTGTCTCAAATGCTTGAAAAGGAGTCTCATGTATCTCTCTTCAACTTCAACATAGTGGAATGATGTCAAATGACTCACGATGTACTCTTCCTCTCCGTACACAGTTATCACCTTTCCCTCTGCAGGATACTTGAGTTTCTGATGAAGAGTAGAAGTGACTGCCCCTGCTCTATGAATCCACGGCCTCCCCAACAAACAACAATACGTTGGTTGTATATCCATCACAAAAAATGTAGCCGTGAAGGTGCAAGGACCAACCATGATTGGTAGCTCCAACTCCCTAAATACTGACCTTCGAGACCCGTCAAATGCCTTCACCATCAAATCACTAGGGCACGGCTCCAGTCCAGAATAATCAATCTTCATCAATGCTGACTTGGGAAATACATTTTGAAATTCTGGCTGCAGATACTCAATGTCACGTTCAATGTTATGACATCATATCTGACTTTTTATAAGACACTAAATACAAAAACAGTAAAGAACACAGTCAATTGTTTACCCAGTTCAGTGTGCAACAACACCTACTCTGGGGGCTACCAAGCCAGGGAGGAAATCCACTATAGGAGATATTAATTCAGGATTAAACCAACCAGTTTATCTCCTTCACTTAAGACCTACCCAATGCAACTTCAATCTAAGTACAACTTAAACCTGAGTTCCTACTCACTCCCCCTCAATCACAGCAGTGATACTTAAAACAATTGACTAATGAATTGATGAAGACACTCTTCAAAACATACACTTGATTATGCTTCACAGCTTTTTAATCAAGCAACACAAACACTCTTGCTTCACAGCTTTAAGTGATACATAAACCTAACTTGACTTTGCTTCAAAGCTTCAGTCAAGAGACACAAAAACACTCTTGCTTCAAAGCTTTGAGTGATACACAACCCTTACAATTAAAGCCTATTCCAAGTCACTTATCACAATGATAATTGCTTGGATTACAATAGTTAAAACTATACAGCTTCTAAATGATCTTCTGTCAAAAAAGGGATGATTCCAAAACAGCAGCTCTGTTGAATATATAACAGCTGCATCTTCAGTTAGGGTTTCCACAAAAAGCTAGGGTTAATTCCGTTTGACCTTAAGACTAGGTCACAGGACTTTATCAACCAGGTTAGGGTTGAGCTATGTTAACCCAAAGAAAACGCAGGATTATGTTCTGGAAAGACTGAGTCATAATCCTGAAAAAACTCAGAATTAACCAAACTGCATACCTGTTAGTTTAGAACAGGATGTCTTAACATTTGTTATGACATCTGAAAACCTGTCTACTGACTTAGGTAAATGTGATCTTTTTGCAAAATGCTCAGATACACATTTATAAACAGCAGCACCTGCATGACAATATTTTTCTGCAAAGGTACATAATGAATCAGTACATACTCAACTAGAATGTTATGACATCAGTCATGACATTCACACACACACTTGGTTTTACCAAAAATGCAAGCCAATAACTAAACAACTACACATTTAAAGACGACCCTGTATCCACCAAGACCCGGGATAAATCAGTGCCCCTGCACTCTATCGAAATATGCAATGCTTTGTTATGGTCTGGCCTTTCCGGAGGAAGATCAAAATATGTGAAGCCCAGACCATTCCCAGCAGATATATTAGCACAAACATTCTCAAACTGATTGACTGTTATCTCATGTGGCACAAACGCATTCTTTAACAATTTCATCAAAGCATTTCTGTGAGGTTCTGAATAAATCAACAGAGACAAGATAGACATCTTAGAAGGAGTATGGCTCAGATGATCAATTATCCTATAATCACTCTTTCTGATAATTCGCATTAACTCTTCAACCTCATCGGGAACTGAAGAAGCTTCTGGTATCGGAATTGGTTGAGTCACATTGGCCGGTGTAACCCTCGGATTACCAATCACCGCTTGCTGTTTTCCTTTTTCTCTTGCAGAAGCATCTGCCGCATCTTGCACATTGGAAGGACTAAATACTCTCCCGCTTCTAGTCATTCGACCCACACCAGAAAAATTATGAACTTTCTCTTCACTATCTCCAGCATGTTCTTCCTCAGACGAGTGGGTACTTACCTCCTGCTTCACCCCATGGTAATAAACATCGGCACCGAAATACCATGGGATGGCCTTCTCACTAATATACGACATGGGACCAGGTATCGTAATCATCAAAGGAGGCTCCCTATATGGGGCAGGAATGCGCACATGGGTGTAAGGAATAGATACCACAACAACATCTTCTTCGGTAACTTTATGGTAGCTCGGTTTTCTATCAAACTGCAGGGAAACCTCCTTTATCAACAACTGGATACCGGCTTTTAAATCATCACAGCCTTTCGGTTGCTCTCTACACTTGGCACACTCTAAAGTACAACCCAGGAAAATAGAATTGTCAAGCAAATACCTCTTAACATACCACAACGGAGTAGTTACTTGTTCCACATTCATGATCAAATTCAACACTTCATCATTATCATCAATCATATTAACAACACCCCCTCCATGCCTAGGCATTGGGTTCTGGGTAACATTCGGACCAGTCACTGGAGTAAACTCAATTGCCTTAGCATCCAACAAGTCTTGTATTTTGCACTTCAACGCAAAGCAATTGTTAGTGGAATGACCAATTCCGCCTGAATGGAATTCACACCTTGCATTATTATCATAGTTAGGAGGAAGTCTTGCGGGTGGTGGTGGCATATTTCTCAAACTGATCAACTTCAAATCAAGCAAATGGTAAAGTGCTTCAGTAAGAGATACTGGCAAGGGATCGAATTTTCTGGGCTGTCTCTGTTGTTGATTATTATATTGACGGGGAGCATCTTGCTGTCTTTGCTATTGAGGCACTGTATTCGGTATCTACTGCGGAGGAGCATTAACAGGAATAGAAACAACATTGATTTGTTGGTGCTGACGATCCTTTCTTCTTCCTCTATGAGAGTAAACCACGCTTGCGTCGCCTTCCCTTTTCTTAGGGTAAGTGTTGAATGGTTTCTTACTGCCCCCGGATGAGCCGCTAAAACCTCCAATCTGAATTTTTCCCAATTTCAAACCTATCTCAATCCTTTCACCAGCCATAACCAACTTTGCAAATCCTACCGAAGTACTTCCTATCATGTGCTCATAGAATGGCCCTTGCAGGGTACTCATAAATATATCAATGAGTTCTCTCTCCATGAGTGGAGGTTGAACCCTTGCAGCCAACTGACGCCACTTCTGAGCATATTCCTTGAAAGATTCTTTTTGTCCCTGTGACATATTCTGTACCTGAGTGCGATTAGGCGCCATATCCACATTGTACCGATAATGTTTGACAAAATCCCGAGCAAGATCCTTCCAGCAACGAATATGGGTTTTCTCCAACTTCATGTACCACTCCAGGGATGCCCCAGATAGGCTATCTTGGAAAAGGTGAACCAAAAGCCCCTGATCCTCAGTATGCAATGACATCTTTCGGAAATAAGCAGTTGCATGAGTAACAAGACATGACGTTTCATTGTACTTTTCAAATACAGGAGGCTTGAACTTTGGAGGAACTTTCACCCCAGACACCAACCCGAGATCATTAGCATCCATACCAAGGACTCCTTTCCCTTCCACATCCTTCAAACGTTCTTCCAATAATCGATACTTCCTATCCTCAACCTGAACATCCGGCTTTGAACGCCGAACAGAAAACTGATCTTCATCCTAGTCAAAGTGATAATCCTGCTCGTGATAGTTCCTTACACCGCCCTGATTAACTCTTCTGTTCCCCACAAGACGAGGTCCCGGAGACGGGGGAAACTGCCCTACGTTACGCACAAAAGGGTTTCCAGGCATCCCGTGAAAATTTCCAGCAGGCTGATCTTGTACATCCCCCAATCCTACAGAAATGTCCTGATAGAGCCCTTGATTTCCACCATCCCCTGGATAGTGGTGCTGGTTGTTGACAATGGCAGCCAGTTCCTCCTGTCGGCGATTCACATTGGTGATGACCTCCATGAACTTGGTCATCTGAGTAGCCATCTGGGCCCTCATTTTAGCGAGTTCAACTTGAACTTGTTCCATTTGTCTGGGAAAATTATTTCTGGTGGAATACCGATGAGTAGTCGTCTTGAATTCTGATTAAGAAAAGCAGAAGAATAAGAATACCGTCTTGAGATAACCTGTAATGTTATGAAATGCATGATGTGCATGATATGTGTGTCATTTCCTGGTATTCAAGAGTCCTTTTTATGCATCAGTCGCGATACGCAACCAAAGATAGAACATACAATCAAAAGGGAAAAAGGACAACAAGACAAACACTTCAATTATTTATAAACAAAAGAAACGATGTTTGAAAGACCAAATACATGTTTCAAAGTAAACTTAACAAAAACTGAATAATAAAACAAACAATGGTCCCTTCCAACAATCCTGGGGGTGACCAAATACACCAAAGGTAAGTAACAAAAACTAAATCTCCGAAACAAGACACGCTTCAAGGTGTTGACAATACTCTTCAAGCCTGGCTTTCTCCTTCAAAAGTTGTGATGCAACCTCTTTACTTTCTCGAAACCGATCCTCTGTGACATGCCTCTGGGCTACTTCCTTCTTAAGCTGAGCATCTTTGTCTTTGAGTTGTTTCTCCAAGCTTTGAATCTTCTTCCTGTAGCTATTCTCATATGCCTGTAGCTTCTGGCACTCTTGTTGGGTCTTACTCAACTCTTCTTCCATTTCAGCATAAGACCTCTTCCTATAACTGGTTGCATCAAAAGTTTCCCCTTGAGCTTCTTTGAGTTTGCGAGCTAAGTCGGCCCTTTCTTGATCTACCCAATAGAGTCTCATCCCCGCCTCACGGTCTTTTGCACGAAGTTGAATGTTCTCAACATGAACCTCAGTGAACACCTCAGTAGGCACCGTGTTACTCAGAACGGTAGGAGGCTGCTCACATATTGGAGCCGACCTTGCAAATGGTAACCGTAAACTCTTAACCCTGGCTTTAATCCAATCCAAGTAAGGAACCCTAGCAATAGGAACCTTCTTGCCCAAAGTAGTTCTACCCTTCTTGTGAATTCCTTTCCAAGCACTTGTCACTCTTTTCAACATCACAGGATCACTTCCTCTTACAAAATACACTGATTCAGACACCTCCTCAACCTTTGGCGGTCCATCCATTGCATATCCCAATTGACGATAAGAAAGCACAGGATTATAGTTGATACACCCCTTAGTTCCTATGAGGGGAACATTAGGGAAATCTCCACAGCTAGTGATAATACTTCGTACTTCCCCCATGTCATAATTCCACCGGATATCAAATGAAGTAAGGTTGACAAGTCTTGATGACCATCAGAGAGAATGTCTGGTGTCCACGAAAGGGCCACTTACCGGTAGGTGCAACTTGAACCATTGATACAACATCGAATGACATAAGCTTACATTACCTCCTTTTCCATGCATGGAATGAATGGTGTAAAGAGTATCTTCCAAGAGCGTCGGTACCAGGTTCTTATTTCTAAAAACACAAATAGCCGCCAAATCCACAAAATTTCTCTTACGAGGGAAGAGGATGATCCCATATATCACGAGAGCAAACAAAGAGCTGAAGTCATTCCAATTCCCTTTCTTCGCCCGGTCTTCAGCTTTCTTCACTAAGAAATCCAAATAAAACCCTGTAGTATCCTCGTTTGATTTCCAATTGTCTTTCACCTCTTTCAAATGAAGAATTTCAGCAATAACTTCGAACTTCGGCTTCTCTGGCACTTGGACAAAAGAAACTTCATCGGATAACTTGATATTAAGCAGGTACGCGTACTCTTCTAGTGTGGGAACCAGTTGATAATCTTGAAAAGTAAAACACCGTAACTCCTTGTCATAGAACTGGAAGAGAGTGATCAAAGCCATTGGATCAACTGGAGTATTAAGGATTAGTAACAAATTGCCATAATTTTTGTTGAAATTAATCAGAACATCACTCTTGAGATAAGAACTCAACCTCTTTAATTCAGACACATCAATAAAAGGGATCTGATAAGAGAATGTATGCCTGGTGGGCTCTTTAACACGAACTGAATCAAACTTATCTGACGGGAGGCCAACCATTTCTGATGGAAAGAAGACTCTTGAATGTCCCTGGAATATGACATGCACATGCTAGTTATTTTTTTTACATCATTTTTTTGGAAATAAATATGCTATGATGCAACATGACAGGATCAAAGTTTCACACTGGATAATGGCTGGACCATTACAGAACAGCACCACTCAAGATCAAAAGAAAATCCCAAAGCTCCAAAACTATCATGGGAACCTGAGTCACCTTCGCAACACAAAGTCATCAACAGTACCTGTACCTGTAAGAAAAGTTTTCCCGCCCCTCTCACGGGTGTAGTCTAGGTCAAAGTAAGGTTAAAAGCCAAATCAGAGTACGAGAGCTCGAATGTCGGTATCATCATACGATAACACCTATCTGAACTACCTCTGAAGTCACGGGTCTCATGGTCAGGTCTACAAAGCATCCGCCTTATAGCTGCCATGGCCACTCTATTCCTAGTTCCTATGGAATTAACTCATAGCCTGGGTATAAGGCCTTTTACCTCATGGAACAGCCCACCCGCCAAGAAAACCAGAATCCAAACAGTCCAGCCAAATCCAGTATGCAGAAAGTAAAGCGCACATAGGATGCAATGCAAATATGTAAATATGCAAAGCGGTAAAAATAAACACCCAAGAAGAAAACTAACAAGAGCTAGGATCGACTCCGGGACGAACCAGCAAAAGGTCAATCTGTCCCCAGTGAAGTCGCTAGCTGAAACCACCCGGCCGGAACCTGTCATTTGGATGTTAATGAAACATCAATGAAGTCGCCACTGAACGTCTTTTATCCCGCCAAAAGGGAAAGGTAAACATCGAGAAAACCTGAAAAGGGAGAAATCACAGTCTTTCGACCGAGAGATCGGGTAAGGGAGTCTGTTACGCGAGGGGAAGGTATTAGCACCCCACACGCCCGTAGTACTCTACGGTATCTACTCTTGTTGTCTAATCTAATGGGTGTGGTCAAATCCCATGTCTATGGCTTAAAGCTGAAAAGTGAATGCATGAGAAAGAAAAAGAAAAGCAATGTAGGGAAAATTAAAAGTTGTGCTCGATCGGGCCCTACCCCAATGCCTACGTATCCCTTTTAAGGAATCAGAGCAGCCGTAGTTCGGCTTACATGTTTTGGTTGGTTTGTGTTTTTTTAGTTAAGGAAAACAAAAACAATCAAGATGAAAAAACATCGAATGAAACAACAAACAAATGAGATGATCAAACATTGACTAAATAATAACATAGTAACATGTCACAGATGGCGAAACATCAAATGATAAAAAAAACGGATGAGAAAACATCACACCTAGCAATGACTTTGAGAATCAAAGCAGGATAATAGACAGATGCGATGGCGAAACATCGACTTCAAACAAATGTGCGATGGAGAAACATTAGTTAAGAGATACACAAGGTATCATGGCAAAGATGGCAAAACATCAATAAAACGGATGACAAAACAACGCACCTAACAATGATATTGAGAATCAAAGTAGGATAACAAACATGTGCGATGGCGAAACATCGGCTTCAAACAAATGTGCAATGGCGAAACATCGGTAAACCAGGTTTAAAAGCAAAGCCAAGAGGCACATAGACAAAGTAAGATTGGTTTGTATCTTTTACCTTGAAGAAGGGTTTGAGTTTATTAGAGGTGTTTTATGATTTGCCAAGAAAATGGATTTTTGTTTTAAGATGCAGAATGCATAGAAAGGAAAAACAACTAAAGGAAACTAACCTAATACTAACCCTAGTGTTATCATACAATGGTTGACCCTAAGGTTGAGGATAAAGGAAAACCCTACCTTAATTAACATGTTAAAGGAAGCTTAACAAAACTATCCTATAGGGAACATGCAATGAGAGCGAAGTCGTGATCTCAATTTCTAAATTGAGTGACTCATCGATCAACAATTAAAGAAGAAAAGTAATAAACATCCTATAGGAAACATGCAATGAGAGCGAAGTCGTGATCTCAATTTCTAAATTGAGTGACTCATCAATCAACAATTAAAGAAGAAAAGCAATAAACATCCTATAGGGAACATGCAATGAGAGCGAAGTCGTGATCTCAATTTCTAAATTGAGTGACTCATCGATCAAAAGCAAACACGACACATGTATCATACAAAAACCAGAGGGCCTCCTGACATATATCAGCAACAGAGGTCCCATCATGCGATCAGAGAACTATGCAAAATGAAAATGGAAGAAAGGAAATAATGCAATACCAAACGGATAACTATCCATAGAAACTGAGCGAGAATAAAAGAAACCCAGAGAACTTCAAGAAAGCTGGAATTAATAGACAAATCAAGTCAGAAATTGCACCATCAAGATATAAGTATTGAGATTTTCAGATGTGAACAGATCCCATGGGCAATGTATAGCATTCATAATCACATGTGTATATCCTGCATAGACTATCAAATATGCCAAGCACAGGAGTAGTGCAAACATGACAAATTGTGTTCCACAAATAAAGTGAAATACAATAACCTCAAGTCAAAAATGGAAAACTTTTCTCAAAGTACCTCGCACATTCAAGCAAGTTAGTATTCCCACAAATAGAATGATGATTCACATAAGGGATGGACGATGACACCAAAATGAAATGAGAAAACATGATAACAACTAACAAACATTAGTCATGATAGACATAAAGAAACAAGTTTGTGCACAAATTGGTCAAAAGAACCATAGGAATGTTGCTCCTTTCTACCACCATATTGAATTGACAATTGAAATAAATCAAGGATCATGGGAGCTTGAAAATAGTACAATCAAAGACCATGAAGGTCAGTAGCAAACTTAATTCAATCATGTACAATTAATTCAACCACAGCTCACAAGCACAATAAAAGATGAAGCCCACATAATGCATAAAAAAGGTTCAAACATTCAAACATGGGGCAATAGGTGAAATGACTTAAGTTATTATGGATAATCAGAATCAACATGATCATTAGATGCCCAATTATAGGTGTCACTCAAGTTCATTGGCCATCAAACAATATGCAACAAGATATGCAACATCAATTGGGTACCTTCACTTAAAAAATACATTAAAAATAGAAAAGGATTTCAATAATTCAAGCCAAAAGTTTCTTAGCATCTTTGAAGTGTGTAATGAAGAAGTGAAAAACACAAGAAGGGGGTTGAATTGTAAAACTGAAAATCAATGCAATGAACACGATATTTTTATCCTGGTTCGTTTGATCTCAAACTACTCCAGTCCACCCGTCAAGGTGATTTCGCCTCTCCCCAACGAGGTCTTAATCCACTATATTCAACTGAATATTACAAACTGCTTTAACAACTGCTAAAGCCTTCTTGATGCAAACCACAACCCGGTTTGTCAAGGAAACACTTTCTTACAAAGAAGAGAATTCTAGGTGTGTGAATGTTTTCTACAAAACTATTTATCACAACTGTGATATTACACAACTTAAGCTTGTGAAACTAGATTGCTAAAATATAATTGAGTAAGGAATTATGGAGCTTTTTAGCAAACTGAGAATGAGAAGATGTAGAATAGCTTTTAGGCGTGGAAATAGTTGTAGAGCATTATCCAATTCAATCTTCATTGTCTTGTTTATATAGCACTGAATTTGTTGACCGTTGGAGCAATAATCTTGATTCAATGCCATTAACAAACTTTCCTTATTAAGCAGATCTTGTCTGGAATGATGACGTTGGTAATAATTCGCTTTGAATGCACAGTACCATTGCTACTTAAAGCGTGTTCTGGCTTTGGCTCATTCTGACTCTGCTTAACTGCTGATGAACTGTTGTTGTCTTTAATCAGAGTGTTGAGCGCAATTCTGTTCATCAAGCTTCAGCATTCGCGTGAGTTGTTCTTCTGATTCTGGTATTCTAATATAGCAACTTCTGATGCTGATGTTAATAACCAATATTCTGGTGCTGATTAGGTGTGCTCTTGCTGATACCTATCAGAGTTTCTGCAAAACAGAAAGTAATATTTTAGGTAGCAAATAGTTCTTACATGAATCACATAATTTAATATATCTTTTCATTTTGTTATCATCAAAACTTAAACTTAGGGTAGTAGATTCAAACTTTGTTCTAACAATCTCCCCATTTTTGATGATGACAAAAACTAGATATTTTTAATTGATAATAACGTGAAAAGTATCAGAGATAACTATATGATAAGATGTATCAGAGTTAGAAGTTATCAAAGTTAAGGGATAAAGAGATATGAGAGTTGGGATCAGAGATACTCCCCCTGAATTTATAACTTCCCTTTTTAATTCCAAGAGTTCTTCAGGATCAGATCTTTATTGCCTTTCTTTGAACATCAGAATATTAGAGCTTTGACTATCAGAGGCTTTAGATCAGAATATCAGAGCAGAGCTTCAGATCAGAGTATCAGAGCTTTATCAGAGCTTTGCTTTGGATCAGAGTATCAGAGCTTTAGTCTTCAGTGAATTTAGAGATCAATCTTGTACCTGTAGACTTAAGCAAAAAAAAGAAAATATATTCAAGTATATCAGAGTTAGAATGTCTGAGATTTTCTGTCTCAGTAATCCGTTATTGAAAAATATCATTCTTGTTCTCCCCCTTTTTGTCAGCAATCAAAAAGTGAAAGTGATGTGCTAAAACAATTAGATCAGAAAAACTTGTCATATTAAAATGTTCAGAACCAAACAAAACAGTATAGAAGATATGCAAAGAAAACATGAAAATAGCATGAATGAAAATCTAAGATTGGGGAGGAAGGCGTGTGAACAGAGTCTCCAGCATTGCCTTAATCTGATCAGCAGTCTCAGTCTGCTTGTGCACCATGCTGACTACTGTATCTATCTTGCTATCCTACACATCCATTCTTTCCTTCATTTTCTGATCATTTTCATCCATCCTTTGCTGCAGACGAATGTCATTCAGCTTCAGCTCTTCCAGAGTCTGCCTGTCCAAGGCAGCTTGAGAAACATCAGAAGCAGGGAGCTTCTGAGAGCTTTCTACAACATCTTCAGCTTGACTGGCTTTAGCTTGAATAGTCTGGTCTTCTTCTGGTTGCACCTTTGAAGCTGGACGCTTCTCAGTCCATGGCTCACTGTCCAGAAGGAGCACGTCTTCTTTCAGCAGCTGACTTCCTACTTCGTTAAGAAGCTTGCTGAAATTCTGCCGTGCTTGCTCGTAATTGATGTCTTGCAATTTTAGAGCTTCATCACGTACCCAAATTCTGAATCGTGTCCAGAGCTGGTCAGAGGCAGCTGGATCAATCATTCTAGGACAGACTTGCTTCAGAGAAGCAATCCACTGCTGCAAACCTGTTTCAAAATTCATAATGCCATAGCCAACATCTGGCTGTTTTGGTTTTGGAATGGTTATTTTATTTTTCAGATCAGTAAGACGGTCAAGGATTGTTAAATCTATGAAGGTCCTGCTGGGGTCTTCTGTGGTTTGCTTGGGAGCTGTTTGTTTGGGAGATGGAGTGGGAGAATCATAAATAATGATTGGACTGTTTGGGGTTTTGGGAGTGTTTGGTGGTGTGGTTTCAGGCGAGGATGGCAATTGGGCCATTGTTACAGTTGTTCCACATGGCAGTTGTATTGCCAGAGGTTGTGGCTCAGAGGATTGAGGAGAATGAGGTGGAGGAGATGGAGTTTCAGAGTGATGAAACTCAGGTTGAGGTGATGGTGGATGAATTTCTGGTTGAGGAGAGGGAGAAGGAATTGCTGGTTGTGGAGAAGGAGGAGGAATTTCTAGTTGTTCAGGAATATGTGGTTCTTCTGGAATGGGTGAGAGAGGTTGTTCTGGTTGAGGAGATGGGGTAATATCTGGTTCAGAGTTTGGATTGTTGGAGAGGTGATCAGAAGCACGTTGATCAATGTCAGACAGAACTTTGTCAAGTGCTGATGTTGTTGAAATTGTTGGTTTGGGATGTTTGGTGCGGGGTCTTCTGAGTTGTAGTGCCTCAGAAGGGTCATCTTCTGGTTCGGTTTCATCTATAGTTGGGATGGGGATTGGGATTGCATGAGAAGCTGGAGTGGGGATTGATGTTGGAATAGCAGAAGAATTTAAAACAGAAGCAGCAGATAAATGACCTCTTTTCTTGGGTGTCTGCTGGGATGTTCCTTCTGAAGGGGCCTTCCTTTTCTTCGTCTTCTTCAGTGTAACCTCTGGTTGGGGTTGGTGCATGTTGTACCCCAAAATTTGCCCTCCCATATTTCTCAAAACATTTCAAGAAAAATTCAGCAGTCCAACCCGGCGCATCATATTAAGGTGTTCTTTCGCCAAGATATCTCTGATAACATATTCTCAAATTCAGGTTCGGCTCAAGAGTCAATTCTTTAAAGAAGGTATCCGAATGTGTGAGTTTGCTCGAAGAAATATGGTGAAAAAGTGTGCTGAAAGTGCAGTTTTTACGCGCTAAAAAATTCATAACTTGAAGATCGTGACTCGTTTTGAACCCGTTCCGGTGGCCAAAATTCCGTCTTGACATTATCTACGTTTTCATCTCTCACAGCTGGAAGCCAATTTCGATCAGAAGGTCTTCAAAAATGTGGATTTATCAAGTATTTTCGTACAGAAAATTTGTGACAGAAGTTTATATGCGTCATGTTCAGAAAATCATAACTTGGTCGATTTTCATCGTATCGAGCTGGTTCGGGCGCCAAAATTTCACAAATTGAGTTGGCTACATTTTCACAGAAGGTATTAAGTTCAAACGGTATTCAAAAGGCCTTCATTTTTTTGCTCAGAGTGCGTGACACGCTGAAAATCCTGAATGCTGAATATTATTTCATCTGGGCCGAAACTTCAAAAATTCATAACTCGGTCAATTTTTATCGAATTGGGCTCATATTTTTACACAAGGTCCCTGACTCATAGATCTACAACTTTGCTTCAAAAGTCGAGACCGGATTATGCTCCGATCAATACCAGTTTTTTATTGAAGAACGTGTCAGAGTCGACACTGGAGCCCAAAATAAGTTTGTCTGAGCTGAAACTTCAAAAATTCATAACTAATTCACCGTTTATCCGATTGAGTCGATTTTCGGACAGGAGTTAGTTATCGATGTCGGCTACATTTTGTTTTCACATTTCAACTTCAAAAATTGCACTTAAGTCCCTGCGATTTATCCTGGAAAGTGACGAACTCAAGTGAACATTGGAGGCCCAATTGCACATTCAAAGCCCATTTTCTTTACCCTAATTTCCATTATATAATCACCTTCTTTTCACACAAACCAGGGAGGAGAAAAAAGAGAGAAAAAAACCTTGCCACAACACTGTTAGAATATCAAATTCTTTCAAGAACACTAAAACCTTGAAATCCTTATTACAAATCCCTCTCTCACTACAAACAAGCCATCACAGTTACAAACCAACACCTCACTACTTCTTCAGTAAGGGTAAGGCTGGCTTGATCTCCATGATCCAAAAGGCATAAAAGCATTCATGTCACTAATTTTCCAGTAAGGGTAAGATTGATTTGATCTCCATGATCAAAAGGGTATAATCATTCATACATGCCATATTGTGCCTAAACATTAAATTTCTTCATATATTGGCTTTATTTGCATTTTATGATTTTATTTAATGTGTTCATGAGATTCAACACTGCAGATTTAGACAGGATCCCATGCAGGAAGATTAAGGAACGTTGAGGCCAAAACACAAAAGCCAGAACACAAATGGCCAAAAGCCAAAACGCAAATGGCCAAAACAAAACAGTTTACACATGACGCCAATAGCTGTTTCACCCCTCCAATCAGGCTCGTATACTCCTAAACTCTCTCTCTATTTTTATTATTTTCCTTTAATTAATTAATCGTTATTCTTTTTATTAATCACTAACCAATTAACATTTTTTTCGTAATAAAATTCAGAAAACTAACATTTTTAGTATTATTATTATTTAGTAATTTCACTATTAATTATTTTTTGTAAATAAATGTTAATAATTAACTTAGTTAATTTAGGTCTTAATTTTAACACTTTTTCTTAATAAATAAAAAATGCATAGAATTAGGTTTTTTTGACATCTTCATCTTTTTCTTAATTAATTATTTTTCTCATTATTTATTATTATAATTACTATTTATCTTTGTAAATAAATATGTACATTAATTAATTAGCATAAATTAGGTTTTAAACGTTAACCTTTTCTTTAATAATTAAAAATATTTAGAACTAGGGTTTCCTTCTAATTTTAAATTCTTTTTTTTATTTCATAAATACAAAAAACATAAAAAAAACATTTCTTTTCTTTAATAAAATAAATAATTAACTTTCTTATTTCAATTTAATTTCAAAAGGGTCCAACGCCCTCGGACGTTCTATTTTTATTCTTTTCGCATGTTATTTTATTTTCTTGTGAATATTATGTAATTGCTCAAGCCATGTAATAGTAATTAAGAATTTATTTATTTTCCGCATTTTTTACCAAACGGGTCTTTGTAATTTGGCGATGTATAGACCCGCGCCTTGTAATAGCGTAGGATTTTACTTTCCGCATTTAAATTTCTGCACTTTTAATTATAATTGCATGAAAGAATGTATGGCCTAAATTAAAAACAAGCGTAGATCACCATGATACATGTACAAGATAAAACATAACATGAAAATAACACACAAATTCACACACCACTCTTAGGGTACGCCTCACTGTTGCCTTGCCCTCGAAACGTGGTCGTCGAGTATAGGACGTCTTAGTAAGTCCTTATGTCCATTGATCCCGTTGCCTCAAAACAAGTTGCCTCGAAACGGTTGCCTCGGAATAGTTGCCTCGAAACGGTTGCCTCGGAATAAAAAAGGATCAATGGCATAAGGGTAGCTTCTAAGGTGTCCTACTGTTACTCCGGTGACCACACTGTCCCTACAAACGAATTAACCCGAACACCTCCAACGGTGGTGCTACCTATCTCTCAATGGTGGGATGGCACTACCTTAAGGACATTTACATAGCCTAATTCCTTAGGGTAGGTAGATGACTCATAGATACTTGCTCTATTAAAAAACAAATCAAAACTCTTTTCACACCGACACTTTTCAAAAAGCTTTCAAAACAATTTTTCAAACACTCTTGAGGACTGATACAAGAGTTATTCCGAAATCTTAAACGAAACTTTTTCAAACTCACTCACAATCGAAAAGCAAACACTTTGAAAACACAATGAGCAAGTATCTAAGAGCCCATGGATAACCATGGATAGAAAGGGTGCTAACACCTTCCCTTTCTATAAATCTACCTCCCGAACCGAGAACTATCTCATAAGGAATTTTGCTGTGCTTTTGTCCTGTCCATGTTGGAGAAAATAAAAGACGGTGGCGACTCTTGCTTCCGCGACATTTCGCGAACCAGCGTTAAACAGTCAGTTCCAGATCCACCGATCACAGTGCAGATCTTTGATATTCAGCTTGGGATCTGTACCATCAGCCTTGCACGCGTCCAAGTATCTGAGAACCACCACTGGTTTAGATTCTATCTCAAAAAATAAAGGAAAGTCACTCAGTGGGACTCTTCTGCTGGTGATGTCAGCAATAGGAGTAACGCTGGGTTCCTTTCTGATATTCTCTATTAACTTCATTTTCTTCAGATTCTTCGCGTTCAGAGGCTTGCCAACAGTTGGTTCAATGGTGCTTAACTCTTGAGCTTCTATCAGGTGCTCTATCAGCCTATTCTCAGTCAGAATATCTGATATTAACCTTCCAAAGGGTATCCAATCCCTCTTTGTTCTTTCTTCTTCCCTGGTTTCCTTCACGCTTGTTCTGAGGTGATTAAACAGAAGATGAGGCAAGTTGATTTTTACCTTCTGATTGATAAAATAGATCAGAAACTGCTGATCTATATTTATGTAATCAGGGGAACTAGTTGGCTTCCTATGATTAAAACACCCCAGAATGATCTTCGCCCAAACTCTGTGGTGATCCTTTAGGTCTCTGATTTTGCTGCTGGGCACCCCATGGGTGAAAATCCTTTCTGCTATGACACCCACGTCAGAGCATCTTTCAGCCATATCTATACAGCGGACGCCACCGCCACTGTAACCAATCAACTTTGCTATGTGATCCTCAGTGATCACAATCTTCTTTCCCATTATGTAAGAGGTGACTTGATGCGTTGAAGCAGTTGCATGAATCCAGAACTCCTTGACTAACATTGGGAATGTTGGTCCAACCAACCTGTCGAAATATCTCTCCCATTTCTGTGCCCTAACTTCTTCTGTCAAATCAAAACCATTCTCTTTCAGACTGCCAAAATCAATAATCAGTTCAGACAACACTTCAAGATTCTTCACTGGAGTAAGGAGTGTTCTGAATGGAACTTGGTACTGTTCAGAGGAAGCTTTCTTCTGAGAACCTGCAGAAGCACTGTTGGAGGTTGCAATGTTCACACTTAGGGTTTTTCTGAGAAAACTGAAAAAAAAAGGGTTTAAGGTTGAAAGAGATGAACACAGAGAAAATGAAGAAAATATTTGAGAGATAATGAGAAACTGTAAAAGATTAATGTGATAAATTAACGTTCTTAAATAGATTTCAGAATATTTTGAAAGAGTAAACGTTTTCAAGAAAGAGAAATAAAATCATGATTACGTTTTAAAAACATGATTACTTTCATTTAATGCTTGCTGATTTTGGGGGATTTGAGAAAGATACTTAAAACGGTTACCAGACATGTGTCTCAATGCACCCAATAAGCGTTTTGCCTTCTCAGAAGCGTGCACGCGTTCTGCTTCAGAGATTTGCTGATGATTGGATGAGACTTGTTTGATTTAGTGATCAGCACGTCTATCCTTGAGCTGAAACGCTCAGATCTTTAAGACTAGCATCTGATACAATCTGCATGTTCTATCTTTCTGAAAAGAGATTGATCAGAAGTTCACAGTAAAACAAATACATTCTGAAGATAAATATATGGAATTAAAACATTTTCACTCTGGGCAGATTTTCATGCTGAGATGTTTCAGAATAAAATTGAACCTATCTTCAGAAAGGGGTTTAGTGAAGATATCAGCCCATTGATGGTCTGTATCAATAAATTTTAAGTTCAAAATTCCTTTCTGAATATAGTCCCTAATGAAATGATGTTTTATTTCTATATGCTTAGCTCTAGAATATAAAATGGGATTCTTACTTAAGAAAATAGCAGAAGTGTTGTCACAGAGTATAGGGATGTTACTCTCAAAAATCTGGAAGTCTTCAAGCTGACTTTTCATCCAGAGCATTTGTGTGCTACATCCTGCTGCTGCTATGTACTCAGCTTCTGCTGTTGATAGCGCAATTGTGGATTGCCTTTTGCTGGACCAAGAGATCAGATTTTCTCCCAGAAACTGGCAGCTTCCAGAAGTACTTTTACGCTCTACTCTGTCTCCAGCAAAGTCAGCATCGCAGTAGCCTACTAAACTGTAATCACTAGATTTTCTATAAAATAAACCCAGATTAGTAGTACCTTTCAGATACTTGAAAATTCGCTTAACAGCTGTTAAGTGAGATTCTCTAGGATCTGATTGGAATCTAGCACAAATACATACGCTGAATATTATATCAGGTCTTGAAGCTGTCAGATAAAGGAGAGAGCCAATCATACCTCTGTAGACCTTTTGTTCTACCTTTTTGCTTACCTCTTCTCTTCCAAGAATGCACGTGGGATGCATTGGAATCTTTGATGGCTTACATTCTGAGAGGTCAAATTTCTTCAGAAGATCTCTGATGTATTTGCTCTGATGAATGTAAGTTCCCTCTGGGGTTTGATTGATCTGAATTCTTAGAAAGAATTTCAGTTCCCCCATGAGGCTCATCTCAAATTCTGCCTGCATACACTTAGCAAATTTTCTTCCAAGAGAAGGATTAGTAGAACCAAAAATAATATCATCAACATAAATTTGACAGACTAAGATGTCATTCTTAACTGACTTACAAAATAAGGTAGTGTCCACCTTCCCTCTGGTGAATTCATTTTCTAACAGAAAGTTACTTAGTCTTTCATACCAAGCTCTGGGAGCTTGTTTCAGACCATATAGTGACTTCTTTAGTTTGAAAACATGTTCTGGATGTTTTGTATTTTCAAAGCCAGGGGGTTGGTGCACATAAACCTCTTCTTCTATATAACCATTTAAGAATGCACTCTTGACATCCATCTGATACAGAGTGATGCCTCTATTAACAGCAAATGAAATTAAAAGTCTGATAGATTCTAACCTGGCGACTGGGGCAAAGGTTTCTGTATAGTCTATTCCCTCTTGCTGACTATAACCTTGTGCAACCAGTCGTGCTTTGTTTCTGATGACTTCACCTTGTTCATTTAGCTTGTTTCTGAACACCCATCTTGTTCCAATGATGTTGAATCCTTTTGGTCCGGGAACAAGATCCCATACATCATTTCTGGTGAATTGATTCAGCTCTTCTTGCATTGCCAGAATCCTGTCATTATCCAGAAGTGCTTCATCAATAGAAGAAGGTTCAATCAGAGACACAAGTCCCATGAGGGTTTCTTCAGAGTTTCTGAAGCTTGCTCTTGTTCTGATTCGATCTTCCTTTCTTCCTAAGATTGTTTCTTTTGGATGATCCAAACTGCTTCTGGGTAATCTTTTCTGAGGTTGATCAGCAGCTGTTGTAGGATTACTAGCAGTGCTCCTTTCAGACGTTGAAGGAGTGTCTGTGTTGAGAGCTTCTGATGACTTGTCTTCAGAACCTGTAAATTCAATTTCCATACCTGCAAAAACTTCATTCTGATTTGACTTTTCAGAGTCAAGCTTATCATCAAAACGAACACTGATTGATTCTTCCACAATCTGTGTTTCTGTATTGTATACTCTGTACCCTCTTGAGCGATCAGAGTATCCTAACATAATACACTTCTGTGCTTTAGAGTCAAACTTGTTCAAATAATTCTTTGTGTTTAACATAAAACAAGTACATCCAAATGGATGAAAATATGAAATGTTAGGCTTTCTGTTCTTCCACAATTCATATGGAGTCTTTTCCAGAATAGGTCTTATTGAGATTCTGTTCTGAATGTAGCACGCTGTGTTTATTGCCTCTGCCCAGAAGATCTTAGCAACGTTTGTCTCATTGATCATGGTTCTGGCCATTTCTTGCAATTTTCTGTTCTTTCGTTCTACAACTCCATTTTGTTGGGGAGTTCTAGGACAAGAGAAATCATGCAGAATGCCTCTGTCATTAAAGAATGACTCAAAATCTTTGTTTTCAAACTCTCCACCATGATCACTTCTGACTTTAACGATTCTAAGATCCTTTTCATTCTGAACTTGGTTACAGAAGGTAACAAACACAGAGTGTGACTCGTCCTTGTGTCTTAAGAACTTTACCCATGTCCATCTGCTATAGTCATCTACGATTACTAACCCATACTTCTTGCCACTGACTGAAGCAGTTTTAACTGGTCCAAATAAGTCAATGTGCATAAGTTCTAATGACTTAGAGGTAGAAACAACATTTTTAGATTTAAAAGAAGGTTTTGCAAACTTGCCTTTCTGACATGCTTCACACAGAGCATCTGAATTGAACTTCAAATTAGGAAGTCCTCTGACCAGATTGAGTTTGTTAATCTGAGATATTCTTCTCATACTAACATGCCACAATCTTCTGTGCCAGATCCACTGCTCGTTGTTAACAGACATAAGGCACTTTACATTCTGACTTTTCAGTTCAGAAAGTTTGATTTTGTAAATGTTGTTTTTCCTCTTTCCATTAAACAGGATAGTCCCATCTTTCTGACTAACAGCTTTACATGATTTTTGATTAAAGATTATATCATAACCGTTATCACTTAATTGACTTATGGATAACAGATTATGCATTAATCCATCTACTAGCAGAACATTATTAATAGAGGGAAGATTTCCATTACCTACAGTTCCAGAGCCAATTATCTTTCCCCTCTGATTGCCTCCAAAGCCAACGTGGCCTCCAGGCTTAAGTTCCAGGCTTTGGAACATATGCCTTCTTCCCGTCATGTGTCGCGAGCAGCCAGAGTCCAGGTACCATGACTGGTGTTTCTGATTTGCTGCTAAAGATATCTGCAACATATATTATTTTATCCTTAGGTACCCAGATTTTCTTGGGTCCTGATTTGTTAGATTTACCAAAACTCTGGTTGAATTTTGGTTTCACAGAGTACTTACTGCTAGTGTATTTAATATCATGTGTGTGACCATACACAAAATGTTAATTCAGAGGAGTGTGTTTAATGGTTAAATCCATGACATTCTTTGGTGTAGGAACCTTACCTTGGTAGCCTATTCCCTTCCTACCGTTTCTGCTAACTCCATAGATCATTGAAGCCATTTTGCTTCTATCTATGCTTTTAGCAAGGAACTTCTGGAAACTGTGATCATACTCCTTGATGATCTCATCAGCGTTGCTGGGAGTTTCAGAAATTGGTTCCTTCTGAGAGTTTTGTAAAGTATTTTCTAATTTTAAAATTTTATTTCTCAGCTCAG
Source organism: Vicia faba (assembly GCA_948472305.1). Classification (NCBI taxonomy): domain Eukaryota; kingdom Viridiplantae; phylum Streptophyta; class Magnoliopsida; order Fabales; family Fabaceae; genus Vicia; species Vicia faba. The sequence goes on along the minus strand of OX451737.1, from coordinate 1,692,566,220 downwards.
AATTCTCCAATTTGAGACTCTCAGTCTTATTAGAGTCAGATTCAAGATTCCTTTTCAGGTTTCTGAATTTAACTCTAATCTGCTGATACCTTTCCAGAATTTCATTAAGGCTTTCAGCAAGTTCAGCCTTGGTAAAATTAACTGCAAAGTCAGGAAATACCTCTTCAGTATCTGATTCTGAGTCTGATTCAGAAGCTTCACTATCTTCTGAAATGTTGGCCATGAGAGCTATGTTTGCTCTCTCATCATCTGATTCTGAGTCAGCTTCAGACGAGTCAGAGTCATCCCATGTAGCCATGAGACTTTTCTTCTTTTCTCTTCCAAACTTCTTTTTGGGCTTTTCCCTCTGAAGCTTTGGGCAGTCACTCTTGTAGTGTCCTTGCTCATTGCACTCATAGCAGATGATATCCTTGGTGTTTGGCTTTCTGCTTCCTGAGGAGCCTTCAGATCTTCTGTATCCAGAGGAAGAATCTGTCCTTCTGTATCTGGAAGAAGACTCGTTCTGATCAGATCTTCTGGGATTCCTGAACTTCCTTTGCCTCTGCTTCCACAGTTGATTCACTCTTCTGGAGAGGAGGGAGAGTTCGTCTTCTTCTGATGAGGATCCATCAGATGTTTCTTCAACTGCCTGCAAAACTTTAGACTCAGATTTTTTGTTAGATTTTAATGCTAAAGGCTTACCTTGCTTCTGGGGTTCATCAGCTTCTAGCTCTATCTCATGACTTCTGAGGGAGCTGATAAGTTCCTCCAGAGAAATTTTGTTGAGATCTTTTTCTAGCTTCAGAGCTGTAACCATTGGCCTCCACTGCTTGGGTAAGCTTTTGATGATTTTCTTGACGTGATCAGCAGTAGAGTAACCTTTGTCCAGAACCTTGAGACCAGCTACCAGAATCTGGAATCTTGAGAACATAGTTTCAATGGATTCACTTTCTTCCATTTTGAATGCCTCATACTTCTGAATGAGCACCAGAGCTTTAGTTTCTTTGACCTGAACGTTGCCCTCATGCGTCATTCTGAGTGAGTCAAACATGTTCTTGGCTGTGTCTCTGTTGGAGATCTTTTCATATTCAGCATACGAGATGGCGCTGAGAAGGATGGTTCTGGCCTTGTGGTGATTCTTGAAGTCACGCTTTTGTTGGTCAGACATTGTTTTCCTATCAATCTTCGGACCTCTTGCATTCACAGGGTGTGTGTATCCATCTGTCACCATGTCCCACAGATCAGCATCATGTGCCAGAAAGAAGCTTTCAATTCTGTCTTTCCAGTAATCAAAGTTTTCTCCATCAAAGACTGGAGGTTTCCCGCTGAATCTGTCTCTGTCCTCATGGTTGTCATTGCTGGTGTGAGAATAATTTCCTGCCATTGTGTTTTTCTGACGCTGGACCTTGTACTGACACGGTTAAGTGTTTTAGCTCAGAACCAGGCGCTCTGATGCCAATTGAAGAAGTGAAAAACACAAGAAGGGGGGTTGAATTGTAAAACTGAAAATCAATGCAATGAACACGATATTTTTATCCTGGTTCGTTTGATCTCAAACTACTCCAGTCCACCCGTCAAGGCGATTTCGCCTCTCTCCAACGAGGTCTTAATCCACTATATTCAACTGAATATTACAAACTGCTTTAATAACTACTAAAGCCTTCTTGATGCAAACCACAACCCGGTTTGTCAAGGAAACACTTTCTTACAAAGAAGAGAATTCTAGGTGTGTGAATGTTTTCTACAAAACTGTTTATCACAACTGTGATATTACACAACTTAAGCTTGTGAAACTAGATTGCTAAAATATAATTGAGTAAGGAATTATGGAGCTTTTTAGCAAACTGAGAATGAGAAGATGTAGAATAGATTTTAGGCGTGGAAATAGTTGTAGAGCATTAGCCAATTCAATCTTCATTGTCTTGTTTATATAGCACTGAATTTGTTGAACGTTGGAGCAATAATCTTGATTCAATGCCATTAACAAACTTTCCTTATTAAGCAGATCTTGTCTGGAATGATGCCGTTGGTAATAATTCGCTTTGAATGCACAGTACCGTTGCTACTTAAAGCGTGTTCTGGCTTTGGCTCATTCTGACTCTGCTTAACTGCTGATGAACTGTTGTTGTCTTTAATCAGAGTGTTAAGCGCAGTTCTGTTCATCAAGCTTCAGCATTCGCGTGAGTTGTTCTTCTGATTCTGGTATTCTGATATAGCAACTTCTGATGCTGATGTTAATAACCAATATTCTGATGCTGATTAGGTGTGCTCTTGCTGATACCTATCAGAGTTTCTGCAAAACAGAAAGTAATATTTTAGGTAGCAAATAGTTCTTACATGAATCACATAATTTAATATATCTTTTCATTTTGTTATCATCAAAACTTAAACTTAGGGTAGTAGATTCAAACTTTGTTCTAACATGTAAAAGTCAGAAAGCAGGTCTTAAGTTCATGAATGATTCAGGAGGAGATCAAATTAGGCCCAAAGTTCAAAACTGGTTGGCAAAACTACCAAACTAGACAAGTTTTCAAAATAATTTGTGGAAAAATGTCAAACCAAGTCAAATAATTCAAGAAAATGGTTTTTAGATCTTCAATGCATTCATGAACCATAATCAAGACTTGAATTCCAATAAAAATCTAGGGCATAAGGGTTTTGAAAAAGAAACTTGCACAATAAGCAACAAAACCCTAATTTTTGACTTTTAATCTTAAATATTGATTAAGTAAGATAAAAATTCAAACCATTCAAACCAAGATCATACAAATCACAAAGAAACCCTAAATGTCAGAAAACATATTTTTTTTTCAAATTTTTTTAATTAAGGAGAAGTCAAAAATAAAATCAATTTCAAACAAATAATCAATTAAACAAATAATCACATCCAAAAAAAAGAAATTCTAGTAAAAAATCAGAAAACACATCCAACCAAAAATATATTCAAATGTTAGAATTAAAAACATGCATCCCTGATTTTTTTTGGAATTTTTGAATTAATGGAAGTATTAAAAAATCAAACAAAACAAATAACAATTAAAATATTATTTAAGGGAAAAAATGCAAACCCTAGCCAAAAGTCACAATAAGGTCAAAATAAAAATATATTCAGAGTCTAGGATTAAAAACAAGCTTGTATGATTTTTTTTAGAATTTTTGTATTAAGGGAAGTATTAAAATAAAATTTATGAAGCAAACATTCAAAATAAACTTCTCAAATTAAATTTCTAATCAAAAATAGAAAAAATGCTAAATAAATTTCAGAATCAAATTCTACATTATTTTATGAGTCCAAGATATTTTGTGTGGAAGTTTTATATCAAATGAACTATTAAAATAAAAATAATCTTTGAACAATCAATTAATTAAACCAATGAATTTTGAAACCAATCAAATCATTTTAAAAAAATTCAAAAAAAATATGACAAATACTAGAAATTATCATTGGCCTATGGTAATTTTTTAATGATTTTTGAAAATGTTTTGATCACAAAAATAAAATCAGAAAATCAAATAAAATCAAAAATATGAAAAATGCATTAAAAATCACATGGACCAATCAGATCCATCCACGCCACCATCTTCAACCTCTGGACCAACTCAAAACGCGCGCAAGACTTGTTCTAAGGCTCATGTTCAGGTCCATCATACATACTCATTTCTCCACCAAAATCAATGATTCCAATCACAAATCAAAGTTCAAACTACCAACTACATCATGCTTTTTACAAAATTCAAAATGATTGACCATGGAAGTAGAAATCAGAGCAAGAAAATTGAGAAAATCATTAAATCTTGAAAAACCAAAAGTTCACCAAATCATATATGCTTCAAAATCAAACAAGTTTATACATCAGATGTAAGATCTGGCCAGCTATGAACATGATCACAAACTTTAAATCACATGAAACAAGAAAAATTATGGAGAATCAAGATCTGAAAATTACCTTTCAATTTGAGAAATAAACTCAACTATGGCCTCTGAAACAAAGCTAAAACCCTTGTCCCTTGCTTCTAATTCTCCAATGAAGTGAAAATGGTCATGAATCAAGCTCTAGAATGGAGAATAAAGGAGCTTCGAAGCAGAATTTTTTTGAGAGAGAGAGAGAGGTTGTAGCTTCTGATTTTTTTGAGAGAATGAATGCGTGCCTTGAAAGGGAGTGAAATATGGCCTATATAGAGTGACTGCTGAGGGTAGAAGGGTCTTTGAAAGGCTCAAGGCCGTTAGAAGAAGAATTTGCAAAAAATAGAAAAATGAAGATTGTCCAAATGGTGATGCGTTTTGTTTCTACTTATGCCCAGCCTAGAAGTCGTTTTGGTGATGTCATGTTGATTAGAATTTTGAGCAAAGAATGTGTACTTGGTGAGCTGGCTATGTTAACAACAACCTAAACTGAAGTTGTGAAAAAGTCTGCAACATGGGCATGGTTTTCCAATAATCTGGCTAGCTGACTTTATGCTTAGGCCATTTGAAATTCCTTCGTGCGCTTTGGATGCTTGAGGGGACTTTCAAGAACTCTCATACTATAGAACATCTTAGAGCTTTGAATTTTCCAAATTGATGCTGACTTGATGGAGAAATGATGTTGAAAACTTGAGGCAAAAATGCAAATTGGCATGCCTGGTCCGCGCGCGTGCATGGGCATGCATGGTGTGCCTGAAGCCAACTTTGAGATACCAACTTTGAAGCATCACAACTCACTCAATTCTTGGCCAAATTGAATGATTCAAAGTTCAATGGGAAGTTCTCATGGGAGACTACAAAATTCTCTTTTTAATTTTTCAAATTGAAGCTTGAATCACAAGAACTTGATTCCACAAAATGGCCTGCCAAGTGTTTGATGAAATTACGCGTGTGGCCTGCCCAAGAGAAGTCATTTTGGCACTTAGCATTTTTTTCTTCAAATTTTAAGTTACTTCTTGAACAAGTTACACTCAAATTCACCCTTTCTCATGATTCAAATATGAATTTGGGTATGGAATATGAAAAGAGGATGCTTGAATTAATGGTTCACCAAAAGCCTACTTGGTCAACTCCTGATTTTACTGACTTTGGTCAAAATGACCAATTTCCCCCTTTTGATCAATTGAACCATTTCCAATCCAAATTGAACCTCAATATTTCAAACCTAAATGATTAATAACATGTGGTGAACCGTGGAAACAATTTGGGTGAAAAAGTCAGAGAAATCATGATTAAATCCAAAACCCTAGTTTTTCCATGTGCTAGGAGATAGATGATCAAGCTTCAAAACCCTAATTCCACTGAGTATCATGAGAGACTCCTTGGTCAAATTTTATTCCAATGATGATAAGATAGTGATGCTTCATGAATTGGCTCATCTAGACCCCAATTACCTCAACTTGGACCAAACCCTAATTTGACTGATTCCTCAAAGGAGAGTGATGGATCATCCTCAAAACTTCAAATCCTCTGGACATCTTGGCCAATTTCTTGTACAAAGACCTTTCAAATGCCAATGAGATGTTGTAGCTTCCAAATCAAGACTTGTACATTGATCCATAGCCTTGATCAAGCAAAACCCTAATTTGACTGGTGAATCAAAAGAGTGATTCCCCTTGTAATAAAACACAAACTTCAATCCTATGATGATCCAAAGAGATGGATAGAGAATCTTGAGATGTGAAATAACTTTTGAGTTTGAAAGATCCAGAGGTTTAGATGATAAGATTCTACTTGAACAACTTGTCAATGCAAACAACCTTCAAAACTTGAGGAAGACTTGATAACCAAAGTACTTTGATCCCATCACAATGTATGAATGTAATGCAATATGATATTCATGATGAAACATAAGCATAAATTAAGAGGGTAAATTTTGGGGTGCAACAGTACCCATATCTTTTTGGGTCCTTGTTTGTTAGTTTTACCAAAATTCTGTTTGAATTTTGGTTTGGCAGAATAATCTTTGCTAGTGTATTTCAGATCATGTGTGTGCCCATAAGTGAAGTGAGATTTTAATGGTGTGCGTTTAATTACTAAGTCCATGACTTTCTTAGGTGGGGATAATTCACCTTGGTATCCTATACCTTTTCTTCCATTTCTTCTAACTCTATAGATCATTGAAGCCATCTTGCTTCTATCTATGTTTTTAGCCAAAAACTTCTGAAATCTATGATCATATTGTTTTATGATCTTATCAGCTTTACTGGGAGCCTCTGAGATTATTTCCTTCTGAGAGTTTTGTAAATCATTTTCTAGTTCTGAAATCTTTTCTTTTAACTCAAAATTTTCTAATCTAAGACTCTCAATTTCTTTAGAGTCAGAGGCAAGATCCCTTTTCAGGTTCTTGAATTTGACTCTGAGCTGCTGATACCTTTCCAGAATTTCACTCATACTTTCTCCTAGTTCAACTTTGGTAAAATTAACAGTAAAGTCAGGAAATACATCTTCTGTGTCTGATTCTGATTCTGACCTAGATGCTTCACTGTCTTCTGTCACATTTGCCATAAGAGAAATGTTGGATCTTTCATCATCTGACTCTGTGTCTACATCAGAAGTATCTAAATCATCCCATGTTGCCATGAGACTTTTCTTCTTCTCCTTGAAGAACTTCTTTTTAGGTTTCTCCTTCTGATGCCTTGGACAATCACTTTTGTAATGCCCTTGTTCATTGCACTCATAGCAGGTGATGTCCCTGTTTCTTGACTTTCTGTGACCAGAAGCAGCTTCATACTTTCTGTGTCCAGAGGAGGGTTCAGACTTTCTGTATCCAGAGGAGGATTCATTCTGATTCCCTGATCTTCTGGAGTTTCTGAATTTTCTTTGCCTCTGCTTCCATAGTTAATTGAATCTTCTGGAGAGAAGAGATAATTCATCTTCTTTTGATGAGGATCCATAGAGGTTTCTTCCATAGCCAGCAAAACTTTAGAGTCAAATTTTTTGTTAGATTTTAATGCTAAGGGCTTACCTTGCTTCTGAGGCTCGTCATCTTCTAGCTCAATCTCATGACTTCTGAGAGAGCTGACAAGTTCCTCCAGAGATATCTTGTTGAGAAGTTTTTCCATCTTGAGAGCAGTGACCATTGGCCTCCATTGCTTCGGTAAACTTTTGATGATCTTCTTTACATGATCAACAGTAGAATACCCTTTGTCAAGAACTCTCAGCCCAACAACTAGAATCTGGAATCTTGATAACATTCCTTCAATGGATTCACTTTCTTCCATCTTGAAGGCTTCGTATTTATGAATTAGTGCAAGGGCCTTAGTTTCTTTAACTTGCATGTTGCCTTCATGCGTCATTCTCAGAGAGTCAAACATGTTTTTGGCTGTCTCTTTGTTTGAGATCTTCTCATACTCTGAATATGGGATAACATTAAGAAGAATTGTTCTGGCCTTGTGATGGTTTTTGAAGTCACACTTTTGTTGGTCAAACATTCTTTTTCTATCAATCTTCTGACCACTTTCATCCACAGGATGCATGTATCCATCAATTACCATATCCCATAAATCAGCATCATGAGCCAGAAATAAGCTCTCAATTCTGTCTTTCTAGTAGTCAAAGTTTTCTCCATCAAAGACTGGAGGTTTGCCGTTGATTCTGTCCTTATCATCATGATAGTCATTGTTGATCATCTGACTTGGTCCCACCATGGTGTTTTTCTTAAGCTTAGATCTTGTATTGACACGGTTAAGTGTATGAACTTAGAACCAGGCGCTTTGATGCCAATTGAAGAAGTGAAAAACACAAGAAGGGGGGGGGGGTGAATTGAAACTTAAAAATCAAAAGCAATTGACACGATGATTTTTATCCTGGTTCTCTTGATCTCAAACTACTCCAGTCCACCTGCCAAGGTGATTTCGCCTCTCTCCAACGAGGACTTAATTCACTAATCAAATTGATTACAATTCTACTTTGACAACTGCCAAAGTCTTCTTGAGTACAACCACAACCCGATTTATCTCAAGGAAATTCACGAATCAAAAGAAATAATTCACTGTGTACTATATGTTTTTCGTTACAAAAATTGTATCACAACTGTGATGTATTACATGACTTTTAGAGAATAGTATGAATATAATATTTGCAGCCTTGAGAGATTGTATGGAGCATTTGTAAAATCATAAACGATTTAGCCTTTGAGCTTGTTTATATAGACGTGGCAATCTGTCCAAATGGAAACATGATAATTGGCACTTAATGCACTTTCCATAATATGAAGATCCTTGTCTGATTGTAGCCGTTGTAATTGATACTGCCTTGATGGAAACGTAACGCTTCAGAACTTAAGGAATCTTGCTTGCTTCTTTGCTTCATAACTTGGTAAGTCAGAATCATAAGGTTCTGTTTGCACGTTAGACTTCCATTCAGAATCAAGATGTCTTTCTCTTTAGCGCAAATTCTGATCTTCATTCTTCATAACATTCTAATTACTTAGCTTGAGCACTTTTGTAGCTTAACTTCTAATGCAGTTCTGTCAGAACTTCTGTACAACATAGAACACAAATTTAGAGTGCATATTTGTTCTTTGTGTTTGTTATCATCAAAACTCTTATGAGGGTTGTAGAATCAAACTATGTTTTAACAAAAGTCACAATTAAAACCTCTTATACTAACGTTCCATAGAACCGTTGTATAAGACGAAATCTAGAATCTTGACTTCAACTATAACACGTAACTGTTGTAGCCCAAAATTTATCCCCCTCATTTCGACCTTAATTTGGGCTCATATTGCATTATCATATGCATACATATCATTGGTTCTATGATTATGGGATCAAGGTATTTCTGATGAGCCTCGATAAATTGCAAGAAACGTTTATTTTATCAATAAATGCGCTCAGGATTTTTATGCTAATAATCGGTCCGTAACAGTTCGACTATTCGAAAATTCACAGGGCCAATTCGGTTCATCATATTCAGGTGTTCTTTCATCGAGATATCCCTGTGGATGTATTCTCAAATTCGTGTGCAGATTGAGAGCCAATTATTTGAAGAAGAGCTCCGAATGTGCGAGTTGTTTCGAAGAAATACAGTAGAAAAGTATGCTGAAAGTGCAGTTTTTGGAGTCTAAAAAATTCATAACTCAAAGCACCTAACTCGTTTTAAACTCGTTCCAGTGGCCAAAGTTCTGTGTTGATGTCCTCTACATTTTCATTTCTCATGGCCGTAAGCTAATTCCACTCAGAAGGTCTCCAAAATTGTGGACTTATCAAATGTGTTCGCACAGGAAATTTTCGGCAAATGCTTATCTGCATCACATTCAAAAAATCATAACTTGGTTGATTTTTATCGTATTGAGCCTGTTCCAGTGGCATTGTCTAACTAATTGAGTTATCTAAATTTCAGTTTCTATTTTCAAGAGCAAACAATACATTGAAAGTTCTCGTTTTTGGTCGAAACCATGTGCAACGTATTGAAAATCTTGAACCGGGAATTATTTTCATCTGAGACGAAACTTCAGAAATTTATAAGTTTCTCAACGTTTATCCGATTAAGCCCATCTTCAGACACAAGGTCATTCTCACCATGGGATACAATTTGTATTCATGCTTTAACTTTAGAAATCACACCTAGGTTCCGACGAATTTGCCCGAAACGTGTCGCACTTAAGTGATTCAAAAATCTGCATTTTTGGTTTGTGGTTATTTGAGGTCCATTGTTAAAACCACTGATATAATTCAACACTATATATTCCTTTTGAATCCAATTTTCAAGGGAATCTCTCATAATTGATAAAATCTTAAAAACACTCTAAACATTTCTTCCAATTCTCTAAAGGATCAAATCAAAATTCTACAACTTTTTTCATCAAGAACACAAAAACAATTTCATCAAGATCCAAAAGTCAAGATCAAGAGCAATTGTTCTCCGATTGTTGATTCGTTCGTTGCAATCTTTATACCTAAGCCTCCTCTTCACTTCTATCAGTGAGTATTCTTGAATTAAGAATTTTTGAAATAAGTGATTATTTGAGAAGCACTTTTTGATCAAGAATGAATTGAATCAGGGTTGAATTTTGAATTGAGAACATATATCTAAGCCTAGAATTGTGAATTGATTTGATGATTATGCATAAATCCGGAATTGGATAGTTGAATTAAGTGCTTTTTGACTTAAATTGATTTACACGAAAGTGCTTAATTATTGAAATAAATTGATGATGTTTGTATTACAGTGGGAGATTTGACTTATTTTTGCGTTTTATCGTAAATGTTGCACATAGCAAGAGTCGTCACCGACTTTTATTTTATCCAATAAGGAAAGGGTGAAAAGAACAGGAAATACCTTTGATATTTTTGAGTTCGGGGGGTAGATTATGAAAAGGTAAGGTATTAACATCCTTTTCATCAGTAGTTATCTACGGACTCTTAATCGCTTTACTCACTTTGTTTTGAAAATGATTTGTGTTGTGTATGTTTGAAAAATATTTTGAAATGCCAATTATAAGTCAAGCTTTTTTAATGATTCTCGTATCTGTCCTCGAGAATGCGTACAAGGTTTCTTTTTGAAAATATTTATTTGAAAAAAGTGTTTGTGAAAAAAAGTTTTTTTTTTTGAAAGGATTGTGAGCAAGCGATTACGAGCGTTATACCTACTCAAGGTCTTTCTTGTAATTTCCTCCTCCTTTAAATAGTACTATCCATACTATTAGTTAGTAGGTAGACTTATCTATTAGATGTGAAGGGACAGGCGTGGGTCATTGTTGTACCCCAAAATTTTCCCTCTCATTTCATCAACATTTCTCATTACAGGGATCTTGGAAGTCAAGGTCAAGCTAGGGTTTGCTCTGCTCAAGACACCTCCTTGCACTGTTGACCTAAATTAGGGTTTGAGTTTGCACAGTGATGTTTTGACCTACAATTCCAAAAGTGACTTTCATACTTCATGTTGGACTCACAAGTTTGTCCATACCAAGTTTCAAGCCTTGATTCAAATTTTTTCCCAGTCAATTGGACAGTTGACCTAGAAATCAGCTGTATTGGGGAAAAAGTCAACGGTGGCAAATTGACAGTCAAACCTCATGAATTTTGACCCACATCAACATTATGAACTCATATGAACCATTTGACCAAGTTTGGATCACAATTCCACAGGAAATTTGATCAGATCACCAAAAGGGCAAAATGGTCATTTTTAGGGTTTTGACTGTACAAAGGAAATTTTTGACTGTTTGACCTAGCCAATGGCAAATCAAGCTCAACCATGGACTCAAGGACTCAATGACATTGTCTTGACCCATTCAACAAGTTCAAAAGATCTCAAATGCATAGGATTGACAGATGAATTTTTCAGTCAATTGATCAAAATTTAACTGTATACTGAAAAGTCAAGCTTTGACTTTTTGGTTAAAATCAAGTGCCAAAGGTCATTTTTCATCAAGATATGTCAAATTATGAAACTTGTTCATCAAGAAACCCAAAACTGCAGATTAGGGTTTAAAATGGAAAAATTTCATAACTTAGAATTTTTCTAAGTTATAAAATTTTCTTATTTTTTCCTAACTTTGTCCCATTTTTTCACCAAGATGAAAATGGATTCAAACAAAACTTGCAACATGAAAGTTGTAGTCCATCACAAAGTATACAACTTTGATTCATAAAGTTTTCTCAAAAGAAGCTTGTATCTCAAGTTATGATTTTTGGAACAAGGGTACCTAAAACTTTTAACTTAGAGAAATTTTGCCCTAGTTGAGGCAGGATTTTGACCCATCTTCTTGGCCATTTTTAACATAGTTCGACTTGGAGTTTCAAGTTGCATTTCAAAGATGGATTGTAGTACATGTTTAAATCTTTCCAAATTGTCCAAGAACTCCTCAAACACCCTTGTGGTTATGGAGAATAGAATGCTTGAAGTTGGCAAAAAATCACTTTAAAACCATGGCCAATATATGTTCTTACCAAGTTGCAAATCTGACCAAACTAGATTAGTACATGATTACAGATGTGATACGGTGGGAGAACTGACTTGAGTTTTGCGTTTTTATTCGCACTTGTTCGGTTTAGCAAGAGTCGCCACCGACTTTTTATTTTATCCTAAAGGAAAGGTTAAAAAGCACAGGAAAAACCTTTTGAGATGTTTCGTGGGTTCGGGGGGTAGATTATGAAAAGGGAAGGTACTAGCACCCTTTTCATCCATGGTTATCCATGGGCTCTTAGTTACTTGGTTTTAGATCACTTGCCTTGATTTTTGATTGCTTGAAATTGTGGTGTATGTGTGTGTTTTGAAAATGTTTTTGAAATAGACGCCTTTGTTTCGGCAACCATTGTAATGACTCGTGTTTGAGTATATACAACGGTGTGTATCTTTTCGAAAAGATGTTTCAAAATGTTTTTGGAGAGTTTGTTTTGAAAGTGTTTGTGAGGTGTGGTTTTTGAAAAGGAGGCAAGTGTTTTTTCAAGTTGATCTCAAGTAACTAAGAGTTTTGTCTACCCCTATTGTACTCAAAGGTTTTCTCTATGTTTTCAACCCCTTTTTAACAATTTTGTTCCACCATTGAATTTGGTGGACAATCTTGCGTTTAGGATGTGATTGGGACAGGCGCGGGTCATCATATGGACCATGAATGCAATGGTGCCAAGTGTCTTTGGCAATTTACTTGAAGGGACTTGATCATTTTGATAGGCGACTTTCGAAAGCGTCATCGAGGGACTTATGATCATTTGAATTTGTTTTGCCAAAGAGACTCGACGTGCAAGCATGGCCCATTTTGGAAGGCAACATGTGGGATCACCCTAGGGGGTGCAAGTGTGATTGTGTATTGATTTCATGTATTTGTCTTTGTATTAGGTTATCTAGCGTTTGATTTTATGTACATGCAAACCCTAGGTCTAATCATGGTATAATTCGAAAGTGGTAAATTGCGGGAATTTTAAAGTCTACGCTATTACAAATAGTATCCGGGAGTGGGGGTACAAATTCACAAAGGGGGATGAAACTTAAATAATTACAACCAAATCGAATCGCGATCAAATGTAATCAATGTATAGCAAAGTGTAAGAATAGCAAATGTATAATGCATCAAATGTAAAGTGTATTGTGTAGGTGTAAGTGTAATTTATTTACAAGTGCGAGATGTGAATTTAAATGTATTATTAAGTGTATTATATGTTTCTGTATTATGTACAAAATAAGAAAGTTTTAATAAAAGAAAGGAAAAGGTTTTAGGTTCCATTTTGTATGTATTAATGTACAAAGATAATATCTTGAAAAAAGAAAAGTATTTATCTTAAAGGAAAAATTATGTAATTATGTATTTATGTACAAATGTTTTTAAGAAAAGAAAAATGTATTAACTTAAAGAAAATTTATGTATAAATCAAAATAAGTTTAATAAAATAAAAAAAAAGTGTTTTAAATAATTCTAATTCTTATGTATTTTATGTTAGTATTTTTTTTTATGTACAAAAATAGAATATACTAATGTCTTATATTAATTCATGTATTTTAACTAATCTTTTTATATACACAGTTTTAATAATAAAAAAAATAGTATGTTTTATGTATAAGCAAAATTAAATAAATAAAAAAAGAAAAATGTTTTAAGCTTTTTTTTAAAAGAACAAAATGGGCCTAAAGAAAGTTTATCTTGGCCCAAACTTGATCAAAACAGAAGCAAGGGGGGGGGGGGGGGGGGGGGGGGGTGCCAGCGGGAAACTCGTTTTGGGCTTAGGCGTTTCAGAAAGGGGCAAGGACCAATTGTTTCATGACTTATTTTTTAGGGTTCTTTGGTTTTGTTCATTAGGGTTCACGAGCTTGAGAGTTACAGCGCCGTTTTGGTTTCATCTTCGTCTTCTCCGGCCAGCTTATGATAAAACTTCTTCATCCAAAGCCACCGGCGCCACCGTTCCCCTTTCTCCCTCCAATGGACCGCTTAGGCGACGCTTATAAGGTTCAAACTCTGTCTCCATCGCGTTTAGGGCTTTCGTTATTGTTGATTTCATGTTTTGATTGAGTTCTGATTTAAGTGTTTTGTTTGCCATTTTGAAATGCATGCAAAGGGTATGAGAAGACTACCTCTTGGAGACGGAGGAGGAGGGAACTAGGAGGCGTGTAGGCGGCTTGACGGCGGAGGAAGCAGTGATGCATGCTAGCTTGCTTGGACCCTGGTATTTCGTACTTTTCTTTAGGTTTTGTGATGCTCCCTGAAAACCTTTTGTCACTTCTTTCTTCTTCTTGCTCGCTTTCTGTATGCTTGTGTTGCCTTTGATGATGTTGCCTTTGATGATGATTTGCTTAGATATTCTGTATGCTTGATGATGATTGATATGCTTGGCCCAATGATGAAGATTTTCTGAGGGCTTGTGTGGGTTGCCTTGTATGCTTGATTTTCCTCTTCCTCTCGTTGGCTTACTGAGATGCTTGTTTGTTTGACATGCTTATTGGTATGTTGGGCCCCTGTATGTTGCTAAGCTTGAGATTGACTTGAATGTTTGCCTGATGATGAAGTTGGCTGAGGGCTCGTGTTGGTTAGGCTTCTGGTTCAATCAGGCTTAAAGCTTTTGTGGCTTAGGATTTTATTCAAGGTTTGACAGTTTTGTTTGAACTTCTTGTCTGAACAATGGTAAGGCTTTGGTTTGCTGGTCAGGTTTACTGTGCTTACAGGTTTCAGCAGGTTGTTAGCTTGAAAGGCTTCATAGGTTTGTGCTTTTTGACAGGGGTTAAGGTTTGAATGTTTTGGCTTTGGCTGTTTAGATCTTGGCTTTAGCTTGAGGTCTTTGTTTTGACAGGTTAAGGTTTGAATGTTTTGCATCAGTTTGAGTTTTTTCTTCTATTTTTTTGACACAGGTTTGGCTTGTTTAGGCTTGCATCAGTTTGAAACAGGTTAATGGTTTAAGGCTTGATGCAGGTTTGTTGTTGTGAACTCGTTTTCTTTTGGTGGAAGGCAGTTCTGTATATTTGTTTGAGGTCCCTTTTGTTTGTGATCTTTTGCCTCTGTCCTTACTGTTTCATTGCAGTTTGTTTTATATATTTTTATGCCTCAAGCCAAAACCTGTAAGCCCAACTTCTTTTCTCTCTTCCTTCTCTCTCTAGTACAGTTAAAACATTAAATAATGTTTATGTCTGTACTTTTTCTGAAAAGGCCACTGCTGGGAAATGATGAAGTTGACTAGCTTGCTTGCATATGTAGTTTTGCCTCTGCATACTTTGTGTACTGATTCCATACTTTCTTGTATCTTTGTGACAGTTTTCATATTTTGGACAGTTGTGCACCTTTTGGCAGCTTTTTGACTTAGTTGCTTTGGTTAGGTGATTCAGTTTGCCTTTGGATTTATACTTGCTCATGCTGTTTGTTTTGAACTATGCAGCTTTTTGAATTTGACAGTTTGTATACTTAGTGCATTTTACAATTTTGTGCATTTCATGTTTAGCAAGAAATATTCATCCCTCTTTGTGAACCGGGAGAAATCCCGTGATTTGCAGAGAGGGCTAACTGATTCCAGTCAGTTGCCTTTAATGATGAGCCCAAATTAACTGCTTGCCTTTAATTCAATTTATTCGCTTCTGACTTTTCTTCTTTCTTATTCTTTGCAGATAAAATCAAATGAGGCAGAGGGGGCAAGGGATGGAAGAATGAAGATTAGGAAACTTAGAAAAATTAGGATAGTTTTTTATTTCATTTTAAATATTTTTAAAATTATCATTGTAAATACTTCGTAAATAAATACGGTATTTAAACAATAATGGTAACAAATAGAATAAAGATGAATAAAAATCTATTTTTTACCAGTTAATTCCTTTTCTTTTTTTAATTGTTTACTTTATTATTTATAATTCTTTAAATTATAATAATTGAAAATAAATTCCAATTATTTAAACTCAGAATGATAAACAATTAAATAAACAATGTGATTTTAGCATCGATCGACTAATAAACCTGGCGCTTCATAAATCCAAAGCAAAGCACAGTCAATCACAACAACTGCCCAAACGTCTTTTCCTTTTATTGACTTTAATCAAACACTGCAAACTCAATCCAAAAGCATCCTTTCACTGATTTAGTCACACAATGCGAATTCAATCCAAATGCCTCAGTCCATATCTCGGAATAACTTGAAGAGCACTGTAGAATTAAATCTTTCTGAGAAAACTGCGTACAAACCCTAATTCCTGATCAAATGCCAAAGAAGCGTTCGCCTGATCAAAGTTGAGCCAGAATCAACCAAAACCCTAAGCAAATTGTTTGAATTGTTCTAGAGCCATGAAAACCAATGAAAACCCTAATTCTGTCTGACTGACGAGAAAAGTCTGTCCGACCGATTCTTGAGCCAGTCTGAAAAATCAGGAAAACGCCCGAGGCTGTGATTTCTTTGTGGAAAAATGCAAGGGCAAATTTTGGGGTACAACAGTTTCCCCTGTTCAATCTTCTTGAACCTGAAGAGTTAGATTGGCAAGTTTGCCTTTCGCGACTCGAAGGTAAAAGGAGATTGGACACTAGAGTGCCCAGAAAATTTGCACTCGGCGATGTGATGGTAGAGGGAATGGGCTTACAGATGCCATTTGGTGATGGGCTTAAAGATGCCATCTAGTGACTGCTGGTAGGAGGATGGGCTTATAGATTCCATCTGGAAATGGGCTTAAAGATGCCATTTAGAAATGTTTTCTAGGAGGATGGGCTTATAGATGCCATCTGGAGGTGATCGTTGAACTGTATGTCACTGGTGAGTGGACGAGTATCAGAAAGGTATCCGTGTTTTGGAACATCTCTAAACTGGGGGTATGAACAAGCAATAGATTGACATCCGTGTTTGGAGAATCTGTAAACCGTTTTCAGGAGTTGAAGTTGAATAGACAATAGAGCGGCATCCGTTGTTGGGAAGCGTCCGTAAACTGTTTTCAAAAGTTCAGAAGAAACTGAACAAGCGATAGATTAACATCCGGTGTTGGGAAGAATCTGTGAACTATTTTCAGAAGTCTGAAGAAGGAACCGGTGTAGGGTTTCCTGATGATGAGTCCGTGTAAACTGCATCTGGATGAATCTGGAACAAGTATCAGAATGTCGCTGTGTCTGGGTCACATTTGAACTGTCTCTGAGTGAATCTGGAATAAGAATCAGAATGTCGCCATGTCTGGGTCACATCTGTACTATTTCTAGAAAGAGTTTCGGAAGAAGTTGCTCTTTGTTTGTCGGCTGATCTTACCTGGAAAAGTAAAGAGTTAGCTGTATGCAATGTCATGATGCGTGATGCAATGTATGTTATATCAATGTTTATGATATGAATGTGATGAATGCGTATGTAAGCTGATGAGCTGTCCTGCTGAGGATAGATGATTCCTGGATGACCGAAGATAAAAGAATCTTGACAGCTGCCGGGGAGAACAATTCCTTGGCTGCTGCTGTGGAGGGCAAGAATCTTCGATTGTTAAAAATGAGAAGTCTTGGGACCACTGTTGGGGAAATCAGAAGCTTGGGTTGTATGGCAATCTACTGGGGAATCCTGTCTTGAGGAGATCTTCACCGGAGAATATTCGAATATTCTGCGAGGAACTGAAGTCTTGTGTTGATTTGTCTTAGCTTCGCTGGGGATTATGAATCTTGACTCTGAGGGGAGTTAGATTTTGCAAGGCTCTCTGGTTGGGGAAATCAGCTTTGAGAAAGCTCTTTCTCTGCTGAGGATCCTGAAGTTTAACTCTGCTTGGGGAATCAGGAACTCAGGTTGTATGTCACTTTGAGAACGAGAATCTTCATTCTGTTGACGGTTAACTGTTATCTGGTCGTAATCCAGGCTCCACAGAAATTTGTATTGCCATCTGGTCGTAATCCAGTCTTCACAATAACTTGCTAAGCTGTTATCCGGTCAAATCCGGGCTTTACGGCTTATGCTGAAGATATACCATTATCTGGTTGCAATCCAGGCTTGGTAGTATTCTTGACTGCTGTCTGGTCGTAATCCAGGCTTCGCAGAAATTTGTATTGTCATCTGGTCGTAATCCAATCTTCACAATAGCTTTCTAAGCTGTTATCCGGTCAAATCCGGGCTTCACGGCTTATGCTGAAGATATACCATTATCTGGTCGCAATCCAGGCTTGGTAGTATTCTTGACTGCTGTCTGGTCGTAATCCAGGCTTCGCAGAAATTTGTATTGTCATCTGGTCGTAATCCAGTCTTCACAATAGCTTGCTAAGCTGTTATCCGGTCAAATCTGGGCTTCACGGCTTATGCCGAAGACATACCATTATCTGGTCGCAATCCAGGCTTGGTAGTATTCTTGACTGCTGTCTGGTCGTAATCCAGGCTTCGCAGAAATTTATATTGTCATCTGGTCGTAATCCAGTCTTCACAATAGCTTGCTAAGCTGTTATCCGATCAAATTCGGGCTTCACGGCTTAAATTCAGGAGATCCCACTATCTGGTCGTAATCCAGGCTTTTTGAATCTGACATTGTTATCCGGTCGCAGTCCGGTCTTCACAATGTGCTGTAGAGATCAAGGTACTATCTGGTCAAGTCCGGGCTTCATAACTTGAATTCAGGAGAATTTGATCTTTGATGACCGTAACTTCCAACAGGTGATGAAGGAATACTCCGGACACTTTTGACATTCGAATGCCCCAAGTGATGATGAAGGAGTCTTGAATCAGATTACTCTGCCAATTGAGAGATTTCTTGAAATCTTGACTGGACTGCCCCAGGTTAACTGAACTTTAAAAGATCTGTTGAAACCTTGACTGGACTACCCCAGGTTAATTGGATAGTGAAATGCCGTGCCCCTTGTTGATTGTAATGGAAGTGTCGTCCTCCTGAAGTGATTTTACTCATTGAGAGAGTTTTCGTTCCTCCGAACATTCGTTGTATGAATTTCTTCGCTGTCAAACAAAAGCCAGATGCAAACAGTGATATTCAAGCAACGCAAAGTTTATGTTTGTCTCGAAGTTTTGAAAAAATGCATTTTTTAGCAGAAAACTTTTCATAAGACAAATTCAACACAAGGTTTCAGAGCAAAGCCTTACAGGAGTCAGGATACCTTTTGTAACAGTATGCTTTCGAACTAACCCATGCTTCAATTAGGACTTTTGAAGGGTTGTAACGTGGCCTGGTTCACGGTTTAAGAAACAAAGGATAAAGGCTCAAAGCGTGTTTGTACCCACCCGCTCTTCGTTATGTTCTTCAAACCTAAGCTCAGTTAATTGTGCGTCGTACTCTGTTTTGAGTTTGGAACGACTTTTGGGCGATGGTTCACCAGTTGAATTTGGGAGACAGTCATCATCTCCTTTTTCTTTTTCAACACTTTCATGTTATTGAGGTTTTGTAATGACCTCACTATTTTGATTTTTATTTGTTATCCCTAACTTTTGCCTGACTGTTCCCGTTTTCGAGATTACAGTCAGTGGGATGCCCCAGGTTTCTTAAGCCTCCTTTACAGGTTTTAGCTTAGTGGGTTTTTTCTCTTTTGAGAGATTGACTGCCTATGTGATAGGGAACCACCCTTGTCTTTTGATTCCAAAGGAATGCTTTTCGTCGTTCGTTGTATTACGAACTGAGAGCTTGCGACTTCAATGCGCATTTTCTTTTGAATTGACTGAGATACTACCCTGCCCCAGGTTTATATCAAAGGTTTTGATCGTTTAGAACAGAAAACTCCTACTTCTTTGGCTCGAAGGGGTTGACTAGGGATTATCTTCCTTATAACTCCAGTGTTTGGGAATTGAAAGAAATGCCTGTACATCATCAGCAAGGTCTGTTCAAAAGCATACTGTATGAGATTATGGTATTGTTTCGTCATCCTCCCTCTAAAGGCTTGCAGCTTTTTATCAAGAGTTAAATATCATAAAGAAAACATAAGAGTAGTGAAAACGAATGGATAAATTCAAGACAAACATATGCAATGCATTAATGAAACAGAGTTCAACAGTTAATTATTTGAATCAACAAAAGAAATTACAATTTCGAAAATTCAAATGAAGCAAAAGTCTCTCAGTTCGAGCTTTGTCAATTCAGGTGGAGCACCCAAAGTGGAAGATTCTCATTTCACTGTTTGGCATGAACTTCAGCACCCCATTGTCAATCAGATCCTGAGTTTTGTTTTTCAAGGCCCAGCAGTCCTCGGTGTCATGTCCAGGACCATAGGAGTGGTATGCACACCTCCTATTTGGATGATAGGTAGGAGCAGAAGTGTTAGGGTTTGGATGAGGGACCCTTAATGTAATCAGCCCTGCCTGCAACATGCGTTGTAGCACTTGACCCAGTGACATGTTGATTTTGGTGAATTGTCTTTTAGGCGCGACTTTCTCACGCTGATGCCCCTGCCTTTGTTGAACAGGCGCAAGATGTTATTGGGCTTGTGACCCTGCAACAAATTGAGGAGCTTTTCCCTTGTCTTCTTGTCTCAGAAAAGGTGGAATGATGATTTGATCCTCAACCCCAGTTGTTTGTCCTACTTGGTTGTCCCGAAGCAGTTTGTCGACGAGAGCCCTAAGCTCTTCTTGTCCTTGTGCCAGATTTTGGATAAAAGCCATCTGACTCGCCAGTTGTCCCTTCAGTATGGCTACCTCAATTCGTGGCCCCAACCAGCTGTCCCTGTCGTCCTCAGAAAGTCCCATGATCATATCCCTGGTTAGGACCGCCTTGACCTCTTCTAGTCCCTTGGATAGGTTCAAGAACATCTCTTGAAGTTGGGCATTTTGAGCCTGGAGGTCCTTGATAGTCTTCCCTAGAGCCATCTCTACTGAAATAAACAGTAGGAGAGTAAGGAAACCTGAAAAGGAAAGATTGTTATGATGCAATGCATGATATGTGAATGCATGCTTTCAAGGATCTCTCGGGGTAAACACAAGAGAATGTTAGAGGTTGAACTTCGAACTTTGATTGGAGAACTTTGCACCGGTGGATGTCCTTCCACGAGAATCAAGCTCACCATGTCAAGTGGGTCATAGCCACCGATTCAAGTTGTTGCACTTGAACTTTGTATCAGTGGATGTCTTTCCACGAGAATCAAGCTCACCATGTTGAGTGGGTCATAGCCACTGATTCAAGTTGTTGCACTTGAACTTTGATTGGCATTTGTTAGAGGAGAAACCTCTTGCCCTTTGGTAGACGTCTGGTTCAACGTACCCCTGCATCAACAGACCCTCAAGATCCTTGAAAAGGTTAGTAAAAAATGCTATGATGCTATGATGTTATGTACATGTATGCAAAAGCAAGTGAGTGTATATACAAGTAATCATATTCACACAAAGCAAACAAGTCCTTAGGTTCAGGCTTGCATGGGGTTGTAGGTAAGTACCCTCTTGAAGTTAGTTGGCTCATCCTGTCCTAAAATAGAAACCGGGTTCTAAGGAGCTCAATATCATTGGATTGTTTTCTGTGTTCATCGTTTCGGTTTAGCCACTTAACTGGCGACCAAAATATTCCAAGAAAACAACCCTCAGATGAGTGTAGTATCGAGTAGCTACCAACTTCGGACTGCACCAAAGCCGGTCATCTCACTACCCCTAAAGAGGCCAAGATGGTCAATTAAGGTTCTAAGAGTTCGTTAGTGCTTCACGACATCACTCAGCGGCCCCGTACTCTCCTTGATTGAACTCAAGGGTTACCGGTACTCACAAATATGTCACACTAACATAGCTTACTGCTTCAACCGTGTCGGTATACCCCGCACAGTTCCCTCACAGTTTTTTGCTATTTACCTAAGAAGGTGCCCCAAATCCGGGTGTAGGATTTACAACAAACCCAAACAAGGACCCAAAAGATAAAGCAATTAAGTTAATCAACACAAGAATGTAAAGGTGATCTAAACCTTAAGGTAACCCCACTTTTAAGTCAATCCCCAACAGATTCGCCAGTTCTGTGATACGGTGGGAGAACTGACTTGAGTTTTGCGTTTGTATTCGCACTTGTTCGGTTTAGCAAGAGTCGCCACCGACTTTTTATTTTATCCTAAAGGAAAGGTTAAAAAGCACAGGAAAAACCTTTTGAGATGTTTCGTGGGTTCGGGGGGTAGATTATGAAAAGGGAAGGTATTAGCACCCTTTTCATCCATGGTTATCCATGGGCTCTTAGTTACTTGGTTTTAGATCACTTGCCTTGATTTTTGATTGCTTGAAATTGTGGTGTATGTGTGTGTTTTGAAAATGTTTTTGAAATAGACGCCTTTGTTTCGGCAACCATTGTAATGACTCGTGTTTGAGTATATACAACGGTGTGTATCTTTTCGAAAAGATGTTTCAAAATGTTTTTGGAGAGTTTGTTTTGAAAGTGTTTGTGAGGTGTGGTTTTTGAAAAGGAGGCAAGTGTTTTTGCAATTTGATCTCAAGTAACTAAGAGTTTTGTCTACCCCTATTGTACTCAAAGGTTTTCTCTATGTTTTCAACCCCTTTTTAACAATTTTGTTCCACCATTGAATTTGGTGGACAATCTTGCGTTTAGGATGTGATTGGGACAGGCACGGGTCATCGTATGGACCATGAATGCAATGGTGCCAAGTGTCTTTGGCAATTTACTTGAAGGGACTTGATCATTTTGATAGGCGACTTTCGAAAGCGTCATCGAGGGACTTATGATCATTTGAATTTGTTTTGCCAAAGAGACTCGACGTGCAAGCATGGCCCATTTTGGAAGGGAACATGTGGGATCACCCTAGGGGGTGCAAGTGTGATTGTGTATTGATTTCATGTATTTGTCTTTGTATTAGGTTATCTAGCGTTTGATTTTATGTACATGCAAACCCTAGGTCTAATCATGGTATAATTCGAAAGTGGTAAATTGCGGGAATTTTAAAGTCTACGCTATTACAAATAGTATCCGGGAGTGGGGGTACAAATTCACAAAGGGGAATGAGACTTAAATAATTACAACCAAATCGAATCGCGATCAAATGTAATCAATGTATAACAAAGTGTAAGAATAGCAAATGTATAATGCATCAAATGTAAAGTGTATTGTGTAGGTGTAAGTGTAATTTATTTACAAGTGCGAGATGTGAATTTAAATGTATTATTAAGTGTATTATATGTTTCTGTATTATGTACAAAATAAGAAAGTTTTAATAAAAGAAAGGAAAAGGTTTTAGGTTCCATTTTGTATGTATTAATGTACAAAGATAATATCTTGAAAAAAGAAAAGTATTTATCTTAAAGGAAAAATTATGTAATTATGTATTTATGTACAAATGTTTTTAAGAAAAGAAAAATGTATTAACTTAAAGAAAATTTATGTATAAATCAAAATAAGTTTAATAAAATAAAATAAAAGTGTTTTAAATAATTCTAATTCTTATGTATTTTATGTTAGTATTTTTTTTTATGTACAAAAATAGAATATACTAATGTCTTATATTAATTCATGTATTTTAACTAATCTTTTTATATACACAGTTTTAATAATAAAAAAAACAGTATGTTTTATGTATAAGCAAAATTAAATAAATAAAAAAAGAAAAATGTTTTAAGCTTTTTTTTAAAAGAACAAAATGGGCCTAAAGAAAGTTTATCTTGGCCCAAACTTGATCAAAACAGAAGCAAGGGGGGGGGGGGGGGGGGGGGGGTGCCAGCGGGAAACTCGTTTTGGGCTTAGGCATTTCAGAAAGGGGCAAGGCCCAATTGTTTCATGACTTATTTTTTAGGGTTCTTTGGTTTTGTTCATTAGGGTTCACGAGCTTGAGAGTTACAGCGCCGTTTTGGTTTCATCTTCGTCTTCTCCGGCCAGCTTCTGATAAAACTTCTTCATCCAAAGCCACCGGCGCCACCGTTCCCCTTTCTCCCTCCAATGGACCGCTTAGGCGACGCTTATAAGGTTCAAACTCTGTCTCCATCGCGTTTAGGGCTTTCGTTATTGTTGATTTCATGTTTTGATTGAGTTCTGATTTAAGTGTTTTGTTTGCCATTTTGAAATGCATGCAAATGGTATGAGAAGACTACCTCTTGGAGACGGAGGAGGAGGGAACTAGGAGGCGCGTAGGCGGCTTGATGGCGGAGGAAGCAGTGATGCACGCTAGCTTGCTTGGACCCTGGTATTTCGTACTTTTCTTTAGGTTTTGTGATGCTCCCTGAAAACCTTTTGTCACTTCTTTCTTCTTCTTGCTCGCTTTCTGTATGCTTGTGTTGCCTTTGATGATGTTGCCTTTGATGATGATTTGCTGAGATATTCTATATGCTTGATGACGATTGATATGCTTGGCCCAGTGATGAAGATTTTCTGAGGGCTTGTGTGGGTTGCCTTGTATGCTTGATTTTCCTCTTCCTCTCGTTGGCTTACTGAGATGCTTGTTTGTTTGACATGCTTATTGGTATGTTGGGCCCCTGTATGTTGCTAAGCTTGAGATTGACTTGAATGTTTGCCTGATGATGAAGTTGGCTGAGGGCTCGTGTTGGTTAGGCTTCTGGTTCAATCAGGCTTAAAGCTTTTGTGGCTTAGGATTTTATTCAAGGTTTGACAGTTTTGTTTGAACTTCTTGTCTGAACAATGGTAAGGCTTTGGTTTGCTGGTCAGGTTTACTGTGCTTACAGGTTTCAGCAGGTTGTTAGCTTGAAAGGCTTCATAGGTTTGTGCTTTTTGACAGGGGTTAAGGTTTGAATGTTTTGGCTTTGGCTGTTTAGATCTTGGCTTTAGCTTGAGGTCTTTGTTTTGACAGGTTAAGGTTTGAATGTTTTGCATCAGTTTGAGTTTTTTCTTCTATTTTTTTGACACAGGTTTGGCTTGTTTAGGCTTGCATCAGTTTGAAACAGGTTAATGGTTTAAGGCTTGATGCAGGTTTGTTGTTGTGAACTCGTTTTCTTTTGGTGGAAGGCAGTTCTGTATATTTGTTTGAGGTCCCTTTTGTTTGTGATCTTTTGCCTCTCTCCTTACTGTTTCATTGCAGTTTGTTTTATATATTTTTATGCCTCAAGCCAAAACCTGTAAGCCCAACTTCTTTTCTCTCTTCCTTCTCTCTCTAGTACAGTTAAAACATTAAATAATGTTTATGTCTGTACGTTTTCTGAAAAGGCCACTGCTGGGAAATGATGAAGTTGACTAGCTTGCTTGCATATGTAGTTTTGCCTCTGCATACTTTGTGTACTGCTTCCATACTTTCCTGTATCTTTGTGACCGTTTTCATATTTTGGACAGTTGTGCACCTTTTTGCAGCTTTTTGACTTAGTTGCTTTGGTTAGGTGATTCAGTTTGCCTTTGGATTTATACTTGCTCATGCTGTTTGTTTTGAACTATGCAGCTTTTTGAATTTGACAGTTTGTATACTTAGTGCATTTTACAATTTTGTGCATTTCATGTTTAGCAAGCAATATTCATCCCTCTTTGTGAACTGGGAGAAATCCCGTGATTTGCAGAGAGGGCTAACTGATTCCAGTCAGTTGCCTTTAATGATGAGCCCAAATTAACTGCTTGCCTTTAATTCAATTTATCTGCTTCTGACTTTTCTTCTTTCTTATTCTTTGCAGATAAAATCAAATGAGGCAGAGGGGGCAAGGGATGGAAGAATGAAGATTAGGAAACTTAGAAAAATTAGGATAGTTTTTTATTTCATTTTAAATATTTGTAAAATTATCATTGTAAATACTTCGTAAATAAATACGGTATTTAAACAATAATGGTAACAAATAGAATAAAGATGAATAAAAATCTATTTTTTACCAGTTAATTCCTTTTCTTTTTTTTAATTGTTTACTTTATTATTTATAATTCTTTAAATTATAATAATTGAAAATAAATTCCAATTATTTAAACTCAGAATGATAAACAATTAAATAAACAATGTGATTTTAGCATCGATCGACTAATAAACCTGGCGCTTCACAAATCCAAAGCAAAGCACAGTCAATCACAACAACTGCCCAAACGTCTTTTCCTTTTACTGACTTTAATCAAACACTGCAAACTCAATCCAAAAGCATCCTTTCACTGATTTAGTCACACAATGTGAATTCAATCCAAATGCCTCAGTCCATATCTCAGAATAACTTGAAGAGCACTGTAGAATTAAATCTTTCTGAGAAAACTGCGTACAAACCCTAATTCCTGATCAAATGCCAAAGAAGCGTTCGCCTGATCAAAGTTGAGCCAGAATCAACCAAAACCCTAAGCAAACTGTTTGAATTGTTCTAGAGCCATGAAAACCAATGAAAACCCTAATTCTGTCTGACTGACGAGAAAAGTCTGTCCGACCGATTCTTGAGCCAGTCTGAAAAATCAGGAAAACGCCCGAGGCTGTGATTTCTTTGTGGAAAAATGCGAGGGCAAATTTTGGGGTACAACAACAGGCCTCTAAACCAATTTACACTCCAAAATTGAATGCAAATACATTGTATATTGGCATTGTTCTGATCAGGAGAGCTTTGTACAATGAACATTGCCATTTTGAGCATAAAGGCCACACTTCCATTTTCTTAAAGGGCACTTTATGTAAAATTACTTTTTCTTGAGCCTTGGACTTTCTTCCCTTGCAGCAAACAAGCTCCACAATCTCAGACATAGTACAAGAAGTTGGTGCATGCTTAGAGATAGCCTGTACAGGCCAATCTCACTTCACTTCCAACTTTGCTTTCAAAACAAGTCAAAGGGCCAAAAGCTTGTATCTCTCATATCTGATAAAACCAACAAGAACAAAGTTGTCAAACAAGTTTTATACACCCTAGAAAGCCAGAAACACGAGTCGTTGACTCCTCAAAACTCCTTGTGCACAAAATCCCCATTTTCTTGCAAAATAGGGCCAGTTCTGCATTTTGCAAGCCACCATCAAATTCCATCGTGCGTTTTGTCCAAAGCTACTTCAAACACCTTCCAACCAAAATACCTGAGCTATCCAGACCATCCATAAGTTGTTGTAACTCCATTAACACACATTGCCATTTTTGTTGGAAGCTTTGCAGGTTGAGTTCTGTAGCACGATTCAGGCTACTTCAAAACAAGCCAAGCATTGGAAAAGCTTCAGTGGACCTCAGGCAAGCTCAAAAGAACCTCAAGTACCCTTAGAAGTTGCTGCATTGTCCAACTCGAAGTCAACTGAAACAGGTATTTCATGAACTTCTATCTCTCTATTTAGGAATAGTTAGACTTAGGTTTGTGAATGAAAGATGTTGTATTCATAGCCCTGAAACCATACATATGCTTAGTTTTCATTTATATTAATCGTGCTAGGAGAATTTTGTTCATGAACTTTCTGAAAAAACTAGGTTAAGAATTAGGGCCAGAGAAATTCTCTCTGGTCTTTGAGAGTTAGCTTAATTTTTTTATATGGTTAGATTCGTTGTTTGATGCTCTACAAGTTTCATGTTATGAGTTTTGTCAAAAAAGCAAGGAATCAGGAGATAGCATGTTGTGTACAGAAGCGCGCGTGTTCTTGTTCAAAGGAAGAAGATGAAGTTGTCGTTGGGCTGGGCCTGTACAGGCTTGCTTTTGGCACCCCCTCTCTTCTTTTTGCACCCCCTGGCCCATTTCTTGTATATTTGTCATTTTTGCATTTTTATTTCATTTCTGATTTTGATATTTTATTTTCTAATATAAAAAATACTAAAAAAATATTTTCATAAATTTTTGTATTTATTTGGCATTTATTTTAATTAATTCTAGTATTAATACATTAAACACTTCATATTTATTTTTGTTTAAATGTAAAAATAATGCAAAAAAATATTTTTATTTTTATTTTATTATTTTTATACATATTTGAAAATATTTTCTTGAAATGTATACATTTTGTAAATAATTTATTTTATTTTTATACACACTTAATATATTTAACATATATATATATATATATATATATATATATATATATATATATATATATATATATATATATATATATATATATATATATATATATATATATATATATATATATATATATATTATTAAATAATAAGAACAAAAACACACAAAAATAATACATTTTTATTTTTATTAATATTTGATACTAAAAATACCTTTT
This sequence comes from Vicia faba, assembly GCA_948472305.1. Lineage (NCBI taxonomy): Eukaryota > Viridiplantae > Streptophyta > Magnoliopsida > Fabales > Fabaceae > Vicia > Vicia faba. The sequence goes on along the minus strand of OX451737.1, from coordinate 1,692,538,417 downwards.
TTTTACAATATATTTTATTTTTTGTACAAATTGATATATTATTGTATACAAATAATAAAAATATTATTTATTTAAGAAATTAGGGTTTTTGCCCTTAAAAACAAAAATAATTAAAATTGACCTTTTTTTTATTATTTACACTTCACATTTAAAAATACTTTTTACATACATAAAAATCTTTTTGCATAACATATTTTATCTAACATTTAGTTATTGTATTTTATTTAATTATTGTACATTTAAATATTGTATCTTATACATTCAATTTGGTTGTAATAATTTAGGATTTAATTTCTTGCAAAATAATCCCCAATTCAAATTTGTACCCCCCTATATCATGTTGTAATAGTGTAGAATTTAAATTCTCGCACCTTTAAATGCTTTCAATTATGCCATGATTAGACCTAGGGTTTGTATGCAAAATAAAATCAACAAATAGCTTGACCTAATCCAAAGATAAATATGCATGAAAAACAAACACAATGCACACTTGCACCCCTACGGTTTCAATCCACTTGTTGCCTTCAAAAATGGGCCATGGTATGCATGTCAAGTACTTTGGCAAAACAAAAACAAACAAAAGATCATAGTCCCTCGATGACGCTATCTGAGTTACCTAAACAAAAATGATCAAGTCCCTTAAGAAAAATTGCCAAAAATACTTGACACAATTGCTATCATGGTCTACACAATGACCCACGCCTGTCCCGTTTAACATCCTAACACAAGATTGTTCACCAAATACAATGGTGAAGCAACACTGTTAAAAGGGTTAAAAACATAAGAAAGATCTTTGAGTAAAATAGGGTAGATAACTCTTAGTTACTTGATTAAGACTTGCAAAAAAACATCCTTGCTATTTTCAAAACACACTTCACAACACAATTTCAAAACCCTACTTTCAAACATTGAAAAATTTTCAAAAGACAAAAACACCTTTGTATACATTCAAATAAGAATCATTACAAAGGCTGCCACAACGATGGCCTCTTTTCAAAACATCTTTCAAAACGACACACAAAGTACCATTTCAAACAATTGAAGAGCACCATTTCAAACAATTGAAAAGCAAAGCAAGTGATCTAAGCAAGTAACTAAGAGCCCATGGATAACCATGGATAGAAAGGGTGCTAATACCTTCCCTTTCTATAATCTACTCCCCGAACCCAAGAAAACATCTCAAAGGTCTTTCCTGTGCTTTTTGACCTTTCCTTAGGATAAAATAAAAATTCGGTGGCGACTCTTGCTAAACCGAAACATTTGCGAACACAAACGCAAAATCTCAAGTCAGTTCTCCCACCGTATAACAGAACTGGCGACTCTACTGGGGAATTATTTAAAAGTGGAGTAACCTTAGGGCTTAGATCACCCTTTGCATGATTATTGTTTTCTTTGATTACTTTACATTTGGTTCTCTTGTTTGGGCTTGAAATCCTCCACCCGGATTTGGGAAACATTCATAGGTAAATAGCAATACGTTGTGGAAACTGTGTGTGGTATACCGACACAGTTGAAGCAATAGCAATATTAGTGCGACATATTTGTGAGTACCGGTAGCCTTTGAGTCAATCAAAGAGAATACGGGGCCGTTGAGTGATGTCATGAAGCACTGATGAACTCTTAGAACCTTACTTGACCATCTTGGCCTTTTATTTGGGGTAGTGAGATGACCGGCTTTGGTGCAGTCCGAAGTTGGTAGATACTCGATACTACACTCATTGAGGGTTGTTTTCTTGGAATATTTTGGTCGCTAGTTAAGTGGCTAAACCAAAACAATGAACATAGAAAACAATCCAGTGATATTGAGCTCCTTAGAACCCGGTTACTATTTATAGGACAGGTTTGAGCCAACTAAACTCAAGAGGGTACTTACGTATGAAACCTCATGCAAGCCTGAAACTAGGGTTTTGTGTGACTTGCTTGTACATGTGTTTGTGCATACATCATGAACATCATAAAGCATCATATGCATCCACTAACCATTTCAAGGATTTGGATCTTCATCTTTATTCTTGTTTTGTAGGTCATGGAATCTCTTCGCAGGAAAACAATTCAAGTCAACCTTGTGAGAATCCCTCCTCAACTCAAGGAGCTTACTTCCAGAATTCCAGAGAATTCTCTCTTCAGTGAAAGACATGGTAGACTCCTCAACTTGGTCAACACCAACATTGAAGAAGACATGGTGAAAGTCCTCTTCCAGTTCTTTGACCCCCTACACCACTGTTTCACATTCCCTGATTACCAGTTGGTGCCTACTGATAACGAGAAATCGTATCATATAATTACTATGCTTTTTACCGATTTTATAATACATTGAGTCGTCTAACTCCTGATTATCCCGAGTTTTTGTGTCTTTTCATAGGTATAACATTTGTCAACTCAAGCCAATGAAAAAAGGACCATATGAAGAAAGCTAGACAAGAAACAAAGAGAAAAGAACCAAATCTACAAAATACAGATTTTGAAACGGTGATGACCGTCACACCCTGTGACGACCGTAACGCATCCCCAACAAGAAAGAACGCTCGTTACACATCATTGACGAGCGTAATGCGCTATTCAAGCGCATTACGACCGTCACCCACCTGTGACGACCGTCAAACGCGTAAAGAGGAACGTTATGAATTAGTGGAGACGTGGGCAACATGAGGGCTGGAGTGTTCTCCTATATTCCCTCCACTCAGTAACCACGCATCCTGTTTTTACTCCACTGAAGCCTTTTCCAAGATTTTTTCAACTGCAATATTTTCTCCTATATATATGTGGTAGTGCAAAGGGATGAGGGTCGAAGAATTTCTCCCAGAACCAAATTTCTACTTTCCTGCAATTATTCTATTTTCTTGTTTTAGAGTTTTTTTTCCTACACTACTGTAATTTCTATTTCCAGCATTAGTTTTAGAGTGTTAATTCTTCATTAAAGAATTAACACAATTTATTGATTTCGATCGAGCTGCAAGGAATATTGTAACATCCAAGATTACCATAGCAACATTATTTCCAGGTTTTTTATTGCAATTAATATTTATTCATTTCTTGTGATATGTCATTTATTTTTATAGATTATATTTTAAATTGCATAGTTATTAAATATATTATGTCCGGCTAAATTAATTGTACCGGTATGTGACTCCTAAGTACCAAAAGAATTCAGTGATACCTTGGCTAAAAAAATTTATAAAACAATTTCTGGTTTCCAATTTCCATGTTTAATTTAACTACCATTGTCACGAGAGTGAGAGGATAATTAACACGATTTTGCCACGAGAACCTGCATGCGAGAGCTGGGGTTCAACCCAGATAGTGGTAACGAAACATTAATTTTTAAATACACGAGAGTGTTTTAATAAATTAATTAAACTCAAATTGTTTTCAAAAAGTGTTATTAAATTTAAAGTGCATCCACTAGGTTTAGTAGCATGCTTTATTTCATGAACACGAGAGTGTATGTATCAGGTTTTTAAACAATTAGTTTTTACCGAAATACTCTATATGCCAAGTGATTCACCGAATTCCCGAAGTCCGACTATCACATACCGGTATAACTATTACTATTATTTTTAATTAAACTATTTCCCCCCTAAAACCAAATATTCATCGCTTAGTTAAACAACTGTATCATTAGATTGTATGCGATTGATCCTAAGTCTTTGTGGGTTCGATAATCATTTAAAACTAGAACGACTAAACTGTATACTTGCAGTTAGTATCCCAATAGACTTATAAAGTCCCGATCAAGTTTTTAGCACCGTTTCCGGGGACTGATTATTCAATTAAGTACGATTATTCTGTTGCGCGTTTAGACTAGGCAACAGAAACCCTTTTTCGATTTGTATGCCAAGGACTCGCTCACAAGGCGAACCACTTGACAAATCGACCGACGAACCTGAACGCATCCTTTCCATAAGTCGTGCAGCCAGGGATTACTGTTTAAATCACGCTATTCCTTTACCCAAACCCGAAATCAAGATTGATTCTGAAACAAATTCTAATTCTTCCTCTGAAACCGAAACTAATCCAGAATTAGACATGGCCGAAGAATAAAGGACTCGTCCACTGAAGGAGTAGGCAGCTCCATCACAACAAGAACCCCACAACAACATTGCTGCTCCAGCAATAAATCGAAATGATTTTGAGTTGAAACCGTCATTGATATCAGCTATCCAACAACGCCAATTCTCTAGAGATCCTACCGAAGATCCAAATGAACATCTTACAAAATTCGTTCAATTTGCCGACACAGTTATAGCAAATGGTGTCAGTAAAGATGTTATAAGATTACGTCTTTTCCCTTTATCGCTAAGAGATAGAGCTTGGGCTTGGTTGCAATCCTTGCCATCAAATTCCGTCACTACGTGGGATGGACTTAAGATTGTATTTTTAGCACGATACTTTCCCCCAAGCAAGACTGCTGCACTAAGAGCCCAAATCAACGGATTTAGGCAGGAGGATACTGAATCGCTATTTGATGCATGGGAACGCTACAAAGATATGATGCGAATGTGGCCACATCAGGGACTAGAAAAATGGCTGATCATCCACACGTTTTATAACGGACTCTTGTACAACACAAGACTCTCTATAGATGCCGCCGCAGGTCGTACACTGATGGACAAGCCTTACGATGAAGCTAACCAACTCATTGAAAATATGGCTCAAAACCACTATCAGTGGGGAGGAGAAAGAACATCTGTGGAGAAAACTCAAACCAAAGGTGGGATGTACGAGATTAGTAGCCTAGATAAAGTTAATGCTAAGGTAGATGCTCTTAGCCAAAAGATAGAAAGCTTGACCTTACCTCCTGCAGCCACCGTGGTTGCACTTACCCCAAACTGCGAAGTTTGTGGAGTCCCTGGTCATGTTGGAACCGAATGTCAAATCTTAGCAGGAATATCAGTTGATCAGGTAAATTACGCTCAAGGTAATCCTTATGCTAATACCTATAATCCTGGTTGGAAGAACCATCCTAACTTCTCGTACAAGAGCAATAACGATTTATATGCACATGGCCAAGCACCTGCTGTACCTCCAGGATATCAAAAACCCGCTGTTAATGTTCCTAACATTCCTAAGAAATCTAACCTTGAAATCCTAATGGAAAATTTTATCGCTAATCAAGCTCAACAAAACAAAGAATTCCTCAATCAAAACGTTCACACCGGTGAACAATTGAAGCTATTAGCAAATAAGGTAGATTCCCTAGCAACTCACAATAAAATGTTAGAAACCCAAATCTCCCAAGTAGCACAACACCAAGCTAGTTCTGCCGCACCTGCTGGTACATTTCCTGGACAGCCACAACCCAATCCTAAAGGACACGCTAATGCTATCACATTACGAAGTGGGACAGCCCTTGATGGACCGGTAGATCCTGGACTCCAAAACCCGACCATGTATTAGAAACCTGAAAAGGAAGTAGAAAAGTCGAAAGATCAATCTGAGAATGTAGAGGAAGACGCGAATGAGAACAGAGAGGCTTCAGAAAAACCTTACGTGCCTCCACCACCATATAAACCACCAATTCCATACCCTCAAATACTTGCAAAATCCAAAAACGAGGGGCAATTCAAGAAATTTGTAGAACTTCTGAAACAATTAAACGTTACTATTCCGTTTACAGAAGCTATAACCCAAATGACGTCATATGCTAAATTCCTAAAAGAAATATTGTCTAATAAGAAAAAAATCGTTGAAAACGAAACCATTATGCTAACCGCCGAATGTAGCGCCATAATTCAAAATAACATGCCTCCAAAGCTAAAAGATCCTGGTAGTTTCTCCATACCATGTGTAATTGGAAAATCTGTCATAGACAAAGCTCTATGCGATTTAGGAGCAAGTGTTAGTCTAATGCCCTTATCTATTTGCGAGAAGCTCAAATTAGGTGACATGAGACCTACCAAGATGTCCCTACAACTAGCTGACAGATCAGTCAAATTCCCTATTGGTATGCTAGAAAACATTCATGTCCGAATAGGACAATTTTACATACCGACTGACTTTATAATAATGGACATCAAGGAAGATTCAAACATTCCCATCATACTAGGAAGACCATTTTTAGCTACTGCAGGAGCCATCATTAACGTTAAGAAAGGAAAGCTTACCTTCGAAGTAGGAGAAGAAAAAGTAGAATTCATTCTTTCCCAATTCTTTAAAGCCCCTGCTATAGATGACTCATGCTGTCTCCTAGATATTATTGATGAATGTGTCAAAGAACTAGAAAGCCAAGAAGACACCTATTTTGGGATGCTGAAAATTCCGACACCAACTATCCTCAAGGACGATGACTGGAAACAAGAACATCTAGATGCCAACCTAAGCGAATGTTTCGCCTTAACACCCGATCCTATCCCAACTGATAAGAAAACTGGTATAGAACTTAAAATGTTACCTGCAGATCTTAGGTATGAATTTTTAGATAAAGAACTCGAACGGCCAGTTATAGTCAATGCCAATTTAGGGAAGATCGAAACCGAAAAACTTCTTAGTGTGTTAAGGAAGTATCCAACCGCGTTAGGCTATAATATATCAGATCTAAAAGGAATAAGCCCTTCTCTCTGTATGCACCGCATTATGTTGGAGGAGGACTGCAAGACTTCTAGAGAACATTAGAGACGAATAAATCCTATCCTAAGTGAAGTCGTTAAGAAAGAAGTGCAGAAACTGCTAGAGGCAGGCATCATATACCCAATATCATATAGTAACTGGGTCAGTCCAGTTCACATGGTGCCTAAGAAAGGAGGTGTTACGGTTATAACAAACACGAAAGGCGAATCAGTGGCACAACATACCCAAACAGGATGGAGAATGTGTATCGATTATAGAAAACTAAACAAAGCTACGCGCAAGGACCATTTTCCATTACCATTCATTGATCAAATGCTCGAGCGCTTAGCCAAACATTCCCATTTCTGCTATCTTGACGGATACTCAGGATTCTTCCAAATTCCCATTCATTCTGATGATCAAGAGAAAACCATGTTCACATGTCCCTATGGTACCTTTGCATACTGAAGAATGCCATTTGGACTATGTAACGCACCTGCAACTTTCCAACGATGCATAATGGCGATTTTCGCAGATTTTTTAGACGGAATTATGGAAGTATTCATGGACGATTTCTCTGTCTGTGGAGAAAGTTTTGACGGATGTTTATCAAATCTTGAATTAGTACTAAAACGCTGTGTCAATGTCAACCTAGTGCTCAATTGGGAAAAATGTCACTTCATGGTGAGACAAGGAATTATGTTGGGTCATATTGTATCAAACAGAGGGATTGAAGTCGACAAAGCAAAAATCGAGATTATCAAAAACCTTCAACCACCCAAAACAGTTAGAGAAATAAGAAGTTTTCTAGGACACGCTGGTTTTTACCGACGTTTTATAAAAGATTTCTCTAAAATCACTAAGCCACTAACTGAATTATTAATGAAAGAAGCCGAGTTTATTTTCGACGATAAATGCTTAAACGCATTTGAGACGCTTAAAGAAGCCTTAATTTCAACACCTATTATGCAACCTCCTGATTGGAACCTACCATTTGAAATAATGTGCGATGCGAGCGATTTTGCTGTAGGCGCAGTCCTAGGACAACGCAAAGATAAAAAGCTTCACGCTATCTACTACGCATGCAGAACACTTGATCCCGCACAAATGAATTATGCCACTACGGAGAAGGAACTCTTAGCTGTTGTATTCGCATTGGATAAATTTTGTTCCTATTTAGTGGGCGCCAAAATCATTATTTACACGGATCATGCTGCGATCCGATACTTGCTAAGTAAGAAAGATGCCAAACCGCGACTACTCAGATGGATCTTACTCCTACAAGAGTTTGACTTGGAAATAAAAGAAAAAAGAGGGACTGAAAACATGGTAGCAGACCATTTATCAAGATTAGATGGAATCTAAACCGAGAGTGTTCCCATAAATGAAGATTTCCCTTATGAACGCCTTATTGCTAAACTAGAGATAGCTCCTACCGACAGTTTAGATCAACACAATGAACCTTTAACAACTGCAGTAGTAAAAGCCATTTGTACCAACACCATATTACCGTGGTACGCTGATTTCGTCAACTATTTAGCTGCCGGTGTTTTACCACCCGATTTAACGTACCAACAGCGGAAGAAATTCTTCCATGATCTTAAACACTACTTTTGGGATGAACCATTACTCTTTAAAAGAGGTTCCGATGGTATCTACCGTTGTTGTGTTCCTAACGATGAAATAGAAGACGTCATTTCCCATTGCCATTCCGCCCCTTGTGGTGGACACGCTAGTACATCGAAAACTTGTGCAAAAATACTTTAAGCTGGCTTCTTTTGGCCTACCTTATGGAAAGACGTCCACGTAGCAATTATGAACTGCGATAGATGTCAACGCACAAGAAATATATCTAGACGCGACGAAATGCCGCAAAAAGGGATTCTCGAAGTAGAAATTTTCGATGTATGGGGAATTGATTTCATGGGACCGTTCCCCGCATCTTTTGGAAATAAGTATATATTGGTAGCTGTTGACTACGTATCAAAACGGATTGAAGCCATCGCTGCACCCACAAACGATACACGAGTGGTACTTAAACTATTCAAGCATGTTATCTTCCCATGATTCGGTGTACCAAGACTAGTAATCAGTGATGGCGGTTCCCATTTCATCTCTAGAATTTTCGAAAAACTACTTTCAAAATATGGCGTTAAACATCGCATAGCCACACCATACCATCCTCAAACGAGTGGACAAGTGGAAGTGTCAAATAGGGAGATAAAACAAATCCTTGAGAAAACCGTAGCCACATCCAGAAAAGATTGGTCCTCCAAGCTAAATGATGCTCTTTGGGCATATATGACAACTTTTAAAACCCCTATCGGAACAACGCTGTTTAAATTAGTTTATGGAAAATCTTGTCATTTGCCAGTAGAATTAGAACATAAAGCTTACTGGGAAATTAAAACCCTTAACTTAAATTACAAGATTGCTGGCGAGAAACGAATATTAGATATCCATGAATTAGAAGAATTGCATTTAGACGCTTATGAAAATGCTAGAATTTATAAGGAAAGAACAAAAAAATGGCACGACAAGCGTATCTAGCGAAAATAATTTAAGGAATGAGACATCGTACTCCTATTCAACTCTAGACTGAAACTTTTCCCGGGAAAATTACGTTCCAGATGGTCAGGACCATTCGAAATTAATAAAGTTTTCCCAAGTGGTGCGATAGAAATTAAAGGAAATTCTATCGAACCATTCATAGTCAATGGCCAGCGCTTAAAGCACTACTTTAACGTCGGAAATCTAAATTATTCGGCTTATCTTCAGTTGAGTGAGCCACCTACCCCGATACCTAACTGAATAGGTATTATTTGTCGAGCCATCGACATAAAACAAAGGCGCTTCATGGAAGGCAACCCATGTTTTCTTTTAATTATTTTTTTACTGTTTTAATATGTTTTTAATTTTCTTTTCTTTTTCTTAATATTTAAAACTTTCATGTTGCATCTCTTACTCCTTTTTATTTTCTTTTTCTTCTATTTTTATTTTTCCTTTAAACTTTCCTTTTCTTTTTGATTTAACTTCGGCATTCTTAACCTGAAAATACTAACTTAGTTTTTCAAACATTTATTAAATATTTTCAGGGGGGTGATTCTTTAGCTTTCATATTTAGCTCCATGGCACGAGTAAACTACATGAATATCACCTTGAGAAGCAGGCACCAGAGAAGATGCTTTGAGGATCTGGCTGAGCGGGAAATGTGCCCTACAATTTACGCTGATGACCATGCTATGACTGCTCTTGGCATTTGTGAGAGTGTCATGTATCTAATATACCAGATAGGCTAGGACACTGCTCCTATTCGGAGATAGTATTGTACCTACAGGAAGCTGACCCTTGAGTTCCTGAGCACACTGAGCTACATTCCAAATCATGGGTTAGGGTTCAACCGTGGGTTGATCACCTTCAGGCTGTTTGACATGGACTACCGTTATAACCTTAGGGAGTTTGCCAACCTGCTAGGATTCCCTTTTGGCCCTGATGTTATTACTATGACCCAGGAGGACCTCTTGCTTAATTCTGACCTTGATTTTTTCTAGGGAAGCATTGCTGGCAATAACCATCCAAAGCCTTCTGACCTTTATTCTGAGTGCATCCACAACCCGGCTATCAGGTATTTTCATAAGATCATCGCCCATACCCTTTTTGGTAAAGAACAAAATGTTACATCCGTATCACGTGATGAGCTCTTCATTATGTACTGTGCCTCTCAAAGCCATCCAGTAAACGGTGCCGCTTATATGCTAGCTAACATGGAGCGTATAATCCAGACTCCGAATGCACCAATCCTGTTGGGTGGTTTAGTCACTATGATCTCTAATGCCATTGGACTCCGAAGGCCTATGCTAGGATCAGAACTGCATTATGGCATAAAGCCAATGAACATTGAATTTTGCTTCAACACCAGTTTTATAGGGAATCTTGGGCCAGATGAGTTCGAGCTGTTAATTAATCATGAGACTGTTCACCAGTTTATGCTCCCGAACCCTATCACTAGTGTGCACAATAGAGCAAACTGGCTTTTTGACCTCCACCATCCTGCTACACCGCCTTCATCTCCTTCCACTGTTGACATTTACGAAGTACCCAACACCTCTCACGATGCTGAAGACCCTGCTACACCACCGAGATACCATCAGTTTCCTAATCTATGGGAGCAGCAAGTAGTTTCTACTGAGACCGCCACCCAGGCTCCAGAGATCCCACCACCGCCTCCACCTACTGTTACCCTGTACTCTTTGCATGAAGAAATTACTGAAATGTGGGGCGAGCTTACATCTCTCCGAGTGTACTTCATCGCTTTCATGGATTTGGTGACCGACCAGCTGGATTTCATGCACCAACATATGTTCCCTACTCCTCGTGGCTAGAGTTGTCGTTGTTATCTTAATTTGTTCTTCTCTCGCATTTGTACATACAGTGAGGTCACTGTTTAGTTTTAGTGTGGGGAGGATTCTAGTTGTTCTAGCATTTTATCATTTATTTATTTAAGTTATTTCTATTTCGAAACAATTCTTATGGATTAATGCAATTTCAATTATTTATCAAGTATTTATCAAGTACCAATTTTACTGCATTACTGCTATTATTTTATTTTCATTCATTTCATTTTCAGTATATTTTTTATTTTTAATTTACTGTTTACATTTTCTGCAAATATTATTTCATTACTGTGTTGGTAAATAATATTTCAAAATTATAATTATTAGAATATTTCAAACTTATAATATTAAGAAAATAATAAAAAAATTATATAAACATATGTAACGGTCTTGTAACGGTCTTCTCATTAATGACATTGAACGTGTTACGCTCGTAACACCCTCGTGACGAGCGTAACACGCATTTTTACCGTATTACGCCTGTCACACCCTCGTAACGACCGTCACGCGCACAATATATCAGAACGGCTATTACAGAACCGTTCCAACCATTGTCTTCAAAACCACAAATCCTCCATTGCTGCAAAATCACGAAACATACCCACTCCACTCCATTTTTTTTCAAACTTCCAACATTCTCAACCCACTACTCCATTCTCATTCTAAACCTTTTTTCAATACCGTTTTACAAACACCATGGCCAACAATCAACAAGCTCCCGCTCTCACTTTCATATCCGGCGAACAAGGCGAAACCCAACGGGTCAAATTTCATAAGTTTCAACGCCGAGGTCTCCAACCTACACGGTATGTTGATCTTGAGTGTTTGAGGAGTTTGGGATTACTTGACAATGTCCGACAATTGTTGCAGAGTGTGGATTTATGGAACCTGTGCCACGAACCGTGACCGATTTATGAAACTCTAACCCTTGAGTTTTTGAGTTCCTTTGTGTTGTACCCCAAAATTTTCCCTCCCATATTCTCCAAGATTTGCAAAGTCAAGGTCACAAAATTCCTCAAGGGTTGTGCAGCTCAACTGTCTCCTATACAGTCAAAACTAGGGTTTGAGTTCTGATCAAAGAAAGGAAGTTTTCAATGGCCCAATCAAGTCTCATATGCCTACAAAGATGGTCAAGCATCCTCATGTCAAGTTTCAAGGCATTCAGCTCAAAATTGCACAGTCAAAACCCTAAATTGCACTACAGTCAACTGTAGGGGCAAAATGGTCATTTGACAGTCAAAAGTTCAAATTTTTGGTCAACATATCATTTTGAAGCCACAAACATCATTTGATCAATGCTTGATCATGATTCTCAAAATTTGGCTTAGAAATCATCAAAGATACAAAAGTTGCTATATTTGGACAGCTGAAAAAGTCAACTGAAATTGACCAGGGCATAACTTTCACATGGATTATCAGAAAAATCCCATCCAATGCTCATTTTGAAGAGAAAGACATTTCCTACAATTCATCTTCATGTTCCAAGTCCAAGAAATACTCTCACAAAAAGTTATCAATTTCAACATTATAGGTCATTTTCAAAAGTCAACAAAAAGTGACTTTAAGTCAAAGGCCATAACTTGAGATTGGTAAACCAAAATGACATGGGACCAAAGGCATTGGTTAGAGGACTCAAAGACCTTTCCAAAATGTCCAAGAACATGTGAAAAGCTTAAAAATTGACCAAGTTATGCCTTGTGGAAGTTGGGAAATTTTTGGAAATTTTTGAAAGTCAACATTGATGCAAAAGGTCTCAAAATGCAAATGGGCCCATTTTTCTTCCAAGATTCTTCATGCCAAGCCTATGCACGACCACTAGGCCCAAAGGGAAGTATTCTCATATTTTTTAATTATTTATTTGAATTTATATTAATTTATATTCATTTAAATCATTTTAATACATGAAAAATATAAACCTAACCTAAAAAAATCTTTTTATGCATATTCTAATCTCAATATTTCGTGCTTAATTGATTATGGCAAGTTTTGATAAGATTTGAGCTGATTGAACCAAAAGCCATGAAAAAAAAAGATGTGAAAAGATTTCATAAAATCAAAGATTGAAAACCATCAATGCCTTGGATTTGTGCTAGTTTTGTTAACCTAATGCCTTCTATACATACTCAGCATCACAACCCTAATCATCTTAGACGGCAAGCTGCGCCCAAACAAGCATTGCGTTATTGAAATTTTTCACAAAAAACTCAAACACTGAAAACTAGCTTTAAGGTCGATTCAAGCATCAACTCTCATTCCATTAGCATCCTCAGGCACTCCTGATCAAATTCCAACCAAGAACATCCATTGAAACGCCCTGAAACGGTATCACGACCTCAAACTGTGAAGCAAAAATTTCCAAATCGCATATCATATTCTAAGCATTTTTCATGAATTTTGTTTGTTGATTCTTATTCTTTGTGAAGTTCTAAAGCTAACTGTGGTGTTTAATTGCGTTTTTATTGACCATATACGATTATGCCATTGCCAAAACTTAGGGTTACAGGTTTTTTGAAATAGGGCTTTTGCGTAGAGGAGAAATTAGGGCTCGTGAGTATCATGGTTGAGTTGAGCAGATTAAGACGAAAAGATCCACATACTCGCGAACAATTTATGAAGCACAGGGTTCTAATCGCTATTTTCCAATAGGCACCTTTCTGCAACGCTAAGAAAACCGTTCTCATAGTGTTTCGTTTTACAGGGTGGGGAAGAAGACAACATCGTGTCCATCAGCCATTGGCCAGTTTGAATTTCGCGCGAATTCCCAAGCGCGCTAACGTGTTCTTCTTATATTATTTATTGTCTATTATTTGTTAATTGAAACGCGCTTGGCTCAGTGGCAACACGCTACGCTTGTAACCTTCAAGACCTGGGTTCAAGTCCCAGGTCTTGCATATTTCGTTTATTATTTTGGTGATAACCGTTCCCATGCAGCGTAAACATCACAATACACCATGTGCCTCCATCATCAAGCCAGCCACGTACATCTCAACGTTGGATCAAAGGCCAAGATTCAAAGCGTATCATACACTCCCAGTCAACGCGTCCTACTGGATCCAGAAAGTCAACAAATTCTGGATAACATTGGGCCTAAAGTACAGGCTTATACCTCCAATTCTGGGGCTACACCCCACCCTGGTTTGCCCATTCTAATTATTCTTCTTATCTTTTTTTTTTATTTTCATTATTTTAATTGTTATATTATTTTAATTATTGTTTATTTATTTTTAATCAAAACATGAAAACATCAAAAATACACAAAAATCAGAAAATATAATATTTATTTCTTTTAATTAATTTTTTTTTATAAATAAATTGTATGTAAATTATTTAGTTAATTAGGTTTTTTGACTTTAATTCTTTTCACAAAAAAATATAAAAAATGTAGAAGTTAGGTTTAATGAATTCCTTTTTTTAATTTTTCTCCTTTTTACCATAATATCATTTTTTATTTATTTTTATAATTAAATGTATATATATAACTTAGATTTAAATTAGATAAAAATTTCAATCTTTTCTTAATAAATAAAAAATATTAGAATTTAGGGTTTGCCGTTTAATTTAACTTCAATTAACTCCTTTTTCTCATTAAACCTAAAAAACACAAAAATATTATTTTCATTTAATTTTAATTTTTAATTCTCATTAATTCTAATTAATTAATCCATTAACTTTTAATTGTTTGCAAAAGGGTCCAACGCCCGTCGTTTATAATTTATTCAATTTGCGCATTTATTTTATCTCGCTTATTATAATTTTGTAATTGCCCCAAAGCCATGTAATTTTTATTTTCTTGCGCTTTTATTGCTTTATCTATTTTCCGCTAAATCGGGTCCGGTTTATTTTGGCGATGTGGACCCGCGCCATTTGTAATAATCGTAGATTTATTTTCCCGCAACTTTATAACTGTTAACAAATGCATGCAAGAATGAATGGACAAAAATAAAAACAAACGCTAGATCACCAATGACATGACAAAAGACAAAAATAAATGAAAATGACACACAAATCACACATCACCCCTAGGGTACGCCTCACTGTTGCCTTGCCCCGAAAGGTGATCGTCGAGTAGAGGACGTTTTAGTAAGTCCTCATGATCCAGGAACCTGGCATGAGGGTAGCTTCTAAGGTATCTTCCCATTACTCCGGTGATCACATTGTTGCCTTGTCCCTCGAAACGTGGCCGTCGACTATAGGACGTCTTAGTGAGTCCTTGTGTCCATTGATCTGGTTGCCTCAAAACGAGTTGCCTCGGAATAGTTGCCTCGGAATAAAAGATCAATAGCATAAGGGTAGCTTCTAAGGTGTCTTACCTTTGCTCGGTGACCACAATGTCCCTAAAACTCGAATTGACCCGAACACCTCCAACGGTGGTGCTACCTATCTCTCAATGGTAGGATGGCACTACTTAAAAGGACTCTTACACAGACAAATTCCTTAGGGTAGATAGGTTCTCGTAGATACTTGCTCTAATCTCAAAAAATACTTTTCACACCACATAAAAGCTTTCAAAACAAAAACTTTTCAAACACTCTGACGTATGAGTCGATCTGAAACTTTTTCAAAAGAAACTTTTTAACCCACATTGAAAAGCAAGCACACAATTTGAAAACATGATGAGCAAGTATCTAAGAGCCCATGGATAACCATGGATAGAAAGGGTGCTAACACCTTCCCTTTCTATAACCTACCTCCCGAACCGAGAGCAATCTCTTTTAAAGGAATTTTTCTGTGCTTTTGTCCTTTCCAAATTGGAGAAAATAAAAGACGGTGGCGACTCTTGCTTCCGCGACATTTCGCGAACCAGCGTTAAACAGTCAGTTCCAGATCCACCGATCACAGAACTGGCGACTCTGCTGGGGAATAACTTAAAGTGAGGTGTACCTTAGGGCTAGGTCATAACTATGTTTTCAATTGTCTTCTTTGCTTGCTTTATAATTGTGGGTTGCTTGGGAGTTCTATAGATCCTAAACCCGGATCTGGGGGATACCTTTCTTAGAAAGTAGCAACAAGGCTGTGAGGGAACTGTGCGGGGTATACCGACATGGTTGAAACAGTCTGCTACGTTGATGTGGCACTTTGGTGTGTACCGGTAACCCTTGAGTTCAGTCAAGGAGAGTACGGGGCCTCCGCGTGGTGTCATGAAGCATCAACAGACCTTAGGAACCTTAATTGAACTATCTTGGCCTCTTTAGGGTAGTGAGATAACTGACTTTGGTGCAGTCCGAGGTTGGTTGATACTCGATACTACGCCCAATGGAGGGTTGCTTTCCTGGAATATTTCGGTTGCCAGTTCAGTGGCTAAATCGAAACGATGAACAATGAAAGCAATCCCGTGATATTGGGAACCTTAGAACCCGGTTACTTTGATTAGGACAGGTTGAACCATCCAACTCCAAAAGGGTACTACCCAGACCCCATGCTGGCCTTAAACCTTAAGGGCTTGTCTTGTGTGCCTTGTGTGCCTTACATGTTTGTCTTTGTAAATATCTGTGGTGTGTTTAATCATTGCATCATGACATCATCCAGCATCATATGCATTGACTAACCATTTCAGGGGTTCGAATTTTCATCTTTGTTCTTGTTTTGTAGGACATGGAAATTGTTCGTAGAAAGACCATTCAAATCAGTCTTGTAAGGGTCCCTCCTCAGCTTAAGGAACTTATATCCAGGATTCCCGAGAACTCGTCATTCAGTGAAAGACATGGAAGCCTCATCAGCTTGGTCAACACCAACATTGAGGAAGATATGATCAAAGTCCTGTTCCAATTCTTTGACCCTCTGCATCACTGTTTTACCTTCTTGGATTATCAGTTGGTACCTACATTGGAGGAGTTCTCCCGGCTCCTGAAGATTCCTATCCTTGATCAACTACCCTTCAGCGGTACAGAAAAGGAACCTAAGCTTGAAGAGATTGCTAAAGCCTTGCACCTACAGTCATCTGACCTCAAGGGACATTGGGAAGTTAGAAGTGGTATCAAAGGGTTCTTATCCAGGTTTCTGTTTGAAAAAGCCCTTGAATGTTGGAACTCCCTTGACTTGCAAGCTTTTGAAGAGGTTGTGGCCCTCCTTGTGTATGGTTTGGTGCTGTTCCCTAACCCAGATCAGCTCATTGATATCAGTGCTATTCAGATCTTTATGTCCAGGAATCCTATCCCTACGTTGCTGGGGGACATCCTTCACTCATGTTACACTCGAACCATGAGAAAAAGAGGTGTCCTTATGTGTTGCACTCCCCTCCTGGGAAGGTGGTTTATTTCGCACCTCCCACAATCAGTCTTGAAGAATGAGCGGGGTTTGAGATGGTCACAACGGTTGATGACTCTTACGCATGCAGATATACATTGGTGCCCTCGGTCCAGAGGAGATGTCACTATCATTGATCGTTGTGGGGAGTACCCTAATGTTCCTTTACTTGGAATCAGAGGAGGTATTACCTATAGCCCATGCCTGGCTTGGAGACAGTTTGGTTATGCTCGGAGGGACGGTCCTCACGAGATGTTAATTCCTGACATAGTTTTTGACTTCGACAACGATACTCAAGGACTTCGCCAGAGATTTATCAGAGCTTGGAGGATGCCCAGTAGGATAGACAGCAAGACACTGGGGCACAGGAACTCCATTCCATTGGAACCTTATCTCAAGTGGGTACGGGCCCGCTCCCAGAAGTTAGTGATGCCTTATCCTCACATGCTTCCAGTAATCAAAGAACCAGTCCTGGAAGGGGAAGTGTCCTACACTATTCAGCACCCTGACATGCCCACATCCTGGGAAGAGATGCAGAAGAGCTGGATCCAGCTTAAGGAAGAACGGAATTCTCTTGAGACTAATCTGCATGCCAGTGAAAAGAAGGTCTTGGAGCTCACTCGTCTGTTGCATGAGGAGAGGAATCTCAACACCTACATAGCTCCGAAGAGGATGCGCAGTGTATTTTGGGATTGATTTGATTTTTGTACTTTTGCCCACGAGGCTTTGATGTATTAAACAATTATTTCCTTAATAATAACATGTGTGTTCCCTTTTTGTCTACAACAAATTTGAACTTTCGAACCCTTGAATGCATTGCATAAACACATATCATTCATCATGTGCATAGCAGGTTTTTCCCTCTTTTCAGGTTGCTTACAGTTCTTCGCTGTTTATTTCAGCATCATGAATCCCGACTCGTCAGCAACTGAGACAACAATCAAGGCTCTTCAGGCGCAGAATGCGCAATTTCAGGAGCTAATCATGGGTTTGGCTCAAGGCCAGGAGGAACTAAAGGCTATGCTCCTGAAAAAAGAGAAGAAGAAGAAGAGGAGGACAGTTCTGTTCAACTCGGGCCGAAGGTTTGGTAATGCTCTGCAACAGGGAGAGGCTGGTTCTTCTGTTGACAAAAATTCTCCTCAGGCTGAAGCAAGGGTTCCTAGTCCGGTGGTCTCCGACAACGAGACTGATTTTGATGAAGAGCAGTACCCTCCTGCAGACGACAGGTATAAGCAACTGGAGGACAGGTTGAAGGCTATGGAGGTACAACAGGTACCTGGGCTGGATTTCGGAGACTTGGGTTTGTCAACTGGTGTGATCATACCTCACAAGTTCAAGGCACCGACCTTCTCTAAGTATGACGGGGCGTCTTGTCCCAAGCTGCACTTGAGGTCCTATGTTCGGAAAATGCAACCGTACTCTGCGGACAAAAATTTGTGGATCCACTTCTTCCAGGAGAGTCTTTCAGGGACTCATCTCGAATGGTTCTATCAGCTGGATGGGACCAAGGTTCGTAACTGGGAGGAGCTGGCTACTGCTTTCTATAAGCAGTATCAGTATAATGCCGACCTTGCCCCCACACGTACCCAACTCCAGGGTATGTCGTTAGGCGCAAGCGAAGGTTTTAAAGAGTACGCCCAGAAGTGGAGAGACCTGGCTGGCAGGGTGCAGCCACCATTGACTGATCGAGAGTTGGTAGACATGTTCTTGGGGACCCTATCTGGGCCATTCTTTAACCATCTCATTGGGAATTCTTCTGCTGGTTTCACCGATTTAATCTTGACCGGAGAGAGAATTGAAGCTGGGTTGAAGTCTGGGAAGATTGCAAAGGCTGCATCATCATCTAGTTCGGAAAAGAAACCGTTCAAGAAAGAGTCTAGCGCCGTATATGGTTCCAGGAGATCAGAGAGAAATGAACACCGCCAATCTGTCAGTGCGGTCATGATTGCTAAACCTGCTACTGCTCCACAACAGTACAACCTACCCAGAGCTGAGAGACCCAAACGGCAGTATACTCGACTCAGCATGACTCTCTCTCAGATCCTGCCGCAACTGTTATCAACCAGTTTGGTGACCCTTAGAGAACCCCCGAAGGTTGTGAACACTACATCTCCTAAGTACAACCCAAATGCTCGTTGTGCTCACCATTCAGACAGCCCGGGGCATGCCACTGATGACTGTTGGGCGTTAAAAAATAAGGTGCAAGACCTTATTGATGCAAAAGAGATACAGTTCGAAGCACCTGAGAAACCAAATGTGGTTAATGCCCCTTTGCCTCAACATAGGGTCAATGCTGTGGATGAAGACGTTTATGCTGTGTCAGTAGAGGATCTAGCCACTCCTTTGAAGATTGTCAAGAAGAACCTACTGCAGGCTGGTTTATTTCCGGGTTGTAGTGAGGGTTGTCTGTTCTGTGCCGTGTCCCCATCTGGTTGTCCCTTGCTGAAGTTGGGTATCCAAAGCCTAATGGATAGCAAGGAAATTCTGTTCAAGAAGTCTGCTGTTCGCTTGGTTCCAATGGAAGAAGTTTCTGTAGTGACTATATTCAACAATCCAATCCCGGCTCTCCCGAAGAAGCCCACTCAAGCCATGACCGTCGCACCTGTTATTATCACTATTCCGGGGCCCCTGCCCTATGTATCAGACAAAGCTGTCCCTTGGCACTATGGGGCAGACGTTTATGTGAATGGGGTTAAACAAGAAATCAACGCTGGTGCCAGCATCTGTGACATCACTGGCCCGGCCAAAGTTACTCGCAGTGGAAGGCTCTTCTCGCCTAACATCGCACCTCCTGTTACTCGAAGACCGCTCCTGATAATTCCTACAAATACACCCATTCCTGTTAATGATCAAGTTGTTATTCCTGCTGCTAATCCGATTGTTTCTCCTGCTGCCGAGTCATCCAATGCTCGGGGCAAGGGAATTGAAGTTGAGCCTGCCCAGATGGAGGCACCTATACCCGTAGCTGCTGAGGCCTCCCCACAAGAGATGGAGGAGATTCTGAAAATCATAAAGAAGAGTGATTTTAACGTTGTGGAACAGCTGGGGCACACGCCCTCCAAGATCTCCATGCTCTCTTTATTGCTGTGCTCCGAGGCCCATGCAAAGGCCCTAATCTCTTTCCTCAAGACGGCCCATGTGCCACACGAGACTTCTGCAGTCCAGTTCACTGATTGTGTAGCAAATCTGACGGCTGACAACGGGTTGGGTTTCTCAGATGCTGACTTGACCTCAAAGGGGAGAGACCATAATGATGCTCTGCATGTCTCAATTGAATGCAGGGGCACCACTTTGGCACATGTGTTGGTTGATACTGGGTCATCTTTGAATGTGCTACCCAAGAAGGCTTTGGATCGTCTAGATTGTGAAGGCTTGGAATTGGAGCCCAGCAACATCATCGTCAGGGCCTTTGATGGTTCAAAGAGGATGGTCCATGGAAAGGTTGACATTCCGATTCGTGTGGGTTCTCAGGTGTTCGATTCCACTTTTTATGTGATGGATATCCGTCCATCCTACTCTTGTCTGTTGGGACGACCCTGGATACATAAGGCTGGGGCAGTGACCTCTACCTTGCATCAGAAGCTGAAGTACCCCGTCCGAGGGAAGATTGTCACCGTGCAAGGAGAGGAAGAATACATGGTGAGCCACCTGAACTCCTTCAGGTACATTGAGATGGATGGGGAGTTTATTGAAACCCCCTTTCAGCATTTTGAGGAGGTGCTTCCTATTTTAGCAGCAGCAGCAGAAGAGACTGTTCCTTTAAAGATGGCATCCCTGAAGGATGCCCGGGCCGTAGTACAGAAGGGTGAAAGTGCTAACTGGGGCAGACTTCCAGACTTTACTCAGAAGACTAATAAGTTTGGGCTGGGCTTCACTACAGAAGGTCAGAAAGCTATGAGGAAAGCCAAGATCGGAAGACCTCCTGTGTTCATCAAAAATCCAGGAGTGAATGCTATTGGGGACGAGGACGAAGTGGACGACGCTGAGTTTAATAGCTGGATCTATCCGACGACCGAGGGCGGATTGAACAACTGGACTGCTAAGGACCATACCCCTGTTACCTTCGTGACGCAGTAATAAGTTTCTTTGTTTCGTTATTTTTGTAATAAACAATAAATAAACTCTTTGGCCCGGTGTCTTACCCGAGGCACCGTGGTATCATTTGTGAGGGCATATAAATTGTCATTTCATATACCATGAATGAAAATCTTGGACGTACTTTCGCATTATAAATATTGTGTTCCCTTTCTGTCTTTCTTTCCTTTATACTTATATTTCAAAAACAGCTGTATTTACACACACACTCACTCATACAGGTTCCAATCCACTCTGGATCTCACTGATAACAACTCTGCTACTGCCAGTTATGACTTCGAAAATCCGATCAACTTAGCCGAAGACGAAGGTGAAGATGATTGCGAAGTGCCTGGTGAGCTTGCAAGACTGTTGCTTCAGGAAGAGAGGGCAATTCAACCCCATGAAGAGCCAGTGGAAACCATAAACCTGGGTACTGAAGCAGACAGGAAAGAGGTAAAGATTGGTGCCAACCTAGAGCTCAGCGTGAAGCAACGGTTAACCAAGATGTTACATGACTACATGGAGATCTTTGCTTGGTCCTACGAAGACATGCCAGGGTTGGACACCGATATTGTCGTCCATCATTTGCCGACTAAGGAAGACTGCCCTCCAGTTAAACAAAAGGTCCGTCGGATGCGTCCAGAGATGTCTGAGAAGATTAAAGCCGAGGTCATGAAACAGTTTGATGCCGGGTTCCTTGCAGTGACTTCTTACCCTCAGTGGGTTGCTAATGTTGTGCCGGTACCTAAGAAGGACGGTAAGGTCAGAATGTGTGTCGACTACAGGGATCTGAACAGAGCCAGCCCCAAAGATGACTTCCCCTTACCTCACATTGATGTCCTTGTTGATAATACAGCTCAGCACAAGGTGTTCTCTTTCATGGATGGCTTCTCAGGTTACAATCAGATCAAGATGGCACCTGAAGACATGGAAAAGACTACATTCGTTACTCAGTGGGGCACCTTCTGCTATAAGGTCATGCCTTTTGGATTGAAGAACGCTGGGGCAACCTACCAACGTGCCATGGTTGCCTTGTTTCATGATATGATCCATCATGAGATAGAAGTATATGTTGACGACATGATCGCAAGGTCCCAAACCGAGGAAGAGCACCTAGATCATCTGCAGAAGTTGTTTGACCGGTTGAAACTGTACAAGCTGAGATTGAACCCGAACAAATGCACCTTCGGGGTAAGATCTGGGAAGTTGCTAGGCTTTGTGGTCAGTGATAAAGGAATACAAGTGGACCCTGCTAAAGTCAAAGCTATTCAAGAGATGCCAGTTCCTAAGACAGAGAAGGAAGTCAGAGGCTTTTTAGGACGCCTGAACTACATTGCTCGCTTCATCTCGCATCTGACTGCTACTTGTGAACCCATCTTCAAGCTACTGAAGAAAGATCAGGTAGTACGTTGGAATGACGAATGTCAGGCTGCTTTTGACAGAATCAAAGAGTATCTCCAAGAACCACCTATCCTCATGCCACCGGTTGAAGGGAGACCTCTGATCCTATATCTGACAGTGCTAGACAACTCAATGGGGTGTGTGCTGGGGCAGCATGACGAGTCTGGCCGAAAAGAGCATGCCATTTATTACCTTAGCAAAAAGTTTACCGACTGTGAGACCCGATACTCACTGCTTGAGAAAACTTGCTGCGCTTTGGTATGGGCTGCTCGCCGGCTGAGACAGTATATGCTGACTCACACTACCTTGTTGATCTCAAAAATGGATCCTATCAAATACATATTCGAAAAGCCTGCTCTGTCTGGGAGAATTGCAAGATGGCAAATGATCTTGACGGAATACGACATTCAGTACACGACCCAGAAAGCCATCAAGGGAAGTGTATTGGCAGACCACTTGGCTCATCAAGCTGTCGATGACTATCAATCAATGAACTTCGAGTTTCCGGACGAAAACATCATGATTGTGACTGATTGTGAAGTACCTGGACCGGATGAAGGACCTGAACCAGGATCCCGATGGTCCATGCACTTTGACGGAGCCTCCAATGCTTTGGGTAATGGTATCGGCGCCATCATCATATCTCCACAAGGTACTCATACCCCGCTCACTGCCCGGCTGTGTTTCAACTGTACCAACAACATGGCGGAGTACGAGGCATGTATCATGGGTCTTCAAGCTGCGATCGACCTAAGGATCAAGTTTCTCAGTGTCTTCGGAGATTCCGCTCTTGTGATCAATCAGATCAATGGAGAGTGGGATACGAAACATCCAAACCTGATTCCTTACAGAGAATGTGTGTTGACCCTGATCCCCCACTTCACGAAGATAACCTTTGAACACTTTCCGAGAGAAGAGAACCAGTTAGCGGACGCGTTAGCTACAATGTCTTCAATGTTCAAGGTCAAATGGGACAATGAGGCTCCCCGGATCATCATCTGGAAACTGGACGAACCGGCATACTGTTGTGATCTCGAAACTGAATTGGTGACTGAGAAGCCTTGGTACCATGAAGTAAAGAGATATCTGGAAACTCAGGAATACCCTGAAGGTGCATCTGTCAACGATAAGAAATTCCTGAGAAGGTTCGCAGCCAAGTTCTTCCTAAGCAACGGCATCTTGTACAAGCGAAACCATGATTCAACCTTACTGCGCTGTGTGGACAAGACTGAAGCAGAAAGGATCATGGAAGAGCTACATGAAGGGACCTTTGGTACGCATTCCAGTGGACACACCATGGCTAAGAAAATCCTACGGGCAGGATATTATTGGTCCACCATGGAAACTGACTGCTACCAACATTCCAGGACATGCCACAAGTGCCAAATCTATGCAGACAAGGTGCATGTTCCTCCGGTTCCCCTGAATGTTCTAACTGCACCTTGGCCGTTTGCAATGTGGGGGATAGACATGATCGGCGAGATAAAACCTACAGCATCCAATGGACATCGCTTCATCCTAGTGGCGATTGACTATTTTACGAAGTGGGTCGAAGCAGCATCCTATGCTACGGTAACCAAGACGGTGGTAGCACGGTTCATTCGGCACAACCTGATCTGTCGGTACGGCGTCCCAGAACGAATTATTACAGACAACGGTACTAATCTAAACAATAAGATGATCGCTGAGCTTTGCGAACAATTCAAGATACAGCACCACAATTCTTCTCCTTACAGACCGAAGATGAATGGGGCTGTAGAAGCAGCGAATAAGAACATTAAGAAGATCATCCAAAAGATGACAGTGACTTACAAAGATTGGCATGAGATGTTACCGTTCGCTCTACACGGATACCGTACCTCAGCAAGGACGTCAACCGGGGCAACTCCTTTCTCTCTGGTTTATGGTATGGAGGCAGTCTTGCCGGTCGAAGTACAAATTCCCTCTCTCCGGATAATGAAGGATGCAAATCTGAACGAAGATGATTGGATCCAGACACGACTCGATCAACTTAACCTCATTGACGAAAAGAGACTTGCTGCTATCTGTCATGGTCAGACGTATCAGAAACGAATGATCAGGGCATTTAACAAAAAGGTCAGACCACAGGAATATCGAGTTGGGGATCTGGTAATCAAGCGAATCATCCTTCCTCAGAGTGATCCAAGGGGCAAATGGACCCCTACGTACGAAGGGCCATTTGTGGTTAAGCATGTGTTCTCAGGAGGAGCAATGATATTAACCAATATGGATGGTGACGACCTTCCTCACCCTGCCAATGCAGACATAGTTAAAAAATACTACGCATGAAAAAAAAAAGACCCGCTAGGCTGACATGCCTAGGCAAAAATTAGGGCTTCCCGTCGAACCAAAAGGGTTCGGGCAAAATGAAGGGATGAAAATGAAAAATATGTACACCCGGCAAGTCGAAAACCTGAAAAGGCGGCTTGGGCAAAAATGGGTATCCCGGTGGACTGAAAACCCGAAAGGGCGGTCCAGGCAAAAATTAGGGATAAAGCGTAAAACTATGTCTCATTGATCACTTTGCATCCAGAATCCGGTATCTACATCAAGTTCAAACGGCATCGATCAGTCAGCTTCACCTTCAACCAAGGTCATCAAGTGATGAGACGCTCAGAGTTATAAAGACAATAGCAGAGTTGAAACCCAGTGGGATCATTCATATTTCGCACAGCTGTTTTATTTTCTTTTGTACAAACTTGTATAAACTCTTTGTTCGGCGACGTTCTCTTACTAGGACGTCAGCCTCTTGTACACAAAACGCCTATTCATGGGCCATTCAAAAATCAATACAAATATACTTTCCAGTTAAACGTGCCAAGTGTTTTTCCTTTTTTCTGTTTTGTTTTGCGAAGAACGTCCAAGGTTCAATTTGTGATGTATGCATTGACAATAATTTGCTAACTCATAAATAGTTACATACGAAACAAAGGAATTAATTGCAGGTGACACTAGAAACAGGGGCAATAAAGAGTTGTCTAAGCAGTCTAATTGCTCTATCCTCCAAGGTACCAAGATAGGTTCGACTAAAGAACATAACCAGTATACCATAATTCCCCAGAGAGTGGTTCAGTAAAACAATACATCAAGTCTCAAGGAAATTGAGTGTCCTCCCGTAGATCTCAATACTTACCCAACAGTTCAAAACTTCCCCAAGAAAGTCCAATCCGGTTTCCCCAGGAAAGTAGGAATTCATATCCCCAAGCAGTAAGCTTATCCCCAGTAGATTCTGGAAGCTTATCCCTCGCAGAGCACGAACGCGTCGTCCCGGCTTGATTTAAAGAGTTATTTCCTCAATAGGATATAACTGGGTTATCCTCAGCCAAAAGCTACGGAAAGAGCGTCCTCGACAAAATATATTCCTATCCCCAGCGAAGTTTATCAACACTTCCAGTACAACAAGGATATCCCCAGTGGAATTCATCAAATCTCCCAGCATAATTCATCAACGGTATCCCCAGCGGAGTTATTATCAACAGCTCAACAAAGTATCTCTCTCCCCACCGAGTATTGTTCCCCAGCAAGATCGCTAGAATATTTTTTCCCCCCGCAGGATTATCCCATTCGCCAAAGTTTATTCCCCAACGGAGTTATCTTCTCCTACTGGTGTCCTTGCAATTATCATCCCCAGCGGAGGCAAAATCTATTCTCCAAACATCAGCCCAGGAGGGACTTCCCGGCACCCGTCAAGGATTTATTTTCCTAGACGAAAACATACATTCATAAACATCACATCTTCATACATTATAGCATGCACATGCGCATCATGAACATACAAATCTCACTTATCACATCTCGCATGCCATACCACATGACATCGCATACAACTAACGCTTGTCTTTTCAGGACAAAAGTACAAAATTGATCACCATCAATGGTCGCAACTAAAGATCCGATTCCTGTATCTTGCCAGGGTGTGTCTGAAGAGTTCGAGGATCCGATACCTGAATCTTGCCAGGGTGTATCCGTTGAAGACTAACATTACCAGATCCGATTCCTGTATCTTGCCAGGGTGTGTCTGAAGAGTTCGAGGATCCGATACCTGAATCTTGCCAGGGTGTATCCGTTGAAGACTAACATTACCAGATCCGATTCCTGCATCTTGCCAGGGTGTGTCTGAAGAGTTCGAGGGTCCGATACCTGAATCTTGCCAGGGTGTATCCGTTGAAGACTAACATTACCAGATCCGATTCCTGCATCTTGCCAGGGTGTGTCTGAAGAGTTCGAGGGTCCGATACCTGAATCTTGCCAGGGTGTATCCGTTGAAGACTAACATTACCAGATCCGATTCCTGTATCTCGCCAGGGTGTGTCTGAAGAGTTCGAGGGTCCGACACCTGAATCTTGCCAGGGTGTATCCGTTGAAGACTAACATTACCAGATCCGATTCCTGTATCTTGCCAGGGTGTGTCTGAAGAGTTCGAGGATCCGATACCTGAATCTTGCCAGGGTGTATCCGTTGAAGACTAACATTACCAGATCCGATTCCTGTATCTTGCCAGGGTGTGTCTGAAGAGTTCGAGGATCCGATACCTGAATCTTGCCAGGGTGTATCCGTTGAAGACTAACATTACCAGATCCGATTCCTGTATCTCGCCAGGGTGTGTCTGAAGAGTTCGAGGGTCCGATACCTGAATCTTGCCAGGGTGTATCCGTTGAAGACTAACATTACCAGATCCGATTCCTGTATCTTGCCAGGGTGTGTCTGAAGAGTTCGAGGGTCCGATACCTGAATCTTGCCAGGGTGTATCCGTTGAAGGCTAACATTACCAGACTCGATTCCTGTATCTCGCCAGGGCACGTCTGAAGAATTCAAAGATCCAATTCCTGTAACCAACCAGGACACATCTATATCAAGCATCCGAAATCAACCCCTGCGACGTGTCAGGTACTCACTTTTCTTTTTTTGCAGGTATGCAGGTTCTCGCCAAGGAATCTCTTACGCAATCAACATCCAGATGGCATCTATAAGCCCATCATCCTATCCAGCAATCTCCAAATGGCATCTATAAGCCCATTCCCCCATCACTGCTACTATGTGAGCGCAAATTTCTAGGGCACTCTAGTGTTCAATCATCTTCTACCTTCGGATTACGAAAGGCACGCCAGCCAATCTACATCCTCAGGTCTAAGAAGATTGAACAGGGGCAACTGTTGTACCCCAAAATTTGCCCTCCCATATTCTCCAAGATTTGCAAAGTCAAGGTCACAAAATTCCTCAAGGGTTGTGCAGCTCAACTGTCTCCTATACAGTCAAAACTAGGGTTTGAGTTCTGATCAAAGAAAGGAAGTTTTCAATGGCCCAATCAAGTCTCATATGCCTACAAAGATGGTCAAGCATCCTCATGTCAAGTTTCAAGGCATTCAGCTCAAAATTGCACAGTCAAAACCCTAAATTGCACTACAGTCAACTGTAGGGGCAAAATGGTCATTTGACAGTCAAAAGTTCAAATTTTTGGTCAACATATCATTTTGAAGCCACAAACATCATTTGATCAATGCTTGATCATGATTCTCAAAATTTGGCTTAGAAATCATCAAAGATACAAAAGTTGCTATATTTGGACAGCTGAAAAAGTCAACTGAAATTGACCAGGGCATAACTTTCACATGGATTATCAGAAAAATCCCATCCAATGCTCATTTTGAAGAGAAAGACATTTCCTACAATTCATCTTCATGTTCCAAGTCCAAGAAATACTCTCACAAAAAGTTATCAATTTCAACATTATAGGTCATTTTCAAAAGTCAACAAAAAGTGACTTTAAGTCAAAGGCCATAACTTGAGATTGGTAAACCAAAATGACATGGGACCAAAGGCATTGGTTAGAGGACTAAAAGACCTTTCCAAAATGTCCAAGAACATGTGAAAAGCTTAAAAATTGACCAAGTTATGCCTTGTGGAAGTTGGGAAATTTTTGGAAATTTTTGAAAGTCAACATTGATGCAAAAGGTCTCAAAATGCAAATGGGCCCATTTTTCTTCCAAGATTCTTCATGCCAAGCCTATGCACGACCACTAGGCCCAAAGGGAAGTATTCTCATATTTTTTAATTATTTATTTGAATTTATATTAATTTATATTCATTTAAATCATTTTAATACATGAAAAATATAAACCTAACCTAAAAAAATCTTTTTATGCATATTCTAATCTCAATATTTCGTGCTTAATTGATTATGGCAAGTTTTGATAAGATTTGAGCTGATTGAACCAAAAGCCATGAAAAAAAAAGATGTGAAAAGATTTCATAAAATCAAAGATTGAAAACCATCAATGCCTTGGATTTGTGCTAGTTTTGTTAACCTAATGCCTTCTATACATACTCAGCATCACAACCCTAATCATCTTAGACGGCAAGCTGCGCCCAAACAAGCATTGCGTTATTGAAATTTTTCACAAAAAACTCAAACACTGAAAACTAGCTTTAAGGTCGATTCAAGCATCAACTCTCATTCCATTAGCATCCTCAGGCACTCCTGATCAAATTCCAACCAAGAACATCCATTGAAACGCCCTGAAACGGTATCACGACCTCAAACTGTGAAGCAAAAATTTCCAAATCGCATATCATATTCTAAGCATTTTTCATGAATTTTGTTTGTTGATTCTTATTCTTTGTGAAGTTCTAAAGCTAACTGTGGTGTTTAATTGCGTTTTTATTGACCATATACGATTATGCCATTGCCAAAACTTAGGGTTACAGGTTTTTTGAAATAGGGCTTTTGCGTAGAGGAGAAATTAGGGCTCGTGAGTATCATGGTTGAGTTGAGCAGATTAAGACGAAAAGATCCACATACTCGCGAACAATTTATGAAGCACAGGGTTCTAATCGCTATTTTCCAATAGGCACCTTTCTGCAACGCTAAGAAAACCGTTCTCATAGTGTTTCGTTTTACAGGGTGGGGAAGAAGACAACATCGTGTCCATCAGCCATTGGCCAGTTTGAATTTCACGCGAATTCCCAAGCGCGCTAACGTGTTCTTCTTATATTATTTATTGTCTATTATTTGTTAATTGAAACGCGCTTGGCTCAGTGGCAACACGCTACGCTTGTAACCTTCAAGACCTGGGTTCAAGTCCCAGGTCTTGCATATTTCGTTTATTATTTTGGTGATAACCGTTCCCATGCAGCGTAAGCATCACAATACACCATGTGCCTCCATCATCAAGCCAGCCACGTACATCTCAACGTTGGATCAAAGGCCAAGATTCAAAGCGTATCATACACTCCCAGTCAACGCGTCCTACTGGATCCAGAAAGTCAACAAATTCTGGATAACATTGGGCCTAAAGTACAGGCTTATACCTCCAATTCTGGGGCTACACCCCACCCTGGTTTGCCCATTCTAATTATTCTTCTTATCTTTTTTTTTATTTTCATTATTTTAATTGTTATATTATTTTAATTATTGTTTATTTATTTTTAATCAAAACATGAAAACATCAAAAATACACAAAAATCAGAAAATATAATATTTATTTCTTTTAATTATTTTTTTTTTATAAATAAATTGTATGTAAATTATTTAGTTAATTAGGTTTTTTGACTTTAATTCTTTTCACAAAAAAATATAAAAAATGTAGAAGTTAGGTTTAATGAATTCCTTTTTTTAATTTTTCTCCTTTTTACCATAATATCATTTTTTATTTATTTTTATAATTAAATGTATATATATAACTTAGATTTAAATTAGATAAAAATTTCAATCTTTTCTTAATAAATAAAAAATATTAGAATTTAGGGTTTGCCGTTTAATTTAACTTCAATTAACTCCTTTTTCTCATTAAACCTAAAAAACACAAAAATATTATTTTCATTTAATTTTAATTTTTAATTCTCATTAATTCTAATTAATTAATCCATTAACTTTTAATTGTTTGCAAAAGGGTCCAACGCCCGTCGTTTATAATTTATTCAATTTGCGCATTTATTTTATCTCGCTTATTATAATTTTGTAATTGCCCCAAAGCCATGTAATTTTTATTTTCTTGCGCTTTTATTGCTTTATCTATTTTCCGCTAAATCGGGTCCGGTTTATTTTGGCGATGTGGACCCGCGCCATTTGTAATAATCGTAGATTTATTTTCCCGCAACTTTATAACTGTTAACAAATGCATGCAAGAATGAATGGACAAAAATAAAAACAAACGCTAGATCACCAATGACATGACAAAAGACAAAAATAAATGAAAATGACACACAAATCACACATCACCCCTAGGGTACGCCTCACTGTTGCCTTGCCCCGAAAGGTGATCGTCGAGTAGAGGACGTTTTAGTAAGTCCTCATGATCCAGGAACCTGGCATGAGGGTAGCTTCTAAGGTATCTTCCCATTACTCCGGTGATCACATTGTTGCCTTGTCCCTCGAAACGTGGCCGTCGACTATAGGACGTCTTAGTGAGTCCTTGTGTCCATTGATCTGGTTGCCTCAAAACGAGTTGCCTCGGAATAGTTGCCTCGGAATAAAAGATCAATAGCATAAGGGTAGCTTCTAAGGTGTCTTACCTTTGCTCGGTGACCACAATGTCCCTAAAACTCGAATTGACCCGAACACCTCCAACGGTGGTGCTACCTATCTCTCAATGGTAGGATGGCACTACTTAAAAGGACTCTTACACAGACAAATTCCTTAGGGTAGATAGGTTCTCGTAGATACTTGCTCTAATCTCAAAAAATACTTTTCACACCACATAAAAGCTTTCAAAACAAAAACTTTTCAAACACTCTGACGTATGAGTCGATCTGAAACTTTTTCAAAAGAAACTTTTTAACCCACATTGAAAAGCAAGCACACAATTTGAAAACATGATGAGCAAGTATCTAAGAGCCCATGGATAACCATGGATAGAAAGGGTGCTAACACCTTCCCTTTCTATAACCTACCTCCCGAACCGAGAGCAATCTCTTTTAAAGGAATTTTTCTGTGCTTTTGTCCTTTCCAAATTGGAGAAAATAAAAGACGGTGGCGACTCTTGCTTCCGCGACATTTCGCGAACCAGCGTTAAACAGTCAGTTCCAGATCCACCGATCACACTTTGTATACATCACTCTTCCAGGTGCCACGAACCAACTGTCAGGCCTGGCCAAATTTCACATGTTTGGCATAGAGCACGAGCTGCCCAAACCGACATCGCGCGACTTTTAGGCTTCTGTTCTGACGAAGGTGTCCATCTCCGGGTGCCGGATAATTTTGGTGAGGAAGCTTTCAACTTATGGCACAATATGACGAATATCTGTGCCGGATCCTACGACCACCTCAATGCCACCCACATTCATAATCCGGCCATCCTCTATTTCCATCACATCCTCAGCAACACAATCTTCGCCCATGACAGCAACCACAAGCTCAATTCCAAGGAGCTCTTCTTTATGCATTGCGCATTCACCGGGCAAAAGATCAACGCCGCCCTGTTCTTACTGGCTCACATCCACTCTATTTGTGCTATAGGCGGAAAACCATTTTATTTTGGAGGGCTGGTCACTTCACTTGCCATAGCTCTGAACTATGGTCCTGCTCTCGCGAATATGCCTTCTATGGCACCGGCTTTGCTAAATTTGGATCACTGCAAGGCCGCACATCTCATTTATGAGCGGGAGGATGGCAGATTCCACCCTGTGATCAGGAACACTGTTTATCAAAACATCATTTTGCCTTGCAGGGACCGAATCGATCCACGAAACCGAGCCAACTGGTTGTTTGATCCTGTAGCTCCCGCGGGGCGTGCTCCTACTCATGAAGACCACCCTGCAGCCCCCGCGGACGAAATGCAAGAAGAGCTGGACAGTGCTCCTCCCGTCCACGACATTTCGGGACCTTCATCTGTACCACCTCCTATTACTCTTGAAGAGGTCCTCCGCGCCATTCATATGCAAAATCAAATGAGCACAACGCTTGAAAGAAGACAACATGAGCAATATGAGTATTTATGCGGTCAAAACACTCAGATCTTGACTGGACAGCGGAACATGAACGAGAGGTTGGATGAGGCCCTGTCCGAGCTCAACGCCTTAAGGTTGGACGTCATCACCCTTGGTTTCCAGGATACTGACACAGAAGCCACTCCTACCATACGCTCTCGCACCAGGAGTAGAGGGCGTGGTCACCAGTAGTTTTTCTTTATTTTCTATGTAGTTTATTATTATTTTTTCTGTTTCATTTCCTTTCCGTTTGTTTTTGTAATTGTACTTCCCCGCCTATATACCGCAACATTGAGGACAATGTCAGATTTAGCGTGGGAGAGGTACCTTTCCATCTTTTATAAACTAGTAAATTTTTATGATATGTCTCGATTTAAATTCTTCACTTTATTTAGCCATACCAAAATTTTTTTATCTTCGCATTAGCCCGACATACCTATTTTAACGAAATCCCAGTTAAGGAAGCCGAAAACGACATAACAAGATCGATACGGCTATGACACCGTAGACTTCCTACTTACGCGATCCGTTTCAATAACCATTATACCGATATCTGGAGTTTTTAGTTCTACAGTAACCCCTAGTAGTTTATACTAGCAGTCAGCACCGTCTTGACACAAACCACGTGGAGAATCGATGAATATAAGTGTTTGATGCCTGATCATTAAAATATCCTTCCTATCTCGCTACTAAAAGAAAAGAAATTTTGTGCACCAAAATATACGGTCACATATAAGAGTTGAGAAAATAACGAAGGAATCCAGTGTTGGTTGGTTCAGAGGTATCTGGTTCTGAACTCGGTAGGGCGTGCTACGGCCCGATTCCCCATAACCTCCAACTTGGATAACATATGTAGGGTTGCCACATTCGTGTACCAGACCCCGTGCTAAAAGGATCAAAGTCACTAACTGGTTACTCCACTACGTGCGTGCTAAGACAAAGGGCTTAATGTGATTGCGCCAGAACGAAACCGGGTGAAATAGATACGAGGAACTCTGGGCAGAATTATAACGTAAATGTTGGATAGCTTGTTTAAAATGGAAGCCTACGACTAAGCTTATTGCTTGTGTCATTAGCGTATCTTTAGTGTTTCACTCAAGTATTGGCCGAACCGACGAGGATTTCCCGAAATTACTTTAAAAATCCAAGGTATGTCATGCATATGCGCTTGACAAAACTTGTCCAACCTTTTGAATGACTATTTGCTTGAGGACAAGCAAAGGTTTAAGTATGGGGGAATTTGATAACGAGAAATCGTATCATATAATTACTATGCTTTTTACTGATTTTATAATACATTGAGTCGTCTAACTCCCGATTATCCCGAGTTTTTGTGTCTTTTCACAGGTATAACATTTGTCAACTCAAGCCAATGAAAAAGGACCACATGAAGAAAGCTAGACAAGAAACAAAGAGAAAAGAACCAAATCTGCAAAATACAGATTTTGAAACGGTGACGTCCGTCACACCCTGTGACGACCGTAACGCATCCCCAACTAGAAATAACGCTCGTCACACATCATTGACGAGCGTAATGCGCTATTCAAGCGCATTACGACCGTCACCCACCTGTAACGACCGTCACACGGGTAAAGAGGAACGTTATGAATTAGTAGAGACGTGGGCAACGTGAGGGCTGAAGTGTTCTCCTATATTCCCTCCACTCAGTAACCATGCATCCTGTTTTTACTCCACTGAAGCCTTTTCCAAGATTTTTTCAACTGCAATATTTTCTCCTATATATATGTGGTAGTGCAAAGGGATGAGGGTCGAAGAATTTCTCCCAGAACCAAATTTCTACTTTCC
Source organism: Vicia faba (assembly GCA_948472305.1). Classification (NCBI taxonomy): domain Eukaryota; kingdom Viridiplantae; phylum Streptophyta; class Magnoliopsida; order Fabales; family Fabaceae; genus Vicia; species Vicia faba. Next base: position 1,692,504,005 of record OX451737.1, on the reverse strand, counting down.
TGCAATTATTCTATTTTCTTGTTTTAGAGTTTTTTTTCTACACTACTGTAATTTCTATTTCCAGCATTAGTTTTAGAGTGTTAATTCTTCATTTAAGAATTAACACAATTTATTGATTTCGATCGAGCTGCAAGGAATGTTGTAACATCCAAGATTACTATAGCAACGTTATTTCCAGGTTTTTTATTGCAATTAATATTTATTCATTTCTTGTGATATGCCATTTATTTTTATGGATTATATTTTAAATTGCATAGTTATTAAATATATTATGTCCGGCTAAATTAATTGTACCGGTATGTGACTCCAAAGTACCGAAAGAATTCAGTGATACCTTGGCTAAAAACATTTATAAAACAATTTCTAGTTTCCAATTTCCATGTTTAATTTAACTACCCTTGTCACGAGAGTGAGAGGATAATTAACATGATTTTTCTACGAGAGTGAGAAATTAATTAAGGCAAGAACCTGCATGCGAGAGCTGGGGTTCAACCCAGATAGTGGTAACAAAACATTAATTTTTAAATACACGAGAGTGTTTTAATAAATTAATTAAACTCAAATTGTTTTCAAAAAGTGTTATTAAATTTAAAGTGCATCCACTAGGTTTAGTAGCATGACTTATTTCATGAACACGAGAGTGTATGTCTCAGGTTTTTAAACAATTAGTTTTTACCGAAATACTCTATATGCCAAGCGATTCACCGAATTCCCGAAGTCCGGCTATCACATACCGGTATAACTATTACTATTATTTTTAATTAAACTATTTCCCCCCTAAAACCAAATATTCATCGCTTAGTTAAACAACTGTAGCATTAGATCGTATGCGATTGATCCTCAGTCTCTGTGGGTTCGATAATCATTTAAAACTAGAACGACTAAACTGTATACTTGCAGTTAGTATCCCAATAGACTTATAAAGTCCCGATCACCTACTTTGGAGGAGTTTTCTCAACTCTTGAGAATTCCTATTCTTAATCAACTACCCTACAACGGTACAGAAAAAGAACCAAAGCCTGAAGATGTTGCTCAAGCATTACACTTGCAACCATCTGACATCAAGGGGCATTGGGAAACCAGAAGTGGTGTCAAGGGTTTCTTAGCAAAGTTTCTGTTTGAGAAGGCCCAAGACTGCTGGAATTCTCTTGATCTACAAGCCTTTGAAGAGATTGTGGCACTCCTTATCTATGGGTTGGTCTTATTCCCAAACCCTGACCAACTTATAGATGTGAATGCTGTCAAGATTTTCATATCCAGGAATCTTATACCGATATTGCTTGGGGACATCCTACACTCATTTTACACACGAACAATGAGGAAAAGAGGTGTTCTCATGTGTTGTACTCCTCTCCTAGCAAGGTGGTTTATTTCTCACCTTTCACAATCAGTTTTGAAGAATGAGCAGGGTGTAAGGTGGTCACAACGGTTGATGACCCTCACACATTCTGATGTACATTGGTGTTCTCAGTCCAGAGAAAATGTCATCATCATTGATCATTATGGGGAATTCCCTAATGTCCCATTACTTGGCATTAGGGGAGGCATTACCTACAACCCCTGTCTAGCTTTGAGACAATTTGGATATGCTCGAAGGGATGGCCCTCATAACATGCTGATTTCTGACCTAGTTTTTGACTTCGACAACGATGCGCAAGGACTTCGACAAAGGTTCATCAGAGCTTGGAGGATGCCCAACAACGTGGATAGTAAGACACTGGGGCATAAAAATTCCATCCCCCTTGAGCCTTATCTCAAGTGGGTACGAACCCGCGCCCAGAGTCTTATGATTCCATATCCTCACATTCTCCCCGTGATCAAAGAGCCTGTTACGGAAGGAGAGGTTCCATACACCATCCTACATCCTGACATGCCAACATCATGGGAAGAAATGCAAAAGAGTTGGATCCAACTCAAGGAAGAACGTAATACTTTTGAAGCCAGCTTATATGCCAGTGAGAAGAAGGTTTTGAAGCTTACCCGCCGACTTCATGAGGAGGAAACTCTCAACACTTACATCGCACCAAAGAGGATGCGCAATGTCTTTTTACATTAAGAATTTTGTAATGTTTTGCCCATGGGGCACTTATGTACTAACAATTTCTTCTTAATATGACGTACGTTCCTTTTTGTTTGCAACAAATTTGAATTTCTGAATCCTTGAATGCATTACATGAATAACATACCATTCATCATATGCATAAACAGGTCTTCACACCAGGTTTCCTTATCTTTCTGTTGTTTATTTCAGCAAGATGGATTTGGAGCAGACGGTAAAGGATCTGCAGGCACAAAATTCATAATTCCAGCAACTCCTCATGACCTTGGCAAAGGGTCAAGAGGACCTCAAAGCTTTGTTGGAGAAGAATAAAGAGAAAAAGAAAAAGAGACATGGAGTATCCACTTTTGGAAGAAGGTTCGAAAGCAATGCTAGGAAGGTTCTTGAGTTCCCCTCAACGTCTGACGAAGGGGCCGGTAAAGGGAAAGGGGCTGCTGTACCTTCTGAATCTGAGGTTGAAGAGGAGGAAGAGGAAGAAGATGAAGACTACTCCAAACAACAGTATTCTCCAACAGATGATAAATATAAGAATCTTGAAGATAGACTGGCAACCATGGAGTTGCAGAGGGTCCCTGGTTTGGACTTTGAAGAACTAGGGCTGGTAGCTGGGATTGTTATCCCTCCTAAGTTCAAGGTGCCAATATTTGCTAAGTACGACGGTCTGTATTGCCCGAAGATGCACCTGAGGTCGTATGTCAGAAAGATCCAACCCCACTCATCCGATAAGGACCTCTGGGTACATTTTTTCCAAGACAGTTTGTCTGGCACGCAACTAGATTGGTTCTATCAACTCGAGAGATCAGAGGTTCACAATTGGGAAGACTTAGCAGCTGCTTTTTACCGTCAGTATCAATACAATGCTGATTTGGCGCCCACTCGTACTCAGTTATAAAGTATGGGGATGGCTTCCAATGAAGGGTTTAAAGAGTACGCCCAAAAGTGGCGTGATCTAGCTGGAAGGGTGCAGCCACCGTTGTCAGATAGGGAGTTAGTTGACATGTTTATGGGGACCCTGTTTGGCCCCTTCTTCAATCATCTAATTGGGAGTTCTTCCGCGGGATTTACTGAACTAATTTTGACCGGAGAAAGGGTCAAGGCCGGTATTAAGAGTGGAATGATTCAAAAGGATGCTTCCGCATCCACAGCCGTTAAAAAACCCTTCCCAGCTAAGAAGGAAGCCTCTGCTGTGTATTCTCAGAAGGGTCAGGGAAGAACCGAGCGCCGACCAACTTTAGGGGCTGTGATGATTCAAAATTCATCAAATGATCAACCTCGCGGCAATCAGTCGAGACCTAATCAACAACGGGTAGAAATGCCACAACGGAAGTTCACTCGAATCAACATGACGCCTGCTCAGGTACTCCCTCATTTGCTGAAGTTGAATCTTACCAGTTTGAAGGAAGCACCAAAGAACCCTAACAGCTCCTCTCTATACTACCACTCCAATGCCAAATGTGCTTACCATTCTGACAGTGTTGGGCACGATACCAATAATTGCTGGGCGCTTAAGAACAAAATCCAGGACCTGATTGATGCTAAGGAAGTAGAATTCGATGCTCCTTAGAAGCCCAATGTTATATCTGCTTCGATGCCCAAGAACGGCCACAATGTTCATGCCGTTTTAGAAGACCTCCATGTTACTGATGTTGCCGAACTGTTGACTCCCTTGTTAGTAATTAAAGAGAAGTTGATGAGAGCCGGGATATTCCCAGGATGTGGGAAGGACTGTTACTTTTGTTTGAACATACGAGCTGACTGCCCCATGTTGAAATCAGGTGTCCAACACCTGATGCATACCCAATAGATACTTTTCTAGAAACCCCTGTTGATGCCTTCAATCCTGTTACTCCTGTTACTTTTGCTACTTCAACCAACGATATTGCAATCATAACCATTTCCGACAATCCTCCCAAGGCTTGCAAAAGGCCTGTCAGGATTACACCCAACTCTAAATGTGTACCTTTAAAGATCACCATGCTGGGACCTGTCCCGTACCAATCCAGCAAAATGATACCAGGGAACTATGGAGGAGAAATCTTCTACCATGGTATCAAACAAAAAGAAGCAGTCCAAGAGAATTCTGAAGAAGAAAACCCTAATATAGGGAACATTGCGGGTACAAGCAAGATAACCCGCAGCGGCCGGATTTTTTCTCCGGAGATTGCTCCCCCTCGAGCAGTTTTCGGACCCTCGAAAGCTTCCGTACCTGTTAGGCCATCTGTGCAAGGCCCAGTGATTGAAGAATTGGATACTCCTGAAGAAAGACCATCTGCTGATATTACCAATAAGGGAAAGGGGATACTAGAAGTGCCTGTCAGGACGAAGGCTCATGCTGTGGTTATCCCCGAAACCACTCAGAAAGAAATGGATGAAATCTTGAAAATAATCAGAAAAAGTGACTACGACGTTGTGGAACAGCTGGGACAGACCCCTTCTAAAATTTCAATGTTGGCTCTTCTACTCTGCTTTGAGGCCCATGCAAAGGCCCTGATCAAATTTTTGAAGGCGACACATGTACCCTAAGAGACTTCGGCTGACCAGTTTCAGGAATGTGTGGCCAGTCTTACGGGTGATAATGGCCTTGGCTTTTCCGATGCTGACTTGACTCCCAAAGGAAGGAAACACAACGACGCGCTACATGTCTCAGTTGAATGCAGGGGAACCACCCTCGCCCATGTCTTAGTTGATACTGGTTCTTCCTTGAATGTGCTGTCGAAGAAAGCTTTAGACCGTTTGGATTGCGAAGGATTGACCCTCAAACCTAGTAACATCGTTGTTAGGGCCTTTGATGGGTCCAAAAGAATGGTTCATGGAGAGTTTGATATTCCTATCAAAGTAGGCACAAAAGTCTTCAACTCCACCTTTTATGTGATGGACATCCGTCCGTCATATTCTTGTTTGTTAGGGAGACCGTGGATCCATTGTGCCAGGGCAGTTACCTCCTCTTTGCACCAGATGCTGAAATATCCTGTTAAGGGTAAGATTATAACAGTGCACGGCGAGGAAGAGTACATGATAAGTCATCTCAATTCCTTCCGCTATGTGGAGTTGGATGGCGAGTTCATCGAAATGCCTTTCCAACATTTTGAGGAAGTTTCTCCTGAGGTAGCAGTTGCGAAGACAATGGTTGAGGTGCCTATCGTTCCCAAGCATGTATCTAAAATGGCATCTCTCAAAGACGCAGAGGCTGTGATTAAAGAGGGGAAGAGTAAAGTATGGGGGCAATTGCCTGATTTTCCCCATAAGACGGACACGTGTGGGTTAGGGTTTACTGCTGCAGGACAAAAGGCTATGCGTCGCTCCAAGGCTGGAGGGCCACCCGTCAGGATCTCTCACCTTGGAATCAATGTTGTAGAAGACGAAGATGAAGAGAGACACTTTGAAGATTGGATCTTTCAAACCGTCGAAGGGGGTCTAAGCAACTGGGAAGCAAAGGATTTTATTCCCATCACCTTTATCAACCAGTAATTTTATCTTTGAACAATTTCCCATTTATGGTCTGTAATAACTAAACAATTTGCACACTATTTTCACCTCATGCCTTGCCCAGAGCATGTAGGTCCATTTGTAAGGGCTTGATTTTCTTCATAATCATATGCCATGTTTTAATGAATCATTGGACGTTTTTCATCTATAAACTGTTGTGTTCATTTTCTTTCCTTTTGCATTTTGTTTGTTTAAGGATGGCTATCCCTTACACACACCCACACTCATAAATGCAGGTACCCATCCACTCCGGATTCCATGGGTGACTATTCTGCTTTAGCCTTCGATAACTCTGAAGATTTGGTCAATCATGCTGAGTACGAAGTTGACGAAGATTGTGAAGTGTCGGGAGAGTTAGCCAGACTTCTACAACAAGAAGAGAGGGCCATTCTGCCTCATGAAGAGTTGCTAGAAACCATCAACTTAGGGACAGAGGAAGACAGGAAGGAAGTAAAAGTGTATGCCAACCTGGAACCAAGTCTCAAGGAGCGCTTAGTGCGGTTATTGAACGAATATGTTGAAATCTTCGCCTGGTCTTATGAAGACATGCCGGGATTAGACACAGATATCGTGGTTCATCGTCTCCCTACAAGAGAAGATTGTCCACCGATCAAGTAAAAGGTCCGCCGAATGAGGCCTGACATGTCTAAGAAGATTAAAGCTGAAGTAATGAAGCAATTCAACGCTGGCTTTCTGGCTGTTACTTCCTATCCATAATGGGTTGCTAACATCGTGCTCGTGCCTAAGAATGTGTGTGGACTATCGGGATTTGAACAGGGCTAGCCCGAAAGATGATTTTCCATTGCCACATATCGACATCTTGGTTGACAACACAGCTCAGCACAAGGTATTTTACTTCATGGATGGATTCTCGGGATACAACCAGATCAAAATGGCCCCCGAGGGCATGGAGAAAACTACTTTTATCACGCAATGGGGTACCTTCTGCTACAAAGTGATGCCATTCGGACTGAAGAATGCAGGGGCAACCTATCAACGCGCCATGGTAGCTTTGTTCCATGATATGATACATCATGAGATCGAAGTTTACGTAGACGACATGATAGCTCGATCACAGACAGAAGAAGAACACCTTGATCATTTGCAAAAGCTGTTTTCCAGGTTGAAGGAGTATAACCTCAGACTGAACCCAAGCAAGTGCACTTTTGGAGTTAGATCTGGTAAACTTTTGGGATTTATTGTCAGCAACAAAGGAATTGAGGTTGATCCAGCTAAAGTAAAGGCTATACAAGAAATGCCTGCTCCTCGTACTGAAAAGGAGGTTAGAGGATTCTTGGGACGCTTAAACTATATCGCCAGGTTCATCTCTCACCTGACATCTAACCATCAGGTGAGAGATGAAGTTTGTCTAACCATCACAGCCAGGCAAGTAAAGTGCTGGCCCTTGAAAGGGAAGCTGAATGCTAGTAAACTCAGCATGAAATTTGCCATCTTGCATAAAATAGGAGCAGCCAACTGGGTGCCTACAAATCACAAATCAACTATCTCCACAGGATTGGGGAGATTTATCTATGCTGTGGGAACCAAGACTGCTTTTGACTATGGGAGGTACATCTTTGAACAAACTTTAAAGCATGCTGGCAGTTATGCTGTCAAAGGTCCAATTGCCTTTCCCTCCCTCCTTTGTGGAATCATCCTTGCACAATTCCCTGATATCCTTGTGACAAGAGATACAGTCTTCAAAAGAGCTCCTGCCCTTGGCCTGCACTACAAACTGTTTCAGGGATCTCATGCTCCAGACATTGTCATAACATCTGTTGAGACATCGTCTGTAAAGACCCAGTCCAAGACATCAGATGTCATAGGTGTTTTAAAAGAAACGTGCAAAGAGCTGGATGCTAGAAAAAGGACCCTAGAAATTCTAATTGCCAGGCTAGAAAAGGAGGAAGCTGAAGAAAGCAGAAGGGAAGAAGGTGTAGAAGCTGAAGGACAGCTCAACATTGAAGAAACCAGCTCCTCTGAGTCTGATGACAGTGCTTGAAGGTTGATTGCTGCTTGGTGGTGTTGCTGGTTGGTTGCTGATATCTGGTGGAGTTTGGAAGTGTATTCTGTTCTTGTCTGCTGCTGATCTTATTGTCTTGTTTTTGGATAACTGTAAAATTTTCTGAATATGTATCTTTGGCCCATTTGTGGCTAAAGAGGGGGAGAATATTTTGGTACTTACTTAATTAGTACTTGACATTTCTATTTTTCTGCTATCACTTATTTCTGCTGCTATCTATCTCTGATTGTTTAGGGTCTTTAGCCAAAAATCTGCCAAAGGGGGAGTTTGTAGGTGTTTAGGTATTGGCTTGCATTTTTGGTAAATCCCAAGTGTATGTGTGAATGTCATGACTGATGTCATAACATTCTAGTTCAGTTTGTACTTACTCATTAGGTACCTTTGCAGAAAAATATTGTAATTCAAATACTGATGTTTATAAGTGTGTATCTGAGCATTTTTGCAAAATGATCACATTTTGCTAAATCAGTAGACAGGTTTTCTCAGATGTCATAACAGATGTTATGACATCCTGTTCTGAACTAACAGGATTGCAGGATTGGATAAGTCTGAGCTTTTTCAGGAAATAACTCAGTCCTTCCTAAACAGAACCCTGCGTTTTCTGAGGGGTAACCTAGTTCATCCCTAACCTGGTTAATAAAGTCCTTTGACCTGGTCTTTAGGTCAAACGGAATTAACCCTAGGTTTTTGTGGAAACCCTAACTGAAGTTGCAGCTGCTATATATTCAACAGAGCTGCTGTTTTTCAAGGATCCCTCTTGATTGATCAGAAGATCATTTTGTAATCTGAATAGATTTGATTATTGTACTCCAAGCAATTATCATTGTGATAAGTGCCTTGGAATAGGTTTCAAATTGTAAGGGTTGTGTAGCACTCAAAGCTTTGAAGAAAGAGTGTTTGAATGTTCCTTGACTAAAGCTGTGAAGCAAAGTCAAGTTAGTTGTGTGCATCACTCAAAGCTGTGAAGCACGAGTGATTGTGTTGCTTGATTAAAAAGCTGTGAAGCTTAATCAAGTGTTTGTTTATGAAGAGTGTCTTCATCAATTCTTAAGTCAAATTGGTTTATGTATCACTGCTTTGATTGAGGGGGAGTGAGTAGGAACTCAGGTTTAAGTTGTACTTAGATTGGAATTGCATTGGGTAGGTCTTAAGTGAAGGAGATAAACTGGTAGGTTTATTCCTGAATTAAAATCTCTTATAGTGGATTTCCTCCCTGGCTTGGTAGCCCCCAGAGTAGGTGTTGTTGCACACTGAACTGGGTAAACAATTGACTGTGTTCTTTATTGCTTTTATATTTACTGTCATATAGTAAGTCAGATACGGTGTCATAACATTGAACGTGACATTGAGTATCTGCAGCCAGAATTTCAATTGGTATCAGAGCAGGCACCCTGCCTGTATTACTGGGTGAGATCTAGGGATATCACTTTCTGGCACTATGGACAAAGAAGGAGTTTTTGGAAATAGACCACCCATTCTGGACGGAACCAATTATGACTACTGGAAACCTCGCATGATTGCCTTCCTAAAATCTCTGGACAAAAAGGCTTGGAGAGCTGCTGACAAAGGATGGATTCATCCCACCATAACTGAAAGAGATGGGACAATCAGTCTGAAGCCTGAGGAAGATTGGAGTAAAGAAGAAGATGAGTTAGCTCTGGGAAATTCAAAAGCTCTAAATGCCTTGTTCAATGGCATTGATAGAAACATTTTCAGACTAGTACATCAATATGAACTGGCCAAGGAAGTTTGGGACACTCTCAGAACTACTCATGAGGGCACTTCCAAAGTAAAAATGTCAAGGCTTCAGATGTTGACCACTAAGTTTGAGAATCTAAAAATGATGGAAGATGAAACCATTCATGAGTTTCACATGAACATCTTGGAGATTGCCAACACCTCAGGAGCACTGGGAGAAAAAATGTCAGAAGAAAAACTGGTGAGGAAGATTCTCAGATCCTTGCCTAAAAGATTTGCAATGAAGGTAACTGCCATAGAGGAAGCCCAGGACATTAGCAAGCTGAAAGTGGATGAACTTATTGGGTCTCTTCAAACTTTTGAGATGGGGATCACTGATAATGGTGACAAGAAGAACAAAAGCATAGCACTTGTATCCAACACTGATGTTGAATACAAGGAGGATGAAGAAGAAAACATATCAGAAGCTATTGCCATGCTTGGAAGACAGTTCAACAAGCTCATCAAAAGAATGGATCCAAAGTCAAGGTCTAATGTTCATAACATTCCCTCTGACATTGACAGTTCCAGCAGAAGACCAAGGTCAGAAGATAAGGGAAACCAAGGCAGAGGTATTCAATGCCATGGATGTGAAGGATATGGACATATTCGAGCTGAATGTCCTACCTTTCTTAAGAAACAAAAGAAAGGAATGACTGTTACTTGGTCTGACTATGATTCAGAAAGTAATTCAGAAGAAGAATCTGCCAAACTAGTTACTGCCCTAACTAGTGTTTGTACTTCTGAAAGTGACACTAGTGATGAAGAAGTGACATTTGAAGAACTGGCTGACACCTACAAGAAATTGTGTATCAGAAGTGCTGAAGTCTGTGTGCAGAATGAGAAACAATCAAAACTCATTATAAAACTGGAGGCTGAAAAAAGGGCAAATCTCGAAACTATAAGTCATTTAGAAGGAGAAGTTCAATTGCTGAACTCACAACTGAATCAAATGACCAAATCTGTCAAGATGTTGACAAATGGAACAGACAAATTGGAAGAGATCCTTCAGGTTGGACAAAATGTGGGAAATAAATCTGGACTAGGATTTATGGAAGCAAAGAAATCTGGTACTGGTAAGCAAATGTCAAAACAGATGTCTCAACACAACTCTCAACATCAGGGACAGAGACATATGAAGAAAAGGTACCAAAGATGGAAATGTCATCATTGTGGGAGATATGGTCACATAAAGCCCTTCTGCTTCAGACTACATGGATATCCTAATCAGAACTCAGGTGTCAAACCTAAGTCTAAAAAGGTACCACATGCTCCTAAATGGAAGAAAAAGGCTACTGCACTGATAGCTCACACTTCCCTGAGGGTCTCTGCAAAGGAAGATTGGTACTTTGACAGTGGGTGTTCCAGACACATGACTGGATTCAAAAATCTCCTCAACAATGTTATGCCTCACACCACCAGTTTTGTGACCTTTGGAGATGGTGCTAAAGGTAAAGTTAAAGGAGTTGGTAATTTGGACTGCCCTGGAGTTCCAAGTCTGAATAAAGTACTGCTGGTAAAAGGGTTGACTGCCAATCTCATCAGTATCAGTCAATTATGTGATCTAGGATTCAAGGTCAACTTCTCAAGATCTGAATGCCTAGTAATTAATGAAAAACTAGAAGTTGTAATGAGAGGAATCAGATCCAAAGATAACTGTTACGTGTGGCAGCCTGAGAACACTGATATCTCCACTATGTGTCAAACAATCAAAGATGAAAAAGAAATGAAACTGTGGCAGCATAAGCTTTGTCCCCTCCATCTAAGAAGAATGAAGAGAGCTATTTCTATGGAAGCTGTCAGAAGAACTCCAAAACTACAGGATGTTGGAAATAACAAGTCTAATAAATTCTGTTCTCAAAACATCTGGTCAAAACCGATGCTCCCTGAGTACAATGTTACACAAGATGTTGTGACATTATGGTTTGACAATCTGAAAACAATCAACATTTCCTTGAATCCTATTGACTTTGAAGAGAAGAAGTCATTTAAACTGGAACATAGTTTCTCTAAGCTTCAGCTAACGGATTCTTCTACCAAGGCTCTTGTTGGAAATAAACTTGAAAATTTGAGGGGCAGGATGGGTATTCACCAACATGAGAATTTATAGCAATTAATTTTGCTTAAAACAAGGGTTGAAGGGATTAATTTTATTAAGTCTATATTTAGTGGGTTAATCATATTCTTTCACAATTCCTTCAAAAGCCTTAAGAAGTTGAAGAGACTCCCTTGTATTCCCTACCTCTCAGTTCCCTGCAACCTGTTTCCTCCTCCAAATCAAAGATTTTTCTCAAACTGCTACCATTACTCAAAGTCAATCAAAATGTCTCAGACATCGTCTTCAACCATGGCGGCCTCGTCTTCCTCATCATCGTCATCATCTGACCAAGATTCTAGGGCAATCACTGCATGCATAGAATCTGAAGTTCTTGAGGTCACTCCTCTCAGGGAGATGGCAACTGACCCAGCCAGAGTCAAAAAACTCAGAACCAGACATGCAGGAAGAACTCAAGCTACAGCCTCTGGTAATTCTTCTCATCCCTCGTCTTCTGTACCTAATAGAGAAGGAACTGTTCAAGTACACCAAGCTATTGCTAGGCTGGTTACTAGCATACTGAGTGGCAACCAATCTGTACCGGGGATTTCTATCCCTTTAAATCAATCAGAAAGTCCAAATGTGGAAGGTTATGAAAATATAGATGTCACTGAGGATGTTGTGACACCAAAAGACAACATTCAGAACCCCTCTGAAAAGGCTGCTGATCCACCTATCATTGATGTGGATGAAGATTACTCAGATAATGAACTGATTGCTAATGTGAACCCTAGTATAGCTAGGAGATTGATGAAAAGAAAGAATAGTCAGAATGATAAACCTGATGCTAAGAAATCCAAGGCTGAAGGGATGGCTGAGAAAAGTATTCAGACAAAAGGGAAGAAGGCCCATGTGCAGACTGCCAGACAACCAATCTCTAAGAAAAGTAAAGAACCTGAAACTTCTGATTCTGATGATGAATCAGAATTTGAGATTGATATTGAAGAAACTCCCATCAGAAGGAAGCTCCCCTCCAGCAAGATTGCTAGAGTACCTGAAGTTCCAACAGACAACATCTCTTTTCATCATCCTGACAATGCAAACAGATGGAAGTATGTTTGCTTAAAGAGAATAGCCTTGGAGAGAGAACTCAACAATGATGCCTTGGAGTGCAAGGACATCATGGATCTTATCAAGAATGCTGGGCTAATGAAGACAGTCATAAAGTTTAACAAATGTTATGAAAATCTGGTTAAGGAGTTTGTAGTGAACTTGTCAAATGATTGTGCTGATGGAAGGTCAGCTGACTTTGAAAGTGTGTTTGTTAGAGGAAGAAGGGTCAAGTTCTCTCCATCAGAAATCAACAAGTTTCTTGGAAGAAAAAATAAGGACTGTCCTGATCTAGAGGCAACTGACAATGAAGTTTTTCTAACCATCACAGCCAGGCAAGTAAAGTGCTGGCCCTTGAAAGGGAAGCTGAATGCTAGTAAACTCAGCATGAAATTTGCCATCTTGCATAAAATAGGAGCAGCCAACTGGGTGCCTACAAATCACAAATCAACTATCTCCACAGGATTGGGGAGATTTATCTATGCTGTGGGAACCAAGACTGCTTTTGACTATGGGAGGTACATCTTTGAACAAACTTTAAAGCATGCTGGCAGTTATGCTGTCAAAGGTCCAATTGCCTTTCCCTCCCTCCTTTGTGGAATCATCCTTGCACAATTCCCTGATATCCTTGTGACAAGAGATACAGTCTGCAAAAGAGCTCCTGCCCTTGGCCTGCACTACAAACTGTTTCAGGGATCTCATACTCCAGACATTGTCATAACATCTGCTGAGACATCGTCTGTAAAGACCCAGTCCAAGACATCAGATGTCATAGGTGTTTTAAAAGAAACGTGCAAAGAGCTGGATGCTAGAAAAAGGACCCTAGAAATTCTAATTGCCAGGCTAGAAAAGGAGGAAGCTGAAGAAAGCAGAAGGGAAGAAGGTGTAGAAGCTGAAGGACAGCTCAACATTGAAGAAACCAGCTCCTCTGAGTCTGATGACAGTGCTTGAAGGTTGATTGCTGCTTGATGGTGTTGCTGGTTGGTTGCTGATATCTGGTGGAGTTTGGAAGTGTATTCTGTTCTTGTCTGCTGCTGATCTTATTGTCTTGTTTTTGGATAACTGTAAAATTTTCTGAATATGTATCTTTGGCCCATTTGTGGCTAAAGAGGGGGAGAATATTTTGGTACTTACTTAATTAGTACTTGACATTTCTATTTTTCTGCTATCACTTATTTCTGCTGCTATCTATCTCTGATTGTTTAGGGTCTTTAGCCAAAAATCTGCCAAAGGGGGAGTTTGTAGGTGTTTAGGTATTGGCTTGCATTTTTGGTAAATCCCAAGTGTATGTGTGAATGTCATGACTGATGTCATAACATTCTAGTTCAGTTTGTACTTACTCATTAGGTACCTTTGCAGAAAAATATTGTAATTCAAATACTGATGTTTATAAGTGTGTATCTGAGCATTTTTGCAAAATGATCACATTTTGCTAAATCAGTAGACAGGTTTTCTCAGATGTCATAACAGATGTTATGACATCCTGTTCTGAACTAACAGGATTGCAGGATTGGATAAGTCTGAGCTTTTTCAGGAAATAACTCAGTCCTTCCTAAACAGAACCCTGCGTTTTCTGAGGGGTAACCTAGCTCATCCCTAACCTGGTTAATAAAGTCCTGTGACCTGGTCTTTAGGTCAAACGGAATTAACCCTAGGTTTTTGTGGAAACCCTAACTGAAGTTGCAGCTGCTATATATTCAACAGAGCTGCTGTTTTTCAAGGATCCCTCTTGATTGATCAGAAGATCATTTTGTAATCTGAATAGATTTGATTATTGTACTCCAAGCAATTATCATTGTGATAAGTGCCTTGGAATAGGTTTCAAATTGTAAGGGTTGTGTAGCACTCAAAGCTTTGAAGCAAGAGTGTTTGAATGTTCCTTGACTAAAGCTGTGAAGCAGAGTCAAGTTAGTTGTGTGCATCACTCAAAGCTATGAAGCACGAGTGATTGTGTTGCTTGATTAAAAAGCTGTGAAGCTTAATCAAGTGTTTGTTTATGAAGAGTGTCTTCATCAATTCTTAAGTCAAATTGGTTTATGTATCACTGCTGTGATTGAGGGGGAGTGAGTAGGAACTCAGGTTTAAGTTGTACTTAGATTGGAATTGCATTGGGTAGGTCTTAAGTGAAGGAGATAAACTGGTAGGTTTATTCCTGAATTAAAATCTCTTATAGTGGATTTCCTCCCTGGCTTGGTAGCCCCCAGAGTAGGTGTTGTTGCACACTGAACTGGGTAAACAATTGACTGTGTTCTTTATTGCTTTTATATTTACTGTCATATAGTAAGTCAGATACGGTGTCATAACATTGAACGTGACATTGAGTATCTGCAGCCAGAATTTCATATCACAAAGTATACAACTTTGATTCACAAAGTTTTCTCAAAAGAAGCTTGTATATCAAGTTATGATTTTTGGAACAAGGGTACCTAAAACTTTTAACTTAGGAAAATTTTGCCCTAGTTTAGGCAGGATTTTGACCCATCTTCTTGGCCATTTTTCACATAGTTCCACTTGGAGTTTCAAGTTGCATTTCAAATATGGATTGTAGTACATGTTGCAATATTTCCAAATTGTCCAAGAACTCCTCAAACACCCTTGTGGTTAGGGAGAATCGAATGCTTGAAGTTGGCAAAAACTCACTTTGAAACCATGGCCAATACATGTTCATACCAAGTTGCAAATCTGACCAAACTAGCTTAGTACATGATTGCAGGCCTCTAAACCAATTTACACTCCAAAATTGAATGCAAATACATTGGATATTGGCATTGTTCTGATCAAGAGAGCTTTGTACAATGAACATTGTCATTTTGAGCATAAAGGTCACACTTCCATTTTCATAAAGGGCACTTTATGTCAAATTGCTTTTTCTTGAGCCTTGGACTTTCTTCCTTTGCAGCAAACAAGCTCCACAATCTCAGGCATAGTACAAGAAGTTGGTGCATGCTTAGAGATAGCCGGTACATGCCTATCTCACTTCACTTCCAACTTTGCTTTCAAAACAAGTCAAAGGGCCAAAAGCTTGTATCTCTCATATCTGATAAAACCAACAAGAACAAAGTTGTCAAACAAGTTTTATACACCCTAGCAAGCTAGAAACACGAGCCCTTGACTCCTCAAAACTCCTTGTGCATAAAATCCCCATTTTCTTGCAAAATAGGGCCAGTTTTGCATTTTGCAAGCCACCATCAAATTCCATCGTGCGTTTTGTCCAAAGCTACTTCAAACAACTTCCAACCAACATACCTGAGTTATCCAGACCATCCATAAGTTTCTGTAACTCCATTAACACACATTGCCATTTTTGTTTGGAAGCTTTGCAGGTTGAGTTCTGTAGCACGATTCAGGCTACTTCAAAACAAGCCAAGCATTGGAAAAGCTTCAGTGGACCTCAGGCAAGCTTAAAAGAACCTCAAGCACCCTTGGAAGTTGCTGCATTGTCCATCTCGAAGTCAACTGAAACAGGTATTTCATGAACTTCTATCTCTCTATTTAGGAATAGTTAGACTTAGGTTTGTGAATGAAAGATGTTGTATTCATAGCCCTGAAACCATACATATGCTTAGTTTTCATTTATATTAATCGTGCTAGGAGAATTTTGTTCATGAACTTTCTGAAAAAACTAGATTAAGAATTAGGGCCAGAGAAATTCTCTCTGGTCTTTGAGAGTTAGCTTAAGTTTTTATATGGTTAGATTCGTTGTTTGATGCTCTACAAGTTTCATGTTATGAGTTTTATCAAAAAAGCAAGGAATCAGGAGATAGCATGTTGTGTACAGAAGCGCACGTGTTCTTGTTCAAAAGAAGAAGATGAAGTTGTCTTTGGGCTGGGCCTGTACAGGCTTGCTTTTGACACCCCCTCTCTTCTTTTTGCACCCCCCTGGCTCATTTCTTGTATATTTGTCATTTTTGCATTTTTATTTCATTTATGATTTTGATATTTTATTTTCTAATATAAAAAATACTAAAAAAATATTTTCATAAATTTTTGTATTTATTTGGCATTTATTTTAATTAATTCTAGTATTAATACATTAAACACTTCATATTTATTTTTGTTTAAATGTAAAAATAATGTAAAAAATACTTTTATTTTTATTTAATTATTTTTATACATATTTGAAAATATTTTATTGAAATGTATACATTTTGTAAATAATTTATTTTATTTTTATACACACTTAATATATATATATATATATATATATATATATATATATATATATATATATATATATATATATATATATATATATATATATATATATATATATATATATATATATATATATATATATATATATATATATATATATATATATATATATATATATATATATATATATATATATATATATATATATATATATATATATATATATATATATATATATATATATATATATATATATATATATATATATATATATATATATATATATATATATATATATATATATAAAATATTTTATTAAATAATAAGAACAAAAAAACACAAAAATAATATATTTTTATTTTTATTAATATTTGATACTAAAAATACCTTTTTTTACAATATATTTTATTTTTTGTACAAATTGATATATTATTGTATATAAATAATAAATAATATTATTTATTTAAGAAATTAGGGTTTTTGCCCTAAAAAACAAAAATAATTAAAATTGACCTTTTTTTTATTATTTACACTTCTCATTTAAAAATACTTTTTACATACATAAAAATCTTTTTGCATAACATATTTTATCTAACATTTATTTATTGTATTTTATTTAATTATTGTAGATTTAAATATTGTATCTTATACATTCAATTTGGTTGTAATAATTTAGGATTTAATTTCTTGCAAAATAATCCCCAATTCAAATTTGTACCCCCTCCCTATATCATGTTGTAATAGTGTAGAATTTAAATTCTCGCACCTTTAAATGCTTTCAATTATGCCATGATTAGACCTAGGGTTTGTATGCAAAATAAAATCAACAAATAGCTTGACCTAATCCAAAGATAACAATGCATGAAAAACAAATACAATGCACACTTGCACCCCTAGGGTTTCAATCCACTTGTTGCCTTAAAAAATGGGCCATGGTATGCATGTCAAGTACTTTGGCAAAACAAAAACAAACAAAAGATCATAGTCCCTCGATGACGCTATCTGAGTTACCTAAACAAAAATGATCAAGTCCCTTAAGAAAAATTGCCAAAAATACTTGACACAATTGCTATCATGGTCTACACGATGACCCGCGCCTGTCCCATTTAACATCCTAACACAAGGTTGTTCACCAAATACAATGGTGAAGCAACATTGTTAAAAGGGTTAAAAACATAAGAAAGATCTTTGAGTAAAATAGGGTAGATAACTCTTAGTTACTTGATCAAGACTTGCAAAAAAACATCCTTGATATTTTCAAAACACACTTCACAACACAATTTCAAAACCCTACTTTCAAACATTGAAAATTTTTCAAAAGACAAAAACACCTTTGTATACATTCAAACAAGAATCATTACAAAGGTTTCCACAACGATGGCCTCTTTTCAAAACATCTTTCAAAACCACACATAAAGTACCATTTCAAACAATTGAAGAGCACCATTTCAAACAATTGAAAAGCAAAGCAAGTGATCTAAGCAAGTAACTAAGAGCCCATGGATAACCATGGATAGAAAGGGTGATAATACCTTCCCTTTCTATAATCTACTCCCCGAACCCAAGAAAACATCTCAAAGGTCTTTCCTGTGCTTTTTGACCTTTCCTTAGGATAAAATAAAAAGTCGGTGGCGACTCTTGCTAAACCAAAACATTTGCGAACACAAACGCAAAATCTCAAGTCAGTTCTCCCACCGTATCACAGTCATCATATGGTCATCTAAAGCAACAAGTAAGGATACTTTAGCAATTGTATCAAAGGGACTCATCATTTACTCGTAGGAACTAGGTCATTTTATAGGCAACCTGAAGGGTTATCGAGGGATTATAATCTTTATTTGAATGGGACAATGATGATTTGATCGAGGGTCTTTTACTAAAGTATCCCCACTTTCGAGGGACATGACCGTTTTTTACCGAGGCAGCAAGGGAGGTTACCCTAGAGTTGTGAGTGTGCAAGTGATTTGTGATTCAATTATTTTTTATCTTTGAAATTAGGGTTTGATACCCTTTTATTTTTAATATTTCCATACATGACCTAATTACTAACAGTAATATAGTAAAATAGGAAAACAATAAAAGTGCGGAAAACAAATCCCTAGACTTTTACAATGCTTTGGGAGAGATACATAGGTAATAAAATGAGGAAAATAAAACCTAATTACTACTACAAACCGGGAAGCAATTACATAATCATAAGAAAAAATGCGAGAAAAGAAATCTAAGCTAATTTTAAGAAGAAAAAAGGAATTTGAAATTGTTTTTGGTGATTTTTGATTAAAAAAAAGGTTTGATGATTAACTTAAAAACCCTAAATTGATTAATTAATTAAAAAAATAGTTGATTAATTAAATTAAAACCTAAAAAATCTAATTTGATTGATTAAATAAAAACCTAAAAACAAATTTGATTGATTAAATAAAAACTTAAAAACTAATTTGATTGATTAAATAAAAACCTAAAAACTAATTTGATTGATTAAATAAAAACCTAAAAACTAATTTGATTGATTAAATAAAAACCTAAAAACTAATTAGGGTTTATGAAAAAAGTTTTGGTTTGGTGAATTAAGGGTTTGTAAGGTAATAATGATAAGAAAACAAAGGTTTAAAAAATAATTACCAGGGCAAGGTGGTTAACCCACACCCTCAACCCTTTCAACCAATACTTTCACAACCAGGCCAGACGCGCACCTGTGTTTGAGAAGGGAAACCAATGCACTTTGTATACAACTCTACAAAAAATAAAAAATAATGGAAAAATAGAAAAAGGCAGGGATCAAACCCACGCTATGATAGAGTAATGCCTTAATGCGCGTTTTAATCACTGGGGTGGTGATACATCCATTGTCTTAAACAAAACAAATTGCATATAATATAAAAATAATGCATGAAGGGGAGAGGCGCCGAAGCCCTAGCTCGGACGTCTTCTGCGGTAGCCTCTTTTATTCAACCTACGAAATAATAGATATTAGCAAACCTGGGATACCCTACCCCCCTAAATCAAGGCTTGCAGATTCAATGAGATGGTTATTTTAGACTGAAACGCAATGGTTTATGAGCTATGGCCAGAATACATGTAATCGGTGCAATCATGGTGATGCTTGATTCCGGCAGCCTGAGGCGCATGCGATGGTCCAATCCTGCACTAATGAAACTCAAAAACGCATCAATATACATAATTTGCAGTGAAACATGAAGGAAACAAAAATATGAGATTTGCAAAAAAGATATGGAACGACCATGTATGCGTGCAGGTTCTAGAGGCTTGGATCATTGTGTTTGATCCATTCTTACTCTGTAGGATTGTTGGAAGTGAATGAGCAAGTTTGAACACCTTGGGAACGACTGTAAGCTAGGGTTTCAAGTTGCCCTAGTTTGATAATTTTTATGATTTTTTTGAAGGTGATTTCTAGCACAAGGTTTTCGTGGATAGCTTGTCTGATTTGAGGAGAATATATAGCATGGAATTAGGTCAACACATTATGGGCTTGGACTCTTGTAATAAGCTTTGTCTTATTTTATTTTGACCTTTAAATGAATAAAAATAAAAAATAAAAAATAAAAAATCAAAGGGAGGTGTATAAATAAGTCTTGAGGTGCAAATGGCGTGTAAAACATGTTTGGACTCTGAAACAATAGCCCATTAGCCCAAAAAATCAAGTTTGCTCAATTTGAACTTCATGCCATTGCTCAAAATTTCCCAACTTACATTGGTCATAACTCCCTCAATTTTCCTCA
This sequence comes from Vicia faba, assembly GCA_948472305.1. NCBI lineage: Eukaryota > Viridiplantae > Streptophyta > Magnoliopsida > Fabales > Fabaceae > Vicia > Vicia faba. Next base: position 1,692,483,660 of record OX451737.1, on the reverse strand, counting down.
TTTGGAGGTGATCTTGGACTTTTTGAAAAGCTCAAGATGTCCTCTTCAATATCTAATTTTACCATATTTTCTTTTGAATAATGTAATTTGATGTAAGTTGCCTTGACAAAAAGTGTCTTTTTGTTGACTTTTGAAATGACCTATAATGTATTGGCTCATATCTCTCAAATTAAGCATTTTTTGGACTTGAGCTTAGAGAGTCATAAATGTATAGAATTGAATTTCCTTCAAAATGGGATTTTGTTGAGGAAAATATGATGAAGTATGTGAAATTTATGCTTGGTCAAAGTTCAGTTGACTAAACCCTAATTTGGTAACTTTTGACTTTTGATGATTTGAGAGTTTTCCTTGATGAATCATGATCAACCCTTGATCAAATGATGAATATGACTTCAGAATATTGATGTTGACCAAAAATCTTGAAGTTTTACCGTATGTTGACCACATTTGACTTTTTGTCCAACATATTATATTTTCAGACATTTGAGCCATTGAATGAGCAAACTTGTGATGCAAAGCATGAAACTTATTATAAGTATTCTTAGAGACATATAAGGAACCATGAAAACCACTTAAGGCCTTAAAAACACAAACTTCCTTGAGAAAAATGAAACCCTAGTTGTAAGTCCATTGCTTATGAGGAGAATTTGTCTGGTCAATTCTTGAGCAACCTTGAGCATTTGAGAACCCTAGGAGAATGGCTTGAAGAAATGGGAGGGAAAATTTTGGGGTACAACAACTGCCCCTATTCAATATACTTAAACCTAGGGAGTTAGATTGGCACGTCCTTCATTCGTGTTCTAAAGGTGGAAGAAGATTGAACACTTGAGTACCAAGAAATATGCACTCGCATGTGCATGAAGTAACACTTGTCTGTTGATTGTATTGCTTGAATAAGCTTAGATATTCCTTTGGAGAGGTGATATGGTGTCGTTAGAGATGGGCTTAAAGATGCCATCTGAGGTAACTGTTGATAAGAGTATCAGAATGAGTCTACGCTTGACTGCATCTGAAGAATGCTTTTCAGAATGAACATCTAGGGAAGATGCTTAAGTAGATGCTTGTCAGATTTAGTCTCTGAGGGAAATGCTTGTCATGTAGATAGTCACCCCATCCAGTTTCGAGAATTGATCCACACTCTGTTTTTGTTGGTAAACCCGTCCTATTTCGGGAATTCATACTACCTGGCCATGTCAATAGTTTTCCCGTCCTGTTTCGGGAGTTAATCTTTTCCTGGTTATAAAGATAGTTTCCCCATTTGGTTTCGGGAGTTAATCTTTGCCTGGTTATAAAGATAGTTTCCCCATCCGATTTCAGGAGTTAATCTTTGTATAGTCATATAGATAGTTTCCTCGTCCTATTTCAGAAGTTAATCTAGGACCTGCTTTTTGTTGGAGAACCTGTCTTATTTCAGGAATTCATCTCGCCCGGTCGTGTCGGTAGTTTCCCCATCTTGTTTCAGAAATTAATCTGCGACCTGTTTGAGAATTATTGATGATATTTGTTGGTTTGTAGACTTTACCTGAAAAGATAAAGTTAGTCTTTATAAAATTTCATGATGTATGTAATGCATTGCGTGATGATTTTCTCAAAGTAAATGAGAGTGTGCTATATGCGTTTCGTATGTGTTGTACCCCAAAATTTTCCCTCTCTTTTCTCAAAACATTTCTCACAAAGATTTTCAAAAGCTCATGTTTGCACAAGTACAAAGCAGACAAAAAGGGTGTGTAGATGCATGTAACTATGTTGAATTCAAAATCTGGTTCAGGCTACATGACTGATCGAAAGGAGTGGTTGGCATATTTGGAAAAATCGAAGAAGAAACTTCAATCCACAAGCTTCGACTGACCAATGGCTTCCTTCATGCTTGCTTCGATCCACAAGGAAATGGCTTCCTTCATGCTTGCTTTGATCCACAAGCTTCGAATGAGCAGTGGCTTCCTTCATGCTTGCTTCGATCCACAAGGCAATGACTTCCTTCATGCTTGCTTTGATCCACAAAGCAGTGACTTCCTTCATTCTTGCTTCGATCCATAAGGAAATGGCTTCCTTCATGCTTTCTTTGATCCACAAAGCAGTGGCTTCCTTCATGCTTGCTTAGATCCACAAGACAATGGCTTCCTTCATGCTTGCTTCGATCCACAAGGCAATGGCTCCCTTCAAAACAACCTGCTTCGATTCCACCTCTAAACTCTTCGAAACACATAGTTTCTACATTATGAATTACAATTGAGGTTTCGACATTTGAACTTTAGACCACTTAATCAACTGATGGTTACTGGTAGGAAATCAATCCAGAAATTCTTTCATTTTGACTATGACAATGAGATCATCTTGTATGCTCAATATTTGAGACCATTCGAAGAACAAACATTTGGTGGAAAAAAAACATTGTTTCTTCTGTTATTGATTTTGGTAGAAGGTTGTGTGGTCCATTTGAAGGACACATATTTGGTGGAAATAAACATTGTTTCGTCTGTTATTGAGTTTGGTCGAAGGTTGTGTGGTCCATCCGAAGGACACACATTTGTTGGAAACAAATATTGTTTCATCTGTTGTTGACTCTGGTCGAAGGTTGTGTGGTCCATTCGAAGGACAAACATTGGTCAGAAACAAACATTGTTTCGTCTGTTGGTGAGTTTGGTCGAAGGCTGCTGAACAAAGTCCTATATGCTGCCAAGCCCAAGTTTGTTGTACTGTCCACATAACAACATAAAACCATGTTAAAACCAGTCTGCTATATTGCTATGAAACAACCCTGCACCAAGCTGCCACAACACTCCAAAACAGCTGCAAAACAGTCCTGCTATGCTGCTCCTAAACCAGTCCCATATTTGCACCAAACTAGCATATAAGAGCTGCACCTCGAAAACTATGAAAAGAACATACCCAAACTATTCAAATTTCATTTGTTTCCCCCCCAAAAACTCCATCAAGACTCTTCGATAAATACGTTGTTTCGACAACACACAAAGGGGGCTGAGGGGACAAGAAAAAGGGAGAAGAAGAAAAAAGAGAGAGGAGAGAACACTAAGGCTGAAACCTTAGAAGACTCTTAAATCCAGAACCATAAATAACACAACACCTCTGTTCTTTTCTTTCGAACCCAGAACCAAAAGACACAACACCTTAGTTTTTTTTATTTCGAACCCAAGAGCATTCGAAGGAAGCAACTCAAGTCCAAAACACACATTCTAGCTTCAAGGTAAGTCTTCTTGACTTTAAACTCTTCGTTCCAATCATCATTGTTGATTTATCTTCAAAGATAACATGTAATAACCATTGCATTCAAAGCTAACCATTTGCTTGTCGTCTTTTCTTATCAATTATATGTTAAAAACTAACCTGTACAAACATAAAAACAATGTTGGAGTGAAATAATTATAGCATGGTTTGACACAAAGCCTTAGGCTTCGATCCATACTGCTTCACAGGCTCAAACAGAAGAAAGGAAAAAGGGTGTGTAAATCGAAGAGTGTGTGAATCGAAGGGTGTGTGATTTGAAACATAAAATTATGCTTCGATTCATATTGATTTGATTTGGAATTACAGGGTCGAAATAATGACACGTCTGATGCATATAAGCATGCTTCGAAGCATGCTTCAACACGTGCTATCGAAAGATTTGTTTTTCTCTCTTTTACGCTGTTTTTGTTTTTTCTATATATTTTATTTCATTGCTATTCAATATGGTTGTAATAATTAGGACTTTTATTGCTTTCCACCCCATTTGTACATTTGTATCCCCCATCCCCTAAAGTGATGTAATAGCTTAGGATTTTAATTTCTGCAATTTACCGCTTTAATATAAATTGTTAGTAATTAGGGTGTGTATGACAAGATAAAATCAACCGTTAGAAAACTCTAATTTCAAAGACAAAATGCATGCAATCAAACACACTATTCACACACGTGCACCTCTAGGGTAACCTCGCTTGTTGCCTCAGAAAATAGTCATGTCCCTCAAATATAGGTGTTTTAGCAAAAGACCTCGATAAAAAAAGATCATAGTCCCTCGATGACCCTCGGTGTTGCCTCCAGTAAACGATCTAGTCCCTTACGAAAATTGCTAAAACGTATCATAAGTTGCCTTCTATGACTATACGATGACCCACGTCTATCCCTTCACATATAATGATGGCGATTCTTACCAATCAATGGTAAGATAGCAACATCTAAAGGAGGAGGAAAAGAAGAAATACCTTTCGAGTAGGTAGGACGCTCGTAGTTGTTTGCTCGTAAACTAAAACCATTTCCACACTTACACTTTCAAAACATCTTCAAAAAACAAACATCTCTTTGAACTATTTTCAAAAACAACACTTTGTATAAATTCTTATAGAGACGAGAATCATTACAATGCTTGCCGCAAAAAATGCGTTTTCAAAATACTTTCAAAAACCCACCACAAACACATTTCAAATAAAGCATTTTCTAGTGATTTAGCAAGCAACTAAGAGCTGGTAGATAACTATGGATGAAAAGGGTGCTAACACCTTCCCTTTTCATAACCTACCCCCGAACTTGAGAAAATATCTCAAAGGTCTTTCCTGTTCTTTTCACCCTTTCCTTTATTGGATAAAAGAAAAAGTTGGTGGCGACTCTTGCTATCCGCAACAATTTCGATAAAACACAGAACCACCAAGTCAGTTCTACCACCGTATCACAGAACTGGCGACTCTACTGGGGACATACTTAAAAGTGGGGTTGCCTTAGAGCTAGATCACATTTATTTGCTTTCATTATTTGACTTGATTGCTTTACATTTATGGGTCCTTGTTTGGGTTTGTATTGATCCTCTACCCGGATCTGGGGCACCTTTTAGGTAAGTAAAAATAGATCGTGGGTATTGTGTGGGGTATACCGACATGGTTGAAGCGATATTTACGTTAGTGTGATGCATTTGTTGGTACCGATAGCCCTTGAAATTAGTCAAGGAGAATACGGGGCCGCTGTGTGGTGTCATGAAGAACTAACTGACCTTAGAACCTTTAATTGAACAACTTGGCCATTAGGAAGTAGTGAGATAGCCAACTTTGGTGCAGTCCGAAGTTGGTTGATACTCGATGCTACACTCATTGGGATCAAACTTTAGAGATATTTCGGTCGCCAATAAAGAGGCTTGCGCTGAAATAATGCTCGATGAAGAAAGATCAGTGATATTGAGATCCCCTAGAACCCGATTACTTTCTAGGAAAGGTTGAGCCAACTGAACTTCAAGAGGGTACTTACCTATAAATCCCATCAAGCCTAAACCTAAGGATTTGTTTACTTTGTTTGTACATAACGACTTTTTTCCTTTTGCTTGTGTATGATTACTTGTACATAACATCATGACACCATACCATAACATGTTCAATAACCATTTCAAGGATCTCAAGGGTCTTTGATGCAGGGGTATATTGAACCATACGTCTATCAAGGGGCAAGAGGATTTATTTTCCTCTAACCAAACACCGTCAAATACCAAAGCACGGTAACATGAGTCAAGGGCTATGACCCACTTGATATGGTGAGCTTGATTCTCGTAGAAGGACATTTCAATGATACAAAGTTCTTCAATCAAAAGTTGTAATCAAAGTTCAACTTCTAACATCTTCTTGTGTCTACCCCGCGAGATCCTTGAAAACATTGCATCCACATACCATGCATCATATCATGACATATTTTTCCCTTACAGGTTTTCTCATCTGCCTACTATTTATTTCAGTAGAGATGGCTCTAGAACATACTATCAAGGATCTTCAGACCTAAAATACTCAGCTTCAAGAAATATTCCTGAATCTATCCAAGGGGAAAGAAGAAGTGAAAACACTTTTCATTGAGAGCATGACCAATAAGAATCCTGAAGACGACAAAGAGGGTCAGATAAGACAATTGCAAGCGGAGATAGCAACGATGAGAATCCAGATGTTGGGACAAATGGCTCTTATCCAAAACTTAGCTCGGCGGCAAGAAGAGTTGATAACTCTTATCAACAAGCTTCATTAAGACGAATGCAACCGTATAAAACAAATAGTCGAGGCTGGGGATCAAGTCATTAATCAGCCCCGGAAGAGACAAGAAGTTGTCTTGGTGGAGAGTAGACCTTTCCAAATTTCTGCCACATCACGAGCCCAACAACAACCTCGCCAACTATGACAAGGTGATCAGTGCAAGCATATGCGGCCAAAAGAAAATTTACCAAGATCAACGTGTCTTTGGCTCAAGCATTGCATCATATGTTGGAAGCTAAACTGGTTGCATTAATGGAGCCTCCTCAAAAACCTAATACTTTTGCTCCTAGTTACCATCCCAATGAAAGGTGTGCATACCATTTTAACAGTCAGGGACACGACACTAACCAATGTTGGGCATTGAAGAACAAAATTCAAGACCTGATCATAAATTGAAGAACATTTATGAGTTGGTCGGGGTTAGGGAAAAACACCAAAACATAGATCAATAAAGCCAAAATATCCTCAAAAGCACAAAAACTCATGGCATCTAGAAACCACTGAGCCTTCTCTATCATAAATTTAGGAAGAAAAGCACCAAACCATATATCACCAAAGCCAAAATATCCTCAAAAGCACGAAAACTCATAGAAACCATTGAGCCTTATCTATCAGAAATTTAGGAAGAAATCCCTTTACTCCATTTCTTGTTTCCCAGTTAGATACTATATCTGATCGTTTCAGATGTAAGGCTGCTGTAATGTCTTCAGGTTTTGGAACTTTCTCTAGACCAGTGAAAGGTATCTGATCAAGAATAGGCACTCTGAGTAATTTAGATAATTCTTCCATTGTGGGCACAAACTGATAATCCGGGAAGATAAAATAGTGATTCTTATGATCAAAGAACTGGAACAGAACACTCATCATGTCTTCTTTGAAACTGGTAGTAACCAAACTGAGTGAATGACCATGTCTCTTGGTGAATTGAGAATTGTCAGGAACTTTTGAGACTCATTCCTCAAGCTTGGAAGGTACCTTTACAAAGTTGATTCAGATAGTACTTATGCGATTGGAAGCCATGACCCTGCAACAAAGAACAAAGATAAATCCCCTAGATCCTTGAAATGGTTAGTGAAAATTTCATGATATGATGTCATGTTTAAAAAGATAACAAACACAAACAAAGAATACAAGAGCCTTAGGTTTAAGGATTGCATGGGGTCCGTAGGTAAGTACCCTCTTGAAGTTTAGTTGGCTCAACCTGTCCTAAAATAGTAACCGGGTTCTAGGGATCTCAATATCACTGATTTTTCTCATAGGTTTCGTTTAGCACCTGACTTGCCACAAAAAAAACCTGAGAGTAGAATCTCAATGAGCGTAGCATCGAGTATCAACCAACTTCGGGCTACACCAAAGCCGACTATCTCACTACCTTTTAATGGCCAAGTTGGGTCAATTAAGGTTCTAAAGGTCAGTTAGTGCTTATGACACCATGCGGCAACCTAGTATTCTGCCCGACTGATTCTAGGGACACCAGTACAAACCAAAGTGTCGCACTAATGTAGCCATCACTTCAACCATATCGGTCTACGCCGTACAGGTTCCATGATCTATAGCTACTTTCCTAATGGTACCCCCAGATCCGGGTGTATGATCTTTGCAATAATTGAACCCGAGCAAACCCCAAATGTAAAGCAATCAAAGAAAACAAGTAAAAACAAATAAAGTGACCCTGAGCTCTAAGGTAACCCCTCTTTTTTTAGTAATCCCCAACAGAGTCACCAGTTCTGTAATATAGTGGGAAAACTGACTTGTTTTTGTGTTTTATCGCAAATATTGCGAATAGCTAGAGTTGCCACCGACTTTTCTTTTATCCAATAAGGAAAGGGTGAAAAGAACATGAAAGACCTTTGATATTTTTGAGTTTAGGGGGTAGGTTATGAAAAGGGAAGATATTAGCACCCTTTTTATTCATAGTTATCCACGGGCTCTTAATCGCTTAGCTCACTTTGTTTTGAAAATGCTTTGTGTTGTGTATGTTTGAAAAATGTTTTGAAATGCCAATTGTAAGGTAAGATTTTGTAATGATTCTTGTATCTGTCCTCGAGAATGCGTAAAAAATTTCTTTTTGAAAATATTTGTTTGAAAAGTGTTTGTGAAAAAATGTTTTTTTATTTTGAAAGGTTTGTGAGTAAGAAATTACGAATGTTCTACCTACTCAAGGTCTTTCTTGTAATTTCCTCATCCTTTAGATAGTACTATCCATACCATTAGTTGGTAGGTAGCCCTATCTATTGGATGTGAAGGGATACGTGTGGGTCATTGTATGGTCATCGAAGGCAACAAGCAAGGACACTTTAGCAATTATATCAGAGGGACTATCATCATTTACTCGTAGGGACTAGATCATTTTGTAGGCAACTCGAAGGGTCATCGAGGGATTATGATCTTTATTCGAAAGGGACAATGATGATTTGATCGAGGGTCTTTCGCTAAAGTATCCCCACTTTTGAGGGACATGGCCGTTTTTTATCGAGGCAGCAAGAGAGGTTACCCTAGAGGCGTAAGTGTGCAAGTGATTTGTAATTCAGTTATTGTTTATGTTTGAAATTAGGGTTTGCTACGATTGTATTTTTAATCTTGCCATACATGACCTATTTACTAACAGTAATATAGTAAAATAGGAAATTAGTAAATGTGCGGAAAATAAAACCCTAGACTATTACAATGCTTTGGGAGAGGTACATAGGTAATAAAATGCGGAAAATAAAACCTAATTACTATTACAAATCGGGAATCAATTACATAATCATCAGAAAAAAATGCGAGAAAAGAAATCTACACTAATTGTAAGACTGAGAAAAAAGGAATTTGAAATTGTTTTTGGCGATTTTTGATAAAAAAGATTTGATGATTAACCTAAAAACCCTAAATTGATTTTAATTAATTAAAATAAGAGTTGATTAATTAAATTAAAAACTAAAAAATCTAATTTGATTGATTAAATAAAAACCTAAAAACTAATTTGATTGATTAAATAAAAACCTAAAAACTAATTTGACGTTTTAAATAAAAACTTAAAAACTAATTTGATTGATTAAATAAAAACCTAAAAAATAATTTAATTAATTAAATAAAAACCTAAAAACTAATTTGATTGATTAAATAAATAAATACCTAAAAACTAATTAGGGTTTATGAAAAAAGTTTTGGTTTGGTGAATTTTGGGTTTGTAAGGTAATAGTGATAAGAAAATAAGGCTTTAAAAAATAATTACCAAGGCTGGGTGTTGAACCCATACCCTCAACCCCTTTAACCAACACTTTCTCCACCAGGCCAGAAGCGCACCTGTGTTTGAGAAGGGAAACTAATGCATTTTTTATACAATCCTGCAAAAAATAAGAAATTATGGAAAAATAGTAAAAGGCAGGGATCGAATCCACGCCTCGATAGAGTAATACCTTAGCGCACACATTTTAACCACTGGGGTGGTGATACATTCATTGTCTTAAACAAAACAAATTGTATATAATATAAAAATAATGCATGAACCGGAGAGGCGTCAGAGTCCTAGCTTCGGTCGTCTTCTGCGGTAGCCTCTTTTACTCAACATGCCAAATAACATATATTAGAAAACCAGGGATACCCTACGCCCTTAAATCAAGGCTTGCAGATTCATGGTGATGCATAATTCCGGCAGCATGGGACGCCTATGATGTTCCAATCCTGCACTAATGAACCTCATTAATGTATCAATATAGTTAGTTTGCAATGAAACATGAAGGAAACAAAAATATGAGATATGCAAAAAAGATATGGAATGGCCATGTATGCCTGCAGTTTCTAGAGGTTATGGATCATTGTGTTTGATCCATTCTTACTCTGTAGGATTGTTGGAAGTGAATGAGCAAGTTTGAACGCCTTGGGAACAGCTGCAAGCTAGGGTTTCAAGTTACCATAGTTTGGTAAAATTTGTGATTTTTTTGGAGGTGATTTCTAGCACAAAGTTTTTGTGGCTAGCTTGTCTCATTTGAGGAGAATATATAGCATGGAATTAGGTCAACACATTAGGGGCTTGGACTCTTGTAATAAGATTTGTCTTATTTTATTTTATTTTGACCTTTAAATGAATAAAAATAAAAAATAAAATAAAATAAATCTAAGGGAGGTGTATGAACAAGTATTGAGGTGCATATGGAGTGTAAAATACATTTGGACTCTAACAATAGCCAATTAGCCCAAAAAATCAAGTTTTCTCAATTTGAACTTCATGCATTTGCTCAAAATTTCCCAATTTGCACTGGTGATAACTCTCTCAATTTTCATTATTTGAAGGTGATCTTGGACCTTTTGGAAAACTCAATATGTCTTATACAATCTCTATGTTGACCATTTTTTCTTTTGAAGAATTTATCTTGATGTAACTTGCCTTGATAAAAAATTGTCTTTTTGTTGACTTTTGAAATGCCCTGTAACGCATTGGCTCATATCTCTCAAATGAAGAATTTTTTGGACTTGAGCTTAGAGAGACAAAGTTGTAGAGAATTGAATTTCCTTCAAAATGGGATTTGGTTAAGAAAAATATGATGAAGTATGTGAAAGTTATGCTTGGTCAAAGTTCAGTTGACTTCTCCTAAAGAATACCTTAATTTGACAACTTTTGACTTTTGATGATTTGAGAGTTTTCCTTGATGAATCATGATCAACCCTTGATCAAATGATGAATATGAATTCATAATATTCATGTTGACCAAAAATCTTGAAGTTTTACCGTATGTTGACCACATTTGACTTTTTGTCCCACATTAGATTTTCAGACATCTGAGCCATTGAATGAGCAAACTTGTGATGCAAAGCATGAAACTTATTATGAATATTCTTAGAGACATATAAGGAACCATGAAAACCACTTAAGGCCTTAAAAACACAAACTTCCTTGAGAAAAATGAAACCCTAGTTGTAAGTCCATTGCTTAGCAAGAGAAATTGTCTGGTCAATTCTTGAGAAACCTTGAGCATTTAAGAACCCTAGGAGAATGTCTTGAAGAAATGGGAGGGAAAATTTTGGGGTACAACAATGTTGCATGAAGCCTAATTATTGATCCTTAGTTCATCATTAATAGTGTGAATCTGGACTTTGGATTATTCAAAATCGTGTGTTTGACATGAGAGGATCTTGTGTTTGATCAATTGCCTAAACCATTGGAAATGTTCCAAAAAAATCTGTTAAAACCGCCTTTGACACGAGGGTAACCGGTCACCCTGATATGCTAACCGGTTACAATTCATTTTTGCTCACAAAATCTTCAAAACTGTCACGAGGCAACCGATCACCCAAATATGGTAGCCGGTTACCCCAAGTCAGTAGCATTTTCAAAAATTTTCAAAGCTTTTGTAATTAGTCACCCAACTGTGGTAATCGGTTACCCCAAGTCAGTATCCAATTTCCAACTTTTGGTAACTTGTTACCCAGTTATGGTAACCCGTTACCTAGGCAGAAACGTTGATTTTTGCTTTGTTTTTATTGCATGCTTGCAACATTACCTTGTTACTTCTAACTCCTTTTGTGAATGGTTTGCAAGGTATAGTGTTAGGCTTTCAACCTTTAATTAGAGCATGATTATCGGTTGAAAGGATACTTTATGCGATCACTTGCTAAGTGAAAATTTGCGTATGATACACAAATGATATTTGTTCTCGCATAAACCCTGTTTTCGTGCAGGTACCCGAGGATCACACGAATATGTTCGCTACATATTCAATCATGTGTTTGTTATTTTGTATCTTGTAAGGATTATAATTCGTGCAGGTACTTTATAGATGGTGCGGGAATGTACGATACATATTCCTTGCCGTGTGCTCACATTTGTTGTGCGCTGTGTTATTATACTTGTGTTTGGATCGATATTTGGTGCAGGTGTATTTTGGTGCTCGGGTGTGTCTGCTACATATTCAAATCTTGATTTGTTGATACTTTGACGCTTAGGCTGATGGTATTTTATTTATTGGTTATGATAGCTCGCAAAGTTTTCCAGGTTTCTTTGCTACTGCTTAGCATTTATAGATTATTATTCGTTTGGTATATTTCCTTTCTACTTTCTCTCCACATTTTATTGCTTTATAGAGATCATGAGAAGAAGGGATTTTATTGTTTTCCTTGCCATGGGAAGTAGGAATAGAGATTTACGACGGGGATCTCTGTTACTGAACATGTCAGGTATCCCTCTGGTTTATTTAAAGACCTGTTTAGGGCAATTTCACATTATGTGCATTGTGTTTGCTACTTGTGTTTGTTTAAAATCCTACCTTTGAAGTAGGTATTCCGCACGTGTGTTTACATTTGTGCTCACATATTCCCCCACCGCAATAAGTCCTAAAAAAGAGGCGAGTCGAGAGGGTTAGTAATCAACCCACACATATTCTAGTTGTTTCATCCTTAGCTCATGTTGTACGTCGATGCTTTGGAGTTGTGCAGATCATGTGTATTGAGTCGGTCATATGGAAAAGAGTTTCACAATCAAACCCCTACACTTTGTCAGGAGTTCGCAATGGCCATTATTGATACTTCACTACCCGCTTGTTTGCTTCGGGTGATCCGCTCCCCTTAGCTAAAGTAATGCTTTTCTTTTTTTTTTCATCTGTCTCCCGCTTTTTTGCTTCGGGTGATACGCTCCCCTTAGCTAAAACATTTCTCTTGTTTCCTCCATCCCTTTGAGTCAGTATGTGCTAATCATGTTTGTGTGCTTTTTCCTAAGCACTTGTTTTCTTATTTGTTTGTTATTCCATGCTCCCTTAGGATTGCTCGTATAAGTTAGTCCTCGAGCTAGACATCAAGATAGATATCCATGCATGCTAATGTAGGGTAGAGATTTCCCTTTTCTTCCTCAACCTTATGATCAATCATTGTATGATTACATTAGTGATAGATTTAGGATAGTCTCCCTTAGATGTTTTAATTCCTTTTGCATCCTTGCATTAAGACTAAAACTATTTTCTTGATAAATGCATAAAACATCTAACAAGTTTCAAATGCTTCTTTAAGGTAAAAGATATCAATCAATACAAAGTTTTCCCGCCTTCAGGCCTTTCTTCGGAACTTGAAAAGGATGTGTTATTTTCCTACTCTATGCATTACGACGTGTAAGTCCCCAAGGGCCGGGTTACATCATGTCTACTTCCTAGGAATCATGAACGTAACATCATCCGCCTTCAGACACTTTTTTATTTTGAAAGCACCTGTTTAAGTGAGAGGATGTTATTTCCTTTCCACTACAGATGTGTGAGTCTCCAATGGTTGAACAATGGTGGAATGGTTGAATTTAACATTTTTCAACTAAAAAACACAAAATAAATCAAAATATATGAGCCAAACTACGACTGCTCTGATTCCTTAAAAGGAATACATAGGCATTGGGGTAGGGCCCGAACGAGCACAAATTTATTTTCTCTACACTTTCTTTTCTCTTTTCTATTTTTGCATCCATTCCCTTTTTATTTTACTTTAAACCTTAGACATAGACTTTGACCACACCCATTAGATTCGAATAACATGAGTGGATACCGTAGAGTACTACTAGCGTGCGGGGTGCTAATACCATCCCCTTGCGTAACCGACTCCCTTACCCGATCTCTTATTCATTTGATCGTGATTTCACCCTTCTCAAGTTTAATCGATGTTTACCTTTCCCTCCATGTGGGATAAAAAAAATTCGATGGAGACTTCATTGATTTTATTTCGATGATTTGTTCAGCCAGTTGTTTCAACTGGTGACTTCACTAGGGACAAATTGATCTATTGCTGGTCCATCCCGGAGTCGCTCCTAGCTCTTATTTTCTTTTCTTTTCTTTGGTTGTTTTTTTATGCTTTAAAATGTGTTTATTCATACTTGTTTACATGATCATATATGTGCATTGCACTTTTATCGCTTTCCATATGCTGGTGGAATTGTTGTGTCGGTTCTATTCATGTTGGGTGGGTGTTACAAGAGGTATAAGGCCCAATATCCAGTCCAAGTGACGACCATAGGAATCCTAGGAATAGAGTGGAACATGAACATCTAGTTGTATTTGGTTTACTAGTACGCTCATGTCATCCATGCTCAGTTGAGGTACAAATGAGGTGTTATCGTTTCACATAGGTGTTTAGACGATAGTGGCCTCAGGAGGACCCATGATTTTGAGTTACCCTTGCCTACCCTGACCTAGATTTGACCTGTGAGCAGGGAGAGAATATATCTTATAAGTACAAATGCTGACTGTTATGTTTTGTTTGTGATTCTATGGGTCTCAGATTTATTTTTCGAGTTTCTGGTTTCAGTATTCATGATGATCTATTTAGTTATGTTCTGGAACTTTGATTTTTGATTTTCTCAACATGGTCAGAAACGATACAGCAGACACTGTTATTGGAAGCTTTGATCCTATATGTTTGCATTGAATCATGGCATGTTTATCATTTAAAAGAAAGTATGTTTGTCTAACCTGCATATGCATGTCATTTCTAGGATACCTTGAAGTTTGTCATTAACATCAAGGATGTTTAACAACACAGAGATAAACACAGAGCCTCTCAGGAAGAATACTACCTACCAACTCGTATTCTTTGGAGATCGTTTATGAAAGTTTGTGAATCTTATGAGTGGTCCGAATGAGGCAGTGTTCAGGAAATAATATGGGAATTTGTTGCCACTAGTGAGTGGTGGTTTTGAAGAATGGGTTGTGAAAGTATTTCTTCAGTTTTATGATCCGCAGTTTCGCTATTTTACCTTTCAGGACTACCAATTAGAACCAACTTTGGAAGAGTATGGTTATTTTCTTGATATTAAGGTCATCGATGATATTCCTTTTGTTCAAGTACCAGAGACTCCAGATTATGTGGCGATCTCTAGGGCTCTTCATTTAACCCTTAGTGAGGTGAAAAATAATTGGATACACAAGTGTGGCACCCAGGGTATTCCTTTGAATTATTTGGTGAATAAAGCTGGAAAGTTGGCAAGTGAAGAGAATTGGATGGCGTTCAATGAATTGCTGACTGTGATGATTTATGGCCTAGTTCTTTTTCCGGTTGCAGAAAGATTGGTAGATTTAGCAACAATATGTGTCTTTATGAATAGTAATTTGGTGCCAACCATTCTTGCTGATACTTATTATACCATTCATTCTCGGCATGGTAAGAAAGGAGAAATCATTTGTAGTGTAACCTTGCTTTAGAAGTGGTTCATGATGCATATGCCTACAAGAGGGCCATTTGTTGACATTGCTGAGTCATCTCTTTGGGCCCCACGAATCATGGGACTCACTTCTTATGATATTGTTTGGCACAACATGGAAATTTTGAAGGAATTCATTATAAGTTGCGGCGAATTTCCTAATGTTCCACTCATGGGAACAAAAGGATGTATCAACTACAACCCCATTTTGGCACGTTGCCAATTTGGATTTAATTTGATGAATGGACCTACTGAGTGGGAAGTAAGAGAAACCGTTTATTTCAGCAAAGGAGAAGATATTGTTTTGCTTGAAAGAGTGAAAGTCGCTTGGAAACATATTCATCAAATAGGAAAGAAGTCCTTTGATAAAAGCGGAAGGGTGGCTCTTGATGCTTATTTGAGTTGGATTCATAATCAGGTGAAGATGTTGTTGTTACCTTATAAGAGGGAGGAGCCTTTGTATCCCCAACCCGTTTATGATCCGTTGGCTGATAATTCTTCATCTCCTGAAAGGACAGTCGATCATCTTTTCCATGGTAAGTCTTCTAAGCAATTTATGCCAGAAAAATCTGAGTTAGTGTCTATGGCCTGCCTCAAGAATGAAAGAGCATAGAATATTCAAGTGCAAGAAAACCCGTAGGACACAAACATTGAACTTTATTTCTCTTTACAAGAAAAGAAAAGAATTTTGTAGGAGATCCATATGAAAGATCGTCTAATAGAGAGTCGTGTTTCGGTTGAGCAGTCAAATAAGTTGAGGGTCGAGAATGCCGGCGTATCTAATCAGTAGGCTAATGAGTTTTTGAGGAGTCAACAAATAATTAAGAATCTCCAAATGGAAGAAGAAAATCTGAAAGCGAGTCATAACAAGAAGGTCAAAGAATTAGAAAAGCAACTCAAAGATGTCAAATTACGAGATCAAAGGCATGAAGAGCAGATGACTCGTGTGATGGAAGGAAATGCTAGATTAAAAACTAAGATAAAGGAGATAGAAAGTGCACTGGTGCCAATCCCCTCGCCAGAATGTAAAGGTTGTGACAGGTTCTTGGAGTAGTGCTTGTATCTTATGGCTCAGTTGCGATAGTAGATAAGTTCAGGGGAAGATCAAGGAGATGTGGAGTGATGATTTCTTCGTCAAGATTTTTTATATTTGATTGTTGCCTTTGTTTTTTATGTACGACCACCACCAGTATTGTTAGATGGGGCCTTTTACAATTTTATAAAACATCTTGGTTTTCTTTTGTATGAATTCTCTTGATATAATATTTTATGAATGAAGGAAGTTTCTATCTTTACTTTATGGGTTTGATTTCACTTGTCCCTCTTGTCTTGTTGTTTGTTATTCGATGATGGGTGACAAAATTCTGGGATACCTGGAAATGATTAACATATCATACATATCGTAACATATCATGCATTATAGGTTGTCAGGTCGGAGTTCTTATCTCGTTTCTGCTTTTATTTAGCAGAAATTGCAAATCCAGTCTCTCACCGATATTCTACTAGAAGAAACTTTCCACGTCAGATGGAACCCGTACAAGTAGAGCATGCAGAAGTCAGGGCTCATATGGCCACCCAGATGACCCAGTTCATGGAGGCCATCGCCAACATGAACCGCGAACAGGAAGAGTTAAGGGCTCTTGTGGAGATACCTCGTGTTGAAATGGAATTCCCAGAATTCGAAGGCTTCTCAGTGGGGCAGACGCATCCCTAGTCGATTATGAACTTACCAGGGTATGCAATTCAATCAGGGTCGTTTCCCGCCGATCCCTCCACCACATCTCCTTGATGGTAATCCTCGTGGGAAGGGTCCAGCTATGGGTTTTCATGATGACATGCTATCTGTGCATGGTAGTGAGGCTAATTTATTGGGTGATGATCTGAAGTTTCGTCAACTCGAAGAGAGGTTGAAGGTTGTTGAAGGAGTACAGATGTTTGGTCTAGACATCAATGATTTGGGTTTGGTTCCTGGGGTGAGGGTTCCCCCAAAGTTTAAGGTTCCTATTTTTGACAAGTATACTGGTATTGCTTGTCCCAAAACACATGTCAAGTCCTACTACAGGAAGATGTCTGTGTATTCAGAAGATGAGAGGTTGTTGATGCATTTCTTCCAGAAAATTTTGTCTAGGCACCTCTGGAATGGTATATGCAGCTAGAAAGCTCTCATATCAGACACTGCAGAGGTTTGGTGGAAGATTTCCTTGAACAATATCAATTCAATATTGATCTGGCACCATATAGGACTCAATTGCAGAGTTTGACACAAAAGTCCGACGAAAGTTTCAAAGAATATGCTCAGAAGTGGCGTGAGCTTGACACTAGGGTTCAACCACCTATTATGGAAAGAGAGATGATTGATATTTTCACCAATACTCTTAAAAACCATTACTTTGTAGCTTGTAGTTTGTTTGTTAGCTTTGCCAAGATGGTAAATGTTGGTGAGTGTATAGAAAGTGGATTGAAGATCGGGAAGATTCAATCTGTCAATACTGGTGCTTCTACTAGTGGTGGTGGAATGAAAGTATTTGATGGTTACCCTAAGAAAAAGGAAGGGGAGACCAGTGTTGTGTATGGTTAAAGGGACCATAGAAAATAGGAACGACATGTCAATGTTGTAATCATCTCTGCTGCTCAGCCAGTACCTCAGCAACAACGTCAGGGCCAATATCAAAGGCAACAAAATGCCCCTAGGAAACCGAGAAAGTTTGATCCTGTGCCTATGCCTTATGCTGAAATACTCCAACGCCTTCTCGATAACAAGTTGGTTAAGGAAAGGACTATGCCTACTTATACCGAGAAACTCCCTCACAATTATGATGTTAATTCTAGATGGGAATTCCATTCTGGAGGAGTGGGGCACACGGTGGAAAATTGTTTGGCATTTAAGCATAAGGTGCAAGATTTCCTAGATACAAATACAGTTTGATCCATTTCCAGGGCCTAATATTATCCAGAACCCAATGCTGCCTCATGTTGGGGCAACCGTCAGTGTTATCTCTGAAGTTGAGGACGTTGATTTGGTTATGGATGTGAATAGGGTGGTTACTCCTTTTCCTTTTGTCAAAGAACAGATGTTTAAGAGAGGTGTTTACCCATTATGCAATGTAGATTGTTTTGATTATGTGATTCAACCTGAGGGTTGTACCAAGTTGAGAGAGGGTATTCAAAAATTTATTAATGAGGGTGATCTTCATTCTAATAAGATTGTCAAGGGGAAGAAAAGCGTAGAGGATATTAGTGTGATTTCTATCTCTTTTACCCCTACTAATATGAATTCTCCGGTAAAACCGATACATCTTCTAATTACTACGCCTGGTCCTATCCCTTATACGAGTGATAAGGTTGTAGGGTCGAATTATGGAGGAGATGTGTATCTCCAAGGAGTAAAACAGGAGAGCGGATCTTCGGATGAGGAATCCTTGGGGAAAGATCAGTCAGATATGGATAACATTTTTGACACCAAAGGGGTAACTAGAAGTGGGAGAGTAATTTCACCTCAGGATGTGCAGGATAAGGAAGATGCCTTAGCTAGAGCTAAAGGTAAGCAATAAGTGGTGGTCGATGCCCCGATCCAAGACTTAGATGCTGATATGATGAAGGATGTCGAAGAGATTATGAAGTATATACGAAAGAGTGATTATCGGGTTATTGATCATCTTGGTCAGACTCTAGCTAAGATCAGTATCCTATCTTTACTTTGTGATTTTGAGGCACCTAAGAATGTGCTGATGAAATTGTTGAATGTGGCGTTCATCCCGCAAGAGATCTCAGATAACTAGTTTGAAGGTGTGTGTGTGAGTATAACTGTTGGTAATGGTCTTGGTTTTAAAAATTTCGATCTTCCCCCAGAAGGAAGAAATCACAACAAAGCATTCCACATTTCGATGGAATGCAAGGGGACTACTCTATCCCGTGTCTTGGTTGATACTGGTTCCTCTCTGAATCTTATCACTAAAACTGCTTTGATAAATGTTGAGTTTGTTGGGCTCGCATTGTGTCCAAGTGATCTAGTGGTCAAGGAATTCGACAGGTCGAGGTGCACAGTGTTTGGCAAGGTGGATCTTCCTGTCAAGATTGGTCCTCAAATATTCACCTCTAATTTTTTCATAATGGATATTTAACCCTCTTATTGTTGTTTGCTTGGTCGTCTGTGGATCCATAAGGCTGGGGCAGTGACGTCCACCCTCCATCAGAAAATCAAATACCATGTTAATGGCAAGACCATTACTGTGTGTGGGGAAGAGGAGTATATAGTGAGGCACCTGTCGTCTTTATGATATGTTGAAATAGAAGGTGAGGTGCATGAGACATCTTTTCAGGGCTTTCAGACTGTTCAGATGATTAAGACTCATCGTTCCAAGGAGAGGAAGAAGCTAGAAATATCCTTGTCGTCTATTTAAGATGCTCAAGCTATGGTTGAAGCAGGTAGCTCCAAAGGCTGGGGCAGTTTAGTGGAGGTTATCCCGAAGTTTAACAAGTTTGGTTTGGGATTCAAACCCGGTAATCATGGTGTGTCTCCCTAAGCTCCAAGTTTATCAACTCCCATAAGGTTTTCCAGTGCTGGTATCTTTAAGAATGGGAAGGTGAACATTGTTGAAGATGTCGACAATGATTGTGATATGGATAGCTGGATTCAACCAAGTGCGCTAGGGGTTGAGCTCAATAACTGGACTTCTGAGGATGCTATTCCGGTTACACTTCTCAAAGAGTAATTTTCTTTTATTTTCTTATCATGCAATAATTCATGCGCTATGCCCAAGGCGTCAGTGAATCATATCTAGGCCCCCCATATTTTCATTTGCAATCTTTATCATGAAATAAAGGACGTATTTTTGCATTCAAATATTTTTCTCCCTGTTTTTCGTTTTATATTTCAAAAAATAAAATGGCAATGCATTTGTTTTTCATCTCTCTTATCCAGTGTCTAAAAGAAACATAGAATTGATCATGCAAATTTAATCCCACTATCATAATGGATTCTTTGGTAACAATTCTGCTATCACTCATTATGATTTTGATAATCCGATCAACCAAGTCGAAGAAGAAGATGAGGAAGATTGTGAACTCCCCGAAGAGTTAGCCAGATTATTAAAGCCAAGAGAGAAGTCAAGACAAGGGCATTGTTAGAAGACAATGTAAAGCAAATATTGATCGGTATGCTTCGATAATATTTAAACATCTTTGCTTGGTCTTATGAAGATATGCCCGGGTTAGATACCGATATTGTGGTGCATAAGTTGCCTTTGGAAGAAGGATGTCCTCCTGGGAAACAGAAGCTTCGAAGAACTCATCTTGAGATGTCTAAGAAGATTAAGGAGGAAGTGTAGAAACAACTTGATATAGGGTTTCTGAGTGTGATCTCTTATCTGCCGTGGATTGCAAATAGCATGCCGGTGCCCAAGAAGGATGGCAAAGTCATAATGTGCATTGATTATCGGGATTTGAATAGGTCAAGCCCAAAATATGATTTCCCGCTTCCGCATGTTGATGTTCTAGTTGATAATATAGCTCATGCCAAAGTATTTTCTTTCATGGATGGTTTCTCTTGTTACAATCAGATTAAGATGGTGCCAGAGGACATGGAAAATACTACGTTTATTACCCTGTGGGGGACCTTCTGTTATACAGTGATGCCCTTTACTTTAAAGAATGCAGGGTAACTTACCAACGTGCAACAACGACTCATTTCCATGATATGATTCACAAAGAGATCGAGGTGTATGTCGATGACATGATTGCAAAATCTCAAACGTAAGAAGAGCATCTTGTTCACTTACATAAATTGTTTGAAACACTGAAGAAATTCAGGTTGAGGTTGAATCCTAACAAGTCCACCTACCGGGTGAGGTCAATAAAATTGCTAGGCTTTATTGTAAGTGAAAGAAGTATCGAGATTGATCCTTCCAAAGTAAAATAACATAAGAAATTCCTGAACCAAGTACTAAAAAAGAAGTCCGTGGCTTTCTCGGGAGATTGAACTACATTTCTAGATTTACCTCATATCTTATAGCTAAATGTGACCCTATTTTCAATTTATTAAATAAAGATCAAGTGGTCAGGTGGAATGACAATTTCCAGGCGGCATTTGATAAAATAAAAAGTATCTGCAGGAAACTCCGATCCTCTTACCCCTAGTGGAGGGGAAGCCGTTGATCATGTATCTAACAATGCTAGAAAGTTCCATGGGTTGTGTTCTCGGTCAGCATGATGAGACCAGAAAGAAAGAACAAGCAATTTATTACATGAGCACGAAGTTCACTGAATGTGAATCCAGATATACGTTGCTCGAGAAAACTTGTTGTGTATTGGTTTGGGATGCTAAACACCTGAGGAAATATATGTCGATGCATACCACCTACTTGATATCCAAAATGGATCCTATCAAGTATGTTTTTGAAAATCCAGCTCTTACATGCCGAGTGGCTAGGTGGCAGATGATTTTGACTGAATACGATATCCAGTACACTACTTAGAAAGCCATCAAGGGTAGTGTGTTGGCTGATTATCTTGCTCACCAACCCATGGATTATTATCAACCAATGAGATTTGAATTTCCAGATGAGGACATCACGTATATCAGAGATTGTAATGTTCTTGACCCAAAAGAAAGACCCAAACAAGGTTCGTAATGGACGCTTGTGTTCGATGGTGCCTCAAATTCATTGGGGAATGGTGTCAGAGCCGTTATTACTTCTCCTACGGGTTTTCATATCCCGTTCACCACCAAAATTTGTTTTGATTGTACCAACAACATGGCGGAATACTAAGCTTACATCTACGGTATCGAAGCTGTAATTGATTTGCGAATCAAGTGCTTGAAAGTTTTCGGGGATTCTAATCTCGTTACAGTCAGGTTAACGGAGATTGGGAAACTCGCCACTAGAATTTGATCCCGTATCGAGAACATGTCATAAAGTTGATTCCTTAATTCACTAAGATTACATTTGAGCACATCTATAGAGAAGAGAACAATCTGGCCGATGCTTTAGCCACTTTGGCATCCATGTTCAAAGTGAAGTGGGCTAATGAAGCGCCTTTAATTACAAATATGCGGTTGGATGAGCCGAAATTCTGTTATGAAGCTGAGGTGGATCTAGATGGAAAGCCTTGGTTCCAAGACATCAAGAGATATCTTGAGACTCAGGAGTATCTTGAAGAGGCATTAGTCATGAATAAGAAGTTCTTGAGAAAGTATTCTGCCAAGTTCTTCCTTAACAATGATGTTTTGTATAGAAGAAACCATAATGGTTTGTTGTTGAGATGTGTTAATAAGAATGAAGTGGCAAAAATCATTGAAGAAATGCACGAAGGTTCCTTCGAGATGCATTCCAGTGGACACATTATGGCCAAGAAGATCTTACGAGCTGGCTACTATTGGTCCACCATGGGAAATGATTGTTACAACCATGCCAGAATCTGCTACAAGTGTCAGGTGTATGCTAACAAAGTGCATGAACCGCCGGTACTGTTGAATGTCTTGACTTCTCCCTGGCTGTTTGCAATGTGGGGCATCGATATGATTGTAAAGATTGAACCGACTGCGTCCAATGGTCATCATTTTATTCTGGTTGCTCTTGACTACTTCACCAAGTGGGTCGAAGTTGCATCATATGAAAATGTTACCAAGCAAGTGATGACTCGGTTTATCAAGCATAATATTATTTATCGTTACAGAGTGTCTGAAAGGATCATTACAAACAATGGATCTAATATTAATAACAAAGTGAGGAAGGAGCTTTATGAGTCCTTCAAGATCAAGCATCATATTTCTTCTCCATATCGATCAAAATTGAATGGCACTGTTGAGGCGGACAATAAGAACATTCAGAAGATTGTGCAGACGATGGTGCAGAAGATGGTAGTGACCTATAAGGATTGACATGAGATTCTGCCTTCCGAGTTGCATGGTTATCTCACCACAACTTGCACTTCGACCGAGGCAACCCCGTTTTCGCTCGTTATTGGCATGGAAGCAATTTTTCCTGTGGAAGTGGAAATTCCTTCATTAAGGATTATGAAAGATGCAGAACTTGATGAGGATGAGTGGATCCATAATGGGCTAGATTAGTTGAACCTCATTGATGAGAAAAGGCTTGCGGTTATTTTCCATGGTCAGGTGTACCAGAAAAGGATGAAGAAATTGTATGATAAAAGGGTTCGGCCTCTGTACTACAAGGTCGGTGACCTCGTATTGAAAAGAATAATTCTTTTTCAAGGTGATCCCAGGGGCAAGTGGACTTCCAATTTTGAAGGACCAATCATCGTAAAGAAGGTTTTCTCTGGCGGTGCCATGATGCTTACGACGATGGATGGTGAAGACTTCCCACTCCCTGTGAACGCGAACGTAGTTAAAAACTACTTTGCATAAAGTAGCCCCCGAGTTGACTGGCTCAAGCAAAAAAGGCACACCTATCAAACCTGGTGAGTAGGTTCGGGAAAAAGTTAGGGGTACAAGAAAGAGAGTATGAGTGAAAAAATGTACACCCGCTAAGTTGACCTTTCAAAGGTCGCTCAGGCAAAAAAGGGTATCCCGGTGGATTGAAAACTCTAAAGGGAGATCCAGGAAAAAAAGGATTAAAGCGAATGACTACGTCCAACGTCAAATATTTGGTTTTGGTGCTACAATTAGGAATTTCAAAAGGTAGGAATCAGTCCAATCATCTATAACAGGAAAAAAATGTGATGGGATAGTTGAGGTTATAAGGTTAATAGCAGGATCGGAACCTGGAGGAAATCTGTTGTCGCATTGCCATGCGTCTGTTACTCTCTGAATTCAATTTGTTATCTACAATTACCTCTTTCTAGGAATTGTATCTTGATGTAGTTTCCTATTTACAGGCCTATTTTAGTGTCTTCATTCAAAAGCCTATTTTTATATACTATTGTTTTGCTTGCTTTAAAGACATCCAATTTTTGATAAAAATTGCATATAAAATTGGGGGCCTTACACTTGGTAAGATATATTTGAAAGTTGCTTTGAAAACTCGTATACCCAGTTGGTAGACAGAGTCGTCATGCCATACCTGGGGAATTTTCTGTTTTTCCATTTTGCAAGTTCGGTGATGCATAGCCTGAAGCGGGTATATCCCCAGTAAGGTGGATATGTTCGACCAGCTAGACCAAATTTGTGATTCCCAACCGAGCATATTGCAAGATTGGTTATCTTTAGTGAAGTATCCCATCCTCGATGAGGTATGCCATAAATTGGTACTTCTTTTGGGAATTCAGGATGGGTCCTGCAGATATTTCAGGGCCTAGATACCTTCGTTTCCTCAGTAGAATCGCCTTTTAAGAGTGGTTGGATGCATGATATCATGCCACCAGTTAATTCAAAATGAAATCTTGCTTCCCCAGCAGGATTGGCATATTTTGAAGAATCCTCTTAAGAAATATTATCCTCAAGAAATTTTCCTTGATTTGACTTCATGAAGTGATCATTGAGTCCCAGAAGATCGAACTCAATCCTCTGTCCTCCATGAGGACTATAACTTTTTGACTTGTAGGAAGTTGTATATTCCCTGCGATGTTGATGGTTATGGTGACAAGACCATTCTTTGTTTGAAAGGTACTTTATCGTCAGTGAAGATTTTCCCTAATAAGGTTTTCTTCCCCGCAGTGGAAGGTTGGTAAAGCCTAGCCGAGATTCGCGCATTTCTAACGGATTATGTAGGAGTGCCTTACATCTCCATGAAGTACTTGCTGATGTGTCTTCAGGATTTTGTTTCTCCCTAGTGAGGTCATTGAGTTTGAAAATATTCCTCCTGCAGGTTGGCATTAGTGAAATATCTTCGTAATCTGTCGTACCTTCCCAGTGAGCCGCTTTGTTCCTCAGTGAAACTTTCTTATTTAAATGAGGATGGCTTTGGAAAGCATGATATAGATTTATGATTCCCCTGTAAAGCTTATGGGTTATTTCCGCTGATAGGTAGAACTCTCTAATTCCCTGTTCTGGCTAAAGGCCGAAGTCTGTTTTATTCCCAGTGTGGACTCGTTGCTAGGAAAAGCTGCTGTGTTGATAGGTTGCTATATCCAGGAAGCCAAAAATTTTAATTCATGCTGAAGAGGATGTTTATTCCCAGCGACAGTGAGTGATATTCTCTTTTTAAATCCAGTGGTTATTGGTACCTCAGCGGTGTTCTCCCAATGGAGCCCCGACGACCTGATTTTTTCCTTTAGTTTTTTCTATTTCCCAGTGAAACATTTAAACATGCATCATCACATTGCATCCTCCAACGTGTAGTGTTCCCATTTTCTTTGGGGATATTACTCCATAAGGAAAATAAATTCAAACATGCATTAAGGAATAAGCCAATCATGTTTACCTGTGGCAACCAGAATTGTTATGCGCTCAGATTTGAGTCATCTCCATAGCGAGCTCAGGGTGATCTTATTATGTCTCCCTAGTGGAGTCTATTCTGATTTACCATTAGTCGGGTCTTTGGTGCTTTCATTTCCCCAATGAGTCATGGTTTTCCCTTGCCTCCGCAAGCCCTTGGTTATTTTTACCCGTGTTTGCCTTGCCTTTTGAATGCAACTAAGAGTCGGTGTTTGACTTTTCTTATTGCTCGAGTATTTGAGTATCTATGCCTGGTGTGTGGTAACTCAGATAATTTCCACTCTTGAAGAATTACACCTAGTTTCTGGTCTGAGGAATATTGTAGTTCTTGCATATTTGCAACCTGTCAAAAACCCAACATTTTTGGCAAATCTTTGTTAGAGTCCCCGTTGGTTGGTCTTTTTTTCTTGTAGAGTTCAACTTCGGTCGATGCTCTGTAAAAGTCTTGTCTAGTCAATTCTTTGCCTTTGGTATCCGCGCTAGTCGGGTTCTCTTTCTGTTAGTTGGGCTAACCTTCTCTATTAAGAGTCCTTCAATGTCTATTCAAAGTACAGTTGTCTATTCAATTTCATTTTTGTGTGTCTAACTCTGACCAGACATGCATATCTTTATCCCCTGTTGAGTTGTTACTCGCGTATCTTTTTTCAGAATACAACGTTATGGTATTCTGAGGAGTCTAGTTATTAATATTCTTCCCTTATCGATTCGTTACTCGTTTGCCTTAATGTTGTTAGCTTCTCCCTAGCGCAACTCGTGGGTTGGTAGATACCATTCCTACCAAGGTCAAGTTCACTACTTGTCACTTGATCTTTTAGTGAAACATTATGGAATTCATTTCATATTGGTTTAGTCTAATCTTTACTAGGTTCTAACGAGGGATATTAATATTTGTCTCATTTCATCTCTGTAATTCCTTGGTTAGGGTCAGTCGTTACTACTTCTCTGGGTTTGATATTATCAAGTGTTCGCCTTGTTTTGAGGATCCAATTGTTATCGGTATCCTAAGGAGTACTTATAGAGGTCTAGTTGTTACTAGTCCCTTTTTAAGCAGGAGTCTTTACTCTTAGTTTTGGTTTGTGATCCGGTATGGCATATTCTTTGAAGTATTCCTAAGTTCGAGTCGTTACTCGTACCTTTACTCAGTCCCCCATCGTTGTGATTAACGTGCCAATGGGTTTTGGTTCAGAAAGGCATTGTTCTAGTTTGATCAAGACCATTTTTTACTGGTATTTTGAGAAGTCTGGTCTTTATCGTCTTCCCTTGTAAGATCGTTATCCTTTTCTCAAAATGCAATGTTCTGGCATTCTGCGAAGTCTAGTTGTCACTAGCATCTTTCAATCCTTACCCTTTTTTCTGGATGCAATGTTCTAGCATTCTGTAAAGTCTAGTTGTTACTAGCATATTTTGGTCTTTACCATTTTTCTCAGAATGCAGCGTTTTGGAATTCTGTGAAGTCTAGTTGTTACTAGCATCGTTTGGGCATCACTTATCTCCCTCAGAATGTATCATTCTGGCATTCTGTGGAGTCGAGTTCTTACTCACATACTTTATCTCAGGATGCAGCATTCTGACATTCTGTGAAGTCTAGTCATTACTAGCATTTTTGGATTAATTTCCACGGTCTTTGATCTCTATCTCTCATCTACAAACTTGTTTCTTTGGTTCAGTGCCAAGAGGCCATCAAAATTTTACCCTATGTTGATTTGCATCATCGTCTCAATTCAGAGTGCAAATTGTTGAGTTCATTTTTTTTATTCAATCTCCTTCCACCTTATCGCTCGAAAGGCTGTCGTGGCCAATCTCTCTTTAGATTGAAGAAGTTTCAATAGGGGCAGCTGTTGTACCCCAAAATTTACCCCCCTCATTTTGATTTTAATTTGGGCTTATATTACATCATCATATGCATACATATCATTGGTTCTATGATTATGGGGTCAGGGTATTTCAGATGTGCCTCGATGAATTGCAAGAAAAGTTTATTTCGTCAACAAATGTGTTCAGAATTTTTTTATATGCTAATAATTGGTCCGTAATGGTTCAGGTATTTGAAAATTCACAAGGCCAATTCGGTTCGTCATATTCAGGTTTTATTTTTCCAAGATATACCTGTGGTTGTATTATCAAATTCATGTGTGGCTCGAGATCCAATTCTTTGAAGAAGAGCTCTGAATGTGCGAGTTGTTTCGAAGAAACACAGTGGAAAAGTGTGCTGAAAGTGCAGTTTTTGGACACTAAAAAATTCATAACTCAAAGCCCGCAACTTGTTTTGAACTCATTTTGGTGGCCAAATTTCCATATTGATGTCCTCTATATTTTCATCTCTCATGGCTGTAAGCTAATTCTTCTCAGAAGGTCTCCAAAATTGTGGATTTATCAAATGTGTTCGCACAGGAAATTTGAGGCAAATGCTTATCCGCATCACATTCAAAAAATCATAACTCGGTTGATTTTTATTGTATCGGGCCCATTCCAGTGGCATTGTCTCACTAATTGAGTTATCTGAATTTTGGTTCTATTTTCAAGAGCAAAAGATACCCTGAAAGTTCTCGTTTTTGGTCTAAACCATGTGCAACATATTGAAAATCCTTAACAGGGAATTATTTTCATCTGAGACGAAACTTCAGAAATTCATAACTTTCTCATCGTTTATCCAATTGATCCCATCTTCAGACACGAGGTTATTCTCGACATGGGCTACATTTTATCTTCATGTTTCAACTTCATAAATCTCACCTAGGTTACTGCGAATTTTCCCGCAACGTGTCGCACTTAAGTGATTCAAAAATCAGCATTTTTAGTTTGTGGTTATTTGAGGCCCATTGATTAAATCCACTCAAATAATTCCACACTATATGTACCTTTTGACTCCAATTTTCAAGGGAAGCTCTCATAATTGATAAAATCTCAAAAAAAAACTCTAAACATTTCTTCTAATTCTCTAAAGGATCAAATCAAAGTTCTACAACTTTTTTCATCAAGAACACAACAACAATTTCATCAAGATCCAAAAGTCAAGATCAAGAGAAATTCTTCTCCGATTGTTGATCCATTCGTTGCAATCTCTATACCTAAGCCTCCTATTCACTTCTATCTGTGAGTTTTCTTGAATTAATCACTTTTTGAAATAAGTGATTATTTGAGAAGCGCTTTTGGATCAAGCATGAATTGAATCTAGGTTGAATTTTGAATTGAGAACATAGATCTAAGCCTAGAATTGTGAATTCATTTGATGATTATGCATAAATCTGGAATTGGATAGTTGAATTAAGTTCTTTTTGACTTAAGTTGATTTACAAGAAAGTGCTTAATTATTGAAATAAATTAATGATGTTGCATGAAGCCTAATTGTTGATCCTTAGTTCATCATGAGTAGCGTGAATCTGGACTTTGGATTATGAAAAATCACGTGTTTAACATGAGAGGATCTTGTGTTTGATCAATTTCCTAAACCATTGGAAATGCTCAATTTTTTTTGGTTAAAACTACCTCTGATACGAGGGTAACGGGTCACCCGGATATGGTAACTGGTTACCATTCATTTTTGCTCACAAAATCTTCAAAACTGTCACGAGGTAATTGATCACCCAAATATGGTAACTGGTTACCCCAATTCAATAGCGTTTTCCAAAATTTTCAAAGTTTTGGTAACCGGTCACCCAACTGTGGTAACCGGTTACCCCATGTCAGTAGCCAATTTCCAACTTTTGGTAACCGATTACTCAATTTTGGTAACTGGTTACCCATGCAGAAATGTTGATTTTTTCTTTGTTTTTATTGCATGCTTGCAACATTACCTTTTTACTTCTAACTCCTTTTATGAATGCTTTGCAAGGTACATTGTTAGGCCTTCAACCTTTAATTAGTGCATGATTATCAGTTGAAAGGATACTTTATGCGATCACTTGTTAAGTGAAAAGTTGCGTATGATACGCAAATGATATTTGTTCTAGCATAAATCCTGTTTTCGTGCAGGTACCCAAGGATCACACAGATATGTTCGCTACATATTCCATTATGTGATTGTTATTTTATATCTTGTATTGATTATAATTTGTGCATGTACTTTGTAGATGGTGTGGGAATGTCCGATACATATTCCGTGCCATGTGCTCACATTTGTTATGCGTTGTGTTATTATACTTGTGTTTGGATCGATATCTGGTGCAGGTGTATTTTGGTGTCGGGGTGTATCTGCTACATATTCCAATCTTGATTTGTTGATACTTCGATGCTTAGGCTGATGGTATTAGCCTTATTGGTGATAACAACTTGCGAAGTTTTCTTGGTTTCTTTGCTACTGCTTAACATCTACGGATTGTTATCCGCTTGGTATATTTCCCTTCTATTTTCTCTCTGCATTTTATTGTTTTCTAGAGATCATGAGAAGTAGGGATTTTACTGCTTTCCTTTCCATAAGATGTAGGAATAGAGATGTATGACGGGGATCATCGTTGCTGATAATGTCAGAAATCCCTCTAGTTTATTTAAAGACCAGTTTAGGGAAATTTCGCATTATGTGCATTATGTTTGCTACTTGTGTTTGTTTAAAATCCTACCTTTGAAGTAGGTATTCCACATGTGTGTTTACATTTGTGCTCGCATATTCCCCCACCCTAATAAGTCCTCAAAAAGAGGCCAACAAAGAGGGTTAGTAATCAACCCCACACATTCTAGTTCGTGTCATCCTTAGCTCACGTTGTACGTTGATGCTTTAGAGTCGTACATATCATGTGTATTGAGTCGGTCATGTGGAAAAGGGTATCGAAATCAACTCTTCACACTTTGTCAGGAATTCGCAATGGTCATTGCTAATAATTTGCTACCCGCTTGTTTGCTTTGGGTGATCCGCTCCCCTTATCTAAAGTAATGTTTTTCTTTTTTATTTCATCTATCTCCCGCTTGTTTGCTTTGGGTGATACGCTCCCTTTAGCTAAAGCATTTCTCTTGTTTCCCCCATCCCTTTGAGTCAGTATGTGCTAATCATGTTTGTGTGCTTTTTCCAAATCACTTGTTTGCTTATTTGTTTGCTATACCATGCTCCCTTAAGATTGCTCGTGTAAGTTAGTCCTTGAGCTAGACATCAGGATTGATATCCATGCATGCTAATGTAGGGTAGAGATTTCCCTTTTCATCCTCAACCTTAGGATCAATCATTGTATAATAACATTTAGGATAGATTTAGGATAGTCTCCCTTAGATGTTTTTCTTCTTTTTTTGCATCCTTGCGTTAAGACTAAAACTATTTTCTTGATAAATGCCTAAAACATCTAACAAATTTCAAATCCTTCTTTAAGGTAAAATATATCAACCAATACAAAATTTTTCTGCCTTCGGGCCTTTCTTCCGAACTTGAAAAGGATGTGTTAGTTTCCTACTCTATGCAATACGACTCATAATTCCCCAAGGGTCAGGCTGCATCATGTCTACTTGCTAGGAGTCGTGAACGTAACATCATCTGCCTTCGGGAACTTTTTTCTTTTGAAATCACATGTTTAGGTGAGAACATGTTATTTCCCTTCCACTATAGATGTGTGAGTCTCCAATGGTCGATCAGCGGTGTAATGATTGAATTTAACATTATTCAACTAAAGAATACAAAACAAATCAAAATATGTGAGCTGAACTACGACTGCTCTGATTCCTTAAAAGGGATATGTAGGCATTGGGGTAGGGCCCGAACGAGCACAACTTTATTTTCCCTACACTTTCTTTTCTCTTTTCTTTTTTTGCATGCATTCCCTCTTTCTTTTACTTTAAAACTTAGACATAGACTTTGACCACACCCATTAGATTAGAATAACATGAGTGGACACCATAGAGTACTGCGGGCGTGTGAGGTGCTAATACCTTCCCCTCGCGTAATCGAATCCCTTACCCGATCTCTCGGTCATTTGATCGTAATTTCACCCTTCTCAGGTTTACTCGATGTTTACCTTTTCCTCCCTGTTAGATAAAAAATGTTTGATGGTGACTTCATTGATTTCATTTTGATGATTTGTTCAGCCGGTTATTTCAGTAACCAAATGTTTTCTTCCATTAGTGTTTATGTTCAGAACCTTATGACGTCACACACCTTGATACCAGAGTTATAACATTACAACAACAACTACACACTAGAACAAAACCATTAGAGTATACAATTATTCTTTATGATTGTATGTAAAGTTATCATCAAAGTCTTAAGGCCATATGTAGAAACACATTGTATTCTTACATGGCTTTGGTATTCCAAAGGAAGCGATTGTATTTTGGTAGGTTATTCTGATTTTAATTTTTTCGGTTGCAAGTTAGACAGGAAAAGTACTAGTGGAACTTGTCATATGTTTTCAAATGCGTTGGTTAATTGGTATATCAAGAAGAAGGTTTTAGTCACTTTGTCAACTATCGATGTGGAATATGTTGCAATCGGTAGTTGTTGTGCATAAATACTTTGGATCAAACAACAACTACTCGATTTTCATATTAAACCTTCTCTTATTCTTATCATATACGACAACACTAGTGCAATTAATCTTACTAAAAATCTGGTCTTACATTCTCGCACTAACCATATTGAGATACATCACTACTTCATACGTGACCATATGGAAAAAGGAGACGTTGTATTTGAGCATGTTGATAGTAAAAATCATCTTGCGGATATCGTTACAAAACCTCTTGCAACAGAACCATTTTTCAACATTCGAAGGGAATTGAGGATTCTTGATATCTCTAATGTTTCCTAAAATACATTTGTTGCATGCAATCTTAATACACTTGATCAAACTTTTCTTTGAGACTTTCATACTATGCGAGTGCATTCTCTGTTCTGTTCTTCGATGAGGTAATGTTGTTCCTTTTCTCCTTGAAAGTAAGCCTTTTCTCTCGCAATGTATGTTTGTTATGTTCTATGTGTGATATGTTCTTCATGAATGTTCACTTCCAAAAATTTCCAATTGACAACCATTGTGTGTTCTCAATTTATATGCTTATAGTGACTTCATGACATTAATGCTCTTTCCTTTTAAGTATGTTCTTAATGTTCATCCATATTGTGGTTTTTATTGCTTGCATTTCATGTAAGTTGGTTATCTATTCTTTGGCACATGAATTAAATGTGAGATTGTCACTTTGAAATTTCTTTTCTTGATCATGTCCTATCACATGTTATGATAGCATTTGTCTTTGGTTTTAATGGCGATTTATTTTTTCTCCAAGTTAGGCACATGCGTGTGGAACATCAAGAGCACCGTTGTGACATTTTGCATTCTCATAACGTTTTTTAATCAACTTTAGAAGGTTTCACTTGCATTACATTCCTCATACTTTGTGCATTTTTGTTTATATTATTGTGAAAGATTTTTTGCCATGTATTTATGTTTAAATCTTGCGTAACTTCATGTATATGGGTGCATGTATGCATACAACTTTACATTGCAAACACCTCTGTGTGATATATTAGTATTTGTGCATATAATGATACCTATCATGGCGTGCTTTGTCTCTTTTTGATGTTGTTAAAGCTGGAGAAGCCTAAAGGCATTATGGATGCACATATTCACGGGGAGCCTTCATGAAGACATGAAAAGCATCATCGAAAATTTTGAGTTTTTCCATTATCAAAAAAGGGGAGTATGTGAATTCATTTACCTTTATATGTTTTGCATAATGTCAAAACTAGGATTTATTTAGTATTTTTTGTACATTGAACACTATCTCTAAGTCATTATATGCACCCTTGCATTAGGGGTCTTAGAAAACATCTACAAAAAGTTTCAAAAGGTTATCAATAGGGATCATGCATTAAAAATCATGTTTTGCACAAAAATCAATTGCATGTGTCGACACATCTGTTGTATGAGTCGACACATGTGAGTCAATAGTTAATCCTATAGCTTATCAAATCTTGTGTCGGCTTATTCGTCATCTGAGGTCGACACATGCTACACAAAACCTTCTATGTCTCGTCTCATACGTGTTTCATGTTGGGACATGTGTTGTTGTTTTAAAGCCTATAGTCTCTAACATCTTGTGTCGAATCATTAACATCTTATAGGTTGACATGTGTCATTACATGTGACGACACATGACTTATATTTGTCGACACATACTGTATCAAACCCAAAAAATTGTTTTTCTTTTTAAAGTTCTAGGTCTCCCTTTTGCCATAAATTTGCACACCTGTAAATACTTCATATATGCATCATTTTTAACTTGATGAAACTATAAACATATACTTGATTGCTCTTCATCTTCAACCTTGCATCCATGCATACACACAAACAAAGTACACATAATCATTCATTGTTTGGGTTCCATCTAGGCTCGGTTGATAACATTCAATTTAGGTTGGTTGTACCCTAAGGTTGAGTTGAGAATCAAGGGGGATTCATCGGAAAACGGTGAGAGGTTTTACCTCAAAATCAAAGTGTGGATTTGAGGGTTTTTACAAGATTACGTAAATATTGAATTAGACCGAGTGAAGACTTTTAATAACGGGAGGTTCTTGCAAACCTAGTAGCGTGAGACGGTGAATCGTTTCGTAATCTTGGGATACAACATTCGTAATTTTGGATTCGGTTGAGTGAACTCTTTGAAGAATGAAGATTCTTCCAAATTAGTAGTGCGAGATAGTGGATCAAATTGGTTTTTTGTGTGAATTTATCTAACTCCAATCAAGGGAAGAGAATTTTATTGGATCATTATCAAACATAGGGTTTGTAGGATGGGATCACAACATTTCTCTTGTAAAGAAATCTTTTGCAAAAGTAAGAAATTCATCTCAATTCCAAAACGGAATTGGGGGGAGACGTAGCCATAGCGAGGATGTTTGGTGAACTTCCTAAACAAATCCTAGTGTTGTTCTCTCTCTCTCTCTCTCTCTCTCTCTCTCTCTCTCTCTCTCTCTCTCTCTCTCTCTCTCTCTCTCTCTCTCTCTCTCTCTCTCTCTCTCTCTCTCTCTCTCTCTTTCTCTCTCTCTCTCACACACACACACACACACACACACTCTCTCTCTCTCTCTCTCTCTCTCTCTATCTATCTATCTCTATCTCTATCTAATTTAAAAATTTCATTAGAAATTTAATAAACGTTTATATTGTGAAAATTAATTAGTATAGACATATCGTTTGATTGGAAAATTGATTTGTTGATAATCTTTTAATCCATTCGATTGTAAGAAGTTTTCAATACCAACAAAGTTCATATGAAATCTAAAAAGTTAAAGTGCACACCCAATGTTCGATAAATTGTTTCAATTAGCTTTACCATTAATTTCATTGGAAATTGGTTTGCTTGATTGTTATTATCCAACCATTAATTAAGAATTTGTTGTATTATTTTCTTATCATCATTATTCGATTAAGAATATATTAAACGCATATCCGAGTTCCATTAACTGGTTCGTTTTGGACGACTTGTGATCTAGGAGACGACTTCTACTAGCCATAGATTTTACTTGTTTTTGAAAACAGTTTTTCAACTTTTTTTTTAATTGGGGATCTATTGACCCCCCATTTAGATAATTTTTCATTGTCTAACAACCAATGCATTTATCGGCAGGTTTCAGATGCTTTTGAAGACAAAGTTCATTGATTCCACTAGATTTAATGTCACGTGGCCCCATCCTTTACAATTGTCAAATGCTCGAGTCCACTTCTCCATAGGAATATTCTCAAACCACCGTAATGCATCCACATTTTTTAACCCGATCTCTTTGTGGTAGTTCTGAAACAATGGTTCTGTTAATGCATACACCGTATTAACAACTTTTTATCAAAGCATCTTGTCTTTGACCTCCCGCATGAATATTTATGCGATATGTTTGATGAAATAGAAACACATAGAAGGGAGATCTTGCCAACCGTTATTAAGGTTATTGTAAGCACTATCAATAGATGGATGTCTGTCTTAAATCAAATAGAGGTTGGGTTGAGGAGAAGCATTTAATCGAATATGCTTGAGAAATAAACTTCATCCACCAGTCGTCTCACCTTTAATCAGAGTGAAGGCAATTGAAAAAATATTACTCTTTATCTTGTGCCACTACCATGACTAATTTTCCTTTATAATTTTCGTACAACCATGTTCCATCAATTTGTATAATGGATTTGTAGAATACAAAACCTTTGATGAATGGTTCATACGCCCAGAACAGTCGATGATATATTATTTTTCTTCTCACACAAGTTCTGTCTAGGGTAAATGTCGAGAGTGTCTCCAAAATTATAACATTTATCAGAGCATAATACTTGCCACAAAAAATATTGGAAGTTCTTTGTACGAATCCTCCCAATCATCACATACTAGTTTAACGACTTTAGTCCTCACGATCCATGCCTTCATGTAAGTGGATTATAATTGAATCGTGTAATGATATGAGAAATAATTGTACTCACGTTCAATGATGGATGCTTGCTAATGAGAGGCAATATTTCCTGGCATATTAATTGAGAGCTAAGTTTCTAATGATCATGCATCGGAATGGTGGTGGATCAATAGAACATATTTCCCAAGAATTTTTTCTATTCCTGTAAGATGGTTATCCGAAATGGGAAATTTGGTTATTGGCAACATAGAATGATATACCTCCCTGAATTAGTGCGATCTACAAAGAAATAAGCTAAAATTTCCATGTGAAACTCTTATATAGCTCTCACACATTCTTCTTTTGTTCGAAATTTGTCTCCAACTTTTAACGCCCCTGCAGTCGGCATATACTGATTGTGAAAGATATATGAGGCTAGTTTGTCTTCTTCGAAGTTCAAGTTTGTCATGTGAACTGGAAGAACATACACATGACTCATAGGTAATGACTCGTGCTCTTGGTCTGCAGGGTCATCATTCATCATGAAATTAAGCCCTTTAACATGGGGTTGGTCGAAAATTTGCTTCATTTCCAAAACAATTCATTATCCTAATTCTACCAACCACCCCTCCCACATATAACCCAACCAACATGACCCAACTTTGACAACATGGGCACCAATCTCTTTGGAAGCACCATAAACTAGGGAGAAATTGTAGAGGAGTTGTATGATCCGACTATTGTTCCTGGATATATTCAACTATTGTTCCTGGATAAGCACCTCTACCTCAAGCGAATCTGAACAGACCCCAAACACCTCAGGTAAATCAAGGGAGACCTCAAAGGCAATTATGAAGGTATTATTGTTTTACCGATGGGCGTTTGGGTGACAAGAATCAGTAAAAATATATTCAATCATTGTGTGATTTCTTTTTTTTCTAGTAATATTATTATAATATATTTTATTTAAATTCATTATTTATTATTTTTTGTTAAAACAAATTAAAAAACAAAATAAAAAACTAAAGCAACTAAGTAGTAACACAGGATGACGCATGCACTTAAACCTATATTGCATGCACCACATTACATGACATGATAGTGGTGCATGTTACAATTTATTAGGCTTTTTATTTTCCTTTTTTATAGCCTTCTTTTCTTACCTTTTTTGTAACTGTTACTTGTTTAGCTTTCTCCATTTAGGTTCCTATAAATAACTGGTATGGTTTGTACTATACTGATAATTTTCAAGTTTTCATAATAAAATAATTTATGTTGTCTCTTGATTTTTTTTCTTTTTTGTTATGCATTATGAAATGCATATGATACATGTGAATTATTTAACATGGTATCAGAAGAGTAATAAAACTCTGATATCTTTTTCTTCTTTTTATCCACGTGTTATCTTCTATTTGGACTGTTCTGGACATCACCCATATCAATATTTTCCTTTATCACTATCAACTTTTCTTTCTATCTCTTCATAATTTTGAGTTTTTCTCCACTGTTTCTTTTCCCTTGTTATTCTTTTTTCAACCTTTCTTGATCTCTTATGGCGGGTCCCAAAGTTTCCGTCAATGATGAAACCACCAACAACCATTCTTACCCGAAAATAAACACCAACAAATATTCCTCTAACACAGTTAACCCCAAAAATTACCAACTCGACATGCTTGATCCATTTTTTATGCATCCTAGTGATACATCATTGAACAACTTCAGTTTTCATTCTTGGTCTAGATCCTTGAAGGTAGCGCTTCGATCTAAGAAAAAATTTGGTTTTATCGATGGAACCCTAGATTTACCTATTTCTTCCGATCGTGCTTCTATGGATTAGGACCATTCTAACACAATGGTCATGGCGTGGGTTATCATGTCAATTGAGAATGAAATCTATGAAAGCCTTCTCTGGATCGAGACTTCTAGTAACATCTGGCTTGAACTCCATGATCAGTATCATCAAGGGGATGTTTTCCGTATCTCAGACCTTCAAGAATAAATATATGCTCTAAAGCAAGGTGAACAATCTATCACACATTATTTTACCACTCTCAAAAAGTTATGGCAAGAATTCAATAATTTTAGAACTATTCCTTCTTGTTCTTGCAATATCCCTTGTACTTGCAATCTTGTTACCACCATCAAGAACTACCTAGAGAATGACCACGTGATTCGTTTACTCAAGGCTTAAACGATCAGTATTCTCCAGTTCATTCCCAAATTATTTTGATGCAGTCCCTTCCCCCTATCAATAAGGTTTTTCGCTTCTCATTTAGCAAGAACGACAACACTTGGCTCCTTTACTTGAAGACAAGTTGGTTCCTAACTTCAATAAGACTTCTTTCTGAGGTTGTTTATCTGACAACAACGATCATTCTCTCAACACCGGTAGAGGTAGAGGCTTGAAAATTTACTTCTTCTACAACAAATATGAGCATATTATTGAGGTTTGCTTTAAGAAACACGACTTCCCTCCATATCTCAAAAAAACTATTGTTGCCAATGTTAATGTTGAAGCTGCAGATGAACTACAAACCTCTTCTGATGAAGGAAATCCCTAGCTTGAATCCTCCAGTGTTACTTCTGACCAACACAAGGCCCTTCTTGCTCTTATTTAACAAACTTTTGTGTCTCAATTCCAACATGCATCTTCCATCAGGTACATATTCCTCTATCCATACTTTACATAATTATCATCCTCTGGTTTGGATTTTGGATTTTGGAGCCCCATATAATGTGTTCCACTCCAGAAACCTCTTCACCCATTTAAAAGAAATTAACCCTATCAATATCTTTCTCCCCAATGGATCCATGATTAAGACATGTTTTTCTGGTTCCATTATTTTCAATAATGACTTTCACTTACATTATGTTCTATATATACCTGATTCCAGCTCCAATTTAATTTCAGTTCCTAAACTCACCATGTCCCTTGACTGCCATTTAATCTTCAACTCTCTGGGTTGTATCATACATGGGAGCCATACCCCGATGACGATTGGTGCATCTAAACTTGATCATGGCCTATAATTGCTCACCAATCCCACCAACCCTATCCCCATGACCCCTCACAGTGTTTCTTGTGTTGTTTGTTACAATTCTATATTTAATAATTGTAATTTGTGGCACAATAGGCTAGGCCATCCTTCCAATAATACTATTGTTCACATTAATATAAATTTCCTTTACATAACTTCTCTGCACTTTTGACTCCTTGTGATATTTGTATGTATGCTAAACATAAAATACTTCCTTTTCTAGATAGTCATACTAAATCCTTACAATGCTTTGACTTAATTCATGTGTTATATGGGGACCTACATCTACTCCTTCCATGCTAGGTTATAAGTGTTTTTTTACTATTATAGATGACCATAATAGATTTTGTTGGATCTTTCTTATGAGACTGAAATATGAAACCTCCTTATTAGTTCAATCTTTTGTGCATTATGTTAAAAAAAAATTCTAACTAATATCAAATGTATCCGGTCTAATAATGGGCATGAGTTTCTCCTAATTTTTTTTATCTTACTCATGGCATCATTCATCAAACTAGTTGCATTGATACCCCTAAACAACATGGATTGGTGGAAAGGAAACACCAACCCCTTTTAGGTGTTACCCGAGCTCTCCTCTTCCAATCTAAACTTCCTTCATTTTTTGGGCTCATGCCCTCACCCATGTTGTTCCCATCATAAACCGGATCCCTACTAAACATATAAACAACTAATGCCCTTATTTTATCCTTCACAAATCCCAACCCAACGATGATAACCTTAGGACTTTTGGATGCCTTTTTAATGCTTTCACATCCAAACAAAATAGGTCCAAACTTGATCCTAGATCAAGAAAATGCATTTACTTGGGTAACAAGTTTGGTACCAAAGGGTTCATTCTTTATGACATTCACAGTCACGATCTTTTAATTTCAAGGGACACTATTTTTCATGAATACATCTCCCCTTACATCACCAACCCTACCAACAATACCAACAAAACCAACCTCTTTATCATCCTTACTTAGATTTCAATCTAGACTTTCTCAACTATAACATCATTCCTTCTTCTACACCCATCAATATAGATTCAGATCCTCCTACCAATACACCCATAACACCTAACATAAACCATGATAGTATCAATAACTCCCCCATAACTGTTCCTATTTCTATTCTCTCATTAACCCTTCCCACCATTGACCAATCCCTAAGAACAACCACTAGAATTTCCCATCTCCCAACATACCTTAAAGACTTTTATTGTACCCTCATTCTAGGTAACCCTTTACCCTCTCATTTTGATTTTATAGGTACTGTTATGTACCCCATTTCTGATTGCTTTAATTAAAATCATTTTTCCCCTTCTCATAAATATTTTAATTTAAAAATATGCACCATTTCCGAACCTGAAACATATTCTATTGCTATTACAGACCCCAATTGGTCACAAGCCATTCACAATGAACTTGAATCTCTCCTTAAAATAGATACTTGGGATATTACCACTTTACCTCCCAACAAAAAGGCCATTGGATTTAAATGGCTTTTCAAATATTTTTTCCCCAAATGGAAACATCGAGAGATACAAGACTCGACTAGTGGCTAAGGGCTTTAATCAACCATAATGCATCGATTACTAAGAAACTTTCAGCCCTGTCATAAAAATGACTACCATTAGAGTTCTTCTATCTATAGCCTCCTCCAAAAATTGGTTTTTACATTAATTAGATGTAAATATAGCTTTTCTTCATGGAGACTTAGAAGAAGAAGAAGTCTACATGAAATATCCTCTTGAACTGGTTTTTACTAACAAAAGCATGGTCTATAAGCTTAAAAAGTCAATATATGGGCTTAAACAAGCTAGCAGATAATGGAATCAAAAGTTATCTTGTACATTTCTGATTTGGGTTACACTTAATCTATAGTAGATTACTTATTATTTACTTATTATTTCACTGTTGTTTTAGTATATGCGGACAACTTAATTCTTGCAGGAAACAATATCTCATAAATTAATCACATAAAAGCCATTTTACATGCTAAATTCAACATCAAAGACTTGGGACACCTCAAGTATTTCTTGGGCTTTGATATCTCCACATCATTAATAATGATTGTTTTATGTCAAAGAAAGTATAGCTTGGATTAGCTGCAACATTTAGCCTTCTTGCAACCAAACCTGTCTCCACACCAATGGATCCCAATAAAAAATTAGACAATGACAATGATGAACCATTGGCTGATCCAACTCAATTTCGTAGCTTGATTGGTAAGTTAATTTAAGATACTCGAAAAATAACTTCGGATGGAACAAACAGAGTCGCCATCTAACTTTATTTGTCCTAAAAAATATAGGGAAAGGAAAATATATAGAAAACCTTAGATATCAGGAAAACGACATGGTCTCGCAACCAAATCTTGGCTAAGGAAGTCGATTACACAAGGGGAAGGTATTAGCACCCCTAACGCCTGTGGTACTCCATGAGATCCACTCTTGTTATCTTAATCAATGGGTGTGAGTAGATATAAAACTTACTTACTAAAGGGAAATGCATGCATAAATTCAATGGGGAAAAGAAAAGGTATTTATTAGTGTGTTCGCCTGAGCATTGAAACTCCATGCCTACATATCCACAAGGGAATCAGAACATCGTAGTTCTTATTAAAAATGTTTTGTTTGTTGTGTGTTGTTTGATGGATGATATTAAATTTGAATTCTACAGTTAACTTTGCCACTCGACCGTTGGAGACTACGCATCGTTGTTTTGTGAAGAAAGGAATTCACATATTCTTTTTGAAAATGTTTTAAAGTGAAAAAGACTTAAGGAAAAAATTATTTGGATTTGGTTTGTGTTTTTGTTAGGAGAAAGGTTTTAAGTGAACCCTTATCCAAGGAGACACCCATCACCTTCATACCTTTAGTTTTGAAATGGTTTTGAATATTTTTAAGTGTTTTTGGATTTTGAATGAGTAAATATTTTATTCTTAATGATGCAATGTAAAAGGAAAAGAAAAGTCTAATGGGAGACTTGATCTTAATGTTGTCATGCAAAGATTGATCATATAGTTGAGATTGTGGAGGAATCTATCCTACTGTTGTCATGCTTGGATTCAAATCCTAATGTCTATCTTGGTTCAAGTTTACTCAATGATTTAAAATGAACCAAGTAAGCTTAGGGGAACATGTTATTCACACAAGCAATGATCATAGAAGTGGATGAGAATCCATGGATTTTATTTGGTAAAAGTTATGACAAAAGAATGAAAGTTGAAAACATGTTTTTGATATTTTATGGTTTATGCTTTAAAAGAGTTTATGAAGGAAATATATTCAAAAGTAAGACAAGCTTGTGAAAAACATGGATAAATTGAATGTTTGAAAGAAATGTATGCATCACAATCACAATGAAAGTCATGGAGCATATCCTTTTATTTTAAACATGCTTCATGGTTTGTTTTAGATGAGAAAAACCTAAAGTAAACTCAAGATATCATGAAATGCTTACTAAAGAGCCAATATGTCTAGTGGGAATTAATATCTGTCATGGTAAGATCAAGCTTTGTGAGCAAAGTTGAGAAATTGATCAAAAGATCATCAAAAGTCCCCTTTAAAAACCCTAAAAAGTAACCACATTGATTTAATTAAAAAATGATGAAATAAAAAAAAATATTGTGATATTTTTTAATATTCATAAAATAGAGGTGATAAATGAGGAGTGTGCAAAAAATTAGCTCAAAAAAACTAAATTTGATTGCAAAAAGAATTCAATGAAAATGATAAAAAGAGAGTGAAAATTGAAGGAAAAAATAAGCAAAAGGGTACCACTGGGCTCAAACCCAGGTCCCTATAGTAACAGGCACGCGCTCTTGCCACTAGGGTGGCTGTTTCATTCGCTTATCAAACACCAATCATTCAATATAACATAAACTAAAATTTTCAACAAAAAAAAAGAAAATCTGGCGCCATGGCTTCATCTTCTTTGCCGAGACACCAACAATAACAACTCCATTGATAAAACCGTAACTCCTTCGTTTCTCAACCAACTCAAAAATTGTAAACACCAAACTAGTATGAAATTTCACAAGGAATTCTATGATATAATTTTAAGAAGCTAACAATCAAAGATGAGCACGAATTTCATCCAGTACTAAAATGAAAACCTAACGATTCAATTTTGCAAATCTCATCACACAAGCAATATAAATCAAAACTAAGCATATGGATAGCTCCGCATACATGATATCTACATTTCTACTTCATAATGTATGTGTAAATAATGCATGTATCAAGATTTCACAGTTCAAGGAAACTTACTTCTTGAAAAAAAAATCCATTGCCCTTTACACGACTTCCAGAAGTAAAATGATGATCCTAACACCTTATTGGGACCTTGTTTATGCTTAGTGGACACTTAGCTTGCTTAGAAATTTTCTAAACCTCCCTACCGGAATTAACTTGCAAATGGCCAAAGTGAAAATGGGGAGTGATGATAGAGTTGTTATAGAAGTGTTGTGAGTGTTTAGATAGCTTATATATAGTGTGTTTGAGGTGTGTGGATGGTTAGTTCACAAAGAACTTGAAAGAATTATGAATTTTGAACCTTGAGAAAGATTGCAATGTTGCAATTCTGAGTTATTGAGTGTTTGAAAAGTTAAAGAGGGTGTTCAAGGTCTCCTTTGAAATGTAGAATTGACCTCTATTTATAGGAAAATAATAGGGTTTGAGACTGAGGAGTTTGAAGCTTAAGGTTTTGAAACATAGTTGTGAAGAAATGTAAATATTATGGTTCCAATGCATAGTACCAAAGGTTCCAAAGTAGTTGAACACTTGAAACATGTTGATTATGAGTTGCTAGTTTTAGTGTGGGAAGAGGGAACAAGTTAGAGGCTCAATGCATTGACATTTTTCAAAAGGCTTGCTTTACTAGAATGGAAGTGTAACATTTCTCCCCTTATTGGCAAAATGGATTGGATAATGCTTGAATCAAATGGACAATAGCTCAAAAGCTTTTGCAATCTTCTGATTATAGATATATTTACAAGTTAATGGATCTGAAAAGTGAGATTTCAAGGCATGCTTGATGATTTGATCATAAGGTTTTCAAAAGAATGGCCTATAATTCAAGTATGGATGTCCAACTTCATCTCTTCGAATCTCCTAGCTTAAAAATGATCTCTTCGTGTTCTTGGACATTTTGGAAAGCTTGAATCAAGATCTTCAAATTTAATTTTTTTTTAGTTATTTCTTATTCAACTTGGATCTTGATGAAAAATGGCCATGAATTGGGTAACTTTTGAAGTTAAAACACAAAAGAAAAATTTCTCTAAGTTTTGGATTATAAGGTCATGACTTTATTGGCTCAAATCTCTCAATTTAAGCATTTTTTTTGGAGATCAGTCCTCATTTACAAAGTTGTAGAATTCATCATTCCCTACAACTTTCATGTTGAAAGATTTCTTGAATCAAATTGTATCTTGGAAAAAATTGTTTGTGAAGTTATCATTTTTTAGGCACAAAACACTTGAATTTCTCTAGGTATTTGAAAATATTTCAACTTTGACTTTTGTTGAGTTTCTTTATTCTATTGATTCTTGATGATCAAGTTTGATACTTTTGAATATTTTGACGATTCTTGATTTTGAACTTCAATGTTGACCAAAAAAACGTTAAAGTTTGACTTTTATGTGACATTTGACTCTTTCTTCAGATGAAATCCACTTTCTTATGACCAACAAAATCTTGTGAGCATGATGCAATTGAGTTGACGTGATGTCCATGATATGGTTTTATTGATGATACTTTGAAGTAATCAACCTTGAATTCCAAGCCATAAAACCCTAATTCCTAGTTTTTTATAATGAAGGCCAAAAACCCTAACTTCTTCAAACCAAAATGATGAGACCAAATAATTGATGATTCTTTGAGAATGATGATCATGATGGTACAAAATTTTTAGAGATGAGTATCTCCTCTTCAAAACCCTAATCTTGAGGAAAAATATGATCCCATGCTTTGAGAACACATGCTATGAATGATTGTGATGCAGATCAAAATGTAGGTGGAGATAAATGAATGTGAGGTATGAGTTAATTATGGTTGAAACTCAAAGGGAAAATTTTGGGGTGCAACATCTGCCTCTATTTAATCA
Organism: Vicia faba; assembly: GCA_948472305.1. Lineage (NCBI taxonomy): Eukaryota > Viridiplantae > Streptophyta > Magnoliopsida > Fabales > Fabaceae > Vicia > Vicia faba. Next base: position 1,692,438,747 of record OX451737.1, on the reverse strand, counting down.
TCTTAAACTTGAATGTGAGATTGGCTCTCACCTTTCGAACGTTCGAGGTGTAAGAGGATTAAATACTTAAATGAACTATAAAATTTGCACTCTATAACTAAATTCTAATGATAGGATCCATTAGGTAAATGAGGATGATAGAAATCAAATTCCATATGGTATGGACTTAAAAGGTATCCTAGACACCAATTGATGTGGACTTACAAAATAGACGGGATATCAAATGCCATATGGTATGGACTTAAAAGGTATCCTAGACACCGACTGATATGGACTTACAAAATGGATGGAATATCAGATGTCATCTGGTATGGACTTAAAAGGTATCCTAGACTCCAACTGATGTGGACTTATAAAACGGAAAAAATACCAAATTCCATCTGGTATGGACTTAAAAATGTATCCTAGACCCCAACTGACACGAACAAAACAAACAAAATATCAAATGCCATCTGGTATGGACTTAAAAGGTATCCTAGATGCTAACTGATATGGACTTACAAAACGGACGAAATATCGAATGCCATATGGTATGGACTTAAAAGGTATTCTAGATGCCAACTGATATGGACTTACAAAATGGACAAAATATCAAATGCCATATGGTATAGACTTACAGATCAAAAGGGGTATGAGGCATCTCGTATGCAAAAGGCAGTAAGGGGACCAACTTACAAAAGGTGAGTGAATTATTAGTATATTTGCACGAGGCAAAAGCACTTATTGATCCCACAGGCCAAAGGCGGGGTATAATTCTCAAGAGTGGCAATTATATGAAATGCCAAACATCAGGTAAGGATTTTCAAATAAATGAGAAGTAAGAAAGCTTATACACTGACTTTTACTCGCGATCTAACTACAAGAGGTAAATACAGGTAAAATTGACTCTGACTCTTTGGGAGGAAATAGAAACAACACCTGATTGGGGATATACGTCATAACAGACTCTACTGGGGAAAGAATCAACATGATACTATTAGGGGATAAGTTAGTTTTTTAGAAAAAAGGTTTGTGGAGAATACACTATAAGGTTACTGGGATAGTGTTAACCTGGTGATTTGAGAGATGAACATTAGTAGGGTTACTGGAGTAGTATCAATTTGGTGGTTGGAAAGCAGACATCAGTACGATTACCAACATTAGTGGGGTCACCGGGAAACAAACAAAATAATAAAGTTATTGACGTCGGTGAGGTCACTGGGAAAACAAAACAACTTGATAGCTGATATCGGTAGTGTTATTCTCTAAATTTATGATTGGAATACATTTTGGTAAAACCATTTTAGCAGCAACATGTTGAAAAAGATGTTCCAACATTCTGTCTTCAACATGTCGAGCAAGATGTCCCAACATGTTAATATTTTTGAGAAAAGAGTTTTAAAGTAAAAAAGCCAAAGTGGAAAAAATGGTTTAAATGAGGTTGATTGACTTTTAGTATTCTCACAAAAATCTCAAGGTATGATTAACTTGGTCAAAATTTGGTTAAGAAAAGATTTTTGAAAATGCATGGACCTAAGTCCAAGTTTATTATGAAAACGGTTCAATTTAGAAAACAAGAAGAGTTTTGAAGAGGAGGGAGATTTTTTTTGAAATTAAAGAAGATGGGAGGAGATGAAGGGACTATTCTAAAGCATAAGGTAAAATCTAAGGAAAAGAACCATCTAACTAACAAGAAGCCAACACTTAACATAAAGAAGTCAATGTAGAATTCATATCCTTTAGATTGAAACCAAGCAAGCAAAGATACTAAACCTCTCAAGAATACCAAGCTTTAGATGTATTAAGTCTTATAAAAAATTAGGCAGAGTAACAAATGTCTACAGAGGAATTCCCAATCATAGATAAATCATATAATCAGAATAACATCCACATAAAGAAAATCATGCCAATGTCTTGGGGTAAACCCCAATAACTCCAAACAAGATAACAAAAAAGTCACAAGGTCTCAAGGGTAATCAAAGCTTCTAATCCTAAGTCCAAGAGATCCACAACTCCATAATTCCAAGGATAGTAACCAAATAGTCCAAGTATCCTTACATTTTTTTTATATTCAAGTTGGTTATTAAGTGTCTTCAAAAAGAAAAGGAAAGCTCAAGTGACCAAAATAAAAATGACATAAAGATAAGCGCTCAAGTGAGCAAAGATAAAATAACATGAAATGTAACTGCTAAAATAAATGATGCATAAAATTAAAGGCATAAAGATAAAAGGAAAAAAAAGTAAAAGCACAAACTAAAAGCACAAAGTAAAAGCACAAAGTACAAGCACAAAGTAAAAACACAAAATAAAGTCAATTGTTAATGAATTAGAAATTAGAGGTTAGTTGAATGACCATCTTGAAACTTGCATTTGAAAACTCATTAGAAGATTGATAAAATCAAAGCTTCTCATCAATAAGTCTCATTTTCTTTTTGTCAAGTATATCATTCATTTCAAATACTCAAGGAAAGCATATATGATCAACGATGTTTAAATTATTCACTTAGACCAAAGTTCATGAAATTTCATTAGAGGATTGATAAGATCACAGCCTCCTAACAATGAAACTAAAGGTTATTGGACCTAAGGTTTCAAATTAAACATACTTGGGCTTACAAACATAGATTTGGGCCACGAATGATAATTTTTCGAATCAGGACAAATTTAGCACTATGTTAAGCAATAGTAAGTGGACTTATGTAGAAATCTCACCTATTTTGAGGCCGGTCAATAGCAATCTATGTACCACATGTTAGAGAAATGATATGTATAATATTCTCCAATAACATGTAGCACAAGTAAGAAAGGGATAAGATGAAGAGGGGAGGGATGTATCAGATTAAATTAGGGTTTCAAATATCTTCAACATCAATCATCCATTTTGGTGGATTTGGTTTTTCAACCTATCAACACCCAAGATCCAATGAGGTTGAGGAACTTGTCCCAAAATAACATCCATGTCAGGACCAGACAAAAATAATAAAATAATATTTTATAAAACAAAATTTAATAGATTAATAAAAGGGAAATAATTGGTAAAAATACACAAAGTATACTAAAACACTAAATAAAAATCTAAAAAAATATTCAGAAGTAAAACATAATGCGATAAGTGTTGACAAAAATTTTCAGAATTTTTTAATGTCCGAAACAATTTTTAGAATTTAAAGAAATAAGAAAAATAAACCAAAATTTGTGAAAAATAGTAAAATCAGAAATGAAAATAAAATGAGGTCACCAATATTTGTTAAGAGATCATTGGATCCTTCTATAATTTTTTCAGAATTTTAAACTCAAGAAAAATATTTTTAAAACAATTAAAACAAGGCAAACAATACAAAAATTATAAAAAATATCAAACATCAAAATAAAAATATGAAAAAATATTCACAAAGTCATATATAATTCAAAGTATATTTGTGTATTTTTTTCATATTTTTTTGAATAAAAATAAGAGTGTTATGCATTTTTGAACTTATAACAAATAAAATATAAAAATTAGAAAATAAAATAATGTCAAAATAATATGGGCCATCCGATCATAGTTAAAACGCGTTAGTAAATAGATCTAAAAGACCGGGCACATTGTGCTTGATATGGACCTTAGTAAGAAACACACAGAATCAAATAAATTCGGGCTAATCAAAATAAAATAATTGTCACGCTGTCATTGGTTGAAGAACGAACATAAGTCGTCTTCAACCTCCAGATCTCTGTGCATTGGGTTTTTATGAGTTTCTTCAAATGGAAAAATCAGAAGCTCATAGTGGTATCATTGGATATGTCTCTTCAAGACGATCCTAACCCTACCCTTGCAAAAAATTTCTTCAAAACACAGCTAAGTCGATTTGAAGAAAACCAGAAGAAAAAAGTTTGAAAGGGATTCGAAAATTCATGAGTAAAACTCACTTCCAGTTAAAAACTAATGATGCAATTAGTATCAGAGTTATGAGAGCTACATTATAGCAACAAATTTGGAGAGAATTGATGGAGGCATCTACTTGTTGAAGTTCAAATTCAGAGCTCTGAAGCTTGACTTGGATATCACGATTCAGGACACTATACAACTTGGTACTTATTCTGTTAGCTTCAGTGAAATTCAAGGATTAAGAATCAACAAAGAAATTAGGTCTAAAGAAGCTTTAGAATTGAATTCAAAGTTACAAAATTATGAGTTATGGAGGGATTTCAATAGAGATTCTTTGGCTCTCTAAAGCCTGTCTAATGAGTGAGATATCATCCTCTATTTATAGGGAAGTGAATGAAATCAAGAGGAGGGGAGAGTGATGCAATTTGAGCTGAATTCATGCACACCCTGATCATGATAAAAGTGTGACTTGTAAGTTGTCAAAACTCAACCATTCCTTGCATTTTGATCCTTAATTCTGCCTTAGAAATTTGGTTAAACGTGTTTAAGTGGAAAGCACACACAAAATTGGTGATTAGAGGTCGAATTATGGAAATCAAATTCTGAGTTCAAGAGAAAAATTTAGTTCCAAGGTACTAACTTTGCAGCCATGATGCAGGCAAGTCACAGACCTTTATGGAATGATTCTTGAAGCATTTGAAAGATCTCACCACAAAATTCACATTATGCCAAGAAAGACATCATTTGGAGATCTGAGCACAAATTTATGATCAATTGAAATTGTGAAAAACATACAGATCTTTATACTTAGAAATATTTCTAAGTGTTGAACTTCAAAACTACCTATAATGTTCTTTAAAATTACATGACCTTACACTCAAAATTTGATCTTGATATCTGAAGATTGAATGAAGTAAACTTCTTGAATTGAATTGTGGAATTGAGATCACTCAAAAATCATAAAAATTGAAAAATTTATGGTCTTTAGAAGATGATGAACAAATTTGGGGAAATTCACAACAGACCTGTAATCTTTTCAATTGTTCAACCATTTTCCAAGCATCTTCAAGTTTTGCACATAAAAATAAAATTGTAGCAGACATCCCAAAGATTATTGTGAAAAATGAATGGGCTAAAGGAGATAAAAATTGACAAAGTTATGATCATGTATAGTCAAACCCTAAAATTCAAAAGCCTTTCAAGGAGACTTGTAATCTTTCTCAATCTTTAGTGATATTTCATTCAAAATTAGCCTTAGACTTCTGAAGAGAGCTTGTTAACAAAACTAGAATCATGGCTCTGTAGTCACTCAAAAATCTAAAAAAAAGAGTAAGATATGGCCCTTGGAAGTCAACAAACCCTAACTCAGAGAGTGTCAAATGACTTGAAACCCCTTTTAACTTTTGATGATTTTTTTTTTCATAATTGGATCTTGTAATGTGAAGAGAGGTTGATGTGGATGATGTTAAGAATCCATAGTAAAAAGAAACAACTCAAAATTTTGAAAATTGAGAGAGTTATGCACTTGTGATCACTGAATCTAGTATTTGCTCAATTAAGTCAAACTTGTTGAGTCAACCTTGAATCTTTTTTAACTTTCTTAGCAAAATAATCATGCTAAGTCATAAGTGGCCTTGAAATGATGTTTTCTTGAAGCACACTCTAGGATGAAGCTTAAGTATCAATGAAGCTTATTAAAGAAGGCATGGAAATAAACACATGAACCTATAAATCTTCTTGATGACTTCCAGTACCAACTTTGAGATCTTGACCTAAATAAAGAGAGAGGACTCCTTGAACCACAAATATTTAATGTCATAGACATGACCTTAAAGATTGATTTCTTGCAATCCATTAGAGAACCATTTGATTGAGAAACACCCCTCAAACTATAGATTAGATGGTGAGATGAATGCAATTGTGATCACTTACAATATGAACATTAAAAGGAATATATATACACATATTTATGTTAGTTAAAAGAAAACATGTACAAGATACACAATTAAAGGTGCTTGGTAACCTCTCAAAAGAAAAATAAAGGATGGGATAAAGTAGAAAGAGAGAACCAACCCTAAAGTGTGATCTTGATGCATTGTGACATGAGATGATAAGGAATATTTGGGGGAAACTTGGGGTATAACAATTGCCGTTATTTAAGTGTCTTCTATCCAGAGATACAAAGGTTAAAATCTTCATCTTTACGCGATTGAAGATGCTTAAATATAAAACAAGCCCTATTTTTGGCCCTAAGATGCCATGAAATGGCTATGATTATGGATGAAAATGACCAACTCCAAAGGCGACAAAGGACACCACTGGGGAAGCGGGAAATAAAACAAAAGGTCAAAAGAGAGTCCAACCAAGAAAATTAATCACTGGGGAACATAAGACTCATTTCTACCGGGGTAAAGCCCAAAGAGGATATAAGACATCACTAACTCAATAAATGAGGAAAAAGAAATGGATAACAATAACTGATAGATAACTGCGAACTACCCACTTACAAAGGAGGTAGAAAAAAGAGAGTAACATCGACTCACAGGGGATTAGAAGCTACTAACTCGAAACATACAAATAGAAGTGGTAAGATAATACTGGCTCAAAGATGACGATAAACATTAATCTTGTGGTAGATAACCTTAAATGATTGACATCCGTACTTATGTATGGAAACATATGAGCTCTTTTAGAGCAAAGTGAATCTCAATAATGAACAATCTCCCATAATGACAAGACTACCATCAATCAGAGTAACATCACAATAATGAACTATCTCCCATAATGATGAGACTACCATCCATCAGAGTAAACATATCAACAACGAACTATCTCCCATGATGACAATACTACCATCCATCGGAGTAAACATCTCAACAACGAACTATCTTCCATAATGACGAGACTACCATTCATCAGAGTAAATAAAATTTCACAACGAACTTTATATATCATATTGAAAAGACCTGTCATCCATTAGAGTAAATAAAAACAATCTTCTCTGGGAACTAACAGACTTACTGGGGAAGTACAGGTTGCTCAAATAAAGAGACTTTCCACTTGCTGTTATAAGAAGCCTGTTGGGAAATGAATCTTGAATTCTCTGGGGAAATGCCAATACATTCTGCTGAGGAGATAAAGTCTTCTCGTGCAAAATAAATGCACATTCTCAATCCAGGGCTCAGAGCCTACAAAAATCAGAATAATAATGTCGTTGGGGACCACAAATTTAAACCAGGAATAAATCGAAGTGAAACATTCAACCAAGATAACACCCAATGAGGAATAAACTCAAAAGGGGATTCACATTTCATCCAGATAATGAGCTGAATGAGAAGGCTAAAACAAAATTCTTCCACGGGGGATAACTCAGTGGGGAAATTGAAAGGATATACACTTTCTGCTTAAGGTTGACAATCTATTGGGGAGAGGGTAACATAACTCTGCAAATAGTGTAAGATGCCAACAAAAACAATAATGAATGCAAATGAGCAATGAATTTTAAATTCAGCTATGCATGATGTATGTAAGATTGTATGAATGTTATCATGTACATACTGACAAAGAAAACAGACTGTATTGAGAATAACCAAACAAAACCAATTTGGGTAAATTCAACACTTGGCTAAATCACATCCAGGATTAAGATTCCATAAGATAATAAGCACCAAATAAGGAAACAAAGTACTACTTCACGACTTAACTTCACTGGGAAGAAACATGGCTTAAAAGTAATCACAGCATAATCTGATAGCAATAAACCAATATAGATGCGGGGATATATCCTCTCCTATAGGCTTCACCGGGGAATATCATACATACTTCACTAGGGAAGACAATGTCATACCATGTAGACTTCAACTGGGGATTCTGTATTTACTTCACTGGGGAAAACAACACCATATCATTGAGGGGAGCCCAAATACAATCTTCGATTTCAAGAGTAATGGTTGTGCAAACTTCTCTGGGGAGAAATTATGAAGCTTCATGGGGATAACAACTTTTAGAGAGAAGCATCGTCTTGACTTCATTTTGGGATTTAAGGAGTTTAACAATACAACAAGAAGTCAAAATTATGGGTATCTTAAATCAAACTCAACACTTGGAGAGAGAAAACCCATAAAGTTGACAGTTTTTCCAACACTTCTTAGAAAAAAATACTGCCCTTGTTTAGCTACTTAGGGACACACAACAACAACAATGTCATAGCTGTAGAAATTAATGCTCTGCAAGAAATTCATCAATTCTCAACACACGAAGGGAGAAAGAACTCCATCAAATGAGCAAAGGCTTCATAGCTTTTTCAACTTATTCCTGATCACCACCTGGTTAGGGAAAGAATCACACTCAGTTGGAGAAATCCGTAACAAGACTTGACTAGGGAATATGGGATAGAGGTATCAGACCACCCAAACCAAATAACCAACCGGGATAAAAATCTGAACCAAGACTTAATTGAGGAAAATGGGATTATAGACCCAACATCGCTCCATATATCAATTGTTATTGTGATACGGTGGGAGAACTGACTTGAGGTTTTGCGTTTTGTGTTTGCAAATGTTTCAGTTTAGCAAGAGTCGCCACCGACTTTTATTTTATCTAAAAGGAAAGGTAAAAAAGCACAGGAATGACCTTTGAGATTGTTTTTGGGTTCGGGGGGTAGATTATGAAAAGGGAAGGTGCTAGCACCCTTTTCATCCATGGTTTTCCATGGGCTCTTAGTTACTTGTTTAGATCACTTGCTTTGCTTTTCCAATTGTTTGAAATGGTGCTTTGTGTGGTTTTGAAAGTATTTTTAAAAGAGGCCATTGTTTTGGCAATCTTTTTAATGATTCTTGTTTGTAAGAATGTATACAAAGATGTTTGTCTTTTGAAAAATGTTTCAATGTTTTGAAAAATGTTTCAATATTTTGAAAGTTGTTTAGAAATTGTTTTAAAATTGTGTTGTGTGTTTGAAAATAGCAAGGATTATTTGCAAATTGATCAAGTAACTAGGATCATCTACCTACTCAAAAGTCTTTCCTACACATTTTTATTCCTTTGACATTGTTATTTTACCATTGCATTTGGTAAACAACCCTATCTTTGGATGTTAAACGGGATGGGCGTGGGTCATCGTATGATCATGATAGCAATGGTGCCAAGTATCTTAGCAAGTTTTAGGGACTAAGATCATTTGTTTTTTGGCAACATTTTGATAGCGTCATCGAGGGACTATGATCTTTTGTTTTGTTTTGCCAAGATACCTAACATGCATACCATGGCCATTTTTAGGCAACAAAGTGGATGAAACCCTAGGGGTGCTTGTGTGCAATGTGTTGTCATTTTTCATGCATTTTTTGTCTTGTATTAAGTCATGCTATTTGTTTTTATTTTTGGTCTTTTCATTCAAAACCCTAGTTTACTATCATGGTACATGAAAGTAATAAATTGCGTAAAGTAAATCTAAACTATTACAACAATATTATGGGGAGGGGGATACAAGTTTTGAATAGGGGGAAATTGCTCAAAATAAAACCCTAAAACTATTACAACTAAATTGAATTTATTGTACAAATAAATAAATAAACAAATATTTAAATATGGAATAAATATGCAAAATGTTTTTGTATTTGTTTTATGTATGTAAAAATAAATTTATTTAAGTCTTAGAAATAAGTAAAATAAAATGATTATTTTTTGAAAGGATGAAAACCCTAATTTTGTTTTAAAAGAAAATACATTATCTATATTATTTTAATCATTTTTTGTTCAAGAAAAATAATAATAATAACATTATGTATAAATATTAAAAATTAAATGTGTATGACAAGTAAATATTTAATATGTAAGAAATAATAAAATAAAAATATTTAAGTATTTTTATTATTTACAAGTTTATTTAAGAAAATAAAACCTAATAAACTATTTTTATGCCAAAAAATAATAAAAAATAATAAAACAAAATGAAAAAAATTAAGAAAATATTTTTGGGATTTTTAAATGTTCAGAAGAAAATAATAAAAGTCAAAAATATAAAAATAACAAGAAAATATGAAAAATAACAAAATATGAATCAGGGGGATGCAAAAGCAAAATGGGGGGGGGGGGGGGGGGTGTGCAAAAAGAAGCAAGCCCAAGGCGCCAGGCCCAACCAACTTCATCCCTGTCCTCCAGCCAAACGACCAAACACGCGCGTTCTGCCTCTTCAACCTGTTCTTGCTATTCTTTGCATAAAACCAAAAACTTATAACATGAAAAATGTAGCTCATGATCACACGATTCCAATGATATAAAAAACATGACCTAACTCTAAAAGACCAAGGAGAATTTTAATGGCCCTAATTTCTGACCTAGTTTTTTCAGCATGTTCAACATCCAAATACACTTAGCTCAGTTAATATAAATGGAACCTATGCATATGTACAACTCAAGCATGTTAAGGACTACATTTTTGCTTCACAAACCTAAGCTTAAAGATGCCTAAATAGAGAGATAGAAACTTGACAAATACCTTGTTCAGTTGAGTTTGGATATGGCAATATTGGAACTTTGAGTGAGGCCTGAAGTTCTTGTGAGCTTCCTTGAAGTTCCCTCAAGCTATCCCAATGCTCAGCTTGCCTTGAAGTTGCTTGGAACTCTTTTTAGAAGTCAACCTGCAAACTCAAAAAATGGAAATGGTAAAGCTTGAAACTTAGCTTACAGTTGCAAGATAGGGGGCTGGATAGTTTAGGTGTGATGTAGGAATGTGTTTGAGGTGATTCAAAGCAAAATGCACGGGCCAATTTTGAAATGGCTTGAGTTCTGAAGATGATGCCCTGTTTGGGCAGGAACTTGGGATTTTTGTGTTTTAGGGTGTTTGAGAAGTTGGAAATTCGTGTATTCTGCTTGAGACAATGTTCTGAAGTTGGTTCAAATGAAGCTTAGGCTTGCCTTTATCAGATACACAAGTTATATTGACTTTTGCAAGTTTGCTTGTTTTTGAAGAAAAGGTGAAGTGACAAAGCCAAAGGCCTGTACAGGCTAGCTCAAGGTCTGATGAAAGTTGGTACAAGTTTCCTGATGTTTGTGGATATTGTTGGCAACAAGAGATCAAGTCCATGTCTCAAGAAATACAAAATTGCAAAAAGCATGCTTGATCAAAGTGGTATTATGAACTTTATGCCATTTTTGGAATAATTCAATGTGCAATGCTTCAAAAGTCAGAACAAGACTGTGATCGGTGGATCTGGAACTGACTGTTTAACGCTGGTTCGCGAAATGTCGCGGTAAGCAAGAGTCGCCACCGTCTTTTATTTTCTCCAAATGGAAAGGACAAAAGCACAGAAAAATTCCTTAAAGAGATTGCTCTCGGTTCGGGAGGTAGGTTATAGAAAGGGAAGGTGTTAGCACCCTTTCTATCCATGGTTATCCATGGGCTCTTAGATACTTGCTCATTGTGTTTTCAAAATTGTTTGTTTGCTTTTCAATGTGGGTTTAAAAAGTTTCTTTGAAAAATTTCAGATCGACTCATACGTCAGAGTGTTTGAAAAGTTTGCTTTGAAAGCTTTTGAAAGTGTCGGTGCGAAAAGAGTTTTGTTTTGTTTTTGAAATTAGAGCAAGTATCCTTGAGAACCTACCTACCCTAAGGAATTCGTCTGTGTAGATGTCCTTAAAGTAGTGCCATCCCACCATTGAGAGGTAGGTAGCACCACCGTTGGAGGTGTTCGGGTCAATTCGAGTTTAGGGACATGTGGTCACCGAGCAAAGGTAAGATACCTTAGGAGCTACCCTTATGCCATTGATCATTTATTTCGAGGCGACCGTTCCGAGGCAACTTATTTGAGGCAACTTTTTAGGCGACTTGATCAATGGGACATAAGGACTCACTAAGACGTCCTATAGTCGACGACCACGTTTCGAAGGGACAAGGCAACCATGTGATCACCGAGCAATGGGAAGACACCTTAGAAGCTACCCTCATGCCAGGTTCCTGGATCATGAGGACTTACTAAAACATCCTCTACTCGACGACCACTTTCCGAGGGCAAGGCAACAGTGAGGCGTACCCTAGAGGTGGTGTGTGCGATTCGTGTGTCGTTTTCATTTGATATTGGTCTTGTCATGTTCATTGTGATCTACGCGTTCGTTTTATTTAAGGCCATTCATTCTTGCATGCTTTTTAACAGTTATAATATTTGCGGGAAAATAAATCTAAACTATTACAAATGGCGCGGGTCCACATCGCCAAAATTAACCGGACCCGATTTGACGGAAAGTAAATAAAGCAAATAGAAATAAAAGTGCGGAAAGTTTAAGTTACAACGCTTTGGGAGAGATACATAATTATTTAAGCAATAAAATAAATACGCCAAATAAACAATTAAAAAAAAAATATGGGCGTTGGACCCTTTTGCAAAATTAAAATTAATAAGGAATCAGAATTAAAATTAAAAGAAGAATGTTTTTTTTTGTTTTTATGTTTTTTAAGACTTAAAAGAAAAAGAATTTATTAGAATGAAAATTGAAATGTAAACCTAATTCTAATGGCTTTTAAATTATTGTGAAAATATTAAATTAGAAACTAAATTAAACCTATTTTTTTTGTACAATTTAATTATAAAATAAATAAAATAGTATTATTGTCATGGTGAAAAAAATTAAAAGGGATAAACAATTGTCAATTAAACCTAATTCTATTTTTTTGGATTTTTAGTTATTAAAAAGAATAAAAATTAAAACCTATTTAATACTAAATTTATTTATATGCATTATTTACAAGAATAATTAAAATAAATTATTATTATATTTTTCTGAATTTTTTATGAAGTTTTGTATTTTTTGTAAAAATAATTAGTTAAATAAACAGCAATAAAAATAAGAATTAAAGAAAGAATAGAAAGAAAATAATGAAGGCAAACCATGGGGGGGGGGGGGGGGTTCAGGCCCCAAAGTGAGGTGTTGGCCTTAGCAAACTGGCCCATTAAGCCTTGGTCTCGTTGGACTTTCTCAATCATGTGCGATGCGTTGACTATGGTTTATTGTGTTCTTTAATTCTGAGCCCTTGATCTGCATCCATTAGACGCGTGTACGCTTGGATGAGGGGGCATATGGTACGTCTACGTTACTGAAGCTGCATGGGAAACATTATGGAAAAATAATATAGAAAGTTATACAGACCTGGGACTCGAACCCAGATCACTAGCATTACCAACCAACACCTGTGCCATTACACCACTTCAACGCATTTGATATATATATAAACGACAATTAATAAAAGAGAAAACAACGGTTAGTGTTTGGAACGCACGAACTTTTCAAACGGACCAACCAAACCACGCCACCACATCATCTTCTTCGTTCTATTTATTTCCTGAAAATGTAAAAGAAATTAGCGGGGGTTCTGAACCCCCTCAATACACGCTTGTTTTAAAAATAGCGATTAGCACGCCTTGGTTCAGAAATTGGGCGCGAGCACTGCATCTTCTTCGTCCAAGCTTCCTGGTTTTGATCATGGTACTAATGTGTCTCAATTTTACAGGATAAGAGAATCCCTAATTGGGAGCTCAAGAAACCCTAGACTGCATTCATGGCAATATCATGTATATAGCACAAAAACGCAATCAAACTGCATGGTTAGCATCAGAAACTTATAACAAACATGAATCAATGAATCAAAATGACAAAGTATGCATAAATTATAATGCACGATCCCAGAAATTTTTGGACACAGTTGAGGTTCAATCTACCAGTTCTTGGCGTGTTGATGGATATTTGGGATTGGAATTGCTTCTGGGAACCTTGAGGAAGCCAATGGAATCAATATTAGGACTTGAATCCACCTAGAACACTGATTTCAGATTTTAGTTTTATGGAAAATTTTTCAAGTTTGCAAAGTGTTCTTCTGCGCAGCTCTTAGTCTCTTAGGATTAGGTTTCTCATCCTGCATATGTAGTGAGCAATTAGGTTAAGAAAATTGGATCAAAATCCATTGCTTTTATGAATTGGAGATTTGATTTGTTAAGGATCTTTTTTCAATCTTTTTCACATGTATTTTGCATCAATTAAGCTCAATTAGTCCAATTCTTTCCATGTTTGGGATGTGCACGAAATCTTGAGTCTAGAATGTGCATAAAAAGATTTTTTAGGTCAAGCTTTATATTTTCTACATATTTAAATGTTTTAAATGAATTAATATAAATACTAATTCAAATAAATAAATAAAAAATGTGAAAATACTTCCCTTTGGGCCAAGTGGTCGTGCACATGTTTGGAATGATGAATCATGGAAGAAAAATGGGCCCATTAGCATTTTTGGATCATTTGAATCAAAGTTGACTTTTCAAAATTCCTAAAAATTTCCCAACTTCCACAAGGCATAACTTGCTCAATTTTTAAGCTTTTCTCATGTTCTTGGACATTTTGGAAAGGTCTTTGAGTCCTCCAACCAATGCCTTTGGTCCCATGTCATTTTGATTTACCAATCTCAAGTTATGGCCTTTGACTTAAAGTCCCTTTTTGTTGACTTTTGAAAATGACCTATAATGTTGAAATTGATAACTTTTTGTGAGAGCATTTCTTGGACTTGAAGTATGAAGATGAGTTGTAGGAAATGTCTTTCTCTTCAAAATGAGCATTGGATGGAATTTTTCTGATAATCCATGTGAAAGTTATGCCCTGGTCAATTTCAGTTGACTTTTTCAACTGTCCAAATAAGGAAACTTTTGCATCTTTGATGATTTCTGAGCCAAATTTTGAGAATCATGATCAAGCATTGATCAAATGATGTTTGTGGCTTCAAAATGATGTGTTGACCAAAAATTTGAACTTTTGACTGTCAAATGACCATTTTGCCCCTATAGTTGACTGTAGTGCAATCTAGGGTTTTGACTGTGCAATTTTGAGCTGAATGCCTTGAAACTTGATATGAGGATGCTTGACCATATTTGTAGGCACATGAGACTTGATTGGACCTTTGAAAACTTCATTTCCTTGACCAGAACACAAACCCTAGTTTTGACTGTATAGGAGGCTCTTTGACTGGGCAACCCTTGGAGACTTCTGAAGCTTGGCTTGGCAATTTCCTGAAGAATATGGGAGGGCAAATTTTGGGGTACAACAGTTGCCCCTGTTCAATCTTCTTAGACCTGAGGAGGCAGATTGGCTGACGTGCCTTTCGTAATCCGAGGGTAGAAGATGATTGAACACTAGAGTGCCCTAGAAATTTGCGCTCACATAGTAGCAGTGATGGTGGAATGGGCTTATAGATGCCATTTGGGAGATTGCTGGGTAGGATGATGGGCTTACAGATGCGATCTGGATGTTGATCGCGTAAGAGATTCCTTAGCGAGAACCTGCATACCTGCAAAAGAAAAATGAGTACCTGACACGTTGCAGGAGCTGATTTTCAGATGCTTGATACAGATGTGTCCTGACTGGTTATAGGAGCTGAGTCTGGAGCTTCACAAGATGATGGATGAACCAGGGATGGTTACCACCTTAGCATGAATGGTCAGAGAACCTTGGATGATTTTAACCTCAACAACGCTCGTTGAGAAAATCTTGGTAGGAATTTACCATCTTCGTAGTGTCAGGAATATGACCAAATGACATTATAATCTCAAAGGGAGTCGCCTCACTCACCGTTGGAGAGGGAACTATAGGAAATTATAATCTGAAAGGAATTATCACCTCACTCGCCGTTGGAGAGGCAAACATCTTGAAAGGGAATTACCACCTCACTCGCCGTTGGAGAGGGGACCATAAGAGACTATCACCTCACGCTCATGTCGGAGAGGGAAACATCTGAAGAAGGAATTACCACCTCACTCGCCGTTGGAGAGGGGACCATCTGAAAAAGGTTTTTGTTGATAATGATGTGATGAATGAATCAGGGACGGTTACTACCTCAACGGGACGATGAGAGAACCTTTGGGCGATTACTACCTCAACGGGACGATGAGAGAACCTTTGGGCGATTACTACCTCAATGGGACGATGAGAGAACCTTTGGGCGATTACTACCTCAACGGGACGATGAGAGAACCTTTGGGCGATTACTACCTCAACGGGACGATGAGAGAACCTTTGGGCGATTACTACCTCAACGGGACGATGAGAGAACCTTTGGGCGATTACTACCTCAACGGGACGATGAGAGAACCTTTGACGATTACTACCTCAGCGGGACGATGAGAGAACCTTTGGGCGATTACTACCTCAACGGGACGATGAGAGAACCTTGGACGATTACTACCTCAGCGGGACGATGAGAGAACCTTTGACGATTACTACCTCAGCGGGACGATGAGAGAACCTTTGGGCGATTACTACCTCAACGGGACGATGAGAGAATCCTTGGGCGATTACTACCTCAACGGGACGATGAGAGAATCTTTGGGCGATTACTACCTCAACGGGACGATGAGAGAACCTTGGACGATTACTACCTCAGCGGGACGATGAGAGAACCTTTGACGATTACTACCTCAGCGGGACGATGAGAGAACCTTTGGGCGATTACTACCTCAACGGGACGATGAGAGAACCTTTGGGCGATTACTACCTCAACGGGACGATGAGAGAATCCTTGGGCGATTACTACCTCAACGGGACGATGAGAGAATCTTTGGGCGATTACTACCTCAACGGCAATCATTGAGAGAATCTTGGGATGGTTACTACCTCCGCAGGATCGGGGAGAGAACCATAGGTGACTACAACCTCAATAGCAATCATTGAGAGAATCTTGGATAACTTCTACTGAGTCTTTATCAGGAAAATCTGTTTGGGGTCGATTTAACTGGACTAGAGAAGGCCTTGGACTGGATAAGAAACAGAAAATCTTAGGGTCGATTAACTGAACCGGTCTAGGTCTTGAAATTCTTCAACTGGATAAGAAACAGGGAGATCTTAGGGTCGATCTGACTGAACCAGAGAAGGCTTGAAATATTGCTTGAGAACTTAACTGGATCTTTCCTGAAAGGTAAAGGTCAGTCATATGCAATGCATGATATGGATCGAGCAATGAGTGCGATTTGTATGATATGATGCGTCTATGCATGCTATAATGATGTATGTGATGTTTATGTATGTTTTCGTCTAGGAAATTAAATCCTTGACGGATGCCGGGAAGTCATATCCTGGGCTGATACTGGAGCATAGATTTTGCTTCCGCTGGGGATGATGATTGCAAGAGTACCGGTAGGAGAAGATAACTCCGTTGCGGAATAAACTTGGCAAATGGGAGATTCTGCGGGGAGAAAAGTATTCTAGCGACCATGCTGAGGATTGATACTCTGTGGGAGAGAGAATTTGTTGAATGTTGAGAATGACTTGCTGAGGATATCTTTGTTGTGCTGGAAGTGTTGATAGACTTCGCTGGGGATAAGAAGATTCTGTCGACGACGCTCTTTTCCGTGGCTTTTGGCTGAGGATAACCCAGTTATATCTTGTTAAGGAATTAACTCTTCGAATAAGGCCGGGAGACGCGTTCGTGCTCTGCGAGGGATAAGCTTCCAGAATCTACTGGGGATAAGCTTACTGCTTGGGGGAGATGGATTCTAACTTTCCTGGGGAAACAGGATTGGACTCTCATGGGGAAGTTTTGATATGCTGGTTATGTTCTTCAACGGAACCTACCCTGATACCTTGGAGGATAGAACAATCAGACTGCTTTGACCACTCTTTATTGCCCCTGTTTCTGATGTGGGAGAGGATACCTGTGGGGGTAACTGCCAAATCTTCTGGTAGGCAAGTGGCGAGATGCCGAGACATAGTCGTACGCTTTAATCCCTAACTTTTGCCTGGACCGCCCTTTCGGGTTTTCAGTCCACCGGGATACCCATTTTTGCCCAAGCCGCCTTTTCAGGTTTTCGACTTGCCGGGTGTACAGATTTTTTTCATTTCATCCCTTCATTTTGCCCGAACCCTTTTGGTTCGCCGGGAAGCCCTTATTTTTGCCTAGGTGTGTCAACCTAGCGGGTCTTTGATTATGCGTAGTATTTTTTCGACTATGTCCACGCTCTTGGAATGCAGGGAGGTGCCCCTGGCTGCTTGTGTTGCCATATTACCAGAAGATGTCTGATCGTGCAAGATTCGTTGCTGGAGTGCCCCAAGTGACTCAGGCGGAGATTTGCCCCAGGCTATTTGGCCTTTGAGGGATTCTCCGAATCTTGATTGGACTTCCCCAAATGATGGACCACGATCATGTCATGCCCCTTGATTGGAAGTGCTTCTGTTCATTAGGCATTCGTCGTGCGAATTTCTATGCTGTTCAAACAAAAAGTCATATGCAAACAAAGTTATGTTAAAAATGCAAAGCTTATGTCTGTCTTGAAGATTTTTAAAAATGCATTCTTTTCATAAAACAAGTGATTGTTTGTAAAACGTGATGTCAACTCCGTATTGTACCGTAGGCCTTAAGGAGTCAGGATACCTTTCGTAACAGTATGCTTTCGACCTAACCCATGCTTCAGCTAGGACTTTTAAGGGTTATAACGTGGCCTGGTTCACGGTTTAAGAAACAAAGGATAAAGGCTCAAATTTTATTTGTACCCACCCGCTCTTCGTGATGTTCTTCAATCCTAAACTCAGTTGATCGTGCGTTAGACCTTATTTGAGTTTTTGTCCTGATGTTCCAATGATGGTTCAGATATTGATGATTTATTCTGAATAGGCAGTCATTCCCCTTTTTTTTGTTGAGGGTTTGTAGGACCTCTTTCTTTCTTTTTTGTTATCCCTTTCTTTTTTTTTTGCCTGAACTGTTTCCTTTTTGGAATTACAGTCAGCGGGATGCCTCAGTTTTGTAAGTCTCCTTCATGGGTGTTGACTTAATGGGTTTTTCATTTCTAGATGATGACTGCCCTTCTTTATTGATTATTCGGAACCATCACTGTCTTTCTTTGTAAGGACTCTTTTGGTGCCATTTGTTATGCACTTGGATCAGCTGAGAGAACTACCCTGCCCCAGGTTATGATTAAGGGTTTTAAATTTCGAAAAGAAAAACTCCTACTTCTTTGGCTCAGAGGGGTTGACGAGGGATTATCTTCCTTATAACTCCAGTGTTTAGGAATTGAAACAATGCCTGTACTTCATCAGCGGGGTATGTTCAAAAGCATACTGTAAAGATCGTGGTATCGTTTTCGTCATCCTCCCTCAAGAGGCTTAGAATTTTTAGATCCAGAGTTGACATCAGAAAAATATGAAAAGAATTTCGAATGTAATGAAACGATTGTATTAATTCCCAAAACAGACATATGCGATGCATTGATAGAATAAAAGAGTTTGTCATGAACAAATGTCTGAACAAGCAAAGAAAATTACACATTGAAAATTCTAATGAACAAAAGACACTCTCGATGATTTGGTGTAGGATCAGTGTTCAAACTCGACCTCCTTGGCGTCAATCAGGTCTTGGATCTTGTTCTTCAGGGTCCAACAGTCGTCGGTGTTATGTCCAGGACTGTCAGAATGGTAGGCACATCTCACACCCGGGTTGTACTTGGAAGAGGAAGTATCAGGATTTTGAGGAGGATCCTTTAGTGTGATCAGTTTTGCCTTCAGCAATTGTTGTAATTCCTGAGACAAAGACATATTGATGTCAGTATACTTCCTATCTTGATACTTTATCCTACGCCTATTGCTCTTTCTTAGTTGAGCGGGCGTGGGATCAGAGATCTGGATTGCCCCTACATCATGATGACCCTTTTTACCATGTATAGCATTGGACTCCTTCTTCCCACTGTGGGGCTTCTTCTGAGCATCAGCAGGTGCGGTTTCTTGAATCTTCCCTGACTTGATACCAGCTTCGATTCTCTCCCCAGTCAAGACAAGATCTGTAAACCCAGCAGCAGAATTCCCAATTAGATGGTTGAAGAATGGACCAGACAGGGTCCCCAAGAACATGTTGACGAGCTCGCGGTCAGTCAGAGGTGGTTGTACCCTTCCAGCAAGGTCCCTCCATTTTTGAGCATACTCTTTGAAGCCTTCGCCTGTACCCATAGACATCCCCTGAAGCTGAGTACGCGTGGGAGCGAGGTCGGCATTGTACTGGTAATGTTTGTAGAATGCAGTGGCTAAGTCTTCCCAGGTACGGATGTTGGCTCCATTCAGTTGATAGAACCACTCGAGCTGAGTCCCTGAAAGACTTTCTTGGAAGAAATGGATCCATAAGTTTTTGTCAGCTGTATAGGGCTGGATCCTCCTTGTGTAAGCCCTGAGATGCAATTTAGGACAGGATGCCCCGTCATATTTAGCAAAGGCAGGCGCCTTAAACTTGTGCGGGATCACTACTCCAGAAGACAGACCTAGATCCTCGAAGTCCAGGCCGGGCACTTTTGGTATCTCCATAGCACTGAGCCGGTCTTCCAACTGTTTGTACCTGTCCTCAGCCGGAGGGTACTGTTCATCGTTGAAATCGGTCTCGTTGTCGGAGACCACTGGACTGGGAACTCTTTCCTCTTGATGACTGCTTTTCCCCACAGATGGAGTTGTCCTCTCAGTTTCAATCTGTGGTGTATTCCCAGATCTGCGCCTTGGGCTGAACAACACAGTCCTCTTCTTCTTCTTTTCCTTCTTCAAGAGCAGAGCCTTCAGATCTTGCTGCCCCTGGGTCAAGTTCATGATCAGCCTTTGGAACTGGGCGTTCTGAGCCTGGAGGGCTTTGATGGACTGTTCAGTTGATGATTCAGGATCCATGACGATCGGCTGAAATAAACAGCGAAGAAGGGTAAGCAACCTGTCAAAGGGATACCTGCAATGCAATGATGTATGACATGCATGTAATGATTTTAAGGACCTCGCAGGGTAAACAAGAAAATTGTTAGCATTTGGGAACTGGTAACTTGATTGAAGGTACTTCATGTTGTTGAGAGTCCTTCATCAAGGGTCAAAGGCTCACCATATCCAGTGGGTCATAGCCCCTGACGACCTTGTCTAGAGGAAAATAAATCCTCTTTGCCCCTTGCTGGACAATTGGTTCATCATGACCTGCATCATAAGCCCTTGAGATCCTTGAAATGGGTTAGGATGTATGCAATGGTATGATGTCATGCTATGCATGGGATAATGTAGGTAAACCCTGTTATGAGTCCCAATTAAGGACTGCAAACCAGGACCTGCAAGAAACTCAAGTAAAACTGTCATGAGTCCCAGTTAAGGGCTAAAGCAAACCCTGCAAGAAACTTAGTACACCATGTTAGGGGTCCCAATTAAGGGCTACAAACAAAACCTGCAAGAAGCTCAAGTGTCAGACAACAAGCATGCAAATAGTCAGGTACGAAGGCACACAAGTCACACAAGAGAAACCCTTAGAGTTTTAGGTCAGCATGGGGTCTGGGTATTACCCTCTTGAAGTTGGTGGGTTCAACCTGTCCTATCAGAAGTAACCGGGTTCTAAGGGTCCCAATATCATTGGATTGCTTTCATTGTTCATCGTTTCGATTTAGCCACTGAACTGGCGACCGAAATATTCCAGGAAAGCAACCCTCAATTGAGGGTAGTATCGAGTATCAACCAACCTCGGACTGCACCAAAGTCAGTTATCTCACTACCCTAAAGAGGCCAAGATAGTTCCATTAAGGTTCCTAAGGTCTGTTGATGCTTCATGACACCACGCGGAGGCCCCGTACTCTCCTTGACTGAACTCAAGGGTTACCGGTACACACCAAAGTGCCACATCAACGTAGCAGACTGTTTCAACCATGTCGGTATACCCCGCACAGTTCCCTCACAGCCTTGTTGCTACTTTCTAAGAAGGTATCCCCCAGATCCGGGTTTAGGATCTATAGAACTCCCAAGCAACCCACAATTTAAAGCACACAAGGAAAGCAATTGAAAACACAGTTATGAACTAGCCCTAAGGTACACCTCACTTTATAAGATATCCCCAGCAGAGTCGCCAGTTCTGTGATCGGTGGATCTGGAACTGACTGTTTAACGCTGGTTCGCGAAATGTCGCGGTAAGCAAGAGTCGCCACCGTCTTTTATTTTCTCCAAATGGAAAGGACAAAAGCATAGAAAAATTCCTTAAAGAGATTGCTCTCGGTTCGGGAGGTAGGTTATAGAAAGGGAAGGTGTTAGCACCCTTTCTATCCATGGTTATCCATGGGCTCTTAGATACTTGCTCATTGTGTTTTCAAAATTGTTTGTTTGCTTTTCAATGTGGGTTTAAAAAGTTTCTTTGAAAAATTTCAGATCGACTCATACGTCAGAGTGTTTGAAAAGTTTGCTTTGAAAGCTTTTGAAAGTGTCGGTGCGAAAAGAGTTTTGTTTTGTTTTTGAAATTAGAGCAAGTATCCTTGAGAACCTACCTACCCTAAGGAATTCGTCTGTGTAGATGTCCTTAAAGTAGTGCCATCCCACCATTGAGAGGTAGGTAGCACCACCGTTGGAGGTGTTCGGGTCAATTCGAGTTTAGGGACATGTGGTCACCGAGCAAAGGTAAGATACCTTAGGAGCTACCCTTATGCCATTGATCATTTATTTCGAGGCGACCGTTCCGAGGCAACTTATTTGAGGCAACTTTTTAGGCGACTTGATCAATGGGACATAAGGACTCACTAAGACGTCCTATAGTCGACGGCCACATTTCGAAGGGACAAGGCAACCATGTGATCACCGAGCAATGGGAAGACACCTTAGAAGCTACCCTCATGCCAGGTTCCTGGATCATGAGGACTTACTAAAACATCCTCTACTCGACGACCACTTTCCGAGGGCAAGGCAACAGTGAGGCGTACCCTAGAGGTGGTGTGTGCGATTCGTGTGTCGTTTTCATTTGATATTGGTCTTGTCATGTTCATTGTGATCTACGCGTTCGTTTTATTTAAGGCCATTCATTCTTGCATGCTTTTTAACAGTTATAATATTTGCGGGAAAATAAATCTAAACTATTACAAATGGCGCGGGTCCACATCGCCAAAATTAACCGGACCCGATTTGACGGAAAGTAAATAAAGCAAATAGAAATAAAAGTGCGGAAAGTTTAAGTTACAACGCTTTGGGAGAGATACATAATTATTTAAGCAATAAAATAAATACGCCAAATAAACAATTAAAAAAAAAAATGGGCGTTGGACCCTTTTGCAAAATTAAAATTAATAAGGAATCAGAATTAAAATTAAAAGAAGAATGTTTTTTTTTGTTTTTATGTTTTTTAAGACTTAAAAGAAAAAGAATTTATTAGAATGAAAATTGAAATGTAAACCTAATTCTAATGGCTTTTAAATTATTGTGAAAATATTAAATTAGAAACTAAATTAAACCTATTTTTTTTTGTACAATTTAATTATAAAATAAATAAAATAGTATTATTGTCATGGTGAAAAAAATTAAAAGGGATAAACAATTGTCAATTAAACCTAATTCTATTTTTTTGGATTTTTAGTTATTAAAAAGAATAAAAATTAAAACCTATTTAATACTAAATTTATTTATATGCATTATTTACAAGAATAATTAAAATAAATTATTATTATATTTTTCTGAATTTTTTATGAAGTTTTGTATTTTTTGTAAAAATAATTAGTTAAATAAACAGCAATAAAAATAAGAATTAAAGAAAGAATAGAAAGAAAATAATGAAGGCAAACCAAGGGGGGGGGGGGGGGGGGGTTCAGGCCCCAAAGTGAGGTGTTGGCCTTAGCAAACTGGCCCATTAAGCCTTGGTCTCATTGGACTTTCTCAATCATGTGCGATGCGTTGACTATGGTTTATTGTGTTCTTTAATTCTGAGCCCTTGATCTGCATCCATTAGACGCGTGTACGCTTGGATGAGGGGGCATATGGTACGTCTACGTTACTGAAGCTGCATGGGAAACATTATGGAAAAATAATATAGAAAGTTATACAGACCTGGGACTCGAACCCAGGTCACTAGCATTACCAACCAACACCTGTGCCATTACACCACTTCAACGCATTTGATATATATATAAACGACAATTAATAAAAGAGAAAACAACGGTTAGTGTTTGGAACGCACGAACTTTTCAAACGGACCAACCAAACCACGCCACCACATCATCTTCTTCGTTCTATTTATTTCCTGAAAATGTAAAAGAAATTAGCGGGGGTTCTGAACCCCCTCAATACACGCTTGTTTTAAAAATAGCGATTAGCACGCCTTGGTTCAGAAATTGGGCGCGAGCACTGCATCTTCTTCGTCCAAGCTTCCTGGTTTTGATCATGGTACTAATGTGTCTCAATTTTACAGGATAAGAGAATCCCTAATTGGGAGCTCAAGAAACCCTAGACTGCATTCATGGCAATATCATGTATATAGCACAAAAACGCAATCAAACTGCATGGTTAGCATCAGAAACTTATAACAAACATGAATCAATGAATCAAAATGACAAAGTATGCATAAATTATAATGCACGATCCCAGAAATTTTTGGACACAGTTGAGGTTCAATCTACCAGTTCTTGGCGTGTTGATGGATATTTGGGATTGGAATTGCTTCTGGGAACCTTGAGGAAGCCAATGGAATCAATATTAGGACTTGAATCCACCTAGAACACTGATTTCAGATTTTAGTTTTATGGAAAATTTTTCAAGTTTGCAAAGTGTTCTTCTGCGCAGCTCTTAGTCTCTTAGGATTAGGTTTCTCATCCTGCATATGTAGTGAGCAATTAGGTTAAGAAAATTGGATCAAAATCCATTGCTTTTATGAATTGGAGATTTGATTTGTTAAGGATCTTTTTTCAATCTTTTTCACATGTATTTTGCATCAATTAAGCTCAATTAGTCCAATTCTTTCCATGTTTGGGATGTGCACGAAATCTTGAGTCTAGAATGTGCATAAAAAGATTTTTTAGGTCAAGCTTTATATTTTCTACATATTTAAATGTTTTAAATGAATTAATATAAATACTAATTCAAATAAATAAATAAAAAATGTGAAAATACTTCCCTTTGGGCCAAGTGGTCGTGCACATGTTTGGAATGATGAATCATGGAAGAAAAATGGGCCCATTAGCATTTTTGGATCATTTGAATCAAAGTTGACTTTTCAAAATTCCTAAAAATTTCCCAACTTCCACAAGGCATAACTTGCTCAATTTTTAAGCTTTTCTCATGTTCTTGGACATTTTGGAAAGGTCTTTGAGTCCTCCAACCAATGCCTTTGGTCCCATGTCATTTTGATTTACCAATCTCAAGTTATGGCCTTTGACTTAAAGTCCCTTTTTGTTGACTTTTGAAAATGACCTATAATGTTGAAATTGATAACTTTTTGTGAGAGCATTTCTTGGACTTGAAGTATGAAGATGAGTTGTAGGAAATGTCTTTCTCTTCAAAATGAGCATTGGATGGAATTTTTCTGATAATCCATGTGAAAGTTATGCCCTGGTCAATTTCAGTTGACTTTTTCAGCTGTCCAAATAAGGAAACTTTTGCATCTTTGATGATTTCTAAGCCAAATTTTGAGAATCATGATCAAGCATTGATCAAATGATGTTTGTGGCTTCAAAATGATGTGTTGACCAAAAATTTGAACTTTTGACTGTCAAATGACCATTTTGCCCCTACAGTTGACTGTAGTGCAATCTAGGGTTTTGACTGTGCAATTTTGAGCTGAATGCCTTGAAACTTGATATGAGGATGCTTGACCATATTTGTAGGCACATGAGACTTGATTGGACCTTTGAAAACTTCATTTCCTTGACCAGAACACAAACCCTAGTTTTGACTGTATAGGAGGCTCTTTGACTGGGCAACCCTTGGAGACTTCTGAAGCTTGGCTTGGCAATTTCCTGAAGAATATGGGAGGACAAATTTTGGGGTACAACAAAGACCATTATCCATTGAGTTTGAATTAAATTAATGAGTGTAGAAAGGATTAGGACCTGTAATACCAAGTACAAGCATGCTTAGGACAAATTTGCAACTTGCACCATTGTGAAAAATGCCTTGAACAAAAGTGATAAATTTCCATTTTCATTTCTTCGATTCTCCGTAACCATAATTGATCTTGAAGAGTACTTGGACATTTTGGAAAGCTTGTAACATGATATACAATCCATCTTTGAAATGAATTTTTAGATTCCTCTTGGAACTAGGTGAAGAGTTGGCATGAAGTTAGGTAAAAAATCTGCCTAAACTAGGGCAAAATTTCACTAAGTTAAAAAGTTTATGGACCCCAATTCACAAAATCATAACTTGAGATCCAAGAATAATTTTTGAAAACATTGTGAATAAAAGTTGTATATTTTGTGGAGGACTACAACTTTCATGTTGGAAGTTTTCTTTGAATCCAATTGCATCATGGTGAAAAATTTGGGAAAAGTTGGGGGAAAAAAAGAAATTTTCATAACTTAGAAAAATTCTAAGTTATGAAAAATTTCAAATTAAAACCCTAATTTTCAAAATTAGGTTTCTTGGTCAACAAGTTTCACATTTTGACATGTTTTGATGAATTATGACCCTTGGCACTTGATTTTGACCAAA
This sequence comes from Vicia faba, assembly GCA_948472305.1. Taxonomy (NCBI): domain Eukaryota; kingdom Viridiplantae; phylum Streptophyta; class Magnoliopsida; order Fabales; family Fabaceae; genus Vicia; species Vicia faba. The sequence continues at coordinate 1,692,412,490 of OX451737.1, read as the reverse complement.
AAGTCAAAGTTTGACTTTTTAGTGTACAGTTAATTTTTGATCAGTTGACTGGAAAATTCATCTGTCAATCCAATGCATTTGAGATCTTTTGAACCTTGTGATTAGGTCAAGATGGTACCATTGAGTCCTTGAAACCATGGTTGAACCCAATTTGCCATTGGCTAGGTGAAAAATCAGAATTGCCCTTTTACAATCAAAACCCTAATTTTTGACCATTTTGCCCTTTTGATGATCTGATCAAATTTCTTGAGGAGTTGTGATTCAAACTTGATAAAATGGTACATATGAGCCTATAATGTTGATGTCGATAAAAATTATGAGGTTTGACTGTAAATTGGCCATGGTTGACTTTTTCCCCAATACAGTTGATTTTTAGGTCAACTGTCCAATTGACTGGGCAAAAAAGTGATTCAAGGCTTGAAACTTGGTATGAGCAATCTTAGAGGTCTAACATGAAGTATGAAAGTCTCATGAAGCATTGATGGTCCAAAAATCCTTGTGCAAACTCAAACCTTAATTTCAGGTCTATAGTGCAAGATGAGGTCTTGAGCTGAGCAACCCTAATCCTGTCTTGAGTCCAAAGAGTCTTGTGGGGAAAATCTTGATAAAATAAGAGGGCAAATTTTGGGATACAACAACTGCCCCTATTCAATCTTATTGAACCTGAAGAGTTAGATTGACGAATTTTTCCGTTCGTGACTCGAAGGTAAAAGATGATTGGACACTAGAGTGCCTGTAAATTTGCAGTCGTCAAATTGTAGTTGAGGGAATGGGCTTAAAGATGCCATTTGGAGACGTGAGAGAATCTTTTTGGAGATGGGCTTGTAGATGCCATCCAAGAATGCTTGTTGTAAATGAGGAGAATGAACCTCATAATGGTATCCGTATCTGGAACGTATCTGAGTTGTATCTGGAGATTTGAATCTGAATAAGTGACAGAATGGCTTCCGTGTCTGGAGCGTATTTGGACTGTATCTTGAATAGGTGACATAATGAATTTTGTGTCTGGAGTGTATCTGAGCTGGGGAGAATCAGAACAAGTGACAGAATGGCAACCGTGTATGGAGCGTATATGGACTGTATTTGAAATTGAGATATGAATGAGTAGCAGAATGACTTCCATGTCTGGAGTATATCTGAACTTGAAATTGATAGTTGAATCTGAATGAGAAATAAAATGGCTTCCGTATCTGGAGCATATCTAATTTGTATCTGAAGTTGAGGTTTGAATGAGTAACATAATAACTTCCGTGTCTGGAGTGTATCCGTACTGTATCTTGACTTTGAATTCTGAATGAGTAACAGACTGACTTCCGTGTTTGGAGTGTATTCGTACTGTATCTTGACTTTGAATTCTGAATGAGTAACAGAATGACTTCCGTGTTTGGAGTGTATCCGTACTGTATCTGAATAAGAGATTTGAATGAGTGACAGAATGACTTCCGTGTTTGGAGTGTATCTGTACTGTATCTAAATAAGAGATCTGAATGAGTAGCATAATGACTTTCGTGTCTGGAGTGTATCCGTACTGTATTTGAATAAGAGATCTGAATGAGTAGCAGAATGACTTCCGTATCTGGAGTGTATCCGTACTGTATCTGAAATCTTTGAATATTTGTTAAAGATAGTTGTTAATCTTATCCTGAAAAGGGTAAAATGTTAGCTGAAACACAAAGTTATGTTGCATGAAATGTATGATGCAATAAAATGTGTTTAATCAATGTTTATGATATATGAGTGTAATGTATGTGCATGTAAGATGATTTGCTGTATTGCTGAGGAAAATAAATCCTTGATGGCTGGAGATAATAAAACCCTTGACTGCTGCCGGGGAAAATAAATCCTTGACCGCTGCTGGAGATTCAAAATCTTTGATTGCTGAGGATGAGAAATCCTTGGTGACTATTGGGGATGGAAAAATCCCTGACAACTTCTGTGGGGATGTGAGAATCCTTCATGTCTTGAAGTTGGAGTATTGACAAAATCTGTTGTGAGAGTAATGTCAAACTGCTTGAGAAATCTGCTTGGGAAATCCGGAGAACTTTGAAGACTTCTACTGGGGGATAAATAATGGGAATCCTTACTCGGATGGGGAATAGGGAAAATTCTGATGATTTCTGTGGGGAACTAAGAATGAGAATCTTCATTCTGTTGAGGAGTAATGAAAACTTTGGTGACTTCACTGGGGAAATGAGAATAAGAATCTTCAATCTGCTGGGGAGTGAAAACTCTGTAGGGAAGAAGGCTTCCTGCTGGAGAGTAAGTTCAGGACTCTGGGGGAAAAGCTTATTCATGTTTGGAAAAAGTTCATGAGTTTGGGTTGTATGCCACTCTACTGGGGAGTTATCCTAGGTTGGGGATAAAAGTTAACTGTTATCTGGTTGATTTTCAGACTTTAAGACAACTTGCTGGGGAATATGGAGAAACTGAATGGTTTCCGCTGTGGATTGGTAGTTGGAAATTTGACTCCGCTGGGGAAGAAGGTTTCAAATTCGCTGGGGATCTGTAACTCAAAGTTTTTGGCTCCGCTGGGGATTGGGAGTTTGAAAACCTAACTCTGATGGGAATTGAGGATTTGAAATTATAACTCCGCTGGGGATATGTATTTCAAGGTTTTAGCTCCGCTGGGGATCTAGATGATGTACTGCAGGGGATTTCTCTTGGAATAGTCCAAAGACGTTTTCCTATACTTTCAACCTGTCAGTAATTATTCTTTCCCATTTCGTTTATTTGTAAACAGTGATTATATTCAAATGCATATGCTCATTAATAAATCATTGGACGTTTTCAAATAAAACACAAGTGTAAAAAAGAAGAAAAGGCAAATAGTTTTCTGCACTTTGAAGTATCTTTGTATTAACTTTGTGTAAGTATTTTGTACAAAGGAGACATACATCCTAGTAAGAGAACGTTGTCATAAAAAAATGAGAAAATTTTATACAAAGAAAGATGGCTATGTGTGAAAATTCCATGGGGTTCCCATTCTACAATAGCCTTCGTAACTCTGAATATCTTGTCCATTCGTTGCTTCGTCCGAAGATGATTGAGTTGATCAGAAGCCCGGAGCTTGTCTGTGAAGAGATTGTCTTTAAAGTGATCCGACGAGACATAGTCATACGCTTTAATTCCCTAACTTTTGCGTGGACCGCCCTTTCGGGTTTTCGATCCACCGGAAACCCCTATTTGCCCAAGTCGCCCTTTCGGGTTTTCAACTTGACGGGTGTACAAATTTTTTATTTATCCCTAATTTTTGCCTGAACTGCCCTTTCGGGTTTTCGATTCACCGGGATGCCCTCTTTTTTTTTGCCTTGGTGTGTCAACCTAGCGGGTCACTTATGCGTAGTATCTTTTGACTATGTCGGCGTTCGCAGGGTGCGGCAGGTCGTCACCGTCCATGGTGGTTAAAATCATTTCCCCACCAGAAAAGATGTTCTTGATTACAAATGGTCCTTCGTAGGTAGGAGTCCATTTTCCCCTGGGATCACTTTGCAGCAAGATGATCCGCTTGATTACAAGATCTCCGACTTGATATACCTGACGCCTTACTTTCTTATTGAAAGCCTTGATCATCTGTTTTTGATACGTCTGACCGTGGAAAACAGCAGTAAGTCGCTTTTCGTCAATTAAGTTAAGTTCATCAAGCCAGGTCTGAATCCAATCATCTTCACTCAGACCAACATCTTTCATGATTCTCAAGGAGGGAATATGAACCTCTATAGGTAAAACAGCCTCCATGCCTTATACCAAAGAATAGGGTGTTGCCCCAGTTGACGTGTGTGCCGTGGTACGGTACCCGTGGAGAGCAAACGGTAACATCTCATGCCAGTCCTTGTAGGTGACTGTCATTTTTTGTATGATCTTTTTAATGGTTTTGTTCGCAGCTTCGACACCATCGTTCATCTTTGGCCGATAGGGAGATGAATTGTGATGTTGAATTTGGAACTGCTCGCACAAGGCGGTGATCATAGTGTTGTTAAGGTTTGTACCGTTGTCAGTGATGATCCTTTCGGGGATGCCGTACCGGCAAATGAGGTTCTATTTGATGAAGCGAGAAACAACATTCTTTGTGACGGATGCGAAGGAAGCTGCTTCGACCCACTTGGTAATGTAATCAATGGCCACTAGGATGAAGCGGTGTCCATTAGATGCTGTAGGCTTGATCTCTCCAATCATGGCGATTCCCCACATAGCAAAAGGCCAAGGAGCTGTTAAGACATTGAGAGGAACTGGAGGTATATGTACCTTGTCCGCATAGATTTGACATTTGTGACAAGTCCTGGAATGTTGATAGCAGTCAGCTTCCATGGTAGACCAATAATAGCCTGCCCGTAGGATCTTCTTAGCCACCGTATGCCCCCTTAGAGTGAGTGCCAAAGGTACCATTGTGCAGTTCATCCATGATCTGTTCAGCTTCAATCTTGTCCACACAACGGAGCAGAATGCAATCATGATTGCACTTGTACAGGATACCATTGCTCAGAAAGAACTTGGCAGAGAATCCCCTCAAGAACTTTTTGTCATTGACTGAAGCTCCTTCAGGATATTCTTGAGCGTCGAGATACCTTTTGACTTCATGAAACTATGGCCGGTCCACTACTTCTTCGGTATTAATCTCGTGACAATGCACAGGTTCGTCCATTCGCTCGATGGTGATCTGGGGAGCCTCATTATCCCAGTTAAGTTTAAACATGGATGACATTGTAGCTAGAGCATCCGCTAGCTGATTCTCTTCTCGCGGGAAGTGCTCGAAGGTAATCTGCTCGAAATGTGGTAGCAATGTCAAGACATGTTCTTTGTAAGGGATGAGGTTTAGATGTTTAGTATCCCACTCTCCTTTGATCTGACTGACGACTAAAGCTGAGTCCCCAAACACAATCAAAGATTTGACCCCCAAGTCTATGGCAGCCTTGAGTCCAAATATGCAAGCTTCATACTCGGCCATGTTGTTGGTGCAATTGAAGCAAAGTCTGGCGGTGAAAGGAGTATGGAAACCTTCTAGGGAGATGAGTACCGCGCCAATACCGTTGCCAAGTGCATTGGTGGCACCATCGAAGTACAGGGTCCATCGGGATCCTTGTTCAGGTCCGTCATATGGTCTGAAATCTTTAACGTTGTCCAATGTCATGATGTCTTCGTCAGGGAAGTCAAACTTCATGGATTGATAATCTTCGACAGCTTGATGAGCCAAATGATCAGCTAGCACACTCCCCTTTATAGTTTTTTGGATCGTGTACTGTATATTGTATTCCGTTAGGATCATCTGCCATCTAGCTTTTCTTCCAGATAAAGCAGGCTTCTCAAAGATGTACTTGATCGGATCCATCTTAGATATCAGCAAAGTGGTATGAGTCAACATATACTGCCTTAGACAGCGAGCAGCCCATATCAAAGCGCAGCAAGTTTTTTCGAGCAGTGAGTATCGGGTTTCACAGTCGGTAAAATTTTTTCTAAGTTAATAAATGGCATGCTCTTTTTGGCCAGACTCGTCATGTTGGCCCAGTACGCACCCCATTGAATTCTCTAAGACAGTCAGATACATGATTAACGGTCTTCCTTCGATGGGTGGCATCAAGATGAGAGGTTCTAGCAAATACTCCTTTATTTTATCGAAAGCAATTTGACAGTCATCATTCCATTTAACTACCTGATCTTTCTTCAACAACTTGAAGATTGGCTCACCGGTAGATGTTAGGTGAGAAATAAACCTTGCAATGTAGTTTAGGCGTCCCAAGAAGCCTCTGACCTCCTTCTCAGTGCGAGGAGCAGGAATTTCTTGTATAGCTTTGACTTTGGCAGGATCAACCTCGATGCCTTTGTTGTTGACAATGAAACCCAAGAGTTTACCAGACCAAACCCCAAAGGTGCACTTGTTCGGGTTCAGTCTTAACTTTTATTCCTTCAACCTGACAAACAGCTTTTGCAAGTGGTCGAGGTGTTCTTCTTCTGTTTGTGATCGGGCTATCATGTCATCTACGTAGACCTCTATCTCATGATGTATCATATCATGAAACAAAGTTACCATGGCGCGTTGATAGGTTTCCCCGACATTCTTCAGTCCGAATGGCATCACTTTATAGAAGAACGTACCCCATTGTGTAACAAAAGTAGTTTTCTCCATGTCTTCAGGTGCCATTTTGATCTGGTTGTAACTTGAGAATCCATCCATGAAAGAAAATACTTTGTGTTGAGCTGTGTTGTCAACCAGGATATCAATGTGCCGAAGTGGAAAGTCATCTTTAGGGCTGGCCCTGTTTAAGTCTCTATAATCCACGCACATTCTGACTTTGCCGTCCTTCTTAGGCAAGGGCACAATGTTAGAAACCCATTGTGGATAGGAAGTAACAGCAAGAAATCCAGCATTGAACTACTTCATAACTTCTGCTTTGATCTTTTCTGACATGTCGGGCCTCATGCGACGGACTTTTTGTTTGACTGGTGGACAGTCTTCTCTTGTAGGCAGACGGTGAACCACAATATCTGTATCGAATCCCGACATGTCTTCGTATGACCAGGCGAAGATCTCAACATATTCATGTAACAACTGAATTAGGCGCTCTTTGACACTTGGCTCTAGGTTGGCACCCACTCTGACTTCTTTTCTGTCTTCCTCAGTACCCAAGTTGATTGTCTCTAACAGCTCCTCATGAGGCAGAATTGCTCTTTCTTCCTGTTGTAGCAGTCTAGCCAATTCTCCCGGCACCTCACAATCTTCCTCACCTTCGTATTCGGCATGGTAGACCAGATCTTCAGAGTCACTGAAGGCCATATCAGAATTGTTACCCATGGAATCCGGAATGGAAGGGTACCTGCATTTGTGAGTGTGGGTGTGTGTAAGGGATAGCCACCTTTCAACAAATAAAATGTAAAAAGAAAGACAATGAACACAAAAGTTTATATGTAAAAACATCCATGATTCATTAAAATGGCATATGAAGATGAAAAATCAAACCCTTACAAATGGACCTATGTGCCTCGGGTAAGGCACAAGGTTAAAAGTGTACGAATTGTTTGAGAATTATTACAAACCAACAGAAATGTTTGAAAGATAAATTACTGCGGTATGAAAGTAATCGGAACAAAGTATTTTGCCTCCCAGTTGCACAGTCCTCCGTCAACAGTTGGAAAAATCCAGTCCTCCAGGCTGCTCTCCTCTTCACTATCCTCCGAAGCATTGACTCCATGATGGGTGATCTTCACTAGTGGCCCTCCAGAACGGGCGCGGCGTACAACCTTTTGAGCAAAAGAAGTGAACCCCAAGCCGAATTTATCTAATTTGTAAGGAAAGTATGGAAGCTGCCCCCAGATTGTGCTTCCTCCTTCTTCAATCACAACCTTTGCATCTTTGAGAGACGACATCTGATGCGGAGGTCTGGTAATCATGGGTACAGAAGACACTGTCTTGGTTTCTGCAATTTCCTGAGCTACCTCTTCAAAATGCTGAAAAGGGGTTTCGATGAATTCTCCATCCAATTCTATATAGCGGAAAGAATTTAGATGGCTTATCATGTATTCCTCTTTGCCATGAACAGTTATGATTTTCCCCTGGACTGGGCACTTGAGCATTTGATGCAGAGTAGAAGTGATGGCTCCAACATTGTGAATCCAGGGTCTTCCCAACAAGCAAGAATAGGAAGGACGGATGTTCATCACATAGAATATGGAGTTGAAGGTTTCAGTTCCCACTTTAATTGGGATGTCCACCTCCCCGTGGACCATCCTTTTAGAACCATCAAACGCTCTGACAATGATATTACTGGGTTTCAGGGTTAAGCCTTCACAATCCATTCTATCCAAGGCTTTCTTCGGCAAGACATTTAAAGATGAACCAGTGTCTACCAGAACGTGATCTAGGGAGTCCCTCTGCATTCCACCGAGACATGCAAAGCGTCATTATGTTTTCTCCCTTTGGATGTTAAATCAGCATCGGAGAATCCTAGACCATTGTCAGCTGTTAAGCTAGCTACACATTCCTGGAACTGATCCGTGGAGGTTTCGTGTGGCACGTGGGCCGTCTTCAAGAATTTTATCTAAGCTTTAGCATGAGCCTCTGAACAAAGCAGCAGGGCCAACATAGAGATCTTTGAGGGGGTTTGCCCCAGTTGTTCCACAACATCATAATCGCTTCTCTTGATTATTTTCAAAATCTCCTCCATTTCTTTTTGAGAGGTCTCAGAGATGACCAATGGGTGAGCCCTCGTCCTGACGGGCTCTTCTTGGATCCCTTTCCCTCTATCATCAGCAGCAGCAGAGGGGACAACCACAGGAGTTACAACTTCCTCAATAATTGGAGTTCTCGCATATATGTTTACCGATGCAGGGGTAACCTTAGGAGCAGCTGAGGGTCCAAAGATTGCCTTTGGAGGGGCAATCTCTGGAGAGAAAATTCTTCCACTGCGGGTGATTTTGCTCGTTCCAGCAATTTTTCCAATGTCAGAAGTCTCTTCATCAGAACTCTCTTCAGTTGATTCAATTTGTTTAATACCGTGGTAGTAGATTTCTCCACCATAGTTCCACGGTACTGATTTGTCGGACTTGTACGGGACGCGCCCGGGCATGGTTATCTTCAAAGGTGCAGTCTTCGGAGTGGATGTAATCTTAAAAGGTCTTTTGGATACCTTGGAAAGATTGGAGGATATGGTTATTATTGAAACATCATTGACAGGAGTCGGTGTAACAGGAGTCTTTTAAAAAAGGATTTCTTGGTTATCCATTAGGCGTTGGATGCCTAACTTCAACAATGGACAGTCGGTTGGTAAGGATGAACAAAGGCATCAATCTTCTTCACAACCTGGGAAAATCCCAGCCTTCAGCAAATTCAACTTGATTATCGGTAGCGGAGTTATCAAATCATCAACAGTAGCAACAAAAAGATCTTCTTCAACAACATCGACATTGTGGCCATGCCTTGGCATTGGAGCAGAGATCACATTCGGCTTTTCAGGGGCGTCGAATTCCACTTCTTTAGCGTCTATCAAACCCTAAATCTTATTCTTCAGGGCCCAACAATTGTTGGTGTCGTGCCCCAGGCTGTCTGAATGATAAGAACACTTGGCGTTCGAATGGTAGTACGGAGAAGCAGTATTCGGGTTCTTCGGAGCCTCTTTCAAACTTGCAAGGTTTAACTTCAAGAGATGGGGTAGAACCTGAGCAGGAGTCATGTTTATCTGGGTGAATTGCCGTACAGGCCTTTCCACCCTTGTTTGGTTGGTTCTGGGTTGATTGTTTCTGGGCTGATCAGCTGCAGACTTCTGAATCATTACGGCCCCCACCAATGGCCGGAGCTCAACTCTTCCTTGACCTCTTTGGGAGTAGACAATTGATACTTCCTTCTTTTCCGGAAAAGTCTTTTTGATGGTAGCGGAAGCAGATGCATCTTTTTGAATTTTCCCGCTTTTTATGCCAGCTTCAACTCTTTCACCAGTTAGAATCAACTCAGTGAACCCCACAAAGGAGCTTCCTATCAGGTGATTAAATAAAGGACCTGACAGCATCCCCAAGAACATATCAACTAGCTCTCTTTCAGACAAAGGTGGCTGCACCCTTCCGGCCAAATCTCTCCATTTCTGGGTATACTCTTTGAAGGCTTCATTTGAGACCATGCCCATACTCTGTAATTGAGTACGGGTTGGTGCTAAGTCTATATTATATTGATACTGTTTATAGAAGGCGGTTGCTAAGTCTTCCCAATTATGCACATCAGAACTCTCCAACTAGTAGAACCAATCCAGCTGCGTCCATGACAAACTGTCCTGGAAAAAGTGGACCCAAAGGTCTTTGTCATAAGAATGTGGTTGAATTTTCCTGACATAAGATCGTAAGTGCATCTTTGGGAAATACACCCCATCGTACTTAGAAAATAGAGGCACTTTAAACTTAGGAGGGATTACAATTCCATAAACCAAACCTAACTCCTCAAAATCCAGCCCCGGAACTCTCTGTATCTCCATGGCAGCTAGACGCTCTTCCAGGTCTTGTATTTGTCATCGGCCGAAGGATACTGTTGTTCAGAGTAATCCTCATCTTCCTCTTCTTCAGATTCAGATGTTGATGGAAAATCTAGGACCCTTCTGGCTTGACCTTCAAACCTTCTTCCCATGGTAGCCACACCATCTCTCTTCTTCTTCTTTTTCTCTTTTTCCTTCTCTAGTAGAGTCTTGAGCTCCTCCTGCCCCTTGGCCAAGGTCAGAAGTAGTTGTTGGAATTGTGAATTCTGGGCTTGCAAATCTTTGACCGTTTGTTCAATATCCATCTTGCTGAAATAAACAACAGAGAGATGAGGAAACTTGGTGTGAAGACTTGTTTATGCATATGATGAATGATATGTATTCATGTAATGCTTTCAAGGATTCGGAAATTCAAATTTGTTTTAAACAAAAAAGAAACACACGTCATATTAATAAGATAGAATTGTTAGTACATCAATGCCCCATGGGCAAAATAATACAAAATTCTAAGGTAAAAAGACGTTGCGCATCCTCTTTGGTGTAATGTAGGTGTTGAGAGTATGCTCTTCGTGGAGTTGACGAGTGAGTTACAAAACCTTCTTCTCGCTTGCGTAGATTTCAGCTTCAAAAGTATCGTGCTCTCCCTTGAGCTGTATCCAACTCCTTTGTAGATCTTCTAGTGATGTTGGCATGTCAGGATGTAGGAGGGTGTATGGAACCTCTCCTTCCATAACAGGCTCTATAATCACAGGGAGAATGGAGGGGTAAGGCATCATAAGACTTTGGGCGCGGGTTCGTACCCACTTGAGGTAAAGCTCAAGGGGGATGGAATTCTTGTGTCCCAAGGTCTTACTGTCTACCTTGTTTGGCATCCTCCAAGCTCGGATAAACCTTTGTCGAAGTCCTTGATCATCGTTGTCGAAGTCAAAAACCAAGTCTGGAATCAGCATGTCATGTGGGCCATCCCTTCAGGCATAACCAAACTGTCTCAGAGCCAAGCAAGGGTTGTAGGTCATGCCTCCCCTAATGCCAAGTAGAGGGACATAAGGGAATTCCCCACAACGGTCAATGATGATAACATTCTTTTTGGATCGAGAACACCAATGAACATCTGAATGTGTAAAAGTCATCAATCGTTGTGACCACCTCAAACCTTGCTCATTCTTCAAAACTGATTGGGGAAGATGAGAAATAAACCATCTTTCCAGTAGAGGAGTGCAACACATGAGAACACCTCTTTTCCTTATTGTTCGAGTGTGAAAAGAGTGGAGGGTATCCCCAAGCAATGTAGGCACCGGGTTGCGAGCCATGAAGATTTTGACAACACTCACATCTATGAGTTGGTCAAGGTTAGGGAACAAGACCATCCCATAGATGATAAGAGCTACAATCTCCTTAAAAGCTTGTAGGTCCAAAGAATTCCAGCAGCTTTGGGCCTTCTCAAACAGAAACTTTGACAAGAATCCTTTTGACACCACTTCTAGTTTCCCAATGTGTTGTGACATCAGAGAAGTGTAAGTGTATGGCTTGAGCAATATCTTATGGCTTTGGATCTCTTTCCGTACCGTTGAAAGGTAGTTGATTGAGAATAGGAATCTTCAAGAGTTGAGAAAATTCCTCCAAAGTGGGCACAAGCTGGTAGTCAGGAAATGTGAAGCAATGATGCAAAGGGTCAAAGAACTGGAAGAGAACTTTCAACATATCCTCCTCAGTGTTGGTGGTGACTAAGTTGAGAAGACGACCATGCCTCTCGGCGAATGGAGAATTCTCAGGAATCCTTGAAGCTAGCTCCTTGAGTTGTGGAGGAATTCTTACAAGGTTGACTTGAATAGTTTTCTTGCGAAGTGAATCCATGACCTACAAAACAGGAACAAAGATGAACTTCAAAAATCCTTGAAATGGTTAGTGGATGCATATGATTCTTCATGATGTTCATGATGTTACGCACAAGTATATATGTACAAGCAAATCACAGAAGTTCCTAGTTTAGGCTTGCATGGGATTTCATAGGTAAGTACCCTCTTGAAGTTTAGTTGGCTCAACCTGTCCTAGAAATAGTAACCAGGTTCTAAGGAGCTCAATATCACTGGATTGTTTTCTGTGTTCATTGTTTCAGTTTAGCCACTTTACTGACGACCGAAAATATTCCAAGAAAACAATCCTCAATGAGTGTAGTATCGAGTATCTACCAACTTCGGACTGCACCAAAGCCGGTCATCTCACTACATCCTAAAAGGCCAAGTTGGTCAAGTAAAGGTTCTAAAAGTCCATTAGTGCTTCATGACATCACTCAGCGGCCTCGTATTCTCTTTTATTGACTCAAAGGCTACCTACACCCACAAATATGTCGCACTAACATAGCTATTGCTTAGACCATGTCGGTATACCCTGCACAGTTTCCACAACGTATTGCTATTTACCTATGAATGTTTCCTAAATCCGGGTAGAGGATTCAAACCCAAACAATAGAACCAAAGTGTAAAGCAAACAAATCAAGCAAGATAAGCATGTAAAGGTGATCTAAAACCCTAAGGTAACCCCACTTTTATAATTATTTCCCCAGCAGAGTCGCCAGTTCTGTGATACGGTGGGAGAACTGACTTGAGGTTTTGCGTTTTATGTTCGCAAATGTTTCGGTTTAGCAAGAGTCGCCGCCGACTTTTATTTTATCCAAAAGGAAAGGTAAAAAAGTACAAGAAAGACCTTTGATATTGTTTTTGGGTTCGGGGGGTAGATTATGAAAAGGGAAGGTGCTAGCACCCTTTTCATCCATGGTTTTCCATGGGCTCTTAGTTACTTATTTAGATCACTTGCTTTTCTTTTCCAATTGTTTGAAATGGTGCTTTGTGTGGTTTTGAAAGTATTTTGAAAAGAGGCCATTGTTTTGGCAATCTTTTTAATGATTCTTGTTTGTAAGAATGTATACAAAGATGTTTGTCTTTTGAAAAATGTTTCAATGTTTTGAAAGTTGTTTGGAAATTGTTTTGAAATTGTGTTGTATGTTTGAAAATAGCAAGGATTGTTTGCAAATTGATCAAGTAACTAGGAGCATCTACCTACTCAAAAGTCTTTCCTACACATTTTTATTCCTTTGACATTGTTGTTTTACCATTGCATTTGGTAAACAACCCTATCTTTGGATGTTAAACGGGACGGGCGTGGGTCATCATATGATCATGATAGCAATGGTGCCAAGTATCTTAGCAAGTTTTAGGGACTAAGATCATTTGTTTTTAGGCAACATTTTGATAGCTTCATCGAGGGACTATGATATTTTGTTTTGTTTTGTTTTGCCAAGATACCTAGCATGCATACCATGGCCATTTTTAGGGAACAAAGTGGATGAAACCCTAGGGGTGCTTGTGTGCAATGTGTTGTCATTTTTCATGCATTTTTTATCTTGTATTAAGTCATGCTATTTGTTTTGATTTCTGGTCTTTTCATTCAAAACCCTAGTTTACTATCATGGTATATGAAAGTAATAAATTGCGTAAAGTAAATCTAAACTATTACAACAATATTATGGGGAGGGGGATACAAGTTTTGAATAGGGGGATATTGCTCAAAATAAAACCCTAAAACTATTACAACCAAATTTAATTTATTGTACAAATAAATAAATAAAAAAATATTTAAATATTGAATAAATATTCAAAATGTTTTTGTATTTGTTTTATGTATGTAAAAATAAATTTATTTAAGTCTTAGAAATAAGAAAAATAAAATGATTATTTTTTGAAAGGATGAAAACCCTAATTTTGTTTTAAAAGAAAATACATTTTCTATATTATTTTAATCATTTTTTGTTCAAGAAAAATAATAAAAATATTATGTATAAATATTAAAAATTAAATGTGTATGACAAGTAAATATTTAATATGTATGAAATAATAAAATAAAAATATTTAAGTATTTTTATTATTTACAAGTTTATTTAAGAAAATAAAACCTAATAAACTATTTTAATTCCAAAAAATAATAAAAAATAATAAAATAAAATGCAAAAAATTAAGAAAATATTTTTGGGATTTTTAAATGTTCAGAAGAAAATAATAAAAGTCAAAAATATAAAAATAACAAGAAAATATGAAAAATAACAAAATATGAATCAGGGGGGTGCAAAAGCAAAATGGGTGGGTGCAAAAAGAAGCAAGCCCAAGGCGCTAGGTCCAGCCAACTTCATCCCTGTCCTCCAGCCAAACGCCAAACGCGCGCGTTCTGCCTCTTCAACCTGTTCTTGCTATTCTTTGCATAAAATCAAAAACTTATAACATGAAAAATGTAGCTCATGATCACACGATCCCAATGATATAAAAAATATGACCTAACTCTAAAAGACCAAGGAGAATTTTAATGGCCCTAATTTCTGACCTAGTTTTTTTAGCATGTTCAACATCCAAATACTCTTAGCTCAGTTAATATAAATGGAACCTATACATATGTACAATTCAAGCATGTTAAGGACTACATTTTTGCTTCACAAACCTAAGCTTAAAGATGCCTAAATAGAGAGATAGAAACTTGACAAATACCTTGTTCAGTTGAGTTTGGATATGGCAACCTAAGCTTTGAGTGAGGCCTGAAGTTCTTGTGAGCTTCCTTGAAGTTCCCTCAAGCTATCCCAATGCTCAGCTCTCCTTGAAGTTGCTTGGAACTCTTTTTAGAAGTTAACCTGCAAACTAAAAAAATGGAAATGGTAAAGCTTGAAACTGAGCTTATAGTTGCAAGATAGGGGGCTATATAGTTTAGGTGTGATGTAGGGAATGTGTTTGAGGTGATTCAAAGCAAAACGCATGAGCCAATTTTGAAATGGCTTGAGTTCTGCAGATGATGCCCTGTTTGGGAAGGAACTTGGGATTTTTGTGTTTTAGGGTGTTTGAGAAGTTGGAAATTCGTGTATTCTGCTTGAGACAATGTTCTAAAGTTGGTTCAAATGATGCTTAGGCTTGCCTTTATCAGATACACAAGTTATATTGACTTTTGCAAGTTTGCTTGTTTTTGAAGAAAAGGTGAAGTGACAAAGCCAAAGGCCTGTACAGGCTAGCTCAAGGTCTGATGAGAGTTGGTACAAGTTTCCTGATGTTTGTGGATATTGTTGGCAAGAAGAGATCAGGTCAATGGCTCAAGAAATACAAAATTGCAAAAAGCATGCTTTATCAAAGTGGTATTATGAACTTTATGCCATTTTTGGAATAATTCAATGTGCAATGCTTCAAAAGTCAGAACAAGACCATTATCCATTGAGTTTGCATTAAATTAATGAGTGTAGAAAGGATTAGGACCTGTAATACCAAGTACAAGCATGCTTAGGACATATTTGCAACTTGCACCATTGTGAAAAATGCCTTGAACAAAAGTGATAAATTGCCATTTTCATTTCTTCGATTCTCCCTAACCATAAATGATCTTGGAGAGTTATTGGACATTTTGGAAATCTTGTAACATGCTCTACAATCCATCTTTGAAATTCATTTTTAGATTCCTCTTGCAACTAGGTGAAGAGTTGGCATGAAGTTAGGTCAAAAATCTGCCTAAACTAGGGCAAAATTTCACTAATTTAAAAAGTTTATGGACCCCAATTCACAAAATCATAACTTGAGATCCAAGAATCATTTTGGAAAACTTTGTGAATAAAAGTTGTAGATTTTGTGGAGGACTACAAATTTTATGTTGAAAGTTTTCTTTGAATCAAATTGCATCATGGTGAAAAATTTGGGAAAATTTGGTAAAAAATAAGAAATTTTCATAACTTAGAAAAATTCTAAGTTATGAAAAATTACAAATTAAAACCCTAATTTTCAAAATTAGGTTTCTTGGTCAACAAGTTTTACATTTTGACATGTTTTGATGAATTATGACCCTTGGCACTTGATTTTGACCAAAAAGTCAAAGTTTGACTTTTCAGTGTACAGTTGATTTTTGATCAGTTGACTGGAAAATTCATCTGTCAATCCAATGCATTTGAGATCTTTTGAACCTTGTGATTAGGTCAAGATGGTATCATTAAGTCCTTGAAACCATTCTTGAACCCAATTTTCCATTGGCTAGGTGAAAAATCAGAAATTGCCCTTCTACAGTCAAAACCCTAATTTTGACCATTTTGCCCTTTTGTTGATCTGATCAAATTTCTTGAGGAGTTGTGATCCAAACTTGATCAAATGGTACATATGAGCCTATAATGTTGATGTGGATAAAGAATTATGAGGTTTGACTGTAAATTGGCGATGGTTGACTTTTTCCCCCAATAAAGCTGATTTTTAGGTCAACTGTCCAATTGACTGGGCAAAAAAGTGATTCAAGGCTTGAAACTTGGTATGAGCAATCTTAGAGGTCCAACATGAAGTATGAAAGTCTCATGAAGAATTGATGGTCCAAAAATCCTTGTGCAAACTCAAACCCTAATTTCAGGTCATCAGTGCAAAATGAGGTCTTGAGCTGAGCAACCCTAATCCTGTCTTGAGTCCAAAGAGTCTTGTGGGGAAAATCTTGATAAAATGAGAGGGAAATTTTTTGGGTACAACAGTTATGAACTCTAAATACCCAAGGAAAGAAACACAAGAGGATTATGTGTATATAAGCAAGGGTAATCCCAAGATATCTTTTGAGGAATATTTTCAAAATTTTAGGGTTCGTATATCCTTGGAATCACTACTTTTGTTCCACTTGAATCACAAAATCTGAAGTAAAAAGTAATTTGTAAATTATTTTCATAAACATTTTTTTTATATTATTAAGTCTTTTGTTTTGAAAATTACTATCAATAATAAATGAAATCTTTGCAAACAGAATAAAATAAGAACTATAAAGAATTGGATAAAGGCTCAAACTTTATTAATAGAATGGTAGTTTGCGAATGGCGAGACTCCATGGATGATTACAAAGTTTGGAAAATGGTAAATATATGGAAAATGATACATTGAAATACAATGACCCTTATTCTCCCTAAAAACTTTGAAGTCCTGACCAGAGCCTTTAGTTGAAGTGTGATGAGAATCCGTGAAGATTGTTTGTTCAATGATCAAGTCTTGTCTAACGCAGTTACTTGCCAAGAAATCCCTAACTTTTTCCTAGGTTTCCCTTGCGGGTTTTCAAACTAACAGGAAAATTTATTCTGTTTGTGTCTCTAACTTTTTCCTATATCGCCCTTTCGGATTTTCACCCTACCAAGACGCTCTTTTTTGCCTAAGTCTCCCTTTCAGGTTTTCAGCTTAGCGAGCTATTCTTTTATTTCTTTAGGCGAAGTATTTCTTGACTGTGTCAGAATTCATAGGACGTGGGAACTCCTCGCCATCCATAGTTTCAAGAATCAATGCACCACCAGAGAAGGATTTCTTGACAACATATGGTCCTTCATAATTGGGAGTCCATTTGCCCCTAGAATCAATGTTATAAGACATGATCTTTCTGAGCACGAAGTTCCCTTCTCTGAATTCACTAGGCTTGACCTTCTTATCAAAAGCTTTCTTCATCCTTTTCTGATATAATTAACCATGACACAAAACAATTATTCTCTTTTCTTCAATCAAATTCAATTGGTTAAACATGTGCTAGATCCATTCAGCCTCTAACAACTTGGTTTCCATTATTACACGCAAAGAGAAAATCTCAACCTCGACGGGGAGCACTGCTTCCATGTGTGATACGGTGGGAAGAACTGACTGTTTTTGGAATGCTGGTTTGCGTTTTGCGTTTGTTTTTGCAAAATGTCGCGGTAAGCAAGAGTCGCCATCGACTTTTATTTTATCTAACAAGGAAAGGAAAAAAGCACAGAAAAATTCCCTTTTCGATATTTTCTGAGTACGGGGGGTAGATTATAGAAAGGGAAGGTATTAACACCCTTTCTATCTGTGGTTATCCACGGGCTCTTAGGCACTTGCTCAATTGTTTTCAAAATTGTTTTCTTTGCGCTTGTGGGTTTAAAAATTTTTTTATTTGAAACTTCGATTTGACTCTTGCTTCTGTCCTCAAGAGTGTAATGAAGTGTTTTGAAAACTTTGTTCGAAAGGAGTGTAAGTGTGAAAAATTTGTTTTGTTTTGAATGAGCAAGTATCTAAGAACTATCTACCTACTCGAAAAAGGAATCGTTCTATGCTAATTTCATTTAGACAATGCTATCCCAGTATTAGTGAGTAGGTAGCACCGTCGTTGGAGTTTAAGGGTCAATTCGAATTAGGGACATACGGTCACTAAAGCAATGTTAGGACGCCTTAGCGGTAACCCTAATGTCTTAGATCATTTGTTTAAGGCAACAATATCCGAGGCAACCGTCTCGAGGCAACTTTGATCTTTTATACAAGAGGGTGACCTCTAAAGCATCCTATACTCAATGACCGTTTACCGAAGGCAACCAAGTGGGGTGTACCCTAGGAGTGCGCATGTGCGAGTGTGTCGTTTTCAGTTATTTTTATCTTTGTACATGTTAAAAGTGATCTAATTTGATTTTAAGATTAACATTCAGTCTTGTCATGCAAACCCTATTATCAAACATCTAGCAGTTATGATTTGCGGAAATAAAATGTGGAATTTAAATTACAAGGCGTCGGGTATTTACATCGCCAAAGACAAACCCTTTGAAAAATAAAATAAAGCGATAAAAATAATTAAATGTCCTATTTAACTATTACAATTCGGAAGCAGGTACATTAATATGATGAAAATAAATAAAGCACGCGGGAAATTAAATCGAGTGCGAATTTTAGAGTTTTGACCCTTTTGAAAGAAAATGCCATCTTTTTGTTGTTTTTATTTGAGAAAGGAAATTAATCCTAAATTAATTACTAAATTAATTATGAAATAAATTATTTTTGGAGGTTTGTCATTTTAAGAAAGAAAATAGAATTAATTAAATTAGTGGTTAACACCTAATTAAATCTAATTAATTTTAATTATTTACAAAAATAAATTAGAGTTTTCTAACTAAAAACCTAATTAATTAATAAATTTATTATGAAAAATAAAAGTTAAAATTTGGTTGAATAAAAAATATTTTTGTGATTTTATTTGATAAAAAGAATAATTTTGTTATTGGTTAAGAAAAACAAAATTAATTAAATGAAATAAAACAATTAAATAAAATAACAAAATAAATAGAAAGAGAGAGGAGTTGGGCCTGATTTTAGGTGGTGTGGAAAGAAATTCCTTGGCCCATTAGAAGCTGACCCTTTTGAATTTTTGTGATCCAATGTGGGCGCATGGACTTGGCTCTTGGTAGACCTCCAGTCATTGACCACCAGATCTGGCTTTTGGCCATCTGGCGCTTGGATGGACGAGGGCACATGGTAGGTTGCAAACTAGAGCATGCATTGAATCACCTGAAAAAGATGAAGAAAATACAAAGTGCTGGAGGCAGGGATCGAACCCCTGACCTCCAGCCACTAATGCCTTGGAAGCTGACGTGCTGACCACTGGGGCACGTTGTTGTGTTTGTTATAACAATACAAATGATATATATTATATAAAAAACAAAACCATTGCCAGAAAATAATAAAAACGCGCGTAATATTTGAATGGTTCAGTAAAGGGATGCCACGCAATCATCCACAACCTCTCATCCGTGGCTAAAACGCCAAATACCTATACCAACGGACAGAAGTCCGTAGCTACAGGCATGTCCATCTCCAAAATCATGTACAGGCCATAAAAATGAATTTCAAGGGCATGGACGTGTTCGTCTTACCCTCCCAGTCACAACCATGTCTTTCATGCGGGTCAATTGTACCTAAAATAAAAATGCCCAAAAATGCAGACCAAACCCTAACAATGGTGGTTTGCAATACAAATCATATAAATGAAATTAAATGATGCAAAAAGTTTGAAAATGTTCTCGTGATTATGAATATGCCATTAGTTTGTTCAATAGATGCCAGGATAATTCAAATCGAAACCAAGAACAAGGGTGAAAAGCGTGCGACTTACAGTGTGTTAGGGAGTCTGAAAATGCTTGGTTTTGGTTGGGATAGCTTGTGTGAATGCCCAGGAAGCGATTGGAACAAGTCTCGATCCCTGAAAACACCTATAACCTGGATTTCGATCTCAAGCTTTTTTGTGATTTTTTCACTTTTTATTCTGCCTCTACCAATGCTTGCCAACCCTTATTTTCGTGTGTTTAGCTTCCTTATGTAATGTGTACTACATTAGGGTAAGAAACTTGGTACAAATCTCTCCATATCAATGCCCATGAATTGCATTTGATTCCACCATTAAAACCTTCCAAATTTGATTTGATTTGGATCTTTTTGTGCATACAAGCCTTGATTCGAATTTGATTGTGATGCTAGCTGTGAACAAAGCCTAAAACAATAAGAAAATCATGAGTTATTAATTCCTTGGATTTTATATGATTTTATTTGATTTAAAATGAATAAATTCAAATAAAAATCAAATTAAATAATAAAAATGAGACATGGCCACATGGCTGGAGCTATGGCACGTGGGAAATGATGCAAACTCAAATCAAGTGGAAAAGAATGGGCCCATTTGACAAAATTTGAAGTTTTGGGGATAGTTGACTTTTGGCAATTTTGCAAAAAAGTCCAACTTCAACAATGCATAACTTCTTCAATTTTGAACTTTTGGAAGTTTTCTTGGACTTTTTAGAAAGCTTGGGATGTCCTCAAATCAACCATTTTTGTCCCATTTCATTTTGATATTCCATTCTCAAGTTATAAGCTTTGACAAAAAAGGTGTTTTTGTTGACTTTCAAAAATGACCTATAATGTCCAAATTCATAACTTCTTGTGAGTGCATTTTTTGATCTTGGGGTATGAAGATGGATTATATGAAATTTAACCCTCTTCAAAATGAGCTTTGGATGGGTCAATTCTCATAAAGTATGAGAAAGTTATGCTTGGTCAAAGTTGAGTTGACTTTTCCTACAAAACCCTAATTTAGCAACTTTTGAGTCTAGATGAATTTTGAGCAATCCTTGATGAATCATGATCAACCCTTGACCAAATGATGAAATATACTTCAAAATGAGAATGTTGGCAAAAAATCTTGAAGTTTGACTGTTTGTAGGTCACAGTTGACTTTTGCCCTAGCACAGGCGATTTTGGACCTTTTGAGCAATTGACTGAGCAAACTTCCTCTGCAAGGCTTGAAATTTGACATGGATGATCTTGATAACATATTAGGACAATGTTGAGCATTTGAGGTCATTTGGACTAAAGGATCTTGATTCAACACAAAACCCTAATTTGGGGTAGACTGCCTTAGGAGATAGCTTGTCTGACCAACTCTTGAACAAACTTGAGCAACTTGGGGATCTTTCTTGCAATGTTTTGAGGAATATAGGAGGGAAAATTTTGGCGTACAACACCATGCTATACATAAGAGAGAACAGGGTTTCCCCTGTGGAAGTGTTGACGTATGTAAAATACCCAAGCAAAGCAAAAGGGAGCATCTCATACCAATCCTTATAGGTAATAACCATCTTCTAGATGATCTTCTTAATGTTTTTATTGGGAGCTTCAACAACCCCATTCTTCTTGGGCTTGTAAGGAGATGAATTGTGGTGGACAATCTTGAATATTTCACAAAGTTTTGTCATCATTTTTAATTCAAATTTGAGACGTTGTTAGTGATAATCCTGCTTGGCGCACCATACCAACATATAAGATTGTTCTTGATAAAAAGTACGACCACCTGCTTGGTGACGTTAACATAGGAGCTGCTTCCACCCAATTGGTGAAGTAATCAATTTCCACTAAGATAAAACAATGTCCATTCGATGCCTTGGGTTCTATAATTCCAATCATATCAATACCCCCACATAGAAAAAGGCCACGGGGAAGAAATAACATTGAGAAGCATTGGAGGCACGTGAATCTTGTCACCATAAATCTGACATTTGTGGCACTTCTTTGCAAATTTATAATAGTCAGATTCTATTTTTAGCCAGTAGTAACCTTCCCTGAGCATCTTCTTTGCCATCGAGTGTCCATTGGCATAGGTACCAAAGGAACCTTCATGGATCTCATGCATCAACATGTCTGCTTCGTGTCTATCCGCACATCTGAGAAAGACCATGTCATAATTTCTTTTGTATAACACATCTTCATTGAGGAAAAATCTACCTTCCAACCTTCTCAATGTCTTTCTATCTTTGTTCGACACACCAATCGGATATTCCTAAGTCAGGAGAAAGGGCTTGATATCATAATACCAAGGTTTTTAATCTGACGTCCCCTCTGTAGCAAACACATGGGATGGTCTATCAAGATGTCGAACTGTAATATGAGGTACATCGTTCCAAGCATTTACTTGGTACGTGGAAGACAAAGTGGCTAAAACATCTGCCATCTGATTCTCATCTATGGGAATATCATGAAATTAAACTTTATTGAAGAAAGGTAATAATCTTATTGCATAATCCGTGTAGGGAATCAAGCCAATGTGACGAGTATCCCATTCTCCTTTAATCTGATTTATTACCAAAGCTTAATCGCCATATACATCTAGAATTTTGATTCTAAGATCTATAGCCTCTTCAAGACCCATAATACAAGCTTCATATTCTACCATGTTATTGGTACAATCAAATGCCAACCTTGTAGTAAAAGGGATATGTGACCCTTGAGGAGTGATAATCACAACACCAATTGATTTTCCATAAGCATTTACAGCCCCATCAAACACCATACCCCACCAGGATTCAGGATCAGGACCTTCCTCAGGAAAAGGTTCATCACAATCTTTAACTTTCAAATACATCACATCCTCATTAGGGAAATCATATTTAACAGACTGATAATCATCAAATGGTTGGTGAGAAAGGTACTATGCCAACACACCACTTTTTAGAGCTTTCTGAGTACGATATTCAATATCATATTCAGACAACTGCATCTGTCATTGAGAAATTATTCCAGTAAGAGCAGGCTTTTCAAATATATACTTAATTTGGTCCATTTTGGAAATCAACCAAGTAGTATGATTCAACATATATTGCCGCAATCGCTTTGCCGCCCAAGACAAAGCACAACATGTTTTTTATAGCATAGAATATCGTGACTCACAGTCAGTAAACTTCTTGCTAAGATAATAAATGGCATATTCTTTTCTTCACGTTTTATTTTCTTGTCCCAAAATACAGCCCATGGAACTATCTAACACAGTTAGATACATAATCAATGGTTTTCCTTCAACATGAGGGAGAAAGATAAGATGTTCAAGCAGATACTCTTTAATGCTTTCAAATGCCCTCTGACAATTGTCCATCCACACACAACCTTGATCTTTCTTTAACAGCTTGAAGATTGGTTCACATGTTGCAGTCATATGGGAAATAAATCTAGAAATGTAAGTCAGACGTCCAAGGAAGTATCTAACTTGCTTTTCAGTTCTTGGTGCAAGAATTTCTTGAATTTCCATAAATTTATCAGGATCAAGTTCAATTCCTTTTTGGATGACAATGAAACCTATCAACTTTCCAGAATGAACACCAAAAGTACACTTATTTGGATTCAAGCGGAGACGATATTTCCTCAAACACTGAAACAACTCCAACAAATCTTCCATATGCCCTTCCTCAGTCTGAGATTTGGCGATCATATCATCAACATATACTTCAATTTCCTTATGCATCATATCATGGAATTGACTTGTCATATCCCTCTAGCACGTCGCACCAACGTTCTTCAACCCGAAGGGCATCACTCTATAACAGAATGTTCCCCTAAGGTGTGATAAACATTGTTTTCTCCATGTTCTCAGGAGCTATTCTGATTTGATTGTATTCGGAAAATCCGTCCATGAATGAGAACACCTTGAATTTTTTTGTGCTATCAACCAACATATCAATATGTGGCAGTGAAAAGTTGTAACGTCCATTATTTAATTAATTATATAATTAATTATTTTCAAATTATTTGTTGAAGTTGTGAGATCTTGTGAATTATTGGCCTAAGTTTCTAGATTATTATTAGTTAATTAATTAATTTATTAATTATAATAAGGTTAGAATTAGTAGAATAATAGAATAATTGTGTTGGGCCTATTTTATTGGTTGGAAGTAGTAAAGTGGGGGTGTGTAAGTTAAGCCCAATACGATAAATGGTATAAGGTTAAGCTGACATACGAAATTTGGTTAGTTGGAGAATAGAAAGTCTTTGTGTGCTGACCGTGAAAAGCTGCATAGAAGAAGAGCAAGGTTGCATGGTTGTCAATGCAAGGCAAAACAAGGATTACGACCGAAGATTTGTAGAGAGACCTTCAATCCAGGTGAGGGTGGGGTTCTGACTATATAATGGTAATTATGATGAATGTTATGTGGGGATTGGCCGTATATATGTCTGTCGTGCGTATGATTCTGGATCTGTTTCTTGAACATGGCCATTTTTCATGTTGTGGGCGTTTATGAATTGTCTGCATACTACCCGGTGTAATTGATGAATAGGTTTGGTGTAGATTGTCATCCGTTGATGTGTTAGTTAAGTTACTTTGTTGTTCTGAGCGGCTGGAAGGAAACTAAGGATTATGTTGATGTGGTCGTTAAGTTATTGTGTTATTCCGAGCAGTTGGCCGAAAATTAGGGATTGTGTTGATGTGGTTGTTAAGTCGTTGAGTTGTTCCGAGCGGTTCGCCGGAAACTAGGGATTGTATGGATTTGGTCGTTAAGTCACTGTGTTATTCCATGTTGTTGGCCGAAAATTTGGGGCCGAGGAGGATACCGATGGCTGGGTTAATGTTCGTCATAGAACCGATGACTTTTGTGCAAAAGTTTTGAAGACACATGGTGTCAGGGGACACAGGCTCTAGACGCTGAGCGGCATTAGGATGCAAGGTGTGTCAGGGAATACAGGTGGTGGGTGTTGAGTGGAATTAGGCTTCAAGGCGTGTCAAGGAGCATGGTATTTGTGTCGAGCTGCACGAAGTGGAAGGTGGTGTCGAGGGGCACATGTTATTTGATAATTCCTTCTTAGTTCCTATGCATTTCGAGGGGCGCATAGTTCTCCCTTATTCCTTAACGCTCGTGCATGCTAAGTTGGTTAATTATTTTAATTTAGCAGTCCCAATAATTTAGTGGAGTTTTCAGTAACTGTGGGAGAGCAAATTAGTATTTTAGTAGAAAATTACTTAGTTGAATATAGTCGAATTGCTCTTACAATTACGCAGGACGTCGTAGTATATTTTGTTTGATATATTGTATTGTATGCTTGTTATAATTTGAGAATTTGCAGGTGATGATGAATTTTGTTGAGATGCCTCTAATTATTGGCAGATATTAAGTTGTAGGTTTACGCGAAGTGGTGATTTTGTATCAACTGTTTCTAATATAATATATATCATACATTCTATTATATTGTTCGATATCTCACCCCTTTTGTATAAATGTTACCTATATGTTGGTAACGTGCAGGTAATCCAGAGTGAAGGCGGTTTACCTTCAGTAGTTCGAGTCATTGTCATTACTCTGATACATAACACTCGGGGGGATGAAGGCTTGTTGATTTATCGTTGTTATTACTTCAGTTGTTGAATTTTAAGTTGATTTTCGTTAAGTAATTGTTATTTGGAGTTGTTTCAGTTGGATAAAGATGTTACATTCTTTTAATTCGAATTTTATGATTCCGCTGCATAGTTATGAAAGTTCTTGGTTTTAAAAGATTAATTTATGTTGCTGTTGGTTCATCCAAGTTTAAAGTGTTATGTATTTGTGTTAAATGCCATTATTTTAAGTTGAAAATTGTAGCACTCCATTTGTTTGTTGGAAATTTTTGTAACTCTGATTTTACATAATTCGTTGGGTAGAAATGGGGTGTTACAGAAGTCATCTTTCGGACTTGCTTTATTTAAATCTCTATAATAGATGCACATGGGGACTTTTCCGTATTTCTTTGGTAGTGGAATAATATTGGCAATCCATGAGGGTACACTGATGTCACAAGAAAACTAGCATCAATTTGTTTCAAAACCTCTTCTTTAATCTTCACTGCCATATCAAGATGAGTTCTTCGCAATTTCTGCTTGATTGGTGGACATTCTGGTTTTAGCGAAAAATAATGTTCCACAATATCAATATCTAAACCAGGATGTTGGTTTGTCCGACCAAGTTGCTGATTCGTAGTTTTGTCTAAGAATCGAGTATTGTTAACTTGAGTTCGAACCGTTGTTTATGTTGTAGTATTAAGTTGAGATGGTTGGAAGGAATGACGCTGCACTTGCTGCTGCTTTGGAAGCAATGGTGCATACTATGGAGAATCGTCCGAATGATGACAGGAATGTTGGATCTCGTAGCTTGGCGACTTTCCAGAGGGAGAATCCTCCTACCTTCAAGGGTAAGTATGACCCAGATGGAGCGTTGGATTGGTTGAAAGGGATTGAGAGAATCTTCCGTGTGATGGACTACACTCCAGTGCTGAAGGTTTGATATGGTACTCACATGCTAGAAGTCGAGGCTGATGACTTGTGGCTGGAGACTTGTTAGAAATTTGAAGCTGCAGGTGAAATTGTCACTTGGGCTGTGTTCTGTAGGGAATTTCTGAGGAAGTATTTCCCTGAAGACATTCGTGGTAAGAAGGAAATTAATTTTCTTGAGCGAAAGCAAATGAGTATGTTGGTTGTTTAATATGCTACAAAGTTTGCTGAGTTGGCTAAGTTTTACCCGCACTACAGCGAGGCAAATGCTGATTTTTCAAAATGCATCAAGTTTGAGAAAGGGTTGCACCCAGAGATCAAGAAGGCCGTTGGATACCAGAAGATTCATGTCTTTGCTGATTTGATTGATAGTTGCAGGATCTATGAAGAATATAATAATGCTCACTATAATATTATCAATGAGAAGAGGGGTAAGCACCAACAGAATCGTTGTAAGCCTTACGATGCCCTAACTGTTAAAGGTAAGCAGAAAGTTGCTCAGTGTCATAGAACTAGTGGGGGAGATGCTCCTGCTAGTGTGATTTGTTTCAAATGTGGAAAACTTGGTCATAAGAGCAACGTGTGTACTACTGAGGTGAAGAGGTGTTTCCCACTACGCCAAAAAAGACCTACGAAAGCGCTTTTTTTGGCCTTTAAAAGCGCTTAAAAGCGCTTTCTAAGGTGGCGCTGCTAAAGGTTTTAGCAGCGCTTTTTGTTTAATGAAAAGCGCTCTCATAGGTCTACTTATGACAGCGCTTTTTCTAAAAAGCGCTCTCTTAGGTACCCTTATGGCAGCGCTTTTTCTAAAAAGCGCTCTCTTAAGTAGGCTTTTGGCAGCGCTTTTTCTAAAAAGCGCTCTCTTAAGTAGGCTTTTGGCAGCGCTTTTTTATGAAAAAGCGCTTTCATAGGTGGCGCTTTTTTTGGGAAAAAGCTTTCATAGGTTGTCTTTTAGCAGCGCTTTTTCTTGGAAAAGCGTTGTCATAGGTCTACCTATGAAAGCGCTTTATGTGAAAAAGCGCTGTCATAGGTCTACCTATGAAAGCGCTTTTCTCCAAAAAGCGCTTTCATAGGGTGTTTTTTTTAGAGGTATTATTTATATCATTCATATACCTGCATTGTTTGCCATAACCTGTAATTCATAAATAGCGGTAATGCATTGTAATTCCGATACCCCGTTCTCGTACTCTTTCGACAATCGATTGGAATACAACCATGTCTTATCCATGGTTTACGGTTTCTGAGTCAAAACCAATACTCAATATAACAAAACCAATACTCAATACTTTTCACTAAATTCATTTTATTCTATCAACTACTTTAGTACACAAGTATAACACAAGAAACCATAAACAAGAAACTATCATTGCTCAAAATCAATCATAAATTATGTTTTTATCTCAAATTATATATAAACCATTGTTATCTGTATTCTAACTCAAAGTCAGTCTTACAAAATCAACTCTAACAACAACTAAACCAGTCCTTATATTATTCTCTGCTCAATAAAATATTGACACAACTCCTCTTTGGTTTCTTCCAACTGAAGTTTCGTGTAATATGCACATTTGTACTCATCGAAGTACTACATAAGAAAACATAATATGCATGATTTAGTTAAAAGTAAAAAATTATATGGAATATCCGAGAAATAATAAAACAAATTCTAAGTTATAAATTCATACCGTGACTGGAATCTCTATTTGATTCAGTTGAATGATTTCTTTGATAAACCGCATAACGAAGTATCCGTAATCTATACTGTTTTGCTGTTGAGGACACTACATAGAAAAACAAATAAGAATATATAGTTGTATTGTTTTATCAAATAGCATAAATATTATAAGCAAAATAGTGGAAATTAATATACCTGCACTTTGATCCAATTAATGTTGTTTGATTTAGACCGTCGTACCCGAGCTTCTCTTTGACACCAGAATACTTGTATCGCTCTAACAAAATTAAAAATATATATTTAGAACAATGTCACAGAAATAATTAAATACATAAATACACATAAATATTTAGAATAATCTCACTTACGTATCAATCATTAACTTCATATCCGGATAATTTGTCCAATCACCGTCAACCGAATTCAGATAATAGACCACTTCTTTTATAGGATCGATAGCAACCAACAACTAGTGACGTCTATAAATTAAAACAACAGTTTAGAAGAAATTTTTCTACGCAAAAATTACAAATATTAAAATGAATTTAGAATGAAAATCTAACCCTGTAGGAATAGTATTATACGCCCAAAGATATAAGCTTTCTATACTGCCAGTTGCCATGAATCTTTCGACTAAGTGCTCTCTTACTGAATCCGGTTCCCTACCAATTGTCGCTCCGCTGACACGGGAGGAAGACACAAAATGGAATCTGTTTGACAATTGATTCCCGCGCATCAATTTATCATATAACAACCTTAAATAGAAACATAATTAATATTAGAGTATATTCATTGAAAATGTTTAAAAAAGATTTCAGCTAATTACATAATATAAAGATGGGGTTACCGGATGTATGCGTGCATAATACTGACGCCCAATTCTTTATGACGGAAAATCTGTTCCATGTCCTCATGTCCAATTATTTCTGTGCAAGGAAAACCAAAAATACCTTGATCCATATCAATTTGACGAATACCACCATCCATCAAATTTGTTGTTCCCACTATTGTTTCAAGACACTGCCGGTATCGAGGGAAAAATCTAGTAGGCACCCTTTTCTTGGGTGGTACGCCAATGATTTTCTGGCTCACTTGTTGTGACCCATGAAAAGGTACCTAAAAATCATATAAACTCAGTTAAATTATAAAATTATGCAGTTTTTTATTCGGATCATATAATTAACACTTTAAACGTACCTCTTTTGGTGATACGTCAGACTCGTCGTGCCGCAAAATCCCTTTACCCTTAGATGCGGGTGTTGTAGGAGTCTATAATTACCGTGGAAATAACTGAGGTCAACAGTTGAAGACTTAAAGATTCATAATTGTTTTCAACATACCTGATCATCTATGAAAATGAGGTCGGATGGCCATGCAACAAAAGATCCAATTGCATCTCGCAGCAATGTGGTCTCAGCAACAATGTCAGGTACCGGCAGCAATGCATCCATATCTAAAGCAATGTCAACCGATACTTTCATGTGACCATCCGGAAGCGGTCTATTATGAAGTAAATCTCCCGAACTGTTATGGACTTTTCCCTTGCCAACTAGTCGATAAGTCGGTGACGATAGGTATAGCTGGCAAGATGAAATGCCCTAAACAAATAATAACCGTTAGAAGTGACTAAAAATATTCTATAGTAATAACGAATATATATTGAAAATTACCTCGGGAAATTTATGCTGAAAGTTGATACTAGCTTTGTCACTAGTTTCTTTCAAGTGTGAACTGCTCTTTTCCGCCATATATCTCTCTTTATCCTTCTGCAATTCACGAACTTGAGCTTGTAAATCCTGCAATGTTTGCATCACTTCTGCATTGCTAGGATTTCTTCTCCTTGGATGCTTATACAAAGAGGTTGGAGTCACACCATGACCTTTACCCCTCACCCGACCCGGATACTCATCAATATTTAGTGCTCGACTAAGTACGCTCCTGGTATCGTGAGGATCCTCACCTGGGGATACGAATTGGGACAAGGTCTCCTGTAATTCAATTACATATAAAAAATTATTAGTGGAGATAAAAAATTACTTAAATATTAATAAACATTAATTGATTTAACTAAAGACACAATCTTATACTTACACATTCATCATACACATGTTGAATATCGGGATTAACAGCTTGATCCTTGCCCACACGGGCTTCCTTCCACAACAAATGTGCCGGTAGTGATGTTGCGTCACTTTTCGTCTCTTCTAACTACGCAATGACGGAGGTCTTAAGATCATCAACTATATAACACATTGAGAGAATTAATAAGATCGTAGAGTTTATATTTACTTACAATCTCTTCAGTTCAAGCGCTTCTGCAATCTCTTCAACTCGATCATAATCGTATGTATCTGTGCCATTGTCGTTTGAAGCATAGGTCCTATTATCCCCCGATTCATCATTCCCGTCACTTTTCTCTCCATGCATATTCCAACATGTATAACTTCTATCAATTCCATACCGTATTAGATGCGATGCCAACTGAACCGCGTTAACCCGATTCCCATAACAGCAACACAAACAAGGACATGTCATTCGACCGGGGTATTCGGCGTGCGCAACAACAAACTTAACGAATTCCGATACCCCGTTCTCGTACTCTTTCGACATT
Organism: Vicia faba; assembly: GCA_948472305.1. Classification (NCBI taxonomy): domain Eukaryota; kingdom Viridiplantae; phylum Streptophyta; class Magnoliopsida; order Fabales; family Fabaceae; genus Vicia; species Vicia faba. The sequence continues at coordinate 1,692,381,907 of OX451737.1, read as the reverse complement.
CGATTGGAATACATCGATGTCTTATCCATGGTTTACGGTTTCTGAGTCAATCTGAGCTAAACAAAAACTTAACTTAATCAATTTGTCGAACACTTGGTGTGAAATCAATTTTAATCAGATTTTTCTTGGTTTTGTTGATATGAAAAATCAATTGCAATTTTATAGATTACAATCAACTCAACAAAAAATTGTTTAAAATATTATTGATAAGAAAATTATCTCAATATGTTGATTGCACAATCAATGAATTCACAATTTACAATAAAAACGAGTGAAAGAGAAGGAGAGATAAATTTGTTTAAGGAGTTCTCCTATCGATCTAAGGGCACACCTTCCCTTAATTTCAATGAAATTGAGATAATAAAAATTAACTTAAAAGAAAAAAAATTGAATTTACACATAATTTGCGACATTTATTGAAAAAGTGCCCTAATCCATTATCTACGACGATTTTTGCGGCCGTAAGAGCCAACCGTCGTCAATTTTTTGGTTATGTAAAGGCAAAATATATAGAATCCGTTTGGTGGAAGGTACAAGTCACATTTCATGTCTTACGGCGGTCATAAGAACCGACCTCGCTCAAATTCCACGACCGTTCTCCACCAGCCACCATGTTCCTATATACCCATTTTCCAATTTACGCGGCTATGTTTTCCAAATTCTATCGCGTTTTCATTTTCTTTCAGAATCGTAAACCCTTGTACTTTTTCCATCCAAACTGAACCGTATTCCATTTTACTAACCTAAAATTGCAAAAATTTCTTGATCTATCTAATAATATCAAATCTGCAGAATCATTTTTCTCTCACATCTCATGTACAAAGAAATTCAGTGAAGGTAAAAAGATGCAACTTTATTATATTAATTCATTGACAAGGTAAAAATATTGTATAGATTGAAAAGAAGAAACAATCACCTGACGATTCTCTTGTTTTCTGACGATTTGACACGTTTGAGTTCTCCGGTGAGATATGTTGCTCTGAATCGGAAGGTCCTGAAGAAGTTAAAGAAACCGATTAATTTCCAAAACACATTAAACAAACATCAAAAGACAGAGAGCCTTAATCGGGAATCACAATTACCTGCCGCCCAACTAGTGTGAATGAGAAACACTAACTGTGCCTGCTAATCAATGAAACAAGAATTTTGTATGTCACTATGGCTTCCAAGAATATATTCCGTGCCCGATTATTCAATAAATGCTCAATAAATTTTAAAACATAATCACCTAACGGGAGCCAAAAATTCAAGCTCTTATCCAATTCAAGTTCATGATATGAAAAATCAAGCTCAAAGTAAGCTAAAATCAACCGAACCAAATTCCGAGAAACAACTATGTAATCCTAATAATGCTCAATAAAACTCATCTCAAACAACTGTTCCATGTGCACACGATAAACAACAATACCATAACCGAGTTCGTCATTCAAAACCAAATCACACAATGTCATCACAAATTCAAAGCCAACATGTTTTAAAACAAAATTAGGAACAATCAAAATCAACACCAAGTTTAATTCATTCAATATTAACTCAAAATGAAATAACATATTAATAACATCATTAGAAAATCATCAAAGGGTTTTAGGAAACTTTCAAAAATCATCAAACAACAACAACAACCAATACACTGTAAATGAGAAGAAAATAATAATCAACGAACCTTGTGAAGAGAGGGACGACTCGTGCGGCGGCGATGAGAGTTGACGATGGTGGCTACCGTGAAAAATCGCTTTGGACGAAGAAGGAACAGGAGCGAAAGGGTTTGGGACGTTGGAAGAGAGGAGGAAACACAAGAGCCACGTACAGTACGAACACACAGCTTTAATCAAAAACATTAAAATTTATTATAAAACAACCTACGAAAGCGCTTTTAAAAGCGCTTTCTAATGGTCATGTATAACAGCGCTTTTTCATAAAAAAGCGCTTTCGTAGCATACCCTATAGCAGCGCTTTTAAAAGCGCTTTCTAAAGGCCAGCTTTAGCAGCGCTTTTGAAAAGCGCTTTCTAAGGCTGACCTATAGCAGCGCTTTTGAAAAGCGCTTTCTTAGGTTCCCTCTGAAAGGCACCCTTTAGCAGCGCTTCTCAAAAAGCGCTTTCTAAGGGTGACCTTTAGCAGCGCTTTTGAAAAGCGCTTTCTTAAGGTACCCTTTGAAAGCGCTTTTTTTAAGCAAATTTTTTTTAATACCTATAGCAGCGCTTTTTCCTAAAAGCGCTTTCGTATGTGTGATGCTAAAGCTTATTTTTGGCGTAGTGTCCGTTGTGGTAAGACGGGACATGCTATATCTAATTGCAAGCATAAAGAGATGATTTATTTCAACTGTGGTGAAGAAGGACACATTGGTAGTCTGTGTCAGAAACCAAAGAAGGCGCAAACTAGTGGAAAATTGTTCTCTTTGGCTTAGGATCAGACGGCTAATGAGGATAGACTCATCAGAGGTACATGTTTCATTAATAGCACTTCTTTAATTACTACTATTGATACCGGTGATACTCATTGCTTTATTGCTGCTGATTGTGTTGAAATATTGGGTCTTATGTTGTCTTCTATGAATGGAGAGATGGTCGTCGATACTCCAGCTAAGGGATCAGTGAATACTTCTTTTATGTGTTTAAAGTGCCCGTTGTCGATCTTTAACAAAGACTTTGTCGTAGATTTAGTGTTTTTTTCTTTAAGTGGGTTAGATGTGATCTTAGGTATGAACTGGTTAGAGCATAACTATGTTCATATTAACTTTTATAGCTAGTCGGTGAGGTTTTCTACTTTTGAAGAGGAGGAAGCTGGTCTGTTATCTGTTAGACAGTTGAGGCAGGTGATGCAAGAAGAGGCTCAGATGTTCTCATTGATGGCGTCGCTATCTGTCGAGAATCAAGCTATAATTGAGGAATTGTAAGTGGTGTGTGAATTTCCTGAAGTTTTCCCTGATGAAATTCCTGATGTACCTCCAGAAAGAGAAGTCGAATTTCCTATTGATCTTATACCTGGTACCAGACCCGTTTTTATGGCACCATACAAGATATCTGCATCTGAATCGTCAGAATTAAAGAAGCAATTGGAAGAGTTACTTGAAAAGAAATTTGTAAGACCAAGTCTATCATCGTGGGGAGCTCCAGTGTTACTAGTAAAGAAGAAAGATGGAAGTATGAGATTTTTTGTTGATTATAGACAGTTGAATAAAGTGACGATTAAGAAAAACTATGCACTTCCAAGAATAGACGATTTAATGGATCAATTGGTGGGTGCTCGAGTGTCTAGTAAGATTGATTTAAGGTCGGGTTATCATCAGATTAAAGTGAAGGATAAAGATATCCAGAAGACGGATTTTAGAACACGTTATGGACATTATGAGTATTCGGTGATTCCTTTCGGTGTTACCAATGCGCCGAGAGTATTCATGGAGTATATGAATCGTATCTTTTATACTTATTTGGATCGGTTTGTAGTGGTGTTCATTGATGACATTTTGATTTACTCTAAATCGGAAGAAGAGCATGCAAAACACTTAAGAATAGTATTGCAAGTTTTAAAAGAGAAGACGTTGTATGCAAAGTTGTCTAAGTGTGAATTTTGGTTAAAGGAGATTAGTTATCTCGGTCATGTTATCTCAGGTACTGGAATTGTTGTAGATTCATCTAAGGTAGATGTGGTGTTGCAGTGGGAAACTCCAAAGTTGGCTAGCGAGATTAGAAGCTTTTTGGGATTAGCTGATTATTATAGAAGCTTTATTGAAGGTTTTTCTAAGTTGGCACTTTAGTTGACTAAGTTGACTTGTAACGGTAGAACTTATGTGTGGGATGTTCAGTGTGAAGAAAGGTTTATAGAATTGAAGAAGAGATTGACGTTGGCTCCGATTTTGACATTACCTAATCCAGGAGAACCTTTTGTTCTATATTGTGATGCTTCTAAGATGGGTTTAGGAGGTGTGATTATGTAGAATGAGAAGTTAGTTGCTTATGCGTCAAGGCAGTTGAGGACTTATGAAAAGAACTACCCTACACATGATTTGGAGCTTGCTGCAATTGTTTTTGTGTTGAAGATTTGGAGGAATTATCTTTATGGTTCTAGATTTAAAGTATTTAGTGACCATAAGAGTTTAAAGTATTTATTTGATCAGAAAGAATTGAATATTAGACAACAAAGATTGTTGGAGTTGTTAAAATATTACGATTTCGGTTTGAATTATCATCCAGAAAAGGTGAATATGGTGGGTGATGCGTTAAGTCGAAAGACTTTACATATGTCGGCAATGATGGTTAACAAGTTGGAATTTATTGAACAATTCAGAGATATGAGCTTAGTTTGCGAATTGACCCCGAAGAGTGTTACGTTGGGAATGTTAAAGATTAATAATGATTTTCTAGATAATATCAGAGAAGCTCAGAAGTTAGACGTGAAACTTGTAGATTTAATGGGTGGAATCGATCAATCTGAGAATAGTGATTTCAAGTTAGATGTGAAAGGTGTGTTGATATTCCGTAATCTAATTTGTATTCCTGATGATATAGAGATGAAGAGAGTGATTCTCGAGGAAAGTCATAGAAGCAATTTAAGTATTCATCCAGGAGCTACAAAAATGTATCAAGATTTGAACAATTTATTTTGCTGGCCAGGAATGAAGAGTGATGTGGATCAGTTTTTGTAGGCATGTTTAACTTGTCAGAAGTCAAAAGTTGAACATCAAAAGCCTGTAGGGTTGATGCAACGGTTAGAAGTTCTAGAATGGAAATGGGATAACATTTCGATGGACTTTGTGACGGGGTTACCTAATAGTTCAAAGGGACATGATTCGATTTGGGTAATTGTTGATAGGCTTACAAAGTTAGCTCATTTTATTCCTATTAACATCAGTTTTCCAGTGTCGAAGTTGGCAGAGATTTACACTAGTGTAATTGTAAAGCTGCACGGTGTTCCTTTGCGAATTGTGTCAGATAGAGAACTGAGGTTTACTTCATATTTTTGGAAGAGTTTTCAAGAGGCATTGGATTCTAAGTTTAGGTTCAGTTAGACGTATCATCCTGAGACGAATGGTCAAACTGAAAGGACTATTCAGTCATTAGAAGATTTGTTGAGAGCATGTGTTCTTGAGCAGGGAGGTTCGTGGGATACTTATCTTTCGTTAATAGATTCTACTTATAATAATAGTTACCATTATAGTATTGGAATAACACCTTTTGAAGCGTTGTATGGTCGGAGATGTAGAACTCCTTTATGTTGGCATGAATCTAGAGAAAGCGTAGTGCTTGGACCTGAAATTGTTCGAGATACTATTGAGAAGGTGAAGTTAATTCCAGAAAAGATGAAAGCTTCTCAAAGTAGATAGAAGAGTTATCATGACAAGCGAAGGAAATATTTAGAATTTCAAGCAGGTGACCATGTATTTCTGAGAGTTACACATGTGACTGGTGTTGGGAGAGCATTGAAGTCTAAGAAGCTCACTCCTCATTTTATTGGTTCATATCAGATTTCAGACAAAGTTGGGAAAGTTTCTTATAGAGTGTCTTTATTGCCTAATCTTTCAAATTTGCATGATGAGTTTCACGTGTCACAACTCCTGAAGTATATTTCAGATCCATCTCATGTGATTCATATGGATGACGTGAAAGTAAGGGATAATCTCACTGTGGAGTCGATGCCTGTACGAATCGCAGATCATAAAATGAAAACTCTAAGAGACAAAGAGATTGCTTTGGTGAAATTAGTCTGGTTAAGAGCTGCCAAAGAAAGCATGACGTGGGAGTTAGAAAGCAAGATGCAGGACTCCTATCCTGAGTTGTTTCAACAAGGTAAATTTTCAAGGACGAAAATATTCTAAGTGGGAGAGAGTTGTAACGCATGTTATTTAATTAATTATTTTAGAATTATTCGTAGAAGTTGTGAGATATTTTAAATTGTTGGAATAAGTTGCTAGATTATTATTGGTTAATTAATTAGTTGATTAATAATCATAATAAGGTTATAATTAGTAGAATAATAGAATAATTGTGTTAGGCCTATTTTATTGGTTAGAAGTAGTAAAATGGGGGTGTGTAAGTTAAGCCCAATAGGATAAATGGTATAAGGTTAAGCTGACATAAGAAATTTGGTTAGTTGGAGAATAGAAAGTCTTGGTGTGCTGACCGTGAAAAGCTGCACAGAAGAAGAGCAAGGTTGCACGTTTGTTGAGCAAGGCAAGACAAGGATTACAGCCAAAGATTTATAGAGCGGCCTTCAATCCAGGTAAGGGTGGGGTTCTGACTATATAATGGGAATTATGATGAATTTTATATGGGGATTGGTCGTATATATGTTTGTCATGCATATGATTCTGGATCTGTTTCATGAACTTGGTCGTTTTTCATGTTGTGGGCATTTATGAATTGTCTGCATACTGCCCAGTGTAATTGATAAATAGGTTTGGTGTAGATTGTCATCCGTTGATGTGGTTGTTAAGTTGTTGTGTTGTTTTGAGAGGTTGGCCGGAAACTAGGAATTGTGTTGATATGGTTGTTAAGTTTTTGTGTTGTTCCGAGCGATTGGCCGGAAACTAGGGATTATATTGATGTGGTTATTAGGTTGTTGTGTTGTTCCGACCAGTTGGCCGGAAACTAGGGATTCTGTTGATGTGGTCTTTAAGTCTCTATGTTATTCCATGATGTTGGCCGGAACTTACTGGTCGAGGAGGATACTGGAGGATGGGTTAATGTTCATCACAAAACCAATGACGTATGTGCACAAGTTTTGAAGACACACGGTGTCGGGGGACACAGGTGCTAGGCGCTGAGCAGCATTAGGTTACAAGGTGTATCGGGGAATATAAGTGTTGGGTGTTGAGTGGTATTAGGCTGCAAGGCTTGCTGAGGAGCACGATATTTGTGTCGAGCTGCACGAAGCGGAAGGTGGTGCCAAGGGGCACATGTTATTTGTTAATTCCTTATTGGTTCCTGTCCATGTCGAGGGGCGCATAATTATCCCTTATTATTTAACGTCCATGTATGCTGAGTTAGTTAATTATTTTAGTTTAGCAGTCCCAGTAATTTAGTGGAGTTTTCAGTAACTATAGGAGAGAAAATTAGTATTTTAGTAGAAAACTACTTAGACGGATATAGTCGAATTGCTCGTACAATTATGCAGGACGTCGTAGTATATTTTGGTTGATACTTTTTATTGTATGCTTAATTGAGATGCCTCTAATTATTGGGAGATATTAAGTTGTATGCTTATGGCCAATATTGAATTATGTTTCGTTGTTGTGGAATTATTATTGTTGTTGTTACTACATTCATACTGTTGTCGCATATATAGCATATCAAGTCGGAGCTCATGCTCGGTAAGTTGGCCTGGATTGGCAAAAATATAAAGTTGAAGGCTTATGCCTTATTGATGCCTCTATTAATTGGCAAATTATTAAGTTGAGAGTTTTCTCCATTGGTACCACATGCATGTGCATAAAAACAAGTCACATTCCATTGTTGCATTTTGAGTTGTTGTGTGGATGGATTGATGATGTTATTTTGTTAAAGAGGTCCGAAGTGGTGATTTTGTATGAACTGTTTCTAATATAATATTTATCATATATTCTATTATATTGTTCGATATCTCACCCCTTCTGTTTGAATGTTATACATATGTTGGTAACGTGCAGGTAATCCAGAGTGAAGGCGGTTTATGTAACACCTCAAATCTACCCGACAATTATATAAAATATGAGTTTACAAAAATTCGACAACCGAATCAGGATGCTATAAATTCAACTTTAAAACAACGACATTCACTACAGATACATAACACATTAAACTTGGATGAACCAACAACAACCTAAATTAATCTTTTAAAACCAACAACTTTCATAACTATGCGGCGAAATCAAATATTCAAATTAAAGAATATAACATATTTATCAACTAAAACAACTTCAAATAACAGTTATTTAATGAACAACAACTTAAAGTGCAACAACTGAATAATAATAATAAAATAGAAAGTGTTCATCCCCCCGAGTGTAGTATCAGAGCAATGACACCGACTCAAACTACTGAAGGTAAACCGCATTCAATATGGATTACATGCACGCTACCAACATAGAGGTAATATTCAAACATAATGGGTGAGATATCAGACATTATAATAGAACGTATGATAACTAAAACATTAGAATCAGTTCATACATATTTACCACTTCTCATATTTTTAACAACATAAGCATAACCAGATCAACCACGCAACGACTAAGAATGCAACACAAAATGCAACTTGTATTTATGCAAATGCATGTGGTACCAATGGAGCAGAACTCCCAACTTAAAAATCTGCCAATAAATAGAGGCATCAACAAGGCCTAATCCTTCAACTTAATATTTTCTCAATCCAGGCCAACTTAATGAGTATTAGCTCCAACTTGATATGCGATGTATACGACACAACATGAATGTAGCAAAAACGACAACAAACAACAACTCAACATAAATCAACATTCGCCATAAGCCTAGAACATCAACAAAAATTAACCATCAACATAATTCAACTTTGGCCATAAGCCTACAACATCAACAACAATTCAACATCAACATAATTCAACTTTGGCCATAAGTCTACAACATCAACAACAATTCAACATCAACATAATTCAAATTTGGCCATAAGCCTACAACATCATATCTGCCCGAAATTAGAGGCATCTTAACTTAATTCATCAACCTACATTTTCTCAACTCAGAACAACTTATACAGCACTGGTATCAACAAAACCAACATGTACGGGCAAAAGGGATACGAAGAACTACGCGCCCCTCGATATGCACTACAACAAGATAGAATTACAACTAACTCAATACCCCTCGACACGCACAGAAACAATGAAGAATAACAACTAACTTATGCTCCTTAACACAAACTGTAGCTACGTGCAGCTGGACATCAATATTGTGCTCCTCAGCACGCCTTGTAGCTTAATACCGCTCGACATCCAACACATATATTCTTTGACACACCTCACAACCTACATGCCGCACGACATCTAACACCATCAACATCCTCCTCGACCACTAATTGCAGCCAACAACATAGAATAATACAACAGTATAACGACCATCACAATATAATCCATGATTTTTGAACAACTGCTCAGAATAACACAACAACGGTCAACTATATCTACTTTCAACAGATTCACTAATTGTACAAGACAGTCACGCTGAACCCTTCCTATAACAACCACAACAACAATTTACTAATTTTCCTACCAACTGTTCGAAATATCACAACGTCCTAATAACCACATCAACAGGTAAAATCTACATTAACCTAATCATCGACTAGACCGGGAAACTATACAGACAACTCAAAACGCCCATAACATAACAACTGGGCAACTTTCTATAATAGGTTCAGTCATACGGTAACTCCCTAAATGACCACAACATGAGGAAACAGGCAACTTCAATAACATATTTAGAACCATCAATGCACACCAGTCATACTAACGACCAATTACCACATAATACACATCATCAATCCCATTATACGGTCAGAACCCCACCCTTACATGGATTGAAGGTCGCTTTACAAAATTTCCAGCCGACATCCTTGCTTTGTTCTGCTCGACACCGGGCAGCTTGCTCCTCTCTTCGCGCAGCTTCACACGGTCAACGCACAAGACTTCTTATTTTCCAAAAACCAAATCCTTGTATCAGCTTAATCTTATATCATCAATTCTATTGGGCCTAACCTACACACCCCCACTTTTCTACTTCAAACCAATAACATAAGTCCAACACAATTATTCCATTAAATCCAACATTATTATTATTATTATTAATCAACTAATTAATTAATTAATAATAATCTAACAACTTATACCAACAATTCTAAACATATCACAACTTTTCAACAAATAATCCAAAAATAATTTAATTAAATAAATAATTAAATTAACGGGTGTTACAACTCTCCCCCACTTAGAATATCTTGGTGTTGGAATAGTTGGCACACCTCCATCCATTCAAATTGAGGATGTTCTCTATGTTGAAGGATTAAAACACAATCTTCTTAGCATAAGTCAACTTTGCGATAGAGGGTTCAAGATCAAATTCAACAAAGATGAATGTCTCATTATGGATGAGGCAACCAATGAGGTAAAACTCAAAGGTATAAGAACTAACAATATTTTTATGATTACTTTAGATGATTTGTCTCTGAAGGTACAATGTCTTATGGTAAACAACAATGACGCTTGGTTATGGCACAAGAGGATCGCTCACATTCACATGGAGCACTTGAACAAATTGGTTAAGCATGACTTAGTTATTGGTCTACCAAAGATGAAGTTCATCAAAGACAAATTATGTAATGCATGCCAAAAGGGCAAACAGACCAAAACAACTTTCAAATCTAAGAATGTGGTGTCTACTACAAGACCACTACAATTGTTACACATGGATCTCTTTGGTCCATCAAGAACAAAAAGCTTCGGAGGTAATGTATACGCTTTAGTCATTATTGATGATTTTTCTAGATATTCGTGGACTTTGTTTCTTGTGCAGAAAAGTGATGCTTTTAAAGCTTTTAAGAAGTATGCTAAGCAAATCCAAAATGAAAAATCACTAAAGATTGTATCCATAAGAAGTGATCATGGTGGAGAATTCCAAAATGCTCAATTTGAAGAATTTTGTGAAGAACATGGTATCTCTCATAATTTTTCAGCACCTAGAACTCCACAACAAAATGGAGTAGTTGAAAGAAAGAATATGTTTCTAGTGGAACTTGCAAGAACAATGCTTAGTGATGCAAATCTTCCTAAATATTTTTGGGCGGATGCGGTTAGTACGGCATGTTATGTTGGAAATCGAGTTATCATTAGACCTATAATAAAGAAGACTCCATATGAACTCTTCAAAGGAAGAAAGCCAAATATTGCTCACTTTCACATTTTTGGATGCAAGTGCTTTGTTCTTAACAATGACAAGGATAATCTCGGTAAGTTTGACGAGAAATCCGACGAAGGTATATTTCTTGGTTATTCGCTTTCTAGTAAAGCATATAGAATTTATAATAAAAGAACTTTAACTATTGAAGAATCTATGCATGTATCTTTTGATGAAACTAACCCCTCCAAGGAGGAAGTAGTTGTTTGTGACGATGATCCTATAGATTTACCCCCGGAAGATCTTTCAATTGATCAAATTAAGAAATCACCGGAAAATCAAGAAAACATTGTACAACAAGATTCAAACACCAATGATCTACCAAAAGAATGGAGAACTCATAGAGACCATCCTATTGACAAAATTATTGGTGACATTAGCCAAGGAGTATCAACAAGATTGAATCTAAAAGATGCTTGCTTAAACATGGCGTTTGTTTCTCAAATTGAACCTACCAAAGTTGATGAAGCCTTAGGAGATGATCAATGGATTATTGCTATGCAAGAAGAATTAAATCAATTCGAGAGAAATCAAGTTTGGGAACTTGTTCCTAGACCAAGTGGTAAACACATCATAGGTACTCGATGGGTGTTTAAGAACAAACTTGATGAGAATGGTCTAATTGTTCGAAACAAAGCAAGCTTTTTCAAATGGACGTCAAAAGCGCATTCTTGAATGGATACATCAATGAAGAAGTCTATGTCAAACAACCCCCGGGATTTGAAGACTTCAAACATCCCTCACATGTCTTTAAGTTGAGAAAGGCTCTTTATGGCTTAAAGCAAGCACCAAGAGCATGGTATGATAGACTTAGCAATTTTTTGTGTGAAAAAGGTTTCGAAAAGGGTAAGGTTGATAAAACCTTGTTCATTAAGAAAATCTAAAGTAACACTTTATTGGTTCAAGTCTATGTTGATGATATCATTTTTGGATCGACTAACAAAGAAATCTGTGAGGAATTCTCATTGATGATGCAAGGAGAATTCGAGATGTCTATGATGGGAAAGATGAACTACTTTCTTGGACTACAAATCAAGCAACTAGAAGATGGAATCTTCATCAATCAATCTAAGTATTGTAAAGAATTATTGAAAAAGTTTGATATGGACAATTGTAAAGCCATGAACACTCCAATGGGCTCTGGTACATATGTTGATCAAGATGAATCTGGTACTCCAATTGATATTACAAAGTACAGAGGTATGATTGGTTCTTTATTGTACTTGACGGCAAGCCGTCCTGACATCATGTTTAGTGTTTGTCTTTGCGCTCGCTTTCAAGCAAATCCAAAGGAATCACACCTCATGGCAGTTAAAAGGATCATGAAGTATCTTAAAGGAACAATCAATGTCGGCCTATGGTATCCGAAAGGTAGTACTTGCACTTTAATTGGTTATTCTGACGCGGATTATGCAGGTTGTAAAACTGATCGTAAAAGCACAAGTGGTACTTGTCACATTATTGGAAATGCATCAGTATCATGGGCTTGTAAAAAGCAAGCATGTGTTGCTCTTAGCACGGCCGAAGCAGAATACATAGCAGCGGGTAGTTGTTGTGCACAGATTCTTTGGCTCAAGCAACAACTCCGTGATTACGGACTTGATCTCGGATGCACTCCTCTTAGATGCGACAATGCAAGTGCTATCAATATTACAAAGAATCCGGTCATGCATTCAAGAACCAAACATATAGATATTCGACATCATTTTCTCCGTGATCATGTACTTAAAGGAGATGTCGAAGTAACTTTTGTGGATACTCATAACCAACTCGCAGATATCTTCACTAAACCGCTTGCTCGAGAACCTTTCTTCAAAATCCGAAGAGAACTTGGTATTTTGGATGAAGGTGATATCTAATGTTTCTCTTAAGATACACGTCTTAATTTTTATATGTATCTATTTCACTCTTTTTCCCCATCCTTTTTGATGTTAACAAAGGGGGAGAAGAATATGCATGTGTGTTGTTTTGTTTCAAAGAAATTGCAGGCCTAAATAAATATCAAACTCTCTCCAAAATTCAAAGAATCATGGACTTAGGGGGAGCATACAATTTAGGGGGAGCCTTGCATTTGCTCAACATGTTTACTACACAAAACAACATGAACATTTCAAGGAATCGTTTTCAAGACTTGGTTGTCATCATCAAAAAGGGGGAGAATATAATTGCAAAGCTTCTCAAGTCATATTTAAAGCATGTGTTTTGATGAAGACAACATGGACATCAACTTTCAAAGGATGTGCAAAAAGCTTATCAACATCAAATAAAAGTCTTGAAGATTATTGAAGAATTATTGAAGAAATCATCAAATGTCAATATGGTATAAATAATTCTTAAAATCTTGAATATAGATGTTCACAATATGCATTCATCAACATATACATATTCCATAACTTTAACATCAAGAAAAACTTTGTTTGAAATATCTTTCAAAATGTATTTTTGAAAATAAACCTTTAGGAACCGGTTCCTCCCTAACAGGGAACCGGGTTCCAGAATTTCTCAAAAAACATGTCCCTGGATTTTGTACCAGGAACCGGGTTGTACCAATAGGGGAACCGGTTCCTGCGTGATAAATTTGAATTCCAACTTATAACGTTCACTAAGAACCGGGTTCTGTCAGTGTCGGAACCGGTTCCTAGCGAACCAATGCAGCTTTTACTTTGTTTTTTGAACATTTTTCAAGTGGTATATTTTCATGAATGCATTGCAACTTTTCATATGAATTGGCATGAATGAAGAGGTTCTTGCAACTTTATAAAATGCAGATTTTCTTATTTTCAAACAACATGTTCAATACTTAAATTTTCAAATTAACAAATATACTTCTTCATTAACAATTTTCTCATTCACTCTCATTTGAATTTAAACTTTCATGTGTTCATAATTTTGTGAAACTTGCCATATACACTTTCATTATCATTAAAAGTTTCATTCATACATTGTGAACATTTATATACATTGTTGAGAATTGTTTTTATCTTGAAGAAGAAGATCAATTGAAGATTGATAAAGCTCTCCATATACTTCAAACTAAATCATTGTATTACTTAAAGATTTTTTCCCTTACTATCCAGGATTGTTGGAAGTAAGTGTTGTGATTTGAAGAGGATTGTTCTTCATTCACATTAGTGTTTGTTTGGTCTTAAAGGTGTTAAGAACCTTTGATCACCCTATAGGTTAGATAGTAAGCATAGGCTGTACAATCATTCTAACTATAGTGAAATCTCTTTCGTGTTGGAAAGGGGACTGGAGTACTCTCGGATTGTGAGGGGAACCAGGATATATCACCGTGTTCTTTACTTTTCCGCATTTATCGCTTTCATCACCATAATCAGGAAAAGATAAAGATATAATCAAAATCTTCAAACACTTAACCAAAAATTACTACCAAGCATTCTCATAAAACCGAATAATTTTTATAAGACCTAATTCATCCCCCCCCCCTCTTATGCACTCTGAGACATACACATAAAACTCTATGGTGTCACCTTGAAAACTAAGCTCATGTCTCTGAACTGTTCAATTAATTCCAACTCTCTAACCATCATTGATGACATATGTAAAGTCTTTCGACTTAACTCATCAGCCACCATATTCGCCTTTCCTGGATGATAATTCAAACCGAAATCATAATCCTTTAACAACTCCAACCATCTTTGTTGTCTCATATTCAATTCTTTCTAATCAAATAGATATTTTAAACTCTTATGGTCGCTAAATACTTCAAACATAGAACCATAAAGATAATGCCTCCAAATCTTCAACACAAAAACAACTGCAGCAAGCTCTAAATCGTGCGTAGGATAGTTCTTCCTATGAGTCCTTAAATGCCTTGATGCATAAGCAACTACCTTATCATTTTACATAAGCACACCTCCTAAACCCATCTTGGAAGCATCACAATATACCACAAAAGGTTCTCTTGGATTAGGTAATGTCAAAATCGGAGTCGACATTAATCTCTCCTTCTATTCTGTAAAACTTTCTTCACACTGAACATCCCACACAAAAGCTCTACCTTTACAAGTCAAATTAGTAAATGGAAGTTCCAACTTAGAAAATCCTTTGATAAACCTTCTATAATAACTAGCTAATTCCAAAAAGCTTCTAATCTTGGTAGCCGACTTTGGAGTTTTCCATTGCAACACAATATCTACTTTAGATGGATCTACAACAATGCCACTACCTGAGATCACATGACCAAGAAAACTAACCTCCTTTAACCAAAATTCACACTTTGATAGCTTTGCATACAACTTCTTCTCTTTAAAAACTTGCAATAAAATTCTGAAGTGTTCTGCATGCTTTGCCTCCGATTTAGAGTAAAGTAAAATGTCATCAATAAACACCACTACGAACCGATCCAAATAAGTATGAAAGATACGAATCATGTACTCCATGAATACTCCTGGCGCATTAGTAACACCGAAAGGCATCACCAAGTACTCATAATGTCCATAACATGTTCTGAAACCCGTCTTCTGGATATCTTCATCCTTCACCTTAATTTGATGATAACCCAACCTCAAGTCAATCTTACTAAACACACGAGAACCCACCAATTGATCCATCAAGTCATCTATTCTTGGAAGTGGATACTTGTTCTTAATTGTTACTTTATTCAATTGTCTATAATCAACACAAAGTCTCATACTTCCATCTTTCCTCTTTACTAGCAACACTGGAGCTCCCCACAGCCATACACTTAGTCTTACAAACTTCTTTTCAAGTAACTCTTCCAATTGCTTCTTTAATAATGGAAATTCAGATGTGGACATCCTGTATGGTGTCATAGAAACAGGCATGGTACCAGGTACAAGATCAATAGAAAATTCAACTTCTCTCTATGGCAATACATCAAGATTTTCATTAGGGAAAATTCAGGAAATTCACGCACCACTTGCAATTCCTTGATTATGGCTTGATTCTTAATAGATAGCGACACCATCAACAAGAACATCTGAGCCTCTTCTTGCATCATCTTTCTCAACTGTCTAGCAGACAACAAACCATCTTCCTCTTCTTCAGGAGTAGAAAACCTCACAGATTTGTCATAATATGAATATAGTTATGCTCTAACCAATTCATACCTAAGATCACATCCAACCCACTTAAAGGCAAACAAACCAAATCAACAGCAAAGTCTTTGTCGAAGATCGACAAAGGACACTTTAAACACACAAAAGAAGTAGTTATCGACCCCTTGGCTGGAGTATCGACGACCATCTCTCCATTCATAGAAGACAATATAAGACCATATCTTTCAACATAATCAGCAGAAATAAAGCAATGAGTATCACCAGTATCAATAACAGCAATTAAAGGAGTACTATTAATGAAACATGTACCTCTGAGGAGTCTTTCCTCATTAGTCGTATGATTCTCAGCTAAAGCGAACACTTTTCCACTGGTTTGTGCCTTGTTTGGTTTCTAAAAATGACTACCAATGTGTCCTTCTTCACCATAATTGAATCAAATCATCTCCTTATGCTTGCACTCAGATACAACATGTCCAATCTTACCACAACGGAAACACCTCTTCACCTCAACAGTACACACGTTGCTCTTCTGACCAGGCTTTCCACATTTGAAACAAACCACACCAGCAGGAGCATCTCCCACGCTAGTCCTCTGGCCCTGAGCAACTTTGTGTTTACCTTTACCAGTTAGGGCATCGTACGATTTACCATGATTCAGTTGGTGCTTACCCCTCTTCTCATTGATAATTTTATAATAAGCATTATTATCCTCTTCATAGATCCTACAACTATCAATCAAATCAACAAAGAAATGAATCTTCTGGTATCCAACTACCTTCTTGATCTCTGGGCGCAACCCGTTCTCAAACTTGATGCACTTCGAAAACTCAGCATTAGCCTCGCTATAGTGCGAATAAAACTTAGCCAACTCCGCAAACTTTGCAGCATATTCAACAACTGACACACTTCCTTTCTTTAGTTCAAGGAACTCAATTTCCTTCTTACCCAAAACATCTTCAGAGAAATACTTCCTCAGAAATTTCCTATGAAACACAGCCCAAGTGACATTTTCACCTGCAACTTCCAACCTCTAACACATCTCTAGAATATGAGTACCATATCGAGCCTTCTGCACTAGAGTGGAGTCCATCACATGGAATATTCACTCCATCTCTTTCAACCAATCTAACACTCTGTCAGGACCATACTTACCCTTAAAGATAGGCAGATTCTCCCTCTGGAAGGTTGCCAAACTACGAGGTCCAGCATTCCCGTCAGTGTTCGGCTGATTCTCCATGGCATACACCATTGCTTCTAAAGCAGCTGAGAGTGCAACATCATTCCTTCCAACCATCTTAACTTATCACTACAACATAAATAACGGTTAGAACTCAAATTAACAATACTCTAATGTTAGACAAAACTACGACTCGACAACTTGGTCGGACGGACCGACTTGCTCTGATACTTATTTTATAACACCCCAATTCTACCTGACAATTATATAAAATCAGAGTTTACAAAAATTCGGCAACCGAATCAGGATGCTACAAATTCAACTTTAAAAGAACGACATTCATTACAGATGCAAAACACATTAAACTTGGATGAACCAATAACAACATAAATTAATCTTTTAAAACCAACAACTTTCATAACTACGCAGCGGAATCAAATAACAATTATTTAACGAACAACAACTTGAGGTGAAACAACTGAATAATAACAATAAAATAGAAAGCGTTAATCCCCCCAAGTGTTACGTATCAGAGCAATGACACCGACTCGAACTATTGAAGGTAAACCACATTCACTCTGGATTACCTACACGTTACCAACATAGGGGTAACATTAAAATAAAAGGGGTGAGATATCAGACATTATAATAGAACATATGATAAATAAAACATTAGAATCAGTTCATACATATTCACCACTTCTCATATTTTTAACAACATAAGCATAATCAGATCAACCACACAACGACTTAGAATGCAACACAAAATGTAACTTGTATTTATGCAAATGCATGTGGTACCAATGGAGCAGAACTCCCAACTTAAAAATATGCCAATAAATAAAGGCATCAACAAGGCATAAGCCTTCAATTTAATATTTTTCCAATCCATGCCAACTTAACGAGCATCAACTCCAACTTGATATGTGATGTATGCGACACAACATGAATGTAGCAAAAATCAACAACAAACAACAACTCAACATAAATCAATGTTGGACATAAGCCTACAACATCAACAACAATTCAACATCAACATAATTAAACTTTGGCCTTAAGCCTACAACATTAACAAAAATTCAACATCAAAATAATTTAACTTTGGCCATATGCCTACAACATCAACAATAATTCGACATCAACATAATTAAACTTTGGCCATAGCCTACAACATCATATCTGCCCATAATTAGAGGCATCTCAACATAAATCATCAACCTACATTTTCTCAACTCAGAACAACTTATATAGCACTGGTATCGACCAAACCAACATCTACGTGCAAAAGGGATAGGAAGAACTACATGCCCCTCGACATGCACAACAACAAGACAAAATAACAACTAACTCAATACCCCTTGACATGCACATAAACAAAGAAGAATAACAACTAACTTATGCTCCTCGACACAACGTGTAGCTTCGTACAACTCGACATCAATAATGTGCTCCTCAGCATGCCTTGCAGCCTAATACTGCTCGACATCCAACACATATATTCTCCGACACACCTTGCAGCATACATGCCAATCGGCACCTAACACCATCAACATCCTCCTCGACCACTAATTTTGGCCAACATCATAGAATAATACAACAACATAACGACCATCACAATATAATCCATGATTTCCAGCCAACTGCTCGGAATAACACATCAACGAACAACTATATCTACTTTCAAAATATTCACTAATTGTACAAGACAGTCACACTGAACCCTTCATATAACGACCACAACAACAATTTACTAATGTTCCTGCCAACTGCTCGGAATATCACAATGTCCTAACGACCATATCAACGGGTAAAATCTACACTAACCTAATCATTGATTAGACCAGGAAACTATACAGACAACTCAAAACGCCCACAACATAACAACTGGGCAACTTCCTATAACAGGTTCATTAAACAGTCGTACGATAACTCTCTAACCGACCATATAATGAGGAAACGGGCAACTTCAATAAAAAATTCAAAACCATCAACGCACAACAGTTAAATAAATGACCAATTCCCACATAATACACATTATCAATCCCATTATACGGTCAGAAACCCACCCTTACCTGGATTGAAGGTCGCTCTACAAAATTTCCAACCGACAACCTTGCTTTGTTCTGCTCGACACCGCACAACTTCCTCCTCTCTTCGCGCAACTTCACATGGTCAACGCACAAGACTTTTGATTTTCCAAAAACCAAATTCTTGTTTCAGCTTAACCTTATATCATCAATCCTATTGGGCCTAACCAACACACCCCACTTTTCTACTTCTAACCAATAACATAAGTCCAACACAATTATTCCATTAAATCCAACATTATTATTATTATTATTATTAATCAACTAATTAATTAATTAATAGTAATCTAACAACTTATACCAACAATTCTCAACATCTCACCACTTTTCAACAAATAATCCAAAAATAATTTAATTAAATAATTAATTAAATGAACGGGCGTCATAGTTTACCTCCAGTAGTTCGAGTCAGTGTCATTGCTCTGATACATAACACTCGGGAGGATGAAGGCTTGTTGCTTTATTGTTGTTATTACTTCAGTTGTTGAATTTTAAGTTGATTTTAGTTAAGTACTTGTTATTTGGAGTTGTTTCAGTTGGATAAAGATGCTACATTCTTTTAAGTCGAATTTTATGATTCTGCTGTATAGTTATGAAAGTCGTTGGTTTTAAAAGATTAATTTATGTTGTTGTTGGTTCATCCGAGTTTAAAGTGTTATGTATCTGTGTTAAATGCCGTTATTTTAAGTTGAAAATTGTAGCACTCCATTTGTTTTTTGGAAATTTTTGTAACTATGATTTTTCATAATTCGTTGGGTATAAATGGGGTGTTACAAAAGTCATCTTTCAGACTTGCTTTATTTAAATATCTATAATCGATGCACATGTGGACTCTTCCGTCTTTCTTTGGTAGTGGAATAATATTGGGAATTCGTTGAGGGTACATTGATGTCACAAGAAAACTAGCATCAATTTGTTTCAAAACCTCTTCTTTAATCTTCACTGCCATATCAAGATGAGTTCTTCGCAATTTCTTCTTGATTGGTGGACATTCTGGTTTTAGTGAAAAATAATGTTCCACAATATCAGGATCCAAACCAGGAATATCTTGATAAGACCAAGCAAATATATCCACATACTCTTTCAACAATTCAACCAACCTGTGCTTCACCTCAGGATGAAGAAGTGCCCAAATCTTTACTTCTTTTGGATCTTCCTCTAAACCCAAGTTAATAATCTCTAACGGCTCTTTATATGGGTAAATGGTACTTTCCTCGCGCTCAAGCAACCGTGAAACCTCTTCTGTAATTTCGTCATATTCTTCCTCTTTATCCATATATACAGGATATTCTTGGGAGAAGGTGCGGGGTCATTGCACTCGACAGGTTTTTTAGTTAATCTGCATGTATGATTTATGATTGATTTTAGAAACTGACACATGTAATAAGTGATTATGTAGATTTATTTACAGTTATTATTTATTTCGAAAGGTTTTTTCTGATTACCACTTTCCAAGAAGAAGCATAAAATAAAGAAATAATTTGGGGATTAAAAACAAATTTTATTAATGATCTTAAATGTTAAAACAAAAGATACGTCCATACAATGATTACTTTCACCTTGGGAAGAGTGAAATATTTTTGAAAAGACAAACAACAAACAAAATACTTTGAAATGTGAATGCAAGAAGGAACATCAACGGTGATCCAATTCTGGACTCTGACTGCATGTGTCTCAAAGTTTGGCATCTCTTGCTCTGATTCATCTTCGAGAATAGCGTTGATCCTTGGAGTAGTCAGATGAAGATAGCCTGCACTGTGAAAGATATCTTGATATTTACTCAAAGCGGACTTCAGCTTCACAACTTCCTTTTTCATGGAGAAACCTAAATTAGTACCATTGCTGTTCACAGGAGGATTAATAACCTGCCTCACACCTTGCTAGGGCCTTTCTGCATTACCTCTTGTGCATCCTTAAATGAGGCGATAGAATTTTCATTCTTTCTTACATTGGAAATTGACAAAGCTTGGAACAGAGTTCCAACAACGGCTTCATCATCTTCTACTATGGTAAAGGAAGAAAAATGAGATATCAACAGAGCTTGCTCACCGTTCACAATGACTACCTTTCCTTCATGAACTAATTTCAGCTTTTGGTGCAAAGTTGAAGTAACAACTCCTACTTCATGGATCCATGGTCGTCCCAATAAACTGGAAAGTAATCTGGAATAAGTGCGGTCCTATGTGAATAGGTAAATCCACTTCTCCGATGACAGACTTTCTTGAACCATCAAAAGCTTTCACTATAATGCCACTTGGGCGCATGGGAGCTCCCTGGTACTTAAGATTCATAAGAGTACTTCTTGTTATGACATTCAAAGCAGACCCATTGTCAATCAGCACATTGGACAAATAGTCATTATTACAATTCATAGATATATGCAGAGCCGGGTTATGATTTCTCCCTTCATCAGGAAACTCGTCATCACAAAAGCTCTGATTGTTACAAGATGTAATATTACCACATCACCGTTGAACTGAACCAGAGATATATCACTTTAAATAAAAGCCTGATCCAACACCCTCATAAAAGATTCTCGATGAAAAAAAGAGTTCATCAACAAGGCTAAAATGGAAATCTTAGATGGAGCTTGCAACAATTGATCCACAATATTGTAATCACTCATCTTGATGATTTTTAATAAATCATCAACATCCTTTTCCAAGGAAGCACCGCTAGATCCTCCTTCTACTTTCTTAGGCTCAACATAAGTCTCAATAATCTTTTTTCCAAGATTAACATCTTCTCGAAAGGTAGGGGCAAAGACACGACCACTGCGGGTTACTCGACTAGCTTTAGAATTATTCTCGACATGGGATAAAGGTTGGATAGGAATTTCCACACCATCTTCCAGGATAGTTCCATTGTATTTATAGGGAACCACTTTGTTTGATTCATATGGGACAGGATAATCCAGATAAATAACCATGAGAGCAAGATCAGGCTTGCTATGGTACCCAATCTCTACAGGAGCGGGAACACCAAAACACGGAACAATGACGTTCACCCCCACTTTTTTCAGAATATTTAGGTATTGCAGAATAATTATCAGAGAATATACCTTCATCAGAAGAAAAGAACTCATCAGCAGAAACATATTCATCATCAGATATGGCCTCAACAAAGTAATCTTCAATCATATTAACTCCATTGTAATCATATCTGTTGCATGTGACTCTGATAGTACCATTATCTAACAATAATTGAACACCTCTTCTTATGATAGAACAACCATGAGAATCCCTACAGAAGATCTGAAAGGACCCATAATGATGTCCATCTTGGCCATCCATATGACAAAATGTAGCGTGTAGCTGTACCAAATCATCATTCATGTAATTCACATCAAAATCCAAAATTCATTGGGACATCCTTAAATCATATTCAAGTCTCCTTCATATTCAACCCTTGGTCTGATTATGTGGATGAGACCTTCATCCATCATTTCTTGAAGATCAGCTCTCACGTTATTACACTTATGGATATTTGTACTGCAAATACTACAACCAACATGGTCGTGTGTCTAATAGCTGAATTCACAGAGATCATCATGCATCTTCACTCAATCACCTCTAACCAGATTGATATAAAAAATCCGGAAGTCCCCAGTACAACCAGCAACCATATTTATAGCATTTCCACCTCCTTGTTTGGGTAGTGGATTATCCTTCACATTGGGACCAACATCTTTAAAAGACAGGAGACCTGATCTCACCATCTTATACACTTCAGACTTCAAGGGATAACAATTTTCAATGTTGTGCCTCGGAACTCCTTGATGAAAAGCACAAGTCAAATCCTCCTTGTAATACCATGGTAAAGGTGAAGGTATAACAGGGGGAGGCCTAGTCTGCACTAATTTCTTCTGAATCAAATCCAGAAACAACTCTAAATAACTCATTGGAATAGGGTCAAAAGCTTCTCTCTTCTGACCTTGCCCTTGATTACCTTGAGGATGTTCTTACTCATAGCCAACAAAAGTCAGAGCTATATTGACGACTGGAGTCATAGAAGAAACTTGTTGTTGGTAATGATGACGTCTTCTCGGAGGTCTAAACTTTATTTCCTTAACGACAACATTTGTTTCATTTTCTATCTTTCTAGAAAACTCATATGATGATTTCTTTATTCCTTCTTCTTTTGTCAAGCATTCTTCCTTGACAGCTTCTTCTAGACGAACACTCATACTTACTATCTCAGTGAAATCAATTGGCGCACTAGCAACCATACTTTCTGTAATATGGTGGGAGAACTGACTTTTTGTTTTGCATTTTATCACAAATGTTGCGGATAGCAAGAGTTTTCACCGACTTTTCTTTTATACAATAAGGAAAGGGTGAAAAGAACATGAAATACCTTTGAGATTTATTGAGTTTGGGGGGTAGGTTATGAAAAGGGAAGGTGTTAGCACCCTTTTCATTCGTAGTCATCTACAGGCTCTTAATTGCTTAGCTCACTTTATTTAAATATGCTTCGTGTTTGTGTGTTTGAAAAATATTTTGAAAAATGCCAATAGTAAGGCAACTTTGTAATGATTCTTGTATTGGTTAAGAATGCGTACAAAGTGTTTGTTTTTGAAAATATTTTGAAAGTGTGATTGTGAGGATTTTTTTTGTTTTGTTTATGAGCAAGCTATTACAAGCTATCTACCTACTCAAAGTCTTTATCATTCTTTTCCTTCGCCTTTAGATAGTGCTACCCTACCATTAGTTACTAGGAAGCCCTTATCATTGGATGCGAAGGGACATACGCGGGTCATCGTACAGTCATAAAGGCAACTTGTAGGGGCGCTTTAGCAATTTTTTATGGGACTAGATCGTTTATCAAAAGGCAATGTTGAAGGGTCATCGAGGGACTACGATCTTTTTAATCGAGGAACAATGCTAAAGCATCCCCACGTTTGAGGGGCATGACTGTGTTTCCAAAGGCAATAAGTGAGGTTATCCTAGAGGTGCGCGTGTGAAAAATGTTTTGATTTCAGTTAACTTATCTTGTGTTAGGGTTTTCTACGGTTGTTTTTAATCTTTCCATACAAACCCTATTAGCATAAATCTAAAATTCATATATAAGGCAGAAAAATATAAGTGCGAAAAAGTAAAATCCTACGCTATTACAAAGCTTCGGGAATGGGCGTACAAGTAATAAAACGCGGTAAATAGAAGTAAAACCCTAATTAAAATATTACAACCCGTAAGCAGATACATAATTGGAAAAATGCGAAATAATAAAACACGTGAAAATGTAAAATAAAGAAAAGAGAAAGGAAATTGTTTTGTGATTTTTGATAGAAAAAAGTTTGATGATTAACCTTATAACCTAATTAATTTTAATTAATAAAAAAATTGGTTAATTAAACAAATCCTAAAAATCTATGTTGATTTTAATTTAATTAAAAAAGGGTTAGTGAAAGAAAATCTAAAAAATTAAACTAGGGTTAATTAAATACAAACCTAAAAATTAATTAGGGTTTGTCAAAATGTTAGGGTTTTGAAAAAAAGGTTTTTGTAAAAAAATAGGAAAAGGAAAGAGTAAGAAGAAGAGATAATTTGTGTAAAAATAACCAAAGAGGTAGGGGTGGGTGTTGAACCCACGCCCTCGGCAACTCTAGCCCACATGCTCACTGCCAAGCCAAGCGCACTTTGGTGCTAAGGAAAGACATCTAATGCTCTTTGTAATATGACAAGGAGAATAAATCATAAAAACATTAAAATGCCAAAAGGATGGGATCAAACCCACACCCTGGTATACTATGACCTTATTGCACGCGTTTCACCCGTTGGGCGGTAATACATTCGTTAATTCTAGTTAAACAATAAATATATAATATAGGAATGACGTCTTCTATGGTTGCCTTTTTATTCAACCTGTAAAAATATATGAGGTTAGCAAACCAAAAACACCTTATTCCCTTAAATCGAGGGCTTCGAGTTCAATGGGATAATTGTTTTGGTCTGAAAATCAATGGTTTAGGAGCTATGGTGAAAACAACTCCGGTCGGTGTAGGCATGGCATCTCACGATTTGGGTTGCATGGGATCATTATGATGATCCAAACCTGTACAAACACATCTCAGGAACAAGTTAATGGAATTATTATGGCTTAAATCAAAACTAAAATTAAGATATGAATTTTTTGAAAATTATGGAATCCGAGAAGAATGCATGGCATTTCATGAGCTTTGGACTTTCCAACTTGGTCCATTCTTACTATGTGTGATTGTTGGGAATGAATGAAGTGTTTGTTTTGTAGTGAAAGGGTTGTGATAAGGGTTTGAAGATCTTTAGGGTTCTTTGAAATTTTTTGAAGTTTTTTACAAGTTTCATGAGGCAACATTTCGTGTGTCTTTGTAGGAGAATGAATGGGAATATATAGGACAAATTAGGTCAAAGATATGGGCTTGGTCTTTGTGTAAGAAAGACATATATTTTATCTTATTTATTTTTGAAATATTAATGAATAAATCAAAATAATTAAAATAAAAATAGGTCAAGGGGTGCATGAA
The DNA here is from genome assembly GCA_948472305.1 of Vicia faba. Taxonomy (NCBI): domain Eukaryota; kingdom Viridiplantae; phylum Streptophyta; class Magnoliopsida; order Fabales; family Fabaceae; genus Vicia; species Vicia faba. The sequence continues at coordinate 1,692,356,200 of OX451737.1, read as the reverse complement.
CAAGATTTGAGGTGTATAAGGAGTATAGAGTGCGTTTGGACTCTGAAATAATGGCACAATAGCCCAAAATATCAAGTTTGCCCAATTTGAACTTCATGCATTTGCTCAAAATTTCCCAACTTGCACTAGTCATAACTCTCTCAATTTTCATCTTTTGAAGGTGATCTTGAACTTTTGGAAATCTCAAGATGTCCTCTACAATCACTCTTTTGATCACATTTGCATTTGGGGATTTATATTGATGTAAGCTGCCTTGACAAAATGTGTCTTTTTGTTGACTTTTGAAATGATCTGTAATGTATTGGATTATATCTCTCAAATGAATCATTTTTTAGACTTGAGCTTAGAGATAAAAAGTTGTATAGAATTGAGTGTCCTTCAAAATGAGCTTTGGTTTGGGAAAAGCTGGTGAAGCATGTGAAAGTTATGCTTGGTCAAAGTTTAGTTGACTTCTCCTAAGGAAACCCTAATTTGGCAACTTTTGACTTTTGATGATTTGAGGGATTTTCTTGAGGAATCAGGATCAACCCTTGATTAAATAATGAATATGACTTCAAAATCTTTATGTTGACCAAAATCTTGAAGTTTGACTGTATGTTGACCATAGTTGACTTTTTATCCAATATAGTTAATTTTCAGTCATCTGAGCCATTGAATGAGCAAACTTGTGATGCAATGCAAGAAAATTGGTATGAGAATTTTTGAAGACATATAAGAGACCATGAATTCCATTTTAGACCTTAGAAACCTAAATCTCCTTGTGAAAAATGAAACCCTAGATGTAATTACTTTGCTTAGGAGGAGAATTTGTCTGATTAATTCTTCAGCAACCTTGAGCATTTACGAACCCTAGAAGAATATTTTAAAGAAATGGTAGGGCAAATTTTGTGGTACAACAGCTGCCCCTATTCAATCTTCTTAAACCTGAAGAGTTAGATTGGCATGTCTGCCATTCGTGGTCTGAAGGTAGAAGAGGATTGAACACTTAAGTGCCCCGAAATTTGCACTCACCTATGCAAGAAGTAATGTTGTTGATTGATAATTAATATTTCTTGAATGGGCTTAAATATGCAATTCGGAGAAATGATGGAATGTCGTCGGAGATGAGCTTATAGATTCCATCCAAAGTATTTGTTGATAGAATCATAAGAATGAGTCTACGCTCGACTGTATCTGAAGAATGCTTTCCAGAATATACCTCTGGGGAAGGTTCTTGAGTAGCTGCTTATCAGATTTAGTCTCTGAGGAAAATAATTTCCATGTAGATAGTCTCCTCGTCTTGTTTCTGGAATTGATCTATAATATGTTTTTGTTGGTAAACCCATCCTATTTCGGGAATTCATACCACCTGGTGATAAAGATAGTCGCCACGTCCTATTTTCGGGAATTGATCTTCACCTGGTCATAAAGATAAAAATAGTTTCCTCGTCCTGTTTCGGGAGTTAATCTTTGCTCTATCGTATAAATAGTTTCCAAGTCCTGTTTTGGGAGTTAATCTTTAACCTGTTCATGTAGATAGTCGCCCCGTCTTTTTTCAGGAATTAATCTACAATTTGTTTTCACGGATAGCTTCCTAGTCTTGTTTCAGGAATTAATTTGTGCCTGGTCATATAGATAGTTGCCCCGTCTTGTTTTGGGAATTAATTTGCGACCTGTTTTGAAAATTATTGATGATATTCGTCTGTTTACATACTTTTACCTGAAAAGATAAAAGTTAGTTATATTCAATGTCATAATGTATGTAATGCATTGCGTAATGATGTTTCCAAAATAAATGAGAATGTTATATGCGTGTCATATACATATGATATGTTATTTTGTAAATGATGTATGAATGTGAGATGTCGTTGAAGCATATTGATAGCTTTATATAACATCTTTGACTGGGGAAAATAAATCCATGACTGCTATTGGGGGTGAAGAATATGTGTAATCTTCAATATTGTTTAGAATGTTTCTGTTGGGGATTCCTACTTGCTATTTGAGGAAACTCCGTTGGGGACTTTGATTTCTACTTGGGAGAAGAGTTCAGGAACTTTGGTCGTTCATCGCTCTACTAGGAAATTTAATTCTTATATACTCTGACTGGGGATAAGAGAGAGGGATAACCTTCTGAGGTTCTATCTGACCGAGTTTCCGATATGGATGCCGACTCGTCTGGGGAGGATAAGTTTAAATGAGATATAGTCTGGTTTCAGATTCCATAGCAACTTACTGGGGATAGAAGCGTGGACTATCCTTTGCTATAGAGAGGAATTTTCTGGTGATTCGTAGTAGTCAAAGGAATAAACTCAAGTTGGAGTGACTGAATTCTGTTGGGGAATTAAACCCTGCCGGAGAAATAAACCCTGCTGGAGAAATATACTCTGTTGAGGAATCGAGCCCTGCTAGAGAAGAGAATTTTGCAGGAGTTTTTATAGTTTTGGAGAAATAAACTCAGCTGGGGAAGAGAATTATTGTGAACTATGCTGATGACGTAATCTTTGATGAGGATTGGGACTCTGTAGATTGGCGACATTGTCGGGGAAAAGATCATACTCCTTTATCCGCTAGGGGGATCTGTTGCGGAGTATGATTAGGATAATTGTTGGAATATTCCCCAATTCCTGTCTGGAAGCATGTTAGACTTGCGGGGAAAGTATCTTTGTCGGGAGTGAGCTTGTGAAGACGACTCTGCGGGGATAGACCCATGTAGGTTATTCTGTGGGGATTTTCCTGTGGGGACTTGTGGATGACTTGAATGATATGCTAACTCCTAGAGTCTTAAGTAAATGCTTATTCCTGTTTCTATGTATATATTTGTTAACAGTAATCATATTCATATGCATATGTTCATTCAATTTAGTCATTGGCCGTTTTTGCAAACAAAACAGAGAAAGTAAAACAAAATTTGAATTTTGAACTGGTATTTGTATTGATAATTTTCCTATAAATAAGCGATTTGGTACAAAAAGACGTAAATCCTGGTAAGGGGAAATAGTCGGACAATGAAAAGTGTACAAAGTAACAATAAAACATATATCTATGTGTAAATGATCTCGTCGGGTTTCAACCCTGCTATTGCCTCTATGTCTTTGAGCATATAATGTCTTATTGTCAGAAGAAGTTGAATGAATTGATCTGTACCATTCGAACTTGACGTTGGTAATAAAGCTGGCTATAAGTGATTCAGCGGGACATAGTCATATGCTTTAATCCCTAACTTTTTCCTGGACTTCCCTTTCGGGTTTTTAGTCCACCAAGATACTTTTTTTTTCCCAAGCCGCCTTTCCAGGTTTTCGACTTGCCAGGTATACAATCTTTATTTATATATCCCTAATTTTTGCTCAAACCCTTTTGGATCATCGAGATTCCCTTATTTTTGCCTAGACAAGTCAACCTAGCAGGTCATTTTCATGCGTAGTATCTTTTGACTATGTCCGTGTTCACAAGGTGCGGAAGATCTTCATTGTCCATGGTTGTAAGTATCATAGCACCTCCCAAAAATATTCTCTGTATCACAAATGGCCCTTCATAGGTTTGAGTCCATTTTCCCTTGGTATCACCTTGCGGTAGAATGATGCGCTTTATTACCAAGTCACCAGCTTGATATACCCGATGCTTGACTTTCTTGCTGAAGGCTTTAATCATACGCTTCTGATACATATGATTATGGCAGACAACCGCCAATATTTTCTCGTCAATTAAATTCAACTTGTCCAGCCTAGTCTGAATCCATTCATCTTCATCTGAATCTTTATCTTTCATAATTCTCAGAGAAGGAATCTGAACTTCGACAGGTAGGACAGCTTCCATACCGTAGACTAGAGAGAATGGGGTTTCCCTAGTTGATGTTCGGGCTGAAGTGCAATAGCCATGAAGAGAAAATGGTAACATCTCGTGCCAATATTCATATGTCACCATCATCTTCTGTATAATTTTCTTAATATTCTTATTGGCAGCTTCCACTGCGCCTTTCATCTTTGGTCGATATGGAGAATAATTGTGGTGCTTGATCTTGAACTGCATGCAGAGTTCTGTGATCATAGTGTTATTGAGATTAGTACCATTGTCTGTGATAATCGTTTTGGGGATGCCATACCGACAGGGATGCTTAGTAACAGAGGAAAACGAGGTTGCTTCTACCCATTTCGTGAAGTAATCAATGGCGATGAGGATGAAGTGGTGTATGTTGGAAGCCGTAGGCTTGATTTCTGCAATCATATCAATGTCCTACATTGCAAATAGCCAAGGAGCAATCAAGACATTCAGAGGAACCAGAGGCACATGTACTTTGTCAACATAGATCTGGAATTTATGACAAGTTCTTGAATGGTGATGGCAATCAGTTTCCATAGTCGACCAATAGTAACCAACTCTCAGAACCTTCTTAGCCATAGTATGTCCATTGGTGTGAGTACCAAAGATACCATCGTGCACATCTTCCATAATTTTATCCACTTCCTTCTTGTCTATAGAATAAAGTAGAGTCAAATCAAGATTGCGTTTGTACAGAACCACGTTACTCAGGAAGAACTTGGCTGAGAACCTCTGTTGGAATTTCTTTTCGTTGATAGATGCCCCCTCAGGGTACTCTTGATCCTCAAGGTATCTTTTCAGTTTATGAAACTAAGGCTTCTCTACTGCTCCATCAGTGTCAATTTCATAGCAATGTTCCAGTTTGTCTAGCCTCTCAATGGTAATTTTGGGAACCTCGTTATCCCATCTGACTTTAAACATAGACGACATGGTTGCTAATGCGTCTGCCAGCTGATTCTCTTCTTGTGGGATATGCTCCAAAGTAATCTCCTCGATGAACGAAATTAATGTCAATACATGCTCCTGATAAGGAATGAGATTCGGGTGCTTAGTATCCCATTCTCCTTTGATTTTACTGATCACCAGGGCTAAGTCCCCATATACGTTCAAGAACTTGATTCTCAGGTCAATAGCAACTTTGATACCCATGATGTACGCTTCGTATTTGGCCATGTTGTTGGTACAATCAAAGTATAATCTGGTGGCAAAAGGCTTATGGAAACCCTTGGGGGAAATGCTCACAACACCAATTATGTTGCCAAGTGCATTAGAAGCTCCATCGAAAACCATAGTCCATCAGGATCTTGGCTTAGGTCCTTCATACGGCCCAAGCTCTTCACAATCTGTAGCTAGCATAATATTATTATCCGAGAATTCAAAATTCATAGACTGATAGTCTTCTACAGCTTGATGAGCCAAGTGGTCTGCCACTATACTTCCTTTGATTTCCTTCTATATGGTGTACTGAATTTAGTATTTTGTTATGACTATTTGCCATCAGGCTATTTTTCTAGAGAGAGTCGGCTTCTCAAATATGTATTTGATGGGATCCATTTTAAAGATTAACAAAGTGATATGGGTCAACATATACTGCCTTAGACGGCGAGCAGCCCATGCCAAAGTGTAACAAGTTTTCTAGAGCAGTGAGTATCTTGTTTCACAGTCAGTAAACTTTTTGCTAAGGTAGTATATTGCATGCTCTTTTCAACTAGACTCGTCATGTTGGCTAAGTACACACCCCATTGAGTTCTCTAACACTGTTAGATACATAATCAGAGGTCTTTCTTCAAATGGTGGCATCCGAATTTGATGTTCTTGTAGGTACTTATTTATCTTGTCAAAGGTTGTCTGAGAGTCGTCGTTCCACTTTACTACCTGATCTTTCTTCAGCAGCTTGAAGATTGGCTCATAAGTAACGGTCAAATGAGAAATGAATCGAGCAATATAATTCATTCATCCCAAGAAACCTCTGACTTCCTCCTCGGTACGGGGAGCAGGCATTTCTTGAATAGCTTTGACCATGTGTGATCGACTTCAATACCTTAATGGTGACACCGAAACCCAAGAGTTTATCGGACCTCACTCCAAAGGCACACTTGTTTAGATTCAATATCAGTTTGTACTTATTCAGTCTCTCAAACAACTTATGTAGAGGGTCAAGATACTCTTCTTCAGTCTGAGATTTGGCTACCATATCATCAACGTAGACCTCTATCTCGTGATGAATCATGTCATGGAACAACTCTACCATGGCATGCTGATATGTTGCACCGGCATTATTTAGTCCAAAAGACATAACCCTGTAGAAGAAAGTGCTTCACTGTGTGACGAAAGTCATTTTCTCATATCTTCAGGTACCATCTTGATCTGATTATACCCTGAGAAACCATCCATGAAGGAGAATACCTTATGTTGAGCAGTGTTGTCAACCAGAACATCAGTATGTGGAAGCGGAAATTCATCCTTGGGGCTCACCCTGTTTAAATCCCCGTAGTATACACACATACGTACCTTGCCATATTTCTTTGGTACTGGAACCACATTTGCTACCCATTGAGGATATGAGTTAACAGCCAAGACACCTGCGTTGAATTATTTCATAACCTCAACCTTGATTTTCTATGACATCTCGGGACGCATGCGATGAACCTTATGCTTTATTGGCGAATAACCCTCTTTCATCGGCAGAAGGTGAACCACAATATTAGTATCGAGCCCTGGCATGTCTTCGTATGACCAAGCAGAGATCTCAACATATTCATGCAACAACTTGATTAAACTGTTCTTGACACTGCCCTTTAGGTTGGCACCTATCTTGAATTCTTTTACGTCTGCTTTAGTACCCAAGTTTACATCTTAAAATGGATTTCCATGTGGTTGAATAGCCTTTTCCTCCTGCACTAATAGTATGGAAAGTTCTCCAGGTAGATCACAATCTTCCTCACCTTCGTCCCCGGCTTGGTAGATCGGATTTAAAAAGTCATCAGTGGTAATATCAGAGCCTTTATCAACGAGATCCATAATGGATGTGGATCTACAATTTATTGTATGGGTGTGTGTAAGAACACATAGCTATTTGAAAATGATAAAAGTAAAAAGAAAGACCGAGAGTGCAAAATTTTAATGCAAAATGTCCAATGATTTATTAGATGAAAATATGATTATGAAATGACAACCCCCTGACTAAAGGAGATTGAGATAATGTCTTGAGTCTTCCAGTTGTTGGGTTTGTTGCCGATGGTGGGAAAGATCCAGCTGTCAAGGTCATAATCACTGTCAGAATCTTCTATTACATTGACTCCATTGTTGCTGATGCAGAATGGTGGTCTTCCATCACGAGCGCAAAGAAAACCCCTCTGACTCTCTGTAGTGAAACCCAAACCAAATTTTTCAGATTTATACGGAATTTCAGGAAGCTGACCCCAAATATTACAACCACCTTGTTCTACCACAACTTTAGAATCCTTCAAAGAAGCCATTCTGGGTAGAATCTTGGTAACCTTGGGAATGCCAGAAACATCTTTGGTAATGGCTGGAGGGATAAAATTAAAAGTATGACAGGTAGTCTCAATGAATTCATCGTCCATCTCTACATACCCGAATGAGTTCAAATGGCTAACCATATACTCTTCTTCGCAATAGACTATAACAACCTTTCCCTGCACGGGATACTTCAGCTTCTGGTGTAAGGTTGAGGTAACAACGTCTGCCCCATGGATCCAGGATATCCATCACATAGAAGGTATATTCAAAGACATGCAAACCTACTTTGATCGGAAGATCCACTTCTCTGTGTACCATCCTCTTTGATTCGTCAAAGGATTAGACTATAATATCATTGGGTTTCAGTACAACCCCTTCACAGTCCAGTCTGTCGAGAGCACCCTTGGGTAGAACATTCGACAAAGAGCCAGTATCAACCAATACATGAGCCAGAGTAGTTCCTATACATTCAATGGAGACATATAGGGCCTTTTTGTGATTTCTTCCCTCAATAGTTAGGTCATCATCAGAAAAACCTAACCCATTGTCAATCGTTAAGCTAGCAACATAGTTCTCAAATTGATCGGTAGAAATCTCTTGTAGCACATGAGCAAACTTCAAGAATTTCACAAAATCTTATGCACGGGCTTCAGAACACAGTATTAGAGATAACATGGAGATTTTGGAGGGGGTCTTCCCTAGCTGTTCAACATTGTTGTAATCGCTATTACGGATAATCTTCAAAACTTCCTCTAACTCTTGCCTAAAGGTGTCTTCAACTGCAACTTCTTTAGGCACCTCGGTATGGGAAGGCTCTGTTATTTTCTCTTTGCCCCGAGCCTTAGTAGTTGACTTGGTAGCAGTAACTCGAACAGGTGTAGCAACAGTCTTCAGAGAGATTCCCAGGGAGAAAACCCTTCTGTTTCTAGTAACCTTTGATCGGGACTTTATAAGTCTGTCGGGACACTAACTGCAAGTATACAGTTCAGTCGTTCTAGTTTTAAAAGATTATCGAACCCACAGAGATTGTGTATCAATCTCATACGATCTAATGCTACAGTTTGTCTAACTAAGCGATGAATATTCTATTTTTGGGGGAAACAGTTTAATTAAAAGTAATAGTACTAATTATACCGGTATGTGATAATCGGACTTAGGGAATTCTATGAGTCGCTTGGCCTATAAAGTATTTCGGTAAAAGCTAATTGTTTAAAAACCTGAGACATACACTCTCGTGTTTATGAAATAAGTCATGCTACTAAACCTAGTGGATGCACTTTAAATTTAATAACACTTTTTGAAAACAATTTGAATTTAATTAATTTATTAAAACACTCCCGTGTATTTAAAAATCAATGCTTCGTTACCACTATCTGGGTTGAACCCCAGCTCTCGCATGCAGGTTCTTGCCTTAATTAATTTCCCACTCTCGTGGCAAAATCGTGTTAATTAACCTCTCACTCTCGTGACAAGGATAGTTAAATTAATATTGGAAATTGGAAACCAGAAATTGTTTTATAAATATTTTTGGCCAAGGTATCATTGAATTCTTTCAGTTCTTACGGTCACATACCGGTATTAATAATTTAGCCAGACATAATTAACTTAATAGCAAAACAGTTTAAAATATAATTCATGGCAATAATTGGCATGTTATAAAAACTGAATAAATAATAATTGTAATATAAAAAATCTGGAATTAAAGATGCTATAGTAATCTTGAGGTAATACAGTAATCCAATCTTCGAGCTTGACTTGCAGTAGAAATTCATGTTAATTCTTGAAAGAAGAATTAACACTTAAAAATAGAAACTAATGCTTTGAATGGAAATTACAAGAAAATGAAAACAAAATTCCAAAACAAACAAATTGGAAATAACTGTAAAATAAAATAAATCTTTGCTCTGAGTAAAATTCTTCGACCATTGGACTGTGCCTTGGTACTCATATATATAGCAGGAAAAATCAGCAGTTTGATTTTGAATTCTTGATGAAGTCTTCGTGGAGAAATTGTAGGAGCAGTAATAGTGGTGGCAATAAAATAGGAGATTCAGTAGAAACAGGGAGAACTAGTCTTCCCTTCACGCCCACGTCTTCAATCCATGTGTAACGTCCTCCTTCACGCGCGTGACGGTCGTCACATGCTGAAGTGGTGCCTTACGCTCGTCAGGTGTGTGTGACGAGCGTTTCCTTATGTTGTGGGGTGTTACGCCCGTCACAGGGACGTGACGACCGTCACCTATCCAGAAGTCCCAACTTTGTATTTTTTAATACTTTTTCTCTTTGTTTTTCGTCTAGCCTTCTTCATTTTGTCCTTTTTCATTGGTTTGAGTCGACAAGTGTTATACTTGCAAAAAGACAAATAATCTTGGAATAATCGAGGGTTAGACGACTTAATGAAATATAAAATCGGTAAAAAGCATGTTAATTATACGATATGTTTTCTCGTTATCAAATTCCCCCATACTTAAACCTTTGGTTGTCCTCAAGCAAATAGTCATTCGAAAGGTCGGACAAGTTTTCGTCAAGCGCATAAGCATGACATACCTTGGATTTTTAAAGTAGTTTTGGGAAATCCTCGTTGGTTCGGCCAATACTTGAGTAAAACACTAAAGATACGCTAATGACGCAAGCAATAAGCTTACCCGTAGACTTCCATTTTAAACGAGCTATCCAACAGTTCTGTTATAACTCTGCCCGGAGTTCCTCGTATCTATTTCACCCGGTTTCGTTCTGGCGCAATCACATTAAGCCCTTTGCCTTAGCACACACGTAGTGGAGTAACCGGTTAGTGACTTTGATCCTTTAGCACGGGGTCTGGTACATGAATGTGGCAACCCTACATATGTTATCCAAATTGGAGGTTGTGGGGGATCGGGCCGTAGCACGCCCTACCGAGTTCAGAACCAGATACCTCTGAACCAACCAACACTGGATTCCTTCATTATTTGCTCAGCTCTTATATGTGCCCGTATATTTTGGTACACAAGTTTTCTTTTCTTTTAGCAACGAGATAGGAAGGATATTTTTTAGAATCAGGCATCAAACACTTATATTCATCGATTCTCCACGTGGTTTGTGTCAAGACGGTGCTGACTGCTAGTATAAACTACTAGGGGTTACTTCTAGAACTTGAAACTCCAGATATCGGTATAATGGTTATTGAAACGGATCGCGTAAGTAGGAAGTCTACGGTGACAGAACCGTATCGATCTTGTTATGTCGTTTTCGGCTTCCTCAATTGGGATTTCGTTAAAATAGGTATGTCGGGCTAATGCGAAAATGAAAAATTTTCGGTATGGCAAAATAAAGCGAAAAATTTGAATCGAGACATATCGTAAGAATTTACTAGTTTTATTAAAGATTGAAAGGTAACTCTCCCACACAAAATCCGACATTGTCCTCAATGTTGCGGTATATATGCGGGGAAGTACGATTACAAAAACAAAAGGATAAGAAATGAAACAGAAAAATAACAGATTACATAGAAATTAAAGAAAGACAAACTACTGGTGACCACGTCCTCTGCTCCTGGTGCGAGAGCGTCTGGTAGGAGTGGCTTCAGCGTCGGTGTCTTGGAAGCCATAGGTGTAACACCCCGTTTTCAATTAATTGATTTATTTAAATTTGGGAATTTATTTTATTAGAATTAATAAAATAAAAAGAATTATTTATTTTGGAGTATTTGAGGAAAATAAAAGAAATAAGGAATATTGGGATTTTTATGTTATTGGGCTTAGATGTTGTTAGTAAAGAGTGGGGGTGCAGAGAAATAAAGTTATGTTTGGGACTTAGGCCATTTTCTCATTTTTGGTTTTCACGTAAGAACAGAAGTTGGAATTTGGGAAAATAGAGCTCTGAAGAACGGAGAACGAAGAACATCGCTCAGGAACTCAAAGCTGCTAATTGATAAGGTAAGGGGGGTTTATACTCGATTTATATTTGTTTATGGGTTTATGTACGGTTGATTCGGGTAATCGTAGGAAATCCCAATTGTTAGATGTTTCTAGGGATCGATAACCTTAGGATTGAACTTTGTTAGAAAGGGTTTAAGTTCCCGATTTTATGAATCAATTAGAGACTTTAGGTCCCTATGATGGATTGGATGTCTTTGTACTATATTGCACCGCCGTAGAGAGGTATTTTCGTGCAAAAAAATGGGTATATGAGCTGCTGCAAAAACAGAAAAATTGGGTTCGCACTCATCAACACGGGCGCGTTGATTTACGCGGGCACCCGTGTTGATTCACTGTAATGCTGATGAAAATGTGTTTTCTGGCCATAATTCAACACGGGCGTGTTGATTAACACGGGCGCCCGTGTTGATTCACTGTGTTGGCATAAAAATGGGTTTTCTGGGCACAATTCAACACGGGCCGTGTTGATTTACACGGGCGCCCGTGTTGATCCCCTGTTTTGTCAAAAAAACGTGTTTTCTGGACACATTTCCACACGGGCAGTGTTGTTTTACACGGGCACCCGTGTTAAACCTCCTGTGTTGGTTTTTAAACTATGTTTTCCATGCATGTTGTTAAGTACGGATTGATCCGGTTTTGATGTGCAGTGTTTGACATGTTTTGAATATGTGTTTATTGAATTCCTAGTGTTGATTGATGTGTGTATCGAATAACGATTGTATGTTATGATACCAACACTATGTGGATCTTATTGTCATGCTTTTAGATGATGTTATCAAGCATGAATTATGATATAACTTGATATGATTGATGTTTAATAGTATGCTGAGTGGTTACATGCTATTCCTATCATGTTATGTTTGATATTGTTGATGTGCATGATATGTTGATTGATGTTCATAGTATGCTGAGTGTTACATACTTACATATCATGTTGCATTTGTTAATTCCCATTGTGTGGAATTAACATGGTGGCCAATATACGTGTCCGCGATATAATGGAACGTTGAGGTGGTAGCCGTGTCCGCGATATAATGGAACGGTGAGTTATCCGTGACCCGCGATTTAATGGGGCGGTGAAGTGGTACCACATGCATGGGTGTGTTGCATTACTCGAATATAACATGAATGGATGATTTTTCCAATGTTGTATTTGATTGTTTGTATGCATGTATGATTGATAAATGGTTGATGATGTTTGATGAATATTTGCAAATATGAAAGGCAATATGTCATGGATATATGAATTGTAAAGGTTTTGTAAACTATGAAATATGCTAATTATTGGGTGATGCTTATGATTTCGTGAATTGATTGTTATGAATGTATAACCAAATGTATATCTGAGAAGCTCACCCTTACTGTTGAATATTTCAGATTGAGGAGCTTCGCTCAGGTGCTTGGCGAAGGCTTATCGTGTCTAGTTTAGTTTCGTTTTAGTATGTCCGGGTCATGCTCTGATAGTTGTAACTCCGGGAACGTTTGGTTGTCGAGCTGCTTTAGTCAGACTCGTTTATTTTCTGTTAATTGTTATAATATGACGTTGACTTTTCCAGGTGTTAATCCCTGATGATTTTGGAAAATATTATAACATTTGATTTATTAAATAAATTATTCCGCTGTGTAGACATGTATGAGTTACCACTAAAATTATGCATGACAGGAATTTATTTTATTAAAAGAGAATTGTAGCATTCCTCGGTTATTACATGTACTCTGAGTTTACAATTTTTAATATTTGCGAAAATTATATGCGGGGTTTTAGAGGGTGTTACAATAGTGGTATCAGAGCATAGTCGGTCGTTGTGACCAGAGTCTTGAGTCAGTCATTCCTTTTCGTATGCGACTAGTGCAAGGTAACACTGTCGATACTGTATTCTGATGTGGAGTATGTTTTAATTCTCAGGAATATGGCTGGAAGAGGTAATGGACGAAATGATGCTGCACTAGCTGAGGCTTTGGGGATGTTAGCTGGTGTACTTGCTGGAAACCCAACTGGAGGCGTGATTGGTGCTGATAGGCAATTGGGAAATTTCCAGAGGAACAATCCTCCGTTGTTCAAAGGTACACACGACCCCGAAGGTGCTCAGAAGTGGCTGAAGGAAATCGAAAGGATTTTCCGTGTGATCGATTGTGCTGAAGATCTGAAAGTCAGATATGGTACGCATATGTTGGCAGAAGAGGCCGACGACTGGTGGGTTGCCACAAGGACTGAAATGGTTCAGGATGGAGAGGCACTGACTTGGGCTAACTTCAGAAGGGCTTTTCTGAGGAGGTACTTTCCTGAAGATGTTCGGGGAAGAAAGGAAATTGAATTTTTGGAGCTTAAGCAGGGCAATCTGACTGTTAGTGAGTATGCTACTAAGTTCACTGAGCTGGCAAAGTATTATGCACACTACAACAATGATGAGGCTGGAGAATTCTCTAAATGTATCAAATTTGAGAATGGTCTCCGAGATGAGATTAAGCAGGGAATCAGGTACCAGCGTATTCGTAGATTTTCTGATCTGGTGGATTGTAGCAGAATCTTGGAAGAAGATATTACCAAGAATCGGTCGCCTCACTCTCGTGAAGCTGTTGATAAAAGAGGGAAGCAACATATGGACCGTGGCAAGCCATATGGTAGAGATAACCAGAGATCAGGCGGTTGGAAAAGGCCTAGTGGGGGAGATTCTAAGGCTCCTATCAGATGCTACAGGTATGGTGAGTCTGGTCATCACATTCGAGATTGCAGGAGTGATGAGAAGAAGTGCTATAAATGTGGAAAGGCTGGTCATTTGTCTATTGATTGCAAAGGGAAGTCTGTTACTTGTTACAATTGTGGCGAAGAAGGTCACATTCGTCCGCAGTGTCCTAAGCCTAGGAAGGATCAGTCAGGTGGAAAAGTGTTTGCTTTGTCTGGATCTGAGACTACCCCAGAGGATCGATTGATTAAAGGTACGTGTTTTATTCATGGCACACCTTTAGTTGCAATTATTGATACTGGTGCAACTCATTCTTTCATTTCTTTGGATTGTGCTGAGAGGTTGAAACTGGACATATCTGGTATGCGAGGTAGCATGGTTGTTGATACTCCTGCATCGGGTTCAGTGACAACTTCACTCGTATGTAGGAATTGTCCTATTGAGATTTTTGGTAGGGGTTTCGGTATGGATTTAGTGTGCCTACCGCTTGAACAAATTGATATTATCCTTGGGATGAACTGGTTGGAATTTAACCGGGTTCATCTGAACTGCTTTGCTAAGACGGTGATTTTCCCAGAAGCAGTTGGTGTCGAGAATTTGACTATGACTGCTAGGCAGGTGCAAGAAGCAATGGAAGATGGTGCTAATGTGTTTATGTTACTTGCTTCGTTAGATGCAACAGGAAAGGTCAGGAGTAGTGAATTGCCAGTGGTGTGTGATTTTCCAGAAGTCTTTCCTGATGATGTTGGCGAGTTACCTCCTGAGAGAGAGGTGGAATTTTCTATAGATTTAATTCCTGGTACGAGACCGGTGTCGATGGCGCCATATCGTATGTCTGCGTCTGAATTGGCTGAATTGAAGAGTCAGTTGGAAGATTTACTGGAGAAGAAGTTTATTCGTCCAAGTGTTTCGCCTTGGGGTGCTCCGGTATTGTTGGTTAAGAAGAAAGAAGGTTCTATGAGACTGTGTGTTGATTACAGGAAATTGAACAAGGTAACCATTAAGAATCGGTACCCGTTACCGAGGATTGATGATTTAATGGATCAGTTAATTGGAGCCAGTGTATTCAGTAAGATTGATTTGAGATCTGGATATCATCAGATTCGTGTGAAAGCGGAAGATATTCAAAAGACTGCTTTTCGAACGAGGTATGGGCATTATGAATATTCTGTTATGCCGTTCGGAGTTACTAATGCACCTGGTGTTTTCAGGGAATATATGAATAGGATTTTTCACCCATACCTGGATAAGTTTGTTGTGGTTTTTATTGATGACATTCTGATTTATTCCGAGAATGACGAAGAACATGCGGAACATCTCAGAATTGTGTTAGAGTTGTTGAAAGATAAGAAGTTGTATGCAAAGTTGTCCAAATGTGAGTTCTGGCTGAATGAAGTTAGTTTTCTTGGACATGTGATTTCTAAGAATGGTATTGCAGTGGATCCTGCGAAAGTAGAAGCGGTATCTCAGTGGGAAGCGCCGAAGACTGTTTCTGAAATTAGAAGTTTTCTTGGTCTTGCAGGTTATTACAGAAAATTTATCGAAGGATTCTCAAAGTTAGCATTGCCGTTGACGAAGTTGACTCGTAAAGGACAAGCGTTTATTTGGGATTCTGATTGTGAGAAAGGTTTCCAAGAATTGAAGCGGAGATTGACAAGTGCTCCTATTCTGATTTTGCCGAATCCGGTGGAATCTTTTGTGGTCTATTGTGATGCATCTCTGTTGGGTTTAGGTGGTGTTTTAATGCAGAATCAGCAGGTAGTTGCGTATGCTTCGAGACAGTTGAAGGTTCATGAAAGGAACTATCCTACTCATGACTTAGAGTTGGCAGCAGTCGTGTTTGTCTTGAAATTATGGAGACATTATCTGTACGGTTCGAGATTTGAAGTGTATAGTGATCATAAGAGTTTGAAGTATCTTTTCGATCAGAAAGAGCTTAATATGAGGCAAAGAAGGTGGTTGGAATTTCTCAAAGATTATGATTTTGGTTTGAATTACCATCCTGGTAAGGCAAATGTGGTTGCAGATGCTTTGAGCAGGAAATCCTTGCATATGTCTATGATGATGGTTCGTGAATTGGATTTAATTGAGCAATTCCGAGATTTGAGTTTGGTTTGTGAAAGTACTCCGAAGTGTGTTCGTTTGGGTATGTTGAAACTTACTAGTGGTATTCTAGAAGAGATCAGGATCGGGCAGAAATCCGATGTTAATTTAGTTGATAAATTGACATTGATCAACCAAGGTCAAGGTGGTGAGTTTAGGATTGATGAAAATGATGTTATGAGATTTGGCGATAGAGTTTGTGTTCCTGATGTCGCAGAAATCAAGAAAAGTATATTAGAGGAAGGACATCGCAGTGGGATGAGCATTCATCCGGGTGCCACGAAAATGTATCATGATTTGAAGAAATTGTTTTGGTGGCCGAGAATGAAAAAGGAAATAGCTGAATTTGTGTATGCATGTTTAATCTGTCAGAAATCGAAGATTGAGCATCAAAAGTCGTCTGGGTTTATGCAACCGATGTTTATTCCAGAATGGAAGTGGGATAGTATTTCTATGGATTTCGTATCTGGGTTGCCAAGGACTCCTATGAATTGTGAAGCGATATGGGTCGTTGTGGATAGGTTGACTAAGTCTGCTCATTTTATACCGGTGCGAATGGATTACTCGATGGAGAGATTGGCACAGTTGTATATTGAGAAAATAGTGAGTTTGCATGGAGTTCCTTCTAGTATTGTGTCAGATAGAGATCCGAGGTTCACTTCGAAATTTTGGGAAGGATTGCAGAAGGCTTTGGGTACTAAGTTGAGATTGAGTTCAGCTTACCATCCTCAGACTGATGGACAGACGGAGAGGACGATTCAATCGTTGGAAGATTTATTGCGTGCTTGTGTTTTAGAGAAAGGTGGAGCTTGGGATAGCTATTTGCCATTGATTGAATTTACTTATAACAATAGTTACCATTCGAGTATTGGTATGGCTCCGTTTGAGGCATTGTATGGTAGACGGTGTAGGACGCCTTTGTGTTGGTATGAATCTGGAGAGAGTTCGGTAATTGGGCCAGAGATTGTTCAGCAGACTACCGAAAAGATCAAATTGATTCAAGAGAAGATGAAAGCTTCTCAGAGTCGTCAGAAAAGTTATCATGATAAGAGGAGAAAGAATTTAGAATTCAGTGATGGAGATCATGTGTTTATGAGAGTTACTCCGATGACGGGTATTGGTCGGGCGTTGAAGTCTAAGAAGTTGACTCCGCGTTTTATTGGTCCGTTTCAGATTACGGAAAGAGTGGGAGAAGTTGCTTATCGCATTGCTTTACCTCCGAGACTTGCGAATTTGCACGATGTTTTTCATGTTTCTCAGTTGAGGAGATACATTCCAGACCCATCTCATGTAATCCAAATAGATGATGTACAGGTAAGAGATAACCTGACAGTAGAAGCATTGCCTATGAGGATAGAAGATCGGGAAGTGAAACAGTTAAGAGGTAAAGAGATAGCATTAGTGAAGGTTGCTTGGGGAGGTCCAGCAGACGGAAATATCACTTGGGAGCTGGAGAGCCAGATGAAAGAGGCTTATCCGGAGCTGTTCGTCTAAGGTATGTTTTCGAGGACGAAAACTCTTTTAGTGGGGGAGAGTTGTAACACCCCGTTTTCAATTAATTGATTTATTTAAATTTGGGAATTTATTTTATTAGAATTAATAAAATAAAAAGAATTATTTATTTTGGAGTATTTGAGGAAAATAAAAGAAATAAGGAATATTGGGATTTTTATGTTATTGGGCTTAGATGTTGTTAGTAAAGAGTGGGGGTGCAGAGAAATAAAGTTATGTTTGGGACTTAGGCCATTTTCTCATTTTTGGTTTTCACGTAAGAACAGAAGTTGGAATTTGGGAAAATAGAGCTCTGAAGAACGGAGAACGAAGAACATCGCTCAGGAACTCAAAGCTGCTAATTGATAAGGTAAGGGGGGTTTATACTCGATTTATATTTGTTTATGGGTTTATGTACGGTTGATTCGGGTAATCGTAGGAAATCCCAATTGTTAGATGTTTCTAGGGATCGATAACCTTAGGATTGAACTTTGTTAGAAAGGGTTTAAGTTCCCGATTTTATGAATCAATTAGAGACTTTAGGTCCCTATGATGGATTGGATGTCTTTGTACTATATTGCACCGCCGTAGAGAGGTATTTTCGTGCAAAAAAATGGGTATATGAGCTGCTGCAAAAACAGAAAAATTGGGTTCGCACTCATCAACACGGGCGCGTTGATTTACGCGGGCACCCGTGTTGATTCACTGTAATGCTGATGAAAATGTGTTTTCTGGCCATAATTCAACACGGGCGTGTTGATTAACACGGGCGCCCGTGTTGATTCACTGTGTTGGCATAAAAATGGGTTTTCTGGGCACAATTCAACACGGGCCGTGTTGATTTACACGGGCGCCCGTGTTGATCCCCTGTTTTGTCAAAAAAACGTGTTTTCTGGACACATTTCCACACGGGCAGTGTTGTTTTACACGGGCACCCGTGTTAAACCTCCTGTGTTGGTTTTTAAACTATGTTTTCCATGCATGTTGTTAAGTACGGATTGATCCGGTTTTGATGTGCAGTGTTTGACATGTTTTGAATATGTGTTTATTGAATTCCTAGTGTTGATTGATGTGTGTATCGAATAACGATTGTATGTTATGATACCAACACTATGTGGATCTTATTGTCATGCTTTTAGATGATGTTATCAAGCATGAATTATGATATAACTTGATATGATTGATGTTTAATAGTATGCTGAGTGGTTACATGCTATTCCTATCATGTTATGTTTGATATTGTTGATGTGCATGATATGTTGATTGATGTTCATAGTATGCTGAGTGTTACATACTTACATATCATGTTGCATTTGTTAATTCCCATTGTGTGGAATTAACATGGTGGCCAATATACGTGTCCGCGATATAATGGAACGTTGAGGTGGTAGCCGTGTCCGCGATATAATGGAACGGTGAGTTATCCGTGACCCGCGATTTAATGGGGCGGTGAAGTGGTACCACATGCATGGGTGTGTTGCATTACTCGAATATAACATGAATGGATGATTTTTCCAATGTTGTATTTGATTGTTTGTATGCATGTATGATTGATAAATGGTTGATGATGTTTGATGAATATTTGCAAATATGAAAGGCAATATGTCATGGATATATGAATTGTAAAGGTTTTGTAAACTATGAAATATGCTAATTATTGGGTGATGCTTATGATTTCGTGAATTGATTGTTATGAATGTATAACCAAATGTATATCTGAGAAGCTCACCCTTACTGTTGAATATTTCAGATTGAGGAGCTTCGCTCAGGTGCTTGGCGAAGGCTTATCGTGTCTAGTTTAGTTTCGTTTTAGTATGTCCGGGTCATGCTCTGATAGTTGTAACTCCGGGAACGTTTGGTTGTCGAGCTGCTTTAGTCAGACTCGTTTATTTTCTGTTAATTGTTATAATATGACGTTGACTTTTCCAGGTGTTAATCCCTGATGATTTTGGAAAATATTATAACATTTGATTTATTAAATAAATTATTCCGCTGTGTAGACATGTATGAGTTACCACTAAAATTATGCATGACAGGAATTTATTTTATTAAAAGAGAATTGTAGCATTCCTCGGTTATTACATGTACTCTGAGTTTACAATTTTTAATATTTGCGAAAATTATATGCGGGGTTTTAGAGGGTGTTACAATAGGTGTTCATATCTATCCTCAAGGCGTTAAGCTCTGACAGCGCCTCATCCAACCTCTCATTCATGTTGCGCTGCCCAGTCAAGATCTGAGCGTTTTGGGCGCACAAAGACTCAAACTGCTCAGCTTGCCTCCTTTTAAGCGCCGAATTCCTTTGATTTTGCATGTGGAGGGCGCGAAGGATATCTTCAAGATTGATAGGAGGAGGCGTAGGTGAGGATCCATGGATGTCATGGACAGGCGGAGCACTATCCAACTCTTCTTGTATATCGTCTGCGGCGGCCGCAACTTGGTCTTCGTGGGCAGGTGCAGGCTCTGCGGGAACTTCAGGGTCGAACAACCAGTTGGCTCGGTTACTTGGATCGATTCGGTCCCTGTTCGGCAAAATGATATTCTGATAGACAGTATTCTTGATTACGGGGTGGAATCTGCCGTCTTCCCGTTCGTAGATGAGGTGTGCGGATTTGCAGTGATCCAAGGTTAGCAAAGCCGGTGCCATAGAAGGCAAGGTTGCAAGAGCAGCACTGTAATTTAGACCAATGGCAATTGAAGTAACCAGCCCTTCGAAATAGAAAGGTTTTCTACCTCTAGCACAAATAGAGTGGATGTGAGCAAGTAGGAACGGGGCAGCATTTATCTTTTGCCCAATGAACGCACAATGTAGAAAGAAGAGCTCCTTGGAGTTGAGCTTATGGTTGCTGTCACGGGCGAAGATGGTGTTACTAAGGATGCGATGAAAGTAGCGGATGGCCGGATTGTGGATGTGGGTGGCGTTGAGGTGGTCGTAGGATCCGGCACGGATGTTCGTTAAACTGTGCCACAAGTTGAAAGCCTCATCACCAAAACTATCCGGTACCCGAAAATGAGCACCTTCATCCGAACAAAATCCCATAAGCCTCACGATGTTGGATTGAGGCAACTGGTGCTCAACGCCAAACATGCGAAATTTTGCCACGCCTGACAGTTGGTTTGTGACACCCGGCGGAGTGAGGTAAGCGAACGAACTCAAGAACTCAAGAGTAAGAGTTTCATAGATTGGTCTTGGTTCGCGGCAGAGGTTCCACAAATCCACGCTTTGTAATAATCGGCGGACACTGTCGAGTAGTCCCAAACTCCGTAGGCAGTCGATGTCAACGTACCTTGTGGGTTGGAGACCTCGACGTTGGAATTTTTGATACTTTGCTCGTTGATTCTCCCCCGGTTCGCCGATTCTGAAATTGATAACTTGAGCGTTTGGGTTGTTTGCCATGGTGGAGGTAGGATTTGATTTAGGAATGTGAGAATGGGAGGTTGTAAGGATGGTAATTTGGTGTTGAGAGTTTAGAAATTGGAAGAAAAATGGAGTGAGTGGGTGATTTTTCGTGTGGTGTGGTGATAATGGAGGAAGGAAAAATGGGTTTATAAGGAGGAAATTTGGAACGGTTCCCTGCAACAGCCGTTGTGGTTTCTGTCTGCGTGACGGTCGTCACATGGGTGTGACGCTCGTCACGAAGTAAAGAGGCACGTTACGCTCGTCACAAGGGTGTGACGGTCGTAACGCAGACAAAGTCATAAATAAGAAGAACGTTACAGGACCGTTGGAGAGTGATGAGTTTATTATTTTTCTTGGAAATTGGATTTTTGAAGAATTTATATTTTTTTGGTTTATTTGAAATGTTTTAATTAATTATTTTAATTAAGTAGAGTATTAATATAAAGGTGATATAATAATTAGATTTTTGTAATACTAGTTACCAGTATAAAAGGAAATAGAGATATTTCGTATAAACATAGAAGTAACAGTAAATAAAACAGTAAATTGGGAAAGAAATTAAAATAAACTTTAATTGAATAAATGAATAATTAAAATAAACTTTAATTGAATAAATGAATAAATTCATGACAAATTGTTTCAAAGTAACTAAAAATAAAAGGAAATGATAATGTTGAAATAATAACTAAACTAAAAATCCCTCCCACACTGAAACTTTACAGTGTCCTCACTGTACGTAAAAATGCAAGAGAGAAGGAAATGAACAACAATGGCAACTCTAGCCACGGGGAGGTGGAAACAAATGCTGATGCATGTAGTCCAACTGATCAGTCACCAAGTCCATGAAGGTTATGAAGTCCACCCTGAGAGAAGTCAACTCGCCCCGCATGTCCGTAATGGCCTCATGTAGGGAGTCCAGGGTAACAGCAGGTGGAGGTGGAGTAGTTTCAGGAGCCTGGGGCGCGGTCTCGGCAGAAGTAGCCTCCTGTTCCCAAGGATCAGGGAGATCATGGTATCCTGGCGGTGTAGCAGGATCTTCTTTAGCATTAGCAGTGTTTGGAACCTCATAAATGTCAACTGTAGATGGTGAAGAGGGTGGTGAAGCAGGGTAGTGAAGGTCAAACAGCCAGTTATTCCGGTTGTGCACACTGGTTCTTGGGTCCGGAAGCTTAAAATGATGGACGATCTGATGATTAACTAGTAGGTCAAATGAATCTGGTCCAAGGTTTCCGATCATGCTAGTGTTGAAACAAAAGGCAATGTCCATCGACTTTATGCCATAAAGCAGAGCAGAACCGAGCATAGGCCGGCGGAGTCCAATAGCATTAGACAGCATGGTAACTAACCCACCCAACAAGATAGGTGCATTTGGAGTTTCGATGATCCGCTCCATATTAGCGAGCATATAAGCTGCACCGTTCACCGGACGGTTTTGGGATGCACAATACATAATAAACAGCTCATCGCGGGATACAGAGGTGACATTTTGCTGTTTGCCAAAGATAGTGTGGGCTATGATCTTGTGGAAATACCTGATAGCCGGGTTATGAATGCATTCAGAGTACATATCTGACGGCTCAGGATGGTTAACACCAGCAATGCTTCCCCAGAAAAAGTCAAGCTCAGATAAGGGCAAAAGGTTCTCCTGTGTCATACTGATAACATCGGGTCCAAAAGGGAACCCAAGCAACTGGCTAAACTCCCGCAGGTTGTAAGTGTAATCCATGTTAAACATTCTGAATGTAATCAACCCACGGTTGAATCCCATTCCATGATTTGGAATGAAACTCAAGGTGCTGAGAAACTCAAGAGTCAGCCTTTTGTAGGTACAGAACCTTCGACAGATAGGAGCGGTGTCCCAACCAATCTGGTGCAGCAAGTACATGACACTCTCACGAATGCCAAGGGCAGACATAGCATGATCATCTGCATATATAGTAGGACACATCTCCCGTTCACCCAGGTCTGCAAACCGTCTTCTCTGGTGTCGGCTTCGCAATTTGACATTCATGAAGTTAGCACAATCCATAGCGCGGGATGTGAAAGAAAAAGAAATACCCCCCTGAAAATATTTGATAAATGTTTGAAAGAAAAGGAAATTAAGTAAGTATTTTCGGGTTAGGAAATTGCCAAAGTTAAAAAGAAAAAGAAAGATGAAAGGGAGAAATAAAAAACAGAAGAAAAATAGAAAGGAGTAAGAAATGCAATAATGAAAATGTTTTAAAGATTAAGAGAAAGAAAAGAAAAATAAAAGCATATTAAAGCAGAAAAATAATTAAAGTAAAACATGGGTTGCCTCCCACGAAGCGCCTTTATTTTATGTTGACGGCTCGACAGTAAATACCTATTCAGTTAGGTAAAGGGGTAGGCGGCTCACTTAACTTAAGATAAGCCGAGAAGTCGATATTTCCGACGTTAAAATAGTGCTTTAAGCGCTGGCCATTAAATATGAATGGTTCGATAGAACTACCTTTAATTTCTATCGCACCACTTGGGAAAACTTTGTTAATTTCGAACGGTTCGGACCATCTGGAACGTAATTTTCCCGGGAAAAGTTTTAGTCTAGAGTTGAATAGGAGTACGATGTCTCCTTCCTTAAAGTCTTTCCGCGAGATACGCTTATCATGCCATTTTTTTGTTCGTTCTTTATAGATTTTAGCATTTTCATAAGCGTCTAAACGCAATTCTTCTAGTTCATGGATATCTAACACTCGTTTCTCCCCAGCACTCTTATAGTTTAAGTTAAGGCTTTTTATCGCCCAATAAGCTTTATGTTCTAATTCTACTGGTAAATGACAAGATTTTCCATAAACTAACTTGAACGGCGTTGTTCCGATAGGAGTTTTGAAAGCTGTCTGATATGCCCAAAGAGCATCGTTTAGCTTGGAGGACCAGTCTTTTCTGGATGTGGCTACGGTTTTCTCAAGTATTTGTTTGATCTCCCTATTTGACACTTCCACTTGTCCACTTGTTTGAGGATGGTATGGTGTGGCTATGCGGTGTTTAACGCCATATTTGGAAAGTAACCTTTCGAAGATTCTGGAGATAAAATGTGAGCCACCATCGCTGATCACTAGTCTTGGTACACCGAATCATGGGAAGATAATATTCTTAAATAGTTTTAGTACCACACGTGTATCATTTGTGGGTGCGGCGATGGCTTCAATCCATTTTGATACATAGTCGACGGCTACAAAAATATATTTATTTCCAAAGGATGCGGGGAAAGGTCCCATGAAATCAATTCCCCACACATCGAAAACTTCTACTTCGAGGATTCCTTTTAACGACATTTCGTCACGTCTAGATATATTTCTTGTGCGTTGACATCTATCGCAGTTCATAATTGCTACGTGGAAGTCTTTCCATAAGGTAGGCCAAGAGAAGCCCGCTTGAAGTATTTTTGCACAGGTTTTCGATGTACTAGCGTGTCCACCATAAGGGGCAGAATGACAATGGGAAATGACGTTGTTTATTTCATCATTGGGAACGCAGCGACGGTAGATACCATCGGCGCCTCTTTTAAAGAGTAATGGTTCGTCCCAAAAGTAGTGTTTAAGGTCATGGAAAAATTTCTTCCGCTGTTGGTACGTCGAATCAGGTGGTAAAACACCGGCAGCTAAATAGTTGACGAAGTCAGCGTACCATGGTAATGTGGTATTAGTACAAATGGATTTTACTACCGCAGTTGTGAAAGTTTCATTGTGTGGATCTAAACTGTCGGTAGGGTTTGTCTCTAGCTTGGCAATGAGGCGTTCATAAGGGAAATCTTCGTTTATGGGAACACTCTCGGTTTGGATTCCATCTAATCTCGATAAATGGTCAGCTACCACGTTTTCAGTTCCTCTTTTTTCTTTTATTTCTAAGTCAAACTCTTGTAGGAGTAAGATCCATCTGATTAGTCGCGGTTTGGCGTCCTTCTTGCTTAGTAGGTATCGGATCGCAGCATGATCCGTATAAATAATGATTTTAGCGCCTACTAAGTAGGAACGAAATTTGTCCAATGCGAATACCACAGCTAAGAGTTCCTTCTCCGTAGTGGCGTAATTCATTTGTGCGGGGTCGAGTGTTCTGCTTGCGTAGTAGATAGCGTGAAGCTTCTTTTCTTTGCGTTGTCCTAGGACTGCGCCTACAGCATAATCGCTCGCATAGCACATTATTTCAAATGGTAAATTCCAATCAGGGGGTTGCATAATAGGTGTCGATATTAAGGCCTATTTTAGTGTCTCGAATGCGTTCAAGCATTTAGCGTCGAAAATAAACTCGGCCTCTTTCATTAATAGTTCAGTTAGTGGCTTGGTGATTTTAGAGAAATCTTTTATGAAACGTCGGTAAAAACCTGCGTGTCCTAGAAAACATCGTATTTCTCTAACTGTTTTGGGTGGTTGAAGGTTTTTGTTAATTTCGATCTTTGCTTTGTCGACTTCAATCCCTTTGTTTGATACAATGTGACCCAACACAATTCCTTGTCGTACCATGAAGTGACATTTTTCGCAGTTGAGCACTAGGTTGACATTAACACAGCGTTTCAGTACCAATTCAAGATTTGTTAAACATCCTTCGAAACTCTCTCCACAGACAGAGAAATCGTCCATGAATACTTCCATGATTCCGTCTAAAAAGTCTGCGAAGATCGCCATCATGCATCGTTGGAAAGTTGCAGGTGCATTACATAGTCCAAATGGCATTCTCCGGTATGCAAAGGTACCATAGGGACATGTGAACGTAGTTTTCTCTTGATCATCAGGATGAATGGGAATTTGAAAGAATCCTGAGTATCCATCAAGATAGCAGAAATGGGAATGTTTTGCTAAACGCTCGAGCATTTGATCAATGAATGGTAATGGGAAATGGTCTTTGCGTGTAGCTTTGTTTAGTTTCCTATAATCGATACACATTCTCCATCCTGTTTGCGTATGTTGTGCTACCGATTCGCCTTTTGTATTTGTTATAACTGTAACACCTCCTTTCTTAGGCACCACATGAACTGGACTGACCCAGTTGCTATCTGATATTGGGTATATGATGCCTGCCTCTAGAAGTTTTTGCACTTCCTTCTTAACGACTTCACTTAGGATAGGATTTATTCGTCTTTGATGTTCTCTAGAAGTCTTGCAGTCCTCCTCCAGCATAATGCGGTGCATACAGAGAGAAGGGCTTATTCCTTTGAGATCTGAGATATTATAGCCTAATGCGGCTGGATATTTTCTTAACACACTAAGAAGTTTTTTGGTTTCGATCTCTCCTAATTCGGCATTGACTATAACTGGTCGTTCGAGTTCTTTATCTAAGAATTCATACCTAAGATCTTCAGGTAATGTTTTAAGTTCTATACCGGGTTTCTTATTAGTTGAGTCAGGATCGGGTGTTAAGGCTAAACATTCGCTTAGGTTGGCATCTAAGTGTTCCTGTTTCCAGTCTTCGTTCTTGAGGATAGTCGGTGTCTGAATTTTCAGCATCTCAGACTAGGTGTCCTCTTGGCATTCAAGTTCTTTGACACATTCATCAATGATATCTAGGAGACAACACGAGTCATCTATAGCAGGGGCTATAAAGAATTGGGAAAGAATGAATTCTACTTTTTCTTCTCCTACCTCGAAGGTAAGTTTTCCTTTCTTGACGTCAATGATGGCTCCTGCAGTAGCTAAAAATGGTCTTCCTAGTATGATGGGAATGTTTGAATCTTCCTTGATGTCCATTATTATAAAGTCAGTCGGTATGTAAAATTGTCCTATTCGGACAGGAATGTTTTCTAGTATACCAACAGGAAATTTGACTAATCTGTCTGCTAGTTGTAAGGACATCTTGGTAGGTCTCATGTCGCCTAATTTGAGCTTTTCGCAAATAGATAAGGGCATTAGACTGACACTGGCTCCTAGATCGCATAGAGCTTTGTCTATGACAGATTTTCCAATTACACATGGTATGGAGAAACTACCAGGATCTTTTAGCTTCGGAGGCATGTTATTTTGAATTATGGCGCTACATTCGGCAGTTAGCATAAAGGTTTAGTTCTCAACGATTTTTTTCTTATTAGCTAATATTTCTTTTAGGAATTTAGCATATGACGGCATTTGGGTTATAGCTTCTGTAAACGGAATAATGACGTTTAGTTGTTTCAGAAGTTCTACAAATTTCTTGAATTGTCCCTCATTCTTAGATTTTGCGAGTCTTTGAGGGTATGGAATTGGTGGTTTGTATGGTGGTGGAGGCACATAAGGTTTTTCTGAGGCCTCTCTGTTCTCATTCACGTCTTCCTCTACATTTTCAGATTGATCTTTCGACTTTTCTACTTCCTTTTCGGGCTTTTGATACATGGTCGGGTTTTGGAGTCTAGGATCTACCGGTCCGTCAAGGGCTATCCCACTTCGTAATGTGATAGCATTTGCATGTCCTTTAGGATTGGGTTGTGGCTGTCCAGGAAATGTACCAGCAGGTTTGGCAGAACTAGCTTGGTGTTGTGCTACTTGGGAGATTTGGGTTTCTAACATTTTGTTGTGAGTAGCTAGGGCATCTACCTTGTTTGCTAATAGCTTCAATTGTTCACCGGTGTGAACGTTTTGATTGAGGAATTCTTTGTTTTGTTGGGCTTGATTAACGATAAAATTTTCCATTAGGATTTCAAGGTTAGATTTCTTAGGAATGTTAGGAACATTACCAGCGGGTTTTTGATAACCTGGAGGTACAGCAGGTGCTTGTCCAGGTGCATATAAAGCGTTATTGCTCTTGTACGAGAAGTTAGGATAGTTCTTCCAACCAGGATTGTAGGTATTGGCATAAGGATTTCCTTGAGCGTAATTTACCTGATCAGCCGTTATTCCTGCTAAGATTTGACATTCGGTTCTGTGATCGGTGGATCTGGAACTGACTGTTTTACGCTGGTTCGCGAAATGTCGCGGAAGCAAGAGTCGCCACCGTCTTTTATTTTCTCCAAATGGAAAGGACAAAAGCACAGAAAAATTCCTTATTGAGATTAGTTCTCGGTTCGGGAGGTAGATTTATAGAAAGGGAAGGTGTTAGCACCCTTTCTATCCATGGTTATCCATGGGCTCTTAGATACTTTCTCATTTGTGTTTTCAAAATGTTTGTTTGCTTTTCAAGGTGAGTGGGTTTGAAAAAGTTTCTTCGAAAGTTTCAGATCGACTCTTGTATCAGTCCTCAAGAGTGTTTGAAAAGTTGTTTTTGAAAGCTTTTTGCAAAGTGTCGGTGTGAAAAGAAGTTTTTTGATTTGTTTTGAATTAGAGCAAGTATCTACGAGTCATCTACCTACCCTAAGGAATTAGTCTGTGTAAATGTCCTTAAGGTAGTGCCATCCCACCATTGAGGGGTAGGTAGCACCACCGTTGGAGGTGTTCGGGTCAATTCGTTTGTAGGGACATTGTGGTCACCGGAGCAATAGTAGGACACCTTAGAAGCTACCCTTATGCCATTGATCCTTTTTAATTCCGAGGCAACTTTTCCGAGGCAACTGGTTTCGAGGCAACTTGTTTCGAGGCAACTAGATCAATGGAACATAAGGACTCACTAAGACGTCTTATACTCGACGACCACGTTTCGAGGGGGCAAGGCAACAGTGAGGCGTACCCTAGGAGTGGTGTGTGGATTGTGTGTCATTTTCAGTTATGTTTGTCTTGTTCATGCATTGGTGACCTACGCTTTGTTTTATTTTTTGGCATTCATTCTTTCATGCAAGTTATTAATAGTTAAAAGATGCGAGAAGATAAAAGTCCTACGCTATTACAAAGGCGCGGGTCTACATCGCCAAATTAATCCAAGACCCGATTTGAATAAAATAAAATGCGGAAAGTAAATACCCTAATTAATCTATTACAAGGCTTTGGGGCAAGTACATGAAATTTAAAAAAGGAAATAAAAGCAAATGTGCGAAAAGAAATAAAAATCGAGAATGCGAGGGCGTTGGACCCTTTTAAAGAAATTACATTACAATCAATAAATTAATTAAGTTAAATAAAAGAAATAATTTGTTTTTTGGAGTTTTTGTATTTATGGAATTTAATGAGAAAATTAAATGGAATTAAAACCCTAATTCTAAACTATTTTTAATTATTAAAGAAATAAATTCAAGTTTGACCTAATTTTCATTAATTATTTACATGGCATATTTATTTAAAAAAATGATTAATAATTAAATATGGTGAAAAAGGAAAAAAGAATAAAAGTATAAACAAAAAACCCTAATTTCTACCTTTTTTAGTTTATTAAGAAAAATTGGAATTAAACCTAAAATTAAAACTAAGTTAATTATTAAATTTATTTACAAAATGAAACATTGATGAATTAAATAAATAAATATTTTTATTTTTATAGTTTCTGATTTTTTTTTTGTATTTTTATATTATTAAAGTTAATTTTGATGAATTAAAAGAAAACAAACAAAATATAAAAATAATAGAAAAAAGAAAAGAGAAAGAAATACAAACACTAGGGGGGTTCTGCCCCAATCTGGAGGTTATGTTGTGAGCAATTAGGCCCAAGAAGTTTGGCCCTTTATGACTTTTCAATGATCATGTGCATACGCGTTGACTGGGGTGTTCCATAGACTTTGGATCCTAGCCACTGGATGGATCTTCAAGGACATGTGGTGTGCCAAGGCATTGGGCTTCATGGTGGTCATTAGAGTGGAAACTGCACAGAAGCGTATTATAACAAAATATATGAAATAAATGGGGGGGACCTGGGAATCGAACCCAGGTCCCAATACCTGCCTGCCAGCGTGTTTACCAACTGTGCTATTGAACCACTTTGATATTATAATGGATGCTGAATAAGATATGTGAGAAAGCGCTTGTAGCTTGAAAAACGCGCTAAATTCAAACCGTCCACTCTGGCTGAGACACGTCCTCCTTCTTCTTCGCGTTACCTGAAAATATGAGATAGATAGCGGGGGTTTTAAACCCCCACTAACTCAAACCTGGAAAATAACGAATAGCTCATACGCAAATATAAATAGGGCACGACTAGTGAGTTTGATTCGTTTTGAGGTCCTGAGTCCAATGGCATAAGTCTTATGGTTCAATTTTTCCATATGAATGAAGCCCTCTTTTTAAGCTTCTGAAACCCTAATGCGTGTTAATGGTAATTTTGCATACAGGCGTCCAAAACTCAATTGAATGGTACCAATGGCTTTAGAATCATCACGTTAGCATAAATCACATATTAAAAGTCATGAATAACGTATGAAAATGCAAACACGATTATCAAAATTTTACAGAAAAGTTAGACTCCTATCTACCAATTCTTTGCGCTTGGAGAGTTGAGTTTGATTGGAGTAGCTTCCTGGATGCCTTGGCAAGCTATTGGCGTGGTTATTTTGCCTTGAAACAAACTCTAACCGTGTTTTCAGTTTTGAAAAATTAGACAAAAAATGCAAAGTGATGCTTTGGTTTGAGGCGCAGCTTTCAGGTTTTTTTGATTAGGTTTGCAATGAGTATATATGTATGACTGAATTAGGTTAGAAATCCATGCCAACAACCTTTGCATTCATGAATCAAATATTTGGTTTTCAATGTAATCTTTTTCAATCTTTTTCATGTCTTTTTGATGCCAATCAATGCCAATTCTTTCCTTTTTAGTGATGCACGAAATCTTGAGGTTATGATGAGTAGAAATGCTGCATAAAAAGATTTGAAAGGTGGCATTTAGTATTTTTTCATATTTAATTTGAATTAAATGAATTAATAGATTTAAAAATTCAATTAATAAATTAAAAATAAGAAAATAACTCCCCTTTGGGTCAATGGGTCGTGCATAGCTTTTGGGTGATGATTCTTGGAAGAAATTGAGGCCCATTAGCAATTTTGAGGTATTTGAAGCAAAGTTGACTTTTCAAAATTCCCAAAACTTTCCCAACTTCCACAAGGCATATCTTGCTCAATTTTTAAGCTTTGATCATGTTCTTGGACATTTTGGAAAGGTCTTGAAGTCCTCTAACCAATGCCTTTGGTCCCATGTCATTTTGACTTACCAATCGTAAGTTATGGTCTTTGACTTAAAGTCCCTTTTTGTTGACTTTTGAAAATGACCTATAATGTTGAGATTGATAACTTTTTGTGAGAGCATTTCTTGGACTTGAAGTGTGAAGATGAGTTGTAGGAAATGTCATTCTCTTCAAAATGAGCTTTGTATGGAATTTTTCTGATAAACCATGTGGAAGTTATGCCTTGGTCAAGTTACAGTTGACTTTTTCAACTGTCCAAAAATGGAAACTTTTGCATCTTGAGACTTTTTGAGCCTAGCTTTGAGAATCATGATCAAGAATTGATCAAATGATGTTTGTGGCTTCAAAATAAGATGTTGACCACAAATTTTGATTTTTGACTGTCAAATGACCATTTTGCCCCTGCAGTTGACTATGGAGCAGTTAGGGTTTTTGACTGTGCAATTTTGTGCTGTGAGTCTTGAAACTTGGCATGAGGATGCTTGGCCATGTTTGTAGGCATGTGGGACTTGTTTGGACCCTTGGAAACTTCAATTTCTTTGCCAGAACCAAAACCCTAATTTTTGACTGTTATGAGGCCATTGGACTGTGCAACCCTTGGGAGATTTTTGAACCTTGCTTTTGGCATATCTTGAAGAATATGGGAGGGAAAATTTTGGGGTACAACAGTTGCCCCTGTTCAATCTTCTTAGACCTGGGGATGCAGATTGGCTGTCGTGCCTTTCGCAATCCGAAGGTGGAAGATGATTGAACACTAGAGTGCCCAGAAATTTGGCTCACATAGTAGTGTGATGGTGGGAATGGGCTTACAGATGCCATTTGGAGATTGATGGATAAGAGGATGGGCTTATAGATTCCATGTTGAGAGGTGATGGATAGGTGGATGGGCTTATGGATGCCATGTTGAGTGTCGATCGCGTAAGAGTTTCCTTAGCGAGAACTTGCGTACCTGAAAAAGAAAATGAATACCTGGCCTGTTACAGGAGTCAGTCTTCAAACTCTTTGTATAGATGCGCCCTGACTGGTTACAGGAATTGAATCTTTAAACTCTTCAGACGTGCCCTGGCGAGATACCGGAATCGAGTCTGGAGCTTCAGAAGGTTATGAATGAATCAGGGATGGTTACTACCTCACCAGTAACGATGAGAGAACATTGGATGTCTTCTATTGGAAATAGCATCAGGGAGATCTTAGGGTCGATCTGACTGAACCAGAGAAGGCCTTTGACTGGATAAGAATCAGGAAAATCTTAGGGTCGATTTAACTGAACCGGACAAGGTCTTGAAATAACTTCAACTAAATAAGAATCAGGGAGATCTTAGGGTCGATCTGACTGAACCAGAGAAGGCCTTTGACTGGATAAGAATCAGAGAAATCTTTAGGAGTCGATTTAACTCAACCGGACAAGGTCTTGAAATAACTTCAACTGGATAAGAATCAGGGAGATCTTAGGGTCGATCTGACTGAACCAGAGAAGGCCTTTGACTGGATAAGAATCAGAGAAATCTTTAGGAGTCGATTTAACTGAACCGGACAAGGTCTTGAAATAACTTCAACTGGATAAGAATCAGGGAGATCTTAGGGTCGATCTGACTGAACCAGAGAAGGCCTTTGACTGGATAAGAATCAGAAAAATCTTAGGGTCGATTTAACTGAACCGGACAAGGTCTTGGAATCTTCGACTGGATAAGAATCAGGGAGATCTTAGGGTCGATCTGACTGAACCAGAGGAGGTCTTGGATTAACTTTGACTGGATAAGAATCAGGAAAATCTTAGAATCGATTTAACTGAACCAGACTAAAGTCTTGGAATAGCTGAGAACTTAACTGGATCTTTCCTGAAAGGTAAAGGTCAGTCATATGCAATGCATGATATGGATCAAGCAATGATGTTCTCAACATAAATGAGATTTGTATGTTCATGATGCGTATATGCATGCTATAGTGTATGGAAATGCGATGTTTATGAGTGTATGTTTTTGTCGAGGAAAGTAAGTCCTTGACGGGTGCCGGGAAGTCACATCCTGGGCTGATGTTGGAGAATAGTGCTTTGTTATTTCCTC
The DNA here is from genome assembly GCA_948472305.1 of Vicia faba. Lineage (NCBI taxonomy): Eukaryota > Viridiplantae > Streptophyta > Magnoliopsida > Fabales > Fabaceae > Vicia > Vicia faba. The sequence continues at coordinate 1,692,323,303 of OX451737.1, read as the reverse complement.
TGGGGATGACAGTTGCAAGAATACCGGCAGGAGAAGAGAACTCCGTTGGGGAATAAACTTGGCGAAAGGATTACTCTGCGGGGAGAAATTTATTCTAGCGATCTTGCTGGGGAACAATACTCTGTGGGGAGAGAGGTACTTTACTGGGATATTGATGGTAACTCCGCTGGGGATACCGTTGATGTTGGAAGTGTTAGTAGACTTCGCTGGGGGTAAGAAGACTTCGCCGAGAACGATCTTTCCGTAGTTTTTGGCTGAGGATAACCCAGTTATATCCTGGTAGGGAAATAACCTTTGAATAAAGCCGGGGGACGCGTTCGTGCTCTACGGGGATAAGCTTCCAGAATCTACTGGGGATAAGCTTACTGCTTAGAGAGATGGATTCCAACTTTCCTGGGGAAACTGGATTGGACTCTCCTGGGAAAATTTTGAACTATATTGGGGAAGTGACTCCATTGAATGTTTGATATACCGCCGGGGAACAATCTTTAGGTCAAGACTGTCGGGGAGGCTTGTTTAAGAATATTTGTATGATGTGCTTGGGAATGTTGAGATCTGCGGGGGTACCCAACTTCCTTAAGGCTGATAATAGCTTTGCTTGGGGAGAGTGTACTGACTTGCTGGCTCACTCTCTGGGGAATTAAGATATCTGGTTATGTTTTTCAGCCGAACTTACCTTGGTACCTTGGTGGACAGAACAATTAGATTGCTTAGACCACTCATTATTGCCCCTGTTTCTAATGTTATCTGTAATTAATCCTTTGTTTCGTATGCAAACATTTATGAGTTAGCAATTATTGTCAAATGCATATATCACAAATTGAACCTTGGACGTTCTTCGCAAAACAAAACAGAAAAAAGGAAAAAACAAAAGGCAATTTGTCTAAAAAGTGTATTTATATTGATTTTTTTGAATTTGCCTGTAAATAGGCGTTTTATGTACAAGAGGCTGACGTCCTAGTAAGAGAACGCCGCCGAATAGAAGAGTTTATACAATTTGTACAAAGGGAAAATAAAACAGCTGTGTGAAAAGAATAATCCCACTGGGTTCCAACTCTGTTATTGCCTTTATATCTTCGAGCGTCTCATCACTTGATGACCTAGTTGACGATGAAGCTGCTTGATTGATGCCGTCTGAACTTGATGTTGATACCGGATTCTGGATGCAAGGTGATCCAATGAGACATAGTATTACGCTTTATCCCTAACTTTTGCCTGGACCGCCCTTTCGGGTTTTCGATCCACCGGGATACCCATTTTTGCCCAAGCCGCCTTTTCAGGTTTTCGACTTGCCGGGTGTACAGATTTTTTCATTTCATCCCTTCATTTTGCCCGAACCCTTTTGGTTTGCCGGGAAGCCCTAATTTTTGCCTAGGTATGTCAACCTAGCGGGTCTTTTTTCATGCGTAGTATCTTTTTACTATGTCTGCATTGGCGGGGTGAGGAAGGTCGTCACCATCCATGGTGGTTAGAATCATAGCTCCTCCTGAGAACACATGTTTAACCACAAATGGCCCTTCGTACGTAGGGGTCCATTTTCCCCTTGGATCACTCTGAGGAAGGATGATACGCTTGATTACCAGATCCCCAACTTGATATTCTTGTGGTCTGACCTTTTTGTTAAATGCCCTGATCATCCGTTTTTCGTACGTTTGACCACGACAAATAGCAGTGAGTCTCTTTTAGTCAATTAGATTTAATTGATCAAGTCGTGTCTGGATCCAATCATCTTCGCTCAGATCTGCATCCTTCATTATCCGGAGAGAGGGTATCTGCACTTCGATCGGTAAGACTGCCTCCATACCGTAGACCAAAGAGAAAGGAGTTGCCCCGGTTGACGTCCTTGCTGAGGTACGGTACCCATGTAGAGCAAACGGTAACATTTCGTTCCAATCTTTGTAAGTCACTGTCATCTTCTGCACAATCTTTTGGATATTCTTATTCGCTACTTCTACAGCCCCATTCATATTCGACCGGTAAGGCGAAGAGTTGTGGTGTTGTATTTTAAATTGCTCGCAGAGCTCAGTGATTATCTTGTTATTAAGATTGGTACCGTTGTCTGTAATGATTCTTTCTGGGACGCCGTATCGACAGATCAGGTTATGCCGAATGAACCGTGCCACAACGTTCTTGGTTACTGTGGCGTACGAAGCTGCTTCAACCCACTTCGTAAAGTAATCAATCGCCACCAGGATGAAGCGATGCCCGTTAGATGCCGTAGGTTTAATCTCGCCGATCATATCTATGCCCCACATTGCAAAAGGCCAAGGTACAGTTAGGACATTCAGAGGGACTGGAGGAACGTGCACCTTGTTTGCATAAATCTGGCATTTATGACATGTCCGAGAATGTTGGTAACAGTCGGCCTCCATTGTGGACCAGAAATACCCTGCCCGAAGGATTTTCTTTGCCATAGTGTGTCCACTAGAATGCGTTCCGAAGGTACCTTCATGCAGCTCTGCCATGATCCTTTCTGCTTCAGTCTTATCCACACAACGCAGTAAGGTTGAATCATGGTTTCGCTTGTACAGAATGCCGTTGCTAAGGAAGAACTTTGCAGCGAACCTTCTTAGAAACTTTTTGTCGTTGACAGATGCACCTTCAGGGTATTCCTGAGCTTCCAAGTACCTTTTCACCTCATGGTACCAAGGTTTTTCAGTTACTATCTCAGCCTCAAGATCACAACAATATGCCGGTTCGTCCAGTTTCCAGATGACGACTTGGGGAGCCTCATTGTCCCACTTGACTTTGAACATAGAAGACATCGTAGCCAACGCGTCCGCCAACTGATTCTCCTCTCTTGGAAAATGTTCAAAAGTTATCTTTGTGAAGTGGGGGATCAATGTCAACACACATTCTCTGTAAGGAATAAGATTCGGATGTTTCGTATCCCACTCGCCTTTGATCTGATTGATCACGAGAGCGGAATCTCCGAAGACACTCAGAAACTTGATCCTTAAGTCGATCGCAGCTTGAAGACCCATGATGCATGCCTCATACTCCGCCATGTTGTTGGTGCAGTTGAAACATAGCCGGGCAGTAAGTGGAGTATGAGTGCCTTGAGGAGATATTATCACAGCGCCGATACCGTTACCCAAAGCATTGGAGGCTCTGTCAAAGTGCATAGACCATCGGGATCCTTCCTCAGGTCCTTCATCCGGTCCAGGTACTTCACAATCAGTCACAATCATGATGCTCTCGTCGGGAAACTCGAAGTTCATTGACTGATAGTCGTCTACTGCCTGATGTGCCAAGTGGTCTGCCAATACACTTCCTTTGATAGCTTTCTGAGTCGTGTACTGTATATCGTATTCCATCAAGATCATTTGCCATCTTGCTATTCTCCCAGACAGAGCAGGCTTTTCAAATATGTACTTTATAGGATCCATCTTTGAGATCAACAAAGTAGTGTGAGTCAGCATATACTGTCTCAGCCGGCGAGCAGCCCATACCAAAGCGCATCAAGTTTTCTCGAGCAGTGAGTATCGGGTCTCACAGTCGGTAAACTTTTTGCTAAGGTAATAAATGGCATGCTCTTTTCGGCCAGACTCGTCATGCTGCCCCAGCACACACCCCATTGAGTTGTCAAGTACTGTCAGGTATAGTATCAGAGGTCTCCCTTCAACCGGTGGCATAAGAATGGGTGGTTCTTGGAGATACTCTTTGATTCTATCAAAAGAGGCCTGACATTCATCGTTCCAACGTACTACCTGATCTTTCTTCAGCAGCTTGAAGATTGGTTCACAGGTAGCAGTTAGATGCGAGATGAACCGAGCAATGTAATTCAGACGTCCTAGAAAGCCTCTGACCTCTTTCTCTGTCTTAGGAACTGGCATCTCTTGAATGGCTTTAACCTTGGCAGGGTCCACTTGAATACCCTTGTCACTTACAACGAAGCCTAGCAACTTTCCCGATCTTACCTCGAAGGTGCACTTGTTCGGGTTCAACCTCAGCTTATACAATTTCAGACGGTCAAACAGCTTCTGCAGATGATCAAGGTGTTCCTCCTCAGTTTGGGACCTTGCGATCATGTCGTCGACATATACTTCAATCTCATGATGGATCATGTCATGAAATAAAGCAACCATGGCACGTTGATAGGTTGCCCCAGCGTTCTTCAACCCGAATGGCATGACCTTGTAGAAGAAGGTGCCCCACTGAGTAACAAAGGTAGTCTTTTCCATGTCTTCAGGAGCCATCTTGAACTGATTATAACCTGAAAACCCATCCATGAAGGAGAACACCTTATGCTGAGCAGTATTGTCAACAAGGACATCAATGTGAGGTAGGGGGGAGTCATCCTTGAGGCTGGCCCTATTCAGATCCCTGTAATCGACACACATTCTGACCTTTCCATCTTTCTTTGGTACTGGCACCACATTAGCAACCCACTGAGGGTAAGAAGTCACTGCAAGAAACCCGGCGTCAAACTGTTTCATAACCTCGGCTTTGATCTTCTCAGACATCTCCGGACGCATACGGCAGACCTTTTGCTTAACCGGAGGGCAGTCTTCCTTAGTAGGCAAATGATGGACCACAATGTCGGTATCCAACCCGGGCATGTCTTCGTAGGACCAGGAAAAGATCTCCACGTAATCATGTAACATCTGAGTCAACCGTTGCTTCACGCTGAGCTCTAGGTTGGCACCAATCTTGACCTCCTTTCTAGCTGCCTCAGTACCCAGATTTATTGTTTCCACTGGCTCTTCGTGTGGTTGAATTTCCCTCTCTTCCTGGAGTAACAGTCTTGCAAGCTCGCCAGGCACTTCACAATCATCTTCACCTTCGTCTTCGGCTAAGTTGATCGGATTTTCGAAGTCATAATTGGCAGTAGCAGAGTCGTTACCAGTGAGATCCAGAATGGATTGAAACCTGTATGAGTGAGTGTGTGTAAATACAGCTGTTTTGCAATATATAAAGAAAGGAAAGAAAGAAAAGGAGCATGAGATTTGAAGTGCGAGAAAATGTCCAAAGTCTTTATTCATGATATATGAAATGACAATTAATATGCCCTCACAAATGAAACCACGGTGCCCCGGGTAAGACACCGGGTCATAGAGTTTTAATTCATAGTTTATTACAAATAACAAAACAAAGGAGTTTATTACTGTGTAACAAAAGTAACAGGCAGGTTATCCTTTGCAGTCCAATTGCTAGGTCCACTGTCGGTCGTTGAGTAAATCCAGCTGTTGAACTCAGATTCTTCCACTTCATCCTCATCCCCGATAGCATTTACTCCATGGTTAGGCATGGGAGCAGTCACCACATTGGGCTTCTCAGGCGCCTCAAACTGAACTTCTTTCGCATCAATAAGGTCTTGCACCTTATTCCTTAAGGCCCAACAGTCATCAGTAGAATGCCCCGGGCTATTGGAGTGATAAGCACAACGGGCATTTGGATTGTACTTGGGAGAGGCAGTATTCACAACCTTTGGGGCCTCTCTGACAGTCACCAAGTTGGTGGATAGCAACTGCGGCAAGATTTGCGATAGGGTCATACTCAGCCGGGTGAATTCTCTTCTGGGTCTTTCAGTCCCTTGTTGATTGGTTTGCCGAGGAGCGGCAGCAGGTTTAGCAATCACCACCGCGTTGACAGACTGGCGGCGCTCTGGTTTATCCTGCCTCCTAGGCCCATACACAACACTGGCCTCCTTCTTAAAAGGTTTCTTCTCAGAACTTGAAGATGCACCTTTCTGAATTTTACCGGACTTCATTCCAGCCTCTATTCTCTCCCCAGTCAGAATAAGATCAGTGAACCCTGCAGATGAGTTACCGATAAGATGATTGAAGAATGGCCCGGAGAGGGTCCCCAAGAACATATCCACCAATTCACGATCTGTTAACGGTGGCTGCACCCTGCCAGCCAGGTCCCTCCACTTCTGTGCGTACTCTTTAAAACCTTCGCTTGATCCTAGCGACATACCCTGGAGTTGGGTACGTGTAGGAGCAAGGTCGGCATTATATTGATACTGCTTGTAAAAAGCAGTAGCCAACTCCTCCCAGTTACGAACCTTGGTTCCATCCAGCTGATAGAACCATTCGAGATGAGTCCTTGAAAGACTCTCCTGGAAGAAGTGGATCCACAAGTTCTTGTCCACTGTGTACGGTTGAATCTTCCGCACATAAGATCTGAGGTGTAGCTTGGGGCAAGACGCCCCGTCATACTTGGTGAACGATGGTGCCTTAAACTTGTGGGGAATAATCACACCAGTAGATAAGCCCAAGTCTCCGAAATCCAGCCCAGGCACTTGTTGGATCTCCATAGCGTTCAGTCTGTCTTCCAACTGCTTGTACCGATCTTCAGCAGGAGGATACTGTTCCTCATTAAAGTCAGTCTCGTTGTCAGAGACCACTGTACTTGGAGCCCTTCCCCCCTGGGGACTGTCTTTGCCTACAGAAGAACCAGCTTCTTCATTCTGCAGAGTGTTACCAAACCTCCGGCCCGAGTTGAAAAGAACAGTTCTCTTCTTCTTCTTCTTCTCCTTCTTCAGGAGCATAGCCTTCAGCTCTTGTTGACCTTGAGCCAAACCCATGATCAGCTCTTGAAATTGTGCGTTATGCGCCTGAAGGGCCTTAATAGACTGCTCGGTTGATGATTCAGGGTTCATGATGCTGAAATAAACAGCGAAGAACAGTAAGCAACCTGAAAAGACGAATACCTGCTATGCACATGATGAATGGAATGCGTTATGATTTATGTTTTCAAAGACAATCGGGAATCAACTTTGTAAACAAAAAGGAACACACTTTATTAGATTCAACTTTGAAATTTAAATTGTTCAACAGGTTGCCCTTAGGCGTTACATAGAAATGGGAATAATGGAAAGGGAAATAAAACTGTAAAAGAACATCCAAAGCTAATCATTGATCCCATGGTCTCCTCTTCTCAGTACGGATGTAGTCATTCAGAGCTCGCTCATTCTCCAACTGCTTTGTCAGCTTATGAATCTTCAATTCCTGCTCGTTGTACTTTTCCCGATAAGAATCCCGTTCTTCTCGCAGTTGCGACCAAGACCTCTTTAATGTCTCATAATCAGTAGGTATCTGAGGAGGGAGGACAGTTGGAGGAGCCCCATCTTTGTCAGGATACTCAAGAACGACGGGTCTGACAGCTTCATATGGCATACCTAACTTTTGAGCGCGGATGCGAACCCATTTGTAGTAGGCTTCCATAGGTAGAGAAGTCTTTGGCCCTAACTCTTGTGGGTCAGCTTTATGAACTCTGTCCCAAGCCTTGATGAACCTACGACGCAACTCGTCACTATCCACCTGAAACTCAAAACTGATGTGAGGCACCAGCATATCATGAGGTCCTGCTCTTCTGGCCCTTCCAAACCGACGGAGCGCTAGACATGGATTGTAAGAGATTCCTCCTTGAGTACCAATCAAAGGAACATTAGGGTATTCTCCGCAACGATCAATAACAGCTATCTCATCCAAACCTCTGAGAGTTCAAATGATGTCTTTATCAGTGGGAGACATTAACCTATGAGCCCAACCTTTTCCTTCCTGGTTCTTCAGTACGAACTTAGGGAGGTGCGAAATAAAACACCTCACCAACAAAGGGATGCAACACCACAGAGTTGCTCGTCTTCGGGCAGTACGAGCATAAAGTTGTTGCAGGATGTCACCCAAGAGAGTGGGCACAGGGTTCTGAGACATAAATATCCTTATGGCAGTGACATTGATGAAGTTATCAGGATTAGGGAACAAGACTAGACCATAGAGTAAGAGAGCCAGGATGTCTTCATATGCCCTAAAGTCCAGGTCATTCCAGAAACTGTTAGCTTTACCAACTAAGAACTTGGCTAAGAAACCCTTAACTCCGCTTCTAGTCACCCAGTTGTCTATTACTTCTTGATGGGTCAAGGGAAGAGCTGCAGCAATCTCCTCAAGCCTAAGAGTCTTTTCCCAGCCAGTGTAGGGAGTCTGATCCAAGATAGGGAGACCAAGCAAATCAGAGAACTCTTCCAGGGTAGGGACCAGCTGGAAGTCTTGAAAGGTGAAGCGCTGGTACAGAGGGTCATAAAACTGGGTCAGGACACTCATCAACTGTTGATCCCGCTTTGCAGTGACTAAACTGAGAAGAGAACCATGCCTCTGAATGAAGGAAGTGGTATTTGGAATTCTGCTAACCAATTCTTCAAGTAACTCAGGTGGGTGAACAAAGTTGAACCGGATAGTATTCCTTCGCATAGGCATCATGATGTCCTACAAAACAGAGCAAAGGTGAAACCCTCTTGTCTTTGAAATGGTCAGTCCTTATGCAGGATGCATGCAATGCTCATGATGTTATGATGTTATGATAAAGCACACCACAAATATTTACAAAGGCAAACATGATAAGGCACACAAGTCACACAAGACAAGCCCTTAAAGTTTAGGCCAGCATGAGGTCTAGGTATTACCCTCTTTCAGTTTGTTGGTTCATACCTGTCCTATCAAAAGTAACCGGGTTCTTAGAGGATCCCAATATCATTGACTACCCTCAATCGGTCATAACTCCAGCATCGCAATCTTTTCTTGCGGCCAGAACCATCACGAGAGTTTAGCCTCAATGGGCGTAGCATACTGCTACTGTTCTAATGGCCAAGTTGTGTCATTTAAGGTTCTAAGGTCTGTTGGTGCTTAATGACTCCTCAGAAGACCCATATTCTCCTCGTTGCAACACAAGGGATATCGGTACAGACCAAGGTGCCACACCAACGTAGCCACTGCTTCACCCATGTCGGTCTACGCCGGACAGGTCCCTCACAGCTTATGCTACCTAAACAGGGTATCGCCAGATCCGGGTTAGGATCTATGTAACTCCGATGCAACCCACAATTTAAAGCAAACAAGTCAAAACAATTGAAAACACAGTTATGAACTATCCTAAGGTACACCTCACTTTATAAGTATGTCCCCAGCAGAGTCGCCAGTTCTGTGATCGGTGGATCTGGAACTGACTGTTTTACGCTGGTTCGCGAAATGTCGTGGAAGCAAGAGTCGCCACCGTCTTTTATTTTCTCCAAATGGAAAGGACAAAAGCACAGAAAAATTCCTTATTGAGATTAGTTCTCGGTTCGGGAGGTAGATTTATAGAAAGGGAAGGTGTTAGCACCCTTTCTATCCATGGTTATCCATGGGCTCTTAGATACTTGCTCATTTGTGTTTTCAAAATGTTTGTTTGCTTTTCAAGGTGAGTGGGTTTGAAAAAGTTTCTTCGAAAGTTTCAGACCGACTCTTGTATCAGTCCTCAAGAGTGTTTGAAAAGTTGTTTTTGAAAGCTTTTTGCAAAGTGTCGGTGTGAAAAGAAGTTTTTTGATTTGTTTTGAATTAGAGCAAGTATCTACGAGTCATCTACCTACCCTAAGGAATTAGTCTGTGTAAATGTCCTTAAGGTAGTGCCATCCCACCATTGAGGGGTAGGTAGCACCACCGTTGGAGGTGTTCGGGTCAATTCGTTTGTAGGGACATTGTGGTCACCGGAGCAACAGTAGGACACCTTAGAAGCTACCCTTATGCCATTGATCCTTTTTAATTTCGAGGCAACTTTTCTGAGGCAACTGGTTTCGAGGCAACTTGTTTCGAGGCAACTAGATCAATGGAACATAAGGACTCACTAAGACGTCCTATACTCGACGACCACGTTTCGAGGGGGCAAGGCAACAGTGAGGCGTACCCTAGGAGTGGTGTGTGGATTGTGTGTCATTTTCAGTTATGTTTGTCTTGTTCATGCATTGGTGACCTACGCTTTGTTTTATTTTTTGGCATTCATTCTTTCATGCAAGTTATTAATAGTTAAAAGATGCGAGAAGATAAAAGTCCTACGCTATTACAAAGGCGCGGGTCTACATCGCCAAATTAATCCAAGACCCGATTTGAATAAAATAAAATGCGGAAAGTAAATACCCTAATTAATCTATTACAAGGCTTTGGGGCAAGTATATGAAATTTGAAAAAGGAAATAAAAGCAAATGTGCGAAAAGAAATAAAAATCGAGAATGCGAGGGCGTTGGACCCTTTTAAAGAAATTACATTACAATTAATAAATTAATTAAGTTAAATAAAAGAAAGAATTTGTTTTTTGGAGTTTTTGTATTTATGGAATTTAATGAGAAAATTAAATGGAATTAAAACCCTAATTCTAAACTATTTATAATTATTAAAGAAATAAATTCAAGTTTGACCTAATTTTCATTAATTATTTACATGGCATATTTATTTACAAAAATGATTAATAATTAAATATGGTGAAAAAGGAAAAAAGAATAAAAGTATAAACAAAAAACCCTAATTTCTACCTTTTTTAGTTTATTAAGAAAAATTGGAATTAAACCTAAAATTAAAACTAAGTTAATTATTAAATTTATTTACAAAATGAAACATTGATGAATTAAATAAATAAATATTTTTAATTTTATAGTTTCTGATTTTTTTTGTATTTTTATATTATTAAAGTTAATTTTGATGAATTAAAAGAAAACAAACAAAATAAAAAAATAATAGAAAAAAGAAAAGAGAAAGAAATACAAACACTAGGGGGGTTCTGCCCCAATCTGGAGGTTATGTTGTGAGCAATTAGGCCCAAGAAGTTTGGCCCTTTATGACTTTTCAATGATCATGTGCATACGCGTTGACTGGGGTGTTCCATAGACTTTGGATCCTGGCCACTGGATGGGTCTTCAAGGACATGTGGCGTGCCAAGGCATTGGGCTTCATGGTGGTCATTAGAGTGGAAACTGCACAGAAGCGTATTATAACAAAATATATGAAATAAATGGGGGGGACCTGGGAATCGAACCCAGGTCCCAATACCTGCCTGCCAGCGTGTTTACCAACTGTGCTATTGAACCACTTTGATATTATAATGGATGCTGAATAAGATATGTGAGAAAGCGCTTGTAGCTTGAAAAACGCGCTAAATTCAAACCGTCAACTCTGGCTGAGACACGTCCTCCTTCTTCTTCGCGTTACCTGAAAATATGAGATAGATAGCGGGGGTTTTAAACCCCCACTAACTCAAACCTGGAAAATAACGAATAGCTCATACGCAAATATAAATAGGGCGCGACTAGTGAGTTTGATTCGTTTTGAGGTCCTGAGTCCAATGGCATAAGTCTTATGGTTCAATTTTTCCATATGAATGAAGCCCTCTTTTTAAGCTTCTGAAACCCTAATGCGTGTTCATGGTAATTTTGCATACAGGCGTCCAAAACTCAATTGAATGGTACCAATGGCTTTAGAATCACCATGTTAGCATAAATCACATATTAAAAGTCATGAATAACGTATGAAAATGCAAACACGATTATCAAAATTTTACAGAAAAGTTAGACTCCTATCTACCAATTCTTTGCGCTTGGAGAGTTGATTTTGATTGGAGTAGCTTCCTGGATGCCTTGACAAGCTATTGGCGTGGTTATTTTGCCTTGAAACAAACTCTAACCGTGTTTTCAGTTTTGAAAAATTTGACAAAAAATGCAAAGTGATGCTTTGGTTTGAGGCGCAGCTTTCAGGTTTTTTTGATTAGGTTTGCAATGAGTATATATGTATGACTGAATTAGGTTAGAAATCCATGCCAACAACCTTTGCATTCATGAATCAAATATTTGGTTTTCAATGTAATCTTTTTCAATATTTTTCATGTCTTTTTGATGCCAATCAATGCCAATTCTTTCCTTTTTAGTGATGCACGAAATCTTGAGGTTATGATGAGTAGAAATGCTGCATAAAAAGATTTGAAAGGTGGCATTTAGTATTTTTTCATATTTAATTTGAATTAAATGAATTAATAGATTTAAAAATTCAATTAATAAATTAAAAATAAGAAAATAACTCCCCTTTGGGTCAATGGGTCGTGCATAACTTTTGGGTGATGATTCTTGGAAGAAATTGAGACCAATTAGCAATTTTGAGGTATTTGAAGCAAAGTTGACTTTTCAAAATTCCCAAAAATTTCCCAACTTCCACAAGGCATATCTTGCTCAATATTTAAGCTTTGATCATGTTCTTAGACATTTTGGAAAGGTCTTGAAGTCCTCTAACAAATGCCTTTGGTCCCATGTCATTTTGACTTACCAATATCAAGTTATGGTCTTTGACTTAAAGTCCCTTTTTGTTGACTTTTGAAAATGACCTATAATGTTGAGATTGATAACTTTTTGTGAGAGCATTTCTTGGACTTGAAGTGTGAAGATGAGTTGTAGGAAATGTCATTCTCTTAAAAATGAGCTTTGGATGGAATTTTTATGATAAACCATGTGGAAGTTATGCCTTGGTCAAGTTATAGTTGACTTTTTCAACTGTCCAAAAATGGAAACTTTTGCATCTTGAGACTTTTTGAGCCAAGATTTGAGAATCATGATCAAGAATTGATCAAATGATGTTTGTGGCTTCAAAATAAGATGTTGACCAAAAATTTTGACTTTTGACTGTCAAATGACCATTTTGCCCCTGTAGTTGACTATTGAGCAGTTATGGTTTTTGACTGTGCAATTTTGTGCTGTGAGTCTTGAAACTTGGCATGAGGATGCTTGGCCATGTTTGTAGGCATGTGGGACTTGTTTGGACCCTTGGAAACTTCAATTTCTTTGCGAGAACCAAAACCCTAATTTTTGACTGTTAGGAGGCCATTGGACTGTGCAACCCTTGGGAGATTTTTGAACCTTGCTTTTGGCAAATCTTCAAGAATATGGGAGGGCAAATTTTGGGGTACAACAGGTTCCAACATGACCAGGTACTCCACAAACTTCGCAGCTTGGGGTAACTGCAGCCACGGTAGCTGCAGGAGGTAAGGTCAAGCTTTCTATTTTTTGGGTAAAAGCATCTACCTTAGCATTAACCTTATCTAGGCTACTAACCTCGTACATCCCGCCTTTGGCTTGAGTCTTCTCCATAGATGTTCTTTCTCCTCCCCACTGATAGTGGTTTTGAGCCATGTTTTCAATGAGTTGGTTAACTTCGTCATAAGGCTTGTCCATCAGTGTACCACCTGCGGCGGCATCTATAGATAGTCTTGTGTTGTACAAGAGTCCATTATAAAACGTGTGGATTATCATCCATTTTTCTAGTCCGTGATGTGGGCACATTCGCATCATATCTTTGTAGCGCTCCCATGCATCGAATAGTGATTCAGTATCCTTCTACCTAAATCCGTTGATTTGGGCTCTTAGTGTAGCGGTCTTGCTTGGGGGAAAGTATCGTGCTAAGAATACGATCTTCAGTCCTTCCCACGTAGTGACGGAATTTGATGGCAAGGATTGCAACCAAGCCCAAGCTCTATCTCTTAGTGAGAAAGGGAAAATACGTAATCTTATCGCATCTTTACTAACACCATTTGCTATAACTGTGTCGGCAAATTGAACGAATTTTGTAAGGTGTTCATTCGGATCCTCAGAAGGATCTCCAGAGAATTGGCATTGTTGGATAGCTGATATCAATGACGGCTTTAACTCGAAATCGTTTCGGTTTATTGCTGGAGCAGCAATGCTGTTATGGGGCTCTTGTTGTGATGGAGCTGCGTACTCCTTCAGTGGACGGGTCCTTTGTTCGTCGGCCATGTCTAATTCTGGGTTGGTTTCGGTTTCAGAGGAAGAATTAGAATCAGTTTCAGAATCAATCTTAATTTCTGGTTTGGGTAAAGGAATAGCGTGATTTAAACAGTAATCCCTGATTGCACGTCTTACGGAAAGAATGCGTTTAGGTTCGTCCGTCGATTTGTCAAGTGGTTCGCCTTGTGAGCGAGTCCTTGGAATACAAATCGACAAAGGGTGTCTGTTGCTTAGTCTAAATGCACAACAGAAGAATCGTAATTAATTGACTACCAGTCCCCGGTAACGACACCAAAAACTTGATCGGGACTTTATAAGTCTGTCGGGATACTAACTGCAAGTATACAGTTCAGTCGTTCTAGTTTTAAAAGATTATCGAACCCACAGAGACTGTGTATCAATCGCATACGATCTAATGCTACAGTTTGTCTAACTAAGCGATGAATATTCGATTTTTGGGGGAAACAGTTTAATTAAAAGTAATAGTACTAATTATACCGGTATGTGATAATCGGACTTAGGGAATTCTATGAGTCGCTTGGCCTATAAAGTATGTCGGTAAAAGCTAATTGTTTAAAAACCTGAGACATACACTCTCGTGTTTATGAAATAAGTCATGCTACTAAACCTAGTGGATGCACTTTAAATTTAATAACACTTTTTGAAAACAATTTGAATTTAATTAATTTATTAAAACACTCTCGTTTATTTAAAAATCAATGCTTCGTTACCACTATCTGGGTTGAACCCCAGCTCTCGCATGCAGGTTCTTGCCTTAATTAATTTCCCACTCTCGTGGCAAAATCGTGTTAATTAACCTCTCACTCTCGTGACAAGGATAGTTAAATTAATATTGGAAATTGGAAACCAGAAATTGTTTTATAAATATTTTTGGCCAAGGTATCATTGAATTCTTTCAGTTCTTACGGTCACATACCGGTATTAATAATTTAGCCAGACATAATTAACTTAATAGCAAACCATTTTAAAATATAATTCATGGCAATAATTGGCATGTTATAAAAACTGAATAAATAATAATTGCAATATAAAAAACCTAGAATTAAAGATGCTATAGTAATCTTGAGGTAATACAGTAATCTAATCTTCGAGCTTGACTTGCAGTAGAAATTCGTGTTAATTCTTGAAAGAAGAATTAACACTTAAAAATAGAAACTAATGCTTTGAATGGAAATTACAAGAAAATGAAAACAGAATTACAAAACAAACAAATTGGAAATAACTGTAAAATAAAATAAATCTTTGCTGAGTAAAATTCTTCGACCATTGGACTGTGCCTTGGTACTCATATATATAGCAGGAAAAATCAGCAGTTTGATTTTGAATTCTTGATGAAGTCTTCGTGGAGAAATTGTAGGAGCAGTAATAGTGGTGGCAATAAAATAGGAGATTCAGTAGAAACAGGGAGAACTAGTCTTCCCTTCACGCCCACGTCTTCAATCCATGCGTAACGTCCTCCTTCACGCGCGTGACGGTCGTCACAGGTGGGTGACGGTCGTCACACGCTGAAGTGGTGCCTTACGCTCGTCAGGTGTGTGTGACGAGCGTTTCCTTATGTTGTGGGGTGTTACGCCCGTCATAGGGACGTGACGACCGTCACCTATCCAGAAGTCCCAACTTTGTATTTTTTTATTCTTTTTCTCTTTGTTTTTCGTCTAGCCTTCTTCATTTTGTCCTTTTTCATTGGTTTGAGTCGACAAGTGTTATACCTGCAAAAAGACAAATAATCTTGGAATAATCGGGGGTTAGACGACTTAATGAAATATAAAATCGGTAAAAAGCATGTTAATTATACGATATGTTTTCTCGTTATCAACCTTACTAGTCCCAACAATATTGTCAATGTTGGAATAAATAGTTTTAATACTTTCATCTTCAATAGCTGGTAGTTCTTGCTTGACTCCATGGTAGTAGACTTCGAATCCATAGTTCCAAGGAATAACTTTATCCGAGGAATATGGAATAGGTCCAGGTGTAGTGATGATTAGAGGAGCAACTTTTGGATTGGCGGTAATCCTTATAGGACCTTTAGAAGTGATCCTGAGAGGAGTACCAGAAATTACAGATAAGTCTTAAAATAGATTCTCAGTAGACGAAATCTTCTCAACCAGATTTATATGATTGTCCATTAGGCGCTGAATGCCTTCCTTCAGTAACCTACAACCATTGAGTTGGGTTGCACAATAGTAACATCTTTCAATACAGTCCAGAAATAAACCAGTCTACAACAAATTCTTATTGATAATTGGGAGGGGAGTAACCAGTTCACTTACATTATCAACATAAATAACATCATCAATAGCACTTACACCTTTGTCATGCTTCGGCATAGATGCAGTAATTACATTCGAGGTCTCCGGAGGATAAAACTCAATCTCGTTGTTGTCAATCATATCCTGAATTTTGTTTTTCAGGGCCCAACAATTTTTGGTGTCGTTCCCCAGATTGTTGGAATGGTAAGCATACTTCGCATTTGGATTATAGCAAGAAGAGAAGGTGTTGGGATTTTGAGGAGGATCCCTTACCGTTATCAGCTCCGCTTTCAAAAGATGTTGCAATGCTTGAGACAATGGCATGCTGATCTTAGTAAACTGTCTTCTCGGCGCGTCTGACCTACACTGATTGCCTTACTGTTGTTGGTGAACAAGAACATGATTATAGATTAGCACCGATCCTACAGACTGATTGCAGTCACTACTAACACGACCCTTCTAGCCATAAACAACATTAACTTCTTTATTTCCACTATATGTCTTCTTTACATCACTCGAAGACGAAGCCACTTGAATTTTTCTGCTCTTGATACCACTTTCGACACGTTCCCCGGTTAGAATCATCTCAAGAAAACTAGACGAGGAGCTTTCGATAAGGTGATTAAAGAAAGTCCCTGTCAGAGTTCCCATGAACATATCCACCAGCTCCCTATCAGACAAAGGAGGTTGTACTCTTTCGGCTAGATCTCTCCACTTTTGGGCATATTCTTTAAACCCTTCATTCGAGCCCATAGTCATATTTTATAATTGCACACGAGTTAGTAGGAGGTTAGCATTATATTGATACTGCTTGTAAAAAGTAGCAGCCATGTCTTCCCAAGTACGAATGCTGGTTCCTTCTAGCTGATACAACCATTCAAGTTGTGTACCCGATAAACTTTCCTGAAAGAAGTGAACCCATAATTTTTTGTCAGCAGTATGGGGTTGGATCTTTCGAACATAAGACTGTAGATGAAGCCTTGGAAATGACACACCATCATACTTGGAAAAGGTAGGAACCTTGAACTTGTGAGGGATCACAACCCTCGAGATAAGACCTAACTCTTCAAAGGCCAGCCCAAGCACTTTCCGTATCTTCATAGCAATAAGTCGATCTTCCAGCTGCTTGTATTTGTCGTCAGCAGGAGGATATTGTTCGACAAAATAGTCTTCATCAGAATCTTGGCCAAAGCCAAGGTTGTTATTCTCTTCAGCTTTCACACTCTCGTCATCTTTCTCTTGGTCATCATCTTCATTCAGGGGGACCTCAAAATCTAGAGCCTTTCTGACTGGACCCTTGAGTCTTCTGCCCATATTAAGAAAAAATGTTGGCTCTTTAGTCTTCTTCTTATTCCCCTTTTGTGATGAGGGTCTTCAACTTGTTTTGATCCTTAGCTAAGTCCAAGAACATATGCTGAAACTGAGTGTTCTTAGCTTAAAGTTCTTTTACAGTTTACTTGAGTGCCATCTTTTACTGAAATAAACAGCAAAAAGATGAGAAAACCTGCTTAGAAAGTACTTGTTAAACAAAAAGAAACAAAAGAAATTTTTAGTAACAAGCTCAAATTATAATTGCTTTCAATAAAAAGAGTTACAAAGAAGCAAACTGTTAATTCAAGTCTCCCATGGACGCTTCCTCTTTGTGTTGACATATGCATTAAGGCTTTGTTCTTTGTAGAGTCGTTTCATCAACTCTAGTACTTTCTTCTCACTATCATAGAACTGAGCCTCAAAGGTATCTCTTTTTTCCTTGAGCAGAATCATGGACTTCTATAGTTCTTCGCAGTCAGTAGCCATATCGAGATGAAGAATGGTATGAGAAACATCCCTTTCAACAACAGGCTCTACGATCACTGGTAGGATGGAAGGATATGGCATTTTAAGACTCTGAGCACGAGACCAAACCCATATGAGGTAAGTTTCTAGAGGAATAAAATTCTTGTGTCCCAAAGTCTTTCTATTAATATTGTTGACCGTGTCCTAAGCACGTATAAACCTTTGATGGTAATTTTGAGGATCGTTCTCATAGTCGAACACAATACCCTAGATCAGCATATCAGGAGGATTGTTCTTTTGAGCATAACCAAATTAACTCAGAGCTAGAGAATGGTTGTAAGTGATGCCCCCTCTTATACCAAGGAGTGGTACATTGGGGAATCCCCCATAGAGGTCAATAATAGTGACATCTTCTTGAGATCGAGAACATCAATGGATATCTGCATGAGTGAGTGAAATCAACCTTTGAGACCACCTCAAACCTTGTTCATTCTTTATCACTGATCGGGGCAGGTGCGAAATAAACCACCTGGACAGTAGAGGTATGCAACACATAAGAGTTCCTTGCTTTTTCATAGTACGAGTGTTGAGGGAATGCAGTACATCTCTAAGCAAAGTAGGCACCGAATTATGGGTGAGAAATAGTTTGATGGTATTCACATCTATGAATTGGTGCAGATTAGGGAACAATACCAAACCACAAATCAGCAAGGCCAATGTATCCTCAAAAGCACTAAAGTTCATGGCATCTAGAAACCACTAAGCCTTATTTATCAAAAATTCAGGAGAAAGACCCTTGACACCATTCCTTGTTTCCCAATTAGATACAATGTCTGATCATTTCAAATGTAAGGCTACTGCAGCATCTTCAGGTTTCAGAACTTGCTCTAGACTGGTGAAGGGTATCTGATTAAGAAGAGGCACTTCGAGCAATTTAGAGAATTCTTCAATTGTGGGCAGCAACTGAAAATCCGGGAAGGTAAAACAGTGATGTCTAGGATCAAAGAACTAGAACATAACACTCATCATGTCTTCTTGGAAGTCAGTAGTAACCAAATTGAGTATATGACCATGTCACTTGGTGAATTGAGAATTTTCGGGAACCTTTAAGACAAATTCCTCAAGCTTTGGAAGGTATCCTTACGAAGTTGATTCAGATAGTATTCATATGACTGGAAGTCATGACCCTGCAACAAAGAACAAAGATAAATACCCTAGGTCCTTGAAATGGTTAGTCATGATATGATGTTATGATGTTATGATGTCATGTCTAAATAGATAATCAAACACAAGCAAAGCACACAAAGACCTTAGGTTTAAGGCTTGCATGGGGTTTGTAGGTAAGTACCCTCTTAAGAATGGAAAAACACAAGAAGGGGGGATGAATTGGGATCTAAAAACTTAATGAAAAGAACACGTTGGTTATCCTGGTTTGATTCAACTCAAACTACTCTAGTCTACCCGCCAAGGTGATTTCACCTCTCTCCAACGAGGTCTTGATCCACTAATCAATCTTGATTACAAATCACAATGACAATTGTCAATTTCTTCTTGAGTCTATAACCACAACCTGGTTTTCTCAAGGAATTACAAAATAATATAATTGAGTGTGTACAAATATGTTTTCTAAATAAAACAATATCATAATCGTGATGTACTACACAATTTAAGATTACTAGGTAGAGCTGGATAAATGATTTTATTTTTCGTGCGCAAAATGTTCGTCACTTGAATTCTTCTTTTCGTCTTCTATATATAGGCCATGCAACAGTGACATAAGAAGATTCTTTTGGAATGTTTGTAACACAAATTAATGATCTTTCCAAACCAGGAGATTCTTGTCTCTTTATAGCCGTTACTTTTGATATGCATTGATAAACTGTAACGCTTCAGAACTTTCTCACATCAGAAGATGAATGTTAACGTTAGGAGTCCCTTACTGATTGTATCAAAACTTCACAGATCAGAGTATCATAGATCCTGTTACACACTGTTAGTGCATTTAGAAGTTGTAACAAAACTTCTTCATATAAACATGTCACACATATTTTCTTCTAAGAAGGATAAGTCTGATTATATCATAATACTCTTATCTTCTATGCTCGCATAATCAGAACTTGTAGGGATGTAGAGCCATATTGTGTTCTAACAGATCTTCTCTCATCAAAACTTTCCTGCATATTAAGATACTTTATTAGCGAGCATATTTGTTCTCTCTCTCTCTCTCTCTCTATATATATATATATATATATATATTTGTCATCATCAAAACTCTTACAAGGATGTAGAACCAAATTATGTTCTAACAATCTCCCCCTTTTTGATGATGACAAAAACTAGTATATTTTGATGGAATATAAAGAGAAAAATTAAAAATCTCCCCCTAAGTAAAATACTCAGATAATGAGAAAATAAAATACTTCCCTAAAGATCTTCTGATCAAGCTTCTGATAGGAGTCAAAATATCATTCATTCTCCCCCTTTTTGTCAAGAATCAAAAAGTAGTAAAGACTCTATTTGACTTGCTTTGATAGATGTTGCTTAAAAAAGATGTGACATCCTCTTCTGGATTTAACTGAGATTCTTTAGAGAGCTTCTGATAATGTATTCTCATTATCGTTCCTAATAGTTCTAGAGCCAATAACCTTTTCTTTCTGATTTCCTCTGAAACCTGTGAGTCCTTTAAATTCGAGGCTTTAGAACATATGCTTTCTTCCTGTCATGTGTAGAGAGCATCCATAATCCATGTGTTAAGAATGGTGTTTCAACCTTGCTGTTAAAAATATCTGCAACATAGATGATTTTATACTTTGGTACCCATATCTTTTTGGGTCCATGATTGTTAGAGTTTCCAAAATTCTTTTTGAATTTTGGTTTAGCAGAAAATGCCTTACTAGTATATTTTATATCATATGTTTTCCCAGAAGTGAAGTGAGAATAAATAGGAGTGCTTTAATAACCAAATCCTTAACTTTCTTAGGTTGGGATACTTTACCTTTGTATCCTATTCCTTTTCTGCCATTTCTGCTAACTCCATAGATCATTGAAGCCATCTTTCTTCTATCTATGTTTTTAGCGAGGAATTTCTGAAACTATAATCATATTCCTTCATGATCTTATCAGGGTTACTAGGAACTTCTGAGATAGTTCCCTTTTGAGTATTTTGTAATTCATTTTAAAGTTTTGAAATTTTTTCTTTCAGCTCAGAGTTTTCCAATCTCAGTGTCTTAGTTTCTTCAGAGTCAGAAACTAGATCCTTTTTCAGGTTCTTGTTTATGACTCGAAGTCTCTCATACCTTTCTATAATTTCTGACAGACTCTCTTCTAATTGTGATCTAGAAAAGTTATAAAATACCTCTTCTTACTGAGTCTGATTCCGATGCTAATTCAGATGATTCGTAGACATCTGATAAGTTAACCGTTTGAGCTATATTGGCTCGTTCATCTTCTGATTCTGTTCCATCTTCAGAAGATTCAGAGTCATCCCATGTTGCCATAAGAATTTTCTTCTTTTCCTTAGAGAGCTTCTTTTTAGGTTTCTCTATTTGAATATTTGGACAGTCGTTCCTATAATCACCTTGTTCACTGCATTCGTAGCAGTTAATGTTTCTGTTACTGGATTTTCCGTATCCAGAAGATTGTTCAGAGTGATTTCCTGTTCTTCTGGAATTTCTGAATTTCCTCTGCCTGTGCTTCCACAACTGATTGATTCTTCTGGATAGAAGGAACATTTCTTCTTCTTCTGATGAGGATCCATCAGAGTTTTATGCTTCTTCTTTTTCCTGCAAAAATTTGGTTTCATATTTATTATATTTCAGAGCGAGAGACTTACCTTGCTTCTGAGGCTCATCTTGTTCTAATTCTATCTCATGACTTTTCAGGGAGCTGACAAGTTCTTCAATAGATATTTTTTTCCAGATCTTTGGCCAGTTTAAGAGTTGTGACCACGGGTCTTCATTTCTGTGGTAAACTTATGATGATCTTCTTTACATGATCAGCAGTTGAGTACCCTTTATCCAGGACTTTTAGCCCAACAACCAGAATTTGAAATATTGAGAACATTATTTCAATGGTTTCATCTTCTTCCATTTTGAAGGCTTCATAATTCTGAATGAGTGCAAGAGCTTTAGTTTCTTTGACTTGTGTGTTGCCTTCATGCGTCATTCTCAAGGAATCAAACATATGTTTTGTTGACTCTCTGTTTGTGGACTTCTCATACTTTGTGTATGAGATAGCACTTAAGAGAATAGTTCTGGCCTTGTGATGATTTCTGAAGTCTCTCTTTTGATGATCTGTAATTATTTTTCAGTCAATCTTCTGATCGCTTTCATCAACAAGATGTATGTACCTATCAGTCACCATATCAAAGATCAGCGTCATAAGCTAGAAAGAAACTTCTGATTATGTCTTTCCAGTAATCAAACTTTTCACCGTCAAATATTGGGGGTTGTTGTTGATTCTGTCTTTCTCATCATGATGATCATTGTTGATGTTCTGACTTGGTCCCACCATAGTGTTTTTCCTCCTTGGATCTTTTTCTGACACGATTAAGTGTTTGCACCCAGATCCAGGTGCTCTGATACCAATTGAAGAATTGAAAAACACAAGAAGGGGGGGGGGATAAATTAGGATCTTAAGACTTAATGAAAAGAACACGTTGGTTATCCTAGTTCGTTTGAAATCAAACTACTCTAGTCCACCCGCCAAGGTGATTTCGCCTCTCTCCAACGAGGTCTTAATCCACTAATCAATCTTGATTACAAATCACAATGACAACTGTCAATGTCTTCCTGATTCTAAAACCACAACCCATTTTTCTCAACGAATTACAAAATAATATAATTGAGTCTATACAAATATGTTTTCTAAATAAAACAATATCACAATCGTGATGTACTACACAATTTAAGATTACTAGGTAGAGTTGGATAAATGATTTTATTTTTCGTGCGCAAAATGTTCGTCACTTGAATTCTTCTTTTCGTCTTCTATATATAGGCCATGCAACAGTGACATAAGAAGATTCTTTTGGAATGTTTGTAACACAAATTAATGATCTTTCCAAACCAGGAGATTCTTGTCTCTTTATAGCCGTTACTTTTGATATGCATTGATAAACTGTAACGCTTCAGAACTTTCTCACATCAGAAGATGAATGTTAACATTAGGAGTCCCTTACTGATTGTATCAAAACTTCACAGATCAGAGTATCATAGATCCTGTTACACACCGTTAGTGCATTTAGAAGTTGTAACAGAACTTCTTCATATAAACATGTCACACAGATTTTCTTATGAGAAGGATGAGTCTGATTATATCATAATACTCTTACCTTCTATGCTCGCATAATCATAACTTCTAGGGATGTAGAGCCATACTGTGTTCTAATAGATCTTCTCTCATCAGAACTATCCTGCATATTAAGATACTTTGTTAGCGAGCATATTTGTTCACGTGTTTGAAAATGCTTCGTTTTCGTGTGTTTGAAAAATATTTTGAAAACTTCCAATAGTAAGGCAACTTTGTAATGATTCTTGTATTGGTTAAGAATGAGTACAAAGTGTTTGTTTTTGAAAATACTTTAAAAGTGCGATTGTGAGAAATGTTTTTGTTTTGTTTATGAGCAAGAGATTATGAGCTATCTACCTACTCAAAGTATTTATCGTTATTTTCCTTCTCCTTTAGATAGTGTTACCCTACCATTAATTAGTAGGAAGCCCTTATCGTTGGATGTGAAGAGACAGGCGCGGGTCATCGTACAGACATAAAGGCAACTTGCAGGGGCACTTTAGAAATTCGTTAAGGGACTAGATCGTTTATTGAAAGGCAAATTTGAAGGGTCATCGAGGGACGACGATCTTTTTAATCGATGGACATTGCTAAAACTCCCCACGTTCGAGGGACATGACTGTGTTTCTGAAGGCAACAAGTGAGGTTATCCTAGAAGTGCGCGTGTGAAGAGTGTTTTGGTTTCAGTTAACTTATCTTGCATTAGGGTTTTCTACGATTGTATTTAATCTTGCCATACAAACAATATTAGCATACATTTAAAAGTAATATACAAGGCATACAAATATAAGTGCAGAAAAGTAAAATCCTACGTTATTACAAAGCTTCGGGAATGGGGGTATAAGTAATAAAACTGGGGAAATAGAAGTAAAATCCTAATTAAACTATTACAAACTGTAAGCAGATACATTATTGGAAAAACATGAAATAATAAAACACACGAAAATGTAAAAATAAAGAAAAGAGAAAGGAAATTGTTTTGTGATTTTTTATAGAAAAAAGTTTGATGATTAAACTAGTAACCTAATTAATTTTAATTAATAAAAATAAATTGGTTAATAAACAAAACCCTAAAAATCTGAGTTTATTTTAAATTAATTAAAAAAGGGTTAGTGAAAGAAAACCTAAAAAACTAAACTAGGGTTAATTAAATACAAACTGTTGTACCCCAATTTTCCCCCCTAAGATCCCTTCATCATACCATGTTGTTTCACTCACAACAAGATCACATTAGAGCTTTTTGCTTCTCCCTATCTTTAGCTTTGCTTATTGAGGAGTTACCAAGCACCTTGACTTGTTTTCTTTTGTGATCATGAATATTTTGCTTTGATTTTTCTTTTAATAATAAATATTCAATGTTGGTTTGCCTTACTTGTCAATAATAGGTAAAGGTAATGAGGTTTAGCAGGTTGCTTCATGGGTTCATGAGTTTATTTCCATGCCCTAGTAAACATAGCTTAAGGAGTTCAAACTTCACTATTGGAGTGGTTTTGGAAGAAATGGCATGACAAGGCTTATTTTGGTTCAACATGTTTCAAAGTTATCAAAATTGATTCAAAGGTACAAGGGGTTGAGTGAAGAAGTTATCACGATTGGACAAGATCTTGTTCCTATTGGTCACAAGAGCACATTTCTCTCAAATTTCAAGATATGTAAGTAGTTTTGGTGGATATGAGTCCTCATCATCATCCTAAATAACTTCTATTCACAAAGAAAGAATATTGGCACAAGAAGTTTGTTCAAACTTGTCAAAGTTCCTCAAAGCATTCTCTTGATCTATAGGCTAGGGTTTTGAATTTCAAAGGAGCATATCTTGCTGACCTATTGGTATTTTTGAGTGATTCCAAAGACATCTTTATCTTAAAAGAGTTACCAACAAATCACTTCAAAAGTTTCAAAGAATTTTCATGTGGAAGGAACTTGGTGAAGAAGAAATATTACAAGTCATCTAGATGAATCAACAATTTTCCATATGTGACTTCAAATGGTCAGAACTTGGTAAATTTTTATCACCTTGAGTCCATTATTTTTCCATGATGCTCTTGAAGATGTTTACTTTTGCCTTCTTTTATGGGAAAAGTTATAAAATGGATGGAAGTTGCCTTAAGAATGCAAAAGCTTATAGGTCATTTCATGATTTTTGACCACCTTCAACAAGTCATAACTTGCTCAATTTTTGGATATTTTGAGTGGTTCAAATTTCAAAATGTCATTCAAAAGGTCTACTTCATTCCATATTTTTTGGTCAAGAGCAAATTCCAAGTGGAATACCATGTTTGGATGCAAAAGATTATAGGTCATTTTTGAAGAAGAATTTGAAATATTTCTAAGTATGGAAAGTCAACTCTTTTTCTTCAACTTTGACTCCATGTAACTTTCAGCTAAAGCATCCATTTGATTGCATTCTTTTTTCATTGAAAAGCTTGTAAACTCATATTTCCAAAGCATTAAGAATCATGCCCTAAGACCCCCTGAGTTGGAAATGCCATGGATTTGAATTTGGTAACTTGAAATTGAATTTTTCACAAAGTCAGGATTTTGAAATCATTGTTTTGGCTTCTAATCACAAGTTTTCCACGTGTTTTTGTTTCTAAACATGATTAGAAACTTTCCAGAAGTGATTAGCATCATGAAACACACGATTAAGCTGCGTTTTGATCAAGATTGAGTAACACTCTCTTCATGATGCAGACCCACACGAATTCCCTCAAAAACGCATCATTCACTCCTTCTTTTGATCCCATATGATTCCCTATATATAAAGGGTCACCCCCCATCCATTTTCCCAAGCTTAGAAAGCCAAGAGTACCCTGCCAAAACCTCACACGAACCCTTTTTTTTTAATTCAGTTTCTGAAATTTAAGCTTCCTTTTCCAAAATTATTTGCACATTCATCATCCTTGAACTTCATACAAACTCTCCAGCACTTAAACCAATCAAAATGACCCATAATTCAAGCTACAGAAGTCCAGTTTCATAGCTTATTACTTGAACTTCGAAAAGGTAGAATTCTCCACCATTTGGATCCAAATCAAGCACTAATATATTCTACTCCTTTGTCTGATTCTAATGCTGCTTACAATTTTTAAATCCATTGAGAATTGAGAGAGAAATCTCAAATTGAAGGTACTCTCTATTTTCTGAGTTTTTGATTCATATCTCTCTTGTGTTAGAATCGTCTTGAAGAGACGAGTTTAATGATGCTAGCCTGGGATCCTAATTTTTCCATTTGAAGGATCTCACAAAATCCCCATTGCAGGGTGTCTGGAGGTTGAAGACGATGAAATATCTCGTCTCAGCTAATGATAGTGTGCCAAGCGTGTTAATTTCATTGGTTGCCCTTTTTCTGATCACATGTATGTTTCACTAAGGTCCATATCAAGCACAGCTCATCTGGTCCATTGGATTAGCTTACTAACGCGTTTTGACTATGATCTGATGGTCCACATCTTTTGGGTTTTATTTTATTTTCTGATTTTATATTTTATTTGATTAAAATTTCAAAAATTCATAACTCTTTTAATTCTTTTCCAAAAATAATGAAAAAATTCACAAAAATACTTTGAATTATTTCTGATTTCATCAATATTTTTTCACATTTTTATTTTGATATTTGGTATTTTTTATATTTTTTGTATTATTTGCTTCCTTTTAATTGCTTAAAAAATACTTTATGACATTTTTTAATTCTGAAAAAATTCATAAATATTATTTTGCATATTTTTGACTTTCTGAAAATTTTATGGAATTTTATGTTGAGGTTTACTATTTTGTACCTATTTTATGTTTGGTTGAACAATTTTAAATACTTTAAAAATAGTTTCTGACTATTAAAAATTACCAAAATTTTTATAAAAATATTTGGATCTATTTTTGATTTTTCTATGGCTTTATTTTTTATTTCTTGATTAATTTGAACATAATTGATATTTTCCTCATTATTTTCTATTTTAAAACATTTTTTAACCCTTTTAATGTATATATTAAATATATCATTATTTTGTGATTATTTTCTAGCTGTCTTGAGTTGATTTTTAATCATGACTTTATTAACATCATTAGATCTTGGGTGTTGAGTTCAACTCCATCAAAATGGATGGATGATTTTAATAATAGTTTGATTAAATTTTTAATTCAAAAGTTGTTTATTCATCTTTTTGCCCTAATCCTCTTCATCCCATCCCCTTCTTATTGCATTAAATGTTGTTGGAGCATGATCTCTATATCATGTCTCAAAATAAAAGGTGCATAGATTGCTATTGACCGACCTCAAAATAGGTGCGACTTCTATATAAGTCCACTTACGATTGCTTAACATAACACTAAATTTTGTCCCGATTCGAATAAATGATCATTCGTGGCCCAAACTTATGATTGCAAGCCCAAGTATGTTAATTTGATCTCTTTGATCCAATAACTTTGAGATTCATTGTGTGGAGGCTTTGGTTCTACCAATCCTCTAATGGATCTACAACACCTTTGGTCAACGTGGATCACTTAAACATCGTTGATCATTAAATGGTACTTGTGAGAATTCTAATTGGATGATATACTAGACAAAA
Source organism: Vicia faba (assembly GCA_948472305.1). Lineage (NCBI taxonomy): Eukaryota > Viridiplantae > Streptophyta > Magnoliopsida > Fabales > Fabaceae > Vicia > Vicia faba. The sequence goes on along the minus strand of OX451737.1, from coordinate 1,692,295,869 downwards.
AGCAAATGCAACTTGTTGTGTGGAGGCTTTGGTTCTACCAATCCTCTAATGAGTTCCAAATGCAAGTTTCAAGATGTCCATCCAACTAACCACTAATTATTGACTTGTTTTATCTTATGCTTTTATTCTTTTTATGCTTTATGAACTATTTACTTTTAGCCTTTACATTTCATGTCATTTTCATCTTTGCTCATTTTAGCATTTATTTTCTTGCCATTTTTACTTTGCTCACTTGAGCTTTTCTTTTCTTTTCTTAAGATACTTAATAATCAACATAAACCCTAAAAAACTTTTAATGGTACTTGGACTATTTAGTTACTATCCTTGGCATTATGGAGCATGGGACTAGTGCTTGTACTTAGGATTAGAAACCTTGGCCTATCTTGGAGACCTTGTGATCTTATCTGATTATTTTGTCTAGAGTTCTTGAGGTTTACCTCAAGACATTGGGTTGCTTGTTTGTTTTTGTGTGCAGGTTTTTGTGATTACATTCTCTGTTTGTAATATGGAATTCACCCGTATACAACCGTTACTCTTCCTAATTATTGTGAAGACTTAATACACTTGAAGAGGTCTAGTATCTTTGCTTGCTTGGTTTCAATCCAAAGAATGGGAATTCTATCTTGGCATATAATGTCAAACCTTGGCTTCTTGTTTGTTAGATGGATCTTATCCTTAGCTTTTACCTTATGTTTTAGGATAGTCTCTTCTTCTCCTCCCATTTTCTTTAATTTCAAAAATCTTCTCCCTCCTTTTGAAAAACCTTCTTGTTTTGAAACTTGAAACACTTTCATAATAAACTTGGACTTAGGTCCATGCATTTTCAAAATCTCTTCATAAATAAACTTCAATCAATTTAATAATACCTTGATATTTTTTGTGAGAAGACTAAAAGTCAATCAATCTCATTTCAAACCATTTTGCCACTTTGGCTTTTATCTTTAAACTTTTCTCAAAAGATTAGATTCTTGTCAATCCTTGTAGTGATGCAAACAACTATACTTCTACAATATGTAGTGAAGTGAGATATTTTCCACTTGGGTGTTGAGTGAGAAATTGTTGATTTTAAAATCCAAGCCATATCCTCCACTTTGAGATGATTCAAACTCTCCTTTCTCATGATTGTGGGTAGTAAGTATGTTTTCCACACGGACAATGACGATGATGTATTATCTCTTAAAATTAATCAACACACTTGCGTTTCAAATTTTTAAAAGAGGAACTACGTGTACTCTGATCCTCTATTGCACGAAAGGTGGTACATAGGCACTAAAGGTTCGCAACCGCGGCGGGTGCAAAAATCATAAAAATATTTCTTTTCTCACCTCCACCATCCATTTTATATACAACACATTTTTATAGCCAAAATATACATATTTTACAAAGAGGTTCCTGCGGAGTACCGTAGATGTTTAAGGTGCTAATACCTACCCTTTGCATAACCAACCCCCTTACCTTGAATCTTTCCCCCTCTTTTTTGGGTTATTCGCTCTTTTCCCATTCCGTTGGAAACAATAAAGCGCAGTGGTGATTTTTATTTTGATTTGTATAAAGTCTAGTCAATCTAATGGCTTAATCTTGAACATTTCTACCGCTACAGAAAAATGGCAACTTCACTGGGGACAGATTGACCTCTTGCTGGTCCATCAATAAGTGGGTTGAGCCTATCTTTGTTTATATCTGTATATGTGCTATTGTTGTTTGAGTGTTATATTTTGTATATATGTTTGTTTGGATTTTCCTGGTTTTCAGGGTGCTTGGTGATTACTCATAAGTCCTATACCCGGACATGGGCAAACTTTAAGATAGGACGGGCGGTATAGTCATGTTAACTTTGAGGGAGTAATCCCAAAAAAGGAGGCATGAGATCCCCCACTCAGTGGAAGCCCTTTTGAGTGTAGTGTCATTTACCGAGTAATCAAGGAGACGTACTACTTTCGACCTGGGAGCCTGCTGAAGCTGAGGACCGTAGAATACCAAACCCATCTTGGCCTTTTAGGTGTAGTTCGGAAGCTATGACAGAGTAATCCGGAAATAGTTATCACACGATACTACACTCGGATGAGTCTTTCTTGAGAATATTACTAATTATCGAGTTAATCAGGAAGTTGGTAATATCCAAAGGAAGGACGTGGACTCTAGGAACCTCTAGAACCTTGTTTGGCAGGTGATAACTTTTTAGACCAACACCTTATGGGTAGTACCTTCGACCTCGTGCTCGTGACGTTGAACCTATGAACCCTATATGTGTGATCTTGTGTGTGATTGTTTCATCATGTATCCATGCACTCATAAGCATCTTTTGAAGAAAACAATATTTCAAGGGATTTAATGGTTGACTATTTGTGAATATCTCAGGTACTTTTAACCATGGATTCTGGATAAAGAAAGACCGGGAAATACAGTTTCAAGGATCCTAAGATAGATGAGTTGGTCAGTCTAATTCCAGAGATCGAGTGTTCTACAGACTTTCGGAAGAAGTATGGATCCATTATTCCTCTCATGAAGTTGAAGATGAAGGAGGGTATTCTCTCGACCTTGGTCCAGTTCTATGATGCAGTATATCACTGCTTTACTTTTCCCGATTATCAGTTGATGCCTACACTGGAGGAGTATTCTTATCTATTGGATTTACCTGTTACTGATCGTGTTCCTTTTACTGGTTTGGAGGGTGAGCCAAAACCACATGAGATTGCTGCTTTAATTCACCTGGGGAAGTCTGAGGTGGAAATCCATATGACTACCAAAGGAGGGATTAGAGGATTACTAGCTCAGTTATTATTGGAGAAATCTCGTTACTTTTCCAGAATGAAGAGTACGAATGCTTTTGAATCCATCTTTGCTCTACTTGCTTACAGATTGTTCTTATTTCGTAATGTGGATAAGTTTGTCGACATTAACGCTATCAGGATTTTCATGATTGGAAACCCAGTTCCTACACTGTTGGGTGATGCTTATTACTCTGTTTATCTTCAGAATTCTTATTATGGGGGAATGATTATTTGTTGCACGCCTTTGTTGTACCGGTAGTTCATCTCTCATATGCCTCAGTATGATGCTTTTTGGGATGTCAAGAAGGAACCCCGTTGGGCTCCTAAGATCACGGGACTTACTCACTCAGATATTGATTGGTATCATCGAGCTTATCAGGATGTGGAGATTATTGACAGTTGTGGTAGTTTCCCCAATGTGCCTCTTCTTGGTGCAAAGGGAGGAATTAACTATAACCCTGTTCTTGCACGGCGACAACTTGGTTACCCGATGAGGGATAAATTGAACATTATTCATTTGAGTGGTTTCTTTTTGAAGGAAGGAGAAGACCACAGGGAAGCTAGGGAGCAGATTGCGAAGGCTTGGCGTCACATTCATAAGAAGAGTAGGAAGGATTTGGGACCTAGGGGTGCTGTTTCTTTGGAGCCATATCTTCAGTGGGTCCGATCGTGAGCCATTCAGTTGAAGATGCCGTATACTCGGGAGACACCCATGCTTGACCTATTTGTGAAGACCACTCCTCCCATATTAGATGATCTAGAAGAGCTGCAACTCGCTTTGGTTAGGATGCAACAGGAAAGGGATGCTTGGAAGAACAAGTTCCAGACATTAGAGAGTTCCTATAAAGCAGACTTGAAAGAGAAAGACGACTTGATCGAGATCCTTGAGAGTCGAGTGGTAGAGTCTATGGAGAGACAAGGGGATTTATTTTCCCCTAAGCCTCAAACAGGTGCTGATTACTCACTTTCTGATCCAGATGATTGGAGGGAGGTTGCCATCAGACATGTGGAAAAAAACCAGAGGTTGAGGGCTCAGATTGCCAGGCTCACAGGGAAGCCCCAACATACAAATTGATCTCAATCAGTTCTTTTTCTCAGGATTTTATATTGTATTTTCATCTTGTGCTTGGGATCGTTGAAACTTGTAATCCATTTTGAAGTTATTATAATAAAAAAATTTCAGTATTTCAAAAGCTTTATTATTTTGATATTTGCAATATGTCCATAAATTTTAAATCCCTTGAAATATCAAATAATAAAATAAAATCATGTGCATTGCATATCATGCATCATATTTCACATATTTCTTGCATTTATTATGCATATCCAGGTGCCTTACCCAGCTTCTTTACTTCATTCAGCAATCTGACTCATCACTACAGCACTCGGGCTAATTTCAAAAAGAAGATGGACAATTTAGAACAGGAGAATCGCGAGCTGCACGAAGGAGTTTCTGCTTTGAAGGCCGGCTTGGCCAATTTGACTACTCTGATGGAAGCTCTGGTGGTTTCTCAGAATCAGCCACCGAGTGTTCAACCTCAACCAACAAGGGAAAATACTGAAGTTCCGACTGTTCCTGTATCTGCTACTCCAGCTGTTGTTCAAAACTGTATGCCTCAAGGTAATCCATGGGGAATGCCATAGAATTTTGCACCTGAAGGTTTCAATCTTGGCCCTCAAGATGCTCCAGTGGTTCAGGCTGTTGTTACTCCTGCACCTCCTGTGGTGCATACTATTCCTGTTGCACCTGCTTCGGTGAATTTGGTTCCGTTTGTTAATAAAGATGTGTGTCATCCTTTCCCTCTGCTGAGTGAAGACTTGGGTCTTTATGACAGAATGGATGATTTTCAATAGCAGTTTGATAGAATGCAAAAAGAGATGAAGGCTCTTAGGGGAAAAGAGCTATTTGGGCAGAATGTGAATGAGCTGTGTTTGGTCCTGAATGTTAAGATACCTGCTAAGTTCAAAGTCCCGGAATTTGAGAAGTACAAGGGCAACACTTGTCCTCGTGCTCACTTGGTGATGTACATAAGAAGAATGTCTACCCACACTGATGATCAGCGTTTGCTGATTCACTTTTTTCAGGATAGTTTTACTGGTGCAGCGCTGAATTGGTATATTAGTTTAGACAGCGCCAACATCCATACTTTTAATGATTTGGGAGAAGCATTCATCAAACAATACAAGTACAATGTGGACATGGTGCCCGACCGTGACCAACTTAGGGCCATGGTTCAAAAAGATAGGGAATCGTTCAAAGAGTATGCGCAGAGATGGCGCGAAGTAGCTGCCCAAGTGATTCCTCCCATGGAAGATAAAGAAATGACTAAGATTTTTTTGAATACGCTGGGTGCTTTCTACTACGAAAGGATGGTAGCAAGTGCACCAAGTGATTTTACATAGATGGTAGAAATGGGTGTCCGCCTAGAAGAGGCTGTAAGAGAAGGTCGTTTGACGAAGAGTGGAGGATCCAGAGGTGTGAAGAAACCATCTTATGGGTTTACCAAGAAGAAAGAGGGGGACGCGAACGTTGTTATACAAGAGAGGAGGGTAAACGCTCCTAGAAGGAATTATCAGCGTCACCAGCAAGTCCCCTCAGTTACTCCTGTAATGAGTGCCGCTCCGACTACTGTTGCTTATCAAAGACCGTCCCAGCAGGGGAACCAAGGAAATAATTAGAGAAGGGAGAACTATGACCCTATTCCCATGAGCTATGCAGAGCCACTACCGGCATTGATTCAGAAGAAGTTGGTCTAGACACAACCACCTCTTGCCATACCATCACCATTGCCTTGGTATTACATGGGAGACCAGACGTGTGCTTTTCATCAGGGAGCACTAGGGCATAGTGTTGAGAATTGTTATCCTTTGAAAACTGAAGTGAAAAGGTTGGTGAAGTCTGGAATTCTATCTTTCAAAGACATGGGACCTAATTGCAAGGCAATCCTCTACCCAAGCACGGGGGAGTGAATGCTGTAAATATGGTGGCCGGTTGTCCAGGTGACTTTCGGATTTTTGACATTAATCTAGTTAGAGGAGATTTGGTGAAAATGCCTTGTTTTGGTGCACCCTCTCATCTTGAAGTGGAGTACCATAGCAAACCAGTTGTTACCCCGTTAGTAATTAGTCTGCCAGGTCCTATTCCCTACAAATAGGATAAGGCTGTGCCTTATAAATACAACTCTACGATCTTAGAAGATGGGGTGGAAGTTTCCATTCAGCCAATGCCCAATGTTGGAAATATAGCTGAGAATAGTAGAGTGACCCGTAGCGGTCGTGTGTTTGCGCCAATTGTACGGAGAAATGTTTCTGCTGGAAATAAAATTGCTGAGAATGATGAACCTAAGAAGGCTACAGGAGAGACTAGTGTAGATACATTAGAGAAATAAGTGGATGATATTTTGAAGATGATTAAGATGAGCGACTACAGAATTGTAGATCAGCTACTGCAGACTCCTTCAAAGATATCCATCCTAGCTTTATTGAAAAATTCCTCCGCTCATAGAGAATCATTGATGAGAGTACTAGACCAACATTTTGTGGAGAGTGACATGCCATTAGATCAATTCAGCAGCGTAATTGGAAACATTACGTCATGTAACAACTTGAGTTTCTGCGATGATGAATTACCAGATGAAGGGAGGAATCACAACTTGGCCCTCCACATATCCATGAACTGCAAGAATGATTCGCTGTCCAATGTGCTAATTGATAATGGATCCGCATTGAATGTTATACCCAGGAGTACTCTCATGAAGTTAAAGTATCAAGGAGCACCTATGCGCCCGAGTGGCATCATTGTGAAGGCTTTTGATGGGTCGAGGAAATCTGTCATCGGTGAAGTGGACTTACCCATCCATATAAGACCACATTTGTTCCTGATAACCTTCCAGGTTATGGACATTATTCCCACATATAGCTGTTTGCTAGGACGTCCATGGATACACGAAGTAGGGGCTGTCACTTCAACTCTGCATCAGAAGCTAAAATTTGTGCGTGAAGGGAAGGTAGTGATTATAAATGGGGATCAGGCGTTGTTGATATCCCATCTATCCTCTTTCAGTATTGTAGAAGCGGATGAGGTTGCTGTTGGAACCCAGTTCCAAGCCCTATCCATTGACAATATAAGGAGAAATGAGAATTTTGTGGTTTCGCTGAAGGACGCACATCAGGTTGTGCCAATGGTCATAATACAGTTTGGGGATGACTTATGGATCCACCCGTGAACAAGAACATAACTGGTTTGGGTTTCTCTCCGAAGATTGGCAAAGACGAAAGTTTGAAGTCAAAGTCTACTGTGAACAGTTATCATGATGTTTTCCGCAGCAGAGGCTACCTCCATCTAATTGGTGCTGGAATTAATGTTGTTGAAGAGGATGAAGCAGAGCAAGAAGTACTGAATTATGTGACGCATGGAGTCAGAGTTCATAAATGGGTCACCATTGATGTTCCTTCTTGCATACATGTTTCAAAGTAATTTGTTTTGTTAATATGTTTCTTTCTTTTGAAAAGGCTTTCACTCTGCCCAAGGTGGAAGTATTAATGTTGAAGGGCTTATCTGTTTGCTATGACTTTTAAGATCATTAATAAAAGTTGTCTTTGCTTCCAAAATTATGTCTTTATTTTCTGATTTTTCTTGGGAAATGGTAATAAATAAAAACTTTCAAAATAAATAATAACAGAAAATTAATCTACATGATCACTTGTTATATGTGTCAGTTTCTAAAAGCAATCATAAATCATATGTACAGATTAATTAAAAAACTCGTTGAATACAATGACCCTGCACCCTCTCCCAACTTTGAATGTCCTGTGTTTGGGGCTGAAGAAGAAGATTGTGATGAGATCCCAGAAGATGTCTCACGGTTGCTAGAGCACAAGGAAAATACCATTCAACCATATAGGTAGCCTTTGGAAGTGATCAATTTGGGTTCAGAAGAAGATCCGAAGAAAGTCAAGATTGGAGCATCGTTGCATCCTGATGTGAAGAGCGGATTGATCGAGTTGTTGAAAGAGTATGTGGATATTTTTGCTTGGTCTTATCAAGATATGCCTGCTCTAGATACAAATATTGTCGAGCATCATTTTCCGTTGAAGCCAGAGTGTCCGCCTGTTAAACAAAAGTTGAGGAGAACCCACCCAGATATGGCAGTAAAGATCAAAGAGGAGGTCATAAAGCAGATTAATGCTGGTTTTATTGTGACGTCAGTGTATCCTCAATGGATTGCCAATATTGTCCCAGTACCAAAAAAAGACGGAAAAGTCCGCATGTGCGTAGATTACAAAGATCTAAATAAAGCTAGTCCAAAAGATGATTTTCCATTGCCACACATTGATATGTTAGTGGACAGCACAAAAAAATTCGAATTATTCTCGTTCATGGACGGATTTTCTGGATATAATCAAATAAGAATGGCTCTAGAGGACATGGAAAAAACAACGTTTATCATACCCTGGGGAACATTCTGTTACAAAGTGATGCCCTTCGGGCTGAAGAACGCTGGTGCAACGTACCAGAGGGCTATGACAACCCTATTCCATGATCTGATGCACAAGGAAATCGAAGTATATGTTGATGATATGATTGCCAAATCCTATACTGAAGAAGGGCATATAAAATATTTGTTGAAGTTGTTTCAACGTTTGAGGAAGTATCATCTCCGCTTGAATCCAAATAAATGCACCTTCGGTGTTAGATCAGGGAAATTGTTGGGTTTCATTGTTAGCCAAAAAGGAATTGAAGTTGACCCTGATAAAGTCAAAGCAATTCAAGAAATTCCAACACCAAGAACTAAAAAGAAAGTCAGAGGTTTCCTCGGGCGTTTGAATTATATTTCCAGATTTATTTCCCACATGACTGCAACATGTAAACCGATCTTTAAGTTGTTAAAGAAAGATCAAGGTTGTGTGTGGATGGATGACTGCCAAATGGCATTTGAGAGTATTAAAGAATATCTGCTTGAACCTCATATCTTGCTCCCTCCCGTAGAAGGAAGACCGTTGATTATGTATCTAACAGTGTTAGATAAATCCATGGGTTGTATTCTGGGACAACAGGATGAAACAGGGAAGAAGGAGTTCACCATTTATTATCTTAGCAAAAAGTTCACTGATTGCGAGTCGCGGTATTCCATGCTGGAAAAGACATGTTGTGCTTTGTCCTGGGTGGCAAAGCATTTACGGAAGTATATGTTGAATCATACCACTTGGTTGATCTCCAAAATGGATCCAATCAAGTATATTTTTGAAAAGCCTGCTCTTACTGGGAGAATTTCCCGCTGACAGATGTTGTTATCTGAATATGATATCGAGTACCGCACTCAAAAGGATATTAAAAGTAGTGTGTTGGCAGATTACCTTGCTCACCAACCGGTGGAAGATCATCAGTCTGCAGAATATGAATTCCTCGATGAGGATGTGATGTTCCTGAAAGTGAAAGATTGTGATGAACCATTGCCTAAGGAAGGCCCTGACCCTGAATCTTGTATGGTATTTGATGGAGCTGTGAATGCTTATGGTAAAGGAATTGGTGCTGTGATTGTCACTCCTCACAGATCGCACATTCCTTTTACTGCAAGGTTAACATTTGATTGCACTAATAATATGGCAGAATATGAGGCTTGCATCATGGATCTCAAGGAAGCTATTGATCTCAGAATTAAAATTCTAGATGTGTATGGTGATTTAGCTTTGGTAATAAATCAGATCAAAGGAGAATGGGACACTCGTCACCCTGGCTTGATCCCTTACAAAGATTATGCTAGAAGATTATTACCCTTCTTCAATAAAGTTGAATTCTATCACATCCCTAGAGATGAAAGTCAAATGGCAGATGCTCTGGCAACTCTGGCTTCCATGTACCAAGTGAATACTTGGAATGACATACCCCGAATTACATTTTGACGGCTGGATAGGCCCGCTCATGTGTTTATGATGGAGGAGGTAGCAGATGAAAAACCTTGGTATTATGATATCAAGCATTTTCTTCAGACTCAGGAATACCTGATTGGTGCATCGAGGAAAGATAGAAAGACACTGAGAAGATTGGCAGGTAGTTTCTTCCTTAGTGAAAATGTGTTATACAAGAGAAATTATGACATGGTCTTGCTCAGATGCGTGGATAGACATGAAGCAGACATGTTGATGCATGAGATTCATGAAGGTTAATTTGGCACTCATGCTAATGGACATTCAATGGCTAAAAGATGCTAAGGGAAGGTTATTATTGGTTGACAATGGAATCTGATTGTTACAAATTTGCAAAGAAGTGCCATAAATGCCAGGTTTATGCAGATAAGGTTCATGTGCCTCCGACACTTCTTAATGTGATTTCCTCCCCATGGTTTTTCTCTATGTGGGGGTATAGACATGATCGGGATGATAGAACCCAAAGCTTTGAATGGGCACCGTTTTATCTTGGTGGCAATTGACTACTTCACCAAATGGTTAGAGGCTGCTTCATATGCCAATGTTACTAAACAGGTGGTTGTGCGTTTCATCAAGAATAATCTTATATGCCGGTATGGTGTGCCGAGCAGTATCATCACCGATAATGGCTCGAATTTGAACAACAAGATGATGACAGAACTGTGTGAAGAATTCAAGATTGTCCATCACAATTCATCTCTATACAAGCCAAATATGAATGGGGTTGTTGAGGCTGTTAATAAGAATATCAAGAGAATTATCCAGAAAATGGTTATTACTTATAAGGATTGGTATGAAATGCTCCCTTTTGCTTTGCATGGATATCGAACATATGTTCGCACTTCAACAGGAGCAACCCCGTTCTCCCTGGTATATGGAATGGAAGTTGTACTCCCTGTCGAGGTAGAGATTCCCTCGTTGCATGTGATAATGGAAGCCAAGTTGACAGAGGCTGAATGGGTCCATAATAGGTTTGACCAATTGAACTTGTTTGAAGAAAAGAGAATGACTGCTTTATGTCATGGGCAGTTATATCAGAGGAGAATGAAGAAAGCATTTGATAAAAAGGTCAAACCTCGTGAATTCAGAGAAGGAGACCTCGTTCTCAGGAAGATCATGTCCTTCAACACTGATTCTAGGGGCAAGTGGACTCCCAATTTTGAAGGCCCATAAGTTGTCAAGAAAGCCTTCTCTGATGGTGTATTAATTCTTGAAACTATGGATGGCGAGGAGTTCCCACGTCCCGTGAATCCTGACGCAGTCAAGAAATACTTTGCCTAAAGAAATAAAATAACAGCTCGCTAAGTTGAAAACCTGAAAGGACGGCTTAGGCAAAAAGGAGCGTCTCGGTAGGCAGAAAATCCGAAAGGAAGGTCTAGGAAAAAATTAGAGACATAAACAGAATAAATTTCCCGCTAAGTTGAAAAACCGCAAGGGAAGCTTAGGAAAAAGTTAGGGATTTCTCTTGGCAAGTAACTACGTCAGACAAGACTTGATCGTTGAAGCAACAATCTTCTCGGATCCTCACCATACTTTAACAAAAGTTGTTGCCCAGGATTTCAAAAGTTGTTAGGGGGAATAGTGGTCATTGTATCTCAATGTATCTTTTCCATTATGTATTACCATTTCCTAAAATTTGTAATCATCCATGGAGTTTCGCCATTCGCAGACTACCATTCTATTAATGAAATTCGAGCTCTTACCCATTTCTTTGTGTTCTTATTTTATTTAGCTTGCAAAGACTCCATTTACTAATGATAATAACTTTCAAAGCAAAAAGATTAAAAAGCAAAATTGACTTTTCAAAAAAAGGAGAGATTTTTAATTCAATTTACTTTGAGATTTGTGATAACACAATGACAACAAAAAATGGTGTTCCCAGGAATGAACAAATTCCGGTTGTTTTGAGAAGATTTACTTCCTTCTTGAAGGTTCTCTCAGGTCATTTTGCTGGTATGTGCGCGATCTTTATGTGTTTCTTAGGTAGTTAAAGACAATGACAATCAGTGTAAGGTGCAATATTGGGTTCGTGATCCCATTGTCTCTAGTCAAGTCTTGGTTCACTTATGATTTTGGGTTTGCATGGTCAGAAGCCTATATCCCAGATTCCCCAGCGAAGTCTTCCCTCATATGATGAAAGGTTTTATTCCCTTGGTGTGCTGAGATGTCCCTCTTTCTGCAGTATTGGCATTATTGTTGGTATTTATTTCCCAGGCAACTAGACCAGGGCAGTATTTTTTCTGAGAAGTGTTGAAATGATTATAAACCTTTGGGTTTTCACCCACCAAGTGCTGGGTTGGATTTAAAATCCCCATGGGTTTGACCTCTTTCTATATTGATGACTTTCTGATTCCCCGGGAAGGCTATCCCAGGGCATCTTTTGTTGTAATAAGTGTTCATAATGTAAAGTTTTAATCTCAATCTTTCTCCAGGAAGGTAGGCTTGAATTCCCCAGTGAGGTCTGTTTGTTTCAGCGTCAATCTGCTTTATTTGAGGCTGGTCTTGCAATCTCCAGTAGGTGTGTTACTTTTGAAGAAAATTTGGTTTCTCTGATGAAGCCGAAAGAAGGATGTTCTATACCGGTACTTGTTTAATTTGTCTACCTCTGAATTATGTTTCTCTTTAGTAAAGTTAAAGGTAAGCAATAGGTTTGGTTTCCGCAGTTGGCCTTTACCTTTCTTGGAATGATCTTTCTGGTTGAAGTTTAGCCAAGTGTTGTTAGTACCTGAGGCGGTTTTGTTTGGTTGTTCCTATTGTTTGTGTATCTGTTTTACCAGCATATGCACGATAGCACTCATACATTCATACATACATCATGCATGGATAAAATTGTCAAATCATTGTTCATTGACATTGTGTTTTCACCTTCCTGTAGCGCTCTTTGCTTAGATGGATTTGGTTTTCCCTCTTGAGTTTATTTCTCAAAGGATGTATCTTTGTTGACTATCTTGTTCCAGTTTATTTCCGATTTGGATCTGTGGTTGCATGACAATATTAGTTACTTTGGATGTCTGAAAACTTCGGGTTTTGGTTTGTGCATTTATTTTGCACGAGAAGACTTTATCTCCTCAACAGGAATATCGTGACATTTCCTTGAGAAGTCATATTTCTATCCCTAGAAAGTCATTTCTTTTTGCAATTCTCCATGACAACGAGTAACAAGTCTCTTTATTTGAGACAACTTATGTTTGATCTTTTCCAGGTAGATTTCCTTGGTTAAAGAAGAAGTTGAGACCCGTTCTAGGTGAAACACCAGAATTTTGGGGAAAATTTGATATATTTTCTCCTTCTACCTTCAGTGAACATTGGTAGACCATCGGTAGTGAACGTAGGTGTTTGTTATCTTTTTGCTATCTTCAGTGAACGTTGATAGTTTATCGTCAGTGAACGACAGTGATATGATATATTTTCTCTTTTTGCCTTCAGTGAACGTTGGTAGACCATCGGCAGTGAACGTCAGTGTTTTCTATCTTTTGCTATCTTCAGTGAACGTTGATAGTTCATCTTCAGTGAACAACAGTAATATATATTTTCTCTTTCTACCTTCAGTGAATGTTGGTAGACCATTGGCAGTAAACGTCGGTGTTTGTTATCTTTTGCTATCTTTAGTGAACGTTGATAGTTTATCGTCAGTGAACGGCGGTGATATCATATATTTTATCCTTCTACCTTCAGTGAAAGTTGGTAGACCATCGGAAGTGAACGTCGGTGTTTGTTATCTTTTTGCTATCTTCAGTGAACGTTGATAGTTTATCGTTAGTGAACGGCGGTGATACGATATATTTTCTCTTTCTACCTTCAGTGAACGTTGGTAGACCATCAGCAGTGAACGTCGGTGTTTGTTATCTTTTTGCTATCTTCAGTGAACGTTGATAGTTTATCGTCAGTAAACAGCGGTGATATGATATATTTTCTCTTTCTACCTTCAGTGAAAGTTGGTAGACCATCGGCAGTGAACGTCGGTGTTTATTATCTTTTTGCTATCTTCAGTGAACGTTGATAGTTTATCGTCAGTGAACGACGGTGATATGATATATTTTCTCTTTCTACCTTCAGTGAACGTTGGTAAACCATCGGCAATGAACGTCGGTGTTTGTTATCTTTTTGCTATCTTCAGTGAATGTTGATAGTTTATCGTGAGTGAACGGCGGTGATATGATATATTTTCTCTTTCTACCTTCAGTGAATGTTGGTAGACCATCGGCAGTGAATGTCAGTGTTTGTTATCTTTTTTCTATCTTCAGTGAACGTTGATAGTTTATCGTCAGTGAACGGTGCTGATATGATATATTTTCTCTTTCTACCTTCAGTGAATGTTGGTAGACCATCAGCAGTGAACGTCGGTGTTTGTTATCTTTTTGCTATCTTCAGTGAACGTTGCTAGTTTATCGTCAGTGAACGGTGGTGATATGATATATTTTCTCTTTCTACCTTCAGTGAATGTTGGTAGACCATCGGCAATGAACTTCGGTGTTTGTTATCTTTTTGTTATCTTCAGTGAACATTGATAGTTTATCATTAGTGAACGGCGGTGATACGATATATTTTCTCTTTCTACCTTCAGTGAACGTTGGTAGACCATCGGCACTGAACGTCGATGCTTGTTATCTTCCTCTCTGATTCAATTCTTTTGGTCCACTAGTGATTTATTTTCCTGGTGGGGTTGCTCCTTTGTTTCTTCATTTTTGTGGCATCCCCGATAATATTTGTCGTCTTTTTGATACTGTTTATATGCATTCATATGCATAAGCATTTTCATGGCATCTTAGGGCCAAAAATAGGGTTTGTTTTATATTTAAGTATCCTCGATTGCGTCGAAACGAAGAATTTTAACCTTCGTATCTCCGGATAGAAGAAACTTAAATAAGGGCAGCCATTGTACCCCAATTTTTGCCCCTAAGATCCTTTCATCATACCATGTTGTTTCACTCACAACAAGATCACATTAGGGCTTTTGGTTATTCTCCATATCTTTAGCTTTGCTCTTTGAGGAGTTACCAAGCACCTTGACTTGTTTTCTTTTGTGATCATGAATATTTTTCTTTGATTTTTCTTTTATTAATAAATATGCAATATTGGTTTACCTTACTTAGTAATAATAGGTAAAGGCAATGAGGTTTAGCAGGTTGCTTCATGGGTTCATGAGTTTATTTCCATGCCCTAGTCAACATAGCTTCATTAGTTAAAACTTCACTATTGGAGTGGTTTTTGAAGAAATGGCATGACAAGGCTTATTTTGGTTCAACATGTTTCAAAGTTATCAAAATTGATTCAAAAGTACAAGGGGTTAAGTGAAGAAGTTATCATGATTGGACAAGACCTTGTTCCTATTGGTCACAAGAGCACATTTCTCTCAAATTTCAAGATATGGATGTAGTTTTGGTGGCTATGAGTCCTCATCATCATCCTCAATAACTTCTATTCACAAAGAAACAATATTGGCACAAGAAGTTTGTTCAAACTTGTCAAAGTTCCTCAAAACATTCTCTTGATCTAGAGGCTAGGGTTTTGAATTTCAAAGGAGCATATCTTGCTCACCTTTTGGTATTTTTGAGTGATTCCAAAGACAACTTTCTCTTCAAAGAGTTACCAGCAAATCACTTCAAAAGTTCCAAAGAATTTTCATGTGGAAGGAACTTGGTGAAGAAGAAAGATTACAAGTCATCCAGATGAATCCACAATTTTCCATATGTGACTTCAAATTGTCATAACTTGGTCAATTTTTATCACCTTAAGTCCATTATTTTTCCATGATGATCTTGAAGATGTGTAATTTTTTCCTTCTTTTATGTTCAAAGTGAGAAACTCGACGGAAGTTGCCTTAAGAATGCAAAAGATTATAGGTCATTTCATGATTTTTGACCAACTTCAACAAGTCATAACTTGCTCAATATTTTGTGATTTTGAGTGGTTCAAATTTCAAAATGTCATTCAAAAGGTCTACTTCATTCCATCTTTTTTGGTCAAGAGAAAATTCCAAGTGGAAGGCCATGTTTGGATGCAAAAGATTATAGGTCCTTTTTGAAGAATAATTTGAAATATTTCTAAGTATAGAAAGTCAACTCTTTTTCTTCAACTTTGACTCCATGTAACTTTCAGCTCAATCATCCATTTGATTCCATTCTTTTTTCATTTCAAAGCTTGTAACCTCATCTTTCCAAAGCATCAAGAATCATGCCCTAAGACCCCCTGAGTTGGAAATGCCATGGATTTGAATTTGGTAACTTGAAATTGAATTTTTCAAAAAGTCAAGATTTTGAAATCTTTGTTTTGGCTTCTAATCACAATTTTTCCATGCGTTTTTGTTTCTAAACATGATTAGCAACTTGCCAAAAGTGATTAGCATCATGAAACGCACGATTTAGCTGAGTTTTGATCAAGATTGAGTCACACTTTCTTCATGATGCAGACCCACACAAATTCCCTCCAAAACGCATCATTCACTCCTTCTTTTAATCCTATTTGCTTCCCTATAAATAGAGGATCGTCCCTCATCCATTTTCCCAAGCTTAGAAAGCCAAGAACACCCTGCCAAAACCTCACACTAACCCATTTTTTTTTAATTCAGTTTTTGAAATTTAAGCTTCCTTTTCCAAAATTATTTGCACATTCATCATCCTTGAACTTCATACAAACTCTCTAGCACTTAAACCAATCAAAATGACCCATAATTCAAGCTACAGAAGTCCAGTTTTAGAGTTTCTTACTTGAACTTCGAAAAGGTAGAATTCTCCACCATTTGGATCCAAATCAAGCACTAATTTGTTCTACTCCTTTTTCTGATTCTAATGCTGCTTACAATTTTTAAATCCATTGAGAATTGAGAGAGAAATCTCAAATTGAAGGTGCTCGCTATTTTCTGAGTTTTCGATTCATATCTCTCTCCATACCTTATATAAATTTGGCGCGATGGTTGTGTTAGAATCATCTTGAAGAGACGAGTTCAATGATGCTAGCCTGGGATTCTAATTTTTCCATTTGAAGGATCTCACAAAATCCCCATTGCAGGGTGTCTGGAGGTTGAAGACGATGACATGTCTCGTCTCAGCCAATGATAGCGTTCCAAGCGTTTTAATTTCATTGGTTGCCCTTTTTCTGATCACATGTATGTTTCACTAAGGTCCATATCAAGCACAGCGCGTCTGGTCCATTGGATTAACTTACTATCGCGTTTTGACTATGATCTGATGGTCCACATCTTTTTGGTTTTATTTTCTGATTTTATATTTTATTTGATTAAATTTTCAAAAAATCATAACTCTTTTATTTTTTTCCAAAAATTATGAAAAAATTCACAAAAATACTTTGAATTATTTCTGATTTCATGAATATTTTTTCACATTTTTATTTTGACATTTGGTATTTTTTATATTTTTTGTATTATTTGCTTTCTTTTAATTACTTAAAAAATACTTTATCACATTTTTTAATTCTGAAAAATTCATAAATATTATTTTGCATATTTTTGACTTTCTGAAAATTTTATGGAATTTTATGTTGAGGTTTACTATTTTTTACCTATTTTATGTTTGGTTGAACAATTTTAAATAGTTTAAAAATAGATTCTGACTTTTAAAAATTACCAAAAATTTTATAAAATTATTTGGATCCATTTCTGATTTTTCTATGGCTTTATTATTCATTTCTTGATTAATTTGAACATAATTGATATTTTCCTCATTATTTTCTATTTTTAAACATTTTTTAACCCTTTTAATGTATATATTAAATATATTATTATTTTGTGATTATTTTCTGGCTGTCTTGAGTTGGATTTTTTATCATGACTTTATTAACATCATTAGATCTTGGATGTTGAGTTCAACTCCACCAAAATGGATGAATGATTTTAATAATTGTTTGATTAAGTTTTTAATTCAAAAGTGGTTTATTTATCTTTTTGCCCTAATCATCTTCATCTCATCCCCTTCTTATTGCACTAAATGTTGTTGGAGCATGATCTCTATATCATGTCTCAAAACAAATGGTGCATAGATTGTTATTGACCGGCCTCAAAATAGGTGCGACTTCTATATAAGTCCACTTATTATTGCTTAACATAGCGCTGAATTTTGTCCCGATTCGAATAAATGATCATTCGTGGCCCAAACTTATGATTGCAAGCCCAAGTATGTTAATTTGATCTCTTTGATCCAATAACTTTGAGATTCATTGTGTGGAGGATTTGGTTCTTCCAATTCTCTAATGGATCTACAACACCTTTGGTCAACGCAGATCACTTAAACATCGTTGATCATTAAATGGTACTTGTGAGAATTCCAAATGGATGATATACTTGACAAAAAACAAATGCAACTTGTTGTATGGAGGCTTTGGTTCTACCAATCCTCTAATGAGTTCCAAATGCAAGTTTCAAGATGGTCATCCAACTAACCACTAATTATTGACTTGTTTTATCTTATGCTTTTATTCTTTTTTATGCTTTATGAACTATTTACTTTTAGCATTTACATTTCATGCCATTTTCATCTTTGCTCATTTGAGCATTTATTTTCTTGCCATTTTTACTTTGCTCACTTGAGCTTTTCTTTTCTTTTCTTAAGATACTTAATAATCAACATAAACCCTAAAAATCTTTTAATGGTACTTGGACTATTTGGTTACTATCGTTGGCATTATGGAGCATGGGACTGTTGTTTGGACTTAGGATTAGAAACCTTGGCCTATCTTGGAGACCTTGTGATCTTATATGATTATTTTTTCTGGAGTTATTGAGGTTTACCTCAAGACATTGGGTTGTTTGTTTATTTTGTGCGCAGGTTTTTGTGATTACATTCTCTGTTTGTAATGTGGAATTCACCCGTATACAGCTGTTACTCTGCCCAATTTTTATGAAGACTTAATACACTTGAAGAGGTCTAGTATATTTTCTTTCTTGGTTTCAATCCAAAGAATGGGAATTCTATCTTGGCACATAATGTCAAACCTTGGCTTCTTGTTGGTTAGATAGATCTTATCCTTAGCTTTTACCTTATGCTTTAGGATAGTCTCTTCTTTTCCTCCCATTTTCTTTAATTTCAAAAATATTCTCCCTCCTTTTGAAAACCCTTCTTGTTTTGAAACTTGAAACACTTCCATAATAAACTTGGACTTAGGTCCATGCATTTTCAAAATCTCTTCATAAATAAACTTCAATCAATTTAATAATACCTTGACATTTTTTGTGAGAAGACTAAAAGTCAATCAATCTCATTTCAAACCATTTTGCCACTTTGGTTTTTATCTTTAAACTTTTCTCAAAATATTAGATTCTTGTTAATCCTTGTAGTGATGCAAACAACTATACTTATACAATATGTAGTGAAGTGAGATATTTTCCACTTGGGTGTTGAGTGAGGTATTGTTGATTTTAAAATCCAAGCCATATCCTCCACTTTGAGATGATGCAAACTCTCCTTTCTCATGATTGTGGGTAGTAAGTATGTTTTCCACACGGAAAATGATGATGATGTCTTATCTCTTAAAATTAATCAACACACTTGTGTTTCAAATTTTTAAAAGAGGAACTACGTGTACCCTGATCCCATATTGCATGAAAGGTGGTACATAGGCACTAAAGATTCGCAACCGCGACGGGTGCAATAATCATAACAATATTTCTTTTCTCACCTCCACCATTCATTTTATATACAACATATTTTTATAGCCAAAATAAACAGATTTTACAAAGAGGTTCTTGCGGAGTACCGTAGATGTTTAGGGTGCTAATACCTTCCCTTTCCATAACCAACCGCCTTACCTTGAATCTTTCCCCCTCTTTTTTGGGTTATTCGGTCTTTTCTCATTCCTTTGGAAACAATAAAGCACGGTGGAGATTTTTATTTTGATTTGTATAAAGTCTAGTCAATCCTATGGCTTAGTCTTGAACATTTCTACCGCTACACAAACCTAAAAATTAATTAGGGTTTGTGAAAATGTTATGGTTTTGAAAAAAAGGTTTTTATAAAGAAATAGGAAAAGGAAAGAGTAAGAAGAAGATAGAGTTTGTGTAAAAATAACCAAAGGGGTAGGGGTGGATGTTAAACCCACGCCCTTAGCAACTCCAGCCAACACGCTCACCACCAGACCAAGGCCGCTTTGGTGCTAAGGAAAGGCATCCAACGCGCTTTGTAATCTGCAAGGTAAATAAATCAGAAAAACATTAAAATGCCAAAAGGTTGAGATCAAACCCATGCCCTGGCATAATATGACCTTATAGCGCGCGCTTCAACCACTGAGGCAGTAATACATCTGTTAATTCTAGTTAAACAATAAATATATCATATAGGAATGATGCCTGAACCAGAGAGGCGCGAGAGCCCTAGCTCCGATCATCTTCTCCGGTTGCCTTTTTAGTTAACCTGTAAAAATATAAGAGGTTAGCGAGCCAAAAACACCCTATCCCCCTAAATCGAGGGTTGAGAGTTCAATGGGACAATTGTTTTAGTCTGAAAATCAATGTTTTGGGAGCTATGGTAAAAAAAAAATGATCGGTGTAGGAATGGCATCTCACGATTTGGGTTGCATGGGATCATTATGATGATCCAAACCTGTACAAACACATCTCAGGAATAAGTTAATGGCATCAGTATGGCTTAAATCAAAATGAATATTAAGATATGAATTTTGTGAAAATTATGAAATCGGAGACGAATGCATGGCATTTCATGAGCTTTAGATAATCAAACTTGGTCCATTCTTGCTCTGTATGATTGCTGGGAATGAATGGAGTGGTTGTTTTGTAGTGAAAAGGTTGTGATAAGGGTTTGAAGATCTTTAGGGTTCTTCGAAAATTTTTGAATTTTTTGACAAGTTTCTTGAGGAAAGTTTTCGTGTGTCTTTGTATAAGAATGAATGAGAATATATAGGACAAATTAGATCAAAGATATGGGCTTGGTCTTTGTGTAAGAAAGGCCTATATTTTATCTTATTTATTTTTGAAATATTAATGAATAAATCAAAATAATTAAAATAAAAATAGGTCAAGGGGTACATGAACAAGATTTTAGGTGTATAAGGAGTATAGAGTGGGTTTGGACTCTAAAACAATGGCCCAATAGCCCAAAATATCAATTTTTCCCAATTTGAACTTCATGCATTTGCTCAAAATTTCCCAACTTGCACTGATCATAACTCTCTCAATTTTCATCTTTTGAAGGTGATATGGAACTTTTTTGAAAGCTTGAGATGTCCTCTACAACCACTATTTTGATTACATTTGCATTTGTGGATTTATCGTGATGTAAGTTGCCTTGACAAAAAGTGTCTTTTTGTTGACTTTTGAAATAATCTGTAATGTATTGGCTCATATCTCTCAAATGAATCATTTTTTGGACTTGAGCTTAGAGATCCAAAGTTGTAGAGAATTGGATGTCCTTCAAAATAATTTTGGTTGAGGCAAAGCTGGGGAAGCATGTGAAAGTTATGCTTGGTCAAAGTTCAGTTGACTTCTCCTAAGGAAACCCTAATTTTGCAGCTTTTGACTTTTGATGATTTGTGGGATTTTATTGAGGAATCATGATCAACCCTTGATCAAATGATTAATATGACTTCAAAATCTAGATGTTAACCAAAAATCTTGAAGTTTGATTGTATGTTGACCATAATTGACTTTTTATCCAATATAGTTGATTTTCTGTCATCTGAGCCATTTACTGAGCAAACTTGTGATGCAAGGCATTAAACTTTGTATGAGAATTATTTAAGACAATTAAGAGGCCATGAGTTTAATTTAAGACCTTGTAAGCCCAAATATCCTTGTGAAAAATGAAACCCTAGTTGTAAGTCCATTGCTTAGGAGGAGAATTTGTCTGATCAATTCTTGAGCAACCTTGAGCATTTGAGAACCCTAGGAGAATGTCTTGAAGAAATGGGAGGGAAAATTTTGAGGTACAAAACTTATATATTAAAATTATCCAAGGGTTTTTAGAAATACCTTGGTCATTTCTTGTTCTGCCATTGGGGGTACCATTTGGCCAGCAACCTCCCGCCAATGTTGTGCATATTCTTTGAATGACTTCTTATCTTTCTGAGCCATCACTCTCAATTGGTCACAGTCAGGTGCCATAAACATGTTGTACTTCTACTTCTTGATAAAAGCTTCACCCATATCATTGCATGTATGGATGTTGTTATTGTCAAATCCCATATACCATTTCAAAGCAACACCGGTTAAACTATCCTGGAAGAAATGAATAAGAAAATGTTGGTCATCAGTATGGGTGGACATCCTTCTGATATACATTACCAGGTGGTCACGAGGACAAGAGTTTCCCTTTTACTTCTCAAATTCTGGCACTTTAAACTTTGTCGGCACTTTTACATTAGGAACCAAGCAGCGGTCACTAACATTTTGTCCGAATAAATCTTTCCCTCAGAGAGCCTTTACTTTTTTCTACATGTCATTGAATTAATCCTGAAAATCATCTAATCGATCATAAAATCCCAAACTTTCACTTGGTGGAGGCGCACGATGATAAATTTCATCATTAATAACAAGCATATAATTCATTGTAGGAAACACAACATAACTAATCTCATTATTAACAACAAGAGTAGCATGTACCACAGGAGGTGCAAAAATAGCTACAGTTTGAGTAAATGGAGCAACTTGAGCATCAAGATTGTAACCTTCTGGCATGAAATTCTCAGGTACTCTCCAAGTATAACCCTGAGGCATATGGTATTGAGCAGTAATAATTGGAGTAACATAAATGGGAACCGACTGAACCTTGGAAGTAACAGTCATTTGTTGTGGCTGAGTAGCATGAGGAGACAGAGGAGGAAGTGGTGGCTGATTCTGAGCAACCACCAACGATTCCTCTAAAGTAGTCAGATTGGCCATACCAGCCCTTAAAGCAGTAAGTTCTTCGCTTAGCTCGCGATTCTCTTGTTCAAGGTTTTCCATCTTCTTCATGGAATTAGCTTGAGTATTGTAGCAATGAGATATCTTGATGACTGTTGAAGTAGAGAAACACAATAAGACACATGGGTATGAAAAAAAATGCAAAAAAAATATCTACAAAATGATGCATGATATGCAATAAATATGATTTATTTATTATTATTATCATTTCAAGGAACTCAAAGCATTATAGACAATTGGAAATATTAAAGTACTAACATATTTAAAAATTCTGAGAATTTCATTATAAAAATAACTTCGGAATGAATTACAGCTTTTAGTACAAGTTTCAATAATCCTAAGTACAAGAGAATAAAGATAGAATATAAAATCCTAAGAAGCCAAAGATGATGAAGATCTCTCCACACACTGACGATTTCCCATGAGTCTTGCAATATGAGCCTTCAACTACTTGTTCTCTTCTGCATATCTGTCGGCGACTTCTTTCCAACCACCGAAATCAAAAAACGGGTGAATGGGACCCGATTGAGATCTAGAGGAAAATAAATCCTCTGGCTTCTTTATCATCTCCATATCACGACTCTCAAGAATATCGATCTAGTCATCCATCTCTTTTAATTTTGTTCAGTATGATACCTCCAAAGTCTGATACTTGGTCTTCCATGCTTCATTCTCTTGCTGGATCCTAATCAGAGCAAGCTGAAGTTCCTCTACATTGTCTAAGAGGGGAGGGAGGGTCCTCATAAACATATCAAATAAGGTTTTTCATGAGAATAAGGCACTATAGCTGAAATCCCCTTGCATGTACCTAACGGAGATGAGGCTCTAAAGAAACAACTCCTCTTGGTCCCAAGTCTTTTCTACCTTTTCTATGAATATGGAACCAAGACTTTTCAATCTATTTCTTAGTTTTCTTATGATCTTCTCCTTCTTTGAGAAAGAAACCACTCAGATGAATGTTGTTTGGCTTGTCTCTCATTAAATATCCAAGTTGACTATGCGCAAGAATGAGATTGTAGTTAATTCCTCCCTTTGTACCAAGAAGAGGCACATTGGGGAAACTACCACAGTTACCAACAATCTCCACATCATAATAATTTTGACGATACCAATCAATTTCAGAATAAGTGAGAGCCATAATCTCCGGGGCCCAACGAGGTTTATTCTTGACATCCCAAAAAACAACAGTCTGAGGTAAGTGAGTAATAAACCACTAATATAACAACAGCGTGTAACAAATGATCATCCTTCCCTGATAAAAATTCTGAAGATGGATAGAATAACAAGTATCTCCTAGCAGTGTAGGGACTGGATTCCCAATCAAAAAGATCCTAATGGCATTGACATCCATAAATTTTCCGATATTAGGAAACAAGAATAACCCATGACCAAGCAAAGCAAAGATAGCCTCAAAATTAATTGTTCTCTTCATCTTGGAAAAATAATGAGCTTTCTCTAATATAAACCGAGCAGGTAAACCCCTGATTCCTTCTTTGGTAGTCATGTTAGCTTCAATCTTAGACTTCTTCAAATGAATCACGACAACAATTTCATGAGACTTAGGCTCACCTTCTAAGCCGATGAAAGGAACACGGTCAATAATAGGTAAACCAAGTAAATAAGAATACTCTTCGAATGTAGGCATCAGTTGATAATCAAGGAAAGTAAAACATTGGCAGGATGGATCATAGAACTAAACCAATGTAGAAAGAATACATTGCTAATGTACAAAGTATCAAGGACTTTCACACGGCTGTTCTAGATATTCCTAATGTCTTAGAAGACCTAGGAGAGAAGATATCAGATGATAAACTGGTTAGAAAGATGCTTAGATCTCTTCCCAAGAGATTTTACATGAAGGTGATTGTTATTGAAGAATCCCAAGATTTAAGCACTATGACAGTTGATGAGCTTGTAAGTTCACTTAAAAATTTTTAGTCAGCTATGAATGACAGATTTGAAAAGAAGAAGAGCATAATGTTTGCTTCTAGTGCTGAAGACTCATAGGATAAAGGAAACATGAACTCAGAAGGAATATATGAGGATCTCGTGTTGCTGGGAAGACAATTTAGCAGGGAGCTAAGGAAGTCCAGGTTGGGTCCGAAGAACATGTCATACAACATCAACAAAAACCAGGACCTGGGAAGAAAGTTAAGATTTGAAGAAAAACCAAACCAAGGGAAAGTTGTTCAATGTCATGAATGTGAGGCATATGGACACATAAGATCTAGATGTGCCGCCTATCTCAAAAAGCAAGGAAAGAATTTATTTGTATCATGTCGGATGAGGAATCAAAAAGTGATCATGAGGAAGGTTCAGCCAAGCAGGTGATTTCCTTAACCGGATTTTGTGGATCTGATTGAGAATCATACACTTCTGGTAAAGAATCATATGTTAGAGAACTCACTATTAGTGAATTGGTTGTTGGGTACTTAGAGTTGTGCCTCAAGAATGAAAGACTGTTTCAGAAAGTATTGACACAAAATCTTGTCATTACTCAATTGGAGGCTGAGAAATAAGAGCATTTATCTATCATTTCTAATCTTAGATAGGAGAATTATGGGGATAGAAATGTTGAGACTAAGCCATTGGATTGACTTGACTCGCACAAATCAAATAAAAATCGCCACCGTACTTTATTTTTTCGAGAGGAATGGGAAAAGAGCGAATAACCCAAAAAGAGGGTGAGAGAATCTAGGTACTGGGGTTAGTTATGAAAAGGGAATGTATTAGCACCCTAAACATCTACGACACTCCACAGGAACCTCTTTTAAAATTTCTGTATTTTGGCTATAAATGTTGTAAACAAAAATAGATGGCGGGTTTTTTTTACAATTTTTGCACCCGTCATGGTTGCGAACCTTTAGTTCCTATGTACCGCCTTCTATGCAATAGGGGATCAGGGTAATCATAGTTCACCTTTAAAAAAATTAAAACACAAGTGTGTTGGTTAATTATAAGAGAAGAGACATCATCGTCATATCCGAGTGGAAAAAATACTTACTACCCACAATTATGAGAAAGGAGAATTTGCATCATCTCAAAGTGGAGGATATAACCTGGATTTTAAAACCAACAAAGTTTCACTCAACACCCAAGTGGAAAATATCTCACTTCACTACCTATCGTGGAAGTACAGTAGCTCGTATCACTACGAGAATCGACAAGAGTCTAATCTTTTTGAGAAAAAAGTTTTAAAGTGAAAAAGACAAAGTGGAAAAAATGGTTTGAAAGAGGTTGATTGACTTTTAGTTTTCTCACAAAAATGTCAAGGTATGATTAAGTTGGTTAAAATTTGGTTAAGAAAAGATTTTTGAAAATGCATGGACCTAAGTCCAAGTTTATTATGAAAGTGGTTCAAGTTAGAAAATAAGAAGAGTTTTGAAGAGGAGGGAGAAATTTTTTGAAATTAAAGAAGATCGGAGGAGATGAAGGGACTATCCTAAAGCATAAGGTAAAAGCTAAGGAAAAGAATCATCTAACCAACAAGAAGCAACCACTTGACATAAAGAAGTTAATGTAGAATTTACATCCTATGGATTGAAACCAAGTAAGAAAATATACTAAACCTTTCAAGAATACCAAGCTTTAGATGTATTAAGTCTTCTAAAAAATTGGGCAGAGTAACAGCTGTCTACAGAGGAATTCTCAATCATAGACAAAGCATATAATTAGAATAATCTACTCACAAATAAAATCAACCCAATATCTTAGGGTAAACCCCAAGAACTCCAAACAAGATAACAACAGAGTCACAAGGTCCCAAGGGTAATCAAGGCTTCTAATCCTAAGTCCAAGAGGTCCACAACTCCATAATTCCAAGGATAGTAACAAAATAGTCCAAGTAGCCTTAAATTTTTGTAGTTCAAGTTGGTTATTAAGTGTCTTCAAAAAGAAAAGGAAATCTCATGTGAGCAAAATAAAAATGACATAAAGATAAGCGCTCAAGTGAGCTAAGATAAAATAACATGAAATGTAAATGCTAAAATAAATGGTGTATAAAAGTAAAGGCATAAAGATAAAAGGCAAAAAGTAAAAGCACAAAGTAAAAGCACAAAGTAAAAACATAAAATAAAGTCAATTGTTAATGAATTAGAAGTTAGAGGTTAGTTTAATGACCATTTTGAAACTTTCATTTGAAAACTAATTAGAAGATTGATAAAATCAAAGCTTCTCATCAACAAGTCTCATTTGCTTTTTGTCAAGTATATCACTCATTTCAAATACTCAAGCCAAGCATATATGATCAACGATGTTTAAATGATTCATTTAGACCAAAGTTCATGAAAGTTCATTAGAAGATTGATAAGATCAAAGCCTCCTAACAATAAACCTCAAGCTTATTGGATCAAAGATTTCAAATTAAACATACTTGGACTTACAAACATAGGTTAGGGTAAAAAATGATCATTTTTCAAACCGGGACAAATTTAGCGCTATGTTTAGCAATCGTAAATGGAATTATGTAGAAGTCACACCTATGTTGAGGTCGGTCAATAGAAATATATGTACCATATGTTAGAGAAATTATATATGTAGATTATTCTCTAACAACATGTAGCACAAGTAAGAAAGGGATAAGATGAAGAAGGGAGGGATGTATCAGATGAAATTAGGGTTTCAAATATAATCAACATCATTCATCTAGTTTGGTGGATTTGGTGTTTCAACCTATCAACACCCAAGATCCAATGAGGTTGAGGAACTTGTCCCAAAATAACATCCAAATCAGGACCAGACATAAATAATAAAATAATATTTAATAAATTTTTTTTTAAGAGATTAATAAAAGGGAAATAATTGGTAAAAATACAAAAAGTATACTAGAAAACCAAATAAAAATCTAAAAAATAGTTAGAAATCAAACATGATTCAATAAGTGTTGACAAAAAATTTCAGAACTTTTTAAACTCAGAAACTATTTTTAGAATTTAAAGAAATAAGAAAAATAAACCAAAATTTGTGAAAAAAAAAAGTAAAATCAGAAATAAAAATAAAATGAGGTCACAAATATTTGTTAAGAGGTCATTGGATTCTTTCATAATTTTTTCAGAATTTTAATCTCAAGAAAAGTATTTTTAAAACAATTAAAACAAGGAAAACAATACAAAAATTATAAAAAAATATCAAACATCAAAATAAAAATATGAAAAAATATTCACAAAGTCAGAAATAATTCAAAGTATTTTTGTGTATTTTTTCATAATTTTTTTGAATAAAAATAAGAGAGTTATGAATTTTCGAACTTAAAACAAATAAAATATAAAAATTAGAAAATAAAATAATGTCAAAATAATATGGGTCATCCCATCGTAGTCAAAACGCGTTAGTAAACATATCCAAAGAACCAGGCGCGTTGTTCTTGATATGGACCTTAGTGAGACACACAAAATCAAACAAATTTGGGTCAATCAAAAGAAAACAATTGTCACACTATCAGTGGTTGAAGAACGACATGTAGGTCGTCTTCAAGCTCCAGACCTCTGCGCATTGGATTTTTATGAGTTTCTTCAAATGGAAAAATCAAAAGCTGATAATGATATTATTGTACCACAAAATTTGCCCTCTCTTTTCTCAATACATTTCTCAAGGGTTCTCAAGGTTTTGATCATACAAGCCCACCTCCTAAGCATTGAGACCATAAATTAGGGTTTTAACTGAAGTTGACTGATCATTGACTTTTGACCTAATACATAATCTAAAGGTTTAAAGCATAATCTCAAGGACTCAAATACAACATGTTGACCTAATTTCATGACTCAAATCACTTCTCAAGATCAATGGATTGATAGTTGAATTTTGGACCAACTGATGGAAAGTCAACTGATACACAAAAAGTCAAACTTTGACTTTTTGGTCAACATTACATTTCAAAGATCAAAATACATCAAGACATATAAAAATATCAAACTTGATCATCAAGAATCAAGAAAGTCCACAAAAAGTCAAAGTTTTCAATACTTAGAAATTTTCTAAGTGTTTTTACACTTGATAATTTCATTACTTCATGACATTTTTTCACAAGATGCAAGATGATTCATAGAAAACTTTCAACATGAAAGTTGTAGATATTTATGAATTCTATAACTTTGTATTAGAGGGTTGATGTCCACAAAAATGCTTAGATTTGAAGATATAGGCTCATGAAGTCATGGCATTTTTGTATAAACACTTAGAGAAATTTTCAACAACTTTGGTCAGATTTTTGTTCCATCTTCTTGGCCAATTTTCATAAAGTTCCAATTTGATTTAGCCAAAGTGGTCAACATAAAAGTTGTAGACAATGTTTTAAGTTTCCAAATCATCATAGAGCATGAATTTATCATATTTGAGCTAGGAGATTCAAAGGCATGAAGTTAGGCATCCATTCTTGAATTACAAGTCATTTTGGGGAAGAACACATTATCCAATATGCATGATATGCTACATAATCTTGCTTTGCAGACCTTCTAACTTGCAAATCTCACCATAATTTAATGTTTACACAAACTTTTGAGCTACAGTCCATTTGATTTAAGCATTATCCAAAGTATAATTCCATTAATGGCATAAAGTTAACACTTCCATTTTTGAAAAGCATGCTTTTGAAAAATGTCAATGCATTGAGCTTTGTAATGGTTATATTTGATTACAAGCAAGATCAAAAGCATGGAGAAAACCCTCTGCATCCAACAACTTCAGAACATGCTTGTACTTGAAACTATGAAAATTTATCCATGTTGGTTTTTCACTTTCAACCAAACCATAGAGGCTATCTTACAAATCTGATTACTTAAACCTCCCAAACCTCTTGACTTTAAATAGAGAGATCAATTGCAAGATAGAAAAGAGACGAACAAGCCCTCAAAATTCATTTTCTCTCAAAAAACCAGAATTGTCCACAAAACCTCCATTTTTGAGCTTTGAAGTCCAAATCTTTGAATCTCTTAAGCCTTGCAAGTTTTGCCCAAACAAACCATCTAAATACTTCACATACATCATATAGAAGTTTTTCAAACACAGGAGAAACTTCTGTAACATCATTATCACCATCTTCCAAACTCAAAAACAGTACCTTGCAACTTGACTTTGTTGGAGTGATTCAGCAACTTTCAGCATAAAGTGAGGATTGGCATAGCTTCAAGAAGGTCCAATGGAGCTTAATCAATCATAATATTGCACCCGGAACAGCTAGAAGAGGTTTCATACTTTTCTCCAAGAGAGGTAAGTTTCCGCAAACTTTGATATCTTTATCCATATATCATTTGTTTTCGTTTTCAAAAGAATAAAAATGGACAAATCAAGGCATAAGAGTGAAAACATTCAGAAATTTCAAAGAAAATGCTTCAGAAGACCTAGCACGGGTGGCCGTGTCACCTGACACGGGCCGTCTCAGGGAGAAAATATGCACAAAAAAAGGGCAGGGCAAATGCTGACACAGGCGCCCGTGTCACACGACACGACCCGTGCCAACTTAACTGGTATTGAAAACTTGGCAAAAAGGAAGGATAGGGGTTGACACGGGTGCCCGTGTCACACGATACGGCCCGTGTCAATTCAGCTGGGACTAAGAACGTGTAGAAGGCAATTGGAAGATTCTGACACGGGTTACCGTGTCCGGTGACACGGCCCGTGTCAGCCCAGGCTCCAGAAACCTTAATTTTGAGATTTTTGCTATAATTTTGGGTCGTTAAGGTTACATTGGACATTTTGCATTGCTGGGAATTGACACTAACATTAAAAATTATTTTCTAAACAAATTAAATTAGACTTAGGTTATATTTTAATTAATTTAAATTTTAGGTTTATATTAGATAATTCTTTAACTTTTTTTTTGTAATTAAAATAAATTAGTTAATTGGGTTAACTACCAAAACCTTTTTCTATAAAAAAACCCTAAAAACAAATTTCCTTTTTCTCTTTACATTTTGTGCAATCTTTTTTTTATTCATGTTCAATGGTTTGTAATAGTATTTAGGGCTTTATTGCTTTCCTTCCCTCATTTACAAACTTGTACCCCCCATTCCCAAAGCGTTGTAATAGTGTATGACATTTTAATTCCAAAATTTATCGATTTCCTTATTATTGCTAGTAATTAGAGTTTATGTGACAAGATTTAAAAACAAACATTAGACAACCCTAATTCAAAGACAATATACTTGAAAACAAAACACTTTGCACACTTGCACCTCTAGGATAACCCATAATTGTTGCCTCGGATTTAAACAGTCATGTCCGTCGAACGTGGGATGTTTTAGCAAAGACCCACGATCAAAAGATCATAGTCCCTCGATGACCCTTCAACGTCACCTTCGGTAAATGATCTTAGTCCCTTACGACAATTGCTAAAACATCTTACAAGTTGCCTTTTATGATTGTACGATGACCCACGCCTGTCCCTCACATCCAATGATATGGCTTTCTACTAACTAATGGTAGAATAGAATTATCTAGAGGAGGAGGAAGAGAACAAAGAGTTTATTTTGAGTAGCTAGAATGCTCATAGTTGCTTGCTCACAAACATTTCAAAACAAACATCTTTCAACACACCAACACTTTATTAAAATATTTTCAAAGTCAACACTTTGTATGCATTCTTATATAGACGAGAATCATTACAACGTTTGGCCAACGACGAAACTTTTCAAAATATTTTCAAATAAACACATTCATAAAATGATTTTCAAAAGTGAGCTAGCAATTAAGATCCCGTAGATAACTAAGGATGAAAAGGGTGCTAACACCTTCCATTTTCATAACCTACCCCCCGAACTCAAGAAAATTCTCAAAAGGTCTTTCCTGTTCTTTTAACCCTTTCCTTTATTGCATAAAATAAAATTCGGTGGCGTCTCTTGCTATCTGCAACAATTGCGATTAATGCAAAACACCAAGTCAGTTCTCCCACCGTATCATAGAATTGGCGACTCTACTGGGGAGCTAAAACTAAAAGTGGGGTTACCTTAAGAGATTGACCACCTTTATTTGCTTTATTTTCTTTGTCTTGTATGCTTTACATTTTTGTGTAACGCTTGGGTTTATTACTGGTAAAGATCCTATACCCGGATCTGGGGCATATTAGGTAAGTAGCAATAGATCGTGGGGACTATGTGGCGTAATATCGATATGGTTGAAGCAATGGCCACATTATTGTGACATATTTGTTGGTACAAGTGTCCCTTGAGTCCAATGAAGGAGAATATGGGGCTGCTGTGTGGTGTCTTGAAGCATTAACTGACCGTAGAACCTTAGTTGAACAACTTGGCCATTAGCAAGTAGTGATATAGTTGGCTTTGGTGCTAGACTAAATTGGTTGATACTCGATACTACACTCATTAATATTTGACTTTCGGGATATTTCGGTCTCTAATAAAGAAGCTTGTGTTGAAACAATGCTCGATGAAGAAAGATCGATGATATTGAGATTCCTTAGAACCCGGTTACTTTTGTTAGGACAGGTTAACCCAACTAAACTTCAAGAGGGTACTTACATATAAACCCCATGCAAGCCTAAACCTAAGGCCTTGTGTTCTTTGTGTGTATATGATTATTTATTCATATCATCATAACATCATGCCATAGCATTTTCACTAACCATTTCAAGGACCTAGGGATTTTTCTTTGTTCTATTTCGTAGGATATGGCTTCCACTCGCATAAATACGATATGAATCAACTTAGTGAGGGTTCCTCCTCAACTCAAAGATTTAGCGTCAAAGGTTCTTGAAAATTCTACGTTCACTAAAAGATATGGTCGACTTCTCAATCTGGCTACGTCGAGCTTTGAAGAAGACATGATGAGGGTGCTCTTTCAGTTCTTTGACCCTATACATCATTGTTTCACCTTTCCCAACTATCAACTAGTGCCCACAATGGAAGAATCCTATAAACTATTAGGGGTATCAGTCCTTGATTAAATACCATTCACCAGTTTAGAGGAAACTCCAAAGCCTGAAGTTATTTCCAAGGCCTTACATTTAAATAGTTCTGACATTATAGTCAATTGGGAGACAAGAAGTGGGGTCAAAGGCTTTTTGGCTAAATTCCTAATGTAGAAGTGTTGTACCCCAAAGTTTTCCCTCTCACTTATCAATAATTTTCTCACAAGATCTCATTGGGCTCAAGACTGTATTAGGGTTTGATCAGCTAAAGACACCTCCTTATGCATTGATGACCAAAATTAGGGTTTGAGTTTTCACAAGGATATTTGAGTTTCTGATGACCCATAAGATTTTCATGGATCATTATGGACCCCCCAAGATTACTCATGTCAAGTTTCAAGCTTTGAATCACACTTTTGATCAATCAATTGAGCAGTTGACCTAAAAATCAGCTGTATCGGGGAAAAAGTCAACTATGGCCAATTCACAGTCAAACTTCATAATTTTTGGTCCACATCAAGATTTTAAACTCATGTGTATCATTTGATCAATTTTGTACCATAACTCCTTGAGAAATTTGATCAAATCTCCAAAAGGGTAAAATGGTCAAAATTAGGGTTTTGACTGAGAAGGGGCAATTTCTGATTTTTTGACCTAGCAAATGGTCAATTGATTTAAGAAATTATCTCAAGAGTCCAATTGCATCATTTTTCCCTAATGACATGGTTCAAACATTGCAAGTCCATTGGATTGACAGATGAATTTTTTCAGTCAACTGATCAAAAGTCAACTGTATACTGAAAAGTCAAACTTTGACTTTTGGTCAAATTCAAGTTCCAAAGATCACAATTCATCAAAACATGTCAAAATATGAAACTTATTCATCAAGAAATCAAAAAGTCAAGATTTCATTTTGAAAAGTCAAAATTTCTAAACTTAGAAATTTTTCTAAGTGTTGGAAATTTCATGTTTTTTCATAACTTTGAGCCAAATTTTCACCATGATGCAAGATGATTCAAGAGAAACTTCCAACATGAAAGTTGTAGATCTCCATGAAATATACAATTTTATTCATACAACTCCTTCCAAAAATGCTTGGATCTCAAGTTATGATTTTATGAACATAGGGTCATGAAACTAAACACTTAGTGAAATTTTGCCCTAATTTTGCCAGGATTTTGACCTAAATTCATGAGACTTTTTCACATAGTTCCAAGGGGAATCTTCAAAATAAATTCAAATATGGGTTGTACAGCACATTTTAAGCTTTCCAAAATGTCCTAGAACACCTTGATATCATTCTTGAGGAGGGAGAATCGAAGAGATGAATTTAGGGTTTTGTCACTTGAATTACAAGGCATTTTGTGATGAACAAGAATTCAATTTCAAACCTATGCTGCACAATCTTGTTTTGCAGGCCTCTAAACCTCAAGATCTCTCCATAATCAGAAGATTACACTTGCTTTTGAGCTATTATCCACTTGATTCAAGCTTTATCCAAGTTGCATTTCCATTAATGGCACAAAGTAACATTGCCATTCTAGTAAAGTGGCTTTAATCACAAAGTCAACTTCTATTGAGCTTTGAATTTGTTCTTTCTGCACAAGCATCCTATACACAATCTGATAAGAATGTTTAAAGTGCCTAACCACTTTAGATAGTCTTGTACCTTTCCTTGGAACAATGCTTGTCAAGCTTGCTTCAAAAACAAGCCAAAAAGCCATAACATGTGAACTTGTACTTCTGATCACCCAAGCTCTCAAAAACCTTTTCCTATACATTGAACACTATTATGCAACTTAGGATACGATTTTTGCAAGCCTGAAACTCTCTCAAATTCCCTATAGCCAGAAATTGCACACAAAATCCATTTTTGTGTAGGTTCTGACCTTGAACTTGTATCTTCTATTTCCCTCGTGTGTTCTTTGGCCTTTTAGTTCCTAAAGCTCCTATACATCAAATATAACTTGTCCTTGTTATACGACTGTAACACCATTTGCATCAAACTTCATAACCAAAAACAAAGCATTACACGTTGACTTCTCCAAGTTATTTCAGCCACTCTCAACTCAAGCAAACCATTGCATTAGCTTCCTAGGACCTCAAGGAAGCTAACTTGATCATCACCATCACTTGAAACAAGCTCAAACTTCAAACACAATTTCCAGTTTTGAGGTAAGTTTTCTCAACTAGGAACTCTTCATACAGGCATCATCTATAGTTTATTTATGAATAAAACATGTAGATATCATTGCTCTGAAGCTACCCATGTCCTTAGTTTTCATTAATTTTTCTTGAGCTTAGAGAATTTTGAAACTGAAATTCCTGAATTTTTTAGGGTTCAGATTAGGGCCATTAAAATTCTTGCTTATCTTTGATCTATAGTTTTAATACTTTACATTTCTGGAATCGTGAGAAAATTTGCTACAAGTTTCATGTTTACAGTTTTCATTTTTTATGAGAAATAAGCAAGTTACAGTTGGTCTGGCTGGAGATTGAAGATGAAGTCTTCAGAACACGTTTTGCCTTACATATTTATTGTTTCATTTGTATTAACGAATGTATAGCCACCCCAGTGCTAGAAGCGCGCGCCTGTAACCTATGGGACCTGGGTTCGAGCCCCAGTGGTACCCTTTTCATTTTTCATATTTTTACAATTCTGACTTTTTTTGTTTGCAGGGCGCTGGGCCTCTTTGGGCCTGGCTTTTTTTTTTGTTGACTGACCTCCCTACTTCCTCTTGGCACCCCCTGGCCCAAGTTTTATTATTTGTTTATTTATTTCATTTTTCTTTTCTTAAATATATTTTCTAAATACTAAAAAATCATAAAAATACAAAAAAGAAGATATATTTATATTTTGACTTAGTTTATTTTATTTTTCTCACAAAAATATTTTTATTAATTATACTTTATTTATTTTTTTACTTATTATCTTGTAAATATAAATAAATTTAGGTTATTAGTTATTTTCTTTCATACTAATTTAAATGCATTATTTTTTATATATAAAAAAAGACTACAAATATTTTATAATACTATAAATATTTTTAAGATGAAAATACCAAAATACTTTTCTTGAATTT
The DNA here is from genome assembly GCA_948472305.1 of Vicia faba. NCBI lineage: Eukaryota > Viridiplantae > Streptophyta > Magnoliopsida > Fabales > Fabaceae > Vicia > Vicia faba. The sequence goes on along the minus strand of OX451737.1, from coordinate 1,692,260,367 downwards.
ATTTTCTTTTGATTAATTAATAGAACTAGGTTTTCACTTAAAATATTTTATTAATAAATTCATACTTAAATTAAATATTTTCTTTATTTAATTAGGTTAAGACAAAATCTTCTTTCATGAAAACAAAACAAAATTCATTTTCTTTACATTTTTTGCATCCTTGTACATTTATTCATTTTTATACTTTGTATTTATTTAATCCCTTGTATATTCATACCAATTCAATATGGTTGTAATAGACTAATGAGGTTTAAATTCTTGCAATCCCCATTTACAAATTGTACACCCCCCCCCACAAATGTTGTAATAGCGTAGTAACTTTAAATTTCGTAATTTATCGTTTTTATATAACATGTTAGTAATTAGAGTTTGTATGAAAAGACTAAAACCAATATCTAGAAAACCCTAATTCAAGAGAAAAACAATCATGAAAACAATACACTTGCACACAAGCACCCCTAGGGTTATTCCACTTGGTTGCCTTATACAAAATGGCTATATTACGCATGTAAGATATCTTGGCAAAAAAACAAGCAAATACAAGATCATAGACCCTTGATGACGCTATCTAAGTTGCCTTATAAATGATCTTAGTCTCTCAAAAAGAATGCTAAGATACCTTGCAACATTGCTAATCATGGTTATACGATGACTCACGCCTGTCCCATTTACATCCAAAGATAGGGTTGCTTACCAAATCAATGGTAAGACAACAATGTCAAAGGAAAAGAAAATGAAAAAGATAGACATTTGAGTAGGTAGATTGCTCATAATTACTTTCTCCATTTAAAAACAAACATCCTTGCTATTTTCAAAACAAACACCTACACTTTAAAAACATCTTACAAAACATGAAAATATTTTCAAAAGATCAACATCTTTGTATACATTATTACGAACAAGAATCATTACAAAGATTGCCAAAAATGGCCTCTTTTACAAAATACTTATAAAAAAAACCACATGAAGCACAATTTCAAACAAAAAGCAAGTGATCTAGCAAGTAACTAAGAGCCCATGGATGAAGAGGGTGCTAATACCTTCCCTTTTCATAATCTACCCCCCGAACTCAAGAAACAATCGCAAAGGTCTTTCCTGTGCTTTTTCACCTTTCCTTTTGGATAAAAGAGAAGTCGGTGGCGACTCTTGCTAACCGCAACATTTGCGATCAAACGCAAAACCTTCAAGTCATTTCTCCCACCGTATCACAGAACTGGCGACTTTGCTGGAGACTATTCTAAAAGTGGGGTTACCTTAGGGTTTAGATCATATTTACTTGCTTTCATGGTTTGAATTGTATGCTTTACATTATGGTTCTTTATTTGGGTTTGAATCCTCTACCCAGATTTTAGATACATTATAGGTAAGTAGCAATACGTTGTGGAAACTGTGCGGGGTATACCGACATGGTCTAAGCAATAGCTACGTTAGTGCGACATATTTGTGGGTACCGGTAGCCTTTGAGTTAATAAAAGAGAATACGGGGCCACTGAGTGTTGTCAAGAAGCACTAATGAACTTTTAGAACCTTGACCAACTTGGCCTTTAGGATGTAGCGAGATGACCGGCTTTGGTACAGTTCGAAGTTGGTAGATTCTCGATGCTACACTCATTGAGGTTTGGTTTCTTGGGATATTTTGGTCGCCATTAAAGAGGCTTGTGCTGAAGCAATGACCAACGAAACAAACCAGTGATATTGAGCTCCTTAGAACCCGGTTACTATTACTAAGACAGGTTGAGCCAACTAAACTTCAAGAGGGTACTTACCTATAAAACTCCATGCAAGCCTAAAACTAGGGACTTGTTTGTATATACATACTTGTACATAACATCATGAACATAATAACATCATACACATTCACTAACCATTTCAAGGATTTTGGGATTCACCTTTGTTCTTGTTTTGTAGGATATGGATTCACTTCGCAGGAAAACTATTCAAGTCAACCTTGTGAGGATCCCTCCATAACTTAAGGAGCTAGCTTCAAGGATTCCTGAAAAATGTCCATTCACCGAGAGACATGGTCGCCTACTCAACTTGGTCACCTTCAATACAGATTATGACATGGTGAAGGTGCTCTTTCAGTTCTTTGATCCTTTACACCATTGCTTCACATTTCCCGACTATTAACTTGTGCCTACGTTGGAAGAATTCTCCAGACTCTTGAGGATTCCCATTCTCAACCAACTACCTTTCACCGGTACGGAAAGAGACCCAAAGCCAGAAGAGATTGCTCAAGCTCTACACTTGCACTCATCTGATGTCACAACTCATTGGGAAATAAGGAGTGGTGTCAAAGGTTTCCTAGCGAAGTTCTTATTTGAGAAAGACCAAAACTGTTGGAATTCTTTGGACCTACTAGCTTTTGAGGAAATTTTGCCTCTCCTCATCTATGGGATGGTTTTGTTTCCAAATCCTGATCAACTCATAGATGTGAACACCATCAAAATCTTCATATCCCGCAACCTAGTGCCTACATTTCTAGGAGATATCCTACACTCTTTTCACACTCGCACAATGAGGAAAAGAGGTGTCCTTATGTGTTGCACTCTTCTCTTGGAAAGATGGTTTATTTCGCATCTTCCCCAATCTGTATTAAGGAACGAGCAAGGTTCAAGGTGGTCACAAAGGTTGATGACGCTCAAACATTCAGACATTCATTGGTGCTCCCGATCCATAGAGAATGTTACTATTATCAACCGTTGTGGAGAATTTTCTAATGTCCCTTTACTTGGCATTAGGGGAGGTATCACCTACAACCCTTTCTTAGCCTTAAGACATTTTGGTTACGCCCGAAGGGATGGCCCGCGTGATATGCTGATTCAAGGTTTGGTATTTGACTACGACAACGACGATCAAGGTCTTCTCCAGAGATTTATCTGAGCTTGGAGGATGTTAAACAAGGTAGATAGCAAGACTTTGAGGCACAAGAATTCCATCCCTCTTGAGCCTTACCTCAAATGGGTACGAGCTCGTGCTCAGAGTCTTATAATGCCTTACCCCTCCATTCTCCCGGTAATCATTGAGCCTGTCATAGAGGGAGATGTTCCTTATACCATCCTACGTGCTGACATGCCTACCTCTCTTGAAGACCTACAAAGGGATTGGATACAACTCAAGGGGGAGCGAGATACCTTCGAAACCCAATTCTACGCATGCGAGAAGAAGGTTTTGGAACTCACTAGGCTACTTCATAAGGAAAAGACTTTGAATGCCTACATTGCACCAAAGAGGATGCGTACTACCTTTTTATCTTAGAGTTTTTGTATTATTTTTCCCATGAAGGCATTGATGTACTCAAGCTTTAATCTACTAATAAGACGTGTGTTTCCTTTTTGTCTAAAACAAATTTGAATCTTAAAATCCTTGAAAAAAATTGAATATGAATTTATCATTCATCATAACATAAGCAGGTTTCTTCCAACAAGTCTCCTCATCTCTCTACTGTTTATTTCAGTAAGATGGATCTCGAGCAAACAGTGAAGGACCTCGAAGCTCAGAATGCACAGTTTCAACAGTTGATCTTGACCCTAGCCAAAGGACAAGAAGAGTTGAAGACTTTGCTGGCTGAGGAGAAGAAAAAGAAGATAAAGAAGATAGTCGGAGTTCTAAACATGGGAAGAAGGTTCCAAGGACCGACAAGAAGAGCCCTAGACTTTGCAACAACATCCGGTGAGAAAGACAACCAAGATGGGAAGGGTTAGGAAACAGTTGTCCAGTCAGAATCAGAAGAGGAAGAGGAAGAAGAAGATTATTCTAAAGAACAATACCCTCCATTTAATGACAAGTATAAACATCTCGAAGAGAGATTGCACGCAATTGAAATCCAAAAAGTGCCCGGATTGGACTTTGAGGAATTGGGTCTAGTATCGGGGATTGTCATTCCTCCAAAATTCAAAGCACCTGTGTTCGCCAAATATGACGTAGTTTCGTGCCCTAAAATGCATCTCCAATCCTATATGAGGAAAATCCAGCCCCATACCACTGACAAAGACTTATGGGTACACTTCTTCCAAGACAGCTTGTCTGGAACTCAACTTGATTGGTTTTATCAGTTAGAAAGAGCCAATGTTCATAACTGGAAAGATCTTGCTGCAGCCTTTTACAAAAAATACCAATATAATGCTGATCTTGCGCCTACCCGTACTCAACTCCAGAGTATGGCCATGATTTCCAATGAAGGTTTCAAAGACTATGCGCAAAAATGGAGAGACTTGGCTGGAAGATTTCAACCTCCTCTATCTGAAAGAGAGTTGGTAGACATGTTTTTGGGCACCTTGTCTGGTCCCTTCTTCAATCACCTAATTAGGAGTTCATCGGCAGGTTTTACTGAACTGATATTGACCGGAGAGAGGATAGAAGCCGAGATAAAAAGTGGAAAGATTCAAAAAGATACACCCTCTGCTGCTATAAGGAAGCCATTTATCAGAATGAAAGAAGTGGTTGTTGTTTATCCTCAGAGAAATCAAGATAGGGCCGAACGCCATCCAATGGTGGGGGCTGTTATGATTCCTAAACCTGTGCCTGATCAGCAAAGAAACAACCAACCAAGGATGGAAAGACCAGTCAGACAATTCACCAGAATTAACATGACCTTATCTCAAGTATTGCCACATTTGTTAAGATCCAACATAGTGACCTTGAAAGAAGCTCCAAAGAACCCTGACACAACATCTCCTCACTACCATCCTAATGCCCGTTGTGCATACCACTCTGAGAGTCCCGGCCATGACACTAACAACTGTTGGGCTCTAGAGAACAAAGTACAAGACCTCATTGAATCCAAAGAGATTGAATTCTATGCGCCCGAAAAGCCAAATGTCATTTCTTCCCCTATTCCCAAACACAGCCATAATACCAACGCCATTGAAGAAGATATATTTGTTACTTCAGTTGATGAACTTGTGACCCCACTCATAATTATCAAAAAGAATTTGTTGGTTGCCGGTGTATTCCCAGGCTGCGATAAAGGCTGTCATTTCTGTTTGTCCTCACCAACCAAATGTCCTTTGTTGAAAGCAGGCGTTCAATGCCTAATAGATAACAAGGAAATATTGTTTGAAAAGACTTATGTTCCTCTTATTGATGTGTCTATCATTACCATTTCCACCAATTCTTCCAGGGTCTCCACCAAAAGACCTGTTAGAATTACATGAGTTCCAAAAGCAGCTCCTTTTATAATTACAATGCCTGGACCAGTCCCGTATTCGTCAGATAAAACCGTACCATGGAATTATGGAGGGGATGTCTACTACCACAGTATCAAGCAAGATTGGCCAGCTGCCAAATATTCAAGTTATGAGAAAGTTAACTCCGATATCAGTAATATTGTAGGGACTAGCAAGATAACCCGAAGCGGAAGGATATTCTCTCCAGAAATTGCTCCCCTAAAAGCAGTTTCTGGACCCGTAATCATTCATGTTATTGTTGCTCCTCCGAAGGCTATTTCCAGTCCCACAATCATCTCCACCATTACTCCAACTGACAAAGCTGTTACAATCCATGCTAATACGCCTACTGACATTCCTGTTGCCGAGTTAACCGAGACTCGAGGTAAAAGTATTATGATTGAGCCTGTCCGGACGAAGGCACAATCATTGACTATCCCTGAAACCTCCCAGAAAGAGATGGAGGAAATTCTAAAGATCATAAAAAGAAGTGACTACGATGTAGTTGAACAACTGGGGCAAACTCCATCCAAAATTTCCCTGCTGGCTTTACTACTATGTTCCAGGGCTCATGCAAAAGTCTTGGTAAAATTCCTGAAAACTGCCCATGTACCTCAAGAAACATCTGCCGATCAGTTTCAAGACTGCGTAACCAGCTTGATTGCAGATAATGGTCTAGGTTTTTCGGATGCTGATTTAATGCCAAGAGGAAGGAAGCATAATGAGGCATTGCACGTCTCAGTTGAATATAGGGGAACAACCTTGGCTCATGTTTTGGTGGACACTGGCTCATATCTAAATGTATTGCCTAAGAAAGCTCTTGATAGGCTTGATTGTGAGGGATTTACATTAAAGTCGAGTAACATAGTAGTGAGGGCCTTTGAAGGCTCAAAAAGGATGGTGCATGGGGAAGTGGATATCCCCATAAAAGTTGGAACCCAAACATTTGATTTAACTTTTTATGTAATGGATATCCGCCCCTCATATTCCTGTTTGCTAGGAAAATCATCGATTCACAATGTTGGCACTGTCACTTCTATGTTGCACCAAATGCTGAAGTATCCAATCCAAGGGAAGATTATCACCGTTCATGGAGAAGAAGAGTATATGATCTGCCATCTCAATTCCTTCAGATATGTGGAGTTAGATGGCGAATTTATTGAAACTCCATTCCAACACTTTGAGGAAGTCCCGCAAGATGTGGCAGTAACCAGGGCTGTTCCCAAAATCACAAGGCCTCCACTCAGAATGTCATCGTTGAAGGATGCAAAGGCAGTGATAGAAAAAGGTGGGTGCACTATTTGGGGACAACTCCTAGAAATCCCATACAAGTCTGACAAATTTGGCCTGGGTTTCACTTCAAATGCTCAGAAGGCGGTACGCCGCGCTCGTGCTGGAGGACCACCCCTGAAGATCCGCAACCGTGAATTCAACACGGTAGAGGATGATGAAGATGTTTGCAATATGGAATATTGGATCTTCCCAACTGTCAGTGGAGGGCTCAGTAATTGGGAGGCTAGAAATTTCGTCCCGATCACTTTTATCCCACAGTAATTTATCTTTACATTTTGTTGGATCTGTATATTAAAACAATTCAAACTCTTAAAACCTTGTGTCTTATCCGAGGCACAATGATCCATTTTTAAGGGTTATTATCTCATTTACATATGACATCAATTAATCATGGACGTTTTGCATACAAACTTTGCACTCATTGTTTTTCTTTTTACATTTTTTCTTTCAAAGATAGCTATACCCTTACACACACTCACACTCACAATGCAGGTCTACATCCATTCGGGATCCCATGGATAACGGTTATGCTATGGATTTTTGTGACTCTGAAAAATCTAATCTACCAAGCCGAATACGAAGGTGAGGAAGATTGTGAAGTACCAGGGGAACTTTCCAGATTACTAATGCAAGAAGAGAGAACCATTCATCCCCACGAGGAACCCGTGGATACAATCAACTTAGGTACCAAAGAAGAAAAAAGAGAGGTCAAGGTGGGTGCCAATCTGGAACCCAGTGTCAAGGAGCGGTTGATTCAGTTGCTACACGAGTATGTTGAGGTCTTTGCCTGGTCGTATGAAGACATGCCAAGACTTGATGCAGATATTGTGGTACATCGTTGTGATCGGTGGATCTGGAACTGACTGTTTAGAGCTGGTTCGCGAAATGTCGCGGTAAGCAAGAGTCGCCACCGTCTTTTATTTTCTCCAATTTGGAAGGACAAAAGCACAGAAAAATTCCTTTAAAGAGATTGCTCTCGGTTCGGGAGGTAGGTTATAGAAAGGGAAGGTGTTAGCACCCTTTCTATCCATGGTTATCCATGGGCTCTTAGATACTTGCTCAATGTGTTTTCAAAATTGTTTGCTTCTTTTCAGTGTGGGTTTAAAAGTTTCTTTTGAAAAATTTCAGATCGACTCATACGTCAGAGTGTTTGAAAAGTTTTGTTTTGAAAGCTTTTGTGGTGTGAAAAGTAATTTTGTTTTGTTTTTGAAATTAGAGCAAGTATCCTTGAGAACCTACCTACCCTAAGGAATTCGTCTGTGTAGATGTCCTTTAAAGTAGTGCCATCCCACCATTGAGAGGTAGGTAGCACCACCGTTGGAGGTGTTCGGGTCAATTCGTTTTTAGGGACATGGTGATCACCAGAGCAATGGGAAGACACCTTAGAAGCTACCCTCATGCCAGGTTCCCGGATCATGAGGACTTACTAAGACGTTTTCTACTCGACGACCACCTTTCGAAAGGCAACAGTGAGGCGTACCCTAGGGGTGGTGTGTGCGATTGTGTGTTGTTTTCATTGATATTTGTCTTTTGTCATGTTTGGTTGTGATCTACGCATTGATTTTATTTTAAGTCCATACATTCTTTCATGCATATTTGTTAGCAGTTATAAAGTGGCGGGAAATATAAATCTACGACTATTACAAATGGCGCGGGTCCACATCGCCAAAATAAACCGGACCCGATTTAGCGGAAAATAAATAAAGCGAATAAATAAAAGTGCGAGAACTTTAAATTACAAGGCTTCGGGGCAATTACAGAATTATAATAAGCAATAAAATAAGTGCGCAAAAATTAAAGAATTGAAAGTGACGGGCGTTGGACCCTTTTTACAAGAATAGTTAAATTAATGAGAGTTAAAATTAATATTAAGAAAAAAATGTTTTTTAGTATTTTTTGTGTTTTTTAGATTTGATGGAAAAATAATATTTAATTATAATTAAAATAAAGAGCTAAACCCTAATTTCTAACGTGTTTTAGGTTTATAATGAAAATATCATGTTTTAACCTAATTTAAATCTAAGTCATTTATGTACAATTTTAATTTATGAAAATAAATAAATGAATAATTATTATTATGGAAAAAAAAGGGGGAAAAAATTACAAAGGAGGAAAAATATTTATTAACCTAATTCTATATTTTTTTGGATTATTATTAAAGAGATTAAAACTATCAATTAACCTAATTAATTAAATATTTACTAGCATTTGTTTGAAAATAATTATAATAAAATAAATATTATTTTTGTCTTTTCTGAGTTTTTGAATGTTTTTATATTTTTTTGTAAACAAAATTAATTAATTAAATTGAGATGACAAATTAAATAAAATTGTAATAAAAGAAAATAAATATAAACATAAATAAGAAAATGCAAACCAGGGGGGGGGTAAACCCAATTTTGGAGGTATAAGCCTGTACTTTAGGCCCAATGCTATTCAGCATCTGTTGACTTTCTGGATCCAATAGGACGCGTTGACTGGGAGTGTATGATACGCTTGGAATCTTGGCCTTTGATCTGGGTGATATGGACGCGTGGATGGTGATTATTGAGTGTGCATGATGAATCTTGATGTTAGGCCTGCATGCAATTAGCTGATGAAAAATAATATGGCATATGTGAAAGACCTGGGGTTCGAACCCAGGTCTGGTGGATTATCCTTGCATGTGCCTGCCATCTGCGCCACTTGACATAGTTGATATATAAACAATCAATAAATATAATAAGAGCAAACAAATGTTAATGCTTCAAAACGCGCGAAATTTCAAATCTTCCAATCAACGCCGGCCAGCACATCATCTTCTCCGTTTTGTTTATTTCCTGAAAATATAAAAGTAATTAGCGGGGGTTCTGAACCCCCTCAATATACGCTTGTTTTCAAAATAGCGATTAGCACGCCTTAGTTCATAAATTTGGCGCGAGCATCTCATCTCCTTCGTCCAAGCTTCCTGATCATGATCATGGTATTATCGTGTTTCAATTTTACAGGATAAGAGAATCCCCAATTTCAGAAACCTGTAACCCTAGTTTTTGACAATGGCGAAATCTCGTATGGCACAGAAAAACTCAATTAAATGCATCAATCAGCTGCAAAACCTTATGACAAACATGAGTTAATGGACAAAATACTGTAAAAACATGTAAATCATGATGCACGAGTTTGGAGTTTTCTTGGTTCAGTTGGGGCCCGTTCTACCAATTCTTTACCTTTGAGTTGAGGTTAGGGATTGGAACACGTTCAGGAGATCACAAGGAAGCAATTGGAATTGGTTTGGTGCCTTGAATCGCCTCCTAGAACTGATTTCAGTTTTTGATTTTGGAGAAATTTCTCAAGTTTTGTGAAGGGTCTTTGGGCGCAGCTTCTTGTCCAGGAGCATTAGGGTTCTCCTTCTGATCATATATGGAGTGATTAGGTTAAGAAAAATTGGACAAAATCTCAAGCATTCATGGTTTTACATATTTGATTTTATGAAATCTTTTCCAATCTTTTTCCATGTGCATTTGGTTCAAATCTGATCAATTCTCATCAAAACTTACCTAATTAGGGAGTGCACGAAATATTGACATTAGAATGTGCATAAAAAGATTTTTTAGGTTAAGGTTTATATTTTTCATGAATTAAAATCATTTAAATGAATATAAATTAATATTAATTCAAATAAATAATTAAAAAATATGAGAATACTTCCCTTTGGGCCTAATGGTCGTGCATAGGCTTGGCATGAAGAAATTTGGAAGAAAAATGGGCCCATTTGCATTTTTAGGCCTTTTGCATCATTGTTGACTTTCAAAAATTTCCAAAAATTTCCCAACTTCCACAAGGCATAACTTGGTCAATTTTTAAGCTTTTCACATGTTCTTGGACATTTTGGAAAGGTCTTTGAGTCCTTTAATCAATACCTTTGGTCCCATGTCATTTTGATTTACCAATCTCAAGTTATGGCCTTTGACTTAAAGTCACTTTTTGTTGACTTTTGAAAATGACCTATAATGTTGAAATTGATAACTTTTTGTGAGAGCATTTCTTGGACTTGGAACATGAAGATGAATTGTAGGAAATGTCTTTCTCTTCAAAATGAGCTTTGGATGGAATTTTTCTGATAATCCATGTGAAAGTTATGCCTTGGTCAATTTCAGTTGACTTTTTCAGCTGTCCAAATATAGCAACTTTTGCATCCTTGATGATTTCTGAGCCAAATTTTGAGAATCATGATCAAGCATTGACCAAATGATGTTTGTGGCTTCAAAATAATATATTGACCAAAAATTTGAACTTTTGACTGTCAAATGACCATTTTGCCCCTACAGTTGACTGTAGTGCAATCTAGGGTTTTGACTGTGCAATTTTGAGCTGACTGCCTTGAAACTTTGCATGAGGATGCTTGACCATCTTTGTAGGCATATGAGACTTGATTGGGCCTTTGAAAAGTTCATTTGCTTGACCAGAACTCAAACCCTAGTTTTGACTGTATAGGAGCCAGTTGAGCTGCACAACCCTTGGGGAATTTGTGACCTTGACTTGACAAATCTTGGTGAATATGGGAGGGCAAATTTTGGGGTGCAACAGTTGCCCCTGTTCAATCTTCTTAGACCTGAGGATGCAGATTGGCTGACGTGCCTTTCGTAATCCGAGGGTAGAAGATGATTGGACACTAGAGTGCCCTAGAAATTTGCGCTCACATGGTAGCAGTGATGGGGGAATGGGCTTATAGATGCCATTTGGAGATTGATCGGGTAGGAGATTCCTTAGTGCGAACCTGTATACCTGCAAAAAGAAAAATGAGTACCTGGCACGTTGCAGGAGCTGACTTTAGGTGATTGGCATAGATGTGTCCTGACTGGTTACAGGAGCTGGGTCTGGAGCTTCAAACGCTGATGAATGAACCGGGGATGGTTACTATCTTAGCATGAATGGTAAGATAACCTTGGGCGACTTTAACTTCAACAACGCTCGTTGAGAAAAACCTTGGGTGTCTTCTACTGGGATAAGTATCAGGGAGATCTTAGGGTCGATCTGACTGAACCAGAAGAGGCCTTTGACTGGATAAGTATCAGGAAAATCTTAGGGTCGATTTAACCGAACCGGTCTAGGTCTTGAAACATCTTCAACTGGATAAGCATCAGGGAGATCTTAGGGTCGATCTGACTGAACCAAGAGAAGGCCTTGGACTGGGAAAGAATCAGGAAAATCTTAGGGTCGATTTAACTGAACCGGTCTAGGTCTTGAAATGTCTTCAGCTGGATAAGTATCAGGGAGATCTTAGGGTCGATCTGACTGAACCAGAGAAGGCCTTTGACTGGATAAGTATCAGGAAAATCTTAGGGTCGATTTAACTGAACCGGTCTAGGTCTTGAAATGTCTTCAGCTGGATAAGTATCAGGGAGATCTTAGGGTCGATCTGACTGAACCAGAGAAGGCCTTTGACTGGATAAGTATCAGGAAAATCTTAGGGTCGATTTAACCGAACCGGTCTAGGTCTTGAAATGTCTTCAACTGGATAAGCATCAGGGAGATCTTAGGGTCGATCTGACTGAACCAAGAGAAGGCCTTTGACTGGATAAGCATCAGGAAAATCTTAGGGTCGATTTAACTGAACCAGATAAGGTCTTAGAGTCTTGAAATATGATTGGGAATTTAAACTGCATCTTTCCTGAAAGGTAAAAGTCAGTCATATGCAATGCATGATATGGATCAAGCAATGATGTTCTCAACATAAATGAGATTCGTATGATATGATGCAATGCGTTATGCATGCTATAATGATGTATGTGATGTTTTATGTATGTTTTTGTCTAGGAAAGTGAATCCTTGACGGGTGCCGGGAAGTTGTATCCTGGGCTGACTTTGAAGAATAAATTTGCCTCCGCTGGGGATGAAAACTGCAAGAATACCGGTAGGAGAAGATGACTCCGTTGCGGAATAAACTTGGCAAATGAACGATTATGCGGGAGAAAAGATACTCTAGCGATCATGCTGGGGATTGATACTCTGTGGGGATAGAGATGCTTTGCTGAATGTTGATAGTAGTTTGCTGAGGATACCTTTATTGTTGGAAGTATTAAGGGACTTCGCTGGGGATGGGAAAGAACTACGTTGACGACGACCTTTCCGTGGCTTTTGGCTGAGGATAACCCAGTTATATCCTGTTAAGGAAATAACTCTTTAAATAAAGCCGGATGACGCGTTCGTGCTCTGCGAGGGGATAAGCTTCCAGAATCTACTGGGGATAAGCTTACTGCTTGGGGGTATGATTTCCAACTTTGCTGGTGAAGCTGGATTGGACTCTTCTGGGGAGTTTTGAATTGAGGGGAAGTGATTCCTTTGAATGTTGAGATACCGCCGGGGAACAATCTTTAGGCCAAGACTGCCGGGGATGTTTGTCAAGAATATGTGTATTGCTGCTGGGGAACATTGGGATCTGCGGGAGGATACTCAATTTCCTTGATAATTTTGCTTGGAGAGGGATATACTGTTTTGTTTGAACCACTCTCCGGGGAATTATGGTATATTGGTTATGTTCTTTAGCTGAACCTATCTTGGTACCTTGGAGGATAGAACAATTAGACTGCTCAGACAACTCTTTATTGCCCCTGTTTCTAGTGTTACCTGCAATTAATTCCTTTGTTTCGTATGCAATTACTTATGAGTTAGCAAATTATTGTCAATGCATATATCACAAATTGAACCTTGGACGTTCTTCGCAAAACAAAACAGAAAAAGGAAAAATATTTGGCACATTTTAACTGAAAATATACTTTTATTGATTTTTGAATGGCCTGAAAATAGGCGTTTTATTTACAAGAGGCTGACGTCCTAGTAAGAGGTACGCCGCCGATCAAAAGAGTTTATACAAGTTTTGTACAAAAGAAAATAAAACAGCTGTGTGAAAGATGAATGATCCACTGAGTTTCAGTTCTGCTATTGCCTCTATAACTCTGAGCGTCTCATCACTTGATGACCTTGGTTGAAGGTGAAGCTGACTGATTGATGCCGTTTGAACTTGATGTAGATACCGGATTCTGGATGCAAAGTGATCAATGAGACATAGTTTTACGCTTTATCCCTAACTTTTGCCTGGACCGCCCTTTCGGGTTTTCAGTCCACCGGGATACCCTTTTTTGCCCAAGCCGCCTTTTCAGGTTTTCGACTTGCCGGGTGTACATATTTTTTCATTTTCATCCCTTCATTTTGCCCGAACCCTTTTGGTTCGACGGGAAGCCCTAATTTTTGCCTAGGCATGTCAGCCTAGCGGGTCTTTTTCATGCGTAGTATTTTTTAACTATGTCTGCATTGGCGGGGTGAGGAAGGTCGTCACCATCCATGTTGGTTAATATCATTGCTCCTCCTGAGAACACATGCTTAACCACAAATGGCCCTTCGTATGTAGGGGTCCATTTGCCCCTAGGATCACTCTGAGGAAGGATGATTCTCTTGATAACCAGATCCCCAACTCGATATTCCTGTGGTCTGACTTTTTTGTTAAATGCCCTGATCATCCGTTTCTGATACGTCTGACCATGACAAATAGCAGCAAGTCTCTTTTCGTCAATGAGGTTGAGTTGATCAAGTCGTGTCTGGATCCAATCATCTTCGCTCAGATTTGCATCCTTCATTATCCGGAGAGAGGGAATTTGTACTTCGATCGGCAAGACTGCCTCCATGCCATAAACCAGAGAGAACGGAGTTGCCCCGGTTGACGTCCTAGCTGAGGTACGGTATCCGTGCAGAGCGAACGGTAACATCTCGTGCCAATCTTTGTACGTCACTGTCATTTTCTGCACGATCTTCTTGATGTTCTTGTTAGCTGCTTCTACAGCCCCATTCATCTTCGGTCTGTAAGGAGAAGAATTGTGGTGCTGTATCTTGAAATGTTCGCAAAGCTCAGCGATCATTTTATTGTTCAGATTGGTACCGTTGTCTGTAATAATCCGCTCAGGGACGCCGTATCGACAGATCAGATTGTGTCGAATAAACCGTGCCACAACAGTCTTGGTTACTGTAGCATAGGATGCTGCCTCAACCCACTTTGTAAAATAGTCAATCGCCACTAGGATGAAGCGATGTCCATTGGATGCTGTAGGTTTTATCTCGCCGATCATGTCTATGCCCCACATTGCAAACGGCCAAGGCGCAGTCAGAACATTCAGGGGAACCGGAGGAACATGCACCTTATCTGCATAGATCTGGCACTTGTGGCATGTCCTGGAGTGTTGGTAGCAGTCAGCTTCCATTGTGGACCAATAATATCCTGCCCGTAGGATTTTCTTAGCCATAGTATGCCCACTGGAATGCGTACCAAAGGTCCCTTCATGTAGCTCTTCCATGATTCTTTCCGCTTCAGTTTTGTCCACACAACGCAGTAAGGTTGAATCATGGTTTCGCTTGTACAAGATGCCGTTGCTTAAGAAGAACTTTGCGGCGAACCTCCTCAGGAATTTCTTACCGTTGACAGATGCACCTTCAGGGTATTCCTGAGCTTCCAGATATCTCTTCACTTCGTGATACCAAGGCTTCTCAGTTACCAATTCAGCTTCGAGATCACAACAGTATGCCGGTTCGTCCAGTTTCCAAATGATGATCCGGGGAGCTTCATTATCCCATTTGACCTTGAACATTGAAGACATTGTAGCTAACGCGTCCGCTAACTGATTCTCTTCCCTTGGAAAGTGTTCAAAGGTTATCTCTGTGAAGTGGGGGATCAGGGTCAACACACATTCTCTGTAAGGAATTAAGTTTGGATGTTTCGTATCCCACTCTCCATTGATCTGATTGATCACAAGAGCGGAATCTCCGAAGACACTGAGAAACTTGATCCTTAGGTCGATCGCAGCTTGAAGACCCATGATGCACGCCTCATACTCCGCCATGTTGTTGGTACAGTTGAAACACAGCCGGGCGGTGAGTGGAGTATGAGTACCTTGTGGAGATATGATGATGGCGCCGATACCATTTCCCAAAGCGTTGGAAGCTCCGTCAAAGTGCATAGACCATCGGGATCCTGGTTCAGGTCCTTCATCCGGTCCAGGCACTTCGCAATCAGTCACAATCATGATGTTTTCGTCCGGAAACTCGAAGTTCATTGACTGGTAGTCATCTACAGCTTGATGAGCCAAGTGGTCTGCCAATACACTTCCCTTGATGGCTTTCTGGGTTGTGTACTGAATGTCGTATTCCGTCAAGATCATCTGCCATCTTGCAATTCTCCCCGACAGAGCAGGCTTTTCGAATATGTACTTAATAGGATCCATTTTTGAGATCAATAAGGTAGTGTGAGTCAGCATATACTGTCTCAGCCGGCGAGCAGCCCATACCAAAGCGCAGCAAGTTTTCTCAAGCAGTGAGTATCGGGTCTCACAGTCGGTAAACTTTTTGCTAAGGTAATAAATGGCATGCTCTTTTCGGCCAGACTCGTCATGCTGCCCCAGCACACACCCCATTGCGTTATCAAGCACTGTTAGGTATAGTATCAGAGGTCTCCCTTCAACTGGTGGCATAAGGATAGGTGGTTCTTGGAGATACTCTTTGATTCTGTCAAAAGCGGCCTGACATTCATCGTTCCAACGTACTACCTGATCTTTCTTCAGTAGTTTGAAGATTGGTTCACAAGTAGCAGTTAGATGCGAGATGAAACGAGCAATGTAATTTAGGCGTCCTAAAAAGCCTCTGACTTCCTTCTCTGTCTTGGGAACTGGCATCTCTTGAATAGCTTTGACCTTAGCAGGGTCCACTTGTATTCCTTTATCACTGACCACAAAGCCTAGCAGTTTCCCAGATCTTACCCCGAAGGTACACTTGTTGGGGTTCAATCTCAGCTTGTACAGTTTCAACCGGTCAAACAACTTCTGTAGATGATCTAGGTGCTCTTCCTCAGTCTGGGACCTTGCGATCATATCGTCCACATACACTTCGATCTCGTGATGGATCATATCATGAAATAAGGCAACCATGGCACGTTGGTAGGTTGCCCCAGCGTTCTTCAATCCAAAAGGCATGACCTTGTAACAGAAAGTGCCCCACTGAGTAACGAACGTAGTCTTTTCCATGTCTTCAGGTGCCATCTTGATCTGATTGTAACCTGAGAAACCATCCATGAAAGAGAACACCTTGTGCTGAGTTGTATTATCAACAAGGACATCAATGTGAGGTAAGGGGAAGTCATCCTTGGGGCTGGCCCTGTTCAGATCCCTGTAATCGACACACATTCTGACCTTACCGTCCTTTTTAGGTACCGGCACCACATTAGCAACCCACTGAGGGTAAGAAGTCACTGCAAGGAACCCGGCATCAAACTGTTTCATGACCTCGGCTTTAATCTTCTCAGACATCTCTGGACGCATCCGACGGACCTTTTGCTTAACTGGAGGACAGTCTTCCCTAGTTGGCAAGTGATGAACGACAATATCGGTATCCAACCCTGGCATGTCTTCGTAGGACCAGGCAAAGATCTCCATGTAGTCATGTAACATCTTGGTTAACCGTTGCTTCACGCTGAGCTCTAGGTTGGCACCAATCTTTACCTCTTTTCTGTCTGCCTCAGTACCTAGGTTTATAGTTTCCACTGGTTCTTCATGGGGTTGAATTGCCCTCTCTTCCTGAAGCAACAGTCTTGCAAGCTCACCAGGCACTTCGCAATCATCTTCACCTTCGTCTTCGGCTAAGTTGATCGGATTTTCGAAGTCATAATTGGCATTAGCAGAGCTGTTATCAGTGAGATCCAGAGTGGATTGGAACCTGTATGAGTGAGTGTGTGTGTAAATACAGCTGTTTTGGAAATTATGTAAAGGAAAAGAAAGACAGAAAAGGAACACAATATTTGCAATGCGAAAAATACGTCCAAGATTTTCATTCATGATGTATAAAATGACAGTTTGTATGCCCTCACAAATAGAACCACGGTGCCTCGGGTAAGACACCGGGCCATAGAGTTTATCATTGTTTATTACAAAAACCAAAACATAGGAATTCATTACTTAGTAACAAGAGAAACAGATAGGTTGTCCTTTGCACTCCAATTGTTAGATCCGCCGTCGGTTGCCGGGTAGATCCAACTGTCAAACTCAGCATCGTCAACTTCGTCCTCATCTCCAATAGCATTCACTCCATGAGCAGGCAGGGGAGCTGAAATCACATTAGGCTTGTCAGATGCCTCAAACTGTACCTCCTTGGCATCAATGAGGTCCTGCAGTTTGTTCCTTAATGCCCAACAATCATCAGTAGAGTGCCCCGGGCTTTCTGAGTGGTAAGCACAACGAGCATTTGGGTTGTACTTGGGAGATGCAGTATTTGGAAACTTTGGCGCCTCCCTGACAGTCACTAAGTTAGTTGCGAGTAACTGTGGCAGGATCTGCGACAAAGTCATGTTTAAGCGGGTGAACTCCCTCCGGGGTCTTTCAGCTTTCTGAGAATTGTTTGGCCGGGGAGCGGCAGCAGGCTTAGCAATCATGACCGCGCTGACAGATTGGCGGTGCTCATGTCTCTCTGATCTCCTAGAACCATATACGGCGCTAGACTCCTTTTTGAAAGGTTTCTTTTCCGAACTAGATGATGATGCACCCTTGGCAATCTTCCCAGACTTCAGCCCTGCTTCAATTCTCTCTCCAGTCAAGATTAAATCAGTGAAACCAGCAGAAGAATTCCCAATGAGATGGTTGAAAAATGGCCCAGATAGGGTCCCCAGGAACATGTCAACCAACTCCCGATCAGTCAATGGTGGCTGTACCCTGCCAGCCAGGTCTCTCCACTTCTGAGCGTACTCCTTAAAGCCTTCGCTTGCACCTAACGCCATACCCTGGAGTTGGGTACGTGTGGGGGCAAGGTCGGCATTATACTGATACTGCTTGTAGAAAGCAGTAGCCAGCTCCTCCCAGTTACGAACTTTGGTTCCATCCAGCTGATAGAACCATTCGAGATGAGTCCCTGAAAGACTCTCCTGGAAGAAGTGGATCCATAGATTCTTGTCCGCAGAGTACGGCTGAATTTTTCGAACATAGGACCTCAAATGCAGCTTGGGACAGGATGCCCCGTCATACTTGGAGAAGGTGGGAGCTTTGAATTTGTGTGGAATGATCACACCGGTCGACAAACCCAGATCTCCGAAATCCAGCCCAGGTACCTGTTGTACCTCCATAGCCTTCAACCTGTCCTCCAGTTGTTTGTATCTGTTGTCTTCAGGAGGGTACTGCTCTTCGTCAAAATCAGTCTCGTTGTCGGAGACTTCTGGAGTAGGAACCTTTACTTCTGCTTGAGAAGGACTCTTGCCAACAGAAGAACCAGCCTCTTCATGTTGCAGAGTGTTGCCAAACCTTCGGCCCGAGTTGAGCAGAACAGTTCTTCTCTTCTTCTTCTTCTCCTTTTTCAGGAGCATAGTCTTCAGTTCTTCTTGGCCTTTAGCTAGACCCATGATAAGTTCTTGAAACTGCGCATTCTGCGCCTGGAGAGCCTTGATTGATGTCTCAGTTGATTCAGATCCGGGATTCATGATGCTGAAATAAACAGCGAAGAACTGTAAGCAACCTGAAAAGAGAAAAACCTGCTATGCACATGATGTATGAAATGTGTATGCAATGCATTCAAGGGTTCGAAAGTTCAAATTTGTTGTAGCCAAAAAGAACACACGTTATTATTAAAGAAAATCATTGTTTAATACATCAAAGCCTCATGGGCAAAAGGTACAAAAATCAAGTCAATCCCAAAATACACTGCGCATCCTTTTCGGAGCTATGTAGGTGTTGAGGTTCCTCTCCTCATGCAACAGACGGGTGAGCTCCAGGACCTTCCTTTCACTAGCATGCAGATTAGTCTCAAGAGAATTCCGTTCTTCCTTAAGCTGGATCCAGCTCTTCTGCATCTCTTCCCAGGACGTGGGCATATCAGGGTGCTGAATAACATGAGACACTTCCCCTTCCAAGACAGGCTCTTTGATTACCGGGAGCATATGAGGATAAGGCATCACTAACTTCTGGGAGCGGGCTCGTACCCACTTGAGATAAGGCTCCAAAGGGATGGAGTTCCTGTGCCCCAGTGTCTTGCTGTCTATCCTACTAGGCATCCTCCAAGCTCTGATAAATCTCTGGCGAAGTCCTTGAGTATCGTTGTCGAAGTCAAAAACTATGTCAGGAATTAACATGTCATGAGGACCATCCCTCCGAGCATAACCAAACTGTCTCCAAGCCAGGCATGGGCTATAAGTAATACCTCCTCTGATTCCAAGTAAAGGAACATTAGGGTACTCCCCGCAACGATCAATGATAGTGACATCTCCTCTGGATCGAGGACACCAATGTATATCTGCATGTGTAAGAGTCATCAATCGTTGTGACCATCTCAAACCCCGCTCATTCTTCAGGACTGATTGTGGAAGGTGCGAAATAAACCACCTTCCCAGGAGAGGAGTGCAACACATAAGGACACCCCTTTTTCTCATGGTTCGAGTGTAACATGAGTGAAGGATGTCCCCCAGTAACGTAGGTATAGGATTCCTGGACAGAAAGATCTGAACGGCACTGATATCAATGAGCTGATCTGGGTTAGGGAACAACACCAAACCATAGACAAGGAGGGCTACCACTTCTTCAAAAGCTTGCAAATCAAGGGAGTTCCAACATTCAAGGGCTTTTTCAAACAGAAACCTGGCTAAGAACCCTTTGATACCACTTCTGACTTCCCAATGTCCCTTGAGGTCAGATGACTGTAGGTGCAAGGCTTTAGCAATCTCTTCAAGCTTAGGTTCCCTTTCTGTACCGCTGAAGGGTAGCTGATCAAGGATAGGAATCTTCAGGAGCCGGGAGAACTCCTCCAATGTAGGTACCAACTGATAGTCCAAGAAGGTAAAACAGTGATGCAGAGGGTCAAAGAATTGGAACAGGACCTTAATCATATCTTCCTCAATGTTGGTGTTGACCAAGCTGATGAGGCTTCCATGCCTTTCACTGAATGAAGAGTTCTCGGGAATCCTGGATATAAGTTCCTTAAGCTGAGGAGGAACCCTTACAAGATTGACTTGGATTGTCTTTCTACGAACAGTCTCCATGTCCTACAAAACAAGAACAAAGATGAAAATTCGAACCCCTGAAATGGTTAGTCAATGCATATGATGCTGGATGATGTCATGATGCTATGATTAAACACACACACAGATATTTACAAAGACAAACATGTAGGGCAAACAAGGCACACAGGACAAGCCCTTAAGGTTTAAGGCCAGCATGGGGTCTGGGTAGTACCCTCTTGAGTTGGTGGGTTCAACCTGTCCTAATCAAAGTAACCGGGTTCTAAGGTTCCCAATATCACGGGATTGCTTTCATTGTTCATCGTTTCGATTTAGCCACTGAACTGGCGACCGAAATATTCCAGGAAAGCAACCCTCAATTGAGCGTAGTATCGAGTATCAACCAACCTCGGACTGCACCAAAGTCAGTTATCTCACTACCCTAAAGAGGCCAAGATAGTTCAATTAAGGTTCCTAAGGTCTGTTGATGCTTCACGACACCACGCGGAGGCCCCGTACTCTCCTTGACTGAACTCAAGGGTTACCGGTACACACCAAAGTGCCACATCAACGTAGCAGACTGTTTCAACCGTGTCGGTATACCCCGCACAGTTCCCTCACAGCCTTGTTGCTACTTTCTAAGAAAGGTATCCCCCAGATCCGGGTTTAGGATCTATAGAACTCCCAAGCAACCCACAATTTAAAGCACACAAAGCAATACAATTGAAAACATAGTTATAAGCTAGCCCTAAGGTACACCTCACTTTAAGTAAATCCCCAGCAGAGTCGCCAGTTCTGTGATCGGTGGATCTGGAACTGACTGTTTAGAGCTGGTTCGCGAAATGTCGCGGTAAGCAAGAGTCGCCACCGTCTTTTATTTTCTCCAATTTGGAAGGACAAAAGCACAGAAAAATTCCTTTAAAGAGATTGCTCTCGGTTCGGGAGGTAGGTTATAGAAAGGGAAGGTGTTAGCACCCTTTCTATCCATGGTTATCCATGGGCTCTTAGATACTTGCTCAATGTGTTTTCAAAATTGTTTGCTTCTTTTCAGTGTGGGTTTAAAAGTTTCTTTTGAAAAATTTCAGATCGACTCATACGTCAGAGTGTTTGAAAAGTTTTGTTTTGAAAGCTTTTGTGGTGTGAAAAGTAATTTTGTTTTGTTTTTGAAATTAGAGCAAGTATCCTTGAGAACCTACCTACCCTAAGGAATTCGTCTGTGTAGATGTCCTTTAAAGTAGTGCCATCCCACCATTGAGAGGTAGGTAGCACCACCGTTGGAGGTGTTCGGGTCAATTCGTTTTTAGGGACATGGTGATCACCAGAGCAATGGGAAGACACCTTAGAAGCTACCCTCATGCCAGGTTCCCGGATCATGAGGACTTACTAAGACGTTTTCTACTCGACGACCACCTTTCGAAAGGCAACAGTGAGGCGTACCCTAGGGGTGGTGTGTGCGATTGTGTGTTGTTTTCATTGATATTTGTCTTTTGTCATGTTTGGTTGTGATCTACGCATTGATTTTATTTTAAGTCCATACATTCTTTCATGCATATTTGTTAGCAGTTATAAAGTGGCGGGAAATATAAATCTACGACTATTACAAATGGCGCGGGTCCACATCGCCAAAATAAACCGGACCCGATTTAGCGGAAAATAAATAAAGCGAATAAATAAAAGTGCGAGAACTTTAAATTACAAGGCTTCGGGGCAATTACAGAATTATAATAAGCAATAAAATAAGTGCGCAAAAATTAAAGAATTGAAAGTGACGGGCGTTGGACCCTTTTTACAAGAATAGTTAAATTAATGAGAGTTAAAATTAATATTAAGAAAAAAATGTTTTTTAGTATTTTTTGTGTTTTTTAGATTTGATGGAAAAATAATATTTAATTATAATTAAAATAAAGAGCTAAACCCTAATTTCTAACGTGTTTTAGGTTTATAATGAAAATATCATGTTTTAACCTAATTTAAATCTAAGTCATTTATGTACAATTTTAATTTATGAAAATAAATAAATGAATAATTATTATTATGGAAAAAAAAGGGGGAAAAAATTACAAAGGAGGAAAAATATTTATTAACCTAATTCTATATTTTTTTGGATTATTATTAAAGAGATTAAAACTATCAATTAACCTAATTAATTAAATATTTACTAGCATTTGTTTGAAAATAATTATAATAAAATAAATATTATTTTTGTCTTTTCTGAGTTTTTGAATGTTTTTATATTTTTTTGTAAACAAAATTAATTAATTAAATTGAGATGACAAATTAAATAAAATTGTAATAAAAGAAAATAAATATAAACATAAATAAGAAAATGCAAACCAGGGGGGGGGTAAACCCAATTTTGGAGGTATAAGCCTGTACTTTAGGCCCAATGCTATTCAGCATCTGTTGACTTTCTGGATCCAATAGGACGCGTTGACTGGGAGTGTATGATACGCTTGGAATCTTGGCCTTTGATCTGGGTGATATGGACGCGTGGATGGTGATTATTGAGTGTGCATGATGAATCTTGATGTTAGGCCTGCATGCAATTAGCTGATGAAAAATAATATGGCATATGTGAAAGACCTGGGGTTCGAACCCAGGTCTGGTGGATTATCCTTGCATGTGCCTGCCATCTGCGCCACTTGACATAGTTGATATATAAACAATCAATAAATATAATAAGAGCAAACAAATGTTAATGCTTCAAAACGCGCGAAATTTCAAATCTTCCAATCAACGCCGACCAGCACATCATCTTCTCCGTTTTGTTTATTTCCTGAAAATATAAAAGTAATTAGCGGGGGTTCTGAACCCCCTCAATATACGCTTGTTTTCAAAATAGCGATTAGCACGCCTTAGTTCATAAATTTGGCGCGAGCATCTCATCTCCTTCGTCCAAGCTTCCTGATCATGATCATGGTATTATCGTGTTTCAATTTTACAGGATAAGAGAATCCCCAATTTCAGAAACCTGTAACCCTAGTTTTTGACAATGGCGAAATCTCGTATGGCACAGAAAAACTCAATTAAATGCATCAATCAGCTGCAAAACCTTATGACAAACATGAGTTAATGGACAAAATACTGTAAAAACATGTAAATCATGATGCACGAGTTTGGAGTTTTCTTGGTTCAGTTGGGGCCCGTTCTACCAATTCTTTACCTTTGAGTTGAGGTTAGGGATTGGAACACGTTCAGGAGATCACAAGGAAGCAATTGGAATTGGTTTGGTGCCTTGAATCGCCTCCTAGAACTGATTTCAGTTTTTGATTTTGGAGAAATTTCTCAAGTTTTGTGAAGGGTCTTTGGGCGCAGCTTCTTGTCCAGGAGCATTAGGGTTCTCCTTCTGATCATATATGGAGTGATTAGGTTAAGAAAAATTGGACAAAATCTCAAGCATTCATGGTTTTACATATTTGATTTTATGAAATCTTTTCCAATCTTTTTCCATGTGCATTTGGTTCAAATCTGATCAATTCTCATCAAAACTTACCTAATTAGGGAGTGCACGAAATATTGACATTAGAATGTGCATAAAAAGATTTTTTAGGTTAAGGTTTATATTTTTCATGAATTAAAATCATTTAAATGAATATAAATTAATATTAATTCAAATAAATAATTAAAAAATATGAGAATACTTCCCTTTGGGCCTAATGGTCGTGCATAGGCTTGGCATGAAGAAATTTGGAAGAAAAATGGGCCCATTTGCATTTTTAGGCCTTTTGCATCATTGTTGACTTTCAAAAATTTCCAAAAATTTCCCAACTTCCACAAGGCATAACTTGGTCAATTTTTAAGCTTTTCACATGTTCTTGGACATTTTGGAAAGGTCTTTGAGTCCTTTAATCAATACCTTTGGTCCCATGTCATTTTGATTTACCAATCTCAAGTTATGGCCTTTGACTTAAAGTCACTTTTTGTTGACTTTTGAAAATGACCTATAATGTTGAAATTGATAACTTTTTGTGAGAGCATTTCTTGGACTTGGAACATGAAGATGAATTGTAGGAAATGTCTTTCTCTTAAAAATGAGCTTTGGATGGAATTTTTCTGATAATCCATGTGAAAGTTATGCCTTGGTCAATTTCAGTTGACTTTTTCAGCTGTCCAAATATAGCAACTTTTGCATCCTTGATGATTTCTGAGCCAAATTTTGAGAATCATGATCAAGCATTGACCAAATGATGTTTGTGGCTTCAAAATAATATATTGACCAAAAATTTGAACTTTTGACTGTCAAATGACCATTTTGCCCCTACAGTTGACTGTAGTGCAATCTAGGGTTTTGACTGTGCAATTTTGAGCTGACTGCCTTGAAACTTTGCATGAGGATGCTTGACCATCTTTGTAGGCATATGAGACTTGATTGGGCCTTTGAAAAGTTCATTTGCTTGACCAGAACTCAAACCCTAGTTTTGACTGTATAGGAGCCAGTTGAGCTGCACAACCCTTGGGGAATTTGTGACCTTGACTTGACAAATCTTGGTGAATATGGGAGGGCAAATTTTGGGGTGCAACAATCGTCTACCTACAAAAGAGGATTGCCCACCGGTAAAACAAAAGGTCTGTCGAGTGCGACCAAATATGTCAGAGAAGATTAACGCATAAGTCATGAAACAATTCAATGCTGGATTCTTGGCCGTCACCTCCTATCCGCAATGGGTTTCCAATGTTGTTACTGTGCCCAAGAAGGACGGCAAGGTACGAATGTGTGTGGACTACAAAGATTTAAATAGGGCAAGCCCTAAGGATGATTTCCCACTTCCCCACATTGATATCCTTGTTGATAATACAGCACAACACAAAGTGTTTTCCTTCATGGACGGTTTCTCAAGTTACAACCAAATCAAAATGGCGTCTGAGGACATGGAGAAAACAACATTCGTCATACAGTGGGGCACTTTCTGCTACAAGGTGATGCCATTCAGACTGAAGAATGCTGGGGCAACCTATCAGCGTGCCATGGTAGCTTTATTTCACGACATGATACATCACGAAATTGAAGTCTATGTGGACGACATGATAGCTAGATCTCAAACTGAAGAAGAGCATGTTGACCATCTACAAAAACTCTTTGAGAGACTAAAGAAGTACAAGCTGAGGTTGAAGCCAAATAAATGCACATTTAGAGTAAGGTCTGGTAAGCTCCTAGGCTTTGTCGTCAGCAATAAGGGTATTGAAGTAGATCCTACTAAGGTGAAAGCAATACAAGAGATTCCTGCTCCTCGTACTGAAAAAGAAGTCAGATGGTCCTTGGACGTTTGAACTACATTGCCAGATTCATTTCTGACTTGACAGCTACTTGTGAACCAATCTTCAAACTACTAAAGAAAGATCAAGTAGTCAAATGGAATGATGAATGCCAAACTTCTTTCGACAAGATTAAAGAGTACCTGCAAGAGCCTCCTGTGTTGATACCACCCTTCGAGGGAAGACCATTGATCATGTATCTGACTGTTTTAGAAAATTCAATGGGTGTGTAATGGGGCAGCATGACGAGTCTGGCCGAAAAGAGCACGCCATTTATTACCTGAGAAAAAAGTTTACCGACTGTGAAACAAGATATTCACTGCTCGAGAAAACTTGCTGCGCTCTGGCATGGGCTGCTCGCTGGCTAAGACAGTATATGCTGACCCATACTACCTTGCTGATATCTAAAATGGATCCAATAAAATACATCTTTGAGAAACCTGCACTCTCTGGGAGAATAGTGAGATGGCAGATGATCCTGACAGAATATGACATACAGTATACTACCCAGATAGCTATAAAGGGCAGTGTACTAGCTGATCACCTTTCTCAACAAGATGTAGAAGACTACCAGTCCGTGAAGTTCGAATTTCCAGATGAAGACATCATGATGGTAAACAACTGTGAAGAACTCAGGCCATATGACGGACCTGAACAAAGATCCCGATGGACCCTGGTTTTTGATTGGGCATCTAACGCACTTGGCAATGGTATTGGTGTTGTACATATATCTCCTGAAGGATGTCATACTCCTTTTACGGCAAGACTCTGCTTTAATTGTACTAATAACATGGCGGAATACAAAGTGTGCATCTTGGTCTCAAAGCAGCCATATATTTAGGGATCAAATCTTTGAATGTATTCGGAGATTCAGATTTGGTTATTAACCAGGTCAAAGGGGAATGAGACACCAAACACCCTAACCTTACCCCTTACAAAGAACATTTTTTGACATTGCTCCCACATTTTGAGAAGATTACCTTCGAGCATTTCCCGCGAGAAGAAAATCAGCTAGCAGACGCACTAGCCACAATGTCATCTATGTTTAAACTTAAATGGGATAATGAGGCTCCCCAGATCACCATTGAACGAAGGGATGAACCAACACACTGTAATGAGATTAATACCGAAGAAGTAGTGGACCAACGTTGGTTTCACGAAGTCAGGAGGTATCTCGAGGCTCAAGAATACCCAGAAGGAGCTTAAGTCAATGATAAGAAGTTCTTAAGGAGATTCTCTGCTAAATTCTTCCTTAATAATGGTATTCTTTACAAACGCAACCATGACTCCGTATTACTTTGGTGCGTAGATAAGGTTGAAGCTGAAAGGATCATGGCTGAATTACATGAAGGCACTTTTGGAACCCATTCTAGTGGGCATACAATGGCAAAGAAGATCCTACGGGCAGGCTATTACTGGTCTACCATGGAAGTATATTGCTATCAACTATCTCGAACTTGCCATAAGTGTCAAGTCTATGCTGACAAGGTGCATGTACCTCCGGTTCCTCTGAATGTCTTGACAGCTCCTTGGCCCTTTGCTATGTGGGGAATAGATATGATTGGGGAAATCAAGCCGACAGCCTCTAATGGACACCGCTTCATCTTAGTGGCCATTGATTATTTTACAAAGTGGGTGGAGGAAGCTTCCTTCACTTCCGTTACCAAGAATGTTGTCGCTCGGTTCATCAAGCATAATCTCATTTGCCGGTACGGTATCCCAGAGAGGATCATTACTGACAATGGTACAAACCTGAATAATACTATGATCACCGCCTTGTGCGAGCAATTCAAGATCCAGCATCACAATTCTTTCCCTTACCGACCAAAGATGAATGGTGCTATTGAAGCTGCAAATAAGAACATTAAAAAGATCATACAGAAAATGACAGTCACCTACAAAGACTGGCATAAGATTCTACCATTCGCTCTCAACGGGTATCATACCACAGCTCGCACATCAATCGGGGTAACACCCTATTCTCTGGTATACGGCATGAAGGCTGTTTTTCCTGTTGAGGTCCAGATCCCCTCTCTAAGAATTATGAAGGATGTAGGGTTGAGTGAAGAAGATTGGATCCAAACTCGACTTGATCAATTGAACTTAATTGATGAGAAAAGGCTTACTGCTGTTTTCCATGGTCAAATGTATCAAAAACGAATGATCAAGGCTTTCAACAAAAAGGTCAGGCACCAAGTGTATCAAGTTGGAGATCTGGTGATCAAACGTATCATACTGCCGCAAGTTGATCCCCGGGGCAAATGGATTCCTACATACGAAGGACCATTTGTAATCAAAAACATATTCTCTGGTGGAGCAATGATCTTGACCACCATGGATGGCAACGACCTGCCACACCCTTCGAACACAGACATAGTTAAAATATACTACGCATAAGAGACCCGCTAGTTTGACACACCTAGGAAAAACAATGGCATCCCGGCACAAAAAAAAGGTTCGGGCAAAAATTAGGGATAAAAACAAACAAAATTGTACACCCGACAAGTTGAAAACCCGAAAGGGCGGCTTGGGCAAAAAAGGGTATCCCGGTGGACTGAAAATCTGAAAGGGAGGTCCAGGCAAAAGTTAGGGAATTAAAGCGTATGACTATGTCCCGTTGGATCACCTTATGGACATCTTGCAAACTTGACATTTCTGACCAATTCAATCTTCTTCGGACAAGGCAACAAATGGACAAGATGCTCAGAGATACAAAGGCTATAGCAGAATGGGAACCCCATGGGATAATTGCACATAGCTATCTTTTCTTTGTATTAAAATTTTCATTTTTTACGACGGCATTCTCTTACTAGAATGTTTGTCTCATTGTACAAAAATACTCACTCAAAGTCAATACGAAGATATCCCTTTGAAAGTGCAAAAACTATATGTTTTTTTTCTTTTCGCTTGTGTTCTGTTTACAAAAACGTCCAATGATTCATTGTTGAACATATGCATTTGAACATAATTATTGTTTACAAATAAACAAAATAAAAGACAAATCGTTGATGGCTTTAAGGGATAGGGAAATCTCTCTAAGTTTATCTCCATAAAATTCCCCACAGTGAGCAGTTTAATCCCTAATAGAACAAAGCTTCCAATTATCAATCCCCAGTAGAAGTCATCCAAATTTTTCAGAACTCCCCAACCAGAATTTTTCAAACAGAACATGGCATTTCCCTTACAACATAGTTTATTTCTCTAAGTGAAATTCATCAACACTTCAAACTTCACAACATGAAGACTTATAATCCTCAGCAGCAGACAGGGATTTAATTTCCCCATTGCAATAGCAGTATAGAAAAATTAACTCACATGCGCATACATCGCACCCATATATCATAAACATTGGTTACACAAATGCATCATACCATGTATTTCATACAACATGACTTTGAATTTTAGCTAACATTTTACCCTCTTCAGGATAAGGTTAACAGCTACCATTAACAATGATCAAAGTTTTTAGAGACAGTACAAATACGCTCCAGTTACGGACGCCATTTTGATACTCATTCAAAATTCAACTTTCAGATACAGTACAGATACGCTGTAGACACGGATGCCATTCTGATACTCATTCAAATTTAAATTTCAGATACAACACAGATACGCTGCAAACATGGATGCCATTTTGATACTCATTCAAAATTCAACTTTCAGATACAGTACAAATACACTCCAGACACGGACGCTATTCTGATACTCATTCAAATTCAACTTTCAGATACAGCACATATACGCTCCAGACATGGACGCCATTTTGATACTCATTCAGAGTCAAATTTTAGACGCAGAACAGATACGCTCCAGACACGGATTCCATTATGATGACTTATTCAAGGTTCATCTCTCAGATACAGTTCGGATACGCTCCAAATACGGACACCATTCTGATACTCATTCTTTCAACTTGCAAATTACAATTCAATAGTCACTTTTGGATGGAATCTACAAGCCTATCTCCTGCAACTTTCCATCACCTCTCCAAATGGAATCTTTAAGCCCATCCCCTCAACCATCACATCGCCGAGTGCAAATTTCTGGGCACTCTAGTGTCCAATCATCTTCCGCCTTCGAGTCACGAATGGAAAAAATGACAATCTAAATCTTCAAGCTTAAGAAGATTGAACAGGGGTAGCTGTTGTACCCCAAAATTTTCCCTCTCACTTGTCAAGAATTTTCTCACAAGATCTCCTTGGGCTCAAGACTGCATTAGGGTTTGATCAGCTCAAGACACCTCCCTATGCATTAATGACCAAAATTAGGGTTTGAGTTTGCACAAGGATATTTGAGTTTCCGATGCCCCATATGATTTTCACGGATCATTATGGACCCCCAAGATTACTCATGTCAAGTTTCAAGTTTTGAATCACACTTTTGATCAATCAATTGAGCAGTTGACCTAAAAATCAACTGTATTGGGGGAAAATTCAACTATGGCCAATTCACAGTTAAACTTCATAATTTTTGGTCCACATCAACATTTTAAACTCATGTTTATCATTTGATCAAGTTTGGACCACATATCCTCAAGAAATTTGATCAAATCTCCAAAAGGGCAAAATGGTCAAAATTAGGGTTTTGACTGATAAGGGGCAATTTCTGATTTTTTGACCTAGAAAATGGTTAATTGATTTAAGAAATGATCTTAAGAGTCAAATTGCATCATTTTGACCTAATGACATGGTTCAAAACATTGCAAGTCCATTGGATTGACAGTTGAATTTTTTCAGTAAACTGATCAAAAGTCAAATGTATACTGAAAAGTTAAACTTTGACTTTTGGTCAAATTCAAGTGCCAAAGATCACAATTCATCAAAACATGTCAAAATATGAAACTTATTCATCAAGAAATCAAAAAGTCAAGATTTCATTTTGAAAAGTCAAAATTTCTAAACTTAGAAATTTTTCTAATTGTTGGAAATTTCATGTTTTTTCATAACTTTGAGCCAAATTTTCACCATGATGTAAGATGATTCAAGAGAAACTTCCAACATGAAAGTTTTAGATCTCAATGAAATCTATAACTTTTCTTCACACAACTCCTTCCAAAAATTATTGGATCTCAAGTTATGATTTTATGAACATAGGGTCATGAAACTAAACACTTAGTGAAATTTTGCCCTAATTTAGCCAGGATTTCGACCTAATTTCATGACACTTTTTCACATATTTCCAAGGGTAATCTTCAAAAGAAATTCAAATATGGGTTGTAGATCACATTGCAAGCTTTCCAAAATGTCCAAGAACTCCTTGAGATCATTCTTGAGGAGGGAGAATCGAAGAGATGAAGTTAGGGTTTTATCACTTGAATTACAAGGCATTTTGTGATGAACAAGAATTCAATTTCAAAACTATGCTGCACAATCTTGTTTTGCAGGCCTCTAAACCTCAAGATATCTCCATAATTAGAAGATTACACTTTCTTTTGAGCTATTATCCACTTGATTCAAGCTTTATCTAAGTTGCATTTCCATTAATGGCACAAAGTAACATTGCCAATCTAGTAAAGTGGCTTTAATCACAAAGTCAACTTCTCTTGAGCTTTGAATTTGTTCTTTCTGCACAAGCATCCTATACACAATCTGATAAGCATGTTTAAAGTTCCTAACCACTTTTGATAGTCTTTTACCTTGCCTTGGAACAATGCTTGTCAAGCTTGCTTCAAAAACAAGCCAAAAAGCCATAACATGTGAACTTGTACTTCTGATCACCCAAGCTCTCAAAAACCTTTTACTATACATTGAGACACTATTATTAAACTTAGGACATGATTTTTGCAAGCCTGAAACTCTCTCAAATTCCCTCTAGCTAGAAATTGCACACAAACTCCATTTTTGTGCAGTTTCTGACCTTGAACTTGTATCTTCTATTTCCCTCGTGCGTTCTTTGGCCTTTTAGTTCCTAAAGCTCCTATACATCAAATATAACTTGTCTTTATCCCTGTTACACGACTGTAACACCATTTGCATCAAACTCCATAAACAAAAACAGAGCATTGCACATTGACTTCTCCAAGTCATTTCATCCACTCTCAACTCAAGAAAACCATTGCATTAGCTTCCTAGGACCTCAAGGAAGCTAACCTGATCATCACCATCACTTGAAACAAGCTCAAACTCCAAACACGATTTCCAGTTTTTAGTTAAGTATTCTCAACTTGGAACTCTTCATACAGGCATCATCAATAGTTTATTTGTGAATAATACATGTAGATATCATTTCCCTGAAGCTAACCATGTCCTTAGTTTCCATTAATTTTGCTTGAGCTTAGAGAATTTCGAAACTGAAATTTATGAAATTTTTAGAGTTCAGATTAGGGCCATTAAAATTCTTTCTTATCTTTGATCTATAGTTTTAATACTTTACATTTCTGGAATCGTGAGAAAATTTTCTACAAGTTTCATGTTTACAGTTTTAATTTTTGATGAGAAATAAGCAAGTTACAGTTGGTCTGGCTGGAGGTTGAAGATGAAGTCTTCAGAACACGTTTTGCCTTACATATTTATTGTTTCATTTGTATTAACAGATGTATAGCCACCCTAGTGGTAGAAGTGCACGCCTGTAGCCTATGGGACCTGGGTTTGAGCCCCAGTGGTACCCTTTTCATTTTTCATATTTTTACAATTCTGACTTTTTTTGTTTGCAGGGCGCTGGGCCTCTTTGGGCCTGGCTTATTTTTTATTTTTTTGCTGACTGACTTCCCTACTTCCTCTTGGCACCCCCTGGCTCAAGTTTTATTATTTATTTATTTATTTCATTTTTCTTTTCTTAAATATATTTTCTAAATACTAGAAAATCATAAAAATACAAAAAAATGATATATTTATATTTTGACTTAGTTTATTTTATTTTTCTCACAAAAATATTTTTATTAATTATACTTTATTTATTTATTTACTTATTATCTTGTAAATATTAATAAATTTAGGTTATTAGGTATTTTCTTTCATACTAATTTAAATGCATTATTATTTATATATAAAAAAGACTAAAAATATTTTATAATACTATAAATATTTTTAAGATGAAAATACCAAAATACTTTTCTTGAATTTATTTTCTTTTGATTAATTAATAGAACTAGGTTTTCATTTAAAATCTTTTCTTAATAAATTCATACTTAATTAACTATTTTCTTTATTAAATTAGGTTAATACAAAATCTTCTTTCATGAAAACCAAACAAAATTCATTTTCTTTACATTTTTGCATCCTTGTACATTTATTCATTTTTATATTTTATATTTATTTAATCCCTTGTATATTCATACCAATTCAATATGGTTGTAATAGACTAATTAGGTTTAAATTCTTTCAATCCCCATTTACAAATTGCACACCCCTCCCCACAAATGTTGTAATAGCGTAGTAACTTTAAATTTCGCAATTTATCGATTTTATATAACATGCTAGTAATTAGGGTTTGTATGAAAAGACTAAAACCAATATATAGAAACCCTAATTCAAGACAAAAAAAAGCATGAAAACAATACACTTGCACACAAGCACCCCTAGGGTTATTCCACTTGGTTGCCTTATACAAAATGGCCATATTACGCATGTAAGGTATCTTAGCAAAAAAACAAGCAAATAAAAGATCATAGTCCCTCGATGACGCTATCTAAGTTGCCTTATAAATGATCTTAGTCCCTCAAAAAGAATGCTAATATACCTTGCAACATTGATAATCATGGTTATACGATGACCCACGCCCGTCCCGTTTACATCCAAAGATAGGGTTGCTTACCAAATCAATGGTAAGACAACAATGTCAAAGGAAAATACAATGAAAAAGAAAGACATTTGAGTACGTAGACTGCTCCTAATTACTTGCTCCATTTCAAAACAAACATCCTTGCTATTTTCAAAACAAACACCTACACTTTCAAAACATCTTACAAAACTTGAAAACATTTTCAAAAGATCAACATCTTTGTATACATTCTTACGAACAAGAATCATTCCAAAGATTGCATAAACAATGGCCTCTTTTACAAAATAATTTCAAAAAAAAACACATCAAGCACAATTTCAAACAAAAAGCAAGTGATCTAGCAAGTAACTAAGAGCCCATGGAAAACCATGGATGAAGAGGGTGATAATACCTTCCCTTTTCATAATCTACCCCTCGAACTCAAGAAACAATACCAAAGGTCTTTCCTGTGCTTTTTCACCTTTCCTTTTGGATAAAATAAAAGTCGATGGCGACTCTTGCTAACCGCAACATTTGAGATCAAACACAAAACCTTCAAGTCAGTTCTCCCACCGTATCACAAGAAGGCTCAAATATTTTGGAATGATATGGATTTACAAGCTTTTGAGGAGATCTTGTATCTTCTAATCTATGGGTTGGTGCTTTTTCCTAACCCTGACCAACTCATAGATGTGAATGTTATCAAAATTATCCTTACTCGTAACCCCGTGCCTACTTTGCTTTGAGACATTCTACATTGTCTTCACACTCGTACCATGAGGAAGAGAGGGGATCTTATGTGTTGCATCCCATTGCTGTCTAGGTGGTTTATTTCTGACCTTCCCCGATCCGTATTAAGGAATGAGCAAGGTTTGAGGTGGTCGCAAAGGATAATGTCGCTTTCTCATGCAGATATCCATTGGTGCTCTCGTTCTCAAGAAGACATTACCATCATTGACCGTTATGGGGAGTTCCCTAATGTTCCACTTTTGGGCAATAGGGGAAGTATTACTTATAATCCGTCTCTAGCTCTAAGACAATTTGGCTATGCTCAAAGAGATGGTCCTCATGATGCACTTATCCATGGTATTGTGTTCGACTATGAGAACAATGTCTAAGGTTATCATTAAAGGTTTGTATGAGCTTAGGGAATGGTAAGCAAAGTTGATAGCAATACTTTGGGGCATAAGAATTTCATCCCTCTTGAGCCTTATCTCAATTGGGTACGAGCTCGTGCTCAAAGTCTCATGATTCCATATCCTGCTATTCTACCAATAGGTGTGGAGCCTATTACCGAAGGGGATGTTCCTCATACTGTTCTCCATCCTAACATGCCTACCAACCTCGAAGAATTGCAAATATCGTGGATTCAACTCAAGGGGAATGAGACACCTTTGAAGCTCGATCCCATGCAAGCGAGAAGAAAGTGTTGGAGCTCACAAGGAAACTTCACGAGGAGAAAATCTTGAATGCCTACATTGCACCAAAGAAGAAGTGCCCATGGGAAAACTGAGTTCTTTTGTTTTAGGATTTCATTTTGTTATCTCTTTAAAACCTTTTTTCTTTTTCATTGTAAGCTAAAGGGGCAATCGTAATCTTGGAACTTTAATAATACAATTGTTGTAATTGTGTCCTTTTTGGCTAGCAAATTTAAATTCCTTAATGTCTTTGAAAACATTGTATCCGTATAGCATGCATCATATCATAATCAGGTTTCTTGACACATGTTTCCTCATCTTTTTTACTGTTTATTTCAGTATAAGACGGCCATAGAGCAAACCGTCAAAGATCTGCAAACCCAACACGCACAGTTCTAAGAGACTCTCTTCAACCTAGCTAAAGGTCATCAAGAGATGATGGCACTCCTTGCCACCAAGAAGAAGTCCAAGATGAGGGAAGTTATTCTCAACATGGGAAGAAGGTTCAAGGGGCCTGCTCGACTAGCTCAAATAGAAGAAGTTTCTTTTGAGGAATAAGACAATCCAGAAGAAGATGCTAGAAACACTGGAGCTGGCAAAGGAAATAACCAAGCTACTGAGGATGAAGACTATTCCGAGGAGCAATACCCACCGGCAGATGATAAGTACAAACAACTCGAAGACCTACTTAAGGTTGCGGAGATCCAAACAGTGTCAAGTTTGGACTTTGGAGACTTAGGTCTGGTTCCTGGGGTGGTCATTCCCCATAAGTTCTAGGTTCCTGTCTTTTCCAAATACGATGAGGTCTCTTGTCCAAAGATGCATCTGAGGTCTTATGTCCGCAAGATTCAACTGCACACCACTAATAGAAAGTTATGGGTGCACTTCTTCCAAGAAAGCTTATCTGGAACACAGTTGGAATGGTTCTATCAACTTGAGGGGACTAATATCCACACCTGGGAGGATCTAGCTGCTCCCTTTTACAAACAATACCAATACAACACTGATCTTGCACCGACTCGCGTGTAGTTGCAAAATATGACTATGGGTTCTTATGAAGGCTTCAAAAAGTATGCTAAAAAGTGGAGGGACCTGGCTGGAAGTGTGCAACCCCCATTGACTGGAAGAGAATTAGTGGACATATTCATGGGCATCTTGACTGGTCCATTTTTTAATTTGCTGATTGAGAGTTCTTCGTCAGGATTTATTGAGTTGATTATGACTGGTGAACGAGTGGAAAGCGGAATCAAAATTGGAAAGATCCCAATGGCCTCAACCTCTAATGCTGTAAAGAAAACATTTATTGGTAAGAAAGAGACTAATATTATTTATGTACAAAGGAGTTGTATCAAGAACGATTGTCATCAGTCGGTAGGAGCCGTTTGGATTTCAAACCTGACCCCAGTTCAACGACCACAACAATCAAACAATTAGCAAAGGCCAGATGCCCATAGGAGGCAATTTACTAGAATCAATATGCCACTGTCTCAAGCTTTACAACATCTATTGATGGCAGATTTGGTAACGTTGCGAGATCCCCATCGTAATCCCAATACTTCCTATCCAAAATATAATTCGAACGTGAAATGCGCCTATCATTCAAATAGTCCTAGACATGACACAAACAATTGTTGGGAATTAAAGGACAAGATATAAGATTTGATTGATAACAAGGTGATCGAGTTTGACCCTCCACAAAACCCTAATATCATTACTTCTCCCATGCCCAGTCATGGTAAAGGTGTCAATGCTATTGATGATGCCTCCTTTGTCTCCACCATTGATGATTTTACTACTCCATTATTCACCATTAGAAGAATCTGCTGAGAGCCTTTTTATTTCTTGGCTTCCCTAAAAATTGTTACCATTGTGCTTCCCAAACCAACGGTTGTATGTGGCTTGTCGTACACCAAATGTGTCCTACGTTTTAATTTTGTCTGGCTAAGACTTTGCATCTCATTTACATCATTTTCACTAAGTCGTTTGCATATCATGCATCTCATGGAATCAGTCACTTTGGTCCAAAGCATTAGGGTTTTTCCATCCTTATGTTTATTTTTTTATTTTAAGTTTCTTCATCGGGTTAAGGGAAATTTTGTTTGGTTCTTGAGCAGTGGGTTGTGGAATGAAGTTCTGAGGTATCATGGGTCTCCTTCTTCGTCAGGTCAGGGGGATATTCTTCAAGATCTTGGATTAGGGTTTCAATTATCTTTAACACTTCCAGATCTTTCTTCATCAATCTGGATCATCATATTTGAGTCTGTTAAATAATTTAAATTATGGTCAAGGGTTTGTGACTAATATTGCAAGTGTTTGAGCCATGGAATAAGAGATGATGTTGCGAACTCGTATGATGATCAAGGCATCTTTTTGTTACTTCAGTTACAAGTCACTTGTGGTTTAGATATCAAGGTTAAGGTTCTCATTGAGAATGCAAGTTTGATTTAGACACGATATGAAGAGTGAGGTTAGAAGACAAGACATACGATTTACTTGAAATACAAGTTCCAAAGGTCATCTGTGATTTCTTGAAGTTCAAGTTACAAAGGAAAGATGTATCATTCAAACTATTCAAGAAGGAATTTCAGTCACAATTTGAGATTGAAATGTCATTTTAAATTTCAACTAAGATTCAAGAATTGTATAATTTCCATACAACAAATTCATCATACATAAGGTTCAACAAGAAGACATTCAAGTTTCGTATTCATTACATTTGTTACAAACTTGAAATGCATGTTACAAATATGTTGTTTACAAAAAAGAAAGAAATATTGGTTCTTCAAGTTTCTTTTGCTTCATCTTCAAGCAACTCGTCCTCACTCCTCGCCATGACTTTTTCTTCACCTTTCAACCATGCTTTTTCCATCCAATCCTAATGCATATGAAACGAGAAAGTGGGAAAAATTAGCAAACATCAATATGTGGATAAAATTACAAACAAGAACTAATTGTTAAAACAAAATTTGCATTTCATCATTAGGGTTTGTATTTGGAATCAGAAATTAAAAGGGGTTGATTCAATCATGGGATATCTTCTCTTATTTTTCAAAACACAAAAAGTTTGGGTTTTTGGTTCACAAAAGGAAAATAAGTTTGCAAACATTTTCTTACTGCAAAAGCAAAGTCAAAACTGCCAAATATACAAACAACATCATGAAAAAACAGTCAGAGTAGCAATGCAGCAAGCTAAAAACAGCAGCTGCAATAAAACAACAGCGTAAAGCAATAGAACAGCAGGAAGCTAGGAAAACAAAAACAACAAACAACAACTACAAGCACAACAGGAAAACGAAAAACAGCAAACAACAGCTGCAATCAAAACCAAAGCAGCAGCCCAAAGCAGCCATGATAAGCAAAGGGAAAACTTACATCAAACCAAAACTGTCCAATAGCAGCAAGTATAAAAACAATAAGCACCATAGCCAAAACTGTCGAACAACAAAAAATATAAAAACAGTGCAAGCTATCAAATAGGTAAAGCCCTTTTTGCATCATCATTTTCCTAAAATACAATCCCTTCAGAAATTTTAGAAAGCATAATATATTTACATCATAAAGAGACAAAGAGGAAAAGGTTAAGATTAGAAATATTTCACCTAAACAAAATAGTCCAAAAGGACCTGCACAAACAACTTGCCTAACCTGTTCACAAAGCCAAACAGAACATGCCAAAGTCTGTGCCACACCTACTCCAAATAGCCTGAAAATGTTGTCAAAGTAGGAAAACCCAAACCTACATTAAAAAGCCACCAAGACAGCACACTAAGATTGTTTAAACTTCACCAATCCCCCCCCCCCTAAAATTCCCTAAAGGCCACCTATAAATACAACAATAAAATCAGTAGAAAGAAGAGGAAGGCATCCCTCAAACGGGCCTACTAATAACATTTATCTCTCTGCACTATCCCACTACATTCCTTCATCCACCTTACTCAACTCAAATCCTTCACACTCTAATCTTCAACCTTCAAATTTACAACTAGCATATCCCAAGCAGCCTGCAATTCTAATCCTTCTCATACACTGAGGTGTAAACAAAATTGCTCCCCTGCAATACAGAAACAACCATATTTCAATTAGTTCAATCATCTTACTCAACAACCAAACAATCA
This sequence comes from Vicia faba, assembly GCA_948472305.1. NCBI lineage: Eukaryota > Viridiplantae > Streptophyta > Magnoliopsida > Fabales > Fabaceae > Vicia > Vicia faba. The sequence continues at coordinate 1,692,221,435 of OX451737.1, read as the reverse complement.
CCATATCTAAGAATCAATCGGATTGCAGTTTGAAAGCATAAAAGGAAGAATTCGCAGAAGATAAAAGATGATCATACCTGAAGCAGTTCCACTAAAGTTGTCAAAACTCCCACTGGTTAGACCTTCTCTTTCATTTTATCCATGATGCTTACATGATAAAAATGGTAGGGGATTTGTTAGGGGATAAGGTTTATGTTGTGACTGAATTATTTTCTTTTTGCTCTTGCTTCTTGTACATGCGTAATAATTCAAGTAATATTGTTACCTTACTAAGTTTATCTTAGAAATGGCATAGAGAAGCAATTCACAAAAATTGATCACAAAACTCATAATTAAAACTCAGATTCAAAAAGGGCAATTTCCACAAGAACTTCAAAAAAAACTCACCAAAAGAAATCGAAAATCTTAATCTCTCTGTCTCCACTACAGTATTAACAACATCATCCATCACCATCTCTGCACAACACACACTGTCATCACCTTCATCCGCAACTTTATCAATATTTGATTCACAACATCGAATCTGCAAAAACAACAAAGTTTCATATTTCTGCAAATCACACGCTTATGTAAAAAACCTAATGGCCATGTGCCTTAATAAGACGCATCTTTATCGCCCTCATCCATGGCTGCAATTTTCTATGATCACTATCGCTGCTTCTAATGTCCGGTCACCGCAAAACAACACCTCCATCATCTCGTCACTCTCTCTCTTCTCCATAGATCAGACATCACATTAAACCTAAAACTAAACTCTTTGAAAGGGGCGAAATCTCCATGCAGTTCTACGATTTGATGAGAACTGCACCATGCTACGTATAAAAGGATGCGAAGAGCTTGAAGGAGGTAGAACCTAGACCAATTGCATGAAGAAGATGATGATGAACTCCTGAAAACCAGAAGGGAGATTCCTATCGAAAGGAAACCAGAGATGGATTTGTGGAGAAAATGAAGTGGGTTTGAGTAGTTGCGGTTATTGAGCGATAGAGGGATTAGGGTTATTGAGATTAGAGATAGGGTTCATCGAGAGATATGGGAGAGTGTCAACATGAAGAAGGAGAACATGGCATTGAAATGGAAACAAGGATCACAAATCTGGAGGAAGGAGGAGGTGTTTAGCCTCATTTTGTTTTTAGGGTTTGGCAACCCATTGGTTTTAGGGATGGACCCGAGTCTAACCTGACCCGGTCCGTGTTTAAGCACATAACCCTTTTTATATTTTTTTTGTTTTTTTACCAATATGTCATGTTTTAATATGGGCCTTGCGGGTTTCTTTTTCTTTAGCCCATCTGGATTTCTAACTATACCAATATAATTCTACTGTGCACCCCATGGTCATTTTAGCATTTATTTATTTATTATTTATTTCTTTTATTAGATTTTCTCAATTTATTGTTTCATTTAATCAGTTTATTAATTAAATAATCATATAGTTTTTTTAGATAAATTTTATTTAAGTAGTTTAGCCTTAGAGTTAATTTATCGTCTTGGTCATTTTAAAACTTTGCTTTAATTTACTTAATTATTTTTTGTTATTCTACTTGTTTACATTTCTTTACTTAAAAAAAACACCAAAAGTGTATTCAGAAGAGAACTTTAATTTTCTCTTAATATTACCTTTATTGAAAATACAAAAAAAAATGTATAGATTTAGTTCTATGGTTCTTTTAATACCTTCTTTACTAAAAAATAGTAATAATAAAAATCACAAATTTTGTTTAGCATTAGTTTAATTTTCTTTTAGTATTTTTCTTTACTTAAAAAGATCATAAAAAATATTTATTCTTTAAGTTTTTTTATTCATTCACTTGTTTAGATCTTGGTACCATATTCCCTTAGGTAGCTCCATGAGGCGATTAGATCCCGGTTCGATCGCCTATGTTGAGGTAGGCCTTTAGTCCATCTTTGTACATAAAAACGTTAGGGTTTTTCTAGTCTCCCTCTTAAAACTTTTTCTTCTTTTGTAAATAAAACTTATCATTCACAAATCAAAAATCCAAAAACATCTAATCATTACTTAAATTCTTTTTAAAACTCGCAAAACACTCAACCAATCAAAACTCCCCAAAAGGGAATGTTATCTTCGTTCTACCGTGCTACAGGCCATGCCTATTGCTAGAATGCAAGCATTAACGTCCCCAACTAAAAAACACCAATAAACCAACCATTTTCTAGAGGAACTATGCTGTTCTGATTCCTTCATTGGATACGTAAGCAAACGGTTGCGAGACCCTCATGAACGCACTAATAAAAACCATTTATTTCCCCTTAAGAAAGTATAGTTATAGATAGACATACTCTTAGAAGCAACCAAACAAAATGGATCCCGTTGAGTACAAAGGATGTGAGGGGTGCTAATACCTTCCCCTCGCATAATCGACTACCTTACCCTTTCTCTTAGTCGTAAAACCATCGTATCCATGCTCTTGTGGTTTTCTCTATATTTCCCCTTCCTCCGGGATAAATAAAGTTCGATGGAGGATCTGTGTTTTCTGTCGGTAGCTTCATGGATGAAGAAAGGTATTCAACGCTTGATTGATAGCCATGAAATGTTTTTCGAAAAAACTCGGTCCATGAAAATTTTACCTCGAGACTTTTCCATAATCACAATCTCCAACAGTCCTATTAGGATCACCTCTAGAGGCCCTATGAGGATCCCTATTGAGCCAACAATGACTCCCCTAATTATCACTACACTGAGGCCAGTCCCCTATTCCTCTGAAAAAAGTGTACCTTGGAACTATGGGGTAGAAGTTTATTATCATGGTTTCAAGCAAGAGCCATGGATTACTTAAAACAAAGAGCCTGAAATTACAAACATTGCTAGAACTAGTAAGGTCACTAGAATAGGAAGGAAGGTCCTTAGATTTATCCTCCAACAACTACACATATCCACATTCCCAATGTTGTGCCAACTAACAATGACCGAGGTAAAGAGAAAGTTACCGAGCCTGCCCTGATGGAGGCACCCCCAAAAGAAGTTACAATTGAAGACCCATTTAGACAAGAAATAGAAGAAATCCTGAAGATCGTCTGAAAAAATGATTACAAAATAGTTGAGCAGGTGGGGAAGATACCCTCAAAGATATCCATGTTGTCCTTATTGTTATGCTCTGACGCACATGCCCGTGCTTTGATGAAATTCATAAAGAATACCCATGTTCCACAAGAAACCACTACTGATCAATTTGAGAATTGTGTAGCAAGCCTAACTGCTGACAATGGCTTGGGATTTTCTGATGCAGATTTAACTCCGGCAGGGAAGAATCACAACAAGGCTCTCCACATATCTATTAAATGCAAAGGCACCACTCTGGCGCATGTGTGTGTAGTTATTGGGTCCTCCCTCAATGTTTTACCTAATGGTGCTTTGGATAGACTGGATTATGATGGGTTGGTGCTGAAACCTAGTGATATTGTGGTAAGATCCTTCGATGGGTCAACGAGGATAGTCCATGGAGAGGTTAATCTCCTGATCAAGGTAGGATCTCAAGTCTTTAATTCAATTTTCTATGTAATGGATATTCACCCGGCCTATTCATGTTTACTCGGATGCCATGGATTCATGGGGCAGGTGTGGTTAGCTCTACAATACCTTAAATGTTGAAATACCCAGTAAAAGGGATGGTTGTCACAGTTTGTGGAGAGAAAGAATATATGGTCAATCATTTGAACTCTTTTAAATATGTTGAGACGGATGAAGAATTTATTGGAAACCCCTGTCAAGCATTTGAGGTAATCCCTCTAATGGTTGTTGTTGTTACTCCTGCTACTCCTAAAATCTCTAAAGGTACACCAAGAATGGCCTCTCTGAAGGATGTTAGGGTTGTTGTAGAAGATGGAGGCTGAACTATCTGGGGACAACTTCCTAACATCCCCTACAAATCTGAAAATTTTGGATTGGGTTTAACTTCAAAGGCTCAGAAAGAGGTTCGACATATTCGTGCTGGAAAACCACCTCTCTGTATTATCAACCATGGAGTTAATTCTTTGGAGGATACTAATAGTGATGGTGACTTGGACGATTGGATATTCCAAACTGCTGATGGTGGACTCAACAATTGGAGAGATAAAGAGTTCATCTCAATCTCCTTTAACCAAGAGTAATTTCTATTTCCTGTTTTTATTGTTTTACAAAAATTGTCTGTATAATTTCCTTCAAAACAATGACTCTAAACCATGTGCCTTTCCTGGGGCACAATGGTCCATTTGTTAAGGGTTTGTCATTTCATATATCATATGCTCATTTAATGAAAAACATTGTACGATTTTGCATTCAAATTTTGAGCTCTTTGTCTTTCTTTTACTTTACTGCATTTTCAAATACATTTGCAGATCCAGACCCACTCCGGATCTCATTGACAATAACTCTGTTATTGCCGCTTATGACTTCGAAAATCCAATCTATCAAGCCGAAGACGAAGGTGAAGAAGATTATGAGATACCTTGAGAACTCTCCAGACTCTGATACAAGAGGAAAAGGCCATACAACCGTACAAAGAACTGGTCGAAGTGATAAACTTGGGTACTGAGGCAGATAAGAAAGAAATCAAGATTGCCGCCAACCTGGAAGGAAATTTCAAGAGCAGTTTGGTTCAGATATTGCACGAATATGTTGAAGTCTTTTCTTGGTCATACGAAGACATGTCGGGGCTCAATACTGATATCGTGGTTCATCGTCTACCAATGAAAGAAGATTGTTCTCCGATCAAACAAAAGGTTCGTCACATGCATCCTGATATGTCTAAGAAGATCAAGGCTGAGTATATTTCAAGAACCTCCAATCCTGATACCACCAGTTGAAGGAAGACATCTGATCATGTACTTAAACGTGTTAGAGAATTCAATGGGGTGTGTCCTGGGGCAGCATGACGAGTCTGGTCGAAAAGAGCATGCAATATACTACCTTAGAAAAAAGTTTACCAACTGCTCGAGAAAACCTGATGCGCTTTGGCATGGGCTGCTCTCTGAATAAGATAGTATATGTTGAATCATGCCACTTTATTAATATATAAGATGTATCCCATCAAGTATTTCTTTGAGAAGCAAGCTCTCTTCGGAAGGATAGCCCAATGGAAAATTATCTTAACCTAATATGATATCCAGTACACTATACAAAAAGCAATAAAAGGAAGTGTGTTGGAAGATCATTTGGCACATTAATCTATGGATGATTACCAATCTATGAACTTTGAATTCCCTGACGAGAATATCATGCTGATTACGGATTGTGAAAAGCTTGGACCATATGAAGGACCTGAACAAGGATCACGATGGACTATGGTTTTTGATGGAGCTTCCAACGCTCTTTGTAACGGAATTGGTGTTGTGATCATTTCTCTTGAAAGTGGCCATACTCCTTATACTGCTAGACTTTTCTTCGATTGTACCAACAACATGGCTGAGTACGAGGGATGCATCTTGGGTCTTAAAGTTGCTATTGACCTAAGAATCAAATTCTTAATAGAGACTCAACTTTTGTTCATTAGTCAAGTTAAAGACAAGAAAATATTGCGGAGATTCTCATGCAAGTTCTTCCTGAGCAATGGGATCTTATAAAGTGAAACCATGACTCAATTCTACTCTGTTGTATGGACAAGAAGGAAGTAGAGAAGATCATTGAGGATATGCATGAAGGTATCTTTGGTACTCATTCTAGCGGACATACTATGGTTAAAAATATTCTTAGAGCTGGTTACTATTGGTCGACCATGGAAACCAATTGGCATCACTAGTCGAGGACTTGCTATAAGTTCCAAATTTATGCTGATAAGGTCCATGTGCCTCCAATTACTTTGAACATCATGATTGCTCCTTGGCCATTTGCAATGTGGAGCATTGACATGATTGGAGAGATCAAGCCTACTGCCTCTAATGGACACCGTTTCATTCTTTTCGCCATTGACTACTTTACAATGTAGGTTGAAGCAGCTTCATTTGCCTCACTTACCAAGAACATCATATCCCTATTTATCAAGCATAACCTCATATGCCGATATGGTATCTGTGAGAGGATCATCAGTGAAAATGACACCAACCTTAACAATGCCATGATCATTAAGCTCTACATGCAGTTCAAGATCAAACATCATAACTCTTCTCCATACAGACCTAAGATGAATGGCACAGTGGAAGCTGCTAACAAGAATATAAAGTAGATTGTGCAAAAGATGGTGATGACCTATAAAGACCGGCATGAGATGCTACCATTTTCTATTCATGGCTACTGTACTTCAGCACGAACATCAACTAGGGAAACCCCTTTCTCTTTGGTCTATGGCATGGAAGTTGTCCTGCCTGTCGAAGTTCAAATTCCTTCTCTAAGGATTATAAAAGAAGAAGACCTAGATGAAGACGAATGGAATCAGACAAGGTTGGATCAGCTGAATTTGATTAACGAGAAGAGGCTGGTTGTTGTTTGTCATGGTCAGATGTACCAGAAGCGCATGATCAAAGCTTTCAAGAAGATCAAGCATAGGGTATACTAGGCTGGTGAATTAGTGATAAAGCGCGTCATTCTACCACAAGGAGATCCCAGGCGAAAATGGACTCCCACCTACGAGGGACCATTTGTTGTCAAGAAAGTATTCTCGGGCAGTGTTATGATGTTAAATACTATGGATGGCAAAGATTTCCCGCACCCTGTGAACGTGGACATAGTCAAAAAATACTACGCATAAGAATTATCCACTAGGTTGACATACCTAGGAAAAAATAAGGGCATCCTGGCGAACCAAAATGGTTCGGGAAAAAATTAGGGATATATCGAAAAGATTGTACACCCGGCAAGTCGAAAACCTAAAAGGGAGGCTTGGGCAAAAAAGGGTATCCTGGTGGACTAAAAACCCGAAAGGGCAATCATGTCCCTGGAACATAGGATGTTTTAGCAAAGACCCACGATAAAAATATAATAGTCCCTCAATGACCCTTCAATGTTTCCTTCGGTAAATGATCTTAGTCCCTTACGACAATTGCTAAAACATCTTACAAGTTGCCTTCTATGACTGTACGATGACCCTTGCTTGTCCCTCACACCCAATGATATGGCTTTCTACTAACTAATGGTAGAATAACAATATCTATAGAAGGAGGAAAAGAACAAAGACTTTCTTTTGATTAGGTAGAACGCTCGTAGTTTCTTGCTCACAAACATTTCAAAACAAACATCTTTCAACATACAAACACTTTCTTGAAATATTTTCAAACTCGACACTTTGTATGCATTCTTATAGAGACGAAAATCATTACACAGATTACCCAACGATGACACTTTTCAAAATATTTTCAAACAAACACATTCACAAAACCATTTCAAAAGTGACTAGCAATTAAGAGCCCGTAGATAACTACAGATGAAAAGGGTGCTAACACCTTCCCTTTTCATAACCTACCCCCCGAACTCAAGAAAAATCTAAAAAGGTCTTTCATGTTCTTTTCACCCTTTCCTTTATTGGATAAAAGAAATCGGTGGCGACTCTTGCTATCTGCAACAATTGTGATAAAATGCAAAACACCAAGTCAGTTCTCCCACCATATCACAGGTATCATTGGATTTGTCTCTTCAAGACGATCCTAACCATACCCTTGCGAAAAATTTCTTTAAAACTCAGCTTAGTCAATTTAAAGAGAACTAGAAGAAAAAAAGTTGGAAAGGGATTCGAAAATTCATGATTAAAAATCACTACCATTTAAAAACTAATGATGCAATCAGTATCAGAGTGATGAGAGCTACATTGTAGCAATAATTTTGGAGATAATTGATGGTGGAATCAACATGTTGAATTCAAATTCAGAGATCTGAAACTTGACTTGGCTAGCATGATTTAGGACACAACAAGACTTGATACTTCTTCGGTTAGCTTCAGTGAAGTTCAAGGATGAAGGTCAACAAAGAAATTGCATCGAAAGAAGCTTTAGAGTTGAATTCAAAGTTGCAGAATTATGAGTTATGGAGAGAGTTCAACAGAGGTTCTTTGGCTCTCTAAAGACTGTCTAATGAGTGAGATATCACCCTCTATTTATAGGGAAGTGAATGGAATCAAGAGGGGGGGGGGGTGAATGATGAAATTTGAGTTGAATTCCTGCACACCCTAATAATGACAAAAGTGTGACTTGTAAGTTGTCAAAACTCAACCATTCCTTGTGTTTTGATCCTGAATTCAACCTTTGCAACTTGTTTAAACATGTTTAAGTGGAAAGCGCAAACAAAATTGGTGATTAGAGGTTACATTGTGGAAATCAAATTCTGACTTCAAGAGAAAACTTTGGTTCCAAGGTACTGACTTTGCAGCCATGGTGCAAGCAACTCAGGGACCTTTATGAATGATTCTTGAAGCATTTGAAAGATCCCACCACAAACTTCACATTGTGCCAAGAAAGACATCATTTGGAGATCTGAGCAAAAATTTATGATCAATTGAAATCGTGAAAAACACACAGATCTTTGTACTTAGAAATATTTCTAAGTGTTGAACTTCAAAATTACCGATAATGTTCTTCAAAATTACATGACCTTCCACTCAAAATTTGATATTGATATTTGAAGATGCAATGAAGTACACTTCTTGAATTGAATTTTGGAATTGAGATCACTCAAAAATCATAAAAATTGAAAAAGTTATGGTCTTTAGAAGATGATGAACAAATTTGGGGAAATTCATAAAAGACCTATAATCTTTTCAATTCTTCAACCATTTTCCAAGCATCTTCAAGTCTTGCACATAAAAACAAAATTGTAGTAGACATCCAATAGATTATTTTGGATAAATAATGGGCTCGAGGAGATAAAAATTGACCAAGTTATGATCATGTGAAGTCAAACCCTAAAGTTCAAAAGCCTTTCATGGAGACTTGTAATCTTTCTCAAACTTTAGTGATCTTTCATTCAAAATTAGCCTTAGACTCCTGAAGAGAGCTTGTTAAGGATCCTGTAAAGAGAATCATGGCTTTGAAGTCACTCAAAAATCTCAAAAAATGAGCAAGATATGGCCCTTGGAAGTCAACAAACCCTAACTCAAAGAGTGTCAAAATGACTTGAAACCCCTTTCAACATTTGATGATTTTTCTTGCATAATTGGATCTTGTCATGTGAAGAGAGGTTGTTGTAGATGATGATGAGAATCCATAGAAAAAATAACCAACACAAAATATTGAAAATTGAGAGAGTTATGCACTTATGATCACTGAATCTAGTATTTGCAAAATTAGGTCAAACATGTTGAGTCAACTTTGAATCTTTTTGAACTTTCTTGGAAAATTAAGCATGATAAGTCATAAGAGGCCTTGAAAATATGTTTTGTTGAAGAGTAATCAAGCATGGAGCTTAAGTCTCACTGAAGCTTGTTGAAGAAGACATGGAAATAAACACATGAACCTATGAATCTTCTTGATGACTTCCACCACCAACTTTGAGGAGAGGTTGACCTAAATAAAGTGAGAAGACTCCTTGAACCACAAATCTTTAATTTCATAGATATGACCTTGAAGATTGAGCTCTTACAATCCATTAGAGAACCATTTGATTGAGAATCAGCCCTCAAACTCTAGATTAGATGGTGAGATGAATGCAATTGTGATCACCTACAATATGAACATTAAAAGGAATATATATACACATATTTATGTTAGTTAAAAGAAAACATGTAGAAGATACATAATTCAAGGTGATTGGTAACCTCTCAAAAGCAAACTAAAGGATGGGATAAAGTAGAAAGAGAGAATCAACCCTAATGTGTGATCTTGATGCATTGTGACATGAGATGATAAGGAATCTTAGGGGAAAATTAGGGTATAACAATATGAAGAGCCTTGGTTTTAATAACCAAATTATGAAGAACAAAAAGAAAATAGTGGATTTTGCTCCTTAAAATATGAAGCATGATCTGAAGATGTCAAGGCACATGTTCCAACATCAATCAAGACATAAGGGAAGATATCATAGTCCCATGTATCAGCCATGGAGGTATCACTATTATGGAGGGTTTGGAAATTTAAAGTCAACGTGCTACAAAATGTATGGATATACCATCCATAGATTCCCTTTCAGAAGAAAAGATGATAACTCTAAGGTAAAGTCAAGAGGAGCCTTTCACCATGACTCATATGGACTCATATCTTACACTTCTATAAAAGCCTCAAATAGAGAAGATTGGTATTTTGATAGTTGCTGCTCCAAACACATGGCTGGAGTTAAGAGATTTCTAGTGGACATCAAACCACGTGCCACTAGTTATGTCACCTTTAGAGATGGGTCAAATAATGAGATTAAAGGTGTGAGAAAGGTGGATTATGTTGGACAACCGAGTATAGATAATATGTTGTTTGTGAAAGGGCTAGCAGCAAATCTGATAAGTGTCAGTCAACTCTGTGGTCAAGGTCTCAAAGTTAACTTTACCTAATCTGAATGTCTAGTTACAAATGATAAGAATGGAGTGGTTATGAGAGGAACCAAGTCAAAATATAACTGTTGCATATGGAATTCTCCTTATTGTTTCTCATCATGCTTATTGCCAAAAGATGATGATGTAAGCATATGGCATAAAAAGCTTGGACATCTACATCTGAAGGATATGAAAAAGATCCTGTCAAAGGAAGCTATTAGAGATATTCCCAAACTAAAGATTGATGAAGGGAAAATTTGTGGTGAATATAAAATTGGGAAGCATACAAGGATGTCCCATAAGAAGATTCAACATCTTGCTACCTCAAGAGTTCTAGGGCTTCTTCACATGGACTTGATGGGGCCTATACAGGTGGAAAGTATTGAAGGCAAAAGGTATGCTTATGTTTTTGTTGATGATTACTCGAGATTCACTTGGGTGAAGTTCATCAAAGAAAAATCTGAGGTGTTTGAAGTGTTCAAGGAACTACATCACAAGATTCAAATAGAAAAACGTTATTGTGTCATCAAAATCTGAAGTGATCATGGGAAGCAATTTGAAAATAGTAAATTTGAGGAGTTTTGTGCATCTGAGAGGATTAGTCATGAGTTTTACTTACCCATCACTCCTCAACAAAATGGTGTCTTTGAATGAAAGAACAAGACTATTCAAGAGTTTGCAAGAGTTATTCTTCTTGCGAAGAAATTACCCCTTCACTTTTGGGCTGAAGCCATGAACATTGCTTGCTATATTCACAACAGAGTGACAATCAGAACTGGAACTTTAGTTACTTTGTATGAAATATGGAGAGGAAGAAAGCCAATTGTCAAGTACTTCTATGTCTTTAGAAGTAAATGTTATATTTTGGTTGACCCTGACCCAAGAAGGAAGTTGGATGCCAAGAGTGATGAAGGAATTTTTCTGGGATACTCCATTAACCGTAAAGATTATAGAGTTTTCAACTCCAAAACAAAGGTGATGATGGAGTCCTCCAATGTAATTGTAGATGACTCAACTAATGAAGACGGTGTCCCAGAAGTAGTTGAGACAACTATTCCTAATGAAGATGTGGTTCCTGAAAAAGTTGTCACAACGTCTACCATAGGTTTCACAGAGTCAAGTGCTGATTCTGAAGCTGAAGAACCTCAGGTAACTGACAAAGGACCCTCTCTCAGAATTCAAAAGGACCATCCTAAGGAACTGATAATAGGAAATCCTAAACAAGGATTAGTTACCAGATCAAGGGAAGTTGTATCAAATGCTTATTTTGTGTCAAAGATTAAGCTTAAAAATGTTAAGGAAGCTTTAATTGATGAATTCTAGATCAATTCTATGCAAGATGATCTTGGTCAGTTCAAAAGAAATTAAGTCTGGGACTTGGTACCAAGACTTGAAGGGGTGAATATCATTTATATAAAATGAGTGTACAAGAACAAGACTGATAAACAAGGTGGTGTCATCAGAAATAAATCCAGACCAGTTGCTCAGGGGTACACTCAAATTGAGGGAATAGACTTTGATGAAACATTTTCTTCTGTGGCTCGCTTGGAGTCTATTAGATTATTGCTTGGTGTAGCTTGTCACCTCAGGTTCAAGCTGTATCAAATGGATGTCAAGAGTGTCTTTCTAGATGGGTACTTGAATGAAGAAGTTTATGTTGAGCAACCGAAAGGATTTTTGTTGATCCTTGTTTTCCAAATCATGTGTTCATACTGAAGAAGGCCCTATATAGACTGAAACAAGATCCAAGAGCTTGGTATGAAAGATTGACTGAATTTCTAGTCAGTCATGAATACAAAATGGGTGGAATTGACAAGACTCTCTTTGACAAAGATGAAGCAGGAAAGTTGTTGATAGCTCAGATCTATGTGGATGACATTGTTTTAGGAGGAATGTCATATGACATGGTCTAACATTTTTTCAGACATATGCAATATGAATTTGAGATGAGTTTGGTAGGTGAATTGACCTACTTCCTTAGATTTCAAGTTAAGTAGATGGAATACTACATTTTTCTTTGTCAGAGCAAATATGCAAGAAATATTGTGAAGATGTTTGGGTTGGAAAATGCCATCCATAAGAGAACTCCAGCTACTACACACCTGAAGTTATCTAAATATGAAACATGTGAATGTAACATGTGACTATGGTACATTGTACTCCCATGATACAAATTTCTCGTTTTTGGGATTTTGTGATGCTGATTGCGTTGGAAGTGCTTATGATGGAAAGAGTACCTCTTGAGGATGTTTCTTTATGGAAAACAACTTGATCTCTTGGTACAGTAAGAAGAAAAATTATGTTTCTCTATCTATTACTGAAGCTGAGTACACTGCAGCATGAAGCAGTTGCTCTCAATTGGTATGGATGATGCAAATTCTATTTGAATACAATGTCACACATGATGCTATGACATTTTTTGTGAGAACTTGAGTGCTATAAATATTTCCAAAAATCCTATTCAGCATTGTAGGACCAAGCACATTGACATCAAACATCACTTCATCAGAGAACTTGTGGAGGACAAAATCATTAAACTTGAGCATGTCAAAACTAAGAATCGGCTTGCTGATATCTTTACAAAAGCTCTTGATGTTTCTCAGTTCAAGAACCTAAAGATGATACTTGGGATATGTATCTATGAAGAGTTATAACAATTACTATTGGTTTTGCATCTTGTGTTGAGGTTGTTAAGTATGGTGTTGCACCTAATGAAAGTTCTGCCAGTGCTTTCGAGGAAAGAGAATATGCTACTGCATGACAGCTGGTCATGGGATTTTGCTTGGATATATCTTATGATCCTATTTATTTTGAAATATGACTTTGTAAGGGCTAAATTCTCAAGATACTTTTGATTTTCTGCACCCTTCTACTTAACTCTTAGGTGCTTTAATTTTTTTTGCTAATATTATCTGCTTACCTTTGTCACATTGTGGCTACAAAGGGGGACTGCTGGAATAGTACTACTGATGGTATTTTGATGGGGAGGATTTATGTTACCTTGTTTGCGATAAGCAGGTTTTGAGAGGTAGTATTTGCTCTATTCTAGACTGAAGCCTGAGATGTCAGACATGATGTCTCAACATCATGACGATGAGAACTTAGGTGTTCTCTATTTTTGGTGTAGTTGTGTTAGTAGACCAACTTACTACTAACTATGTGCTGCTAATTTCTGTGTTGCTAACCTTGTATATGTGTTTTTCGTTTTTTCCCTTTGATGTGTATGTTTGATTTATTTTCAAGCATACTTTATTGTGCAAGGGTTGTTTTAGTTTATTAGCCAAAATGTGCCAAAGATGGAGATTGTTATTTCTCTAAAGTTATGATTGGCATACATTTTGGTAAAACCATTTTAGCAGCAACATGTTGAACAAGATGTTCCAACATTCTGTCTTCTACATGTCGAGCAAGATGTCCCAACAAGGAGTTAGGACATCGCGTCTTCAACAAGCTAATAGTGTGGATCAGCTGATTTTTTAGCCATTGTATATTCAGGGAATATTCAGTTAGCTTATGTGTCGTCCAAGATTGACAAGTCAGAATATTCTTATGTTGGTTTTCGAAGATTGCATAGTTTCTATTTGTGGAGACATTTTAGGAAACTAATGATTGAAGACCTATTATCTTGGAGGATTTTTTGCATAATTTGTGAAGCCTCACTGTTGTGGTTTTGAAGCCCAACTCAGTCTAGAATAAAGTTATAAATAGGTTAGTGTATACCTAGTGTTAGGTGGAACTTACAGATGTATTTGTGTTAGGGTTTTTAGAATCCTTATTTGTTGGGTTGTAAGTTCTGTGTGAGATGTTCATAAGCTTTTAAGAATTGAACATATTTTTTGTTAATTCTCATAAGCTTTTAAACATTGAGTTTTGCATGTTTTGGAAGTATAACTTCCATTTGTTTTTGTTATCTACTTGTGTTTAAAGTTGCTCCAATTGCTGAGTGTAATTGAAGAGGGATTTGAGGAGGGCCTCATACTTAGGTGTGTCTTAGGTAGAAGTTAAGCAATTGGTAGTGATTAAGTGTGTAGACTGTAAACTGGAGGTTTGCTTTAAGGTATTCAAATTGATATTATCTAGTTAATTTCATCCCTGGCTTGGTAGCCCCCAGAGTAGGAAGGTTATTCTGAACTGGGTAAACATATCATGTGTTATTTACTTTGAGCACTACTATTTTTGCTTATACATCTTGTTGTTGTGTGTGAAGTCGGATCCAGTGTCTAGATATCTCTTAGGACATCCGGGATCTAATAGCCAGAATTTCAGGTAGGGTTACCAGAAGGCTTAAATCAGGTGATTGGGAAAGAAAGGATATCAAGGTTGCTGAAGCCGCTAAGGTTACCAGAAAATAAACGAGGTAGTAAGGTTGCTAATGTTTGTGGGGTCGTTGGGAGATGACAAAAGCGATCTGGTAACAGTAAGGTTACTGACAATGGTAGGATTACTAGAAGACATCAACCAGTTGATCGGGATAACAAGGTGTGATACGGTGGGAAAACTGACTTAGGTGTTTTGTGTTTGATCACAAGTATTGCGGAAAGCAAGAGTCACCACCGACTTTCCTTTTGTCCAATAAAGGAAAGCGTGAAAAGAACATGAAAGACCTTTTGAGAATTTTTCTTGAGTTTGAGGGGGGGGGGGGGGGGGTAGGTTATGAAAAGGGAAGGTGTTAGAACCTTTTTCATCTGTAGTTATCTACGGGCTCTTAATTTCTTGATCACTTTGAAATGCTTGTGTTTGTGTAAGTTTGAAAATATTTTGAAAACGCCTAAGTTGGCAAACTTTGAAATAATTCTCGTATCGTTGAGAATGTATACAAAGTGTTGATTTTGAAAATATTTGTTAAAAAGGAGTGTTTGAAAGATGTTTTGTAAGGAAATTTTGTAATCATTCTCATATCATTGAGAATGTATACAAAATATTTGTTTTGAAAAGTGTTTTGAAAATGTCAGGTGCAAAGATGGTTTTAGTTTGTGGGCAAGCAATTACGAGCAATCTACCTACTCAAAAAGTCTTTGTTATTTTCCTCCTCCTTTAGATAGTGCTATTTTACAATTGATTGGTAGAAAGCTATATCATTGGATGTGAGGGACATGCATGGGTCATCGTACAGTCATAGAAAGCAACTTGCAAGATGTATTAGCAATTTGTCGTAAGGAACTAAGATCATTTGTTGAATGCAACTTTGAAGTGTCGTTGAGGGACTATGATCTTTTAATTGAGGGTCTTTGCTAAAATATCTCACGTTCGAGGGACATGAATGTTTATATCTGAGACAACAAGTGTGGGTTACCCTAGAGGTGCATGTATGCAAGGTGTTTGATTTCAAGTATTTATCTTTGAATTAGGGTTTTGTTAAGTTTGATTTTAAATATTGTCATACAAACCCTAATTACTAGCAATAATAAGGAAAATGATAAATTGTGGAATTTAAATACCCTATGATATTACAATGCTTTGGGAATGGGGGGTACAATTGGTGAATAGGGGGAGAAAGTAATAAATCCCTAATTACTATTACAAACCATTGGATATGAATTACAATAATAATACACAAAAATGTAAAGATGAAGAAGAAATGAAAATGATTTGTAGGGTTTTTGATGGAAAAAGGTTTTAGTAATTAACCTAATTAAAATAATTAAATTTATTTACAAAATAAATAAATTAATTATTTAATAAAACTTAAAATCTAAGTTAATTGAATTTTAAGAAGAAAATAAACCTAAGTCTAAGAATTTGTTTAGAAGATAGTTTGAATATTAGTATTAATTTAGAAAATGTTTTTATAATGTAAAAGAAAATAATAGAATTTAATTTAATAAAAAAATAAAATAAAATACTTGATTTAAATCATTTTAAGAAAAATATTTGTTTTGTGTTTTTAGTTTTAATAAAATAAATAGGTAAATAAAAAATAAAGAAAAAATATAATAAATGGGCTGGGTGTTTAAAAGTAAAAAGGGGTTAGAAATAAGCAAAGAGAAAAAGCCCAATATGTTTTTGTAATCAGAAAAATATATTTAAAAAAAAGTGTGAATGGGCCTGCGCTTTAAACAATAAAATGGGGGGTGAGAATCAAAAATAATTTAGGCCCAAAACAACAGGTCCAACGTTTGTTTCGTGATTCAGTATGGATGGATTCTTGAGGTGCACCATGGGCTTGCCTTGTGGTGTGTTTGATAATACCATATGATGATCTTGTGGTAATGGAATGAGGGTGTATGGCGTGTGTACAAAGCCTGCTTGTATTGAATCTGCAAGGAGAAAATATAAAAAACCAAAAGGGTACCACTGGGGCTCGAACCCAGGTCTTTATAGTTTAATGCTTTACGCGAGCTCTCTCTGCCACTGGAGTGGCTGTTTCATCCGTTTATAGAACAACAACTAACAAATATATTACAAACTCATTTCTAAATGTAACTTCATCGCTATCCTTGCGCCAGCTTCCATTGACAAGATTTTTAAATTTTTGAACTCACTCATTTCTCAACCATTTGAAAAAGTATGAACATGAAACTTGCTCCATTTTTCAATACGTATTCAACCATATAAATTTCATGAGCTATAAATCAAAGATGAATGAGAATTTTACTGGTACCAAATAAAAATCTAATTTTTTCATAAAGTTCAACTTCAAAATTCGCATCACTCAGACAACATAAATGAACTTTAAGGGCATTGTTAGCTTAAGGGCTATGATGTCTACATTTTTTATTCACAAATTAACCATTAATGATGCTTGTAGAGAGAATTCAAAGTTGAGAAAACTTACCTCAAAACTGGAAATCGTGTATGGAGTTTGAGCACTTCTGGAGGTGTGGTGATGCTCTGAATAACTTCACTGGACTCCAAGGAAGCTAATGCAACTCTTACTTTATGCTAAAAGTGGTTGAATTGTGCTGGAGAAGTCAATGTGCAGAGTTGAGTTTTTGAGTTTGGAAGATGATGAAGATGGAGTTACAATTGTGAAATATGGATGGGGATGAGTTATATTTGATGTATGGAAGCTTTGAGAATGGTTTAGAGGGGAAACACACGAGTGGATTGTGAGATTGAAGTTTTTGGCCAGAAATGACAAGTTATGGAGGTTTGGATGCAGTTCTGAGTTTTAGGGAGTTTCATGGTGTTTCAAGGCTTATGAATCTGTGTGTTAGGTTGCAAATGATCTCTCTATTTATTAGCAAGAGGTTTCACATATTGAAGTAACCAGAATTTTGAGATAACATGTTATGGTTTGGTTGAAAATTAGAATTCAAGTTGAATGGATTTTCATAGTTCCAAGGTTCAAGTACAAGCATGGTCTGAGTTTGTTGGGTGCAGGGAGGTTGCTTCTTCACTTTACAATGGATTGTGACCAGAAGAAACAAGTGAGAGGCTTAATGCATCGACTTATGCATAAAGCTTGCTTTACAAGAATCGAAATGGTAACTTTGCCAAAAATGGAAAATTATCTTGGACAATGGCTCAAACACTTAGATAATAGCTCAATCAATTGTGTAAAAATTTAATTATGGAGTGATTTGAAAGTTAGAAGGCCTACAAAGCAAGATTATGCAGCATAGCTATGCGATTAGGTTATGTGTTCTTCATGAAAATGCCTTTTAATTCAAGTTTATCATGCCAACTTCTTCTCTTCGATCCTCCTAGCTCAAAAATGATCTCTTAAGTTCTTAGACATTTTAGAAAACTTGGAACATTTTCTAAAACCTTCATGTTGACCACTTTGGCAAAATCAACTTGGAACATGGTTAAAATATGTTAAGAAGTTAGGTAAAAAATCTGCCTAAACTTGTTGAAAATTTCACTAAGCGTTTTATGAAAAATGTCATGACTTTATGAGCCTATATCTTCAAATCTAAGCATTTTTTGGACATCAACCCTAAGGGAAAAAGTTTTATAAATCATAAAGATCTACAACTTTCATGTTGAAAGTTTTCCTTGAATCATCTTGAATCTTGGTGAAAAATTGTCATGAAGTAGTGAAATTTTCAAGGTTAAAAACACTTAGAATTTTTCTAAGTATTGAAAACTTTGACTTTTTTGTGGACTTTCTTGACTTTATTGATTCTTGTTGACCAAGTTTGATATTTTTGAATGTCTTGATGAATTTTTATCTTTGAAATTCAATGTTGACAAAAAAGTCAAAGTTTGACTTTTTGTGTATCAGTTGACTTTTCATCAGTTGATCAAACTTCAACTATCAATCCATTGATCTTGAGAAATGATTTGAGCCATGAAATTAGGTCAACATGTTGTGTTTGAATACTTGAGATCATACTTCAAGCCATTGGGTTATGTACTAGGTCAGAAGTCAATGATCAGTCATTCTCAATCAAAACCCTAATTTTGACAATTTTCCCCCTTTGATGATTTGAATGCTTTTCTTGAGGAATTGTGATAAACCCTTGATAAATTGATGGATATGGCTTTAAAATGTTGATTTTGGCCAAAAATCACGAAGTTTAACTGTATAATGACCACAATTGACTTTTTACCCAATAAAGCTGATTTTCAGTCATCTGAGCAATTGACTAAGCAAATTCGTGATGCAAGACTTGAAACTTGGTATGAGAAATCTTGGAGACCTATAATGAACCATGAAAGTCACCTGAGGCATCAAAAGTCCAATTGTCTTTGAGAAAACCAAAAACCTAATTTGGGGGCTTAGTGCTTATGAGGTGAGCTTGTCTGATCAAACCCTTGAGAATCCTTAAGCATTTGAGATCCTAGGTGAGAAATGTCTTGAGAAATGAGAGGGAAATTTTTGGGGTACAACAGATGCCCCTGTTAAATCTTCTTAAACTTGAAGAGTTAGATTGCCTCATCCGCCATTCGTGACTTGAAGGTGGAAGATGATTGAACACTTAAGTGCCCAGAAATTTGCAATCGCCTATTTGTTGATTATGTAGGGAATGGGATTATAGATGCCATCCTAAGTAACTGTTGATAGAGAGATTAAACTAAGTCTACACTCGACTTTAACTAGGAGAAGTATCAGAATAAATCTTTGGTCGATTTAAACTGAACCAACAGATGACTGCGTTGTTTTTAACTGGAAAAGAATCAAAATAAATCTTTAGTACATTTAAACTTAACCAGAAACAATGTCTATTGGAAAAGTATCAGAATAAATCTTTGGTCGATGTAAACTGAACCAACAGATGCTTGTGTTGTCTTTAACTAGAAAAGAATCAGAATAAATTTTTAGTCAATTTAAACTGAACCAGAAAAAGTGTCTACTGGAAAAGTATCAGAATAATACTTTGGTCGATTTAAACTGAACCAGCAGATGTTCGTATTTCTCTTTAACTTCATAGGAATCAAAATAAATCTTTTGTTGATTTAAACTGAACCGGAAAAAGTGTCTACTGGAAGAAGTATCAGAATAAATCTTTTGTCGATTTAAACTGAACCAGCAGATGTCTTGTGTTGTCTTTAACTGGAAAAGAATCAGAATAAATGTTTAGTCGATTTAAATTGAACCATAAAAAGTGTCTACTAGAAAAGTATCATTATAAATCGTTGGTCAATTTAAATTGAACCAACAGAGGTCTAAAGGTAGTGTTCGTCATGTAGATAGTCGCCCTGTCCTGTTTCGGGAATTAATCTAGAACTGTTTGAAAATTGTTGATGATATTCGTTTGTTGATTGATCTTTCCTGAAAAGGTAAAGAGTTAGTTGTATGCAATGTCATTATGTATAAAACGCATTGTGTAATGATGTTCTCAAAATAAATGAGATTATTCTATATGCGTTTCGTATGCGTATGCTATGATGAATGTAAAATGTTGTTGAAATGTAATTGTAAGTCCATGCTATATTTTGTCTGGGAAAATAAATCCCTGACCATTGTTAGGGATGAAGAGTACGTGTATCTTCAATCTTGTCTAGAATGCTTCCGTTGGGGATTCTTATTTATTTGTTCGAGGAAAATATGCAGGGGATGTGTTATACCATGAAATTTTCCCTCCTATTTTACTCAATAAATGCTCATTGAGGTCCTCAATTGCTCAAGGTTCACCAAGAATTGATCATACAAATTCTCCTCCTAAGCAATGAACCTCCAACTAGGGTTTCACTTTGCACTAAGATGTTTGGGTTGAAAAGGCTCTAAAGGATTTCCATGGTCCCTAATATGTCTTCAAGATTTTTCATGCCAAATTCCATGCCTTACACTACAAGTTTACTCAGTCAACTGCTCAAGTGTTTGAAAATCAATTGTACCAGGTCAAAAGTCAATTATGACCAATATACAGTCAAACTTCAAGATTTTTGTTCAACATCAACATTTTGAAGTGTTATCCATCATTTGATCAAGGATTAATCATGATTCCTTAATGAATACTCTTAATTTATCAAAAGTCAAGAATTACTAAATTAGGGTTTTTATAGGAAAAGTTAACTGAACTTTGACCAGGCATAACTTTCACATACTTTATCCATTTTCCCCAACCAAGTCTCATTTTGAAGAGAATCCAATTCCGTACAACTTCTCTTTTATCCTCAAGTTCATGAAATGAATCATTTGGAAGATACAAGCTCATACATTACAGCTTCCAATACAGAGGGAAGATTGGAGCAGTATCCTGGAGGTTCACTGAGGCGACCACATCATCTTGAAAGAGGTTCAAATTCAAAACAAATTGCAGTCTAAGGTAAGTCTTCTTGAATATTGAACCTTTCATTTTAAGCATCATTAATGATTCATTTTTTAGGATAAATGTAGTAATCATTGTTCTTTGAAGCTAACCATTTACTTGCTTTTGTCAATACTATGTTGAAGACTGACCTGTACAAACAATAGAACAATGTTTAAGGTAAAAAACTGCAGCATGAGTTGAGACATACCCACATGAGTCGACTCATTTTAGTGACAGAACAAGGTATGAGTCGACACAAAGCCTTATTTGTCGATACATATTGTTATCTAGGCCCAAAACAGAAGGATGAAAGGTGCATGAGTTGACACATCCCCTTATGCATCGACTCATACTGAGTTGATTTTGTTTTACAGGAGCAAGAAGAGTTATGTGTCGATGCATAAAAGCATTGTGCCGACACATAATAGTTCAAAATGCAATTTTTCTTTCTTTTTACACTGTCTTTACATTTTTCACAAATTTTCTTCATTACTGTCCAACTATTCAATATGGGCTGATGTTTGGATTTATTTTAGAGGACCCAATTTTCGTGGAAGAAATATCAGAAAAGTCCAGGTTCATGCAAAGATAAGAATGGCAAGAGAATCACCCAAAATGGCATGTTTTTCAATTCTTTGATCTTGTTTCCAAAACCATGTTTAATGGCTGATCCTTGCCATATTTATCAAGTCACTATGCTCTTCTATAAATAAGCATCACATATGCAAGCATAAGACACGCATACATTGCCTCACCAAAGGTCCCAAAATTGCAAAAAATCTTTAAGTTGTCAAAATTCAAACAGCAAGTTACAACCACTATCACTCTAAACCAAGCATCCTATCTTCCTCCTGAGGTCCCCAGGAAGGCATTCAGGCCCTTAAGCAACCATTTACACGCCCAAAGCCACCAACCCACGCATCTCCCATTAGTAAGGGTTTGTAAAATCAAAATTGCATATACATGCCATATTGATACCTCTAACTGTTTTATTCGTGTTTAGGGGCACCATTAGTGCAGATCTAATGTAATACATGCAAGTTTAAGGACCGGAATAAGATCGTGCCATTTCTAGGGAACGATATGTGTTCTTCTTCGAATCTCAAAATCTAGGATGTTTCAGACCAAACGGACTGCAGATTTGAACTCAGGGGGTTCGATTTAGGGGGGTATGGTAGGTTTTGATCATTGAGTTTTGTTATTTTTGCAGGATCCAATTCGAGCCCACCGGAGAGTTGATTCCGGTGGGCTGACACTGGTGCCCAGGCTTTACACTCTTATTGGCTCATTCAGTCAACGCGTATGTTTTTTAATTCAAATATATATCTGGCTTGGTTTCACATATATTTCCATTATGTTATTTGTATCAACAATTGACAGGTTGGCTGAGTGGTAAGGCAAGTGTGCGAACTTGGAAAGGACCTGGGTTCGATACCCAGGTCTTGCATTTTTATTTTTTTCTAACAACCTGTTGCAGATCCAGTGTGCTACACTTCAAACGCCTATCATGCACTTTCAGATCTCAGCTAATAGATCTTAATTAATCCAGATCCATTTCTCCTAGAGTGTTTCCCCATGATGGACCTCCAAAGAGTCAAAACCATTGAAGCGTGCAGGATTTGGGTTTTCTTGTTGGGCCTAACAAAATTCCAATTCATACACCCATGTTTGCTAAGTAGCACCAGGCCCGGTCCATTCTTTTTTTTATTTTACTTATTTGATCATTTTTTATGCTTTATTTTAAATTATTTTTTTAATCAACATAAAAATCAGATAAAAAATAATAAAAATATTAGGTTAGCATTTTTATTAATTAAATTAATTTGGTAAATTAATTAATAATTATTTAAACCATCTTCATTAATTTAAAACTAAATAGACTTAGGATTTTAATTCATTTTTATTTCATATTAAAAATACCAAAAAAACTTAGAAATTAATTTCTTTTCTTTAATTTCATTTTTTCTTCTATAATTAAATTTTTTCCTTTAAATATAGATCTAGATTAATTATTTTTAATTCAACTATTTTCTCAACATAAAATCAAAAACAAACAAAAAGAATTTTATTTTACTTAGGACTTTCTAGGGTTTTAAACGTCATTTCCATTTCGCACGCACTTATTTACTTTTGCACTTATTTCATATTATTGTATTTGCTTACTGGGATGTAATAGACTTAACAAGAACTTTAGTTTTGCTGCTTTTTACTTTTCCCCACACTACGCCAAATAAGCTATTTAATAGCGCTTTTTTTTGTTTTTGATAGCGCTTAAAAGTGCTATTAACCGCGCCACTATTGTAAATATTTCTTATTTAATAGCACTTTAAAAGCGCTATTAAAGTACCAATTTATAATAGCGTTTTAATTAAAGTGCTATCAAAGTCAGTATTTTGCATGTTTTTTGTTTGTTTTTTTATAGCACTCTAAACAAAAGCGCTAATATATAACATATGTTTGATAGCACTTTCAAATAAAGTGCTAATAAATGGTACATATTTGGTACAATATTTTTAATAAGTACAGTACAATATTTTTTCTTACACAATCATTTTTTTTGGTGTAAATATAAAATAACTATATTCAGTTCAACACAAATAACGCTTTAAGTTACTCATTGCATATATATTATGATCCATCAAATACTAAATAACATTTTAAATTACCAAATCCTATTGTTTCCAAATATCATAACATATAGAATATTAAGAGGGCGTTTGCATAGCCAAATTTGTAGATGCCCATTAATGATTACTTCAATCCAAATCCAAAAACATACAATCAAATTCTCTAAACAAAACACCAAAAAAATAAGAAAGGATAACAAAACAATCTCATGTAGTAACCACCTTCATGATCCAAAAGCGTTGAACTCATAGATACAATCACTAATTAGGCAAAATAATTGCTTCTTGTTTTCTTGTATCATAGAACCTTTATCACTAGGTAGTCGACTCTCAGCTACTTTTTCTGGTTGTTTCCTTTCTACCACTTGTTCAAGGTGTTGCCTCTGTGCCACTTTTTCAGGTTGTTGCAACCTCTCTGACACTTGTTTAGGTTGTTGCCTTTCTTCCACTTCTTCAGGTTGTTGCCTGTCTGAATTAACCAATGAATCAACATGTTAAAAAGTCAGTATATCACATTTCAATGTCCCAACCTTTTCAATGATAGGAGATCACAAACAAAACAAAGACATCAATTTTCAACACATCCAATATTCTTAATAATTATGCAAGATGCAAACTTTACGCAGTAATGTACAGTTGCTAACTTCCTATAGAACCAAAAAATAAATGAAGAGTTTTTTACTTAATTGTGGACAAAATCCAATCAATTGTTAAACTTCCACAAATATGAACTTTCGAAGAGAAAATTCCTCAATTGTATACTCATGCATTATCCACCAAGCATTGACAAGAGTAGGAACTATTATTGGCAATAGTACAACACAGTAAACATACTCATATTATAAATCAATGAAAGTCACATACACCTGGGTCTTGATCTGGGGTTTGTTTGCTGCCGACATCAAATGGATTTGTTGACCTTGATGGCTCCGAAAAACTTGGTATGGGCTGTAACAGAGGGCGCACATTTATGAGAGAAATACTCATTTTTTGTACAAGTTACAGATTAAAAGCATCCATTTGGTTGACTCTTTATGAAGGAAATGTCCTTTTTAATATAAAAAAAAAGGTCCTCTCTCTGATTATTAATCATAAGCTGTTTGGAGCATAAAAACTAAATGCATAGTAAGATAATCTGGTAAGCTAATCATTCTGGATTGTAACAGTACCGCCACATTATTATTATATTGCATTGAGATGCCCCTGCCCTGGGGAAGACCCGCCTGCCAACCTTGAACTGGAGCAGAGAAGGAAGAGTGTTTTGCAGTGAACAGATCCTGCATCAATCACAATTAATTGTTAGGACCAACACCAGATGCATTCATTGCAGGCGTAGTTCCTGCAGTTCCAAAACGTGCTGATATAACACGGGTGCGTTCAGCAGCAAACCTCTGTTTTGCCCTTTCCACTTGTTCGCATTCCTTCATCAACAATGTTTCGATTTCTGCAAACTGTTTCAGCTTCAATTCCAATCTTTTCAACTGTTAACAACAGCAAGCCACTAAAAGTAGTTAAACATCAAAATACTAGCTCTGCACCTGATTTTGGAGTTTTCTCCTATTGCTTAATTTACCTATTCTGTAAAAAAATATGTCTAACTGCTGCTTACATCAGATAGAAATAGAAAGAGATGAAGTAGATCAATATTTTAGCTGAATCAACTGAAATTGAAGACCAGAAACAACAGCTGTACCTGATGATTAATTATATTAGCACATAATCTCTGAATTTCTCGTTCTTCGTGATCGGCAAACAATTTAGCTTTCATTGCTGCAGCAGAGAGGCCTGCTTTAGCTGCTTCATTAACTTTTTCAGCAGAGAGTGGGGTGGTCCTACCCTCATTTTGATCCCGCGAACTAATTGCTTTTGCCTTTTCCTCTGAAATCAAAAGTAGCACTTGTCAAGAAGAAAATAACACTGTGTCGCATTGGACATTGGGGCATTACATTATATCAGCTACGTAAAAAGCAGCAAACATAACTAACCATTATGATTATTTGAAATTGCAGCTTCTCCTCGAGAGCCACCATCCCTACAATGCATGTTTTCTGGATTTGTCCTTCATGTGTAAATATTATTAATGTTCAGTACAAAATTCATAAACTAGAAGAAAGAGAAATCAGAAGATAGGATATGCACAAAAAATGAGGAACCGCCCAGGAAAAATACTTCACCCAATAAAAATGCATGTGCTTTGGTAATCTTACTCACCTATTATCATGCCCTGATGCCTCCGTCTGGGAGCCAGTATTATCCCCTGACAACACTGATAATGCTGCATGAGCACATGAGGCCGCTACTCTTGGTCCAACCGCAGAGGCTAAAAAGGCAACCTTTAGATAACATCAACCAAAACCAGATGTGTAAGAATCTCATCAAAAGAACAGTAAACTATATAATAGAGTTTAATTAGTTGTGAAACTCTGGTGCACTATCTAAATACAATTTCATGGCATGTCAGCATATCACCCTATTAAAGCTTTTGATAAGTAAGCATGGTGACCATTTTTTTTACTTCAAAGAAAAGCAGTGCAACTTGACGAAACGGGTTTTTGTTTTTAAAAATTTAAAAATAATGAAGTAAATAAGTTAAGAAAAAGATGCAAAGTGCAGTACTGATAACCATGTTCCTAGTCTTATAAACTTGTTTGAAAATCGCATTTCTTAATTGAATAATAACTTAGGAATATTACTTATAGTCACCTACCAGAGCCATAACAGGATTTCCAGAATTAGCAAAAGGCAGGCGGTTGTCAGAATCTCTGATTTGATGGGCAGGTCCTGTGAGAGCATAGATATTAAATCAAAACCTTATCACAGCAATTTGGCTTAATTAAAAAATATAAGACAGACCTGCAGAATCTCCATTCGAGTAATGATGCGATCTTCCATTATCATCTCTATTCATCGCACTGGATGACAAAGACATGCTTGGAACATTGATATTTTCCAATTTCCCATCTTCCATGGGCATACGAAGAAAATGAAGAATACATTGTGCTTTTGACTTGGTACCAACATGCTCGGCAATTTCATTCCAATTCTCATTGTAAATCTCCATTGCTTCAAGCAGCAACAAAGTTTCTTGATCAGTCCAACTTTCCCCATCTAGTTCACCGTAATCTCTTGTTGAATCCACCCTTATAAAATCTATACTTGAATGACCGGCGACAAATTTCCCATCATGGAAGCAATCAGTGCAGAGTAAAATATCAATCTGTAACATGAGAATGAGATACTGATTACATATAATGGAAGTGAGGAACTCATGATATACAACATTTAGCATGATATACAACATTTAGCATGATAAAATAGTCTGGACTAAACAAGCACAACTCTCTAAAACACACAAAATAGTACACATTTCTCACTGACCAGAAATACCGTTTGGCAGTATGCAAAATACCCAGAAAAAATTAAGGTTACAACCTTGGGAGATATGAGCTAGAGGATAAGGATGGAGTACGATCCAGACTCTAAAGGGAGAAGAAATGTGAGAAGGTGACCTGACCAACAGGAGTTCTCATGCAGGAGGAGTCCCCAATTTCCAACTATATAACAATGATGAACTTTCAAGGGGGTCAGAAAGTAATTGTAATTGTAAACTAGCACTATATGACACTAACACATTTATCTCATTCAATTCGAGTATCACGGACAAGCTTGATAGAATGTAATTGTAAATTAATCTCTTATCTAATTCTCTAGTTTTTCTGAGCAATAGCTTCTAAATTTGATAGAATCGAATGTGCATCTTAGTAGACTGTTTCACTTATTATGTATTTGTGATTCCGTTGCAGGTAATTAATTTTTGTTATAGTTGGATTAATCTTGTAATTTCAGCTAATTGTAATAATTATGAAACTAAACTCATTCTTCCTAATTCAAGTATCAAGAATCACATTGCTCGATTTCTACTTCCTAATCTCTGATTCTCTAGTTTTCTCAGCAATATCTTGTACAATGCATGTTCTTACCAAACTGTTGCAGTTAATGCATGTTCGATTGGGTTCGAGCCTAAGAAGAGCTCGAATCGCGCGCTCGTGTTTCTCGTCTTCCCTTAACGGACTCGTCATCTCAACTTGAAACTCCAAACTCGAATTCAATCATTCACAGTCTATGAAGCTCACAATTCGATCGCGGTTCTGAAAAAAGAAAGAAAAAAAACGTTAGATTTTTACAGAACAATATCACCATTTTATGATAATGAAATAAATTTTTACAGAACAATATCTCAATACCCAAATCAGCAAGCATATTATATTTTGAAGTTGATACCTATTACCCCCCACAGTGACCAATCATAGGAAGAGAAATCATGAACTCAAACCGCCAGATATATATACATCAAGAACAAAGAAAGCTACAAGACAAACCAAAACACTGTCTCATCTTCCAGCAGTGTCACAGATCAACTAGTTATAGAAAACTTTGGAACATGATAGTATTAAATCACATTCTGAGTTCCAATGTGTTTTATTAAATCACATTCTAAGTTCCAATGCCTTACCCCTTTCTTCCTCTTCACAAACCCTAAAACCTAATCACCGCGGCGGCGCCGAAACCAACCTTTTCCTCTTTTATCAAAACCTGATGACCCTCAAACCATACCAGAACTAAAACAACAAGAGCTAAGATATTTACCCCTTTACAATCTGTCTTGTTCAGCTTCTTGAGTTTTCTGATCCGGTATTGACCTTGCTCTGCCTTCTTTGTTTTGCAGGTTGCGGTGGGTTGAGATGGTGACGGCGATGGCGGTTGTATTCCCTCTTCCGTCTCTGTGTTGAACTCCTCCGTCTTTATTTTTCTGAAAATGTGTTTTGTTTTTTTTTTATCAATTAATTAATTAATTCATTATTATATATAACATAGCGCTTTTTAATAAATGCTATTATATAGGTAGTCAAATAATAGCGTTTTATACAAAATGCTATCTTAAAGAAGTTTAATAATAGCGTTTTGGTACAAAGTGCTATCATAATTACATAGTATGTATTATATAATAGCGCCCGATTAAAAAGTGCTATTATAAATGTGTTTTTTCCATTTTAATAGCATTTTTTTTAAAAGTGCTATTAAATTAGGTGATACAAAAAATCATTTTTGGCGTAGTGCCAGTTTGGACTTGTAAATAATCCCCCTTCCTGAAGCCTTATAATAGCTAGATTTTTACGTTTCCACACTTTAAATTCCTGCAGCTATTAACTATTTAGATGCGTGATTAATATGATTGTATGGAAAGATTTTAATATCAAATGCTAGAAAACCTAATGCAAAGACAAAATAACTGAATACAAACACAATGGCACATGCGCACCTCTAGGGTATTCCCACTTTGGTTGCCTTCGGAAAATAGTCATAACTCTCGAAACGTGAGAGACTTTAGTGGCTACCCTCCGGTTTAAATATAAAAAATGACCCTTTCAACGTTGCCTCGATGTGATCTTAAAACCCTAGGGTAGCTACTAAGGTATCATGCCCAGTTGCCTTTGTGATTGTAACGATGTCCCTTCGGATGTCCCTCAAACATCCAACGACTAGGGCTACCTACTCACTAATAGTAGGATATCACTGTCTAAAGGAAAAGAGGAAAAGAACAACCTTTCGAGTATAGTAGATAATTCTTAGATGCTTGCTCAAAACAAAATAAACTTTTACACATACACAAAACTCTTTCAAAAACATTTTTCAAAAACACTTTGTATACATTCTCTACCAATCCAAGAAACATTACAAAATTCGTTGTACTAAGGCGGTTTCTTCCAAAATAGTTTTCAAACACATAAAGCACAAGGTATTTATCAAATGATCTAGCATCTAAGAGCCCGTAGATAACTACAGATGGAAAGGGTGCTAACACCTCCCCTTTCCATAATCTACCCCTCTTACTCAGAAATAAATCTCGAAAGGTCTTTTTCTGTTCTTTTCACCCTTTGCTTTGTTAGATAAAAGAAAAGTCAGTGGCGACTCTTGCTTACCACAACATTTGCGAATACAAATGCAAAACCAGTATAACAGTCGATTCTGCCACCGTATTACAGAACTGGCAACTCTGCTGGGGAACATTGATATAAAGTGGGGTTTCCTTAGATCTAGATCATATTAATTTGCTTTCCTTGTATGCTTTGCTTGCTTTACTTTAAGGGTTTGTTTGGGTTTACTTGTAAATCTCATATACCCGGATTTGGAGCACTTTTTGGTAAGCAACAATAGATCATGGAGATTGTACGGCGTAGACTGATATGGTTGAAGCGATGGTTGCATTAGTGTGACACATTTGTTGGTACCAGTATCCCTTGTGTTAAATCGAAGAGAATACAGGGCCACTGTGTGGTGTCGTCATAAAGCACTAACTGACCTTAGAACCTTAGTTGAAAAAACTTGGCCATTAGAAAGTAGTGAGATAGCCGGCCTCAGTATAAAGCTTAGGATTGGTTGATACTCGATGCTACACTTATTGAGATTGGACTTTAGGGATATTTTGGCCGTGAGAAAATATCGCCTGAGCCGAAAAAATGCCTGATAAAGAAAGATCAGTGATATTGAGACTCCTTAGAACCCAGTTATTTTTCTAAGACAGGTTGAACCAACTAAACTTCAAGAGGGTATTTACCTACAAACCTCATGCAAGCCTAAACCTAAGGCTACTTGTATGACTTGTTTGTTTTCATTATATAACAACTTAAATTCCTTGCAGGCTTTTGTTTGTATTCATTATCTAACAATGTGAATTCCTTACAGGACTTGTTTATAGTCATTATCCAATAATATGAACTTCTTGCAAGACTTACTTCATCTCCTTAAACTTTTGCTTGATGCATAGCATACACATCATAACATCATACCATAGCATTTCCTTAACCATTTCAAGGATCTCAAGGGTCTGTGGTGCAGGTTATGATAAATCATACGTCTAGAAAGGGGCAAGTGGATTTATTTTCTTCTAGCCAATGTCATCAAAAGACCAAAACACGATAACTTGAGTCAGAGGCTATGACCCGCTCGACATGGTGAGCTTGATTCTCGTAGAAGGACATTCAACAAGACGAAGTTCTTCAATCAAAGTTGCAATCAAATTCAAATATTTCTTGTGTTTACCCCGCTAGATCCTTGAAAACATAGCATGCATGTCATACATATCAGGTATTCTCCAGACAGGTTTCTCATTTTCTCGTTGTTTATTTCAGCAAGGAAAATGGCTCTCGAACAGAAAAATAGAGATCTCCAAACTCAAGATGCTCAGTTAAGGGAAATGTTCCTAAATCTATCCAAGGGGAAAGAATAATTGAAAGCACTCCTCGCTAGGAACATGGCCGAGAAAGATCCTGAAGACAACAAGGATGGCCAGTTGGAACCACTGCAAGCTGAGATGGAAAGGATGAGAATCCAGATGAGTAGTCAGATGGCTCTTATAAAAAATTTAGCTCGGGGACAAGAAGAGTTAAGAATTCTGATAAGTAAGCTTCATCAAGACAGATACGACCGTCTGGGGAAAACTACTAGAATTTGAGGCCTAATCAATGATCAACCTCTCTTGGCAGATAGGGAATTAGGTGACATGTTCATGCGGGAGTATGTTGAACATAAACTCAGGAGCGGTGAAATTCAGGGGACTACATCTTCAAGTACTCAGAAGAGACCATACCATGGAAATAAGGAGTCCAGTACTGTGTACGACCAGAAGGGCCGTAATAAGAGTAATCTCAACTAATTTGTAGGGGTAGTGTGGATCTTTAATCCATCACTAATGCAGCAGCAACGACAAGGCAATCAGCATAAGCAGGACACACCGAAAAGGCAATTCACCAAAATCAACATGTTCTTGGATCAGGTATTGTAACACATGTTAAATATGGAGTTGATTACATTGAGGGATCCTCTTCGGAATCCCAATACCTCTGCTCCTAGCTATCATCCTAATGGAATGTGTGCATACCATTATAATTGTCCTGGACATGATATGAATAGCTGTTGGGCATTGAAAAATAAGATTCAGGACTTGATCGACAAAGGGGTGCTGGAGTTCATATAAGATGGTCAGACTGAATTCTTCTGCCATCCCTCAAAGGCACACCATCTGAAGTGACTAGTTCAGACAAAGGATTTTTGTTCATTAGAATTTTCAAATTGTAATTTTCTTTTGATTGTTCGAACACTTATTTCATGTTAAACTTTGTTATCCCATTAATGCATTGCATATGTTTGTCTTGAATTAATCCATTCATTTTCACTATACTTAAGTTATGATTTTACTTCCTTTTTGTGATATTCAACTCTCGATTGAAAGTTGTAAGCCTTTAGAGGGAGGATGGCGAAAAATATACCCTAATCTCTACAATATTCTTTTGAACAGGCCTTGCTGACGATGTACAGGCGTTGTTTCTAATCCTAAACAATTGAGTTATAAGGAAGATAATCCCTAGTCCACCCCCTACGAGCCTAAGAAGTAGGAGTTTTCTTTTTCACACAAGTTGAAACCTTTAATCATAACAAGGGGTAGGGTAGTTTCTCAGTTAATTCAATAGTGCACTCAATCACAAACTTTCCCTTCGTACATGACGAGTAGTGTCGGAGGTATCCTTATAAAACAAAAGATGGTGATAGTTCCACATAATCATTAAAACAGACAGTCATTATCTGTCAAAATAAAAGCCCACTAAGTAAAAACCTATGAAGGAGACTTAAGAAAAAAAAACGGGGGCATCCCGTTGACTGTAATCACAAAAGAAACAGTTCAGGAAAAAGGTAGGGATAATAAAATTTAAAAAAAGTTCGCTACAAATCCTCAACAAAAAGAAAAGGTTACAAAAATGATTGCCTTCTTAGATAAACTTTCAGTATCTGAATCATCACTGGAATATCAGGGCCAAGATTCCAGACTCAATTGGAATTTAGACGCATAATTAATTGAGTATAGGGCTGAAGAACATCATGAAGAACGGGTGGATACAAATAAATTTTGAGCCTTTATCCTTTGTTTCTTAAACCGTGAACCAGGACACGTTACAACCCTTAAAATCTTAACTGAAGCATGGGTTAGTTTGAAAGCATACTATTACAAAAAGGTATCCTGACTCATGTAAGGCTTGCTATAAATCTTGAATTGATATCACATTCTTGCAAATTTTGTTTTACTAAAAAATTCATTTTGAAAACTTCAAGACAGATATAAGCTTTACATTTTTTAAATGTCATTGTTTGCATATGACTAATTGTTCGACGACAGAGAAACTCGCACGACGAATATTCAATGAACAAAAATCCTCTCAATGAACAGAATCACCTTAGATGGAATGACATCTCCATTAGCAAGCCTTTCATAATCAAGAGACATGACATTGTGTCTAAGCTGATCTGGGGCAGTCGAGTCAAGATTCAAAGAATCCCTCAAAATCGCCAATAGCCATGGGCAGACCTCCATCTGAATCACTTGGGGCATTGAACATAAGTTCCAACAAAGGGACACGTACAATTAAGAAAACATTTTTTGGCAGTGATGCAACACTTACTACTATAGACAGCGGCAATTCTTTGCACCATGTGAATATGGACATAGTCGAAAAATACTATGCATGAAAAAAGACTCGCTAGGTTGACTGGCCTAGGCAAAAATAAGGGCATCCCAGTGTAGTGTTAGAAATGTTTAAGACTAAGACATTGGATTGACTTGACTTGTACAGATCAAATTAAAAATTGCAACCACGCTTTATTGTTTCCAAAGGAATGGGAAAAGAGCGAATAACCTAAAAGAGGGGGGAAAGATTCAAGGTAAGGGGATTGGTTATGCAAAGGAAAGGTATTAGCACCCTAAACTTCTATGGTACTCTGCAGGAACCTCTTTGAAAAATCTGTATATTTTGGCTATAAAATATTGTATAAAAATATATGGTGGAGGTGAGGAAAGAAGTATTTTTTTATGATTTTTGCACCCTTCGTGGTTGTGAACCTTTAGTGCCTACGTACCATCTTCTGTGCAACAGGGGATCAGTGTACTCGTTGTTCACCTTTTAAAAAATTTAAAACAGAAGTGTGTTGGTTAATTTTATGAGATAAGACATCATCGTCATTGGGATTTGATAAAACTAAGTTTTCCTCTGATCAGGAACTTGCTGATTCTATTGACAAACTGGAGCAACTGAAGGTAAGTTGAACACAGGGATGACAGGAGAAACATGTTAATTCTGACGATAATTATTTCTTCCTATGGTTCTCTTCTTGGAAAAGTTATTATCAAACTTTTTCACACCACTAGCTGAGCCACCATCTTCAAATGAACATCCCTTTCGAACATCCTCTTCTAGAAGCACTCCCACATTTGCTTTTTCAGGGAAATCACTGGGCGCATTGAATATCACCTTCTCATGAAAGAATGACTTTAGAGTTTCTGTGAAGACCTTTGCCATCTCTTCTTCCTTCCCAGAAGGATTGACTTGGCCAGCAACCAAAGTATTAACCAAAGCAGATAGATACTCCATACCAGCCTTCAAAGTAGTTACCTCTTTGCAGAGTTCAAAGATATCTTCCTTAATGTTTTCCATCTTCTCTTAGCACGAGTGTTGCACTGACACGATAACTTGACTTCTGAAGACAAAGAGCAGATGATAAGACTCCGTGAAACTCTCGAAATCAAGACAGAAGTGAGAATGATGCATGATATGCAATGCACGTGATTGTTTAAAAGTTTTAAAACCAAGTTTTCAAAGAACTTTAGAAAATTATAAACGAATTACAAACATCAATTAAAATACATAATTGGGATAACTGAAAAACTTATTTCATTAATATTGGGAGGATTACATTGGAATTACAAGACTTCACTAATCCTAAACAGAAGAAAGAGAAAGCTAAATCCTCAGGTCCAAATGAACTGCATCCAATTAAGATCCAATATCGTGTTGTAAAATCTTCTTGAGCTTGAATTTGGAATGCTAAAGGAAAATAAATCCTCTTGCACTCTTCTCTTCTACTTTCTGATAATCGGGAAAATAAATCACCGATACAAAGGATTTAGGAACTAGATCAAGAGCGCGGAGAAATCCATCTTCAAGACATCTAGGAGAATTTGAAGTCCAAAGGACTAGATACCAAGCATTAAGGCTTTCTCAATTCTTCTGAATCAGGACTCTTGACATTGTAATTCTTAGTACTCTTTCCAAAATCCATAATTACAAAACTTGTGTTGTTTGCAAGCAAAAGTCTTAAATTCCTTAAAATTTGGTTAAAACAATGCTCATGGGTGCATGGATGCATGATGCAACAATCACACGCAAGATCACACACATAAGGTTCATAGGTTCAGCATCGCGAGCATAAGGTCGAAGGTACTACCCATAAGGTATTGGTCTAAGAGTTATCACCTTCCGAACAAGGTTCTAGAGGTTCCCAGAGTCTACATCCTTGTTTTGGATATTACCAACTTCCCAATTAACTCAGTAATTAGTAATATTCTCAAGAAAAACTCGTCCGAGCGGAGTATCGCGTGACAACTATTTCCAGGTTACTCCGTCATAGCTTCTGCACTACACCTAAAAGGCCAAGATGGGATAGGTATTCTACGGTCCTCAGCTTCAGCAGGCTCCCAGGTCGAAAGCAGTACGTCTTCCCGATTACTCGGTAAACGACACTACAGCCAAAGAGGCATCCACTGAGTGGGGGATCTCATGTCTCCTTTTTTGGGATTACTCCCTCAAAGTTAACATGACTATACCGCCCGTCCTATCTTAAGTTTTCCCAAGTCCGGGTATAGGACTTATGAGAAATCACCAAACACCCTAAAACCCAGGAAAGTCAAGACAAACATATATACAAGATATAATATATAACAAACAATAGCACATATAAAAATATAAACAAAGATAGGCTCAAGCCACTTAGGGATGGACCAGCAAGAGGTCAATCTTTCCCCGGTGAAGTCTCCATTCTTTTTCTGTAGCGGTAGAAATGTTTAAGACTAAGCCGTTGGATTGACTTGACTTGTACAGATCAAATTAAAAATCACCACCGCATTTTATTGTTTCCAAAGGAATAGGAAAAAAGAGAATAACCCAAAAGAGGGGGGGAAATATTCAAGGTAAGGGGGTTGGTTATGCAAAGGGGAGGTATTAGCACCCTACACATCTACGGTATTCCGCAAGAACCTCTTTAAAAAATCTGTATATTTTTGCTATAAAATGTTGTATAAAAATAGATGGTGAAGGTGAGGAAAGAAGTATTTTTTTATGATTTTTTCACCCGTCGCGATTATGAATCTTTAGTGCCTACGTACCATCTTCCGTGCAATAGGGGATCAGAGTACTCGTAGTTCACCTTTTAAAAAATTTAAAACACAAGTGTGTTGGTTAATTTTATGAGATAACACATCATCGTCATTATCCGTGTGCAAAACATACTTACTACCCACAATAATGAGAAAGGAGAATTTGCATCATCTCAAAATGGAGGATATGGCTTGATTTTAAAATCAGCAATGCCTCACTCAACACCCAAGTGTAAAATATCTCACGTTACTATATATTGTAAAAGTATAGTTTTTTGCATCACTACATGGATTTAGAAGAGTCTAATCTTATTTGAGAAAATTTTAAAGATAAGAGCAAAAATGGCAAAATGGTTTGAATGAAATTGATTGACTTTTAGTCTTCTCATAAAAATGTCAAGGTATTATTGAGTTGATTAAAGTTGGTTTATGAAAATGTTTTGAAAATGCATGGACCTAAGTCCAAGTTTATTATGAAAGTGGTTCAAGTTTAGAAACAAGAAGAATTTTCAAAAGGTGGGAGAAGATTTTTGAAATTAAAGAAGATGGGAGGAGATGAAGAGACTATCATAAAGCATAAGGTAAAAGCTAAGGAGAAGAACCATCTAACCAACAACAAGCCAACCCTTGACATTATGAATCAAGATAGAATTCCCATCCTTTGGATTGAAACTAAGCAAGGATACTAAACCTCTTGAGAAAACCAAGCTTTAATCGAATTAAGTCTTCACAAAAATTAGGCCGAGTAACGGCTGTATACAGATGAGTTCCAGATTATAGACAAAGTATGTAATCATAATAACATGCACACAAAACAAACAAATAACCCAATGTCTTGAGGTAAACCTCAACAACTCCAGAAAAAATATCAATTAAGGTCACAAGGTCTCCAACATAGGTCAAGGTCTATAATCCTAAGTCCAAGAAGTCCAATACTCCATAATGCCAAGGATAGTAACCAAATAGTCCAAGTATCATTAATATTTTTTATGGTTCATGTTGATTATTAAGTATCTTCAAAAGGAAAAGAAAAGCTCAAGTGAGCAAAAAAAAATGGTATAAAAGTAAATGCTCAAGTGAGCAAAGATGAAAATAGCATGAAATGTAAATGCTAAAATAAATGGTGCATAAAGTAAGGGGCGTAAGATAAAATCATAAAATAAAGTGAATTATTAGAAGTTAATGGTTAGTTGGATGACCATCTTGAAACTTGCATTTGGAACTCATTAGAGGATTGGTATAACCAAAGCCTCTCAACAACAAGTTGCATTTGCTTTTTGTCAAGTATATCATCCATTTAGGAATATTCAAGGCAACATTTAATGATCAATGATGTTTAAGTGATCCGCATTGACCAAAATTAATGAAGATCCATTGGAGGATTGGTAGAACCAAAGCTTCCTAACAATGAATCACAAGGTTATTGGATCAAAGGGTTCAAATTAACATACTTGGGCTTGCAAATATAGGTTTGGGCCAAGAATGATCATTTTCTCGAATCAGGACAAAATTTAGTGCTATGTTAAGAAATCGTAAGTGGACTTATGTAGAAGTCGCACCTATTTTTATGCCGGTCAATAGCAATCTATGTACTTCATGTTTGGATAAATGATATAGAGATCATCATCTCATAACATGTAGCACAAATAAAAAAGAAAGGGATAAGATGAAGATGGAGGGGAATGATAACCTAATTTGGATTGCTACCTCAAATTTCTTTCATCTTTAAATTCAATCACTCATCTAGATGGATTAAAGTACTAAACATATCATTAATCCAAAGCACCAAAAATGAATTAAATAATTCACTCTTTGGTAGATTTGAATTAATGAACATTTATCCAACTTTATCTACACCCAAAGCCCAATGAATTTAAAGAGAAATTGGACATTTAAAATTGCAATCCAAATCAACAATCAAAAGGAGTGAGTAGAAAAAGAGAGATGGATGAAAACAACCCCAAAACAAGGCAGAAAAAGCATTTTATCACTGTTACAATCGATTTCACTTTGGGAACAATCGATTGCATCAGTGCTTTTGTTCAAAAAAACGTAAAATTCTTGTGACAATCGATTGCACTGTGAGTGCAATCAATTGCACGTTGTGAAAAACAGAAAATCAGCATTTTAAAAGGTCAAATTCTTGTTCAAACTTTCCATCAAACACCTTATGATCATAGATTTAATTGAGCACGAAAATTCCATCAAATTATGAGAAAATAGCACCAATGGAATCACAAAACAATGCTCAATGAATCAAACCCAAATATCAACAAGAGATTACATTGTGAAAGATGAAAAATCCAACTTACCAAAGGTAGATCTAGAGAATTATCAAAACAAGTTCAAGAATTTGCTTCAATTCAGCCCCAAGGATTAATTTCCCAAGCTTGGATGTAGAGAACTGATAAAGAAAAAGTGTTTGGGTGAAGGTTTAGCTCAAAGATTAGTAAGCTTCAATACAAAGCTTACTAACTTTTTTTGAAAATGGAGCTTTGAGTGAATTTGTTAGATTGAGGGAATTGAGAGATTTTTTGGAAAAGTGAATTTGGCTATCAAAAACTTGAGATTTGAATGAAATGAGTGCTCTATTTATAGAGTTTAGGCTTGGGATCAGTGGTGGTTTGGAGTTTGATTTGGAAATGAAATTAGGCTTGGTAATTAATTCTTGGAGCCAAAATTTGAATTAATGATATATCTTTCAAAAAATGAAGAAAAATTGGAGCCAAAAAAATGACAAGCTTGAAATTGCTGAATTTTTTCAAATTTTCACTTTGTGCAATCGATTGCACTCTGGGATCAATCGATTATACAGTGAGTTTTTTTAAATATTTTGTATAATGCATTTTATGCAATCGATTGCACTTTCGGAGAAATCGATTGTACAGTGAAAAAAAAATAAAAAAAATTTAGTTATTTATTTTTCTTTGCAAATAGAGATTTTATGGAAATAATACCGGAAAACCTTATTTGTCAGATGCTTTGACTCGGTACCTACAAAACACAAATATACAAAGACAAAGGCAAATATTTTTTTCTATTTTGATTAGAAGTTAGTCAACAACACATATACAAAATACACAACTAAGGTGCTTGGAGATTCCTCAAGAGAAAACTTAAAGATAGGAGATAGAAAAAGAGGAAGAACCAACCCTAATGTGATCTTGTTATGATCGAGTTGATATGATATGATATGATAGGGGAATCGTTGGGGCGAAAATTGGGGTACAACACCAGGTGAACCAAAGGAGCTCGGGAAAAAATTAGGGATATATAAATAAAACTGTACACTCGGCAAGTCGAAAACCTGAAAAGGCGGCTTGGGCAAAAAAGGGTATCCCGGTGGACTAGAAATCTGAAAGGACAATCCAGGCAAAAGTTAGGGATTAAAGCGTAAGACTATGTCCTGTCATCTCGTCACTTGTTTATCAGTAGAAGGCATATCACCCTGATCAAAATTTACTCAAGACTCTAGGAGTTGGGATAACATTTAAGATATCCACAAAATCCCCACAGAGTAACCACCCTCAGGGGACTATCTTCGCATAGTTCGTCATGAGTAAGGATATGTTTCCAGTAGGTACAGAGACAGAGACGTCCTCCCTCAAAGTCACTGCCATGTCTTCAGTTTATAACCTAACAATTTCAGATATTTCGGCATCTTCTTAATAGATCAAAAGCGTCAATCATCTCCCCAACATCTTGGATATTTCTTCAACTTGGTTCATAAACTTCTTGGGTTCCCCAACAGGGCTTCATAAAAATCCCCAAGCAGTTTACGGAGTTTTCTTTCCCTAGTAGAGTTTATTTCTGTAGCCACAGAAATCCATCTCCCATCAATTCAATTTCAACAAATATCGAAGAATCACATTCTTCATCCCCAGCAACAGTCATGGATTTATCTTCTCTCAGTACAACGACACTACAAAGTACAATTGATCAGCTCATATATTGCATTCATACATCATTTTAAAAACATTCATACAAAATACATATAACACAATCTCATTTATTTTGAGAACATTATTACACAAGGTGTGTCATGCATCATAACATTGCATACAACTAACTCTTTATCTTTTCAAGAAAAGACCAACAGACAAACATTATCAACATTTTTTCAACAATTCTAGATTAATTCCTGAAACCAGACAGGGCAACTATCTTTGAATATCTGATTGTGGATCAATTCCCAAAACAAGACGGGGTGACTATCTACAAGACCATGGTAGAGATTAATTCTTGAAACAAGATGGGGCAACTATCTCAACAATCAACAAAAATAGTTCCAGATTAATTCCTGAAACCAGACAGGGAAATTATCTGTGAATAGCTGATTATGAATCAATTCCCGAAACAAGACGGGATGACTATCTACAAGACCAGGTTAGAGATTAATTCCTGAAACAAGACAGGGAAACTATCTCAACAACCAACAAAAATAATTCCAGATTAATTCCTGAAACCAGACAGGGAAACTATCTGTGAACAGCTGATTATGGATCAATTCCCGAAACAAGACAGAATGACTATCTACAAGACCAAGTTAGAGATTAATTCCTGAAACAAGACAGTGAAACTATCTCAACAACTAACAAAAACAGTTCCAGATTAATTCCTGAAACCAGACAGGGCAACTATCTGTGAATAGCTGATTGTGGATCAATCCCCGAAACAAGACGGGGTTGACTATCTACAAGACCAGGTTAGAGATTAATTCCTGAAACAAGACAGGGCAACTATCTCAACAACCAACAAAACCAGTTCTAGATTAATTCCTGAAACCAGACAGGGTAATGATCTGTGAACAGTTGATGAAGATCCATTCCCAAAACAAGACGGGGTGACTATCTACAAGACCAGGTTAGAGATTAATTCCTGAAACATGACAGGACAACTGTTGTACCCCAAAATTTGCCCTCCCATGATCTTCAAGGTTTGTCAAGAATCATCTTCAAATTGCCCAAGATGGCTCAAGAGGTAGACAATCAAACCATCTCCTAAGCCAGCTGAAATTAGGGTTTTGGTTCCTTCAAGGAATTTGGGATTTTCAATGGTCCAATCAAGTCTCATAAGCCCATATACATTCTCAAGCACCTACATGTCAAGTTTCAAGACTCACAATGCCAATTTGCACAGTCAAAAGCCTCATTTGATCCACAGTCAACTGCAGGGGCAAAATGGTCATTTTTGCAGGAAAAAGTCAGAATTTTTGGTCAACATCTTATTTTGAGTCCACAATCATCATTTGATCAAGTCTTGATCATGATTCCACAAGGGTAGCTCAAAAATCATCAAGATGCAAGAAGTTACTATTTTTGGACAGCAGAAAAGTCAACTGTATCTTGACCAGGGCATAACTTTTTCATGGTTCATCAGAAAAATCCCATCCAATGCTCATTTTGAAAAGGGGATGACATTACCTACAAACCATATTCACATTCCAAGTTCAAGAAATGCTCTCACAAAAAGTTATCAATTTCTACATTATAGGTCAATTTCAAAAGTCAACAAAAATGCACTTTAAGTCAAAGACCATAACTTGAGATTGGTAAATCCAAATGACATGGGACCAAAGGAATTGGTTAGAGGACTTTAAGACCTTTCCAAAATGTCCAAGAACATGTTCATATGATCAAAATTGAGCAAGATATGCATTGGAGAAGTTGGGAAATTTTTGTGAATTTGCAAAAGTCAACTTTGCTCAAAACACTTTGTTTTTGCTAATGAGCCTCAAATTTCTTCTTGAAACTTCATTCATGGCCTATGCACGACCCATCAAGCTTAATTGAATTTATTTTCTTATTTTTATTAATTAATTGGATTTTTAATCAATATTAATTCATTTAATTAATTTAAATTGTAGGAAAATACAAAGATTTGATTTTTCAATCTTTTTGTGAAGCAAGTATGACCTAAAAAGGCTGGCAATTTCGTGTACAAATCAAATATGCAAGAATCTCCAAATTTGGCAACTTTATTCAATCATGAAAATGCAAAAAGATTTGATTTTCAATCAAATATTCAATCATCATTCCAATGGATTTTTGTGCAAGATTCTGACCTAATTCCAATCCTCTATAAATATGCAAGCTAACCCTAATGCCATACAGGTGAAAAAACTGCTGCAAGAAGGCCATAGCATATTGAAATTTTCCAAGAAAACTCAAAACTGACTTTGGCATTCTAGAACGATTCCAAGGGTTTTATTGATTCTAACACATTTCAGGAGGTCCCAGGGATAATTTGCAATTGAATTCACGTGCTAAAACTCAAAGAATCATCAATTACAGAACCACGGTTTGCGTTTTTTTCTCAAAATCATATTGTTGAATCCATGCATAATTAACATGTTTTATTGATTGTGTTGCATTGCCAGAGGTCATACCAAGCTTATGGAATCATTTAATTGAATTATTATGCATTGAATCACAAAGTACCATGGACGATTTCTAGGGTTCATAAGTTTTGGAATTGGGGCTTTGCAATCCAGGAAAAATTAAGCCTTGTGAGACCCATGATTGAACTCGTTAGGACAAGACCAAAACAAAGCAACCATCGCGAAATATTTATATAAATCACAGCTCTATTCGCTATTTTTCGCAACTGTAGTTTGTGGGGGTTAAAAACCCCCGCTATCTAATGTTTGTTTTTGCAGAACGAAGGAAGAAGACGAGGACGTGTTGACGTATGGTTGGCCGGTTTAAATCTTAGCGCGTTTTTTCATAGTTTCAGCATATTAATTAAGTTTTACATATTATATTTATTTGTTATTCCTATATTGAATG
Source organism: Vicia faba (assembly GCA_948472305.1). Lineage (NCBI taxonomy): Eukaryota > Viridiplantae > Streptophyta > Magnoliopsida > Fabales > Fabaceae > Vicia > Vicia faba. Next base: position 1,692,178,739 of record OX451737.1, on the reverse strand, counting down.
AACGCGTTGGTTGGAGTGGTTAAGGCAAGCATCCAATGAGCTTTGGGACCTGGGTTCGAATCCCAGGTCCCCCAAAACACTTGTTTCTATTTTTCTCTATATGTTCATATGCAGCATTCCAGGAGATGTCCACCGTGTACCTCAAATATCCAGGCGCCAAGTGGCCACAAACTTGAATCTAATGGCCATGAGATGATGGTCACCATACCCCTCAGTCAACACACGCGTAGACAATCTCAAAAGTCAAAGAGGCTTGCATGTTATTGGGCCTGGAAATTGCAACCAACACCTCTTGATTTGGGCCATCCCCCCCCCCCCTGGTTTATTATTCTTCTTTTATATTCTTTTCCTTTTTATTTTTTTTACTAATTATTATTATTATTATTATTATTTAATTAACATAATTAATTATTTTTCATAATAAAATCAGTAAAACTAAATAATATTTTTCTTAATTAAAATTAATTTCACTTTATTATTTTTGTAAATAAATACTAACAAATTAATGTAGTTTTTTTTATTAGGTTAACTTCAATATTTTTTGCAATAAATAAAATAAATTAGAATTAGGGTTTTTTTTTACTAACTTTTGACTATTTTTTTCATCTTATTTATTTTTCTTAACACCTAAAAAACTTTAAAATATTTCTTTTTATTAATTAATTAATTAGGTTTAATTTAATTAAGTTCATAAATAAACAAAAACTTCATTCTTTCTCAAAAAATGGTCAAAACCCTGGGACTTCTCTGATTCAATTTTTATTCGCGCATATTATTTTTATCCATTATATGTAATTGCTCCGAGGATGTAATAGCTAATTAGGACTTTTTATCACTTTTATTTATTTTTCGCATTTATTTTTCAAGGGTTGTTTTTGGCGATGTTAATACCCGCCGCCTTGTAATAGCGTAGATTTACTTTCCGCACAACTATTAACTGTTAGATGTATGTTAACTAGGCTATGCATGACAAGACTTATCTGAAAATTAAAATCAAAACGTAGCTCACCATAACATGTGCAAAGACAACTTAACTGAATTCTGACACACTCGCACATGCCACTCCTAGGGTACGCCTCACTTGGTTGCCTCGACGTGGTCATTGAGTATAGGGTGTTTTAGAGGTCGCCCTCCTGTCTAAAGATCCAAGTTGCCTCGAAACGGTTGCCTCGGATAAAAAGGATCTAGGACATTAGGGTTACCGCTAAGGCGTCCTACTATTGCTTTGGTGACCAGATGTCCCATTAATCGAATTGACCCGAAAACTCCGACGATGGTGATACCTACTTCTCAATAGTGGGATAGTACTGTCTAAAGGACATTTACACAGCTTAATTTCTTTTGAGTAGGTAGAGGTTCTCAGGTACTTGCTCTTTCAAAACGAAACAACTTTTCGCACTTACACTTTTCTGACAAAAGTTTTCAAACAACACTTCATACACTCTTGAGGACTGATACAAGAGTTAAATCGAAGTTTTCAAACAAACTTTTTCAAAACCCACAAACACAAGAAAAGAAAAAACCTTTTGAAAACATAGTGAGCAAGTACCTAAGAGCCCGTGGATAACCACGGATAAAAAGGGTGCTAACACCTTCCCTTTCTATAATCTACCTCCCGAACCGAGAAACATCTCGAAAAGGAATTTTGCTGTGCTTTTGTCATTTCCTTGTTGGAGAAAATAAAAGACGGTGGCGACTCTTGCTTACCGCGACATTTCGCGAACCAGCATTCCAAAACAGTCAGTTCTATTTCCACCGATCACAGAACTGGCGACTCTGCTGGGGACATTATTCATAAGTGAGGTGTACCTTAGGATTAGATCATTCTATGTTTTCAATTGTATGCCTTGAATGCTTTAATATTGTGGGCTTGCATCGGAGTTTTATAGATCCTAACCCAGATCTGGGGAATACCCTTTAGGTAAGTAGCAATAAATTGTGAGGGACCTGTCCGGCGTAGACTGACACGGGTGAAGCAGTAGCTACGTTGGTGTGACACCTTGGTCTGTACCGATATCCCTTGTGTTGGAACGAGGATAATATGGGTCTTCTGAGGAGTCATTAAGCACCAACTGACCTTAGAACCTTAAATTGACCAACTTGACCATAGAACAGTAGCAGTATGCTACACTCATTAAGACTAAACTCTCGCGATGGTTCCGGCCGCAAGAAAAGGTTGCTAAGCTGGAGTTATGACCGATTGAGGGTAGTCAGTGATATTGAGATCCTCTAGAACCCGGTTACTATTTTTAGGACAGGTCTTAATCAACTGAAACTGAAAGAGGGTAGTACCTAAACTTCATGCTGGCCTGAACTCTAAGGGATGTCTTGTGTGACTTGTGTGCCTTACCATGTTTGCCTTTTGTGAATACTTGTGGTGTGCCTTATCATGACATCATACCATCATAACATTGCATGCATCCTACATAAGGACTAACCCATTTCAAAGACAAGAGGGTTTCATCTTTGCTCTATTTTGTAGGACATCATGATGCCTATGCGAAGGAATACTATTCGGCTCAACTTTGTTCAACCACCTGATTTGCTTAAAGAATTGGTTGACAGGATTCCAAACACTACTTCCTTCATCAAGAGGCATGGTTCTCTTCTCGGTTTAGTCACTTCAAAGTGGGACCAACAATTGATGAGCGTCCTGACCCAGTTTTATGATCCGCTATACCATTGCTTCACCTTTCAAGACTTCCAGCTGGTCCCTACCCTGGAAGAATTCACTGATTTTCTTGGTATCCCTGTTTTGGAACAGACTCCATTCACTGGTTGGGAAAAGACTCTTAGGCCTGAGGAGATTGTTGCAGCCCTTCCTTTGACCAAAGAAGAGGTAATGGCTAACTGGGAGACGAGAAGCGGAGTTAAGGGCTTTTTGGCTAAGTTTCTGGTTGGCAAAGCTAATAGTTTCTGGAATGACTTAGACTTCAGGGCGTACGAAGACATCCTGGCTCTCTTAATCTATGGTCTAGTATTGTTTCCAAATCCTGATACCTTTGTTAATGTCAACGCCATAAGGATCTTCATCTCTCAGAACCCTGTACCCACTCTCTTGGGTGATATCCTGCAACAGCTCTATGCTCGTACTGCCCGAAGACGGGGAACTTTGTGGTGTTGCGCTTCTTTATTGGTGAGGTGGTTTATTTCGCACCTCCCTAAGTTCGTACTGAAGAACAAAGAAGGAAGAGGTTGGGCTCATAGGATAATGTCTCTCACTGATAATGACATCATTTGGACTCTCAGAGATTTAGATGAGGTAGTTGTTATTGATCGTTGCGGAGAGTATCCTAATGTTCCTTTGATCGGAACTCAGGGAGGAATCTCTTATAACCCATGTTTAGCTCTTCTTCAGTTTGGAAGAGCCAGAAGAGCAGGGCCTCATGAGATGTTGATACCTCACATCAGTTTTGAGTTTCAGGTAGATAGTGACGAGCTGCGTCGTAGATTCATTCGGGCTTGGGATAGAATTCACAAAGCTGACCCACATGAGTTGGGACCGAAGACTTCTCTACCAATGGAATCCTACTTCAGATGGGTCCGCATCCGTGCTCAGAAGTTGGGTATGCCATACGAAGCTGTTAGGCCTATCACTCTTGAAGTTCCGGATAGAGAAGGGGTTCCTCCGACTGTTCTCCATCCGCAGATACCCACTGATGTTGACACGCTGAAGAGGTCTTGGGCACAACTGCAGGAAGAGCGGGATTCTTATCGGGAAAGGTTCAACGAACAGGAACAAAAGATCCAGAAGCTGACGAAGCAATTGGAGAACAAGCGAATCCTGAATGACTATATCCATACTGAGAAGAAGAGGCCATGGGAGCATTGACGGACATTTGATGTTTCTTTTACAGCTTTTGTTTACTTTTCAGTATTTCCATTTCTGTAACGCCTAAGGGCAATTTTTTGAACAATTTAAATTCTGAAGTTTTATCTAATAAAGTGTGTTTCCTTTTTGTCTACAAAGTTGAATCCCGATTGTCTTTGAAAACATAAATCATACGCATTTCATTCCATCATATGCATAACAGGTACCCTTTTTACAGGTCACTTATCTTCTTCGCTGTTTATTTCAGCAATCATCATGTCTTCTGAACCTACCACTGAACAAGCTATCAAGGCCCTCCAGGCCCAGAATGCCCAGTTCCAAGAGTTGGTTATGAGCCTAGCCCAGGGTCAACAGGAGTTGAAGACTCTGATTCTGAAGAAGAAGAAGAAGAGGACTGTGATGTTCGACACTGAACGCAGATTCGGGAATGGACTACAAAATGAGGTTAATCTGATTACTTCCTCTGTAGGGAAAGACAGTCCCCAAGAGAGAAGGGTTCCTAGTCCTGTGGTCTCCGACAACGAGACAGATTATAATGATGAACAGTATCCTTCTGCCGAGGATAGGTACAAACAGCTGGAGGACCGCTTAAGTGCTATGGAGATACAGAACGTGCCCGTGTTGGACTTTGGAGACCTAGGCTTATCCTTTGTGGTGGTGATTCCCCATAAGTTCAAGGCACTTGCTTTTGCAAAGTACGACGGAGCTTCCTGTCCTAAGCTGCACCTCCGATCGTATGTAAGTAAGATCCAACCTTATACAGCTGACAAGAATCTGTGGATCCATTTCTTCCAGGATAGTCTTTCAGGGACTCAACTCGAATGGTTCTATCAGCTAGATGGAGCCAGTATTCGTAACTGGGAGGACTTGGCTACTGCATTCTATAAGCAGTATCAGTATAATTCCGACCTCACTCCTACGCGTACCCAACTCCAGGGTATGTCACTAGAGACGGGTGAAGGATTTAAGGAGTATGCTCAAAAGTGGAGAGACCTGGATGGGAGGGTGCGGCCACCTTTAACTGATCGTGAGCTTGTTGATATGTTCTTAGGGACCCTGTCTGTCCGTTCTTCAACCATTTGATTGGAAATTCTTCTGCCGGGTTTACAGACCTTATCTTGACTGGTGAGAGAATAGAAGCTGGTATCAAGTCTGGGAAGATACAGAAAGGTGCCTCCTCGAGCACTGAGAAGAAGCCCTTCAAGAAGGAATCCAGTGTTGTCTATGGTTCAAGGAGACAGAATAAACCAGAACGCCGCCAAGTTGTCAACGCGGTGGTTATTTCAAAGCCTGTTGCTGCTCCTCAGCAATACAACCAACAAAGGGGTGAGAGACCTAGAAGGCAGTTCACTCAACTCAGTATGACCTTGTCCCAGATATTGCCACAACTACTGACAACCAATCTGGTGACTATAAAAGAAGCTCTGAAGGTTGTAAACACAACATCCCCAAAGTACAATCCTAACGCCCGCTGCGCTTATCACTCTGACAGCCTGGGGCATACTACGGATGATTGTTGGGCTCTGAAGAATAAGGTTCAGGACCTTATTGATGCTAAAGAGATAGAGTTCGAGGCGCCCGAAAGGCCCAATGTTGTGACTGCTCCCATGCCCAAGCATGGAGTGAATGTTGTAGAGGAAGACATGTATGTAGCCTCTGTGGATGATATTGTTACTCCGCTGTTGACCGTCAAGAGGAACCTGTTGCTAGCCGGTTTATTTCCGGGATATAGTGAAGGTTGCCGTCTGTGTTCTGTTTCACCTGCTGGTTGTCCATCTTTGAAGTCAGGTATCCAAAACCTGATGGATAATAAGGAGATCTTGTTCGAGAAGATTGTTGTTCCTGCTACCCCTATAGAAGAAGTGTCCATTGTCACCATTTTCAATAATTCTCACAAGGTTCCCTCGAGGAAGCCTGTCAAAATCATGCCTGCTCAGAAGATTGCACCCATAATCATCACTGTTCCGGGGCCCATCCCCTATACATCCGACAAAGCTGTCCCTTGGCACTATGGGGCAGATGTTTATGTGCTTGGAGTTAAACAAGAGTTCGATACCAGTACCGACGTCAGCCACATCACCGGGCCTGCTAAAGTCACCCGCAGTGGTAGACTTTTCTCACTAGATATTGCTCCACCAGCTATCCAGAGACCTATTGTCATCACACCTGCAAGTGTGCCTACTTCCCTTCCTGATCAAGTTCCTATTTCTATCCCCGCTGCCGAGTCATCTGACGCTCGGGGCAAAGGGATCGCTACTGATATGCCTGCCCAGACGGAGGCACCGAAGACAACCACCGTTGAAGCTTCCAAACAAGAGATGGAAGAGATTCTTAAGATTATCAAGAAGAGTGATTTTAATGTAGTTGAGCAGCTGGGGCACACCCCATCTAAAATTTCTATGCTATCACTGTTGTTGTGTTCAGAGGCCCATGCCAAGGCTCTGATTACCTTCCTGAAGACGGCCCACGTGCCACAAGAGACGTCAGCTGATCAGTTTACCGATTGTGTGGCCAATTTAACTATTGATAATGGTTTGGGTTTCTCCGACGCTGATCTGACTGCTAAAGGGAAGAACCATAACGATGCCCTGCATGTCTCCATTGAATGCAGGGGCACTACTCTTGCCCATGTGCTGGTTGACACAGGTTCCTCGTTGAACGTATTACCCAATAAAGCTCTAGACAGGTTGGACTGCCAGGGGTTGGAACTAAAGCCAAGTAACATTATTGTCCGGGCCTTTGACGGGTCTAAAAGGATGGTACATGGTGAGGTTGATATTCCAATTAGGGTTGGTTCTCAGGTCTTTGACTCTACATTCTACGTTATGGACATCCGACCATCCTACTCTTGTTTGTTGGGTCGTCCTTGGACCCATAAGGCTGGAGCTGTGACCTCCACACTACATCAGAAGCTGAAATACCCGGTCAGAGGGAAGATTGTGACAGTTCAAGGGGAGGAGGAATACATGGTCAGCCACCTCAACTCGTTCCGGTACATAGAAATGGATGGGGAATTCATTGAGACTCCATTCCAGCACTTTGAAGAGGTTCCTCAGACACTGGCATCGGCTGAAACTGTGATCGAAGACTCTCCTTTAAATATGGCTTCCTTAAAGGATGCTCGGGCTGTTATTGAGAAGGGTGAGTGCGCAAAATGGGGCCGACTTCCTGATTTCACTCAGAAGACTGATAATTTTGGTTTGGGTTTCACTGCAGAAGCTCAGAGGGTTGTTCGTCATGCAAGGATTGGAAGACCTCCTGTGTTCATCAGCAACTCAGGAGTAAATGCCATTGAAGATGACGTGGAGGAATCTGAATTCGACAGCTGGATCTACCCTACGACCAACGGTGGACCAAGCAACTGGACGGCGAAAGACTTCATACCTATTACTTTTGTCACTCAGTAATGAACTCCTTTGTTTTGAATTTGTAACAAACAATAATTTGAAACTTTATGGCCCGGTGTCTTACCCGGGGCATCGTGGCTTCATTTGTGAGGGCTTTTGTGTGTCATTTTCATATATCATTAATAAAAGCATTGGACTTTTTTTGCATTTCAAATCTTGCGCTCCTTGTCTTTCTTTATTATATATTGCAAAACAGCTATTTACACACACTCACATATACAGGTCCCAATCCACTCTGGATCTCACTGGTAACGACTATGCTACTGCCAGTTATGACTTTGAAAATCCGATCAACTTAGCCGAAGACGAAGGTGAAGATGATTGCGAAGTGCCTGGTGAGATTGCAAGACTGTTACTCCAGGAAGAGAGGGCCATTCAGCCACATGAAGAGCCAGTGGAAACGGTAAATCTGGGTACTGAGACAGACAGAAAGGAAGTCAAGATCGGTGCCAATATGGAGTCTAGTGTGAAACAACGGTTGATTCAGATGCTGCATGACTACGTGGAAATCTTTGCCTGGTCTTACGAAGATATGCCTGGGTTGGATACTGACATTGTGGTTCATCACCTGCCTACCAAGGAAGAATTCCCTCCGGTAAAACAGAAGGTCCACCGTATGCGTCCAGAGATGTCCGAGAAAATCAAAGCTGAGGTTATGAAACAATTTGATGCCGGGTTTCTAGCAGTAACTTCTTACCCTCAGTGGGTCGCCAATGTGGTTCCAGTGCCGAAGAAAGATGGTAAGGTCCGAATGTGTGTTGACTACAGGGATTTGAATAGGGCGAGCCCTAAGGATGACTTCCCTCTGCCTCACATCGACGTCCTGGTTGACAACACTGCTCAGCATAAGGTATTCTCCTTCATGGACGGGTTCTTCGATTATAATCAGATCAAGATGGCTCCCGAAGACATGGAGAAGACCACTTTTGTTACTCAGTGGGGCACCTTTTGCTACAAGGTCATGCCGTTTGGGTTGAAAAATGTCGGGGCAACGTATCAGCGTGCCATGGTCGCTCTGTTTCACGACATGATCCATCCTGAGATTGAAGTCTACGTCGACGATATGATTGCAAGGTCCCAAACTGAGGAGGAACACCTTGACCATTTGCAGAAGCTGTTTGACCGGTTGAAGCTGTACAAGCTGAGATTAAACCCGAACAAGTGCACCTTCGGGGTGAGATCTGGAAAACTACTGGGCTTCTTCGTAAGCGACAAAGGTATTCAAGTGGACCCTGCCAAGGTGAAATCCATACAAGAGATGCCAGTTCCTAAGACAGAGAAAGAGGTCAGAGGCTTTCTAGGACGGCTGAACTACATTGCCCGATTCATCTTGCACCTAACTGCTACCTGTGAACCAATCTTCAAGCTACTGAAGAAAGATCAAGTAGTACGTTGGAACGATGAATGTCAGGCCACTTTCGAAAGAATCAAAGAGTATCTCCAAGAGCCACCCATTCTTATGCCACCGGTTGAAGGGAGACCTCTGATCTTATACTTGACAGTACTTGACAACTCAATGGGGTGTGTGCTGGGGCAGCATGACGAGTCTGGCCGAAAAGAGCATGCTATTTATTACCTTAGCAAAAAGTTTACCGACTGTGAGACCCGATACTCACTGCTCGAGAAAACTTGCTGCGCTTTGGTATGGGCTGCTCGCCGGCTAAGACAGTATATGTTGACTCACACTACTCTGTTAATTTCAAAGATGGATCCAATCAAGTACATCTTCGAAAAGCCTACTCTGTTCGGAAGAATAGCAAGATGGCAGATGATCTTGACTGAGTACGACATCCAGTACACGACTCAAAAAGCAATCAAGGGAAGTGTATTGGCAGCCCATTTGGCACATCAGGCAGTGGATGACTACCAGTCTATGAACTTTGAATTTCCAGACGAGAATATCATGGTAGTAACTGATTGTGAAGTACCTGGACCGGATGAAGGACCTGAGGAAGGATCCCGATGGTCTATGCACTTTGACGGAGCCTCAAACGCTTTGGGTAATGGCATTGGCGCTATGATCATATCTCTTAAGGGCTCTCATACTCCACTTATCGCCCGACTATGTTTCAACTGCACCAACAACATGGAGGAGTATGAAGCGTGCATCATGGGTCTTCGAGCTGCAATTGACCTAAGGATCAAGTTTCTGAGTGTCTTCGGAGATTCCGCTCTCGTGATCAGTCAGATCAAAGGCGAGTGGGATACGAAACACCCAAATCTTATTCCTTACAAGGAGTATGTATTGACGTTGATTCCCCATTTCGAAGAGATAACCTTTGAACACTTCCCAAGAGAGGAGAATCAGTTGGCGGACGCGTTAGCTACAATGTCTTCTATGTTCAAAGTCAAATGGGACAACGAGGCTCCCCGAATCATTATTTGGAAGTTGGATGAACCTGCACACTGCTGTGATCTTGAGACCGAAGAGGTAACAGAAAAACCTTGGTATCATGAAGTAAAGAGGTACCTTGAAGCTCAAGAATACCCCGAGGGCGCATCCGTTAATGACAAGAAGTTTCTGAGAAGGTTCGCGGTAAAGTTCTTCCTCAGCAATGACATTCTCTATAAACGAAACCATGATTCAACCTTACTGCATTGTGTGGATAAGACTGAAGCAGAAAGGATCATGGCAGAGCTGCATGAAGGTACCTTCGGAACACATTCCAATGGACATACCATGGCAAAGAAAATCCTTCGGGCGGGATATTACTGGTCCACAATGGAAGCCGACTGTTACCAACATTCTCGGACATGTCATAAATGCCAAATCTACGCTGATAAGGTGCACATTCCTCCAGTTCCTTTGAACGTCTTGACAACACCTTGGCCTTTTGCAATGTGGGGCATTGATATGATCGGCGAGATCAGACCTACAGCATCCAACATGCATCATTTCATCCTGGTAGCGATCGATTACTATACGAAGTGGGTTGAAGCAGCTTCCTTTGCTACCGTAACCAAGAACGTAGTGGCACGGTTCATTCGGCATAACCTGATCTGTCGATAAGGTGTACCAGAGAGGATCATTACGGACAATGGTACCAATCTTAACAACAAGATGATCACTGAGCTCTGCGAGCAATTCAGGATACAGCACCACAACTCTTCTCCCTACCGGCCGAAGATGAATGGGGCTGTAGAAGCAGCTAATAAAAACATTAAGAAGATTGTGCAGAAGATGACAGTGACCTACAAAGATTGGCACGAGATGTTATCGTTTGCTCTTCAAGGGTACCGTACCTCAGCACGAACGTCAACAGGGGAAACACCCTTTTCCATGGTCTACGGCATGGAGGCAGTCCTGCCCATTGAAGTTCAGATACCCTCTCTCCGGATAATGAAGGATGCAGGTTTGAGCGAAGACGACTGGATTCAGACCCGGCTTGATCAACTGAACCTAATCGACAAAAAGAGACTCACTGCTATTTGTCATGGTCAGACGTACCAAAAATGGATGATCAAGGCATTTAACAAGAAAGTCAGACGACAAGAGTATCAAGTCGGAGACCTGGTAATCAAGCGCATCATTCTACCTCAAGGTGATCCCAGGGGAAAATGGACCCCTACGTACGAAGGGCCATTTGTGGTTAAGAATATCTTCTCAGGAGGTGCGATGATTCTAACCACCATGGATGGTGACGACCTTCCTCACCCCGCCAATGCAGACATAGTAAAAAGATACTACGCATGATTAAAGACCCGCTAGGTTGACTGGCCTAGGCAAAAATAAGGGTTTCCCAGCGAACCAAAAGGGTTCGGGCAAAAATAAGGGATGAAAATGAAAAAAATCTATACACCCGGCAAGTCGAAAACCTGAAAAGGTGGCTTGGGCAAAAATGGGTATCCTGATGGAGTGAAAACCCGAAAGGGCGGTCCAGGCAAAAGTTAGGGATAAGCGTAATACTATGTCTCATTGGATCATCTTGCAACCAGACTTCAGTATCGACTATCAGGCTCGGACGGCACCAATCAATCAGATTCCTCTTCAACTAAGCAGCAAAGTGATGAGACGCTTGAAGATATAAAGGCGATAGCAGAGTTGGAACCCAGTGGGATTTTTCACATAGCTGTTTTGTTTTCCTTCTCACAAATTGTATAAACTCTATTTTTGTTCGGCGGCGTTGTCTTACTAGGACGTCAGCCTCTTGTATAAAAACGCCTATTTACAGGCAAACTTCAAAATCAATACAAGCTCATTTTCCAGACAAATCGCAAATTGTTTTTCCTTTATCTGTTTTGTTTTGCAAAGAACGTCCAATGTTCATTTTTGATATATGCATTTGACATTAATTGTTGTTCATAAATATTTGCATGCGAAACAAAGGACTAATTACGGGTGACATCGGAAGAAGGGGCAATAAGAATTGTCTAAGCGATCTAGTTGCTTTGTCCACCGAGGTACCAAGGTAAGTTCAGCTGAAGAATGTGACCAAGATACCTTCACTCCCCGCAGAGTAAGACAAGATTCAACAATACTCTCCCCAAGCAGAGTTGGTCTCCCATCAGCCCTAAAAAGGCACAGTATCCCCAGCAAGTCAGCAATACTCTTCCCCCGAGCAGAGTTGGTCTACCATCAGTCCTGAAGAAGTTGGGTATCCCCAGTAAATCTTATCATTCCCCAACGGAGTACATATATTCCTCAGCAAGCATCCCCGGCGTTCTTAATATTCCTCGACAGAATATAAGAATGTTCCCCGGCGGAATACAAGATACCCCCAGTGGAGTCATTTCCCAACGCAGTCTGAAAAGGTTTCCCCAGGATCATCTCCTCAGTAGATTCTGGAAGCTTGTCCCCTACAGAGTACAAATATCTCTCCCCAGCCATATTCAAAGGTTATCCCCCACCAGAGTCTAACTGGGTTATCCTCAGCAAATTTCAATGGAAAGATCGTCCTCAGCGAAGTTCTTCCTATCCTCCAGCGGAGTTCATCAAATTCCCCAACAAAGCTTATCAACGGAATCCCCAGGGGAGTTATCGTTAAGATCTCAGCGAAGCATCTCTTCCCCACAAAGTAATTCCCCGCAGAGTAATCTCTTCACCAGGTTTATTCCCCAACGGAGTCATCTTCTCCTACAGGTTTATTCGTGCAATCAGCTTCATTCATCATCCCCAGCAGAAACGAAGAACTCTACTCTTCAACGTCAGCCCAGGATTTAACAAGCTCCCGGCATTCAAGGATTTATTTTCCCAGACGAAAATACATTCATAAACATATCACATCTCATACCTCCTATTTACATACATGATAAAGTGCATACGACACGATCTCATTTTAAGAACATCATGACATCATGCATTTCATACATCATGACATTGCATACAACTAATGTTTTGCCTTTTCAGGAAAAGGGTCAATCCAAAGATGATTACCATCAACCTTTTAAGTTCCAGATCAACACCTGTAACTAGCCAGGAAATATTTGTGGACGAATGATTGTAGATCTATACCTGTAACTAGCCAGGAAAGTATCTACATGAAGAGACTGATTATAGGTTAACACCTGAAACCAGACAGGAAAACGACCTATATGAAGAGATTGAAGATTAACACCTGTAACAGGCCAGGAAACCATCTTTCTTTCTCCAGTCAGAGATTAATACCTGTATCCAGCCAGGAAAGCTATCTCGACCAACCTTTCTCAAGTTCCAGATCAACACCTGTATCTAGCCAGGAAATATCTGTGAGCGATTGATTGTAGATCTATACCTGAAACCAGACAGGAAAGTTATCTACATTGAAGATACTGAAGATCAATACTTGTAGCAAGCCAGGAGGACAATCTTTCTTTCTCAGGTCAGAGAGTAATACCTGAAACCAGCCAGGAAAGTTATCTCCTCGACCAACCTCTTTTAAGTTCCGGATTAATACCTGTATCTAGCCAGGAAATATCTGTGGACGACTGATTGTAGATTCAATACCTGTAACTAGTCAGGAAAGTTATCTACATAAAGAGATTGAAGATCAATACCTGAAACCAGACAGGAAACAATCTTTCTTTCTCAGGTCAGAGATTAACACCTGAAACCAGACAGGACAACTATCTCCTTGACCCACCTTTCTTAAGTTCCAGATTAATACCTGTATCTAGCAAGGAAATATCTGTGAGCGATTGATTGTAGATCTATACCTGTAACTAGCCAGGAAAGTTATCTACATGAAGAGATTGAAGATCAATACCTGTAGCAAGCCAGGAAGACAATCTTTCTTTCTCAAGTCAGAGATTAATACATGTATCCAGCCAGGAAAGCTATCTCGACCACCCTTTTTTCAAGTTCCAGATCAACACCTATAACTAGCCAGGAAATATCTGTGGACGATGGATTGTAGATTAATACCTGAAACCAGACAGGACAACTATCTACTTGACCATCATGAAGCAACCCTACACCGGTTCCTTCTCTTCCAAGATGCCGTTTTACACGGACTCATCATCAGGCAACCCTACGCAGGTTCCCTCTTTCAATCTACCAAGTTACAATTCAATGAACAATCTCCAGATGGCATCTGTAAGCCCATCTCCACAATTATCCATTACATTTCCAGATGGCGTCTATAAGCCCATCCCCGACAAGATTCTGTCACGTCTTCAGATGGCATCTATAAGCCATCCTTCTATCCCAACATCACATTGCTGATACTACACCATGCGAGCGCAAATTTCTGGGCACTTTAGTGTTCAATCATCTTCCACCTTCGGATCACGAAAGGCTCGTAGGCCAATCTACATCCTCAGGTTTAAGAAGATTGAACAGGGGCAACTGTTGTACCCCAAAATTTTCCCTCCCATGATCTTCAAGGTTTGTCAAGAATCATCTTCAAATTTCCCAAGATGGCTCAAGAGGTAGACAGTCAAACCATCTCCTAAGCCAGCTGAAATTAGGGTTTTGGTTCCTTCAAGGAATTTGGGATTTTCAATGGTCCAATCGAGTCTCATAAGCCCATATACATTCTCAAGCACCTACATATCAAGTTTCAAGACTCACAATGCCAATTTGCACAGTCAAAAGCCTCATTTGATCCACAGTCAACTACAGGGGCAAATTGGTCATTTTTGCAGGCAAAAGTCAGAATTTTTGGTCAACATCTTATTTTGAGTCCACAATCATCATTTGATCAAGTCTTGATCATGATTCCACAAGGGTAGCTCAAAAATCATCAAGATGCAAGAAGTTACTATTTTTGGACAGCAGAAAAGTCAACTGTATCTTGACCAGGGCATAACTTTTTCATGGTTCATCAGAAAAATCCCATCCAATGCTCATTTTGAAGGGGATTCCATTTCCTACAAACCATCTTCACATTCCAAGTTCAAGAAATGCTCTCACAAAAAGTTATCAATTTCTACATTATAGGTCAATTTCAAAAGTCAACAAAAATGCACTTTAAGTTAAGACCATAACTTGATATTGGTAAATCCAAATGACATGGTACCAAAGGCATTGGTTAGAGGACTTCAAGACCTTTCCAAAATGTCCAAGAACATGTTCATATGATCAAAATTGAGCAAGATATGCATTGGAGAAGTTGGGAAATTTTTGTGAATTTGCAAAAGTCAACTTTGCTCAAAACACTTTGTTTTTGCTAATGGGCCTCAAATTTCTTCTTGAAACTTCATTCATGGCCTATGCACGACCCATCAAGCTTAATTGAATTTAGTTTCTTATTTTTATTAATTAATTGGATTTTTAATCAATATTAATTCATTTAATTAATTTAAATTGTAGGAAAATACAAAGATTTGATTTTTCAATCTTTTTGTGAAGCAAGTATGACCTAAAAAGGCTGGCAATTTCGTGTACAAATCCAATATGCAAGAATCTCCAAATTTGGAAACTTTATTCAATCATGAAAATGCAAAAAGATTTGATTTTCAATCAAATATTCAATCATCATTCCTGTGATACGGTGGGAGAACTGACTATGACTTTTGCGTTTGTGTTGTACCCCAAAATTTTCCCTCCCATTTCCTCAACATGTTCTCATCACAAAACCCTTGGAACTCAAGATCCAGTTAGGGTTTCCTCTGCTCAAGACTTCTCCTTGCACTGTTGGCTCAAATTAGGGATTGTATTTGCACAAAGATGTTTTGACCTAAAATGCCTAAGATGACTTTCATGTTTCATTTTGGACTCCCAAGTTTATCCATACCAAGTTTCAAGTCTTGATTCCAAATTTTGCCCAGTCAATTGGACAGTTGACCTAGAAATCAGCTGTAATTGGGGAAAAAGTCAACTGTGGCCAATTGACAGTCAAATCTCATGAATTTTGATCCACATCAACATTATGAACTCATATGGGCCATTTGATCAAGTTTGGATCACAATTCCTCAAGAAATTTGATCATGATCATCAAAAGGGCAAAATGGTCATTTTTAGGGTTTTGACTGCACAAGGGTAATTTTTGACTGTTTGACTCAACCAATGGCAAACCAAGCTCACATATGGACTCAAGGACCCCATGGAATTATCTTGACATGCTCAACAAGTTCAAAAGATCCCAAATACACAAGATTGACAGTTGAATTTCCCAGTCAATTGATCAATTTTGACTGTATACTGAAAAGTCAAACTTTGACTTTTTGGTCAAAATCAAGAGTCAAGATTCATTTTTCATCAAAACATGCCAAATCATGAAAACTTGTTCACCAAGAAATGTCAAAATGCAAATTAGGGTTTGAAATGGAATTTTTCATAACTTAGAAATTTTCTAAGTTATGGAAAACCCTAATTTTTTTCCAACTTTGCCCCACTTTTTCACCATGATTCATTTGGATTCAAACAAAAGTCAAAACATGAAAGTTGTAGCTTGTTGCATAATCTACAACTTTGATTCACAAAGTTTTCTCATTTGAAGCTTTTATCTCAAGTTACAAATTTTTGAATAAGGGCACTAAACCATTTTTAACTTAGTGAATTTTTGACCTATTTTGACAAGGTTTTCTACCCCACTTCAAGGCCATTTTTCATACACTTCCACTTGGAATTTCAAATTGCATTTCAAAGATGTATTGTAGTACACATTCCAAGCTTTCCAAAATGTCCAAGAACTTCTCAAACAACCTCATAACTTGAGAGAATCGAATTTCACAATATGGCAAAAATCCACTTTTGAATGGTTCATGAACATGTTCATAACTTGGACCATTTTCAAATCAGCATAGTTTGTGCTACATTACAGGTCCTAAAACCCTTTGACACTCATAAATTTAATGCAAAACCATTGAACCAAGTTGTTATTCTAAGCCTTTGGTCATTACACAAGGAATTAAGCCTAAACTAGAAAAAGCACTATTTCCATTTTTGAAAAAAAGAGCTTTATGTCAAGTTTGCAATCCAAGTGGTACAGTCCAAATCTTCTTGGCACAAGTTTGTGAGCAAATTGCACTGATCAAGGCAAGGGATAGCAGCATAGTGTGAGGGCCTGTACAGGCTAGGATCATCAAGTGGCCATTGCTTGCTTCAAATTCAAGTAAAGTGGCATTACTTGTACCAACTTCAATCTCAGCTTAAAAACACAAGAACAAACTTATCAAACACATTACACACATCAAAACCAAGCTATTGCACGAGCCTTTGACCTCCAATCCACCCTCCATCTCAGAATCACTCTCAAACTGCAAAAACAGAGTTGCCTCTGCAGTTTGAGTGCCATCTTCCATTTCCCTCAAGCTCTCTTGCCCAAACCAGTTCATACACATCCCCTAGCATCTATACAAGCTAACCATGACCTGAAACCTGACCTGTAATCCCTCTAACAAGTTCCACCATTTTCATTTTTTCACTTTGCAGTTGAAGTTCCACAGTTCGATTCAGGGAGTTTCAAGACAAAGTAGAACTTGGAAAAGCATCCTTACACTTCAAGGAAGCTATACAAATCATCATTTTACTCTGAATCATCCTCCATTGCAAAGCACGATTCCAACTGAACAGGTATATTCATGAAGTTCTATCTCTCTTATTAGGCATTGTTAGCTTTAGGTTTGTGAAGAAAATATGTCACAATCATACCCCTGAATATGCCCATATAGTTAGATTTCATTTATGTTATGTGTGCTGCAAGAATTTTGAGTCTGAACATGGCATAAAAGTTAGGTCAGAAATTGGGGGAGAAGAAATTCTCCCTCATCTTAGAGAGTTAGGTCAAGTTCTTTACATGGTTAGAATCGTCTCTTCATGCTGAACATTTGTTATGTTATGAGTTTTTGCTAAAAAGCCAGGAATCAAGAGTTGGAAGATGAGGAACAAGGCGCGCGTTTTTTTTCAAATATTGTTGCTGGAGGTTGAAGACAGTGGTCTTTTGGGCTGGGCCTTTGAATTTTTCTTATTCACACCACATAATTGCTTCTGAACCCCCTGAGCCCATTTGCTTATTTCTTTGACTTTTTTGACTTTTTCTTTTTTGATTGACTTTGTTTATTTTTTCTCATGACATTAAAAATATAAAAATATTTTTTCTCACCATTTTTAATTTATTAGGCATTTATATGATTTTCTTTTGATTAATGCTTAGGTAAATAAATATATACATTTCATTAAAATATTGAGAAATAGGTAAAAATACTTTTATTTTCATTTTTATTTTATTATACCCTCTGAAAATATTTTACATAAAAACACCTTTTTTATACATATAAAAAAAATTATTATTATTTATTGTATAATACATATTTAGAACTTAACACATATATATATATATATATATTTATTAATATATTTAGGTTAGAATACAAAAATAATTATATTTTTTCATTTTTATTAGTATTTGATGCTAAAAATACATTTTTATAAATATACTTCATTTTTTTTATTTTTTTTTTGTACACAAATAATAAATACTTGCATTAAATTAAATGATAATACTTTTTATTTTAATAGAATTAGGGTTTTGCCCTAAATGTGAAGAAACTCCAAAAAAATAATATTTTTTTATTTTCTTTCTTTATTTTACATAAATAATATTTTTTTTCATACATATACAAAACATTTCTTTTGCATCTTGCATTTTTTATTATTGTACATTGATTAAATTATATAAATTCAAAATTGATGTAATAGTTTTAGGTTTAAATTACTTGTCAATATCCCCATTTGGACATTTGTACCCCCCTTCCCATATTTGGTTGTGTAATAGCTTAGTAAATTTATTTTCGCACTTTATTGCTTTTTAATTATACCATGTTAGAATTAGGGTTTGTATGTGAAAAAACGACAAAAATAGTCATGACCTAATCTCAAGATAAACAAGCATGAAAATGAACACACAAATCACACTTGCACCCCCTAGGGTATTCCACTTGTTGCCTTTCAAAATTGGGCCATATTGCATGTTAGGTCTCTTTGGGCAAAACAAACACAAATCAAATGATCATAGTCCCTCGATGACGCTTTCAAAATGTTGCCTAAACAAATGATCAAGTCCCTTAAGAAAATTGCCTAGAGATACTTAGCACCATTGCAATTATGGTCTAAACGATGACCCGCGCCCGTCCCTTTCACATCCTAACATGAGATTGTCCACCAAATGCAATGGTGGAACAAACTTGTTAAAAGGGTTAAAACATAGCACTAATCTTTGAGAAATTTAGGAGTAGATAACCTCTTAGTTACTTGAATCAAAAACAAAACACTTGCCTATTTTCTAAAACCACACTTCACAAACACTTTCAAAACAAACTTTCAAAAACAAATGAAAACCTTTTCAAAAGACATACACCTTTGTATACATCCCAACATGGATCATTACAAAGGTTGCCACCACATTGGCCTCTTTTCAAAACATTTTTCAAACCCACACACAAAGCACCATTTCAAACAATTGAAAGCAAAGGCAAGTGATCTAAGCAAGTAACTAAGAGCCCATGGATAACCATGGATAGAAAGGGTGCTAATACCTTCCCTTTCTATAATCTACTCCCCGAACCCAAGAAAAATCTCAAAGGTTTTTGCTGTGCTTTTTAAACCTTTCCTTAGGATAAAATAAAAAGTCGGTGGCGACTCTTGCTCAACCGAAACATTTGCGAAAACAAACGCAAAACCTCAAGTCAGTTCTCCCACCGTATCACAGAACTGGCGACTCTGCTGGGGACAATTTTTAAAGTGGAGTAACCTTAGGGCTTAGATCACCTTTGTTTTAAATTGTTTGCTTTGTTTGCTTTTATATTTGTGGGCATTGCATCGGAGTTTCATAGATCCTAACCCGGATCTGGGAAATACCCTTTTTAGGTAGCAAAATCTATGAGGGACCTGTCCGGCGTAGACCGACATGGGTGAAGCAGTGGCTACGTTGGTGTGGCACCTTGGTCTGTACCTATATCCCTTGTGTTGCAACGGGGAGAATATAGGTCTTCTAAGGAGTCATTAAACACCAATTGACCTTAGGACCTTAAATTGACCAACTTGGCTATTAGGACAGTAGCAGTATGCTACACTCATTGAGGCTAAACTCTCGAGATGGTTCTGGCCGCGAGAAAAGATTGCGATGCTGGAGTTATGACCGATTGAGGGTAGCCAATGATATGAGATCCTTTAGAACCCGGTTACTTTTTGATAGGACAGGTTTTAACCAACCAAACTACAAGAGGGTAATACCTAAACTTCATGCTGGCCTGAAACCTAAGGGTTGTCTTGTGTGACTTGTGTGCCTTATCATGCTTGCCTATGTGAATACTTGTGGTGTGCTTCATCATAGCATCATTCCATCATACCATTGCATGCATCATGTACAAAGGACTAACCCATTTCAAAGACAAAAAGATTTCATCTTTGCTCTGTTTTGTAGGACATCATGATGCCCGTGCGTAGGAATACTGTCCGGCTCAACTTTGTTCAACCCCCAGTTTTGCTCAGGGATTTGGTTGGTAGGATACCAAACACTTCCTCCTTCATCAGCAGACATGGTTCTCTCCTTGGCTTGATCACTGCAAAATGGGACCAACAGCTGATAAGTGTTCTGACCCAGTTTTATGACCATCTGCATCATTGTTTCACCTTTCAAGACTTCCAGCTGGTTCCTACCCTGGAAGAATTCTCCCATTTGCTTGGGATCCCTGTCTTGGAACAAACCCCATTCACTGGTTTGGAAAAGGCTCCTAGGCCTGAAGAGATTGCTGCAATTCTCCCCTTGACCAAAGAAGAGGTATTAGCTAACTGGGAAACTAGAAATGGGGTCAAGGGCTTTTTGGTCAAATTTCTGGTTGGCAAGGCTAATGATTTCTGGAATGATTTGGACTTCAAGGCGTACGAGGACATTCTGGCTCTTTTGATCTATGGTCTGGTATTGTTTCCCAACCCTGACACCTTTATCAGTATTCATGTCATAAGGATCTTCATGTCTCGGAATCCCGTACCCACTCTTTTGGGTGATATTCTACAACAACTCTATGCTCGTACCGCTCGAAAACGGGGAACTCCGTGGTGTTGTGCTCCTTTGCTACTGAG
Source organism: Vicia faba (assembly GCA_948472305.1). Lineage (NCBI taxonomy): Eukaryota > Viridiplantae > Streptophyta > Magnoliopsida > Fabales > Fabaceae > Vicia > Vicia faba. The sequence continues at coordinate 1,692,158,058 of OX451737.1, read as the reverse complement.
GTGGTTTATTTCGCACCTTCCTAAGTTCGTGCTGAAGAATGAAGAAGGAAAGAGTTGGGCTCAAAGATTAATGTCTCTCACTGATAAGGACATCACTTGGACTCTCAGAGGTTTGGATGAGGTAGCTGTTATTGATCGTTGCGGAGAATACCCTAATGTTCCATTGATTGGAATCCAAGGGGGAATCTCTTACAATCCATGCTTAGCCCTCCGTCAGTTTGGAAGAGCCAGAGGAGATGGGCCTCATGAAATGCTGGTTCCTCACTTCCATTTTGAGTTTCAGGCAGACAGTGACAAACTACGCCGTGGATTCATTAGAGCTTGGGATAGAATTCACAAAGCCGACCCACATGAGTTGGGACCAAAGACTTCTCTACCATTGGAACCTTATTGAAAATGGGTCCGCATCCGCGCTCAGAGGTTGGGTATGCCGTACGAAGCAGTCAGACCTATCATTCTTGAATCTCCTAATGAGGAAGGGGCTTCTCCAACTGTCCTCCCTCCTCAGATACCCACTGATTTTGACACAATGAAAAGATCTTGGGCACAGCTAAAGGAAGAGCGGGATTTTTATCGGGAAAAGTTCAACGAGCAGGAACGAAAGGTCCAGAGGCTGACTAAGCAATTGGAGGAAGAGCGGGTTCTGAATAACTACATCAACACTGAGAAGAGGAGGCCATGGGAGCACTGATGAGCCTTGGATATTTCCTTTTATAGCTTTTATTTCCTTTCCAGTATTTTCCATTCCTGTAATGCCCAAGGGCAAGTTGTTGAACAATTAAAATTCTAATCTAATGAAGTGTGTTTCCCTTTTGTCTACAAAGTTGAATCTTGTTTGTCTTTGAAAACATAAAACATACGCATTCCATTGCACCATATGCATAACAGGTACCCTATTTCACAGGTTGCTTAATCTCCTTCGCTGTTTATTTTGAACAGTCATCATGAATCCAGACTCATCCAGTGAGCAAGCAATCAAGGCCCTTCAGGCCCAAAGTGCACAGTTTCAAGAAATGGTCCTAAGCCTGGCCCAAGGACAGCAAGAGTTAAAGACTCTACTCCTGAAGAAGAAGAAGAAAAAGAGGACTGTGTTGTTCAACACCGGACGCAGATTTGGGAACACACTCCATAATAAAGTTGATCCAACTACTTCTTCTGCTGAGAAAGAAAGTCCCCAAGGGGGAGGGGCTCCTAGTCCTGCAGTCTCTGACAACGAGACGGACTACAACGACGAACAATACCCACCTGCTGCTGACAGATACAAGCAATTGGAAGACCGTTTGAGCGCCATGGAGATTCAGAATGTGCCGGGGCTGGATTTCGGAGATTTGGGGTTATCTTCTGGGGTAGTAATTCCACACAAGTTTAAGGCGCCTGCCTTTGCCAAGTATGATGGGGCTTCCTGTCCCAAGCTACATCTAAGGTCGTACGTAAGGAAGATCCAACCTTACACGGCGGATAAGAACCTTTGGATTCACTTCTTCCAAGATAGCCTTTCGGGTTCACAGCTTGAGTGGTTCTACCAACTAGATGGAACTAGCATCCGACACTGGGAGGATTTGGCAACTGCGTTCTACAGACAATATCAATACAATTCTGATCTCGCTCCTACACGTACCCAACTTCAGGGTATGTCTCTAGGAACGGGCGAAGGGTTCAAAGAATACGCACAAAAATGGAGAGATTTGGCTGGCAGGGTGCAGCCTCCATTAACTGATCGTGAGCTGGTCGATATGTTTCTAGGGACTTTGTCTGGTCCATTTTTCAATCATTTGGTTGGAAACTCCTCCGCTGGGTTTACGGATTTGATTCTGACAGGAGAAAGAATTGAAGCTGGCATCAGGTCAGGAAAGATACAAAAAGCTGCCTCCCCAAGTACCGAGAAGAGGCCTTTCAAGAAAGAAGCAAGTGCCGTCTATGGTCCTAGAAGACAAGTCAAGCCCGAAAGTCGCCAAGCCGTCAATGCTTTGGTCATTTCAAAACCTGTTGCTGCTCCTCAGCAGTACAATCAACAAAGAGGTGAAAGGCCCAAGAGGCAGTATACTCAGTTGAGTATGACCTTATCTCAAATTTTACCCCAACTGTTATCAACCAACTTGGTGACCCTCAAATAGCTCCTAAGGTCGTCAACACTGCGTCTCCGAAGTATAATCCTAATGCCCGGTGTGCTTATCATTCTGATAGTCCCGGGCACACTACTGATGATTGCTGGGCCTTGAGAAACAAAGTGCAAGATCTAATCGACGCAAAAGAAATTCAGTTTGAAGCGCCTGAGAGACTGAATGTTGTAACTGCTCCTATGCCCCAGCATAGAGTAAATGCCATTGAGGAAGAGCTGTATGCTGTTTCGGTAAATGAAGTCGTCACCCCTCTTTTGACTGTTAAGAGGAACTTGCTACTAGCCGGTTTATTTCCGGGTTGTAGTAAGGGTTGCCTCCTGTGTGCCATTATCTCTACCGGTTGTCCACTGCTGAAATCAGGCATCCAAAGCCTGATGGATAGCAAGGAAATTCTGTTCAAGAAAACTGCTGTTCCGTCTGTTTCCATTGAAGAAATATCTGTTGTCACAATCTACAATCCTGCCAAAACTCCCATGAAGAAGCCAGTCCAAATTATGTTTGTTGCACCCATCACTATTACTGTCCCGGGGCCTCTCCCATATGAGTCTGATAGAGCAGTCCCATGGCATTATGGGGCCGACGTGTATGTGCTTGGGGTGAAGCAAGAATTCAATACCAATACCAGTATCAGTAACATCACTGGTCCCGCCAAGGTTACCCGCAGTGGCAGGCTTTTCTCGCCTGACATTGCACCACCAGCTATCCGAAAACCTCTCACCATCACACCCGCAAGTGTGCATGTTCCAATTCAAGTTCCTGTGTCTACTACTGCCGCCGAGTCCTCTGATACTCGGGGCAAAGAAGTTGCTACCGATTTGCCTGCCAGGACGGAGGCACCGAAGAAGACTGCTGTGGAAGCCTCCCAACAAGAAATGGAGGAAATTCTTAAAATCATCAAGAAGAGTGACTTTAATGTTGTCGAGCAGTTGGGGCATACCCCCTCCAAAATCTCAATGCCATCATTGCTGTTATGCTCAGAGGCCCATGCAAAAGCCCTGATTTCATTTCTGAAAACGGCCCATGTGCCGCAAGAGACCTCCGCGGATCAATTCACCGACTGTGTGGCTAATTTGACAGCTGACAATGGCTTAGGGTTCTCGGATGCTGACCTTACCGCCAAAGGGAAAAATCACAATGACGCCCTGCACGTTTCCATAGAATGCAGGGGCACTACTCTCGCGCACGTATTGGTGGATACCGGTTCTTCCCTGAATGTTTTGCCCAAAAAGGCATTGGATCGCTTGGATTGTGAGGGTCTGGAATTGAAACCTAGCAACATCATTGTTAGAGCCTTCGATGGTTCTAAGAGGATGGTGCACGGTGAAGTAGACATCCCTATTCGTGTAGGTTCCCAAGTTTTCGACTCGACGTTCTATGTAATGGATATTCGTCCATCTTACTCCTGCTTGTTGGGTCGACCTTGGATTCACAAAGCTGGGGCGGTAACATCCACTCTACACCAAAAGCTCAAATACCCTGTCAAAGGGAAGATTGTTACCATGCAGGGTAAGGAGGAATACATGGTGAGTCACTTGAATTCATTCCGGTATATCGAGATGGACGGGGAGTTTATTGAAACCCCCTTTCAGCATTTTGAGGAGGTACCTCCAGTGTTAGCATCAGCTGAAGCAGTAGTTAAAGAAGACTTTCCGTTGAAGATGGCGTCCTTAAAGGATGCCCGGGCTGTAATCGAGAAAGGCAATTGCGCAAACTGGGGTCAGCTTCCTGACTTCACTCAAAAGAATGACAAGTTTGGGCTGGGCTTTACTGCAGAGGCTCAGAGGGCTGTGCGCAAGGAAAAGATCATAAAGGCTCCGGTGTTTATCTCCAACCCAAGGGTGAATGCTATCGAGGAGGATGTAGAGGAAGCAGAGTTTGACAGTTGGATCTATCCGACCACCAGCAACGGACCAAGCAACTGGACGGCAAAGGATTTTACTCCTATCACATTTGTCACGCAGTAATTGACTCTTTTGATTTTCAATTTGTAACAAACAAAATGTTAAAACTTTGTTGGCTCGGTGTCCTACCCGGGGCATCGTAGCTCCATTTGTGAGGGCCTTTTGTATGACATTTCCATATATCATCAATCAAAACATTGGACGTTTGTTGCATTTCAAATCTTGTGCTCTTTTTCTTTCTGTGTTATATATATTGCAAAACAGCTATATTTACACACACCCACTTATACAGGTTTCAATCCACTCTGGATCTCACTGGTAACGGCTCTGCTACCGCCAGTTATGACTTCGAGAATCCGATCAACTTGGCCGAAGACGAAGGTGAAGATGATTGCGAGGTGCCTGGTGAACTTGCAAGACTGCTGCTCCAGGAAGAGAGGGCTATTCAACCACATGAAGAGCCGGTGGAAACAGTCAACCTGGGTACTGAGACAGATAGGAAAGAGGTCAAGATTGGGGCTAATCTAGAGCTCAGCGTGAAGCAACGATTGATCCAGATGCTGCGTGATTACATGGAGATATTTGCTTGGTCCTAAAAGGACATGCCGGGTTTGGACGCCGACATTGTAGTTCATCACCTACCGACAAAGGAAGACTGCCCTCCGGTAAAGCAAAAGGTCCGCCGCATGCGCCCAGAGATGTCCGAAAAGATCAAGGCTGAGGTTATGAAACAATTCGATGCCGGGTTTCTAGCAGTAACTTCCTATCCTCAATGGGTTGCCAACGTGGTGCCAGTTCCAAAGAAGGACGGAAAAGTCAGGATGTGCGTCGACTATAGGGATTTGAACAGGGCAAGCCCCAAAGATGATTTCCCCTTACCTCACATCGACGTTCTCGTTGACAATACTGCTCAACACAAGGTGTTCTCCTTCATGGATGGTTTTTCAGGGTATAATCAGATCAAGATGGCTCCGGAAGATATGGAAAAGACTACCTTTGTGACTCAGTGGGGCACCTTTTGCTACAAGGTCATGCCATTCGGGTTGAAAAATGCTGGGGCAACCTATCAACATGCCATGGTTGCTTTATTTCATGATATGATCCATCATGAGATTGAGGTATACGTTGATGACATGATTGCGAGGTCTCAAACTGAAGAGGAGCATCTTGATCATCTGAGGAAGCTGTTTGATCGTCTAAAGTTATACAAGCTGAGATTGAATCCCAACAAATGCACCTTTGGGGTAAGATCCGGAAAATTGCTAGGTTTCATTGTAAGTGACAAAGGTATTCAGGTGGACTATGCCAAGGTAAAAGCCATACAAGATATGCCGACTCCAAAGACAGAGAAAGAAGTCAGAGGCTTCCTGGGACGACTGAATTACATCGCCCGATTCATCTCACATCTGACTGCTACTTGTGAGCCAATCTTCAAATTACTGAAGAAAGACAAGTGGTACGTTGGAACGATGAATGTCAGGCTGCTTTTGAAAAGATAAAGGAATACCTCCAAGAGCCACCCATTCTTATGCCACCAGTGGAAGGAAGACCTCTGATACTATACTTGACAGTGCTTGATAATTCAATGGGGTGTGTGCTGGGGCAGCATGACGAGTCTGGCCGAAAAGAGCACGCTATTTATTACTTGAGCAAAAAGTTTACCGACTGTGAGTCTCGTTACTCACTGCTTGAGAAAACTTGCTGCGCTCTAGTATGGGCTGCTCGCCGGCTGAGACAGTATATGCTGACTCACACCACTTTGTTGATTTCAAAGATGGATCCCATCAAGTATATATTCGAAAAACCTGCTCTGTCCGGGAGAATAGCGAGATGGCAAATGATCTTGAAGGAATATGATATCCAGTATACAACTCAGAAAGCTATCAAAGGAAGTGTACTGGCGGATCATCTGGCACACCAACCTGTGGACGATTACCAATCATTGAACTTTGATTTTCCGGACGAAGACATCATGGTGGTAACTGATTGTGAAGTTCCTGGACCGGATGAAGGACCTGAAGAAGGATCCCGATGGTCTATGCATTTTGACGGAGCCTCCAATGCTTTGGGTAACGGCGTCGGCGCTGTAATCATATCTCCCAAAGGAACTCATACTCCACTCACCGCCCGATTGTGTTTCAACTGCACCAACAATATGGCGGAGTATGAGGCATGTATCATGGGTCTTCAAGCTGCGATCGACTTAAGGATCAAGTTTCTAAGTGTCTTCGGAGATTCCGCTCTCGTGATCAATCAGATCAAAGGCGAGTGGGATACGAAACACCCAAATCTTATTCCTTACAAGGAGTATGTGTTGACCTTGCTTCCCCACTTTGAAGAGATAACTTTTGAGCACTTCCCAAGATAGGAGAATCAGCTAGCGGACGCACTGGCTACGATGTCTTCAATGTTCAAAGTTAAGTGGGACAATGAGGCTCCCCGGATCATCATCTGGAAGTTGGACGAACCGGCATACTGCTGCGACCTTGACGCCGAAAAGGTGATTGAAAAACCCTGGTATCATGAGGTGAAAAGGTACTTGGAAGCTCAGGAATAACCTGAAGGTGCATCTGTCAATGACAAGAAGTTCATGAGGAGGTTTGCTGCAAAGTTCTTCCTCAGACACGACATTCTCTACAAACGGAATCATGATTCAACTCTACTGCATTGTGTGGATAAGGCTGAAGCAGAGAAGATCATGATAGAATTGCATGAAGGTACATTCGGAACACATTCCAGTGGGCACACCATGGCAAAGAAAATCCTTAGGGCAGGATATTTCTGGTCCACAATGGAAGCCGATTGTTACCAACACTCTCGAACTTGTCACAAGTGCCAGATCTATGCTGACAAGGTGCACATCCCTCCGGTTCCTTTGAACGTCCTAACGGCACCTTGGCCTTTCGCAATGTGGGGCATCGATATGATAGGTGAGATCCGACCAACGGCAACCAACGAGCATCGCTTCATCTTGGTGGCAATCGATTACTTCACGAAGTGGGTTGAAGCAGCTTCCTACGCCACGGTAACCAAGAGCGTCGTGGCACGTTTCATCCGGCACAATCTGATCTGTCGGTATGGTGTCCCAGAGAGAATTATTACGGATAACGGTACCAATCTCAATAACAAGATGATCACTGAACTCTGTGAACAATTCAAAGTACAGCATCATAACTCTTCTCCTTACCGGCCGAAGATGAATGGAGCTGTAGAGGCAGCAAATAAAAATATTAAGAAAATTATGCAGAAGATGACAGTGACCTATAAAGATTGGCACGAGATGTTACCGTTCGCTCTTCATGGGTACCGTACCTCAGCGAGGACGTCAACCGGGGCAACTCCTTTCTCCCTGGTCTACGGCATGGAAGCAGTCTTGCCGATTGAAGTCCAGATACCCTCTCTCCGAATAATGAAGGATGCAGATCTGAATGAAGATGACTGGATCCAGACTCGACTTGATCAATTAAACCTGATTGACGAAAAGAGACTCACCGCTATCTGTCATGGTCAAACGTATCAAAAACGAATGATCAGGGCATTTAACAAGAAAGTCAGACCACAAGAGTATCAAGTTGGGGACCTGGTCATCAAATGCATCATCCTTCCTCAAGGTGATCCCCGGGGCAAATGGACCCCTACATACGAAGGACCATTTGTGGTTAAACATGTGTTCTCAGGAGGAGCCATGATCCTAACCACCATGGACGGTGACGACCTTCCTCACCCCGCCAATGCAGACATAGTGAAAAAATACTACGCATAAATAAAAGACCCGCTAGGTTGACATACCTAGGCAAAAATAAGGGCTTCCCGGCGAACCAAAAGGGTTCGGGCAAAAATAAGGGATGAAATGAAAAAAAATTATACACCCGGAAAGTCGAAAACCTGAAAAGGCGGCTTGGGCAAAAATGGGTATCCCGGTGGACTGAAAACCCGAAAGGGCGGTCCAGGCAAAAGTTAGGGATAAAGCGTAACACTATGTCTCATTGGATCACTTCGCATCCGGAATTTGGCATCAACTATCTGGCTCAGATTTTGGCATCGACCAATCAGCTTCATCTTCAACTAGGCAGCAAAGCGATGAGACGCTTGGAGACATAAAGGCGATAGCAGAGTTGGAACCCAGTGGGATTATTCACATAGCTGTTTTGTTCTTTTTCAAAATTGTAAATTATTCGGCGGCATTCTCTTACTAGGATGTCAGCCTCTTGTACAAAAACGCCTATTTACAGGCAAATCTCAAGATCAATACAAATACACTTTTTAGACAAATTGCCAATTGTTTTTTTTCTTTTTGTTTTGTCTTGCGAAGAACGTCCAATGTTCATTTTTGATATATGCATTTGTCATTAAATTGCTAATTCATAAATACTTGCATGTGAAACAAAAGACTAATTACAGGTGACATCAGAGACAGGGGCAATATGAAGTTGTCTAAATGCAGTCTGGTTGCTTTGTCCGCCAAGGTACCAAGATGGGTTCAACTGAAGAATGTGACCAAATCATCTCAACTCCCCGCATAGTAAAACAAGATTCAGCAGTACTTTCCCCTGCAGAGTCTGGACGTCTCTCCCGAACTTTATTTAGAGTTATTTCCTCACAAGGACTTATAACTGGGTTATCCTCAGCTAATTGCCACGGAAGATCGCCCTCGGCAAAGTTCCTTCAATCCCCGGCGGAGTTTATCTTTGGTGTTCCACAGCGGAGTTTATTATCATTATCCCCAGCGGAATCCATCATTGAAGTCCTCAACGGGCCTCTCATCAAAACTTCGGCCAAGTATCTCTTCCACAGAGCAACTCCCCGGCTGTTCGTCAAGGATTTATTTTCCTAGACAAAATTACATTCATAAACATTTCACATTTCCATACATCTTGCTTACATATATGATAAAGTGCATACAACACTATCTCATGTTGAACACCATGACATCATGCATATCATACATCATGACATTGCATACAACTTATGTTTTTGCCTTTTAAGGGAAAAGACAACCCCAAAGACAACTACCTTCAACTGTCACAATTCCAGATTCGATACTTGTATCTAGCCAGGGCACATCTGAGGGTGATCAGTTTCGAGACTCGATTCCTGTATCTAGCCAGGGCACGTCTGAAGAGTTCGAAGATTCGATTCCTGTATCCAGCCAGGGCATATCTAGCAACTACAACATCTCCAGATTCGATTCCTGTATCCAGCCAGGGCATATCTGTTGATCACAATTCCAGATTCGATACCTGTATCTAGCCAGGGCACATCTGAGAGTGACCATTTCCAGACTCGATTCCTGTATCTAGCCAGGGCACGTCTGAAGAGTTCGAAGATTCGATTCCTGTATCCAGCCAGGGCACATCTATTGACGACTATTTCCGGATTCGACTCATGTATCTAGCCAGGGCACATCTGTGAACAACCAATTGTAGATTCGATACCTGTATCTAGCCAGGGCATATCTACATCAGGAGACTGAAGATCAAACGCCTGTAACAAGCCAGGAAAACATCTGTCTTTCTCAAATACACGAGTTCTCGCTAAGGAATCTCTTATGCGATCAACACTTCCAAATGGCATCTATAAGCCCATTCCCGTCATCACATTGCTGATACTCCAACATGCGAGTGCAAATTTCCGGGCACTCTAGTGTCCAATCTCCTTTTACCCTCGAGTCGCGAAAGGCAAACTTGCCAATCTAACTCTTCAGGTTCAAGAAGATTGAACAGGGGCAACTGTTGTACCCCAAAATTTTCCCTCCCATTTCCTCAACATGTTCTCATCACAAAACCCTTGGAACTCAAGATCCAGTTAGGGTTTCCTCTGCTCAAGACTTCTCCTTGCACTGTTGGCTCAAATTAGGGTTTGTATTTGCACAAAGATGTTTTGACCTAAAATTCCTAAGATGACTTTCATGTTTCATGTTGGACTCCCAAGTTTATCCATACCAAGTTTCAAGTCTTGATTCCAAATTTTGCCCAGTCAATTGGACAGTTGACCTAGAAATCAGCTGTAATTGGGGAAAAAGTCAACTGTGGCCAATTGACAGTCAAATCTCATGAATTTTGATCCACATCAACATTATGAACTCATATGGGCCATTTGATCAAGTTTGGATCACAATTCCTCAAGAAATTTCATCATGATCATCAAAAGGGCAAAATGGTCATTTTTAGGGTTTTGACTGCACAAGGGTAATTTTTGACTGTTTGACTCAACCAATGGAAAACCAAGCTCACATATGGACTCAAGGACCCCATGGAATTATCTTGACATGCTCAACAAGTTCAAAAGATCCCAAATACACAAGATTGACAGTTGAATTTCCCAGTCAATTGATCAATTTTGACTGTATACTGAAAAGTCAAACTTTGACTTTTTGGTCAAAATCAAGAGTCAAGATTCATTTTTCATCAAAACATGCCAAATCATGAAAACTTGTTCACCAAGAAATGTCAAAATGCAAATTAGGGTTTGAAATGGAATTTTTCATAACTTAGAAATTTTCTAAGTTATGGAAAACCCTAATTTTTTTCCAACTTTGCCCCACTTTTTCACCATGATTCATTTGGATTCAAACAAAAGTCAAAACATGAAAGTTGTAGCTTGTTGCATAATCTACAACTTTGATTCACAAAGTTTTCTCATTTGAAGCTTGTATCTCAAGTTACAAATTTTTGAATAAGGGCACTAAACCATTTTTAACTTAGTGAATTTTTGACCTATTTTGACAAGGTTTTCTACCCCACTTCAAGGCCATTTTTCATACACTTCCACTTGGAATTTCAAATTGCATTTCAAAGATGGATTGTAGTACACATTCCAAGCTTTCCAAAATGTCCAAGAACTTCTCAAACAACCTCATAACTTGAGAGAATCGAATTTCACAATATGGCAAAAATCCACTTTTGAATGGTTCATGAACATGTTCATAACTTGGACCATTTTCAAATCAGCATAGTTTGTGCTACATTACAGGTCCTAAAACCCTTTGACACTCATAAATTTAATGCAAAACCATTGAACCAAGTTGTTATTCTAAGCCTTTGGTCATTACACAAGGAATTAAGCCTAAACTAGAAAAAGCACTATTTCCATTTTTGAAAAAAAAGAGCTTTATGTCAAGTTTGCAATCCAAGTGGTACAGTCCAAATCTTCTTGGCACAAGTTTGTGAGCAAATTGCACTGATCAAGGCAAGGGATAGCAGCATAGTGTGAGGGCCTGTACAGGCTAGGATCATCAAGTGGCCATTGCTTGCTTCAAATTCAAGTAAAGTGGCATAACTTGTACCAACTTCAATCTCAGCTTAAAAACACAAGAACAAACTTATCAAACACATTACACACATCAAAACCAAGCTATTGCACGAGCCTTTGACCTCCAATCCACCCTCCATCTCAGAATCACTCTCAAACTGCAAAAATAGAGTTGCCTCTGAAGTTTGAGTGCCATCTTCCATTTCCCTCAAGCTCTCTTGCCCAAACCAGTTCATACACATCCCCTAGCATCTATACAAGCTAACCATGACCTGAAACCTGACCTGTAATCCCTCTAACAAGTTCCACCATTTTCATTTTTTCACTTTGCAGTTGAAGTTCCACAGTTCGATTCAGGGAGTTTCAAGACAAAGTAGAACTTGGAAAAGCATCCTTACACTTCAAGGAAGCTATACAAATCATCATTTTACTCTGAATCATCCTCCATTGCAAAGCACGATTCCAACTGAACAGGTATATTCATGAAGTTATATATCTCTTATTAGGCATTGTTAGCTTTAGGTTTGTGAAGAAAATATGTCACAATCATACCCCTGAATATGCCCATATAGTTAGATTTCATTTATGTTATGTGTGCTGCAAGAATTTTGAGTCTGAACATGGCATAAAAGTTAGGTCAGAAATTGGGGGAGAAGAAATTCTCCCTCATCTTAGAGAGTTAGGTCAAGTTCTTTACATGGTTAGAATCGTCTCTTCATGCTGAACATTTGTTATGTTATGAGTTTTTGCTAAAAAGCCAGGAATCAAGAGTTGGAAGATGAGGAACAGGGCGCGCGTTTTTTTTCAAATATTGTTGCTGGAGGTTGAAGACAATGGTCTTTTGGGCTGGGCCTTTGAATTTTTCTTATTCACACCACATAATTGCTTCTGAACCCCCTGAGCCCATTTGCTTATTTCTTTGACTTTTTTGACTTTTTCTTTTTTGATTGACTTTGTTTATTTTTTCTCATGACATTAAAAATATAAAAATATTTTTTCTCACCATTTTTAATTTATTAGGCATTTATATGATTTTCTTTTGATTAATGCTTAGGTAAATAAATATATACATTTCATTAAAATATTGAGAAATAGGTAAAAATACTTTTATTTTCATTTTTATTTTATTATACCCTCTGAAAATATTTTACATAAAAACACCTTTTTTATACATATAAAAAAAATTATTATTATTTATTGTATAATACATATTTAGAACTTAACATATATATATATATATATTTATTAATATATTTAGGTTAGAATACAAAAATAATTATATTTTTTCATTTTTATTAGTATTTGATGCTAAAAATACATTTTTATAAATATACTTAATTTTTTTTAATTTTTTTTTTGTACACAAATAATAAATACTTGCATTAAATTAAATGATAATACTTTTTATTTTAATAGAATTAGGGTTTTGCCCTAAATGTGAAGAAACTCCAAAAAAATAATATTTTTTTATTTTCTTTCTTTATTTTACATAAATAATATTTTTTTTCATACATATACAAAACATTTCTTTTGCATCTTGCATTTTTTATTATTGTACATTGATTAAATTATATAAATTCAAAATTGATGTAATAGTTTTAGGTTTAAATTACTTGTCAATATCCCCATTTGGACATTTGTACCCCTCTTCCCATATTTGGTTGTGTAATAGCTTAGTAAATTTATTTTCGCACTTTATTGCTTTTTAATTATACCATGTTAGAATTAGGGTTTGTATGTGAAAAAACGACAAAAATAGTCATGACCTAATCTCAAGATAAACAAGCATGAAAATGAACACACAAATCACACTTGCACCCCCTAGGGTATTCCACTTGTTGCCTTTCAAAATTGGGCCATATTGCATGTTAGGTCTCTTTGGGCAAAACAAACACAAATCAAATGATCATAGTCCCTCGATGACGCTTTCAAAATGTTGCCTAAACAAATGATCAAGTCCCTTAAGAAAATTGCCTAGAGATACTTAGCACCATTGCAATTATGGTCTAAACGATGACCCGCGCCCGTCCCTTTCACATCCTAACATGAGATTGTCCACCAAATGCAATGGTGGAACAAACTTGTTAAAAGGGTTAAAACATAGCACTAATCTTTGAGAAATTTAGGAGTAGATAACCTCTTAGTTACTTGAATCAAAAACAAAACACTTGCCTATTTTCTAAAACCACACTTCACAAACACTTTCAAAACAAATTTTCAAAAACAAATGAAAACCTTTTCAAAAGACATACACCTTTGTATACATCCCAACATGGATCATTACAAAGGTTGCCACCACATTGGCCTCTTTTCAAAACATTTTTCAAACCCACACACAAAGCACCATTTCAAACAATTGAAAGCAAAGGCAAGTGATCTAAGCAAGTAACTAAGAGCCCATGGATAACCATGGATAAAAAGGGTGCTAATACCTTCCCTTTCTATAATCTACTCCCCGAACCCAAGAAAAATCTCAAAGGTTTTTGCTGTGCTTTTTAAACCTTTCCTTAGGATAAAATAAAAAGTCGGTGGCGACTCTTGCTCAACCGAAACATTTGCGAAAACAAACGCAAAACCTCAAGTCAGTTCTCCCACCGTATCACAGTTTGTTTTCGCAAATGTTTCGGTTGAGCAAGAGTCGCCACCGACTTTTTATTTTATCCTAAGGAAAGGTTAAAAAGCACAGCAAAAAACCTTTGAGATGTTTTCTTGGGTTCGGGGAGTAGATTATAGAAAGGGAAGGTATTAACACCCTTTCTATCCATGGTTATCCATGGGCTCTTAGTTACTTGCTTAGATCACTTGCCTTTTGTTTTCAATTGTTTGAAATGGTGCTTTGTGTGTGTGTGGGTTTGAAAATGTTTTGAAAAGATGCCAATGTGGTGGCAACCTTTGTAATGATCCATGTTGGGATGTATACAAAGATGTATGTCTTTTGAAAAGGTTTTCATTTGTTTTTGAAAGTTGTTTTGAAAGTGTAGTGATGTGTGGTTTAGAAAATAGGCAAGTGTTTTTGTTTTTGCAAGTTGATTCAAGTAACTAAGAGGTTATCTACTCCTAAATTTCTCAAAGATTATTGCTATGTTTTAACCCTTTTAACAAGTTTGTTCTACCATTGCATTTGGTGGACAATCTCATGTTAGGATGTGAAAGGGACGGGCGCGGGTCATCGTTTAGACCATAATTGCAATGGTGCTAAGTATCTTTGGGCAATTTTCTTAAGGGACTTTGATCATTTGTTTAGGCAACTTTTTGAAAGCGTCATCGAGGGACTATGATCATTTGATTTGTGTTTGTTTTGCCCAAAGAGACCTAACATGCAATATGGCCCAATTTTGAAAGGCAACAAGTGGAATACCCTAGGGGGTGCAAGTGTGATTTGTGTGTTCATTTTCATGCTTGTTTGTCTTGAGATTAGGTCATAACTATTTTTGTCGTTTTTTCGCATACAAACCCTAATTCTAACATGGTATAATTAGAAAGCAATAAAGTGCGAAAATAAATTTACTAAGCTATTACAAAACCAAATATGGGAAGGGGGGTACAAATGTTCAAATGGGGGATATTTAGACAAGAAATTGAAACCCTAGCTATTACATCAATTTTGGGAATATTTACAAGATAAATAATCGCACAATTAAATAGAAATTAAATAAAGATGCAAAATGCAAAAGGAAAGATTTTTATGTGTATGAAAAAAAAGTATTATTTATGTCAAATAAATAAAAATAAGAAAAGAATTATTTTTTGGGAATATTTTCATATTTAGGGTAAAACCCTAATTCTATTAAATAAAATACATTATTTATTTATTATGTACAAATATTTATTTATATATATAATAATAAAATAAAATAGGTATTTGTCAAAAATGTATTTTTATATTTAAATATTAATGAAAATAAAAAGTATATGTATTTTTGCATTTTTGTCCTAAATACATTAATAATATATATATATATATATATATATATATATATATATATATATATATATATATATATATATATATATATATATATATATATATATATATATATATATATATATATATATATATATATATATATATATATATATATATATATATATATATATATATGTATTATTTACTAAATATGTATTATATATACAAATTAATAATAATTAATATTTAATAAAAAAAGGTATTTTTTCTATAAAATATTTTCAGAAAGTAAAAACAAAATAAAAGTGTATAAAAATGTATTTTGCACTATTTTAGTATTTTAAATAAAAAGGTATATGAATTTATTGATTTATGTACAAACTAAAAGAAAATAAAATAAATACCTAATAAAAATAAAAAAAGGTGAGAAAAATATTTTTATATTTTTAATATCATGAGAAAAAATAAATGAACCAATCCAAAAAAAGAAAATTCAAAAAAACATTAAAATGAATGAAATAGGCTCAGGGGGTGTAAAACCAAAAAGGTGGTGTGAATAAGGAAATAACTCAGGCCCAGCCCAAGAAGACATTGTCTTCAACCTTCAGACAAAACCAGTTCAAAAACGCGCGCCCTTCTATCAAACTTCTAACTCCTGATTCCTGGCTTTTCAATGAAAACTCATAACATAAAAAATGTTCAGCATCAAGAGACGAATCCAACCATATGCAGAACTTGTCTTAACTCTCTAAGATGAGGGAGAATTTCTTCTCCCCCAAATCCTGACCTAGATTTTCTTCCAAGTTCAGACTCAAAATTCTTGCAACACACATAATATAAATAAAATCTAATTATATGGGCATGTTCAGGACAATGATTATGACATATTCTCTTCACAAACCTAAAGCTAACAATGCCTAATAAGAGAGATACGAATTCAAAAACTTACCTGTTCAGTTGAAGTTCTATCTGGCAATGGAGAAGCTTTCAGTGCAAAGTGATGATTGGTATAGCTTCCTTGAGGTCCAGGGATACTATTCCAAGTGTTACTTTGCTTTGAAACCTTTTGAATCGAGCTATAGCACTCCACCTGCAAATCAGAAAAGTAAAAATGGTGGAACTAGTTAGAGGGATTACAGGTCGTGTTTTAGCTTTTGGTTAGCTTGCATAGATGGTAGGGAAGGTATGTGAACTGGTTTGGGCAAGAATGCTTGAAAGGATTGAGAGTTGGGACTCAATCTGCAGAGGTTGCTCTGTTTGAGCAGTTTCAAGGTGATTCTGAGTTTTGGGAGGTATTGGAGGTGAAAGGCTCGTGCTTCAGCTTAGGATCAATGTCTGGAATGTGTTTGATAAGTTTGTTTAAGTGTGTGTAAGCTGATATGAGAGTTGGTACAAATTATGCTATGTTTCTTCTTTCTTAAGCAACAAAAGGCAAGTTGATGTTCTAGACTGATGCAGGCCCCCATAACATGCTGCAAACCCTTGTCTTGATCAGTGCAATGTGTCTCATAACTTGTGCCTAGAAGATTTTGACTGTACCACTTGGATTTGCAAAATGGACATAAAGTTCTACTTTTTCAAAATGGAAATAATGCTTTATCTATAAATGGATTAATCTTCTAGGCAATGCTTGAATACACAAAACATGGTCTTGGCACAAAGGTTTGGCATTAAATTTATGAGTGTCAAAGGGTTTTAGGACCTGTAATGTAGCACAAACTATGCTGACTTGAAAATGGCCTAAGTTATGAACATGTACATGATCAATTCAAAAGTGAGTTTTTGCCATATTGTGAAATTCGATTCTCCCAAGTTATGAGGTTGTTTGATGAGTTCTTGGACATTTTGGAAAGCTTGGAATGTGTACTACAATCCATCTTTGAAATGCAAATTGAAATTCCAAGTGGAAGTGTATGGAAAATGGTCTTGAAGTTAGGTAGAAAACCTTGCCAAAATAGGTCAAATTTCACTAAGTTAAGAATGATTTAGTACCCTTATTCCAAAAATCATAACTTGAGATACAAGCCTAATTTGGGAAACCTTTGTGAATCAAAGTTGTAGATTTTGCAACAAGCTACAACTTTCATGTTTTGACTTTTGCTTGAATCCAAATGGATCATAGTGAGAAAGTGGGGCAAAGTTGGGAAAAAATTAGGGTTTTCCATAACTTAGAAAAATTCTAAGTTATGAAAAATTTCCATTTCAAACCCTAATTTGCATTTCTTGATTTCTTGATGAACAAGCTGCATGATTTGGCATGTTTTGATGAAAAATGAATCTTGACTCTTGATTTTGACCAAAAAGTCAAAGTTTGACTTTTCAGTATACAGTCAAAATTGATCAATTGACTGGGAAATTCAACTGTCAATCTTGTGTATTTGGGATCTTTTGGACTTGTTGAGCATGTCAAGATTATTCCATGGGGTCCTTGAGTCCATATGTGAGCTTGGTTTGCTCTTGGCTAGGTCAAACAGTCAAAAATTGCCTTTGTGCAATCAAAACCCTAAAAATGACCATTTTGCCCTTTTGGTGATCTGATCAAATTTCTTGTGGAATTGTGATCCAAACTTGATCAAATGGTCCATATGAGTTCACAATGTTGATGTGGGTCAAATTTCATGAGGTTTGACTGTCAATTGGCCACAGTTGACTTTTTTCCCCAATACAGTTGATTTCTAGGTCAACCATCCAATTGACTGGGCAAAATTTGGAATCAAGACTTGAAACTTGGTATGGATAAACTTGGGAGTCCAACATGAAGCATGAAAGTCATCTTAGGCATTTTAGGTCAAAACATCTTTGTGCAAACACAAACCCTAATTTGAGTCAACAGTGCAAGGAGAAGTTTTGAGCGGATGAAACCCTAACTGGATCTTGGGCTCCAAGGGCCTTGTGATGAGAAAATGTTGAGGAAATGGGAGGGCAAATTTTGGGGTACAACAATTCCAATGGATTTTTGTGCAAGATTCTGACCTAATTCCATTCCTCTATAAATATGCAAGCTAACCCTAATGCCATACAGGTGAAAAAACTGCTGCAAGAAGGCCATAGCATATTGAAATTTTCCAAGAAAACTCAAAACTGACTTTGGCATTCTAGAACGATTCCAAGGGTTTTATTGATTCTAACACATTGAAGGAGGTCCCAGGGATAATTTGCAATTGAATTCACGTGCTAAAACTCAAAGAATCATCCATTACAGAACCACAGTTTGCGTTTTTTTCTCAAAATCATATTGTTGAATTCATGCATAATTAACATGTTTTATTGATTGTGTTGCATTGCCAGGGGTCATATGCTTATGGAATCATTTAATTGAATTATTATGCATTGAATCACAAAGTACCATGGACGATTTCTAGGGTTCATAAGTTTTGGAATTGGGGCTTTGCAATCCAGGAAAAATTAAGCCTTGTGAGACCCATGATTGAACTCGTTAGGACAAGACGAAAATAAAGCAACCATCGCGAAATATTTATATAAATCACAGCTCTATTCGCTATTTTTCGCCACTGTAGTTTGTGGGGGTTAAAAACCCCCGCTATCTAATGTTTGTTTTTGCAGAACGAAGGAAGAAGACGAGGACGTGTTGACGTATGGTTGGCCGGTTTAAATCTTAACGTGTTTTTTCATAGTTTCAGTATATTAATTAAGTTTTACATATTATATTTATTTGTTATTCCTATATTGAATGAACGCGTTGGTTGGAGTGGTTAAGTCAAGCATCCAATGAGCTTTGGGACCTGGGTTCGAATCCCAGGTCCCCCAAAACACTTGTTTCTATTTTTCTCTATATGTTCATATGCAGCGTTCCAGGAGATGTCCACCGTGTACCTCAAATATCCAGGCGCCAAGTGGCTACAAACTTGAATCTAATGGCCATGAGATGATGGTCACCATACCCCTCAGTCAACACACGCGTAGACAATCTCAAAAGTCAAAGAGGCTTGCATGTTATTGGGCCTGGAAATTGCAACCAACACCTCCTGATTTGGGCCATCCCCCCCCCCCCCCCCGGTTTATTATTCTTCTTTTATATTCTTTTTACTTTTTATTTTTTTTTACTAATTATTATTATTATTATTATTATTTAATTAACATAATTAATTATTTTTCATTATAAAATCAGTAAAACTAAATAATATTTTTCTTAATTAAAATTAATTTCACTTTATTATTTTTGTAAATAAATACTAACAAATTAATGTAGTTTTTTTTATTAGATTAACTTCAATATTTTTTGCAATAAATAAAATAAATTAGAATTAGGGTTTTTTTTTACTAACTTTTGACTATTTTTTTCTTCTTATTTATTTTTCTTGACACCTAAAAAACTTAAAAATATTTCTTTTTATTAATTAATTAATTAGGTTTAATTTAATTAAGTTCATAAATAAACAAAAACTTCATTCTTTCTCAAAAAAGGGTCAAAACCCTGGGACTTCTCTGATTCAATTTTTATTCGCGCATATTATTTTTATCCATTATTATGTAATTGCTCCGAGGATGTAATAGATAATTAGGACTTTTTATCGCTTTTATTTATTTTTCGCATTTATTTTTCAAGGGTTGTTTTTGGCGATGTAAATACCTGACGCCTTGTAATAGCGTAGATTTACTTTCCGCACAACTATTAACTGTTAGATGTATGTTAACTAGGCTATGCATGACAAGACTTATCTGAAAATTAAAATCAAAACGTAGCTCACCATAACATGTGCAAAGACAACTTAACTGAATCCTGACACACTCGTACATGCCACTCCTAGGGTACGCCTCACTTGGTTGCCTCGACGTGGTCATTGAGTATAGGGTGTTTTAGAGGTCGCCCTCCTGTCTAAAGATCCAAGTTGCCTCGAAACGGTTGCCTCGGATAAAAAGGATCTAGGACATTAGGGTTACCACTAAGGCGTCCTACTATTGCTTTGGTGACCAGATGTCCCATTAATCGAATTGACCCGAAAACTCCGACGACGGTGTTACCTACTTCTCAATAGTGGGATAGTACTGTCTAAAGGACATTTACACAGCTTAATTTCTTTTGAGTAGGTAGAGGTTCTCAGGTACTTGCTCTTTCAAAACGAAACAACTTTTCGCACTTACACTTTTCTGACAAAAGTTTTCAAACAACACTTCATACACTCTTGAGGACTGATACAAGAGTTAAATCGAAGTTTTCAAACAAACTTTTTCAAAACCCACAAACACAAGAAAAGCAAAAACCTTTTGAAAACATAGTGAGCAAGTACCTAAGAGCCTGTGGATAACCACGGATAGAAAGGGTGCTAACACCTTCCCTTTCTATAATCTACCTCCCGAACCGAGAAACATCTCGAAAAGGAATTTTCGGTGCTTTTGTCCTTTCCTTGTTGGAGAAAATAAAAGACGGTGGCAACTCTTGCTTACCGCGACATTTCGTGAACCAGCATTCCAAAACAGTCAGTTTTATTTCCACCGATCACAACAACTATCTCAACAACCAACAAAAATAGTTCCCGATTTATTCATGAAACCAGACAGGGCAACTATCTGTGAACGTTGATGAAGATCAATTCCCGAAACAAGACGGGGTGACTATCTACAAGACCAGGTTAGAGATTAATTCTTGAAACAAGACAGAGCAACTATCTCAACCTCCAACAAAAACAGTTCCAGATTAATTCCTGAAACCAGACAGGGCAACTATCTATGAACAACTGATGAAGATCAATTCCAGAAACAAGATGGGGCGACTATCTTTATCACCAATGGTATGAGCTCCCGAAACAGGACGGGTTTACCGACAAGTTCCAGATTAATTCCCGAAACAAGACAAGGCAACTATCTGAAGTAACAACTCATCAATCACCGTGAAGCCTGGACTCGACCAGATAACAAGTAGAATTTGTTGCGAAGCCTGGAGTCCGACCATATAGCACTTTACTATTTCAAACTACTGCGAAGCCTGGAGCCCGACCAGATAGTAGTTTATTCTTTCAATTACTATGAAGCCTGGACCCGACTAGATGACAGTATAATCAACAACATTGTGAAGCCTGGACCCAACTAGATAATAGTATATCCCAAATTCAAATTGAAGTCTGGATCTGACCAGATAACAACTTAATTTCTTCAAATCACTAAAGCCTGGACCCGACCAGATAACAATTCAAATCACTAAAGCTTGGATCCGACCATATAAGAGTTCAAGTCATTGAAGCCTGGATCCGACCAGATAACGGTTCAAGTCACTGAAGCCTGAATCAGACTAGATAACAGTTAATTTCACATTCCCCATTAAGTCGTTGTGAAGCCTGGAATACGACCAGATAACAGTCAACTTTTATTATCTTTAGCAAGTTACTATGAAGTCTGGATTTCGACCAGATAACAGCTAACTTTCATCTGTCTAGTCAATTTATAACCCACCAGTAGAGTAATGGACAACTAAAGCTCTTGGACTCTATTCCCCAAACAAAAACCAATATTCCCCGGCGGAGTCCTCCCCAAACTATAGGAACAGGAATCCCCACAAAGAGACCTCTTATGAACTCAGCATCTACTTTGGATGGCATCTTGAAGCCCATCCCCGTCAACTCTCAATCATATTCTCCACATGGCATCTGTAAGCCCATTCCCGATATCATCAACCAGCAGTGTTACTTCATGTATATGTGAGTGCAAATTTCTGGGCACTCTAGTGTTCAATCATCATCCACCTTCATATTACGAAAGGCATACAAGCCAATCTAAATCCTCAGGTTTAAGAAGATTGAATAGGGGCAACTGTTGTATCACAAAATTTTCCCTCCCATTTTACTCAAGACATGCTCATTGAGGTCCTCAATTGCTCAAGGTTGACCAAGAATTGATCATAAAAATTCTCCTCCTAAGAAATGAACCTCCAACTAGGGTTTCACTTTTCACCAAGATGTTTGGGTTGCAAATGCTCCAAATGATTTCCATGGTCCCTAATATGTCTTCAAGATTGTCCATGCCAAATTTCATGCCTTACACTACAAGTTTGCTCAGTCAATTGCTCAAGTGTTTAAAAATCAATTGTACTAGGTAAAAAGTCAATTGTGACCAATATACAGTCAAACTTCAAGATTTTTGGTCAACATCAACATTTTGAAGTGTTATCCATCATTTGATCAAGGATTAATCATGATTCCTCAAGGAATACTCTTAATTTATCAATAGTCAAGAATTTCTAAATTAGGGTTTCTATAGGAAAAGTTAACTAAACTTTTACCAGGCTTAACTTTCATATACTTCATCCATTTTGCCCCAACTAAAGCTCATTTTTAAGAGAGACCAATTCCCTACAACTTCTCTTTTATCCTCAAGTTCAAGAAATGCATCATTTGGAAGATACAAGCTCATACATTACAGCTTCCAATATAGAGGGAAGACTGGAGCAGTATCCTGGAGGTTCACTGAGGCTACCACATCATCTTGAAAGAGGTTCAAACTCAAAATAAATTGCAGTCTCAAGGTAAGTCTTTTTAACTATTGAACCTTTCATTTCAAGCATCATTAATGATTCATTTTTTAGGATAAATGTAGTAATCATTGTCTTTTAGAGCTAACCATTTACTTGCTTTTGTCAATACTATGTTAAAAATTCACCTGTACAAATAATAGAACAATGTTTAAGGCAAAAAATTGCAGCATGAGTCGACTCATTTTAGTGACCGAACAGGCTATGAGTCGACATAAAGCCTTATGTGTCGATACATACTATTATCCAGGCCCCAAAACAGAAGGATGAGACGTGCATGAGTCGACACATCCCATTATGAATCAACTCATAATGAGTTGATTTTGTTTTACAGGAGCAAGAAGAGTTATGTGTCGATGCATAGCAGCATTGTGTCAACACATAATAGTTCAAAATGCAATTTTTCTTTCTTTTTACATTGTCTTTACATTTTTCACAAATTTTCTTCATTACTGTCCAACTATTAAATACTGGTTGGTGTTTGGATTTGTTTTAGATGACCCAATTTTCGTGCAAGATACATCAGAAAAGTCTAGGTTCATGCAAAGATAAGAATGGCAAGAGAATCACCCAAAATGGCATGTTTTTCAATTCTTTGATCTTGTTTTTAAAACCATGTTTAATGGCTGATCCTTGCCATATTTATCAAGGCACTACGCTCTCCTATAAATAAGCATCACATATGCAAGCCTAAGACACGCATACATTTCCTCACCAAAGGTCTCAAAATTGCAAAAAATCTCTAAGTTGTCAAAATTCAAACAGTAAGTTACAACCACTATCATTCTAAACCAAACATCCTGTCTTCCTCCTGAGATCCCCAGGAAGGCATTTAGGCCTTTAAGGAATCATTTCCACGCCCAAAGCCACAGATCCACGCATCTCCAATTGGTAAGGGTTTGCAAAATCAAAATTGCATATACATGTCATATTGATACCTCTAACTGTTTGATTCGTGTTTAGGGACACCATTAGTGCAAATCTAACGTAATATATGCAGATTTAAGGACCGGAATAAGACTGTGCCATTGCTAGGGCACAATTTGTGTTCTTATTTGAATCTCAAAATCTAGGATGTTTCAGACCAAACAGACTACAGATTTGAACTCAGGGGGTTCAAATTAGGGGGGTAGGGTAGGTTTTGATCATTGAATTTTGTTATTTTTGCAGGATCCAATTCAAGCCCACTGGAGAGGACAACCGGAGAGTTAAATCTGGTGGGCTGACTTTGGTGCCTATACGTCACACCCTTATTGGGTCATTCAGTCAACACGCACGTTTTTTAATTCAAATATATTTCTAGCTTGGTTTCACATATATTGCCATTATGTTATTTGTATCAACAATTGACAGGTTGGCTGAGTGGTAAGGCAAGCGTGTGAACTTGGAAAGGACCTGGGTTCGATACCCAGGTCTTGCATTTTTATTTTTTCTAACAACTTGTTGTAGATCCAGTGTGTTACACTTCAAACGCCTATCATGCACTTTCATATCTCAGCCAATAGATCTTAATGAATCCAGATCCAGCGCTCTTGGAGTGTTTCCCCGTGATGGACCTCCAAAGAGTCAAAAGCATTGAAGCACACAGGATTTGGGATTGCTTGTTGGGCCTAACAAAATTACAATTCATACACCCATGTTTGCTAAGTAGCACCAGGCCCGGTCCATTCTTTTTTATTTTACTTATTTGATCATTTTTTATGCTTTATTTTAAAATAATATTTTCAATCAACATAAAAATCAGATAAAAAATCATAAACATATTAGGTTAGCATTTTTCTCAATTAAATTAATTAATAATTATTTAAACCATCTTCTTTAGTTTAAAACTAAATAGACTTAGGATTTTAATTCATTTTCTTTTCATATTAAAAATACCAAAAAAACTTAGAAATTAATTTCTTTTCTTTAATTTCAGTTTTTCTTTTATAATTAAATTTTTTCCTTTAAATATGGATCTAGATTAATTATTTTTTTAATTAAACTATTTTCGCAACACAAAATCAAAAACAAACAAAAAGAATTTTATTTTACTTAGGACTTTCTAGGGTTTTAAACGTCATTTCCATTTCGCGCGCACTTATTTACTTTCGCACTTATTTCATATTATTGTATCTGCTTACTGGGATGTAATAGACTTAACTAGGACTTTACTTTTACTGCTTTTTACTTTTCCCCATTTTGGACTTGTAAATAATCCCCCTCCCCGAAGCCTTGTAATAGCTAGATTTTTATGTTTCCGCACTTTAAATTCCTGCAATTATTAACTGTTTAGATGCATGACTAATAGGATTGTATGGAAAGATTTTAAAATCAAACGCTAGAAAACCTAATGAAAAGACAAAATAGATGAATACAAACATAATTTCACATGCACACCTCTAGGGTATTCCCACTTTGGTTGCCTTCGGAAAACAGTCACAACTCTCGAGACGTGAGAGACTTTAGTGGCTACCCTTCAGTTTAAAGATAAAAAATAACCCTTTCGATGTTGCCTCGGTATGATCTTAAAACCCTAGGATAGCTACTAAGGTATTTTGCCTAGTTGCCTTTGTGATTGCAATGATGTCCCTTTGAATGTCCCTCAAACATCTAAAGGCTAGGGCTACCTACTCACTATTAGTAGGATAGCACTGTCTAAAGGAAAAGAGTAAAAGAACAACCTTTCGAGTATAGTATATAGTTCTAAGATGCTTGCTCAAAACAAAACAAAATTTTATACATGCACAAAACTCTTTCAAAAACATTTTTCAAAAACACTTTGTATACGTTCTCTACCAATCCGAGAAACATTACAAAGTTTGCCGTACTAAGGCGCTTTCTTCCAAAATACTTTTCAAACACACAAAGCACAAGGTATTTTTCAAATGATCTAGCATATAAGAGCCTGTAGATAAGTACGAATGGAAAGGGTGCTAACACCTTCCCTTTCCATAATCTACCCCCCTTAATCAGAAACAAATCTCGGAAGGACTTTTTCTGTTCTTTTCACCCTTTCCTTTGTTGGATAAAAGAAAAGTCAGTGGCGACTCTTTCTTATTGCAACATTTGCGAATACAAATGCAAAACCAGTATAGCAGTCGATTTTACCATCATATTACAGGATGTATTGATTTTTGTTTTGGGAGTAGAGTTTAGGAATCTTGGTCTTCTGTTGCTCTACTGGGGATTTTATTTCTTATATACCATGAATGGGGATAAAAGAGATGGTTAAACTTTTGAATCGTCTGGGGAAGATAAAGTTTAAATGGTATCTAGTCAGATTCTAGGTTTTGCAGCAACTTTCTGGGGATAGTTACAACTTTACTAGGGAGAAGAATTTTGTCAGGGATTTGTAGTGATCTAAGGAATAGACTCGAGCTGGGGAATTTGTAGTTTGTTGGGGAAATCAACCTTGTTGGAGAAATAAACCTTTGTTGATAGAGAATTTCTCTGCTGAGGAAACTAACTCTCTTGGGGAAGTTGAATTTTCTAAAGAGAAGAAACTCGGCAGGGTCTCTTTCTTCTGTTTTAGAGGAACAAACTCAGATGGGGAAGAGAATTTCCATGAATTATACTGATTGGGACTCCATGGGGAGATTTAACGGGGAGGGGATTATACTCCTTTAGTTGTTGGAGTGATCTGCCGAGGAGATTGTGGGGAATGTACCCTTATTTGTAAAAACAATTATGTGGGGATAATCTTATAGAGGTGGCTTTGGCGACTTCACGGGAGATAACCATATGAAAGGGATTTTGTAGGGATTTATGGATAGCTTAAGTGTCATCCCAACTCCTAGAATTTTGAGTAAATGCTTATTCTTGTTCTTATTTATTTGTTAAGATTTAATCATGTTCATATGCATATGCTCAATCCATTTTAGTCATTGGACGTTTTTGCAAGCAAAACAGAAAAAACAAAAGTTTGAACTTCAAAGCATATTTGTATTGATAATTTGCCTATAAACAGGCGATTTTGTACAAAGAGGTGAAAGTCCTAGTAAGAGGAATTCGTCATGAAATGAAAGAGTACAAAGTGAAAACAAGTGTATATAGCCATGTGGAAGTGATCTCATTGGGTTCCAACTCCCCCATTGCCCTTATTCCTTCGAATATCTCATCCCTTGTCGTTGGAAGAAGTTGATTGAACCATTTGAACTGTCGACTTTGGTAATAAAGATTGCATGTAAGTGATCTGAAAGAACATAGTCATACGCATTTAATCCCTAATTTTTTCCTGGACCGCCCTTTCGGGTTTTTAGTCCACCAGGATACCCTTTTTTTTCCAAGCCACCCTTTCAGGTTTTCGACTTGTTGGGTGTACAATCTTTTATATATTTCCCTAACTTTTTCCCGAACCCATTTTGGTTCGTTGGGATTCCCTTATTTTTTCCTGGGTATGTCAACCTAGCGGGTCATTCTCATGCGTAGTATTTTTTTACTATGTCTGCGTTCACAGGGTGCGGGAAATCTTCATCGTCCATAGTGGTTAGCATCATAGCACCTCCCGAGAATACTTTCTTAACAACAAATGGCCCTTCATAGGTGGGAGTACATTTTCCCATGGGATCTTCTTGTGGCATAATGATGAACTTTATTACCAAGTCGCCAGCCTGGTATACCCTATGCTTGATCTTCTTGTTGAAAGCTTTGATCATACACTTCCGGTACATCTGACCGTGACAGACAGCAGTCGGCCTCTTCTCGTCAATTAAATTCAACTGATCCAACTTAGTCTGAATCCATTTGTATTCATCTAAGTTTTATTCTTTCACAATCCTTAGAGAAGGAATCTGAATTTCGACAGGCAGGACAACTTCCATGCCATAGACCAAAGAGAAAGGGGTTACCCCATTTGATGTTTACGTCGAAGTACGGTAGCCATGAAGAGAAAATGGTAGCATCGCATGCCAGTCTTTATAGGTCACTAACATATTTTACAGAATCTTCTTTATATTCTTGTTGGCAGCTTCCACCGCGCCATTCATCTTAGGCCTGTGTGGAAAAGAGTTGTGATGCTTGATTTTGACTTGCGTACATAGTTCAATGATCATGGCATTGTTAAGGTTGGTGCCATTGTCAGTGATGATCCTCTCAGGGATACCATACCGGCAAATAAGGTTATGCTTTATGAACCAGGCTACGAAGTTCTTGGTAACTGAGGCAAATGAAGCTACTTTAACCCACTTGGTAAAGTAGTCAATTGCGACAAGAATGAAGCAGTTTCCATTAGAGGCAGTAGGTTTGATTTCTCCAATCATATCAATGTCCCGCGTCGCAAATTGCCAAGGAGAAGCCATGACATTCAAAGGCACTAGAGGCACATGAACTTTGTCAGCGTAAATTTGGCACTTATGGCAAGTCCTCGAGTGGTGGTGACAATCAGTTTCCATGGTCGACCAATAGTATCCAGCTCTCAGAATCTTCTTGGCCATAGTGTGTCCACTGGAATGATTACCAAAGATACCTTCATGCATATCCTTCATGATCTCCTCTTCTTCCTACTTGTCCATACAATGGAGCAGAACTGAATCATGGTTGCATTTGTATAGGATCCCATTGCTCAGGAAGAACTTGGCTAAGAACCTCCGCAGGAATTTCTTATTGTTGACTGACGCCCCTTCGGGATACTCTTGAGCTTCAAGATATATTTTTACCTCATGAAACCAAGGCTTCTCCTATACACCATCAGCGTCAACCTCATAGTAGTGCGCTGGTTCGTCAAATCTTTCAATAGTAATTCGGGGAGCTTTGTTGTCCCATTTTACTTTGAACATAGATGACATGGTAGCTAAGGCATCTTCCAACTAATTCTCTTACCTCAGAATGTGTTCAAAAGTGATTTCTTCAAAGTACGGGATCAAGGATAGCACAAGCTCTTTGTAAGGGATAGGATTTGGATGTTTTGTATCCCAATCTCCTTTAACTTGACTGATGACCAAAGTTGAGTCTCCATATACACTTAAGAATTTGATTCTTAAGTCAATAGCAGCTTTAAGACCCAGGATGCATGCTTCGTATTCGACCATATTGTTGGTGCAATCAAAGCAAAGTCTGGCAGTAAAAGGGGTATGGTAACCTTTGGGGGAAATAATCACAACACCAATTCTATTACCCAGTGCGTTGGAAACTTCAACAAAAATAATAGTCCATCGGGATCCTTGCTCAGGCCCTTCATATAGTCCAGGCTTTTCATAATCCGTCACCAGCATGATGTTATTGTCCGGGAATTCAAAGTTCATGGATTAATAGTCATCCACAGCTTGATGCGCCAAATGGTCTTCCAGCACACTTCATTTGATTTCTTTTTGTGTAGTGTATTGGATATTGTACTCAGTTAAGATCATTTCAATCAGGCTATCCTTCCGGAGAGATCTGGCATCTCAAAGATGTACTTGATGGGGTCCATCTTAGAGATTAATAGAGTAGTGTGAGTCAACATGTACCGTTTTAATCGGCGAGCAGCCCATGCCAAAGTGCAATAAGTTTTCTCGAGCAGTCATTATCTCGTTTCACTGTCAGTAAACTTTTTGCTAAGGTAGTATATTGCGTGCTCTTTTTGACCAAACTCGTCATGTTGCCCTATCACACACCCCATTGAATTCTATAACACGGTTAAGTACATGATTATAGATTTTCCTTCAACTGGTGGCATCAGGATTGGAGGTTCTTGCAAGTACTCTTTGATTTTGTCAAAATCTATTTGGCAGTCGTCATTCCATCTTACCACTTGATCTTTCTTCAACAACTTGAAGAGTGGCTCACAAGTAGCAGTCAGGTGAGAGATGAATCGGGCGATGTAGTTTAGTCGTCCTATAAAACCTCTGACCTCCTTCTTAGTACGAGGAGCCGACATTTCTTGGATAACTTTGACTTTTAGCGGGATCGACTTCAATTCCTTTGCCACTAACGAAAAAGCCTGAGAGCTTTCCAGACCTTACGCCAAACATGCATTTGTTGGGATTCAACCTCAGCTTTTATTCTTTATCCTTTCAAATAGCTTGCGCAGATGATCAAGGTGATCTTCCTTAGTTTTTGATCTTGCTATCATGTCATCAACATAGACTTCTATCTCATGATGAATCATATCATGAAATAAAGCCACCATAGCCTTTTGATAAGTCGCGCCTGCATTCTTCAGCCCAAAAGGCATGACCTTATAACAGAAGGTCCCCCATTGTGTGACAAAGGTGGTCTTCTCCATGTCTTCAGGTTCCATTTTGATTTGGTTGTAACCCGAGAAGCTGTCCATGAAGGAGAACACCTTGTGTTGAGCAGTGTTGTCAACTAAGACATCAATATACGGTAGTGGAAAGTCATCTTTGGGGCTTTCCCTATTTTAATCCTTGTAGTATACACATATACAGACCTTACCGTCTTTCTTCGGAATCAAAAGAACATTTGCAACCCATTGGGGATACGACGTTACTGCCAAGAAACCTGCATTGAATTGTTTCATTACCTCAGCCTTGATCTTCTCGGACGTGTTAGGACGCA
The DNA here is from genome assembly GCA_948472305.1 of Vicia faba. Taxonomy (NCBI): domain Eukaryota; kingdom Viridiplantae; phylum Streptophyta; class Magnoliopsida; order Fabales; family Fabaceae; genus Vicia; species Vicia faba. Next base: position 1,692,127,920 of record OX451737.1, on the reverse strand, counting down.
TGCGATGAACCTTTTGTTTGATCGGAGAATAACCCTCTTTTATTGGTAGATGATGAACCATGATATTAGTATCGAGCCCCTACATGTCTTTGTATGACCAAGCAAAGACCTCAACATATTCGTGCAAAATCTGAACCAATCTGCTCTTGACATTATCTTCCAGGTTGGCGCCAATATTGACTTCTTTCTTATCTACCTTAGTACCCAAGTTTATCACTTCGATCGATTATTCATGCGGTTGGATAGCCTTTTCCTCTTGTATCACGAGTCTGGCGAGTTCTCCAGGTATCTCACAATATTCTTCACCTTCGTCTTCGGCTTGATAGATTGGATTTTCGAAGTTATAGACGACAATAGCAAAACTGTTGTCAATGAGATTCGGAGTGGATGTGGATCTGCAAATGTGTGTGTGTGCATGTAAGGTCACATGGCTATTTTGAAAATGCAGTAAAGTAAAATAAAGACAAGGAGCGCAAAATTTGAATGCAAAATCGTCCAATGTTTTCATTAAATGAAAATATGATATATGAAATGACAAACCCTTAACAAATGGACCATTGTGTCCCGGGAAAGGCACATGGTTTAAAGTCATTGTTTTAAAGAAAATTATATAGGTAAACTTCTTAAAGCAATAAAAACAAGAAATAGCAATTACTCCTGGTTGAAGGAGATTGAGATGAAGTCTTTGGCCTTCCAGTTGTTGAGTCCACTGTCAGTAGTTGGAAATATCCAATCTTCCAAGTCAACATCACTATCAGTGTCTTCTAGTGCATTGACTCAATTGTTGCTAATACGGAGAGGTGGTCCACCAGCACGAGCACGTCGAACCTCTTTCTGAGCCTTTGAAGTAAAACCCAACCAAAATTTGTCAGATTTGTAGGGGATATCAGGAAATTTCCCCCAGATAGTGCAGCCTCCATCTTCTACAACAGCCCTAGCATTCTTCAGAGAGGCTATTCTTCGTGTGCCCTTAGAGATTTCAGGAGTAGCAGGAGTAGCGGCAACAACCATTTAAGGGATTACCTCAAATGTATGGCAGGGGGTTTCAATGAATTCCCCATCCATTTCAACATATTTGAAAGAATTCAAATGACTGACCATATATTCTTCCTCTCCATGGACTGTGATAACCTTCCCTCTCACAGGGTACTTCATCATTTGATGTAATGTAGAGGTAACCGCATGTTCCCCATGAATCCATGGGCGTGCGAGCAAGTAAAAATAGGCTGGGAGGATATCCATTACATAAAATGTTGAATTGAAGACATGAGACCCTACCTTGATTGGAAGATCAACCTCTCTATGGACCATTCTTTTCAAACCATCGAAGGCTCTCACCACGATATCGCTGGGTTTCAGCACCAGCCCTTCACAGTCCAATCTGTCCAAAGCACCTTTAGGTAAAACATTGAAGGAGGACCCAGTATCTACTAACACATGCTCCAGAGTGGTGTCTTTGCATTTAATAGAGATGTGGAGAGCCTTGTTATGATTCTTCCCCGCCGGAGTTAAATCTGCAACAAAAAATCCCAAGCCATTATTAGCAGTTAAGCTTGCAACACAATTCTCAAATTGATCAGCAGAGGTCTCTTGTGGTACATGGGCATTCTTCAGGAATTTCAACAAAGCTTGGGAATGTGCTTCGGAGCATAATAACAAGGACAACATGGGTATCTTTGAGGGTGTATGCCCCAGTTTTTCGAATATTTTGTAGTAACTTTTCCAGATGATCTTTAGAATTTCTTCCATCTCTTGTCTTGATGGGTCTTCAAGTGTAATATCTTTTGAGGGTACCTCCATCAGGGCAGGCTCAGTAGCTTTCTCTTTACCTCGGGCATTGGCAGTTGGCCCAGCAGCAGGAATGCAAACAGGTGTTGTTGTAGTTGTTGGAGGAGAGATCTCTGGAGAGAATATCCTTCTTGTCCTAGTGATTTTACTAGTTTCGGCAATGTTTATAATTTCAGGCTCTTCATTTTCAATAATCCATAGCTCTTGCTTGACACCATGATAATAAAGTTTTGCCCCATAGTTCTAGGGCACAGCTTTTTCGGGGGAATAGGGGACTGGCCTTGGTGTAGTGATAATCAAGGGAGCCTGTAATACAATGGCAGAATTGACTATTTTTTATTACTACTGGTTTTGCGTTTTTTGTTCGCAAATGTACGGTAAGCAAGAGTCGCCACTGTCTTTTATTTCATCCAACAAAGGAAAAGGGAAAAAGAACAGAAAAAACCTTTTTTGAGATGTTTCTGAGTACGGGGGGTAGATTATAGAAAGGGGAAGTGTTAGCACCCTTTCTATCTGTGGTTTTCCACGGGCTCTTAGGTACTTGCTCATTCTTAAATTTCTCTTATGTGTTTGTGTGTTTGAAAAAGTTTTGAAATTTGCCTTAGCGCGGCGTTTCACTTTATGGTAACCCTTGTATCAGTCCTCAAGGGTGTGATAAAGTATTTTGAAAACTTTAGTTTGAAAAGTCTATTTGAAAGTTTAAGTGTGAAAAAGTTGTTGTTTAGAGAAAGTACTTAAGAGTTACTACCTACTCGAAAAAGACTGTTCGTTTTCTTATTTCCTTTAGAAAGTGTTATCCTACTATTAAGGAGTAGGTAGCTCCATCATTGGAGTTTAAGGGACAATCAAAAGGGACGAGTACGATCACTAAAGTAATGATTAGGAAACCATAGTAGTTACCCTAGAGTCCTAAAGATCTTTACGAGGCAACATTTGAATGGGTCATTTTTTATCTTTTAGGACTAGAGGGAAACCACTAAAACTCCTTATACTTCATGACCGTTTATCAAAGGCAACCGAAGTGGGACAAACCCTATGAGTGAGCATGTGCAAGTGTTTGTTTTTCAATTATTTATCTTTGCACCTTTAGGGTTTTCTACTGTTTTAAATTATGACATTTTGCATACAATCCTATTATCAATCATCTAACAGTTTATGATGACGAAAAGTAAAATGCGAGAAATTTAAACCTAGCTATTACAAGGCCTTGGGGAGGGGATTACATAATCAAAAACCGGGGGAAAACAATAAACGGAAATAATAATAAACCTAAGTTAAAAGCTATTACAAACTCGGAGCAATTATATTAATTGGAAAAATAATGAAATAAGTACGCGCGATGAAATTAAACGAGGAATTAAAGTTAAATTCAAGAACATTTAATAAGTGAATAAAGAAAAAATATTTTTTGGATTTTTTGAGAAAGTAATTAATTTTGCAAATTAACCTAATTTCTAATTAATTTTAATTATGAAAAAGGAATTTAAATTATTCTAATTAACCTAATTAATTAATGGAATTAAATATTTTATGAAAAAAAACTAATTTTATTTTTTTGTGTTTTTGTGTTTTTATGATTTTAAGATTTAATTAAAAAAGATTTTTAAAACAATTAAAAAATAAAACAATAAAAAGTTAAAGAAATAAAACAAAAAATTAAATGGGCCTGATATGGGAAGTAATTTTGGCGGTGCAGAGTTGAATTTGTTAGGCCCAGAATAGTTGGCCCAATGGCTACGCCTGATCTAGTGGGGATCACCTTTGGAAGCCCGCTGTGTGCTGCGCTTGTGATGCGTTAGATCTGGACTGATGATGGATCTAGTGCACAGGATCTGGGAGCGTATAGCATGGGCCTAGGCGTGAGGTACATGGAATCTACAAAGAAATTGTGAGAAAAATAATGTGCAGGAGGCAAGGGTCGAACCCCTGACCTCCTACACACGCGCGTCTTGAAACCTCTTCCCTTTGCCACTTAGCCAAGCTGATCATTCGTTGATACAAACAAACAACAAATGATATATTAAATAATGAGTCAGTACTATAAGAAAAACGCGTGAATTTCAAACAGGCCAGTGGTATGCTGCCACACCCTCATCTTCTTCCCCAGAACCGTCGTTTTTGGTAACGACCTTTACCTACGGTCCAAAGTCTGTAGTTGTAAACCTGCCAATTTCAAAAACACAGCACACACACAATAAATTTAAATGGAGACCTTGGATCAACTGGGTTTGAGGCCCTGAACACCATGGTACCCATAATCAAACCTGATTTTTCCTATATTAAAAAACCCTAAATCGAAGCTTGAAACCCTAAGAATGGCATCTTTTAATTCCTGCGCTTAAACTTAAATCAAAGAATCCAAACATATTGCAAACATGATTACAAGCATGAATATATACTTAGGACATGTTGATAATGACAGAATCAATGAAAACGAATTTAGAAAAAAGATGCAAAACGTGAAGGTAGTAGCATATGTTCTTGATGCTTCAGGCTTTGATAATGCTTGCAATCTCAGGGATGTGATTCGATCCTTGGAATGGCATGAAACAGCCTATGGAATGGAATCCGATATGCACTATTTTGACAAAAATTGATACTTTGTTCTTGCTCCTATAGAGGCAGGCTGCACATGAATTCTTTTTCTCTAGGGTTGCAATGCATTATGTATATGTACTGAATCAAACTAGGTCATTATAATTGGAAAGAATCAAAGATATAATTGCATGGTTTTGGAAGAAAATCAAATCTTTAAAAGTTGCCATTTATGAAGATTTTGTGTCCATTTGACCTTGCACGATTTCCTTGGCTTTTTGGCAGCATATAAGATCTCCATTCAATGTAAAAATCATTCCTAAAACAAATTATATGATTTATTTGGATTTATTTGATTTTATTTGATTCTTAAATGAATAAAAATCAAAGTAAATTAAATAAATGAGTGAATAAGGCATGGAGGGTCCCATAGGTCGTGGACCATGCTAGGACGGAGATTCAATCTTGAAAAGATGGGCCCGTGTGGAAAAATGCAATTTTGTGCATTGTTGACTTTGGGCAAATTTCCAAAAATGGCCAACTTAGACACTGCATATCTCTCTCAATTTTGACCCTAAGAGGGTGTTCTTTGACTTTTTAGAAATCTTAGGATGTCCTCTAAGCAACCCTTTTGGTTTCATCTCAATTGGATCTTCCATGTTTATGTAAGAAGCTTTGACCCAAAAGTTGTTTTTGTTGACTTTTGAAAAGGACCTATAATGTCTGAATTTATATCTTTCCATGAGTGAATTTCTTGAACTTGAGGGTAGAATAGGAGTTGTATGGAATTGGATTCTCTTCAAAATGAGCCTTGGATGAGAAATTTCTGATAAAGTATGAGAAAGTTATGCCTGGTCAAAGTTTGGTTGACTTTTCCTATAGAAACCCTAATTTAGCAACTTTTGAGTTTTGATGAATTAGGGGCATTCCTTAAGGAATCATGATCAACCCTTGATCAAATGATGGATATCACTTCCAAATGTTGATTTTGACCAAAAATCTTGAAGTTTGACTGTATGTGGGTCACAGTTGACTTTTGCCCTAGTACAGTTGATTTTCAGGCATTTGAGCAGTTGACTGAGCAAACTTCTTGTGCAGGGCATGAAACTTGGAATAGATGATATTTAGAACATATTAGGGCAATGGAAAACATTTGGGGTCCTTGGAACTCAACCATCTTAATGAGGAGTGAAACCCTAGTTTGAGGCTCATTGTCTTAAGAGGAGGATTTGTCTGGTCAATCCTTAGTCAACTTGAGCAATTGAGGACCTATAGGAGTATGTTTTGTGTGAAAATGGGAGGGAAAATTTTGGGGTACAATAGCTTCCCCTGTTCAATCTTCTTAAACCTGAGGATGTATATTGGTTGGTCTGCCTTTCGTGATCTGAAGGTGGAAGATGATTGAACACTAGAGTGCCTAGAAATTTGAACTCGTATGAAGTGATACTGATCGATAATATCGGAAATGGGCTTACAGATGTCATTTGGAAGGTGACGGAGAATCGTCGGAGATGGGCTTAAAGATGCCATCTGGAGAATGTGACGGTTGCATAAGAGATTCCTTTGCGAGAATTCCTGTACCTGCAATTAAGGAGGACTTCGCCGGGGAATGTTGATTTATGTCTTGGAAAATAGAGTCTATGAGCTTCAGTCGTCCATTACTAAACTGGGGAATTAACTCTTGATTGAGGAGACGCAAGTGAACTGCTTTTCTAGTCAGGGTCCAGGGTGCACACCGACTTACTGGGGAAATGTGAAATCGACAGTATCTGGTCGGGTCCAGGTCTTACTATGTTGTAAATTGTTGTTTGGAGATAAAAGAGAAGGAACCTGGATAGTAGGGTTACTTCGAGATGAAAGCATGGATAGTAGGGTTGCGAGAAGGAACCTGGATAGTAGGGTTACTTCTAAATGAAAGCCTGGGTGGTAGGGCTATGAGAAGGAACCTGTATAGTAGGGTTACTTCAAAATGAAAGCCTGGATAGTAGGACTATGAGAAGGAACCTGAATAGTAAGGTTACTTCGAAATGAAAGCCTGGATAGTAGGGATATAAGAAAGAACATGTATAGTAGGGTTACTTAGAAATGAAAGCCTGGATAGTAGGGCTATGAGAAGGAACCTGGATAGTAGGGTTACTTCGAAATGAAAGTCTGGATAGTAGGGCTATGAGAAGGAACCTGGATAGTAGGGTTACTTTGAAATGAAAGCTGGGATAGTAGGGCTATGATAAGGAACCTAGATAGTAGGGTTACTTTGAAATGAAAGCCTAGATAGTAGGGCTATGAGAAGGAACCTGGATAGTAGGGTTACTTCGAAATGAAAGCCTGGATAGTAGGGCTATGAGAAGGAACCTGGATAGTAGGGTTACTTCGAAATTAAAGCCGGGATAGTAGGGCTATGAGAAGGAACCTGGATAGTAGGGTTACTTCGAAATGAAAGCCTGGATAGTAGGGCTATGAAAAGGAACCTGGATAGTAGGGTTACTTCAAAATGAAAGCCTGGATAGTAGGGCTGCTTCATTTGATCATGTAGATTAGTTGACCCGTTTGGTTTCGGGAACTGATTTTCCATTAGTTGTCTGCAGATATGACATGTATAGCTTCATGGATTTAATCTTGAACTGTTGGAATTGTTGATGATAACCATCTTTCCTGAAAGGTACATGATTAATTATATGCGATGCATGAAATGCATTGTGTGACGGTGTTCTCAAAATAAATGAGATTATGATGTATTCAATATGTATGTGCACGTCATGATGTATGAACATGAAATGCTTTTTTGACATATCTGAGTCTGGGAAAATAAATCCCTTACTGCTGCTGGAGAGTATCGGAAATTAAATTCCTGACTGTTGTAGAAAAAGTGGTTCTTCTACTTCCGCTGGGGATGGTGAACGGAGATGACTATGCCGTGGATTTACTTCATTCTATTTGTGAATATTCTGCAGGGGAGAGACTCTACTTGAGAATAACTGCGGGGGAATAACTCTATTTTGAGAGAGGAGATGTTTTGCTGGAGGATTTTGCCGATTCGGAGAAATAAACTCCGCTGGGAGATGAACTTTCATAGCTGGAGAAATAAACTCTGTTGGGGATTGAGCTTCTATATTCAGAAATAAACTCTGCTCGGGAAGAAACTTTATGAACCGCTTGCGACTATAAAATTTGGCTGGGAAATAGATGTCGGCTCTCTGAAAGAACTTTGCTGGGGAAAGTAGCTCATATTTGGGGAAGCGGATGTCAAAGCTTTGGTTGCCTCTACTCTATGGGAAGTGTAGACGTCACGGGGTCCCATGTAACGGTGACCTTGTCTCAAAACCGTCTCTACCCCTGTACCTGCTGAACAGAGTAACTGTCGGGATTGAAATAGTTTTTTTAGATTTTTCCCCGGTTTCTTAAGTCATGAGAAACTGTCTTTCTGTTTCATATACAAATATTTGTGAATAGAAATCATATTCAAATGCATATGTCAAGAATAAATCATTGGACATTTTTGCAAAACAAAACAGAACAAGAAAAAACAAATGGTTTTGTAAAAGTAACTTGTATTAATTTCTGAAGTTGGCCTATAACAGGCGTTTTTGTACAAGGAAGTCGACGCTCTAGTAAGAGAACGCCGCCGTGAAAATGAAATCTATACAATATTGTGTACAAAGAGAAGAAAAAAATCTACATGTAATAATCCCATCGAGTTTCAATTCTGCTATTGTCGCTATGTCTTCGAGCGTCTCATCACTTTGCTGCTTGTCTGAAGCTGACTGGATTGATTGGTACCATTCGAGCTTGATAGTTGATACTTAGGTATGGTCGCAAGGCGATCCAATGGGACATAGTGATATGCTTTAAATCCCTAATTTTTGCCTGGACCGCCCTTTCGGGTTTTCAGTCCACCGGGATACCCTTTTTTGCCCAAGCCGCCTTTTCAGGTTTTCGACTTGTCGGGTGTACAGATTTTTTTTGTTTTCATCCCTAATTTTTTCCCGAACCCTTTTGGTTCGTCGGGAATCCCTTATTTCTGACTAGGCCAGTCAACCTAGCAGGTCTTTAATCATGCGTAGTATCTTTTCACTATGTCCGCATTGACAAGGTGGGGAAGGTCGTCACCGTCCATGGTTGTCAGAATCATGGCTCCACCCGAGAAAATGTTTTTGATCAAAAATGGCCCTTCGTATGTGGGTGTCCATTTTCCCCTGGAATCACCTTGCGGCAGTATGATGCGCTTGATCACTAGATCCCTGACTTGATGTGTTTAGCGCCTGACCTTTTTGTTGAAAGCCTTGATCATCCGTTTTTGATACATTTGACCATGGCAGACAACAGTAAATCTCTTTTCATCAATCAGATTTAGTTGATCAAGCCGAGTTTGGATCTAGTCGTCTTCATTCAATCCTGCATCCTTCATAATCCTTAGAGAATGGATCTGGACCTCAATAGGCAGGACAACCTCCATGCCATATACCAGAGAGTAGGGTGTTGCCCCTGTTGACGTCCGTGCTGAGGTACGATACCCATGAAGAGCAAATGGTAACATCTCATGCCAGTCTTTGTATGTCATTGTCATCTTTTGTATGATGTTTTTGATGTTCTTGTTAGCAGCTTCAACAACACCATTCATCTTCGGCCGATAAGGAGAAGAGTTATGATGTTGTATCTTGAATTACTTATAGAGTTTGGTGATCATCGTATTATTGAGGTTTGTACCATTGTCAGTGATGATTCTCTCTGGAAAACCGTACCGACAGATCAGGTTATGCTTGATAAACTGTGCCACGATGTTCTTGGTAAGAGTAGTAAATGAGGCAGCTCCAACCCACTTCGTGAAGTAATCAATGGCCACCAGGATGAAGCGATGCCCATTGGATGCGGTAGGTATAATTTCTCTAATAATGTCAATGCCCCATATTGCAAAGGGCCAAGGAGCCATCAAGACATTCAAGGGAACTAGAGGTACACGCACCTTATTAGTGTAGATTTAGCACTTGTGGCAAGTTCGGGAGTGCGGATAACAATCTACTTCCATAGTGGACCAATAGTATCCTGCCCGTAGGATCTTCTTAGCCATGGTATGGCCACTTGAATGGGTTCCGAAGGTACCTTCGTGTAAATCTGTCATAATCCTCTCTACTTTGCTCTTGTCTATGCACCGGAGTAAAGTACAGTCATGGTTGCGCTTGTAGAGGATTCCATTACTGAGGAAGAATTCTGTGGCGAACCTTCTCAGAAACTTTTTATCGTTGACAGATTCCCCCTCGGGAGATTCTTGAGCTTCAAGATACCTTTTTACTTCATGAAACCAAGGTTTGTCTGCTACTTCTTCAGTATCAATTTCACAGCAGTACACTGGTTCATCCAACCTCTCGATGGTGATTTTGGGAGCTTCGTTGTCCCACCTGACCTTGAACATAAAAGACATGGTAGCTAGCGCGTCCGCTAACTGATTCTTATCTCGTGGGAAATGTTCAAAGTTTATTTCCTCAAAGTGTGGGAGAAATATCAGCACGTGCTCTTTGTATGGGATGAGATTCGGGTGCTTTGTATCCCACTCTCCTTTGATCTGACTTATCACCAAGGGTGAATCCTCAAAAATGTTTAAGAACTTGATCCTCAGGTCAATAGCATCTTTGAGACCCATGATACATGCTTCATACTCCGCCATGTTGTTGGTACAGTTGAAGCATAGTCGGGCAGTGAAAGGAGTATGGCAGCCCTCAGGGGATATGATTACAGCACCAATGCCATTACCGAGTGCGTTCGAAGCTCCGTCAAAAACCATAGTCCATCGAGATCCTTCTTCAGGTCCTTCATCCGGTCCAGGTTCTTCATAGTCAGTCACTAGCATAATATTCTCGTCCGGGAACTCAAAATTCATGGACCGGTAGTCATCCACGGCCTGATGAGCCAAATGATCAGCTAATACACTTCCCTTGATTGCTTTCTAGGTTGTATATTAGATATCATATTCGGTTAAGATCATTTGTCATCTTTCTATTCTTCCGGAGAGTGCGGGCTTCTCCAAGATATACTTGATTGGATCCATCTTAGATATCAACAAAGTAGTGTGGGTCAACATATACTATCTTAGTCAGCGAGCAGCCCATGCCAAAGCACAGCAAGTTTTCGCGAGCAGTGAGTATCGTGTTTCATAGTCGATAAACTTTTTGCTAAGATTGTATATTGCGTGCTCTTTTCGACCAGACTCGTCATGCTGCCCCAGCACACACCCCATTGAATTGTCTAACACTGTTAAGTAAATTATCAAAGGTTTTCCTTCAATCGGAAGCATCAGAATTGGTGGTTCTTGAAGGTATTCTTTGATTCTTTCGAAAGCGGTCTGGCATTCATCATTCCATTTTACTACTTGATCTTTCTTCAGGAGCTTGAAGATTGGCTCACAAGTAGCAGTCAGGTGTGAAATGAACCAGACGATATAATTTAGGCGTCCCAAGAAACCTCTAACTTCCTTCTCAGTACGGGGAGCCGACATCTCTTGTATGGCCTTCACATTTGCAGGGTCTACCTAAATACCCTTGTCACTGACAATGAACCCCAGAAGTTTAGCAGACCTTACCCCGAAGGTGCACTTGTTCAGATTTAACCTCAACTTGTATGTCTTCAACCTGTCAAACAACTTTTGTAGATGATCAAGGTGTTCTTCCTCAGTTTGAGATCTGGTTATCATGTCATCCACATAAACCTCTATCTCATGGTGAGTCATATCATGGAACAAATCTACCATGGCTTGCTGATAAGTTTCCCCAGTATTCTTCAACCCCAAATGCATCACCTTGTAACAGAAAGTGCCCCATTGTGTGACCAAGGTTGTCTTTTCCATGTCTTCGGGTTCCATCTTGATCTAGTTGTAGCCAGAGAAACCATCCATGAAGGAAAATATTTTATGTTGTGCGGTGTTGTCAACCAGAACATCAATGTGGGGAAGCGGGAAATCATCCTTGGGGCTCGGCCTGTTCAGGTCTTTGTACTCCACACACATTCATACCTTATCGTCTTTCTTAGGTACCGGGACCACATTAGCAACCCACTATAGATAGGAGGTGACAACTAGGAACCCAACGTTGAACTATTTCATAACCTCTGCTTTGATCTTCTCTGACATTTCATGGCGCATACAACAGACCTTCTGCTTTACCGGAGGTCAATCTTCTTTAGACGGCAGACGATGAACCACTATATATGTGTCTAGTCCCGACATGTCTTTATATGACCAGGAAAAAATCTCAACTTAATCATGCAACATCTATACTAACCGATGTTTGACACTAAGCTCTAGATTAGCACCGATCTTGACTTCTTTTCTATCTACCTCTGTGCCTAAGTTTATTGTCTCAACTGGCTCTTCATGAGGCTGTATAGCCCTCTCTTCCTGCTGTAATAGTCTAGCAAATTCTCCAGGTACCTCACAATCTTCCTCACCTTCGTCCTCGGCTTGGTTGATCAGATTTTCGAATTTATAACTGGCAATAGCAAAACTGTTATCAATGGGATCCATAGTGGATATGGATCTGCAGTTTGATATGTGAGTGTGTGTAAGAGCATAGCTGTATTAATAAAGTGAAAAGCAGAAAAGAAAAACAGAGAGCACAAAATTTGTATGCAAGAGCGTCCAATGTTTTATTGATGACAAATTATAATGACATATAATAACCCTCAAAAATAAACCGTTGTGCCTCGGGTAAGACACAAGGCCATAGAGTTTATATTGTTTATTACAAATTCGAAAAACAAGTAAGTAAAATTATTGCTGAACAAAATTAATCGGCACAAAATCTTTGGCCGTCCAATTAATAGGTCCACCGTTGGTAGTAGGGTAGATCCTGCTATCGATATCAGAATCCTCATCATCAGCATCTTCCGTAGCAGAGACAACCTCAATAGCATTGATTCCCGAGCCATGCTTGGGCATGGGTGCATTTATGACATTTAGAGTCTCAAGGGGATCGAACTCAATCTCCTTTGCCTCCATCAGATCCTGCACCTTTTTCTTTAGAGCCCAGTAGTTGTTGGTATCATGGCCTGGACTTTCAGAGTGGTAAGCACACCGAGCGTTTGGATTATAGTGAGGAGATATGGTATTGGGGTTCTTCGGAGCCTCCTTCAGGTTTACCAGATTTGTCTTCAATAACTGTGACAAGATTTGAGACAGAGTCATGTTTATCCGGGTGTACTGTCTTACCGGCCTTTCTATCCTCGGTTGATTGTTCCTTTGTTGGGTAGGTTCAGACTTCGAGATCATGACAACCCCTACCGCTGGGATTTTCTCAGTTCTATTCTGACTTTTGGGATTGTAGATAGCATTGACCTCCTTCTTACCCATGAATGGCTTTTTCACTGTACTCGAAGAGGTGTCTTTCTGGATCATTCCACTTCAGATCCTAGCTTCTACCCTTTCTCCAGTCAGTATCAACTCAGTAAAACCAGCTGAGGAGCTGCCAATCAAGTGATTGAAGAATGGACCAGATAGCGTACCAAGAAACATGTCCACCAACTCCCTATCAGACAAAGGAGTTGAACTCTCTCTGCCAAATCTCTCACCTTCTGCGCGTAGTCCTTAAAACCTTCGCTTGCACCCATGGACATATTCTGGAGTTGAGTATGGGTAAGAGCAAGGTCAGTTTTATATTGATACTGCTTATAAAAAGCAGTAGCCAGATCTTCCCAGTTGTGGACATTGACTCCCTTTAGCTGATAGAACCACTCAAGTTGAGTCTCGGACAGACTATCTTGAAAGAAATGGACCCACAATTCTATCAGTAGTGTGAGGCTGAATCTTCCTCACATAAGAACGAAGATGAAGCTTGGGACAAGAAACCCCATCATACTTTGCAAATACCGGAGCCTTGAACTTCAGTGGAATAACAACCCCAGATACCAAACCCAGCTCTTCAAAATCCATCCCTGGTACTCTTTGGATCTCCATTGCATTCAGACGATCCTCTAACTTTTTGTATCTATCCTCAGCATGGGGATACTGTTCATCATTGTTATCAGACTCATCCTCAGAAACCCTTGGGCTAGGGTCTTACTCCCTTGTCTCACCCTCTTGATTCTCCCCTTATTTATATGAAGAGGTCAGATCAAATGGTTGCTTCAACGGTCCCATGAATCTTCTGCCCAGATTCCAGACACCAGCGGTCTTCTTCGCCTTCTTCTTTCTATCTTTCAGAATAAGGGCCTTCAGATCTTCCTGCCCTTTAGCCAAAGTTACGAACATTTGCTGAAATTAGGCATTTTGTGCCTGGAGATCCTTGATACTTTGTTCAGAAGTCATTACTGCTGAAATATACAGCGAAGAAGATGAGAAACCTGTTACGAAACCTGTTTATGAAATGTCATGGATTATATGAGTATGCAATGATTTCAAGGATTCTTAAAGGCTCAAATTTGCTTAACCAAAAGAAACACATGTTAATTGTATTAATAAGTTCGAATTTTTACAAAGAGTGCCTTTTAGGATTATAATCAAACAAAATAAAACTTAAAGCAAAAAAGAAAATTAAGTTTCCCATGAGCGCATCCTCTTTGGTGCAACGTATGCGTTTATATTCCTCTCTTCATGAAATAGCCTTGTGAGTTCCAGGACTTTCTTCTTGTTGGCGTAGAATTGAGCTTCAAATGTATCTCGCTCCTCTTTAAGTTGAACCCATGATTTTTGTAACTCCTCGTGATCAGTTGGCATGTTCGGATGAAGAATAAGATAAGAAGTGTCTCCTTTAGCAACCGGTTCCATAATCATGGGCAGGATGGCAGGGTAAGGCATCATAAGACTTTGGGCACGGGCTCTTACCCATTTGAGATAAGGCTAAAGAGGGATGGAATTCTTGTGCCCCAGTGTCTTGCTATCAACTTTGTGTACCATGCCCCAAGCTCGCATGAACCTTTTACGGTAACCCTGAGCATCATTTTCATAGTCGAAGACGATTCCTTGGATAAGTGTATCATGAGGACCATCCCTTATTGCATATCCAAATTGTTGCAGTGCCAAACAAGGATTGTAGGTGATTCCTCCCCTAATGCCTAAGAGAGGGACATTAGGGAATTCTCTGCATCGATCAATGATGGTAACATTCTCTGAGGATCGAGGACACCAATGAATACCTAAATGTGTAAGAGTCATTAGCCTATGAGACCATCTTAAACCCTGTTCATTCTTCAAGACGGGTCGGGGTAGGTGCGAAATAAACCACCTAGCTAAAAGAGGAGGGCAACACAGAAGGGTACCTCTCTTCTTTATAGTGCGAGTATGCAGAGAGTGTAGGATATCTCCAAGCAGAGTAGGTACCAGATTGCGTGACAGGAAAATCTTAACCGCATTCACGTCTATGAGCTGGTCTGGATTAGGAAACAGTACCAACCCATAGATGAGAAGGGCTAACACCTCTTCAAAGTCTTGTAAGTACATGGTATCCCAAAAATGATGAGCTTTTTTAAACAAGAACTTAGCCAAAAAAACCTTGACACCTCTCTTGGTTTCCCAATTTTCCACTACGTCATACCATTATAAGGACAAAGCTTTAGCAATATCTTCAAGTTTAGGATCTCTTTCCATACCACTGAAAGGTACCTTATTAAGGATAGGCACCCCCAGTAACAGAGAAAACTCCTCCATAGTAGGCACTAACTGGTAATCCGAAAAAGTGAAGCAGTGATGTAGAGGGTCAAAGAACTGAAAGATCACTTTTAACATCTCTTCATCAGGGTTTGAGGTGACCAAGCTAAGAATTCGACCATGCCTTTCAGTGAAAGGAGATCTTTCATGGACCCTTGCTACCAACTCCTTAAGCTGAGGAGGTACCTTTACCAGACTGACTTGGATAGTGAACCTGCGGGCGAGGGCCATGTCCTACAAAACAAGACAAAAATAAGCCCTAAGGATCCTTGAAATGGTTAGCATGATATGCTATGTTATGATGTCATGATTATGCTCAGATATAACAGATATAGCAAACACAAACAAATCACACAGACCTTAGATTTAAGGCTTGCATGAATTTTAAGGTATACCCTCTTGAAGTTGGGTTGGTTCAACCTGTCCTAAATATAATAATCGGGTTCTAAGGGATCTCAATATCACCAATCTTTCCCCCAAATTTCATTCCGATAGACAATTGACTTGCCACCAAACAAAACTCAAGAGTTAAACCTCAACGAGTGTAGCATCGAGTATCAACCGACTTTGGGTTTACACCAAAGATGGCTATCTCACTACGTCCTAAAAGCCCAGTTGGTCAATTAAGGTGCTAAGGTCAGTTAACGCTTTATGATACCACGCAGTGGCACCGTATTCTCCTTGATTACTCAAGGGCTATCAGTACACACCAAGGTATCACATCAACGTAGCTACTGTTTCAACCGTGTCGGTATACCCTGCACAGCTCCCTCACATTTTATTGCTACTTACCTAAAAGGAATTCCCCGATCCGGGTTTAGGATCCAAACAACCCCAACAGATACCCTTAAAAGTAAATCAAACAAGACAAGCCAAAGAAGCAATTAAGAATGACCTAGATCCTAAGGTAAACTCCACTTTATTATTAGTCCCCAGCAGAGTCGCCAGTTCTGTGATACTGTGGCAGAACTAACTATTTTTTATTACTATTGGTTTTGCGTTTTTTGTTTGCAAATGTACGGTAAGCAAGATTCGCCATCGTCTTTTATTTCATACAACAAAGGAAAATGGAAAAAGAAAAGAAAAAAACCTTTTCAAGATGTTTTTGAGTACGGGGGGTAGATTATAGAAAGGGAAGGTGTGAGCACCCTTTATATCTGTGGTTTCCCACGGGCTCTTAGGTACTTGCTCATTCTTAAATTGCTTTTATGTGTTTGTGTGTTTGAAAAAGTTTTGAAATTTGCCTTAGTGCGGCGTTTCACTTTACGGTAACCCTTGTATCAGTCCTCAAGGGCGTGATAAAGTGTTTTGAAAACTTTAGTTTGAAAAGTCGGTTGAAAGTGTAAGTGTGAAAAAATTTGTTGTTTAGAGAAAGTACTTAAGAGTTACTACCTACTCGAAAAAGATTGTTTGTTTTCTTATTTCCTTTAGACAACGCTATCCTACTATTAAGGAGTAGGTAGCTCCATCATTGGAGTTTAAGGGACAATTGAAAGGGATGAGTACAATCACTAAAGTAATGATTAGGAAACCTTAGTAGTTACCCTAGAGTCCTAAAGATCTTTCTGAGGCAACATTCTAATGGGTCATTTTTTATCTTTTGGGACTAGAGGGCAACCACTAAAACTCCCTATAATTCATGACCGTTTACCGAAGGCAACCGAAGTGGGGCAAACCCTAGGAGTGAGCATGTGTAAGTGTTTGTTTTTCAGTTATTTATCTTTGCACCTTTAGGGTTTTCTATTGTTTTAAATTATGATCTTTTGCATACAATCCTATTATCAATCATCTAACAGTTTATAATGACGGAAAGTAAAATGCGAGAAATTTAAACCTAGCTATTACAAAGCCTTGGGGAGGGGATTACATAATCAAAAACCAGGGGCAAACAGTAAACGAAAATAATAATAAACCTAAGTTAAAAGCTATTACAAACTCGGAGCAATTATATTAATTGGAAAAATAATGAAATAAATACGCGCGATGAAATTAAATAAGGAATTAAAGTTAAATTCGAGAACATTTAATCAGTGAATAAATAAAAAATATTTTTTGGATTTTTTGAGAAAATAGTTAGTTTAGCAAATTAACCTAATTTCTAATTAATTTTAATTATGAAAAAGGAATTTAAATTATTCTAATTAACCTAATTAATTAATGGAATTAAATATTTTATGAAAAAAAACTAATTCTATTTTTTTGTGTTTTTATGATTTTAAGATTTAATTAAAAAAGATTTTTAAAACAATTAAAAAATAAAACAATAAAAAGTTAAAGAAATAAAACAAAAAATTAAATGGGCCTGATATGGGAAGTAATTTTGGCGGTGCAGAGTTGAATTTGTTAGGCCCAGAATAGTTGGTCCAATGGCTACGCCTGATCTAGTGGGGATCACCTTTGGAAGCCCATTGTGTGCTGCGCTTGTGATGCGTTAGGTCTGGACTGATGATGGATCTAGTGGACAGGATCTGGGAACGCATAACATGGGCCTGGGCGTGAGGTATATGGAATCTGCAAAGAAATTGTGAGAAAAATAATGTGCAGGAGGCAAGGGTCGAACCCCTGACCTCCTACATACGCGCGTCTTGAAACCTCTTCCCTTTGCCACTGAGCCAAGCTGATCATTCGTTGATACAAATAAACAACAAATAATATATTAAATAATGAGTCAATACTATAAGAAAAACACACGAATTTCAAACGAGTCAGTGGTATGCTGCCACACCCTCATCTTCTTCCCCAGAACCGTCGTTTTTGGTAACGACCTTTACCTACGGTCCAAAGTCTGTAGCTGTAAACCTGCCAATTTCAAAAATGCAGTACACGCACAATAAATTTAAATGGAGACATGGATCAACTGGGTTTGAGGCCCTGAACACCATGGTACCCATAATCAAACCTGATTTTGCCTATATTAATTAACCCTAAAACGAAGCTTGAAACCCTAAGAATGGCATCTTTTGATTCCTATGCTTAAACTCAAATCAAAGCATCCAAACATATTGCAAACATGATAACAAGCATGAATATATACTTAGGACATGTTGATAATGACAGAATCAATGAAAACAAATTTAGTAAAAAGATGCAAAGCGTGAAGGTGGTAGCACGCGATTCTTGATGCTTCAGGCTTTGATAATGCTTGCAATCGCTTTAGAGAATGCCAAGGGATGTGATTCGATCCTTGGAATGGCTTGAAACAGCCTATGGAATGGAATCTGATCTGCACTTTTTTGACAAAAATTGATACTTTGTTCTTTCTCCTAGAGAGGCAGGCTGCGCATGAATTCTTTTTCTTTAGGGTTGTAATGCATTGTGTATATGTACTGAATCAAATTAGGGAATTATAATTGGAAAGAATCAAAGATATAATTGCATGGTTTTGGAAGAAAATCAAATCTTGAAAAGTTTCCATGTATGAAGATTTTGTTTCCATTTGACCTTGCACGATTTCCTTGGCTTTTTGACAACATATAAGATCTCCATTCAATGTAAAAATCATTCCTAAAACAAATTATATGATTTATTTGGATTTATTTGATTTTATTTGATTTTTAAATGAATAAAAATCAAAATAAATTAAATAAATGAGTGAATAAGGCATGGAGTGTCCCATACGTCGTGGATCATGCTAGGACTGAGATTCAATCTTGAAAAGAGGGGCCCATGTGGAAAAATTCAATTTTGTGTATTGTCGACTTTGGGCAAATTTCCAAAAATGGACAACTTTTACAATGCATATCTCTCTCAATTTTGACCCTAAGATGGTGTTCTTTGAATTTTCAGAAATCTTAGGATGTCCTCTAAACAACCATTTTGGTTTCATCTCAATTGGATCTTCCATGTTTATGTAAGAAGCTTTGACCTAAAAGGTGTTTTTTTTTACTTTTGAAAAGGACCTATAATGTCTAAATTTATATCTTTCCATGAGGGCAGAAGATGAGTTGTAGGGAATTGTATTATGTTCAAAATGAGCCTTGGATGAGAAATCTATGATAAAGTATGAGAAAGTTATGCCTGGTCAAAGTTTGGTTGAGTTTTCCTATAGAAGCCCTAATTTAGCAACTCTTGAGTTTTGATGAATTAGGGGCATTCCTTGAGGAATCATGATCAACCCTTGATCAAATGATAGATATCACTTCAAAATGTTGATTTTGAACCAAAAATATTGAAGTTTGACTGTATGTGGGTCACAATTGACTTTTTCCCTATTACAGTTGATTTTCAGGTATTTGAGCAGTTGACTGAGCAAACTTCTTGTGAAAGGCATGAAACTTGGCATAGATGATATTGAGGACATATTATGGCAATGGAAAACATTTGGGGTCCTTGGAACTCAACCATCTTGATGAGGATTGAAACCCTAGTTGGAGGCTCATTGTCTTTGGAGGAGGATTTGTCTGGTCAATCCTTAGTTAACTTGAGCAATTGAGGACCTCTAGGAGTATGTTTTGTGTGAAATTGGGAGGGAAAATTTTGGGGTACAACAGAGAGACTCTTTGCTTAGCAGGAATCCTCATAGGGCCTTTAGATTTGATCCTAATAGGAGTATTGGAAATGGTGATTATGGAAATATCTTCAAGTCTCAACTCTTGGAAAGTACTTTCAAGCAAACTCTTCATGGACGGAGTTTTCTCGAACAAAATTTCATGGCTATCAATCAGGCGTTGAATACCTTTCTTCATCCACATACAACCATTCGTTTAGGAAGCATAATTGTAACAATTTTCAAGGCAGCCAGGAAATAAACCGGCTCTTAACAGATTTTTCTTAACAGTCAATAAGGTAGTAGTCAAATCACTGATGGTGGAGACAAAGGAGACGTCGTCAATGGAATTGACACCTTTACCATGACTGGGCATGGGAGAAGTAATGACATTAGGGGTTTATGGATGGTCAAACTCGATCACCTTGTTATCAATCAAATCTTGTATCTTTTTTTCAATGCCCAACAGTTGTTGGTGTCATTGCCGGGACTATTTGAATGATAGGCGCATTTCACATTCAAATTATATTTAGGAGAGGCATCATTGGGATTTGGAAGAGGATCTCTCAGTGTTACCAAATCTTCCTTCAACAAATGTTATAGAGCTTAAGACAGTGGCATGTTAATCCTAGTGAATTGCCTCCTTGGGACATCTGGCCTTTGCTGATTGTTAGATTGTTGTGATTGTTGAACTACGGTCGGGTTTGAGATCAATACAGCTCCTACTGACTGATGACGATCATTCTTGATACGGTTCCTTTGTCCATAAATAGCATTAGTCTCTTTCTTACGAAAAAATGGTTTCTTTACAGTAGTAGAGGATGAGACATTGGGATCTTTCCACTTTTTATTCCACTTTCAACATGTTCACCAGTCAAAATCAACTCGGTAAACCCTAACGAAGAACTCCCTATTAGAAAATTAAATAATGGACCATTCAAAGTACCCATGAACATGTCCACCAACTCTCGGTCAGTCAATGAGGGTTTCACTCTTCCAGTCAGGTCCCTCCATTTTTGAGCATACTCCTTAAAGCCTTCGCTCGAGCACATATTCATATTTTGTAATTGCACGCGGGTTGGTGCAAGAGCACCATTGTATTGGTATTGTCGTTAGAAGGCAGCATCCAAGTCCTCCCATGTGTGGATATTAGTCCCTTCTATTTGATAGAACCATTCCAGTTGTGTCCCAGATAAACTCTCTTGGAAGAAATGAACTCATGACTTCCTATCGACAGTGTGTGGTTGAATCTTGCGGACATAAAACCTCATATGTATCTTTAGATAGGAGACTCCATCGTATTTGGCAAAGACGGGTGTTGTACCCCAAAATTTGCCCTCTCATTTCATCAACATTTTCTCACCACAAGACCCTTGGAGCTCAAGATCAAGTTAGGGTTTGCTCTGTTCAAGACTCCTCCTTGCACTGTTGACCCAAATTAGGGTTTGAGTTTGCACAAAGATGTTTTGACCTAAAATGCCCAAAGTGACTTTCATGCTTCATGTTGGACTCACAAGTTTATCCATACCAGGTTTCAAGCCTTGATTCCAATCTTTGCCCAATCAATTGGACAGTTGACCTAGAAATCAGCGGTATTGAGGAAAAAGTCAACTGTGGCCAATTGACAGTAAAACCTCATGAAATTTGACCCACATCAACATAATGAACTCATATGAACCATTTGTTCAAGTTTGGATCACAATTCCACAAGAAATTTGATCAGATCACCAAAAGGGTAAAATGGTCATTTTTAGGGTTTTGACTGCACAAAGGCAATTTTTGACTGTTTGACTTAACCAATGGCAAACCAAGCTCACATATGGACTCAAGGACTCAATGGCATTGTCTTGACCCATTCAACAAGTTCAAAAAATCTCAAATGCACAGGATTGACAGATGAATTTTCCAGTCAATTGATCAAAATTTGACTGTATACTGAAAAGTCAAACTTTGACTTTTTGGTCAAAATCAAGTGCCAAGATTCATTTTTCATTAAGACATGTCAAATTATGAAACTTGTTCATCAAGAAATCCAAATTTGCAAATTAGGGTTTAAAATGAGAAAATTTCATAACTTAGAATTTTTCTAAGTTATGAAACTTCCTTATTTTTTCCTAACTTTGTCCCATTTTTTACCAAGATGCAAATGGATTCAAACAAAACTCAAAACATGAAAGTTGTAGTCCATTTCAAAATCTACAACTTTGATTCACAAAGTTTTCTCAAAGGAAGCTTGTAGCTCAAGTTATGATTTTTGGAACAAGGGTGCAAAACATTTTTAACTTAGAAAAATTTTGACCTATTCTAGGCTGGATTTTTGTCCAACTTCTTGGCCATTTTTCACATGCTTCCACTTGGAGTTTCAATTTGCATTACAAAGATGGATTGTATTACACATTTCAAGCTTTCCAAATTGTCCAAGAACTTCTCAAACACCCTTGTGGTTAGGGAGAATCGAATTTGCAAAGTTGGGCAAATTTCACTTTTGTTCTTGGCCAAGGCTTGTTCATAACATTGGCATTTTTCAAATCAGCTTGTACAAGCTAGCTTGCAGGCCTCAAAACCAGTCTCACACACCATAATTAAATGCCTAACCATTGTATTAATGCATTATTTCTTCCCTTTGGGCATTGCACATAAAATCAATCCTTAAGTAGAAAAAGCAAACATGCCATTTTGATAAAGATGCACTTTATGTCAAATTCAAAATCCAAGAGGCATGGGCCAGATCTTTGAGGCTAGCATTTGTACACAAATCCCTCTGATCAAGAACAAGAGAGGCAGCATACATAGAGGGTGGTACAGGCCTGTATTGGAACTAACACTATCCTTGCTTACATTAGAAGAAAGCTTGCAAATAAACTCTCCAACTCTCATTCCTGTAAACACCAATCTAAGCAAACTTTGTTCTCATCTTACATATTCCCTAACTGACCTAAAACACGAGCCCTTCATCCTCAATACCTCCCCATACACAAAAACACCCTCTTGCTGCAGAAACAGAGCAAGTTCTGCAACTTGACTTCCACAAACATTTCCACTCGTGCACTTTGGCCAAATAGAGTTCAAACATGTTCCATATCATCCACTGAAGCTATCCCAAGCATTGAACTCAAGATGTAACACCCATAACCACGTTTTCCATTTTTATTTTCAAGCTGTGCAGGTTGACTTCCATAGCACGATTCAGTTGATTTTAAAGCAAGCTAGGAGTTGGAGAAGCATCCTTGGACTTCAGGCAAGCTGTACAAAAGCTCAAAATCCATTGGAAGTTGCTACATTGTTCTGTTCAAGTCAAGCTGAAACAGGTAAAAACATGAACTTCTATCTCTCTATCCAGGCATGATTAAGCTTAGGTTTGTGAAGAAAACATGTTCTACTCATAGCCCTGAATCCATCCATGTATTTACTTTTCATTTATATTATGCGTGCTGTGAGAATTTTGGCCATGAACATTGAAGAAAAATTAGGTCAGAAATTGGGGATAGAGAAATTCTCCTTGGTTTCTTAGAGTTAGGTTAAGTTTCTTACATATTTGGAATCGTGATTTAATGCTCTACATTGTTTGTGTTATGAGTTTTTGCTAAAAATCAAAGAATTAGGAGTTTGTATTTTGAACAAAGAAGCGCGCGTTTGACAGAAGCTGGAGGAAGAAGATGATGGCTTGGGTTGGGCCTGAGCTATCCTTGCTGTTCACACCCCTTTTTTCCATTTACACCCCACTGGCCCATTGTGTGAAATATCCATTATTTTTGACTTTTTATTTTTTCTTCTGACTTGATATTTTTTTGTCAAAACATAAAAAACATTAAAAATATTTTTCCACCCATTTTTTCATTTATTTGGCATTTATTTGTTTTATTTAGCATATATATATATATATATATATATAAACAAATATATTTCCTTTTTATTTAAAACACTAAAAAATACAAATAATATATTTATTTTCAGTTATTATTTTTCATTTACATTTTGAAAACATTTTCTAAAAAATACATTTTTTGTAAATAATTAATATTTTATTTTTTGTACATATTTAGCTTATTAAATATATATATATAAATATACTTATACATATTTTATTAAATATTTAGAACAAAAATATAAAAATAATACATTTTTATTTTTATTAATATGTGACATCAAAAATACCTTTTTAACCATATACTTTTTATTTTGTGCATAAATTATTTTATTTTGTATATACTCAATAAATAAAAATGTTTATTCAAAAAACTAGGGTTTTGCCCTAAACCATAAAATATCCAAAAATTGACCTTTTTATTTTTGTTTATATTTCACATTGAAAAATTCTTTCACATACATAAAAAATCATTTTTGTGCATAATACATTTTTGCATATTTATTATATTTGTTTAAATATTGTACAATTTGATATTTGTATATTCAATATGGATGTAATAGCTTTAGATTTAATTTCTTGCTAAATATTCCCCCATTTAAACATTTGTACCCCAATCCCCATAATTATGTTGTAATAATTTAGGACTTTAAATTCCCGCATTTAAAAGCTTTCAAATTATGCCATGATAGACCTAGGGTTTGTATGCTAATCAAATAACAAATAGCTTGACTAATACAAAGACAAAAAAAGCATGAAAATGGACAACACAATACACACTTGCACCCTTAGGATTACTCCACTTGTTGCCTTCAAAATTGGGCCATGTTGCATGTTGAGTGTCTTTGGCAAAACAAAAAAAAATCAAATGATCATAGTCCCTCGATGACGCTTTCTCAAGTTGCCTAAAAAATGATCAAGCCCCTTAGAGAAAAATTGCCAAAGACACTTGGCACTATTGCACTCATGGTCTAAACGATGACCCGTGCCCGTCCCGTTAACATCCTAACACAAGATTGTCCACCAAATACAATGGTGGAACAATACTGTTAAAAGGGTTAAAACATAGGAAAGATATTTGAGAAATTTAGGGTAGATAGCTCTTGGTTACTTGACCAACTTGCCAAACAAATCCTTGCCATTTTTCAAAACACACTCCACAACACAACTTTCAAAAACAACTTTCAAAACCTTGAAACATCTTTTCAAAAAGACAAACACCTTTTGTAAAACATTCGAGTAAAGAATTGTTACAAGGGTTGCCTAGACAAGGCATCTTTTTCAAAACCACACACAAAGCACCATTTCAAACAATTGAAAAGCAACGGCAAGTGATCTAAGCAAGTAACTAAGAGCCCATGGATAACCATGGATAGAAAGGGTGCTAATACCTTCCCTTTCTATAATCTACTCCCCGAACCCAAGAAAACATCTCAAAGGTTTTTCCTGTGCTTTTTAACCTTTCCTTAGGATAAAATAAAAAGTCGGTGGCGACTCTTGCTAAACCGAAACATTTGCGAAACCAAACGTAAAACCTCAAGTCAGTTCTCCCACCGTATCACAGAACTGGCGACTCTGTTGGGGATTGAATTAAAAGTGGAGTAACCTTAGGGCTTAGATCACCCTTTTGCATGACTAATTGTTTGCTTTGATTGCTTTACATCTTGGTTCTCTTGTTTGGGCTTGAAATCCTACACCCGGATTTGGGGAAACATTCATATATAGCAATACGTTATGGAAACTGTGCGGGGTATACCGACACGATTGAAGCAATAGTTATATTAGTGCGACATATTTGTGAGTAGCGGTAACCCTTGAGTTCAATCAAGGAGAGTACGGGGCCGCTGAGTGATGTCACTAAGCACTAATGACCTAGAACCTTACTTGACCATCTTGGCCTTTTATTAGGGGTAGTGAGATGACCGGCTTTGGTGCAGTCCGAAGTTGGTAGATACTCGATACTACACTCATTGAGGGTTGTTTTCTTGGAATATTTTGGTCGCTAGTTAAGTGGCTAAACCAAAACAATGAACATGGAAAACAATCCAATGATATTGAGCTCCTTAGAACCCGGTTACTATTTATAGGACAGGTTTTTAAGCCAACTACACTCAAGAGGGTACTTACCTATGAAACCTCATGCAAGCCTGAAACTAGGGTTTTGTGTGATTTGCTTGTACATATGTTTGTGCATACATCATGAACATCATAAAACATCATATGCATCCACTGACCATTTCAAGGGTTTGGATCTTCATCTTTGTTCTTGTTTTGTAGGTCATGGAAATTCTTCGCAGGAAAACTATCCAAGTCAACCTTGTGAGAATCCCTCCTCAACTCAAGGAGCTTACATCCAGAATTCCAGAAAGCCCTCTCTTCAGTGAAAGACATGGTAGACTTCTCAACCTAGTCAACACCAGCATTGAAGAAGACATGGTGAAAGTGTTGTTCCAGTTCTTTGACCCCCTTCACCACTGTTTCACATTCCCCGACTACCAATTGGTGCCTACTTTGGAGGAATTTTCTCAACTCCTGAGAATTCCTATTCTTAATCAACTACCTTTCAACGGTACGGAAAAAGAACCAAAGCCTGAAGATGTTGCTCAAGCACTACACTTGCAACCATCTGACATCAAGGGGCATTGGGAAACTAGAAGTGGTGTCAAAGGCTTCTTGGCAAAATTCTTGTTTGAGAAGGGACAAAAGTGTTGGAATTCTTTGGATCTATAAGCCTTTGAAGAGATTGTGGCACTCCTCATTTATGGGTTGGTCTTGTTCCCAAATCCTGACCAACTTATAGATGTCAATGCTGTCAAGATTTTCCTATCCAGGAATCCCATACCTACATTGCTTGGGGACATCCTCCACTCATTTTACACACGAACAATGAGGAAGAGAGGTGTTCTCATGTGTTGTACTCCTCTCCTTGCAAGGTGGTTTATTTCTCACCTTCCACAATCTGTTTTGAAGAATGAACAAGGCTTAAGGTGGTCACAACGGTTGATGACCCTCACACATTCTGATGTACATTGGTGTTCTCGGTCCAGAGAAAATGTCATCATCGTCGACCGTTGTGGTGAATTCCCTAATGTTCCATTGCTTGGAATTAGGGGAGGCATTACCTACAACCCTTGTCTAGCTTTGAGGCAATTTGGATATGCACGGAGGTATGGCCCTCATGACATGCTGATTCCTGGCCTAGTTTTTTACTTCGACAACGATGCGCAAGGACTTCGCCAAAGATTCATCAGAGCCTGGAGGATGCCTAACAAGGTAGATAGCAAGACACTGGCGCACAAGAACTCCATCCCTCTTGAGCCTTATCTCAAGTGGGTACGAACCCGATCCCAGAGTCTTATGATGCCTTACCCTCATATTCTCCCTTTGATTATAGAGCCTGTTAAGGAAGGAGAGGTTCCTTACACCATCCTACATCCTGACATGCCTACATCATGGGAGGAGATGCAGAAGAGTTGGATCCAACTCAAGGAAGAAAGGGATACTTTTGAAGCCAGCTTCTACGCCAGTGAGAAGAAGGTTTTGGAGCTTACCCGCCGACTTCACGAGGAGGAGACCCTCAACACTTACATCGCACCAAAGAGGATGCGCAACGTCTTTTTACCTTAAGAAGTTTTTGTAATATTTGGCCCATGGGGCATTTATGTACTGACAAAATTTCTTCTTATTAATATGACGTGTGTTCTTTTTGTTTGCAACAATTTTGAATTTCTAAATCCTTGAATGCATTGCATGAATAAACATATAATTCATCATATGCATAAACAGGTCTCCACACCAGGTTTCCTTATCTTTCTGCTGTTTATTTCAGTAAGATGGATCTCGAACAGACGGTCAAAGATCTGCAGTCACAAAACTCACAGTTTCAACAGCTCCTAATGACCTTAGCAAAGGGTCAGGAGGATCTTAAAGCATTGCTGGGGAATAAGGAACAAGAAAAAGGAAAAAAGAAGAAGAAAAGAGTTGGGGTAGCTACACTGGGAAGAAGATTTGAGAATGAAGCTAGGAGAGTTCTTGAATTCCCCTCCACATCTGATGAGGGGACCGGTAAAGGAAAAGGGGCTGCATTACCTTCTGAGTCCGAGGCTGAAGAAGAAGAGGTTGAGGAAGATGAAGACTACTCAGAGCAGCAATACCCGCCAGCGGACGACAAATACAAAAACCTGGAGGATAGATTGGTAGCTATGGAGCTGCAAAGGGTTCCTGGGTTAGATTTTGAAGAATTGGGATTGATTGTTGGGATTGTGATCCCTCCAAAGTTTAAGGTGCCAATTTTTGCAAAATATGACGGGCTGTCTTGCCCGAAGATGCACCTGAGGTCATATGTTAGAAGAATTCAACCTCATACATCCGACAGAAATCTTTGGGTACACTTCTTTCAGGACAGCTTGTCCGGTACGCAGCTAGACTGGTTTTACCAGCTTGAGAGGTCAGAAGTGCATAACTGGGAAGACTTGGCAGCTGCCTTTTATCGCCAGTATCAATATAAAGCTGACTTGGCGCCAACCCGTACTCAGCTATAGAGTATGGGGATGGACTCAAATGAGGGATTCAAAGAATACGCCCAGAAGTGGCGCAACTTGGCCGGAAGAGTACAGCCACCTCTTTCAGATAGGGAGCTAGTTGATATGTTCTTGGGGACCCTATCTGGCCCGTTCTTCAACCATTTGATTGGGAGCTCTTCCGCAGGGTTTACTGAACTGATTCTGACTGGCGAACGGGTGGAAGCTGGT
Organism: Vicia faba; assembly: GCA_948472305.1. Taxonomy (NCBI): domain Eukaryota; kingdom Viridiplantae; phylum Streptophyta; class Magnoliopsida; order Fabales; family Fabaceae; genus Vicia; species Vicia faba. The sequence goes on along the minus strand of OX451737.1, from coordinate 1,692,099,868 downwards.
ATTAAGAATGGGAAGATTCAAAGGGATGTCTCTGCATCCACAACTGTTAAGAAATCATTTCCGGCCAAGAAGGAGGCAGCTGTTATATACTCCTAGAAAAGATCGGGAAGAACTGAGCGCCGGCCGACTGTGGGGGCCGTGATGATCCAAAATTCATTAAATGATCAGCCTCGTAACAATCAGTCCAGACCTAACCAGCAATGGGTAGAACGACCGCAACGGCAGTTCACCCGCATCAATATGACGCCCGCACAAGTTCTTCCCCATTTGTTGAAGCTAAATCTCACCACTATCAAAGAGGCACAAAAAAATGTGAATACAACTTCCCCGCATTATCATCCCAATGCTAAATGTGCCTATCATTCTGACAGTGTCGGGCATGACACCAACGATTGTTGGGCACTTAAGCATAAAATTCAAGACTTGATAGATGCAAAAGAGGTTGAGTTTGATGCTCTAGAGAAGCCGAACGTAATATCCGCTCCAATGCCGAAGCATGGCCGCAATGTCCATGCTATTGAAGAAGATCTGTATGTTGCTACTGTTGATGATCTGGTAACTCCACTACTAACAATCAAGTTGAATCTGTTAAAGGCTGGGATTTTCCCAAGATGTAAAGAAGACTGCTACTGTTGTTCCTCCCTACCAATAGACTGTCCATTGCTGAAGATAGGCATCCAAGGCCTGATGGACAGCCAACAAATTCTTTTCGAAAAGATTCCTGCTACTCCAACCCCTAACGAAGATGTTTCAATAATCACCATTTCCACCAATCTTTCCAAGGTCCCTAAAAAGCCTGTTAAGATTATATCTGCTACGAAGATTGTTCCTCTGAAAATAACCATGCTTGGGCCTGTCCCCTACAAATCTGACAAATCGATACCGTGGAATTATGGTGGAGAAATCTACTACCACGGTGTTAAACAAATTGAGATAACTGAAGAGAGCTCTAACGAAGAAACTACCGACATTGGAAACATTGCCGGTACGAGCAAGATTACCCGAAGTGGGAGAATTTTCTCTCCAAAGATTGCCCCTCCAAAGGCAATCTTTGGACCCTCAGCTGCTGCCAAGGTTACTCCTGCACCGATAAAACTTTCTGCAAGAACTCCGTTGATTGAAGAAGCTGTTATTCCTGTGGTTGTCCCTCCTATTTCTGCTGATAAGGGGAAAGGGATCCAAGATGAGCTCGTCGGGACGAGGGCTCAGCCATTGGTTATCCCCGAAACCTCTAAGAAAGAAATGGAGGAGATTCTGAAAATAATAAAGAAAAGTGATTATGACGTTGTAGAGCAACTGGGGCAAACCCCCTCGAAGATCTCCATGTTAGCATTACTGCTTTGTTCGGAGGCTCATGCCAAAGCATTGATAAGTTTTTTGAAGACAGCCCATGTGCCCCAGGAAACCTCAGCCGATCAATTCCAGGATTGTGTAGCCAGCCTTACCGCAGACAACGGCCTGGGTTTCTCTGATGCTGACCTGACTCCGAAAGGAAGAAAGCACAATAACGCACTGCATGTGTCAGTTGAATGTTGAGGAACTACTCTCGCCCATGTCTTGGTCGATACTGGTTCTTATTTAAATGTGCTGCCTAAGAAGGCTCTCGACCGGTTGGATTGTGAAGGCTTGGAGCTGAAACCAAGTAACATCATTGTCAGGGCCTTTGACGGGTCTAAAAGAATGGTGCATGGGGAGGTCGACATTCCCATCAAGGTGGGCACTGAATTATTCCACTCAACTTTCTATGTGATGGACATCCGTCCGTCGTACTCTTGCTTGCTAGGGAGACCATGGATACATAATGCTGACGCGGTCACTTCCTCCCTACATCAGATGCTGAAATACCCTGTCAAGGGTAAGATCATAACCATACACGGTGAAGAGGAGTACATGATCAGTCATCTTAACTCCTTTAGGTATGTGGAAGTGGACGGCGAATTCATTGAAACACCGTTCCAACACTTCGAGGAAATTGCTCCCGAGGTGGCAGTAGCAAAGGCAGTAGCTGAGGTACCCAAGCAGGTGGCCAGGATGGCATCTCTGAAAGACGCAAAGGCTGCAATGAAGGAGGGGAAGAGTTCAACATGGGGGCAGTTGCCTGACATTCCTCACAAAACAGACAAGTTTGGGTTGGGATTTACCACTGCGGGGCAGAAAGCTATGCGTCGCTCAAAAATTAAAAGGACACCCATCAAGATTTCTCCTCATGGAATCAATGCTTTGGAAGACGAAGACGAAAAGGCCAACATTGAAGATTGGATCTTCCCAACCATCGAAGGGGGACTGCACAACTGGGAGGCGAAATACTTCGTCCCCATTACTTTCATTAATCAGTAACTTATTTTTCGAACATTTCATGTTGGTCTGTAATAATTACTTTTAAATAATCTGTACACTACTTTTTCACCTCATGCCTTGCCCGGGGCATGTAGGTCCATTTGTAAGGGTTTTGATTCTCTTCATATTCATATGCCATGTTTAATGAATCATTGGACGTTTTTTATTTATAAACTGTTGTGTTCATTTTCTTTCCTTTTGCATTTTTGTTTGTTTAAGGATGGTTATCCCTTACACACACCCACACTCACGAATGCAAGTACCCATCCACTCTGGATTCCATGGGTGACTATTCTGCTATGTCCTTCAATAACTCTGAAGATTTTGGTCAATCAAGCTGAGTATGAAGATGACGAAGATTGTGAAGTACCAGGAGAGCTAGCCAGACTTCTACAACAAGAAGAGAGGGCCATCTTGCCTCATGAAGAGTTGTTGGAAACAGTCAACTTAGGAACAGAGGAAGACCGGAAGGAAGTACAAGTGGGTGCCAATCTAGAACCAAGTGTCAAGGAGCGCTTAATACAGCTATTGAATGAATACGTTGAAATCTTCGCCTGGTCTTATGAAGACATGCCGGGTTTAGACACAGATATCGTGGTTCACCGTCTCCCTACAAGAGAAGATTGTCCACCGATCAAGCAAAAAGTCCGCCGAATGAGCCCGACATGTCTGAGAAGATTAAAGCTGAAGTAATAAAGCAATTCAACGCTGGCTTTCTGGCTGTTACATCCTATCCACAATGGGTTGCTAGCATTGTGCCAGTACCTAAAAAAGATGGCAAGGTCAGAATGTGTGTGGACTACCGGGATTTGAACAGGGCTAGCCCTAAAGATGATTTTCCGCTACCGCATATCGACATTTTGATTGACAACACAGCTCAGCACAAGGTGTTTTCCTTCATGGACGGATTCTCGGGCTACAACCAGATTAAAATGGCCCCCGAGGATATGGAGAAAACAACCTTTGTTACACAATAGGGTACCTTCTGCTACAAGGTGATGCCGTTCGGACTGAAGAACGCAGGGGTAACTTATCAGCGCGCCATGGTAGCTTTGTTTCATGATATGATACATCATGAGATCGAAGTTTACGTAGACGACATGATAGCTCGATCACAAACAGAGGAGGAGCACCTTGAACATTTGCAAAAGTTGTTTGCCAGGTTTAGGGAGTACAAACTCAGGCTGAATCCAAGTAAGTGCACTTTTGGAGTTAGGTCTGGTAAACTTCTAGGATTCATTGTCAGCAACAAAGGCATTGAGGTCGATCCAGCAAAAGTGAAAGCTATACAAGAAATGTCGGCCCCCCGTACTGAAAAGGAGGTTAGAGGGTTCTTGGGCGCTTGAACTATATTGCCAGATTCATCTCTCATCTGACGTCTACCTGTGAGCCAATTTTCAAACTATTGAAGAAAGATCAGGTAGTCGAATGGAACGACGATTGCCAAGATGCTTTTGATAAGATCAAGGATTATTTGCTAGAACCTCCTATTCTGATGCCACCCGTCGAAGGAAGGTCGCTGATCATGTATCTGACCGTTTTGGACAACTCAATGGGGTGCGTACTGGGCCAGCATGACGAGTCTGGTCGAAAAGAGCATGCCATTTATTACCTTAGCAAAAAGTTTACCGACTGTGAGACTCGCTACTCACTGCTCGAGAAAACTTGCTGCGCTTTGGTATGGGCTGCTCGCCGACTAAGGCAGTATATGTTAACTCATACCACTCTGTTGATTTCCAAAATGGATCCTATCAAGTATATCTTCGAGAAGCCTGCTTTATCTGGAAGAATCGCTAGATGGAAAATGATCCTGACTAAGTATGACATCCAGTATACTACCCAAAAAGCTATAAAAGGGAGTGTACTAGCTGACCATCTAGCTCATCAAGCTATCGAAGATTATCAGCCCATGAGATTCGACTTCCCGGACGAGGACATCATGAATTTGGATAACATTAAAGGTAACGGACCGTATGACGGACCTGAAAATGGATCCCGATGGACCCTGTACTTTGATGGTGCTTCAAATGCAATTGGAAACGGTATCGGTGCGGTACTCATTTCCCCAGAAGGTTGCCACACACCTTTCACGGCCCGACTTTGCTTCAGCTTTACCAACAACATGGCCGAATATGAAGCCTGCATTTTTGGTCTCAAGGCTGCTATAGACTTGGGGATCAAATCTTTGATCGTATTTAGGGACTCGGCTTTGGTTATCAGTCAAATCAAAGGAGAGTGGGATACCAAGCATCCTAATCTTATCCCATACAAAGAACATGTCCTGACATTGTTGCCTCATTTCGAGCAAATCACCTTCGAGCATTCCCCCCAGAAGAGAATCAGCTAGCAGATGCTCTGGCTACAATGTCTTCCATGTTTAAACTCAACTGGGATAACGAGGCTCCCCAAATCACCATCGAGCGAATGGATGAACCTGTGCATTGTCATGAGATTAATACCGAAGAAGTAGTGAAACAACCCTGGTTTCACGAAATCAAAAGGTATCTCCAGACTAGAGAATATCCCAAAGGAGCTTCCGTAAATGACAAAAAGTTCCTAAGGAAATTTGCTGCCAAGTTCTTCCTGAGCAACGGCATCCTCTATAAACGCAGCCATGATTGTGTTTTACTCCGTTGTGTGGATAAAGATGAAGCAGAGTTAATCATGACCGAGATACACAGCGGTACATTTGGCACCCACTTGAGCCGACATACGATGGCTAAGAAGATTCTAAGGGCAGGCTATTACTGGTCTACCATGGAAGCTGATTGCCATCAACATTCCCGTACTTGCCACAAATGTCAAGTCTACACTGACAAGATTCATATTCCTCCTATTCCTCTCAACGTTCTGACAGCTCCTTGGCCATTCGCAATGTGGGGCATTGATATGATTGGAGAGATCAAGCCCATAGCGTCCAATGGACATCGCTTCATTCTGGTCGCCATTGACTATTTTACCAAATGGGTCGAAGCAGCTTCCTTCGCCTCTGTTACAAAAAATGTGGTTGCCCGCTTCATCAAGCAGAACCTCATATGCCGGTATGGTGTCCCAGACAGAATCATTACAGACAACGGTACTAATCTGAACAATACTATGATCACCGCTCTATGCGAACAGTTCAAGATTTATCATCACAATTCATCTCCCTATCGGCCGAAGATGAACGGTGCTGTTGAAGCTGCGAACAAAAACATTAAGAAGATCATTCAGAAAATGACAGTCACCTACAAGGACTGGCATGAGATGTTACCATTTGCTCTGCATGGATACCGTACCACGGCACGTACTTCAACAGGGGCAACCCCATTTTCTTTGGTATATGGCATGGAAACTGTCCTACCCATAGAAGTCCAGATTCCTTCTTTAAGGATTATGAAGGACGCTGGTTTGAATGAAGACGATTGGATTCAGACCCGACTTGATCAACTCAATTTGATCGACGAGAAACGACTCACTGCTATTTGCCATGGTCAGACATATCAAAAACGGATGATCAAGGCTTTCAACAAGAAAGTCAGACGTCAAGTATATCAAGTCGGAGATCTCGTAATCAAGCGGATTATCTTGCCGCAAAGTGATCCCAGGGGCAAATGGACTCCTACTTACGAAGGACCATTTGTGATCAAGAGCATATTTTCTGGTGGTGCAATGATTCTGACCACCATGGACGGCGACGATTTTCCACACCCTGCGAACGCATACATAGTCAAAAAATACTACGCATGAAACAAACCCGACAAGTCGAAAACCCGAAAGGGCGGCTTGGGCAAAAATGGGCATCCCGGTGAACCGAAAACCTGAAAGGGCGGTTCAGGCAAAAATTAGGGATAAAACAAAAAATCTGTACACCCGGCAAGTCGAAAACCCGAAAGGGCGGCTTGGGCAAAAAGGGGTTTCCCGGTGGATTGAAAACCCGAAAGGGCGGTCCAGGCAAAAGTTAGGGAATTAAAGCGTATGACTATGTCTCGTCGGATCACTTTAAAGAACAATATCTTCATCAACAAGCTCCGAGCTTCTGATCAATCCAATCATCGGCGGACGAAGCATTGAATGGACAAGATATTCAGAGTTGTGAAGGCTATAGCAGAATGGGGATCCCATGGAATTGTTTCACATAGCCATATTTCTCTTGTATAAATTTTTTTCAATTTTTACGACAACATCCTCTTACTAGGATATCTGTCTCCTTTGTACAAAGATACTCATAGAAAGTTAATACAAATACTTTTCCAAATACAGAAATTTGCTTTGTCTTCCTTTTGCTTTACTACACTTATGTTTTATTTGAGAAACGTCCAATGTTTTGTTAAATAGGCATATGCATTTGAACATAATCATTTCCTTACTAATTAAGAAAAGATGATTACTGATAGGTTGAAGGTACGGATAGATATCTTGTTGCCCTTTCAGAAGGAATCCCTAGCAGTTCTAAACTCCAAATTCCTCAACGAGGTTCAAATCCAGAGCTTAATTCCCCAAACAGAGTTAAACTTCAGGATCCTCAGCAGAACAAAAGCTTTCTCAAAACTGATTTCCCCAGCCAGAGGGCCTTCCAGAACTCAATTCCCCTCAGAGTTAAGTTTCAGTATCCCCAGTGGAGCCTTAAAAATCTGAAAATCCTATCCCTAGTTCAAGTCAAAACTGTTAATCCCCAGCGGAGCTAAAATTTCCAACTATCAATCCCCAGCGGAACCAGACTAGTGAACCTTCTCCCCACAGAGATACTTCCCACCAGACTGAAGATTCTCAGTCTTACTTCTCCAGCATAAGTCTACCAGATTCTGGATTCCCCAGTAGAGATCATCAGAATTCTCATTCCCCACAAGTTACCAAGGAGTTTCAATCCCCGGCAGTGGTCCTAAGATCCCTCAGCAATTGAAGATCTTATTCCCCGAGCAGTCAGCAGTCAACAAGGATATCTCAGCTTTAGCACTCGGAGATTCCTCCAATTTCCTGCAACAGTCAATGATTCACTTTCCCCGGCAACAGTCAAGATTCTCTTATCCCCGGCTATCCAGGATTCATCTATCCTCAGCAAGACAGCTCATCAGCTTACATGCGCATTCATCACATTCATATCATAAACATCGATATAACATATATTGCATCATACATTTCATGCAACATAACTTTGTGTTTAGCTAACCTTTTGTCCCTTTCAGGATAAGAATAAAAGGCTATCATTAACAATTATTCAGATACAGTTCTGCACGGACTCATCATCAGGCAACCCTACATCGGTTCCTTCTCCACTTCCAGACTTCTGAAAATAGTTTACGGGTTCTCCAGACACGGATGTTAACCTATCGCTTGTTCAGATTCTTCAACCTCTGAAAACAGTTTACGGATTCTCCAAACACGGATGTTAATTTATCGCTTGTTCAGACTCAACTTTTGAAAACAGTTTACAGACGCCTCCCAACATGGATGTTGATCTATTGCTTATTCAACTTCAAGACTTCTGAAAACAGTTTACGGGTTCTCCAGACACGGATGTTAATCTATCGCTTGTTCAGATTCTTCAACCTCTTAAAACAGTTTACGGATTCTCCAAACACGGATGTTAATCTATCGCTTGTTCAGACTCAACTTTTGAAAACAGTTTACGGACGCCTCCCAACATGGATGCTGATCTATTGCTTATTCAACTTCAAGACTTCTGAAAATAGTTTACGGGTTCTCCAGACACGGATGTTAACCTATCGCTTGTTCAGATTCTTCAACCTCTGAAAGCAGTTTACGGATTCTCCAAACACGGATGTTAATCTATCGCTTGTTCAGACTCAACTTTTGAAAACAGTTTACGGACGCCTCCCAACATGGATGCTGATCTATTGCTTATTCAACTTCAAGACTTCTGAAAACAGTTTACGGGTTCTCCAGACACGGATGTTAACCTATCGCTTGTTCAGATTCTTCAACTTCTGAAAACAGTTTACGGATTCTCCAAACACGGATGTTAATCTATTGCTTGTTCAGACTCAACTTTTGAAAACAGTTTACGGATTCTACAAACATGGATGTCAATCCATTTCTTATTCAAGATCCCCAGTTCAGAGATATTCCAAACATGGATACCTTTCTGATACTCGCTCACTCATCAACGACATACAGTTCAACAAGCATTCCAGATGGCATCTCTAAGCCCATCCCTTGTTAAGATTCTGTCGAATCTCCATATGGCATCTCTAAGCCCATCTCCAAATGGCATCTTTAAGCCCATTCCCGCATCCATGTCTTGACGAGTGCAAATTTAAGGGCACTCTAGTGTCCAATCTCCTTTTACCTTCGAGACGCGAAAGGCAAACCTACCAATCTAACTCTTCAGGTTCAAGCAGATTGAACAGGGGCAACTATTGTACCCTAAAATTTGCCCTCTCATTTCATCAACATTTTCTCACCACAAGACCCTTGGAGCTCAAGATCAAGTTAGGGTTTGCTCTGTTCAAGACTCCTCCTTGCACTGTTGACCCAAATTAGGGTTTGAGTTTGCACAAAGATGTTTTGACCTAAAAGGCCCAAAGTGACTTTCATGCTTCATGTTGTACTCACAAGTTTATCCATACCAGGTTTCAAGCCTTGATTCCAATCTTTGCCCAGTCAATTGGACAGTTGACCTAGAAATCAGTTGTATTGGGGAAAAAGTCAACTGTGGCCAATTGACAGTCAAACCTCATGAAATTTGACCCACATCAACATAATGAACTCATATGAACCATTTTGTCAAGTTTGGATCACAATTCCACAAGAAATTTGATCAGATCACCAAAAGGGTAAAATGGTCATTTTTAGGGTTTTGACTGCACAAAGGCAATTTTTGACTGTTTGACTTAACCAATGGCAAACCAAGCTCACATATGGACTCAAGGACTCAATGGCATTGTCTTTACCCATTCAACAAGTTCAAAAAATCTCAAATGCACAGGATTGACAGATGAATTTTCCAGTCAACTGATCAAAATTTGACTGTATACTGAAAAGTCAAACTTTGACTTTTTGGTCAAAATCAAGTGCCAAGATTCATTTTTCATTAAGACATGTCAAATTATGAAACTTGTTCATCAAGAAATCCAAATTTGCAAATTAGGGTTTAAAATGAGAAAATTTCATAACTTAGAATTTTTCTAAGTTATGAAACTTCCTTATTTTTTCCTAACTTTGTCCCATTTTTTACCAAGATGCAAATGGATTCAAACAAAACTCAAAACATGAAAGTTGTAGTCCATTGCAAAATCTACAACTTTGATTCACAAAGTTTTCTCAAAGGAAGCTTGTAGCTCATGTTATGATTTTTGGAACAAGGGTGCAAAACATTTTTAACTTAGAAAAATTTTGACCTATTCTAGGCAGGATTTTTGTCCAACTTCTTGGCCATTTTTCACATGCTTCCACTTGGAGTTTCAATTTGCATTACAAAGATGGATTGTAGTACACATTCCAAGCTTTCCAAATTGTCCAAGAACTTCTCAAACACCCTTGTGGTTAGGGAGAATCGAATTTGCAAAGTTGGGCAAAATTCACTTTTGTTCTTGGCCAAGGCTTGTTCGTAATATTGGCATTTTTCAAATCAGCTTGTACAAGCTAGCTTACAGGCCTCAAAACCAGTCTCACACACCATAATTAAATGCCTAACCATTGTATTAATGCATTATTTCTTCCCTTTGGGCATTGCACATAAAATCAATCCTTAAGTAGAAAAAGCAAACATGCCATTTTGATAAAGATGCACTTTATGTCAAATTCAAAATCCAAGAGGCATGGGCCAGATCTTTGAGGCTAGCATTTGTACACAAATCCCTCTGATCAAGAACAAGAGAGGCAGCATACATAGAGGGTGGTACAGGCTTGTATTGGAACTAACACTATCCTTGCTTACATTAGAAGAAAGCTTGCAAAAAAACTCTCCAACTCTCATTCCTGTAAACACCAATCTAAGCAAACTTTGTTCTCATCTTACATATGCCTTAACTGACCTAAAACACGAGTCCTTCATCCTCAATACCTCCCCATACACAAAAACACCCTCTTGCTGCAGAAACAGAGCAAGTTCTTCAACTTGACTTCCACAAACATTTCCACTCGTGCACTTTGGCCAAAAAGAGTTCAAACATGTTCCATATCATCCACTGAAGCTATCCCAAGCATTGAACTCAAGCTGTAACACCCATAACCACGTTTCCCATTTTTATTTTCAAGCTGTGCAGGTTGACTTCCATAGCACGAATCAGTTGATTTTAAAGCAAGCTAGGAGTTGGAGAAGCATCCTTGGACTTCAGGCAAGCTGTACAAAAGCTCAAAATCCATTGGAAGTTGCTACATTGTTCTGTTCAAGTCAAGCTGAAACAGGTAAAAACATGAACTTCTATCTCTCTATCCAGGCATGATTAAGCTTAGGTTTGTGAAGAAAACATGTTCTGCTCATAGCCTTGAATCCATCCATGTATTTACTTTTCATTTATATTATGCGTGCTGTGAGAATTTTGGCCATGAACATTGAAGAAAAATTAGGTCAGAAATTGGGGATGGAGAAATTATCCCTGGTTTCTTAGAGTTAGGTTAAGTTTCTTACATATTTGGAATCGTGATTTAATGCTCTACATTATTTGTGTTATGAGTTTTTGCTAAAAATCAAAGAATCAGGAGTTTGTATTTTGAACAAAGAAGCGCGCGTTTGACAGAAGCTGGAGGAAGAAGATGATGGCTTGGGCTGGGCCTGAGCTATCCTTGCTGTTCACACCCCTTTTTTCCATTTACACCCCACTGGCCCATTGTGTGAAATATCCATTATTTTTGACTTTTTATTTTTTCTTCTGACTTGATATTTTTTTGTCAAAACATAAAAAACATTAAAAATATTTTTCCACCCATTTTTGCATTTATTTGGCATTTATTTGTTTTATTTAGTATATATATATAAACAAATATATTTCCTTTTTATTTAAAACACTAAAAAATACAAAAAATATATTTATTTTCAGTTATTATTTTTCATTTACATTTTGAAAACATTTTCTAAAAAATACATTTTTTGTAAATAATTAATATTTTATTTTTTGTACATATTTAGCTTATTAAATATATATAAATATACTTATACATATTTTATTAAATATTTAGGACAAAAATATAAAAATAATACATTTTTATTTTTATTAATATGTGACATCAAAAATACCTTTTTAACCATATACTTTTTATTTTGTGCATAAATTATTTTATTTTGTATATACTCAATAAATAAAAATGTTTATTCAAAAAACTAGGGTTTTGCCCTAAACCATAAAATATCCAAAAATTGACCTTTTTATTTTTGTTTATATTTCACATTGAAAAATACTTTCACATACATAAAAAATCATTTTTGTGCATAATACATTTTTGCATATTTATTATATTTGTTTAAATATTGTACAATTTGATATTTGTATATTCAATATGGATGTAATAGCTTTAGATTTAATTTCTTGCTAAATATCCCCCCATTCAAACATTTGTACCCCAATCCCCATAATTATGTTGTAATAATTTAGGACTTTAAATTTCCGCATTTAAAAGCTTTCAAATTATGCCATGATAGACCTAGGGTTTGTATGCAAATCAAATAACAAATAGCTTGACTAATACAAAGACAAAAAAAGCATGAAAATGGACAACACAATGCACACTTTCACCCTTAGGATTACTCCACTTGTTGCCTTCAAAATTGGGTCATGTTGCATGTTGAGTGTCTTTGGCAAAACAAAAACAAATCAAATGATCATAGTCCCCCGATGACGCTTTCTCAAGTTGCCTAAAAAATGATCAAGTCCCTTAGAGAAAAATTGCCAAAGACACTTGGCACTATTGCACTCATGGTCTAAACGATGACCCGCGCCCGTCTTGTTAACATCCTAACACAAGATTGTCCACCAAATACAATGGTGGAACAATACTGTTAAAAGGGTTAAAACATAGGAAAGATCTTTGAGAAATTTAGGGTAGATAGCTCTTGGTTACTTGACCAACTTGCCAAACAAATCCTTGCCATTTTTCAAAACACACTCCACAACACAACTTTCAAAAACAACTTTCAAAACCTTGAAATATATTTTCAAAAAGACAAACACCTTTTGTAAAACATTCGAGTAAAGAATTGTTACAAGGGTTGCCTAGAAAAGGCATCTTTTTCAAAACATTTTCAAAACCACACACAAAGCACCATTTCAAACAATTGAAAAGCAAAGGCAAGTGTCCTAAGCAAGTAACTAAGAGCCCATTGATAACCATGGATAGAAATGGTGCTAATACCTTCCCTTTCTATAATCTACTCCCCGAACCCAAGAAAACATCTCAAAGGTTTTTCTTATGCTTTTTAACCTTTCCTTAGGATAAAATAAAAAGTCGGTGTCGACTCTTGCTAAACCGAAACATTTGCGAAAACAAACGCAAAACCTCAAGTCAGTTCTCCCACCGTATCACAACGAGAACCTTAAATTTATGGGGAATGACCACCCCAGGGAACAGACCAAAATCTCCAAAGTCCAAACTAGACACTGTTTGGATCTCTACAACCGTAAGTCAGTCTTCTAGTTGTTTGTATTTCTCATCCGTCGGTGGATACTGCTCTTCGGAATAGTCTTCGTCCTCGGTAATCTGGTTATTTCCACCCCTAGCTAGTGCTTCTAACATCCTCATCTTTATTAATAAGCCTCTTCTATTTGGGCCAGTCGGGCGGGTCCTTTGAACCTTCTTCGCATGTTGAGAATAACATCCCGCTTCTTGGTCTTCTTTTTGGTGGCAGGGAGTGCCATCATCTCTTGCTGACCTTTGGCTAGCTTGAGGAGAGTCTCTTGGAACTGTGCATGTTGAGTCTGCAGATCTTTGGCGGTTTTCTGTAGAGCCATCTTATACTGAAATAAACAGTAAAGAGATGAGGAAACTTGTATCAGAAAACCTGCTTATGATATAATGCATGCTATGCGGATACAATGTTTTCAAGGACCTTAAGGAATTTAAATTTGCTAGACAAAAAGGAAATAAACATAACAATTGTATTAATAAATTCAAGATTACAACTTCCCTTTGGGCTTACAATGAAAAATAAAAAAGGGTTTAAAAAGACAACAAAATAGACTTCTAAAACAAAAGACTCGAATCTCCCACAAACGCTTCCTTTTTGGTGCAATGTATGCATTCAGGCTTCGCTCCTCGTGAAGTTTCCTTGTGAGCTCCAACACTTTCTTCTCGCTTGTGTAGAATCGAGCTTCAAAGGTGTCTCGTTCCCCCTTGAGTTGAATCCAAGATCTCTGCAACTCTTCAAGGTCGGTAGGCATGTCAGGATGGAGAATGGTATAAGGAATGTCCCCCTTAATAACAGGCTCCACAACTATTGGTAGGATAGCAGGATATGGAATCATGATATTTTGAGCGCGAGCTCGCACCCATTTGAGATAAGGCTCCAAATGAATAGAGTTCTTATGCCCCAAAGTTTTGCTATCAACCTTGTTTACCATGCCCCAAGCTCGAACAAACCTTTGAAGATAACCTTGGACATTGTTCTCATAGTCGAATATAATACCATGGATAAGCGCGTCGTGAGGTCCATCTCTTCGAGCATATCCAAATTTTCGTAGGTCTAGAGAAGGGTTATAAGTACTACCTCCCATAATGCCCAAGAGGGGAACATTAGGAAACTCCTCACAATTGTCAATAATAGTAATGTCCTCTTGAGATCGAGAACACCAAGAGATATCAGAATGAGAGAGTGACACATCCTTAACGACCAATTCATACCTTTTTCAATATTGATCAAGGAAGATGCAAAATAAAAAACCTAGATAGAAATGGTATGCAACACATGAGAGCCCCTCTCTTCCTCATGGTAAGAGTGTGAAGAGTATGCAAAATGTCTCCGAGCAAAGTAGGCACAGGGTTACGAGAAAGGAAGATCTTGACAGCATTCACATCTATGAGTTGGTCTAGATTAGGGAACAATACTAACCCATAGATTAGAAGAGCCAAGACTTATTTAAAGGCTTTCAAATCCATATCCTCCCAAAACAGTCAAGCCTTCTCTAACAGAAACTTAGGTAGAAAATTCTTGACTCCACTCCTTGTTTCCCAATTGGCTACAATGTCAGACCTTTTCAAATGTAGGGCTGGTGCAATCTCCTCAGGTAATGTATCTTTCTCTAAACTGGTGAAGGGAACTTGATCAAGAATAGGTAATCCTAATAGTTGAGAGAACTCTTCCATTGTGGGCACCAATCGGTAATTGATAAATATGAAATAATGATGTTTAGGATCAAAGAATTAAAAGAGAAAACACATTATTTCTTCTTTAAAGCTTGAGGTAACCATATTGAGAAGTCGACCATGTATTTTGGTGAACGGAGAATTCTCAAGAACCCTTGATGCTAACTCTTGGAGTTGAGGAGTCACTTTTGCAAAGCTGATTCAGGTGGTATTTTTGCGAGTGGAAGCCATATCCTACAAAACCGGACAAAGATAAATCCATAGGTCCTTGAAATGGTTAGTAAAAATGTTATGGCATGATGTCATGATGTTTATGATATTATGAACAAATAATCATGTACACACAAAGCACACAAGGCCTTAGGTTTAGGCTTGCATGAGGTTTATAGGTAAGTACCCTCTTGAAGTTTTAGTTAGTTTAACCTATCCTAAAGAAAGTAACCGGGTTCTAAGGAATCTCAATATCATTGATCTTTCTTCATCGGGCATTATTTCAGCATAAGCAATCTTGTTTCGCAACCTAAATATCCCGAAATTTTAATCTCAATGAGTGTAGTATCGAGTATCAACCAACTTCAGTCCTGCACCAAAGCCGGATATCTCACTACTTTCAAATGGATGAGTTGTTTAACTAAGGTTCTACAGTTAGTTAGTGCTTTATGACACCACTTAGTGGCCATGTATTCTCCTTGATTTAACTCAAGGGACACCGGTACCAATAAATGTGTCGCACTAACGTAGCTATCGCTTCAACCATACCGGTCTATGCCGTACAGTTTCCACAATCTATTGCTACTTACCTAATATGCCCCCAGATCCGGGTATAGGATCTTTACAAGTAATAAACCCAAGCACAAACCCAAAATGTAAAGCAAACAAGGAAAACATGTTGAGCAAATAAAGGTGATCTAGCTCTTAAGGTAACCCCACTTTTAGTTCATATCCCCAGCAGAGTCGCCAGTTCCGTGATACGGTGGGAGAACTGACTTGGGTATTTTGTGCTTGATCGCAAATGTTGTGGATAGCAAGAGTCGTCACCGACTTTCCTTTTATCCAATAAAGGAAAGGGTGAAAAGAATAGGAAATACCTTTTGAGAATTTTTCTTGAGTTCGGGGGGTAGGTTATGAAAAGGGAAGGTGCTAGCACCCTTTTCGTCTGTAGTTATCTACGGGCTCTTAATTTCTTGATCACTTTGAAATTCTTTTGTGTTTGTGTAATTTTGAAAATATTTTGAAAACGCCTAAGTTTGGCAAACTTTGCAATGATTCTCGTATCATTGAGAATGTATACAAAGTGTTGGTTTTGAAAATATTTGTTGAAAAGGAGTGTTTGAAAGATGTTATGTAAGGAAATTTTGTAATGATTCTCGTATTATTGAGAATGTATATAAAATGTTTGTTTTGAAAAGTGTTTTGAAAATGTGAGGTGCAAAGATGGTTTTAGTTTGTTAGCAAGCAATTACGAGCAATCTACCTACATAAAAGTCTTTGTTCTTTTACTCCTCCTTTAGATAGTGTTATTTTACCATTGATTGGTAGAAATCCATATCATTGGAAGTGAGGGACACACATGGGTCATCGTACAGTCATAGAAGGCAACTTGTAAGATGTTTTAGCAATTTTTCGTAAGGGACTAAGATCATTTACCGAAAAAAATTTGAAGGGTCATTGAGGGACTATGATATTTTAATCGAGGGTCTTTGCTAAAACATCTCACGTTCGAGAGAAATGACTATTTATATCTGAGGCAACAAGTGTGGGTTACCCTAGTGGTGCATGTGTGCAAGGTGTTTGATTTCAAGTATTTATCTTTGAATTAGGGTTTTGCTAAGTTTGATTTTAAATCTTGTCATGCAAACCCTAATTACTAGCAATAATAAGAAAAGCGATAAATTGCAGAATTTAAATGCCCTACGCTATTACAATGCTTTGAGAATGGGTGTACAATTTGTGAATAGGGGGAAGAAAGTAATAAATCCCTAATTACTATTACAAACAATCAGATAGAATTACAATAATAATACACAAAAATATAAAGATGAAGAAGAAAGGAAAATGATTTTTAGGGTTTTTGATGGAAAAAGGTTTTAGTAATTAACCTAATTAAATTAATTAAATTTATTTATAAAAGAACTTAATTAATTATTTAACAAAACTTAAAATCTAAGTTAATTTAATTTTAAGAAGAAAATAAACCTAAGTCTAATAATTTGTTTAGAAGATAGTTTGAATATTAGTATTAATTTAGAAAATATTTTTACAATGTAAAAGAAAATAATATAATTTAATTTAATAAAAAATAAAATAAAATAATTAAATTAAATTATTTTAAGAAAAATATATGTTTTATGTTTTAGTTTTAATAAAATAAATAGGTAAATAAAAAATAATGAAAATATAAAATAAATGGGTTGGGTGTTTAAAAGTAAAAGGGGGTTAGAAATAAGCAAAGAGAAAAAGCCCAATATGTTTTTGTAATCAGAAAAATAAATTAAATAAAAAAAGTGTGAATGGGTCTGCGCTTTAAACAGTAAAATGGGGGTGAGAATCATAAATAATTTAGGCCCAAAACAACAAGTCCAACGCCTGTTTTGTGATTCAGTGTGGATGGCTTCATAAGGTGCACCATGGGCTTGCCTTGTAGTATATTGGATGAGACCCTATAATGATCTTGTGGTGATGGAATGAGGGTGTATTGCGCGTGTACAAAGCCTGCTTGTATTGAATCTACAATGAGAAATATAAAAAACCAAAAGGGTACCACTGGGGCTCGAACCCAGGTCCCTATAGTTAAATGTCTTACGCACGCTCTCTCTGCCACTGGGGTGGTTGTTTCATCCATTTATATAACAATAAATAACAAATATATTACAAACTCATTTATAAATGTAACTTCATCCCTACCTTGCTCCAGCTTCCATTGACAAGATTTTTGAATTTCTGAACTCACTCATTTCTCAACCATTTGCAAAAGTATGAACATGAAACTTGCTCCATTTTTCAATATGAATTCAACCATATAAATTTCATGAGCTATAAATCAAAGATGAATAAGAATTTTATTGGTACCAAATAAAAACTTTTTTTTTAGAAATTTCATCTTCAAAATTCGTATCACTCAGGCAACATAAATGAAATTTAAGGTCATAGTTAGCTCCAAGGATATGATGTCTACATTTTTATTCACAAAGTAACCATTAATGATGCTTGTAGAGAGAGTTCAACATTGAGAAAACTTACCTCAAAATTGGAAATCGTGTATGGAGTGTGAGCACTTCTTGAGGTATGGTGATTATCTGAATAGCTTCACTGGACTCCAAGGAAGATAATGCAACTCTTACTTTGTGCTGAAGTGGCTGAATTGTACTGGAGAAGTCAATGTGCAGAGTAGAGTTTTTGAGTTTGGAAGATGATGAAGATAGATTTACAGTTGTGAAATAGGGATGAGAATGAGTTATATTTGATGTATGGAAGCTTTGAGAATGATTTAGAGGGAAAACACACGAGTGGGTTATGAGATTGAAGTTTTTGGCCATAAATAACAAGTTATGGAGGTTTGGATGCAGTTCTGAGTTGTAGGGAGTTTCAGGGTGTTTCAAGGCTTGTGAATTCGTGTGTTAGGTTTCAAATGACCTCTCTGTTTATAGGAAAGAGGTTTGACATCTTGAAGTAACCAGAATTTTGAGATAACATGTTATGGTTTGGTTGAAAATGAGAAATCAAGTTGAATGGATTTTCATAGTTCCAAGGTTCAAGTACAAGCATGGTCCGAGTTTTTGGGTGCAGGGAGGTTGCTTCTTCACTTTATAATGGAGTGTGATCAGAAGAAACAAGCGAAAGGCTCAATGCATTGACTTATGCATAAAGCTTGCTTTACAAGAATGGAAATGGTAACTTTGTGCCAAAAATGGAAAACTGTCTTGGACAATGGCTCAAACACTTGGATAATATCTAAATCAACTGTGTAAACATTTAACTATAGAGTAATTTGCAAGTTAGAAGGCCTGCAAAGCAAGATTATGCAGCATAGCGATGGGATTAGGTTATGTTTTCTTCATGAAAATGCCTTGTAATTCAAGTTTATCATGCCAACTTATTCTCTTCGATTCTCCTAGCTCAAAAATAATCTCTTCAAGTTTCTTGGACATTTTAGAAACTGGAAACATTGTCTACAACCTTCATGTTTACCACTTTGGCTAAATCAACTTGGAACTAGGTGAAAATTGGTTAAGAAGTTAGGTCAAAAATCTGCCTAAACTTGTTGAAAATTTCACTAAGTGTTTTATGAAAAATGTCATGACTTTATGAGCCTATATCTTCAAATCTACGCATTTTTTGGACATAAATCCTAAGGGAAAAAGTTGTAGCATTCATCAAGATTTACAACTTTCATGTTGAAAGTTTTCCTTGAATCATCTTGCATCTTGGTGAAAATTGTCATGAAGTAGTGAAATTTTCAAGGTTAAAAACACAGAATTTTTCTAAATATTGATAACTTTGACTTTTTTGTGGACTTTCTTGAATTTCTTGATTATTGTTGACCAAGTTTGATATTTTTGAATGTCTTGATAAATTTTGATCTTTGAAATTCAATGTTGACCAAAAAGTCAAAGTTTGACTTTTTGTGTATCAGTTGACTTTTCATCACTTGATCAAACTTCAATTATCAATCCATTCATCTTGAGAAATGATTTGAGCCATGAAATTAGGTAAAAAAATTGTGTTTGAATACTTGAGGTCATACTTCAAGCCATTGGGTTATGTACTAGGTCAAAAGTCAATGATCAGTCATTCTCAGTCAAAACCCTAATTTTGACAATTTTGCCCCTTCAATGATTTGAATGCTTTTCTTGAGGAATTGGGATCAACACTTGATAAATTGATGGATATGGCTTCAAAATGTTGATGTTGGCCAAAAATAATGAAGTTTAACTGTATATCGACCATATTTGACATTTTACCCAATATAGTTGATTTTCAATCATCTGAGCAATTGATTGAGAAAATTTGTGATGCAAGACTTGAAACTTGATATGACAAATATTAGAGATCTATAATGAACCATGAAAGTTCTTTTAAGCATCAAAAGTCCAATTGTCTTTTAGAAAACCAAATACCTAATTTGGGGGCTCAATGCTTAGGAGGTGAGCTTGTCTGATCAAACCCTTGAGAATCCTTAAGCATTTTAGATCTTATGTGAGAAATGTCTTGAGAAATGAGAGGGAAAATTTTAGGGTACAACACAAGGCTTCTAGCAACAGTAGCGTTACTGGAAGGAGACAACCAGGTGATTGGAAAAGATAAACATCTTCGGGTTATGAACCTTGGTAGGGTTATCGGGTAACAACATGGACGATTTGGTAAATAGTAAGGTTACTGACAACAATAAGGTTACTGGAAGACAAAAAATTGTATGGTTTAGAAAATGAATAATCATTAGGGTTATTTGTATCAGTAGGGTTACCGGGAAGTTACTGGAGACTTGTGGAGATGATATTCTCTTCAGAGATGTGTTATTGTCTTGGTTAGAGATTGTACTTGGCTTATGCTTTGCAATCATGTTTTTATTTTTTTAGCGTAATGCTCCACCTTTATGGAAATGCTACGTGTTTTTGTGATGCAATGCTATGTAATGATGATTGCTATATGCAATCTACCGAAGCAAAAAAATCTGCTGTGAACTCCAAGGATAGAGTCCTGACTTCTGCTAAGGAACGTCAATAATATGGACTAAAATCTTTGACAGGGAATGAAAGCCTCGACTTATAATGATGAACACCAATACACTGGACTTATATCTCTGATATCTGTTAAGGATAACAATCCTGACTTCCCGACATTCTCTTTGAAACCACAAGTTATTTAGCATGTGCCTTAAGCTAACTTGATCAACCCTTGAAGATGAAGAGATGCCCCTGCATATTGCTTTGCCCTGTCCTTTAGGGCTTTTGAAGAAATTTGCCTCGAGCGAAATCCCAGAGATAGTTTGCCCTCATATTATGAACTTTGGAACACTGCCACTAACTAAACAATGTTGGACATGTTTTCGACCATGCTTGAGTGACTGCCCCTGATTACTCGACATTTTAAGAGATTCTTCGAATCTTGACATAACTACCCCAGATTGACTGAAATTTTATTCAACTGAGTATTCAACTGCTTCTCTGCCTCTTAGGGTAATCAAACTTCGAGATTCCCCTGCCCCTGCTCAACGAAATTTTGAAGATTAGTCCCTTGGGATGATTAATCTCTTCATCTGATGGTCACTAGGAAACTTCCTTGATGTCAAGCACTTGTTTATATGAAAATAATGGTTATTATGAGAACGATGATTTTGATGCAAAGCTTATGTTTGTCTTGATCTTTAAAGACTTTTTATTGAAATGATGTCATAACATCGATTTTTTATGAAAGGTTGTTTGATACCAACTCAAATGATTTTAGAAAGTCTCCTAGGAGTCAATTTATTGTACTCTCGCTAAAATATGCTTTTGAAATAACCAATGCTTCAGTTAGGACTTTTAAGGGTTATAACGTGGCCTGGTTCATGGTTTCAGGAAAAAAAAGATTTAAGGCTCAACGTTTATTTGTACACATCCATTCTCCTTGATGTTCTCCAGTCCTACATTCAGTTAACTCGATACGAGAACTCATCTATCCAGAGGAGTTCGAGATGGTTGAGGAATCAATGAAGTTTTCTTTGACACGACAATCATTCATCTTTTGTTCTTAGTGTCTGATCACACGACTTTGTTCTTTGATGAGGGTTTTTATTTTGTAATCATTTATTTTCCTTAATTTTTGCATAGACATATTTTTTCATTTTGAATTTTGCATTCCAGCGGGATGCCTTAATTTTTCCTAAGTCTCCTTCATAGGTTTTGACTTAGCGAGTTTTTCTTTTTTTTTCTTGAATTTCTTTATTTGAACAAATCGGATGATCTTGGATATTTTGACTTATTGGAAGGGTTTTGACAATCTCGTTCCTTGGATGGTGAGGGACAACCATTATGAATTTGATTTTTCTCAACCTCTTGATGTGTGAGGGATAAGGTGTGGTGATCCTCGGATGTTCACTCCTTTTTGAAATTTAGACGCTCGATCAAATTAATTGAAGACTACCCTGCCTTGGGTTATGATGTAAAGAAAAGAAACTCCTACTTCAAGGCTCAAAGGGGTTGACAAGGGTCTATCATCCTTATATCTCCAGTGTTTGGGGATTTGAAACAATGCTTGTACATCATCAGCGGGGTTTTATTCAAAAGCATATCGTTTGAGATTCAAAGTATTGGGGTTTTCATCATCCTCCCTCTAGATTTATTCGTTTAACAAGAGTTAGGTATCAAAAAGCAAAGAAACAATTTAGAGTGAAACGAATGGATTGCTTCAAGACAAACATATTTAATGCATTAAGATTTTAATTCAAAAATAAGCAAGTTTCTACAAGAAAGATTACACATGAAAATGAAATAATGAAAAGATAATCAATGTAGAGGAGGCCTAACTCTATCTGGACTTGTTGCTCCTGACTACTTTCTGCAGTCTTCAATTCATGCACAAATCCCCTACAGTGAATGTGATAGCTGTTAGATTATGACACCGGATCTAGAGTGGTGGAGTAAATAGATCCCCAAATAAAAAATTCCTTTCAAAAGGATTATTTAAAAATTATTTAAAAAAACAATCTTGAGTGGAAGGATTTTGTCCTAGATCAACATAGTAGTCTAAACGAACCTAATTATTGGAAACTCAGATATGCACGAGCCATATAGAATTAACATAATGATAAAATCAATCAACATAATAATATCTCAATTAAACTTTTAATATTCAACACAACGGTTTCCTATTTCTAATGAAATCATATTAAAAACATAACATGACAATTTGTAGAACATGCAGCGCACGATCAATTTTTTAGAATTTTCTTTGAGATTTGTTGATATGAAAAAGCACTTACAATCAAAGTGATTATAAGTTAATCAAAAAAGAAATTTAAACTTTAATAATCAAAGATAAATTCTATAAGAATCAATCGATCAAACAACACATTCAACACATTGCATATATTGATTAAATGAAAGTAAGAGATAGAACATTGAAATTTTCCTTTGAATTAAACAAGCTAAACAATTTGTCAAATACTTGGTGTGGAAGTCAATTTTCAGAATTTTCCTTTAAGTTGTGTTGATACACAAAAGCACTTATAATTAAAAGTGATTATAAGCAATATCAAAACTTGATGTAAATCAAAAACAGTTCAAAAAATTACTTACCATTCAATTGATAATGCAATGCTATTTGACAAATTTATTAAAGAATATTAAAGCAAGTAAAAGAGATAAAAGAAAAGAGACACAAGGATTTGTTTAGGAAGTTCCCCACTTTCGTCCTTGCATGTGGGTATATCTCCCCCCAATTCCAAATTTAGAATTAGGATTCTTTCTTACTTTGCAAAAGTATTATTATAAGAGAAGTGTTAAGAGCAATATTATAAATCATAATTATTTAATGTTGATTCAACCCCTTCTCTTATTTTGATCTTCAACAAGACCAATACCAATAGATGCAACCTATTTGTCGCTTAAGCTACTTCCTTAAAAGGATTTCAAACACCCCAAGGTTTCTTGCAAAGATTTCAAACACTCTAAGGGATTTTTCACTCGAGTAAATTCAAATAAGAAACTATCAACACAAGATTACCTATTCTATAATCCAGTTCTTGCTACTTACTTAAAAATATTTCAACAACTCTAAGGTTACTTGAAAATATTTCAAACACTTTAAGGGATTTTTCACATGGATGATCCTTCGCACGAATCGTGCACAGAAACCCTCAATTCAACAAATGATTTTGGAGGACAAACCCGATGGTTTTTCTAGGATGAAGACCCCTACCAATCTCAACCCAAACCAATTGGAAATCCACAATTCTTCATCTAGATGGCACCCCGATAGAACATCATCACAATATAATGTTGGCGTGTATGCATAGATTGGATGGTTGAAGAAGAAGAGGAAATATAGGATAATTTTATGGTATCATCAAGTTGGAATGATGCATGAATGATATATTTACAGATGGAATCTTTTTAGGTAAAAGAGGGTACTTTCGGAATGAAAAAATGACCCATAAAATAGTATGTGTCGACCTGAAAAATTTATGTGTCGACACATGAGAAACAATGGCTAAAAGCTTTAATAATGCAGTACATGTGCTGACACATAAATCATATGTGTTGATGTATAGTTTGTATGTGTCGACCTGAAAATAGTATGTGTCGACACATACTAAAGCTCTTAAGAAAATGCAGAAATCCAGAATTTATGTGTCGATGCATAGAAATTTCAGGTCGACACATAAGTTTTGTTTTTATGCAAAAAGTGATTTTTCATGATTGAGATCAATTTTAGTTCTTTTAAGTGATTCCTAAGATCTCTAATGCAAATGGGTGCCATAAGACATAAGGATACCATCCACCATACTGAAATTCTAGCTTTCCGAGTTTTGACATCATGTAAAACATCTAATAGTGAAGTTTCACTCACAATAGATTTTTAATCAATCAAGTCTTGCACATTGTTCTTCAAAGCTTGATAGTTCTCAATCGAGTGGCCAGGTGCCCCTAAATGAAACTCACATATTGAATCTGCATCATATCCCAGAGGAAGAGGTATTGGAGGAGGAACAAATTCTCTTATCTCAACCAAATTATGATGGAGCAAGTGAGGAAGAAATTGACGGTAGGGCGTAGGAATTGGATCCACCATTCTTTCAGGCTTTCTTAGTCTTCGATGTTTCTTTTGAGAGAAGTTTTGTTCATACACCTTCCTCTTTTGAATTGGTTGAGGAATAAGCAGAGATGGAAAGTATGGAGGCTTTGGGATATAATCAAACTTCTCCTCAGGCTTCTTCTGTCTCTTCTAATATGTTCTGCCCCTTGGAATCATTTGGGGAAAGGGAATTGGCTACTAAAGATGAGGTTCTAGAACCCAAGGTTGTGAATGAGATTCACGAGGTAATATCTGATCAAAAGGAGATCCTAAAGGATGGGGAGAAGAAATAACTTTTATTGCAGCAGCGAGCATATGATTGTCTTCTTTTCTCAGCATCGACCTCAGAAATTCCATGACAAAGCTTATCTGAGTTTTCAATTGAGTGTTTTCCTCTCTCATGAGTTTATGACCATGGGTCATATCTTGCATGTCTACCACAAACAACCACATTTGAATCTTCATCTCATCCAATTCCTCATGAAGTTGTTCCATAGTTTATCTCAAAGCACGTAGCGATGAGAAGTCAGGTTGGCATTCTGAAGAGGGAACTAGAGATCAAAATGAGAACTCCACTGGTTTATGCATGTGTGTATGAAATGTATAAATGTATATACAAATGGCATGTTCAAATAATTTATGTTATAAAACTTGAAGATTTGATCCCTTGGAGATGACCAATATGTATGATGATACAAGCATGGTATGATGTTGTGAATGTAAAGGCATGAGATCATAATTTCAGGTTCAAAAGTTCAGCATATCTTGTATAATCCTGCTGTAGAAAACTTCTGAGTAGGATGAACGTAACATGATAAAAAGTTTGGACTTCTTTTGAATACAAGAATACCGGGGTAAGATGAAGGTTAAAGTTTCCTGTCAAAAAGCCCAAACCTTCTCACATGTGAGTTCTAATTTGGATAAAGATTCCTTGAGGTATTCCTAGATTCATGGGTCTCTTTGAAAACTACAGTGTCGTAGCGTATCTACGTCATAAAAATTGTACTCCAAAGTAGACCTAGTCTAGGTGTGGTTCTCATGACACACTAATAGAGCATCTACATCGTAGATGACATGACTATCCACTTCTTTAAACTTATGGGTTCATTCAAGCCTGTGTATCGGGCTTATCTCTCAAGTAACACCCACCCACCAAAGAAATAAACACCAATATACATAATATACAAGGTGCAATGAGTTAATGCAAGAAATAAAGAAAGTAAAGCAATTAAATAAACATCCAAAGGCAATAACAAGAGCTAAGACTGACTTGCTTATGGTTTCCCAAGCAGAGTCGCCAGCTAAAGCTACTCGAAAATAACTTTGGATGGAACAAACAGAGTCACCACCTAACTTTATTTATCCCAAAACAAAATATAGGGAAACGAAAATATAGAGAAACCCTTAGATATCGGGAAAATAACATGGTCTCACAACCAAATCTTGGGTAAGGGAGTCGATTATACAAGGGGAAGGTATTAGCACCCCTCACTTCTGTGGTACTCTATGGGATCCACTCTTATTATCTTAATTAATGGGTGTGTATATCTAAAACTTACTTGCTAAAGGGAAATGCATGCATAAATTCATTAGGGAAAAGAAAAGGTTTTTATTAGTGCATTCGCCTGAGTATTGAAACTCCATGCCTACGTATCCACAAGGAAATCAGAACATCGTAGTTCTTCTTAAAAATGTTTTGCTTGTTGTGTGTTTTTTATAGATGATGTTAAATTTGCACTCTAACAGTTAACGTTGCCACTCGACCGTTGGAGACTATGCATCATTATTTTGTGTAGAAAGGAGTTAACATATCCTTTTTAAAAATGTTTTAAAGTGAAAAATACTTAAGGCCAAAAATGATTTGGATTTCGTTTGTGTTTTTGTTAGGAGAAAGGTGTTAAGTGAACCCTTATCCAAGGAGACACCCATCACATTCATACCTTTAGTTTTGAAAAGGTTTTGGACATTCTTAACTTTTTTTGGATTTTGAATGATAAAATATGTTAGTCTTAATGATGCAATGTAAAAGGAAAAGAAAAGTCTAATGGGAGACTTGATCTTAATGTTGTCATGCAAATATTGATCCTATAGGTTAGATTGTGGAGGAATCTATCCTAATTTTGTCATGCTTGGATTGAAATCCTAATTTCTATCTTGGTTCAAGTTTCCTCAATGATTTAAAATGAACCAAGTAAGCTTAGGGAAATATTTTATTCACATAAGTAATGATCATACAAGTGGATGAGAATCCATGGATTTTATTTGGTAAAAGTTGTGATAGAAGAGTGAAAGTTGAAAACATGTTTTTGATATTTTATGGTTTATGCTTTAAAAGAGTTTATGAAGGAAATATATTCAAAATTAAGACAAGATTGTGAAAAACATGGATGAATTGAATGTTTGAAACAAATGTACGCATCACAATCACAATGAAAGTCATGGAGCATAGCCTTTGATTTTGAACATGTATCATGGTTTGTTTTAGATGATAAAACCCTAAAATAAACTCAAGATATCATGAAATGCTTACTCAAGAGTAAAGATGTCAAGTGGGAATCAAGACCTATCATGGTAAGATCGAGATTTGTGAAAAAAGTTGAGAAATTGATCAAAAGATCATCAAAAGTCCCCTTTAAAACCCGAAAAAGTAACCATTTTGATTTAATTAAAAAATGATGAAATAAAAAATATTTTTGTGATTTTTTAAATATTCATAGAATAGAGGTGATAAATGATGAGTGTGCAAAAAATTAGCTCAAAAAAACTAAATTTGATTGCAAAAAGAATTGAACGAAAATGATAAAAAAAAGAGTGAAAATTGAAGAAAAAATAAGCAAAAGGGTACCATTGGGCTCGAACCCATGTCCCTATAGTAACAGGCGCGCGCTCTTGCCTCTAGGGTGGATGTTTCATCCGCTTATTAAACACAAAACATTCAATATAACATAAACTTAGCTTTTCAAAAAAATGATAATATGGTGCCATGGCTTCATCTTCTTTGTCGATACACCAACAACAACAACTCCATTGATAAAATTGTAACTCCTTCATTTCTCAACCAATTCTAAAATTGTAAAGACCAAACTAGTATAAAATTTCACAAGGAATTTAATGATATAATTTTCAGAAGCTAACAATCAAAGATGAGCACGAATTTCATCCAGTACCAAAATGAAACCCTAACAGTTCAGTTTTGCAATTCTCATCACACAAGCAATATAAATCAAAACTAAGCATATGGATATCTTCACATACATGATATCTACATTTCTACTTCAAAATGTATGTGTAAATAATACGTGTATCAAGATTTCATAGTTCAAGGAAACCTACCTCTTGAAGAAAAATCCAATGCCCTCTACACGACTTCCAAAAGTGAAATGATGATCCTTACACCTTCCTAGGACATTGTTGATGCTTAGTGGATTCTCACCTTTCTTGGAAATTCTCTGAACCTCCCTACCCGAATCAACTTGAAAATGGCCAAAGTGAAAACGCGGAATAATGATAGAGGTGTTATAGAAGTGCTATGAGTGTTTGGATAGCTTCTATATGGTGTATATGAGGTGTGTGGCTGGTTAGTTCACAAAGAACTTGTAAGGATTATGAATTTCGAAGAAATGGTTTTTGAACCTT
The DNA here is from genome assembly GCA_948472305.1 of Vicia faba. Taxonomy (NCBI): domain Eukaryota; kingdom Viridiplantae; phylum Streptophyta; class Magnoliopsida; order Fabales; family Fabaceae; genus Vicia; species Vicia faba. The sequence goes on along the minus strand of OX451737.1, from coordinate 1,692,071,884 downwards.
GAGAAAGATTGCAATGTTGTAATTTTGAGTTATAGAATGTTTAAGAGGTTATAGAGGGTGTTCAAGGTCTCCTTTTCAATGTATAATTGGCCTCTATTTATAGGAAAACAATAGGGTTTGGGACTGAGGAGTTTGAAGCTTACGGTTTTGAAACTTAGTTATGAAGTAATGTGAAAATTATGGTTCCAATGCATAGTACCAAAGCTTCCAAAGTGGTTGAACACTTTAAGCATATTGCTTATGAGTTGCTAGGTTGAGTGTGGAAAGAGGGACAAGTTAGAGGCTCAATGCATTGATATTTTGTAAAAGGCTTGCTTTACTAGAATGGAAGTGTAACCTTTCTCCCCTTAATGACAAAATGGACTAGATAATTATTGAATCAAATGGATAATAGCTCAAAAGCTTGTGTAATCTTCTGCTTAGAGATAAATTTACAAGTTAATGGACCTGAAAAATGAGATTACAAGGCATGCTTGAAGATTTGATCATAAGGTTTTCAAAATTCCTATAATTCAAGTATGGATGTCCAACTTTATCTCTTTGAATCTCCTAGCTCAAAAATGACCTCTATGTTTTCTCTGAAATTTTGAAAAGCTTAAATGAAGATCTTCAACTTTCATGTTTTGAGTTTGTTCTATTTTCCACTTGGATCTTGGTGAAAAATGGCCATGAAGTGTGTAACTTTTGAAGTTAAAACACACATGAAATTTTTTTCTAAGTGTTGGATTTTGAGGTCATGACTTTATTGGCTCATATCTCTCAATTTATTAATTTTTGGAGATCAACCCCCAATGACAAAGTTGTAGAATTCATCATTCCCTAAAAAGTTTATGTTGAAAGTTTTCTTTGAATCAACTTGCATTGTGGGAAAACTTGCTTGTGAAGTTAGGGTTTTTTAGGCACAAAACACTTGAATTTCTCTAAGTATTTGAATATCTTTCAACTTTGAGTTGTTGACTTTCTTGATTCTCTTGATTATTGAATATCAAGTTTGATGATTTTAAATATTTTGATGATTCTTGATTTTGAACTTCAATGTTGACCAAAAAAAGATCAAAGGTTGACTTTTATGTGACAGTTGGCTCTTTCTTTAAAGGAAATCCACTTTCTTATGACCAATGAAATCTTGTGAGAATGATGCAATTGAGATGATGTGATGACCATTAGATGGTGTCGTTGATGATACTTTGAAGTAATCAACCTTGAACTCTAAGCCACAAAATCCTAATTCCTGATTTTCTCTAATGAAGGCCAAAAACCCTAATTTCCTCAAACCAAAATGATGAGACCAAATAACTGATGATGCTTTGAGAATGATGATCATGATGATAAAAACTCTTGAGAGATGAGCCTCTCTTCAAAATCCTAATCTTGAGGAAAAATATGATCCCATGCTTTGAGAACACATGATATGAATGATTGTGATGCAAATGAAAATGTATGTGGAGATGAATGAATGTGAGGTTTGAGTTAATTGTGGTTGAAACTCAAAGCGCAGATTTTGAGGTGCAACATTAATGTACTTAACAAATTCCAGACCGAACATATGCTACTCTGTTTGTAGGTTGAGCCAGTATTTATCCAAACCTACGGTCGCACACATGCAGGTTTTTTACAATTCATTAGGTTTTTTATTTTCCTTTTTATAGCCTTGATTTCTTACATTTTTGTAACTACTACTTGTTGACCCTTTCTCCATTTAGGTTCCTATAAATAACTGGTATTGTTTGTACTGTACTGATAATTTTCAAGTTTTCGTAATAAAATAATTTATGTTGTCTCTTACGTTTTTTCTTTTTTATTGTGAATTATGAAATGTATATGATACATGTGTATTATTCAACACATGCGTCATGCAGTGTGGCGACTCCTCTTTATTTTGAATGCATGTGCCACACCATGTAACGTCTTATCTGCGTGATAATTTTTTTGTTTGAAAAATAATTCATTTGATATTTTTTCTAAAAATAAATTTTTTGAATTTTTTGTTTGTTTTAAAAATAGTGGTTATTTGAAGAAAAAAAATATTCAAACATGTGATATGTGACTCGTTCACTTTGTAAATATATTTCTTAATTTATAATTAGTGCGACAAATGAACTAGTTTTGTGGTGAGTTTAGCTCATTTTTCTTTTGCTTCAACCAAGTGATCTTTTGAGTAAGTATGACATCAATGTGCATGAAAATACTACAAATCTGAAAATTACATACATAATGTTAGAATTGATCGATGAATTAATTATCTAAATTATAGGGACGGTTGTTTTACAGTATAAAAAATTAATTCAAAGAATAATTTTTTCAGATATAACATTTTAAAGAATAAATTTTTATTAAAAATGTTTGGGTAGTATCTTAAAATTCTAGTAACTTTTTATTTTTAATTAATAATATGTTATAATTATAGATAAAAATTATTTTAGACCGACCGAATGACTAAACAATCTGTTTATGCATTCAGGGCGGCTCAATAGTTTTGTCCAAATCAGTTGGGACAAATAAATGACGCTTTTTCTTTCGGTCCCTTAGTTGAGGAAGCGTGGTCGTGATCTCCCTCCCCCTCGGGCCAACAGGACCACCGCTATCGCTGGTTGTACTTCTGCCCGTGTCAATGACAAACCTTCACTCTACCCGTCACGTGCAGAGCAACTATCCAAGAATAACAAAGTCATGTCTGTCCGTGATTGCATCCCTGTTCATGGCAACAGCTAGTTTCAGGCACCTCTACTTGTTACAAAGGTCAGTTCCTGACAATTATCTATTTTTGAGGACCTGATATTTAACTCCAAAAATAGAAACCAATTACCAAACGTCGGAGGCATTTTATAAATCCTCACATTTGTGAGGATCACATATTCAATATCCAATACTCACTTAAAAACCCAAATCTCTTACTTACTTGAGAATCAGATACATTTTCTCCTCCTTATTGTAGATTTTAATCACCAATAAATAAAAAATAATAATTATAAAAACAAAATAGTGGATAATAGTGAAGATAATTAATTGTTTTTATATAAAATTTGATGATAACAATCTAGAGTAAAAGATTCATACACTTATGAGAAGGGAGTAAAAAGTTACTAAACATAAAAATAAATAAAAATTCTTTCCCGTGCATAGTTTAACACACCCATTGAATAAAAAGAAATTTTAATATATATATATATATATATATATATATATATATATATATATATATATATATATATATATATATATATATATATATATATATATATATATATATATATATATATAAAAGAAACAAATGAAGCTGAAATTGTAATTAAAGGGTGAATTTTATCTATCATATTTTATTATTCTTTTATCTTAGATTAAAATAATTGTGTCAAACTGTCAATTGTAATAAGAAACAAATGACCAAACTTCAAAGAATTTTTTCTCATTTAAAAAAAGGTGGTTGTAGTCAAGATTCGTGATAGAGAGTGATTGACTAATTGTAATATATGGTGTCGACTGGATGGGAGCAGAAAGCGGGATTAGTCCCCTCAACCGGGCCTCCATTGCCGAAATTTTACAGAATATACCAATTTTTCATAAATATATCATTTTTTTTCAATTTAAATATTAAATTATTATTCTTTCTTTTATAAATATTAAAATATTATCTTTTCAAGAAAAAATAATATTTTAAAATTATGCATCAATTGATTGGACGGACCTCTTAATTTATATATTTTTTATTATATTTTATTTTCTTGTAAATTTTTTTAGAAAAATTAAATTCTTTAAAATTTTCTGCGGATTTTATTACAGAATTTCTTTTCTACAAAATTTCCTTCGAAGTTATTAACATAATTTAAAAAGTTATATATATAAATCATATATTTGAGAATTCTGCATGTACTAAACAACAAATACTAAACAAATAATTAAAAAAAAGTTGTAGATCCGTTAAATAAATAGACGTAATCTTTTTATTTTGTATTCTTTCGTCCATTGAATGGGCGGAGCGGAGCCTCTTTACCAATAATTTTTTTTTTTGAAATCATAATATATTAGTATATATCGATGGATTGAGTGTTTGTTTGATATTTCTTTTTCAAAAAGTTGATAGGACACTAAAAATTTTCAAACATACTATATTTTTCTAACTTTAATATCAAATTACCATACTTTTTCAAATAAATCATAAATATCATGTTTTCAAAAAAAAATTTAAGCACATCCGCCAATTGAATGGGCGGACACTTCAATTTTTTATTTTTTTAAAACATTTCTTTTGTTTTTTACGGATTTTGTTAGAAACTTTTAGCAAACTTACCTACGAATTTTTCTGCAGATATTTGTTGCGCATTTTTTACAAATAATCTATTTCACATAATTTTCCGCAAATTTACCTTCAAATTTCAACGATTGTATTATAAAAATTCACATGACAAATTTATAAGTAATTCTATAAGAATATTATGTTATAGAATTCGCTAGAAAAATTCGCAGGTGAATAAAAAAAATTAGAAAAAAAACACAGAACCATTAAAACAATAGACGACTCTTTGATAAGGAATTTTTTATTTTTAGAACATGATAATTTAAGATTTAATAGAAAAAGATAACATTTTTGTAAATAATTTGTAAAGAAATGGTTCTTTAGTGGAAAACTCCTCCATTGCCTCCCTTTTTCTTTTAAACATTATTATAATAGTATTAGATTTCGGGTATGCAATCAAATCCCACTAATTATCATATCATTCAACACAAAACTCCAAACCAAGGAGGGACAGTATTTTACTATAAGCGGTAAACTTTAAATGCAATTCAACTTTTATTATTGCTTTAAGTACTATATATATATATCCCTTATCTCTTGAAAAGGACTCCACACTCGACATAGATTTGATTATGGGAGGGAGAGAAGAGAATCAAACTTTCAATTATATATTCTCAGATTTCTTTTTCTTTTTCCGTCACTTTTTAAAAGTATTTGAATATAATAATAAGTTAAATATTTTTTGGAAAATACTAAAAACATAGTTGACTAGGAACTACAAATGGTAGCTTCTGACAACCATGATAAAAGAACTGCAAACTCATATACATGGTCAGACCTGGTATAAAAGAGATGCAAATTAAACATTTGCCCTAACTTGTATATTCTTTAAAGAAAAATGATATCTTGTCTCTTGACACCTAGAAATGACACTACATTCATAAATACATAAACAGTATTTAATATTATTTTGATTTTTTAATATATATATATTTTTAAAATCATTTTGGTTGATAAGATATTAAAATTTAGTTAATACAATTTAAAGTTTAATTAATATATATTTTAGCATAAAAAAATTAATATATATACAGTTTAGATTTTGGTTAATAATATTATATATAAAGTTGATTAATATAATTGATAAATTAGTTCTCAAACATAAAAATAAATTAAATAGTAAAATAAAATTGATTAATGAAATATAAAAATTGATTAATACATTTATAATTTAGTGTCAGAATATGATTAATAATATATATTTTATTGGTTAATGAAGTAGTAGTGAAAATGATTAATGAATTATAAGTAAAATAATTGGTTAATGACATAAATTTTTGTGGTTAATATAATTGCAAATTGATTAATGACACAATCTTATATTTATGTTATAAAATAAATTTTAAGAATAAATATTTTTAAAATAAAATATATATATTTTTAAAATATTATTTTAATAGAAAAACAATGTTCACTATATAAAGTGTATATGATGTAGGTATCTACTATCTACTATCAATCCATTACAAATGAATGGATATAAACTTCCTTCAATGCCTTTGCAATTTTTTCACTTACCCATTATATAAGGCTAAAACAGTAATCAATTAATCAGTAAATTAAATCCATGTGGCCTTTGCAAAATATTACATCTTCTTTGTCTCACTACAAGAAATATGCTCTCCAACGACGTGTTTTTGTGACGTGATTATCATGTCACAAAAGTTTAGCAGTTGCGACGTGATAATCACGTCAGTACGTTATTTTAACATTTAAATAATAAAAGCAAAGTTTGGTCTGTGCCAGTCAGACTTTCTTTTTGTATAAAAAAGTTGTGACGTGGAAAATACGTCACAACATAAAAGTAGAATAAAAATATATCAAGCATCAGGAGTTTTGAAGGGGGAAATTTTGAATTTTTCAAAAAAATTGATTATGACGTGTTTAACACATCGCAAATCTTTAAGAGGAAAAACGCTTGACTTTGACGTGAAGTGATACTGAAACGTGCAGGTTGACTGAATAAAAAATATAACCATTGTAGGAGTTGCGACGTGGATCTCACGTGGCAAGGTTGCAACATGAAATTCACATCGCTTATTGGTTGATGTTTAAATTATAACGTTGGGGGTTGCGGCGTGAATCTCACGTGGCAAGGTTGCGACGTGAAATTCAAATTGCTGATTAGTTGATGTTGATTTAAATTATAACGTTGGGGGTTGCGACGTGAATCTCACGTGGCAAGATTATGACATGAAATTCACGTTGTTGATTGGTTAATAAAGATATTCGTTGAATCTCTCTTTCTAGAAACTCATTTGTGTTTTCTTATACTTTATTTTCTTCTTTCTCTCTTCTATCTATCTTCTTCCATTCCAATTCAACCTTGTTCTTCATGAAATTATGGCATAGAAGACTCAGATGTCCTATAAGGATATCGAGACATCTGATCTGACATAACACACAAACAGGATAAAATAGTACAAAAAATAAAGAACACACCAGAATTGTTTACCCATTTCAGTATACAACAACACCTACTCTGGGGGCTACCAAGCCAGAAATGAAGTCCACTATCAGCAGTATCAATTTGCAGACCCTACAGCCAACACTCCCGTTGACGATCTACACACTTAATCACTACCCAATGACCCTTCTATCTAGGTCCTCCCTAGATATGGAATATCCCCATTCCACTTCCAATCATCACAATGATGTCTAGCAGTCAACACCTTAGTCACTGCATCAACGGCCCTTCACCAAGATTCTGATCACACAGATGGATAGTTTGGAAGACACACTTCCATGACAACTTAGATAAGTCTCCAAGCCAAACTCCACTGTTTTTTATCTCTGCTCCTAACTAAGAACACATCTTGGAGTTGCTTCAAAGCTTCCTCCAAGAATAATACACCTCTTATCTACAGGCTTTGAGGTGAACTTGGTAACCTTCCCACAACCCAGGAGGTTTACCTTGACAAACCCTAGACTTCTACATCTTGAGCCCTTTTTTTTTTAAGTTACAAACCCTTCTATTTATAACCTGTTACCCAACTGGTTTTGGGTCTTCAATCACAACAAATCAGCTGTAACAAACTGCAGAAACTTCTTCCCCAAGAAGGTCTTCAATCTTTACTTTCCTAAATAATCTCCTTATTTAGAAAGTCTTCATTCTCCTTGGTTTCTGATTGAAATTTTTGGACCTTTAAATATGCGCCACATAGGATGCATAATATTCTCCTGAATATTCTGCTTATGTTAAGAACAAACTGAGTCTCATTAACCCAGCTCAGCAGGCGCGATGTCAAGACATCTTCTTCGACATGTTGTTCTAGATGTTGAAAAAGTTCAACACAACACATTCTGACATTGTAATAGGACTTCTTGTTGTACGTGTTCTTCTTAGCAAGTTTATACATCCTATTCTATATTACATTATTGCTGCTGTTATTTGTTTTACAAAAATTAAGCCAATCCTAAAACAAGAGAACTAACAATCTTCCCCTTTGGCAAATTTTGGCTAAAACAAATAATCTAAAAAAACAATTTGTAGCAATTCAGAAGCTGCTGCACACAACAATAGATCTTCAGTTGAAAATGATGTCTCAACATCTTGTTAGACATCTTCTTTGCAGCACTCTGAAGAACTCAATTGCATCAGCACCAACGAACATATGTTTCAGGATAAAAAGAAGGAAAGTCCTGAAGTTTGGTTGATGCACACGAGGAAGAAGATATCATAGGACAACTTGTACCCCCCCTCAATGCAGGGACATCTTCTAAACATAGAAGACCAATGGTGGAATAAGAGAACTCTCAATAACTCCTTAAGACCAAATCAACCATCGCCCTTGATAACTCAGAACACATGTCATAATTGTGTTCGTAACTCAGATCACAGGTCATAACCATATGTCACAGAAATAATAACCACTTGACATCTTATTTTGACATCTGTGAACATTAATAATAACCACTTGTGGAAGCAGCAGCAGCATCTGAGCTAATTCACCTTTCTCCCCCTTTATAGCCAAAACTTGGCAAAGGAGACCTTCACAATACCAGACCCAAGCACATCTTACCCAAACTCAAATAAAATCCATAAGAATTATGGACTCAAGGAGCTCACTGGGTTACAGAGAAACAGAGAACTCTCTATAAATAACTGGGATTCTTACTTGGAAAATAACGATCCTATATTGTAGCACCAATATTGGTCAAATGGAAACGATATTTGAGGAGAAAACTTCAAGTATCAATGTGCACCGTCCATAATGGATTTGAATGCTATAGCTACTTCTTGTACATACACATGCATAGTCAAATAATTTTTTCTCCCCCTGTTTACAGCCACGTGTTTAAACACATAGGACACTCCACCCTATGTTGGCCATGCCGGAACATGTCATGTATAATATCCTGACACTTAGTCAGACATTGTCTTCTTATTTCAGTGATCAACACATCTTCTCCAACCAATCAAGGATGCTTCACCAGATTATCCACCTGTTCATACTGGATTCTAAGTGTTCTTGTTTCACTTAGACTTAGTGACATATATTAAGATATCAAAATATCACATTGTGACACCTCTTCATAATATAGACCCTCAAGGAGTCTTTTTGAAATCTATAGAGAAAAATAAAGTCTCCCAGACTTCCCAATAAACTTCTAAGAGATATGTGAACTTCTAATCTTCACCAATCTTCTCATAGTTAGAAACAACCATGTCTTGATAAGTTTATCCATAACTTCAGAATGTCAAAACATGTTGTTTCGACATCATTTCCTCATAGAACCTTTACAAAAGTGAACAATATCCTGTCTTGATAATACTTATATCATTGCAGCAACAATTTACAGATATCCACATGACTCCCTTTGTTATGAGTAACTAATGCTCCAGCTGAAGATGAAGACTTGTGCACTAGATGAGAAACTTCAGCACTTCCTGCATATGCTGAACCTTGACTCCCTCAGTAGAGTCAAACCAGTGTCAGATATTCTCACTCCTTGAGAATACTTCCAGGAACCCCGACTTCTTCACAACATAAGGACACATTCGATTATTGTATTTTCATAACCACACTCTGTATCATGACCTTTTGAATAGGCAAGATGTCACGCACACTAGGTGTGAAGTCACTCACAAACTCCAAAATCTTTTAGTTTGCTTAAAAGCTTTACTAATATCCAGATCACCAAACCTTTTCTAGAGTGACTTGCAGCAAAAAAATACCATTTCAAGATGCTCTGCTCAGACCTTAGTATCTGTCAGCAGCCTTCTGCCTTTATATCCACTAGTAGTTGCTGATACTAGTGGAGTCTTCAACAAAGTAGTAATGAATTCATCAAGCATGCTTCTCTAGACAAAATTAGACTCTCCATATTCTAATTCACATAGTCAAAAATGCCACTTCTCATAATAATGCTTAAGCTTCCAACTTCACATGAACAATCCCAAGCATTAAACAAAACAGCCATCAACAATCATGATGTTAAGACATCACGTGGTACATCAACTCCATAATAGAGAACCTAATCAACCTGGTTTTGGTTCAATCATTTAAAGGACTCATTGTATATAGAAATCCTTTAAGAAGCTCCCATTAGAACACACAGCCGGTGTACAGGTTCCTGCATGCTTTACAATCTGGTTTGCAGTAATGGCTTTGCACACCTGATTATCAGTCACTCCCAACTCACAATAACCATCTTCAGACCTGCCCAAATAACTATTGATGACAACAAGGGAAAATTCAACACAAACACCTTCCTATATTCCTTACTTCTGTGATCAGCACAAGTCAGGAAAATGAATCAACTCCATAATCTCTTTGCACTCTAGTGCACCTGCTCTCAATTCTCTTTCAAGGGCCATTCTTCTTTGAAACACATATTTCCACTTTTCAGCATTGCCAATAGAATGGAAGGAACTGTTTTCAAGAGGAGCATCAGGCACCCTGACAGGAGGCTTCTTGCTTGCAGACTTCTTCAAAGGAGAAATGTCCTGGACATCATCCTCAACATCTTCTAACAACCAGCAGGATAGTCTTCAGAGGATGTGACATCTCCTAAAAACCAGCAGAATAGTCTTCTTTATCTCATTCACTACTGCAGAGAAAAATAAATTCTCGCAGAGTCAACACATCCTCTTGGAGAAGGATGGTATACTCTAGCAACGTTTGGCTAGAGTCTTCAGAGACTCATAAGGACATAAACAGCTAATTTTTGTACCAACATGTCTCAACATGTTATCCAACATCATCCTCATAGGAGGGCAATAACTCCATACGATTGAACATCACAAGCTCCAAACAAACCAATTAGTCCACTAACTTCTCTTGTCATGGACAATCAAAAACTTCATTATGGAGAAAACATAACACTAAACACCCACTAGTTCACTGGGAATAACTCCAAGTACCCTGAACTAGTCACATAACAAGCACACCTCTGATTCATGCCCTTGCACCTTCACACATATTATCATGACTCTTTGGATAGCTAAGATGTCATGCAACCATAGTCTGAAACCAACTTCCAACCATTTATTAGTGTGCTTAAAAGCTTTACTAAGATTCAAACTCTCCAACAGAAGGAGTACCCCTTTAACCAATGTGCTGATTAAATCCTCCTTCTGCATATTACTAGTATTTGCTAACACTAGTAAAGTCTTCAAACCAAGATAATAGTTATACATTACTTGAACATACTTCTCTAAACAAACTCAAAATCTTCGTATTCTAAACCAAAGATAGAACTGTCACTTCTGAATGAGGTGGTATAATATTTAAGATTCACAGTCCCAAGTCTCTCCCACAGACTATCATCAATAATGATGTTACACATCATTTGGGACATTAACAACTATACTACAGAACCTATCACCATCCAAGGGACTTATTTCCATACATTCCCTCTACAAACCTCCCAATCTACACAGTAGGATCCCAATAGATCTCATCTTCAGTATCTACCACAATCATAGCATAATTTAAGAGGCATAAGCTCTCAAATATTTTCTGAAAGACATGTTCAGGAATAAGATTTTCACTCAATCATCAAACAAACACTCAACTCCCGTCAAAGTATTTGTAGTCAACTTTCATGCACAATCCTAATAAATACCCAGTCTCTCATCAAAGTACTTATCAGTTAGTCAGATAGGATTACCTTCTCACATTAGGTAGAACTTTAATATGACATCCTTCCTCTTCACACCTGTGATACTTTCTGAATCTTCGACATGACATCTAATCATGGCAGCCAAAATATTCTAGGTTAGGTCAGTGACTTGAACTTAAGCTCACTTAGTAACCATAGGTCACAACATGTTGCTTGTAATCTTCACAAGCTTGAATTACATGCAAGCTCCATAACTACTACAACAATAATCATATATAGGTTCTAAGCTCCCCCTATCATGGACAAACAAGGCTTCTATTGAGGATGAACGCTTTGACACCAAGAGACTTGACGCACTTACTGAAACATATCCACACTCTTGTGGAAATATAACAACTCCAGGTCTTCAGACTTTTACAAGGTCATGTTTCATACATGGCCCTACATAACCACACAAATATCCATATCTCTTTGGATAGTGTGATCGGTGGATCTGGAACTGACTGTTTAACGCTGGTTCGCAAAATGTCGCGGAAGCAAGAGTCGCCACCGTCTTTTATTTTCTCCAAATGGAAAGGACAAAAGCACAGAAAAATTCCTTAAAGAGATTTCTCTCGGTTCGGGAGGTAGATTATAGAAAGGGAAGGTGTTAGCACCCTTTCTATCCATGGTTATCCATGGGCTCTTAGATACTTGCTCACTTGTGTTTTCAAAAATGGTTTGTTTGCTTTTCAATGTGGGTTTAAAAAAAGTTTCTTTGAAAATTCCAGTTCGACTCTTGTATCGGTCCTCAAGAGTGTTTCAAAAGTTGCTTTCGAAAGCTTTTTGAAAATGTGTTGGTGTGAAAAGTATTTTATTTTTTTTTTATTTGTTTTGAAATTAGAGCAAGTATCTAGAGTCGTCTACCTACCCTAAGGAATTCGTCTGTGTAGATGTCCTTTAAAGTAGTGCCATCCCACCATTGAGAGGTAGGTAGCACCACCGTTGGAGGTGTTCGGGTCAATTCGAGGTTCGGGACATGGTGATCACCAGAGCAATAGGAAGACACCTTAGAAGCTACCCTCATGCCAGGTTCCCGGATCATGAGGACTTACTAAGACATCCTCTACTCGACGATCACCTTTCGAGGCAAGGCAACAGTGAGGCGTACCCTAGGGGTGGTGTGTGATTTGTGTGTCATGTTCAGTTATTTTGTCTTATTCATGTCAAGGTGATCTATGCGTTTGTTTTTATTTTATCATTCATTCTTGCATGCATTTATTAACAGTTAAAAAGATGCGGGAAAAATAAATTCTAAGCTATTACAAATGGCGCGGGTCCACATCGCCAAAATTAACCAGGATCCGATTTGACAAAAAATAAATAAACAAAGTAAATAAAGAATTAAAAGTGCGAGAAGTAATTACAATGTTACAAGGCTTTGGGAGAGATACATAATGTTATGAAGAAATAAAATAAATGCGAATTAATAAGAAGTTAAGAACAAGGGCGTTGGACCCTTTTGCAAGAATTAAATTAATGAGGGATTAATTAATTAAAAAAAGAAATGTTTTTGGTATTTTTTAATATTTTAGGATTTAAATGAAAAAAGAATTAATTAACATTAAAATAAGAGGCAAACCCTAATTCTAGTTATTTTTTAATTTATTAAGAAATATTGAAATTTTTAACCTAATTTAAACTTAATTTTTACATGCAAATTTGATTATAAAATAAGTAATATTATTATAAAAAGAAAAATTAAAAAGGGATAAAAACATTAATTAAACCTAATTCTATGTTTTTTTTTATATTTTTTTTATTAAAAGAATTAAAATTGCAAACCTAATTTAAAACTAAATTCAATTACATGCAAATTTATTCATGAAAATATTAAAAATAGAAATATTTATCAATTTAATTCTTTTCTGATTTTTTATGATATTTTGTATTTTATAAAAAAATAATTAATTAACTAAAAAGTAATAATTAAAATTAAAATAGAATTAAAAAATAAAGAAAGCAAAAAAATTATGCAAACCTAGGGGGTTCAGACCCCAAATCAGGAGGTATGGCCTTTAGCAATCTGGCCCATTTAGCAAGGCCTGGTGGACTTTTTGAGTAACATGTGGCGCGTTGACTGGGACTCACCGTGCACTTCAATCCTTGGCCTTGGACCTGATGAAGCTGGACGCGTGTACGCTTGGTTGTGAGAGTGCATCATGATCCTCAACGTAAGCGCTGCATATGAACATTAATAGAAAAATGATATTTGAAAGCATGAAGACCTGGGGCTCGAACCCAGGTCAGGAATGTTACCAATAGCCTTGCTCACCACTAAGCCATTCCACGCGTTTTGATATATAATAAACAAACAAATATAATAAAAGAAAACGATCCCTTAATGCCTTCAGCGCGCGAATTTTTGAAATGGCCTATCACGTCTTGCCACCACACCATCTTCTTCATCGTCCCTGAAATACAAAACATTAAGCCACGGTTTTATACGCGTTCTGTTAGGTATGTTTTGGAAAAATAACGACTAGCCCTCTGACGCTCATAAATTGAGCGCGAGGGTTCCATTGTCCTCGTCCAAATGCGCTGGCTTGAATGGTGGTGGTCAGGGGTCCCAATTTTTCCTTGTTTCAAAATCCCCAATTTAAAACTCTGCAAACCCTAAAACTCAAACATGGCATAATCGCGTGTAGCAAATAAAAAGATAATTAAATGTATTGGTTAGCTTCAGAACTTCATAATGAACATGAATCAAGTATTAAAAATCACAAAGGATGCGTAAATCATGATGCACGATTATGAATTTTTCTTGGTACAGTTTGCATTCGTGTTACCAATTCCTTGAGTTTTGATGGTTGTCTTTGATTGGAATATATTCAGTAATCTCCAAGGAAGCTATTGGAATAGAAATTCTGCCTTGAATCGCCCTAGAAGAGAGTTTTCAGAATTGACTTTTTTGAGAAAAATTTCAAGTTTGGTTATGGCTTTGTTGAGCAGCTGCGTGTGTTCTTGCACTAGGGTTGTATTCAGGCTTTTGTATTGAGTCCATTAGGTCAAGAAAAATCAATCAAATCCATTGCATTCATTGATTTTGGAAATTTGATTTTCTAAGATTTTTTTCAATCTTTTTTTCATGTGTTTTTGGTTCAAATCATCTCCAATCTCTCCAAATCTTTCCTTATCTGCATATGCACGAAATCTTGAGGCTAAAACATGTACAAAAAGATTTGTTAGGTTAAGTTAAATATTTTTCACATATTTAATTGATTTAAGTGAATTATTATAAATAAAAATTCAAATAAATAAATAAAAAATGAGAAAATACTTTCCTTTGGGCCAAGTGGTCGTGCACATGCCATGGATGATGAATTATGGAGGAAAAATGGGCCCATTAGCAATTTTAGGTCATTTGAATCAATGTTGACTTTTCAAAATATCCAACAATTTCCCAACTTCCACAAGGCATAACTTGCTCAATTTTTAAGCTTTTCTCATGTTCTTGGACATTTTGGAAAGGTCTTTGAGTCCTCTAACCAATGTCTTTGGTCCCATGTCATTTTGATTTACCAATCTCAAGTTATGGCCTTTGACTTAAAGTCCCTTTTTGTTGACTTTTGAAAATGACCTATAATGTTGAAATTGATAACTTTTTGTGAGAGCATTTCTTGGACTTGAAGTATGAAGATGATTTGTAGGAAATGTCTTTCTCTTCAAAATGAGCTTTGGATGGAATTTTTCTGATAATCCATGTGAAAGTTATGCCCTGGTCAATTTCAGTTGACTTTTTCAGCTGTCCAAATAAGGAAACTTTTGCATCTTGATGATTTCTGAGCCAAATTTTGAGAATCATGATCAAGCATTGATCAAATGATGTTTGTGGCTTCAAAATGATATGTTGACAAAAATTTTGAACTTTTGACTGTCAAATGACCATTTTGCCCCTACAGTTGACTATAATGCAATTAGGGTTTTTGACTGTGCAATTTTGTGCTGAATGCCTTGAAACTTGATATGAGGATACTTGACCATATTTGTAGGCATGTGAGACTTGATTGGGCCTTTGGAAACTTCATTTTCTTGACCAGAACACAAACCCTAATTTTGACTGTATAGGAGATCTTTGACTGTGCAACCCTTGGGGAATTTTGCAGCTTGACTTGGCAATTTCTAGAAGAATATGGGAGGGCAAATTTTGGGGTACAACAGATAGCCAAGATATCGTGAACACGTACTTGGACATCATACAAACACAAGCCGTCAAATAGCTTGCAATAGAGGAAAACCACCTTCTTCATATTCCTTTGCTCTATCAATCACTAGCAATTACTGGTACTAGTGAAGTCTTAAACATAGTAGTTATATAGTCACCAAGCATACTACTAAAGACATGATCAGGCTCTGCATCTTATAATTCAAAAAGTCAGAACTTATTCTTTTGACAACATGTTGATCCTCAATCTTCCATAATCATAATCCCAAACCTTCCTTTATAAAATGATGTTACAACATCATTTAGGACATCAACCTTTCTTCACAGATCCTAATAATTTAGTTCTTGATTTATCAACCAAAGAGATTATTAATCTCGATAGTATTTTTAGGAGAATATCACAAAAGATTACATCTAAGCCACCTGAACACTATAAACTCTCAACAATATCTGAATCATCGGTTCAGATAGTAGTTTGGCATCCATACCTCAGATAAGTACTTAGCTCCCGACAAGGTCTTTATCATCAGTAACATGCACATCTTCACAAGATCAGACTTATACTTAGCTCCTGGAAAGATATTTTTCATCAGAGGAAAAACTTGCCCACACACACAACTGCAAATGATACTCCTTTTCAACAGATGTTAGAGCACTTGAACTGACACCCTTCTTCTTCATTGTTCAACATAGGAGGACCCTTTCAACATTCTAGACTTGGTCAGAGACTGGTCTTCAGCTCCATCATGATCAAAAATTCCAACTTTGAACTTCACTGGTGAACAACAATACTCACCTCATGATCTACACAACAACTTCGTTTTTAGAGGAAGCACACATCTAGAAATGATGTCCCGACATCAGATATGACATCATCCATTCTTACTATGGTTCTGGGGGTAACTTCTATAGTAACTTATAATCAACTCTTGTGGGGGTTAACACAAGAAAACAAACCAACAACAACTGATCAATCTTCAGGATCAGACTACCAGCATATGCAGGGGATTGCATGAGCCATATCTCAATAAGCTTTTCTTTAGACCTCATGTCTGACTTTGAGATGATGGATGCCATTATTTGTACCTACAAATGAAATTCCCTCACAAAAAAAAGCTTTTCAAAGCATTTGTTTCCCTTGATTCTTCGAAAGCAATGCCCTTCAAATTTTAACATCTTCAAAGATATCACGACATTCTGTCTGACATCATATCAACCCTTTGACAGGGGGATATTTTCCAACAACTTCTGAGGGTACACAAAGAGAATTACAAATTCTCTTCCTCAAGGGAAATCAAAACGATACCCAGGAGCATCAAATACTGTGGTTGGATCATAATACTCCTCTTCAAACATAATATGTTCTATGGCCACAAACAGAATTCCATGAATCTGGTTCCTTTGATCTGAAGGATCTTCCAGATACGAGCTTATCTCATATACATACAGGGTCTTGTAGAGATTCCTTTATGAGTTCTTCTCAAGAGCATGGAGCTCAACCTCTATACTCCCATAAGCCTGACACATGGAGTAGATAAACTGTTGATCGTGTCCTAATCAACCCACACAAACCAGATGCCTCCTCTTCCAGATCAGGAGTAGGTTCCAAACAAAAAGTATTCATAATATTTTTGTTCAGCACCCAAAACATTTATTCTTCAACTGGTAGTTGCTTACCTGCTGAAGTAATGTTCTAACATCCCATAGAACACCAATTTCTTCTTCTTGGAGCACACCATCCTTGACAGTATTCAAGGTCAATATGCAGATGTATATGAGCATCATTTATCAATTGATTCTCATCAACCTTATTGATAAATGTCTTTATGAGTGAACTTGAGGAAAATCTCAAGTATCTTTGACACTTTTAATACGGTTGAAAATGTCAGCATATATTATTTTGAGGGTAATAACCCTAGTATCCTTCTCATACTTTCAGGGTTATATGCAGTAGAATATAACGAGTTCCTTAATAATATTCAGACACACCACTATCCAAGTACAAGCATGGCAACCTAGGATTAAAAAATAAACCTTACAAACAACAACTTCCTAATAATCTGCAGGCCTGATGGCAACACCCAGGAACACTACCTGTCATATGTAACCAATGATCCTTGCCAAGAGATCATCCATACAATAGTATGAATTGTCCAAGTTCATACCTTTTTTCAGTAAATACTTTCTTCCTTACCCATGACCAAAAAGTATCTTCCCAGGATCTCACCCAGAATAAAACAGGATGCCTGCTCTGATACCAATTGAAATTCTAGCATAGCAGACTCATATCTCCTATAAGGATGTTGAGACATCTGATCTGACATAACACACATTCATGATAAAATAGTAGAAAAAAATAAAGAATACACCAGAATTGTTTACCCAGTTCAGTGTACAACAACATCTACTCTGGGGGCTACTAAGCCAGGAGTGAAGTCCACTATCAGCAGTATCAATTTGCAGACCCTACAGCCAACACTCTTGTTGATGATCTACAAACTTAGTCACTACCAAATGATCCTTCTACCTAGGTCCTCCCTAGATATGGAATATCCCCATTCCACTTCCAATCACCACAATGATGTCTAGCAGTCAACACCTCAGTCACTGCATCAACGACCCTTCACCAAGATTCTGATCACACAGATGGATAGTTTGGAAGACATACTTCCATGACAACTTAGCTAAGTCTCCAAGCTAAACTCCATTGTTTGTTAGCTCTTCTCTTAACTAATAACACATCCTAGAGTTGCTCCAAAGCTTCCTCCAAGAACAATACACCTCTTACCTACAAGCTTTGAGGTGAACTTGGTAACCTTCCCACAACCCAAAAGGTTTACCTTGACAAACCTTAGACTTCTACATCTTGAGCCCTATTTGTTTTTTAAGTTACAAACCCTTCTATTTATAACCTGTTACCCAACTGGTTTTGAGCCTTCAATCACAATAAATCAACTGTAACAAACTGCAAAAACTTCTGCCCCAAGAAGGTCTTCAATCTTTACTTTCCAAAATAATCTACTTATTTAGAAAGTCTTCATTCTCCTTGATTCCTGATTGAATTTTCTGGACCTTTAATTATGCGCCACATAGGATGCATAATATTCTCCTAAATATTCTGCTTATGTTAAGAACAAACTGAATCTCATTAATCCAGCTCAGCATGCGTGATGTCAAGACATCTTCTTCGACATGTTATTCCATATGTTGAAAAAGTTTAACACAACATGTTCTGACATTGTAATAGGACTTCTTGTTGTACCTGTTCTTCTTAGCAAGTTTATACATCCTATTCTACATTACATTATTGCTGTTGTTATTTGTTTTACAAAAATTAAGTCAATCCTAAAACAAGAGAACTAACACTTCATAATAACATTCAAATTCAATTTCATATTTCATTTGTAACAAAGGTAAGTTGTCTAATATTTCTTCAATTTATTTTTAATATTTTTGTTTTAGATTAATATTGTTTTGTGATGTTGATTTATGTTTCTTTTGTCAAGAAATTGAAGAGATTAGAAGAAAGATTGAACAAAACAGTTGTACAAGAAGTTAGAGGAGATTGAAGAATATGTATTTATATTATTTAATTATATTTGAAATTTGATATATATGTATATATTAATTGGATTGTTGGTTGTTGTTTGATTTTTTTTTAATTTGATATATATTTATGCATATATATATATAGTGTAAAAGGAAAAAAAATATGTTTTTTTATTTTTATAAAATATGTATATATATATATATATATATATATATATATATATATATATATATATATATATATATATATATATATATATATATATATATATATATATATATATATATATTGTAAAAGGAAAAAAATTAATATATTTATTTAAAACAAAAATATACTATATTTTTTATTAAAACATAATATTATATATTATAAAGTTTTAATTTTGATTTTTTATTTTACTTGTGTATATTTTTTAAAACAGAATATAGAAAAGAATATTAAATATAGTAAATATCTTTAACAATATATTTTAATAATAAAAACAGTTTTACGTATTTAATAAAAACTGTTATATAATATACTAAAAATTGTTTTATAAATATATATTAAAAAATGAAATATATTTTTTAAAATAGACTAATTCATTTTTTTAAAACAAATTATATATTAAAATTAGAATATATTATATATGTGTACTTAAAATAAAATAAAATAGAATATAATAATATTTTATATTCCTTAAAAGAATAATATCTTTGTTAAAAAAAGTTATGGTTAATATATATTCAATATGTTTATTAATATGTTTATTAAGCGTTTATTTAATATATATATATATATATATATATATATATATATATATATATATATATATATATATATATATATATATATATATATATATATATATATATATATATATATATATATATATATATATATAGTTTCAAAATAGTTATAAAATTTAATTATAGTTACTATAGTTACTATAGTTAAATGTTTATTTATACTTAATAATAAGACAATAATTATATAAATGGGCAGTATGAAATATTATCGGTATGGTCGTAGTTAGATGTACAATAGATTGTATTCAGGAAGACGTGCACTTAAACCCCATTTTATAGAAAGAGTTAATGAGTTTGTCATGTGGGCGTTTGCTCAAGAATGTTGTCAGAGCGAAGGAGGAGTTAGGTGTTCCTGTCTTAAATGTGAATGTAGACCAATAATTAGTGACCTGGAGGAAGTAGCACATCATTTTCATAGAAGGGGTTTCATTGGAAATTATTGGGTTTGGACGTATAAAGGTGAAAAACTGCCGAGTAACGTGCCAGAGACCAGTAACACGCATGCTTCAAGTAGTCGACCGCCTATGAAATATGAGGAAAACTTTAATCTGATCAGTGAGATGGTTGATGATGCTTTTGGTGTGAACGTGAAATATGATCAATCTGAAGATTTTGACGGGGAAGAGTTGTCGAATGAGGAAGCGCAGAGATTTTATCAGTTGTTGAATGGGATGAATACTTCGTTGTTCGAGGGGTTGTTAGACTCAAAGTTATCAATGTGTGTGAGATATTGTCCGACAAGTCAAATTGGAATGTTCCTGATCAGTGTTTGGAATATTTCGCAAAAAAATGATGTTGGATTCCACCACAACGAAAGACAACTTGCCTACAAGTTTTTATGATGCAAAGAAGTGTGTGTCGAAGTTGGGTTTAAAAGTAAGAAATATTTATTGTTGCATTAGTGGTCGCATGTTGTTTTATGGCAATGAGTTTGGTACTCAAGATAGATTGTTGGAGGAATGCAAGTTTTGTAAGAGTCTAAGATATCAAGTTTGCAGTAGAGCCATTAACAACAAGCAAAAGCGTGTAGCAGTAAAGTCCATGTTTTATCTTCCGATAATACCAAGTTAAAAAGAATGTTTGCTTCAATGCACAATGCAAGTAAAATGACATAACATCATACAAACCAAACAAGTTTAGGCACTATGCGACATCCATCTGATGGTGAGGCATATAAGCACTTCGATCGGACACATCCTGATTTTTCCGCAGAACCTAGAAATGTCAGGCTTGGATTATGCTCTGATGGTTTTCCCCATATGTGCAAGCGTCGGGAAGTATGTATTCTTGTTGGCCAATTATTGTAACCCCTTACAACCTCCCTCCTGAGATGTGCATGACAAAACCATACATGTTTTTGACGTGCATCATTCCAGGGTCGTCCAGTCCAAAAGCCAGAATCTATGTGTACTTATAACCTTTAATTGATGATTTGAAGAGGTTGTGGATTAGAGAATGGACTTATGATATATCCCGTAAACAAAAATTTACTTTGCAAGCTTCCTTGATGTGGACCATTAATGACTTTCAAAATATGGCATGTTATCTAGTTGGGATGCGCATGGAAAAATGGGTTGTCCGCATTGCATGTTATACACCAAAGAGTTTACGTTGGATAAAGGGGGGAAAAGCTCGTGGTTTGTCTGTCACCGCAGATTCCTACCAACAAATCATCCTATAGAAGAATAAGACAAATTTTAAAAAAGACGAATGAGTATTAGATCTACCTCCGCCTCGATTGTCACCAGGTGATATATGGAACCAAGTTTGTGAACTACCAAAATTTACAGATACTGGCAAAGCATGTAAAATTGAAGGATATGGAGTCACACACAATTGGACAAAAAGAAGTATATTTTGGGACCTCGCGTTATAGAAAGATAATTTTTTGCGCCATAATCTTGATGTTATGCATATTGAGAAGAATTTTTTTTGATAATGTATTTAGCACAGTGATGGATGTTAAAGACAAAACAAAAGATAATGAGAAGGCTAGACAAGACGTAAAAATTTGGTGTAACCGGAAAGAGTTGGAGTTGAAGCCTCAACCGATTGGAAAATTATTAAAACCCAAGGCTTGTTTTAGTCTGAATTCCCAAGAAGCTAAAGAGGTTTGTCAATGTTTAAAAAATTTGAGAATGCCAGATGGGTATTCTTCAAATTTAGCAAGGTGTGTCGATGCTAACACTAGGAAGTTTCATGGTATGAAAAGTCATGATTGCCACGTTTTTATGGAATAATTGCTACCAATTGCGTTTGGTTCACTACCCAAACATGTGCTTAATCCACTAACTAAATTAGTCAATTTTGTAGAGATATTTGTGCGTGCACTTTAAGAGTGGATGACATCATTAAGTTGGACCAAAACATTCCACTCATTCTCTGTAAGTTGGAACAAGTATTTCCACTTGGTTTTTTTGACTCTATGGAACATCTACCTGTGCATCTTGCATATGAAGCTTATCTTGGTGGACCTATTCAATATAGGTGGATGTATCTGTTCGAAAGGTTCATGGATGATTCAAATAAATCAGTGAAAAATAAAAGTAGAGTTGAAGGATCTATATATGCATATTACTTGCATCGGGAAACATCACATTTTTTGCAGTCATTATTTCAATCATTTAATGTTAACTCCTAGAATCATACGAAATCCTGTAAAGGTCAACGAGAGAAGTCAATTCACCTTATCAGTCTTCTGGCTTCCATTTCGTCCCTCTGGAAAGAAGGGTGTGCATTGGTTGACTAAAAAAGAAATGCAATCTTCACATGTCCATGTCTTGATCAACTGTGTTGAAGTTAAACCATATCTTGAGCAAGTATACCCCAACTGTTCAATTTTCTTTGCAGTGTTAATATAAAACTTATTATCTTGAAACTTATAGTGTGTTTCTTTTTTGGGAATTTAACATCGCCTATTTTCGTATGCCTGTGTACAATCAACATCGAGTGTCATTCATGCTCAATTTCTAGCATGGTTCAAGGAGAGATTGTCTAGCATTGTTGCACTGACTCCCGAAATACTCCATTTGAGAAACTTGTCTGACGGCTCTATTCAAAGCGCAAATGAATGGCACACATACTTCGTGAACAGATATACATTTCACACTGAGACATGGACTAAAGGGAAAAAACCATAAACAATGGTCTATTTGTAAAAGGAGTTACAGATGGTAGTGAAGATGACTTATATGCCTTTGTTAAACATATCTACGAGTTGGTATACATTTACTTGGACTCGTAAAATAAAGTTGTCTTATTTTATTGAGAATGGTATGATCCAGCTAGAGGCACAAAAATAGATAAGTCATATGTCATTGTTAAGATTCAAATGGATCGGAGATACAAAGAGTATGACCCTTTCATAATGTCACATATTATTGGGAAAGTTTATTATGTTCCTTATCCTTCATTTGTATCACTAAACGAGGATGGTGTGTTGTAATAAAAACCAAAGCGCTGGCTCATATTGAAACTGGCAGTCTAGTGGAAGATGCTGCTTACCAAGTTAATGAAGTTGAGCAAATTAATGATGTGATTGCAGATGAACAAATTACAAGTTTGTCCGATACAATGGTTGAGGGACATCAAGTTGATGCATCTATATTGTTGGTTGATAATAATATGGATGAAGAGCATGATGAAGAATTTGGATTCGAGGAGAATATCACATCAGATGATGAGATTGATATGGATGAAGAGCATGAAGATTTAGAATAATGAACTATTTATTGAATGTGTTAATGAATATGTATTGATGAGAACAATGAATCATCTATTGAATGTGTTTATGAATATGTATTGAAGAGAATGTATTTTTCAAATTTATTATTTTTGTTGATGAGTATATATATATATATATATATATATATATATATATATATATATATATATATATATATATATATATATATATATATATATATATATATATATATATATATATATATATATATATATATATATTAATTGTGTATTCTATATAAATAGGTAAATTTATATATTAACTGTGTTTTCCACGAATTTTGTAAATTTAAATAAAAAAATATTTATAAGTAGTAGACTCAATATATTTTTCATGATATTTTTAGGTTAATGAAAAATGGAAAACAAAAATCAAAATCATGAGATGTGATTAAAACCTATTTAAATTTAATTGAATTAATTAGTTATGCAAAAATAGTGAAAACAAAAAGTAAAACTCAAAACCAGAAAATAGACTAAAAGTATAGTCTGAAATATTTTTTTTGTAATTTTTGAATAATGAAAACTATTTAAAATAAAATTGTCAAAAACAAGTAAAATGAATTAATAATAAAAGATATAGAGACATACTACAACTATTCTATCCAAAACGCATTGTGATACATTTTTTTCCAAGTACAATCAACAGGGGACATGTCATCGTCTCCTCCAAGCTGAGTGAACCCTAACTCAGAAATCAGTTTACATACCAACTTTAAGACGCGATATCTTCCTTATTCTCTCATGAAAATGAATGAAACTCATATCAAATTAAAGATCTCACATAGTACTATCACCTAACATCATTGATTTTCCAAAATGAATCAAAAACGTATGAGAAAAATGCGTGTGAAGAACACTAATCGTAAACTTTTAAACCTGTTCAAATTTCCAGATCTATAATACAACTTTCACACTTAGGTTTCTCTGTCAATTCTGAACCATTTTTCATGATTTAAAGTGCAGAGCAAAGATCATTCATCGCACTACATCATGTAACTCATAAAAAAACAAAATCACCAGTAAATCAACAAGAAATCATGGCACAAAGTCACTGAGACCATACATTCATGCAATTTGCAGAGAACCAAATTCAAGCATCAATTCGCATATAAGATCCAAGATTTGTCTAGTTAAAGCATTATGTGCAAGATCTATAACTGAAATGCAAGCCAAAATCGCACACTAAAGTTTTAGAGAGCTTACCTCAACTAGTGGAAAATAAATCCACTAAATGCCTATGATCTTGAACAAGAAACCTGGTGCTTCTTCTTCTTTCCAATTCACTATATTAGAGATATGCGGAGATTCAAGCTTTGACCAAGAAATAGAGAAAAAAATGAATAGAACTTGCTGTTGACTTGAGAGAAAGAGTTGTGAGATAGGGGAATTTTGTGAAAAGAACCCCGTCACCTGCAAATGAGAGTGAGGACCTCTTATATAGACTTGTAAGAGTGATGGAAATCAAGTAAATGGCTCCTAGAGACCGTTAGAGGCATTGAGGGCAAAGTTGTCAAACTGGAATTGTTATGCTTGCAGTCTGCATTTTGTGTCATGATATAGCCATGTTGTGTGCGTTTTTATGAGAGATAAAAAGAGTGAAAATGAGTGCTATTCGTGTGACATGATGAGGTGGCAGGCTTGCACATGGGATCATAAATTTGAAAGAGAGAACTTTGCCCAAAATGGAATAACGGTCATGTAGTATGTGCGACTTGCTTAGCTTGTTTTGGCACTAAATGAGAGAGTGATCTCATGCCAAGCATGTTCACAAAAGTTTAGTAACTATAAAAAACAAAACATACACTAAATTCTACAAAACTGACTGTATACACAACCTAGTGGTCAACCTTCTTTCTAAACCAAATTCTTAAAAATGGTTCATGCGAATTTTGAACTAGAGAGGCCTTTTGAAAGCTTGCAACATGTAGATGATTGTGGTGTTTTGAATTTTGTGATTTGAAGCTTGCACGATAAAGATATTAATGTGGGAACTTTTGAAAATTAAGGTCTGGAAAGGCATGCTGCACGCGCGTGCATGGCCTGCATGGTGTGCATGCTTGGTCAGGTTGAACCATCAACTTTAAAGTACCATAACTCACTCATTTCTTGGATATTTTGAGTGATTCCGAGCTAAATAGAAATACATCATAATAATAAACACAATTCTCCTTTTCAATTTTCCAGTTGGGTCTTGAATCAAAAGAAATTAAGCCATAAATATGGCACACCAAGTGTTTGTCAAAAATACGCGCGTAGCAAGCAAGTCTGCATAACAAAATTCATTCCTTGTGCATGAAACTTCTAAGCCATTTTTCTCTCAAATGGTTCACAATTAATCTTTCCACACACATTGACAAAGTTGAAGGATTTTTCACAAGCTTCCAGAATATGTATCTTTTACCTCAATCTGATTAACCAATCTCAAGTTATGATTGACCAAAGTTGTGTACTATGGACACTTAGAAAATTTCAAAAATTCAAGTAACTTCTAAAACAAGTTAATTCAAATTTGATCAATTATCTTGATTCAATGATGAATTTGGAGATGAAATATTAAATGAGGATGTTTGAATTGATGGTTGACCAAAAGTCCACTTGATCAACTCCTGATTTTGTGGACTTTTGGTCAAAATGACCATTTCGCCCCTTTTGATCAATTGAACTTATTCCCATCCAAATTTATGATCAATCTTTCAATCATAGATGCCCATTAACAAGTATTGAAGAATGGAAACAAGTTTGGGTGAAAAGTCAGAGAAATCCTGATTAAATCCAAAACCCTAGTTTTGCACCTTGTGTTACGAGATATTTGATCAAGCTTCAAAACCCTAATTCCATTGGACATCTTGAAAGATCTCTTGAAAAAAGTTAAATTAGATGATAATGAGAAGAAGATTGTGATACGATGGGAGAACTGACTTGAGGTTTTGCGTTTGTGTTTGCAAATGTTTCGGTTTAGCAAGAGTCGCCACCGACTTTTTATTTTATCCAAAGGAAAGGTCAAAAAGCAAAGGAAAGACCTTTGAGATGTTTTCTTGGGTTCGGGGGGTAGATTATGAAAAGGGAAGGTGCAAGCACCCTTTTCATCCATGGTTATCCATGGGCTCTTAGTTACTTGTTTAGATCACTTGCTTTTGCTTTTCAATTGTTTGAAATGGTGCTTTGTGTGTGGTTTTTGAAAATGCTTTGAAAAAGAGGCCATCATTGTGGCAACCTTTGTAATGATTCTTGTTTGAATATATACAAAGGTGTATTATCTTTTGAAACGATTTTAAATGTTTGAAAGTTTGATTTGGGAAATGGTTTTGAAATTGTGTTGTGAGGTGTGTTTGAAAATAGCAAGGATGTTTTGCAAGTTTTGATCAAGTAACTAAGAGTTATCTACCCTATTTTACTCAAAGGTATTTCCTACACATTTTTAACCCTTTTGACAGTGTTGTTTTACCATTTCATTTGGTAAACAACCTTGTATTAGGATGTTAAACGGGACAGGCGCGGGTCATCATATTGACCATGATAACAATATTGCCAAGTATATTTAGCAATTTTTGTGAGGGACTAGATCATTTTGTATATGCAACCAAGATAGCATCATCAAGGGACTATGACCTTTTGTTTTGTTTTTGTTTTGCCAAGATACTCAACATGCATAACATGGCCAATTTAAAGGCAACAAGTGGATGAAACCCTAGGGGTGCAAGTGTGCATTGTGTTGTCATTTTTCATGCTTTTTGTCTTTGTATTCGTCAAGCTATTTGTTTGATTTTGGATTTTTGCATACAAACCCTAATCTCTAATCATGGCATAATTGAAAGCATAAATGCGTAAAGTAAATCTACGCTATTACAACATTTGATATGGGGAGGGGAATACAATTTTTGAATGGGGGATATTTGCAAGAAATTAAAACCCTAATATTACTATTACATCCAAATTGAATAATTGGTACAAATAATAAATGAACAATATTTAAATGAATAAATTAAACAAATATGCAAAATATTATGAATATGCAAAAAATGTTTTGTTTATTTTTATGTATGTAAAAATATTTAATATAAAAAAAAATAAAAAAAGATTATTTTTTTTATTAAGGGCAAAAACCCTAATTTTCTTTTAAGAAAGTAAATATATATTATTATATTTTTTATGTATAATAAAATAAAATAATGTATATACAAAAATAAAATATATTTAGAAAAATATTATTGGAGTATAAATAAATAAAGAATAAAAAAATAAAGGTATAATATTATTATATATTATTTTCAAGTTTTCATTAAATAAAAGTATATGCTAATTAAATTATTTTCATGTTAGAAAAAATAAAAATAAAATACAAAATAAATGTGATAAATTTATAAAAATATTTTTGGTGTTTTTTATGTTTTGAGAATAATAAAATAAAATCAGAAATTAAAAAATAAAAACAAAAATATAAAAATAGGAAGAAATGGGCCAGGGGGTGCAATCAGTAATGAGGGGGGTGCAGAAAGTGAGTCAGAAACCAAGCCCAGCCCACTTGGACTTCATCTTCAACCTTTGTCAAAAACAAAACACGCGCCCTGTACAAATATCCAAATCCTGCATACGTGCTCTAATGCAAAAACTCAAAACATCAAAGTTGTAGCATTTTTCAAGACAAATCCAACCATGTAAAGAACTCATTCTAACTCTCAAAGACCAGAGAGAATTTCTCTGGCCCTAAATCCTAACCTAATTTTTTCAGGAAGTTCATGGATCAAATTCTCTTAGCATGCTTAACTAAAATGAAAACTGAACATATGTACAGCTTCATGGCTATGAATACTACATTTTTTATTCACAAACCTAAGCCTAATTGTTCCTAAATAGAGAGATAGGAAGTTGACAAAAACCTGTTTCAGTTGACTTCGTGTATGGCAATGTGGAGCTTTTCAGCGAGGCCTGAGATGTTTGGGAGCTTGCTTGAACTTCCTCTGACCTTCCCCAATGCCTAACTTTCCTTGAATGTGCTTGAACAAGCCTGTAGAACTCAACCTGCACAAGCTGAAATAAAAAATGGCAAACCTTGTAAATGGAGTTACAGTCAGTGTTTAAGGGTTGGGATAGCTTGGATAGGTTGTGTGGAAGGTGTTTGAACAAGTTTGAGGTAAAACGCACGAGCAACTGGTGAGATAGAACTCAAGATGCAGAAGCTGCCCTGTTTTGCCAATGGAAGGTGATTTTGTGCTATGGAAGGTTTGAGGGCTCAAAGGCTTGTGTTTATGGTTCAAAGGGATGTGTAAAACTTGTCTCAAGTGCTTGCCAAAGATGGTTTTTTCTGATGTTCAAGTTGTGTTGTGTTTTATAAGTTTCTTGTATATGAAGCAAAAGTGGACAAGTGATGCAAGACAGGCCTGTACAAGCTATCTATCAGCTTGCACACTATGCTCTTGGCCCCTCAAGTTTGTGGATTTAATTTGCTGTACAAGATATGGTTCAATGCTCAAGGATGCAATTTGACATAAAGCAAGATTTTGACAAAAATGGCAATGTTACCTTTTACCATTTTTGGATTAATCTATTGTATAATATTCTAATGACCAAAACAATTCTTTGGACTAATGGATTTGCATTTAATTATTGAGTGTGGAAGGGTTTTGGGACCTGTAATCTAGTGCAAAGAAGGCTGATTAGAGTTTGCAACTTGTATCAATATGAACATGCCATGGATAAAAAGTGAGTTTTTGCCAACTTCAAGCCTTCGATTCTCCCTAAACACAAATTATTTTGGAGAGTTCTTGGACATTTTGTAAAGCTTGCAACATGATCTACAATCCATATTTGAAATGCATTTTGAGATTCCAAGTGGAACTAGGTGAAAAATTGCCAAGAAGATAGGTCAAAATCATGCCTAAACTAGGGCAAAATTTAACTAAGTTAAAAGTTTCATGGACCCTTGTTCCAAAAATCATAACTTGAGATTCAAGCTTCGTTTGGGAAAAATTTGTGAATCAAAGTTGTAGACTTTGTGGAGGACTACAACTTTCATGTTGTAAGTTTTGTTTGAATCCAATTACATCATGGTGAAAATATTAGGCAAAGTTGGGAAAAATTAAGGAAATTTCATAACTTAGAAAAATTCTAAGTTATGAAAATTTTCAACTTTAAACCCTAATTTGCAAAATTGGGTTTCTTGATGAAAAAGTTTCATGTTTTGACACATATTGATGAAAAATGACCTTTGGCACTTGATTTTGACCAAAAAGTCTAAGTTTGACTTTTCAGTGTACAGTCAAATTTTGATCAGTTGACTGAAAAATTCATCTGTCAATCCAATGCAATTGAGATCTTTTGAACGTTGTGAATAGGTTAAGATGATGCCATTGAGTCCTTGAATCCATGTTTGAACCCAATTTGCCATTGGCTAGGTTAAATTCAGAAATTTCCCTTATACAGTCAAAACCCTAAAAATGACTATTTTGCCCTTTTGATGATCTGATCAAATTTCTTGAGGAGTTGGGGTCAAAACTTGATCAAATGGTCCATATGAGTCTAAAATGTTGGTGTGGATAAAAAATTATGAGGTTTGACTGTAAATTGGCCACAATTGACTTTTTCCCCAATACAGTTGATTTCTAGGTCAACTGTCCAATTGACTGGGTAAAAATTCGATTCAAGGCTTGAAACTTGGTAGAGGTAATCTTGTAAGTCCAACATGAAGTATGAAAGTCACTTTGGGAATGGGAAGTCCAAAAATACCTGTGCAAACTCAAACCCTAATTTCAGGTCATTAGTGCAAGGAGATATCTTGAGCAGAGCAAACCCTAGCTTGGTCTTGAGTTCAAAGAGTCTTGTGATGAGAAATCTTGATAAAATGAGAGGGCAAATTTTGGGGTACAACAACGATGCTTCAAAGATTTGGATCATATAAGCCTCAATTACTTCAATAGGATAAAACCCTAATTTTGACTGATGTTTCATAAAAATATGATTGATTTTACAACCAACACAATCTTCAATCTTCTGATGATTTAAAGAGATGGATACGATATCTTGAGACATGAGAGACCCTTGTAACATGAGAAATCCAAGGATTGAGAGAACGAGACCCTCCTTGCACTAGTTATCAATACCAACAACTTCCAAAGCTTGTGGAAAACTTGAGAATCAAAGTACTTTGATCCTATAACAATGTGTGATACGGTGGGAGAACTGACTTGATTGTTTTGCGTTTTATTGCAAATGTTGCGGTTAGCAAGAGTCGCCACCGAATTTTCTTTTATCCAAAAGGAAAGGTGAAAAAGCACAGGAAAGACCTTTGAGATTGTTTCTTGAGTTTGGGGGGTAGATTATGAAAAGGGAAGGTATTAGCACCCTTTTCATCCATGGTTTTCCATGGGCTCTTAGTTACTCGCTAGATCACTTGCTTTTGTTTGAAATTGTGTTTTGTGTGGTTTTGGAAGTATTTTGTAAAATATCCCATTGTTTTAGGCAATCTTTGTAATGATTCTCGTTCGTAAGAATGTACACAAAGATGTTTGTCTTTTTGAAAATGTTTTCAATGATTGTAAGATGTTTGAAAATGTGTGTATTTGTTTTTGAAAATAGAAAGGATATTAATTTGAAATTGAGCAAGTAACTAGAAGCAAAGTACCTACTCAAATGTCTTTCTTGTTCATTTTCTTTTCCTTTGACATTGTTGACTTATCATTGATTGGGTAAGCAACCCTATCTTTGGATGCAAGCGGGACGAGCGTGGGTCATTGTATAGCCATGATTAGTAAGATTGTAAGGTATCTTAGCATTTTTAAGGGACTAAGACCATTTTGTAAGGCAACTTTGAATAGCGTCGTCGAGGGACTATGATCTTGTTTTTGTTTGTTTTGCTAAGATACCTTACATGCGTAATAAGGCCATTTTTTTTGTATAAGGCAACCAAGTGGAGTAACCCTAAGGGTGCTTGTGTGCAAGTGTGTCATTTTCATGCTTGATTTTGTCTTGAATTAGA
Source organism: Vicia faba (assembly GCA_948472305.1). Lineage (NCBI taxonomy): Eukaryota > Viridiplantae > Streptophyta > Magnoliopsida > Fabales > Fabaceae > Vicia > Vicia faba. Next base: position 1,692,040,261 of record OX451737.1, on the reverse strand, counting down.
GTTTTCTATTTGATTGGTTTTATCTTGCCATACAAACCCTAATTACTAACATGTTATGTAAAAGTGATAAATTGCGAAATTTAAAGATTACTACGCTATTACACCCGGTCCTAAATCTCAAAGACCAGAGAGAATTTCTTTGGCCCTAAAATCTAACCTAATTTTTTCAGTATGTTCATGGACCAAATTCTCTTAGCATGCTTAATAAAAATAAAAACTAAGCATATGTACAACTTCATGGCTATGAATACTACATTTCTTATTCACAAACCTAAGTCTAAATGTTCTTAAATAGAGAGATAGGAAGTTGATAAAAACCTGTTTCAACTGACTTCGTGTATGGCAATGTGGAGCTTTTCAACAAGGCTTGAGATGTCTGGGAGCTTGCTTGAACTTCACTTGACCTTCTCCAATACACTGCTTGCCTTGAATATGCTTGAACAAGCCTACAGAACTCAACCTGCACAAGTTCAAAATGAAAATGGCAAACCCTGTAAATGGAGTTACAATTGGTGTTAAAGGTTTGGGATAGCTTTGATGAGTTATGTGGAAGATGTTTGAACCAACTTGGGGCAAAACGCACGAGCAAAAAGTAAGATAGAACTCAAGTTGCAGATGCTGCCCTGTTTTGCCAATGGAAGGTTATTTTTAACTATGGGATGTTTGAGGGCTCAAAGGGTCGTGTTTCTGGCTCAAAAGGGTGTGAGAAAGATGTCTCAAATGCTTGCACAAGTTGGTTTTGGCTGATGCTCCAGTTCTAGTGTTTTGGATATCATTCTTGTATTTTAAGCAAACATGAGAAGTGATGTCCAGCAGGCCTGTACATGTTATCCATATGCTTGCATACTTTTCCCTTGGCCCCTCCAATTTGTGGATTTGATTTGCTGCATAAGATATAGACCAATGCTCAAGAAATCAGTTTTGACAAAAAGCATGATTTAAGCAAAAATGGAAATATTGCTTTTTCTACTTAGGGGTTAATCTAATGTGAAATGTTCTAATGACCAAAACAATGCCTTAGACCAATGTATTTGCATTTAATTAATGAGTGTGAAATGGTTTTGAGGACTGTAATCTAGTGCAAAGCATGCTGATTTGAATTTGCAACTTGTATGAACATGAACATGCCATTGATGAAAAATGAGTTTTTACCAACTTCAAGCCTTCGATTCTCCCTAACCACAAATGTGTTTGGATAGTTCTAGGACATTTTGGAAATATTGCAACATGTTCTACAATCCATATTTGAAATGAAATTTGATACTCCAAGTTGAACTATGTGAAAAATGGCCAAGAAGATAGGTCAAAATCCTGCCTAAACTAGGGCAAAATTTCACTAAGTTAAAAGTTTTAGGGACCCTTGTTCCAAAAATCATAACTTGAGATCCAAGCTTCTTTTAGGAAAACTTTGTGAATCAAAGTTGTATATTTTTTGGAGGACTACAACTTTCATGTTGGAAGTTTTGTTTTAATTCAATTGCATCATGGTGAAAATGTTGGGCAAAGTTAGGAAAAATTAAGAAAATTTCATAACTTAGAAAAATTCTAAGTTATGAATTTTTTTCAACTTTAAACTCTAATTTGCAAAAATGGGTTTCTTGATGAACAAGTTTCATATTTTGACACATCTTGATGAAAAATAAACCTTGGCACTTGATTTTGACCAAAAAGTCAAAGTTTGACTTTTTAGTGTACAGTCAAATTTTGATTAGTTGACTGAAAAATTCATCTGTCAATCCAATGCAATTGAGATATTTTGAACTTTTTGAATAGGTCAAGATGATACCATTGAGTCCTTGAGTCCATGCTTGAACCCAATTTGCCATTGGCTAGGTCAAAAATCAGAAATTGCCTTTGTGCAGTCAAAACCCTAAAAATGACCATTTTGCCCTTTTGGTGATCTGATCAAATTTCTTATGGAGTTGTGGTCTAAACATGATCAAATGGTTCATATGAGTTCATAATGTTGATGTGGATAAAAAATTGTGAGGTTTGACTGTAAATTGGCCATAGTTGACTTTTTTCCCCAATACAGCTGATTTTTAGGTCAACTGTCTAATTGACTAAGCAAAAATTTGATTCAAGGCTTGAAACTTGGTATGGACAAACTTATGAGTCCAACATGAAGTATGAAAGTCACTTTGAGTATTTAAAGTCCAAAAATCTTTGTGTAAACTCAAACCCTAATTTAGGTCATCAGTGCAAGGAGATGTCTTGGGCAATGCAAAACCCTAATCCTATCTGGCGTTCAAGGAGCCTTGTGATGAGAAATTTTGCTAAAATGGGAGGGCAAATTTTGGGGTACAACAGTTTCCCCTGTTCAATCTTCTTGAACCTGAAGAGTTAGATTGGCGAGTTTGGCCTTTCGTGACTCGAAGGTCAAAGATGATTGGACACTAGAGTGCCCGTAAATTTGCACTCGTCAAAATGTAGCTGAGGGAATGGGCTTAAAGATGCCATTTGGAGATGATAGAATCTTGCTAGAGATGGGTTAAAGACGCCATCCAAAACTGTTTGTTGAAAATCAGGAGAATGAACATCAGAATGGTATCCGTGTTTGGAACGTATCTGAGTTGTATCTGGAGATTTGATTGGTATGAGCAAAGGAATGATATCCATGTCTGTAGCGTATCCAAGCTGTAATTGTATTTGGTTCTTGAATGAATATCAGAATGACTGCCGTGTCTGGAGTGTATTTGTATTGTATCTGAGATCTGAAATCTGAATAAGCGACAGAAAGACATCCGTGTCTGGGATATCTCTGGGCTGGGGAATAGGTTTGAATGAGTGACAGAATGACAACCATGTCTGGTGTGTATCTGGACTGTATCTGAAGTTGAGATATGTATGAGCAGCAGAATGACTTTCGTGTATGGAGTGTATCCATACTGTAACTGGGATCTGGACAAGTGACAAAATGACTTCCGTGTCTGGAGTGTATCTGAACTTGAAGTTGATAGTTGAATCTGAATGAGAAATAGAATGGCTTCTGTGTCTGGAGCGTATCTAGTCTCTATTTGATTGCTGAAGTCTGAATGAGTAATAGAATGACCGGTGTCTGGGGTATATCCATACTATATCTGAGATCTTTGAATATTTGTTAAAGATAGCTTTTAATCTTATCCTGAAAAGGGTAAAATGTTAGCTAAAACACAAATTTATGTTGCATGACATGTATGATGCAATAAAATGTGCTCTATCAATGTTTATGATATATGAATGTAATGTATGTGCATGTAAGCTGATTAGCTGTCTTGCTGAGGAAAATAAATCTTTGATAACTAGAGATAATGAAATCTTTGACTGCTGCTGGGGAAAATAAACCCTTGATTGTTGTTGGAGATTCAAAACCTTTGATTGTTGAGACTGAGAATGTCCTTTGAACTACTGCTGAGGATTGAAAATCCTTGGTGACTTGTAGGGAATTGAGAATCCTTCATGACTTTCCTGGGGAAATGAGGACGAATCCGACAATCTCTACTGGGGAATTAAAACCTGGGAGGCTTCAACCGGAGAAATGAAGATAAGAATCTTCGTTCTGCTGGGAAATAACTCTGTGGGGAGAATGTTTATCCTGCTAGGGAAATCAGGAGTTTGGGTTGTATGCCAATCTACTGGGGATTCCTGTTTTGTTGTTTGAGGAGAACTCCACTAGGGACCGAGAGTTTAGAAACTTAGCTCTGATGGCGATTATGAAACTTAACTCCGCTGGGGATATGTAATTGAAGGTTTTAGCTTTGTTGAGGATCTGAATGACATACTGCAGGGGATTTCTTCTGGAATAGCCTAAAGACGTTTTCCTGTACTTTCAACCTATCAGTAATTACCCTTTCTCATTTCATTTTATTTGTAGGCAGTGATTATATTCAAATGCATATGCTCACTTAATAAATCATTGGACGTTTTCAAATAAAACACAAGTGTAAAAAGAAAGAAAAGGCAAACAAATTCCAGCGCTTTGAAGTATCTTTGTATTAACTTTGTGTAAGTATTTCGTACAAAGAAGACAAACATCCTAGTAAGATAACATTGTCATAAAAAATGAGAAAAATTTATACAAAGAAAGATGGCTATGTGTAACAATTCCATGGGATTCACATTCTGCTATAGCCTTTGTAACTCTGAGTATCTTGTCTATTCGTTGCTTTGTTCGCAGATGATTGGATTGATCACATGCTTGGAGCTTGTCCATGAAGAGATTGTCCTTTAAAGTGATCCGACGAGACATAGTCATACGCTTTAATTCCCTAACTTTTTCCTCGACTGCCCTTTCGTGTTTTCAGTCCACCGAGAAACCCTTTTTTGCCCAAGTCGCCCTTTCGGATTTTCGACTTACCGGGTCTACAGATTTTTTATCTATCCCTAATTTTTTGCTGAACCGCCCTTTCGGGTTTTCGATTCACCGGGATGCCCATTTTTGCCCAAGTCGCCCTTTCGGGTTTTCGACTTGTCGGGTCATTTTATGTGTAGTATATTTTGACTATGTCTGCGTTTGCAGGGTGCAGCAGGTCATCGCCGTCCATGGTGGTCAAAATCATTGCCCCACCAGAAAAGATGTTTTTGATAACAAACAACCCTTCGTAAGTAGGAGTCCATTTTCCCCTGGGATCATTTTGCGGCAAGATGATCCGGTTGATTACGAGATCTCCGACTTGATATACCTGACGTCTGACCTTCTTGTTGAAAGCCCTGATCATCCTTTTTTGATACGTCTGACCATGACAAACAACAGTAAGTCGCTTCTCGTCGATCGAATTAAGTTGATCAAGCCGGGTCTGAATCCAATCGTCTTCACTTAAACCAACATCCTTCATAATCCTCAAGGAGGGGATATGAACTTCCATAGGTAAAACAGCTTCCATGCCATATACCAAAGAAAAGGGGGTTGCCCCTGTTGAAGTATGTGCCGTGGTACGATATCCGTGCAGAGAAAACAATAACATCTCATGCCAGTCCTTGTAGGTGACTGTCATCTTTTGAATGGTCTTCTTGATATTTTTGTTTGCGGCTTCAACAACACCGTTCATCTTTGACCGATAGGGAGATGAATTGTGATGTTGAATTTTGAACTGTTTGCACAAAGCGGTGATCACAGTGTTATTCAGGTTTGTACCGTTGTCTGTGATGATCTTGTCGGGGATACCATACCGGCATATGAGGTTCTGCTTGATGAAGCGCGCAACCACATTCTTTGTAACGGAGGCGAAGGAAGCCGCTTCGACCCACTTGGTAAAGTAATCAATAGCCACTAGGATGAAGCGATGTCCATTGGATGCCGTAGGCTTGATCTCTCCAATCATGTCGATTCCCCACATCGCGAATGGCCAAGGAGCTGTTAGAACATTGAGAGGAACTGGAGTAATATGTACCTTGTCAGCATAAACTTGGCATTTGTGACAAGTACGGGAATATTGATGACAGTCAGTTTCCATGGTAGACCAGTAGTAGCCTGCCCTTAGAATCTTCTTAGCCATCGTATGTCCGCTTAAATGAGTGCCAAATGTGCCACTGTGCAATTCAGTCATGATCAGTTCAGCTTCAACCTTGTCCACACAACTAAGTAGAACACAATCATGGCTGCGCTTATATAGGATACCATTGCTCAGGTAGAATTTGGCAGCAAATCTCCTTAAGAACTTTTTGTCGTTGACTGAAGCTCCTTCAGGGTATTCTCGAGTCTTGAGATACCTTTTGATTTCATGAAACCAAGGTTGTTCCACTACTTCTTCGGTATTAATCTCATGACAGTGCGCAGGTTCGTCCATTCGCTCGATGGTGATTTGGGGAGCCTCGTTATCCCAGTTGAGTTTAAACATGGAAGACATTGTAGCTAGAGCATCCGCTAGCTGATTTTCTTCTCGCGGAAAGTGCTCTAAGGTAATCTGCTCGAAATGAGGTAACAATGTCAGGACATGTTCTTTGTATGGGATAAGATTAGGATGTTTAGTGTCCAACTCTCCTTTGATTTGACTGATAACCAAAGCTGAGTCCCCAAATACAACCAAAGATTTGATTCCTAGGTCAATAGCAGCCTTAAGACCAAAGATACAAGCTTCATACTCGGCCATGTTGTTGGTGCAGCTGAAGCAGAGCTAGCAGTGAAAGGTGTATGGAAACCTTCTGGAGAGATAAGTACCACGTCGATACCGTTGCCAAGGGCATTTGAAGCACCATCAAAGTATAGGGTCCATCAGGATCCTTGTTCAGGTCCGTCATATGGTCTGTTATATTTAATGTTGTCCAAAGTCATAATATCTTCATCAGGGAAGTCGAACCTTATAGATTGGTAATCTTCGACGGCTTGATGAGCTAGATTGTCAGCTAGTACACTCCCCTTTATAGCTTTTTGGGTCGTGTACTGGATATCATACACAGTCAGGATCATATGCCATCTAGAGATTCTTTTGGATAAAGCAGGCTTCTCGAAGATGTACTTAATCGGATCCATTTTAGAAATCAGCAAAGTGGTATGTGTCAAAATATACTGCCTTAGCCGGCGAGCAGCCCATACCAAAGCGCATCAAGTTTTCTCGAGCAGTGAGTAGCGAGTCTCTCAGTCGGTAAACGTTTTGCTATGGTAATAAATGGCATGCTCTTTTCGGCCAGACTCGTCATGTTGGCCCAGTATGCACCCTATTGAGTTATCCAAAACAGTCAGATACATGATTAACGACCTTCCTTCGACGGGTGGCATTAAGATATGAGGTTCTTGCAAATACTCCTTGATATTGTCAAAAGCAACTTGACAGTCATCATTCCATTCAACCACCTGATCTTTCTTCAACAGCTTGAAGATTGGTTCACAGGTAGATGTTAGGTGAGAGATGAACCTTGCAATGTAGTTTAGGCGTCCCAAGAAACCTCTGACCTCCTTTTCAGTGCGGGGGGCAAGCATTTCTCGTATAGCTTTGAATTTAGCAGGGTCAACCTCAATGCCTTTGTTGCTGACGATGAATACCAAGAGTTTACCGGACCTGACTCCGAAAGTGCACTTGCTAGGGTTCAGTCTGAACTTATATTCCTTCAATCTAACAAACAGCTTTTGCAGATGATCGAGGTGTTCTTCTTCTGTCTGTGAACGGGCTATCATGTCGTCTACGTAGACTTCGATTTCATGATGTATCATGTCATGAAACAAAGCTACCATGGCTCGGTGATAGGTTGCCCTGACATTCTTCAGTCCGAATGGCATCACTTTATAGCAGAAGGTACCCCATTGCATAACAAAAGTAGTCTTCTCCATGTCTTCGGGGGCCATTTTGATCTGGTTGTATCCCGAGAATCCATCCATGAAGGAAAATACCTTGTGTTGAGCTGTGTTGTCAACCAAGATGTCAATGTGTGGTAGTGGAAAATCTTCTTTAGGACTAGCCCTGTTTAGGTCTCTGTAGTCCACACACATTATGACCTTTCCGTCCTTCTTAGGCACGGGCACAATGTTAGCAACCCATTGTGGATAGGAAGTAACAGCCAGAAAGCCAACATTGAACTGCTTCATCACCTCAATTTTGATCTTTTCGGACATGTCGGGCCTTATTCGATGGACTTTCTGTTTGATTGGTGGACAGTCTTCTCTTGTAGGGAGACGGTGAACCATAATATCTGTGTCCAGTCCCGACATATCTTCATAGGACCAGGCGAAGATCTCAACAAACTCATTCACAAGCTGAACTAAGCGCTCTTTGACACTTGGCTCCAGGTTGGCACCCACTTTAACCTCTTTTCTGTCTTCGGCAGTACCCAAATTGATAGTCTCTAACAACTCTTCATGGGGCAAAATAGCCCTTTCTTCTTGTTGCAAAAGTCTAGCCAACTCTCCAGGCACTTCACAGTCTTCATCACCTTCGTACTCGACATGATTGACCAAATCCTCAGAGTCACTGAAGGCCAAAGCAGAATAGTCACCCATGGAATCCGGAGTGGATGGGTACCTGCATTTTGTGAGTGTGGGTGTGTGTAAGGGATAGCCATCCTTAAACAAAATAGAATGTAAAAGAAAAGAAAATGAACACAAAAGTTTATAGATGAAAATGTCCATGATTCATTAAAAATGGCATATGAAAATGAAAAATCATAACCCTTACAAATGGACCTATGTGCCCCGGGAAAGGCACAAGGCAAAAGAGTGTACGAATTGTTTAAAAGTTATTACAGACCAAACAGGAAATGTTCAAAAGATAAATTACTGATTGATGAAAGTAATGGGAATGAAGTCTTTCGCCTCCCATTTTTTTAGTCCTCCTTCATTAGTTGGAAAGATCCAGTCTTCAAAATTACTTTCTTCTTCATCATCTTCTAAAGCATGAATTCCGTGATGAGTGATTTTCAGTGGCGGTCCTCCAGCCCGAGAGCGACGCACAGCTTTCTGGCTAGCAGCAGTGAAACCCAATCCGAACTTATCTGTCTTGTAAGGAAAATCTGGCAGTTGACCCCACATTGTACTTCCTCCTTCCTTGATTACAGCCTCCACATCTTTAAGGGATGACATCCGGGACACAGGCTTGGTAATGATGGGCGCATCAATCATTGTCTTGGCTACCGTAACCTCAGGAGAAACCTCTTCAAAGTGTTGGAAAGGTGTTTCTATGAATTCACCATCTAACTCCACGTAGAGGAAAGAGTTAAGGTGGCTTATCATATACTCCTCCTCACCATGAACTATTATGATCTTACCCTGAACTAGGTATTTGAGCATTTGGTGTAGAGAAGAAGTGACTGCCGCAACATTGTGGATCCATGGCCTTCCCAACAAGCATGAATATGAAGGACGGATGTCCATCACATAAAAAGTAGAGTTGAAAATTTCCGTTTCCACCTTAATTGGGATGTCCACTTCTCCATGAACCATCCGCTTAGAACCGTCGAAGGCTCTAACAATGATATTACTGGGCTTTAGGGTCAAACCTTCACAGTCCAACCTGTCTAATGCTTTCTTTGGTAGAACATTTAAAGATGAACCGATATCAACCAGAACATGAGCAAGTGTGGTCCCTCTGCACTCTACCGAAACATGCAGCGCATCATTATGCTTTCTTCCCTTGGACGTCAGATCGGCATCAGAAAAGCCCATACCATTATCGGTTGTAAGGCTAGCCACGCACTCCTGAAACTGATCTGCAGAAGTTTCTTGAGGTACGTGTGCCGTCTTAAGAAATTTGATCAAGGCTTTGGCATGAGCCTCAGAGCAGAGCAATAGAGCTAGCATAGAAATTTTTGAAGGGGTTTGCCCCAGCTGCTCTACGACATCATAATCTCTCTTCTTAATTATCTTTAAAATCTCCTCCATCTCCTTTTGGGTGGTCTCGGGGATAACCAAAGTGTGAGCCCTCGTCCTGACGGGCGCTTCTTCGATTCCCTTACCTTTATCAGCAATAACAGCAGAGGGTACAACTTCGGGAGTAACAAATTCTTCGATCTATGGACTTCGCACAAATATCTTGACAGGCACAGGAACACTTGAGGGTCCGAAGACTGCCCTTGGAGGAGCAATCTCCGGAGAGAAGATTCTTCCGCTACGAGTTATCTTACTCGTCCCCGCAATATTTCCTACATCAGAAGTTTCTTCATCGGAATTCTCTTCGGCTGATTCGATCTGCTTGACACCATGGTAGAAGATCTCTCCTCTATAATTCCACGGTATCGTCTTGTTGGACTTATATGGGATAAGCTCTGGCATGGTAATCTTCAGCGGTACAAACTTTAGATCAGGTGTAATCTTAACAGGTCTTTTGCAGGTCTTGGAAAGATTGTCGGAAATGGTGATTATAGCAATATCATTGATTGGAATAACAGGAGTAACATGAGTGATAGTAGCAACAAGATTTTTCTGAAAGAGTATTTCTTGAGTATCCATCAAGCGTTGAATGCCTGACTTCAATAGCGGACAGTCGGATTGCAAGGTTGAACAAAAGTAACAATCTTTTTTACATCCCGGGAAAATCCCGACTTTCAACAGATTCATCTTGATCAATGGCAACAGAGTCATTAAGTCATCAACAACGGTGACATGAAGATCTTCCACAATAGCATGGACATTATGACCATGTTTTAGCATAGGAGCGGATATCACATTAGGTTTTTCGGGAGCATCAAACTCTACCTCCTTGGCATCTATTAAATCTTGGATCTTGTTTTTAAGGGCCCAACAGTTATTGGTGTCATGCCCCACACTGTCCGAATGATATGCATATTTTACATTTGAATGATAATAGGGAGAAGAGGTATTTGGTTTTTTCGGCGCTTCCTTCAAGTTGGTAAGGTTTAGCTTTAACAGATGAGGGAGGACCTGAGCCGGTGTCATATTGATCCGGGTGAATTACCGTTGTGGCCTTTCTACCCTTTGCTAGTTAGCTCTAGGTTGACTGCTTCGAGGTTGATCGGCTGAGGAGTTCTGGATCATCACAGCCCCCACCGTTGGTCGGTGCTCCATTCTCCCTTGATTTTTCTGAGAGTAAACAACAGAAGCTTCTTTCTTGGCTGGGAAGGTATTCTTGACAACAGTGGAAGCAGCTGCATCCTTCTGAATTTTACCACTCTTAATGCCAGCTTCGACCCTTTCACCTGTCAATATTAATTCGGTGAACCCTGCAGACGAGCTCCCGATTAAGTGATTAAAAAATGGACCTGACAGGGTCCCCAAAAACATGTCAACCAACTCTCTATCTGACAATGGTGGCTGCACCCTTCCAGCCAAATCTCGCCACTTTTGGGCATACTCCTTAAATCCTTCATTAGAGGCCATACCCATACTCTGTAGTTGAGTACGAGTAGGCGCTAAATCTACATTATATTGGTATTGTTGGTAGAAAGCAGCAGCTAAATCTTCCCAGTTATGAACATCAGATCTCTCAAGTTGATAGAACCAGTCCAATTGCGTACCTGACAAACTATCTTGAAAAAAGTGGACCCACAGATCCTTATCAGAAGAGTGAGGTTGGATCTTTCTGACGTAGGACTGCATATGCATCTTCGGACAGGACAAACTGTCATATTTAGCAAATGTAGGTACTTTGAACTTGGGAGGAATGACGATCCCAGCAACCAACCCTAGTTCTTCGAAATCCAGTCTGGGAACCCTTTGTACTTCCATGGCCGCCAACCGTTCTTCCAGATTTTTATACTTATCGTCCGCGGGAGGATATTGCTGCTCAGAGTAATCTTCCTCCTCTTCTTCTTCTTCTTCTTCTTCTTCTTCCTCTTCAGCTTCATATTCAGAGGGCATTGCAACTCCCTTACCTTTACCAACCCCTTCGTCAGACGTCGAGGGGAACTCGAGGACCCTTCTAGCCAGGTTCTCAAACTTTCTTCCCATAGTGGCCACACCATTTCTTTTCTTCTTTTTCTTTGTCTTTTTCCTTATCTTTCTCTAACAGTACTTTAAGGTCCTCTTGACCCTTTGCCAAGGTTATGAGGAGTTGTTGGAATTGCGAATTCTGTGCTTGCAGATCTTTGACCGTCTGCTCTATATCTATCTTGCTTAAATAAATAGCAGAAAGATAAGGAAACATGGTGTGAAGACCTGTTTATGCATATGATGAATGATGTGTTATTCATGTAATGCATTCAAGGATTCAGATATTCAAATTTGTTGCAAACAAAAAGAACATACGTCATATTAATAAGAAGAAATTTGTAAGAACATAAATGCCCCATGGGCAAAATATTACAAAATTCTTAATGTAAAAAGACATTGCGAATCCTCTTTGGTGCGATGTAAGTGTTGAGAGTCTCCTCTTCGTGAAGTCGGCAGGTAAGTTCCAAAACCTTCTTCTCACTGGCATAGAAGCTGACTTCAAAAGTATTCCGCTCTTCCTTGAGCTGTATTCAACTCCTTTGCAATTCTTCCAATGATGTTGGCATGTCAGGATGTAGGAGGGTGTATGGAACCTCTCCTTCCATAACATGCTCTTTGATCACGGGGAGAATGTGAGGGTAAGGCATCATAAGAATCTGGGCGCGGTTTCGTACCCAATTGAGATAAGGCTCAAGAGGGATGGAATTCCTGTGCCCTAGTGTTTTACTATCCACTTTGTTGGGCATCCTCCAAGCTCGAATAAACCTTTGTCGAAGTCCTTGAGCATTGTTGTCGAAGTCAAAAACCAAGTCAGGAATCAACATGTCGTGAGGGCCATCCCTTCGGGCATACCCAAATTGTCTCAGAGCTAAACAGGGGTTGTAGGTAATGCCTCCCCTAATGCCAAGTAGTGGGACATTAGGGAATTCTCCGCAACGATCAATGATGATGACATTTTCTCTGGACCGAGAACACCAATGAACATCAGAATATGTGAGGGTCATCAATCGTTGTGACCACCTTAAACCCTGCTCATTCTTCAAAACTGATTGGGGAAGATGAGAAATAAACCACCTTGCTATAAGAGGAGTACAACACATGAGAACACCTCTTTTCCTCATTGTTCGTGTGTGAAATGAGTGTAGGATTTCCCCAAGCAATGTAGGCACAGGATTCCGAGATATGAAAATCTTGACAGCATTCACATCTATAAGCTGATCAGGGTTTGGGAACAAGACCAACCCATAGATGAAGAGTGCTACAATATCTTCAAAAGCTTGTAGATCTAGAGAATTCCAACAATCTTGTACGTTCTCAAACATAAACTTTGCCAAGAAACCCTTGACACCACTTCTGGTTTCCCAATGACCCTTGATATCAGATGGTTGCAAGTGTAAGGCTTGAGCAACATCTTTAGGCTTTGGTTCTCTTTCTGTACCATTGTAAGGTAGTTGATGAAGAATAGGAATCCTCAGGAGTTGAGAAAATTCCTCCAAAGTAGGTACTAGTTGGTAATCAGGGAATGTGAAGCAGTGATGTAGGGGGTCAAAGAACTGGAAGAGAACTTTCACCATGTCTTCTTCAATGTTGGAGTTGACCAAGTTGAGGAGTCTACCATGTCTTTCACTGAAGGGAGAATTCTCTGGAATCTTGGAAGTAAGCTCCTTGAGTTGAGGAAGGATTCTCACAAGGTTGACTTGAATTGTTTTCCTGCGAAGAGATTTCATTACCTACAAAAAAAGAACAAAGATGAAGATCCAAACCCTTGAAATGGTTAGTGGATTCATATGATGCTTTATGATGTTCATGATGTATGCACAAGTATATGTACAAGCAAATCACACAAGATCCTAGTTTCAGGCTTGCATGAGGTTTCATAGGTAAGTACCCTCTTGAAGTTAGTTGGCTTAACCTGTCCTATAAATAGTAATCGGGTTCTAAGGAGCTCAATATCACTGGATTATTTTTGGTGTTCATTGTTTTAGTTTAGCCACTTAACTGGCGACAAAAATATTCCAAGAAAACAACCCTTAATGAGTGTAGTATCGAGTATCTACCAATTTCGGACTGCACCAAAGCCGGTCATCTCACTACCCCTAAAAAGGCCAAGATGGTCAAGTAAAGGTTCTAAAAGTCCATTAGTGCTTCATGATATCACTCAGCGGCCCCATATTCTCTTTGATTGACTCAAAGGCTACCGGTACCCACAAATATGTCACACTAATATAGCTATTGCTTCAACCTTGTCAGTATACCCCGCACAGTTTCCACAACATATTTTTATTTACCTATGAATGTTTCCCAAATTCGGGTAGAGGATTTCAAACCCAAACAAAAGAACCAAATGTAAAGCAATCAAAGCAAGCAAGGTAAGCATGTAAAGGTGATCTAAACCCTAAGGTTACTCCACTTTTATAATTTTCCCCAGCAGAGTCGCCAGTTCTGTAACACGGTGGGAGAACTGACTTGAGGTTTTGCGTTTGTATTTGCAAATGTTTCAGTTTAGCAAGAGTCGCCACCGACTTTTTATTTTATCCTAAGGAAAGGTCAAAAAGCACAGGAAAGACCTTTGAGATGTTTTCTTGGGTTCGGGGAGTAGATTATGAAAAGGGAAGGTGCAAGCACCCTTTTCATCCATGGTTATCCATGGGCTCTTAGTTACTTGTTTAGATCACTTACTTTTTATTTTCAATTGTTTGAAATGGTGCTTTGTGTGTGGTTTTGAAAGATGTTTTAAAAAGAGGCCATCGTTGTGGCAACCTTTGTAATGATTCTTGTTTGAATGTATACAAAGATGTATTTGTCTTTTGAAAAGATTTCAATGTTTGAAAGTTTGATTTTGGGAAATATTTTGAAATTGTGTTGTGAAGTGTGTTTGAAAATAACAAGGATGTTTTTGCAAGTTTGATCAAGTAACTAAGAGTTATCTACCCTATTTTACTCAAAGATCTTTCCTATATGTTTTTAACCCTTTTGACAGTATTGTTTTACCATTGCATTTGGTAAACAGCCATGTGTTAGGATGTTAAACGGGACAGGCGCGGGTCATCGTATAGACCATGATAGCAATTGTGTTGAGTATTTTTGGCAATTTTATGAGAGACTTGATCATTTTGTTTAGGCAACCAAGATAACGTCATCGAGAGACTATGATCATTTGTTTTGTTTTTGTTTTGCCAAAGTACTCAACATGCATAATATGGCCCATTTAAAGGCAACAAGTGGATGAAACCCTAGGGGTGTAAGTGTGCATTGTGTATTAATTTTCATGCATCTTTGTCTTTGCATTAGGTCAAGCTACTTGTTAATTTTGGATTTTTGCATACAAACCCTAATCTCTAATCAAGGCATAATTGAAAGCATAAAGTGCGAGAATTAAAAGTCTAAGCTATTACAACATGATTATGGGGATGGGGGTACAATTTTTGAATGGGGGTGTATTTGACAAGAAATAAAAACCCTAGTTTTACTATTACATCCAAATTGAATCAAATGGCATAAATAATAAATGAACAAATATTTAATGTAAACAAATTAAATAAATATATGAAATAATATGAATATGAAAACAAAGTTTTGTTTACTTTTATGTATGTAAAAATATTTAATGCAAAAAGGGAAAGAAATAAATAAAAGAAAATATTATTTTTTTATTAAGGGTAAACCCTAATTTTTCTTTAAGAAAATAAATATATTGGTTATATTATTTGTATACAATAAAATAAAATAATGTATGTAAAAATAAAATATATTTAGAAAAGAGTATTTTTTTAAGTGCAAATAATAATAAAAATAAAAGTGTAATATTTTTATATTTTTATTCTAAATTATCTAATAAAATAAAAGTATATATTTATATATGTATTAATTATGTATAATAAAACTAAAATATATACAAAAATACAAAATATATTTAGGACAACATTTTTTTTAGTGTGGATAAAATAATAAAATAAAAGTATAACTTATTTATTATTTTTAAGTTTTTAATAAGTAAAATATATACTAATTTAATTGTTTTCATGTTAGAAAGCAATAAAATAAAATATAAAATAAATGTAAAAAATCATAAAAATATTTTTTGGGTATTTTTATATTTAGAAAATGAGAAAACAAAATCAGAAATGAAAATAAAATGGAAAAATACAAAAGTATGAAGAAATGGGCCAGGGGGGTGCAAAAAGTAAAAGGGGGGTGTCAATAGTGAGCCAGGACCAAGCCCAGCCCACCACACTTCATCTTCAACCTCTGACTTTCAAAAACGCGTGCACCCTGTACAATTGCTAGATCCTACATACGAGCTCTATTGCAAAAACACATAACATCAAAGTTGTATAGCTTTTCAAGACGAATCCAATCATATAAACAACTTGTCCTAACTCTCAAATACCATAGATAATTTCTCTGGCCCTAAAATCTAACCTAATTTTTCAGTATGTTCATGGACCAAATTCTCTTAGCATGCTTAATAAAAATGAAAACTGAGCATATGTAAAACTTCATGGCTATGAATACTACATTTCTTATTCACAAACCTAAGTTTAAATGTTCCTAAATAGAGAGATAGGAAGTTGATAAAAACTTGTTTCAGCTGACTTCGTGTATGGCAATGTGGAGCTTTTCAACAAGGCTTGAGATGTCTGGGAACTTGCTTGAACTTCACTTGACCTTCTCCAATACCCTGCTTGCCTTGAATATGCTTGAACAAGCCTACAGAACTCAACCTGCACAAGCTCAAAATGAAAATGGCAAACCCTGTAAATGGAGTTACAGTTGGTGTTTAAGGTTTGGGATAACTTGGATGAGTTATGTGGATGATGTTTGAACCAACTTGGGGCAAAACGCACGAGCAAAAAGTAAGATAGAACTCAAGTTGCAGATGCTGCCCTGTTTTGCCAATGGAAGGTGATTTTGAACTATGGGATGTTTGAGGGCTCAAAGGGTCGTGTTTCTGGCTCAAAAGGGTGTGAGAAAGATGTCTCAAATGCTTGCACAAGTTGGTTTTGGCTGATGTTCCAGTTCTAGTGTTTTGGATATCATTCTTGTATTTTAAGCAAACATGAGAAGTGATATCCAACAGGCCTGTACAGGCTATCCATATGCTTGCATACTTTGCCCTTGTCCCCTCCAATTTGTGGATTTGATTTGCTGAATAAGATATGGACCAATGCTCAAGAAATCATTTTTTACATAAAGCATGATTTAAGCAAAAATGGAAATATTGCTTTTTCTACTTAGGGTTTAATCTAATGTGCAATGTTCTAATGACCAAAACAATGCCTTAGACCAATGGATTTGCATTTAATTAATGAGTGTGAAATGGTTTTGAGGCCTGTAATCTAGTGCAAAGCATGCTGATTTGAGTTTGCAACTTGTATGAACAAGAACATGCCATGGATGAAAAGTGAGTTTTTTCCAACTTCAAGCCTTCGATTATCCCTAACCACAAATGTGTTTGGAAAGTTATTAGACATTTTGGAAAGCTTGAAAGATTCTCTACAATCCATCTTTAAAATGAAATTTGAGATTCCAAGTGGTACTATGTGAAAAATGGCCAAGAAGATAGGTCAAAATCCTGCATAAACTAGGGCAATATTTCACTAAGTTAAAAGTTTTAGGGACTCTTGTTCCAAAAATCATAACTTGATATCAAAGCTTCTTTTGGGAAAACTTTGTGAATAAAAGTTGTAGATTTTATGGAGGAATACAACTTTCATGTTGGAAGTTTTGTTTGAATTCAATTGCATCATGGTGAAAATGTTGGGCAAAGTTATGAAATTTTTTCAACTTTAAACCCTAATTTACAAAAATGGGTTTCTTGATGAACAAGTTTCATATTTTTACACATCTTGATGAAAAATAAACCCTGGCACTTGATTTTGACCAAAAAGTCAAAGTTTGACTTTTCAGTGTACAGTCAAATTTTGATCAGTTGACTGAAAAATTCATCTGTCAATCCAATGCAATTGAGATCTTTTGAACTTGTTGAATAGGTCAAGATGATGCCATTGAGTCCTTGAGTCCATGATTGAACCCAATTTTCAATTGGTCAGGTCAAAAATCAGAAATTGCCTTTGTGCAGTCAAAACCCTAAAAATGACCATTTTGCCCTTTTGGTGATCTGATCAAATTTCTTGTGGAGTTGTGGTCCAAACTTGATCAAATGGTTCATATGAGTTCATAATGTTGATGTGGATCAAAAATTGTGAGGTTTGACTGTAAATTGGCCATAATTGACTTTTTTCCCCAATACAACTAATTTATAGGTCAACTGTCCAATTGACTGAGCAAAAATTTGATTCAAGGCTTGAAGCTTGGTATGGAAAAACTTATGAGTCCAACATGAAGTATGAAAGTCACTTTGAGTATTGAAAGTCCAAAAATCTCTGTGTAAACTCAAACCCTAATTTAGGTCATCAGTGCAAGGAGATGTCTTGGGCAGTGCAAAACCCTAATCCTGTCTGGAGTTCAAGGAGCCTTGTGATGAGAAATGTTGCTAAAATGGGAGGGAAAATTTTGGGGTACAACAGTAGGGAACCCTCATCCATTAGAAACTGGATTCCAGCTTTCAAATCATCACAACTCTTTGGTTTCTCTTTGCACTTGATGTAACATCCTATTTCTACCCGGCGAATATTAATTAAATCAGAGTTATAAAATTTCCAACGAATAAATGAGATGCTACACATTCAACTTATAACAACGATATTTAATCGCATATAGCATAGATACATAACACTTAAAACTTGGATGAACCAATAGCAACATAAATTAGTCTTTGAAAATAAAACAAATTTTATAATTAAGCAGCAGAATCACAATTTTCAACTCAAATGACATAACATCTTTGTCCAACTGAAAACAACTTCAAAATAACAAGTACTTAACAAAATCAACTTAAAATTCAGCAATTGAAGTAAAATCAACAATAAAGCAACCAACTTTCAAATGATCATAGCCCTTTGGTTTCTCTTTACACTTGACACAGTCAGAAGCACAACCCAGGAAGATAGAATTGTCAAGCAAATACCTTTTGACATATGCCAATGGAGTAGTCACTTGTTCTACATCCATAACTAAATTCAAAATTTTACCATCATCATCAATCATATTAACAACAGCCCCTCCATGCTTAGGAATTAGATTTTGATCAATGTTCAGACCATTCACTAGAGTAAACTCAATTACCTTGGCATCCAATAAGTCTTGCACTTTGCACTTCAACACATACCAGTTGTCAGTAGAATGACCAATTTCGGCAGAATGGAATTCACATCTTGCGTTATCATCATAATTAGCAGGAAGCTTTCCAGTGGGTGCCGACATATTTCTCAAATTAATCAACTTCAAATCAAGCAAATGATGTAGTGCTTCACTAAAAGCCACTGGAAAGGGATCAAAACTTCTTGGCTGCCTTTATTGTTGATTATTATTGTACTGATGGGGAGCATCTTGTTGTCTTTGTTGCTGGGGAACATGATTTTGTCTCTACAATGGAGAAACATTAATAGGAATAGAGACAGCGTTGAGTTGTTAGTGTTGAGGATCTCCACCTCTTCATCTATGAGAATACACTGCACTTACATCACCCTCCCTTTTCTTAGGGTAAGTACTGAACGACTTCTTACAACCCCCTCCTGCTGAACCACTGGAATTACCAACTTGAATCTTTCCCAATCTCAAACCTACTTTGATCCTTTCACCATCCATAACCAATTATGTGAATCTTGTTGAAGCACTTCCTATCATGTGATCATAGTAAGGCCCTTGCAGAGTGCTCATAAACATATCAATGAGTTCCCTCTCTATGAGTGGAGGTTGAACCCTTGCAGCTAATTCACACCATTTTTGGGCATACTCTTTGAAAGATTCCTTTGGCCCCTGTGCCAAATTCTGTAGCTGAGTCTGATTAGGTGCCATATCCATATTATACTGATAGTGCTTAACAAAAGCACGGGCAAGATCATTCCAGCATCGAATATGAGTTTTTTCCAGCTTCGTCTACCATTATAGGGATGCCCCAGATAGGTTATCCTGGAAATAATGAATCAGAAGTCCTTGATCCTCGATATGAACCGACATCTTCCTGAAATAAGTAGTTGCATGAGTAACGGGACATGACGAACTGTTGTACTTTTCAAACACTGGAGGCTTGAATTTAGGGGGAACCTTCACCGTAGACACACACCCAAGATCATTGGCATCCATGCCAATGACTCCTTGTCCTTCCACAACCTTCAATCGCTCTTCCAGCAGCCGATACCTTCTTCCTGCACTTGAACTTCTAGCTCAGAACGCCGCACAAAAAACTGGTCTTCATCCTGATCATAGTTATAATCCTGCTCCTGATAATTCCTTACACCCTGATTATCTCTTCAGTTACCCACAAGACGAGGTCCTAGAGATGGAGGAAACTGCCCCATGTTACCGATGCGCAGAAAAGGATTGCCTGAAGGCTCGTGAAGGTTCACAAAAGGTTGGTCTTGCACATCCCCTAGCCTAAAAGAAATGTCTTGATAAAGCCCTTGGTTCCCACCATCTACCTGATTACGGTGTTGATTGTTGACGAGAGCAGCCAACTCATCCTGTCGGCGATTCATATTCGTAATGACCTCCATGAATTGAGTCATCTGAGTGGCCATCTGAGCCCTAATTTCAGCGAGTTTAGCTTGGATCTATTTCATCTGTCTTGGCAGGTTGTTTCTGGTGGAGTACCGGTGAGTAGCCATCTTGAACTCTGGACAATAAAAGCATAATGAAGATAAGAATACCATCCTGAGATAACCTTTAATGTATGAGGTGCATGACATGCATGATATGTTGTGTTATTTCTAGGTATTCAAGAGTTTTATCAATCATCAGGGATAATAAAAAAACATGATAAGGGACATAGGCGAATAATAAATAAAGATACAAGTGAAAAACACCTTTTATTTGTAATAACAATCCTCAGGACCCAATGAGTTTAAACAAAAATAGCCTAAAGTTCATCATAAAAGATAAAGGATCCCATTCAACAAGACTGGTGGTGATCATACAACAAACAACAACATAAATAATAGAAAACACTAAATTAAAAGGATGAGTCCCTCATCTCAACATAAAATAAAGGTCCTTCCTCCTTGAGGTGCTCCTCACTCCACTCTTTGGTCTCCTAGAATAACAGTCTTGTCTTTAGGCGGTCACGTCCTTCAATAAGGCTCTTAATCACCATATTCATCTGGAATAGCTGACCCTCTAGATACTGACATTGTTCAAGAAAGCGGTCACATTCTTTGCACTCAGACAGAGGGATATACATATGTTTATTTTCCAATTTTTCTATTTGATCTCAGATCCTGGAATTTTCCATCATCACCTCGGTCATCTGATCTTCCTTTGATTCTTGTTACAACTTGATATTCTTGAGCTGCTCTTCCAATTCTCTACCTTTTACTTTGTTCCTGTTGCTGGATATTTGGAATTTTCCACATTCTAAGTGCCACTTTTCTGCATCATTGAGTGCTCTTTGATAATCCTCGGTAGAAACCGAAGCAGTTCCCACCCCAGGCCTTTTCTTAGCTTTCCTGTCTTCAGAAGTTCCTTCACTAGCCAATTTGAGTTTGTGCGCTAAGTTTAATTTTTCAGCCCTAGCTTCATAAAGCTTCATTCTTGACTCGTGGTCTTTCCGGAGAAGCTCTATATTTTCAATTTGGACTTGTTGGTACTCTTTAGTAGGCACTGATTCAAATAAAACAAGAGGTGGTTGTTCATATAATGGAATCTCCCTCTTAAAAGGCAACAGAATAGTCTTTTCACTTTTCTTGACCCACTCAATATAAGGAGCTCTGGAAATTACAACTTTCTTCGCGATTGAGTCCCTGTATCTTTTGTTAATCCCTTTCCAAGCATTTCCTATCATGTGTAATAAATCTGGATTTTCTCTCTTGCCAAAATACATTGTCTCTGTAATTTCTATCTCTTTCGGTCGATCATTTATGGCGTACCCCAATTACCGGAAAGCCAGGATAGGATTTTAGTTGATGCACCCCTGTGTTCCCATGAGTGGAACATTGGGAAATCTCCACAACTTGTGATTGTATCCGAGCCTTCACTAGAAATATAATGCCTATTTAATGTCAAAGGAAGTAAGCGCCATTAGCCTTTTTGACCAAGGAAAGGAGTAATCAATGTCTGTAAACGACCCTTTTGTGGGAAGATGAATCATGAACCATTTGTATAACATAGGCAAACAAATATTAACAATCCATTTCTTATTATTCCTTGAATGAATGCCATAATATGTGTCTTTTAAGAGTGTCGGTATGGGATTCTTGGTCATGAAGACACACATAGCAGCAAAATCCACAAACCTTTTCTTAATTGGAAAAAGGATTGCACCATAGATCATAACAACTAGTAATGCGTTGAAAGTAACCCAATTTCCTCTTTCATCTATATCCTTAGCTTTTTTCTCTAGGAATGCCAAGGAAAAACCATATATTCCATTTGTAACGCGGTGGGAGAACTGACTTAGGTGTTTTGCGTTTGATCGCAATTATGCGGATAGCAAGAGTCGCCACCGACTTTTCTTTTATCCAATAAGGAAAGGCTGAAAAGAACAGGAAATTTCTTTAGAGATGTTTTCTTGAGTTCAGGGGGTAGATTATGAAAAAGGAAGGTATTAGCACCCTTTTCATCCGTAGTTATCTACGGGCTCTTAGTTGCTCGCTAGATCACTTGCATTTGTTTGAATGTGCTTGTGGTGTGGGTTTTGAAAGTATTTTGAAAATATCTTTGTAATGGTTCTTGTTTCTATAAGAACGCGTACAAAGTGTTTGTTTCGAAAATAGTTCAAAGATGTGTTTGTGGAGTGTGTTTTTCTTGGAAAGATGTTTTTGTAATGGTTCTCATCTATATAAGAACGTATACAAAAAGATTTTGTCTTTTTGACAAAATTTTAATATGAAAGTGTTGGTGTAAAATGTTTGGTTGTGAGCAAACAAGCAACTAGGAGCGAATCTACCTACTCAAAAGGTCTTAAATGTTCTTTTACTCCTTTAGATGTTGCTATCTTACCATTAATTTAGTAAGAAGCCCCATCGTTGGATGTGAAGGGAAATGCGTGGGATGTTTGTACACTCATAGAAGGCAACTTATGAGACGCTTTAACAATTTTTCGTAAGGGACTAAATCATTTTACCGAAGGCAACATCGAGGGACATCAAGGGACTATGATATTTTTTATCGAAGGGTCTTTTCCAAAGCGTCCCATATTCGAGGGACATGACTGTGTTTTCGAGGCAACGAGCGAGGTTACCCTAGGGGTGCGCGTGTGAAAAGTGTGTTTGTTTCAAGTTATTTTGTCTTTTGGAATTCGGTTATCTAGCGATTGATTTTGAATCTTGCCATGCACGCCTAATTACTATACAGTATAAGGAAAACAATAAATTGCGGGAATTAAAATTCTACGCTATTACAGAGCTTTCGGGAATGGGGATACAAATTTACAAATGGGGATGGATTAGTACAATTAAATGTCCAAATAGGCAAAGAATACAACCAAATCATATCGAGAAATTAATCGAAATTATAACAGTTTATGAAATAAAATTAATTGACAAAGTATAGAAATTTTTGGTATTTTTGTTTGTGAGAAAATTTGAAAAGAAAAAAATAGGAAAAATCTATTTCTATTAATTAGCTAAAAAAGATTAAATTAAAAGTATGTATATTAATCAAAATAAATAACAGTAAAATAAACAAAATAAAAGAGTAAAAACCAAGAAATGGGGGTGTGAGGTAACAATCCGGATGGGCTAAAGAGTAGGCCCAAGATAGCTCTTTTGTTTAACAAAAAGAAAATGAGGCAATCAGAAAAAAGAAAGAAAAAAACGTCCACAACGGGTCTCGAACCTGGGACCTCACCTCCAAACACCATCGCCTTAACCACTGCACTGCTTACTCATTCGTGTACTTCTATGCCTTAAATAATACAAAAGGCATGATATGGGAAATGGGCTGGTCCAAAAAGATAGGTCCAAACCCGGTTTTGTTAAGTGGGAGAGAAGGGTTTTGGAACCCTAAAGAACAAAGAGGAGGCGCCGCTCAAATCCTCAATTACTTCTACGTTTTTTTCTTCATAATTTCCTCAGTTTCTCAACCTTTTGAAAAAAAATTCCTCTCTTCATCGTTCAATATGACAACAAACAATAATACTATCTACTTTTCATCTTTTCCGTCTGAATCTCTCAATCTTATGGTGATGCTAGCGGATTGACGTTGGGAACTGGTTTGACGGTTTAAACAGCGAGTTTAGGTGGGTGTTATTGTGTGTGGCTAGAGCTCACGAAGGGTGGCTTAGAGAGTAAGTTAGGCGGAGGCAAGGTTGGACAAAGAAGTATGAGTAGCAGAGGGACTGCTGGCTATCAAAGAATCCAAATTGGTTACTGAATTTTACTGTGGTACTAATGGTTGAAATGGGACCGGAAGGGTCTGAACCGCTATTGAAAGTGGCCACAAAAGGAAGTGACAAAGGGAGTATGGTGGTCCGGCTCTAGCGGATCGAAAACAACAATAATCAACGCAATTCGGGTCTACTTATGCTAACAGTATTTCTCAGGTTACTACTCAAACAACGCTTATGGTCTCCTTTCGAACAATTTTAATCTAACGTATTTACTCTTTAACTTTGTTCTTTGTTTATGAAAGAAAAACAATTTTGTTAACTCGTTTCTACGTTCTGATTATCGCAACCTTACTCAAGTGAAGGGAAGTAAATAAATAAAAATGAATAGAAAACAACGTGTAATCAACAATATGTAGTTCAACAGCAAATTGTGGTGATGGAAAAAATACAGAAGTTAGTATCAAATAAAATGCGAAGGGATGAAGAAATTTTTACCTATCAGAGCCTCTCCGACGGAGTTCTTCAAGAGAAAGTGAGGTCCAAATCTTTCTCCTTCTTCTTCTGATAACTGAAAAAATTGTTTTAACAATATGTGTTTGATGCAGGTTATTGGAGATTTTGCAGATTACTTTGGAGGGAGATTGCTGCTAAAAATGCTATAGAGTTTGGTTATGAAATTTTCAAATATCTTCCTCTGGTTTAGGCTTTGAAGTTGGTATCTTTTGTTTTTGGTTTTTGGCTTCGTAAAAATCCATTGGCTCAGTTTTGTTGGATGGTTTTTATAAGTTATGTACTCTCTCTTCTTAATGGAATAACGACCTTATATTGATATCAGGGTGAAAATAGGAGGGAAGGTTTTGTGAATTTGAAGTGATTTGGCTAACTGTCTCAATGCTTTCCAGTGCAGTTTTTTATTTGCCATTTTTGTGCAACATTTGGACTGTTTGTTGACAGGTTTGTAGCATACTTTAGACCATTGGAGCATGGCTGTTTTTTGTTGGTTTTGGGGCTGTTATTGCTAGGTGATATCCTTCTGTCGCTTTCTTTCCCTCTTCATCTTTCTATGGTACAAAGCAAACTTGCTTTTTACTCAATAATTTTGAAGGGTTTGGAATATTAGGAAAATGATGATGTCTAGGGTTTTAGCTATTTGATAGCTTGCTATGTTTTGAATTTCTGTTTGACTGTATTTTTCCTATGCTGCTTTATGGACTATTGTTGATTTTGTTGTTGTTTGCAATCTTAGACTGCTGTGCTTGCAATGTTGTTTGGCTTATTTTTGCTGCCTTGTTAGACAGTTTGCGCTGTTGCCTTCTGCCTGCTGTTTTTTTGCTTTTGTGCTGCAGTTTTTTTATATTGTTTAGGCTGCCTGGTTTTGTTTTCTATTTTTCTGTTGTTGGCTTTTGTTTGGCAGCCTAGCTGCTGTTTTGCTGCATTATGGCAGCTTGCTTGCTGTTTTCATTGTTTGCAGTTTGACTTTGCTTTGGTAATGTTTGCAAATTTCTTTTTCCCTTTTGTGAACCAAAAAGATCAAAATTTTGTGATTTGCAAAAGTAGGAGATAAACCATGATTAAGAACAAAACCTTTTATTTCTAATTCCAAATGCAAATCCTAATGATGAGTTAAAACTTGCTTTAACCATCAATTCTTGCTTGAATTTTCACGATGCTTGCTAATTTTTTTTTCTTTTTCTCATATTTCATGGATGGCAAGCGAGGCAAGGTGACGAGAAAATCATGGCTAGCAAAGATTGGATGGATTTCTTGAAGATGAAGCAAATGAAGACTGGAAGAAATAAAACAAAATTCCTCTCTTTGTAAACAAAATAAATTTTGTAATTTATTGCATTTGTAATCAAAACAAAATTTGTAATTTCACTTTACTTGTAATGTAATGAACACAAAGCTTTGAATAAATTTGGTGTGATGAAATTTATTGTACCAATCTTGAATTTTAATTGAACTTAATTTGAATGGTTTGAACGATACACTTTGATTTGATAACTTGAACTTCAAGCAATCACAAACGACTCTTGTAACTTGTATTTCAAGTAAACCACGTGTCTTGTACTCCAATCAAATTTCTAAACAAAATAAATGTTTAAGAATTCAATTCCAACTTGGTTAACTCAAACCCAAAGCCATGGTCATTTAAATGACAGTCTTAATCTTCAACTCTTGTCCAAATCATATTTGCATTCAAAATGAACTCGCACGCCATGCTCGATTAAAATGGAACTTCATTTCCAAAAAAACATGCCTTAAGAACATTCATCAACCTCGTAGAGTTAACAAGTTTCAAAACAATTATGATTAAGAACATTTGAAATCAGACAAATGACTTGCGATGATCTGATAACTTTTGAAGTTTTCCAAACAAAATTTTTCTTTCGATCTTTGAGGATAAACTCGTGAGTGACATTACTTATGACCATATGCATAAATAATCATCCCAAGACCTTGTAATTTGAAGAAATCACAATTCTTAGAAATCAGGCGACAGTTACTTAAGATTAGGTCAAAGTCCATGGTGTGACTTCTAACGTATTCGAATTTTGGTGATCTTCTACACATAATCAGCTCTTGATTTGTGAAGAGAAATTGGAGATGACATCAAGGAGAATCATACGCAAAAAGAACCACTAAAAAATATCGAATAATGAAGAAGTTGCCATCGTTTGAACTCGCTCTCGTAAAAGGTCAATTTTTTGGTCAATGTAGTCGTTTTAAGTTATCTGAGCCATGTATTGAGCAAAATTGAAATCCAACGTTTGAAAACTGACATAAACATCCTTGAGGATACCGGAAGACCTATGAAGACCATTTGAAACTTTGAAAACTCAATTTTCTGAGAAAAACCAAACCCTAATTGTTGATTTGTTGCCTAGGGAGAAACTGTCTGACCAACTTCTGAGACAAATTGAATATTCGAGAAACCCTAGAATATGCATCTTGAATAAAAATGAGAGGGCAAATTTTGGGGTACAACAGCTGCCCCTGTTCAATCTTCTTAAACTTGAAAAGTGAGATCGACATGTTTGTCGTTCGTAGCTTGAAAGTGGAAGATGATTGAACATTAGAGTGCCCAGAAATTTGCACTCGGTGATGTGTTGGTTGATTGTGTAGGGAATGGGCTTAAAGATGACATTTGGAGAAATGATGGAGAGTTGTCAGAGATGGGATTATAGATTCCATCCAAAGGTAATTGTTGACAGAAATTAGACTAAGTCTGAACTTGACTTCAACATGGAAAAGAATCAGAGTAAACCTTTGGTCGATTTAAACTGAAACTAGCAGAAGTCTTGAAAGTTTTTTGATTGGAAAGAATCAGAATAAATCTTGGAGCGATTTATCTGAACCAGAAATGATGTTTGCAGGAAAGAATCAGAATAAACCGTTGAGAGATTTAAACTGAACCGGCAGGGATCTGGAGAAAAATCATAAAAAAACCGTTGAGAGATTTATCTGAACCAGAGAAGATGTCTATGGGAAAGAATCAGGACAAACTGTTGATAGATTTAAACTGAACCAATAGAGGTCTTGAATATTCTTTAACTGGAGAGAATCAAAGTAAATCTTTGAACGATTTATTTGAACCAGAGAAAGTGTCTGCAGGAAAGAATCAGAATAAACCATTGAGAGATTTAAACTGAACCGACAAGGATCTAGAAAAGAATCAGAATAAATTGTTGAGGGATTTAAACTGAACCAGAGAAAAGTCTTGGAATATTTTCAACTGGAATAGAAATTAGAGAGACCTTAGTGTCAATCTGACTGTACCAGAGAAGGTCTTAGGTTAACTTTGACTGGAATGGAAATCAGAAGAATCTTAGGATCGATTTAACTGAACCAGACAAATGTATTGGATATTCTTTAACTAGAGAGAATCAGAGTAAATCTTTGAGCGATTTATCTGAACTAGAGAAAGTGTTTACGGGAAAGAATTAGAATAAACCGTTGAGAGATTTAAGCTGAACCGGCAGGGATTTGGAGAAGAATCAGAACAAATCATTGAGAGATTTATCTGAACCAGAAAAAGCATCTGCTACGTAGATTGTTGACCAATCCTTTCTTTGGAATTAATCTGTAATTGACTTGTTGAAAATTTGATGGTGATTTTCTGTTGATTTATCTTTCCTGAAAAGATGAAAGGTTAGTTGCATGCAATGCCACGATGTATGAAATGCATGGTATAATCCTGTTTCTCAAAATAAATGAGATCGCACTGTATGCATATGTGTTATCAATGCTATGACGTATGGATGTAATGTATGGACACATTAATTGTTATGCCACAATGTTGCTGGAATTGGGGAAAATAAATCCCCGAGTACTGCTGGGTATGAGGAATGTAAGTCTTCATATTTCGAAGTTGAAAATGAGTTTCCATTTGCTTAGAGAAATAAAATTTGTTATGAAAGGGAAAATCCGTGTACTGCTTGTAGACTTCGTGAAATCCTGTTGAGGAATCCTGAGAAGCTGGACGACTTTTACTGGGGAATCTTTAGAGCGGTAACTGGAAGTTTTATTCTGATAGAAGCTTGATATCATTAAGCTGCAAACTGTGGGGTTTTTATGGAATAGTCTAAAGATGTTATCGTATTTCTTAAAGTCATTAGTAATCGTCTTTTATTTTTGCTCATTTGTAAACAATAGTTACGTTCAAATGCATATGTTCAAAAATAAATCATTGGACGTTTTTGTAAACAAAACACAAAAATAGAGAAAAACATATATTTTTGCACTTTCAAAGGAATATCTTTGTATTAACTTGAATAAGTATTTTGTACAATGAGACGAACATCCTAGTAAGAGAATGTCGTCGTAAAAATTAAAACTTGATACAAAGAAAAGATAGCTATGTGAAATAATCCCATGGGGTTCCCATTCTGCTATAGTCTCCGTGTCTCTGAGCGTCTCATCCACTTGCTGCCTCGTCCGAAGTTGATTGGATTGATCAGAATCGTCGAGTTTGTCAATAGATGCTAAAGGTTGTCTGTAAGGTGACCCAACAAGACATAGTCATATGCTTTTATTCCCTAAATTTTTCCTGGACCTCCCTTTCGGGTTTTTAGTCCACCAGGATACCCTTTTTTGCCCAAGCCACCCTTTCGGGTTTTTAGCTTGCTAGGTGTACAAGTTTTTTTGTATTTTATCCCTAATTTTTGCTCGAACCATTGTGGTTCGCCGGGATGTCCTTGTTTTGCCTAGGTGTGTCAACCTAGAGGGTCTCTTATGCGTAGTATCTTTTGAATATGTCCGTGTTCACAGGGTGTGGAAGATCGTCGCCATCCATAGTGGTCAAGATCATTGCTCCACCAGAGAATATGATTTTGATCACAAATGGTCCTTCGTATGTAAGAGTCCATTTTCCCCTGGGGTCACCTTGTGATAATATGATATGCTTGATTACCAAGTCACAAACCTGATATACCTGGCGTCTGACCTTTTTGTTAAAAACTTTGATCATACATTTTTGGTACATCTGGCCATGACAAACAGCCGTAAGCCTTTTCTCATCAATTAGGTTCAACTTGTCAAGCCGATTTTGGATCCAATCGTCTTCACTCAGCCCTGCATCCTTTATGATTCTTAGAGAAGGTATTTGTAGTTCGATTGGTAGAACAACTTCCATGCCGTATACCAAGGAGAAGGGAGTTGCCCTTGTTGATGTGCACGCCGTGGTATGGTAACCGTGGAGAGCGAATGGTAGAATCTCATGCCAGTCCTTGTAGGTTATTGTCATTTTTTGTATGATCTTTTTGATGTTCTTATTTGCGGCTTCGACAACACCATTCATCTTCGGCCGGTAAGGAGATGAATTATGGTGCTGGATTTTGAATTGCACACATAGTGCAGTGATCATAGTGTTATTGAGATTCGTACCATTTTCTTTGATGATCCTCTCCAGGATACCGTACCGACATATGAGATTCTGTTTGATGAACCGGGCGACAACATTCTTGGTAACAAAAGCGAAAAAAGATGCCTCAACCCAGTTTATGAAGTAGTCAATGGCTACTAAGGTGGAGTCGTGCCCATTAGAAGCTGTAGGTTTGATTTCTCCAATCATATCGATGCCCCACATCGCGAATGGCCAAGGAGAAGTCAGGACATTCAAAGGAACTAGAGGTACGTGCACTTTGTCAGCATAGATCTGACATTTGTGGCAGGTTCATGAATGCTGATAGGAATCCGCCTCCATGGTAGACCAGTAATACCCTGCCCGCAGGATCTTCTTTTCCATCGCATGCCCACTGGAATGGGTGCTAAAAGCACCCTCATGTAGATCAGCCATGATCTTTCTGGCCTCAACCTTGTCTACGAAATGAAGAAAAACAGAGTTGTGGTTGCATTTGTAAAGAATGCCATTACTGAGGAAGAACTTAGCAGAGAATATTCTCAAGAACTTCTTATCATTGACTGAAGCTCTTTCCGGATACTCTTGAGCCTCGAGATACCTCTTAACTTCATGGAACCATGGATGGTCCGCTACTTCTTCAGTATCGATATCATGACAGTAAGCTAGTTCATCCATCCGTTCAATGGTGATCTGGGAAGCCTCGTTATCCCAATTGATTTTAAACATGGATGACATAGTGGCTAGCGCGTCCTCTAGTTGATTTTCCTCTCGTGGGAAATGTTCAAAGGTAATCTCCTCAAAATGCGTGATTAATGTCAACACATGTTCTTTGTAGGGGATGAGATTAGGGTGCTTTGTGTCCCATTCTCCTTTGATCTGACTGATGATTAAGGCTGAATCCCCAAATACACTTAAGGACTTGATTCCCAAATCTATGGCAACTTTGAGACCAAAAATACATGCTTCGTATTCTGCCATGTTATTTGTACAATTGAAGCAAAGTCTTGCGGTGAATGGAGTATGACATCCTTCCGGGGATATGATTATAACACATATGCCATTGCCGAGTGTGTTAGACGCTCCATCAAAAAACAAGGTCCATTGGGATCCTTGTTCAGGTCCGTCATATGGTCTGAGTTCTTCACAGTTGTTCACTATCATGATGTCTTAATCTGGGAATTCGAATTTCATGGAATGGTAGTCATCCACAGCCTGATGAGCAAGATGATCGGCTAGCACACTCCCCTTTATTGCTTTTTGGGTAGTGTACTGAATGTCGTATTCAATCAGGATCATCTGCCATCTTGCTATTCTCCCAGAGAGGGCAGGTTTCTCGAATATGTATCTTATTAGATCCATCTTGGATATCAATAAGGTAGTATGGGCCATCATATACTGTCTTAGCCGGCAAGCAGCCCATGCCAGAGCACAACAAGTTTTCTCGAGCAGTGAATATCTTGTTTCACGGTCGGTAAATGTTTTGCTCAGGTAATAAATAGCATGCTATTTTCGGCCAGACTCGTCATGCTACCCCAACACACACCCCATTGAATTTTCCAAAATAGTTAGATACATGATCATAGGTCTTCCCTCGACTGGAGGCATCAAAACATGAGGCTCTTGAAGGTACTCTTTGATCTTGTCGAAGACAGCTTGGCACTCATCATTCCATTTGACTACTTGATCTTTCTTCAGTAATTTGAAGATTGGTTCATAAGTAGCGGTCAAGTGAGAAATGAATTTGGAAATATAGTTTAACCATCCCAAGAATCCTCTGACTTCCTTCTCGGTGCAAGGAGCAGGCATTTCTTGTATTTCTTTTACCTGGGTAGGATTCACCTCAATACCTTTACCGCTGACGACGAAGCCTAGGAGTTTACCGAACCTTACCCCAAATGTACATTTATTCGGGTTCAACCTCAGCTTGTATTTCTTTAGTCTCTCAAACAATTTCTGTAAATGGTCAAGATGTTCCTCTTCAGTTTGAGATCTGGCTATCATGTCGTCCATATAGACTTCTATTTCGTGATGGATCATGTCGTGAAATAGAGCTACCATGGCACGTTGATAAGTTGCCCCAGCGTTCTTCAACCCGAATGGCATAACCTTGTAACAGAATATGCCCCACTGTGTGACGAAGGTCATTTTTTGCATGTCCTCAGGTGACATTTTTATTTGGTTATAGCCTGAGAAACCATCCATGAATGAGAACACTTTATGTTGTATGGTGTTGTCAACCAAAATGTCGATATCGGGAAGTGGGAAATCATCCTTAGGGCTTGCCCTATTCAAATATAGGTAATCCACACACATTCATACTTTGTCGTCCTTTTTAGGAACTGGAACAACATTGGTGACCCATTGTGGATAGGAGGTAACTGATAAGAATTCGGTGTTGAATTGTTTCATGACTCCGACCTTGATCTTCTATGACATGTCTGGCCGCATGCGATAGACTTTTGTTTTACCAGAGGGCAGTCTTCTTTTGTCGGTATATGATGGACCATGATATCAAAATCAAGTCCTGGCATGTCTTTGTACAACCAGGCAAAGACCTCAACATAATCATGTAGCAACTGAGTTAGACGCTTCTTGACACTGGGTTCCAGATTGGCACCCACCTTGACTTCTTTCTTGTCCTCTTCGGTACCTAGGTTAATTGTGTCCATTGGTTCTTCGTGGGGCTGTATGGTCCTTTCTTCTTGTTGTAGTAACCTGGATAGTTCCCCTGGCACTTCACAATCTTCCTCACCTTCGTCTTCGGCTTGGTAGATTAGATTTTCAGAGTCATAAAAGGCGATAGCAGAATTGTTACCCATGGGATCCCGAATGGATGTAGATCTGCATTTTGAATGTGAGTGTGCGTAAGAGTATAAATATCTTTGAAAGAAATAAAAATGTAGAAAAATAAAGACAAAGAGCACAAAGTTTGTATGCAAAAACATCCATGATTCATTGATGACATATGAAAATGAGGTAACAAATCCTTACAAATGGACCGTTGTGCTTCGGATAAGACACAAGGTTTTAAAAGTCTGAATTGTTTAATTATTACAGGTCCGAAAAAATTTTAAATACAATTACTGTTGGATAAAAGTAATTGGGACAAAATCTTTAGCTTTCTAGTTGCCGAGTCCTCTGTTGACAGTTGGGAAAATCCATTCCTCCAGGTCGTAGTTGTCCTTATCATCCCCTGTTGCGTTGACTCCAAGGTTGCTAATCTTCAAAGGTGATCCCCCGACACGAGCATGAAGAACAGCTTTCTGGCCTCCTGATGTGAAACCCAAACCAAATTTGTCAGATTTGTAAGGGATATTCGGGAGTTGGCCCCAAATAGTACACCCACCTTCTTCGATTACTGCCTTGGCATCTTTCATAGAAGACATCATTAGTGGAGGTCTTGTAATCTTCGGGACTTGGGAAATAGTCTTTGTTACTGTCATGGTTTGTGGGACTTCCTCGAAATGCTAAAACAGAGTTTCAATGAATTCACCATCCAATTCCACGTATCTGAAGGAGTTCAAGTGACTGGCCATATATTCCTCTTCTCCATGGACAATAATGATTTTCCCTTTGGTTGGGTATTTCAGCATATGAGGTAATGTAGAGGTGACGGCACCAGCGTTGTGAATCCATGGTCGGCCCAATAAGCATGAATAGGAAAGGCGAATGTCCATCACGTAAAAGTTGAATCAAAGGTTTGAGTTCCAACTTTTATGGGGATGTTCACCTCCTCATGCACCATTCTCTTTGAACCGTCGAAGGCCCTTACCACTATGTTGCTGGGTTATAAGGTTAAACCTTCACAGTCGAGTCTATCAAGAGCCTTCTCAGGAAGTACATTCAAAGACGAACCAATATCAACCAAGACATGGGCCAAAGCTGTGCCCCAGCATTCGACAGAGACATGCAATGTCTCGTTGTGCTTCCTCCCTCTAGGTGTCAAGTTAGCATCAGAAAAGCCTAAACCATTGTCAACGGTCAAACTGGCCGCACAATCTTTGAACTGATCCGCAGAGGTTTCTTGTGGTACGTGGGAAGTTTTAAGAAATTTCACCAAGGCCTTCGCATGAGCCTTAGAGCACAACAGTAAAGCTAGCATAGA
Source organism: Vicia faba (assembly GCA_948472305.1). Classification (NCBI taxonomy): domain Eukaryota; kingdom Viridiplantae; phylum Streptophyta; class Magnoliopsida; order Fabales; family Fabaceae; genus Vicia; species Vicia faba. The sequence goes on along the minus strand of OX451737.1, from coordinate 1,692,006,612 downwards.
GATCTTTTACGGAGTCTTCCCTAGCTGTTTGACCACGTTGTAGTCGCTTCTCTTTATAATTTTCAGAATTTCTTCCATCTCCTTTTAGGAGGCTTCTGGGATAGATACTGACTTCACCTTCATCCGGACAGGCTCAACCAGAATGCCTTTGCCCCGAGTCTCGGTCGACTCGGTGGTAGGGGTGTCAGTAGGGATAACCATAGGAATTGTAGTAGTAGTGTCAACAAGAACAGAAGAAGGGATGATTACAGGATCGGTAACAATATTCGGAGGAGCAATCTCTAGGGAGAATACTCTTCCACTTCGAGTTATCTTGCTGGTTCCCACAATGTTGCCGATGTCAGGGTCAGCCTTATCAAAAATCGAGTCTTCATCAGCCAGCCAATCCTGTTTGACGTCGTGATAGTAGACGTGGCCCCCATAGTTCCATGGGACAATTTATCTGTGGAGTACGAGATCGGCCCTGGCATAGTAATTATCAGTGGAGTCACTTTAGGAACTAATGTAATCCTAACGGGTCTTTTGGTGGAGACCCTGGAAGGATTGGCGGAAATGGTTACTATTGAAACATCCTTGTAAACAATGGTTGGAACGGGAGTCTTTTCAAACAAAATCTCTTTATCATCCATTAGGCGCTGGACACCTGCCTTCAATAAATGACAATCAGTCGGTAGAGATAAACAGAGGTGGCAACCTTCACCATAACCCGGAAATAAACCGGCCTTCAACAGGTTCCTCTTGATGGTCAGGAGAGGAGTAGCAAGTTCATCAACGATAGCAACAAACACATCATCTTCAACAATGTTAACACCACGACCGTTCTTGGGCATATGAGCGGTGATAACATTTTGGATCTCGGGAGCGTCAAATTCAATTTCTTTAGCTTCGAGGAGGTCTTGCACCTTGTTTTTCAAAACCCAGCAGTCATTTGTATCATGACCTGGACTGTCTGAATGGTAAGCACAATGGGCGTTTGGGATGTAACGGGGAGAGGAAGTGTTGGGATTCTTCAGAGCTTCCCGCAAGGTTACCAGGTTAGATCTCAACAAATGTGGAAAGACTTGAGACAATGTCATATTTATCCGGGTAAATTGTCTTACCGTTCTTTCTGTTCTAGGCTGGTTGTTCCTTTGTTGAGTAGGTGCATGCTTAGGGATCATGACGTCCCCTACCATTGGATGACGTTCAGTTCTGTCCTGATTCCTTTGAGGGTACACAACACCAACCTCTTTCTTCCCAATAAATTATTTTTTCACGGCACTAGAGGATACGTCTCTTTGGATCTTCCCACTCTTAATCCCAACTTCCACTCTTTCTCCGATCAGGATTAATTCAGTGAAGCCTACTGAGGAGCTTCCAATTAGATGATTGAATAAAGGACCTGACAGGGTACCTAGAAACATGTCTACTAGCTCTCTTTTAGATAGGGGAGGCTGGACTCTTCCTGCTAAGTCCATCCATTTCTGAGCGTAGTCTTTGAAACCTTCACTTGAAACCATAGCCATACTCTGGAGTTGAGTACGGGTTGGAGTAAGGTCTGCATTGTACTGATACTGTTTATAAAAAGCAGCGGAAAGGTCTTCCCAATTATGGATATTGGCCCTTTCTAGTTGATAGAACCAATCTAGCTGAGTCCCAGATAGACTATCCTGAAAGAAGTGGACCCACAAATCTCTGCCGGCAGTGTGAGGCTGTATCTTCCTCACATAACATAGGAGGTGCATCTTGGGACACGAAACCCCGTCGTACTTAGAAAACACTAGTGCCTTGAATTTTGGTGGAATAACAATCCCAGACACCAAACCCAACTCTTCAAATGCCAGCCCGAGCACTTTCTGAATCTCCATTGCATTTAGACATTCTTCCAGATGTTTGTACTTCTCATCAACTGGAGGATATTGCTCTTCAGAGTAGTTATCCTCTTCTTCCTCTTCAGATTCTGGATGGTCAGTCACTTCCTTGTTTTTCCCTTCTTGATTATCCTTTTCACCTAATGATGTTGCGAAGTCTAGAGTCCGTCTGGCTTGTCCCTTGAACCTTCTTCCAAAATTCAAAACACCGGTTGATTTCTTCGCTTTCTTCTTCTTTTTTTTTATCAGCAGGGTTTTCAACTCATCTTGTCCTTTGGCTAGAGTCAAGAACATTTGTTGAAACTGAGCATTCTGCGCCTGGAGGTCTTTCATTGTCTTCTCAAGATCCATCTTACTGAAATAAATAGTAGAAAGATAACGAGACCTGTGGTAATAAACCTGATTATGTTATGATGAATGAAGATGCATATGTAATGATTTCAAGGAAATTATAGATTTAAATTTGCTTTAGACCAAAAAGAACACACGTTATATTAATAAATCAAAGTTTGAGTATAACATGCCTCTTTGGGCTTACAATGAATGAAATGAAAATACAAATAACTAAGACAAAAAAGTTGAGCGCATCCTCTTTGGTGCGATGTAGGCGTTCAGACTCCGCTCCTCATGAAGCTGCTTGGTGAGTTCCAGAACCTTCTTCTCACTGGCGTAGAATTGGGCCTCAAAAGTGTCTCGCTCCCCCTTAAGCTGTATCCAATCCCTTTGCAAGTCTTCAAGAGAGGTGGGCATGTTAGGATGAAGGATAGTGTACGGGACATCTCCTTCCACAACAGGTTCTATAATAACTGGGAGAATAGAGGGATAAGGCATCATAAGACTTTGAGCACGAGCTCGTACCCATTTGAGATAAGGCTCAAGAGGGATGGAATTATTGTGCCCTGGTGTCTTGCTATCAACTACATGTACCATGCCTCAAGCTCGCATGAATCTTTTGCGGTAATCCTAAGCATCATTCTCGTAGTCGAAAATGATTCCTTAAATAAGTGCATCGTGAGGACCATCCCTTCTCGCATATCCAAACTTTCGTAGTGCAAAAAAAGGATTGTAAGTGATTCCTCCCCTAATGCCCAAGAGAGGAACCTTAGGGAATTCTCCGCACCGATCAATGATGGTAACATTCTCCGAGGATTGGGGACACCAATAAATTCCTGAATGTGTAAGAGTCATCAACCTTTGAGACCATCTCAAACCTTGTTCATTCTTCAAGACAGATCGGGGTAGGTGCAAAATAAAATACCTAGCTAAAATAGGTGTGAAACATAGAAGGGTTCCTCTCCTCTTTATAGTGCGAGTATACAACGAATGTAGGATATCTCCAAGCAGAGTAGGTACCAGATTACGTGACAGGAAAATCTTAACCGCATTCACGTCTACGAGCTGGTCCGGATTAAGAAACAGTACCAAACCATAGATGGGATGTAACACCTCTTAAAAATCTTGTAAGTCTAAGGTATCCAAAAAATGATGAGCTTTATCGAACAAGAACTTAGCCAAAAAACCCTTGACACCTCTCCTGGTTTCCCAATTTGCTACTACATCATACCGTTGTAAGGACAGAGCTTTAGCAATCTCTTCAGGTTTAGGGTCTCTTTCCATACCTTTGAAAGGTACCTCATTAAGGATAGGTACCCCTAACAACAGAGAAAAATCTTCCATAGTAGGCACTAACTGGTAATCCGGAAAAGTGAAGCAGTGATGTAGAGGGTCAAAGAATTGAAAGAGCACTTTTAACATCTCTTCATCAGGGTTTAAGGTGACTAAGCTGAGAAGTCGACCATGTATTTCGGCGAATGGAGAGCTTTAGGGAACCCTCGATACCAACTCTTTAAGATGAGGAGGTACTTTTACCAGACCGACTTGGATAGTGAATCTGTGGGCGAGAGCCATGTCCTACAAAACAAGACAAAAATAAACTCTAAGAATCCTTGAAATGGTTAGTATGACATTCTATGTTATGATGTCATGATTATGCTCAGATATAACAGATATAGCAAGCACAAATAAGTCACATAAAGACCTTAGGTTTAAGGCTTGCATGGATTTTAAGGTGATACTCTCTTGAAGTTGGGTTGGTTCAACCTGTCCTAAATATAATAACCGGGTTCTAAGAGATCTCAGTATCACATGTCTTTCCCCCAAATCTCATTCTGATAGACAATTGACTTGCCAACAAACAAAATTCAAGGGTCGAACCTCAATGAGTGTAGTATCGAGTATCAACCGACTTTGGGTTTACACCAAAGACGGCTATCTCACTACGTCCTAAAAGCCAATTTGGTCAATTAAGGTGCTAAAGTCAGTTGACGCTTTATGACACTACGCAGTGGCCCCGTATTCTCCTTGATTACTCAAGGGATACCCGTACACACCAAAGTATCGCATCAACGTAGCTACTGTTTCAACCGTGTCGGTATACCCCACATAGTTTCCTCACAGTTTATTGCTACTTACCTAAGAAAGGTGCCCCAAATCCAGGTGTAGGATAAAAGCAAACCCAAACAAGGAACCATAATGTAAAGCATGCAAGTCAAACAAATAAAGCAAGTAAATGTGATCTAGCCCTAAGGTAACCCCACTTTTAAGTATCTCCCCAGCAGATTCGCCAGTTCTGTAACGCGGTGGGAGAACTGACTTGAGTGTTTTACGTTTGATCACAATTGTGCGGATAGCAAGAGTCACCGCCGACTTTTCTTTTATCCTATAAGGAAAGGCTGAAAAGAACATGAAAGACCTTTAGAGATGTTTTCTTGAGTTCGGGGGGTAGATTATGAAAAGAGATGGTGTTGTACCCCAAAATTAGCCCCCTTGGACTAGATGTTTTCTTGAGTTCGGGGGGTAGATTATGAAAAATGGTTAGATTATCAAGATTTTTCTCACAAGACCCCTTGGACTCCAGACAGGATTAGGGTTTGCTCAGCTCAAGACCTCACCTTGCATTGATAACCTGAAATTAGGGTTTGAGTTGGCAAAAGGATTTTTGGACCATCAATGCTTCATGTGACTTTCATACACCATCTTGGACCCCTAATATTGCTCATGACAAGTTTCAAGCCTTGAATCACTTTTTTGCCCAGTCAATTGGACAATTGACCTAAAAATCGGTTGTATTGGGGAAAAAGTTAACTGTGGCCAATTTACAGTCAAACTTCATAATTTTTGATCCACATCAACATTCTAGGCTCCTATGTACCATTTGATCAAGTTTGGATCATAACTCCTCAAGAAATTTGATCAGATCATCAAAAGGGCAAAATGGTCAAAATTAGGGTTTTGACTGGGAAAGGGCAATTTCTGATTTTTTACCTAGCCAATGACCAATAGGGTTCAAACATGGTTTCAATTATCCAATAGCATCATCTTGAACTAATCACATAGTTCAAAAGATCTCAAATGCATAGGATTGACAAATGAATTTTGTAGTCAACTGATCAAAAGTTAACTGTACACTGAAAAGTCAAACTTTGACTTTTTGGTCAAAATCAAGTGCCAAGGGTCATAATTCATCAAGATATGTCAAAATGTGAAACTTGTTGACCAAGAAACCTAATTTTGAAAATTAGGGTTTTAATTTGAATTTTTTCATAACTTAGAATTTTTCTAAGTAATGGAAATTTCTTATTTTCCCCAACTTTCCCCAACTTTTTCACCATGATGCAATTGGATTCAAATAAAACATCCAACATGAAAGTTGTAGTCCTCCATGAAATCTACAACTTTTATTCACAAAGTTTTCCCAAAAGATGCTTGGATCTCAAGTTATGATTTTGTGAATAGGGGTCCATAAACTTTTTAACTTAGTGAAATTTTGCCCTAAATTAGGCAGGATTTTGACCTAACTTCATGGACATTTGTCACCTAGTTCCAATAGGAATCTCAAAATTCATTTCAAATATGGATTGTATAGCATGTTACAAGTTTCCAAAATGTCAAAGAAATCTCCAAGATCATTTATGGTTAGGGAGAATCGAAGAAATGAAAATGGCAATTTATCACTTTTGTTCAAGGCATTTTCACAATGTTACAAGTTGCAAATCAGTTTCAAACATGCTTGTACTTGGTATTACAGGTCCTAATCATTTCTACACTCCATAATTGAATTCTAACACATTGGATATTGGTTTTATTCTGACCTATGGAGCTTTGCACAAAGAATTATTCCAAAAATGGCATAAAGTTCATAATACTACTTTGATAAAGCTTGCTTTTTGCAACTTTGCAAATCTTGAGCCATGGTCCTGATCTCTTGTTGAAAACAAGATCCACAAACATCGGGAAAAGTACACCAACCCTATGCAGTCCATAAGTAAGCCTGTACAGGCCTTTGGCTTTATCACTTCACCTTTTCTTCAAAAACAAGCAAACTTGCAAAAGTCAAGTAAGCTTGTGTATCTGATAAAGGCAAGACTTTGTATCATTTTAAAACAACCTCAGAACCTTGTAACAAGCCTAAGCACGAATTGCTAACATCTCAAACACTCCAAAACACAAAAAACCACATTTCTGCCAAAAACAGGGCAGCTTCTGCAAATCTCAAGCCAAATCAATATTGGCTCGTGCGTTTCTTGATTCAACCCTTGAAACACCTTCCATACATCACACCTAAACTGTCCAGGCCCTTGTCTTGCAACTGTGTGCCCTGTTTCAAGCTTCACCATTTTCATTTTGAAGGTTTGTAGGTTGACTCGTGCACCAAGATTCAAGCATCTACAAGGCAAGCTGAGCATTGGAGAAGCTTGAGGGAACTTCAAGGAAGCTCACAAGAACTTCAGGCCTCACTCAAAGTCCCCACATTGCCATATCCAAACTCAATTGAACAAGGTATTTTTCAAGTTTCTATCTCTCTATTTAGGCATCCTTAGGTCACGATTTGTGAAGCAAAAATGTAGTCTTTAACTTGCTTAAGCTGTATATATGCATAGTTTTTATTTATATTAACTGAGCTAAGAGTATTTGATTGTTGAAGTTCATGAAAAAATTAGGTCAGGAATTAGGGCCACTGAAATTCTCCCTGGTTTCTTAGAGTTAGGTCACAAAATGGATATGGTTGGAATCGTGATTAAAAATGCTATAAGTTTCATCTTGTAAGTTTTTAATTTCATGCAAGCATGAGCAAGAACAGAATCAAGCTCAGAAACGCGCGCAGGGACAGTGGACAGGGATGAAGATGTTGTCTTGGGCTTTTTGTTTCTGGCTTTTTTTGTTTCTTCTTTTTGCACCCCCATTTTACTTCTGCACCCCCCTTTGCATATTTTTATATTTTTTGTATTTTCTTGCATATTTTATATTTTTGACTTTATTATTTTTTTCTGAACATTAAAAAATCCAAAAATATTTTCTTAATTTTTTTTGTATTTTATTTTATTATTTTTTATTATTTTTTTGGCATAAAAATAGTTTATTAGGTTTTATTTTCTTAAATAAACTTGTAAATAATAAAAATACTTAAATATTTTTATTTTATTATTTTATACATATTAAATATTTAATTGTCATACATATTTAATTTTTAATATTTATACATAATATTATTATTATTATTATTATTTTTCTTGAACAAAAAAAATGAATAAAATAATATAGAAAATATATTTTCTTTTAAAACAAATTTAGGGTTTCCCCTTTCAAAAAATAATAATATTATTTTTCCTTATTTTTAGGACTTAGATAATTCTATTTTTATCATACATAAAACAATTACAAAACATCTTTGCATATTTACATTTTATTGCATATTTAAATACTTGTTTATTTATTTATTTGTACAATATTCAATTGGGTTGTAATAGTAAATTAGGGTTTTATCTTGTGCAAATATCCCCATTCAAAACTTGTATCCGCCTTCCCATAATATTGTTGTAATAGTTTAGATTTACGTTACGCAATTTATCGCATTATATGCATGTTTAGTAAACTAGGGTTTGTATGATAAGACAAAAATCAAAACAAATAGCTTGACCTAATACAAGACAAAATGCATGAAAATGACAACACATTGCACACAAGCACCTCTAGGGTTTCACCCAATTGGTTGCCTAAACAAATGGCCATGGCATGCATGCTAGGTATCTTGGCAAAACAAAACAAAACAAAACAAAAGATCATGGTCCCTCGATGACGCTATCTTGGTTGCCTAAAAACAAATGATCTTGGTCCCTCAAAACTTGCTAAAGATACTTGGCAATATTTCTATCATGGTCATACGATGACCCACGCCCGTCCCGTTTAACATCCAAAGATAGGGTTGTTGACCAATGCAATGGTAAAACAACAATGTCAAAGGAATAAAAATGTGTAGGTAAGACTTTTGAGTAGGTAGATAAGCTTCTAGTTACTTGATCAATTTGCAAACAATCCTTGCTATTTTCAAAAACACACAACACATTTCAAAACATTTCCAAACAACTTTCAAAACATTGAAACATTTTTCAAAAGACAAACATCTTTGTATACATTCTTACAAACAAGAATCATTACAAAGATTGCCAAAATGATGGCATCTTTTCAAAATACTTTCAAAACCACACAAAGAACCATTTCAAACAATTGTCAAAGCAAAGCAAGTGATCTAAAACAAGTAACTAAGAGCCCATGGAAAACCATGGATGAAAAGGGTGCTAGCACCTTCCCTTTTCATAATCTACCCCCCGAACCCAGAAAACATCTCAAAGGTCTTTCCTGTGCTTTTTTACCTTTCCTTTTGGATAAAATAAAAGTCGGTGGAGACTCTTGCTAAATCGAAACATTTGCGAACACGAACACAAAACCTCAAGTCAGTTCTCCCACCGTATCACATAACTGGCGACTCTACTGGGGAGATATAAAAGTGGGGTTACATTAGGGTTTTAGATCACCTTTACATGCTTATCTTGTTTGACTTGTATGCTTTACACTTTGGTTCTATTGTTTGGGTTTGAATCCTCTACCCGGATTTGGGAAACATTCATTGGTAAATAGCAATATGTTGTGGAAACTGTGCGGGGTATACCGATACGGTCTAAGCAATAACTATGTTAGTGTGACATATTTGTGGGTACCGGTAGCCTTTGAGTCAATCAAAGAGAATACGGGGCCGCTGAGTGATGTCATGAAGCACTAACGAACTTTTAGAACCTTTACTTGACCAACTTGGCCTTTTAGGATGTAGTGAGATGACCGGCTTTGGTGCAGTCCGAAGTTGGTAGATACTCGATACTACAGTTGTTGTACCTCAAAATTTGCCCTCGCATTTTTTCACAAGAAATCGCAGCTTCAGGCGTTTCCTGATTTTTCAAACTGGCTCAAGAATCGGTCAAACAGACTTTTCTCGTCAGTCAGGACACAATTAGGGTTTCATTGGTTTTCAGGGCTTTGGAATGTTTCACACAGTTGGATTAGGGTTTTGGTTGACTTTGGCTCAGTTTCGATCAGGCAAACGCTCTTTGGCATTTAATCAGGAATTAGGGTTTTCATGCGCGGTTCCTCAGAAAGATTTAATTCTACGATGCTTTGCAAGTTATTCCGAGATTTGGGTTTGAATTCGCGTTGTTTGACTTAATCAGTAAAAGAATGAATTTGGATTGAATTCACGTTGGTTTGATAGAACCAGTCAAAAGATACATTCAGTTTGGATTTGCAGTGTTGGGTAAAAATAAGTGAAAAGGGAATGCGCCTGATCAGTTGTTTGGATTAACTATTGCTTTGCTCTGGACGTTGGAAATGCCAGGTTTAACTGATCAAGTACTAATGCATTGTTTATTTAAATTATTTATTTTTCTAAAATTAAGTGATTGGAATTTATTTTTCAATTATTTTAATTCAAAGAATTTTAAATAATAAATAAACAATAAAAGATAAAAAAATAATTAATTGGATAAAAACCTTTTATTTACTTTTAAATTATTCGTACAATTATTGTTTACGATTTGTTTACAACAATAATTTTACAGTAATTTAAACTTAAATAAAAAAGACTATCCTAAACATTCTTTTCTAATCTTCAATTCTTCATCTGCTATCCTTTGCTGCCAGTGCCCCATTTTATTTTATTCATCTGCAAAATAAAAAAGGAAAGTCAAAAGCGGATAAGTAAATTAAAGAGACAAATAAATTACAGTTCATCATTAAGGGCAACTGTTTGGGATCAGTTAGCCCTCTTTGCAAATCACGGGATTTCTCCCGGTTCACAAAGAGGGACGAATTTCTATCTGCTAAAAATGAATGCACAAAAGTCAAAATTGCACAATTCAAAAATTGTCAAACTGCATAGTTCAAAAGCAAACAGCACTGCACAGTCCAAACCAAACTAAAAGTTCAAACTAAGAATCAAAATTCAAACTTGCTGTCAAACTGTACAAGGCTGCCCAAGCTGTCAAAAAGAAGATTTGGCAAGATATCAAAAGATACAAAGTACAAGAAGCTGTCAAGAAGAGACAAATGTGCATAGGAAAATTAATATGCAAGCAAGCCAATTTCATCATTTCCCACAGCTGCCCTTTCAGAAAGAAGTACAAAGCATAACATATTTTAATGTTTAAAAGTGTACTGGAGAGAGAGAAGAGAAAAAGTGCTTAGGCTTACTGGTTTTGCTTTAAGGCTTAAGAATATAAAAAGAAGCTGCAAGAGAACAGTACAAAAAAGGAGGCAAACCAATACAAAGAAAAAAAAACTGTAAACCAAAAACTCAAAACCATATAACATAAACCACCACACATATGGCCTAAAAACCATAAACCTACTGTCAAAAACAATGGAACCTGCATAACCATTCAAAACCTGCCTACTGCATAAACCAGATACAACCTGCATTCAAAGGCCCCTGTCAAACAAACACCATAACCATCCAAAACCATTTCACAACCTTGGCCTAAACCTCAATAACCTGCATAAACCATACAAAATCATATAGCCTAAACCATAAAGTTTGAAACCATTAACCATTCCAAACCTGTACCATCCTGTTCCAAAACCAGTTAAACCATTAACCTGCTTACTGCTAAACCAGCATAACCAAAAACTTAAAACCATGTCAAAACACGCCAGACCACAACCTTGGCCTAAACCTCAATAACCTGCTTAAGCCATAAAAAGCCATAACCACTGTCTAAAACCATCAAACCAGCATGGCCTAATCCTTCAATCTACTGTCAAACCAAAATAAACATCATGGCCTAAAGCCAAATGCCATATACCATAGCCTACTGAAAAACCAGTAAAACAAATGGCCTAAACAATTCCAAAACCCTTCCTACTGCACAAAACCAGTAGAACCAAAACCAATGTCCAAACAATAACAAGCATACCATCAGGCCTCAGATTATCTCATCACTGGCCAACAAAAAGCGACGGGAAGCATCAAATACACATAAATCAGAAAGAAGAAGAGGAAAAAGCATGCAATCAAAGGCAACTTTTCTCAGAACCTAAAAGGCCAATCCAAGAAGCCATAGAAGCGAAGTAAAAGGGACAAAAGGAACGAAATACCAGGCCACAGAAGTAAAGCCCACGCGTTTCATCCCGTCGCCTTGGCCTCCTACGCACGCTCCAACTTCCCTCCTCCGTCTCCAAAGGTAACCTTTTCCTTCTTTCTCTTTCGAAACCTCAGACAACCATTAACAAACAAGAAATCAGGACCGAAAATGAACAAAATCAACACATGCAAATCGTAACAAACCTAATCGAATTAGAAAATGAACTCACCGAATCCGTCGCCCCCTAATGCCTTCGCTGGAGGGAAGAGGAGAGTGGAGAGTGCTGGTGGCCATTGAGGAACTCAGAAGCGAACGAAGAAGGACGCGAAGAAGACGAGAACGAGAAAGATGAGCGCCGTTGCTGCTAACCGAAACCCTAATCCCTTTTCCAATTGCTAAAACGCGTTTAACCCTAAAGACAAATTATGAAACGTATGGATCTGTTTCCTGCCTAGGCCCAACGATTTCCTTAAGGCACCCCCTTTTTCTGTTTATTTTCTTTTGGACTCTTTAAAACCCTCTTGGCCCATAACTCTTTTATCCACCCTTTTATTTCTTTAATACTTCTTTCTTTTGTTTTCTTTTATTTCCTTCTTTTTTAGAATTTTATTAATTTAATAATTAGTAATTTAATCAATAGAATAATTTAATTAAAACATTTTTATTTTTTAATTCTCATGCTTTGTACATAAATATATATATTTTCTTAAGATTAATACAATAATACATTAATACTTCAACACTTTTAAAATATTTTTTTCAATATACATAAACTTTAAAACATTTAATTAAAATACTATTTGTACATAATAAATAAAATATATTTTTTAATATATATTGAAAACATTTTTCTTTTCATTTACTTAAAACTTTCTTTTGTTCATATCAAAGAAAATACAAGATCACAAATCAAAGATTAATAAACATTTAATTCTTTTCTTTAAGTTAACCATACCTTAAATAATACACATTTAAATTTACATTTCGCACCTGTAAATAATTACATACATGAACATATACACTTACACAAGATACGATGCATTTCAAATTATACGCTTGATACAAAATACATTTACATTGCTCCTATACACATTTGTTTATCTTATACGTTACTATACATTATTTACGTTTTTGTCGCAATTCGATCTGGTTGTAACTTATTGGATATTATAAGTCTCATCCCCATTTGTGAATTTGTACCCCCACTCCCGGATACTATTTGTAATAGCGTAGATTTTAAATTCTTGCAATTTACCGCTTTCAAATTATACCATGGTTAGACCTAGGGTTTGCATGTACATAAAACAAAACGCTAGATAACCTAATACAAGATAAATACATGAAATCAATATACAATCACACTTGCACCCTCTAGGGTAATCCCACATGTTGCCTTCCAAAATGGGCCATGCTTGCACGTCGAGTATCTTTGGCAAAACAAATTCAAATGATCATAAGTCCCTCGATGACGCTTTCGAAAGTTGCCTAAATGAAATGATCATAGTCCCTTCAAAGCAAATTGCCAAAGACACTTGGCACCATTGCATTCATGGTCCATACGATGACCCGCGCCCGTCCCGTTAAAATTCCTAAACGCAAGATTGTCCATCAAATTCAATGGTGGAACAAAATTGTTAAAAAAGGGTTGAAAACATAGAGAAAACCTTTGAGTACAATAGGGTAGACAAAACTCTTAGTTACTTGAGATCAACTTGCAAAAACGCTTGCCTTCTTTTCAAAAACCACAATCCACAACACTTTCAAAACAAACTCTCAAAACATTTTGAAACATCTTTTCGAAAAGATACACACCTTTGTAAAACATTCGAGTAAAGAATTGTTACAAGGGTAGCCTAAGACAAGGCATCTTCTTCCAAAACATTTTCAAAAACACACACACACACACACCATTTTCAAGCAATCGAAAATCAAGGCAAGTGATCTAAAAAACCAAGTAACTAAGAGCCCATGGATAACCATGGATGAAAAGGGTGCTAATACCTTCCCTTTTCATAATCTACCCCCCGGACCCACGAAATATCTCAAAAGGTTTTTGCTGTGCTTTTTCAACCTTTCCTTTAGGATAAAATAAAAAGTCGGTGGCGACTCTTGCTCAACCGAACAAGTGCGAATACAAACGCAAAACCCATAGTCAGTTCTCCCACCGTATCACAGAACTGGCGACTCTGCTGGGGAATACTACTCAAAGTGGGGTTACCTTAGGGTTTAGATCACATTTGTTTTCAATTGATTGCTTTGTTTGCTTTTACATTTGTGGGCTTTGCATCGGAGTTTCATAGATCCTAACCCGGATCTGGGGGATACCCTTTTAGGTAGCATAATCTGTGAGGGACCTGTCCGGCGTATACCGACATGGGTGAAGCAGTGGCTACGTTGGTGTGGCGCCTTGGTCTGTACCGATATCCCTCGTGTTGAAACGGGGAGAATATGGGTCTTCCAAGGAGTCGTTAAGCACCAACCGACCTTAGAACCCTAAATTGACCCAACTTGGCCATTAGAACAGTAGCAGTATGCTACACTCATTGAGGCTAAACTCTCGCGATGGTTTCGGCCGCAAGAAAAGGTTGCGATGTTGGAGTTATGACCGATTGAGGGTAGCCAATGATTTGAGATCCTCTAGAACCCGGTTACTTTTGATAGGACAGGTGTTAACCAACGAAACTGAAAGAGGGTAGTACCTTAACCTCATGCAAGCCTAAACCTAAGGACTTGTTTGCTTTGTGTGAATATGTTTGTCTGTATATACACTCACTTGCTTTTTTGCATACATGTACATAACATCATGACATCATACCATAGCATTTTCAAATAACCATCTCAAGGATCTCGAGGGTTCTTTTGATGCAGGGTTACGTTGAACCAAACATCTACCAAGGGGCAAGAGGTTTCTCCTCTAACCAGTGCCAACCAAAGATCAAGTACAACAACTTGAATCAGTGGCTATGACCCACTCGACATGGTGAGCTTGATTCTAGTGGAAAGACATCCACCGGTGCAAAGTTCTCCAATCAAAGATCCAAGTTCAACCTCTAACATTTTCTTGTGTTTACCCCAAGAGATCCTTGAAAACATTGCATATATATCACACATATCATTGCATAACAGGTTTCTCCCATACAGGTCTTCTTATCTTCTTACTGTTTATTTCAGTAAGATGGATATGGAACAAACGGTGAAAGATCTTCAAGCTCAAAATGCTCAATTCCAACAAATGCTGCTGGCTATGGGCAAAGGGCAAGAGGATCTGACAGCTCTTCTTCTCAAAGACAAGAAGAAATCCAAGAAGGCAGACCGCATCCTGAACTTGAGGAGAAGGCCTAAGACCCAAGACCTTGCAACTCCATCCAACACAGTAGTTAGTCTTGAAGAAGACCACAATGAGGAGATTGTTGAAGAGGAAGCTGATTACTCCGAAGAACAATATCCTCTTACTGATGACAAGTACAAAGAGTTGGAGGATCGCCTCAATGCTATGGAGATCCAACAAATACCTGGCTTGGATTTAGGAGACATGGGTTTGGTTCCTGGATTGGTCATCCCTCCAAAGGTCAAAGTCCCTACTTTTGCTCTGTACGATGGTGTCTCTTGCCCTAAGATGCATCTGAAGTCTTATGCCCGCAAAATTCAACCATACACAGCCGATAAGAGACTCTGGATCCATTTCTTCCAAGAAAGTTTGGTAGAGGCTCAACTCGAGTGGTTCTATCAATTGGAGAGTTCTCGCATCCACACCTGGGAAGATCTAGCCAGGGCTTTTTTACGAACAATATCAGTACAATGCTGATCTTGCACCAACTCGTGTGCAGTTGCAGAACATGACCATGGGTACCGACGAGAACTTCAAGGGATATGCCTAAAAGTGGAGAGATTTGGCTGGTAGGGTGCAACCTCCTTTAACTGACAGAGAGCTGATTGACATCTTCATGGGAACTTTGACGGGGCCTTTCTTCAAGCACTTAATTGGAAGTTCCTCAGCTGGGTTCACCGAGCTGATACTGACCGGCGAAAGGGTCAAAGCTGGCATCAAAAGTGGAAGGATCCAAGGAGCTACAACCTCCGATACTCAGATAATTCCCTACAACGGAAAGAAAGAGTCTAATGCTGCGAACAGTCAAGAGGGTCGTCATGACCAACATGTAGGGGCAACCTTGATCCCTAATCCTATACCTGCTCAACAAAGACAGGGGCATCAGCATAAGGAGGTCGCACCTAAGAGGCAGTTCACCAAGATCAACATGTCACTGTCTCAGGCACTGCAACACTTGTTGAAGAGGGACATGATTACATTGAGGGCTCCTCTCCGGAACCCAAATACTTCTGCTCCTACCTATCATCCCAATAAAAGGTGTGCATACCACTCTGATAGCCCGGGGCATGACACTGACAACTGTTGGCCTCTGAAGAACAAGATCCAAGACATGATTGATGCCAAGGATATCGAGTTTGATTCTCCAGGGACCCTAACATGATCACTGCTCCTATACCAGCTCCTTGAGATTGTGTTTGTTTCATTCTGAATTTTCAAAGTTGTAATCTTTTGTCATTCAAACAATTATCTTTAATGTTAATCTCTGTTTCATTAATGCATTGCATATGTTTGTCTTGAATTCATCTATTCGTTTTCACTACTCTTATGCTTTTCTTTATGATATTTGACTCTTGATAAAAAGCTGCAAGCCTTTAGAGGGAGGATGACGAAACAATACCGTAATCTCGTACGATATGCTTTTGAACAGACCTTGCTGATGATGTACATGCATTTCTTTCAATTCCCAAACACTGGAGTTATAAGGAAGATAATCGCTAGTCAACCCCTCCGAGCCAAAGAAGTAGGAGTTTTCTGTTCTAAACAATCAAAACCTTTGATATAAACCTGGGGCAGGGTAGTATCTCAGTTAATTCAAAGAAAATGCGCATTGAAGTCGCAAGCTCTCGGTTCGTAACACAACGAACGACGTCGAAAAAGAAAAGCTTTCCTTTGGAATCAAAATACAAGGGTGGTTCCCTATCACATAGACAGTCAATCTCTCAAAAGAGAAAGAGCCCACTGAGCCAAAACCTGTAAAGGAAGCTCAAGAAAGCTGGGGCATCCCGCTGACTGTAATCTCGAAAAATGGGAACAGTCAGGCAAAAGTTAGGGATAACAAATCAAAATCAAAATAGTGAGGCCATTACAAAATCCTCAACAACATGAAAAGTGTTGAAAAAGAAAAAGGAGATGATGACTGTCTCCCGAATTCAACTGGTGAACCATCGCCCGAAAGTCGTTCCAAACTCAAAACAGAGTGTGACGCACAATTAACTGAGCTTAGGTTGAAGAACATCACGAAGAGCGGGTGGGTACAAATATACTTTGAGCCTTTATCCTTTGTTTCTTAAACCGTGAACCAGGCCACGTTACAACCCTTCAGAAGTCCTAATTGAAGCATGGGTTAGTTCGAAAGCATACTGTTACAAAAAGTATCCTGACTCCTGTAAGGCTTTGCTCTAAATCTTGTGTTGATCTGTCTTATAAAAAGTTTTCTGCTAAAAAACGCATTTTGTAAAACTTCGAGACAAACATAAACTTTGCATTGCTTGAATATCACTGTCTGCATTTGGCTTTTTGTTTGACAGTGAAGAATTTCATAACAGCGAATGTTCGGAGGAACGAAAACTCTCTCAGTGAGCAAAATCACTTCAAAAGGACGACACTTCCATTACGAATCTCCTATCAACAAGGGGCATGACATGTTACCATCCAATTAACCTGGGGCAGTCCAGTCAAGATTTCAAGAAATCTCTCAATATGCAGAGTAATCTGATTCAAGACTCCTTCGTCACCACTGGGGGCATTCGAATGTCAAAAGTGTTTAACAATTCCCTCATCACCGCAGAAGATTGATATAGTTCAAGATGTGACCCAAGATTTGGCGACATTCTATAACTCATTCAAGATTCATCTAGATATAGTTCAAGATGTGACCCAAGATTTGGCGCCATTCTATAACTCATTCAGACCTTCATCCAGATATAGTTCAAGATGTGACCCAAGATTTGGCGACATTCTATAACTCATTCAGACCTTCATCCAGATATAGTTCAAGATGTGACCCAAGATTTGGAGACATTCTATAACTCATTCAGACTTCAGACATGATATAGTTCAAGATGTGACCCAGAGATGGCGACATTCTATAACTCATTCAGACCTTCATCCAGATATAGTTCAAGATGTGACCCAAGATTTGGCGACATTCTATAACTCATTCAGACTTCAGACATGATATAGTTCAAGATGTGACCCAGAGATGGCGACATTCTATAACTCATTCAGACCTTCATCCAGATATAGTTCAAGATGTGACCCAGAGATGGCGACATTCCGTAACTTATTCAGAATTTTCATTCATGATATAGTTCAAGATGTGACCCAAGTTTGGCGACATTCTATAACTCATTCAGATTTCCTCCATCCAGATATAGTTCAAGATGTGACCCAAGTTTGGCGACATTCTATAACTCATTCCAGATTTCCTTCAAATATAGTTCAAGATGTGACCCAGAGATGGCGACATTCCGTAACTTATTCAGAATTTTCATTCATGATATAGTTCAAGATGTGACCCAAGTTTGGCGACATTCTATAACTCATTCAGATTTCCTCCATCCAGATATAGTTCAAGATGTGACCCAAGTTTGGCGACATTCTATAACTCATTCAAAACTTTCCAGATATAGTTCAAGATGTGACCCAAGTTTGGCGACATTCTATAACTCATTCCAGTTTTCCTTCAAATATAGTTCAAGATGTGACCCAGAGATGGCGACATTCCGTAACTTATTCAGAATTTTCATTCATGATATAGTTCAAGATGTGACCCAAGTTTGGCGATATTCTATAACTCATTCAGAATTCCTTCCAGATATAGTTAAAGATGTGACCCTGATTCGGCGACATTCCGCAACTTATTCAGATTTTCATTCATGATATAGTTCAAGATGTGACCCAAGATTTTGGCGACATTCTATAACTTATCCAAGCCTTCTTCCAGAAATAGTTCAGATGTGACCCACGATTTGGCGACATTCTATAACTCATTCAGATTTCCTTTCAGATATAGTTCAAGATGTGACCCAGAGATGGCGACATTCAATAACTTATTCCAGACCAACACCTGCAGCAATCAGAAGATTCTTGGAATCCCCAGCCAGAGAACCTTCCGGAAGCTAATTCCCCTCAGAACTAAGTTTCAGTATCCCCAACAGAGCTAAAACTTCAGGCTATCAATCCCCAGCAGAGCCAGACAAGTGAACCTTCTTCCCACAGAGATACTTCTCGCCAAGCTGAAGATTCTCAGTCTTACCTCCCCAGCATGAGTCTATCAGGTTGGACCTCCCCCGTAGAAGTCATCAGGAATTCTCTTCCCCAGCAACAGCCAAGGAATTATTCTTCCCGGCAGCAGTCAAGATGCTTTTATCTTCAGCCATCTCGGATTCATCTATCCTCCGCAAGATAGCTCATCAGCTTACATGCGCATTCATTTACATTCATATCATATAACATACATTGCATCATGCATCATAACATTGCATATAACTAACCCTTTACCTTTTCAGGTAAGATCAGTCGACAGACATAGATCATCTTCCGAGATTCATCCAGAAATGGTTCAGATGTGACCCGAACACGGCGACATTCTGATACTTATTCCAGGTTCATCCAGATGCAGTTTTACACGAGCTCATCATCAGGAAGCCCTACACCGGTTCCTATTCAACCTCAAGATTTCTGAAAACAGTTCACGGGTTCTCCAAGTAACGGATGTTAACCTATCACTTGTTCAGATTCTTCTCAAGACTTCTGAAAACAGTTTACAGATTCTTCCTGACAACAGATGTTAATCTACCAACTTGTTCAAATGCAACTTTTGAAAACAGTTTACGGACGCTTCCCAACAACGGATGTGGCTCTATTGCTTATTCAATCTCAACTCCTGAAAAATAGTTTACGGATTCTCCAAACATGGATGTCAATCTATTGCTTGCTCGGACCCCCAATTCAGAGATGTCCCAAAACAGGGAGGCCTTTCTGATACTCGTCCACTCACCATTGACATACAGTTCAGCATTTCCAAATGGCATCTTTAAGCCCATTCTCAGATGGCATCTATAAGCCCATCCTCCTATCAGCAGTCGCCAAATGGCATCTTTAAGCCCATTTCCAGATGGCATCTATAAGCCCATCCCCCGACAAGATTCTATCGCATCAGATGGCATCTTTAAGCCCATCACCAAATGGCATCTTTAAGCCCATTCACCTCTACCATCACATCGCCGAGTGCAAATTTTCTGGGTACTTTAGTGTCCAATCTTCTTTTACCTTCAAGTCACGAAAGGCAAACTTGCCAATCTAACTCTTCAGGTTCAAGAAGATTGAACAGGGGCAACTGTTGTACCCCAAAATTTGCCCTTGCATTTTTTCCCAAGAAATCGCAGCTTCAGGCGTTTCCTGATTTTTCAAACTGGCTCAAGAATCGGTCAAACAGACTTTTCTCGTCAGTCAGGACACAATTAGGGTTTCATTGGTTTTCAGGGCTTTGGAATGTTTCACACAGTTGGCTTAGGGTTTTGGTTGACTTTGGCTCAGTTTCGATCAGGCAAACGCTCTTTGGCATTTAATCAGGAATTAGGGTTTTCATGCGCGGTTCCTCAGAAAGATATAATTCTACGATGCTTTGCAAGTTATTCCGAGATTTGGGTTTGAATTCGCGTTGTTTGACTTAATCAGTAAAAGAATGCATTTGGATTGAATTCACGTTGGTTTGATTGAACCAGTCAAAAGATACATTCAGTTTGGATTTGCAGTGTTGGGTAAAAATCAGTGAAAAGGGAATGCGCCTGATCAGTTGTTTGGATTAACTGTTGCTTTGCTTTGGACGTTGGAAATGCCAGGTTTAACTGATCAAGTACTAAGGCATTGTTTATTTAAATTATTTATTATTCTAAAATTAAGTGATTGGAATTTATTTTTCAATTATTTTAATTCAAAGAATTTTAAATAATAAATAAACAATAAAAGATAAAAAAAGAATTAATTGGATAAAAACCTTTTATTTACTTTTAAATTATTCGTACAATTATTGTTTACAATTTGTTTACAACAATAATTTTACAGTAATTTAAACTTAAATAAAAAAGACTATCCTAAACATTCTTTTCTAATCTTCAATTCTTCATCTGCTATCCTTTGCTGCCAGTGCCCCATTTTATTTTATTCATCTGCAAAAGAAAAAAGGAAAGTCAAAAGCGGATAAGTAAATTAAAGAGACAGATAAATTACAGTTCATCATTAAGGGCAACTGTTTGGGATCAGTTAGCCCTCTTTGCAAATCACGGGATTTCTCCCGGTTCACAAAGAGGGACGAATTTTTATCTGCTAAAAATGAATGCACAAAAGTCAAAATTGCACAATTCAAAAATTGTCAAACTGCATAGTTCAAAAGCAAACATCACTGCACAGTCCAAACCAAACTAAAAGTTCAAACTAAGAATCAAAATTCAAACTTGCTGTCAAACTGTACAAGGCTGCCTAAGCTGTCAAAAAGAAGATTTGGCAAGATATCAAAAGATACAAAGTACAAGAAGCTGTCAAGAAGAGACAAATGTGCAGAGGAAAATTAATATGCAAGCAAGCCAATTTCATCATTTCCCACAGCTGCCCTTTCAGAAAGAAGTACAAAGCATAACATATTTTAATGTTTAAAAGTGTACTGGAGAGAGAGAAGAGAAAAAGTGCTTAGGCTTACTGGTTTTGCTTTAAGGCTTAAGAATATAAAAAGAAGCTGCAAGAGAACAGTACAAAAAAGGAGGCAAACCAATACAAAGAAAAAAAAAACTGTAAACCAAAAACTCAAAACCATATAACATAAACCACCACACATATGGCCTAAAAACCATAAACCTACTGTCAAAAACAATGGAACCTGCATAACCATTCAAAACCTGCCTACTGCATAAACCAGATACAACCTGCATTCAAAGGCCCCTGTCAAACAAACACCATAACCATCCAAAACCATTTCACAACCTTGGCCTAAACCTCAATAACCTACATAAACCATACAAAATCATATGGCCTAAACCATAAAGTTTGAAACCATTAACCATTCCAAACCTGTACCATCCTGTTCCAAAACCAGTTAAACCATTAACCTGCTTACTGCTAAACCAGCATAACCAAAAACTCAAAACCATGTCAAAACACGCCAGACCACAACCTTGGCCTAAACCTCAATAACCTGCTTAAGCCATAAAAAGCCATAACCACTGTCTAAAACCATCAAACCAGCATGGCCTAATCCTTCAATCTACTGTCAAACCAAAATAAACATCATGGCCTAAAGCCAAATGCCATATACCATAGCCTACTGAAAAACCAGTAAAACAAATGGCCTAAACAATTCCAAAACCCTTCCTACTGCACAAAACCAGTAGAACCAAAACCAATGTCCAAACAATAACAAGCATACCATCAGGCCTCAGATTATCTCATCACTGGCCAACAAAAAGCGACGGGAAGCATCAAATACACAGAAATCAGAAAGAAGAAGAGGAAAAAGCATGCAATCAAAGGAAACTTTTCTCAGAACCTAAAAGTCCAATCCAAGAAGCCATAGAAGCGAAGTAAAAGGGACAAAAGGAACGAAATACCAGGCCACAGAAGTAAAGCCCACGCATTTCATCCCGTCACCTTGGCCTCCTACGCACGCTCCAACTTCCCTCCTCCGTCTCCAAAGGTAACCTTTTCCTTCTTTCTCTTTCAAAACCTCAGACAACCATTAACAAACAAGAAATCAGGACCGAAAATGAACAAAATCAACACATGTAAATCGTAACAAACCTAATCGAATTAGAAAATGAACTCACCGAATCCGTCGCCCCCTAATGCCTTCGCTGGAGGGAAGAGGAGAGTGGAGAGTGCTGGTGGCCATTGAGGAACTCAGAAGCGAACGAAGAAGGACGCGAAGAAGACGAGAACGAGAAAGATGAGCGCCGTTGCTGCTAACCGAAACCCTAATCCCTTTTCCAATTGCTAAAACGCGTTTAACCCTAAAGACAAATTATGAAACGTATGGATCTGTTTCCTGCCTAGGCCCAACGATTTCCTTAAGGCACCCCCTTTTTCTGTTTATTTTCTTTTGGACTCTTTAAAACCCTCTTGGCCCATAACTCTTTTATCCACCCTTTTATTTCTTTAATACTTCTTTCTTTTGTTTTCTTTTATTTCCTTCTTTTTTAGAATTTTATTAATTTAATAATTAGTAATTTAATCAATAGAATAATTTAATTAAAACATTTTTATTTTTTAATTCTCATGCTTTGTACATAAATATATAATTTTTCTTAAGATTAATACAATAATACATTAATACTTCAACACTTTTAAAATATTTTTTTCAATATACATAAACTTTAAAACATTTAATTAAAATACTATTTGTACATAATAAATAAAATATATTTTTTAATATATATTGAAAACATTTTTCTTTTCATTTACTTAAAACTTTCTTTTGTTCATATCAAAGAAAATACAAGATCACAAATCAAAGATTAATAAACATTTAATTCTTTTCTTTAAGTTAACCATACCTTAAATAATACACATTTAAATTTACATTTCGCACCTGTAAATAATTACATACATGAACATATACACTTACACAAGATACGATGAATTTCAAATTATACGCTTGATACAAAATACATTTACATTTCTCCTATACACATTTGTTTATCTTATACGTTACTATACATTATTTACGTTTTTATCGCAATTCGATCTGGTTGTAACTTATTGGATATTATAAGTCTCATCCCCATTTGTGAATTTGTACCCCCACTCCCGGATACTATTTGTAATAGCGTAGATTTTAAATTCTTGCAATTTACCGCTTTCAAATTATACCATGGTTAGACCTAGGGTTTGCATGTACATAAAACCAAACGCTAGATAACCTAATACAAGATAAATACATGAAATCAATACACAATCACACTTGCACCCTCTAGGGTAATCCCACATGTTGCCTTCCAAAATGGGCCATGCTTGCACGTCGAGTATCTTTGGCAAAACGAATTCAAATGATCATAAGTCCCTCGATGACGCTTTCGAAAGTTGCCTAAATGAAATGATCATAGTCCCTTCAAAGCAAATTGCCAAAGACACTTGGCACCATTGCATTCATGGTCCATACGATGACCCGCGCCCGTCCCGTTAAAATTCCTAAACGCAAGATTGTCCATCAAATTCAATGGTGGAACAAAATTGTTAAAAAAGGGTTGAAAACATAGAGAAAACCTTTGAGTACAATAGGGTAGACAAAACTCTTAGTTACTTGAGATCAACTTGCAAAAACGCTTACCTTCTTTTCAAAAACCACAATCCACAACACTTTCAAAACAAACTCTCAAAACATTTTGAAACATCTTTTCGAAAAGATACACACCTTTGTAAAACATTCGAGTAAAGAATTGTTACAAGGGTAGCCTAAGACAAGGCATCTTCTTCCAAAACATTTTCAAAAACACACACACACACACACCATTTTCAAGCAATCGAAAATCAAGGCAAGTGATCTAAAAAACCAAGTAACTAAGAGCCCATGGATAACCATGGATGAAAAGGGTGCTAATACCTTCCCTTTTCATAATCTACCCCCCGGACCCACGAAATATCTCAAAAGGTTTTTGCTGTGCTTTTTCAACCTTTCCTTTAGGATAAAATAAAAAGTCGGTGGCGACTCTTGCTCAACCGAACAAGTGCGAATACAAACGCAAAACCCATAGTCAGTTCTCCCACCGTATCACAACAGTCATTAAGGGTTGGTTCCTTGGAATATTTCGGTCGCCAGTAAAGAGGCTGAATTGAAACAATGAACAAGGAAACAATCCAGTGATATTGAGCTCCTTAGAACCCGATTACTATTTCTAGGACAGGTTAAGCCAACTAAACATCAAGAGGGTACTTACCTATGAAACCCCATGCAAGCCTAAACTAGGAACTTTTGTGATTTTCTTGTACATATATACTTGTGCATAACATCATGGACATCATGAAGCATCATATTCATCCACTAACCATTTCAAGAATTTTGGAAATTCATCTTTGTTCCTGTTTTGCAGTTATGGAATCACTTCGCAGGAAAATGATCCAAGTCAACCTTGTAAGAATTCCTCCACAAATCAAAGAGCTAGCTTCAAGGATTCCTGAGAATTCTCCGTTCACTGAGAGGCATGGTCGCCTTATCAACTTAGTCACTTCCAACACAGAGGAAGACACGATGAAAGTTCTTTTCCAGTTCTTTGATCCTTTTCATCACTGCTTCACATTTCTTGACTACCAGCTTGTGCCCACTTAGGAGGAATTTTCTCAACTCTTGAGGATTCCTATTCTCAATCAACTACCCTTCAACGGTACGGAAAGAGATCCAAAGCCAGAAGAGATTGCTCAAGCCCTACACTTGCACTCATCTGATGTCACAACACATTGGGAAACTAGAAGTGGTGTCAAAGGCTTCTTGGCAAAGTTCTTGTTTGAGAAGGCCCAAAGCTGCTGGAATTCCTTGGACCTACAAGCTTTTGAGGAGATTGTAGCTCTTCTCATCTATGGGATGGTCTTGTTCCCTAACCCTGACCAACTCATAGATGTGAGTCCTGTCAAAATCTTCATGGCTCGCAACCCGGTGCCTACATTGCTTGGAGACATCTTGCACTCTTTTCACACTCGAACAATAAGGAAAAGAGGTGTTCTCATGTGTTGCACTCCTCTACTGGCAAGGTGGTTTATTTCTCACCTTCCCCAATCAGTTTTGAAGAATGAGCAAGGTTTGAGGTGGTCACAATGATTGATGACTCTTACACATTCAGATGTTCATTGGTGTTCTCGATCCAGAGAAAATGTTATCATGATCGACCATTGTGGGGAATTTCCTAATGTCCCTCTACTAGGCATTACGGGAGGCATCACCTACAACCCTTGCTTGGCTCTGAGACAGTTTGGTTTTTCCCGAAGGGATGGCCCACATGACATGCTGATTCTAGACTTGGTTTTCGACTTCGACAATGAAAATCAAGGACTTCGACAAAGGTTTATCCGAGCTTGGAGGATTCCAAACAAGGTAGACAGTAAGACCTTGGGACACAAGAATTCCACCCCCCTTGAGCCTTACCTCAAGTGGGTATGAACCCGCGCCCAAACTCTTATGATGCCTTACCCCTCTATTCTCCCAGTGATTATAGAGCCTGTTATGGAAGGAGATGTTCCATACATCCTCCTACATCCTGACATGCCAACATCACTCGAAGATTTGCAAAGGAGATGGATACAGCTCAAGGGAGAACGCGATACTTTTGAAGCCCAATTCTACACAAGCGAGAAAAAGGTTTTGGAACTCACTCGTCAACTTCACGAAGAGCATACTCTCAACACCTACATTGCACCAAAGAGGATGCGCAACGTCTTCTTATCTTAGAATTTTGTACTATTTTGCCCTAGGGGCATTGATGTAAACAAATTCTATTTTATTAATATAACGTTTGTTCCTTTTTGTTTAACACAAAGTTGAATTTTCAAATCCTTGAAAGCATTACATGAATACATATCATTCATCATATGCATAAACAGGTCTTCACACCAAGTTTCCTCATCTCTCTGCTGTTTATTTCAGCAAGATGGATATTGAACAAACGGTCAAAGACTTGCAAGCTCAGAATTCACAATTTCAACAGCTACTCCTGACCTTGGCTAAGGGGCAGGAGGAGCTCAAAACTCTGCTAGAGAAGGAAAAATAGAAAAAGAAGAAGAAGCGAGTCGGTGTAGCTATCTTGGGAAGAAGGTTTGAAGGTCAAGCCAGACGGACTTTGGATTTTCCATCTACCTTTGAGGAAGGAGAGAGAAAAGGTAAAGAGACTGCAGTGCCATCTGAATCTGAAGCTGAAGAAGAGGAAGATAAGGATTACTCCGAACAACAATACCCTCTGGTCGATGACAAATACAAAAATCTGGAAGAGCGTCTAACTGCTATAGAGATACAGAGAGTGCCTGGGCTGGACTTTGAAGAGTTAGGGCTGGTATCTGGAATTGTAATCCCTCCTAAGTTTAAGGTGCCTCTTTTTTCCAAATACGATGGGTTGTCTTGTCCCAAGATGCACCTACAATCTTATGTCAGGAAAATTCAGCCACATTCTTCTGACAAAGACCTGTGGGTTCACTTTTTCCAAGACAGTTTGTCAGGGACGCAGCTGGATTGGTTTTACAAGTTGGAGAGGTCTGATGTGCATAATTGGTAAGATTTGGTGGCTGCCTTCTATAAACAGTATCAATACAACACCGACTTGGAACCAACCCGTACTCAGCTACAAAGTATGGCCATGGCTACCAATGAGGGGTTCAAAGACTATGCCCAAAAATGGAGGGATTTAGCCAGTAGGGTGCAACCACCTTTATCTGAAAGAGAGCTAGTGGGCATGTTCTTGGGGACTTTTTTAGGTCCTTTCTTTAATCACCTGATTGGAAGCTCTTCTGTAGGTTTCACTGAGTTGATTCTAACTGGCGAGAGGGTTAAGGCCAGTATTAGAAGCGGGAAAATTCAGAAAGATGCGTCTACCTCTACTACTGCTAAAAAGCCCTTCAATGGTAAAAAGGAGGTGTCTACTATCTATGCTCAGAGAAACCAGGGAAGAACCGAACGACGACCAACAGTGGGGGCCGTTATGATTCAGAAGTCTGCATCAGACCAACCAAGAAACAATCAGCCTAGAAATGATCAGCCGAGGAATAACCAGCAAAGGGTGGAAAGGCCTGTAAGGAAATTCACCAAGATAAACATGACTCCTGCCCAAGTCTTACCACATCTCTTAAAGTTAAACCTGGCCATGCTAAAGGAGGCCCCTAAAAATCCTAATACTTCATCTCTACACTACCATTAGAATGCCAGGTGTGCTTACCATTCAGAAAGTCCAGGGCACGACACCAACAACTGTTGGGCCCTGAAGAACAAGATCCAAGATTTGATTGACGCAAAGGAAGTTGAATTTGAAGCTCCTGAAAAACCAAATGTTATCTCTTCTCCAATGCCTAGGCATGGACACAATGCCAGTGCTGTGGAAGAAGATCTGTTTGTTTCTGCTATGGATGAACTGTCAACTACTCTCCTAACCATCAAGTTGAATTTGTTGAAAGATGGGGTGTTCCCAGGTTGTGACCAAGATTTCCATGCTTGCCTATCCTTCCCATTTGACTGTCCTCTATTCAATAAAGGAATCCAACAATTTATTGATAACAAGGAAATTTTGTTTGAGAAAGCTCCTGTCTCACCCATTCCAATTCCAGAAGTTTCAATAATAACCATATACGCCAATCCTTCCAGGGTTCCTAAAAAACCCGTTAGGATTACATCCGCTCCTATGACTACTCCGTTGAAGATGACAATGCCTGGGCCAACCCCTTACAAATCAGATAAAATGGTGCCATGGAACTATGGTGGAGAAATCTACTACCATGGTGTCAAACAGATCGAACAGACTTCCGAAGTCGAGAGCTCTGAAGAAGATAATTCCGACATCAGTAACATTTCTGGCACAAGCAAAATTACTCGTAGTGGAATATTTTTCTCACAAGACCCCTTGGACTCCAGACAGGATTATGGTTTGCTCAGCTCAAGACCTCACCTTGCACTGATAACCTGAAATTAGGGTTTGAGTTGGGACAAGGATTTTTGGACCATCAATTCTTCATGTGACTTTCATACACCATCTTGGACCCCTAAGATTGCTCATGACAAGTTTCAAGCCTTGAATCACTTTTTTGCCCAATCAATTGGACAATTGACCTAAAAATTAGCTGTATTGGGGAAAAAGTCAATTGTGGCCAATTTACAGTCAAACTACATAATTTTTGATCCACATCAACATTCTAGGCTCCTATGTACCATTTGACCAAGTTTAGATCACAACTCCTCAAGAAATTTGATCAGATCATCAAAAGGGCAAAATGGTCAAAATTAGGATTTTGATTGGGAAAGGGAAATATCTGATTTTTGACCTAGCCAATGACCAATTGGGTTCAAACATGGTTTCAAGGATCCAATAGCATCATCTTGACCTAATCACATAGTTCAAAAGATCTCAAATGCATAGGATTGACAGATGAATTTTGCAATCAACTGATCAAAAGTCAACTGTACACTAAAAAGTCAAACTTTGACTTTTTGGTCAAAATCAAGTACTAAGGGTCATAATTCATCAAGATATGTCAAAATGTGAAACTTGTTGACCAAGAAACCTAATTTTGAAAATTTGGGTTTTAATTTGAAAATTTTCATAACTTAGAATTTTTCTAAGTTATGGAAATTTCTTATTTTTTCCCAACTTTCCACAACTTTTTCACCATGATGCAATTGGATTCAAAGAAAACTTCCATCATGAAATTTGTAGTCCTCCATGAAATATACAACTTTGATGCACAAAGTTTTCCCAAAATATGCTTGGATCTCAAGTTATGATTTTGTGAATAGGGGTCCATAAACTTTTTAACTTAGTGAAATTTTGCCCTAATTTAGGCAGGATTTTGACCTAACTTCATGGACATTTTTCACCTAGTTACAAGTTGCAAATCAGTTTCAAACATGCTTGTACTTGGTATTACAGGTCCTAATCATTTCTACACTCCATAATTGAATGCTAACATATTGGATATTGGTTTTATTCTGACCTATGGAGCTTTGCACAAAGAATTTATCCAAAAATGGCATAAAGTTCATAATACTACTTTGATAAAGCTTGCTTTTTGCAACTTTGCAAATATTGAGCCATGGTCCTGATCTCTTGTTGAAAACAAGATCCACAAACACCGGGCAAAGTACACCAACCCTATGCAGTCCATAAGCTAGCCTGTACAGGCCTTTGGCTTTATCACTTCACCTTTTCTTCAAAAACAAGCAAACTTGCAAAAGTCAAGTAAGCTTGTGTATCTGATAAAGGCAAGACTTTGTATCATTTTAAAATAACCTCAGAACCTTGTAACAAGCCTAAGCACGAATTGCTAACATCTCAAACACTCCAAAACACAAAAAACCACATTTCTGCCCAAAACAGGGTAGCTTCTGCAAATCTCAAGCCAAATCAATATTGGCTCGTGCGTTTCTTGATTCAACCCTTGAAACACCTTCCATACATCACACCTAAGCTGTCCAGGCCCTTGTCTTGCAACTGTGTGCCCTGTTTCAAGCTTCACCATTTTCATTTTGAAGGTTTGCAGGTTGACTCGTGCAGCAAGATTAAAGCATCTACAAGGCAAGCTGAGCATTGGAGAAGCTTGAGGGAACTTCAAGGAAGCTCACAAGAACTTCAGGCCTCACTCAAAGTCCCCACATTGCCATATCCAAACTCAACTGAACAAGGTATTTTTCAAGTTTCTATCTCTCTATTTAGGCATTCTTAGGTCACGATTTGTGAAGCAAAAATGTAGTCTTTAACTTGCTTAAGCTGTATATATGCATAGTTTTTATTTATATTAACTGGGCTAAGAGTATTTGATTGTTGAAGTTCATGAAAAAATTAGGTCAGGAACTAGGGCCACTGGAATTCTCCCTGGTTTCTTAGAGTTAGGTTACAAAATGGATATGGTTGAAATCGTGATTAAAAATTCTATAAGTTTCATGTTGTAAGTTTTTAATTTCATGCAAGCATGAGCAAGAACATAATCAAGCTCAGAAACGCGCGCAGGGACAGAGGACAGGGATGAAGATGCTGTCTTGGGCTTTTTGTTTCTGGCTTTTTTGTTTCTTCTTTTTGCACCCCCTATTTACTTCTGCACCCCCCTTTGCATATTTTTATATTTTTTGTATTTTCCTGCATATTTTATATTTTTGACTTTATTATTTTTTTTGAACATTACAAAATCCAAAAATATTTTCTTAATTTTTTTTTGCATTTTATTTTATTATTTTTTTGGCATAAAAATAGTTTATTAGGTTTTATTTTCTTAAATAAACTTGTAAATAATAAAAATACTTAAATATTTTTATTTTATTATTTTATACATATTAAATATTTATTTGTCATACATATTTAATTTTTAATATTTATACATAATATTATTATTATTTTTCTTGAACAAAAAAATGAATAAAATAATATAGAAAATATATTTTCTTTTAAAACAAAATTAGGGTTTCCCCTTTCAAAAAATAATAATATTATTTTTCCTTATTTTTAGGACTTAGATAATTCTATTTTTATCATACATAAAACAATTACAAAACATCTTTGCATATTTACATTTTATTGCATTTTTAAATACTTATTTATTTATTTATTTGTACAATATTCAATTGGGTTGTAATAGTAAATTTGGGTTTTATCTTGTATAAATATCCCCATTCAAAACTTGTATCCCCCTTCCCATAATATTATTGTAATAGTTTAGATTTACTTTACGCAATTTATCGCATTATATGCATGTTTAGTAAACTAGAATTTGTATGATAAGACAAAAATCAAAATAAATAGCTTGACCTAATACAAGACAAAATGCATGAAAATGATAACACATTGCACACAAGCACCTCTAGGGTTTCACCCACTTGGTTGCCTAAACAAATGGCCATGGTATGCATGCTAGGTATCTTGGCAAAACAAAACAAAACAAAAGATCATAGTCCCTCGATGACGCTATCTTGGTTGCCTAAAAACAAATGATCTTGGTCCCTCAAAACTTGCTAAAGATACTTGGCAATATTGCTATCATGGTTATACGATGACCCACGCCCATCCCGTTTAACATTCAAAGATAGGATTGTTTACCAATTCAATGGTAAAACAACAATGTCAAAGTGTTGTACCCCTAAATTTGCCCTCTCATTTTATCAAGAATTCCCCTCACAAGACTCTTTGGATTCAAGACCAGATTAGGGTTTGCACAACTCAAGACATCTCCTTGCACTGATGACCTGAAATTAGGGTTTGAGTTTGCACAAGGATTTTTGGACTTCCAATGCCTCATGTGACTTTCATGCTTCATGTTGGACTCCTAAGATTGCTCATACCAAGTTTCAAGCCTTGAATCAAATTTTTGCCCAGTCAATTGGACAATTGACCTAAAAATCAGCTGTATTGGGGAAAAAGTCAACCATGACCAATTTATAGTCAAACCTCATAATTTTTGATCCACATCAACATTATAGACTCATATGAACCATTTTATCAAGTTTGGACCACAACTCCTCAAGAAATTTGATCAGATCATGAAAAGGGTAAAATGGTCAAAATTAGGGTTTTGACTGAGAAAAGGCAATTTCTGATTTTTCTCCTAGACAATGGAAAATTGGGTTCAATTATGGTTTCAAGGACTCAATGGAATAATCTTAACCTAATCACAAGGTTCAAAAGATCTCAAATGCATTGAATTGACAGATGAATTTTCCAGTCAACTGGTCAAAAATCAACTGTACACTGAAAAGTCAAACTTTGACTTTTTGGTCAAAATCAAGTGCCAAGGGTCATTTTTCATCAAGATGTGTCAAAACATGAAATTTTTTCACTAAGAAACCTAAATTTGGAAATTAGGGTTTAAGTTTGAAAATTTTCATAACTTAGAAATTTTCTAAGTTATGAAAATTTCTTATTTTTTCCCAACTTTTCACCATGATGCAATTGGATTCAAAGAAAACTTCCAAAATGAAAGTTGTAGTCCTCCACAAAATATACAACTTTGATTCACAAATTTTTCCCAAATTATACTTGGATCTCATGTTATGATTTTGTGAATAAGGGTCCATAAACTTTTTAACTTAGTGAAATTTTGCCCTAGTTTAGGCAGATTTTTGATCTAACTTCATGGCAAATTTTCACCTAGTTCCAAGTGGAGTCTCAAAATTCATTTCAAAGATTGATTGTAGATCATGTTACAAGATTTAAAAAATGTCAAAGAACTCTCCAAGATCATTTATGGTTAGGGAGAATCGAAGGAATGAAAATGGCAAATCATCACTTTTGTCCAAGGCATTTTTCACATTGGTTCAAGTTGAAAATCAGTTTGGATCATGCTTGTACTTGCATTAAAGGTTCTAATACTTTTTAAACTCTAAAATTGAATTCAAATACATTGGACAATGGCTTTGTTCTGATCTATAGAGCATTGTACATTGATTTATTCCATTTATGGCAAAAAGTTTACATTGCTATTTTGATAAAGCATGCTTTATGTAACTTTGTTTATCTTGAGCCATGGACCTAATATATTTTTTCATACAATCTCCACAGATATCAGGCAATTTGTACCAGCTCTCATCAGGCCTTGAGCTAGCCTGTACATGCTTTAAGCTTTGTCAACTCACATTTTCTTCAAAAACAAGTAAACTTGCAAAAGTGAACATATCTCTTCTATCTGATAAAATCAAGCTTTGATATCATTTCAAACAACTTCAACATATTGTAAAAAGCCAATACACGAGTTCATAGCATTGCAAACACCCTAAAACACCAAAATCACCATTTCTGCCCAAAACAGGGCAACCTCTGCAGATCACTAGCCAAAACAAATTTCACTCGTGCAATTTTTGTTTCAAGGCTTCAAACACATTCCCTACAACACACTTGAACCATCCAGGCCCCTGTCCAGCAACTGTGAGCTCATTTTCAAGCTTCACCATTTTCAATTTCTGAGTTTGCAGGTTGAGTTCTACAAGGATATTCAAGCCATTTCAAAGCAAGCTGAGCATTGGAAAAGCTTGAGGGAACTTCAAGCAAGCTCAAAAGAACTTCAGGCCTCACTCAAAGTTTCTACATTGCCATATCCAAACTCAACTGAACAAGGTAATTTTCAAAGGTCTATCTCCTTATTTAGGCATCATTAGGCTTAGGTTTGTGAAGCAAAAATGTTGTCTTTAAGTTCCTTGAGCTGTACATATGCATAGATTCTATTTATATTAACTGAGCTAGGAGTATTTGATTGTTGAAGTTGCTAAAAAAACTAGGTTAGAATTTAGGGCCACTGAAATTCTCCCTGGTTTCTTAGAGTTAGATCATGTTTTTTATATCATTGAAATTGTGTGATCATGAGCTACATTTTTCATGTTATAAGTTTTTGATTTTATGCAAAGAATAGCAAGAACAGGATTCAAGCACAGAACGCGCATTTTGGACGAAGGCAGAGGTCAGGGATGAAGTGTGTATGGGCCTGGCGCGCTTGGGCCTATTTCTTTTGGCACCCCTCTTTTGCTTTTGCACCCCCTTGGCCCATTTGTTATATTTTTCATATTTTTTTATTTCTTTTGTGATTTCTGACTTTAATATTTTTTATGAACATTAAAAAATCCCAAAAAATATTTTCTTAATTTTTGCATTTTTATTTTATTATTTTTATTATTTTTTGGGCATAAAATTAGTTATTAGGTTAATATACTTTTATTTTCTTAAATAAATTTATAAATAATATTAAAAATATCATATATATTTATTTTTATTATTTATACACTTAAAATAATATTTTCATACAATATTTAATTTTTTAACATTTTGTATATATTATTATTATTTTTCTTAAAACAAAAATGAATAAATAAATAATATAAAGCATATTTTCCTTTAAAACAAAAATTAGGGTTTTCACCCTCTCAAAAATAATCATTTTTATTTTCTTATTTTTAAGAAATTAAATAAATTCATTTTTACATACATAAAACAAATACAAAAAAAAACATTTTTGCATATTTATAATTTATTCCATATTTAAATACTTGTTTATTTATTTATTGTTGTATAAATTCAATTGGGTTGTAATAGTAAATTAGGATTTTATTTTGTGCAAATACCCCCTATTCAAACTTGTACCCCCTTCCCATAATATTGTTGTAATAGTCTAGATTTACATTACGTATTTTATTGCTTTATACCATGATAGTAAATTAGAGTTTTGTATGCAAAAACCAAAAGTCAAAACAAATAGCATGACTAAACACAAGACAAAAATGCATGAAAAATGACAACATATTGCACACAAGCACCCCTAGAGTTTCATCCACTTTGTTGTCTTAAAATGGCCATGGTATGCATACTAGGTATCTTGGCAAAAAAAAAAACAAAAAAAACAAAAAGATCATAGTCCCTCGATGACGCTATCTTGGTTGCCTAAACAAATATGATCTTAGTCCCTTCAAACTTGCTAAGATACTTGGCACCATTGCCATCATGGTCATACGATGACCCACTCCCGTCCCGTTTAACATCCAAAGATAGGGTTGTTTACCAAATACAATGGTAAAACAACAATGTCAAAGGGTTAAAAATGTACAAGAAAGACTTTTGATTAGGTAGATGCTCCTAGTTACTTGATCAATTTGAAAACTATCCTTTCTATTTTCAAAAACACACACACACACAATTTCAAAACAATTTCCAAACAACTTTCAAAACATTGAAACATTTTTCAAAGGTCAAACATTTTTGTATACATTCTTACGAACGAGAATCATTACAAAAATTTCCAAAACGATGGCCTCTTTTCAATATACTTTCAAAACCACACAAAGCACCATTTCAAACAATTGGAAAAGCAAAGCAAGTGATCTAAATAAGTAACTAAGAGCCCATGGAAAACCATGGATGAAAAGGGTGCTAGCACCTTCCCTTTTCATAATCTACCCCCCGAACTCAAGAAAACATCTCAAAGGTCTTTCCTGTGCTTTTTGACCTTTCCTTTGGATAAAATAAAAAGTCGGTGGCGACTCTTGCTAAACCGAAACATTTACGAACACAAACGCAAAACCTCAAGTCAGTTCTCCCCCCGTATCACAGAACTGGCGACTCTGCTGGGGAAAAATAAGAAAAATGGGGTTACCTTAGGGTTTTAGATCACCTTTACATGCTTATCTTGCTTGACTTGTATGCTTTACACTTTGGTTCTATTGTTTGGGTTTGAATCCTCTACTCGGATTAGGGAAACATTCATAGGTAAATAGCAATATGTTGTGGAAATTGTGCGGGGTATACCAACATGATCTAAGAAATAGCTATGTTAGTGTGACATATTTGTGGGTACCGGTAGCCTTTCAGTCAATCAAAGAGAATACAGGGCCACTGAGTGATGTCATAAAGCACTAATGGACTTTTAGAACCTTTACTTGACCAACTTGGCCTTTTAGGATGTAGTGAGATGACCGGCTTTGGTGCAGTCCGAAGTTGGTAGATACTCGATACTACACTCATTGAGGGTTGTTTTCTTGGAATATTTTGGTCGCCAGTAAAGTGGCTAAACTGAAACAATGAACACAGAAAACAATCCAATGATATTGAGCTCCTTAGATCCTGGTTACTATTTATAGGACAGGTTGAGCCAACTAAACTTCAAGAGGGTACTTACCTATGAAACCCCATGCAAGCCTAAACTAGGAACTTGTGTGATTTGTTTGTACATATATACTTGTGCATAACATCATAAGCATCATGAAGCATCATATGCATCCACTAACCATTTCAAGGATTTTGGATTTTCATCTTTGTTCCTGTTTTGTAGGTTATGGATTCACTTTGCAGGAAAACTATTTAGGTCAATCTTGTGAGAATTCCTCCACAACTCAAGGAGCTTGCTTCCAAGATTCCAGAGTATTCTCCATTCACTGAGAGACATGGTCTACTTCTCAACTTGGTCAACTCCAACACAGAGGAAGACATGGTGAAAGTTCTCTTCCAGTTCTTTGACCCCCTACACCACTGCTTCACATTGCCTAATTACCAGTTGGTTCCTACTTTGGAGGAATTTTCTCAACTCCCGAGGATTCCTATTCTCCATCAACTACCTTTCAACGGTACGGAAAGAGATCCAAAGCCTGAAGATGTTGCTCAAGCCCTACACTTGCAACCATCTGATGTCATAGGCCATTGGGAAACTAGAAGTGGTGTCAAGGGTTTTTTTTGGCAAAGTTCCTGTTTGAGAAAGCTCAAGAATGCTGGAATTCTCTAGACCTGCAAGATTTTGAGGAGATTGTAGCTCTTCTCATCTATGGGTTGGTCTTGTTCCCAAACCCTGACCAGCTTATAGATGTCAATGCTGTCAAAATCTTCATGGCTCGCAACCCGGTGCCTACTTTGCTTGGAGATATCCTCCACTCTTTTCACACTCAAACAATGAGTAAAAGAGGTGTTCTCATGTGTTGCACTCCTCTACTGGAAAGATGGTTTATTTCTCATCTTCCCCAATCAGTCTTGAAGAATGAGCAAGGTTTGAGGTGGCCACAACGACTGATGACTCTTACACATTCAGATGTTCATTGGTGTTCTCGATCCCGAGAAAATGTTATCATCATTGACCGTTGTGGGGAATTCCCTAATGTCCCTCTATTTGGCATTAGGGGAGGCATCACCTACAACCCCTGCTTGTCTCTGGGACAGTTTGCTTATGCCCGAAGGGATGGCCCACATGACATGCTGATTCCAGACTTGGTTTTTGACTTCGACAACGAATATCAAGGACTTAGACAAAGGTTTATCCGAGCTTGGAGGATGCCAAACAAGGTAGATAGTAAGACCTTGGGACACAAGAATTCCATCCCCCTTGAGCCTTACCTCAAGTGGGTACGAACCCACGCCCAAAGTCTTATGATGCCTTACCCCTACATTCTCCCTGTGATTATAGAGCCTGTTAAGGAAGGAGAGGTTCCATACACCCTCCTACATCCTGACATGCCAACATCACTCAAAGATCTGCAAAGGAGTTGGATACAACTCAAGGGAGAACACAATACTTTTGAAGCCCAATTCTACGCCAGCGAGAAAAAGGTTTTGGAACTTACTCGTCAACTTCACGAAGAGCAGACTCTCAACACCTACATTGCACCAAAGAGGATGCACAACGTCTTTTTACCTTAGAATTTTTTATTATTTTGCCCATGGGGCATTGATGTACTAACAAATTCTATCTTATTAATATGACGTGTGTTCTTTTTGTTTAAAACAAATTTGAATTCCTGAATCCTTGAATGCATTACATGAATACATATAATTCATCATATGCATAAATAGGTATTCACACCAAGTTTCCTCATCTCTCTGCTGTTTATTTCAACAAGATGGATATTGAACAAACAGTCAAAGACTTACAAGCTCAGAATTCACAATTCCAACAGCTAATCATGACCTTGGCTAAGGGTCAGGAGGAGCTCAAGACTCTACTGGAAAAGGAAAAAGATAAAAGGAAGAAGAAGAGAGTTGGTGTGGCTACCTTGGGCAGAAGATTTGAAGGTCAAGCCAGAAGGGTCCTGAATTTCCCATCAACATCTGAAGAGGGTGAGGGAAAGGGTAAAGGAGCTGCAGTGCCTTCTGATTCTGAAGCTGAAGAAGAGGAAGATGGGGATTATTCAGAATAACAGTATCCTCCTGCAGATGATAAATACAAAAACTTGGAAGAGCATATGGCAGTTACGGAGTTGCAGAGAGTGCCTGGGTTGGACTTTGAAGAGTTAGGGTTGGTATCTGGAATTGTAATCCCTCCTAAATTCAAAGTACCACTGTTTGCTAAGTACGATGGGGTGTCTTTCCCAAAGATGCACCTACGATCTTATGTCAGGAAAATTCAACCACCTTCTTCTAACAAAGACCTGTGGGTCCACTTCTTCCAGGACAGTTTGTCGGGGACGCAGTTAGACTGGTTCTACCAGCTAGAGTGGTCTGGTGTGCATAATTGGGAGGAGTTGGCAGTTGTCTTCTACAAGCAGTATCAATACAATGCGGACTTAGCACCAACCCGTACTCAATTATAGAGTATGGGCATGGTCTAAAGTGAAGGTTTCAAAGAGTATGCCCAGAAATGGAGAGACTTGGCGGGACGAGTACAACCACCTATATCGTAGAGGGAGCTAGTAGACATATTTTTGGGGACTCTGTCAGAGCCCTTCTTTAATCACTTGATTGGAAGTTCGTCTGCGGGATTCACCGAGTTAATTCTAACTGGTGAGAGAGTTGAAGCTAGAATCAAGAGCGATAAAATTCAAAAAGATACCTCTGCTTCCGCTGCCATCAAAAAGACTTTTCCAGCAAAGAAAGAAGTCTCAGCTGTCTACTCTCAAAGAGGTCAAGGAAAAGTTGAGCGTCGGCCAGCGGTGGGGGCCGTAATGATTCAGAAGTCTGCAGCTGATCAGCCTAGAAACAATCAACCCAAAACCAACCAAGCAAGGGTGGAAAGGCCTGTAGGGAAATTCACCCAGATAAACATGACTCCTGCTCAGGTTCTACCCTATCTCTTGAAGTTAAACCTTGCCAGTCTGAAAGAGGCCCCGAAGAATCCGAATACAGCTTCTCCTTACTACCATTCAAACGCCAAGTGTGCTTATCATTCAGGGAGTATAGGGAACGACACCAACAATTGTTGGGCCCTCAAGAATAAGATTCAGGACTTTATAGATGCTAAAGAAGTGGAATTCGACGCCCCTGAAAAGCCGAATGTAATCTCTGCTCAAATGCCAAAGCATGGCCACAATGCCCATGCTGTTGAAGAGGATCTTTTTATTGCTACTGTTGATGATTTGATAACTCCGCTACCGATAATCAAGTTGAATTTGCTGAAGGCTGGGATTTTCCCAGGTTGTAAATAAGATTGTTGCCTTTGTTCATCCTTACCAACCGACTTTCCATTGTTGAAGTTAGGCATCTAACGCCTAATGGATAACCAAGAAATCCTTTTTGAAAAGACTCCTGTCAATGATGTTTCAATAATAACCATATCCGCCAATCTTTCCAAGGTCTCCAAAAGACATGTTAAGATTACATCCGCTCCAAAGATTGCACCTTTGAAGATAACCATGCCCGGGCCCGTCCAGTACAAGTCCGACAAATCAATACCGTGGAACTATGGTGGAGAAATCTACTACCACGGTATTAAACAAATTGAATCAACTGAAGAAAGTTCTGATAAAGAGACTTCCGACATTGGAAACATTGCTGGAACGAGCAAAATCACCCGCAGTGGAAGAATTTCTTCTCCAGAGATTGCCCCTCCAAAGGCAATCTTTGGACCCTCAGCTGCTCCTAAGTTTACCCCTGTGCCGGTCAACATATCTGCAAGAACCCCAATTATTAAAGAAGTTGTAACTCCTGTGGTTGTCCCCTCTGCTGCTGATGATAGAGGGAAAGGGATCCAAGAAGCGCCCGTCAGGACGATGGCTAAGACATTGGTCATCCCTGAAACCTCTCAAAAAGAAATGGAGGAGATTTTGAAAATAATCAAGAAAAGCGATTATGGTGTTGTGGAACAACTGGGGCAAACCCCCTCAAAGATATATATGTTGGCCTTGCTACTTTGTTCCGAAGCTCATGCTAAAGCTTTGATCAGATTTTTGAAGACGGCCCATGTGCCCCAGGAAACCTCCGCGGATCAGTTCAAAGAATGTGTAGCTAGCTTAATAGCTGACAATGGTCTAGGATTCTCTGATGCAGATTTGACATCTAAGGGGAGAAAGCATAATGATGCACTACATGTCTCGGTGGAATGCAGAGGGACTACTCTAGCTCATGTTTTGGTTGATACTGGGTCGTCTTTAAATGTCTTTCCAAAGAAAGCCTTGGATAGAATGGACTGAGAAGGCCTAACCCTGAAGCCCAACAATATAATTGTCAGAGCCTTTAATGGTTCTAAAAGGATGGTCCACAGGAAGGTGGACATCCCGATCAAAGTGGGAACTGAAACCTTCAACTCAACATTCTATGTGATGGACATCCGTCCTTCTTATTCTTTCTTGTTGGGTAGACCCTGGATTCACAATGCTGTAGTCGTCACTTCTACTCTGCATCAAATGCTCAAGCACCCTGTCCAGGGGAAAATCATAACTGTTCACGGTGAAGAGGAATACATGATAAGCCATCTAAATTCTTTCCGCTATGTAGAATTGGATGGCGAATTCATCGAAACCCCTTTTCAGCATTTTGAAGAGGTACCTCAAGAGATTGCGACAACCAAGACAGTGTCTTCTGTACCCATGATTACCAGACCTCCGCCTTGGATTTCATCCCTCAAAGATGCAAAGGCTGTGATTGAAGAAGGAGGAAGCACAATTTGGGGGCAACTTCCAGACTTTCCTTTCAAATCAGATAAGTTCGGCTTGGGGTTCACTTCTTCTGCTCAAAAGGCTGTACGCCGCTCCCGTGATGGAAGGACACCAGTGAAGATCACCCATCATGGAGTCAATGCTTTGGAGGATAGTGAAGAGGAGAGAAACTTGGAGGTTTGGATTTTCCCTACTGTTGACGGAGGATTGTGCAACTGGGAAGCAAAAGACTTTGTTCCGATTACTTTCATATCGCAGTAATTTATCTTTCAAACATTTCTGTTGGTTTGTAATAATCCTCAAACAATTCGTAAACTTTTAACCTCGTGCCTTACCCGAGGCGCATAGGTCCATTTGTAAGGGTTTGATTTTTCATCTTCATATGCCATTTTAATGAATCATGGACGTTTTCACATATAAAATTTTGTGTTCATTGTCTTTCTTTTTACATTTTAATTCTTTAAAGGTGGCTATCCCTTACACACACCCACACTCACAAATGCAGGTACCCTTCCATTCCGGATTCCATGGGTAACAATTCTGCTATGGCCTTCAGTGACTGTGAAGATCTGGTATACCATGTCGAATACGAAGGTGAGGAAGACTGTGAGGTGCCAGGAGAATTGGCTAGGTTGCTACAACAAGAAGAAATGGCTATTCTACCTCATGAGGAGTTGTTAGAGAAAATCAACTTGGGTACTGAGGAAGACATAAAAGAAGTCAGAGTGGGTGCCAACCTAGAGCCAAG
This sequence comes from Vicia faba, assembly GCA_948472305.1. Classification (NCBI taxonomy): domain Eukaryota; kingdom Viridiplantae; phylum Streptophyta; class Magnoliopsida; order Fabales; family Fabaceae; genus Vicia; species Vicia faba. The sequence continues at coordinate 1,691,965,448 of OX451737.1, read as the reverse complement.
TGTCAAGGAGCGCTTAGTTCAGTTGTTGAATGAATATGTTGAGATCTTCGCCTGGTCATATGAAGACATGCCGGGACTCGATACATATATTGTGGTACACCAAACAAGTTTGTTTGAAAATGCAAATTTGGAGTACAAGTTGGTTTTGAGGCCTGCAAGCTAGCACCAAGCAAGCTGATTTGAAAATGCAAATTTGTATGAACATGTATTGGCCATGGACAAAAGTGAGTTTTTGCCAACTTCAAGCATTCGATTCTCTCTAACCACAAGGGTGTTTGAGGAGTTCTTGGACAATTTGGAAAGCTTGGAACAAGTAATATAATCCATCTTTGAAATTAAACTTGAAACTCCAAGTGGAACTATGTGAAAAATGGCCAAGAAGATGGGTCAAAATCCTGCCTAGATTAGGGCAAATTTTCTCTAAGTTAAAAGTTTTTGGTACCCTTGTTCCAAAAATCATAACTTGCGCTACAAGCTTCTTTTGAGAAAACTTTGTGTATAAAAGTTGTAGACTTTGTGATGGACTACAACTTTTATGTTGCAAGTTTTATTTGAATCTATTTGCATCTTGGTGAAAAAATGGGACAAAGTTAGGAAAAAATAAGAAAATTTCATAACTTAGAAAAATTCTAAGTTATGAAATTTTTCCATTTTAAACCCTAATTTGCATTTTTGGGTTTCTTGATGAACAAGTTTCATAATTTGACATGTCTTGATGAAAAATAACTCTTGGCACTTGATTTTGAGCAAAAAGTCAAAGTTTGACTTTTCAGTGTACAGTCAAATTTTGATCAGTTGACTGAAAAAATTCACCTGTCAATCCTATGCATTTGAGATCTTTTGAACTTGTTGAATGGGTCAAGACAATTTCATTGAGTCCTGGAGTCCATATGTGAGCTTGATTTGCCATTGTCTAGGTCAAACAGTCAAAAATTGCCTTTGTGCAGTCAAAACTCTAAAAATGACCATTTTGCCCTTTTGGTGATCTGATCAAATTTCTTGTGGAATGGTGATCCAAACTTGATCAAATGGTTCATATGAGTTCATAATGTTGATGTGGGTCAAATTTCATGAGGTTTGACTGTCAATTGGCCCCAGTTGACTTTTTTCCCCAATACAATTGATTTCTAGGTCGACTGTCTAATTGACTGGGCAAAACTTTGAATTAAAGCTTGAAACTTGGTAAGGACAAACTTGTGAGTCCAACATGAAGTATGAAAGTCACTTTGGGCATTGTAGGTCAAACTATCCCCATGCAAACTCAAACCCTAATTTAGGTCAACAATGCAAGGAGGTGCCTTGAGCAGAGCAAACCCTAGCTTGGTCTTGAGTTCCAAGAGTCTTGTGATTGAGAAAATGTTGATGAAATGAGAGGGAAAATTTTGGGGTACAACAGTTGCCCCTGTTCAATCTTCTTGAACCTGAAGAGTTAGATTGGCAAGTTTGCCTTTCGCGACTCGAAGGTAAAAGAGGATTGGACACTAGAGTGCCCGTAAATTTGCACTCCTCGAAATAATGTTGAGGGAATGGGCTTAAAGATGCCATTTGATGTTGGTAGAATCTTGCTGGAGATGGGCTTAAAGATGCCATCCAATAATGTTTATTGAAGTACAATGTTGTAGGTCAGAAGAATGAGTATCAAAGCCGTATCCGTGTTTGGAACGCATTTGAAATGTATCTGGAGATTGAGTCTGTATGAGAAAAGGAATGGCTTCCGTGTTTGGAGCGTATTTGAGCTGTAACTATATTTGAAACTTTGAATGAGTATCAGAGTGACTGTCGTGTTTGGAGTGTATCTGTATTGTATCCGGATAACAGAGTATCATCTGTGTATGGAGCAACTGTGTGCTAGGGATAAATTCTGAATGGGTGACAGAATGGAAACCATGTCTGGTGCGTATCTGGACTGTATCTGAAGTTGAGATCTGTATGAGTAGCAGAATGACTTCCGTGTCTGGAGTGTATCTGATACTGTAGCTGGGATCTGAATTTATGACAAAATGACTTCCGTGGCGACTGCACTAGGGAGAATCAAACTGCTGGTGTAAAGGCCATAATGGCATCCGTGTTTGGAGCGTATCTGAACTTGAAGTTGATAGTTGAATCTGAATGAGAGATAGAAAGGCCGCCGTGTCTGGAGCGTATCTAGTCTGTATCTGATCGCTAAAGTCTGGATGAGTAGTAGAATGACCGCCGTGTCTAGGGTGTATCCATACTGTATCTTGAATTGAAATTCTGAATGAGTAATAGAATGACCGCCGTGTCTGGGGTGTATCCATACTGTATTTGAATAATTGTTAACAATAGCTTTTTAATCTCATCCTGAAAAGGGTAAAATGTTAGCTAGAACACAAAGTTATGTTGCATGATATGTATGATGCAATGAATTGTATTTCATCCATGTTTATGATATATGAATGTAATGGATGCGTATGTAAGCTGAATAACTGTCTTGCTGAGGAGAGTAAATCCTTGATAACTGGAGATAATGAAATCTTTGATTGCTGTCGGGGAAATTAAATCCTTGACCGATGCTGGGGATTCCGAAACTCTTTGAATACTAAAGATGAGAAATCCTTGCTGACTGCTTGGGGATTAAAGATCTCTGATTGTTGAGAATGAGAAATCCTGGGACCACTGCTGGAGATTGAAAATCCTCGGCGATTTGTGGGGATTAACAAGGCCTTTGACGACTTCTGCAGGGAATGAGAATCCTTCATGACTTTCCTGGGATATAGGGAAAACTCTGAAAATCTCTACTGGGGAGTTAAAACCTAGGAGGCTTCTGCTCGAAGAAATGAGACCGAGAATCTTCGATCTTGCTGGGAGATAATTTTGTGGGGGAAATGTTTACTATTCTGGCTCCGCTGGGGATAGGGAGTTTGAATTCTTATGGTAACTTTGAAACTTAACTCAGCTGGGGAATCAAGTTTTAGAATGCACTGGCTCCACTGAGAATCCCGAAGCTTAACTCCGCTGGGGAGTAATACTCCAAATTATATTTGTTGAGGATCTGAATGATGTATCGTAGGGGATTTCTTCTGAAATGACACAAAGATATCTTCCTACATCTTCAACCTATCAGTAATTATCCTTTTTTCAATTTAGTTTTAATTTGTAAGAAGTGATTATATTCAAATGCATATGCCTATTTAACAAAACATTGGACGTTTTCAAATAAACATAAGTGTAAAAAGAAAAGAAAGGCAAGCAAATTTCTACACTTTGAAGTATCTTTGTATTTAACTTTTTTGAATATCTTTGTATAAAGGAGACAGACATCCTAGTAAGAGAATGTTGTCATAAAAATTGAAAAAATTTATACAAAAGAAAGATGGCTATGTGTAACAATTCCATGGGATTTCCATTCTGCTATAGCCTTCACAACTCTGAATATCTTGTCCATTCGCTGCTTCGTCTGCCGATGACTGGATTGATCAGAAGTTTGGAGCTTGTTGGTGAAAAGATTGTTTTTAAAGTGATCCGACGAGACATAGTCATACGCTTTAAGTCCCTAACTTTTGCCTGGACCGCTCTTTCGAGTTTTCGATCCACCGGGAAACCCTTTTTTTCCCAAGTCGCCCTTTTGGGTTTTCAACTTGCCGGGTGTACATATTTTTTTGTTTTATCCCTAATTTTTTCCTGAACCTCCCTTTCGGGTTTTCGATTCACCGGGATGCCCATTTTTTTGCCCAAGTTTCCCTTTCGGGTTTTCAACTTGTCGTGTCATTTTATGCGTAGTATCTTTTGACTATGTCCGTGTTCGCGGGGTGTGGCAGGTCGTCGCCGTCCATGGTGGTCAGAATCATTGCCTCACCAGAAAAGATTCTCTTTATCACAAATGGTCCTTCGTAAGTGGGAGTCCACTTGCCCCTGGGATCACTTTGCGGTAAGATGATCCGCTTGATTACAAGATCTCCGACTCGATATACCTGACGCCTGACTTTCTTGTTGAAAGCCTTGATCATCCGTTTTTGATACGTTTGACCATGACAAACAGCAGTAAGTCGCTTCTCGTCGATCAAGTTAAGTTGATCAAGCCGGGTCTGAATCCAATCGTCTTCACTCAAACCTACATCCTTCATAATCCTCAAAGAAGGAATCTGAACTTCCATGGGTAGAACAGCTTCCATGCCATACACCAAAGAAAATGGGGTTTCCCCTGTTGAAGTACGTGTCGTGGTACGATATCCATGCAGAGCAAACGGTAACATCTCATGTCAGTCTTTGTAGGTGACTGTCATCTTTTGAATGACTTTCTTGATATTTTTGTTTGCGGCTTCCACAACACCGTTCATCTTCGGCCGATAGGGATATGAATTGTGATGATAAATCTTGAACTATTCGCATAGAGCGGTGATCATAGTGTTGTTCAAGTTCGTACCCTTGTCTGTGATGATCCTGTCGGGGACACCATACCAGCATATGAGGTTCTGCTTGATGAAGCGGGCAACCACATTCTTTGTAACAGAGGCAAAGGAAGCTGCTTCGACCCACTTGGTAAAATAATCAATAGCGACCAAGATGAAGAGATGTCCATTGGATGTCGTGGGCTTGATCTCTCCAATCATGTCAATGCCCCACATTGCAAATGGCCAAGGAGCTGTCATAACGTTGAGAGGAACAAGAGGAATATGTACCTTGTCGGCGTAGACTTGGCATTTGTGGAAAGTACGAGAATGCTGATGACAATCAACTTCCATGGTAGACCAGTAGTAGCCTGCCCTTAGAATCTTCTTAGCCATCGTATGTCCGCTCAAATGGGTGCCAAATGTGCCACTGTGTATCTCAGTCATGATCAACTCTGCTTCAGCTTTATCCACACAACGAAGTAAAACATAATCATGGCTGCGCTTATAAAGGATGCCATTGCTTAGGAAGAACTTGGCAGCAAATCTCCTTAAGAACTTTTTGTCATTGACGGAAGCTTCTTCGGGGTATTCTCTAGTCTGGAGATACCTTTTGATTTCATGAAACCAGGGTTGTTCCACTACTTCTTCGGTATTAATCTCATGACAGTACGCAGGTTCGTTCGTTTGCTCGATGGTAATTTGGGGAGACTCGTTATCCTAGTTGAGTTTAAACATGCAAGACATTGTAGCCAGAGCATCTGTTAGCTGATTTTCTTCTCGCGGGAAGTGCTCAAAGGTAATCTTCTCGAAATGAGGTAACAATGTTAAGACATGTTCTTTGTATGGGATAAGATTAGGATGTTTAGTGTCCCACTCTCCTTTGACTTGACTGATAACCAAAGCCGAGTCTCCAAATACGACCAAAGATTTGATTCCCAAATTTATAGCATCCCTGAGACCAAAGATACAAGCTTCATATTCGGCCATATTATTCGTACAACTGAAACAAAGTCGGGCAGTGAAGGGTGTATGGCAACCTTCCGGAGAAATGAGTACTACACAAATATCGTTGACAAGTGCATTTGAATCACCATCAAAGTACAGGGTCCATCGGGATCCTTGTTCAGGTCCGTCATACGGTCCGTTACTTTCGATGTTGTCCAAAGTCATGATGTCCTCATCTGGGAAGTCGAATCTCATAGATTGGTAATCTTCGACGGCTTGATGAGCTAGATGGTCAGCTAGTACACTCCCCTTTATAGCTTTTTGGGTAGTATACTGGATGTCATACTCAGTCAGGATCATTTGCCATCTAGCGATTCTTCCAGATAAAGCAGGCTTCTCGAAGATATACTTGATCGGATCCATTTTGGAAATCAGTAAAGTGGTGTGAGTCAACATATACTGCCTTAGCCGACGAGCAGCCCATACCAAAGCACAACAAGTTTTCTAGAGCAGTGAGTAACGAGTCTCACAGTCGGTAAACTTTTTTCTAAGGTAATAAATGGCATGCTCTTTTCGGCCAGACTCGTCATGTTGGCCCAGCACGCACCCCATTGAATTATCCAAAACAGTCAGATACATGATTAACGGCCTTCCTTCGACGGGTGGCATCAGAATAGGAGGTTCTAGCAAATACTCCTTGATTTTATCAAAAGAAACTTGACAATCATTGTTCCATTAAACCACCTGATCTTTCTTCAATAGCTTGAAGATTGGCTCACAGGTAGATGTCAAGTGAGATATGAACCTGGCAATGTAGTTCAAGCGTCCCAAGAATCCTCTAACCTCCTTTTCAGTACGGGGGGCAGGCATCTCTTGTATAGCCTTCACTTTAGATGGATCAACCTCAATGCCTTTGTTGCTGACAATAAATCCCAAAAGTTTACCAGACCTAACCCCAAAAGTGCACTTGCTTGGGTTCAGTCTGAGCTTATACTCCTTCAACCTGGCAAACAGCTTTTGCAAATGTTCAAGGTGTTCTTCTTCTGTCTGTGATCGAGCTATCATGTCGTCTACGTAAAGTTCGATCTCATGATGTATCATATCATGAAACAAAGCTACCATGGCACGTTGATAGGTTTCCCCTGCGTTCTTCAGTCCGAACGACATCACTTTGTAGCAGAAGGTACCCCATTGCGTGACAAAAGTAGTTTTCTCCATGTCCTCGGGGGCCATTTTGATCTGGTTATATCCCGAGAATCCATCCATGAAGGAAAACACCTTGTGCTGAGCTGTATTGTCAACCAAGATGTCGATATGTGGCAACGGAAAATCGTCTTTAGGGCTAGCCCTGTTCAAATCCCGATAGTCCACACACATTCTGACTTTGCCGTCCTTCTTAGGCATGGGCACGATGTTAGCAACCCATTATGGATAGGAGGTAACAGCCAGAAATCTAGCGTTGAATTGCTTCATTACTTCAGCCTTAATCTTCTCAGACATGTTAGGCCTCATTCGGCGAACCTTTTGCTTGATCGGTGGACAGTCTTCTCTTGTAGGGAGACGGTGAACCACGATATCTGTGTTTAACCCTGGCATGTCTTCATAAGACCAGGCGAAGATTTCAACATATTCGTTTAACAACTGCACTAAGCGCTCCTTGACACTTGATTCCAGGTTGGCACCCACCTTTACTTCCTTCCTGTCTTCCTTTGTCCCCAAGTTGATGGTTTCTAACAGCTCTTCATGAGGCAGAATGGCCCTCTCTTCTTGTTGTAGAAGTCTGGCTAACTCTCCCGGCACTTCACAATCTTCGTCAACTTCGTACTCAGCATGATTGACCAAATCTTCAGATTTATCGAAGGCTAAAGCAGAATAGTCACCCAGGGAATCCGGAACGGATGGGTACCTGCATTTGTGAGTGTGGGTGTGTGTAAGGGATATCCATCCTTAAACAAACAAAAATGCAAAAGGAAAGAAAATGAACAGTTTATAGATGAAAAACGCCCAATGATTCATTAAAACATGGCATATGATTATGAAGAAAATCAAGCCCTTACAAATGGACCTACATGCCCCGGGCAAGGCATGAGGTGAAAATAGTGTGCAAATTGTTTAGTTATTACAGACCATAAAAATGGGAAATTGTTCAAAGATAAAATTACTGGTTAACAAAGGTGATGGGAACAAAATCCTTTGCTTCCCAGTTGCTCAAACCCCCTTCGACGGTCGGAAAGATCCAATCTTTAAAGTGGCTCTATTCATCTTCATCTTCTATAACATTAATTCCGTGATGAGTGATCCTTATGGGTGGCCCTCCAGTCTTGGAACGATGCATAGCCTTTTGTCCTGCAGTTGTAAACCCTAGTCCAAATTTGTCCATCTTATGGGGAAAATCAGGCAATTGCCCCCATGCTGTACTCTTCCCTTCTTTGATCACCGCCTCCGCGTCCTTGAGAGATGCCATCCTAGATACGTGCTTGGGAGCAATAGGCACCTCAACCATTGTCTTCGCAACTGCTACCTCGAGAGAAACTTCCTCAAAATGCTGGAAAGGCGTTTTGATGAACTCGCCATCCAGCTCCACATAACGGAAGGAGTTGAGGTGGCTTATCATGTACTCTTCCTCGCCGTGCACCGTTATAATTTTACCCTTAACAGGATATTTCAGTATCTGGTGCAAAGAGGAGGTAACTGCCCCGGCATAATGGATCCATGGTCTTCCTAGCAAACATGAATATGAAGGTCGGATGTCCATCACGTAAAAGGTTGAGTTGAAGACTTCTGTGCCTACTTTGATAGGAATATCAACCTCTCCATGAACCATTCTCTTGGAACCATCAAAAGCCCTAACAATGATGTTACTAGGCTTGAGAGTCAGTCCTTCGCAGTCCAAGCGGTCTAAGGCTTTCTTTGGCAGCACATTCAAGGAGGAACCAGTATCAACTAAGACATGGGCGAGAGTGGTTCCCCGGCATTCAACTGAAACATGTAACGCATCGTTGTGTTTCCTTCCTTTGGGAGTTAAGTCAGCATCGGAAAAGCCAAGGCCATTATCAGTAGTAAGACTGGCCACACATTCCTGAAACTGGTCAGCCGAAGTCTCTTGGGGAACATGTGCCACCTTCAAGAATTTGATCAGGGCCTTAGCGTGGGCCTCAGAACAGAGCAGAAGAGCCAACATTGAGATTTTAGAAGGGGTCTGCCCTAACTATTCCACAACGTCGTAGTCACTTTTTCTGATTATTTTCAAGATTTCATCCATTTCTTTCTGAGTGGTTTCGGGGATAACCACAACATGGGCCTTCGTCCTGACAGGCAATTCCAGTATCCCCTTACCCTTGTCGGTAGTTTCAGCAGATGGTCTTACTTCAGAAGTAACCAGTTCTTTAATCACTGGGTCTTGCACAGATGGTCCAACAGGTGCAGAAGCTTTCGAGGGTCCGAAAACTGCTCGAGGGGGAGCAATCTCCGGAGAAAAGATCCGGCCACTGCGGGTTATCTTGCTTGTACCCGCGATGTTCCCTACATCAGGATCTTCCTCAGAAATCTCTTGGACTGTTTCGATTTGTTTGATGTCGTGGTAGAAGATTTCTCCCCCATAGTTCCACGGTATCGTTTTGCTGGATTTGTACGGGACAGGTCCCGGCATGGTGATCTTTAAAGGTACACATTCAGAGTTGGGTGTAATCCTGACATGCCTTTTGCAAGCCTTGGGAGGATTGTCGGAAATGGTTATAATTGCAATATCGTTGGTTGTAGAAGTAAAAGTATCAGGGGTAACAGGATTGAAGGTATTCACAGGGGTTTTCTGGAAAAGTATCTCTTGGGTATCCATCAGGCGTTGGACACCTGACTTCAACATTGGGCAATCACCTCGTATTTTCAAACAAAAATAGCAGTCTTTACCACAACCAGGAAAGATCCCGGCCCTCAACAAATTTTCCTTAATCACAAGTAACAGCGTCAACAGGTCAACAACATCAGTAACATGAGTATCCTCCATAACAGCATGAATATTGTGGCCGTGCTTGGGCGTCAGAGCAGATATAATGTTGGGCTTCTCAGGAGCATCAAATTCTACTTCCTTAGCATCAATCAGATCTTGGATTTTGTTCTTAAGCGCCCAACAATTATTGGTATCGTGCCCAGCACTGTCGGAATGGTAAGCACACTTGGCATTAGAGTGGTAGTATGGAGAGGAGGTGTTAGGGTTCTTTGGGGCTTCCTTCAAACTGGTCAGATTCAGATTCAACAAATGAGGAAGTACCTAAGCGGGCGTCATGTTGATGCGGGTGAACTGCCGTTGTGGCCTTTCCACCCGTTGTTGATTAGGTCTCGACTGATTATTACGAGGTTGATCATTTGACAAATTTTGAATCATCACAGCCCCTACAGTCGGCCGACGCTCAGTTCTTCCCACTCCCTTCTGAGAATACACAACAGATGCTTCCTTCTTAGTCGGGAAAGATTTCTTAACAGCTGCGGATGCGGAAGCATCCTTTTGAATCTTTCCGCTTTTAATACCGGCTTCAACCCTTTTGCCGGTTAAAATCAGTTCAGTAAATCCTGCAGAAGAACTTCCGATCAGATGATTAAAGAAGGGGCCAGACAGAGTCCCCAGAAACATGTCAACTAACTCCCCATCTGATAACGGTGGCTGCACCCTTCCCGCCAGATCACGCCACTTCTGGGCGTACTCTTTAAACCCTTCATTGGAAGCCATCCCCATACTTTGTAACTGAGTACGAGTGGGCGCCAAATCAGCATTGTATTGATACTGACGATAAAAAGAAGCTGCCAAGTCTTCCTAATTGTGAACCTCTAATCTTTCGAGCTGATAAAACCAGTCTAACTGAGTGCCAGACAAGCTATCTTGGAAAAAGTGTACCCAGAGGTCTTTATCGGATGAATGGGGTTAGATTTTTCTGACATACGACCTTAGGTGCATCTTAGGGCAAGACAGACCGTCGTACTTGGCGAATGTTGGCACCTTGAACTTGGGAGGGATCACAATCCCTGCTACTAGCCCTAGTTCTTCAAAATCCAAACCGGGCACCCTCTGCAACTCCATAGCTGCCAATCTATCTTCAAGGTTCTTATATTTATCATTCGCTGGTGGATACTGTTGTTCGGAGTAGTCTTCGTCTTCTTCCTCTTCCTCCTCTTCAACCTCGGATTCAGAAGGTACGACAGTCCCTTTCCCTTTACCGGCCCCTTCGTCAGACGTTGAGGGGAACTCAAGAACTCTCCTAGCCTGATGCTCAAATCTCCTTCCCAAAGTGGCTACTCCAGGTCTCTTTTTCTTTTTCTCTTTATTCTTCTCCAACAAAACTTTGAGGTCCTCTTGACCCTTTGCCAAGGTCATGAGGAGTTGCTGGAGCTGTGAATTTTGTGCCTGTAGATCCTTTACCGTTTGCTCCAAATCCATCTTGCTGAAATAAACAGCAGAAAGATAAGGAAAACCTGGCGTGAAGACCTGTTTATTCATATGATGAATGGTATGCTATTCATGTAATGTATTCAAGGGTTCAAAAATTCAAATTTGTTGCAAACAAAAAAGAACGCACGTCATATTAAGAAGAAATTTGTTAGTACATAAATGCCCCATGGGCGAAATATTACAAAATTCCTAATGTAAAAAGACATTACGCATCCTCTTTGGTGCGATGTAAGTGTTGAGAGTTTCCTCCTCGTGAAGTCGGCGGGTGAGCTCCAAAACCTTCTTCTCACTGGCATAGAAGCTGGCTTCAAAAGTATCCTGTTCTTCCTTGAGTTGGATCTAACTCTTTTGCATTTCTTCCCATGATGTTGGCATGTCAGGATGTAGTATGGTGTATGGAACCTCTCCTTCCGTAACAGGCTCTTTGATCAAGGGGAGAATGTGAGGGTATGGCATCATAAGATTCTGGGAGCGGGTTCGTACCCACTTGAGGTAAGGCTCAAGGGGGATGGAATTCTTGTGCCCCAGTGTCTTGCTATCCACCTTGTTAGGCATCCTCCAAGCTCTGATGAACCTTTATCGAAGTCCTTGCGCATCGTTGTCGAAGTCAAAAACTAGGTCAGGAATCAACATGTCATGAGGGCCATCCCTCCGAGCATATCCAAATTGTCTCAAAGCCAGACAGGGGTTGTAGGTGATGCCTCCCCTAATGCCAAGTAGTGGGACATTAGGAAATTCCCCACAACGATCAATGATGATGACATTTTCTCTGGACCGAGAACACCAATGTACATCAGAATGTGTGAGGGTCATCAATCGTCGTGACCACCTTAAACCCTGCTCATTCTTCAAAACTGATTGTGGAAGGTGAGAAATAAACCACCTTGCTAGGAGAGGAGTACAACACATGAGAACACCTCTTTTCCTCATTGTTCGTGTGTAAAATGAGTGTAGGATGTCCCCAAGCAATGTAGGTATAGGATTCTTGGACATGAAAATCGTGACAACATTCACATCTATAAGCTGATCAGGGTTTGGGAACAAGACCAACCCATAGATGAGGAGCGCCATAATCTCTTCAAATGCTTGTAGATCAAGAGAATTCCAGCAGTCTTGTGCTTTCTCAAACAGAAACTTTTCCAAGAAGCCCTTAATGCCACTTCTGGTTTCCCAATGCCCCTTGATGTCAGATGGTTACAAGTGTAATGCTTGAGCAACTTCTTCAGGCTTTGGTTCTTTTTCCGTACCGTTGTAGGGTAGTTGATGAAGAATAGGAATTCTCAGGAGTTGAGAAAATTCCTCCAAAGTAGGCACCAATTGATAATCAGGGAATGTGAAGCAGTGGTGTAGGGGGTCAAAGAACTGGAAAAGTACTTTCACCATGTCTTCTTCAATGTTGGTGTTGACCAAGTTGAGGAGTCTACCATGTATTTCACTAAAGAGAGAATTCTCTGGAATCCTAGAAGTAATCTCCTTAAGTTGAGGAGGGATTCTCACAAGGTTGACCTGAATTATTTTCCTGCGAAGAGATTCCATGACCTACAAAACAAGAACAAAGATGAAGATCCAAACCCTTGAAATGGTTAGTGGATTCATATGATGCTTTATGATGTTCATGATGTATGCACAAGCACATGTACAAGCAAGTCATACAAAACCCTAGTTTCAGGCTTGCATGAGGTTTCATAGGTAAGTACCCTCTTGAGTTTAGTTGGCTTAAAACCTGTCCTATAAATAGTAACCGGGTTCTAAGGAGCTCAATATCATTGGTTTATTTTCTATGTTCATTGTTTTGGTTTAGACACTTAACTAGCGACCAAAATATTCCAAGAAAACAACCCTCAATGAGTGTAGTATCGAGTATCTACCAACTTCGGACTGCACCAAAGCCGGTCATCTCACTACCCCTAATAAAGGCCAAGATGGTCAAGTAAGGTTCTAAGAGTTCATTAGTGCTTCATGACATCACTCAGCGGCCCCGTATTCTCTTTGATTGACTCAAAGGCTACCGGTACTCACAAATATGTCGCACTAATATAGCTATTGCTTCAACCGTATCGGTATACCCCGCACAGTTTCCACAACGAATTTCTATTTACCTATGAATGTTTCCCAAATCCGGGTGGAGGATTTCAAGCCCAAACAAGACAACCAAAATGTAAAGCAATCAAAGAAAACAATAATCATACAAAGGGTGATCTAAGCCTTAAGGTTACTCCACTTTTAAAGATGTTCCTCAGCAGATTCGCCAGTTCTGTGATACGGTGGGAGAACTGACTTGGGATTTTGCGTTTGTGTTCGCAAATGTATCGGTTTAGTAAGATTCTCCACCGACTTTTTATTTTATCCTAAGGAAAGGTCAAAAAGCACAGGAAAGACCTTTGAGATGTTTTCTTGGGTTCGGGGAGTAGATTATAGAAAGGGAAGGTATTATCACCCTTTCTATCCATGGTTATCCATGGGCTCTTAGTTACTTGTTTAGATCACTTGCTTTGCTTTTCAATTGTTTGAAATGGTGCTCTTCAATTGTTTGAAATGGTGCTTTGTGTGTGGTTTTGAAAGATGTTTTTAAAAGAGGCCATTGTTGTGGCAACCTTTGTAATGATTCTTGTTTGAATGTATACAAAGGTGTTTTTGTCTTTTGAAAAGTTTTCAAGGTTTGAAAGTAGGGTTTTGAAATTGTGTTGTGAAATGTGTTTTGAAAAATAGCAAGGGTGTTTTTTGCATGCTTGATTAAGTAACTAAGAGTTGGTCTACCCTATTTTACTCAAAGATCTTTCTTATGTTTTTAACCCTTTTAACAGTGTTGTTTCACCATTGTATTTGGTGATCAACCTTGTGTTAGGATGTTTAAACGGGACAGTCGCGGGTCATCGTATAGACCATGATAATAATAGTGTCAAGTATTTTTGGAAATTATCTTGAGGGACTTGATCATTTTATTTAGGCAACTCAGATAGCGTCATCGAGGGACTATGATCTTTTATTTTGCCAAAGTACTTGACATGCAATCATGGCCCATTTATGAAGGGAACAAGTGAATTGGAACCCTAGGGGTGCAAGTGTGCATTGTGTTTGTTTTTTCATGCATTGTTATCTTTGGATTAGGTCAAACTACTTGTTGATTTTATTTTGCATACAAACCCTAGGTCTAGGCATGGCATAATTGGAAACTTTTAAATGTGCGAGAATTTAAATGCTACACTATTACAACATGATATAGGGAGGGGGTACAAATTTGAATTGGGGTATTTGACAAGAAATTAAATTCTAAGTTATTACAGCCATATTGAATGTACAAGGCAATATTTTACATTTAAATAAATACAATTAAATAAATATCAAATAAAATATATTATGCAAAAAAAGATTTTTATGTATGTAAAAAAGTATTTTTCCATGTGAAATGTAAATAAATAAAAGAAAGTCAAATTTAATTATTTTTGTTATTTAGGGCAAAACCCTAATTCTTAAATAAAATAGCATTATTTATTAATTATATACAATAATATATTAATTTATACAAAAATAAAAGTATATTGTAAAAAAAAGATGTTTCTAGTGTAAAATATTAATAAAAATAAAAATTAATTATTTACAAAAAATGTGTATATTCAAGAAAATGTTTTTAAATGTAAATAAAAAATAATAAATGAAAATAAGTATATTTTTTGTATTATTTTTGAGTTTTAATAAAACGAAATTAGATTATTTACATATTTATACTAGTAAGATAAAAATAAATGTCAAATAAATATGAAAAATATAGAAAATAATTTTGTAGCATTTTTTTATATTTAGACAAAAAATAATAAAGTCATAATAAAAAATAAAAATGTCAAAATGATGAGTATTCAAATAAATGGGCCAAGGGGGTGTAAACTGAAGAGTGGGGTGTTAGAAGTGAAAACCACCAGGCCCAGCCCAGTCAGACTTTTTCTTCTTCCTCTTGTTCACAAAAACGCGTGCCTCTGTACAACAATGGCTATCTCCTGATTCTTTGATTTTTTGACAAAACTCACAACATGAATATTGTAGAGAATTAAACAACGAATCCAACCATATAAAAAACTTGGATTAACTCTCAAAGACCAAAGAGAATTTCTCTGGCCCTAATTTCTAACCTAGTTTTTTCAGAAAGTTCATGAGTGAAATTCTCCTAGCACGATTAATGTAAATGAAAACTAAGCATATGTATGGCTTCAGGGCTATGAGTACAACATATTTTATTCACAAACCTAAGCCTAACCATTCCTAGATATAGTGATAGAAGTCCATGAAATACATGTTTTAGTTAATTTCGAGCTGGACAATGTAGCAACCTTCAATGGTGTTTGAGCTTCTTTTGAGCTTGCTTGAGGTCCAAGGAAGCTTTTCCAATGCTTGGCTTATTTTAAAATAGCTTGAATCGTGCTGTAGAACTCAACCTGCAGAGCTTTGAAACAAAAATGGAAAACTGTGTTAGAGGCGTTATAGCTTGCAATGGGGGCCTGGGATAGTTCAGGTGAGTTGATTGGAAGGTGTTTGAAGTATCTTTGGGAAAAACGCACGATGAAATTTGGCTATGGCTTGAAGTTTGCAGAACTGACTCTGTTTTGCAGAAAAATGGAGGTTTTGAATAAGAGGAGGTTTAAGTGACGAAGGGGTCATGTTTCTGGCTTGTTGGGAGGTATGAAACTTGTCTACAATGTTTCTGTAAGCTTGGCTTAAAAGATATGAGAGATGGTCTATGTCTTGCAACTTTTCTTCCTTTTCAAGCAAGAGTGTGTGTACCCTCAATGCAAGCCTGCACAAGTCCTATATCATGCTGCATACTTTTCTCTTGATTCTTGGAATTGGTTGATTGAATCTTGCTTCAGAGATATGGCCCCATGCCTCAAGGATTTTGTTTGACATAAAGTGCATCTTGACAAAAATGGCATATTACCTTTTACCACTTAAGGATTAATCTTGCATGCAATGTCCAAATGACCAAGATAACACCTTAACTCAATGATTATGCATTAAATTATGGAGTACAAGTTGGTTTTGAGGCCTGCAAGCTAGCACCAAGCAAGTTGATTTGAAAATGCAAATTTGTATGAACATGTATTGGCCATGGACAAAAGTGAGTTTTTGCCAACTTCAAGCATTCGATTCTCTCTAACCACAAGGGTGTTTGAGGAGTTCTTGGACAATTTGGAAATCTTGGAACATGTACTATAATACATATTTGATATGCAACTTTAAACTCCATGTGGAACTATGTGAAAAATGGCCAAGAAGATAGGTCAAAATCCTGCCTAGATTAGGGCAAATTTTCTCTAAGTTAAAAGTTTTAGGTACCCTTGTTCCAAAAATCATAACTTGAGCTACAAGCTTCTTTTGAGAAAAATTTGTGAATAAAAGTTGTAGACTTTGTGATGGACTACAACTTTCACGTTGCAAGTTTTCTTTGAATCTATTTGCATCTTGGTGAAAAAATGGGACAAAGTTAGGAAAAAATAAGAAAATTTCATAACTTAGAAAAATTCTAAGTTATGAAAATTTTCCATTTTAAACCCTAATTTGCATTTTTGGGTTTCTTGATGAAAATTTTTCATAATTTGACATGTCTTGATGAAAAATTACTCTTGGCACTTGATTTTGACCAAAAAGTCAAAGTTTGACTTTTCAGTGTACAGTCAAATTTTGATCCGTTGACTGAAAAAATTCATCTGTCAATCCTATGTATTTGAGATCTTTTGAACTTGTTGAATGGGTCAAGACAATGTCATTGAGTTCTTGAGTCCATATGTGAGCTTGATTTGCCATTGGCTAGGTCAAACAGTCAAAAATTGCCATTGTGCAGTCAAAACCCTAAAAATGACCATTTTGCCCTTTTAGTGATCTGATCAAATTTCTTGTGGAATGGTGATCCAAACTTGATCAAATGGTTCATATGAGTTCATAATGTTGACGTGGGTCAAATTTCGTGAGGTTTGACTGTCAATTGGCAACAGTTGACTTTTTCCCCCAATACAACTGATTTCTAGGTCGACTGTCCAATTGACTGGGCAAAACTTTGAATCAAAGCTTGAAACTTGGTAAGGACAAACTTTTGAGTCCAACATGAAGTATGAAAGTAACTTTGGGCATTGTAGGTCAAACTATCCCCATGCAAACTCAAACCCTAATTTAGGTCAACAATGCAAGGAGGTGCCTTGAGCAGAGCAAACTCTAGCTTGGTCTTGAGTTCCAAGAGTCTTGTGATTGAGAAAATGTTGATGAAATGAGAGGGCAAATTTTGGGGTACAACACTTAGTTTTGTTGGCTGGTTTTTATAAGTTGTGATCTCTCTCTTCTTAATGGAACAATGGCCTTATATTGATATCAGGGTGAAAATTGGAGGGAAGGTTTTGTGAATTTGAAGTGATTTGGCTAACTGTCTCAATGCTTTCCAATGCAGTTTTTTATTTTCCATTTTTGTGCAACATTTGGACTGTTTTTGGACAGGTTTGTAGCATACTTTGGACTATTAGAGCAGGGCTGTTTTTTGCTGGTTTTGGGATTGTTATTGCTAGGTGACATCCTTTTGTCTCTTTTCTTTCCCTCTTCATCTTTCTATGATATAAAGCTAACTTGCTTTTTACTCAATAATTCTGAAGGATTTGCAATATTAGGAAAACTATGATGTCTAGGGTTTTAGCTATTTGATAGCTTGCTATGTTTTGAATTGTTGTTTGACTGTATTTTTTCTATGCTGCTTTATGGACTATTGATGATTTTGCTATTGTTTGCAGCCTTAGACTACTGTGCTTGCAATGTTGTTTGGCTTATTTTTGCTGCCTAGTTAGACAATTTGCGCTGCTGCCTTCTGCCTGTTATTTTTTGCTTTTGCGTTGCAGTTTTGTTGTTTTGTTTAGGCTGCCTGATTTTGTTTGCTATTTTGTTATTGTTGGCTTTTGTTTGGCAGCCTAGCTTCCTTTTTGCTGCATTTGGGCGGCTTTCTTGTTGTTTGCATTGTTTGCAGGTTGACTTTGCTTTTGTAATGTTTGCAAATTTCTTTTTCCCTTTTGTGAACCAAAAAGATCAAAATTTTGTGATTTGGAAAAGTAGGAGATAGACCATGATTAAACACAAAACCTTATATTTATGATACCAAATGAAAATCCTAATGATGAGTTAAAACTTGCTTTAACCATCATTTCTTTCTTGAATTTTCACGATGCTTGCTAACTTTTTTTTCTTCTTTTTCTCTTGTTTCATGGATGGAAAGCGAGGCAAGGTGACGAGAAAATCATGGCTAGCAAAGATTGGATGGATTTCTTGAAGATGAATCAAATGAAGACTGGAAGAAATAAAACAAAATTCCTCTCTTTGTAAACAAAATAAATTTTGTAATTTATTTCATTTGTAATAAAAAAAAAATTTTAATTTCACTTTACTTGTAATGTAATGAACACAAAGCTTTGAATAAATTTGGTGTGATGAAATTTGTTGTACCAATCTTGAATTTTAATTGAACTTTGAAATTCCCAATTTGAATGGTTTGAATGATACACTTTTATTTGATAACTTGAACTTCAAGCAATCACAAACGACTCTTGTAACTTGTATTTCAAGTAAACCACGCGTCTTGTAATCCAATCAAATTTCTAAATAAAATAAATGTTTAAAAATTCAATTCCAACTTGGTTAACTCAAACCCAAAGCCATGGTCATCTAAATGACAGTATTAATATTTAACTCTTGTCCAAATCAAATTTTCATTCAAAATGAACTCGCACGCCATGCTCGATTAAAATGGAACTTCATTGCCAAACAAACATGCCTTAAGAACATTCATCAACTTCGTGGAGTTAACATATTTCCAAACACAATTTTTCTTTCGATCTTTGAGGATAAACTCGTGAGCGACATCACTTATGACCATATGCAGAAATAATTGTCCCAAGATCTTGTAATTTTAGGAAATCACAATTCTTAGAAATCAGCCAACAATTACTTAAGATTAGGTCAAAGTCCATTGTGCGACTTCTAACGTATTCGAATTTTGGTGATCTTCTACACGTAATCATCTCTTGATTTGTGAAGAGAAATTGGATATGACATCAAGGAGAATCATACACAAAAATAACCGCTAAAAAATATTGAATAATAAAGAAGTTGCAATCGTTTGAACTCGCTCTCGCAAAAGGTCAATTTTTGGGTCAATGTAGTCGTTTTCAGTTATCTGAGCCATCGATTGAGCAAAATTGCAATCCAACATTTGAAAACTGACATAAACATCCTTGAGGATACCGAAAGACCTATGAAGACCATTTGAAACCTTGAAAAATCAATTTTCTCTGAGAAATACCAAACCCTAATTGTTGATTTGTTGCCTAGGGAGAAACTGTCTGACCAACTTCTGAGCCAAATTGAATATTCGAGAAACCCTAGAATATGCATCTTGAATAAAAAAGGGATAGAAAATTTTGGGGTACAACACCATCATTAGGATTCCAGTTATCTTTCACTTCCTTTAAACTCAAATAAAGAGCACTAGTGATGAAATCCTCTCTTATCTTCTCTGGTTTGCAAACAAAGGGTATGCTATCTTTAATCTTCAAGTTCAAGAGATAAGCATATTTTTCTAGTATTAGGGCTAATTGATAATCCTGAAACGTAAAACATCTTAAACTGGGATCGTAGCATTGCAAGAGGGTCAAAAATATCTCCAATCAACTGCGATTTCAAGTAACCATAACAGGTTGCCATAACTATCAGCAAACTTCCTCAAATTATCACCCATCAACAAAGTGCTCAGCCTCTTGAAAAGCGGGACTCTGGTACTAGAAAACTTATAGCCATAGGTATGCCTGATAACCTCCCTATCATTACCAATGTTATTATCCATCTTTGGTGTATACAAATACTCTTGACGTGCCCTGGAAAGAACATGCATATGATAGTTAACTTTTTTTGTACATCATTTTTTTTTGAAAATAAATATGCTATGATGCAAATATGAACGGATCAAGGTATCCAATAAACTAGACACTGATGAGTGGCCAAAATAAGCGGCTAAAGTGAGAAGTCCAAAATGAAGCCAAGAAATCAAAAAGTCACTGACAGAACCAAACCCTCCCTACTTACGAGTGTAGTCTAGGTCAAGGTAAGGAAAGGGAGAATTAGAGTCACAGGTTCGCTTGAAAGTAAAATCATCATACAATATACATGATAATGAATGTACCCTCATTAAAACCTACTCTGAATGTGTCTCTCATGATCAGACACGACAGGGAATACGCCTATCAGCCGCCATGACTCTCCACTCTTATCCTAGGTGTTCCCAGTGGGATGCATCTCTGGCCTGGGTATTGGGCCTTTTACCTCATAGTAACAACACACCCATTAAAGAAACAACATAACAATAGTATCCAGAGTATAGGAAACCAATCAATAAAATGCAATGCATGAAAGCATATAAACAAATAAAGTAGTAAAGCAATGAAAAAATAAACACCCAATAGAAAAGCAAACAAACACAAGCTAGGATTGAATCTGGGATGGACCAGCATTTGGTTAACATGTCCCCGGTGATGCCGCCAGCTGAAACAACCGACTGAACAGTCATCGGATATAAAATCAATGAAGTTGCCATCAAATGTTTTTTGTCTCACAGGAAGGAAACGGTAAACATCGAATAAACCTGAGAAGGGTGAAATCACGATCAAACGACCGAGAGATCGGGTAAGAGAGTCTGTTATGTGAGGGGAAGGTATTAGCACCCCACACGCATTTGGTACTCTATGGTATCCACTCGTGTTGTTTTAATCAAATGGTGTGGTTAAAATCTATGTATAAGGCTTAAAGGCTAAAAAGAAAGATACAAAAGGAGAATGCATGAAAAAGAGAAAACATGCGGAAAAGAAGGAAAGATTACAAAGTTCGCTTGGCTGAACCCCGCGACCAGATTCCTATGTATCCCTTTTAAGGAATCAGAGCGCCATAGTTCGGCTCACATATTTTGGTTGGTTTGTGTTTTTTAGTTAAAAAGACAAAAGCGATAATCAAGATGGCGAAACATCAGCAATGATGATAAAACATCAAAATAAGGACAACAAGACATCACATGGCAACACAAACTTAGATAAGATGATAACACATCAGAATGATAGCAAAATATCAGATAAGATGATAAAACATCAGCATGATAGCAAGATATTGGGTAAGATGATAAAACATCACACCTAACAATGATATTAAAAATCAATGTAGGATAATAAACATATGCGATGATGATGCATCGACCAAAAGATAGTAAAATATCATGGCAAAGATGACAATACATCAAAACTTAGATGATAAAATATCACACCTAACAATGATATTGAAAATTAAAGTAGGATAACAAACATATTGATGGTGAAACATCAATACAAAGATAGCAAAATATCATGGCAACGATGACAATACACGAAAACTTAGATGATAAAACATCACACTTAACAATGACATTGAAAATCAAAGTAGGATAACGAACATATGCGATGACGAAACATCGGCAAAAAGATAACAAAATATCACGGTAAAGGGTGGTAAGATGTCAACTTATCAAAGTTTAAAACAAAGCCAAAAGGCACACAAACAATTATGATTGGTTTTTATTTTTTACCTTGAAGAAAGATTTAAGTTTATTAGAGATCTTTTATGATTTTCTAAGAAAAAGAAAGTTTTTGTTTTAAGATGCATTATGCAAAGAAAAGAAAACATCTAAGGGAGACTAGCCTAGCACCACCCCTAATATTATTATACAATGATGGTCCTATGATTGAGTTTCGAAAGGGGAGTATCTACCTAAGTGAACATACATGGATTCCTATGTTAATGTCTAGCTCGAAAACTAGACTCAACGAGCGATCCTAAGGGAGCACGGAAAATAAAATCTCATAGATCCAGTGACAAAAAAGTCAAGAAAAATATATGGCAAAACATTTGAGCAACCAAAAGCTCGAGCATCACTCGAATATCAAACATCTACAAGGCGCATGCCAAGTAGTAAAAAGGGAGGTCCCACATAAACAAGTAACCAAGCATCATACCAAGGGTTAAGCCATAGCCAAGGGGAGCGAATCACCCTAGTCAATCAAGCCATAAAATTGTGTGAATATGAAAGGTCCTTAACCGTGGTATCAATTAGCAGGGAAAGAAAGATCTGGAAAAGATACAGTGTATGCATACACTAAGCATCAGTGTTGGTCAACACGAGCTAAAGAAAGCGTGGGGATCCGATTGCGGGAACCCTTTTCACTTGCCTTTAAAGGGCTTAAATTCATTTAGATCTTGGGCACATGTTCAGAGCATCTACTTATAGAAAGTGCATAGGAACGACATGGACTAAAATATGCGGGGGTCGATTACGAACCATCTCCGCTCGCCTCCTTTTGAGGACTTATCACCTGTAATATAATGCGGGCACAATCTTTAAACAAACAAAAACATGGCCTCCTAGTGAGGAATTCCAAAATTGCATGCCAAATGGCACAGACTCCCAATCTTAAGTAAGCAGTAAAATGAGGGAACGAGTAAATCATATGAGAAAATACCGAATGAATATAATCCACAAATAAGAAACTAAACAGTAATGAAACCTAGAGATCTTCGAACAAGCTAGCATCAACAAAGAAACAAGTCAGTAGTCGTGTCGTCTTACATAAGCATCAAGGCCTCAATGTGAAAATAAATCACGAATGGTGTGTAGCGGACATAACCATACAAACATTCTGCAAGGTAATACAGACAGCCAAAGCATACAAAAGTGCCAATACCCACACACACACACACACACACACATATATATATATATATATATATATATATATATATATATATATATATATATATATATATATATATATATATATCCCATAAATATGAGAAACAAACTAGATCGTCTCAAAAGCGAAGTTGTAATCCACAAATAAAGTGGAACACAAAGTAAAGAAAATCCATGAAGTACCATGCACAACTCAACAAAATGATTAGTATTAACAAGGTAAGATAAAATGTGAACATAAACATGCCATACATTTATCATATATCATGGCTAAGAGAGCACTCAGTTAGTCATTTTAAAGCGTAGTACAAACCCTGTAATGATTGAACTAGTATCCGACAAAACGGTGTAGTGAAGTGCGTATATGTAAGTGGCTAAATGGTCAAGGAAAGAGAAGTCAAGGGAAGATAAATTAAGAAGTAAACACATAAGGTTAGTGTATCCTAAAACATATAGAAGTATTAACAAGAACCTATTAGGGTAATATTAGGTACAATCATAAAACTAAGTCGAAAATCAACCCCTAACTACACCTTAAGAGTGAAAGAAGTGCGAGGAAAAGGTAGATGAAGGATGGACATGATTAGGGGAATAACTTATAATTCAAGTAAGTAGCACATATATATCTACAAATCACATTCAAACATTTTAAGCCACGCAAGAAAAGTCACACATGTATCATACAAAGGGGAAGTGTCGAAAAGAAACAAACAAACATGTTTACGTTGAGCAAGTATGGATTTAAAAAAAGAGTGAATGTTTTGAGAATCATGGAATGTGTGACTTATATGATAGGTTATCTCAAGATGAGACTCAAGACTAACCAAGTAGAAGTTGAAACTTCATACATAAATAAAGTTACCTAATTGATGAGCAAGATCATCTAAAAGGAAGTAAAGGCATTTTGTCTTAGATCAAATGAAGTTGATAAAGATCAAATGAAAATAATAAAGAATATTATTTGTCCTTGGGTGATGATAAAACCCTCATAAGGTACTAATCATGAATCTAAAACCTTAAGAAATGTTAACACGACAACATACTTAAGTATCATGATATCTGAGATATATAGTCCCTTAAGCTATATTAGCAACATGATCAAGGTAACTTAAAATCAACGTCCTTGGATTTTATGGGAAAAAACCAAAATCAAGGTACAATATTGGGACAAGTGCTCAATCATATGAAGCAAACATCTACAACTAAAATTTAAAACCATAAACGAGAGGTAAATATAGCTCCCATTGTGTCACCATGATGAATTAGCAAGTCAATACTAACCAAGTGGATCATAGGATAATAGAGAGTGGAGATTATAATATAAATAAAATCAAAGTTTAATCATTAATAAATGTGGGACTTAAAGTCCTCCCAAGCAAACAAACACAAACTAGACCAAAACTAGTATATAGCTCCTATTGTGTCATCAAGATGAGTTGATAATGAAATATCAACCAAGGAATCTAGGAGCAGATTAAATAAGGTATGGAGATCTCCAAAGTCATAAGTAAGTTCACAATGCACTACTCATGATGTAATCAAAGACATTTGGTAAAAGAGTGCATCAAAACTACTTCCAATTTTGACCATATTTAGTGAGCCCAAACACACAAGCAATCATAAATTAGGGAGCTTAAATAGATCAATGAAATTGAACTTAAAACATTAACAAGTAATGAAAATAGGGTACAACTGATAACGCTTGGTCCTTTAAATATTCCATAAATGCGTTTTAATATATCGCACTTCAAACAAATAGCATGAGCAAAAGATCAATTATGATAAGGCCAAAAGAATTATCAAAAGAGATCAAAAGTCTCTCAAACATTGAATAAGGTTATCCTTGAGTTATCCTATCTCAAAATCCATTTGAATCATAATCATGATGAAGACTGGATCGAGGATCTACCAAAAATTCCCCAAACTAGGGTTTTAACTTGCTCAATGTAGGAGCTCCACAACAATGATCATCAATGACTATAATGGACCAAATGAAATTTTTCCAAGCTCATGATATATCAAATGAGTCTAGAGGATATCATAAATTTAAAGATTATCCTCAAAAAGTTCACACAAAGAACTAATATATATCATAGGACTCAAACAAATCATAAAGCATTGCAAACAAACAAAATTGAGTCAAAAATAGAAAAAGGGCTTTCTAAAATAAAAACAAATTAAACCTATAACCATAATGGTTCCTAAAAGTTAGAGACATAGTCAAAAGTCCTTAGAATATGGAGAAGATATGGTTTTAAAATTCAAATGTCCAAACTAGTTATCAAAGTGTTAAATTTGGACACGTTTCACAAATTAACTTGAATAAAATGTGAAACCCAACTTAAAAAATGAAAAAAAATTATTTAAATGATCTCAACTCAATAAAGACCTTAAGACATATTTTCTTTGATTTTTAGAAGCAAGAAAGAATAGTGGATTAAATTTTTCTTGAGGCTTAAGCAAACATAGGGGCCAAAAATAGCAATTATCTTCCAAAATTATGAGAAGCTAGAAAACTGAAATAAAAACCAAAATAAAAATTAAAGACAAATAGCATAATACCTAAGGATCAGTAAATGCATTTTTTTATATTTTATCATAAGAGGAGAATTTAAACAACAATTATTTACACAAAAATACCAAAAATAGTAAAGAAAATGACACATTCAATCAAATGATTTAAATTGCACGCCACAAATTTTGTAAATTTAAACAAAAAATATTTATAAGAAGTAAACTCAATATATTTTTCAAAATATTTTTCATGACATTTTTAGGTTAATGAAAAGTGGAAAACAAAAATCAAAATCATGAGATGTGATTAAAACCTATTTAAATTGAATTGAATTAATTAATTATGCAAAAATAGTGAAAACAAAAAGTAAAATTCAAAACCAGAAAATAGACAAAAAGTGTAGTCTGAAATAAATTTTTTGTAATTTTTGAATAATGAAAACTATTTAAAATAAAATTGTCAAAAACAAGTAAAATTAATTAATAATAAAAGATAAAGAGACATACTACAACTATTCTATCCAAAACGCGCTGTGAAAAGTTTTTTTCCATGTACAATCATCAGGGGACACGTCATTGTCTCCTACAAACTGACTGAACCCTAACTCAGAAATCACTTTACCATACTATCTTTAAGACGCGATATCTTCCTTATTATTTCGTGAAAATGAATGAAACTCAAATCAAATTAAAGATATCATAAAGTAATATCGCCTAACATCATTGATTTTCGAAAATGACTCAAAAACAAATGATTTAAATGCGTGTGAAGAACACTAATCGTAAACTTTCAAACCTTTTCAAATTTCCAGATCTATCATACAATTTTCAGACTTAGGTTTCTCTGTTAATTCTTAACAATTTTTCATGATTCAAAGTGCAGAGCAAAGATCATACATCACACTACATC
Source organism: Vicia faba (assembly GCA_948472305.1). Lineage (NCBI taxonomy): Eukaryota > Viridiplantae > Streptophyta > Magnoliopsida > Fabales > Fabaceae > Vicia > Vicia faba. The sequence goes on along the minus strand of OX451737.1, from coordinate 1,691,939,505 downwards.
ATCTAACTCATAAGAAAAACAAAATCACCAGTAAATCAACAAGAAATCACGACACAAAGTCAATGAGACCACACATTCATGCAATTTGTAGAGAACCAAATTCAAGCATCAATTCGCGTATCAGATCAAAGATTTGTCCAATTAAAGCATTATGTGCAAGATTTATAACTGAAATGCAAGCCAAAATCACACACTGAAGTTTGAGAGAGCTTACCTCAACTAGTGGAAAATAAATCCACTAAATGCCTCTGATCTTGAACAAGAAACCCAATGCTTCTTCTTCTATCCAATTCACTATATTAGAGATAGGCGAAGATTCAATCTTGAACCAAGAAATAGAGAAAAAGTTGAACTGAACTTGCTACTGACTTGAGAGAAAGAGTTGTGAGAGAGAGAGGAATTTTGTGAAAAGAGCCCCATCCCCTGCAAATGAGAGTGGGAATCTCTTATATTGACTTGTAAGAGTGAGGGAAATCAAGTAAATGGATCCTGGAGACCGTTAGAGGCATCGGGGGAAAAGCTGTCAAACTGAAATTGTTATGCTTGCAGTCTGTGTTTTGTGTCATGATGAAGTCATGTTATGTGCGTTTTGATGAGAGAAAAAATATTGAAAATGAGTGTTATTCGTGTGACATGATGAGGTGGAAGGCTTGCACATGGGATCATAAATTTGAAAGAGAGAATTTTGCCAAAAATGGAATAAAGGTCATGCAACATGTGTGACTTGCTTAGCTTGCTTTGGCACTAAATGAGAGAGTGATCTCGTGCGAAGGAGATTATGGTGAATCAATTTGACAATATCATAGAAAATTTGACATCTAGACCATATCTGGGTTTCAATGACCGTGAGTTGCCTCCACAAGGTAGATCTCACAATAAAGCGTTGCACATCTCTATTCAAATAGGTACTACAAGCTTGTCCAGGGTACTTATCAATACTGGTTCTGCCCTCAATGTGTTACAAAAATACAGCTTGATGAAGTTAACACTAGATGGTGTTATTATAAGGCCAAGTTCTATGATAGTTAAAGCTTTCGATGATTCTCAAAGTTCAGTATTTGGAGAAGTGGATGTTCCTGTCAAGATCGACCCACATATGTTTTATATCACTTTTCAAGTGATGGATATAGAGCCAGTATATACATGTTTACTTGGACGACCCTGGATTCATGCAGCAGGGGCAGTCACTTCAACTTTACATCAAAAATTGAAGTTCCATGTTGAAAGGAGATTGGTTATAATCGAAATTGAAGAGGACACCTTTGTAAGTCACATAGAGTCCTATAGATATATCAGTAGGGATGAAGACTGCATAGCGACATTGTTTCAAGTCCTAGAGGTTTCTTCAATGGTAACCTTACCGGTGGCAAAAAATCAAGAAACCTAATGTGACTTTGTGGATATATTTTCAAATAGTTATGGAAAGTGGTACCTCAAAAGGTTAGGGTAAACTCTCAGAAATACTTGAGAAGAAGAATCATTTTGGCTTGGGCTACGAATTATCAAAGGCTACTCTAAAAGGGAAGGCACGGTTTCCTCCTATTCATGAGACTTTCATCAATAAAGGAACAGAGCACGACAAACAAGTGGCAATGATATATGACAAAAGTAATACCAAGAAGGCATATAACTTCATCCATGAATGCGCCCCAGGTGGAGAACTCAAGAATTGGACAGTTGTGGATATTCCGAAGATCTTTTTCTTTCCAAAGTAATTTTTTCATGTTTTTCAAAGAACCTATGTCAAGCCTGAGGAATATGGGTTGCTTGTAAGGGTCCACCAATTTATTTCAGACAGTATTCATAGTTAATAAAAGTTATATTTTGCATTCAATTTAGATCTATGTCTTTCTCTTGCATTTATCTCTTAAAAATGGCAATACTTTTCTTCATATACATTTTCCAAATTCACATGCTAAAACTACACCAAAACATGATAAATGTGCAGATCCATGCCTAAAATCACCAATAATGTTATTGCTGTTATCTGATATAATTTTGATGCATCCATTAACTAAGAGGAAGAGGAAGATGATGAATATCTTCAACTCTCTGAAGAATTGGCGAGGAAGATAGAGCAAAAAGCTGACATTGTACAACCATACCAAGAATCATTTGAGACCATTAAGCTTGACACAGAGGAAGATCCGAAAGAGATCAAGCTAGGGACAACATTGGAGAAAAGCGTCAAAGAAAGACTGGTCAATTTGTTGCATGAATATGTGGATATATTTGCATGGTATTGTGGTATGTGGATATATTTGCATGAATATGTGGATATGTCAAGATTAGATACAAATATTGTGGTGCATAGAATACCTCTAAAGGAAGGTTGTTCTCTAGTTTGATAGAAGCTTAGAAGAACTCGTCCAGACATGTCTAGCAAGATTCGAGAAAAGGTCCTTAAAAAATTTGACACAGGGTTCTTAGCGGTGGTAGATTATCCACCTTGGATAGCTAACATCGTACCAGTACCCAAGAAGGATAGAAAAGTACACGTATGTGTAGATTATTGGGATCTAAATAAAGCAAGTCCAAAAGATGACTTCCCTTTACCTCACATAGATGTTTTGGTGGATAATACATCTCAAGCTTTGGTATTCTCATTCATGGATGGATTCTCAAGTTATATTCAAATCAAAATGGCATCCGAAGACTTGGAAAAAACTACTTTCATGACACCTTGAGGAACTTTCTGTTATAAGGTAATTCCTTTCAGTCTAAAGAATGTGGGGGAAACTTATCAACGAGCTATGGTCACATTGTTCCATGATATGATTCATACAGAAATTGAGGTGTACGTAGATAATATGATTACCAAATCTCACACAGAGGAGGATTACATCATACATTTACAAAAGCTATTCGAGCGTCTGCGAAAGTTCAAATTGAGATTGAATCCAAACAAGTGTACATTTGGTGTCAGGTCAGGAAAGTTGGTGGGTTTTATTGTAAGTCAGCATGGTATTGAGGTATACCCCGACAAGGTAAAAGCCATACAAGAAATGCCATCTCAAAGGATAGAAAAAGAGGTATGTTGTTTCTTAGGTCGATTAAATTACATTTCAAGATTCATATCGCACCTAACTACTACGTGAGAGCCTATATTAAAATTATTGTGAAAATATTAAACGGCGGTGTGGAATAATGACTGTCAGACAACGTTCGAGACAATAAAGCAATATTTACAAGAGCCAACAAACTTGATGCCACCAGTTCCCAGAAGACCGCTCATCATGCATCTGAAAGTGCTGGAAGTTTCAATGGGATGTGTATTGGGACAACATGACGAAACATGTATAAAAGAACATGCAATCTGCTACCTCAGTAAGAAATTCACTAACTACGAAACTGGGTACTCACTTCTCGAGAAGACTTGTTGTGCATTGGTGTTGCGACTAGTTTTTTAATCAGAGCCGCCACTGTTGTACCCCAAAATTTTCCCTTTCATTTCTCAAAGGATCATCTTAGATCCCCAGGTTTGCTTCTGTCAAGTTTCAAGTACAAGATTACAGTTTTCTAAGAAATTATTTCACAAGGTAAAAATGGTCAAAAGCACACTGAAAAATTAAACTTTGACTTTTGGATCAAAAGTCAAGTTTCAACAATCGTATTTATCAAGACATGAAATTGGTTCATCAAAAAATAAGAAGTCAGAAATTGCTTTGAAAAATCAAATTTCTAAACACTTAGAAAAATTTCTAAGTGTTAAGAGAATATGATACTTCAAAACTTCTAGGCCAGCCTTCACACAAGTGCAATCAAAATTTGCAAACATGGTTCAGAACATGACTCTTCGATCAGAACATATGGAAACTATGTTCTTCAGCCAGAACATGATTCTTCAGCCAGAACATGATTCTTCAGCATATGGAGACTATGTTCTACGCTTTGGTTAGAACATCACCCTTCAAATCTCATGCTGGTTTTCTTCATTCAAAAAATCACGAAGCCCCAAAACCTCGTTTGAACAGTCTGCTGCACTGCTATGGCACAGTCTTGCATCCAGCTGCCACAACGCTCCAAATTTTTGTTGATCCAGTCCACGCCTGCATTTTTCTCAAACCCCATAATTACACCAAATTAGCATACAAAAGCTGTGTTTAAAAAGCAATGAAACAATATGCCAAAAAGGTTTAAAATTCCATTTGTTTTCCCCCCCAAAACCACAACAAACCCATCTATAAATAAGTTGCTCCATCACACATTCAAGGGGATGACTTTTGAAAAGAGAGAATTATCAAATACAAAAAAGAGAGAAAATAAAACAGCCAAACATTCGTAAAACCCAGAATTCCCAAACAAAACAAAACCTCTATTCTTCCCTTTAAATTAAAGAACATAACATTTTGTTCTGTTCCTTGCTAACCCCAGAACATCTGAAGGCAATAACCCAAGTCCCAAACAAACGCTTCAGATTCAAGGTAACCCATTCTGACTTTGAACTTTTCATTCAGAACATCATTTAATATGTAAATATCATAGTGTTGATATTGTCTATACCATGGCCTAAGTAGAAAAACTGTGTATTAGAACTTCTCGAATAAATCAGGCTCAGAATTAGGATTAGAACTTTCATAAAATGTCGTGTTTTTATTTTTTTGTTTTGCTGTTGTTAAGAACTGAATAAGTTGCAGATGCTCTGGCCAATGTAAGGAAGCAGGTGAAATGTAACACAAAACGTCTGAGTTTTCTTTCCCACTGTTTCAACACAGCATCAAATTTTCTATATTTTTTCTCACTGTTTTAGCATAACATCTGAACTTCTGATTTTTGCTCACTGTTTAACACAACACAAAACTTCTGATTTTTGCTCACTGTTTAACACAACACAAAACTTCTGATTTTTGCTCATTGTTTAACACAACACATGACGTCTGATTCTTTCTCACTGTTTAAACACAACACACATAAATTCTGGTTTCCTCTAATGTTTCTTTCAGAACTTCAGCGTGCAGAAACCCAGAACTTCTGGTCCCCTACAACGTTTCTTTCTGAACTACAGCACACCTAGTATCAGAACTTCTGGTCCCTTTCATTATTGTTTTCAGCAATGTGCTGATCCTGTTTTCATTATTTTTTTCCTTTTTCTTTCTTATTCCTATTATTGTCAGCATTAATACCTTTTTCATTAACATAAAAAGACATAAAAATATTTTCTTTTTATTAACTAATTATCCCTTTTTCTTTTAATTCATTAAGACAAAAAACCATTTTCAAAACAAGTCCTTTCCTTTTCTTGTACTTGTAAAATTCAATATGGTTGTAATAGATAATTAGGATTTAAATTCTTGCAAATCCACATTTGTAAATATGTACCCCCATCCCCGAAATGATGTAATAACTTAATATTTATTTCCGCACTTTTATTGCTTTCATACATTATTAGTAATTAGGATGTATGGCAAGACGAAATCCACAAGTAGCTAACCTTTAAATGCAAGACAAAATGCATGCAATCAAACACACGATAAAAGATCGTAGTTCCTCGATGACCCTTAGTGTTGCCTTCGGTAAACGATCTAGTCCCTAAACGATATTGCTAAAACATCCCATAAGTTGTCTTCAATGACTATACAAAACGTCCTGCATCAGTCCCTTCACATCCAACAATGGGGTTTCTTACCAAAACAATGGTGATATAACAACATCTAAAGGAGGAGGAAAATAACATTTAAGAACTTTTGAGTAGGTAGGTTTCTCCCAGTTGCTCGCTTACTCACAACAAAAACATTTTATACACCAACGCTTCACTTGGAAACATTTTTCAAAAGAAAAAAACATTTTGTACGCGTTCTTATAGAGACGAGAACCATTACAAAGACACTCCTTTTCAACATACTTTCAAAACCCATATTACAAACACACTTTCAAACAAAAAGAAAGTGATCTAGCAAGCAACTAAGAGGTCGTAGATAGCTACATATGAAAAGGGTGCTAACACCTTCCATTTTCATAACCTACCCCCCAAACTCAAGAAAAAATCTCGAAAGGTCTGTCCAATTCTTTTCAACCTTTCCTTATTGGATAAAAGAAAAGTAGGTGGCGACTCTTACTATCGACAACAATTACGATCAAACATAAAACATCCAAGTTATTTCTCCCACAGTGTTACAGCCATTATTAGTTTTTATCCTAGGGAAGGGAATCTAACAGAAAACCCTAATTCGTAGACAGAGATTTTAGGTTTCAGACTTCTTTAGACGAAAGGAAGGTGTTAGGAACCTTTCATCTACCTTGTTAACAAGGATACTAGGTTTTAGGTTTGAGTTGGGCAAAGAAGATTTAAATTTTATTAGGGGAAGGGTTTAAATTTTTTATAGGGGAACTCGCTGCGATTTTTGATCGTATGCCTACGTATCCTCTTAAGAGGAATCAGAGTCTCAATTCGTAGTTCGTATAGGGTTGGTGTTTTTTAGGGGTTTGAAAACATATTTTAAATCACCTCACACTTTGGTCAGGAGTGGTGATTGCAGAGATTTTGACTAAATGCGCGGTAAGTCAAAATCTGTTTGAAACTCTTTTGGAAAAACAGTTGATTAGCTTAGTTTATTGCGAAAAATAGTTTAATGATTTGTTTGTGTTTTTTATTGTATTAATTGTGAAAATATCTTGATTAATGCATGATTAAATAAAATATTTAATGCAAATAATATATAAAATAATATATACAATTTTGATATAAAATAATTTGAATGATACAATAAACAATAATATTATAGTGAATAATATTAATAATTATTATAAAATAAATAAATAATTATGATAATATAACAATATATATATATATATATATATATATATATATATATATATATATATATATATATATATATATATATATATATATATATATATATATATATATATATATATATATATATATATATATATATATATATATATATATATATATATATATATATATATATATATATATATATATATATATATAATATAATATAAGGGAAATGATAAATAAACTAAAAAATAATAATTTAATTAAATCAGGAGGGGGTGTCATTTCTCAACTAGACAATAAAAGGGGGGTGTTGGAAGTTAGGCCCAGGCTGGCCCAATTATTATTCAGACAGGGGGGTACAATTTGTTTTGAGTTTCAGTAAAGTGACAAAAGGGGGCGTCAAAAGTAACTGGGCTTAGGCCTATTGCATTTGGGAGAGGGTCCGTATGATTGTGTGCGTAAGGGCGTAGGCGAATGCGGTGCATACTTGGCCTCTGGCCATCTGATCAAGATCATATTGATAAAATTGAAGGTGCATATAAGTTATTGTATGCGAGCGCGTATTAGATTATTTAAGGATATACTAATTGTTTTTATCATTTTTGTTAATCATTCTCTCTTACAGTAGCTTCTATCCTCTCTCTTTCATGCAACCCCTTCCCTCACCTTTGCAACACCTTCATACATAACCTTAGAACAAGATCGCGGCGGCAGCTACTACAACCTAAACCCTTCGGTAACAACCATCCATCAAAACCCAAACACAAGAACAATAAATAAAGAGTTTGGAATTTTTACCCCTTCGTTGTTCAGTTTTCTAACTTTCGGGCTTCCATATCGCGATGCTAACCTCTCTTCTTCTTTTCATTTATAGGTTCTATGGTACTTCGCCGTTGGTGAAGGCTTTGAAGACAGCTTCAACGACATCGGAAGGTGAGGCAATCAGCTACGGTCACGTCACGCTTGAAACCCTAATCGCTCTCTCTCTATCTTCAGTAAGCAACTTTGGTGCCCGTGCCTTCTTCAACTTTCTTCTTCCCCGTTTTCTGTTCTTCTTCCTGTAACCCTGTACTTGTTTTCTTCTTTTTCTGTATTTAATCCTCCTCCGTTTCTGATTTCCCCCCTTTCTCTGTATTTCTTCAATTAGTATTTATAGCTTTTAGAATTAGGGTTTGGATTTCTGTTATATGTTAGATCAACAAAGATTAAGGGTTTAGATGATTAGGAATCTTGATTGTAATTGATTAGATTTCTGTCGTTTTTGGATTGTAATTGATTTTGTTTCTAATTTACTGTAATTTGATTTTGTACAATTTATGAGATTTGCTTTGTTTTTATTTTAATTTGAACAACATGTGTTTATTGCAAAAACATGCGCGAATCTGGCTTTGATTACTACAGTGATCGTAAATTGCAAATATTGCGCATAAATTCTGGGTTGATTGAAACAGTGTGTGTTTCTTCAAACATGGGCCTTGCGTTTTACATATTGGGCCTTTGAACTTCATTTACAAAAACATTCTTCTCTGACACTTTTGTTATGACCCACCTTTCTGAATTGGGCCCCAACTTCAATTATCAAATTGATCCAACAAATATTTTTATTAAAAACAAAAACTCTTAATTATATATACAATTAATAAAACATTTTACTAAATCTATTAATAATTTATGCAGTAAATTTCTTAATAATTAATAAAACAGAAATATAAAAAGGTGGGTAATATAGTAACAACAAGAATCAAATAGTTTTTTTTTCAAAAATGACAAATGGGCCAGCTTAGAAGCTTTTAATGGGGATGTAATTTGTAGCCACACCTCCTCCATTTTAAAACAGCAAATTCCATTTAAGAATCAGTAGAACTAATATTTTTTTAAAACAAAAGATAATAAAAAGGACAAATGGGCTGACTAAGTAAATTATCTCCACCCTTTTTACTAATAACAAAGTAACACCTAAGTTTCTTTAATAAATACAATTATTATTTAATGGAAATTTTAATTTCAATAATAATAACTATTTAGTAGTTATTATTCTTAAATAACTTTACATTCGAATCGCATGGACCATTGGCAAACATGCCACGCGAATGGGTTCGCGGATATACGATTCTTTCTGATTTAGAAAGCCCTGCTTTCCTGAATTTAAGGTACACCCCCTAGTAGGATAGAGATGGACCATCATATACTGTTGTACCATCTTTAATTGAATATTTCTTCAATTTTAATCTCGAAAAGTAAAATTATCGAGGTAGGACAAATTTGGGGTACGACAACTGCCCCTATTCAATTATCTTCCAGTCGAATAGCGTGAGGAAACTCGAGTCTTGCGCATTCTGATTAGAAGTTTATTGAATACTTGAAGTATCCCAAAATTTGTCCGACAAACTAAGGTTACACTGATATAGCATACCCTTAAGAGTCTTAACGCAATAGGAAAATCTGATGATGTATCACTTACCAGGGTTTGATAACGAGGCAGATAGTCTTTGTTCTTAAAAGCGCAATTTCGCATGTCTTAGTTTGGTTTTTGATTATTCATCCATTTGTAGGATGAATACAAAAATAATTGATTATGCATGGCTTCTTGAAGACCGAGGCCATGGGTTATGTTCGCGAATCACTGCATGACGTCTGAGGTGATAGGCTAAATCTTGTATTTTTGGGCATCGCTGCATGAAGTCTGAGGCGATGGTTTGTGTTACGGAGTAAAGAAACACATTGCTGCATGAAGTATGAGGCAATGCGTTAAAGTTTTGTTTTCTCTCGAGCATCACTGCATGAAGTTTGAGGCGATGATCTGGATTTGGTTTTTGAACATCGCTTCATGATGTCTGAGGCGATGGTCTGGATTTTATGGAATGAAGTCTGAGGCAATGGGTTAAGTTTGCAAATCGCTGCGTGAAGTCTAATTCAATAAGCTAAATTTGGTTTCGAACATCGCTGCATGAAGTCTGGGGCGATGATATGTGTCGCGGAATAAATAAAATCATTGGTGCATGAAGACTGAGGCAATGGGTTAGGTTCATAAATTGTTGCATGAAGTATGAGGTGATGATCTGGAGCTTGGAATAAAGGCACATATTACTGCATGAAGTCTGAGGCAATAGGCTTGGTTCACAAATCGCTTCGTGAAGTCTGAAGCAATAATCCGTGTCACGGAATAAAGAAACACATTGCTGCATGAAGTCTGAGGCAATGAGCTAAATTTTGGTTTTCGAACATCGATGCATGAAGTCTGAGGCGATGGTTTGGAGAAACGCATTGCTGCCTGAAGTCTGAGGTAATGGGTTAGGCTTGCAAATCGCTGTGTGAAGTCTGAGGCGATAGGCTAAATTTGTATTTTCGAACATCGCTGCATGAAGTCTGGGGCGATGATCTGTGTCGCAGAATAGAGAAACACATTGTTGCATGAAGACTAAGGCAATGGCTTTTAAGAATAAATTGCAGCTTAGAGGCAACATAGTGAGTTTTGTGAATACATTGCGGATTTGAGGCAATGTAATGCGTTTTGCGAGTATATTGCAACTTAGAGGCAATGTATTGAGTTTTGAGAATACATTGCGGATTAGAGGAAATATACTGGGTTTGTAAGGAACTCATGACTGCAGGAAGACTTAGGTGATGGGCTGAACGCGTCACGACATGAAGACTTAGGTGACATGTTTAATCATAGGAGAATTGTTTCGTTGATTGACCCTTAGATAGTTAAATCGACGGTGAGACTGTTTGTTCGTTTGCTATGTGATACATGTGTATGTATGCGTATTAAATGTTTGTATGTATGCAAAATGTATGATGTTTGACATTGATATGGAACCCTGAATATATGCGTATTGTATGCAAAAATTTATAGTGTATGTATGCTATGCAAAATGTATGTATGAAATATGTATAAGATGTGTGTATGCCTTGAAATGTTATGAAGACTATTTTTGGCAGTCTCTCCTTTAAACCATTGACTTAGAGTTACCAATCCCCTGGCGTTGTATGTTGTGTCATCGTAGCTTTGTTAAATTTGATTTGAATGAGGTGAAAAAGCGTTAGAAAGATTTTGAACATTGATTTTGTATTGTGAGCGCAAGTGTAGACGTAGACGTAGACGTAGACGTAGGTAATGGCATATGCGTAGACTTGTATGTTGTAAGTGCAGGAGTAGACGTATGTATTGGCATATGTGTAGCCTTTTATGTTGTAAGCGCGGGCGTAATCGTAGACGTGTGTATATACTTTTGTGTTATGAGTGCAAGCATAGGCGCAAACGTATGTGCGGACGTAGACTTTTTGCGTCGGGAGCGTAGACATAGGCGTAGACATGTGTATATACTTTTGTGTTGCAAGACGTAGGAGTAGCCATGTGCGTGGATGTAGACATGGATTTTCTTTCGATGTTTTTCTACTCCAAAATGCCTTTTCGATGTTTTGTCAAATGCTTTTATTTTGTTAATTCCCCGAAATTATTTCAAGATAATATTCACAAGTAATAATCGTAGTATTTTGTAAACAAGTCTGAGAAAAGAAAAAACCAATTTGAAAGATGCAAAGAAAGTAAATGTTTTATTGATATGCCTCTGAATAGGCGAGAATACAAGATCCAATTCCTAGAAAGAGGTAATTACTAAAAGTTTTAAAATTGTAAATGGCAATAAAAAATTCTAATTGTTGCTGCTGTTTCCCAATATCCTTTTAATGACCCTTATCTAATTTGCTTATGAGTTGTATGATTTAGATCTATCTTTCCCTCCATGGTTCGTAGTCGTAGTTCTTAGATCGCATTCTTTTTGTTCTTTATTTCTTTGAAGTCCATAATTTTTGCCTGGATTGCCCTTTCGGGTTTTCAATCCACCGGGATAGTTTTTTTGTTTATATGCCCCTAATTTTTTCCTGGATCGCCCTTTAGGGTTTTCGATCCACCAGGATGCTCCTTTTTGCCTAAGTCTCCAGTTTAGGGTTCGAGCTTAGCGAGCTTCTTATACATAGTATTTTTCGACTGCGTTTAAATTTGTCGGATGTGGTAACTATTCCCCATCCATTGTTGCAAGGATAAGATTACCACCGGGGGATGCTATTTTGACTATGTATGGACCTTCGTAGTTGGGTGTCCATTTACCACCTGAATTGAGGCATGGTAGCAGAATCTTTTTGAGTACTAGACCATGATGTGGTTCATCTTGTGCAGTATACTGTTACACATAAAGAATTTCGAGGCTAATTTTCATAGAGTTTGCTTGTCGATGCTAGAGGAATTTTCTGGATGTTCTTACTTTTCCAAGTACTTCTTGATGTCGCAAAACCAAGGATTGTCATCCGGTCTTTCTTTGATAGCAAGACAATGTGCGGGTTCTTGATTGCGATGCGTGGTTCGTGGTTTGACCAAGTTACTTTGAACATAGCTAAGAGTTTCCAGGGTGTCTGCCATTTGATTTTCTTTTCGTGGTATGTGGCTGAAAATGATCTTTGTGAAATCCATATTCAATTTTAAAACATGATCCCAATATGGAATCAGTTTTGGATATTTAGGATCCCATTCGCCATTGACCTGGCATATGGCTTGTGAGAATTCTTTGGAGAATCAAAAACTGCCCCTATATCGTGCCCCAGTGTTTTTGAAGCCTCGTCGAATGTGAATATCTAACATGCCCTTGGCTCGGGTTTTTCGTCAGGTCCTGGTATTTCGTAGTCGGTTATTTTTGCCTAACTGGCGAACAACCTTCTTTGAAGAGGGGATCTATCCACCAACATGTATGTATCTAACATTGGCATATTTCTGCGGGAACAAGCAAATATGTGCAATTATTTGATCAACTTCTTTGTGGCTCCTCTCTAACATTTCCCCTTAGCTTGGCTTCTTCAGGATCTTCCCTTATGCTCAGATTAATGGTCTTAATAACCTCTTGATACAATCGTATATTGTCATCCTTTTGTTTTATTTCCCTCGCCATTTCCTCAGAGAGTTCAAGATCTTTATCATCTTCCTCTTTAGCTTGGTTGATAGGAGCATCAAAATTATACTGGGTCGCAGCAGTAACATTATCGGTGGCTTTGGGCATGTATTTGCACCGTTATCATGTTTTGGTACAGATTTATTATGCGAAATTTTATAATGCATATGCAGAGAAAGTATTGCCATTTTTAAATTTACAGAATAAATGCAAGAGAAAGACAAGGACCTTAATTGAAAACAAAATATAATTTTTATTAATTGCAAATATTGTCTAAAACAAAACGGTGGAGCCCTTACAAGCGACCCCTATCCCCCGGGCTTGACATAGGTTCTTTCAAAAACAAGAAAAATTACTTAGGAAAGAAAAAGATCTCGGGAATCTCCACGGCCATCCATCTTTTGAGTTCTTCTCCTGGCGCGCATTCTCGGATGAAGTCAGTTTCCTTCTCTGTGCTGACTTTGTTGGATATCTTTGCCACATGTCTGCCATGCTCTACTCTCTTGTTGACAAAGGTCTCTTGGATTGGAGGAAAATATGCTTCACCCTTCAGAGCAGCTTTATATTTTTCTTCATGGTAGGATCCGAATTGGACTATGCCCTGGTCCCCTAGCCTTTGTAGAGTTCTTTCAAAAGCTTCATTATGTTCTAGCAGGAATCCACATCCCAACATATATTCTTTCAACAAGTTTATCGAGGTTTTTGCTTGTCTGCTTTCCCCAGAATCAATGACTACTTCAATTGCACTTATTATTGGCTCATCGTGCGGATGCATAGGGTTTGATTTGATGTTAGGCTTCTCGAAAGTGATGTATTGGGATTCTAACAAATCTTGGACCTTATGCTTGAATGGCCAATAATACTCTATGGTATGTCCAGGAGAATTAGCATGATACTCACATCTGGTGTTGGCATTGTACCTTCGCAGGAGTGGCCCGACTGGGGGAGCCAAAGGCTTGAGTTCCACCAAGGATACCTTAACTAGCTATTGTAATAACTGACTGGGTGGCATCGGGAGTGGACCAAAATTTCTTTACGGCCTTATGCCTTGCTGCTTCCCTTGTGGAATCAATCATGGTTATTGTACCCTGGGCTGTGACGCTACAACATTAATTTCCCCCTCTTTTCCTTTGGGGAAGTTTGAAGCATGCCTTCTTGAATTGTAGGGAGCATTTGATGGTCCCCCTGATATATTCCCACTTTTTATTGCAGTCTCAATTCTTTCTCCGATGGTCACTAGGTATGAGAGCCCCGAAGAGATACTTCCAACCATCTTCTCATAATACAACCCTTGTGAAGTTCCCATGAACATGTCTACTAACTCCTTTTCCAACAGTGGGGGTTGCACACGGGATGCCATTTCCCTCCATCTTTGAGCATACTCTTTAAAATATTCTTCTTTATTCTAGGACATATTCTGGAGTTGCATGCGGGTAGGCGCCATGTCCAGGTTATATTTGTAATTCTTTAGAAAAGCATTAGCAAGATCTTCCCAGGTTCGAATATATGTTCGCTTCAATTGCATATACCAGTCTAAGGATTCCCCACTAAGGCTATCTTGAAAATAGTGAATCATTAGCTTCTGATCATGGGCATGGGCATCAATCTTCCTGCAATACATGCGCAAATGATTTCATGGACAAGTGAGCCCCATGTATTTCTCAAAGTCAGGTACTTTGAACTTTGGTTGGATCACCATATCAGGAACTAGACCCATTTCGAGAGCGTCTACTTCGAAAGCATCAAAAACCTCCACAACTTTTAATATTTCCTCTAGAGCTTTGTATTGATTCATTACCAGTGGATTATCAACAACATGAGTACCAGTCGTATTTAAGGGTGCTTGGTTGGCATCCTCTGGGTCGTGTTCTCCGTATTGAAGGTCCAAGTAGTTGTATGCACTATTGGTTGGAATCTGTAAGGTATGTGATGCCCCTGTTTTTGGTGATGGTGGGACAAACCCTACCGTTTAAAATTCTTCTTGGGCCATGACGGACTTTTGGAGTCCTGCTTCAGGCTCTTTCCTTAGTTGGTAACCCCTTGATGCACCAATCGTATGGGCTACTTCTTTGAAATCTACCCTGGGAATCTGGTCTTGCCTGTCAATGATGTTCTTCAAAGCTAGGAGAACTTGAATCAGATCTCCTTTCATTGAAGTTACATCACCCTTTACTTGGTCGAGATCCTCTTTGAATGCAGCCTGAGTTTCCTCAATTTTCTCCATTGCTTTTTATTGATAGGCCCTTGTTTGATATGGAGGCCAAGGAGGTGAATATCTTCTTCTACCAATGGTTTACTGGAGAGATTTTTTCTTATAAAATGAGTTTTGATATTGTGATACGGTGGTAGAACCGATTGTGTTTTAGTTACTACTGGTTTTTGCGTTTTTCCCCCGCAAATGTACGGTAAGCAAGAGTCGCCACCGTCTTTTATTTTATCCAACAAAGGAAAATGGAAAAAGAACAGAAAAAACCTTTTTTCGAGATGTTTCTGAGTACGGGGTAGATTATAGAAAGGGAAGGTGTTAGCACCCTTTCTATCCGTGGTTTTCCACGGGCTCTTAGGTACTTGCTCATTTTTAAATTGCTTTTGTGTGTTTGTGTGCTTAAAAAGTTTTGAAATTGCCTTAGTGCAGCGATTCACTTTATGTTAACACTTGTATCAGTCCTCAAGATTGTGATAAAGTGTTTTTGAAAACTTTAGTTGAAAAGAGTGTGAAAGTGTAGGGTGTAAAAAGTTGTTTGAGCATGTACCTAACAGTTATCTACCTACTCGGAAAAGACTGTTCATTTTCTTATTTCCTTTAGATAGTGCTATCCTACTATTAAGGAGTAGGTAGCTCCATCGTTGGAGTTTGAGGGACAATCGAAATGGGCGATTACGATCACTTAAAAAAACAAGACAAGATCTCTTAGTAACTGTCTTAAAGTTCTAAGATCGCATTTTGTTTTACCGAGGCAACTTTCGAAAGGGACTTGCGATCTCTGAATTAGAGGACAATCACTAAGATTTCTCACGTTCGAGAATAGTGATCGTATTTTTTCGAGGCAACCGAAGTGGGAGATACCCTAGGGGTGAGCATGTGCAAGTGTTTGATTTCAGTTTGTTTATCTTTGCACAGTTAGGTTTTTCTACTGTTTTAAATTATTGATCTTTTGCATACAATCCTACACATACATCTAACAGTTTATAATTGCAGAAATAAAAAGCAGAAAAGAAAACCTAATTATTACAGGGGTTCGGGGGATGGGGATTACATAACCAAAAACTTTGGGGATTTGAACAGTAAAACAAGAAAGGACAATAAATAACCTAATTAACTATTACAAACCTCGGAGCAATTACATTAATTGGAAAAATAAATAAATATGCGCTAGAATAAATTAAATATCCTAAAGAATCTACTTAAATAAAGAAAATATTTTTGATTTTTTTTATTTAGAAAACTAAATATTTGTGAATTAAATCTAATTTTTTCTAATTAACTTTACTTAATGAAAACAAATCAATTCAATATCATTAAATTTATTAGTTTCCAAAAAAAACTAATTTTAATAAAAAAAACTAATTCTATATTTTTTGGGATTTTATTGATTTTATGATTTAATGTTAAAAAATAATTTTTTTTAAAACTATAAAACAAATAACACAAAATAATGAAGTAAATAAGAAACAAGAACATGCCTGATGCTGGAAGTGATTTTGGGGGTGTATGGCTGAATTTTGCAAAGCCAACAATAGTTGGCCCATCTGCCTTACACGTGATTCAGTGAGGCTATCATCTGGGGGTTCACCATGGGGATTGGTTGATTGGGCGTTGGATATGATCTTGGGAAGATCCAATGGTTAGATCTTGAGAACGTAAGGTATACGCTTTGGATGTCACACACTGGAACCTGCAAGCAATATTGGGAAAAATGCAAAATTGCTAGTTTATGGGATCGAACCCAAGTCTTTGGTTTTACATGCTAGCTCCTTTGCCATCTGCGCTGTTAACTCATTCATGTATATAATAAAAAGATTATAATATAATGGAAAAAACAATCCAAATGTAAAATATTCAAAACATGCCCAATCGGCTTTGACATGGACCAGTGATATGATGACAAACAGGCCAACAAAATTCAAACCAGTCAACGGTGTCGGAGCACAGCTCCGGTAGCCCCAAATGCCAAAACCTGCCAAACATAATGGATCAAAGTGAAAATGATACCCTACCCCCATATTTCGAGGTCTGCGATCACGATGGTGGCCTCCATTTGACCTAAAAATGCATGTAAACACATATATGAGAAACAAAAACCTTTGTTCCCTAACAATGGTACCTTATTATTTCTGCGTGCATGCTTGCAGCTAATGATTCAAAACACCTTAGAATGACATTATGAACATATGCTAATGCAAAGATTCAATTTATATCACCTGAATCACAAGTTTGAGTTTGAGAATTTTACCAAATTGTGTGGATCGAGCTAGGGTGATTCTGGGTGTTTTAACCTTCAAAGATGGATTAGATGAGATGCTGGGAGTCCCAGGAGGATGATAGAATGTCTAGATTTGACTGAAACTCGCCGGATAATGGGTTACAAGATTGCACCTCTCTTGAATTTTTTTGAAAACTTTGGCTAGCTCCTTGAGGCAGGTTGCGCGTTATTGTCTATGCTTAGGGTTGAGATGCCTTTAGCATATATAGTGAATCAGAATTAGGGTAACATTTGTGGCAAGAATCCAAAGATTAATGGCATGGTTTTAAGAAAAAATCAAATCTTGAAAAGTTGCCATATGTGGATATTTTGTGTCCATTTGGCCTTGCGCAATTTCTTTGGCTATTGACAGCATATATGATCCATCATTCAATGTAAAAATCATATAAAAAAATCTACATTATGTATTTAATTTAATTTAATTTTTAAATGATTAAAATAAAAATAAATCAAATAAATAAGAAAATAATTCATAGAGGGTTTTATGGGTCGTGGACCATATGAGGAGCAAGTTCCAAACTTGAAAAGATAGGCCCATGTGGAAAAAATGCAATTTTGAGCATTGTTGACTTTGCAAATTTCCAAAAATGGCCAACTTTGACAATGCATATCTCTCTCAATTTTGACCCTAAGAGGGTGTTCTTGGACTTTTTAGAAATCTTAGGGTGTCCTCAAAATAACCTTTTTAGTTTCATCTCCATTGGATCTTCCATATTCATGTAAGAAGCTTTGACCCAAAATGTGTTTTTGTTGACTTTTGAAAAGGACCTATAATGTCCGAATTTATATCTTTTCATGAGTGCATTTCTTGAACTTGAGGGATGATGATGAGTTGTAGGGAATTGGATTTTCTTCAAAATGAGTCTTGGATGAGAAATTTCTGATAAAGTATGAGAAAGTTATGCCTGGTCAAAGTTTGGTTGACTTTTCCTATAGGAACCCTAATTTAGCAACTTTTGAGTTTTGATGAATTAGGAGCATTCCTTGAGGAATCATGATCAACCCTTGATCAAATGATGGATATCACTTCAAAATGTTGATATTGACCAAAAATCTTGAAGTTTGACTGTATGTGGGTCACAGTTGACTTTTGACCTAATATAGTTGATTTTCAGGCATTTGAGCAGTTGATTGAGCAAACTTCTTGTGCAAGGCATGAAACTTAGAATGGATAGTCTTAGGGACATATTAGGACCATGTAAATAATTTGAGTCCTTTGAAGCTCATACATCTTGATTAAAAGTGAAACCCTAGTTGGAGGTTCATTGCCTTAGGAAGAGAACTTGTTTGGTCAATCTTTGGGCATCCTTGGGAAAGTTAGGGACCTCAATGGGCATGTGTTGAATAAAATGAGAGAGCAAATTTTAGGGTACAACAGCTGCCTCTTTTCAATCTTCTTAAACCTGAGGATGTAGATAGGCTTGTCTACCTTTCGTGATCTGATGGTGGAAGATGATTGAATACTAGAGTGCCTAGAAATTTGCACTCGCACGAAGTGAATGTCGATCGATAATATCGGGAATGAGCTTACAGATGCTATTTGGAAGGCGATGGAGAATCTTCGGGGATGGGCTTAAATATGACATCCAGAAAAGATATCGGTTGCATAAGAGATTCCTTTGTTAGAATTCTTGTATCTGCCGTTGAGGAGGACTTCGTCGGGGAATGTTGATTTATGTCCTGGGAAATAGAGTCTAGGAGCTTCGGTTGTCCATTACTCTACTGGGGAATTAACTCTTTATTGATGAGACAAAAGTGAGTTATTATCTGGTCGAGTCCGGGTTTCACGGCGACTTACTGGGGAATATGAAATCGACCGTATCTGGTCGGGTCCACGTTTTATAGTGTTGTAAACTGTTGTCCGGAGATAACAGGGAAGGAGTATGTATAGGACTTTCAAGGGACAAGTCCGTGTAAAACTGCATCAGGTAATTCATGAAAAGGAGCCTAGATAGTAGGGTTATAAGAAGGAACTTGTGTAGTAGGGTTACTCTGAAATGAAGCCTATATAGTAGGGCTGCTTTGGAACAAAAGCCTGGGTAGTAGGGCTATCAGAAGGAACCTGGGTAGTAGGGTTACTTCGAAATAAAAGCCTGGGTAGTAGGGATATGAGAAGGAACCTGATTAGTAGATGTTGTACCCCAAAATTTTCCCTCCCATATTTCTCAAGACATGTCAAGAGTCATCTTCAAATGGTTCAAGATTTGCTCAAGGATTGCACAGTCCAAATGCCTCCTAAGCCAGTCAAAATTAGGGTTTTGGTTCATGCAAGGGATTTGGGATTTTCAATGGCTCAATAGAGTCTCATAGGCTTATATACATTGTCAAGCATCTACATGCCAAGTTGCAAGACTCACAATGTCAAGTTCCACAGTCAAAAGCCCTATTTGCTTCACAATCAACTACGGGGGCAAAATGGTCATTTTGCAGTCAAAAGTCAAAAAATTTGGTCAACATCTTATTTTGAAGCCACAATCATCATTTGATCAAGTCTTGATCATGATTCCACAAGCATGGCTCAAAAATCATCAAGATGCAAAAGTTACTATTTTTGGACAACTGAAAAGTCAACTGTAACTTGACCAGGGCATAACTTTTGCATGGTTCATAATAAAAATCCCATCCAATGCTCATTTTGAAGGGGATGAAATTTCCTACAACTCATATTCACATTCCAAGTTCTAGAAATGCTCTCACAAAAAGTTATCAATTTCTACATTATAGGTCAATTTCAAAAGTCAACAAAAATGCACTTTAAGTCAAAGACCATAACTTGATATTGGTAAATCCAAATGACATGGGACCAAAGTCATTGGTTAGAGGACTTCGAGACCTTTCCAAAATGTCCAAGAACATGTTCATAGGATCAAAATTGAGCAAGATATGCATTGGAGAAGTTGGGAAATTTTTGTGAATTTGCAAAAGTCAACTTTGCTCAAAACACATCATTTTTGCTAATGGGCCTCAAATTCCTTCTTGAAACTTTGTCCAAGGCCTATGCACGATCCATTGAGATTAAATTGATTTATTTTCTTATTTTTTATTAATTAATTGAATTTTTAATCAATATTAATTCATTTAATTCATTTAATTGTAGGAAAATATCAAGATATGGTTTTGCAATCTTTTCATGAAGCAAATATGACCTACATGTGCTGGAGATTTCGTGTACACATCAAGGGGACAAGGATCTCTCAATTAGGCAAGATTTTTCAATAAAAAATATGCAAAAAGATATGATTGAAAATCATATATGCAAACCATAATTCCATGGATCTTTGGTCAAGATTGTAACCTAAATCCATTCTATTATAAGTACTGAAGCTAACCCTATTCATGTGGACGTGAGAATTGCTGCACAAGGCCATTACCATATTGAAAAAAATCAAGAAAACTCAAAACTGTTTTCTCACTCACAGGCCCTTTCAAAGCAATTTAAGGATTCAAACACATTGCTGGACCTCTCAGAAACCTTTTGGAATCAAAACCACGTGCTAAAGCTATAGGAATCGCCCAGAACAGACTCACAGTTTGGTGATTTTTTCTATAATCGTAACTCGTTATTCATGCATCATTAACGTGATTTTTTGTGTGCTTTACATTGCTAGAACCTCTCTGAAGCTAATGGTACAGGTGAATTGCATTATGGTGTCCAGAATCATAAATTGCCATTGATGAAATTTAGGGTTTCGAAGCTTTCAAATTAGGGCTTTACAGCCCAGGAAAAATTAGGCTTCATGAGACCTATGGTTGAGATCGTTGCGTCCAGACGAACCTAAATCTACCCTCGCGAACAATTTATATACAGCACACGCCTATTCGCTATTTTTTGTTGATGCAGGTTGTGGGGGTTAAAACCACCCGCTATTTGATATGTTTTTACGCAGGCAATTGAAGAAGACGATAACGCGTTGATATACCATTGGTCCATTTAAATCAGGGCGCGCGTGTTTTGTTTTATTGCATATTGTTTGGTTTCCTAATATAATATTTGTTGATTATTGTAATAACAAATGCAGCGTAATGGCTCAGTGGTTGGTGATCTGGCTGGTTACCATTGGGACCTGGGTTCGATTCCCAGGTCCCCCAAACGCTTGTTTCTATTTTTTCTAACGTGTTCCCATGCTGGCTTTCCCATGATGTCCACCATATTCCTTCCAATCCCAGGCACCAGTTGTCTTCCAACACAAATCTGAAGGTCCTGAGGTGCTGACCACCATGTTCCTAGTCAACCAACGTGCAGCCAATTTCCAAAGTCAACGCAGGCTTGAGCTTATTGGACCTCAGAAATTCCAGACTAACCTCCTTATTGGGCCCAACACCCCCTGGTTTTATTACTTCTTATTATTTTTATTTTCTTTCTTTTCTTTTAATAATTATTATTATTAGTATTTAATTAACAAATTAATTATTTTTCATAATAAAATCAGAAACCTAAATATTATTTATTTTATTATTTATTATTTTCACTATTAATTATTATTTTGTAAATAAATTCTAATTAATTAGTTTAGTTGTTTAATTAGGACAATTTTAATCTTTTTCATAATAAATAAAATCAATCTAGAATTAGGGTTTTTCTTTTGATACTTTTAATTTCTTTTTTTATTTTATTTTATTAAAAACATAAAAAACATAAAAAATACTTTTTCTTTTAATTAATTATTTAATTAGAATTAGGTTTAATATTAATTAAATGCAAAGGACAAATTTCTTCTTTTCTCAAAAAAGGGTCAAAACCCTAAGGACGTTCCCGATTCAATTCTTTCGCGCGCATATTTATTTTATTATTATTTTGATTATATTTATGTATCTGCTTCGAGAATGTAATAGATAATTAGGGTTCTATCGCTTTCTTTTATTTTCTCGCAATTTATTTTCAAGGGTTATGTTTTTGGCGATGTAAATGCCCGACGCCTTGTAATAGCGTAGATTCACTTTCCGCATTTTATTTTCCGCACAACTATTAACTGTTAATTATGCATGCAAGACTTGTCTGAAAAATAAAATCAAAGCGTAGCTCACAAATAATATGTACAAGATAATCTTAACTGAATTTGACACACGTGCACATGCCACTCTTAGGGTACGCCTCACTTGGTTGCCTCGAGGTGGTCATCAAGTATAGGGTGTTTTAGAGGTCGCCCTCCTGTCTAAAGATCCAGTTGCCTCGAAACGGTTGCCTCGGATAATAAAGGATCTAGGACATTAGGGTTACCGCTAAGGCGTCCTACTATTGCTTTGGTGACCACACAAGTCCCTTATAATCGAATTGACCCGAATAACTCCAACGACGGTGCTACCTCCTTCTCAATAGGGGGGTAGTACTGTCTAAAGGACTCTTACACAGCTTAATTCCTTAGAGTAGGTAGATTTCTCATGGGTACTTGCTCTTTCAAAAAACAAAAACATCCTTTTGCACTCACACTTTCAAAAAGTTTTCAAACAAACACTTCATACACTCTTGAGGACTGATACAAGAGTTACCTAGAAGTTTTTCAAACTAAACTTTTTCAAAACCCACATACACAAGAAAAGAAAACAATTTTTTAAAACATAGTGAGCAAGTACCTAAGAGCCCGTGGATAACCACGGATAGAAAGGGTGCTAACACCTTCCCTTTCTATAAATCTACCTCCTGAACTGAGAAACATCTCGAAAAGGAATTTTGCTGTGCTTTTGTCCTTTCCTTGTTGGAGAACATAAAAGACGGTGGCGACTCTTGCTTACCGCGACATTTCGCGAACCAGCTTAAAAAACAGTCAGTTCTATTCCCACCGATCACAGAACTGGTGACTCTGCTGGGGATTTTTATAAGTGAGGTGTACCTTAGGATTAGATCATTCTATGTTTTCAATTGTATGCCTTGTTTGCTTTTATATTTGTGGGCTTGCATCGGAGTTTCATAGATCCTAACCCGGATCTGGGGAATACACTTTTAGGTAGCATAAGCTGTGAGGGACCTGTCCGGCGTAGACCGACACAGGTGAAGCAGTGGCTACGTTGGTGTGACACCTTAGTCTGTACCGATATCCCTTGTGTTGGAACGAGGAGAATATGGGTCTTCTGAGGAGTCATTAAGCACCAACCAACCTTAGAACCCTAAATTGACCCAACTTGGCCATAGAACAGTAGCAGTATGCTCCACTCATTGAGGCTAAACTCTCGCGATGGTTATGGCCGCAAGAAAAGATTACGACGCTGGAGTTATGACCGATTGAGGGTAGTCGATGATATTGAGATCCTCTAGAACCCGGTTACTATTTTCTAGGACAGGTCTTAACCAACTAAAACTGAAAGAGGGTAGTACTTAAACTTCATGCTGGCCTAAACTCTAAGGGCTCTCTGTGTGACTTGTGTGCCTTCAAACTTGAATTACTTGCACGTACTTGTTATCTGACAACACGGGTTCCTTGCAGGTTTTGTTTATAGTCCTTAATCTGGACTCATAACAGAGTTCACTTACATCACTCCACGCATAGTATAACATCATACCATCATACCATTGCATACATCCTGCATAAGGACTAACCCATTTCAAGGATCTCAAGGGCTTGTGATGTAGGTCATGATGAATCAAAATGTCTAGCAAGGGGAAAAAGGGGATTTATTTTCCTCTAGCCAAAGTTGTTTGGAGATCAAAACATGGTGACTTGAGTTAGGGGCTATGACCCACTCGATATGGTGAGCCTTGACTCTTGAAGAAGGACTCTCAACTACATGAAGTTCCTTCAATCAAGCTACAAAATTCTCTAGCAAGTTCCTTTGTTTACCCCGCGAGATCCTTGAAAACATTGCATGCATATCATACATATCATTGCATTACACGTATCATTACAGGTCACTTATCTTCTTCGCTGTTTATTTCAGCAATCATCATGTCTTCTGAACCTTCCTCCGAACAAGCTATCAAGGCCCTCCAGGCCCAGAACGCCCAGTTTCAAGAGCTGGTCATGAGCTTAGCCCAGGGTCAACAGGAGTTGAAGTCTTTGCTTTTGAAGAAGAAGAAGAAGAGGACTGTGCTGTTCAACACTGGACGGAGGTATGGGAATACATTGCAGAATGAGGCTGATCTGGCTACTTCCTCTGTAGGGAAATATAGTCCCCAAGAGAGAAGGGTTCCTAGTCCCGTGGTCTCCGATAACGAGACGGATTACAATGATCAACAGTATCCTCCTGCTGAAGATAAATACAAATAGCTCGAAGACCGGTTAAGTGCTATGGAGATACAGAAAGTGCTCGGCCTGGACTTCGAAGATCTAGGTCTATCCTCTAGGGTGGTGATCCCACATAAATTCAAAGCACCTACCTTTTCAAAATACGACGGGGCATCCTGTCCTAAGCTGCATCTCAGATCATATGTAAGGAAGATCCAACCTTACACTGCAGACAAGAATTTATGGATCCATTTCTTTCAGGATAGCCTTTCAGGGACTCAACTCGAATGGTTCTATCAGCTGGATGGAGCCATTATTCGTAACTGGGAGGACTTGGCTACTGCGTTTTACAAGCAGTATCAGTATAATTCCGACCTCGCTCCTACGCGTACCCAACTCCATGTTATGTCACTAGGGACGGGTGAAGGATTCAAGGAGTATGCACAAAAGTGGAGAGACCTGGCTGGAAGGGTGCAGCCACCTTTAACTGATCGCGAACTCGTTTACATGTTCCTGGGGACCCTGTCTGGTCCGTTCATCAACCATTTGATTGGAAATTCTTCTGCTGGGTTCACAGATCTGATCTTAACTGGTGAGAGGATAGAAGCTGGTATCAAGGCTGGGAAGATTCAAGAAGCTACACCTTCTGACACTCAGAAAAAGCCTTACAGTGGGAAGAAAGAGTCTAATGTTGCGTACAGTCAAAAGAGTCGTCGTGACCAACACGTAGGGCCAGTCCTGATCTCTGGTTCTACACCATGCTGACAACAGCAAAAGGGAAATCAACGAAGACCGGACGAGCCTAAAAGACAGTTCACCAACATCAATATGCCATTGTCACAAGCACTGCAGCACATGTTGAAGATGAATCTGATTGCAGTGATAAACCCTCCTGCAAATCCTAAGACTTCTTCTCCAAATTACAATCCAGATGCAAGGTGCGCTTACCATTCAGGTAGCCCGGGGCACGATACTGATGATTGTTGTGCATTGAAATACAAGATTCAGAATCTGATTGACGCCAAGGAGATCGAATTCGAGCCTGCTGAGACTCCCAACGTGATCACTGCTCCCTTGCCAAAACATGGATAGGATTGAGAAATTTTTGTTCATTTGAATTCTGATATTGTATTTTTCATTGCTTATTTAAACATTTATTCATGTCAAACTTTGTTATTTCATTAATGCATTACACGTGTCTGTTTTGAAGTAATTCTGTTTACTATATTCAAAATTGCTTTTATTTTTTGATGTTCAAACTCTCGATTAAAAGTTCTAAGCCTCTTGAGGGAGGATGACGAAAATGATACCACGATCTTTACATTATACTTTTGAACAGACCCCGCTGATGAGGTACAGGCATTGTTTCAAATTCTAAACAGTGGAGTTATAAGGAAGATAATCCCTCGTCAACCCCTTTGAGCCAAAGAAGTCGGATGTGATACAGTGGGAGAACTGACTTGGGTTTTGCGTTTGTTTTCGCAAATGTTTCGGTTGAGAAAGAGTCGCCACCGACTTTTTATTTTATCCTTAGGAAAGGTTAAAAAGCACAACAAAAACCTTTGAGATGTTTTCTTGGGTTCAGGGAGTAGATTATAGAAAGGGAAGGTATTAGAACCCTTTCTATCCATGGTTATCCATGGGCTCTTAGTTACTTGCTTAGATCACTTGCCTTGCATTTTCAATTGTTTGAAATGGTGCTTTCAATTGTTTGAAATGGCGCTTTGTGTGTGGGTTTGAAAATGTTTTGAAAATAGGTCATTTGTTGTGGCAAACTTTGTAATGATCCATGTTTAAATGTATACATAGGTGTACTTATCTTTTGAAAAATTTTCAATGTTTTTGAAAGTTGTTTTGAAAGTGTGTTGTGATGTGTGTTTTGAAAAATGGCAAGGATTGTTTTGCAAGATTGGTCAAGTAACCAAGAGTTGTCTACCCCTGAATTTACTCAAAGGTTTTTTCTGTGTTTTAACCCTTTTAACAATTTTGTTCCACCGTTGTATTTGGTGGACAATCTTGTGTTAGGATGTTAACGGGACGTGCGCGGGTCATCGTTTAGACCATGATTGCAATGGTGCCAAGTGTCTTTGGCAATTTTCTTTCAAGGGACTTGATCATTTTTAGGCAACTTTCGAAAGCGTCATCGAGGGACTATGATCATTTGAATTGTTTTTGTTTTGCCAAAGACACCCAACATGCAACATGGCCCATTATTGAAGGCAACAAGTGGAGTAACCCTAGGGGTGCAAGTGTGATTAGTGTTGTCCATTTTCATGCTTTTTTGTCTTTTGTTTAGTCAAAGAATTGGAACAACACCTTTACCATGTCCTCTTCAATGCTGGTGTTGACTAGGCTGAACAGTCTACCATGTCTTTCACTGAAGGGAGAGCTTTCTGGAATTCTGGATGTGAGCTCCTTGAGTTGAGGAGGGATTCTCACAAGGTTGACTTGGGTAGTTTTCCTGCGAAGAATTTCCATGACCTACAAAACAAGAACAAAGATGAAGATCCAAACCCTTGAAATGGTTAGTGTATGCATATGATGCTTTATGATGTTCATGATGCATGCACAAACATATGTACAAGAAATTAACACAAAACCCTAGTTTCAGGCTTGCATGAGGTTTCATAGGTAAGTACCCTCTTGAGTGAAGTTGGCTTAAAAACCTGTCTTATAAATAGTAACCGGGTTCTAAGGAGCTCAATATCATTGGATTGTTTTCCATGTTCATTGTTTTGGTTTAGCCACTTAACTAGCGACCAAAATATTCCAAGAAAACAACCCTCAATGAGTGTAGTATCGAGTATCTACCAACTTCGGACTGCACCAAAGCTGGTCATCTCACTACCCCTAATGAAAGGCCAAGATGGTCAAGTAAGGTTCTAGGTCATTAGTGCTTAGTGACATCACTCAGCGGCCCCGTACTCTCCTTGATTGAACTCAAGGGTTACCGGTACTCACAAATATGTCGCACTAATATAGCTATTGCTTCAACCGTGTCGGTATACCACGCACAGTTTCCACAACGTATTGCTATCTATGAATGTTTCCCCAAATCCGGGTGTAGGATTTCAAGCCCAAACAAGAGAACCAAAGTATAAAGCAATCAAAGCAATCAATTAGTCATGCAAAAGGGTGATCTAAGCCCTAAGGTTACTCCACTTTTAAATTTTCCCCAACAGAGTCGCCAGTTCTGTGATACGGTGGGAGAACTGACTTGGGTTTTGCGTTTGTTTTCGCAAATGTTTTGGTTGAGCAAGAGTCGCGATCGACTTTTTATTTTATCCTAAGGAAAGGTTAAAAAGCACAGCAAAAACCTTTGAGATGTTTTCTTGGGTTCGGGGAGTAGATTATAGAAAGGGAAGGTATTAGCACCCTTTATATCCATGGTTATCCATGGGCTCTTAGTTACTTGCTTAGATCACTTGCCTTGCATTTTCAATTGTTTGAAATGGTGCTTTCAATTGTTTGAAATGGCGCTTTGTGTGTGGGTTTGAAAATGTTTTGAAAAGAGGTCATTTGTTGTGGCAACCTTTGTAATGATCCATGTTTGAATGTATACAAAGGTGTACTTATCTTTTGAAAAGTTTTCAATGTTTTTGAAAGTTGTTTTGAAAGTGTGTTGTGATGTGTGTTTTGAAAAATGGCAAGGATTGTTTTGCAAGATTGGTCAAGTAACCAAGAGTTGTCTACCCCTAAATTTACTCAAAGGTTTTTTCTATGTTTTAACCCTTTTAACAATTTTGTTCCACCGTTGTATTTGGTGGACAATCTTGTGTTAGGATGTTAACGGGACGGGCGCGGGTCATCGTTTAGAGCATGATTGCAATGGTGCCAAGTGTCTTTGGCAATTTTCTTTCAAGGGACTTGATCATTTTTAGGCAACTTTCGAAAGCGTCATCGAGGGACTATGATCATTTGAATTGTTTTTGTTTTTCCAAAGACACCCAACATGCAACATGGCCCATTATTGAAGGCAACAAGTGGAGTAACCCTAGGGGTGCAAGTGTGATTAGTGTTGTCCATTTTCATGCTTTTTTGTCTTTTGTTTAGTCAAGCTATTTGTTTGGTTGATTTTTGCATACAAACCCTAAGTCTATCATGGCATTTTCAGAAAGCTTTAAAATGCGGAATTTAAAGTCCTAAATTATTACAACATAATTATGGGATGGGGGGTACAAATATTCAAATGGGGATATTTGACAAGAAATTTAAATCTAAACTATTACATCCAAATTGAATATACAAGTTATTTTAATTATACAATAATTGAATAAAAATACAATAAATATGCAAGATGCAAAAAAAGATTTTTATATGTATGTAAAAGTATTTTTCATGTGACAAACAAACAAAAATAAAAAGGTTAATTTTTGGGTATTTTCATGGTTTAGGGCAAAACCCTAATTTGCTAAATAAAAATTATTTATTATTTATTACATACAATATTTATTAACTATATACAAAAAATAAATAAAAAGGAAGTATATTGTAAAAAAGTGATTTTTGAGGTCAAATATTAATAAAAATAGAAATGTATTATTTTTGTATTTTTATCCTAAATATTCTAATAAATATATAAGTATTTATATTATGTATTAAATATATTAAATATATACAAAAATAAAAATATTTATTATTTACAAAAAAAAAGTATATTTTTTAGAAAATGTTTTTAAAAGATAAAATAAAATAAAATCAGAAAATAAAATGTATTTGTATTATTTTTAGTATTTTAAATAAAAGTATATTTATATTTATTTACATATGGAACTAAATGAAACAAATAAATACCAAATAAAATGCAAAAAATGTGAGAAAAATATTTTTAGTGTTTTTTCATGTTTGAATAAAAATATAAAATCAGAATCAAAAAGAAAAAATAAAAAATGACAAATATATCACATAATGGGCCAGGGGGGTGTAAAACTAAAAAAGGGGTGCAAAAAGCAGGTTGACTCAGGCCCAGCCCAAGTCAACTCTGTCTTCAACCTCTAGCCATATTCAAACAAAAAAATGCGCGCCCTTCCTCCATCTCTGCAATCTCTTGATTCCTTGACTTTTAACAAAAACTCACAACACAAACATTATAGAGCATCATGTCACGAGTTCATACATATAAAAAACTTGATCTAACTCTCAGAAATGAGGGAGAATTTCTTCTCCCCCAATTTCTGACCTAAGTTTTTTCCAATGTTCAGGTCCAAAATTCTCTCAGCATACACAATATAAATGAAAAGTAACTATATGGATGGCTTCAGGGCTATGATTAGAACATGCTTTCTTCACAAACTTAAGCCTAACTATGCCTGGATAGAGAGATAGAAGTTCAAACTTTTACCTATTCAGCTTGAATCGTGTACAACAATGGAGGTACTTTCAATGGATTTTGAGGACTTGTACAGCTTGCTTGAAGTTCAGGGATGCTTCTCCAACCTCTAGCTTGCTTTGAAACTGACTGAATCGAGCTATGGAAGTCCACCTGCAAAGTTGAAAACTGAAAATGGAAAGTGATGTTAGGGATGTTACAGTTTGTGTTCAATGCTTGGGATAACTTCAGTGGGTGATATGGAACATGTTTGAACTCCTTTTGGCCAAAGTGCACGAGTGGAAAGGTTTATAGAAGTCAAGTTGCAGAAGGGACTCTGTTTTTTGCAGTGGGATGGTATTTCTGTGAATGGGGAGGTATTGAAGGTGGTTAGGTCGTGTTTTAGGTCAATTGGATCAAGTGAAAAGTGTTTACAAAGTTTCCTTGAGTTGGTTCTTGCAGGAATGAGAGATGTCTTTCAATATGCAAGTTTTCTTCTTCTTTAAGAAAAAGTTGTCAAGTTGGGTTATACGCCAAGGCAGGTCCCTCAAGCATGCTGCATAATCTCTCCTTGATCAGTGGGATTAGTTCATGAACTTGTGCCCAAAAGATCTGGCTTGTACCTCTTTGATTTGTGTTTTGACATAAAGTGCACCTTTTCAAAAATGGCTAAGTTACTTTTTCTAATTATGGATTAAACTTCCATGTAATGACCAAATGAGCAAAATAACATCTTGGCACAAAGGTTTAGCATTGAATTATTGAGTGCAAATTGGATTAGAGGCCTGTAACCTAGCTTGTGCAAGCTGACTTGACAAATGCAAAGTGTTATGAACATGAAATTGGCCATGAACAAAGTGACTTTTGCCCATAATCACAAATTCGATTCTCCCTAACCACAAGGGTGTTTGAGAAGTTCTTGGACAATTTGGAAAGCTTGGAATGTGTACTACAATCCATATTTGTAATTCAAGTTGAAATTCCAAGTGGAAGCATGTGAAAAGTGGCCATGAAGTTAGGCAAAAATCCTGCCTAAAATAGGTCAAAAAATTTCTAAGTTAAGAATGTTTTGCACCCCTATTCCAAAAATCATAACTTGAGCTACAAGCTTCTTTTGAGGAAACTTTGTGAATAAAAGTTATAGATTTTGCAATGGACTATAACTTTCATGTTTTGAGTTTTGTTTGAATCCAAATGTATCTTGATGAAAAGATGGGACAAAGTTAGGAAAAAATTAGGAAATTCCATAACTTAGAAAATTTCTAAGTTATGAAATTTCTTCATTTCAAACCCTAATTTGTAATTCTTGGTTTCTTGATGAACAAGTTTCATAATTTGACATGTCTTGATGAAAAATTAATCTTGACACTTGATTTTGACCAAAAAGTCAAAGTTTGACTTTTCAGTATACAGTCAAATTTGGCTCCGTTGATTGGAAAGTTCATCTGTCAATCTTGTGCATTTGGGATCTTTTGAACTTGTTGAACATGTCAAGACCATGTCATTGAGTC
The DNA here is from genome assembly GCA_948472305.1 of Vicia faba. Classification (NCBI taxonomy): domain Eukaryota; kingdom Viridiplantae; phylum Streptophyta; class Magnoliopsida; order Fabales; family Fabaceae; genus Vicia; species Vicia faba. The sequence goes on along the minus strand of OX451737.1, from coordinate 1,691,908,361 downwards.
CTTGAGTCCATATGTGAGCTTGGTTTGCCATTGGATAGGTCAAACAGTCAAAAATTGCCTTTGTGCAGTCAAAACCCTAAAAATGACCATTTTTCCCTTTTGGTGATCTGATCAAATTTCTTGTGGAATTGTGATCCAAACTTGATCAAATGGTCCATATGAGTTCATAATGTTGATGTGGGTCAAAAATCATGAGGTTTGACTGTCAATTGACCACAGTTGACTTTTTCCCCAATACAGTTGATTTCTAGGTCGACTGTCCAATTGACTGGGCAAAGATTGGAATCAAGGCTTGAAACTTGGTATGGATAAAATTGTGAGTCCAACATGAAACATGAAAGTCATTTTGGGCATTTTAGGTCAAAACATCTTTGTGCAAACTCAAACCCTAATTTGAGTCAGCAGTGCAAGGAGGAGTCTTGAGGAGAGCAAACCTAACTTGATCTTGAGCTCCAAGGGTCTTGTGGTGAGAAAATGTTGAGGAAATGGGAGGGAAAATTTTGGGGTACAACAGTTGCCCCTGTTCAATCTTCTTAGACCTGAGGATGTAGATTGGCTTGCGTGCCTTTCGTGATCCGAGGGTGGAAGATGATTGAACACTAAAGTGCCCAGAAATTTGCACTCGCATAGTGGAGTATCAGCAATGTGATGTAGGGAATGGGCTCATAGATGCCATTTGGAGATAGGATGGATAGGAGGATGGGCTTATAGATGCCATCTAGGGGTGTGACAGAACCTTGTCAGGAATGGGCTTATAGATGCCATTTGGAAGTGTTGATCGCGTAAGAGATTCCTTAGCGAGAACTTGCGTACTTTGAGAAAGGAAGATGGTTTCCTGGCCTGTTACAGGTGTTGATCTTCAAACTCTTCATGCAGATATGCCCTGGCTAGATACAAGTATCGAATCCACAATCAAACGCTCACAGATATGCCCTGGCTAGATACAGGAATCGAACCCGGAACTTCAAAAGGTTGCTTACAGACGTGCCCTGGCTGGATACAGGTATCGAATCTCTAAACTATTCATGCAGATATGCCCTGGCTAGGTACAAGTGTCGAATCCACAATCAAATACTCATATATATGCCCTGGCTAGGTACAGGAATCAAATATGGAATTTGTTGTCTACAGATATGCCCTGGCTGGATACAGGTATCGAATCTGGAATTTGTCGTCCACAGATATGCCCTGGCTGGATACAGGTGTCGAATCTGGAATTAGTCGTCTATAGAGATGCCCTGGCTGGATACATGAATCGAATATGGAGTTTGTCATCTACAGATATGCCCTGGCTGGATACAGGAATTGAATCTGGAATCTCTTCATGCAGACATGCCCTGGCTGGATACAGGTATCGAATCTACAATCAAATCACTCACAGATATGCCCTGGCTAGATACAGGAATCGAATATGGAATTGCGATAGTTGATAGTAATCATCTTTGGATTGACCTTTTCCTGAAAAGGCAAAACATCAGTTGTATGCAATGTCATGATGTATGAAATGCATGATGTCATGATGCTCAAAATGAGATAGTGTTGTATGCACTTTATCATGTATGTAAGCAGGATGTATGAAATGTGAAATGTCTATGAATGTATTTTCGTCTAGGAAAATAAATCCTTGACGAGTGCCGGGAACTTGTTGAATCCTGGGCTGATGTTTTGAAGAGTAGAGTTCTTCGTCTCCGCTGGGGATGATGGTTGCAAGAATAAACCGGTAGGAGAAGATGACTCTGTTAGGGAATAAACTTGTTGGAGAGGTTACTCTGCGGGGAATTACTCTGTGGGAAGAGATATTTCGCTGAGGTTTTGATGAGAGCTCCGTTGGGGATTCCACTGATAAGTTATGTTGGGGAATTTGATGAACTCCGCTGGGGATAGGAAGAACTTCGCCGTGGACGATATTTCCGTGGTAATTAGCTGAGGATAACCCAGTTATAAGCTCTGGTGGGAAATAACCTTTGAATGAAACCGGGGAGATGCGTTCGTACTCTGCAGGGGATAAGCTTCCAGAATCTACTGGGGATAAGCTTCAGAATCTACTGGGGATAAGCTTCAGAATCTACTGGGGAGGATGATTCAACTTTCCTAGGGAAACTTTTCAGACTGTACTGGGGAAGGGGTTCCACCGGGGTGTCTGGTATTTCACCGGGGAACAAATCTTATATTAAGACTGCCGGGGATGCTTGCTGAGGAATGTCTATACTCCGCTAGGGAATGTTGAGATCTTCTGGGGATACCCAACTTTCTTAAGGCTGACAGTAGACTAACTCGGCTTGGGGAGAGTATCGCTGACTTGCTGGAGATACTGTGCCTTTTTAGGGCTGGTGGGAGACCAACTCTGCCTGGGGAGAGTATTGCTGAATCTTGTCTTACTCAACGGGAAGTGAAGGTATACTGGTTACGTTCTTCAGCCGAAACTAACTTGGTCCCTTGGTGGACAAAGCAACTAGATCGCTTAGACAATCCTTTATTGCCCCTGTTTTTGATGTCATCTGTAATTGGTCCTTTGTTTCGCATGCAAATATTCATGATTAACAATTAATGTTAAATGCATATATCAAAAATGAACATTGGACGTTCTTTGCAAAACAAAACAGAAAAAGGAAAAAACGATGGGTAATTTGTCTGAAAAATTGAACTTGTATTGATTTTGAAATTTGCCTGTAAATAGGCGTTTTATGTACAGGAGGCTGACGTCCTAGTAAGAGAACGCCACCGAGCAAAATAAAGTTTATACAAATTTGTGAAAAGGAAACAAAACAGCTATGTGAAAAATAATCCCACTGGGTTCCAACTCTGCTATCGCCTTTATGTCTTCAAGTGTCTCATCACTTTGCTGCTTAGTTGAGGATGAAGCTGATTGATTGGAGTCATCTGAGCCCGATAGCTGATGCCGAATTCTGGATGCAAGGTGATCCAATGAGACATAGTATTACGCTTTATCCCTAACTTTTTCCTGGACCGCCCTATCGGGTTTTCAGTCCACCGGGATACCCATTTTTGCCCAAGCCGCCTTTTCAGGTTTTCGACTTACCGGGTGTACAGATTTTTTTCATTTCGTCCCTTATTTTTGCCTAGGTGCGTCAACCTAACGGGTCTTTAATTCATGCGTAGTATCTTTTTACTATGTCTGCATTGGCGGGGTGAGGAAGGTCGTCACCATCCATGGTGGTTAGAATCATAGCTCCTCCTGAGAAGATATGTTTAACCACAAATGGCCCTTCGTACGTAGGGGTCCATTTGCCCCTGGGATCACTTTGAGGAATAATGATACGCTTGATTACCAGGTCTCCGACTTGATACTCTTGTCGTTTGACCTTTTTGTTAAATGCCCTGATCATTCGTTTTTGGTACGTCTGACCATGACAAATAGCAGTGAGTCTCTTTTCGTCAATTAGGTTTAATTGATCAAGCTGAGTCTGGATCCAGTCATCTTCGCTCAAACCTGCATCCTTCATTATCCGGAGAGAGGGTATCTGGACTTCAATAGGCAAGACTGCCTCCATGCCATAGACCAAGGAAAAGGGAGTTGCCCCTGTTGATGTCCGTGCTAAGGTACGGTACCCATGAAGAGCAAACGGTAACATTTCGTGCCAATCTTTGTAGGTCACTGTCATCTTCTGCACAATCTTCTTGATGTTCTTATTCGCTGCTTCTACAGCCCCATTCATCTTCGGTCGATAGGGAGAAGAGTTGTGGTGATGTATCTTGAATTGCTCGCAGAGCTCAGTGATCATCTTGTTGTTAAGATTGGTACCATTGTCCGTAATGATCCTCTCAAGTACACCGTATCGACAGATCAGGTTGTGCCGAATGAACCGTGCCACGATGTTCTTGGTTACTGTAGCAAAGGAAGTTGCTTCAACCCATTTTGTGAAGCAATCAATTGCTACCAGGATGAAGCGGTGCCCGTTAGATGCCGTAGGTCGGATCTCGCCAATCATATCAATGCCCCACATTGCAAAAGGCCAAGGTGCGGTCAAGACGTTCAGAGGAACCGGAGGAATGTGCACCTTATCAGCATAGATCTGGCATTTGTGACACGTCCGAGAATGCTGATAACAGTCGGCTTCAATTGTGGACCAGAAATATCCTTCCCGAAGGATTTTCTTTACCATGGTATGTCCGCTGGAATGTGTTCCGAAGGTACCTTCATGTAGCTCTTCCATGATCCTTTCTGCTTTAGTCTTATCCACACAACGCAATAAGGTTGAATCATGGTTTCGCTTGTAGAGAATGCCGTTGATGAGGAAGAACTTTGCCGCAAACCTTCTCAGGAACTTTTTGTCATTAACAGATGCGCCTTCGGGGTATTCTTGAGCTTCAAGGTACCTCTTCACTTCATGATACCAGGGTTTTTCTGTTACCTCTTCGGTCTCGAGATCGCAGCAATGTGCAGGTTCATCCAACTTCCAGATAATGATCTGGGGCGCCTCGTTGTCCCATTTGACTCTGAACATAGAAGACATCGTGGCCAACGCGTCCGCTAACTGATTCTCCTCTCTTAGGAAGTGTTCAAAAGTTATCTCCTCGAAGTGGGGAATCAACGTCAACACATACTCCTTGTAAGGAATAAGATTTGGGTGTTTCGTATCCCACTCGCCTTTGATCTGATTGATCACGAGAGCGGAATCTCCGAAGACACTTAGAAACTTGATCCTTAAGTCAATTGCAGCTTGAAGACCCATGATACATGCCTCATACTCTGCCATGTTGTTGGTGCAGTTGAAACATAGCCGGGCGGTGAGTGGAGTATGAGTGCCTTTAGGGGATATGATCACAGCGCCGATACCATTACCCAAAGCGTTCGAGGCTCCGTCAAAGTGCATAGACCATCGAGATCCTTCCTCAGGTCCTTCATCCGGTCCAGGTACTTCACAATCAGTCACTACCATGATATCCTCGTCTGGAAATTCAAAGTTCATCGACTGATAATCGTCCACTGCCTGGTGCGCCAAATGATCTGCCAATACACTTCCCTTGATTGCTTTTTGAGTCGTGTACTGGATGTAATATTCCGTCAAGATCATCTGCCATCTTGCTATTCTTCCGGACAAGGCGGGATTTTCGAAGATGTTCTTTATTGGATCCATTTTTGAAATCAACAGAGTAGTGTGAGTCAACATATACTGTCTCAGCCGGCGAGCAGCCCATACCAAAGCGCAACAAGTTTTCTCGAGCAGTGAGTACAGGGTCTCACAGTCGGTATACTTTTTGCTAAGGTAATAAATGGCGTGTTCTTTTCGGCCAGACTCGTCATGCTGCCCCAGCACACACCCCATTGAGTTGTCCAGTACAGTCAAGTATAAGATTAGAGGTCTCCCTTCAACCGGCGACATAAGAATGGGTGGTTCTTGGAGATACTCTTTGATTCTTTCGAAAGCGGCCTGACATTCATTGTTCCAACGTACTACTTGATCTTTCTTCAACAACTTGAAGATTGGTTCACAGGTAGCAGTTAGATGCGAGATGAATCGGGAAATGTAGTTCAACCGTCCTAGAAAGCCTCTGACCTCTTTCTCTGTCTTGGGAGTTGGCATCTCTTGTATGGCTTTCACTTTGACAGGGTCCACTTGAATGCCTTTGTCGCTTACGATGAAGCCTAGCAATTTTCCAGATCTCACCCCAAAGGTGCATTTGTTTGGGTTCAACCTCAGCTTGTACAACTTCAGACGGTCAAACAGCTTCTGTAGATGGTCAAGGTGTTCCTCCTCAAATTGGGACCTTGCAATCATATCTTCGACGTATACTTCTATCTCGTGATGGATCATGTCATGAAATAAAGCAACCATGGCACATTGGTAGGTTGCCCCAGCATTTTTCAACCCAAAAGGCATGACCTTGTAGCAGAAGGTGCCCCACTGAGTAACAAAAGTGGTCTTCTCCATGTCTTCAGGAGCCATCTTGATCTGATTATAACCGGAGAAGCTGTCCATGAAGGAGAATACTTTGTGCTGAGCAGTGTTGTCAACCAGAACGTCGATATGAGGCAGAGGGAAATCATCCTTAGGGCTTGCCCTATTCAAATCCCTGTAATCAACACACATTCGGACCTTACCATCCTTCTTCGGCACTGGAACCACATTGGCAACCCACTGAGGGTAAGAAGTCACTGCTAGAAACCCGGCATCAAATTGTTTCATAACCTCAGCTTTAATTTTCTCGGACATTTCTGGACGCATACGGCGTACCTTCTGTTTTACCGGAGGGCATTCTTCCTTGGTAGGCAGGTGATGAACCACAATGTCTGTATCCAACCCAGGCATGTCTTCGTAAGACCAGGCAAATATTTCCACATAGTCATGCAGCATCTGAATCAACCGTTGTTTCACACTGAGCTCTAGATTGGCACCAATCTTGACTTCCTTTCTGTCTGTCTCAGTACCCAGATTTACCGTTTCCACTGGCTCTTCATGTGGCTGAATGACCCTCTCTTCCTGGAGTAACAGTCTTGCAAGTTCACCAGGCACCTCACAATCATCTTCACCTTCATCTTCGGCTATGTTGATCGGATTTTCGAAGTCATAACTGGCAGTAGCAGAGTCGTTACCAGTGAGATCCAGAGTGGATTGGAACCTGTATAGGTGAGTGTGTGTAAATATAGCTGTTTTGCAATATATAATAAAGAAAGAAAAGGAGCGCAAGATTTTGAAATGCAACAAACGTCCAATGTTTTTATTAATGATATATGAAAATGACACACAAAAGCCCTCACAAACGAAGCCACGGTGCCCCGGGTAAGACACCGAGCCATAAAAGTTTCAAAATATTGTCTGTTACAAATTCAAAACAAAAGAGTTCATTACTGAGTGACAAAAGTAATAGGTATGAAGTCCTTGGCAGTCCAGTTGCTTGGTCCACCGTCGGTTGTTGGGTAGATCCAGCTGTCGAATTCAGATTCCTCCACGTCGTCTTCAATAGCATTTACTCCCGGGTTGGTGATGAACACAGGAGGTCTTCCAATCCTTGACTTACGAACAACCCTTTGAGCTTCTGCAGTGAAACCCAGACCAAACTTGTCAGTCTTTGGAGTGAAATCAGGAAGTCGGCCCCAGTTTGCGCACTCACCCTTCTCAATAACAGCCCGAGCATCCTTTAGGGAGGCCATCCTCAACGGAGAATCTTCTACAGTCACAGTCTCTGCTGACGCCAGTGTCTGAGGCACCTCTTCAAAGTGTTGAAAGGGGGTCTCAATGAACTCCCCATCCATCTCTATGTACCGGAACGAGTTGAGGTGGCTGACCATATATTCTTCCTCCCCCTGACTGTCACAATTTTCCCTCTGACCGGGTACTTCAGCTTCTGATGTAGTGTGGAAGTCACAGCTCCAGCCTTGTGGATCCATGGACGACCCAGCAAACAAGAGTAGGATGGTCGGATGTCCATCACATAGAAAGTAGAATCAAAAACTTGAGAACCAACCCTGATTGGAATGTCAACTTCCCCATGTACCATCTTTTTCGAACCGTCAAAGTCTCGGACAACAATGTTACTAGGCTTGAGCTCCAAACCCTCACAACCCAACCTGTCTAGGGCCTTCTTGGGTAATACGTTCAATGAAGAACCGATGTCTACCAACACATGGGCAAGAGTAGTGCCCCTGCATTCGATGGAGACATGCATGGCATCGTTATGGTTCTTTCCTTTGGCAGTCAGATCGGCGTCAGAGAAGCCCAAACCATTATCGGCAGTCAAGTTGGCCATACAATCGGTAAATTGATCAGCATACGTTTCTTGTGGCACATGAGTCGTCTTCAGGAAGGAAATCAGGGCCTTGGCATGGGCCTCTGAACACAACAACAGAGATAGCATAGAAATTTTAGAGGGGGTGTGCCCCAGCTGCTCAACTACATTGAAATCACTCTTCTTAATGATCTTGAGAATCTCTTCCATCTCTTGCTGGGAAGCTTCAACATTGGTTGTCTTTGGTGCCTTCGTGAGGGCAGGAAAATCAGTAGCAATCCCTTTGCCCCGAGCGTTAGATGACTCGGCAGCAGGGGTAGAAACAGGAAGTTGATCAGGAAGGGGAGCAGGCACACTTGCAGGTGTGATGACGAGAGGTCTCTGAATAGCTGGTGGCGCAATATCTGGTGAGAACAGCCTACCACTGCGAGTAACTTTGGCAGGCCCGGTGATGTTACTAACGCCGGTACTAGTATTAAACTCTTGCTTTATTCCAAGAACATAAACATCTGCCCCATAGTGCCAAGGGACAGCTTTGTCGGATGTATAAGGGAGAGGCCCCGGAACAGTGATGATGATAGGAGCAATCTTTTGCGCATGCATGATTTTGACGGGCTTCTTTGAGGGAGCCTTAGGAGAGTTGTTGAAAATAGTAACAATGGACACTTCTTCAGCAGGGACAGCAGGAACAGCAACCTTCTCGAACAAGATCTCTTTGCTATCCATCAGGTTTTGGACGCCTGAGTTCAGCAAGGGACAACCAGCAGGTGAAACAACACATAAATGGCAACCTTTGCTACATCCCGGAAATAAACCGGCTAGCAACAGGTTCCTTTTGACAGTCAATAATGGAGTAACAATCTCTTCCACGGAGGCTACATACCGGTCTTCTTCCACAGCATTCACTCCATGCTGGGGCATGGGAGCAGTCACAACATTGGGCCTTTCGGGCGCCTCGAACTGTATTTCTTTAGCATCAATAAGGTCCTGAACCTTATTCCTCAGAGCCCAACAATCGTCCGTAGTGTGCCCCTGGCTATCAGAGTGATAAGCGCAACGGGCGTTGGGGTTGTACTTTGGAGAAGCTGTGTTCACTACCTTCGGAGCTTCTTTGACAGTTACCAGATTGGTTGACAGTAGTTGCGGCAAAATCTGAGACAGGGTCATGCTGAGTCGAGTGTACTGCCTTTTGGGTATCTCACCCCTTGGTTGGTTATACTGCTGAGGAGCAGCAATAGGCTTTGAAATTACCAACGCGTTTACAGTTTGACGGCGTTCCGGTTTGTTCTGTCTCCTGGGACCATAAACAACACTAGCTTCCTTCTTGAAAGGCTTCTTTTCAATACTCGAGGAGGCACCTTTCTGTATCTTCCCGGACTTGATACCAGCTTCTATCCTCTCACCGGTTAAGATCAAGTCTGTGAACCCAGCAGAAGAATTACCAATTAGATGATTGAAGAACGGACCAGACAGGGTCCCCAGGAACATGTCCACGAGTTCACGGTCCGTCAGCGGTGGCTGCACCCTGCCATCCAGGTCCCTCCACTTTTGCGCATACTCCTTGAATCCTTCGCCCGTCCCCAGTGACATACCCTGGAGTTGGGTACGTGTGGGAGCGAGGTCAGAATTGTACTGATACTGTTTATAAAATGCAGTAGCCAAGTCCTCCCAGTTTCGGATACTGGCTCCATCCAGCTGATAGAACCATTCGAGTTGAGCCCCTGAAAGGCTATCCTGGAAGAAATGGATCCATAGGTTCTTGTCTGCAGTGTAAGGTTGGATCTTCCTTACATATGATCTGAGATGCATCTTCGGGCAGGATAGCCCGTCATATCTTGCAAAAATTGGCACTTTAAACTTCGGGGGGATCCCAATTCCAGCAACTAATCCCAAATCTTCGAAATCTAAGCCGGGAACTCTCTGCAGCTCCATAGCTGCCAACCTGTCTTCCAAGATTTTGTACTTATCATCGGCGGGCGGGTATTGTTGCTCTGAGTAGTCTTCGTCCTCTTCATCCTCTTCTTCTTCAGCTTCGGATTCAGAAGGTACCGCAGCCCCTTTTCCTTTACTGGTTCCCTCTTCAGATGTAGGGGAAATTCAAGAACTCTTCTGGCTTCACCCTCAAACCTTCTTCCTAGGGTAGCCACCCCGACTCTTTTCTTCTTCTTTTTCACTTGCTCTTTGTTCCCAAGCAAGGCTTTTAGATCCTCCTGACCCTTTGTCAAGGTCATCAGGAGATGTTGAAACTGTGAGTTTTGAGACTGCAAGTCTTTGACTGTCTGTTCGAGATCCATCTTACTGAAATAAACAGCAGAAAGATAAGGAAACCTGGTGTGGAGACCTGCTTATACGCATGATGAATGATATGCTTATTTATGCAATGCATTCAAGGATTTAGAAAATTCAAAATTGTTGCAAAAAAAAAGAACACACGTCATATTAATAAGAAGAAATTTTGTTACTACATAAATGCCCCATGGGCCAAATATTACAAAAAAAAACTTCTCAAGGTAAAAAGACGTTGCGCATCCTCTTTGGTGCGATGTAGGTGTTGAGGGTCTCTTCCTCATGGAGTCGGCGGGTAAGCTCTAGAACCTTCTTCTCACTGGCGTAGAAGCTGGCTTCAAAAGTGTTCCGTTCCTCCTTGAGTTGGATCCAACTCTTCTGCATCTCCTCCCACGATGTCGACATGTCAGGATATAGGATGGTGTAGGGAACCTCTCCCTCCTTAACGGGATCTTTAATCACAGGGAGAACATGAGGGTAAGGCATCATTAGACTCTGGGCTCGGGTTTGTACCCACTTGAGATAAGGCTCAAGAGGGATGGAGTTCTTGTGTCCCAGTGTCTTGCTGTCTACCTTGTTAGGCATCCTCCAAGCTCTGATGAATCTTTGGCAAAGTCCTTGCGCATCATTGTCGAAGTCAAAAACTAGGTCAGGAATCAACATGTCATGAGGGCCATCCCTCCGTGCATATCCAAATTGTCTCAAAGCTAGACAAGGGTTGTAGGTAATGCCTCCTCTAATGCCAAGTAATGGAACATTAGGGAACTCTCCACAACGATCGACGATGATGACATTTTCTCTGGACCGAGAACACCAATGTACATCAGAGTGAGTGAGGGTCATCAACCGTTGTGACCACCTTAAGCCTTGGTCATTCTTCAAGACAGATTGTGGAAGGTGCGAAATAAACAACCTTGCAAGGAGAGGAGTACAACACATGAGAACACCCCTCTTTCTCATTGTTCGTGTGTAAAATGAGTGAAGGATGTCCCCAAGCAATGTTGGTATTGGATTTCTGGATAAGAAGATCTTGACGGCGTTGACATCCACAAGCTGGTCAGGATTTGGGAACAGGACCAACCCATAAAGGAGGAGTGCCACAATTTCTTCAAAGGCTTGTAGATCCAATGAATTCCAACACTCTTGTGCTTTCTCAAACAAGAACTTTGCCAAGAAGCCTTTGACACCGCTTCTAGTTTCCTAATGCCCCTTGATGTCAGATGGTTGCAAGTGTAGTGCTTGAGCAACATCTTCAGGCTTTGGTTCTTTTTCCGTACCGTTGTAGGGTAGTTGATTAAGAATAGGAATTCTCAGGAGTTGAGAAAATTCCTCCAAAGTGGGCACCAATTGGTAGTCGGGGAATGTGAAACAGTGGTGAAGGGGGTCAAAGAACTGGAACAACACCTTTACCATGTCCTCTTCAATGCTGGTGTTGACTAGGCTGAGCAGTCTACCATGTCTTTCACTGAAGGGAGAGCTTTCCGGAATTCTGGATGTGAGCTCCTTGAGTTGAGGAGGGATTCTCACAAGGTTGACTTGGATAGTTTTCCTGCGAAGAATTTCCATGACCTACAAAACAAGAACAAAGATGAAGATCCAAACCCTTGAAATGGTTAGTGTATGCATATGATGCTTTATGATGTTCATGATGCATGCACAAACATATGTACAAGCAATTCACACAAAACCCTAGTTTCAGGCTTGCATGAGGTTTCATAGGTAAGTACCCTCTTGAGTGAAGTTGGCTTAAAAACCTGTCCTATAAATAGTAACCGGGTTCTAAGGAGCTCAATATCATTGGATTGTTTTCCATGTTCATTGTTTTGGTTTAGCCACTTAACTAGCGACCAAAATATTCCAAGAAAACAACACTCAATGAGTGTAGTATCGAGTATCTACCAACTTCGGACTGCACCAAAGCTGGTCATCTCACTACCCCTAATGAAAGGCCAAGATGGTCAAGTAAGGTTCTAGGTCATTAATGCTTAGTGACATCACTCAGCGGCCCCGTACTCTCCTTGATTGAACTCAAGGGTTACCGGTACTCACAAATATGTCGCACTAATATAGCTATTGCTTCAACCGTGTCGGTATACCACGCACAGTTTCCACAACGTATTGCTATCTATGAATGTTTCCCCAAATCCGGGTGTAGGATTTCAAGCCCAAACAAGAGAACCAAAGTATAAAGCAATCAAAGCAAACAATTAGTCATGCAAAAGGGTGATCTAAGCCCTAAGGTTACTCCACTTTTAAATTTTCCCCAACAGAGTCGCCAGTTCTGTGATACGGTGGGAGAACTGACTTGGGTTTTGGGTTTGTTTTCGCAAATGTTTTGGTTGAGCAAGAGTCGCGATCGACTTTTTATTTTATCCTAAGGAAAGGTTAAAAAGCACAGCAAAAACCTTTGAGATGTTTTCTTGGGTTCGGGGAGTAGATTATAGAAAGGGAAGGTATTAGCACCCTTTCTATCCATGGTTATCCATGGGCTCTTAGTTACTTGCTTAGATCACTTGCCTTGCATTTTCAATTGTTTGAAATGGTGCTTTCAATTGTTTGAAATGGCGCTTTGTGTGTGGGTTTGAAAATGTTTTGAAAAGAGGTCATTTGTTGTGGCAACCTTTGTAATGATCCATGTTTGAATGTATACAAAGGTGTACTTATCTTTTGAAAAGTTTTCAATGTTTTTGAAAGTTGTTTTGAAAGTGTGTTGTGATGTGTGTTTTGAAAAATGGCAAGGATTGTTTTGCAAGATTGGTCAAGTAACCAAGAGTTGTCTACCCCTAAATTTACTCAAAGGTTTTTTCTATGTTTTAACCCTTTTAACAATTTTGTTCCACCGTTGTATTTGGTGGACAATCTTGTGTTAGGATGTTAACGGGACGGGCGCGGGTCATCGTTTAGACCATGATTGCAATGGTGCCAAGTGTCTTTGGCAATTTTCTTTCAAGGGACTTGATCATTTTTAGGCAACTTTCGAAAGCGTCATCGAGGGACTATGATCATTTGAATTGTTTTTGTTTTGCCAAAGACACCCAACATGCAACATGGCCCATTATTGAAGGCAACAAGTGGAGTAACCCTAGGGGTGCAAGTGTGATTAGTGTTGTCCATTTTCATGCTTTTTTGTCTTTTGTTTAGTCAAGCTATTTGTTTGGTTGATTTTTGCATACAAACCCTAAGTCTATCATGGCATTTTTAGAAAGCTTTAAAATGCGGAATTTAAAGTCCTAAATTATTACAACATAATTATGGGATGGGGGGTACAAATGTTCAAATGGGGATATTTGGCAAGAAATTTAAATCTAAACTATTACATCCAAATTGAATATACAAGTTATTTTAATTATACAATAATTGAATAAAAATACAATAAATATGCAAGATGCAAAAAATGATTTTTATATGTATGTAAAAGTATTTTTCATGTGACAAATAAACAAAAATAAAAAGGTTAATTTTTGGGTATTTTCATGGTTTAGGGCAAAACCCTAATTTACTAAATAAAAATTATTTATTATTTATTTATACAATATTTATTAACTATATACAAAAAATAAATAAAAAGGAAGTATATTGTAAAAAAGTGATTTTTGAGGTCAAATATTAATAAAAATAGAAATGTATTATTTTTGTATTTTTATCCTAAATATTCTAATAAATATATAAGTATTTATATTATGTATTAAATATATTAAATATATACAAAAATAAAAATATTTATTATTTACAAAAAAAAGTATATTTTTTAGAAAATCTTTTTAAAAGATAAAATAAAATAAAATCAGAAAATAAAATGTATTTTTATTATTTTTAGTATTTTAAATAAAAGTATATTTATATTTATTTACATATGGAACTAAATGAAACAAATAAATAACAAATAAAATGCAAAAAAATGTGAGAAAAATATTTTTAGTGTTTTTTCATGTTTGAATAAAAATATAAAATCAGAATCAAAAAGAAAAAATCAAAAATGACAAATATATCACATAATGGGCCAGGGGGTGTAAAACTAAAAAAGGGGTGCAAAAAGCAGGTTGACTCAGGCCCAGCCCAAGTCAACTCTGTCTTCAACTTCTAGCCAGATTCAAACAAAAAAACGCGCGCCCTTCCTCCATCTCTGCAATCTCTTGATTCCTTGACTTTTAACAAAAACTCACAACACAAACATTATAGAGCATCATGTCACGAGTTCATACATATAAAAAACTTGATCTAACTCTCAGAAATGAGAGAGAATTTCTTCTCCCCCAATTTCTTACCTAAGTTTTTTCCAATGTTCAGGTCCAAAATTCTCTCAGCATACACAATATAAAGTAAAAGTAACTATATGGATGGCTTCAGGGCTATGATTAGAACATGCTTTCTTCACAAACTTAAGCCTAACTATGCCTGGATAGAGAGATAGAAGTTCAAACTTTTACCTGTTCAGCTTGAATCGTGTACAACAATGGAGGTACTTTCAATGGATTTTGAGGACTTGTACAACTTTCTTGAAGTTCAGGGATGCTTCTCCAACCTCTAGCTTGCTTTGAAACTGACTGAATCGAGCTATGGAAGTCCACCTGTAAAGTTGAAAACTGAAAATGGCAAGTGATGTTAGGGATGTTACAGTTTGTGTTCAATGCTTGGGATAGCTTCAGTGGGTGATATGGAACATGTTTGAACTCCTTTTGGCCAAAGTGCACGAGTGGAAAGGTTTATAGAAGTCAAGTTGCAGAAGGGACTCTGTTTTTTGCAGTAGGATGGTATTTCTGTGAATGAGGAGGTATTGAAGGTGGTTAGGTCGTGTTTCAGGTCAATTGGATCAAGTGAAAAGTGTTTACAAAGTTTGCTTGAGTTGGTTCTTGCAGGAATGAGAGATGTCTTTCAATATGCAAGTTTTCTTCTTCTTTAAGCAAAAGTTGTCAAGTTGGGTTATAGGCCAAGGCAGGTCCCTCAAGCATGCTGCATAATCTCTCCTTGATCAGTGGGATTAGTTCATGAACTTGTGCCCAAAAGATCTGGCTTGTACCTCTTTGATTTGTGTTTTGACATAAAGTGCACCTTTTCAAAAATGGCTAAGTTACTTTTTCTAATTATGGATTAAACTTCCATGTAATGACCAAATGAGCAAAATAACATCTTGGCACAAAGGTTTAGCATTGAATTATTGAGTGCAAATGGGATTAGAGGCCTGTAACCTAGCTTGTGCAAGCTGACTTGAAAAATGCAAAGTGTTATGAACATGAAATTGGCCATGAACAAAGTGACTTTTGCCCATCTTCACAAATTCGATTCTCCCTAACCACAAGGGTGTTTGAGAAGTTCTTGGACAATTTGGAAAGCTTGGAATGTTTAATACAATCAATCTTGGTAATGCAAGTTGAAATTCCAAGTGGAAGCATGTGAAAAGTGGCCATGAAGTTAGGCAAAAATCCTGTCTAAAATAGGTCAAAAAATTTCTAAGTTAAGAATGTTTTGCACCCCTATTCCAAAAATCATAACTTGAGCTACAAGCTTCTTTTGAGGAAACTTTGTGAATAAAAGTTGTATATTTTACAATGGACTATAACTTTCATGTTTTGCGTTTTGTTTGAATCCAAATGTATCTTGATGAAAAGATGGGACAAAGTTAGGAAAAAATTAGGAAATTCCATAACTTAGAAAATTTCTAAGTTATGAAATTTCTTCATTTCAAACCCTAATTTGTAATTCTTTGTTTCTTGATGAACAAGTTTCATAATTTGATATGTCTTGATGAAAAATGAATCTTGACACTTGATTTTGACCAAAAAGTCAAAGTTTGACTTTTCAGTATATAGTCAAATTTGGCTCAGTTGACTGGAAAATTCATCTGTCAATCTTGTGCATTTGGGATCTTTTGAACTTGTTGAACATGTAACGACCATGTCATTGAGTCCTTGAGTCCATATGTGAGCTTGGTTTGCCATTGGCTAGGTCAAACAGTCAAAAATTGCCTTTGTGCAATCAAAACCCTAAAAATGACCATTTTGCCCTTTTGGTGATCTGATCAAATTTCTTGTGGAATTGTGATCCAAACTTGATCAAATGGTCCATATGAGTTCATAATGTTGATGTGGGTCAAAAATCATGAGTTTTGACTGTCAATTGACCACAATTGACTTTTTCCCCAATACAGTTGATTTCTAGGTCGACTGTCCAATTGACTGGGCAAAGATTGGAATCAAGGCTTGAAACTTGGTATGGATAAACTTGTGAGTCCAACATGAAACATGAAAGTAATTTTGGGAATTTTAGGTCAAAACATCTTTGTGCAAACTCAAACCCTAATTTGAGTCAGCAGTGCAAGGAGGAGTCTTGAGCAGAGCAAACCTAATTTGATCTTGAGCTCCAAGGGTCTTGTGGTGAGAAAATGTTGAGGAAATGGGAGGGCAAATTTTGGGGTACAACATCGGAGTTTTTTCTTTTCAAAAATTAAAACCCTTAATCATAACCCGGGGCAGGGTAGTTTTCTCTGCTGATCCAAGTGCACAACGAATAACATCAAAGGAGTCCTTCCGAAACAAAAGACAGTGATGGTTCTGAATAATCGTCAAGACAGGCAGTCATTACCTCTCAAAATAAATGCCCAATAAGTCAAAACCTATGAAGGAGACTTACAAAACTGGGGCATCCCGCTGACTGTAATCACAAAAGAAACATTTCAGGTAAAAAACAGGGATAACGAAATCAAAAAGAAAGAGGTCCTACAAACCCTCGACAAAAAGGAAATGACTGCCTATTCAAAATAAACTATCAATATCCGAACCATCACCGGAATATCAGAGAAAGGATTCAAACAAGATCTGATGCACGATTAGCTGAGTTTAGGATCGAAGAACATCACGAAGAACGGGTGGGTACAAATAAATTTTAAGCGTTTATCCTTTGTTTCTTAAACCGTGAACCAGACCACGTTATAACCCTCAAAAGTCCTAGCTGAAGCACAGGTTAGTTCGAAAGCATACTGTTACGAAAGGTATCCTGACTCCTGTAGGGCTCGCTGTAAAATCTTGAGTTGACATCACATTTTACAAAATTTGCTTGTTTTACTGAAAAATGAATTTTCAAAAACTTCGAAACAGACATAAGCTTTGCATTCTTGAAATAATATTGTTTGCATATGACTATTTGTTCGAACAGCAGAGAAATTCGCACGATGAATATCTAGTGAACAAAAAGCCTTCTCAAAGATCACCTCAAATGGAAAAACACTTCCAACCAAGGGGCAGACATGATCATTGTCCATCATCTGGGGCAGTCAAGTCAAGATTTAGGGAATCTCTCAAGATGCCGAATAGCCTGGGGCAAATCTCCATCTGAATCAATTGGGGCATTGGACATGAATTCCAGCGACGAATCTTGCATGATCAAACATCTTCTGGTGGCATGGCAACACAATGCTACCGACAGTGACAACTCTCTACATTCTGAGAGCATGGACATAGTCGGGAAAAAAATACTATGCATAATCAAAGACCCGCTAGGTCGACTGGCCTAGGAAAAAATAAGGGCTTCCCGGCGAACCAAAAGGGTTCGGGCAAAAATAAGGGATGAAAATATAAAAATCTGTACACCCGGCAAGTCGAAAACCTGAAAAGGCGGCTTGGGCAAAAATGGGTTTCCCGATGGACTGAAAACCTGAAAGGGCGGTCAAGGCAAAAGTTAGGGATCAAAGCGTACGACTATGTTCCTTCATCTCGTCACTTGCCTACCAGAAGAAGATTCGTCAATCAGCAGTTATCAAGCACCTCCACAGGTACCTTCTTCTCCCGCAGAAACTGGGGCAATAAGAATTGTCTAAGTGAACTGTACAAGCTGCTCTGTCCTCCAAGGTACCAAGGTAGATTCAGCTGAAGAATACGACCAAGATGTCTCCACTCCCCGCAGAGTAAGACAAGATTCAGCAATACTACCCTCCGAGCAGAGTTGGTCTCCCATCAACCCTAAGAAGGCACATTACCCAGCAAGTCAGTGATACTCTCCCCAAGCAGAGTTAGTCTACTGTCAGCCTTAAGGAAGTTGGGTATCCCCATAAAATCTCAATATTCCCCAGCGGAGTATACAGATGTTCCTAAGCAAGCATCCCCGGCAGTCTTAATATAAGATTGTTCCCCGGCGGAGTACAGACACCCCAGTGGAGCCATCTCCCCAGTACAGTCAAAAAGTTTCCCCAGGAGAGTTGAATCAATCTCCCCGGTAGATTCTGGAAGCTTATCCCCAGTAGATTCTGGAAGCTTATCCCCAGTAGAGTCTGGAAGCTTATCCCTTGCAGAGTACATATCTCTCCCCGACCATGTTCAAAGGTTATTCCCCACCAGGGTCTAACTGGGTTATCCTCAGCTAATTACCACGGAAAGATCGTCCTCGGTGAAGTTCTTTCTACCCCAGCGGAGTTCATCAAATTCCCCAATATAACTTATCGTCAAGATAACCTCACCCCGGTTCATCTTGAAGTGTTACACGGGCTTATCTCAAAGTAACCTTACCCCGGTTCATCTTGAAGTCTTACACGGGCTTATCTCAAAGTAACCTTACCCCGGTTCATCTTGAAGTCTCACACAGACTTATCCCAAAGTAACCTTACCCCGGTTCATCCAGAAGTTTTACACGAACTTATCTCAAAGAAACTTACCCCGGTTCATCCAGAAGTTTTACACGAACTTATCTCAAAGTAACCTTACCCCGGTTCCTCCAGAAGTTTTACACGAACTTATCCCGAAGTAACCCTACACAGGTTTCCTTCTTAACTCCAGACATAGTTTTACACGGACTCGTCATCAGTAAACCCTACACAGGTTTCCTTCTCAACTCCATACGTAGTTTTACACGGACTTGTCATCAAGAAACCCTACACAGGTTATCTCTTTCCAAAGATGAAGTTTTACACGGACTCGTCATCAAGAAACCCTACACAGGTTCTCTCTTTCCAAAGATGAAGTTTTACACGGACTCGTCATCAGTAAACCCTACACAGGTTTCCCTCTCAACCCCGGACGTAGTTTTACACGGACTCGTCACCAAAAAACCCTACACAGGTTTTCTTTTTTTCAGGATGCAGTTTTACACGGACTCATCATGAGGCGACCCTACACCGGTTCCCTTTCTCTTTCCAGGTGCAGTTTTACACGGGCTCATCATCAAAGTAACCCTACACATGTTCCTTCTCCATTTCAGATGCAGTTTCACACGGACTCGTCACCAGTCAACCCTACACAGGTTTCCTTCCTTCAAAGATGCAGTTTTACACGAGCTCACCATCAGGCAACCCTACACAGGTTCCCTCTTTCAACTTACAAAAATTACAATTCAACAGACAATCTCCAGATGGCATCTATAAGCCCATCCACCTACCAACAGTCTCCAAATGGCATCCATAAGCCCATTCACGACAAGATTCTGTCACATCTCCAGATGGCATCTATAAGCCCATCCTCCTATCCATCATCTCTCCAAATGGCATCTATAAGCCCATTCCCGACATCACATTGCTGATACTCCACTATGTGAGTGCAAATTTCTGGGCACTCTAGTGTTCAATCATCTTCCACCTTCGGATCACGAAAGGCACGCCAGCCAATCTACATCCTCAGGCTTAAGAAGATTGAACAGGGGCAACTGTTGTACCCCAAAATTTGCCCTCCCATATTTCTCAAGACATGTCAAGAGTCATCTTCAAATGGTTCAAGATTTGCTCAAGGATTGCATAGTCCAAATGCCTCTTAAGCCAGTCAAAATTAGGGTTTTGGTTCTTGCAAGGGATTTGGGATTTTCAATGTCTCAATCAAGTCTCATAGGCTTATATACATTGTCAAGCATCTACATGCCAAGTTGCAAGACTCACAATGTCAAGTTCCACAGTCAAAAGCCCTATTTGCTTCACAATCAACTGTAGGGGCAAAATGGTCATTTTGCAGTCAAAAGTCAAAAATTTTGGTCAAAATATTATTTTGAAGCCACAATCATCATTTGATCAAGTCTTGATGATGATTCCACAAGCATGGCTCAAAAATCATCAAGATGCAAGAGTTACTATTTTTGGACAGCTGAAAAGTCAACTGTAACTTGACCAGGGCATAACGTTTGCATGGTTCATCAGAAAAATCCCATCCAATGCTCATTTTGAAGGGGATGACATTTACTACAACTCATATTCACATTCCAAGTTCTAGAAATGCTCTCACAAAAAGTTATCAATTTCTACATTATAGGTCAATTTCAAAAGTCAACAAAAATGCACTTTAAGTCAAAGACCATAACTTGAGATTGGTAAATCCAAATGACATGGGACCAAATGCATTGGTTATAGGACTTCAATACCTTTCCAAAATCTCCAAGAACATGTTCATAGGATCAAAATTGAGCAAGATATGCATTGGAGAAGTTGGGAAATTTTTGTGAATTTGCAAAAGTCAACTTTGCTCAAAACACATCATTTTTGCTAATGGGCCTCAAACTCCTTCTTGAAACTTTTTCCAAGGCCTATGCACGATCCATTGAGATTAAATTGATTTATTTTCTTATTTTTTATTAATTAATTGAATTTTTAATCAATATTAATTCATTTAATTCATTTAATTGTAGGAAAATATCAAGATATGGTTTTGCAATCTTTTCATGAAGCAAATGTGACCTACATGTGCTGGAGATTTCGTGTACACATCAAGGGGACAAGGATCTCTCAATTTGGCAAGATTTTTCAATCAAAAATATGCAAAAAGATATGATTGAAAATCAAATATGCAAACCATAATTCCATGGATCTTTGGTCAAGATTGTAACCTAAATCCATTCTATTATAAGTACTGAAGCTAACCGTATTCATGTGGACGTGAGAATTGCTGCACATGGCCATTACCATATTGAAAAAAATCAAGAAAACTCAAAACTGTTTTCTCACTCACAGGCCCTTTCAAAGCAATTTAAGGATTCAAACACATTGCTGGACCTCTCAGAAACCTTTTGGAATCAAAACCACGTGCTAAAGCTATAGGAATCGCCCAGAACAGACTCACGGTTTGGTGATTTTTTCTATAATCGTAACTCGTTATTCATGCATCATTAACGTGATTTTTTGTGTGCTTTACATTGCTAGAACCTCTCTGAAGCTAATGGTACAGGTGAATTGCATTATGGTGTCCAGAATCATAAATTGCCATTGATGAAATTTAGGGTTTCGAAGCTTTCAAATTACGGCTTTACAGCCCAGGAAAAATTAGGCTTCATGAGACCTATGGTTGAGATCGTTGCGTCCAGACGAACCTAAATCTACCCTAGCGAACAATTCATATACAGCACACGCCTATTCGCTATTTTTTGTTGATGAAGGTTGTGGGGGTTAAAAACCCCCGCTATTTGATATGTTTTTATGCAGGCAATTGAAGAAGACGATGACGCGTTGATATACCATTGGTCCATTCAAATCAGGGCGCGCGTGTTTTGTTTTATTGTATATTGTTTGGTTTCCTAATATATTATTTGTTGATTATTGTAATAACAAATGCAGCGTAATGGCTCAGTGGTTGGTGATCTTGCTGGTTACCATTGGGACCGGGGTTCGATTCCCAGGTCCCCCAAACGCTTGTTTCTATTTTTTCTAACGTGTTCCCATGCAGGCTTTCCCATGATGTCCACCATATTCCTTCCAATCCCAGGCGCCAGTTGTCTTCCAACACAAATCTGAAGGTCTTGAGGTGCTGACCACCATGTTCCTAGTCAACCAACGTGCAGCCAATTTCCAAAGTCAACGCAGGCTTGAGCTTATTGGACCTCAGAAATTCCAGACTAACCTCCTTATTGGGCCCAACACCCCCCTGGTTTTATTACTTCTTATTATTTTTATTTTCTTTCTTTTCTTTTAATAATTATTATTATTAGTATTTAATTAACAAATTAATTATTTTTCATAATAAAATCAGAAACCTAAATATTATTTATTTTATTATTTATTATTTTCACTATTAATTATTATTTTGTAAATAAATTCTAATTAATTAGTTTAGTTGTTTAATTAGGACAATTTTAATCTTTTTCATAATAAATAAAATCAATCTAGAATTAGGGTTTTTCTTTTGATACTTTTAATTTCTTTTTTTATTTTATTTTATTAAAAACATAAAAAACATAAAAAATACTTTTTCTTTTAATTAATTATTTAATTAGAATTAGGTTTAATATTAATTAAATGCAAAGGACAAATTTCTTCTTTTCTCAAAAAAGGGTCAAAACCCTAAGGACGTTCCCGATTCAATTCTTTCGCGCGCATATTTATTTTATTATTATTTTGATTATATTTATGTATCTGCTTCGAGAATGTAATAGATAATTAGGGTTCTATCGCTTTCTTTTATTTTCTCGCAATTTATTTTCAAGGGTTATGTTTTTGGCGATGTAAATACCCGACGCCTTGTAATAGCGTAGATTCACTTTCCTCATTTTATTTTCCGCACAACTATTAACTGTTAATTATGCATGCAAGACTTGTCTGAAAAATAAAATCAAAGCGTAGCTCATAAATAATATGTACAAGATAATCTTAACTGAATTTGACACACGTGCACATGCCACTCTTAGGGTACGCCTCACTTGGTTGCCTCGAGGTGGTCATCAAGTATAGGGTGTTTTAGAGGTCGCCCTCCTGTCTAATGATCCAGTTGCCTCGAAACGGTTGCCTCGGATAATAAAGGATCTAGGACATTAGGGTTACCGCTAAGGCGTCCTACTATTGCTTTGGTGACCACACATGTCCCTTATAATCGAATTGACCCGAATAACTCCAACGACGGTGCTACCTCCTTCTCAATAGGGGGATAGTACTGTCTAAAGGACTCTTACACAGCTTAATTCCTTAGAGTAGGTAGATTTCTCATGGGTACTTGCTCTTTCAAAAAACAAAAACATCTTTTCGCACTCACACTTTCAAAAAGTTTTCAAACAAACACTTCATACACTCTTGAGGACTGATACAAGAGTTACCTAGAAGTTTTTCAAACTAAACTTTTTCAAAACCCACATACACAAGAAAAGCAAACAATTTTTGAAAACATAGTGAGCAAGTACCTAAGAGCCTGTGGATAACCACGGATAGAAAGGGTGCTAACACCTTCCCTTTCTATAAATCTACCTCCCGAACCGAGAAACATCTCGAAAAGAAATTTTGCTGTGCTTTTGTCTTTTCCTTGTTGGAGAACATAAAATACGGTGGCGACTCTTGCTTACCGCGACATTTCGCGAATCAGCTTAAAAAACAGTCAGTTCTATTCCCACCGATCACAGTAGGGTTACTTCAAAATAAAAGCCTGGGTAGTAGGGCTATAAGAAGGAACCTGGGTAGTAGGGTTACTTAGAAATAAAGCCTGGGTAGTTGGGCTATGAAAAGGAACCTGGGAAGTAGGGTTACTTCAAAATGAAGCCTGGGTAGTAGGGCTGCTTTGGAATAAAATCCTAGATAGTAGGGCTATGAGAAGGAACTGGGTAGTAGGGTTACTTTGAAATAAAGCCTGGGTAGTAGGGCTATGAGAAGGAACCTGGGTAGTAGGGTTACTTCCAAATAAAGCCTGGGTAGTAGGGCTATAAGAAGGAACCTGGGTAGTAGGGTTACTTCGAAATAAAAGCCTGTTTAGTAGGGTTACTTTGAAATAAAGCCTGGGTAGTAGGGCTATGAAAAGGAACCTGGGTAGTAGGGTTACTTCGAAATAAAATCCTGTGTAGTAGGGATATGAGAAGGAACCTGGGTAGTAGGTTACTTTGAAATAAAGCTTGGGTAGTAGGGTTGCCTCATTTGATCACTTAGATTAGTTGACCCGTTTGGTTTCGGGAATTGATTTTCCATTAGTTATCTGCAGATATGACATTTATAGCTTCATGGATTTAATCCTGAACTGTTGGAATTATTGATGATAACCATCTTTCCTGAAAAGGTACAAGATTAATTATATGCGATGCATAAAATGCATTGTGTGATGATGTTCTCAAAATAAATGAGATTATGATGTATGCAATATGTATGTGCCCGTCATGATGTATGAACATGAAATGCTATTGTGACATATCTGAGTCTGGGAAAATAAATCCCTGACTGCTGCTGGAGAGTACTCGAAATTGAATTCTTGACCGTTGTAGAAAAAGTGGTTATTCTACTTTCGTTGGGGATGGTGAACGGAGATGACTATGTCGTGGATTTACTCCTTTCTGTTTGTGAATATTCTGCCGGGGAGAGACTCTACTTGAGAATAAATATGCGGGGGAATAACTCTGTTTGAGAGAGGAGATGCTTTGCTGGAAGACTTTATCGATTCGAAGAAATAAACTCTGCTGGGGGATGAACTTCCGTAGCTGGAGGAATAAACTCTTTTTGGGATTGATCTTCTGTATTCAGAGAAACAAACTCTGCTTGGGAGACAACTTTATGAACTGCTTGCAATTATAAAATTCGGCTGGGAAATATAGATGTCAGCTCTCTGAAGGAACTTTGCTGGGGAAAGTAGCTCCTATTTGGGGAAGCCAATGTCAGAGCTTTGGTTGCTTCTATTCTGTGGGGAGTGTAGATGTCACATGGGCGCATGTAATGGTGACTTCGTTTCAAAGTTGTCCCTGCCCATGTACCTGCCAGAAGGAGTAACTGTCGAGATTGACATGCTTTTTGAGTTTTTGCCCTTGTTTCTTAAGTTATAAGCAACTGTCTTTCGATTTCTAATGCGAATATTTGTGAATAGAAATCATATTCAAATGCATATGTCAAGAATAAATCATTGGACGTTTTTGCAAAACAAAACTGAAAAAGAAAAAGAAATGGTTTTGTAAAAATGACTTGTATTAATTTTTGAAGTTGGCCTATAACAAGCATTTTTGTACAAGGAAGCTGACGCTCTAGTAAGAGAACGCCTCCGTGAAAATGAAAGCTATACAACATTATGTACAAAGAGAAGAAAACAACTATGTGTAATAATCCCATTGAGTTTCAATTCTGCTATTGCCGCTATATCCTCGAGCATCTCATCACTTTGCTACTTGTCTGAAGCTGATTGGATTAATTGGTGCCGTTTTGAGCTTGATAGTTGATACTGAAGTCTGGTTGCAAGATGATCCCATGGGACATAGTGATACGCTTTAAATCCCTAACTTTTTCCTGGACCGCCCTTTCGGGTTTTCAGTCCACCGAGATACCCTTTTTTGCCCAAGCCGCCTTTTCAGGTTTTCGACTTGCCAGGTGTACAATTCTTTTTGTTTTCATCCCTAATTTTTTCCGAAACCCTTTTGTTTCACCGGGAAGCCCTTATTTTTGCCTAGGCCAGTCAACCTAGTGGGTCTTTAATCATGCGTAGTATCTTTTAACTATGTCCGCATTGACAAGGTGAGGAAGGTCGTCACCGTCCTTGGTGGTCAGAATCATGGATCCACCAGAAAAAATGCTTTTGATCATGAATGGTCCTTCGTATGTGGGAGTCCATTTTCCCCTGGGATCACCTTGCGCCAATATGATGCGCTTGATCACTAGATCCCCGACTTGATATGCTTGGCGCCTGGCCTTTTTGTTGAAAGCCTTGATCATCCGTTTTTGATACATTTGACCATGACAGACAGCAGTAAGTCTCTTCTCATCGATCAGATTCAGTTGATCAAGTCAAGTCTGGATCCAATCATCTTCATTCAGACCTGCATCCTTCATGATTCTCAGAGAAGGGATTTGGACATCAATAGGCAGGATAACCTCCATGCAATATACCAGAGAGTAAGGTGTTACCCCTGTCAATGTTCATGCGGAGGTGCCGTCCCCATGAAGAGCAAATGGTAACATATCATGTCAGTATTTGTATGTCACTGTCATCTTCTGTATGATCTTTTTGATGTTCTTGTTAGAAGCCTCCACAATGCCATTCATCTTCGGCCAGTAAGGGAAAGAATTATGGTGCTAGATCTTGAACTGTTTACAGAGTTCGGTGATCATTGTGTTGTTGAGATTCATACCATTGTCAGTGATTATTCTCTCAAGTACACCGTACCGATAGATCAGGTTATGTTTGATAAACTGCGCCACAACATTCTTCGTAACAGCACCAAAAGAGGCAACTTCAACCCACTTAGTGAAGTAATCAATTACCACCAGGATGAAGTGATGTCCATTAGAAGCGGTAGGTCTAATCTCTCTGATCATGTCAATGCCCCACATTTCAAAGGGCCAAGGAGCCGTCAAGACATTCAAAGTAACTGAAGGCACATGCACCTTATCAGCATAGATCTGGCATTTGTGACAAGTTCGAGAATGCTGATAGCAGTCTGCTTCCATAGTGGACCAATAGTATCCTGCCCATAGGATCCTTTTAGCCATGTTATGTCCACTTGAATGGGTTCCGAAGGTAGAGTAGAGTCATGGTTGCGCTTGCATAGGATTCCATTACTGAGGAAGAATTTTGCGGCGAACCTTCTCAAATTTTTTTTATCATTGACATACGCCCCCTCGGGATAGTCTTGAGCCTTGAGATATCTCTTCACCTCATAGAACCAAGGTTTGTCCGCTACTCCTTCAGTGTCAATCTCGTAGAAATATGCCAGTTCATCCAACCTTTTAATAGTGATCTGAGGGGCCTCGTTATCCCACCTGACCTTGAACATAAAATACATGGTAACTAGCGCGTCCGCTAACTGATTCTCTTCTCGTGGAAAATTTTCAAAGGTTGCCTCCTCAAAGTATGGAAGCAATGTCAACACGTGCTCTTTGTAAGGGATTAGATTCGGGTGCTTCGTGTCCCACTCTCCTTTGATCTGACTTATCACCAAGTCGGAATCCCCGAAAATGTTTAAGAACTTGATCCTCAAGTCAATAGCAGCTTTGAGACCCATGATACATGCCTTATACTCCGCCATGTTGTTGGTGCATTTGAAGCATAGTCGGGCAGTGAAAGGAGTATGACAACCTTCGGGAGATATAATTACAGCACCAATGCCATTGTCGAGTATGTTCGAGGCTCCATCAAAAACCATAGTCCATCGGGGTCCTTCTTCAGGTCCTTCATCCGGTCCAGGTTCTTCATAGTCAGTCACTAGCATAATATTCTCGTCCGGGAACTCAAAGTTCATAGACTGGTAGTCATCCACGGCCTGATGAGCCAAATGATCAGCTAATACACTTCCCTTGATTGATTTCTGGGTTGTATATTGGATATCGTATTCAGTTAAGATCATCTTCCATCTTGCTATTCTTCCGTAGAGAGCGGGCTTCTCAAAGATGTACTTGATCGAATCCATCTTAGATATCAGCAAAGTTGTGTGTGTCAAAATATACTGTCTTAGTCGGCGAGCAGCCCATGCCAAAGCGCAATAAGTTTTCTCGAGCAGTGAGTATCTTGTCTCACAGTCGGTAAACTTTTTTCTAAGGTAGTATATTGCATGCTCTTTTCGACCAGACTCATCATACTTCCCCAGCACACACCCCATTGAATTGTCTAACACTATTAAGTACATTATCAAAGGTTTTCCTTCAATTGGCGGCATCAGAATGGGAGGCTCTTGGAGGTATTCTTTGATTCTGTCAAAGGCGACCTGGCATTCGTCATTCCACTTTACCACTTAATCTTTCTTTAGGAGTTTGAAGATTGGCTCACAAGTAGCAGTCAGATGTGAAATGAACTTGGCGATATAATTTAGGCGTCCCAAGAAACCTCTAACTTCCTTCTCAGTACGGGGAACCGGAATCTCTTGTATGGCCTTCACCTTTGTAGGGTCTACCTGAATACCTTTGTCATTGATGATGAACCCCAGAAGTTTACCAGACCTTACCCCGAAGGTGCACTTATTCAGATTTAACCCCAACTTGTACGTCTTAAACCTGTCAAACAACTTTTGTAGATGATCAAGGTGTTCTTCCTCAGTTTGAGACCTGGTTATCATGTCATCAACATAAACCTCTATCTCATGGTGAATCATATCATGGAACAAAGCTACAATGGCTCGCTGATAAGTTTCCCCAACATTCTTCAACCCAAAAGGCATCACCTTGTAACAGAAAGTGCCCCACTGTGTGACGAAGGTTGTCTTCTCCATGTCTTTGGGTGCCATCTTGATCTAGTTGTAGCCAGAGAAACCATCCATGAAGGAAATTATTTTGTGTTGTGCAGTGTTGTCAACCATAACATCGATGTGAGGAAGCGGGAAGTCATCCTTGGGGCTTGCCCTGTTCAGGTCTCTGTAGTCCACACACATCTGTACTTTACCTTCTTTTTTAGGTACCGGGACCACGTTAGCAACCCACTGCGGATAGGAGGTGATAGCTAAGAACCCAGTGTTGAACTGTTTCAAAACCTCTGCTTTGATCTTCTATGACATTTCAATGCGCATACGACGGACCTTTTGCTTTACCGGAGGGAAATCTTCCTTAGTTGGCAGACGATGAACCACTATATATGTGTCTAGTCCCGACATGTCTTCATATGACCAGGCGAAGATCTCAACATAATCGTGCAACACCTGTACCAACCGCTGTTTGACACTAAGCTCCAGATTTGCGCCAATCTTGACTTCTTTTATGTCTACCTCTGTGCCCAAGTTTATTGTCTCAACTGGCTCTTCATGAGGCTGTATAGCCCTCTCTTCCTGCTGTAACAGTCTAGCAAGTTCTCCAGGTACCTCACAATCTTCGTCACCTTCATCCTCGGCTTGGTTGATCGGATTTTTGAAGTTATAACTGGAAATAGCAGAACTGTTATCAATGGAATCCATAGTGGATATGGATCTTCAGGTTGATATGTGAGTGTGTGTAAGTGCATAGCTGTATTAATAAAGTAAAAAGCAGAAAATAAAAACAGAGAGCGCAAAATTTGTATGTAAGAACGTCCAATGTTTTATTGATGACATATGATAATGACATATAATAACCCTCACAAACAAACCATTATGCCTCGGGTAAGACACACGACCATATATTTTATATTGTTTATTACAAATCTGAAAAACAAGCAAGACAATTACTGCTGAATAAATGTAATCGGCACAAAATCTTTGGCCGTCCAGTTACTAGGTCCACCGTTGGTAGTAGGGTAGATCCAACTGTCAATATCAGAATCCTCATCATTATCTTCTATATCATTGACCCCATGATTGTTAATGCATTAGGGAGGTCCTCCATCCCGAGCACGTCGACCAGCCCTTTGAGCTCTTGAAGTAAAGCCCAAACCAAATTTGTCAGTTTTGTAAGGAAAATTAGGGAGCTGTCCCCAAATGGTACACCCACCTTCTTCAACTACTGCTCTGGCATCCTTGAGAGAAGCCATCTTCAAAGGAGGTCTAGTGATCTTTGGCACACTGGTAATAGTCTCGGTTGATTCCATAGTCTGGGGAACCTCTTCAAAATTTTGACAAGGGGTCTCTACGAACTCACCATCCATTTCCACATACCTGAAATAGTTTATGTGGCTTACCATGTACTCCTCTTCACCATGCACGATGACAATCTTTCCCTTCAGTGGATACTTCAGCATTTGGTGCAGCGTAGAAGTAACAGATTCGGCTTCATGGATCCAAGAACGACCCAACAAACAAGAATAAGATGGCCTGATATCCATCACGTAGAAGGTGGATTCAAAGGTCTGGGAACCCACTTTGACAGGGATGTCTACCTCCCCGTGCACCATTCTTTTTGAACCATCGAAAGCCCTCACCACAATGTTACTGGGCTTTAAGGTCAAGCCTTCACAATCTAGCTTATCAAGAGCCTTTTTGGGCAGAACATTCAGTGACGATCCAGTGTCCACTAGCACATGGGCCATAGTAGTGCCCCTGCATTCGATTGAAACATGCAGAGCATCATTATGCATTCTCCCCTTGGGTGTCAAATCAGCATCTGAAAAACCCAACCCATTATCAGCAGTCAAACTGGCCACACAGTCCTCGAATTGGTCAACGGAGGTTTCTTACGGCACATACACAGTCTTGAGAAATGTAACCAAAGCCTTTGTATGGGCCTTAGAACACAATAGCAGGGCCAACATTGATATCTTCGAAGGGGTCTTCCCCATCTGTTCGATAACATTGTAGTCGCTCTTCTTGATTATCTTTAAAATCTCCTCCATTTCTTGTTTAGAGGATTCCAAAAAAAAATTTCTAGGTGCCTCCGTCCGGGCAGGCTCACCTACAACTTCTCCATGAGTCCCAGATGACTCATCGACAGGGGTAACAACTAGAGTAAGGATGGGAGTAGTAGTAGAAGTACTAGCCGGAACAACAGATGGAATAACAACAGGCTTAGCAACAGTCTTCAGGGAGATCTCGGGAGAGAAAATCCTTCCACTTCGAGTAACTTTTTTGGTCCCGACAATGTTACTGATATCGGGATCAACCTCTTCAGTTTTTTCGTCTTTAATTGTTAACAAATCTAGCTTGACGCCATGGTAGTAAACGTCAGCACCATAATTCCAAGGAACAACTTTGTCCGAGGAGTACGGTATAGAGCCAGAAAAAGTGATTATTAATGGAGCAATTCTTGGAGCAGATGTAATCCTAACAGGTCTTTTGTAGGAGACCTTGGAAGGATTGGCGGAAATGGTTATGATAGCAACATATTCATGTAGAACAGTTGGAACCAGAGTCTTTTCGAACAAAATCTCTTTGTTATCCATCAGGCGTTGAACACTTGCCTTCAGCAAATAACAACCAGAAGGTAGAGATAAACAAATGTGACAACCCTCACCACAACCCGGAAATAAACCGGCTAGCAATAAATTATTCTTGACGGTCATGAGAGGAGTAGAAACTTCATCAACAAAAGTAACAAATATATCAGTATCAACGACATTAACACCATGGTTGTGCTGGCATGGGAGCAGTTATGACATTAGGAATCTCAGGAGCATCAAACTTAATCTCCTTTACTTCGATTAAATCATGTATCTTATACTTCAGAGCCTAACAGTCATTTGTGTCGTGGTCTGGACTCTCATAATGGTAAGCACACCGAGCGTTTGGATTGTAACAAAGAGATGTGGTGTTGGGTTTCTTGGGAGCCTCCCTTAAGTTTCCAAATTAGATTTTAGCAGATGGGGTAAAACCTCAGACAACATCATATTGATTCGGGCGAACTGCCTTTGAGGTCTTTCTACCCTTGGGTGGTTATTTCGTTGTTGAGTAGCCACAGGCCTAGGTATCATCATAGCCCCTATCGTTGGACGATGCTAGGTTCTATTCTGACTTCTTGGATTGTAAATAGAATTTACCTCCTTCTTACCCATGAATGGATTTTTCATTGTACTTGAAGAGGTGTCTTTCTGGATCTTGCCACTTTGGATCCCAGCTTCTACCCTTTCTCAAGTCAATATCAGCTCAGTAAAACCAGTTGAGGAGCTACCAATCAAGTGATTAAAGAATGGACCAGATAGTGTACCAAGAAACATGTCCACCAACTCCCTATCAGACAAAGGGGGTTGGACTCTCCCTGCCAAATCTATCCACTTCTGAGCGTAGTCCTTAAAACCTTCGCTTGCACCCATAGACATACTCTGGAGTTGAGTACGTGTAGGAGCAAGGTCAGCGTTATATTGATACTGCTTATAAAAATCAGCAGCCAGATCTTCCCAATTGCGGACATTGATTCCCTCTAGCTGATAGAACCACTCAAGCTGAGTCCCGGACAAACTGTCTTGAAAGAAATGGACCCACAAGTTCCTATCAGTAATGTGAGGCTAAATCTTCCTCACATAAGAACGAAGATGAAGCTTGGGACAAAAAACCCCATCATACTTTGCAAATACTGGAACCTTGAACTTCTGGGGGATGAAAACCCCAGATACCAAACCCATCTCTTCAAAATCCAGCCTTGGTACTCTTTGGATCTCCATTGCATTCAAACAATCCTCTAGTTGTTTGTAACTTTCGTCAGCCGGAGGATACCGCTCTTCATTGTAATCGGTGTCACTATCAGATTCTCTTGGACTAGGGTCTTCCTCCCTTGTCTCACCCTCTTTATTCTCTCATCCTTGGATGAAGAGGTCAGATCAACCAATTGCTTTAACGGTCCCTTGAATCTTCTTCCCAAGTTTACCACACCAGCGGTCTTCTTCGTCTTCTTTTTTCTATCCTTCAAAATAAGGGCCTTCATATCTTCCTGCCCTTTAGCCAAAGCTATGAACATTTGCTGAAATTGGGCATTTTGTGCCTGAAGATCCTTGATACTTTGTTCAGAAGTCATTATTTCTGAAATAAACAACGAAGAAGATGAGAAACCTGTTATGAAACCTCTTTATGCATCGATATATATGGCATGTGTATGCAATGATTTCAAGGATTTTTGGGAAATTTAAATTTGCGAACCAAAATGAAACAAAGATTTTATTAGTAGAACTCAAAATACAATTTCCTTTTAGGCGTTTCAATTGAAAATTCTAAAAATTTAAAACAAGATCAGGTTTCCCATGGGCGCTTTCTTCTCGCGCCGAGATAAGCATTAAGGCTTATTTCCTCATGAAGTTGCTTTGTGACCTCTAAAACTTTCTTCTCCTGGGCATAGAACTGGTCCCTATAAGTATCCCTCTCCTTCTTCAACTAAATCCAGGACCCCTGTAATTATTCAAGATCAGTGGGCATATCAGGATGAAGAATTGTGTAGGGAATATCCCCTTCAGTAATGGGCTCAACAATCACTGGTAAGAAATCTATGTATGGAATCATAAGTTTCTGAGCACGAGCTCGTACCCATTGGAGATAAGGATCCATAGGAATGGAAGTCTTCGGCCCCAAAGTCTTGACGTCAGATCTGTTTACCATGCCCCAAGCTCGTATGAACCTCGGGCGATACCCTTGAACATCATCCTCATAGTTAAACACAATGCCCTGGATAAACATGTCATGAGGACCCTTCCTTCGAGCGTAACCAAATTATCGCAGAGCCAAAGAAGGATTATAAGTTATGCCTCCCCTAATGCCAAGTAGTGGGACATTAGGGAATTCCCCGCAGCAGTCAATAATAGGAATATCTCCCATAGATCGATAATACCAGAGAATATCCGCGTGAGAAAGTGACATTATCCTTTATGACCAACCCAAACCTTCTTCATTCTTTAACACTGACTTAGGGAGGTGAGAAATAAACCACCTCGACAGTAATGGCATACACCACATAAGAACCCCTCTTCTCTACATGGTACGAGTGTGGAGAGCATGCAAGATATCTCCGAGCAAAGTAGGAACAGGGTTGCGAGAGAGGAAGATCTTGATAGCATTCACATCTATGAGTAAGTCTAGATTAGGGAACAGTACTAACCCATAAATTAGAAGAGCCAAGACCTCCTCAAAAGCTTGAAAGTCTAAATCATCCCAAAACAACTGGGCCTTCTCTATTAGGAACTTGTCTAGAAAACCCTTGACTCCATTTCTTATTTTCCAATTGGATACCACGTCGGCCCGTTTCAGATGCAAAGCTGAGGCAATGACCTTTGGCTTGGGAACTTATTCTAAACCTATGAAAGGCATCTGGTTAAGAATAGGTATATCTAATAATTGAGAGAACTCTTCCATGGTAGGCACCAACTGATAGTCTGGAAAGGTGAAGCAGTGGTGCTTGGGATCAAAGATCTGAAAGAGTACACCCATCATCTTTTCATCAAAGCTTTAAGTAACCAGGTTGAGAAGTCGACCATATCTCTTAGTGAACGAAGAAGTTTCAGGAACCCTTGATACTAGCTCCTTGAGTTGGATAGGTATTCTCACAAAGCTGATTCGGATAGTGTTTCTAAGAGCGGAAGCCATGATCTGCAAAATAGAACAAAGATAAATTCCCTCGGTCCTTGAAATGGTTAGTGTAATGAGAATGGATGCTATGTTATGATGCATGATGTTATGTTCAAACAGAGTAAATCACACACAAGAAAAGCACACAATAGACCTTATTTCCAAAGGCTTGCACGAGGTTAAAGGTAAGTACCCTCTTGAAGTTTAGTTGGTTTCAAACCTGTCTTAGAAAAGTAACCGGGTTCTAAGGATTCTCAATATCACTGATAATCTTTTATCAGGCATTGTTTCAGCTCAGGCAATCTTTTTTTGCGGCTGAAATATCCCGAAAGTCTGATCTCAATGAGTGTAGCATCGAGTATCAACCAATCCTCAGCTTTATACCGAGGCCGACTATCTCACTACTTTCTAATGGCCACGTTTGTTCAACTAAGGTTCTAAGCTCCGTTAGTGCTTCACGACACCACGCGGAAGCCCTGTATTCCCCTTGTTTCAATACGAAGGATACTGGTACCAACCAAAGTGTCACACCAACAAACCATCGCTTAAACCATATCGATCTACGACGTACAGTCTCCACGATCTATTGATGTTTACCTAAAAAGTGTCCCCAGATCCGGGTGTAGGATCTTCAACAATACCCAATAAAAAAACCCTTAAAGATAAAGCAGGCAAAACAAACAAGAAAGAAATTTAAAAATGACCTAGATCCTAAGGTATACCCCAATTTATTACCTTGTATCCCCAGCAGAGTCGCCAGTTCTGTGATACGGTGGAAGGACCAACTATTTTTTTAGTTACTACTGGTTTTTGCAATTTTGGTTCATAAATGTACGGTAAGCAAGAGTCGCCACCGTCTTTTATTTTATCCAACAAAGTAAAATGGAAAAAGAACAGAAAAAACCTTTTTCGAGATGTTTCTGAGTACGGGGGGTAGGTTATAGAAAGGGAAGGTGTTAGCACTCTTTCTATCTGTGGTTTTCCACGGGATCTTAGGTACTTGCTCATTTTTAAATTTCTTTTGTGTGTTTCTATGGTTAAAAAGTTTTAAAATTTCCTTAGTGCGGCGATTCACTTTATGGTAACTCTTGTATCAGTCCTCGAGAGTGTGATTAAGTGTTTTTGAAAACTTTAGTTGAAAAGAGTGTGAAAGTGTAAGGTGTAAAAAGTTATTTGAGTAAGTACCTAACAGTTATCTACCTACTCGAAAAAGACTGTTCATTTTCTTATTTCCTTTAGATAGTACTATCCTACTATTAAGGAGTAGGTAGCTCCATCGTTGCAGTTCGAGGGACAATCAAAAGGGAAGATTACAATCACTTAAGGAAACAGGGCAAGATCTCTTAGTAATTGTCCTAAAGTTCTAAGATCACATTTTGTTTTACCGAGGCAACTTTCGAAAGGGACTTGTGATCTCTGAGTTAGAGGACAGTCACTAAGAACTCTCACGTTCGAGAATAGTGACAGTATTTTTCCGAGGCAACCGAAGTGGGAGATACCCTAGGGGTGAGCATGTGCAAGTGTTTGATTTTAGTTTGTTTATCTTTGCACAGTTAGGGTTTTCTACTGTTTTAAATTATTGATCTTTTGCATACAATCCTACACATACATCTAACAGTTTATAATTGCAGAAATTAAAAGCGGAAAAGAAAACCTAATTATTACAGGGGTTCGGGGGATGGGGATTACATAACCAAAAAATTTGGGGATTTGAATAGTAAACAAGAAAGGACAATAAATAACCTAATTAACTATTACAAACCTCGGAGCAATTACATTAATTGGAAAAATAAATAAATAAATATGCGCGAGAATAAATTAAATATCCTAAAGAATCTACTTAAATAAAGAAAATATTTTTGATTTTTTTTATTGAGAAAACTAAATATTTGTGAATTAAACCTAATTTTTTCTAATTAACTTTACTTAATGAAAACAAATCAATTCAATATCATTAAATTAATTAATTTCCCAAAAAAACATATTTTAATTAAAAAAAACTAATTCTATATTTTTTGTGATTTTATTGATTTTATGATTTAATGTTAAAAAATAATTTTTTTTAAAACTATAAAACAAATAAAACAAAATAATGAAATAAATAAGAAACAAGAATGGGCCTGATGCTGGAAGTGATTTTGGGGGTGTATGGCTGAATTTTGCAAAGCCAAGAATAGCTGGCCCATCTGCCTTACACGTGATTCAGTAAGGCTCTCATCTGGGGGTTTACCATGGGGATTGGTTGATTGGGCGCTGGATATGATATTGGGAAGATCCAATGGTTAGATCTTGAGAACGCAAGGTATACGCGTTGGATGTCATACACTGGAACCTGCATGCAAAATTGTTGGTATCTGGGATCGAACCCAGGTCTTTGGTTTCACATGCTAGCTCCTTTTCCATATGCGTTGTTAACTCATTCATGTATATAATAAAAATATTATAATATAATGGAAAAACAATCCAAATGTCAAACATTCTAAACGCGCCAAATCAGCTTTGACATGGACCAGTGATGTGATGAAAAACAGGCCAATGGAATTCAAACCAGTCAACGGTGCCGGAGCTCAGCTCCGGTCACCTTCTCCGGTAGCCCCAAAATGCCAAAAACTGCCAAACACGATGGATCAAAGTGCAAATGATACCCTACCCCCTGTTTTGAGGGCTACGATCACGATGGTGGCCTGTATTTGACCTAAAAATTTCTGTAAACACAGATATGAGAAATAAAAACCTTTGTGCCCTAACAATGGAACCTTGTTGTTTCTATGTGCATGCTTGCAGCTAATGATTCAAAACACATCAGAATGACATTATGAATATATGTTAATGAAAATATTCAATTTATATCACCTGAATCATAAGTTTGAGTTTCAGAATTTTACCAAATTGTGTGGATCAGGCTAGGGTGATTTTGGGTGTTTTAACCTTCAAAGATGGATTAGATGAGATGCTGGGAGTCCCAGGAGGATGATAGAATGCCTGGCTTTGACTGAAACTCGTCGGATCGTGGGTTACAAGATTGCACCTCTCTTGAATTTTTTTCAAAACTTTGGCTGGCTCCTTGAGGAAGGTTGCGCGTTACTGTCTATGCTTAGGGTTGAGATGCCTTTAGCATATACATGGAATCAAAATTAGGGTAACATTTGTGGCAAGAATCCAAATATTAATGGCATGGTTTTAAGAAAAAATCAAATCTTGAAAAGTTTCCATATGTGGATATTTTGTGTCCATTTGGCCTTGCACGATTTCTTTGGCTATTGACAGCATATATGATCCATCATTCAATGCAAAAATCATATCAAAACAAATCTACATTATTTATTTAATTTAATTTGATTTTTAAATGATTAAAATAAAAATAAATCAAATAAATAATCAAATAATTCATGGAGGGTTTTATGGGTCGTGGACCATGTTAGGAGCAAGTTCCAAACTTGAAAAGATAGGCCCGTGTGGGAAAAAATGCAATTTTGAGCATTGTTGACTTTGTGCAAATTTCCAAAAATGGCCAACTTTGACAATGCATATCTCTCTCAATTTTTACCCTAAGAGGGTGTTCTTGGACTTTTTTAGAACGCTTAGGGTGTCCTCTAAACAACCCTTTTGGTTTCATCTCCATTGGATCTTCCATGTTCATGTAAGGAGCTTTGACCCAAAAGGTGTTTTTGTTGACTTTTGAAAAGGACCTATAATGTCTGAATTTATATCTTTTCATGAGTGCATTTCTTGAACTTGAGGGCTGAAGATGAGTTGTATGGAATTGGATTGTGTTCAAAATGAGAATTGGATGAGAAATTTCTGATAAAGTATGAGAAAGTTATGCATGTTCAAAGTTTGGTTGACTTTTCCTATAAGAACCCTAATTTAGCAACTTTTGATGAATTAGGAGCATTCCTTGAGGAATCATGACCAACCCTTGATCAAATGATGTATATCACTTCAAAATGTTGATATTGACCAAAAATCT
The DNA here is from genome assembly GCA_948472305.1 of Vicia faba. Classification (NCBI taxonomy): domain Eukaryota; kingdom Viridiplantae; phylum Streptophyta; class Magnoliopsida; order Fabales; family Fabaceae; genus Vicia; species Vicia faba. The sequence continues at coordinate 1,691,870,698 of OX451737.1, read as the reverse complement.
TGAAGTTTGACTGTATGTGGATCACAGTTGACTTTTGACCTAATATAGTTGATTTTCAGGCATTTGAGCAGTTGACTGAGCAAACTTCTTGTGCAAGGCATGAAATTTGGCATGGATAGTCTTGGGGACATATTAGGACAATGGAAATCATTTGAGGCCTTTAAAGCTCATATATCTTGATGAAAAGAGAAACCCAAGTTGGAGGTTCATTGCCTTAGGAAGAGAACTTGTCTGGTCAATCTTTGGGCATCCTTGGGCAAGTTGGGGACCTTAATGGGCATGTGTTGAATAAAATAAGAGGGAAAATTTTGGGGTACAACAGTTGCCCTATTCAATCTTCTTAAACCTAAGGATGTAGATTGGCTTGTCTGCCTTTCGTGATCTGAAGGTGGAAGATGATTGAATACTAGAGTGCCCAGAAATTTGCACTCGCATGAAGTGAATGTCGATCGATAACATCGGGAATGAGATTACAGATTCCATTTGGAAGTAGATGGAGAGTCTTCAGGGTTGGGCTTAAAGATGCCATCTAGAAATGATATCGGTTGCATAAGAGATTCCTTTGAGAGAATTCTTGTACCTTCCGTTGAGGAGAACTTCGTCGGGGAATGTTGATTTATCTCGTGGGAAATAGAGTCTAGGAGCTTCGGTTGTTCATTACTCTACTGGGGAATTAACTCTTTATTGATGAGACAAAAGTGAGTTGTTATCTGGTCGATTCCGGGTTTCACGAAGACTTACTGTGGAATATGAAATTGACCATATCTGGTCGGATCTAGATTTACAGTGTTGTAAACTGTTGTCCAGATATAAAAGGGAAGGAGCCTGTATAGGGCTTTCTCGGGACAAGTCCATGTAAAACTGCGTCAGGTAATTCATGAAAAGGATTCTAAATAGTAGGGCTATGAGAAGGAACCTGGGTAGTATGGTTACTTCGAAATGAAGCCTGGATATTAGGGTTGCTTTGGAACAAAAGACTGGGTAGTAGGGCTATGAGAAGGAACCTGGGTAGTAGGGTTACTTCGAAATAAAAGCCTGGGTAGTAGGGCTATGAGAAGGAACTTTGGTAGTAGGGTTACTTCGAAATAAAAGCCTGGGTAGTAGGGCTATGAGAAGGAACCTAGGTAGTAGGGTTACTTCGAAATAATGCCTGGGTAGTAGGGCTATGAAAAGGAACCTGGGTAGTAGGGTTACTTCGAAATGAAGCCTGGGTAGTAGGGCTATGAGAAGGAACTTGGGTAGTTGGGTTACTTTGAAATAAAGCCTGGGTAGTAGGGTTATGAGAAGGAACATGGGTAGTAGGGTTACTTAGAAATAAAGCCTGGGTAGTAGGGCTATGAGAAGGAACCTAGGTAGTAGGGTTACTTCGAAATAATGCCTGGGTAGTAGGGCTATGAAAAGGAACCTGGGTAGTAGGGTTACTTCGAAATAAAAGCCTGGGTAGTAGGGCTATGAGAAGGAACTTGGGTAGTAGGGTTACTTCGATATAAAGCATGGGTAGTAGGGCTATGAAAAGGAACTTGAGTAGTAGGGTTACATCGAAATAAAAACATGGGTAGTAGGACTATGAGAAGGAACCTGGGTATTAGGGTTACTTCAAAATAAAGCCTGGGTAGTAGGGCTGCCTCATTTGATCACGTAGATTAGTTGACCCCTTTGGTTTTGGGAACTGATTTGCCATTAGTTGTCTGCAGATATGACATGTATAGCTTCATGGATTTAATCCTGAACTGTTGTTGATTTGATTTCAGACATGTTTGGCGCATTGACGTGGACAAGTTGTTTCCTTTGGTATCCATTTTTAAAGAAAGACACCGAGATCTTGATTTTATCATTATTTTTTTGTACCCCCGTGAATAAGACAAATAAAAAGAAACAGGTGACGAATATATGATGAATATGAATGCATGAACGTTGGCTTAGCGACGAGGTTTTTGTGATGGGTACTCTTAGAAGGTAAATTCCTAAATTTTGACCTACGATTGATCTATCCTTCCAGAAGATGGCTTCCTTAAGGGTGTCATAAATAACACCAAGGGGAAAGGGCACAAGGGCCTCCCTTAGGTGAAGCCTCTTTACGGGTCGAGACTTCTGTCTCAAAGTCATGAAAGGTCTCATCATGAGATTTTAGGTTAAGGCCGTTACAAAGAGTCATGGGTGACCTTCCAAAGTCCTACTCATCAAGAGGATATCTCTAGATAAGTATTCCTTTTTCGGAAGTTCACCTACTCTAGACGAAGTCGTCACATAAACTCGCAGGGATGATGTACCCCTTAAGCTAATAGACGAACCTTCTTTCTAAGGGTTATTGAAAATATTTAAAAAATCCCGCCATGCAATACATATGATGATAAACAATAGATAATAATTAAATAAATACAATAAATAAATAATGTGATAAATAAATAAAAAACCCCAAAGCAAAAAACCCTAAACCCTAAAGTTAAAGTCTCCCCAGCAGAGACACCAGCTGTTGCGACTGGTTTTTTAATCAGAGCCGCCACTATTAGTTTTTATCCTAGGGAAGGGAATCTAACAGAAAACCCTAATTTGCAGATAGAGATTCTAGGTTTCGGACTTTGTTAGACGAAAGGAAGGTGTTAGGAACCTTTCATCTACCTTGTTCACAAGGATACTAGGTTTTAGGTTTGAGTTGGGGAAACATGATTTAAATTTTATTAGGGGAAGGGTTTATATTTTTTATAGGGGAACTCGCTACGATTTTTGATCGTATGCCTACATATCCTCTTAAGAGGAATTAGAGTCCTAATTCGTAGTTCGTATGGGGTTGGTGTTTTTTAGGGGTTTGTAAACATATTTTAAATCACCCACGCACTTTGGTCGGGAGTGGTGATTGTGGAGATTTTGACTAAATGTGCGGTAAGTCAAAATCTGTTTGAAACCCTTTTGCAAAAACAGTTGATTAGCTTAGTTTATTGAGAAAAATAGTTTGATGATTTGTTTGTGTTTTTATTGTATTAATTGTGAAAATATCTTGATTAATGCATGATTAAAAAAAGATTTAATGCAAATAATTTCTAAAATAATATATGCAATTTTGATATAAAATAATTTGAATGATACAATAAAAAATAATATTTACATATAATAAATAATAATATAGTAAATAATATTAATAATTATTATAAAATAAATAAATAATTATGATAATATATATATATATATATATATATATATATATATATATATATATATATATATATATATATATATATATATATATATATATATATATATATATAAAATATAAGGGAAATGATAAATAAATAAAAATACAAATAATTTAATTAAATCAGGAGGGGGTGTTGTTTCTCAACTAGACAGTAAAAGGGGGGTGTTGGAAGTTAGGCCTAGGCTGGCCCAATTATTATTCAGACATGGGGGTACAATTTGTTTTGAGTTTCAGTAAAGTGGCAAAAGGGGGCGTAGAACGTAACTGGGCTTAGGCCCATTGCGTTTGGGAGAGGGTCCGTATGATTGTGTGTGTAAGGGCGTAGGCAAATGCGGTGCAGGCTTGGCCTATGGCCGTCTGATCATAATCATATGGATAAAATTGAAGGTGCATATTAGTTATCGTATGCAAGCGTGTATTAGATTATTTAAGGATATAACAATTGTTTTTATCATTTTTGTTAATCATTCTCTCTTACAGTAGCTTCTATCCTCTTTCTTTCACGCAACCCCTTCCATCACCTTTGCAACACCTTCATCGCTAACCTTAGAACAAGATCGCGGTGGCAGCTACTACAACCTAAAACCTTCTGTAACAACCATCCATCAAAACCCAAACACAAGAATAATAAAGAAAGACAAGAGAATGTTTACCCCTTCGTTGTTCCATTTTCTAACTTTCGGGCTTCTGTATCGCGACGCTAACCTCTCTTCTTCTTTTGATTTATAGGTTCTATGGTACTTCTCCAGTGGTGAAGGCTTTGAATACAACTTCAACGGCAGCGGAAGGTGAGGAAATAAGCTACGGTCATGTCACGCGATTAGGGTTTCAGATATTGAAACCCTAATCGCTCTTCAACAAGCAACTTTGGTGCTTGTGTCTTCTTCAACTTTCTTCTTCCTCGATTTTTGTTCTTCTTCCTGTAACATAGTACTCGTTTTCTTCTTTTTTTTGTATTTAATCCGCCTCCATTTCTGTTCTTCCCCCCTTTCTCTGTATTTATTCAATTAGTATTTATAGCTTTTAGAATTAGGGTTTGGATTTCTGTTATATGTTAGATCAGCAAAGATTAAGGGTTTAGATGATTAGGAATCTTGATTGTAATTGATTAGATTTCTGTCGTTTTTGGATTGTAATTGATTTTGTTGCCAATTTACTATAATTTGATTTTGTAATAAGATTGATTCTGTACAATTTCTGAGATTTGCTTTGTTTTTAGTTTAATTTGAACAACATGTGTTTATTGCAAAAACGTGCGCGGATATGGCTTTGATTACTACCAGTGACCGTAAATTGCAAATATTGCGTGTAAATTCTGGGTTGATTGAAACATTGTGTGTTTCTTCAAACATGGGCCTTGCGTTTTACATATTGGGCCTTTGAACTTCATTTGCAAAAAACATTCTTCTCTGGCACTTTTGTTATAACCCACCTCTCTTAATTGGGCCCCAACTTCAATTAACAAATTGATCCAACAAATCTTTTTTCTTAAAAACAAAAACTCTTAATTATATATACAATTAATAAAACATTTTACTAAATCTATTAATAATTTGTACAGTAAATTTCTTAATAATTAATAAAACAGAAATATAAAAAGGTGGGTAATATAGTAACAACAAGAATCAAATAGTTTTGTTTTCAAAAATGCAAATTGGGCCAGCTTAGAAGCTTTTAATGGGGCTGTAATTTGTAGCCACACCTCCTCCATTTTAAAACAGAAAATTCCATTTAAGAATCAGTAGAACTAATATTTTTAAAAACAGTAATAAAAAGGACAAATGGGTTGACTAAGTAAATTACCCGCACCCTTTTTACTAATAACAAAGTAACACCTAAGTTACTTTAATAAATACAATTACTATTTAATGGCAATTTTAATTTCAATAATAATAACTATTTAGTAGTTATTATTCTGAAATAACTTTACATTCGAATCTCATGGGCCATTGGCCAACATGCCACGCGAATGGGTTCACGGATATACGAGTCTTTTTGATTTAGAAAGCCCTGCTTTCCTGAAGTTAAGGTACACCCCCTAGTCGGATAAAGATGGATCATCAGATACTGCTGTACCATCTTTAATTGAATATTTCTTAAATTTTAATCTTGAAAAATAAAATAATCGAGGTAGGACAAATTTGGGGTACGACAATTCGCTTGGGATACAAAAAGATTGAGGAAGTACATGTTAACTCACACCACGTGGTTAATAGCAAGAATTTATCCTTTTAAAATATGTGTTCGAAAAACTAGCTCTTACAGGAAGGATTTCCCGATGGAAGATGTTACTATTAAGCATGACATCCAATACGTTACTCAAAAGGCCATCAAGGGCAGTGTACTAGCTTACCATCTAGCTCACCAGCCATTACAAGAATATCAACCATTGAAGTTTGATTTCTATACGAAGATGTCATGGTTATAGGTGACTACGAACTACCAGGGCCCGATAAAGGACCTGAACCAGGGGCATGTTGGACACTCATGTTTGATGGGGCTTCAAATGCACTGGGGCACGACATTGGGCCAGTCTTGACTTCTCCTAAGAATTTTCACAAACCTTATACTGTAAGGTTATGTTTTGACTACACCAACAATATCTCGGAATACCGAGCTTGTATCTTGGGTGTAGAAGCTGCTATTGAATTAAACATCTCGAAGTATTTGGAGACTCAGCACTGGTTATATACCAAGTTAACATCGAATGGGACACTAAACACCCCAGATTGATTCCGTATAGGAATCATGTTTTGAAACTAGCTACGAAATTTATCGAGATTACCTTCAGTCATATTCCATGAGAAGAAAATCAGATGGAAGACGCCTTGGGAACTTTATCAGCCATGTTCAAAGTAACTTGGGAAAACCACGAACCATGCATTACAATCAGACATTTTGAAGAACCAACACATTGCCTAAAAAGGACCAAATGACAAGTCTTAGTTCTATAACATCAAGATGTACCTTGAGAAACCAGAATATCCAGAAAATGCCTTTGTCATTGACAAACAAACTCTGTGGAGGCTAGCCTCAAAATTCTTTCTGAGTGATGATGCATTGTGTTGTACCCCAAAATTTGCCCTCCCATATTCTTCAAGAAATTGCCAAGTCAAGCTTCAAAATTCCCCAAGGGTTGCACAGTGTAAGGGCCTCCTAAGCAGTCAAGATTAGGGTTTGTGTTCTGATCAAGAAAATGAAATTTCCAAAGGCCCAATCAAGTCCCACATGCCTACAAATATGGTCAAGCATCCTCATATCAAGTTTCAAGACTTTCAGCACAAAATTGCACAGTCAAAACCCTAATTGCACTACAGTCAACTGTAGGGGGCAAAATGGTCATTTGGCAGTCAAAAGTTCAAATTTTTGGTCAACATATCATTTTTAAGCCACAAACATAATTTGATCAATGCTTGATCATGATTCTCAAAGCTTGGCTCAAAAATCATCAAGATGCAAAAGTTTCCTTATTTGGACAGCTGAAAAAGTCAACTGTAAATTGACCAGAGCATAACTTTCACATGGATTATCAGAAAAATTCCATCCAAAGCTCATTTTGAAGAGAAAGACATTTCCTACAACTCATCTTCATACTTCAAGTCCAAGAAATGCTCTCACAAAAAGTTATCAATTTCAACATTATAGGTCATTTTCAAAAGTCAACAAAAGGGGACTTTAAGTCAAAGACCATAACTTGAGATTGGTAAATCAAAATGACATGGGACTAACGGCATTGGTTAGAGGACTCAAAGACCTTTCCAAAATGTCCAAGAACATGAGAAAAGCTTAAAAATTGAGCAAGTTATGCCTTGTAGAAGTTGGGAAAGTTTTGGATATTTTGAAAAGTCAACATTACTTCAAATGACCTAAAATTGCTAATGGGCCCATTTTTCTTTCACAAATCATCATCCAAGGCTTGTTCACGACCATTAGGCCCAAAGGGAAGTTTTTCTCCATTTTTATTTATTTATTTGGATTTTTTATCATTAATAATTCATTTAATTAAATAAAAGGCATGAAAAATACAAAACTAATGAAATCAAATCTCTTTGTGTAGAAAATACTCTCATTGGACATTCATGATTCGTGCATGATCATTTAGGAAAGTTTTGGCATGATTTGGTATCAAATTGCATGGAAAAGATTGAAAAAATAATGCTTGGAAAATCAAATATTGAACAATCAAATCTTGGATTCTTTTGATCAGATTTTTAACCTAAATCATTACTACATATACAAGGAACACAACCCTAATGCCAAGAACCAAGAAGCTGCGCCAGAAAAGCATAGAGAAACTTGAATTTTTTATCAAAAAAGTGAAAACTAATAACTAGGTTTTAGGTTGATTCAGGCAAAAAGAACCATTCTATCACCTTCCTGGAATATCAAGGAAAGTTTTCAGATCAAGAACATCCATTCTAACGCTTTGAATCGGTATACAGAAGTCAACTTTTTCTCATAAATAGGCATAATCGTATTTTGATTTTCAAGCACATTCATTGCATTTTTCTTAATGGATTATTACTAATTGATGGATTCTGATGCTAACTGTACAATTTAATTGTGTTTTTGTGCACTCTATGCGATTTCACCATTATTGGACATTAGGGTTCTTCAGCTTTTGAATTAGGGGTTTCCAGGTACTGTAAAATTGGACGTTCTCAGGACCATAATTAGATTCAGCGCACTTGGACGAAGACAAAGCCACCCTCGCGCTCAATTTATGAGCCTTCATGGCCTAATCGCTATTATCGAATTGAGTTCGTTTTGAGGGGGTTCAAAACCCCCGTTAACCGTTTTCTATTTTTCAGGAAAACAAAGCAACGAAGAAGAAGACCTTGTGGCGGTCAGTGATTGGCTTATTCAAATTTTTGCGCGCAAATTCCACTAACCGTCGCTTTTGTCTTATATTATTTGTTTATCTCTATATATTCAAAGCACGCTAAATGGTTCAGTGGCAAGCAAATGGGCAGGCAACCAAAAGGACCTGGGTTCGATCCCAGGTCCCCCACCCCTTTCAATATCATTTTTCCATTAATGCTTGTGTGTACTTTCAGCACTAGGGTGTATCATACATCCACGTTATCATGCCGTCCACGCGTCATACTGCACTCAATCAAGGGCCAGGATCTAGAGTACATGGTAGGCATGAGTCAACCATCCCACACGCTTGCACAAAAGTCAACCAGGCCTTGCAAAGTTGGGCTCAAATTACTGATTAAAGCCTCCAATTTGGGGACAGACACCCCCCTAGGTTTGTAATATTCTTTCCATTATTTTTTTTTTGATTCAATTAATTAGTTTTCTAATTTAAACATTTTCACAATAATATAAAAAACACAAAAAAATCAAAAAAGGGAAAAAATAATAAATATGTTTTTTTTTTATTTTAATATTTCTTGTAAATAATTGCATATAATTAAATTAGTTTTAAATTAGGTTTTAATTTTAATTCTTTTAATAAAAATCTAAAAAACATAGAATTAGGGTTTAATTATTTTTTTCATCTTTTTTTTCTTTTATTCCATAATAATTAAATATTAGATATTTATTTTTATAATTAAATTGTACATAAAAATTAGGATTAATTTTAGGCTAAAAACTTCAACATTTTTTCTTAATAAATTAAAAATAATTAGAATTAGGGTTAGAATCTTATTTTAATTTCAATTAATTCCTTTTTCATTTAAATCCTAAAATACTAAAAAATACCAAAAACATCTCCTTTTCTTTTTAATTAATTAATTCCATGTAATTTTAATTTTGCAAAAAAGGTCCAACGCCCTCGTTTCGATTTAATTCTTATGCGCATATTTATTTTATTTCTTTATAATATTTATGTATCTCTCCCAAGGCCATGTAACCTTTTAATTTTCTCGCACTTTTCTTTACTTTCTTTATTTTTTTGTCAAATCGGGTCCTGGTTTAATTTTGGCGATGTGGACCCGCGCCTTTTGTAATAGCTTAGAATTTTTTACTTCTCGCAAATATTTTAACTGTTAAATAATGGCATGAAAGAATGAATGGACAATAAAATAAAAACAAACGCGTAGATCACTTTGACCTGACAAGACAAAAATAAATGAATCTGACACACAAATCACACACCACCCCTAGGGTACGCCTCACTGTTGCCTTGCCTCGAAAGGTGATCGTCGAGTAGAGGATGTCTTAGTAAGTCCTCATGATCCGGGAACCTGGCATGAGGGTAGCTTCTAAGGTATCTTCCCATTGCTCTGGTGATCACCATGTCCCGAACCTCGAATTGACCCGAACACCTCCAACGGTGGTGCTACCTATCTCTCAATGGTGGGATGGCATTACCTTAAGGAATTCTACACAACTTAATTCCTTAGGGTAGGTAGATGACTCGTAGATACTTGCTCTAATTCAAAACAAATCAAAAAACTCTTTTCACACTGACACTTTCAAAAAAAAAGCTTTCAAAACAATTTTTCAAACACTCTTGAGGACTGATACAAGAGTCGATCTGAAATCTTTAAACGAAACTTTTTCAAACCCACTCACTTTGAAAAGCAAACACTTTTGAAAACACAATGAGCAAGTATCTAAGAGCCCATGGATAACCATGGATAGAAAGGGTTCTAACACCTTCCCTTTCTATAACCTACCTCCCGAACCGAGAGCAATCTCTTTAAGGAATTTTTCTGTGCTTTTGTCCTTTCCATTTGGAGAAAATAAAAGACGGTGGCGACTCTTGCTTCCGCAAAATTTCGTGAACCAGCGTTAAACAGTCAGTTCCAGATCCACCGATCACAGAACTGGCGACTCTGCTGGGGAGCAATACACTTAAAGTGAGGTGTACCTTAGGGCTAGTTCATAACTGTGTTTTCAATTGTCTGAATTGTTTGCTTTAAAATTGTGGGACTGTCTTGGGAGTTCTATAGATCCTAACCCGGATCTGGGGGATACCTTCTTAGAAAGTAGCAACAAGGCTGTGAGGGAACTGTGCGGGGTATACCGACATGGTTGAAACAGTCTGCTACATTGATGTGGCACTTTGGTGTGTACCGGTAACCCTTGAGTTCAGTCAAGGAGAGTACGGGGCCTCCGCGTGGTGTCGTGAAGCATCAACAGACCTTAGGAACCTTAATTGAACTATCTTGGCCTCTTTAGGGTAGTGAGATAACTGACTTTGGTGCAGTCCGAGGTTGGTTGATACTTGATACTACACTCAATTGAGGGTTGCTTTCCTGGAATATTTCGGTCGCCAGTTCAGTGGCTAAATCGAAACGATGAACAATGAAAGCAATCCCGTGATATTGGGACCCTTAGAACCCGGTTACTTCTAATAGGACAGGTTGAGCCCACCATCTTCAAGAGGGTAATACCCCGACCCCATGCTGGCCTGAACTCTAAGGGTTTCTCTTGTGTGACTTGTGTGCCTTCGTACTTGACTACTTACATGCTTGTTATCTGACACTTGAGTTTCTTGCAGGTTTTGTTTATAGTCCTTAATTGGGACTCACAACAGGGTTTACTAAGTTTCCCGCAGGTTTTGTTCATAGTCCTTAATTGGGACTCATAACAGGGTGTACTAAGTTTCTTGCAGGTTTTGTTTGCAGTCCTTAATTGGGACTCATAACAGGGTTACTCACATTACCCCATGCATACCATGACATCATACCATTGCATACATCCTAATCCATTTCAAGGATCTCAAGGGGCTTGTGATGCAGGTCATGGTGAATCAACTACCCCAGCAAGGGGCAAAGAGGGTTTATTTTCCTCTAGACAAAGTTGTCAGGGGCTATGACCCACTTGATATGGTGAGCTCTGACTCTTGAAGAAGGTTCCCCTAACCAAGGTTGTTTGGAAATCAAAACCAGACATGATGACTAAAGTCAGGGGCTATGACCCACTTGATATGGTGAGCCTTTGACCCTCGAAGAAGGACTCTCAACAAACATGAAGTTCCCTCAATCAAGCTACCTAGTTCTAACAATTTTGGTTTACCCCGCGAGATCCTTGAAAACATTGCATATATATCATACATACCATTGCATTACAGGTATCCCTTTTGCAGGTCACTTACCTTTCTCGCTGTTTATTTCAGTAATGGCTTCCCAACAAGATAACCAGGACCTTCTCGCTCAAGAGACTCGGTTCGGGGAAATCCTCCTGAATCTATCCAAGGGGCAGGAAGAGTTGAGGACACTCCTCATGGGGAATCTGATCAGAAAGAGTCCTGAAGATGACCAGGACGAACAGCTGAAACGTCTACAAGCTGAGGTAGACACCTTGAAAACCCAGATGCTGGGGCAAAGGGCCCTCATTCAAGGTTTAGCTCAGGAGCAAGGAGAGCTGAGGGTCATGATCAGTCAGCTTCCTCAAGGCATGAAACAACCAGCCCAAATCAGGGACCAGGTCATGGAACAGCTTCCAAGAGGGCAACAGTCGGGTCCAATGAATAGACCTCTCCGAGTTGCTACTACTTCACAGGTCCAACAACGACCTCGCCAAGAACAGCGGGTTGATCAGAACAGGTCGGACGAGCCTAAGAGACAATTCACCAACATCAACATGCCATGGTCACGAGCTTTGCAGCACATGTTAAGGATGAACCTGATTGCGGTGATCAACCCTCCTGCAAATCCAAAGACTTCCTCTCCAAATTACAACCCAGAAGCTAGGTGCGCTTACCATTCTGGTAGCCCGGGGCACGATACTGAGGATTGTTGGGCACTGAAGTACAAGATTCAGAACATGATCGATGCTAAAGAGATCGAGTTCGAGCCCGCCGAGACTCCCAACGTGATCACTGCTCCCTTGCCAAAACATGGCTAGGATTGAGAAATTTTTGTTCATTCGAATGTTCAAGTTGCAATTTTCTTTTGTTCAAACATTTACTCATGTTAAACATTGTTATTTCATTAATGCATCGCGTATGTCTGTTCTGAAACAATATATTCGTATTCACTAAATGCAAATTATTTTCATATTTTTTTTCTGATGTCAACTCTGGATCTAAAATTCTAAGCCTCTTGAGGGAGGATGACAAAAACGATACTGCTATCTTTACAGTATGCTTTTGAACAGACCCCGCTGATGAGGTACATGCATTGTTTCAATCCCTAAACACTGGAGTTATAAGGATGATAATCCCTCGTCAACCCCTCTGAGCCAAAGAAGTAGGAGTTTTTCTTTTCGAAATTTGAAACCCTTAATCATAACCTGGGGCAGGGTAGTTCTCTCAGTTGATCCAAGTGCATAACGAATGACACCAAAGAGGTCCTTACAAAAGAAAGACAATGATGGTTCCGAATGATCATAAAGACAGGCAGTCGTTATCTATCAAAATAAAAGCCCATTAAGTCAAAACCCGTGAAGGAGACTTACAAAACTGGGGCATCCCGCTGACTGTAATTCCAAAAAAGGAAACAGGTCAGGCAAAAAAAAAAAGGGATAACAAAAATCAAAAAGAAAGAGGTCATACAAACCCTCAATAAAAAGGAAATGACTGCCCATTCAAAATAAATCATCAATATCCGAACCATCACCGGAAAATCAGAGTAAAGACTCAAACAAGGTCTAACGTATGATCAACTGAGTTTAGGTTTGGAGAACATCACGAAGAGCGGGTGGGTACAAATAAAATTTGAGCCTTTATCCTTTGTTTCTTAAACCGTGAACCAGACCACGTTATAACCCTCAAAAGTCCAAGCTGAAGCATGGGTTAGTTCGAAAGCATACTGTTACGAAAGGTATCCTGACTCCTTAAGGTCTACGGTACAATACGGAGTTGACATCACGTTTTACAAACAATCACTTGTTTTATGAAAAGAATGCATTTTCAAAATATTCAAGACAGACATAAGCTTTGCATTTTTAACATAACTTTGTTGGCATATGACTTTTTGTTTGAACAGCAGGGAAATTCGCACGACGAATGCCTAATGAACAGAAGCACTTCCAATCAAGGCGCATGGCATGACCATGGTCCGTTATCTGGGGCAGTCCAATCAAGATTCGGAGAATCTCTCAAAGGCCAAATAGCCTGGGGCAAATCTCCACCTGAGTCACTTGGGACGCTCAAGCAACGAATCTTGCACGATCAAACACTTCTAACAGGGGCAACTCCCTACTTTCTGAGAGCGTGGACATAGTCGAAAAGATACTACGCAAAATCAAAGACCCGCTAGGTTGACATACCTAGGAAAAAATTAGGGCTTCCCGGCGAACCAAAAGGGTTCGGGCAAAATGAAGGGATGAAATGAAAAATCTGTACACCCGGCAAGTCGAAAACCTGAAAAGGCGGCTTGAGCAAAAATGGGTATCCCGGTGGACTGAAAACCCGAAAGGGCGGTCCAGGCAAAAGTTAGGGATCAAAGCGTACGACTATGTCCTGGCATCTCGTCACTTGCCTACCAGAAGAGGAGTTGTCAATCGGCAGTCATCAAGCACCTCACAAGTCTTCCTCTCCCACCTCAGAAACAGGGGCAGTATGAGTTGTTTAAAGCAATCTAACTGTTCTATCCTCCAAGGTATCAAGGTAGGTTCAGCTAAAGAACATAACCAGTACATCTAAATTCCCTAGAGAGTGAGCCAATAAGTCAGTACATTCGTCTCCAAGCAGAGTTATCAAAACTCAAGGAAGCTGAGTAGCCTCCAGCAGATCCCAACATTCCCCAGCAGTATACATACATTCTTAACAAGCATCCCCGGCAGTCTTGGTCTAAAGATTGTTCCCCGGCGGCATATCAACATTCAAAGGAATCACTTCCCCCGCAGTTCAAAACTTCCCCAAGAGAGTCCAATCCAGTTCCCCAGGAAAGTTGGAATCCATCTCCCCAAGCAGTAAGCTTATCCCCAGTAGATTCTGGAAGCTTATCCCCGCAAAGCACGAACGCGTCGTCCGGCTTTATTTAAAGAGTTATTTACTTAACAGGATCTAACTGGGTTATCCTCAGCCAAAAGCTATGGAAAGAGCGTCCCCGACGAAGTTCTCTTATCCCAGCAAAGTCTATCAGCATTTCCAATACAACAAGGATATCCCCAGCAAATTATTATCAACAACTCAGCAAAGTATCTCTCTCCCCATAGAGTACTGCTCCCCAGCAAGGTCGCTAGAGTACTTTTTTCCCCGCAGAGTTATCCATTCGCCAAGGTTATTCCCAACGGAGTCATCTTCTCCTACCGGTAGTATTGCAATTATCATCCCCAGCGGAAGCAAAATCTATTCTCCAACATCAGCCCAGGAGTGACTTCCCGGCACCCATCAAGGATTTACTTTCCTAGACGAAAAACACATTCATAAAACATCACATACATCATTATAGCATGCATAGACGCATCATACAAATCTCATTTATGTTGAGAACATCATCGCTTGATCCATATCATGCATTGCATATGACTGATCTTTACTTTGCATGAAAGATGCAGTTAAATTCTCAATCATATTTCAAGACCTAGACCGGTTCAGTTAATCGACTCCAAAGATTTCTTATCCAGTCCAAGGCTTTCTCTAGTCCAGCTAAATTGACTCCCAACAGATTTTTCTGATGAAGACTCAGTAGAAGTTATCAGGTTTTTCTCAAACGTTCGCCTTTGAGATTATAATTTCCTATGGTTCTCTCCCCGACGGTGCGTGAGATGATAATTCCATTTCAGATTATAATTTCCTATGGTTCTCTCCCCGACGGTGCGTGAGATGATAATTCCATTTCAGATTATAATTTCCTATGGTTCTCTCCCCGACGGTGCGTGAGATGATAATTCCATTTCAGATTATAATTTCCTATTGGTTCTCTCCCCGACGGTGCGTGAGATGATAATTCCATTTCAGATTATAATTCCCTATGGTTCTCTCCCCGACGATGCGTGAGATGATAATTCCAGCCCAGGTTTTTCTCAGACGTCCGCTTTTGAGATTATAATTTCCTATTGGTTCCCTCCCCGACGGTGCGTGAGGTGATAATTCCAGCCCAGGTTTTTCTCAGACGCCCGCTTTTGAGATTATAATTTCCTATTGGTTCTCTCCCCGACGGTGCGTGAGATGATAATTCCAGCCCAGGTTTTTCTCAGACGCCCGCTTTTGAGATTATAATTTCCTATTGGTTCTCTCCCCGACGGTGCGTGAGATGATAATTCCAGTCCAGGTTTTTCTCAGACGTCCGCTTTTGAGATTATAATTTCCTATTGGTTCCCTCCCCGACGGTGCGTGAGGTGATAATTCCAGCCCAGGTTTTTCTCAGACGTTCGCTTTTGAGATTATAATTTCCTATGGTTCTCTCCCCGATGGTGCGTGAGATGATAATTCCATTCCAGGTTTTTCTCAAACGGCCGCTTTTGAGATTATAATTGCCTATTGGTTCTCTTCCCGATACTGCGAAGATGGTAATTCCCACCAAGATTTTCTCAACGAGCGTTGTTGAAGTTAAAGTCACCCAAGGTTCTCTCACTGTTCATGCTGAGGTAGTAACCCCACTGGTTCATTCATCACCGTTTGAAGCTCCAGACTCAACTCCTGTAACCAGTCAGGACACATCTATACCAAGCATCTGAAAACCAGCTCCTGCAACATGTCAGGTGCTCATTTTTCTTTTGCAAGTATGCAGGTTCTCGCTGAGGAATCTCTTATGCGATTAACATCCAGATGGCATCTATAAGCCCATCATCCTATATCTAAATGGCATCTATAAGCCCATTCCCATCATCACACTGCTACTATGTGAGCGCAAATTTCTGGGCACTCTAGTGTTCAATCATCTTCTACCCTCGGATTACGAAAGGCACGTCAGCCAATCTGCATCCTCAGGTCTAAGAAGATTGAACAGGGGCAACTGTTGTACCCCAAAATTTGCCCTCCCATATTCTTCAAGAAATTGCCAAGTCAAGCTTCAAAATTCCCCAAGGGTTGCACAGTGTAAGGGCCTCCTAAGCAGTCAAGATTAGGGTTTGTGTTCTGATCAAGAAAATGAAATTTCCAAAGGCCCAATCAAGTCCCACATGCCTACAAATATGGTCAAGCATCCTCATATCAAGTTTCAAGACTTTCAGCACAAAATTGCACCGTCAAAACCCTAATTGCACTACAGTCAATTGTAGGGGGCAAAATGGTCATTTGGCAGTCAAAAGTTCAAATTTTTGGTCAACATATCATTTTGAAGCCACAAACATAATTTGATCAATGCTTGATCATGATTCTCAAAGCTTGGCTCAAAAATCATCAAGATGCAAAAGTTTCCTTATTTGGACAGCTGAAAAAGTCAACTGTAAATTGACCAGAGCATAACTTTCACATGGATTATCAGAAAAATTCCATCCAAAGCTCATTTTGAAGAGAAAGACATTTACTACAACTCATCTTCATACTTCAAGTCCAAGAAATGCTCTCACAAAAAGTTATCAATTTCAACATTATAGGTCATTTTCAAAAGTCAACAAAAGGGGACTTTAAGTCAAAGACCATAACTTGAGATTGGTAAATCAAAATGACATGGGACCAAAGGCATTGGTTAGAGGACTCAAAGACCTTTCCAAAGTGTCCAAGAACATGAGAAAAGCTTAGAAATTGAGGAAGTTATGCCTTGTAGAAGTTGGGAAATTTTTGGATATTTTGAAAAGTCAACATTACTTCAAATGACCTAAAATTGCTAATGGGCCCATTTTTCTTTCACAAATCATCATCCAAGGCTTGTTCACGACCATTAGGCCCAAAGGGAAGTTTTTCTCCATTTTTATTTATTTATTTGGATTTTTTATCATTAATAATTCATTTAATTAAATAAAAGGCATGAAAAATACAAAACTAATGAAATCAAATCTCTTTGTGCAGAAAATACTCTCATTGGACATTCAAGATTCGTGCATGATCATTTTGGAAAGTTTTGGCATGATTTGGTATCAAATTGCATGGAAAAGATTGAAAAAATAATGCTTGGAAAATCAAATATTGAACAATCAAATCTTGGATTCTTTTGATCAGATTTTTAACCTAAATCATTACTACATATACAAGGAACACAACCCTAATGCCAAGAACCAAGAAGCTGCGCCAGAAAAGCATAGAGAAACTTGAATTTTTTATCAAAAAAGTGAAAACTAATAACTAGGTTTTAGGTTGATTCAGGCAAAAAGAACCATTCTATCACCTTCCTGGAATATCAAGGAAAGTTTTCAGATCAAGAACATCCATTCTAACGCTTTGAATCGGTATACAGAAGTCAACTTTTTCTCATAAATAGGCATAATCGTATTTTGATTTTCAAGCACATTCATTGCATTTTTCTTAATGGATTATTACTAATTGATGGATTCTGATGCTAACTGTACAATTTAATTGTGTTTTTGTGCACTCTATGCGATTTCACCATTATTGGACATTAGGGTTCTTCAGCTTTTGAATTAGGGGTTTCCAGGTACTGTAAAATTGGACGTTCTCAGGACCATAATTAGATTCAGCGCACTTGGACGAAGACAAAGCCACCCTCGCGCTCAATTTATGAGCCTTCATGGCCTAATCGCTATTATCGAATTGAGTTCGTTTTGAGGGGGTTCAAAACCCCCGTTAACCGTTTTCTATTTTTCAGGAAAACAAAGCAACGAAGAAGAAGACCTTGTGGCGGTCAGTGATTGGCTTATTCAAATTTTTGCGCGCAAATTCCACTAACCGTCGCTTTTGTCTTATATTATTTGTTTATCTCTATATATTCAAAGCACGCTAAATGGTTCAGTGGCAAGCAAATGGGCAGGCAACCAAAAGGACCTGGGTTCGATCCCAGGTCCCCCACCCCTTTCAATATCATTTTTCCATTAATGCTTGTGTGTACTTTCAGCACTAGGGTGTATCATACATCCACGTTATCATGCCGTCCACGCGTCATACTGCACTCAATCAAGGGCCAGGATCTAGAGTACATGGTAGGCATGAGTCAACCATCCCACACGCTTGCACAAAAGTCAACCAGGCCTTGCAAAGTTGGGCTCAAATTACTGATTAAAGCCTCCAATTTGGGGACAGACACCCCCCTAGGTTTGTAATATTCTTTCCATTATTTTTTTTTATTTTGATTCAATTAATTAGTTTTCTAATTTAAACATTTTCACAATAATATAAAAAACACAAAAAAATCAAAAAAGGGAAAAAATAATAAATATGTTTTTTTTTATTTTAATATTTCTTGTAAATAATTGCATATAATTAAATTAGTTTTAAATTAGGTTTTAATTTTAATTCTTTTAATAAAAATCTAAAAAACATAGAATTAGGGTTTAATTATTTTTTTCATCTTTTTTTTCTTTTATTCCATAATAATTAAATATTAGATATTTATTTTTATAATTAAATTGTACATAAAAATTAGGATTAATTTTAGGCTAAAAACTTCAACATTTTTTCTTAATAAATTAAAAATAATTAGAATTAGGGTTAGCATCTTATTTTAATTTCAATTAATTCCTTTTTCATTTAAATCCTAAAATACTAAAAAATACCAAAAACATCTCCTTTTCTTTTTAATTAATTAATTCCATGTAATTTTAATTTTGCAAAAAAGGTCCAACGCCCTCGTTTCGATTTAATTCTTATGCGCATATTTATTTTATTTCTTTATAATATTTATGTATCTCTCCCAAGGCCATGTAACCTTTTAATTTTCTCGCACTTTTCTTTACTTTCTTTATTTTTCTGTCAAATCGGGTCCTGGTTTAATTTTGGCGATGTGGACCCGCGCCTTTTGTAATAGCTTAGAATTTTTTACTTCTCGCAAATATTTTAACTGTTAAATAATGGCATGAAAGAATGAATGGACAATAAAATAAAAACAAACGCGTAGATCACTTTGACCTGACAAGACAAAAATAAATGAATCTGACACACAAATCACACACCACCCCTAGGGTACGCCTCACTGTTGCCTTGCCTCGAAAGGTGATCGTCGAGTAGAGGATGTCTTAGTAAGTCCTCATGATCCGGGAACCTGGCATGAGGGTAGCTTCTAAGGTATCTTCCCATTGCTCTGGTGATCACCATGTCCCGAACCTCGAATTGACCCGAACACCTCCAACGGTGGTGCTACCTATCTCTCAATGGTGGGATGGCATTACCTTAAGGACTTCTACACAGCTTAATTCCTTAGGGTAGGTAGATGACTCGTAGATACTTGCTCTAATTCAAAACAAATCAAAAAACTCTTTTCACACTGACACTTTCAAAAAAAAAAGCTTTCAAAACAATTTTTCAAACACTCTTGAGGACTGATACAAGAGTCGATCTGAAATCTTTAAACGAAACTTTTTCAAACCCACTCACTTTGAAAAGCAAACACTTTTGAAAACACAATGAGCAAGTATCTAAGAGCCCATGGATAACCATGGATAGAAAGGGTTCTAACACCTTCCCTTTCTATAACCTACCTCCCGAACCGAGAGCAATCTCTTTAAGGAATTTTTCTGTGCTTTTGTCCTTTCCATTTGGAGAAAATAAAAGACGGTGGCGACTCTTGCTTCCGCGACATTTCGCGAACCAGCGTTAAAC
Source organism: Vicia faba (assembly GCA_948472305.1). NCBI lineage: Eukaryota > Viridiplantae > Streptophyta > Magnoliopsida > Fabales > Fabaceae > Vicia > Vicia faba. The sequence goes on along the minus strand of OX451737.1, from coordinate 1,691,851,004 downwards.
AGTCAGTTCCAGATCCACCGATCACACATTGTATAAAAGAAATTACGATATGGTATTACTCAGGTGCATGGAGAAATAGGAAGCAAATACACTTATGAGAGAAATCTATGAAGTTACTTTTTGAACACATACAAATGGATATTCCATGGCTAGAAAAATCCTGCAAGCAGGTTATTATGGGTTGACGATGGAAGCTGATTACTACCATTATACAAAGACATGTCAAAAATTCCAAATCTACGCCGACAAAATGCATGTTCCACCAACTCCTCTGAACGTCATGAGCTCCCATTGGCCATTTTCGATGTGGGGAATTGATATGATAGGAATGATCAAACTGAAAGCATCTAACGAACACCAGTTCATACTAGTTTCCATTGATTACTTCACAAAATGGGTGGAAGCGACATCCTACGCGAATGTGACAAGTCAAGTTGTTACTCGATTCATCAAGAAAATTCTCATATACAGATATGGAGTTCCAAGTAGGATCATTACGGACAACAGGTCCAATTTTAAAAACAAGATGATGAAGGAATTATACGATGATTTCAAGATTGAGCATCATAATTCCTCACCTTATCGACCCAAGATGAACGGAGCCGTTGAAGTTGCCAATAAGAATATTAAGAGAATCATTCAAAATATGGTAAATACATACAAAGATTGGCATGAAATGCTTCCCTTTGCTTTACATGGCTATTGTACTTTCGTACGTACATCAACAGGCGCAACCCCTTTCTCTCTGGTATATGCCATGGAGGCAGTACTCCTAGTTAAAATAGAGATTTTGTCACTTCGAGTTCTAATGGAAGCAAAGTTTGAAGAATCAGAGTGGGTTCAGACACGACTTAGTCAACTTAACCTCGTTAAAGAAAAATTCTTTATAGCTTTGTGCCACGGTCAGTTATACCAAAAATGGATGAAGAAAGCATTCGACAAAAAGGTTCTTCCTCGAGTGTTCAAAGAAGGGGATTTGGTGCTCAAGAAGATTCTACTATCTCACCTTGATTCACGTGGTAAATGGACACCGAACTACAAAGGTCCATATATGGTAAAAACAATAATCTCTGGTGGTGGCCTTATCCCCACAATTGGATGTGGAAAAACTACCACATTTGGCGAATCTAGACGTAGTCAAAAAATACTATGTATAAAAATATCTCTAAGTTCAAACTCTAAATGGGAGACTTAGGCAAAAACGAGCGTCTCAGTGGATTGAAAACCCTAAAGGGCGATCTAGACAAAAATTAGAGACATACACAAAAAAATTATCCAGGTGGATTGAAAATCCGAAAGGGAAATCTAGACAAAAATTAGGGATCTTATTCAAAAAATAAAGAACAAAAAGACTGTGATCTAAGAACCACGACTACGACCATAAAGGAAAGGATTGATCTAAATCATTTGAATCAAAAGAAAAGGAGATTGTAGCTATCATAAGGACATTGGACAAATAGAAGTAGCAATTATCATTTTCATTGTCATTTTTCAGTTTTGAAAACTTTTTGTAATTACCTCTTTCAAAGAATTGCACCTTGTACTATCGCCTATCCAGAGGCATATTTATCAATAAAACATCTATTTTTTCAATCTTTCAAATTGTTTTTTTTCCTTTTCGAACTTGTTTGCAAAATAATACGATTATTTATTATGAATACCGCATTGAAATCATTTTGGGGATTTGAAAAATAAAAGCTTTCAATATAACATCAAAAGCATTTTGGTTAGAAAAATATCAAAATAAAATCCACGCCTACGTCCACATCTGCGCCTGCATCCACAACCATGTCCACGCCTACGCCTGCGATACAAATACCAAAATCTTGCTGACACCTTTCATTTTGTTCAAATCAATTCAAAGATACCACAACAATGCAACATACAACATTGGGGAGTTCGTAACACAAAACCAATGGTTTAATAGGAGAGACTATAAAAAAAACATTTTTCAAACATTTGGGGCATATACACACATTTGGTGCATATTTAAACATTTTTGGGCATACACAAAATACTTGATACATATACATTTTGGGCTCCATATTAATCTAGGAGATTATGCATATACATCATACATGGCATTTTTCAAACACACTTTGGGTAAACCCAATATCTTGGGGCCCTTTGTAAGATTATCAAAACAAGCAATTACCTTGGTCGAGAACAGACATAACCGGTAAAACTCCAATCTCATATTTGATCTAGTCATCTAATATTTGATCATCAAAACACTTTTCAATTATCTACCCTCTAGGTGGTGGTAGGTACGCGAATTCTCCGAATTACGTTATTTATCCTATAGGTCGTGATGAACGCACAAAACTTTTAAATCATTTATCCCCTAGGTTATGGTAGGTGCGCAAATTATCGGGTTCATATTATTCATTCCTTAGGTTATAATGAATACATGAATCTAACTTCGGGCCATTTATCCTCTAGGTCATGGTAAACGCACAAATTCTTCAAATATCTACCCCCTAGGTTGTGATAGGTATGCGGATTTTCAGGGTTATACTATTCATCCCCTAGGTCGTGATGAATAACGTAAGCCTATCCCTATTGTCTTTCATCCCCTAGGTCATGATAAATGAACAAGTTCCTCCTCTTACTATTTACTCTCTAGGTTGTAGTAATCATAACGGAATCTGCATGACTCGTTACGTCAGTCTCCATGTGGCAATGTGTTAGCAAACTCAGTTTTATTCATCCCCTAGGATGTGATGAATAGACAAAATTTGCATTATAAACTTACTATATTAGTTTTGAAGCATTAGTAAGTAAATTTTCAAACTTGTGTTATTTACCTCCTAGGTTATGGTAAATTCGCGAGAATCCACGATCTCTTTTAGATATTTACGAGTTATCTGCGTCTTCGTATCTAAGCCCAATCAAAAATATATGTTCAAACTCTGGTAAGATGATACATTATAAACTATGGCTATTTTTCCATACTTTTGGGAACGCTGTACAATATATCCTTATAATCGTTTGTACAAATTTTGGGGTCTTCCATTATTTAATAAACCTCTGATTCACATGAGTGAGACATGCGTATTCTCGCACTATTCAATTGAAGAGTAATTAAATAGGGGAAGCTGTTAACCCCAAATTTGTCCTATAGATTTCTAAACAATGTATTCCCCATTAATGTTATCACTTTTATAAAGGTTTAGATTGTTGTCAAATCAGAATGGGGTTTAAATTCATGAAAGGGGGTGTATTATTCAACGGACCATCAAAATTTGATGGCCGATTAAGTTATAAAATCCATTTCAAGATATAAAAGGGAGGTATATTGTTACAATATGGGTGTGTGGTATTTTGGGCCATCAAAATCTGATGGCCCATTAAAGATTGTTTCGAAAGCTTTAAGGAGGGGGTGTACATTTTTTTAAAGAACTTGTTGCTTCAGTTTTATAGGATAGGTCCATTAAATTGCTGGGCCATATTCTTTTTTGAAACCCATCGTGCTAAGACTGCTGACTAGAGTCAACATTTTTTTATTTATTTATAAATTACCATAATTAAGTGTTTATTGATTATTATTATCAATAATATTATTATTTTTTAAGTAAAATATATTAATTATTTTATTATTGTTTGAAACATTGACTAGAGTCAACCAAACCAAAACTAGGGTTTTCAACCCCAAATTCCTTATTCATTGTTCTTCATCAAAATTACACAAGCCCAAAGCCCAGGAAACATGCACTGTACAGATTCAACAAGAAAAAACGCATTTGAAATTAAAACAAATCAAATCAAATCAGCTTAGAATAAATCAAATATAATCTAATCATATCATATTCTTTCCATTACAGTACAAATTATCCAAAAAAATTACACAAATACAGAATCAATCACAGATCTAAAATCTCTAATTTATAACAAAATCTTCTAATTCATAACATAATCAATCTACCCTAAATCAATTACAATACATAACGACAATAAGAAAAACTTCCTAATTGAATCCAAAACGTAAGCTATAAAAACCTAAGATTCTAAGAAAAAGGGAGGAAAAAATTAGGAACAGAGAAAGAGGAGAAGTAGGAGCTGCAAGCTTACGCCTAACATCCATGTTCTTTATTGGAGATCTGGGTTTCCACTCTGAAGCCCTGGATCTGTTGCTACGCTACTGCTGTGCCTCTGTCGTCAACACCATTACCCGAAAACAAAAAGAGGAGAAGAAGATTAGAAGGAGAAGTGGAAACCCAGAAAGGAAACTTCTACGACCAGTTTCACTACAGGAGAGGTAATCTAAAACACTTAGCTTAGAGTTGTTAATTTTGTCGAACGTTGGCATGATTGATGTTTGATTCTTGCGGTTCTGGAAATTTTGGGTTTCTAGGGTTAGGGTTCTTAGATCCTAGGGTTAGGGTTCTTGGGGTTGTTTGAAGATCAGGGTTAGGGTTCATCGTTGTCGTGTGTGTTCTGGGTTTTGGTTAGTTAGGGTTCATTTTGAACCCTGAGGGTTCATAGAACCCAGAAGAAGATCCGGTGGTGGGGTATGAATGTTTGAAGTTTCCGGTTGAATGTCAACCAGAAAACTGGGCAGAGAGGATGGTTTGTGGTGACTTATGGTGGTGATCACTAGCTAGGAAATTTTCGGAATGACGAAATTCTAGAGAGAAGTCTGAGCCTCTCTCTCTAGAAATAACAAAAAGTTTGGTTATTTCGTTGTAGAGAGAGGGAGAGAAAAAAAAATGGGATCTCAACCCAGCAATTGGTTTATGTAACCCTCGTTGATCATGTGCTTGCACTACCATGCACCCTTAGCAAACACCCTTGTTATATGTCCTCTAATCATAACCCAACACCTCTAAAACGAGCGACCACCACAACGTCTTGATCTCTCCCACACCTTGCCCAACTGATCCCACAATGTTTTGGGCCTAAGCCCATGATACTCGCACCCTCTGTTTTGCTACGCCAACGTAATTCTCACCTCCCAATGCTACTGGGCCCGATTCAATATCTGAACTTGAGACCTTGCTCCCTAAACCCCCATTCTTGATGGGTTTCACATATCAACACCTCCGCTGCATTTTTGGGCCTGAATTCAACATCTAAATTCAGGGCCTTGCTTTTTGTACCCCCTTAATTACTAGCCAAACATAAAATACACTCTCTGCTTTTTTATTAATTATTTTACTTTATTTTTATACTTTATTTGATTTTTATATTATAATTAATATTTTTATAATTTAATATATTTATAAATTTTAAAATTATTTACTATTATTATAAAAATCAAATAATTATTTTTTCTAATCCATCCAAAAAAATTTTATTGCGTTAAAATTATTTCTCTTCATGCATTAACAAGATTTTTATATATCAATATATATTTAAAAAAATACCTAACCAACATGAAATATATTTTTATTAACTTAATTAATTCAAAATAATTTTCAAAAAAGGATTATGGAGATACTTTTAATCGACTGCGAACTTCGTCTGAGAATTCCGCTATTAACACACCCATGCTCGTTTCAAGGGGAATTCAAAATATCTTCGTAATCCATAAAAAACACCAACCAACTGCGAACTACGAATTGGGACTCTGATTCCTCATAAGAGGATACGTAGGCATACGACTAAATCGTGGTGAGTTCCCCTAATAAAAAATTAAAACCCTATTTCCTAAGTCTTAATTTTAAACCCTAGTATCCTTGTGAACAAGGTAGATGAAGGGTGCCTAACACCCTCCCCTCGTTAAATAACGAGTTAAACAACTTAGAATCTCTGACCAAAATAGGATTATCCTTTATATTCCCTTCGTAAAGATAAAACTTAAGGGTGACAACTCTCGATTTTAAAACCGGTTACAACAACATCCAACTTGGACTTGGCAATGTGGAATAGAGTTAGGTTTTGATTGAGCAAATTTGGCATGGAAAATGGTTTTGAAATGTTGAAGCAAGTTTGTTGTGATGTAAGAGAGTGAGTTGGCACATTTAGAAAGATCTGGAATAAGGGATTTCAGTTTTGGTTTTCAAGCTTGTAACATGTAACATTTACAAAACATAGCATAATTTTGATTTTTCAAGTGAATTCAATGTGGATAATGAGAATTGACACACAATATGTTTAATTCTTAAAAGCTTCTGAACATCTAACAGGAAACTTACAACCCAACAATAAGGATTCTAAAAACCCTAACACAAATACATCAATAAGTTCCATCGAATACTAGGTATACACCAGTCTATTTATAACTTTATTCTAGATTGGAATGGGCTTCAAAACCGCAGCAATGAGACCGCACAAAGTCTGCAAGGAGTCCTACAAGAAAATAAGCCTTTAATCATTAGTTTCCTAATAAATCTCCATATTTAGAAACTAATCAAATCTTTGAAAACCAATCAAAGAATATTCTGAATTATCATTCTTGGACGCCATATAAGCTAACTGAATATTCCCTAAATATACAATAGCTAAAAATCAGCTGATCCATACTGCCAGCTTGCTGTAGACACGATGTCATATCTTCTTGTTGGGACATCTTACTCGACATGTTGAAGACATAATGTTGGAACATCTTGTTCAACATGTTGCTGCTAAAATGGTTTTACCAAAATGTAAGCCAACCATAATTTCAGAGAAATAATAATCCCCCCTTTGGCACATTTTGGCTAAAACACTTAAACACCCCTTGCATAATAAAGCATGTTTAAAAATAAATCAAACATACACATCAGAGGTACATCAGCCGGAAAAAAACATATGCAAGGTTAGCAACACAGAAAATAGCAGTAGCATACACATCAAATAGTTAGTAGTCTCTTGGTCTACTAACAGATGCAAGAAAAATAGAGAACACGTAAGTTCTCACACCATGATGTTAAGACATCATGTATGACATCTCTTAAAAACCAGTAGGAACTCCCCCTCAAGTCAATACATGTTATAACAAAATAAAGAATCATATAATTCTCCCCCTCAGCAAGTGCCAGCTCTAGCACCCTCAATATCACACTCCTCCCTCTTTGTAGCCATAATGTGACAAAGGTAAGCAGATAATTTTAGTATAAAAATTTAAGCACCTAAAGTAATAGTAGCAGGGTGCAAAAAAAATTTTAAAACAATATCCTGGCCATTTAGCCCTTACAAAATCATAAGACAAAATAAACAGGATCATAAGATAGATCCAAGCAAAAATCCCATGACCAGATGTCATGCATGAGCATCTTCTCTTTTCTCGAAAGCACTGGCAAACTATTCATTAGGTGCAGCACCACACTTAGCATCCTCAACACAAGATGCATCACCAACAATAATTTCTATATCTCTTCATAGATACAGATCCCAAGTCTCCTCCTTAGGTTCTCGAATTAAGTAGCATCAAGAGCTTTTGTAAAGATATCAGCAAGATAATTCTCAGTTTTGACATGCTCAAGTTTAATGATTTTGTTCTCCACAAGTTCTCTGCTGAAGTGATGTCTGATGTCAATGTGCTTAGTCCTACTATGCTGAATAGGATTTTTGTAAATATTTATAGCATTCAAATTGTCACAAAATAATGTGATAGCATCTTGTGTGACATTTTTATCACACAAAATTTGCATCATCAATACTAGTTGAGAGAAACTGCTTCCCGCTTCAATGTACCCAACTTCAACAGTACAAAGTGAAACACAATTTTTATTCTTTTGAACCAAGAGATCAAGTTGTTTCCCATAAAGAAACATCCTCAAGAGGCACTCTTCCTATCATTAACACTTCCATCCCAATCAACATCACAAAATCCCACCAACAAGGAATTTGTATAATGGGAGTACAACATACCATAGGCACACATTCCATTCACATACTTCAGAATCCTCTTTACTTGATTAATGTGACGTACCTTAGGTTCTGCTTGATATCTTGATCATACTCCAATAACAAATATGATATCTGGTCTGCTAGCAGTAAGATATAGAAGGTTGTCAATCATGCATCTATACAGACTTTGATCAAAACTGAATCCTTTTTCATCTTTGGTTAACTTCAGGTGTGTAGGAGCAGGAGTCCTCTTATGGCTTGAATTTTCCAATCCAAACTTCTTCACAATATTTCTTGCATATTTGCTCTGACAGAGAAAAATGGAGTCTTCCATCTACTTGACTTACAACTCAAGAAAGTTGTCAGCTCACCTACGAAACTAATCTAGAATTCAGATTGCATCTATCTGACAAAATGTTGGACCATGTCATCCAAATAGATATGAGCTATCAACAACTTTCCAGCTTCATCTTTGACAAAGAGAGTCTTGTCAATTCCATCCTTTCTGTATATATGACTGACTAGAAATTCAGTCAATCTTTCATACCTTGCTCTCAGAGCTTGATTCGGTCTATACATTTCCTTCTTCAATCTTAACGCATGATATGGAAAATAAGGATTGTTGTACCCGAAAATTTTCCCTCTATTTTATCAAGACATTTCTCACCAAAAGTTCTCAAAATGCTCAAGGATCCTCAAGAGTTGATTAGACAAGCTCACCTCCTAAAGCACTGGGTCCAAATTAGAGTTTTGGTTTTCTCAAGGATAAGTGGACTTTTAATACCTCAAGTGACTTTCATGGTTCATTATAGGTCTTCAAGAATGCTCATACCAAGTTTCAAGTCTTGTACCACAAATTTCCTCAGTCAATTGCTCAAATGACTAGAAATCAATTGTATTGAGCAAAATGTCAACTCTGGACAACATACAGTCAAATTTCACGATTTTTGGCCAACATAAATATTTTAAAGTCATATTCATCAAATGATAAAGTTTTGATCATAATTCCTCAAGAAAAGCATTCAAATCATCAAAGGGGCAAAATTGTCAAAATTAGGGTTTTGGCTGAGAATGACTGATCAGTGACTTTTGACCTAGTACATGACCTAATGGATTAAAGCATGAAATAAAGGACTCAAACAAAATATATTGACCTAATTTTATGGCTCAAATCATTTCTCAAGATCAATGGATTGATAGTTGAAATTTGATCAACTAATGAAAAGTCAACTGATACACAAAAAGTCAAACTTTGACTTTTTTTGGTCAACATTGAATTTCAAAGATCAAGATTCATAAAGACCTTAAAAAATATAAAACTTGATCATCAAGAATCAAGAAAGTCAAAGAAAGTCAACAAAAGTCAAGATTTTCAATACCTAGAAAAATTCTAAGTGTTTTTGACCTTGATAATTTCACAACTTCATGACAATTTTTCACTAAGATATAAGATGATTCAAGGAAAAATTTCAACATGAAAGTTGTAGATCTTGATGAATTCTACAAATTTTTCTTGGAGGGTTAATATCCAAAAAATTCTTAGATTTGGAGATATAGGCCCATAAAGTCAAGACATTTTTAACAAAACACTGTGAAAATTTTAGCAAGTTTGGTCAGATTTTTGTTCTAACTTCTTGGCCAAATTTTATCAAGTTCCAAGTTGATTTAGCCAAAGTGGTCAAAATGAGGATTGTAGACAATGTTTCAAGCTTTCTAAAATGTCCAATAACTTGAAGTGATCATGCTTGATCTAGGAGAATCAAAGAGAAGTAGTTGGCATCACAAACTTGAATTCTAGGTGATTTTATGATGAACCTTATGATTCAATCTTCAAGAATGCTGCATAATCTTGCTTTGAAGGCCTTTAAACTTATAAATCACTCAATAAATAAATTTTTACACAACTGATTGAGCCATTATTCAAGCATTTGAGTCTTTGTCCAAGTTGATTTTCCATTTAAGGAAGAAAGCCAAGACTTCCATTTTGGAAAAGTGACTTTAATCACAAAGTCCACTCTCCTTGAGATTTGCACTTGTTCCTTCTGAACACACACAATATCAATTCCATAAGTAACTTTTCTAGAGCCTCTAACCACTCAGGCCATGCTTGTACTATGCATTAAAACTATGTATTTCAAGTTTGCTTCAAAAACAAGTTTTAAAACCATAACATGTGATCTCTTGAATATGATGTTCTCGTTCCCCCTAACCTTTTCTCTATAAATAGAGAAGTTATTTGCAAGCTAACACATGAATTCACAAGCCTTGAGACACTCACAAACTCTCTAAAATCAGAATTTTCACTCAAGTTCACCATTGTTGCATATTCTGACTTTGTATTCCAAATACACAATCCACTCGTGCGTTTTCACTTTTAATCAATCACAAAGCTTCTATAACTCATATAAAGGTTATCCAAACACTTTCTACACAATTGTAACACCATTTGCACTGTCCCCCATTTCAAAAAACTCAAACCTGCAACTTGACTTCTCCAGAAAGATTCAGCCACTTTCAGCACAAAGTAAGCATTACATTAGCTTCCTAGGAGTTCAGTGAAGCTATTCAGATCATCACAACACCTTCAGGAGTTCTCAAAATCCAAACACGATTTCCAATTTTGAGGTATGTTTTCTCAGCTTTGAACTCTTTATACAAGAATCATTAATGGTTACTTTGTGAATGAAAAATGTAGACATCATTGCCCTAAATCTAACCATGCATTAGTTTTCATTTATGTTGCCTGAGTGATGCAAATTTTGAAGTTGAACTTTCTGAAAAATTAGGTTTTTATTTGGTACCAAACAAAATTCATGCTCATCTTTGATTTATAGCTTTAGTTATTTATATGGTTGAATTCGTGGTGAAAATGGAATAACTTTCATGTTTACATTTTTTAAAATGATTGAGAAATGAGCAAGTTTGAAAATTCAAAAATGGTGTTTAAGAGGCTAGCGCGAGGAAGAAGATGAAGTGTATTCAGGATTGAGTTTATTTTAAATTTAGTACAAGTTGTATTACTACCGGATGTAACCGCCACCCCAGTGGAAGAGCGCACGCGTATAAGTCATTCCTATGCCTGGTCACGGGTTCGAGCCAGGCATGGGACATTTTGCTTTTCATATTTGTTTCACACTAATCAGGTACAAGCAAAGTAAAAGCGTGCATGATGTACCCCTTATCCATCACCACATGATCATCCCATGGCTAGATCCAACGCCCCAGAAGGCAAGCACATGACGCACTCTCAAAAAGCTAACAACACTGGATCACATACAGCGATGAGCCTCCTTGAATTGGGCCCCTTTCCTTTTTGCTTTTGCTAAGCTCTCACCCCCAATTTAATTTTCAGCAACCATGCCCGTTCTTTTTTTCTTCTGATTCAAACAGAAAACACATGTTTGGGCCTAACACCTTTTTGCTACTTTTAAACCCCATTTTTACTTTTCAACATCCCAACCCAATATTTTTTATATTCTTTATATTTTCTCTATATTTTATTTATTTATTTATTTTATTTAACCAAAAAATACCCAAAATTTTTTTTTTGAATAATTAGATTAAAAATATCTTAATTTTATTTTTACTACATTTATTCTTTTTTTTTTCAAACCAATAAAGCCTCTAAAAAATATTTTTATAATAGTTAATTTCTCTTGTAAATTAATTTAGATTTAGGCTTTTCTATATTCAAATTATTTTTCCTTTTGCTTAGTGAAATTAATTTTTATCATAATATAATTAGGTTAAATTATCAAATATTTTCTCCATCAAAAACCCCAAAAACAATTTCTTTCTCTTCATCATCTCTATATTTTGTACATTCTATTATTATTATTATTATTATTATTATTCATATTCAATGGTTTGTAATAGATAATTATGTTTTATTGCTTTCATCCCCTCATTCACAAATTGTACCCCCTATTCCCAAAGCGTTGTAATAGCTAGGACATTTAAATTCCGTAATTTATCGCTTTCTATATTATTATTAGTAATTAGGGTTTGCATGATAAGATTAAAATCAAACATTAGATAACCCTAATTCAAGATAAAATAATTGAATCCAACATACTTTGCACACATGCACCTCTAGGGTAACCCACACTTGTTGTCTCGGATAAAAACAGTCATGTCCCTTGAATGTGAGATGTTGTAGAAAAGACGCTAGATTACAAGATTGTAGTCCCTCAATGACCCTTCTATGTTGCCTTCAATAAACGATCTTAGTCCCTTTCGAAAATATCTAAAAGATCCTACAAGTTGCCTTCTATGACTGTACGATGACCCATGCCTGTCCCTCAAATCCAATTATATGGCTCCTTACAACCCAATGGTAAAATGGCACTATCTATTGGTGGAGGAAAAGAACATAAACTTTTTGAGTAGGTAGATTGCTCGTAATTTCTTGCACACAAACTAAAACAATTTTCACACCTCACACTTTAAAAAACAAACATCTTTTCAAACCCTCTCTTTTTAAACAAATGTTTTCAAAACAAACACTTTGTATGCATTCTCAACGATACGAGAATCATTACAAAGTTTTTCGCTCTAAGGCGTTTTAAAAATATTTCTAAAACAAACATTTTGTATACATTCTCAACGATACGAGAATCATTACAAAATTACCATTTTCAAAATATCTTCAAACATTTTCAAACATACACAAAACATAAAGCATTTCATAGTGAGCTAGCAATTAAGAGCCCATAGATAACTATGGATGAAAAGGGTGCTAACACCTTCCCTTTTTATAACCTACCCCCCGAACTCAAGAAATATCTCAAAAGGTCTTTCCTATTCTTTTCACCCTTTCCTTTATTGGATAACAGAAAAGTCGGTGGCGACTCTTGCTATCCCAACATTTGCAAAAAAACACAAAACACCCAAGTCAGTTCTCCCACCGTATCATAATGATCAACAAATATTTTCGGTTGCTCAAAATAAACTTCTTAATTCAAGTACCTATTCAGAAAGGCACTCTTGACATCCATTTGATACAGCTTGTACCTGAGGGTACAAGCTACACCAAGCAACAATCTCACAGACTCCAAGCAAGCCACATGAGCAAATGTTTCATCAAAATATATTCCCTTAATTTGAGTGTACCCCTGAGTAGCCAGTCTGGCTTTATTTCTGATGAAACCTCCTTGTTCATCAGTCTTGTTCTTGTACACCCATTTTATACCAATGATGTTCACCCCTTCAGGTCTTGGTACCAAGTCCTAGACTTCATTTATTTTGAACTGACCAAGTTCATATTGCATAGCATTGATCAAGAATTCATCAGTCAAAGCTTCCTTCACATTTTTAGGCTCAATTTTTGACACAAAACAAGCATTTGATACAACTTCCCTTGATCTGGTAACTACTTATTGTCTAGGATTTCCTATTATCAGTTCCTTAGGAAGAACCTTTTCCATCATGAGAGAGGGTCCTTTGTCAGTTACCTGAGTTTCTTCAACTTCAGGATCAACACTTGGACTTGCAACGTTTGTGGAAGATGTTGTGACATTTTCTTCAACAATCACACCTCATGTAGGAATAGGTGTCTCAACTTCTTCTGGGATGTCATCTTCTTTAGTTGAGTCATCAACAATAACATTTTAAGACTCTATCATTACCTTGGTTCTGGAGTTGAATACTCTATATGTCTTACTATTAGTAGAGTATCCCAGAAAAATTCCTTCATTGCTCTTGGCATCCAAATTCCTTCTTGGATCTCGGTCAGCCAAAATGTAACATTTACTTCCAAAGACATAGAAGTACTTGACAGTTGGATTTCTTCCTCTCCATATTCATACAAAGTAATTGAAGTTCCAATTCTGATTGTCACTCTGTTGAGAATATATCAAGCAATGTCATGGTTTCAGCACAAAAGTAAAGGGGTAATTTCTTCGTATGAAGCATAACTCTTGCACACTCTTGAATAGTCATGTTCTTTCGCTCAACCACACCATTTTCTTGAGGAGTGATGGGTGAGGAAAAATCATGACTAATCCCCTCAAATTCATAAAACTCCTTAAATTTACTGTTTTCAAATTCCTTCTCATGATCACTTCTGATTCTGACGACACCACAACCTTTTTCTCTTTGAATCATATGACATAGTTCCTTGAACACTTCAAACACCTTAGATTTCTCTTTAATGAACTTTACCCAAGTGAATCTCGAGTAGTCATAAAAAAAACATAGGAATATCTTTTGCCTCCAATACTTTCCACCTGCATATACCCCATCAAGTCCATATGAAGAAGCTATAGAACTCTTGAGGCATCAAGATGTTGAATCTTCTTATGGGACATCCTTTTCTGCTTCCCAATTTGACATTCACCACAGATTTTCCCTTCATCAATCTTCAGTTTGGTAATATCTCTAATAGCTTTCTTTGACAGGATCTTCTTCATACCCTTCAGATGTAGATGTAAAAGCTTTTGATTCCATATGTTTACTTCATCATCTTTTGACAATCAGCATGTTAAGAGACAATCTGGAGAATTCCATTGGTAAAAGTTGTCTTTTGACCGGGTTCCTCTCATAACCACTTCATCCTTATCATTTGTAATCAGGAATTCAAATTGAGTAAAGTTAAATTTAAGACCTTGATCACAGAGTTGACTGATACTTATCAGATTTTCTACTAGCCCTTTCACAAACAACACATTATCTAGACTCGTATCCAGCATAATCCACATTTCCCACACCTTTGATTTCACTCTTTGACCCATCTCCAAAAGTGACATAGATAGTGGCGTATGGTTTAATGTCCACTAAGAATCTCTTAACTCCAGTCATATGTCTGGAGCAGCCACTATCAAAATACCAATCTTCTATAGTAGAGGCTTTGAGAGAAGTGTAAGCTATAAGTCCATATGAGTCACGGTGGAAGGCTCCTCTGGAATTTGCCTTATAGTTATCATCTTTTCTTCTGTAAGGAAATCTATGGATGAGATATCCATATAATTTGTAGCATGAGGAATTTAAATTTCCAAACCCTCCACAATAGTGACACATCCATGGATGATACATGGGACTGTTATATCTTCCCTGATGTCTTGAATAAAGTTGGAACATGTGTCTTGACATCTTCAGATCATGCTTCATATTTTGAGGAGAAAACTCCACTATTTGCTCGTTGTTCTTCACAGTTTGGTTATTAAAACCAAGACCCTTCGCATTCCCAGCATTCTCCTCTCTAAGACTAGCAATCATAGATAAATGCTCTTCTTTCTCAGCCTCTAGTTGACTAATAACAAACTTTTGTGTCAATACTTTCTGAAGTAGTTTTTTGTGTTTGAGGCACAACTATGAATACCTAGAAGCTAGTTCTCTAACAGTGAGTTCTCCAAGGTGTGATTCTTTATATTATTCACAAGATTCTTTATCAGATCCACAAATTCTAGTCAAGGTAGTCACCTGCTTGGCCGAATCTTCCTCATGATCACTTTCAGATTCTTCATCAGACCATGACATAGACAAATTATTTCCTTGCTTTTTGAGATATGTGGCACATCCAGTTTTTCTTTGTCCATATCCCTCATATTCATGACACTGAACACCTTTCCCTTGGTTTGGATTTTCTTCAAATCTTAACTTTCTTTCCAGGTCCTGGTTTTTGTTGGTGTCGTATGACATGTTCTTAGCACCCTACTAAATTGTTTTCCCAGCAGTACGAGATCCTCAAATATTCCTTTTGAGTTCATGTTTCCTTTATCCTTTGAGTATTCTGTACTAGAAGGAAAAGCTATGCTCTTCTTCTTTTCAGATCTTTCATTGATAGTAGACTCAAAAGTCTTAAGTAAACTTACAAGTTCATTCACCGTCATAATGCTTAAATCATGGGATTCTTCAATAGCGATCACCTTCATGTCAAATATCTTGGGAAGAGATCTAAGCATCATCCTGACTAGCTTACCCTCCAAAATATTCTCTCTCATGTCTTCCGAGTCATTAGAAATATCTAGATTAGTCATGTTAAAGTCCTGGATATTTCATCCTCATTCATCTTCAAGATCTCAAATTTTGAGGAGAGAAGCTGAAGCTTTGCCAATTTAACCTTAGGATTTCCTTCATGCACTTTCTTCAGGGTCTCCTATGCAACTTTTTCATGCTTACAATTCTTTATCAGTTTGAAAATATTTTTATCAACTTCATTGAATATGGCGTTTAATGCTTTGGAGTTTCCTTGTGATAACGCCTCATCATTATCATCCCAGTCTTCTTCAGGCTTCAACACATCAGTGGCCTTCCATGTTGCATCCATAACCTTCCGTGGATCTCAACCTTTGACAACATTTCTCCAAGCCTTGTCACCTAAGGACTTTATAAAGGTTTCCATACGAGGTTTCCAACTATCATAGCTGGTACCGTCCATAATCATTATTTTAACCAGAGTTCTACCATCCTTGTGCATTTCACCAAAAAGTAACTTCCTTGAATCTCACCCAGAACCAGAGTAGGATGCCTGCTCTGATACCAATTGAAATTTTGGCTATCAGATCCCAGATGTCCTAAGAGATGTCGAGACACCGGATCCGACTTCACACACAATAATAAGATGTATAAACAAAAATAATAGTTCTGAAAGAAAATAACATAGAATATGTTTACCCAGTTCGGAACAACCTTCCTACTCTGGGGGCAACCAAGCCAGGGAAGAAATTAAACAGATACTTTCAATTTGTAGACCTTACATGAAACCTCCAGTTTACATCCTACGCACTTAATCACTACCATTTTCTTAACTTCTACCTAAGAAACACCTAGGCATGAGGCCCTCATCAACTGCCTCTTCAATTACACTCAGCAATTGGAGTAACTCTAAACACAAGTAGAGAAAAAAAACAACCAGAAGCTATACTTCCAAAACAAGCAAGACTCAATGCTTAAAAGCTTATGAGAATTGACACATAATATGTTCAATGCTTAAAAGCTTCTGAACATCTAACAGGAAACTTACAACCCAACAATAAGGGTTTTAAAAACCCTAACACAAATACACCTGTAAGTTCCACCTAATACAAGGTATACACCAGTCTATTTATATCTTTATTCTATACTGGGTTGGGCTTCAAAACCGCAGCAGTGAGACTGCACAAAGTCTACAAAAAGTCCTCCAAGAAAATAGGCCTTCAATCATTAGTTTTCTAATAAATATTCATATTCAGAAACTAATCCAATCTTCAAAAATCAATCATAGAATATTCTGAATTATCAATCTTAGACGCCACATAAGCTAACTGAATATTCCTTGAATATGCAATAGCTAAAAATTAGCTGATCCATATTGCCAGCTTGTTGTAGATGCGATTTCCTATCTCCTGGTTAGGACATCTTACTCGACATGTTAAAGACAGAATGTAGGAACATCTAGTTCAACATGTTGCTGCTAAAATGGTTTTACCAAAATATAAGCCAACCATAATTTCAGAGAAATAACAAAATGAAATCCTTGTACCATGATGCAGAGCTCAAGAATGTTTTGAGAAACCTTTGAAGATAGTCATGATGCTTGAAATAATGATCCTCAAATGATGAACAAAACCAAGCAATGAACCAAACCCTTAACTCAAAGAAATCTCAATTGAGGCACAATATATGAAACCCTTGACTTTTGATGAGGATGACAATATTGAGGTATCTTGATGAAGAAATTTGGTGACTTTGAAGATCTTGATGCCTTGTGAAATCTCAATGAAGATGACATTGTAGCTTGATGACCTTAAGTGAAGAGGAAAGCCTCAAAACCAAAGAGACACCTTAATCACCAAGATACTTGATCCTAATGACCAGTTATTGATTAATTATGCATGATATGCAAAAATGACCTAATGTAAAGGTAATACATATGAGTATAATGAGCTGCACTAAGCCAGATAAAAGTGAAAGGGTAGTACAAATTTGAGTTATGACAATTGATCACTCACATACATGACTAAGACAACTTTCACGCTTCATCTCTTTCACAAACTTAAAACTTCAAGATCCCTTGCTAAATTCACCATGGATGCAACACTTCAACCGAGACTTGACTTATTCTATATGATGAGGATTTATATGACTTCGTGATAGACACCATCATCATAGGTTAATTTATTAGATATATTCAATGACTTCCCCAAAGCCTATTGACATCTGGTATTTTCATCATCAAAACAACAAAGGACAATTTTCTACTAAGGTAAACTGCAGATTATTATCTATACCTGCATGCACATAGTTCCACATTTTCTCCCTTTTTTATGATGACAACTCATCTATTAGGGAAGTGGAAAAATAAGAAAACAACAATATTAGATTTTAGTGGTTAGACTCCCCCTGAAAAATATAGAGAGTATACTCTACTCCCCTGAGAGTACACTTATCGCCCTTTGGCATTTTCCAAAAGGTAGAAAAACAAAAAATAAGATAAATATCACAAGAACTTAGACCACATTTAAAAGGAAATATTTAACTTATAAAAAGGTGAAAATAGGCACATAGAGAGGCATAATTAAGAAGGACATAAGACCATAATTCTCCCCCTGATTGGCTTGTTTGCTAAGAAGATTGTTGCCCTAGAGCCTGACATGTATGCTCAGCATGGGTGCTTTGCTCTAAGAACCCCCTTTATCTTACCAAACAATAGAAATGATTTATAAAACTTATTCCCCTTTTATTAATCCAAACTTAATCTTCTTTGAACCTCTATAACTCGAGATGCAATTCTATAATCTATATCTTTCTGGTTGAGATGAGATTATTTCTCCTTCAAAAATCTTTGGATAACCTTTTTATAATTTGGCAATCTGCCTTTGGTGTAGAAAAGCATTCATTCTTCATCTTTGTTGATGTACAACTTTATATTTATGATTAAGGTTTCCTTCCTTTGATAGAAAAATTGGTAATCTAGGAAGCATTGTATCTCCCCTATCACAGACATTCTACATCATATCAGAAAACTCCTTGCACATGGATTTATTAGTAAAACTGAAGATGATATCATCAAAAAAATAAGTACAAGTAAAATGTAATGGTTGGTTTTATGAAGGAGTTGTATCAAACTTCCCTCTTTGACAATTGTTATCAAGCATAAACATGCTCAAGCGATCATACAGAGCTACATGAGCTTGTTTTAACCCATATAATTCATTTTTCAGTTTTGTAAACATGATTAGAATATAATATTTTAGAAAACTTGGAGGTTGATCAACATACGATTCTTCTTGGATGTAATCTTTCAAGAAAGCACTCTTTACATCCCTTTGGAAGAGTTTAAAATTCATGATGTAAGAAAAAGATAAAAGCATCATTATAGCCTCTAATTGTGCCACATGGGCATAAGTATCATCGAAATCTATGTCCTCTTATTGATTTTATTCTTTCTTAAAAAGTATAGTTTTGTTTCTTTGTCAAGCTTGTTGTGAATGACCCAACAGGTCCCAATTGCTTGATTTGTTGAAGCTTTAGGTATGAGTTTCCAAAAAAAATTCTTTCAACTTGATTTAACTCTTCTTTAATTGCAAGAGACAATGTCCGTCAATGAAGGCTTTATTAACTTCCTTTTTCGATCCAACATATTGTATGCATTTTGAAGTCACACTGGTGCAACTTATTCGACCAATTATTCCAACATCGCGTACGACATCTGTGCTATGAGGAACATAATTTCCATTGGCATTAGAGAAGCAACCCTAGCATGTTGGGTGAGCTCCAAGGAAGTTAAATTCTGCTCAAATCGAGAAAATTGAAGATGGAGGATCAGTCAACAAATCACCTGTTTTAGATAGAACCAACTATGATTATTGGAAGTAAATGATGATTGTCTTTCTCAATCTGAGGGCCACAAAGTATGGGAAGTTGTGATAAAAGGATAGAAGCATCAAGTGTAACACCCCAAAATAATTAGATTATTATTTAATTGGTTATATGATGTATATTCACGAATATATGATGTTTTGTTGAATTATGACGCATGATGAGATTATGTGTGAATTATTGATGATTTGATGTGTAATGTATGTGTGGTGTGTGGTGAGATGGTGTGGATTAAGGTGGAAATTAGATAAATATAATAATTTATATAATTAGTATAATTGTTTAGAATTACTAATTAGAATTATTATTATTATTTAAAATTTAATTAAATAGAATAATTGGAGTAGAGATGTTAAGGGCTTATTAGTCATATTATGTGGAGTAAGTGAGAGCAAGAGTGGAATAACATATTAGGGGTCCAAGGGTTAAGTTGGAAAAAAAGGAAAAAGAAAGGGTCAATGGTTCATTCTGCATGATCGTGAAAATTAGAAAGAGATCAATGAAGAGCTAGGGCACGAAGGAAAGAGAAGAGAATCAACCGTAGAGCTTGGAACAAGAATCAAAAGTATTATTTAAGATAATATGGGTAATCCTTATTATTATGATTGATATAGGGTTTAGATGTATGCATGTTTGTTTGGGGTTTTCTGATATATAGATGATGTGATGATTGTGATGCATTAGATAATGAAATTAATGATAGATTGATGTTGTAATGTTATGAAATGATGTATATCATACCCATCATGATGTGTTGTTCTTGTATCAATAAAAACATGTGAATAATGTGAGTTTTGGTTCTTCTTTTTATGTGAAATCGTAAGGATTTTGGGACGGGTGCAGTGAAGAAATTGCAATAGGAAGTTCCTGATAGCGCCGCGTCGCCGGGCAAAGTGACTTCGCCCCTGATGCGTCGGGCGAGTGTGAGGCGAAGGAATGTGAGAAAAATGCAAGCTCTTGGAATTTTTTATGGGAAAGGTAGGTCGCCTCAGGGGAGAGCCTTAGGAGAGGCCCTGGCGAGGGGCAGTAGGCAAAATCTTTAAAGTGTTGTAACTTGAGTTTGAGAACTTCGTTTAATGCGTCGTTCAAAGCGTTAGATAGCTAATACGATGGACTATATTTTGGTACAATAAAATGAGTAAGATTATGTATTTTTCTAGTACATTTTCTATGATCAAATTAAATTTTTAGTGGTGAATTATGATGTTGCTATGAGGAATTAATGTGAATATGAATTGAAGTAATATGATGTATGTTTGTATAATGAACCGATGTTGTTATGAGATGATATTATGATGATTACATGGATGACGAAGTGTTTTGACTAGCAGTGGTCGGGTGTTATTTATGTTGTTGCGCGTCATGTATTCATGGAATATATTAGGACATTGTTCGAGTGATGTTGTTAGGACGTTGGTCCAGTGACAGCCTCAATCCCATAGTGTGGATTGAGTGCATTTTTATGAAGTACTCTGGTTCCAAGCGTGAATCGATCCTAAGGTGGGGATCTTTGAAGTAAAGATTACTCTTTCATCAGGGAAGTTTGGTACCACATGTATGAGTCAATGATGTTGCATTGCATTCTTTATGATATTGCATGATTGTTGATTGAGTGTTGCGGATGATGTTGTGATCTAAGTGATGTTTGATGATGAGTGTTAATTTCATGATATGATGACACATTAAATATGTATTAGTAATGTGAAAGTGTGAGTATATATGTGAAGTATGATGAATATGTGGATCTTTGTTGATTATTGTTGTAACTACTATATTTACTCCGTATATCTTTTATAATGATTTGTGATTTCTCAATGTTTCTGCTTGAAAATGTTGCCTCGATATGTGGGTAACTTGCAGGTAATAAAGAATAGCTCGTAGAAGTTGAGGATAGTTTGGAGTTATTCTTTTATTTCCATTAATAAAGCGGGTTTTTCCCTGATATGTAACATTAGGTTGGGATTGTTTGATTGGAACATTATGTTCTTTTATTTGATTTGAAATTATGAATTACATTCTATGGCACTTACGTTGTTTGAACTTATGAATTATCAAACGATGGAGTATGAGGATGTTTTATTTTAAGTAGTTTAATAAATATGTTTTAAGACTAATATTCTGCTGCGATGTTTGAAGTTATGTGTTGATGTTAATTAAGAAATAATTGTTTTAATTTTTAAGATCCCGTGTTACGGAGAAGGATGATTTATATTGATGTTTTTATGAAGATGTGACACCCATGATGGTGGTTTCATGCTTAATTATTTATTAAATAATTCATAAATTATTCATTGGGGTTAGATGCGTGTTACATTAGTTGTATCAGAGTAGGTCGGTCCGTCCGACTAGGTTTTCTTATGATGTGCATGTCTTGTGGGTCGATTAGTGTGAGTACACTATTGATACATTGTTTTCCTGAAGTTATTTTCCTGTGTGTAGAATGGCTGGAATGAATGATGTTGCGATTGCTGATGCTTTATAGGCTGTTGCTCGGGTTGTGTAACATCAGCCTAATGTTGGCGGGAATGATAGATCTCGTGTCTTGGAGACGTTTTAGAGGAACCATCCACCTGCTTTCAAGGGAAGGTACGATCCTGATGGAGCGCAAACTAGGCTCAAGGAGATCGAAAGGATCATTCGGGTCATGGATTTCTCAGAGGCATAGAAGGTGTGGTTTGATACGCATATGCTGGAAGAGGAAGCTGATGACTGGTGAGTCGGAACCTGTTAGAGACTGGTAGCGGTGGGTGAAGTCGTTACAATGGTTTTGTTCATCTAAGTTTCTGAGGAAATACTTTCCCGAGGATGTGCACGGGAAGAAAGAGAGTGAGTTCCTAGAGTTGAAATAGGGGAATTTGAATGTGACTGAGTATGCTTTGAGGTTCATGGGACTAGAAAAGTATCATCTGTATTACAATGAAGTGATTTCCAAATTTTCGAAGTGTATCAAGTTTAATAATGTGTTGCATCGGGAAAACAAGTGAGCGTATGGACATCATCAGATCCGTAGATTTCCAGAGTTGGTGAATAGCTGCAGAGTTTATGAAGAGGATATTAAGGCTCGTTATAAGATCATGAATGATATGAGAAGGAAGAATGAAGACCGTGGGAATCCTTACAATTCTCCAGCTGATAAAAGGAAACAAAATGTTTTTGATGGGAAGCATTATCGTTCCAATGAATATGAGAATAAGGTCCTGAGATGTTACAAAATATGGTAAGACAGGTCATCATTCTCCTGAGTGCATGAAAGATGGTCCAACTTATTTTAACTATGGAGAACAAGGTTATATCAGTACCCAGTGTTAGAATCCCAAGAAGAATAATGTTTCTTCCCATACCAACAATAGAGTGTTCGCTTTGAGTCGATCAGAGGATTCTAAGAAGGACAACTTGATTCAAGGTACTTGTTTTATTAATATTGTTGAGTTGGTTGCTATTACTGATACTGGTGCTACTCATTCGTTTATTTCGCGTGGATGTGCTACTATGTTGGGATTGAAATTGTCCGATATGAAAGGTAGTATGGTAATAGATTATCTTGCTAGTGGTTCTGTTACTACTACTTCTGTTTGTTAAAGATGTCCTTTGACTATCTTTCGTGAGTGGTTTATGATGGATTTAGTGTATCCACCCTTACACCAAATTGATGTTATTCTTGGGATGAACTGGTTGGAGTTCAACTATGTTCATATCAATTGTTATAATAAAACTTCGAGGTTCCTTAAGTTTGGTGATAATGGAGAACTGATGTTGTTGTCTGCTAAGCAAGTGAATGGACTCATGTAAGATGAAGCCTTGATACTTGTGATGTTTGCATCATTGCAAGTCGATCGTGAAGCTGCGAGTGTTGATCTACCTATTGTTTGTGAATTTCTAGCGGTGTCCAGATGATATAAGTGATTTACCTATAGAATGTGAAGTGGATTTTTCTATAGAGTTGGTGCCAAGTACAAGTCCAGTGTTGATGGCTCCTTATAGAATGTTAGCTTTAGAGCTGACTGAGTTGAAGAAATAACTGGAAGAAATGATTGAGAAGAAGTTCGTTCAACCAAGTGTTTCTCTATGGGGTGCGCCTGTGTTGTTAGTTAAGAAGAAAGATGGAAGTATGAGATTGTGTATGGACTACAGGAAGTTGAATAAAGTGATTGTTAAGAATAATATCAACTCTCGAGGATTGATGATTTAATGGATCAGTTGGTCGGTGTTTGTGTTTTCAGCATGATTTATTTGAGGTCGGGTTATCATCAGATTCATGTTAAACCAGATGATATTCCGAAGATGGCTTTTCGAACAAGGTATGGTCATTATGAGTACACTGTGATGTTGTTTGGTGTATCTAATGCACCAGGTGTTTTCATGGAGTATATGAATTGAACATTTCATTCATATCTAGACAAGTTTGTTGTATTTTTCATTGATGATATTCTGATATATTCTAAATCATAAGAAAAACATGTTGAGAATTTTCAAATTGTGTTGCAAGTGTTGAAAGAAAAGAAATTATATGCAAATTTGTCTAAGTGTGAGTTCTGGTTGAAGGAAGTGAGTTTCATTGGCCATGTGATTCCTAGTGGTGGAATTGATGTGGATCCTTCTAAAGTTGATGCAGTATTGCAATGGGAGACTCTGAAGTATGAGATTGAGATTTAAAGTTTTCTTGGTTTGGCGGGTTATTATCGAAGGTTTATTGAAGTATTTTATAAATTGGCGTTATTGTTAACTCAGTTGACTCGAAAAAGGTCAAGCTTATGTGTGGGATTTTGCGTGTGAAGAAAGTTTTGTAGAATTGAAGAAGAAGTTGACAACTTCTCTGGTATTAATTTTTCCTAATCCGAGTGAGTCTTTCGTGGTGTATTGTGATGCGTCTAAGATGGGTCTTCATGGTGTATTGATTCAAAATCGATAGGTTGTTGCTTATGCTTTTAGGAAACTAAAAGTTGATGAAAGGAATTATCCTACGCATGACTTAGATTTAGCAGCGATGTTGTTTGTATTGAAGATTTGGAGACAATATCTTTTTGGCTTTAATTCGAATTGTTTAGTGATCACAAGAGTCTAAAGTGCTTATTCAATAAGAAGGAATTGAATATGAGGAAGATAAGATGGATTGAGTTATTAAAATATTATGACTTTGATTTGAGTTACCATCCTGGAAAAGCAAATGTGGTAGCTGATGCGTTGAGTAGGAATTAGTTGCATATGTCGATGCTTATGGTTCGAGAGTTAGAAATGATCGAACAATTAAGAGATATGATATTGGTGTGTGAAGAGACTCCTGATAGTGTAAAGTTAGGAATGTTGAAACTGACTAGTCACATTCTCGAAGAAATTCGAGAAGGTCAGAAGTTTGATTCGAAGTTGG
Source organism: Vicia faba (assembly GCA_948472305.1). NCBI lineage: Eukaryota > Viridiplantae > Streptophyta > Magnoliopsida > Fabales > Fabaceae > Vicia > Vicia faba. Next base: position 1,691,826,067 of record OX451737.1, on the reverse strand, counting down.
TTGATTTGGTAACCTTGATTAACCAAGGTAATGGAAGTGAATTCATAGTTGATGATAATGATGTGATGAGGTTCGTAAATAAAGTGTATGTTCTGGATGTTCCAGAACTTAAGAAGAGTATTCTTGAGGAAGGATATAGAAGTTGGTTAAGTATTCATCCCGGTGCCATAAATTTGTATCAAGACTTGAAGAAGTTGTTTTGGTGGCCTAGTATGAAAAAGGAAGTTTCCAAGTTTGTTTATGCTTGTTTGACTTGTCAGAAGTCGAAGATTGACATCAGAAGCCTTTGGGTCTAATGTAACCATTGAACATTCCACAATGGAAAGGGGACAATATTTCTATGAATTTTGTGTCAGTTTTTCCGAAAATTGATAAAGGTAGTGATTCAATTTGGGTGATAGTGGATAGGTTGACTAAGTCAACTCTTTTCTTGCCGATGAAGATCAATAATCCTATGGAAAAGCTGGCTGAGATGTATATTGAGAAGGTTGTGAAATTGCATAAGATACCTTTGAGTATCGTATTGGATAGAGATCTGAGGTTTTCATTGATGTTTTGGAAAGGTTTGCAGAATGCTTTTGGTATTAAGTTGAGGTTGAGTTTCGCATATCATCTGAAAACAGACGGTCATACAGAGAGGACTATTTAGTCTTTGTAGGATTTACTGAGGGCTTGTCTGCGATAAAAAGGAGGAGTTTGGGATAGCCACTTGACGTTGACTAAGTTTAATTATAATAATAATTTTCATTCTAGCATTGGAATGGAACCGTATGAAGCATTGTATGGTAGGGGTTGTAGAAGCCTATTGTGTTGGTATGAATCTGGCGAGAGTGTTGTGCTCGGACCCGAGATTGTGCAGGAAACGACTGAGAAGATCAAGATGATCCAAGAGAGGATGAAATCTTCTCAATGTCGTTAGAAGAGTTATCACGATAAGAGGAGGAAGGAACTTGATTTCCAAAAGGATGATCATGTGGTCTTGAGAGTTACTCTGGTGACTGGTGTTGGTTGAGCTCTAAAGTCACGAAAGCTTACACCCATTTGGTTGGTCCATATCAGATATCAGAGAAGATAAATGAGGCGGCTTATCTGATTAATTTACCACCGTAGCTTGCGAATCTTCATGAAGTGTTTCATGTGTCTCAATTGAAGAGATACAATTTTGATCCTTCGCATGTGATCCAAATGGATGATGTACATGTGAGAGATAACCTGACTGTTGAAGCATCACACATGCGGATAGAAGGTCAGGAAGTGAAGCAATTATGGGATAAAGGCATTGCCTTAGTGAAGGTGTGGCAGGGTGGAACAGATGGTGAAAGTTAGACTTGGGAACGTGAGGATCAGATGAGAGAGTCTTAGCCGATTTTGTTTCTGCTAGGTAATTTTCATGGGCGAAAATTCTTTTAAGTGCGGGAGAGTTGTAACACCACAAAATAATATTATTATTTAATTGATTATATGATGTATATTCACGAATATATGATGTTTTGTTGAATTATGACGTATGATGTGATTATGTGTGAATTGTTGATGATTTGATGTATGACATATGTGTGGTGTGTGGTGGGATAATATGGATTAAGGTGGAAATTAGAATAATATAATAATTTAGATAATTAGTATAATTGTTTAGACGTACTAATTAGAATTATTATTATTTAAAATTAAATAAAATAGAATAATTGGAGTAGAGATGTTAAGGGCTTATTAGTCATGTTATGTGGAGTAAGTGAGGGTAAGAGTGAAATAATATATTAGGGGTCCAAGGGATAAGTTGGGCGAAAAAGGAAAAAAGAGAGGGTCACTGTTTCATTTTGCACAATCGTGAAAATTGGTAAGAGAGCAGTGAAGAGCTAGGGCACGAAGGGAAGAGAAGAGAATCAAATGTAGAGCTTGGAACAAGAATCAAAGCTATAATCTAAGGTAAGGGGGTTATCCTTATTATTATGATTGATATAGAGTTTAGATGTATGTAGGTCTGTTTTGGGTTTTATGATGAATAGGTGATGTGATGATTGTGATGCATTAGATGATGAAATTGATGATAGATTGATGTTGTAATGCTATGAAATGATGTATATGATACCCATCAAGATGTGTTGTTATTATGAACTATGTGAGTTTTGGGTCTGATTTGATGTGAAATGGTAATGATTTTGGGACTGGTGTAATGCTGAAATCGCACAAGGAATTTCCAGATCGTGCTGCATTGCCGAGCGAAATGACTTCGCCCCTGATGCGCCGAGAGAGTGTGAGATGAAGGAATGGGAGAAAAATGCAGACTCATGTAATTTTGTATGGGGAAGGTAGGTAGCCCCAACTTCGTCGGGCCAAACTCCGGAGAGGGGCAGTACAATTTTTTTAAAGTGTCGTAACTTGAGTTTCAAGACTCTGTTTGATGCGTCGTTTGAAGCGTTGGAGAGTTAACACAATAATGAGTAAAATGATGTATTTTTCCAGTACCTTTGTTATGTTTAAATTAGATTTTTAGTGGTGAATTAATGTCAATATGAATTGAAGTAATATGATGCATGTTTGTATAATGAATCAATGTTGTTATAATGGTGCCATGTGTATTGTGAAGTATGTGATGATATTATGATGATTACATTGATGGTGATTTGTTCTGACTAGCAGTGGTCAGGTATTATTTATGTTGGTATGCACCATGCATTCATGGCATATACTAGGACATTGGTCCACTGATGTTATTAAGATGTTGGTGCACTGACGACTTCAATCCTATAGTGTGGATTGAGTGCATTTTTTTGAAGTGTTCTAGTTCCAAGCGGGAATCGATCCTAAGGTGTGGATCTTTGGAGGAAACATGACTTTGTCATCAACTAAGTTTAGTACCACATGCATGAGTCAATGATGTTACATTGCATTCTTTGTGATATTACATTATTGTTGATTGAGTGATGTTGATGATGTTGTGATCTAAGTGATGTTTGATGATGAGTGTTAACTTGATGATATGATGATATATTACACGTGTATTGGTAATGTGAAAGTGTGAGTACATGTGTGAAGTATGATGAATATGTGGATCTTTGTTGTAACTACTATATTTACTCTATATATATCTTTTATAATGATTTGTGATTGATCACCCTTTATTCTTGGAAATGTTGCCTCGATACGTGGGTAACTTGTAGGTAATTAAGAATAGCTCATAGAAGTTGAGGATAGATTATAGTTATTCATTTATTTTAGTTAATAAAGAGTGCCTTGCTCTGATATGTAACATCGGTGTTGGGACCGTTTGATTGGAACATTATGTTCTTTTACTTGATTTGAAATTACAAATTACTTTCTATGGTACTTACATTGTTTGAACTTATGAGTTATTAAAGGATGGAGTATGATGATGTTTTATTTGAAGTAATTTAATAAAGATGTTTTAAGACTAAGATTCTGCTGTGAAGTTTGATGTGTTGATGTTAATAAAGAAATAATTGTATTAATTTTTGAGATCCCGTGTTACAGAGCCGGATGATTTATATTGATGTTTTTATGAAGATGTGATACCCATGGTGGTGGTTTCGTGCTTAATTATTTATTAAACTATTCATAAATTATTTGTTGGGGTTAGGAGGTTGTTACATCCAGTGGTTATCTTAGAAGATGACACAACCAACTTGAAACTAGAAGCTTGTTGAATTGATGTTGAAGATGATAAATTTCTTGGAAATTCCAAGGTTTTGAATTAGTTTTTCAATGGTGTGAACAAGAACATGTTCATATTGATCAACAAATATTCATAGGCTAAAGAAGCACATGAGGTTCTCAAAACTGCACGTGAAGGCACATTTTGAGTTTGTATGTCAAGTTTGTACCTACTTACCACCAAGTTTGAGAATTTGAGGATGAATGAAGATGAGTCTATTAATGAATTTCACATCAGATTGTGTGATATTGCCAACACTTCCTTTGCCTTAGGAGAAAATATGTATGAAGAAAAGCTTGCCAGAAAAATACAAAGATCTTTTCTTAAGAGGTTTGATATGAAAGTGACTGCTATTTAAGAAGATCAGAACCTGAGCAACATTAAGATTGATAAACTCATTAGTTCTTTTCAAACCTTTGAGATATCCATCAATGACAGGGCTGAAAAGAAGAAAAAAGGTATAGCCTTAGTTTCCAACATTAAGGAAGAAGGAATTCAAGTTGATAAAGAAGATAGCTTGTCAGATGATATCTTTCTGAAGAGACAGAAAAGGGGATTATTTATTACTATGTCTAATTCTAATAATTAAAGTGAATGAGAAAATTCCAATAATGTGATGGCTTATTGTGGAAGATTTGAACCTGAAAAATGAATGCAATAGTGAAGACATGTCTAAAGAAGAGATTGATGCACCATTCAGGATATTACACACAAAGTGGGAAGAAGTGTGATTAACAATAGTTAATAAAAATAAAATTATAGGTGCTCTTCAGAAGGAAATAAAAGAGCTTGCATCAACCATCACAGGTGTAGAAAAAGAGGTTTCTTCACTAAACTCCAAAATATACTATTTAATATAGTTGAAAATCAATTTGAAAACTAGCTCAAATTCACATGATGGAACAATGGAGTTTGTAGAGAATTTTAGTGATATGAAGAGAATTGACTTTGGGACGAGCATGATAGAGATGCACATTTCCTCAAAGAAAGGATTTATTCCTGAAAAGAAGAATAAGGTCATGATGTTAGACCACGTGACTCAGCATCGTGCTATGTCCATATTTTCCACAATGGTGACATATCACAGGCCAAAAGAAGTAGAAACAAAATGCTATTTTAACTGAATCAATAGCTCTTACAACACACAAAGGATCCTTGAGAAAATAATGGTATTTTAATAATGAGGGTACTTGGCATATGTATAAAGAAAAAACTGTTGATTCCATTATTGATAATAGAGCAAAGGGAAGAATCAACTCCTTAAGGAAGTTAGTCAAGTATGATTGTAAGGATATGCTACTAAGGAAAGGAACAACAATAAATGTGAACAGCATAAACCTTCTAGGTGATTAAAAAAGGAATATGAGCTTCCGAAAATCCTGAGGATTTGTCATTAACAAGGGTAAATAAGCTCATATGAAGAATAAAACACCTGAGGAAGACATCAGGGGTTTGCAAGATCTAAAGATTGATAAAGATAATATATATGAAGAGGTAATGCCAAACAAGATGTCAAAATATATAGTCATAATCATCTCCAGAGAATGGTTTTAGACTTAAGAAAGAAGGGGTCATTGAAGGGAAGGCCGATGGTCAGGCTAGAGGTCTTCACAACTTTGAACAAACTACTTTGGTTAAGGAGAAAAAGATAAAGAAGAATGGTTATCGAATGATTCATCCAAATAGAATGACTTCTCATATGTCAGAAAGTGTGATTAACCAAAGACATGATAGGATGATTGGTGAAGCAAAACCTGGTGTGTTGAAGTCCAACCACAAGATACATGTATTAGATAATTTTCTCAACATTACAATAGTTGATAAGTCTGATCTAGCTTCTAGTGGAAGTATGAGTGTTGTTCCACTTAAGTTTGGGTCTATAAGAAGTCATTGTGATGAAGATTCCCAGGGAACAAACTTGAGAAATCCTGATGGTGATAAGGATGTGGCATACATCCTATACGACATGTTAATATAGTCTTAAGTGCATAAGGGGAATGGAGATCATGTACATGAAGACGTTGAGGTTGATATTGCTATAGCCAACGATGATGTGGTTCCTAACCATTTTCATGCTTTAGGTGATGTGAGGACTCTAGGGAAAAGTCTAATGAGTAAGAATGAAAAATTCTTATGGATTATGTTAGTAATAGCAAGATATTGAGAGCGATCTCAAAGAACACACAACTTATGGATGATATGCCTCCTCAGAATGATGAAGATCAATCCATAATTGGAGATAATAAAAAGTAAGTTGTTACCTTGGTATCTGCTGAAATAGATGTGAGCAACACCTGGAATGCTACTTTTGATTATATCATCATAAGAGAATGTGACGATCTGATGGTAAGCAGGACAATGCAGTCTGTTCATCAAGTGTGTGTTGATCTTGAGCAAATGAAGGATTACACAAGTGGCTCCAAAGGAAGAAATTGAACTCAATTATGGTGGAGTGAACAATTCTCAATAATGTCATCATAGTTAATAAGTAAGATGTTTTCCAAGATGTGCCAGACATCGTGAGTAATATACTAGTAACTAAAGTGCCTTGGTCACTGTGTTTAGACTAGATGAAAAAAGTTTTCCACAAATAATGAGGAAAGAATTCTGAAAGGGATATGTTTGTATCACAAAAGGAAGGGTCTTGAAAGGAAGCTGTCAATAGAAGTCTTGACATTTGAAGAAGTGGTACATTTGTTGAAAAAAACCATGTGTAAAAAACAAGAAAAACCTCATGATGAGTAACATTGATGACATTGTAGATAATAGGAAGAGATCTTTGGATGAATTCCATCTTCCTTTCAACAAAAATGTGTAAGTACATGTAATCTTGACATCTAATGAAGCTGAATACACTTATGAAAAAAGCAATGGAAATGACTTGATCTAGATGAGTCAGATGTTAAAGGAGTATAATGTGGGACAAGATGTCATGAAATTGACCTGTGACATTATCACTAAAGATTTGGATGAAAATCAATTTAAAATACTAAGTTTTGTCCTTGTTATTTGCTTCTTTCGGAGTCCATATTTGGTTTGGAGCAACTGAATAGATTATGTGTAAGCATATAAATGTTCATACTTGATGCTATTGATTTGTGTTGTTGCTGTTGTGCTAAACTCTGATAAGTTGGAAGAATGATGCTGCTGACCGAATGCTCTGATGAATATTAGTGATTCCACTGGTTGAATGAGTGCTTTTATTTGAACAAACATCAATATCTTGAAGATTTGAATAAAGTGTCATATCTTAAAGAGTTGTTTTTTTCCACAATTTTCAAAATGGGGATATTTAAGTTCTTTGTGAAATGGTCACTTAGATTGATTGCATTTTGCAAAACAACAACAAGGAAAAGTGTTCAAAGTCTTCAAGTTGATATAGCTTTCTTAAGTTGTATAGAATTGCAGAAGGGACACATGTTGGACATGTTGTTTTAGCATGTGTTACGACATATGGGCCTTTGCTCAACAGGCCAGAATGCTGCATTTTGGAGTAAGTTTTGCAGAAGATTTGTTAAATATTTTATTGTTATTTAATTAACAATACGATTAGGTAATTGTTTTGATAGCTGGATAAAGATTAATTCAGATATAAATGGAGATTTAAATTTGAATTTAAATTAAAAAAAAATCATATCTTGTTTGAGAGATTTAAGGAGAAAATTATATCCAACGGATTCTGCACCAATTCTGGACAAAATCAAATTAAATATCCATGAGGAAAAGCCCACAATTATTATGCTATATAAGGAGATCACAACCTCCATTGGAATTCAAGTATTCACATTGAATATTTTCGAGTGCTAGATTTACAAGGAGTTCTTGTTTTTTTATTTAGACCATAAGGTTTCAATAACTTGGCTTAGTAGGTTTGTCTAGTTGAGTTGTAAAATTCAACATCACTCATAGATGTGATTGAGGTTTATCACTAGGATTTAGTGATTGAAAGTTCAAACACTTGGGTTAGTGTTTAAGAGAAAGTGAGAGGGGTTCTCATATTTAGGGGGATACCTAAATAGAAAGTCATTTGGTGGTATTAGGAAAAGGCATAGGATGGCATATGGTTTGTTGCTTCTTGTAAGGATAATGTAATAAGCTACTAATAGTGAATTTACTTTCTTGGATTGGAAGCCAACCCTTCAGACGTAGGTGTAGGTTGCATCAAACTGGATTACCAATTGATTATGTTACTTATTGCTTTTCTGCTCCATCATATTGAATAAGTATTGCAATCATACTGGTTCAACTTGTTGGACCCGTTGTTCCAACATCACGTATGACATATTTCCCCTGAGGAACAAAATTTCATATTAGCATGCATATTTCTCATTTTCATATCCAGTTTTTCTTTATATAAGTGAGACAGAGATAATACATTTTTACAATCATGAGTTTTTTTAACAACGAAAAATTGAGCGACACGCCTATTTTTGTTGCAATAAATACACTTATGATTATATAATTTAGATATCTTATTACCATGGGAAATTCTATCAAACTTTTTAAATTATTATCAGGTTCATAACCTAGGACGACTTATCATATGATGCATTTTGATTTACAAGAAGGAGATTCAAGTTGTCTCTTCCTTTAGTGAATCTTTCAAGTATGTTTTGCAAATATTTATTTTCATTTTTCAAAGTATCACATTGAATGTAATGGTTAGATTCAACTAATACTTCATGAGAAGAGGAAGAGACTTGAGTTGAATTTCTTTCTCTTTCTCTAAGAATTTCCAATTCTTCAACAAGGTTTTGGTTTTTGATTTAAAGGAAGGAAATTATTTCTCTAAAATTAGAGATAAGTTGTTTCAACTTACTTGTTTCTTCATTTAATTTCTTGCAAATATGAAACAAGTCATGATAAAAAGATTGGGAAGTTACCTTGTTATCTTCCTGGTCTGCTATGGGAAATGTGGTTTCTTCTTCCTTGTATGAGGATTTCATATCATCCTTATCCATATTTATGTAGGTTTTCTTTGCTTCTCTCCGAGTTTTCTTGAATCTTATATGTTTATGGTTTCAAGGAAAGTTTGGTCTTATTTTCCATTGCTTTCTACATTGATGGAATATGAGAATGAATTAGTATCTTTCTTCATTTGGCTTCTAAAGCTTTGAAAATTGTTTTTCGTGCCATAAAATTTTTCAAAACACGAGTTCTATTTTGTTAATTTCTCTTTCGTCATCTCCAACTTATAATTTCATATCTTTAGTGATTTTGACTTTTGGTGCAAGAATTTTCCTTTTCTTCTTGTCACCTACATTGTCATTAACAAGTCTCTTCAACACCATCCAATATTCCTGCAATTTACCAAATAAAGTAGCAAAGTCCATGGATGATAATTTATTATACTCATAAATCATAGTGAATTTAGGTTTCCAACAACAATTTAAGCATCTAAGGACTTTAAGAACCAAATCCTTATTTTGACATGTTCTCCCTAGAGTTCTCATGGGATTCACAATATGAATGAATTGTTTTTGCATATCATATATATATTTTCTTCAGTTTTAATTATTAAGAGTTCATTTTCATGGGTCAATGTGTCCATCCATTCCCCCCTTTACATAAAATGTTCCTTTATGGATAACTTGGAGGGTGTCCCACATTTCTTTTACAAGTTTACATTGTGAAACATGCAAAAACTCATCAAGAACAAAATCAATAATAATGATAGTTTTAACTTTCAGACAGAGCTGCATTTTTCTCTTTCTTCTTTGGTCTAATCATCTTCTTAATTGTTCATTACAACACCATTAAATTCATGTGTTCAAGCCAATGGACTTACTCTCACAACATTCCAAATACCACAAAAATGTTGTACATTATCTTTGATTGAATTTGCTTACAACAATAGATATCACACTAGTATTAGAATGACACCATATGAAGCGTCATACAGAAGAAACTATCGTACAACTTTGTGTTGGGCAAAGATACGAGATAAGGGAGTCCTAGGACCCGAAATAATTCAAGAGACCACCAAATAGATAAGAATAATTCTAAAAATGATGAAGAAGGCTCATGATCGTCAAATAAGTAATGCAGATCAACGTAAAAGGGACTCTTCAAGACGAAGAAGTTGAGCGTGAGGTACATTGGTCCTTATCAAATCATAAGTCCAGTGGGAAAAGTGGCATGTCAGTTGACACTACAACTTTCCATATCTGGATTAGATGTTGTGTTTCATGTATTCCTAACTCCTGAAGTTTGTACCAAATCCCTTTTAACCTATCCTTTCAAATATAGTTGAAGTTGGAACAGATATCACATTCCAACTACAATGTATCCATATAATGAATTATGCGGTGAATTCATTGATGAATAAGGAAATAACTTTGGTGAAATTGTTGTGGGAGGAATCACACTGCAGCGAAGCTATTTGGGAATTAGAATCAGATAGGCAAGCCAATTGTCGTCATCTCTTCTGGTAAATCTTTACATTTCGAGGATGAAATTTTAATTTAAAGGGGTGAGAGTGTAATATCCCTCATCATTTCTAAGCCTAAAATTTACCATGAGATAGTATGAATATTCTTGTTGGGATTTAAGATTTTCCTAAGCTAAAAATCCTTGAGGACACTTTTGGAATTATAGTGGAACTTATAGGAAATTATGTCCTTGTCTAAGAGATTATATGAGCTAAGTGTGAGAATTTCTCATCATTTCTTCCTTTCCGTTTTCAGAGTTAGAGAGAGTTGAGAGAGACTGTGTGGAACTTGTTGAAGAATAGGAAGGAGAAGGAGAAGTCCATACTCAACTTGCATGTAAAGGAAATGATCAATTCTTGAATGAAGAAGCAAAGAATATAATATGATCTTGCTTAGGAAAAGAGAAATAAATAAGCATCATCTTCAATCTCCATTTTCATCAAACTCATAACCAATTCTTAACGTGAGGTTCTTTAGGCTTCAATCTTGAGTAGAGAAACCTATGATGGTTTGCATGTTTGGTGTTAGGTACAATTAGGAATGATTGTTTTATTATACGATACTACTTTATTATTGATTTTGATTTCATGCTTTGTGATGAATATGTGATATTTTGATGATGAATATATATATGCGTAAAGTATGTTTCAGAGAAATATGTGCTTAAAATAAACTGTGAGGTAGTTGTTGTGTAATATAAGTAACAATCGGACTTACGGTCTTAGTAAGGACCTCACTGTGATATTTTATCTCATTCCTCATTGTTGATTATTTTTACAGATAAGCAAGTACATAGGAAAGGTAAAGCAAAGATGGCTTGAAGAACCTACGTGGTTGCCTTATGTTTAGGTTAACATTAGTTATGTATTCATCTTTTTGTACATGACATCTTGTATTATGAAAAAGAGTTATTGTAACTTATGTATTTAATCATACTTACGTTGGATCATTATTATGTTGATGTAGCAGTACCAATATTTGGTTACCATGATTAAGTTAACATTAATTATATTCTAGACATTATCATGTTGAGTTACCTTAGTAACTTGTGAGCTACAACACCATCTTAGAATACTCTGTTCACTTAGTCAATATGTTAATTGCACGTTCGATTATAAGAGCTTTCACACATTCTCTATTTCACAATTTTGAAACTTCAAGATCCTTATTGTATTATCTTAGAATTTAACACTTCAATAGAACTTTGAATCTTCCTCAATGATAAAACTTCGGATAACTTCAATATAAACACAATCATCAAAGGTATATGAAAAGACATCACCAAAGATCAACTTGATCCAAGCACATGATTTCACTGAATATCAGAGTCATCATCAAAACCAATATGATCACTCAAGAGATCAAGGCATCCTTAGTTGGAGTACCAACAAGAATATAGATCCACATTCTCCTTCTTTTTTTTTTATGGTAACAACACAACTCTCAAGAAGTTGGACACAAAAAGAAAACACACGTGATAAATTGGAAAAATTATTTGGAAGTTGATTTTTTGAAGACATATGCTCAATTACACAATGCCCTTTTTAAATATGATATATAATGAAATGGTGCCTTACCTCATTGTGTTTCATCTGAGATTGAAATATTAAATTCTTCATGAGGCTTATGGCACTACTATTGTCGCATTTTATGAGGACAACCTCAAGATTAATATTGTAATCACTTGGCTGGTGTTTCATCTAGATAAATTTGTGTGCAACAACTAACCGCATAAATGTTTCGTGCCTCGACTATGGATATCATTATACTTTCTTGTTTCTTTCTATGCATTTAGGCAAGTGATTTCCTATTTAAGTGACACAGGTAACTTGTACTCTTTCAATATAACTTGTATCCAACAAAATCAAAGTCAAGGTACTCAACTAAGACACAGTTCATCCCTTTAGGGTACCATAAACCCATATGGTGTGTGCCAATGAGATATCACATAATTCACTTTAACACAGAGAGATGCGTGAAGGAACCGACGGAAAATCATCGAGAGAGAATCAATGAAGTCGCCATCGAGTATTTATTTATTCCACGGGAATGGAAAGGAAAATCATCAAAGAAAAACCTGAGAAGGGAGAAGTCACGGTCTTGCGACCGAGAGATCGGGTACGGGAGTCGATTATGCAAGGGGAAGGTATTAGTAACCCTCACGTTCGTGGTACTCCACGAGATCCACTCTTGTTGTTCTAATCTAAAGGGTGCGTTCTATCTAAACTCTTATCAAGCTAAAGGAAAAATGTATGTATGCAAAGTGTATATACAAAGAAAAATGTTTTATTAGTCGTGTCTGCCGCGAATGCGAATCTTTGTGCCTACGTATCCTCTTCATGCAATGAGAGATCAAGACAGTCGTAGTTCATCTTAAATTTTTTGATGTGTTGTTTGTTTTTTATGAACAATGCCAATTTCACATTCTACCACAGCTCGACCTTTGAAGACACACGCATTGTAGTAGAAAGGAATTAACATGTTTTTACATGAAAAAGGTTTTCAAAGAAAAGAGGCCCGAAGGCAAAAAGGTTTGGATTGGTTATTATTTTTTATATTGAGAAAAGATTTAAGTATGGTTAGAGTATTTTATGAATTTGCCAAAGAAAAAGGATTTTAGTTTTAGTTATGCAAAAGGGGAGTGGAAAAGGTCTAAAGGGGACTAACATATTTTTATCCCTAGTGTTATCATGCAATGGTGGCCCTAAAGTTGAGGATGAAAGGGAAATTGTAACTATGTTAGAATGCATGGATAACAATCCTAATGTCTAGCTTGTATAAAAAATGACACAAGTGAATCCTAAGGGAACATACAATGGTTCAAAATATAAGGGAACATGGTATATACAAGGATGAAAAGCAAACGAGCAATCAACAAGTTCAAGAGAGCATACAAGGGAAATCCCTACCTAAGTTAGCATACAAAAAACCTAAAGGCAAGGATAACTATCCTATAGAGAACATGCAAAGATCAAATTCATTATCTCAATTTTAATTGAGTGACAACATTGATCATCAACAAATGGAAACGATAAAATCCTAAGGGGAACATGCAAAGATCGAAGTCATTATGTCAATTCTAATTGAGTGGCATCATCAATCATCAACAAAGAAAGCAATAAAATCCTATGGGGAGCATGCAAAGGTCGAAGTTGTTGTCTGAATTCTAATTGAGTGACATCATCAATCGTCAACAAAGAAACCAATAAGCATAAACACAAGTAGCAAATAAGTCTGGAATTCCTGCTAGAGGTCTTTAAACAGCGACTTCGAGTACACACTCTTTATTTCTTACTTCTCATGATATCTAGAAAAGCGGGGTAAAAGGTTCAAGAGATAAAAAAGGAAGCAAGTGAGAATACCAGTCGAACAACAGTTCGTAGCAAAGAAAACGAAAGCAAGAAACCCAGAACACTCCAAGCAAGCTTCACCAAAAAAGAGAAATAGTCAGAAATAATATTCAAAGAATATCACGTGCAAAAATAAATCGCAAGCCACGAATGCATCGCGTTGCATCAGAGTCCCTGCAGAAGATAACACTATACAAGAAAAGCTATATCCATAAAATCACAAATAGTATGTATTTCTCATGAAATGAGAAACAAAATGAATCGCATTCGATCAAATAACCGACAATAAATTATATGATCGAAAATTTCTCATAGTGTACCTTGCACAAGTCACCTAATCGGTTAGCAAATAGCAACGCAACAAAAAGCATTGAATTACAACTCAAAAGTGATAACGGAATGCAAATGCATGTAATACAAATGAGCGATGGAAGGTGAAAACCAAAATTGGGCAGCACTAGGGTAATAATGTGAATTAAGTTAGAAAGTGTGGCGGAAAAAGGCAAACACGTACATAATGATGCATAAACGGTAAATACAATACACACATACATCATATGAATGTCCAAGCTCAATGTATATACCAAACGGAAGCAAAAAGCATAAAAGTCAGAAATTAGGTGCACAAAAAGTCGGAACAAAATCAGCTCAAAATCGCATGGTTGCATCTAAACGTGCCAACGGATTCAAAAAAGTAGGTCTCATAAATTAATTCTAAGTGGGAGTGGCATTTTGGTGTATTTTAGTGCACGAGACAACAACATCATAAAAGCGTAAACCGGGCGGAATTTCGATTCTAAAACATGAAAACTAGCTTCTAACACTATCCAAACGTCAAGTCCAAGCACCTTGAGCATTAGTCATTAAGCATGTCTATCCTTATACTCAAAAAGTGTCTGAAACGGTGAAAACAGACTAAAATCACATGTTGATTCAATTTCAAAATTCCATGTTTTTTGTATTGGAAATGAGAGTTTGTTTATGAATAGAGTTGAAAATTATACCAACATGTGATGTGCAATGGTATCTCCACAAGTAATTCCATAATTGACATGTAACTTGGAAATTCTATTTTTAAGAGTTAAACGATTTTTTAACGAATTACAAATCAAAACTCACACCAATTATGTAATTACATCCAAACAATCCTCCTATATAATCACTACAAGTCTCAACAATTGCAAGTGAGAAATAAACATATTATGTAAAATCAAGAGAAACTCATGGAAGTGATTATGAAGTTAAAGTAAGCTTATGGAAGTTAACATGTGCGTTTGTACACTCAAGAATCAATGTAAATTAATTTCACATGTTAATTCAAGGATTAAAATCAATTATCCAAAATCTTCAACACTTTAATTTTCAAATATGCAATTTAATGAAAATCACTTAACCACATAAGTTCTTATTTCTACTATCCAATTTCGGACTTCCACAACATAATTCCAATCCAATTCACTATCAACAATAAATTTCAACTCCTTAGTTCAATTGCTTAAACAAAATTCAATTCAAGAAATGCATACAAAAGTGATTATTCAAGAATAAATTATGAAAAACACTTAAATCCAGAATTCTTACCGGGGAATCAAAGAGGAGATTGCCGGAATCAAACGGAGAAACAGAGGGAGAAACACGCGAAATCACGCAAAGAAGGAGAGAGAGAGAGAGAGAGAGAGAGAGAGAGAGAGAGAGAGAGAGAGAGAGAGAGAGAGAGAGAGAGAGAGAGAGAGAGAGTCGCAGTTTCTGCAACGGTGCAAGGAGGGAGTATTCGGCCGCTGGTTTTTGACGAGATGGTGGCAGCGTGGTGGTCGGAGGGACGAGGGCAGTGGTGTTTGTGGAGGAGAAAGAGTGAAGTAGCCTTGGAGGGAAACTTGCAATTTGAAAAAGTTGTTGAAGTTGTTGTTGTGTTCTTGATAAAAAGTGAGAGAAAACCTTGCTTTGATCTTGGAGAAAATTGAGAGAGAGAATTTTTGTGTTTTTGAGAATTGGTGAATTATTCCTACAAAAAATTTGATTTTGAAAATATATAGCATGGGTGAATTGGACGATGGATGTATAATTGGATTGGGCCTTAATTTGAAAATGTAAGCATAACGAGACCATAAAATGTCACATCATCATAGGTGCGAAATCACGACTCGAGCTCAACATGAAAATCGAAGATTTCAAAAATTGTGACGCGATGCCGAAATACTTGGCTCAATCGGATAAACGACGAGAAAGTTATGAATTTTTCAAGATGTGCTGGCACTATCTCAGACACATTTCTTTTCAACTTCAGAATATTTGTCGTCTCACTTGCGATTTGGACCATAAACGAAAGCCTTCGGAGTACCGTTTGAACTTGAAGTATGAAGCAAAATTGGAGCTAACGAAATTTGTGAAATTATGCCAAAAGAACCGTCTTGATATAATAAAAATCTAAGAAGTTATGATTTTTAAAATATCAGAAAACAATGAATTAAAATTCAGGGGACTTTCCTTAATGAATTGATCTTCGACCCGAACATACGAAATCAAGATCGCATCAAGACAAATTTTTCGCCAAAAAAACAGCTCAAAAACCTCCATCCAGGCGAGAGTTATGAATTTTAGAGTGTCCGCAAAATAACAGTTCAACACAGTATTTTCACTATTTTTTCACTTCTTAGCTTCAAAGTACTCGCGCATTCGGAGATCTTCCTCAAAGAATTTGCCTCCGAGCCGAACATGAAAATTAGAGGAAATAACAAGATGATTCAAATGATGAAAGAGGCACTAAAAGGTGATTCTTCAGTCAGCAGTTACAATTTTTTAAGCATTCTAAAACTAGAAAAACGGTAAATAAACTATATAACATATTTTAGGTATTTGGCCCTTTAGAAAATCTTCCTCAGAGAATTAGCCTTCGGCATAAACAAAGGAATTGAAGAAGACCTCAAGGAGGTTCCAATGACTGAAGAATTAATCTCAAACCATTTTCTGATCTCAAGTTGTGAATTTTTGAAGTCACACTGTGAAACACTGATTTTCTATTCAAACTGTCCCGAATCAACTGAAACGCTTGATTGTCCTTGCAATTCGAAGCATGATAGAACACATGATAGCTTGGTAGGCTGTGATCTAATTACTCACTGATTATGAAAATCAAAAGAAATACACAGAGTGCACTTGAATCCTGAAAGCCCTGAATTTCTGCTTTGCTACTGCGTGACGGAACACTTGACCTTGAGTTGGCGAAATTCTGATTTGCACTATTCACACTTGCCAAAATTTGAGATTTACTCTCTGAAGAAGGCATGGAAATAAACACCTGAACGTATCTCGGAGAGTCTTGAGAACCAAGCAACCGAACTCGCCTTAACTGTGTGGAACGAAGCTTGAAGACAGTGCGATATCAATGCAATGATGTTATGTGATGATAGAAAAAATATTAGGGGCAAAAATTGGGGTATAACAGCTGCCCTTATTTAATTGTCTTCTATCCGGAGATACAAAGGTTAAAATCTTCATATCGACGCGATTAAAGATACTTAAATACAAAACTAACCCTATTTTTGGCCCTAAGATGCCATGCAATGCTTATGATTGTGAATGTAAAATATAAACTTCATGCAGGTGAACAGGACACACTAGGGAAGCAAAAAATAAAAACCAACGGACCACCAAAGAATTCAACCAGGAAAATAAATCTCTAGGGAACAACATGATTTTGGGGATAAAAAATTGAACCCATTGGAGGCAAATAAACTATACTGGGGAAAGGAGTACTCAACTCTATTGGGGTAAAGCCCAAAGAGGAGACAAAGTAACATCAACTCAAAAAATGAGGAAAAAGAAATATATGACAATGATTAATAAATAACAATGAACTAACCACTCATAGAGGAGATAGCAAAAAGTGAGTAATACCGACTGACAGGGGATAATAAACTACAAACTCAGGATTGCAGGTAGAAAAAAACATAATACCGACTCAGAGATGATGGTAAACATCAGTATCGAGACTAGTAAATGAATGAGTGACATTAGTACTTATGACCTGTAATAAAGGATTAACATCAATACTTATGACTGGTAACAAAGGATCGACATCAGTACTTATGACTGGGAACAATTGATTGACATAAGTACTTATTACGGGGAACAATTGGTTGACATTAGTACTTATGACTGAGAACAATTGGTTGACATCAGTACTTATGACTGGGAATAAAGGATTTACATCAGTACTTATAATTGGGAACAAATGATTGACATCAATACTTATGACTAGGAACAATTGGTTGACATCAAGACTTAGGACTGGGAACAAATGATTGACATCGGTACTTATGACTGGGAACAATTGGTTGTCATAAATACTTATGACCGGAAACAACTTAACTCTATTGGGGTAAAGTCCAATGAGGAGAAAGATATAAATACATACTAACGAATGACGATGAACTACCAACTCAGAGGTGAAGGTAGAAAAAACATATAACAATAACAAGTTTCCAAAAATTCGGGCATTCCACCTAGAACATGTCTCAACTTCTTCTTTAACCGAGGCATTCCACCTGGAAATGGTAACAAACTTTACCAACTTCTAGATTTCACCGAGAACGGTAAGAGTTTCTTCTTTAACCATGATATCACTTGGAAAGGGTGATGAATTATTGTAACGATTTTTCAACGAACTGTCTTTGTCATTGGAGTAAAGTCAACCTTAAAAACGAACTATCTCCCATAACATAGAAACTACCATTCATCGGAGTAAAAACATCTTCTCTGATAATAAGAGACTTACTGGGGAAGTAAAGGTTTCTCAAATAAAGAGGCCACCACTTGCTGTTATGGGAAGACAAACCAATGTAGAGATATCAAAATAGCCTTGCTGCCAGGGACCACAAATTCAAACCAGGAACAAACAGGAGTGAAACAGACAACCAAGACGCCACCCAATTGTATTAAACTCAAATGGGGATCAATTCCATTTAGGTAATGAGCTTGGTAGGAAGGCTAAAGCAAAATTCTTCCCTAAGGAATAACTCAGTGGGGAAATTGAAAGGATATACACTTTCTGCTTAAAGTTAATACTTTATTGGGGAGAGGATAATATAACTCTGCAATTAGAATAAAATATCAATATAAACATCAATGAATGCCAATGAGAAATGAATTGTAATTCAGCTATGCATGATGTATGTATGAATGTATGAATGCTGAACGTTGTCATGTATATGCAGATAAAACAAACATACTGCACTGGGTAAACCCGATGAAACAACACTTGGGTAAGATAACACTCAGCCAAATAGCATCCAAGATGAAGATTCAGTAAGAGGGTAAGCAACCAACTGAGGAAACAAAGTCCTACTTTAAGGTTTAACTTCATTGGGAAGAAAACATGGCTTGAAAACAACCAAAGAATAATCTGATAGCAAATAAACAAATAAAGTTGCAGGGATATAATAAACTACTCCAGGCTTCACTGGGGAATATCATATAGACATTACTTAGGAAGACAATGCCACATCGTCTAGAATTAAACTTGGGATGCCGTATTGACTTCACTAGGGAAGATGAAATAAACTTCATGGGGATAACAACCTTAAAGGGAAACATCATCCTTGATTAATTTGGGAAGTTAAGAAGTTAACATCATAACAAGAAGTCAAAATTATGGGTATTTTAAATCAAACTCAACACTTGGCAAGAGAAAACCAAAAAAGTTGACAGTTGTCTCAACACTTGGGGGTTTACTACAAAAACACTGTTATAACTGGAGGGAGCAATGCTCTGTAAGAGATTCTACATCAACACACAAAGGGAGAAATAATTTAGAATCTAAGAAGATACTAACACATCTTTACAGTCTCAGCTTGATCCCCACCTTGCTGTGGAAGAGGAATCACACTCATCTGGAGAAATCTGCATCGATACTTAACTGGGGAACATCAGATTACAAACCCAACACCTCTGAGCATAAACGCAAGGAAAGCATGCCCCTTCCAGCATGAGCAAATATAGAGTATTTCTCAGAGAAAACTTTTTGAGATTTTGGAGTTCGTTCATCCTTGGAACCACTTTTTTTGTCCCCCTGATTCATAGAATCAAAGTAAAAAGTAATTTGCAATTTATTTTCAAAAAACATGTTTTATTATTAAGTCTTCTTGTTTTGAAAATTACTATCAATAATAAATGAAATTTTTATAAACAAAATAAAATAAGAATTATGAATAATTGGATAAAGGCTCAAACTTTAATAATAGACTGGTAGTCCACAAATGGTGAGACTCCATAGATGATTACAAATTTTGGAAAATGGTAAATACATGGAAACTAAATATTTAACTACAATGACCATTATTCTCTATAACAACTTTGAATTCCTGCGCACAAACTTCAGTTGAAAAGCGATGAGAACCCAAGAAGATTGTTTCTTCTAGGATCAAGTCTTGTTCGATGCAGTTGCTTGCCAAGAAATCCCTAACTTTTTCCTAGGTTGCACTTGTGGGTTTTCAACCTACCTGGAAAATGTATTATGTTTATTTCTGTAACTTTTTCCTAGACCGCCCTTTCGGGTTTTCAGCCTACCGAGATGCTCACTTTTGCCTAAGCCTCCCTTTCGGGTTTTCAACTTAGCGAGCTATTCTATTATTTTTTTAGGAGAAGTATTTCTTGACTGCATCATCATTCATGGGACATGGGAACTCCTCCCCATCTATAGTTTTAAGAATTAATGCACTGCCAGAGAAGGATTTCTTGACAACATATGAGCCTTCATAATTGGGAGTCTACTTTTCGCTAAAATTAGGCTTACAAGACGTGATCTTTATGATCATGAGGTCATCTTCTCTAAATTCACGAGGCTTGAACATCTTATAAAAGGCTTCCTTCATTCTTTTCTTATATAATGGACCATGACACAAGGCCGTCATTCTCTTCTATTCAATCAAATTCAACTATTCAAACCTGTTCTGAACCCATTCAGCCTCTGACAACTTGGTTTCCAATATCACATTGTGATACGGTGGGAGAACTGACATGGGCGTTTTGTATTTTATCACAAATGTTGCGGATAGCAAGAGTCGCCACCGACTTTTCTTTTATCCAATAAAGGAAAGGGTGAAGAGAACATGAAAGACCTTTTGAGAATTTTCTTGAGTTCAGGGGGTAGGTTATGAAAAGGGAAGGTGTTAACACCCTTTTCATCCTTAGTTATCTACGGGCTCTTAATTTCTTAATCACTTTAAAATTCTTTGTGTTTGTGTAAGTTTGAAAATATTTTGAAAACGCCTAAGTTTGACAAACTTTGTAATGATTCTCACATCGTTGAGAATGTATACAAAGTGTTGGTTTAAAAAATATTTGTTGAAAAGGAATGTTTGAAAGATGTTTGAAAATTCCAATGTAAGAAAATTTTGTAATGATTCTCGTATCATTGAGAATGTATACAAAATGTTTGTTTTAACAAATGTTTTAAAAGTGTGAGGTGCAAATGATTTTTTTTGTGAGCAAGCTACGGGAAATCTACCTACTAAAAAAGTCTTTGTTTTTTCCTCCTCCTTTAGATAATGCTTGTCTACCATTAGTTAGTAGGAAGCCATATCATTGGATGTGAGGCACATACTTGGGTTATCGTACAGTCATAGAAGGCAACTTGTGAGATGTTTTAGAAATTGTCGTAAGGGACTAAGATCATTTACCGAAGGCAATATTGAAGGGTCATCGAGGGACTATGATCTCATAATCAAGGGTCTTTTCTAAAACATCTCACGTTCGATGGACATGACTGTTTATATCCGAGGAAACAAGTGTGGGTTACCCTAGAGGTGCATATGTGCAAAGTGTTTTTGTTTTCATGTATTTTATCTTGAATTAAGGTTGTCTAATGTTTGATCTTAGTCTTGTTATACAAACCCTAATTACTAGCAATAATAAGGAAAGCGATAAATTATGGAATTTAAATGGCCTACGCTATTACAATGCTTTGGGAATGGGGGTACAAGTTTGTAAATAAGGGGAGGAAAGTAAGAAAGCCCTAATTACTTTTACAAACCATTGAACATGGATAAAACTAGAATGTACAAAATGTAAAGAGAAAAAAGAAATTTGTTTTTTAGGTTTTTTTGATAGAAAACAAAGTTTTGGTAGTTAACCTAATTAACTAAATGATTTTAATTACAAAAAAAAAGTTAATGAACTATCTAATCAAAACCTAAAATTTAAATCTATTAAAATACAACCTATGTCTAATTTAATTTGTTTAGAAAATAATTTTTGAATGTTAGTGTCAAATCCCAGCAATGAAAAATGTACAATGTACCCTTAATGACCCAAAATTATAGCAAAACTTTCAAAATTAGGATTTCTAGTTTTTAGGCTGACACGGGCCGTGTAACCGGGCACGGGCACCCGTGTCAGAATCTGTTCCCCGCCTTGCATATTTTCCTTGTCTTAGCTAAATTGACACGGGTCGTATCGTGTGACACAGGCACCCGTGTCAGCCCATGTCCCGCCTCATTGCACATTTTTGACCCCAGTTGAGTTGACACGGGTCGTGTCGTGTGACAGAGGCACCAGTGTCAGCATCTTCCCTGCCTATTTTGCACGTTTTCAGTCCCAGTTAAGTTGACATGGGCCGTATCGTGTGACACGGGCACCCGTGTAAACTTATGCCTTGCCATTTTGCTATCTCTTCTCCTTGACACGGCCTGTGTCAGGTGACACGGTCGCCCGTGTCAGGGCTCTTGAAGCATTTTCTTGAAATTTCTGGATGTTTGCACTCTTATGCCTTGATTTGTCCTGTTTTATTCGTTTGAAAACAAATATAAATGATGTATGAATAAAGATATCAAAGTTTTAGGAAACATACTTCTATTGGAGAAAAGTCCGAAGCCTCTTCTAGCTGTTCTAGGTGCAATATTATGATTGATTAAGCTTCCTTTGACCTTCTTGAAGCTATACCAATCCCCACTTTGTGCTGAAAGTTGCTGAATCACTCCAACCAAGTCAAGTTGGAAGGTACTGTTTTTGAGTTTAGAAGATGGTGATAATGATGTTACAGAAGTTGTTCTTATGTTTGAAAAACTTCTATATGATGTATGTGAAGTATTTGGATGATTTATTTGGGCAAAAATCGCAAGGTTTGAAAGATTCAAAGATTTGAACTTCAAAGCTTAAAAATGGAGGTTTTGTGGATAATTCTGGTTTTTTGAGAGTAAAGGGGTTTTGAGGGCTTGTTCCTACACCTCTTTTTTTTGCAACTGACGTCTCTATTTATAGCCAAGAGGTTTGGGAGGTTGAAGTAATAAGATTTGCAAGATAGCCTTTATGGTTTGGTTGAAAGTGAAAAACCAAGTTGGATGAATTTTCATAGTTTCAATGCTTCAAGTACAAGCATGTCCTGAAGTTGTTGGGTGCATAAGGTTTTTTCCATGCTTTTGAGCTTGCTTGTAATCAACTATAACCATTACAAAGATCAACGCGTTGACATTTTGCAAAAGCATTCTTTTCAAAAATGGAATTGTAACTTTGTGCGATTAATGGAATTATACCTTGGACAATGCTTAAATCAAATGGACCATAGCTCAAAAGTTTATGTAAACATTAAATTATGGTGAGATTTGCAAGTTAGAAGGCATGCAAAGCAAGATTATGAAGCATAGCATGCAGATTGAATTATGTGTTCTTCCCCAACATGACTTGTAATTCAAGAATGGATGCCTAACTTCATGCCTTTGAATCTCCTGGATCAAGTGTGATAAATTCATGCTCTTGGATGTTTTGGAAAGCTTGAAAAATTACCTACAATTTTCATGTTGACCACTTTGGCTAAATAAAATTGGAACTTGATGAAAATTGGCTAAGAAATTGAGATATAAACTGACCAAAACCTGTTGAAATTTCTCTAAGTGTTAGATAAAAATGTCATGACTTCATGGGCTTATATCTTCAAATATAAGCATTTTTTGGACATCAACCCTCTAAAAAAATGTTGAATAATTCATCAAGATCTACAATTTTCATGTTGAAAGTTTTCTTTGAACCATCTTGCATCTTGGTGAACAAATGTCATGAAGTAATGAAATTATCAAGGATGAAAACACTTAGAATTTTTCTAAGTCTTGGAAATCTTGACTTTTTGTTGACTTTCTTGACTTTCTTGACTTTCTTGATGATCAAGGTTGATATTTGTGAATGTATTGATGAACTTTGATCTTTGAAATTTAATGTTGACTAAAAGGTCAAAGTTTGACTTTTTGTGTATTAGTTGACTTTTTACCCAATATAGATGAATTTCAGTTACCTGAGCAATTTTTTATGTAAGACTTGAAACTGGGCATGCATTCTTGGAGACCTATAATGAACCATGAAAGTCATTTGAGGCATCAAAAGTCCAATTGTCCTTAAGAAAACCAAAACCCTAATTTATGGACTCAAATCTTAGGAGGTGAAATTGTCTGATCAAACCTTGAAAACCCTTGGGCATTTGAAATCTTTGGTGAGAAATGTCTTGAGAAAAGGGAGGGAAAATTTTGGGGTACAATAGCTGCACTTGTTCAATCTTCTTAAAGATGAAGAGTTAGATTGGCTTGTTCACCATTCACAACTTGAAGGTGGAAGATGATTGAACACTTAAGTTCCCAGAAATTTGCACTCGCTCGTGCACAAAGTGATATTGTTTATTGATTATGTCAGGAATGGGCTTAAAGATGCCATTTGGAGAGGTGACGGAGATGGGCTTATATATTCCATCCAGAGGTAACTGTTGATAGAGAGATTAGACTAAGTCCACACTCTACATTAACTAGGAGAAGTATCAGAATAAATCTCTAGTCGATTTAATCTGAATGATATGTTGAAAAGAACCGATGTTAAGTCGTGTCCAGAAATGTATTAGAAGGAACCCGTGCAAGATTGCTTCAAGATGAGCCCGTGTGAAGCTGCATCTGGAAATGTATCAGAAGGAACCCATGCAAGATTGCTTCAGGATAAGCCCGTGTGAAGGTGCGTTTGGAAATATATTAGAAGGAACCCGTGTAAGATTGCTTCAGGATGAGCCTGTGTGAAGCTGCATGTGGAAATATATTAGAAGGAACCCGTGTAAGATTGCTTCACGATGAGCATGTGTGAAGCTGCATTTGGAAATATATTAAAAAGAACCCCTGTAAGATTGCTTCAGGATGAGCCTGTGTGAAGCTCCATCTGGAAATATATTAGAAGGAACCCATGTAAGATTACTTCAGGATAAGCTCGTGTGAAGCTGCATCTGAAAATATATTAGAAGGAAATCGTGTAAGATTGCTTTAGGATGAGCCAGTGCGATGCTGGATCTGGAAATATATTAGAAGGAACCCGTGTAAGATTACTTCAGGATGAGCCCGTGTGAAGCTGCATCTGGAAATATATTAAAAGGAACCCATGTAAGATTGCTTCAGGATGAGCCCGAGTGAAACTGCATTTGGAAATATATTCGAAGGAACCCATGTAAGATTGCTTCAGGATAAGCCAGTGTGAAGCTGCATCATGAAATATATTAGAAAGAACCCGTTTAAGATTGTTTTAGAATGAGCTCGTGTGAAGCTGCATCTGGAAATATATTAGAAGGAACCCGTATAAGATTGCTTCAGGATGAGCCCGTGTGAAGCTGCATCTGGAAATATATTAGAAGGAACCCGTGTAAGATTACTTCAGGATGAGCCCGTGTGAAGGTGCATCTAGAAATATATTAGAAGGAACTCGTGTAAGATTGCTTTAGGATGAGCCCGTGTGAAGCTGAATCTGGAAATATATTAGAAGGAACCCATATAATATTGTTCCAGGATTAGCCCGTATGAAGCTGCATCTAGAAATATATTAGAAGGAACCCGCGTAAGATTTCTTCGTTTGGTCGTGTAGATAGTTTCCCCGTCCTATTTCGGGAATTAATTTGCGATCTGTTTGAATGTTGCTAATGATATTCGTTTGTTTGCGAACTTTAGCTAAAAAGACAAAATTATCTTTATGCAATGTCATAATGTATGTAATGCATTACATGATGATGCTCTCAAAATAAATGAGTATGTTATATACGTTTATATGCATGTGTTATGATATTTTGTAAATGGTGTTATGGAAGAAATATGTCGTTAGAGCGTATTGGTAGCTTCTTGCAGCAATGTCTGGCTTGGGAAAATAAATCTCGGCCTGTTGCTGGAGATGAAGAAAGGGATTCTTGAATT
The DNA here is from genome assembly GCA_948472305.1 of Vicia faba. Taxonomy (NCBI): domain Eukaryota; kingdom Viridiplantae; phylum Streptophyta; class Magnoliopsida; order Fabales; family Fabaceae; genus Vicia; species Vicia faba. The sequence goes on along the minus strand of OX451737.1, from coordinate 1,691,800,419 downwards.
TATTCTGGGAATAATTTTGCTGGGGATTCTCGCATTCTATTTGAGGATACTCCGCTGGGGAATGTTTATTTCTTCTTGGGGATAAGAGTTCAGGAACGTTAGTCGTTTGTTGCTCTACTGGGGAGTTTAATTCTTATATACCCTGACTGGGGATAAAAGAGATGAATAACCTTCTGACTCGTCTATGGAGGATAAAGTTGACCGATATCTGGTCCAGTTCCAGGTTTCATAGAAATTCTCTAGGGATAGTGGTGATTTCACTGGAGAGATGAATTTTGCCAGTGATTTGTGGTAGAAGCACACTCAAGCCGGGGAGTGTCAGAATGAATCTATGCCTTGATTGTATCTGAAGATATACTGAATGAGTATTAGAATGATATCCATATCTAGATCGTATCTAAATTGTCTCTAGAAGTGAATCTGGAATGAGTGTCAGGATGAATATATATCTAGATCGTATCTGAATTGTATTTGAAAGATGCATTGAATGAGTATCAGAATGACATCTATATCTGGATCGTATCTGAACCATATCTAGATGCGAATCTAGAATAAGTGTCAGAATGAATCTATATCTAGATCATATATGAAATGTATCTAGAAGAGAATCTGGAATGAGTGTTAGAGTGAATCTATATTTATATCATATCTGAACTGTATCTAGAAGAGAATCTAGAATGAGTGTCAGAGTGAATCTATATTTAGATTGTATTTGAACTGTATCTAAAATATGACAAACTGTTGACAATCTCTATCTGTTTGGGAACTGGCATGATGTGTGTAATGTATTGGTGCACTCTCCGGGAGAAGATCATACTCCTTTATCCTCTAGGGGATCTGCTGGTGAGTTTGACTATGTTATTTGCTGGATGATGCCCCACTTCTTGTTTGAAGGCATTTAGACTTGTCAGGGAATGTATCTTTGTTGAAGATGAGCTGATGAAGATGACTCTGTGGGGATAATCCCGTGGAGATTTCTCTGTGGGGATGACTTGAACATTTTCTTATCTCCTAGAGTCCTCGATAAATGCTTATAAGAGTGATAAGTCTTTTACTAATAGACAAATGATGAGATAATGGGACATAGTCGTACGCTTTAATCCATAACTTTTGCTTGGACCGTCTTTTCAGATTTTTAGTCCACAGGGATACCCTTTTTTGCCCAAGCCACCTTTTTAGGTTTTTGACTTGCCAGGTGTACCATATTTACGTATGTATATCCCTAGTTTTTTCTCGAACCCTTTTGGTTCGCTGTGATGCCCTTACTTTTGCCTAGGCATGTCAACCTAGCGGGTCTCTTTTGTATGTAATATCTTCTGACTATGTCTGTGTTCTCAGGGCGCGGGGAATTGTCACTGTCTATAGTAGTAAGTGTTGTAGCACTGCCAGAAAATATTTGCTTCGTCGTATGTGACCCTTTGCTGGAATTCATGTTCAATTCCCTAAGTTATTCAGGTGGAGACCTGCTCCTGGCTATTCAGGACTTTATGAGAGATTTCTTGGAATCTCGACTTGACTGCCAGAAATGAGTTGGACAATAACATGTCATTCCCCTTGATTATGGAAGGTTTGTTATTTGAAGTGATTCCGTTTATTAAGAAGATTTCCATTAATTGGATAATCGTCGTGTGAATTCATATGCTATCAAACAATTATTTATATGTAAATAGTTGTATTATAAATGCAAAGCTTATGTATGTCTTGAAGTTTTGAAAATAAAGTTTTAGCAAACAATAGAATTTTGTAAGAATATGAATTCAACTCAAGATTTATAGTAAACCATACAGGAGTCAGGATACCTTTTGTAACTATATGCTTTCAAACAAACATATGCTTCAACTAGGACTTTTATGGGTTGTAACATAGCCTGGTTCACGGTTTAAGAAACAAATGATAAGGCTCAAAGTTTATTTGTATCCAACCCATTCTTCATGATGTCCTTCAACCCTATACTCAGTTAATTGTGCATTTAGATTCCAATTGAGTCTTGAATGATATTTTGGTGATGGTTCGGATACTGGAAGTTTATTTGAGAAGGCAGTCATTTTTGTAACATTTTTCTGTTATCGAGGATTTTTAGTGACCTCTTTTTAATTTTATTATCCCTACCTTTTTCCTGAACAATTTCTTTTCTGATTACAGTCAGCGGGATGCCCCCGTTTTTTTCTTAAGTCTCCTTCATAGGTTCTGACTTAGCGGGTTCTTCTTTTGAAGGATAATGACTGATTGTTTTATGGGGAACCATCACCGTCTTTCGATTTGGAAGGACGTCTCTGATGCATTTCTCTATGTACGAAGTGAGATATTGCGAATGAATATGCATTTGAATTAACTGAGAAACTACCTTACCCCGGGTTATGATTAAAGGTTTCTATTTATGCAAAAAAGAAAACTTCTACTTCTTAGGCTCAAAGGGGTTGATTAGGGATTAACTTCCTTATAACTCCACTATTTAGGATTTGAAACAACGCTTGTACATCGTCAATAAGGTATGTTCAAAAGCATACTATATGATATTATGGTATCATTTTTGTCATCCTCCATCTAAAGGCTTATAGATTTTAATCAAGAGTTGAATATCATAAAAAAAGGAGTAAAAGCATAATTTTAATAGAGTGAAAACGAATGGATTAACTCAAGACAAACATATGCAATGCATTAATGAGAACAACCAAAGTATGACATAACAGTAATTGTTTGAACAAACAAGAAATTACAAATAAAAATTTGAATGAAGAAGCTTTCGTCGTTGGCAGTAGAGGAAATCCAATTATTCAGGTTGTTGCCGCTATCGACATCTTCCACAATATTAACCTAATCCTAATTATGATTTGGCATGGGAGCAGTGATCACGTTGGGAATCTCAGAAGGATCGAATTTAATCTCCTTAGCATCAATCATGTTTTAAATCTTGTATTTTAGTTCCCAACAATCGTTAGTATCATGTCCAGGGCTTCCAGAATGACAGGCACATCTTGCATCGGGATTGTAGTTAGGAGAAAAAGTTTTGGGGTTTGGATGAGGTTCTGTCAATGTAACCAGATTTATTCTCAACATGTGATGCAATGCTTGAGACAGCGGCATGTTGATTCTTGTGAATTGCATCTTAGGGGTATCAGACCTTTGTTGATTGTTTGATTTTTATGGCCGTTTAACTGGGGTCGGGTTTGAAATTAATACAGCTCCTACCGATTGATGACTATCACTCTTGATACGGCTCCTTTATCTGTAAACAACATTAGTTTCCTTCTTACCAACAAATGGTTTCTTTACAATATTAGAGGTTGAGGCCATGGATATCTTCCCACTTTTGATTCCACTTTCAACTTGATCGCCAGTCAAAATCAACTCAATAAACCCTGACGAAGAACTTCCAATCAAAAAATTAAAGAATGGACCAAAAAGAGTACCCATGAACATGTCCACCAATTCTCTGTCAGTCAATGGGGGCTGCACCCCTCCAGCCAGGTCCCTCCATTTTTGAGCATACTCCTCAAAGCCTTCGCTTGAGCCCATGTGTGGATATTAGTCCCCTCAAGTTGATAGAACCATTCCAACCGTGTCCCAAATAAGCTTTCTTGGAAAAAGTGCACCCATAACTTCCTATCCACGGTGTGTGGTTGAATCTTGCAGACATATGACCTTAGATGCATCTGTGGACAAGATACCTCATCATATTTGGCGAAGACGGGGACTTTGAATTTTTGGGGAATGACCACCCCAGGGATCAAGCCTAAATCTCCAAAGTCTAGACTGGGCACTGTTTGGATCTCTACAGCCTTAAGTCGGTCTTCGAGATATTTGTACTTATCATCCATCAGTGGGTATTTCTCCTCAGAATAGTCTTCGTCCTAAGTAGCTTGGTTATTTACACCCCTAGCTCTAGTGCTTCTAGCTTCCTCTCCTTGATTGTCTTCTTCCTCAGAAAAAGGCTCTTCTATTTGAGCTAGTTGGGCAGGCCCGTTTAACCTTCTTCCCATGTTGAGGATGACAACCCTCTTCTTAGTCTTCTTCTTGGTGACAAGGAGTGCCATCATTTCTTGCTGACCTTTAGCTAGGTTGAGGAGAGTCTCTTGGAACCGTGCGTGTTGAGTTTGCAGATCTTTAACGGTTTGCTCTAGAGCCTTCTTATACCGAAATAAACAGTAAAAAGATGAGGAAACCTGTGTCTGGAAACCTGCTTATGATATGATGCATGCTATACGGATGCAATGTTTTCAAAGACCTTAAGGAATTTAAATTTTCTAGCCAAAAAGGAAACAAACGCAACAATTGTATTAACAAAGTTCCAAGATTACAATTTCCCCTTAGGCTTACAATGAAAAATAAAAAAGGTCTCAAAGAGACAACAAAATGAAATCCTAAAACAAAAGAACTCAGGTCTCCCATGGGCGCTTCTTCTTTGGTGCAATGTAGGCATTCATGCTTTTCTCCTCGTGAAGTTGCCTTATGAGCTCTAACACTTTCTTCTCGCTTGCATAGAATCGAGCTTCAAAGGTGTCTCGTTCCCCCTTGAGTTGAATCCACGATCTCTACAATTCTTCGAGGTCCGTAGGCATGTCAACATAGAGAATGGTATGAGGAATATCCCCTTTAGAAACAGGCTCCACAACTATTGGTAGAATAGCAGGATATGGCATCATGAGACTTTGAGCACGAGCTCTTACCTATTTGAGATAAGGCTCAAGAGGGATGGAATTCTTATGCCCCAAGTCTTACTATCAACTTTGCTTACCATGCCCCAAGCATACACCAACCTTCGATAATAACCTTGAACATCGTTCTCATAGTCGAATACAATACCTTGAATAAGTGCGTTATGGGGACCATCTCTTCGAGCATAGTCAAATTGTCATAGAGCTAGAGACGGATTATAAGTAATACCTAGTCTAATGCCCAAAAGTGGAACATTAGGGAACTTCCCACAACGCTAAATGATAGTAATGTCTTCTTCAGAACGAGATCACCAATGGATATCTGCATGAGAAAGCGACATTATCCTTTGCGACCACCTCAAACCTTGCTCATTCTTCAATACTGATCAGGGAAGGTGCAAAATAAACCACCTAGACAACAACAAAATGCAACACATAACATCCCCTCTCTTCCTCATGGTGTGAGTGTGAATACAATGTAGAATGTCTCCAAGCAAAGTAGGCAAGGGATTAAGAGTAAGGAAAATTTTGACGGCATTCACATCTATGAGTTGGCCAGGGTTAGGAAAAAGCACCAACCCATAGATTAGAAGATCTAAGATCTCCTCAAAAGCTTGTAAATCCATAGAATCCCAAAATAGTTGAGCCTTCTCTATCATAAATTTAGCCAAAAAGCCTTTGACCCCACTTCTTGTCTCCCAATTAGCTACAATTTCAAAACTCTTCAAATGTAAGGCCTTGGTAATAACTTCAGGTATTGGAGTTTCCTCTAAACCGGTGAATGGTATTTGATCAAGGACTGGTACCCCAAATAGTTGAGAGAAACAATGATGTACATGGTCAAAGAATTGAAAAACACCTTCATCATGTCTTCTTCGAAGCTTGAGGTGGCCAGATTGAGAATTCAACCATATCTTTTGGTGAACAAAGAATTTTTAGGAACCATTGATGTTATATCTTTTAGTTGAGGAGGCGCCCTTACGAAGTTGATTCGGATGGTATTTCTGCGAGTGGAAGCCATATCCTACAAAACAGAATAAATATAAATCCCTAGGTCCTTGAAATGGTTAGTGAAAATGCTATGGCATGATGTTATGATGTTTATGAACAAATAATCACACACAAACAAAACACACAAGGCCTTAGGTTTAGGATTGAATAAGGTTTACAGGCAAGTTCCTTCTTGAGGTTTATTTGGTTTAACCTGTCATAACAAAAGTAACCGAGTTCTACGGAATCTCAATATTATTGATCTTTTTCATTGGGCATTGTTTTAGCTCAAGCATCCAAACTGCGGCCAAAATATCCCAAAAGTCCGATCTAAATGAGTGTAGCATCGAGTATAAACTAACTTTAGTCTTGCACCAAAGCCAGCTATCTCACTACTTTCTAATGGCCAAGTTGTTCAACTAATATTCTAAGGTCAGTTAGTGCTTCATGACACCACACAGTGGCCCCATATTCTCCTTGACTATACTCAAGGAACACTGGTACCAACAAATGTGTCATACTAACATAGCCATCGCTTCAATCATGTCAGTATTATGCCGCATAGTCCCCACGATCTATTGCTACTTACCTAATATGCCCCAAATCCGGGTATAGGATTTTTACAAGTAATAAACCCAAGCATAACCCAAAAATCTAAAGTAAACAATTAAAGCAATAAATTTGATCTAGCTCTTAAGGTAACCCCACTTTTTTATAAATAAAATCCCCAGCAGAGTCGTCAGTTCTGTGATACGATGGGAGAACTAACTTGGGTGTTTTGCGTTTTATCACAAATGTTGCAGATAGCAAGAGTCACCACCGACTTTTCTTTTATCCAATAAAGGAAATGGTGAAAGAACAAGAAAGACCTTTTGAGAATTTTCTTGAGTTCGGGGGATAGGTTAGGAAAAGTGAAGTTGCTAGCACCATTTTCATCTGTAGTTATCTACAAGCTCTTAATTGCTTGACACTTTAAAATGCTTTGTGTTTGTGTAAGTTTGAAAATATTTTGAAATTGCCTAAGTTTGACAAACTTTGTAATGATTCTCGCATCGTTGAGAATGTATAAAAAGTGTTGGTTTTGAAAATATTTGTTGAAAAGGAATGTTTGAAAGATGTTTTGAAAAGGCCAATGTAAGGAAATTTTGTAATGATTCTTGTATCGTTGAGAATGTATACAAAATGTTTGTTTTGACAAATGTTTTGAAAGTGTGAGGTGCAAATGGTTTTGTTAGTGAGCAAGCAATTATGAGCAATCTACCTACTCAAAAAGTCTTCGTTCTTTTCCTCCTTCTTTAGATAGTGATTGTATATCAATAGTTAGTAGGAAGCCATATGATTGGATTTGAGGGACAGGCGTGGGTTATCGTACAATCAAAGAAGGAAACTTATGAGACATTTTAGAAATTGATATAAGGGACTAAGATCATTTACCAAAGGCAACATTGAAGGGTCATCGAGAGACTATTGTGATACGGTGGGAGAACTGACTTGAGGTTTTGCGTTTGATCGCAAATGTTGCGGTTAGCAAGAGTCGCCACCGACTTTTCTTTTATCCAAAAGGAAAGGTGAAAAAGCACAGGAAATACCTTTGAGATTGTTTCTTGAGTTCGGGGGGTAGATTATGAAAAGGGAAGGTATTAGCACCCTTTTCATCCATGGTTTTCCATGGGCTCTTAGTTACTTGCTAGATCACTTGCTTTTGTTTGAAATTGTGCTTTGTGTGGTTTTTGAAAGTATTTTGAAAGAGGCCATTATTTAGGAAAACTTTTTAATGATTCTCGTTCGTAAGAATGTATACAAAGTGTTTGATATTTTGAAAATGTTTTCAATTTTGAAAGATGATTTTTGAAAGTGTGTGTGTTTGTTTTGAAAATAAGAAGGATATTTTGAAATTGAGCAAGTAATTAGGAGAATTCTACCTACTCAAAAGTCTATCTTGTTCATTTTCCTTTTCCTTTGACATTGTTATCTTATCATTGATTTGGTAAGTAACCCTACCTTTGGATGTAAACGGGACGGGCGTGGGTCATCGTATAACCATGATTAGAAATGTTGCAAGGTATCTTAGCATTCTTTTTAGGGATTAAGATCATTTGAAAGGCACCTTGGATAGCGTCATCGAGGGACTATAATCTTGTATTTTGCTTGTTTTTGCTAAGATACCTCACATGTGTAATATGGTCGTTTTTTAAAGGCAACCAAGTGGATTTACCCGAGGGGTGCTTGTGTACAAGTGTATTGTTTTCATGCTTGATTTTGTCTTGAATTAGGGTTTTCTAAATGATTGGTTTTAGTCTTTCCATACAAACCCTAATTACTAGCATGTTATATATAAAGCGATAAATTATGGAATTTAAAGTTACTACGCTATTACAACATTTGTGGGAGGGGGTATACAAATTGTGAATGGAGGTTGGAAGAATATAAACCTAGTTAATCTATTACAACCATATTGAATTGGTATAAATGTACAAAGAATTAAATGAATACAATGTACAAAATGAAATAAATATACAAGAAATGTAACTGTTAAGGAAATAGATATTTTTTGGATTTTTTGTATGACAAAAGGGATTTTGTCTTAATATAATTAACTAAATAAAATAATTAATTAAACTTAAAAGTAAACCTAATTTACTAAGAAAAGAAATTAATAAAACCCTAATTCACTAATTGATTAAAGAAAATAAGTTTAGAAAACGTATTTTTATTGGTATTTTTGTCTTGAAAATATTTATAGCATTATACACTATTTTTTGCCCTTTTTTATGTTAAAATAATATATTTAAATAGGTGTAAAAGAAAGTAAATAAATACATAGTTTTAATTTAATTTAAAAGATTAGTTAGTAAAAATAAACAAAGTATAGTTAAATAAAATATTTTTTGTGAGAAAAATAAAATAAACTAAGTTAAAATGAAAATCTATTTTTTTTGTATTTTTTATGATTCTTTTAATATTAGAAAATATATGAATAAAATAAATAAAATAAAAATAAAAAAATAAAATAAATTGGGCCAGGGGTGCAAACAGCCTGCAAGGGGGTTAGTAAGTAAAAACAAAAATAACAAAAGCCCAACAAGGCCCAGCGCCTGCCAAAAAAAATAAAATCAGAAAGCAAAAATGTGAAAAAATTAAAAGGGTACCACTAGGGCTCGAACCCAGGTCCCAAAGGTTACAGGCGCGCGCTTCTAGCACTGGGGTGACTATACATCCGTTAACATAGGCAAATCAATAAAAATATGATACAAAACGCGCCCTAATTACTTCATCTTCAACCTCCATCCAGACCAACTGTAACTTGCTCATTTCTCATCAAAAATGAAAACTGTAAACATGAAACTTGTAGCAAATTTCCTCACGGTTTCAGAAATGTAAAGCATTAAAACTATAGATCAAAGATAAGCATGAATTTTAATGGACCTAATCTGAACCCTAAAAATTTCAGAAATTTCAGTTTCAAAATTCTCTAAGCTCAAGCAAAATTAATGGAAACTATGGACATGGTTAGCTTTAGGGCAATGATATCTACATGTTTTGTTCACAAATAAATCATTAATGATGCTTGTATGAAGAGTTCAAAGTTAATAAAACATACCTCAAAACTGGAAATCGTGTTTTGAGTTTGAGCTTGTTTCAAGTGATGGTGATGATCAGGTTAGCTTCCTTGAGGTCCCAGTAAGCTAATGCAATGATTAGCTTTGGGAATGGATGGCTGAAATGGTCTGGAGAAGTCAATATGCAGAGCTCTATTTTTGAAAATGGAGGATGGTGTTAATGGTGTTACAGTTCTGTAACAGGGTGTGGGATCACTTTTATATGATGTTTAGAAGCTTTAGAAACCAAAAGGCCAAGAAACGCACGATTAGATTATGAGTTTCAAGTTTTTGGTCAGTTTGTGTCAAAATGGAAGTATGAAATATGTTTCTGAGTTTTAGGTGTTTTTAGGGCATGAACATTCTTGTGTTTGGTGCAAATAGTTTGTGTATCTATAAGCAAAAGTGTTTGAGAGCTTTAGACAATCAGAAGTACAAGTTCTTAGCTTTTGGCTAGGTTACTTGATTTTGAAGAAAAAGGGGAAACAAGTTTCAAGAGGAGGTACGAGCATGGGATGGATGATTGTAATTGTCTAAACCATTTCTCACGAGTTATAGGACTTGTTTGATCAGACGAGAACAAGTGCAAGGTTCAAGAACACGTTTTGTACAAAAAGTCACTTTATCAAAATGGAAATGTAACATTTCTTCCAAAAATGGATATAAAGCATGTCCATGCATTGAATGCTTGAAGTGAGACTTCTAAAAGCTGTGTAAACCATTAATTATGGAGTTACTAACAAGTTTGAGGCCTACAAAGTAGTGATTATGCAGTATAGTTTGAATTTGGAAATTGGTTCATCACAAAATGCCTTGTAAATCAAGTGATAAAACCCTAACTTCATCTCTTCAATTCTCCCTACTCAAGAATGATCTCAAGGAGTTATATGACATTTTGGAAAGCTTTAAATGTGCTCTACAACCAATATTTGAATTGATTTTGAATATTTAGCTTGGAACTATATGAAAAAGTTCCATGAAGTTGGGTCAAAATCCTAACCAAATTAGGGCAAAATTTCACTAAGTGTTAAGTTTCATGACCAAGTGTTCTTAAAATTATAACTTGAGATCCAAGCACTTTTGGAAGAAGTTGTGTGAATAAAAGTTGTATATTTCATGGAGTTATATAACTTTAATGTTGGAAGTTTTTCTTGAATCATCTTGCATCATGGTGAAAATGTTACTCAAAGTTATGAAAAAATAAGACGTTTTCAACACTTAGAAAAAATTTTAAGTTTAGAAATTTTGACTTTTCAAAATGAAATCTTGACTTTTTTTATTTCTTGATGAATAATTTTCATATTTTGACATGTTTTGATGAATTATGATCTTTGGTATTTGAATTTGACCAAAAAGTCAAAGTTTGACTTTTCAGTATATAGAGGACTTTTGATCAGTTGACTGAAAAATTCATCTGTCAACCCAATGGACTTGCAATGTTTTGAGCCATGTCATTAGGTCAAAATGATTCCATTGGATTCTTGAGATCATGCCTTGAACCAATTATCATTTGCTAGGTCAAAAATTAGAAATTGCCCTTTCCCAGTCAAAACCCTAATTTTGACCATTTTACCCTTTTGGAGATTTGATCAAATTTCTTGAAGAGTTGTGGTCCAAACTTGATCAAATGATACATATGAGTTTAAAATGCTGATGTTGATCAAAAATTATGAAGTTTGACTGTATATTGGCTATAGTTGACTTTTTCCCCAATACAGTTGATTTTTAGGTCAACTGCTCAATTCACTGAGCAAAAATGTGATCCAAGGCTTGAAACTTGACATGAGAAATATTGTGGGTCCATAATTATCCATGAAAGTCATATGGAACATTGGAATTTAAAAAATCCTTGTGAAAACTCAAACCCTAATTTTGGTCATCAATGCTTAAGGAGGTGTCTTGAGCTGATCAAACCCTAGTGCAGTCTTGAGCCCAATGAGATCTTCTGAGCAAAATATTGATAAGTGAGAGGGAAATTTTTTGGGTACAACAGCTTCCCCTGTTCAATCTTCTTAAGACTGAGGAGTTAGATTGGCAAGTTTTGCCATTCGTAACTCAAATATGGAAGATGATTGGACACTAGAGTACCCAGAAATTTGCACTCGATGATGTGATGATTGAGGGAATGGGCTTAAAGATGAAAATTGGAGTGGTGATGGAATGTTGTTGGAGATGGGCTTGTAGATGCGATCCAGAAATGATTTCTGAACCGTAAGCTGAAACCGAATGAGTATCAGAATGGCGTCCGTGTCTGGAGCGTGTCTGAACTGTATCTGAAAGAGACTCTGAATAAGTATCAGAATGGCATCTTTGTCTGGAGCATATATGAACTGTATCTGAAAGTTGACTCTGAATGAGTATCAGAATTGAGTCTGTGTCTAGAGCATATCTGAACTGTATCTGAAAGTTGACTCTGAATGAGCATCAAAATGGCGTTCGTGTCTGGAGCGTATCTGAACTGTATCTGAAAGTTGACTCTGAATGAGTATCAGAATGGAGTCTGTGTCTGGAGCGTATCTGAACTGTATCTGAGAAGGAATCTGAATGAGTATCAGAATGGCATCCGTGTTTGGAGCGTATCTGAACTGTATCTGAGAAACCTTTGAACATTATTAATGGTAGCTGTTGATTAATCTTATCCTGAAAAAGGTAAAATGTTAGCTAATATACAATGTCATGTTGTATGAAATGCATGGTATAATGCATTCGTGTTATCAATGTTTATGATATATGGATGCGATGTATGTTCATGCGAGCTAATCTGCTGCACTGCTGTTGGATTGGGGAAAGTAAATCCCTGACTCGCTGAGGATATGGAGTGTAAGTATTCATGTTGTGAAGTTGAAGTTTTGATGAATTTCCGCTTAGAGAAATAAACTCTATTGTAAGGGAAATGCCGTGTACTGCTTGTGAAATCCTATTTGGGGAATCCTACGAAATTGGATGACTTCCACTAGGGATTGATAATTGGAAGATTTGTTTTGCTGGGAATTAAAGTGCACACTGCGGGGGATTTTATGGAAACATCTTGGAGATATTTCTCTATCTCTTAAAGCAATCAGTGATTGTCTTTCTATTTTGTTCATTTGTAAATAGTAATTATGTTCAAATGCATATGTTCAAAAATAAATCATTGGACGTTTTTGTAAACAAAACACAAGAGTAAAGAAAAACAGATAGTTTTGCACTTTCAAAGGGATATCTTTGTATTGACTTTGAGTAAGTATTTTTGTACAATGAGACAAACATTCTAGTAAGAGAATGCTGTCGAAAAAAAATGAAAATTTTGATACAAAGAAAAGATATCCATGTGCAATAATCCCATGGGGTTCCCATTCTGTTATAGCCTTCGTGTCTCTGAGAATCTTGTTTGTTTATTGCCTTGTCTGAAGCTGATTGAATTGATCAAAACCGATGAGTTTCTAAGGTTGTCCGCAAGGTGATCCAACAAGACATAGTCATACGCTTTAATTCTCTAACTTTTTCCCGGACCGCCCTTTCGGGTTTTCAGTCCACCGGGATGCCCTTTTTTGCCCAAGTAGCCCTTTCGGGTTTTCAACTTGCCGGGTGTACAAATATTTTTGTTTTATCCCTAATTTTTGTCTGAACCTTTTTGGTTCGCCGGGATGCCCTTGTTTTGCCTAAGTGTGTCAACCTAGTGGGTCTCTTATGCGTAGTATCTTTTGACTATGTCTGCGTTCGCAGGGTGCGGCAGGTCGTCGCCATCCATGGTGGTCAAGATCATTGCTCCACCAGAGAATATGTTTTTGATTACAAATGGTCCTTCATATGTAGGAGTCCACTTGCCCCTGGGATCACCTTGCGGAAGTATGATACATTTGATCACCAGATCCCCGACTTGATACACTTGGCGTCTGACCTTTTTATTGAAAGCCTTGATCATCCGTTTTTGATACATTTGACCATGACAGACAGCAGTAAGCCTTTTCTCATCAATCAAGTTTAGTTGATCAAGTCGAGTATGGATCCAATCTTCTTCATTCAGCCCTGCATCCTTCATAATTCTTAGAGAGGGTATCTGGACCTCAATAGGCAAGACAACGTCCATGCCGTATACCAGAGAATAGGGTGTTGCCCCGGTTGATGTGAGAGATATGGTACGATATCCGTGGAGAGAGAATGGTAGCATGTCATGCCAGTATTTGTATGTGACTGTCATTTTCTGTATGATCTTTTTAATGTTCTTATTTGCGGCTTCGACGACACCATTCATCTTCGGCTGGTAAGGGGAAGAATTGTGATGCTGGATCTTGAATTGCTCGCGCAGGGCGGTGATCATAGTATTGTTAAGATTCGTACCATTGTCTGTAATGATCCTCTCTAGGATACCGTAACGACAAATGAGATTCTGCTTGATGATCCAGGCGACAACATTCTTGGTAACGGAAGCGAAAGAAGCTGCCTCCACCCACTTTGTAAAATAGTCAATGGCCACTAAGATGAAGAGGTGTCCATTAGAGGTTGTTGGCTTTATTTCCCCAATCATATCGATGCTCCACATAGCAAAGGGCCAAGGAGCCTTCAAGACATTCAGAGGAACCAGAGGTACGTGCACCTTGTTAGCATAAATCTGACACTTGTGGCAAGTTCGAGATTATTGATATCAATCTTCTTCCATGGTAGACCAGTAATAGCCTGCCCGTAGGATTTTCTTTTCCATCGTATGCCCACTGGAATAGGTGCCAAAAGTTCCTTCGTGTAACTCAGCCATGATCCTTTCGTCTCCAAACTTGTCTACGCACTGAAGTAACACAGAGTCATGGCTGCGTTTGTAAAGAATGCCATTACTAAGGAAGAATTTAGCAGAGAATCTCCTTAAGAACTTCTTATCGTTTACTGAAACTCCTTCTGGATATTATTGAGCCTCGAGATACCTCTTGACTTCGTGAAACCAAGCCTGGTCCACTACCTCTTCAGTATTAATATCGTGACAGTGAGATGGTTCCTCCATTCGTTCAATGGTGATCTGGGGAGCCTCGTTATCCCATTTAAGTTTAAATATATATGACATTGTGGCTAGTGCGTCTGCTAGCTGATTTTCTTCTCGCCGGAAATGCTCGAAGGTAATCTTCTAAAAATGTGGGAGCAATGTCAACACATGTTCTTTGTAAGGGATAAGGTTAGGGTGTTTGGTGTCCCATTCCCCTTTGATCTGGTTGATAACCAAAGTTGAATCTCCGAATACATTTAAGGATTTGATCCCTAAATTTATGGCAACTTTGAGACCAAAGATGCACGCTTCGTATTCTGCCATGTTATTTGTACAATTGAAGCAGAGTCTTGCAGTAAAGGGAGTATGACACCCTTCAGGAGATATGAGTACAACACCAATACAATTTCCGAGTGTGTTAGATGCCCCATCAAAAACCAGGGTCCATCGGGACCCTTGTTCAGGTCCGTCATATGGCCTGAATTCTTCACAGTTGTTTACCATCATGATGTATTCATCTGGGAATTCGAACTTCATGGAATGGTAGTCTTTCACAGCTTGGTGAGCAAGGTGATCAGCTAGTATACTTCCCTTTATTGCTTTCTGGGTAGTATACTGTATGTCATATTCTGTCAGGATCATCTGCCATCTCGCTATTCTCCCAGAGAGAGCAGGTTTCTCGAAGATGTATTTTATTGGGAATATTTTATATATCAACAAGGTAGTATGGGTCAACATATACTGTCTTAGCCGGCGAGCAGTCCATGCTATAGTGCAACAAGTTTTCTCGAGCAGTGAATATCTTGTTTCAAAGTCGGTAAACTTTTTGCTCAGGTAATAAATAGCATGCTCTTTTCGGCCAGACTCGTCATGCTTCCCCAACACACACCCCATTGTATTTTCCAAAACAGTTAGGTACATGATCAATGGTCTTCCCTCGACTGGTGGCATCAAAACAAAAGGCTCTTGCAGGTACTCTATGATCTTGTCAAAAGCAGTTTGGCACTCATAATTCCATTTGACTACTTGATCTTTCTTCAGTAACTTGAAGATTGGTTCACAAGT
Organism: Vicia faba; assembly: GCA_948472305.1. NCBI lineage: Eukaryota > Viridiplantae > Streptophyta > Magnoliopsida > Fabales > Fabaceae > Vicia > Vicia faba. Next base: position 1,691,785,159 of record OX451737.1, on the reverse strand, counting down.
AGCTGTCAGGTGAGAAATGAATCTGGCAATGTAGTTTGAAGGTCCACAGAATCCTCTGACTTCCTTCTCAGTACGAGGAGCATGCATCTCTTATATCGCTTTTACCTTGGCGGGATCCACTTCGATACTTTTATTGTTGACGACAATGCCTAAGAGTTTACCAAACCTCACTCCAAACATGCATTTATTTGGGTTTAACCTCAACTTGTGTTTCTTTAGTCTCTCAAAAAGTGTCTATAAATGATCAACATGCTCTTCTTCTGTTTGAGATATAGCTATCATGTCGTCTACATAAAACTCTATTTCGTGATGTATCATGTCGTGAAATAGAGCTACCATGGCAAGCTGATAGGTTGCCCCAGCATTCTTCAGTCCGAATGACATAACCTTGTAGCAGAATATGCCCCACTGGGTGATAAAGGTTTTTTTCTCCATGTCCTCAGGCGCCATTTTGATTTGGTTGTATCCTGAGAAACCGTCCATGAAGGAAAAGACTCTGTGTTGTGCCGTATTGTCAACTAGAATATCAATATGGGGAAGTGGGAAATCATCCTTAGGGCTTGCCCTATTCAAATCTCTGTAGTCCATGCACATTCGTACCTTTCTGTCCTTTTTGGGCACAGGAACAACATTGGCAACCCATTGCGGATAAGAGGTGACGGCCAAGAATCCAGCGTTGAATTGTTTCATGAATTCAGCTTTAATCTTCTCTGACATATCTGGTCGCATTCGACAAACCTTTTGCTTTACTGGTGGGCAATCCTCTTTTGTAGGTAGACGATGTACTATGATATCTGCATCAAGTCATGGCATGTCTTTGTACGACAAGGCAAAGACCTCAACATACTCGTGTAGCAACTGAATCATACGCTCTTTGACACTGGGTTCCAGGTTGGCACCCACCTTGACTCCTCTTTTGTCTTCTTCGGTACCTAGGTTGATTGTATCCACTGGCTCTTCGTGAGGCTGAATGGTCCTCTCTTCTTGTTGTAGTAACCAGGCGAGTTCCCCTGGTACTTCACAATCTTCCTCACCTTCGTCTTCGGCTTGGTAGATTATATTTTCAGAGTCATAGAAGATCATAGTAGAACCGTTACCCATGGGATCCCGAATGGATGTAGACCTGCATTGTGAGTGTGAGTGTGTGTAAGGGTTTAGCTATCTTTGAAAGAAATGGAAATGTAAAAAGGAAAAACATAGAGCACAAAGTTTGTATGCAAAAAAGTCCATGATTCATTGATGTCATATGGAAATCAGATAATAACCCTTACAAATGGACCATTGTGCCTCGGGTAAGACATAAGGTTTTAAGAGTCTGAATTGTTTTAATATTACAGATCCAATAAAATGTAAAGACAAATCACTGTGGGATAAATGTGATGGGGACAAAATCTCTAGCCTTCCAGTTGCTGAGCCCTTCACTGACAGTTGGAAAGATCTAATCCTCCAGGTTGTAGTTGTCTTCATCATCCTCCACGGTGCTGACTTGGTGGTTGTTGATCTTCAAGGGTGGTCCTCCAGCACGAGCACGGCGTACAGCCTTCTGGGAACCTTCTTCTATCACTGCCTTAGCATCCTTCAAAGATGACATCCTGAGTGGCGGCCTTGTGATCTTGGGAACTTAAGACACAACCTTGGTTACTGCCACATCTTGTGGGACTTCTTCAAAATGTTGGAATGGAGTTTCAATAAATTCACCATCTAATTCCATATATATGATGGAATTGAGATGGCTGATCATATACTCTTCTTCTCCATGAACGATGATAATCTTCCCTTGAATTGGATATTTCAGCATTTGGTGCAATGTAGAAGTAACAGCACCAGCATTGTGAATCCATGGTCGGCCTAGCAAGCAGGAATATGAAGGGAGAATATCCATTACATAAAAAGTTGAATCAAATGCTTAAGTTCCAACCTTTATGGGGATGTCCACTTCCCCATGCACCATCCTTTTTGAGCCGTCAAAGGCCCTCACTACTATGTTTCTTGGATTCAAAGTCAATCCCTCACAATCAAGCCTATCAAGATCCTTTTTAGGTAATACATTCAGAGATGAACCGATGTCAACCAAGACATGAGCCAAGGTTGTTCCCCTGCATTCAACTGAGACGTGAAATGCCTCATTATGCTTCCTCCCTCTTGGTGTTAAATCAACATCTGAAAAACCTAAACCATTATCTGCAGTCAAGCTGGCTATGCAGTCTTGGAACTGATCGACAAATGTTTCTTGGGGTACATGGGCAGTTTTCAAGAATTTTACCAAGGCTTTTGCATGAGCCTCGGAACATAATAATAAAGGCAACATGGAAATTTTGGATGGCGTTTGCCCCAGTTGCTCAACTACATTGTAGTCGCTTATTTTTATGATCTTTAGAATTTCCTCCATTTCCTTCAGGGAGGTCTTAGGGATAGTGACTGATTGTGCCTTCGTCCGGACAGGCTCAACCAGAATACCTTTATCTCGAGTCTCGGTTGACTCGGAAGCAGGAATGTCAGTAGGAGTGGTAACAGGGATTGTAACAGCTTTGTCAGAAGGAGTATTAGCAGAGATGATTGTAGGACTGGGAACAGCCTTTGGAGGAGCAACAACAACAAGAATGATTACGGGTCAAGAAACTTCTTTTGGGGGAGAAATTTCTGGAGAGAATATCCTTCTGCTTCGGGTAATCTTGCTAGTTCATGCGATGTTACTGATATCAGAGTCAACTTTCTCAGAATTTAAATCTTCAGCGGCTGGCCAATCTTGCTTGATACCGTGGTAGTAGACATCCCCTCCATAATTCCATGGTACAGTTTTGTCTGACGAATACGGGATTGGTCCAGGCATTGTAATTATCAAAGGAGATATTTTTGGAACTGATGTAATTCTAACGGGTCTTTTGGTGGAGACCTTGGAAGAATTGGCGGAAATGGTAACGATGGAAACATCATTATAAGAAACAGTTGGAATAAAAGTCTTCTCGAATAAAATTTATTTGTTATCTATTAGGAACTGAACGCCTGCTTTTAACAAAGGACAACTGGTTGGTGAGGACAGACAGAGACGACAACTTTCACCACAACCTGGGAATACACTGGAAATCAAAAAAAAAATTTGATAGTCATGAGTGGGGTCATAAGTTCATCAACAGAAGTAACAAACATATCTTTTTCAATGTCGTTGGCATTATGGTCGTGTTTTGGCATATGAGCATAAATGACATTGGGCTTTTCTGGCGCATCGAATTCAATCTCTTTGGCTTCAAGGAGGTCTTGTACTTTGTTCTTTAGAGCCCAAAAGTTATTTGTGTCATGGTCGGGACTCTCAGAATGGTATGCACAACTGGCATTGGGATGATAGTGAGGAGAGGTTGTGTTAGGGTTCTTTGGAGCTTCTTTCAAAGTCACTAGGTTGGACCTTAACAAATGTGATAATACTTGAGATAGGGCATGTCGATTCTGGTGAATTGTCTGACTGGTATTTCCATTCTTGGTTGATTGTTTCTTTACTGATCAGGCGCAGGTTTAGGAATCATGACAGCCCCCACCATTGGACGACGTTCAACCCTATCTTGATTTCTCTGAGGATATACAACAACCACTTCTTTCTTTCCGATGAATGGCTTCCTTACAGTAGCAGAGGATGCATCTTTTTGAATCTTTCCATTCTTTATCCCGACTTCTACCCTTTCTCCGGTCAATATCAATTCAGTAAAACATGCCGATGAACTCCCAATTAAGTGATTGAAGAAGGGACCAAACAAGGTGCCCGAAAACATGTCTACCAACTCTCTTTCAGATAGGGGAGTTGAACTCTTCCTGCTAAGTCCCTCCATTTTTGTGCATAGTCCTTGAAGCCTTCACTTGAAACCATGGCCATACTCTGGAGTTGAGTACGGGTAGGCACAAGATCAGTGTTGTATTGGTATTGTTTGTAAAAGGCGGCGGCTAGATCTTCCCAGTTATGAACATTGGCTCTTTCTAACTGATAAAACTAATCAAGTTGAGTTCCAGAAAGACTGTCTTGGAAGAAGTGTATCCATAAATCCTTATCAGCGGTTTGAGGCTGGATTTTCCTCACATAGGACGGGAGATGCATTTTGGGGCATGAGACTCCATCATATTTGGTGAACACGGGTGCTTTGAATTTTGGAGGAAATATAATCCCCGATACTAACCCCAACTCCTCAAAGTCCAAGCCAGGCACTTTTTGGATTTCCATTGCACTCAACCGTTCTTCTAGATTCTTATACTTGTCGTCGGCTGAAGGGTATTGTTCTTCAGAATAGTCTTCTTCTTCCTCTTCCTCTTCTGACTCTGACTGGATAACTGTTTCTTTGCCCTTCCCATCTTGATTGTCTTTCTCACCAGATGTCGTTGCAAAGTCTATGGCCCTTCTTGTTTGCCCTTGGAATCTTCTTCCCATGTTTAGAACTCCGGTTATTTTCTTTTTCTTCTTTTTCTCTTCCACCAGCAAAGTCTTCAACTCTTCTTGTCCTTTGGCTAGAGTTAAGAACATCTGTTGAAACTGTGAATTCTGAGCTTAGAGGTCCTTCACCGTTTGCTCGAGATCCATTTTACTGAAATAAACAGTAGAAAGGTGAGGAGACTTGTTGCAAGGAACCTGCTTATGTTATGATGAATGGTAAATATGTATGCAATGATTTCAAGGATTTTAAAGATTCAATATTGTTTTAGGCAAAAAGGAAACACACGTTATATTAATAAATTAAAGCTTTAGTACATCAATGCCTCTTTGGGAAAAATAATACAAAAAACTCTAAGATAAAAAGGTAGTACATATCCTCTTTGGTGTAATATAGGTATTCAGAGTCTGCTCCTCATGGAGTTACTTAGTGAGTTCCAAAACCTTCTTCTCGCTAGCGTAGAATTGGGCTTCAAAAGTATCTCTCTCCCCCTTGATTTGTATCCAATCTCTTTGTAGGTATTCAAGACAGGTGGGCATGTTAGGATGTAGGATAGTGTATGGAACATCTCCTTTCATAACAAGCTCAATGATTACCGAGAGAATGGAAGGATAAGGCATCATAAGACTTTGAGCATGAGCTCATACCCATTTGAGGTAAGGCTCAAGAGGGATGGAATTCTTGTTCCCCAAAGTCTTGCTATCTACCTTGTTCAACATCCTCCAAGCTCGGATAAATCTCTGGTGAAGACCTTGATCGTCGTTCTCATAGTCAAATACGAAACCTTGAATCAGCATCTCATGCAGGCCATACCTTCGTGCGTAACCAAACTATCTTAAGGCTAAGAAGGGGTTGTAGGTGATACCTCTCCTAATTCCATGTTAAGGTACTTTAGGGAACTCTTAATTGTCGATAATAGTAACATTCTCTATGGATCGGGAACACCAATGGATGTCTGAATGTTTGAGCGTCATCAACCTTTGTGACCACCTTGAACCTTGCTCATTCTTCAATATAGATTGGGGAAGATGTGAAATAAACCATCTTGCCAAGAGAGGAGTGAAACACATAAGGACGCCTCTTTTACTCATTGTGCGAGTGTGAAAAGAATGTAGGATGTCCCCTAGCAATGTAGGTACCGGGTTGCGGGATATGAAGATTTTGACGGTGTTCACATCTATGAGTTGGTCAGGATTTGGAAACAAAACCATCTCATAGATGAGGAGAGCCACAATTTTTTCAAAGGCTTGCAAATCCAAGGAGTTCCAACAGTTTTTGGATTTCTCAAACAAGAACTTTGCTAGGAAACCCTTGACACCACTCCTTGTTTCCCAATGAGTTGTGACATCAGATGAGTGCAAGTGTAGAGCTTGAGCAATCTCTTCTGGCTTTGGGTCTCTTTCCGTACCGTTGAAAGGTAGTTGATTGAGAATGGGAATCCTCAATAGTCGGGAGAATTCTTCCAAAGTAGGCACAGGTTGATAGTCGAGAAATGTGAAGCAATGGTGTAAAGGATCAAAGAACTGAAAAAGCACCTTCATCATGTCCTCATCTGTGTTGGAGGTGACCAAGTTGAGTAGGCGACCATGTCTCTCGGTGAATGGAGAGTTTTCAGGGATCCTTGAAGCTAGCTCCTTAAGTTGTGGAGGGATCCTTACAAGATTGACTTGAATAGTTTTCCTGCGAATAGAATCCATGTCCTACAAAACAAGAACAAAGATGAATCTCAAAATCCTTGAAATGGTTAGTGAATGTGTATGATGTTATGATGTTCATGATGTTATATAAAAGTATGTATATACAAACAAAGCAAACAAGTCCTTAGGTTTAGGCTTGAATGGGGCCTCATAGGTAAGTACCCTCTTGAAGTTTAGTTGGCTCATACGTGTCCTAGTAATAGTAATCGGGTTCTAAGGAGCTCAATTTCACTGGTTTGTTTCCTTGGTCATTGTTTCAGCACAAACCTCTTTAATGGCGACCAAAATATCCCAAGAAACCAAACCTCAATGAGTGTAGTATCGAGTATCTACCAACTTCGGACTGCACTAAAGTCGGTCATCTCACTACATCCTAAAGGCCAAGTTGGTCAAGTAAAGGTTTTAAAAGTTCATTAGTGCTTCATGACATTACTCAGCGGCCCCGTATTCTCCTTGATTAACTCAAGGGCTACCGATACCCACAAATATATCGCACTAACGTAGCTATTGCTTAGACCATGTCGGTATACCCCGCACAGTTTCCACAATGTATTGCTACTTACCTATAAGGTATCCCAAATCCGGGTAGAGGATTCAAACCCAAACAAAGAACCATAATATAAAGAAAATAAAACAAACAATGAAAGAAAGTAGATGTGATCTAACCTTAAGGTAACCCCACTTTTAGAATATTCCCCAACAGAGTCTCCAGTTCTGTGATACGGTGAGAGAACTTACTTGAGGGTTTTCCGTTTGATCGCAAATGTTACAATTAGAAAGAGTCACCACCGACTTTTCTTTTATCCAAAAGGTAAGGTGAAAAAGCACAGGAAAGACCTTTGAGATTGTTTCTTGAGTTCGAGGGGTAGATTATGAAAAGGGAAGGTATTAGAATCCTTTTCATCCATGGTTTTCCATGGGCTCTTAGTTACTTGCTAGATCACTTGCTTTTGTTTGAAATTGTGCTTTGTGTGGTTTTTGAAAGTATTTTGAAAGAGGCCATTGTTTAGGCAAACTTTGTAATGATTCTCGTTCGTAAGAATGTATACAAAGTGTTTGATCTTTTGAAAATGTTTTCAAGTTTGAAAGATGTTCCTTGAAAGTGCGGGTGTTTGTTTTGAAAATATCAAGGATGTTTTGAAATTGAGCAAGTAATTAGGAGCATTTTACCTACTCAAAAGTCTTTCTTGTTCATTGTCCTTTTCCTTTGACATTTTTATCTTACTATTGATTTGGTAAGTAACCCTATCTTTGGATGTAAACGAGACGGGCGTGGGTCATCGTATAACCATGATTAGCAATGTTGTAAGGTATCTTAGCATTCTTTTTAGGGACTAAGATCATTTGAAAGGAAACTTGGATAGCATCATCGAGGGACTATGATCTTGTATTTTGCTTTTTTTTGCTAAGATACCTCACATGCGTAATATGGCCATTTTGTAAAGGAAACGAAGTTGATTTACCATAGGGGTGCTTGTGTGCAAGTGTATTGTTTTCATGCTTGATTTTGTCTTGAATTATGATTTTCTAATTGATTGTTTCTAGTCTTTCCATACAAACCCTAATTACTAGCATGTTATATATAAAGCGATAAATTGCGGAATTTAAAGTTACTACGCTATTACAATATTTGTGGGAGTGGGGTATACAAATTGTGAATGGGGGTTGCAAGAATATAAACCTAGTTAATCTATTACAACCATATTGAATTGGTATAAATGTACAAAGAATTAAATGAATACAATGTACAAAATGAAATAAATATATAAGAAATGTAATTGTTAAGGAAATAGATATTTTTTGGATTTTTTGTATGAGAAAATGGATTTTGTCTTAATATAGTTAACTAAAGAAAATAATTAATTAAACTTAAAAGTAAACGTAATTTACTAAGAAAAGAAATTAATAAAACCCTAATTCACTAATTTATTAAAGAAAATTAGTTTAGAAAAAGTATTTTTTTGGTATTTTTGTCTTGAAAATATTTATAGTATTATAAAATATTTTTAGCCATTTTTTATGTTAAAATAATATATTTAAATAGGTGTAAAAGAAAGTAAATAAATATCTAGTTTTAATTTAATTTAAAAGATTAGTTAGTAAAAATAAATAAAGTATAGTTAAATAAATTTTTTTTTGTGAGAAAAATAAAATAAACTAAGTTAAAATGAAAATCTATTTTTTTTGTATTTTTATGATTCTTTTAATATTAGAAAATGTATTAAGAAAATAAATAAAATAAAAATAAGAAAATAAAATAAACTGGGCCAGGGATGCAAACAGCCTGAAATGGGGGTTAGTAAGTAAAAACAAAAATACCAAGAGCCCAACAAGGCCCAGCGCCTGCAAAAAAAAACAAAATCAGAAAGCAAAAATGTGAAAATAGTAAAAGGGTACCACTGGGGCTCGAACCCAGGTCCCAAAGGTTACAGGCGCGCGCTTCTAGCACTGGGGTGGCTATACATCCGTTAACATAGACAAATCAATAAATATATGATACAAAACGCGTCCTGATTACTTGATCTTCAACCTCCAGCCAGACCAACTGTAACTTGCTCATTTCTCATCAAAAATGAAAACTGTAAACATGAAACTTGTAGCAAATTTCCTCACGGTTTCAGAAATGTAAAGCATTAAAACTATAGATCAAAGATAAGCATAAATTTTAATGGCCCTAATCTGAACCCTAAAAATCTTAGAAATTTCAATCTAAAAATTCTCTAAGCTCAAGCAAAATTAAAGGAAACTATGGACATGGTTAGCTCTAGGGCTATGATATCTACATGTTTTGTTCACAAATAAATCATTAAAGATGCTTGTATGAAGAGTTCAAAGTTAAGAAAACTTACCTCAAAATTGGAAATCGTGTTTTCAGTTTGAGCTTGTTTCAAGTGATGTGGATTATCAGGTTAGCTTCCTTGAGGTCCCAGGAAGCTAATGCAATGATTAGCTTGAGCAATGGATGGTTGAAATGGTCTGGAGAAGTCAGTGTGCAGAGGTCTATTTTTGAAAATGGAGGATGGTGTTACAGTTATGTAACAGAGTGTGGGATCACTTCTATATGATGTTTAGAAGCTTTAGAAACCAAAAGGCCAAGAAATGCACGAGTAAATTATGAGTTTCAAGTTTTTGGTCAGTTTGTGTGAAAATGGAAGTATGAAATGTGTTTATGAGTTTTAGGTGTTTTTAGGGCATGAGCATTCGTGTGTTTGGTGCAAATAGTTTGTGTATCTATAAGCAAAAGTGTTTGAGAGCTTTGGACAATCAGAAGTACAAGTTCTTAGCTTTTGGCTAGGTTACATGATTTTGAAGAAAAGAGGGAAACAAGTTTCAAGAGGAGGTACAAGCATGGGATGGGTGATTGTAAGTGTCTAAACCATTTCTCATGAGTTATAGGACTTGTTTGATCAGAAGAGAACAAGTTCAAGGCTCAAGAACAAGTTTTGTACAAAAAGTCACTTTATCAAAATGACAATGTAACCTTTCTTCCAAAAATGGATATAAAGTATGTCCATGCATTGAATGCTTGATGTGAGACTTATAACAGCTGTGTAAACCATTAGTTATGGAGTTCCTAACAAGTTTGAAGCCTGCAAAGTAGTGTTTATGCAGCATAGTTTGAATTTTGAAATTGGTTCATCACAAAATGCCTTGTAAATCAAGTGATAAAACCCTAACTTCATCTCTTCGATTCTCCTTACTCAAGAATGATCTCAAGGAGTTCTTGGACATTTTGGAAACTTGAAATATTCTCTACATACCATATTTTAATTTCTTTTGAAGATTCCCCTTGGAACTATATGAAAAGGTGCCATGAAGTTGGGTCAAAATCCTGACCAAATTAGGGCAAAATTTCACTAAGTGTTTAGTTTAATGACCACATGTTCTTAAAATTATAACTTTAGATCCAAGCACTTTTGGAAGAAGTTGTGTGAATAAAAGTTGTATATTTCATGGAGATATATAACTTTCATGTTGGAAGTTTTTCTTGAATCATCTTGCATCATGGTGAAAATTTTGCTCAAAGTTACGAAAAAATAAGAAGTTTTCAACACTTACAAAAATTTCTAAGTTTAGAAATTTTGACTTTTCAAAATGAAATCTTGACTTTTTTGATTTCTTGATGAATAAGTTTCATATTTTGACATGTTTTGATGAATTATGATCTTTGGTATTTGAATTTGACCAAAAAGTCAAAGTTTGACTTTTCAGTATACAGTTGACTTTTGATTAGTTGACTGAAAAATTCATTTGTCAATCCAATGGACTTGCAATGTTTTGAGCCATGTCATTAGGTAAAAATGATGCAATTGTACTCTCGAGATCATGCCTTAAACCAATTGATAATTTGCTAGGTCAAAAATTAGAAATTGCCCTTTCTCAATCAAAACCCTAATTTTGACCATTTTGCCGTTTTGGAGATTTGATCAAATTTCTTGAGGAGTTGTGGTCCAAACTTTATCAAATGATACATATGAGTTTAAAATGATGATGTGGATAAAAAATTATGAAGTTTGACTATAAATTGGCCGTAGTTGACTTTTTCCCCAATACAGCTGATTTTTAGGTCAACTACTCAATTGACTGAGCAAAAATATGATCCAAGGCTTGAAACTTGACATGAGCAATCTTGGGGGTCCATAATGATCCATTAAAGTAATATGGGACATTGGAAGTTCAAAAATCCTTGTGCAAACTCAAACCCTAATTTTGGTCATCAGTGTTTAAGGAGGTGTCTTGAGCTGATCAAACCCTAGTGCAGTCTTGAGCCCAAAGAGATCTTCTGAGCAAACTCTTGATAAGTGAGAGGGCAAATTTTTAGGTACAACAGCTATGATCTCATAATTGAGGGTATTTTCTAAAACATCCCATGTTCGAGGGACATGACTGTTTATATCTGAGGCAACAAGTGTGTGTTACCCTAGAGGTGCATATGTGCAAAGTGTTTTGGTTTTCAGGTATTTTACCTTAAATTAAGGTTGTCTAATGTTTGATCTTAGTCTTTCCATACAACCCTAATTACTAGAAATAATAAGGAAAGCGATAAATTATGGAATTTAAGTGTCCTACGTTATTACAACGCTTTGGGAATGAGGCGTACAAGTTTGTAAATGAGGGGAGGAAAGTAATAAAGCCCTAATTACTATTATAAACCATTGAACATGTATAAAAATAGAATGTACAAAATGTAAAGAGAAAAAGGAAATTTGTTTTTTAGGTTTTTTTTTTATAGAAAACAAAGTTTTGGAAGTTAACCTAATTAACTTATTGATTTTAATTACAAAAAAAAGTTAATGAAGTATCTAATCAAAACATAAAATTTAAATTAATTAAAATAAAACCTAAGTCTAATTTAATTTGTTTAGAAAATAATTTTTGAATGTTAGTGTCAATTCCCAACAATGCAAAATGTATAATGTACCCTTAATGACCCAAAATTATAGCAAAAATCTCAAAATTTAGGATTTCAAATGTTTAGGCTGACACAAGCCGTGTCACCGGACACGGGCACCCATGTCAGAATTTGTTCTTGGCCTTACGCATTTTCCTTGTCTCAGCTGAATCGTCAAGGGCCGTATCGTGTGACACGGGCACCTGTGTAAGCCTCTGTCCTGCCTCATTGCATGTTTCTAACCCCAGTTTAGTTGACATGGGCTGTGTCGTGTGACACAGACACCCGTGTCAGCATCTGCCCTTCCCTTTTTACACATTTTCAGTCCCAGTTAAGTTGACACGGGTCGTGTCGTGTGACACGGGCACCCATATCAAATCCTACCTTGCCCTTTTGCCATTACTTCTCCCTGACACAACCCATGTTAGGTTACACATCCCATTTCAGGTGACATGGCCGCCCGTGTCAGGGCTCCTGAAGCATTTTCTTGAAATTTCTGAATGTTTGCACTCTTATCCCTTGATTTGTCCTGTTTTATTGTTTTGAAAATGAAAACAAATGATGTATGGATAAAGATATCAAAGTTTGAGGAAACTTACCTCTCTTGGAGAAAAGTCTGAAGCCTCTTCTAGCTGTTCCAGGTGCAATATTATGATTGATTAAGCTCCCTTGGAACTTCTTAAAGCTATACCAATCGTCACTTTATGCTGAAAGTTGTTGAATCACTCCAACCAAGTCAAGTTGCAAGGTACTGTTTTTGAGTTTGGAAGATGGTGATAATGATGTTACATAAGTTGCTCTTGTGTTTGAACAACTTCTATATGATGTATGGGAAGTATTTGGGTGGTTTGTTTGGGCAAAACTCACAAGGTTTGAGAGATTCAAAGATTTGGACTTCAAAGCTCAAAAATGGAGGTTTTATGGACAATTCTTGTTTTTTGAGAGTAAAGGGGTTTTGAGGGCTTTTTCCTTCTCCTTTTTTTTGCAATTGACCTCTATATTTATAGGCAAGAGATTGGGGAGGTTGAAGTAATCAGATTTTCTAGATAGCCTCAATGGTTTGATTGAAAGTGAAAAACCAAGTTGGATGAATTTTCATAGTTCCAATGCTTCAAGTACAAGCATGTTATGAAGTTGTTGGGTGTAGAGGGTTTTTTTACATGCTTTTGAGATTTCTTGTAATCAACTATATACATTACAAATCTAAATGCATTGACATTTTGCAAAAGCATGCTTTTCAAAAATGGAAGTGTTAACTTTGTGCCATTAATGGAATTATGCTTTGGACAACGATTAAATCAAATGGACCATAGCTAAAAAGTTTGTGTAAACATTAAATTATGGTGAGATTTTCAAGTTATAAGGCCTGCAAAGCAATACTATGCAGCAAAGCATGCAGATTGGATTATGCGTTCTTCACCAAAATGATTTGTAATTCAAGAATGGATGCCCAACTTCATGCCTTTGAATCTTCTGGCTCAAGTATGATAAATTCATGCTCTTTGATGTTTTAGAAAGCTTGAAACATTTCCTACAACTTTCATGTTGACCACTTTGACTAAATCAAATTGGAACTTGATGAAAATTGGCTAAGAAGTTGAGATAAAAACTGACCAAAACCTATTGAATATTTCTCTAAATGTTAGATAAAAAAGTCATGACTTCATGGGCTTATATATTTAAATCTAAGAATTTTTTGGACATCAACCCTATAATACAAAGTTGTTTAATTCATCAAGATCTACAATTTTCATATTGAAAGTTTTCTTTGAACTATCTTGCATCTTGGTGAAAAAATGTCATGAAGTAATGAAATTATCAAGGATGAAAACACTTAGAATTTTTCTAACTCTTAGAAATCTTGACTTTTTGATGACTTTCTTGACTTTCTTGATTCTTGATGATCGAGTTTTATATTTTTGAATGTCTTGATGAATTTTGATCTTTGAAATTTAATGTTGACTAAAAAGTCAAAGTTTGAATTTTTGTGTATCAATTGACTTTTTTACCTAATACAACTGATTTTCAGTTATCTGAGAAATTTGTGATGTAAGACTTGAAACTGGGCATGTATTCTTGGAGACCTATAATGAACCATGAAAGTCATTTGAAGCATCGAAAGTCCAATTGTGTGTGAGAAAATCAAAACCCTAATTTATGGATTTAATGCTTAGGAGGTGAACTTGTCTGATCAAACCTTGAGAGTCCTTGGGCTTTTGAAATCTTTGGTGAGAAATGTCTTGAGAAAAGGGAGGGAAAATTTTGGGGTACAACACACACGTAAGTAGGGAATTTCAACCTCGACCGGGAGCAATGCTACCATGCCATAAACAAGAGAGAACAAGGGTTGCCCCTGTTGAAGTGCAGATAGATGTACGATACCCATGGAAAGAAAAAGAAAACCTCTCATGCCAATCCTTATAGGTAACATCCATCTTCTGGATATTCTTTTTAATATTCTTATTGGCAGCCTCAACAATCCCATTCATGTTAGGCCTATAAGGAGACGAGTTATGGTGGGAAATCTTGAATTCTTCACAAAGTTCTTCCATCATTTTATTTTTCAAATTCAAACCGTTATTAGTGATAATTCTGCTGGGCACACCATATTGACAAATAAGGTTGTTCTTGATAAACCACACTACCACCTTCTTAGTGACATTAGCATAAGAAGCTACTTCCACCCATTTGGTGATGCAGTCAATTGCTACCAAGATGAAATGATGTCCATTCGACGCCTTGGGTTCAATCATCCCGATCATATCAATACCCCACATAGATAAAAGGCCATGGGGAAGAAATAACATTGAGAAGTGTCAGAGGCACATGAATCTTGTCAGAATAAATTTGACACTTATGGCACTTCTTCGCAAATTTATAACAGTCATATTCCATTGTCAGCCAATAGTTACCTGCCTTAAACATCTTATTTGTTATAGAATTTCCATCGGCAGGGGTACCAAAAGAACCTTCATGGATCCCATGCATCAACATGTCTTCTTCTTGTCTATCCATGCATCTGAGCAAGACCATGTCGTAATTTCTCTTGTATAACACATCTTCATTAAGGAAAAAGCTACATGTCAACCTTCTCAATGTCTTCTTATCTTTATTCGACGCACCAAATGGGTATTCTTGAGTCTAGAGGAAGTGCTTGATATCATAATACCAAGGTTTATCATTTGATACCGCCTCTGTGAAAAAAACATGAGTTGGTCTCTCAAGACGTTGAAATGTAATTTGAGGTACATCATTCCAAGCATTCACTTGGTACATGGAAGCCAAAGTGGCTAAAGCATCTTCCATCTGATTCTCGCCTCGGGGAATATGATGGAATTCAACTTTATTTAAGAAAGATAATAACCTTCTTGCATAATATCTATAGGTAATCAAGCCAAAGTGACAAGTATCCCATTCTCCTTTAATCTGATTTATTACCAAAGCTAAATCACCATATACATCAAGAATTTTGATTCTGAGATACATAGCCTCTTCAAGACCCATGATACAATCTTCATACTCCGCCATGTTATTGGTACAATCAAATGTCAACTTTACAGTAAAAGGTATATGAGACCCATGGGGAGTAATAATCATAGCACCAATTCCTTTTCCATAAGCATTTACAGCTCCATCAAGCACCATACCCCACCGGGATTAAGGTTAGGACCTTCCTCAGGAAAAGGCTTATCACAATCTTTAACTTTCAAGTATATCACATCCTCATTAGGGAAATCATATTTAACAGAGTGACAATCGTCAACCAGTTGGTGAGCAAGGTTTTCTGACAACACACTGCCTTTAATAGCTTTCTGACTACGGTATTCGATATCATATTCAGACAACACCATCTGCCAACGGGAAATTCTTCCAGTAAAAGCAGGATTTTCAAAGATATACTTAATTGGATCCATTTTAGGTATCAACCAAATAGTGTGATTCAACATATATTGTCGCAAACGCTTTGCAGCCCAGGCTAAAGCATGACATGTCTTTTCCACCATAGAATATCGTGACTCACAGTCGGTAAACTTCTTGCTCAGATAATAAATGGGATATTCTTTTCTTACTGTTTCATCTTGTTGTCCCAAAATACAACCCATAGAACCATCCAACATAGTCAGATACCCAATCAATGGTCTTCCTTCAACAAGAGGGAGCAATATAGAAGGTTTAAGAAGGTACTCTTTAATACTTTCAAATTCCCTTTGGTAATCATCCGCCCATACATAAGCTTGATCTTTCTTCAGAAGCTTGAAGATTGGATCAGCTATTGCAGTCATGTAAGAAATAAACATTTAAATATAATTCAGACACCCCATAAAGCCTCAAACTTGCTTTTCAGTTCTTGGTTCAGGAATTTCTCAAATTTCCCTAGCTTTATCAGAATCGACTTCAATTCCTTTTTGGCTGATAATGAAACCTAACAACTTTCCTGAGCGGTCACCAATGTGCATTTATTAGGATTCAAGCATAAATAATACTTCCTTAAATGCTGAAACAACTTCAACAAATATTCCATATTCCCTTCCTTAGTATGATATTTGGCGATCATATCATCAACATATACTTCAATTTCCTTATGCATCAGATCATGGAATAGGGTTGTCATATCCCTCTGGTACGTTGCACCAGCATTCTTCAACCCGAAGGGCATCACTTTGTAACAGAATGTTCCCCAAGGTGTGATAAATGTTATTTTTTCCATGTACTCAGGAGCCATCTTAATTTCATTGTACCCGGAAAATCCGTCCATGAATGAGAACACACTAAATTTTAATGTGCTATCCACTAACATATCGATATGTGGAAAAGGAAAATCGTCTTTTGGACTTGCTTTATTCAAATCTCTATAATCAACGCACATGCAGACTTTTATTTATTTCTTAGGTACTTGAACAATATTGACAATCCATTGAGGGTATACTGATGTCACAATAAAACCAACATCTATCTGTTTTAAGACCTCCTCTTTAATCTTTACTGCCATATCAGGGTGAGTTCTTCTTAACTTCTACTTGATATGTGGACATTCAGGCTTTAATGGAAAATGATGCTCTACAATATCGGTGTCCAACCCAAGCATGTCTTGATAAGACCAAGCAAATATATCCACATGTTCCTTCAATAACCCAATCGACCTTCTCTTCACATTGGGATGAAGTAGTGCCCATATCTTGACTTCTTTCAAATCTTCTTATGAACCCAAATTAATCTTTTCAAACTGCTCTTTGTATGGCTGAATGGTATTCTCCTCGCGCTCAAGAAATTTTGAAACCTCTTTTGGAAGTTCAGTAGACTCCTCTTCTTCAGCCACAAACACAGGATATTCAAAGTTGGGAGAGGGCGCAGGGTCATTGTATTCAACTGGTTTTTTAATTAATCTACACATATGATTATTATTGATTTTAGAAATTGACCAACGTACAAGTGATTATGCATATTTATTTGTGGTTATTATTTATTTTGAAAGGTTTTTTCTGATTACCATTTTCCAAGAAAAAGAAACAAATAAAACACAATTGGTAAACAAAAACAACTTTTATTAATGATTTGAAAATCCAAAACAAAAGACACGCTCGTACAACATCACTTTCACCTTGGGCCGAGTGAAAGGATTTTTGAAAAAGATAAACCAAAGAAAAATTACTTCTAAATGTGAAGGCAAGAAGGAACATCAACATTGATCCAATTCTGGACCCTCACTCCATGTGTCACGAAATTTGGCATCTCTTATTCTAGATCATCCTCAAGGATAACGTTGATCTTTGGAGTAGATGGGTGGAGATATCCTGCATTGTGGAAGATGTCTTGATACTTGTTGAAAGCAGGCTTCGGCTTCATAATCTCATTCTTATTATTCCTCAAGAAGAAACCCAAACTAGTCCGATTCTTGCTCACAGGTGGACCGATAACTTGCCCCCACACCTTGCCAGGGCCATTTTGACCTACCTGTTGAGCATCTTTAAGCGAGGTGATAGAATCCCCATTCTTCCTTATATTATCAATTGATAAAGCTTGGAACTGAGTTCCAACAGTGGCTTCATCAGCTTCTACAATTCTAAAGGAAGACAAATGAGATATCAACAAAGCTTGCTCACCATTCACGATAACAACTTTCCCTTCATAGACAAATTTTCGCTTCTAATGGAAAGTTAATGTAACAGCCCCTTCTTCATGGATCTATGGTCGTCCTAATAAACAGTTGTATGCTGGGACAATATCGATCACTTGAAAGGTAATCTGGAACATGTGCGGAGCTATGTAAATAGGTAAATCCACCTCTCCAATGACTGATTGTCTCGAGCCATCAAAAGCTTTCACTATAATGCTACTTGGGCGCATGGGATTTCCTTAGTACTTAAGCTTCACAAAAGGGATCCTTGGCATGACATTTAAAGCAGAGCCATTATCAATCAATACATTAGATAGGGAGTCATTCTTACAATTCATAGATATGTGCAGAGCCATGTTATGGTTTCTCCCCTCATCAGGAAGTTCCTCATCACAAAAGCTCAGATTGTTACAAGAAGTGACATTCCCCACAATCCCATTGAATTGATCCATAAATATATCCCTTTCAACAAAATCCTGATCCAATACTCTCACCATATATTCTCGATGAGTAGAGGATTTCATCAACAAAGTTAAGATGGAAATCTTATAACTACTAATCCATAATCTTGTAATCGCTCATCTAAATGATATTCAACAAGTCATCCACATCTTTTTCCAGGGAAGCGCCACTAGATTCTCCTACCACCTTCTTAGGTTCAACATTTGTTTCAACAACCTTCTTACCATGGTCAACATCTCCTCGAAAGGTAAGAGAAAAGACATGACCACTACGGGTCACCCGACTATCGTCAACAATATTCTCTACATGGGTCAAGGGTTGTATGGGAATTTCCACACTATCTTCCAGGATAGTTGCATTGTACTTATAAGGTACAACTTTATCTTATTCATATGGGATAGTCCAGGTAGACAGATGACAACAGGAGTTACGCCCGGTTTGTTGCAGTACGTAATCTCTACAGGAGTGGGAATGTCAAAATATGGTACAATGATATTTACCCCCACCTCTTCAGCATTCTCAAGATTCATAGAATCATTGTTATACAAAACACCCTCATTCATAGACTCAGACTCATCAAAAGAAAAAAACTCATCAGCAGAAACATACGCATCATCATAGCCTTCAATCACATTAATATCTTCATATTCAGCCCGTGATATTATTATATGGATAAGACCTTCATCCATCATCTATTAGAGGTCACTTCTCACCTTATCACATCTATGAATAACTGTACTGCAAAAACTACAAGTGGCATGGTCATGTGTATAATAGCTAAACTCACAGAGATCAACATGAATCTTCACTAAATAACCTCTAACCAGATTGATATCAAAAATCCTGAAGTCCCCTAGATAACCAGAAACCATATTCACAGCATCTCCACCTCCGTGCTTGGGTAGTGGATTAGCTTTCACATTAGGACCTACATCTTTAAAAGACAAGAGACCAGATCTTACCATTTTCTACTCTTTAGACTTCAACGAATAGAAATTTTCAATATTGTGTCCAGGGGCTCCTTGATGAAAAGCACAAGTTTGATCAGCTTTATAATACCATGGCAAAGTTGGAGGTATAGTAGGAGGAGGCCTAGTTTGCACTAGATTCTTTTAAATTAAAGTCGGTAACAACTATGCATAACTCATTAGTATAGGATCAAAGGCTTCTCTTTTCTGACCTTTCCCTTGATTACGTTGTTGAGGTGCTCTTTGTTATGCAATAGCAGTTGAAGCTATTGACAACCCGAGTTACCAAAGCAACTTGTTATTGATGTTGATGACGTCTACTCGCAGGTCTAACCCTTCTTTCTTGAACAACAACATTTGTCTATCCTTTATTTCTAGAAAACCCATATGATGGCTTCTTTGTACCACTAGAACCTTCATATTTTGACAATCGTCCTTCCCTGACGGCTTCCTCTAGACGGACACCCAAACTTACCATCTCAGTGAAATCACTTGGCGCACTCGCCACCATTCTTTCATAGTAAAATGAACCAAGGGTTTTTAGCAAGACTGTTGTACCCCAAAATTTTCCCTCTCATTTTATCAACATTTCTCATCATAAGGCTCTTTGAACTCAAGACCAAGCTAGGGTTTGCACTGCTCAAGACATCTCCTTGCACTGATGAGCTAAATTAGGGTTTGAGTTTGAACAGGGATTTTTGGACTTCTAATGCTCAAAGTGACTTTCATACTTCATGTTGGACTCCTAAGTTTGTCCATACCAAGTTTCAAGCCTTGAATCAAATTTTGGCCCAGTCAATTGGACAGTTGACCTATAAATTAGTTGTATTGGGAAAAAGTCAATTGTGGCCAATTTACAGTCAAACCTCATGAATTTTGACCCACATCAACATTATCAACTCATATGAACCATTTGATCAAGTTTGGACCACAACTCCACAAGAAATTTGATCAAATCACCAAAAGGGCAAAATGGTCATTTTTAGGGTTTTGATTGTACAAAGGCAATTTCTGACTTTTTGACCTAGCCAATGGCAAATTAAGCTCAACCATGGACTCAAGGACTAAATGGCATAATCTTTACCTATTCAACAAGTTTAAAAGACCTCAATTGCATTGGATTGACATATGAGTTTTTCAGTCAACTGATCAAAATTTGACTGTACACTGAAAAGTCAAACTTTGACTTTTTGGTCAAAATCAAGTGCCAAGGGTCATTTTTCATCAAGATGTGTCAAAATATGAAACTTATTCATCAAGAAACTCAAAATTGCAAATTAGGGTTTAAAGTTGAAAATTTTCATAACTTAGAATTTTTCTAAGTTATGAAATTTTCTTAATTTTTCCTAACTTTGCCCAACATTTTCACCATGATGCAAATGGATTCAAACAAAACCTCCAGCATTAAAGTTGTAGTCCTCCACAAAGTCTACAACTTTGATTCATAAAGTTTTCTCAAAAGAAGCTTGGATCTCAAGTTATGATTTTTGGAACAAGGGTCCCTAAAACTTTTAACTTAGTGAAATTTTGCCCTAGTTTAGGCAGGATTTTGACCTATCTTCTTGGCCATTTTTCACATTGTTCCACTTGGAATCTCAAGTTGAATTTCAAAGATGGATTATAGAGCATGTTTCAAGCTTTCCAAATTGTCCAAGAACTCCTCAAACACATTTGTGGTTAGGGAGAATTGAAGGCTTGAAGTTGGCAAAAACTCACTTTTTATCCATGGGATATTCATGTTCATCCAAGTTGCAATTTCAAGTCAGCATGCCTTACACTAGTTTACAGGCCTCTAAACCACTTTACACTCAATAATTAAATGCAAATCCATCAGTCTAAGCTTTTGTTCTGATCACTTGGTCATTGTACACAAAATTAAGCCCTAAGTAGAAAAAGGCAAATTTCCATTTTTGCTTAAGTATGCTTTATGTCAAACCACAATCCTTGAGCCTTGGTCCAAGATCTCTTGCAGCAAAACAAATCCACAAATTAGAGGGGCCAAGAGCAGAAGTTACAAGGTATTTAATAGCCTGTACAGGCCTGTGACAATGACTTCCACATTTTACTTCAAAAACAAGAAACTTGTCCAAAACCTTAGAACTTGAAAACCAGCCAAGACCAACTTATGCAAACACTTTGAACATCGTTTACACACCCCTTTGAGCTAGAAACACGATTGTTTGAGCCCCTAAACACCCCATAGCCAGATATCACATTCCCTTGACAAAATAGGGCATAACCTGCAACTTGAGTTCCATAGCTCATTTGACTCGTGCGTTTTGCCCCAAGTTGCTTCAAACACCTTCCATTCAACTCATGCAAGCTATCCCAAACCTCAAACACCAATTGTAACTCCATTTACATTGTTTTCCATTTTCATTTTGAGCTTGTGTAGGTTGAGTTCTATAGGCTGATTCAAGGACATTCAAGGCAAGCTAGCTATTGGAGAAGGTCAAGTGAAGTTCAAGCAAGCTACCAGACATCTCAAGCCTTGTTGAAAAGCACTACATTTCCCTACACGAAGTCAACTAAAACAGGTTTTTCTCCACTTCCTATCTCTCTATTTAGGAACATTTAGCTTTAGGTTTGTGAATAAAAAATGTAGTATTCATTGCCATGAAGTTGTACATATGCTCAATTTTCATTTATATTAAGTGTGCTAAGAGAATTTCATCCATGAACATGCTGAAAAAACTAGGTCAGATTTTAGGGCCAGAGAAATTCTCTCTGGTCTTTGAGATTTAATACAAGTTGTTTATATGGTTGGAATCGTCTTGAAATTCTCTACAAGTTTGATGTTATGTGTTTTTGCAATAGAGCTCGTATGCAGGATGCCCATGTTGGATAACAGGCGCGCGAGTTTTTTCAAAATCTGGAGGTTGAAGATGAAGTGGTGGGCTGGGCTTGGCCTGGCTCACTCTTGACACCCCCTCTTTCCCTTTTTGCACTCCCCCGGCCCAATTTCTTGTATTTTTATATTTTTGCATTTTTGTTTTCATTTCTGATTTTGTTTATTTATTTCCAAATATAAATAATGCTCAAAAATATTTTCATAATTTTTTCACATTTATTTTGCATTTTATTTTAATTTTTCTAACATAAAAAGCATTTAAATACTTTTATATTATTTATTAAGACTTGAAAAATATATATAATTTATACTTTTATTTTTGTTCTTTATTCTTATTCACATTAAAAATATTTTTCTAAATATAATTTATTTTTGTACATATTTTATTTTAGTTTATCATATTTAATATAAAAAATACATATATAAATATATACTTTTATTTTATTAAATACTTTAGAATAAGAATATAAAATATTACATTTTTTTTCTTTTTATTATTATTTATACTAAAAAAAATACTTTTTCTAAGTATATTTTATTTTGTATATATTAATATATTTTATTGTATATAAATAATATAATGTATTTATTTTCTTAAAGAAATTAGGGTTTTACCCTTAAACAAATAAAATTAATCTTTTTATTTATTTCTTTATTTTTTACATTAAATACTTTTACATACTTAAATAAACAAAAACTTTTTTTGCATAATTCATATTATTTGATATATTTATTTATTTTGTTCATTTAAATATTGTCCATTTGATATTTATGCCTTGGAATTCAATTTGGATGTAACAGTAAACTAGGGTTTATATTTCTTGTCAAATACCCCCATTTAAAGATTGTACCCCCATCCCCATAATCATGTTGTAATAGCTTAGGCCCTTTGATTCTCGCACTTTACGCTTTTAATTATGCCATGATTAGAGAATTAGGGTTTGTATGCAAAATCAAAATCAACAAATAGCTTGACCTAATCAAAGACAAAAATGCATGAAAATCAAGCACAAAACACACTTGCACCGCTAGGATTACAATCCACTTGTTGCCTTAAAAAATGGGCCATGTTATGCATGTTGGTTACTTTGGCAAAACAAAAACAAAACAAAAGATCATAGTCCCTCGATGACGCTATCTTGGTTGCCTAAACAAAAATGATCAAGTCCCTCAAAAATTTGCCAATAATACTTGACACAATTGTTATCATGGTCTATACGATGACCCACGCCTGTCCCATTTAACATCCTAACACAAGGTTATTCACCAAATGCAATGGTGAAATAACACTATCAAAAGGGTTAAAAACATTAGGAAAGATCTTTGAGTAAAATAGGGTAGATAACTCTTAGTTACTTGATCAAAGCTTGCAAAAACATCCTTGCTATTTTCAAACACACTTCACAACAGAATTTCAAAACATTTCCTAAATCAAACATTCAAACATTGAAATCTTTTCAAAATAAAAAAACACCTTTGTATACATTCAAACAAGAATCATTACAAAGGTTTCCACAACGATGGCCTCTTTTCAAAACATCTTTCAAAACCACACACAAAACATCATTTCAAACAATTGAGAAGCAAAAGCAAGTGATCTAAACAAGTAACTAAGAGCCCATTGATAACCATGGATGAAAAGGGTGCTTGCACCTTCCCTTTTCATGATCTACTCCCTGAACCCAAGAAAACATCTCAAAGGTCTTTTCTGTGCTTTTTGACTTTTCCTTAGGATAAAATAAAAAGTCGGTGGCGACTCTTGCTAAACCGAAACATTTGCAAACACAAACACAAAACCTCAAGTTAGTTCTCCCACCGTATCACAAAGACCTTAGTCATTTCTTGATCTCCCATCGGGGGTACTACTTGGGCTGCCATTTCGTGCCAACATTGTGCATACTTCTTAAAGGATTCCTTATCCTTCTGAGTCATTGCTCTCAATTGGTCACAGTCAGGTGCCACAAACATGTTGTACTTATACTGCTTGATAAAAGCTTCACCCAAATCATTGAATGTATAGATGTTTCTACTATGCAAACCCATGTACCATTTCAAGGTAGTGCCAGTAAAAATGTCTTGGAAAAAATAAATAAGCAAGCGTTGGTCATCAGTATGATTGGATATTCTCCTGATATACATCACCAGATGATCATAGGGACAAGAATTTCCCTTGTATTTCTAAAATTCTGGCACCTTAAATTTTGCAGGCACTTTCACATTTGGAACCAAGCATATATCACTGACATTCTGGCGGAACACATATTTTCCTCTAAGAGCCTTCATTTCTTTTTGCATTTCTTTGAACTGATCCTCAAAGTCATCTATATTGTCATGGAAACCCAAACTTTCACTTGGTGGAGGAGCAAGATGATAAACCTCATCATTAATAAAAGGGACAACATTTACCACATAAGGTACAACATTGTGGATCTCATTATTAAAAACAGAAGTATTGTGCACCACAGGAGGGGAAGAAACCATAACTAGTTGAATAGGCTAAGAAACTTGAACATAAGGTTTATATCCTTCTAGCATGTAACCTTCAGGCATTCCCTATGAACAACCGAGAGGCATACGATACTGAGAAGCCTTAACAACCAGAGTAGAAGAGATGGGAACCGACTTAACCTCAGAAATAAATTTTGTCTGTTGTGGTTGAGTAGCATGAGGAGACGAAGGTGGTGGTGGCTGATTCTGAGCAGCCACCAGCGACTCTACCAAAGTAGTCAGATTAGTCATTTAAACTCTTAAAGAAATAACTTCTTCACGCAGCTCGCGATTCCCTTATTCAAGGTTTTCCATCTTCTTTTTAAAATTGGATCAAGTATTGTACCGATGAGACAAATTGTTTATGAGGACCAAAGAATCTGAGTGAGACTTCTAGGATACTTATGAAATTCCAAATAAATGCAAAATGATGCATAACATGCAATACAAATTCCATGTTCTCATTTCCAAGAGTTTGTACGCTTTGATTCCACGTAGCAGCCATCTCCGCTCTATTCTTAGTGTACCTATTGTGTATCACTCTGGCATGTATGCAAAGTGTATATACAATGAAAAAGGTTTTATAAGTGGTGCCTGCCGCGGTTGCGAATCTTTGTGCCTACGTACCCTCTTCGTGCAATGAGAGATCAAGACACTCGTAGTTTATCTCAAAAATTTTAATGTGTTGGATGGTTTTTAAGAATAATGCCAATTTCTCATTCTATCGCAGCTTGACCTTTAAAGACTCATACATTGTAGTAGAAAGGAATTAACATGTTTTTACATGAAAAAGGTTTTCAAAGAAAATAGGCCCGAAAGCGAAAAGGTTTGGATTAATTAGTATTTTTTATATTGAGAACATATTTAAGTAGGGTTAGAGTATTTTATGAATTTGCCAAAGAAAAATGACTTTAGTTTTAGTTATGGAAAAGGGGAGTGGAAAAAGTCTAAAGGGGACTAACATTTTTCTATCCCTAGTGTTATCATGCAATGATGGACCTAAAGTTGAGGATGAAAGGAAAATTCTAGCTATGTTAACATGCATGGATAACAATCCTAATGTCTAGCTTGCACTAGAAACGACACAAGTGAATCCTAAGGGAACATACAATGGTTTAAAATCTAAGGGAACATGGTATATACAAGGATGAAAAGAAAACGAACAATCAATAAGTTCAAGAGATCATACAAGGGAAATCCATACCTAAGTTAGCATACGAAAAACCTAAAGGAAAGGATAACTATCCTATAGGAGAGAGAGAGAGAGAGAGCGAGAGAGAGAGAGAGAGAGAGAGATAGAGAGATCCGCGATTTCAACGGCGGGGCAGGGAGGGAGTATTTGGACGCGAATTTCCAACGAGGTGGCAGCGCGTGTCTACAATGTGGCCGGAGGGAGGAGGGAGGTAGTGTTCACGGAGAAGATAAATAGAAGTAGCCTTGGAGGTAAACTTGCAATTTGAAAAATTTGTTGAAGTTGTTGTTGTGTTCTTGATGAAAAGTGAGAGAAAACCTTGCATTGATCTTGGAGCAAATTGAGAGAGAGAATTTTTGTGTTTTTTAGAATTTGTGAATTATTCCGGCAAAAAATCTTATTTTAAAAATATATAGTGTGGGTGAATTGGGCCTTGGATGAATAATATTATTGGGCCTCAATTTGACAATGTAAGCATAACGCGACCATACAATGCAACGTCATCATAGGTGCGAAATCTCTGCTCGAGCTCAATCCGAAAATCTAAGATTACAAATATTGTGACGCGATGCCGAAAAAACTGGCTCAAACAGAAAAATAACGAGAAATTTATGAATTTTTGAAGATGCGCTAATACTGTCACGTACACATTACTTTTCAACTTCAGAATGTTTGCCATCTCGCTTGCAATTTTGATTATAAACCGAAGCCTTTGGAGTGCCGTTTAAACTCGATATCCGAATCAAAGTCGGAGCTAACGAAATTTGTGAAATTATGCAGATATAACTGTCTTGGTATGATAAAAATCAAAGAAGTTACGATTTTTACAATATCATAAAACAGTGAATTAAAATACCGATTCAACATAAAAAATTATTTTGGTAATCCATAATTCTGGGGACTTTCCTCAATGAATTAATCTTTGACTCGAACATACAAAACGAAGATCACATCAAGACGAATATGTCTCACAAAGAACGGCTCAAAAACCTCAATCCAGGAAAGAGTTGTGAATTTTTGAACGTCCACAAAATAACGGTTCAACACAGTATTTTCACTATTTTTTCACTTCTTAGCTTCAAAGTACTCGCGCATTCGGAGATCTTCCTCAAAGCTTTGGCCTTCGAGCGAACATGAAAATTTAAGGAAATAACAAGACGATTCAAATTCTCCAAGAGGCACTCAAAGGTGATTCTCCAGTCAGAAGTTACAATTTTTTATGAATCTAAAAATAAGAGAAACAGTAAATCCACCATATAACATATTTCAAGTATTTGGCGCTTTAGAAAATCTTGCTCAAAGAATTAGCCTTTTGCATGAACATATGAATATAAGAAGACCTCAAGACGGTTCCAATGACTGAAGAATTAATCAAACCATTTTCTGATCTTAAGTTCGAAAATTTTGAAGTCTTGTTGTGAAACATTGATTTTCTGTTCAAACTGTCCCAAATCAACTAAAACGCTTGATTTTCCTTGAAATTCGAAGCATGATGGAACACATGAGGGCTTGGTAGGCTGGTGATTTGATTACTCACTTATTGTGAAACTAGAAAGAAATATGCGGAGTGCACTTGAATCTTGAAAGCCCTGAATTTATGCTTTGGTACTGCTTGACGGAACACATGAGCTTGAGATGGCAAAATTCTATTTCACACTGTTCACACTTGCCAATATTTGAGATTTACTTGCTGAAGAAGGCATGGAAATAAACACATGAACCTATCTCGAAGAGTCTTGAGAACCAAGCAATCGAACTCGCCTTAACCGTGGTGAATGAAGCTTGAAGATAGTGCGATCTCAATGCAATGATGTTATGTGATGACAGAAAATATCTTAGGGGCAAAAATTGAGGTATAACAATGTGATTCTTTTTAGGATGCTTGAATGCGAGCATACAGAAAAACACAAAACATAATAATAAGATGAGATAAAGTAAGATAAAGGATAGAACTTAGCATACCTCGATACTTGCTCTCTTTAGCTGGCTTTCCTCCTTGATCAATGTCTAAGTTGAATGATGTATCCATTGGAGTATCAGTTGCCTTTGACTTATCCATGTTAAACCTGTTTAGGAGTTCCTAATAATACTTGGCCTAGTTGATGAATCCCACTTCCTTTGAATGATATATTTCCACCCTAGGAAGTAGCAGATCTCCACCATCACGGACACCAAATTCGTTCAACCTAATATCAGAAAAATCCTTGCACATGGATTTGTTAGTAGCACAAAATATAATATCTTATACATAAGTTTTAACAACAAAAATGTCATGTTATAATTTTTTTCTAAAAGGAGTTTTATCAACTTTTCCTCTCTAAAACTTGTTCTCAACAAAAACTTGCTTAGACGATCATACCTTGCTCTAGGAGCTTGTTTTAAACAGTATAAGGCCTTTTTAAGCTTGAAGTCATGTTTAGGGAAGGTTGGGATGATAAAAACTTGAGGTTGATCAACAAACCGCTCCTTCTTGTTGTAACCATTCAAGAAGTTTCTATTTACATCCATTTGGAAGAGTTTAAAGTTCATGATGCAAGAAAACTCTATTAGCATTCAAATGACTTCTAATCGAGCTCATGAGCATAAATTTCATCAAGCTTATTATGAAATAACCAGTGGGTCTTAATCACTTGATTAAAAGAAGCTTTGGGAACGAGTTCACAAATATTATTTCGTTTAAATTAATTTAACTCTTCTTCCATATCAAGATACCAATGCTCATCGATGAGGGACTTATCATTTTCCTTTGGCGTAATTTATTAAAAAAGGCATATGAGCTCATACCTTTCTAAGGAAGTGTCGGGTTGTAACTCCCTTAGAAATGTCTCTAATAGAATTTTGAATTGGGTTCTTTTTATGGACCTCCACAATTTGAGTAAAGTTTAACTCTCAGTGTTGAATTATTTGGCTTGAGTCTCTTCATTCAGATTATGACCTTCTACTTGACTTTGAATTTTATCTTTATTTTCATCATCATATTACTTATACGTTTTTTCAAGAATACATGTGTAGTCAATAACATATACCTCTATGGTAGAGGGGTTAGACTCATAAAAGGTAGCATGAACTTATTCATCTATCGTCGGGGTTATTTTATTACAAAATCTAAAAGCCTTGCTAGAAGTGGAATATCCTAGAAATATGCCTTCATCAACTTTAGTGTCAAATTTTCCAAGGTTATCCTCTGCATTGTTAAGGAAGAAATATTTCCATCCAAATACACATAGATGAGATATATTCTTCTTCCTCCATTAAAATTGGTATTATCCAGACAAAGTTTATTACATAGAAATCAGTGCTTATAATGTCAACCCAAAAGTACTTATTAAGATTAGTCTCATTGAGAATCGTCGTCACTAGCTATTTTCAAGATCTCTTCTTCCTCGCCATTATCCCATTTCATTAGGAATTTCTTGGAGTGGAGAAAGAAAACTGAATAAAATAATCATTATAGTATCTTTAGAATTCATCATTATGGAATTCCCCACCATGATCGCTATAAATTGATGCAATGTTTAATCCTTTATCATTCAATATAAATCGAGATTGTTTTCTAAAGGCAACATAAGCATCTTTTTTCTGAGTTAGGAATAACGTCCATCTATAACTATAAAAGTCATCCATAACTACAAGGGCATAAATATTAACACCAAACCTATTGGTTATGGATGGGCCAAAAATATTCATGTGAAAAAGTTGTAAGTTCCATTTTTATAGAAACAAATTTTTTAATTTAAAAGTGGGTCTTACTTGTTCCCCTTTTTGGCATGCATCACATAGTTTGTATTTCTCAAAGTGCATGTTTAGTAGCCCAATCACTAGATCCTCGTGAACTAACTTGTTTAAGTGAACCATATGGATATGGGATATTGTCCTATTCCATAGCCAACATTCTTCCTCATTACTTAGAAGGAAAAAATAATTTGAATATATCTTATTTAGAATCATGAAGCAGATGTTCCTACTTCTAGAGCTAGTAAAAATGATATGATCAGATTTGGACTTCATAATCTTGTATCCAGAAGAATCATATATATATATATATATATATATATATATATATATATATATATATATATATATATATATATATATATATATATATATATATATATATATATATATATATATATATATATATATATATATATATATATATATATATATATATATATATATGTCAAATATTTGACTAATACTTATTAAATTATACTTTAAGACGTCAACTAAGAGAACCTCCCTAATAGTTTGGTTGGGGAACTTACCAACGGTACCAATACTAGTGATTCTACCATTACTGTTATCACCATATGAGACACATCCTGCTTTAAAAAAACTGCTATTGAGGTACTACCTAACGTTAAATGCTATAAAGAATACACTGTTATCCTTGTTGTCAGCCTTGAGACATATGTTGTATTCTTCGTTGGAGGAGTCTATATCATTGTCACCCCATGCGATATTGCATTTTTTTTTAAAGTTTCTTTCCATTTTTATTATTATGATATTCTTCTTGATTTTGGGGGAATTTTGGTCTTATATGCTCTTTCTTCCCATATTGAAAGCATGTGAGAGTGAATATTGATTTTTCTTTGTTTTGGCTTTATCCTTCTTGTTATTTTTCTCGCTTTATGAACCTCTTAAATTTATTCCCAATTAGTTTCATTTGTTCATAAGTGTCATAGTCTTTCTCTTTTTCAACCTTTAGAGCCATACTCTACTTCTTCTTGTCTCCATCATCCTCATCAGTGAGTATTTTCAGTTCTGTATCGTGTTCGTGCAATTTACCAAATATATTTT
This sequence comes from Vicia faba, assembly GCA_948472305.1. Lineage (NCBI taxonomy): Eukaryota > Viridiplantae > Streptophyta > Magnoliopsida > Fabales > Fabaceae > Vicia > Vicia faba. The sequence continues at coordinate 1,691,754,786 of OX451737.1, read as the reverse complement.
CTATATCCATGGTTGAAAAACCATAGATTCATAAATCATAGTGAATTTTGGTTTCCTGATTCAATTTAGGGTTCTAAGAATTTTTATAACCAAGTCCTCATTTTGAAAAGTCTTCCTAAGTGTTTTCATGTGACTCACACTATGAGTGAGTCGCTTTTGCATGTCATAAATGTTATCTTCAGGGTTCATTCTGAAGAACTCATACTCATGGGTCAATGTGTTCAACCTTAACCTCTTTACCTTATCAGTACCTTAAAGGGTAATTATGAGGGTATCACACACTTCTTTAGCAGTTTCACAATGAGAAAAATGCAAGAACGTATAAAGATTGAGAGTGGTAGAGATGACTGTTTTTCTTTTCATACCATATTGCACTTTTAATTTCTCATATTTGGTCTAATCAACTTCATTGTCTTTGTTCATAATAGCATCATTAACTTCAAGTGTGGTAACAAATAAACCTTCTTACATAGCCTTCCAAATACCATGATCCACCCCCTCAATGAATGTTATGATCTTCTCTTTCCACAAACAATACCCTTCTTCATTAAAGGATGGTGGTTTCTTTAGTGAATTGCCTGGAGTCATTTCTTTCCTCCTAAGACGATTAGTGTTTGGCAGGAGTTAGACTCTAATAACAAATAAGTGGCTCTAAGCACAATATTATGGGGAGTGAATCATGTTACTCAAAATTCCTAATTACGTTAATACTAATTACTAAAACAAAAATTTGTGTCACTATATTTAAAAAATAGAAAGAAGTGGAAAATAAATGGAAAGAAATGTATAGGAAAAATTAAATAAATGAAAGTAAATAAAGAGAATGAGAGAGTTAAGATAGATTGAACTAAGATTTATAGAGGATAAGCTAATCTCTTGGCCTAATACTATCCCCGAGAAACAAGATTCTTGAGATTTACATAAATAATATTTGTTGAGCTTTTACCATGTTATGCCCAAAAAATTATTACAGTCGATTGAGAAATTTAACAAGCTGATCCCTCAAACCAAAAGTGGAGTTTTTCATAGGCTAAGTTGAAACACCAAGATACAAAATTTGGCTGCTAATCTAGGTAACCAAATATAGTTTTTTTAGGAAAACCTTCACCACAAGCTAATATAGAGTTCAAGAGAATCACTGTCTTGCTAAAATAGCTAAATAATACTACAACTTAAACCTCAAAAAAATATTTCACTCACAAAAACACTAATGAAACCTTTAGTGAAAGAAAACGCATAATATATATATATATATATATATATATATATATATATATATATATATATATATATATATATTGTGAATGCGTTTTCTCTTATAGATGTTTTACATGATATCAAAACTAGGATTGATTTAACTTTTTTGTATATTGAACGATATCTCCGAGTATTTGTGTGCACCCTGACATTAGAAATCTTAGAAAGCATCTTGGACAAGTTTGAAAAGGTTGTCATTTGGTAACATGCATCAAAAATTATAGTTTGCACAAAAATCCACCGCATGTGTCGACACATCTGTGTTTTGTGTTGGCACATTTACTGCTGTTTTAAAGTCTGTAGCTTTTGTTTGTATGTGTCAGCTCATCCTTATTTTTGTGTCAGCACATGTGCTATCATTTTAAAGCCAAAACTCTTTGTTACTTTATGTCGACTTAAAAACCTATTTAGGTGGACCTGTGTCATTACATGAGTCGACTCATGACGTGCTACAGGTCAACACATGCATCAATGTTCGCCATCATGTGTCATCACACAACTTACATGTGTTGACTGTAACACCCCGATTTTTATTTTCTATTATTTAATGATTTTATTAATTATTATATTATATAGTAATTGATTTAATTATGTGATTTGGTGAATATTTAAATTATGTGAATATATGTGTTATTTGGATAATGGATTTATGAGTAAGAATAGAAAACAATTACAATTGGACTTTATGTCATAATAGAATACGTAAGTGGAATTAGACTCATTAACGAAATAGAGTAGTAAGAAGAGGGATTAGAATTAGTGTTGTCATAAAGCAAAAACAAAGAAGAGAAGAGAAGAGAAGAGGGGAAAGAGGAGAAAAGAGGAAAAGGGAAGAGGAAACCCTAAAGACTCTATACTCAAGGTAAGGGCAAAAATATATGTTATTATGGGAGTATATGATGGATAGTAACATGTAATAGGATTCGGTATGTGAATTTCTAGATTTTGAATTACCCAAATTGATTTAGGGATTTGGAAATTAGGATTTTGAAATCTATTTTTTATGATATAAATAGGTTCCATATGATGTATACATGTTAGAATAAGTTTATTTGATGAAAAATAGGCACTGGAACATGTCTCAATATGGATTTTCGTTTATGGAAAAAATGTTGTTCGCAGAAATGTATTCAGGTTTTCGAAGGAGGCGCTTAGAGCGGGTAAGGACGCTTAGTGCGGGTGGTTGGACACATAAAAATTATTTTATGCATGAATAGAATTGGGATCTTTTATTTTATGATTTATCATGGATTTACATGTATTTTAATAGTTTATTTGACTTGATTCAGCTTGATTTTGGAAGCGTTTTGATGAGAAACTTAACACTTGAATTGTGTATGTAAGTGTTGGAATTTGATGATGTTTAAGTATAACATGATCTGTATCTAATTGCTACATGTTATAATGATGTTTTGAGATGATTTATACTATGATATTGCATATATGTGATTGATTGGCATGAAAGATATATGTTGTGCAATGTTGTGAAGATAATTCAAAATGTGTTGAATTATGTGATGAGTTATTGTGATGAGTTGTTAAGATTGAACATGTACATGCATCATTTGTATCAAGAGGAAAGGTTTGGTAATTCCGTGGGAACTATTTACTTGTCCAAAATCTAATGCTGAATGGGGTTTGAAAGATTAAGGCTGAATCAAGCTTTTATTGGTGGTTATCTGTCTTGGAGATGTGGACCCGACAAGACCGGTAAGGATAACATTTGGTACCACATGAATAATTCACTTGAGTTGCATTGGAGTCACATGTGTCGATGTGAATTGTTGACTTATTGTGCATTATGTAATCTTGGTGTGAATGTTGTGGTTGGTGCGAAATGCGTGACGATTGAATTGATTGATATACTTGTGATAATGGTGAATTATTTCATTTGGAATATGAATTGATGAGCTATGTTGTATATGTGGATTGATATATTGGATTATTTTATTCCTAATACGTGGTTTTATAAAGAGTGATGGATTCATATTGGTGTATGTATGTTTTACATTACTTATGATTATGTATTTTCATAATGATATGAATTCTCACCCTTCTGTTGGAATGATGTTTTATGCGACAACGCTCAAGTACCAGAGGTAATGATGCTTCTTTCCAGGATTAGAGGAGGCGCTAGATCCTTATTTATCTTCGTATTCCTAGGTAGTGAGCCATTTCTCTGGTCTATGTAACACGGGGGATATTCGAACTCATGTTTGATTTGTTTTGAGAGATATTTGTTATTACTCTCTTTTATTTGGATATGTATGAAATTATGTGATGTTTTGCCTCAGTGCCTAGTACTTATGATATGATTGTCAGTATGGGATTTCAATCATTTATATTTTTATGTTGAGATAATTATTCTGCTGCGAGATGCATATTTTATGTTGGTGTAGGAAACTTGAATTTTAATACTTATTATGATCATGATCAATATGCATGTTTGAATTTTATTTATCATTTTGTAAAGTCAATTGGGACGCCCTCTTTGAGGTGTATGCTAATTTACTCTGATTATGTTATTTATGTCTATGTGGGGTTAGAGGGTGTTACATCGACACATACTGAAGCCAAATTAAAAAATCAGTTTTCTTGTCAAGTTTCTAGGTTTCCTTTTTTCCTCCATGTCTCACACCCATATATACATCATATATGCATCTCTTTCAATTTGATGAAACTATAAAAACTTACTTTATTTCTCTTCATCTTCAACTTTGACCATATGCATACACACAAACTAAGTACACATAATCATTCATAGTTTGGGTGACATTTAGAATCGTTTGATAACGTTCAATTTAGGTTGGTTGTAACCTAAGATTGAATTGAGAATCAAGGTGGTTTCATCAAAAAAATTGTGAGAATTTTAACCTCAATATCAAGTGAAGATTTAAGAGTTTTTGACAAGATTATGAAAATATTGGATTCGACCTAGTGAAGACCTTGAAGAACGAGTGGTTCTTGCATGCCTAGTAGCGGGTGACAATAATTTTCAATTTTGGATTCGGCTGAGTGAACACTTTCAAGAATGAGGTTTCTTGCAAATTTGTAGCGTGGTATGGTTGATCAAATTGGTTTGTTGGGTGGCTTTATCTAACTTCGATCAAGCGGGGAGAATTGTGTTGGATCATTATCAACCACAGGGTTTGTAGGATCGTATTGCAACATTTCTCTTGTAAATGAATATCTTAATTCCAAAATGGAATTGAAGGGACATTTAGCCAGCCATAGCGATGAAGATTGGTGAACTTCCTTAACAAAACCTTGTGTTGTTCTCTCTCTCTCTCTCTATCTCTCTCTCTCTCTCTCTCTCTCTCTCTCTCTCTCTCTCTCTCTCTCCCTCTCTCTCTCTAATATTTTCATTAGCAATTTATTAAACGTTTAATTATGAAAATTGATTAAAATAGAAAGATCCTTTGATTGATTAATTTCTTTATGGATAATCTTACAATCCATTTGATTGTAAGAGGTTTTAATACCAACAACGTTAGAAGGAAATTTTGGAAAATCAAAGTGCACACTAAGTGTTTGATAAATTATCTCAATAAGCTTTACTTTTAATTTCATTGGAAATTGGTTACTTGATTTTTGTAATCAAGCCATTGATTTAGAATTTGATGTTTTACTTTCTTATCATCATTACTCATTTAGAATTGATTGAAAGCATATCTGATTTTCTATAATCGATTCTTTTTGGATGACTTGCAATCTAGGACACGTCTTTCGCTAGTCATTGTTTTTACGTGTTTTAAAAACGGTTTCTAAACTCGTTTTTATTGGGGATCTATTCACCCCCTCTAGATAAGTTATCTTAATCTAATAAGTGGCATCAAGAGCCTGGTTCATTCTGTGTGCTTCAAAAACGCTTATTAGAAAATTGAAAATGAACCTAAAGACGTGTATGATATAACGCCCAGTTTTACTGGTGAAAACTATGGTTATTGGAAGACTTGTATGCATATTTATTTTAATTCTTATAATAAGTGTGTGTGATATGTCATCATAAATGGTCCAAACAATATTACCGAGGACGTTGATGGTGTCACTGTACCCAAACCTGAAGCACAATGGAGTAAGGATGATAAGGAAAAGTAGGGTTACAATTGGAAGACACAAAACATTCTCATGTCCTCCCTTGGAGTTGATGAGTTTTATCATGTCTCCCATTGTGAAACAACTAAATCTATTTATGATGCATTATAGGTTGCCCATGAGGGAACTAAGGAAGTTAAACAAGCTACAGTAAATACACTAAATCAAGAGTTCGAACTCTTTCACATGAAGCATGGTGAAACAATTACGGAAATGCAAAAGATATTCTCTCATATTATTAATCGATTGAATACACTTGGGAAACTGGTTCCCAATAAATTTTTTACTAACAATTTTTTGAGATGGTTTACTAGGAATTGGCATCCAAAGGTCACCGTGATCAAGGAAACCAACGATCTTACAACACTTAACCTCACTACATTGTTCGATAAGCTTAAAGAACATGAACAAGAACTCACTTGCTTAGAAAAAAAATGAGAATAAGTATGAGAAGAAGCTAAATAAAGAAAAGGGAAAAGATAATGAGGTTGAAAATAAGTCCATTTCTCTAAAGAATTCTAGTTCTAAGTTATCAACAAGCGAGCAAAGTGATATTGATGATAATGACAATGAAAAGTGTTAAGTGTCCACTTTTGTATAAAATTCATATTATTTATTGACACTTTCAAATCCCTTATTTTACTTTTGATTAGGTTAAATACTTATTTTAAGTCAATTTGCATGAGTACAAAGAATTTTGAATGTTTTAATTTGTTTGTTAGTGTTTCAGCAAATTTTGTACAGATAAGATAGCCAAAGGGAGACTTTATGCTTTCTAAGCAAAAGAAACAAATGTTTTGATTCTGAAAAGGATAGCTCGGTGACAGGATGCGTCGCCCTGTGAAAGTTGTGAAGAAAAGATGAGTCTTTTTAGGTTCGCTTCTGTAATGCTTCGCTTCTAGATCACTTGGCGAAAGAAGGACCGCCCAGCGAAGCATCCTTGTCGTTCGATGATGAATGATGCTCTCCTGAGGATATATCATCCCCAAGTGCTCACGTGTGGAATATAACCAACATCGTCCGGCGATGCTTTATGGTCGCCCGACGATGGTTCGCAGATGGCCATACTTTTTGGCTACTTTTGCCACCTTTTATGGAAACTTTTCACCAACTTTTTTGTACTTTGAGGGAAGAAAATCAGATTTAGGGGTAGAAACCTTTTTGTTCTACATATCATAACATCATAATATAGAAACCCTTGGTTCTTATTTTTTTGGAGAATAAAAACACTCTTGCATCTTAAATCAAGGAGACTTGAAGATTGATGTTCATCGACACTCATTTTTTATTCATTGATCAAAGTATCATAACCATGAGTAGCTAAGCATTTTTTGTGTCAAGGTTAGAAGTAGTCAACCTAGACTTTATGTATTTCTTTTAATCATTTTGTATATGAACTTGATTGAAGATTAATACATGTTGAATATCTTTGTATCATTGTTCTTTTTTATGGTTTGGTTCATTATTGAGAAGTAAGTTCCAAACTTGACCTAAGATATTCATCTACTAATAAACAAGCTCTAGACATAGATTTGTGAGTTAGTATTCACTTGTATCAAACTTTAAATATTATCATGTTAATAGTTAGGTTGAGAGATCATTTAATGATTAACATGATAACACTCACAATATTGCTTAAACATGAGAAATATTGAGAGGATACATGAATGTATTGATCATTAATTAGTTCATATGCATGATTAATCAAATATATTTGGAATAGGTTGATGAAAACTAATTTTGACATGTCTTTTATCAAAACCATCATTTTCAAACAATAACCTCTCTTTTATCCAAATCACCATCTAGTGCATTGAAACTTAATCTTATGTGACTAAAAGAAAATACCAAAACTTTGTTTATGATTCAAACACTTAAAGTCACTAAAACTATAGAAAGACATTAATATCACACCAATCCCAGAGGAAAAGGATAATATAAATACTTGAGTTGAAAATACTAACAACAAAAAGTCGAATGATGAGGAAGAAATGAGGTTATCTATGAAGAGGTACAATAGATACATGAGAAAGAATGGACTAAAGCACTCCGATAAAAATCTCACAAAGTATAGAATACAATCATTATCCTCAAAAGAAGAAGACAACAACAAAGGAAAGTCAAGAGGTATATGCTACAATTGTGGAATATTGGGTCACTATAGGCCGGAGTGTCCATCTGTTGATAAATACATTGAAAAAGGAAAAAAAAAACACAAATTATAGGATATCTAGAAGAACTTATGTTGCTTGGGGTAGTGACACTGAGTTCTCAAGTGATAAAGACTTAAGTGATAATGAATAATCGATGATCGTGTGTCTTTCAGCCTATTATAATGAAAAGAAGAAAAAGGATGTCAAGCTATCAAAGTATGATGAAGTTTGCTTCTCACCGCATTATCATGAAGAGAATAAAAAGGATGCAATTATTTCTAAACATGTACCCATAAATAAATTATCCCATTTCGATTTATTGAATGGTTTTGAAAATCTACATAAAGAAGCTATAGAATCTTTTAAAAATCTCACTTCAAACAAAAATATATTTTCTTCTTTGGAAGATAAGGTTGACAAAACCAAAAAGCAAATGGAAGCTCTAAAGCGTTCTATAGTAGATATTCAAAAAGTAAGAGATGAAAATGAAAAACTCTCATGTTTTAAATTTGGTTGTGATACTAATTTTATTTGGAAAAAATAGATTAGATCTCTAAAAGTCAAATTAGACAAGGCTCCAGAACCAAAGATAACTTTGCCATTGATACTTCAAAACATAAATTTCCTACCCATAATCCTTATAAGTGGTACAAATTTGTTGAAAAGGAATCAAAGGACAAAATCTCATCTCATCTTAATTTGACTTTACACCGTAAGTTCTCTAGTTTTAAGGATTGCCATTAATCTTTGTAAAACAAATAATACAACAATATGTTAGATAGGATGTATTAACTTGCTAACAGGAACAGGTTGAGCAAGAAGACTTATCTTATGTTAGGACATGTTGCGTTGAAGAGTTTCAACATCTGGAACAACATGTCGGATAAGATGTCCTATGAAGGAGCATACGACATCGCGCCTGAGCTGAAGTGGACAATTAGATTCTGTTATGATTTAACTGATGCAAAATATTTTGGAATATTGAAGAATATACAGATTCTAAATTTGGAGATAATTTAGGAAGATTTGATTGAAGACCTTGTTTGTAGCAGAAGTTATTATTGTTTCTTACAGTTGATATGTTGTAGTTTGAAGGTCTAAATCTGGTTGGGTATAGGTTATAAATAGAAGCTTTGTACCCTAGTATTTGTACGAGCCGAGAATTTAAAAGATGTAATCATTAGGTTTAAGTTCATTAGCTACTCTATAGGAGAGTTCGTATGTGTGACCCATTTGAGTTGTGAGATGGTCACAGTGTTCTCCTCGAAGCTGTTAAGCAAGAGTGAGTATTGTTCTTGGAGGAAGCATTGAAGCAACTCTAAGTTGTGGTCTTAGTCAAGACTCTTGGCTAGTGATTATCTTGGAAGTGTGTCTTCATGTCTTGTTCAGAATTGTGTTAATCCAACCGTTGTCTGTGATTTAAGAGGGATTGGGGAGGGTCTCATATCTAGGTGAGTCTTAGATAGAAATCTATGAACGTTAGTGATTAAGTGATTAGGTCGTTAAATTGAGGTTTGTAGTAGAGTCTATGAATTGATACTATCATAGTGGATTTGTCCCTGGCTTGGTATGCCCCTAGAGTAGGAAGGTTGTTCTAAACAGGGTTAACAATTATGTGTGTTGTTTATACTTTTAAGTACTATTTTTATTGTTAATACCTTGATTGTTATCAGATGTTCCAACATGTCATAGGACATCTGAGTTCTGTCTTACCAGAATTTCAATTCGTATCAGAGCAGACATTCATCTGTTTCTAGATGAGATCCAAGGGGAATACTTTATGGTTATGTGCAAGGTATATTGGATCTACTAAAAAGTTGTATAAACTTGGAGAGTTCATGTTGTTGTTTGAATGGTCCCTAGAAGTGAAGGTTGGACTGTTCGTGACAGAGGGTATATTGAATCTATATGTGTTGGTTTCAGGCGTGTAGCTTTTGTGGAAAGCTACTGTGTTGAGGGTTTGATTTATTTTCAAATCCAGGTTAACCTTTTGCACCTGAAGGATGGTGTTATGCAAGGGTTACTATTTTTTCCTGAAGGTGGTTGAGGAGTTTTTCTGGTTTGTATTCCGCTTCATATATATTTGATGGAAAACTCTTGGTGATTTAGTGTGTTAAGGATGCAACACCTTTTTCTCCTCTGAAGGCGTATCCTATGGTGTGGTGATACTTGAAGAAAGGTTCGAATAGCTTTCTAGAGCAACCAAAGATACTTGAGGTTTATCCCAAGTCCACTCATAAAGGCACTCTTATGTCAGTTTATTTAAAAGAGATCTGGTAGAGGAAATTTATTTTTGCTTTCAACCCTAAAAGGCCAATCTCCAGGCTTTGATTAAGGATCTATTAATGTGTTCCATGTAAAGTGAACTGATTTCCTACCAGATGTTGGAACATCAAGCTAGTAGATTATGCAGAATCTGGTTGGACAAAGGTAGAGCATAACAAATGCTTTAGGGCTAAACAAATGTGTCTTAAATCCCATATGTTTTGGACCTACTCTTGATGTGGAAGAGGAGGCATTTCTATCTAAGACGTTTCTATGATAAAAACATGTCTTAGATAAGTATGTTGGTTAGAAAATAATAAACATATTTAGCACTCTTTATATTAGTTTATTTCTGATCTATGTGAGTTGGTGAGCAGTGGTTGTGCTTTGTTATGGAGACTTGATAAAGCTATCCCATCCGGATTCTTTATATGTGAAGAACAAGCTATAGTGTCAAAAATATCTCTAACATCAGGAAGATCCTTCTGATCAAAGGGGACAGGCTTATAGAATCTTATTTATGGACATGAAACAAATTCTAATTGAGGGAAGTAATGCACTAATCACATGATGTGCAGCTACTGTATGGTTCTCAAGGAATTCTTACTAGTTAATAAGGCGGAGTCCTTAATATGAAGCTAGAAGAACTTGAAGAAGTTTTAGACATAATCTCTTGACATCTTTGTATTGAAGATTTGTTTTTCTCAATATGACTAGTGGTTCTTTTCATAAATAAGATGGAGGTTGTCTGCTCTAACTTGGTATTCTTATCAAGTATATCATAACATATAACTCTTATTTTGTTATTATGGAAAGGTCTTTCAAGGGATGGTGAGCATTGGAGGAATATCAACCGGAATTATGTGGTTGATTGGTGTTTGCACTATGGAGAGTCATCCAAATCACCTAGGATGAGAATCTCAGTTATTTGATGTAAGGAGGAGTTATGGAAAGTTCCTCTCTCTGCTAGGATTCAATTATGTGGTATTCTCACATAATGGAACAGATGTGTCTGCAAGGCCTAAAGGGAATCCTTGTGTATTTGGAGAAGCAAACTTAGTCTGAATAGCCTTCTTGTGGTGAAACATAATCCTACATTTCCATGGTTGTTGAAGTTTGTTCCAGATACCTGTTAGAGGGAATCTCCTCTTTAGGTGAAGAAGAATGTCGTCCAACATCTCAAAGTCAGATAGTAGATCTGAAGTTTAGAAGAAGATTCTTGAGATGTAAAATATGCAGGTTTCTATATGTATGTATGATCATATATGGAATGTTGATCAACTACTGATGGTTGATCTTTTTGTATCCCTTGCAAGATTTATGGATTACTATTGTGTTTCCAGACCATAGTTAATGATGAAATCCATGTGTATGAAACTGATGTCAGATCCGATGTTGAAACATCATCTCAAAGGTTGTGTTATTCATTCGGCCAAGGAAGTTGTTATTTTCCAGAGTGGAGCTAAGGTCAAGCCACTAACCTAATATGGAATATTTTTATGACATGAATGAATGTCATCAGCTGGTGCCAGGCGTATGCAGAAGAAGGATGTCAAACCAAATGTCCTACCTTGTGTGAGAATGTAATCTTATCTGAATTTTGATAAATTCTTTGATGGGGGTTGAGTATTTATTTGTCCTCTAAGGAGGTTGTACATGAAGGCTGTTGGTGAATACTTTGATAGGAGACTAATTATTTTCTTTAGGAAGTTATGCAAATCTGCATTCTGAACATTGTGGTTCAGTAAATATGTGAGAGTGTATATCTCTGCATTGCTTTCAAGTGTTTGGAAGAACCTGAGTAAGCTGCACCGACTGTGTGTTCTAATGGGAGCTTCTTAAAAGGATTTTTAAGAACAATGAGTCCTTTAAATAATAGATCAAGAACCAGTTTGATTTGATTATTTATTATGGAGCTGATGTCCCATATTATATCTTAACATCATGATTGTTGATGGCTATTTTGTTTTACTGCTTGGGATTGTGCATGCGAAATTGGATGCTCAAGCATTATAGTTAGAAGTGGAATTTCTAACTAGGTGGATTAGAATGTGGAGAACATAATCCTATCTACAGTAGTATGCATGGTGAATACGTGAATACTTTGTTGAAGACTCCATTACTATCAACAACTACTAGTGAATGTAAGGGTAGAAGACTGCTGGCAGATATTGAGGTCTGAGCAGAGTATTTTGAGGAGTTGTTTTTTCTTCTACTGCAAGTCACTCCAAAAAAGATTTGGATTTTACTAAAGCTTTTAAGAAAACTAAGAGTTTTGGAGTTTGTAAGTGACTTCACACCTAGTATACATGACATCCTGTCTTTTCAAAAGGTCATTTTTGTACCCCAAAATTTACCCTCTCATTTTATCAAGATTTCCCCTCACAAGACTCTTTGGACTCTAGACAAGATTATGGTTTGCTTTGCTCAAGACATCTCATTGCACTGTTGACTTGAAATTAGGGTTTGAGTTTGCACAGGGATTTTTGGACTTTCAATGCTCAATATGACTTTCTTACTTCATGTTGGACTTATAAGATTTCCCATACCAAGTTTCAAGCCTTAAATCAAAATTTTGCCCAGTCAATTGGACAGTTGACCTAAAAATCAGCTGTATTGGGGAAAAAGTCAACCTTGGCCAATTTACAGTCAAACCTCATAATTTTTGATCCACATCAACAATATAAACTCATATGAACCATTTGATCAAGTTTGGACCACAACTCCTCAAGAAATTTGATCAGATCATCAAAAGGGCAAATGGTCATTTCTAGGGTTTTGATTGTAGAAATGCAATTTCTGATTTTTAACCTAGCCAATGGCAAAATGGGTTCAAGCATGGATTCAAGGACTCAATGGTATCATCTTGACCTATTCACAAGGTTCAAAAGATCTCAATTGCATTGGATTGATAGATGAATTTTCCAGTCAACTGATCAAAAATCAATTGTACACTGAAAAGTCAAACTTTGACTTTTTGATCAAAATCAAGTGCCAAGGGTCATTTTTCATCAAGATGTGTAAAAACATGAAACTTGTTCACCAAGAAACCTAATTTTTCAAATTAAGGTTTAAAATGGAAATTTTTCAAAACTTAGAAAATTTCTAAGTTATGAAAATTTCTTATTTTTTCCCAACTTTGCCCAACATTTTCACCATGATGCAATTGGATTTAAAGAAAACTTCCAACATGAAAGTTGTAGTCCTCCACAAAATCTACAACTTTAATTCACAAAGTTTTCCCAAAAGAAGCTTGGATCTCAAGTTATGATTTTATGAATAAGGGTCCAAAAACTTTCTAACTTAGTGAAATTTTGCCCTAGTTTAGGCAGGATTTTGACCTATATTCATGGCTATTTTTCACCTAGTTCCAATTGGAATTTCAAAATCCATTTCAAATATGTATTATAGATCATTTTACAAGCTTTCCAAAATGTCCAAGTACTCTCCAAAATCATTTGTGGTTAGGGAGAATCGAAGGTTTGAATTTGGGAAATTATCACTTTGATCCATGGCATTTTTCATGTTGACACAAGTTGCAACTTCTGTCCAGCCTTGCTTGTACTTGTTTACAGGTCCTTAAAACCTTCCAAACTCAAAAATTGAATGCAAACACAATGGATTAAGGCATTGTTCTGAGCTTTAAAAGTTTACACATTGAATTAATCTAAAAATGGCAAAAAGTTAACAATGCCATTTTGATAAAGGTTGCTTTTGCAAATTTGTTTCTCTTGAGCATTGCACCAAGCCTATTGCAACAAATCAACTCCACAAACTTAGGGAAAAGTATACCAACTATCAGCAGGCTTGGAGCTAGCAAGTACAACCCTTTGCATTGTCAACTCACACTTTTCTTCAAAACCAAGTCAACTTGCAAAAACCACATAACTTGGCAATCTGATAAAACCAAAGTTTGTAAACATTTCAAACAACTTTTACACAATACACCAAGCCAGAAACACGAGTTTACAAGTCCTCAAACCTTCCAAAACACCAAAACACAAGTTCTTGTCAAAACAGGGCAGGTTCTGCATTTTGATTTCCAAATCACAATCCACTCGTGCGTTTTGCTTGCAACCAGTTCTAACACACTCCATACAACCTACCTAAACTATCCCAACCATTCCCAAGTCACTGTAACTCCATTTACACACTTCACCATTTTTGAATTCTGACTTTGCAGGTTGAGTTCTATAGAGAGATTCAAGCAAGTTCAAAGCTAGCTAAGCATTGGGGAAGGTCAAAGGAACTTCAAGCAAGCTCACAAGTATCTTAGGCCTCATGGAAAACCCCTACATTGCCATACTCGAGCTTGACTGAAACAGGTAAAGTTCAAACTTCTATCTGTCTATTTAGGAATCATTAGGCTTAGGTTTGTGAATAAAAAATATAGTCCTCATTGCCCTTGAGCTGTACATATGCATAGAATTCATTTAAGTTAACTGAGCTGGGAGAATTTGAATGATTAACTTTCTGAGAAAACTAGGTTAGAAATTAGGGCCAGAGAAATTCTCTCTGGTCATTGAGAGTTAGATTAAGTTTTTTACATGGTTAGAATCGTGTGATCATGCTCTATAACTTTCATGTTGCAAGTTTTTGTTTTTAAGCACAAATGCAGGATTTCCAGTTTTAAATACAAGGCGCGCGTTTTTCTTATCACAAGGTCAGGGATGAAGGCCATCTGGGTTGGACTTGGCTTGGCATGACTTTTTGCACCTCCTAGCTTGCTGTTTACACCCCCTTGGCCCATTTGTTTATTTTTCCATATTTTTCATTTCTTTTTTAGTTTCTGACTTTTATTATTTTTTCTAAATATAAAAAATCACTAAAAATATTTTCTTATATTTTCACATTTTATTTTATTATTTTTATTATTTTTTTGGACATAGAAATAGTTATTAAATAATATATACTTTTATTTTCTTAAAATAAATTCATAAATAATACAAAAAATATTATATATTTTATTTTTTTATTATTTATATACTTAAACAATATTTTTCTCACACTTTTTTTTTAAATATTTTTGTATTTATTTTATTTTCTTGTACATAAATAAATAATATATATATATATATATATATATATATATATATATATATATATATATATATATATATATATATATATATATATATATATATATATATATATATATATATATATATATATATATATATATATATATATATATATATATATATATATATATATATATATATATATATATATATATATATATATATATATATATATATATATATATATATATATATATATATATATATATATATATATATATATATTTTTTTTTTTTTTTTTCCTTAAACCAAAAATTAGGCTTTTTACCCTTTTCAAAAATAATCATTTATTTTCCTTATTTTTAGGACATTAAATAAACTTATTTTTACATACATAAAGATAAATACAAAAAAACATTTTTTGCATATTTATAATATATTGCATATTTATTTAATTATCCATTTAAATATTTGCTTATTTATTATTTGTACAAAGAATTCAATATGGTTGTAATAGTTGAATTAGGGCTTTTATTTTCTTGCAAATATCCTCCTATTCAAACTTGTATCCCCCTCCCCATAATCATGTTGTAATAGTTGTAGATTTACTTTTACGCACTTTATTGCTTTCAAATATGCCATGATAGAAAGATTAGGGTCTGTATGATAATCAAAATTAAAACAAATAGCTAGACCTAATACAAGACAAAAATGCATGAAAATGACAACGCAATGCACACAAGCACCCCTAGGGTTTCATCCACTTGTTGCCTTTAAAATGGCCATGGTATGCATGTTAAGTGTCTTGGAAAAACAAAAACAAAACAAAAAGATCATAGTCCCTCGATGACGCTATCTTGGTTGCCTATACAAAAATGATCTAGTCCCTTAAAAATTTGCTAAAGATACTTAGCATAATTGCTATCATGGTCAATATGATGACCCGCGCCTGTCCCGTTTAACATCCAAACACAAGGTTGTTTACCAAATACAATGGTAAAACAACAATGTCAAAGGGTTAAAAATGTGTAGGAAAGATCTTTGAGTAGGTAGGTAGATGCTCATAGTTACTTGATCAAACTTGCAAACATCCTTGCTATTTTCAAAAACACATCACAACACAATTTCAAAACATTTCCCAAAACAAATTTTCAAACAATGAAACATTTTTTCAAAAGACAAACACCTTTGTATACATTCAAATAAGAATTATTACAAAGGTTGCCACAATGATGGCCTCTTTTCAAAATACTTTCAAAACCACACACAAAAGCACCATTTCAAACAATTGAAAAGCAAAAGCAAGTGATCTAAAACAAGTAACTAAGAGCCCATGGAAAACCATGGATGAAAAGGGTGCTAGCACCTTCCCTTTTCATAATCTACCCCCCGAACCCAAGAAAACTTCTCAAAGGTCTTTCCTGTGCTTTTTGACCTTTCCTTTGGATAAATAAAAATTCGATGGCGACTCTTGCTAAACCGAAACATTTTCGAACACAAACGCAAAACCTCAAGTCAGTTCTCCCACAGCGTCACAGAACTGGCGACTCTGCTGGGGATGTATCTAAAAGTGGGGTTACCTTAGGGTTTTAGATCACCTTTACATGCTTATCTTGCTTGACTTGATTACTTTATATTTGGTTCTATTGTTTGGGTTTGAAATCCTCTACCCGGATTTGGGGAAACATTCATAGGTAAATAGCAATACATTGTGGAAACTGTGCGGGATATACCGACATGGTTGAAGCAATAGCTATATTAGTGCGACATATTTGTGGGTACTGGTAGCCTTTGAGTTAATCAAAGAGAATACGGGGCCACTGAGTGATGTCATGAAGCACTAATGGACTTTTAGAACCTTTACTTGACCATCTTGGCCTTTTTTAGAGATAGTGAGATGACCGGCTTTGATGCAGTCCAAAGTTGGTAGATACTCGATACTACACTCATTGAGGGTTGTTTTCTTGGAATATTTCGGTTTCCAGCTAAGTGGCTAAACTGAAACAATGAACACAGAAAATAATCCAGTGATATTGAGCTCCTTAGAACCCGGTTACTATTTATAGGACAGGTTGAGCCAACTAAACTTCAAGAGGGTACTTACCTACGAAACCCCATGCAAGCCTAAAACTAGGATCTTGTGTGACTTGTGTGTAGATATATACTTGTGCATAACATCATAAACATCATGAAGAATCATATGTATCCACTAACAATTTCAAGGATTTGGATCTTCATCTCTGTTCCTGTTTTGTAGGTAATGGAATCACTTCGCAGGAAAACAATCCAAGTCAACATTGTAAGAATTCCTCCTCAACTCAAGGATTCCTGATAATTCTCCATTCACCGAGAGGCATGGTCGTCTTCTCAACTTAGTCAAAACCAACAATGAGGAAGACATGCTGAAAGTTCTCTTCCAGTTCTTTTCCCCCCTACACCACTGCTTCACATTTCCTGATTACCAGCTTGTGCCTACTTTGGAGGAATTTTCTCAACTCCTGGGGATTCTTATTCTCCATCAACTACCCTACAATGGTACGGAAAGAGATCCAAAGCCTGAAGATGTTGCTCAAGCCCTACACTTGCAACCATCTGATATCATAGGCCATTGGGAAACTAGAAGTGGTGTCAAGAGTTTCTTGTAAAAGTTTCTGTTTGAGAAGGCCCAAAGTTGCTGGAATTCATTGGACTTACAAGCTTTTGAGGAGATTGTAGCTCTTCTCATCTACGAGTTGGTCTTGTTCCCAAACCCTGACCAGCTTATGGATGTGAGCACTGTCAAAATTTTCATGGCTCGTAACCCAATCCCTACATTGCTTGGGGATATCCTCCACTCATTTCACACACGAGCAATGAGGAAAAGAGGTGTTCTCATGTGTTGTACTCCTCTTCTAGCAAGGTGGTTTATTTCGCACCTTCCCCAATCAGTTTTGATGAATGAGAAGGGTTTGAGGTGGTCACAACGATTAATGACTCTTACACATTCAGATGTTCATTGGTGTTCTCGATCCCGAGAAAATGTTATCATCATCGATCATTGTGGGGAATTCCCTAATGTCCCTCTACTAGGAATTAGGGGAGGCATTACCTACAACCCCTGCTTGGCTCTGAGATAGTTTGGGTATGCCCGAAGGGATGGCCCTAATGACATGCTGATTCCAGACTTGGTTTTTGACTTCGACAACGACGATCAAGGACTTTGACAAAGGTTCATCCGAGCTTGGAGGATGCCCAACAAAGTGGACAGTAAGACCTTGGGACACAAGAATTCCATCCCCCTTGAGCCTTACCTCAAGTGGGTACGAACCCGTGCCCAAAGTCTTATGATGCCATACCCCTACATTCTCCCTGTGATCAAAGAGCCTGTTTTGGAAGGAGAAGTTCCATACACCCTGCTACATCCTGACATGACAACATCACTTGAAGATTTGCAAAGGAGTTGGATATATCTCAAGGGAGAACGCGATACTTTTGAAGCCCAATTCTACGCCAGTGAGAAGAAGGTTTTGGAAATTACTCGCCAACTTCACGAAGAGCAGACTCTCAACACCTACATAGCACCAAAGAGGATTCGCAACGTCTTTTTACATTAGAATTTTGTATTATTTGGCCCATGGGGCATTTATGTACTAACAAATTCTTCTTATTAATATGACGTGTGTTCTTTTTTGTTTGCAACAAAATTGAATTTCTGAATCCTTGAATGCATTACATGAATAACATCTCATTCATCATATGCATAAGCAGGTCTTCACACTGGGTTTCCTTATCTCTCTGTTGTTTATTTCAGCAAGATGGATATAGAGCAGATGGAGAAAGACTTACAAGCGCAAAATTCACAGTTCCAACAGCTACTCATGACCTTGGCAAAGGGTCAGGAGGAGCTCAAAGGTCTACTGGAAAAGGAAAAGGAGAAAAAGAAAAGAAGAGGGTTGGTGTGGCTACCATGGGTAGAAGATTTGAAGGTCAAGCTAGAAGGGTCTTGTATTTCCCCTCAATATCTGATGAAGGGGTTGGCAAAGGTAAAGGAACTGCAGTGCAATCTGAGTCTGAGGAAGAAGAAGATGAAGAGGATGAAGATTATTTTGAGTAGCAGTACCCTCCTGCAGACGACAAATACAAGAATCTGTAAGAGCGTCTGGCAGCTATGGAGGTACAAAGAGTGCCCGGGATGGACTTTGAGGAGCTAAGTTTGGTTGCTGGGATTGTGATTCCCCCTAAGTTCAAGGTGCCTATATTTGCTAAATATGATGGTTTGTCTTGTCCAAATATGCATTTGCGGTCTTATGTCAGAAAAATCCAACCTCATTCTTCTGATAAGGATCTGTGGGTTTATTTCTTCCAGGATAGTCTTTCGGGGATGCAATTAGATTGGTTTTACCAGCTGGAGAGGTCTGATGTGCACAATTGGGAGGATTTGGCTGCTGCCTTCAACAGACAATATCAATATAATGCAGACTTAGTAACCACCCGTATTCAATTACAGAGTATGGGCATGGTCTCAAATGAAGGTTTCAAAGAGTATGCCCAGAAATGGAGAGACTTGGCGGGGCGAGTACAACCACCTCTATCTGAGAGGGAGCTGGTAGATATGTTCTTGGGTACACTGTCAGGCCCCTTTTTCAATCACCTGATTGGAAGTTTGTCTGCGGGGTTCACCGAGTTAATTCTGATTGGTGAGAGAGTTGAAGCAGGAATCAAGAGTGGGAAAATTCAATAGGATGCATCTGCTTCCGCTGCCATCAAAAAGACTTTTCCAGCCAAGAAAGAAGTCTCAGCTGTCTACTCCCAAAGAAGTCAAGGAAGAGTTGAGTGCCGGCCAGCGGTGGGGGCTGTAATGATTCAGAAGTCTGCAGCTGATTATCCTAGGAACAATCAACCCAGAACCAACCAAGCAAGAGTGGAAAGGCTTGCACGACAATACACCTGGATAAATATGACACCTGCTCAGGTTCTCCCTCATCTTTTGAAGTTAAACCTTGTTAGTCAGAAAGAGGCCCCGAAGAATCCGAATACAACTTCTCCTTTCTACCATGCGAACGCTAAGTGTGCTTATCATTCAGACAGCCTGGGGCATGACACCAACAATTGTTGGGCCCTCAAAAATAAGATTCAGGATTTAATAGATTCTAAAGAAGTTGAATTCGACGCCCCTGAAAATCCTAATGTGATCTCTGCTCCAATGCCAAAACATGGTCACAATGTCCATGCTGTTGAAGAAGATCTTTTTGTGGCTACTGTTGATGATTTGATGACTCCGCTACCGATAATCAAGTTGAATTTGCTGAAGGCTGGGATTTTCCCAGGTTGTAAAGAAGATTGCTACCTTTGTTCCTCCTTACCAACCGACTGTTTGTTGTTGAAGTTAAGCATCCAACGCCTAATGGATAATCAAGAAATCCTTTTTGAGAAGACTCCTATTACACTGACTCTTGTTAATGATGTTTTGATAATTACCATATCCACCAATCTTTCCAAGGTCTCCAAAAGACCTGTTAAGATTACATCCGATCCGAAGATTGTACCATTGAAGATAACCATGCCGGGGCCTATCTCGTACAAGTCCAACAAATCAATACCATGGAACTATGGGGGAGATATCTTTTACCACGGTGTTAAACAAATTGAATCGACTGAAGAGAGTTCTGATGAAGAGACTTCCGACATTGGAAACATTGCTGGAACGAATAAAATCACCCGCAGTGGAAGAATTTTCTCTCCGGAGA
The DNA here is from genome assembly GCA_948472305.1 of Vicia faba. Lineage (NCBI taxonomy): Eukaryota > Viridiplantae > Streptophyta > Magnoliopsida > Fabales > Fabaceae > Vicia > Vicia faba. The sequence continues at coordinate 1,691,734,269 of OX451737.1, read as the reverse complement.
TTGCGCCTCCAAAGGCAACCTTCGGACCCTCAGACGCTCCTAAGGTTACCCCTGCGCCGGTTAACATATCTGCAAGAACTCCAGTTATTGAGGAAGTTGTGACTCCTGAAGTTGTCCCCTCTGCTGTTGGTGATAGAGGGAAAGGGATCCAAGAAGATCCTGTAAGGATAAGGGCTCAGCCGTTGATCATCCCTGAAACCTCTCAAAAAGAAATGGAAGAGATTTTGAAAATAATCAAGAAAAGCGATTATAATGTTGTGAAGCAACTGGGGCAAACCCCCTAAAAAATCTCTATGCTGGCCTTGCTGCTTTGTTCAGAAGCTCATGCCAAAGCCCTGATTAAATTCTTGAAGACGGCCCATGTGCCCCAGGAAACCTCTGAGGACCAATTCCAGGAATGTGTAGCTAGCCTAACAGCCGACAATGGGCTAGGGTTCTCCGACGCTGACCTAACAGTCAAAGGGAGAAAACATAATGACTCCCTGCATGTTTCGGTAGAATATAGAGGGACTACTCTGGCACACGTTCTGCTAGACACTGGTTCATCGTTGAACGTCTTACCAAAGAAGGCATTAGACAGGCTAGATTTTGAAGGTTTAACCTTGAAGCCCAGCAGCATCATTGTCAGAGCCTTTGATGGTTTTAAGCGGATGGTCCACGGGGAGGTGGACATCCCGATCAAAGTGCGTACTGAAACCTTCAATTCCACATTCTATGTCATGGACATCCGTCCCTCCTATTCTTGCTTGTTGGGAAGACCCTGGATTCATCATGCTGGAGCCGTTACTTCAACTCTGTAACAGAATCTCAAGTACCCTGTCCAGGGGAAAATTGTGACAGTTCACGGTGAGGAGGAATACATGATAAGCCAACTTAATTCTTTCCGCTATATGGAATTGGATGGTGAATTCATCGAAAACCCCTTTCAGCATTTTGAGGAGGTAGCTCAGGAGATTGCGGCAGTGCCTTCTGTACCCATGATTACCAGACCTCCTCCTCAGATGTCGTCACTCAAAGATGCAAAGGCTGTGATTGAAGAAGGAGGAAGCACAATCTGGGGGAAACTTCCCGATTTTCTGTTCAAATTTGATAAATTCGGCTTGGGTTTCACTGTTGCTAGTCAGAAGGTTGTGCGTCGCTCCCGGGCTGGAAGGATACCAGTGAAGATCACTCATCATGGAGCCAGTGCTTTGGAGGATGGTGAAGAGGAGAGCAATCTAGAAGACTGGATTTTCCCTACCGTTGAAGGAGGCTTGTGCAATTGGGAGGCAAATGACTTTATTCCCATTACTTTCATCAATCAGTAATTTATCTTTCAAAAATTTATGTTGGTTTGTATTAATTCCTAAACAATTTGTACACTTTTAACCTTGTGCCTTACCCGAGGTACATAGGTCCATTTGTAAGGGTTTGATTTTTCATCTTCATATGCCATTTTAATGAATCATGGACGTTTTCACATATAAACTTTTGTGTTCATTTTCTTTCTTTTTACATTTTATTTGTTTAAAGGTGGTTATCCCTTACACACACCCATATTCACCAATGCAGGTACCCATCCATTCCAGATTCCATGGGTAACAGTTCTGCTATAGCCTTCAGTGACTCTGAAGACCTGGTCTACCATGCCGAGTACGAAGGTGATGAAGATTGTGAAGTGCCTGGAGAATTGGCTAGACTGCTACAATAGGAAGAAAAGGCTATTCTACCTCACGAGGAGTTATTAGAGACTATCAACTTGGGAACAGAGGAAGATAGAAAAGAAGTTAGAATGGGTGCCAACCTAGAGCCAAGTGTCAAAGAGCGCTTAGTTCAATTGTTGAATGAATATGTTGAGATCTTCGTCTGGTCCTACGAAGACATGCCGATACTTGATACAGATATTGTGGTTCACCGTCTCCCTACAAGAGAAGACTGTCCACCAATTAAATATAAAGTTCGCCGCATGAGGCCCGACATGTCTGAAAAGATCAAAGCTGAAGTGATGAAGCAGTTCAATGATGGCTTTCTTGCAGTTACTTCCTATCCACAATGGGTTGCTAACATTGTGCCTGTGCCTAATAAGAACGGCAAAGTTAGAATGTGCGTGGATTACAAAGACTTAAACAGGGCTAGCCCTAAAGATGACTTTCCACTACCGCACATTGACATCTTGGTTGACAATACAGCTCAGCACAAGGTATTTTCTTTCATGGACGGATTTTCAGGGTACAACCAGATTAAAATGGCCCCTGAGGACATGGAGAAAACTACTTTTGTTACACAGTGGGGTACGTTCTGTTATAAAGTGATGCCATTCGGACTGAAGGATGTCGGGCAACCTATCAGCGCGCCATGGTGGCCTTGTTTCATGATATGATACATCATGAGATAAAGGTCTATGTAGACGACGTGATAGCCCATTCACAAACTGAAGAAGAACACCTCAACCATCTGCAAAAGCTGTTTGTCAGGTTGAAAGAGTACAAGCTCAGACTGAACCCTAACAAGTGCACTTTCGGAGTCAGGTCCGGTAAACTCTTGGGATTCATCGGCAGTAACAAAGGAATTGAGGTTGATCCTGCCAAAGTCAAAGCTATACAAGAAATGCCTTCCCCTTGCACTGAGAAGGAGGTCAGAGGTTTCTTGGGACGCCTAAAATACATTGCAAGGTTCATTTCTCACCTAACATCTACATGTGAACCAATCTTCAAGCTGTTGAAGAAAGATCAGGTGGTTAAATGGAATGATGACTGTCAAGTTTCTTTTGATAAAATGAAGGAGTATTTGCTGGAACCTCCTATCTTGATGCCACCCGTCGAAGGAAGGCCACTAATCATATATCTGACTGTCTTGGAGAATTTAATGGGGTGCGTATTGGGCCAACATGACGAGTCTGGCCGAAAAGAGCATGCCATTTATTACCTTAGCAAAACGTTTACCGACTGTGAGACTCGATACTCACTGATCGAGAAAACTTGTTGCGCTTTAGTATGGGTTGCTCGTCGGCTAAGGCAATATATGTTGACTCATACATCTTTGTTGATCTCTAAAATGGATCCGATCAAGTACATCTTTGAAAAGCCTACTTTATCCGGAAGAATCGCTAGATGGCAGATGATCCTCACAGAGTATGATATACAGTACACGACCCAAAAAAGCTATAAAGGGGAGTGTACTAGCCGATCATCTGGCCCATCAAGATGTCGAAGATTACAAATCCATGAGATTCGACTTCCCCGACGAGGACATTATGACTTTGAGCAACATTGAAGAAAAAAGACCGTATGACGGACCTGAACAAGGATCCCGATGGACCCTGTACTTTGATGGTGCCTCCAACGCACTTGGAAACGGTATCGGCGCGATACTTATTTTTCCATAAGGTTGCCATACACCTTTCATTTCCAGAATCTGCTTCAGCTGCACCAACAACATGGCCGAGTATGAAGCTTGTATCTTTGGTATCAAGGCTGCAATTGACTTGGGAATCAAATCATTGATTGTATTTAGGGACTCCGCTTTGGTTATCAGTCAAATCAAAGGAGAGTTGGATACTAAACATCTAAACCTCATCCCTTACAAAGAACATGTCTTGACATTGTTACCACATTTCGAGCAGATTACCTTCGAGCACTTCCCGCGAGAAGAAAATCAGCTAGCAGATGCGCTAGCTACAATGTCATCCATGTTTAAACTTAACTGGGATAATGAGGCTCCTCAAATCACCATTGAACGGATGGACGAGCCTGCATATTGTCACGAGATTAATATCGAAGAAGTAGTGGAGCGGCCATGGTTTCATGACGTCAAAAGGTATCTCGAAGCATAAGAATACCCTGAAGGAGCTTCAGTCAACGACAAAAAGTTTTTAAGGAGGTTCTCAGCTAAGTTTTTCCTAAGCAATGGTATCGTATACAAGAGTAATCATGATTTCATTCTACTCCGATGTGTGGACAAGGTTGAAGCTGAGCAGATCATGGCTGAACTGCACAATGGTACCTTTGGAACTTACTCAAGCAGTCATACGATGACTAAGAAGATTCTACGAGCAGGCTATTACTGGTCTACCATGGAAGCTGACAGCCATCAACATTCCAGGACTTGTGACAAATGTCAAATCTATGCCAACAAGGTACATATACCTCCAGTTCCTCTCAATGTCTTAACAACTCCTTGGCCGTTCACGATGTGGGGAATCGACATGATTGGAGAGATCAAGCCTACAACATCCAATGGACACCGTTTCATTCTGGTGGAGATTGATTACTTTACCAAGTGGGTCGAAGCTGCTTCCTTCGCATCCGTTACAAAGAATGTTGTTGCCCGCTTCATCAAGTAGAATCACATTTTCCGGTACGGCATCCCTGACAGGATCATCACCGACAATGGTACAAACTTGAACAACACTATGATCCCTTCCTTGTGCGAGCAGTTCCAGATTCAACATCACAATTCATCTCCCTATCGGCCTAAGATGAATGGTGTTATCGAAGCTGCGAACAAAAATATCAAGAAGATCATACAAAAGATGACAGTCACCTACAAGGACTGGCATGGGATGTTACCGTTTTCTCTACACGGGTACCGTACCATGGCACGAACATCAACTGGGGCAACACCCGATTCTTTGGTATACGGCATGGAAGCTGTTTTACCTATCGAGGTTCAAATTCCCTCCTTGAGAATCATGAAAGATGCTGGTTTGAGTGAAGACGATTGGATTTAGACCCGGCTTGATCAACTTAACTTGATTGACGAAAAGCGACTTACTGCTGTTTGCCATGGTCAGGCGTATCAGAAACGAATGATCAAGTCATTCAATAAGAAAGTCAGACGCCAGATATATCAAGTCAGAGATCTTGTAATCAAGCAGATCATTTTTCCGCAAAGTGATCCCAGGGGCAAATGGACTCCTACATACGAAGGACCATTTGTGATCAAAAACATCTTTTCTGGTGGGGCAATGATCCTGACCACCATGGACGGTGACGACTTGCCACACCCTGCGAACGCAGACATAGTGAAAAGATACTACGCATAAACGACCCGACAAGTTGAAAACCCGAAAGGGCGACTTGGGAAAAAATGGGCATCCCGATGAATCGAAAACCCAAAAGGGAGGTTCAGGCAAAAATTAGGGATAAATAAAAAAAATCTGTACACCCGGCAAGTTGAAAACCCGAAAGGGCGACTTGGGCAAAAAAGGGTTTCCCGGTGGATCGAAAACCCGAAAGGGAGATCCAGGAAAAATTTAGGGAATTAAAGCGTATGACTATGTCTCGTCGGATCACTTTAAGGACAATCTCTTCACCAGACAAGCTCTTGGCTTCTGATTAATCCAATCATCTTCAGACGAAGCAACGAATGGACAAGACATCTGGAGTTACGAAGGCTATAGCAGAATGGGAACCCCATGGAATTTTTTACACATAGCCATCTTTCTTTGTATAAATTTTTCTCAATTTTTATGACAACATTCTCTTACCAGGATGTCTGTCTCCTTCGTACAAAATACTTACACAAAGTTAATACAAAGATACTTCAAAGTGCAGAAAACTATTTTCCTTTTCTTTTCTTTACACTTGTGTTTTATTTGAAAACGTCCAATGGTTTATTAAATGAGCATATGCATTTGAATATAATCACTGTTTACAAATAAACGAAATGTGAAAGAATAATTACTGACAGGTTGAAAGGATAGGAAAACGTCTTTAGGCCATTCCAAGAGAAATCCCCTGTAGCACATCATCTAGATCCCAGTGGAGCTACAACCTTGAAAAACATATCCCCAGCGGAATTAAATTTCAAAATCCTCGCCAGAATCCATGCTTCAGATTCCCAATCCACGGCGGAGTCATATTTTCAAACCTTTAATTCTCATCAGAGTTAAACTTCAAACTCCCAATCCTCAGCAGAGAAAAAACTTTGGGTCATAAATCTCATGCAAAGATGAAACCTTCTTCCCTAGCGAAGTCAAATTTCCAACTACCAATCCACAGCAGAAACCATCCAGTTTCTCCAGATTCCCCAGCAATTTATCTTAAAATTTGAGAATCAACCAGATAACAGTTAACTTTTATCCCCAACTAAGGATAATTCCCCAGTAGATTGGCATACAACCCAAATTCCTGAACTTTTTCCAAACAAGAATAAACCTCTTCCCCCAGAGTCTTGAACTTACTTTCCAGTAGGATAGCTTACTCTTCAGAAGTATGTCTATTCCCCACAGAGTTCTTACTACCCAACAGAATGAAGATTCTCATTCTTAACTCCCCAGTTTGAAGTCCCCAAGGATTCAAATTCCCCTAGCAGATTGAAGATTCTCAGTCTGGATTCCCCAGTGAAGTTGTCAGAGTTTTTCACCACTCCCCAGCGTGAGTTTGTCAGAATTTTTAATCCCCTGCAGATCGAAGATTCTCATCCTCACTTCTCCAGTGAAGCCCCCAAGGTTTCATTTCCCCAGAAGATCGAAGTTTCCATTCTTAGTTCTCCGCAGAAGCCATCAGAGTTTTCCCTTATTCTCCAGCAGATCAAGGTTTCCTTTTGTCTGATCCCCAGTAGAGATCGTCAGAGTTTTCCCTATTCCCCAACCGAGTAAGGATTACCATTGGTGTACTCCCCAGCTACAGTCATCAAAGATCTCTGAATTCCCCAAGCAGGTTTCTTGAGCAGACTTGAAGGATCCCTATATCCCCAGGAAAGTCAGGAAAGATTCTCACATCCCTATGGAAGTTGTCAAGGTTTTGATAATCCCCATAAGTTGCCAAGGATTTTTCTATCCCCAACAGTGGTCCAAGGATTTCTCATCCTCAACAATCGAGGATTTCATTATCTCCAGCAGCAGTCAGGGATTTATTTTCCCTGGCAGCAGTCAAGGATTTCATTATCTCCAGCTATCAAGGATTTATTTTCCTCAGCAAGACAGCTATTCAGCTTACATGCGCATATATTACATTCATATATCATAAACATTGATAAATCACATTTTATTGCATCATACATTTCATGCAACATAACTTTGTGTTTCAGCTAACATTTTACCCTTTTTCAGGATAAGATTAAAAGCTATCTTTAACAGATTTTCAAAGATTTTAGATACATTCAAGATACGCTCCAAACACGATAGCCATGCTGATCACTCATGCTGATGTTCCCCAGCTCAGATACGCTCCAGACACGGCAGCTATACCCTTGCTCTTACAAATTCAGATATAGTCCAGATACGCTCCAAACACGGTAGCCATGCTGATCACTCATGCTGATGTTCCCTAGCTCGGATACGCTCCAGACACGACAGCTATACCCTTGCTCTTACAGATCCAGATACAGCTTGGATACGCTCCAGACACGACATCTATACCCTTGCTCATACGAATTCAGTGTCCAGATTGAGTTCAGATACGTTCCCGACACGGATACCATTCTGATACTTATTCTTCTGACCTACAACATTCAATTCAACAAACATTCTTGGATGTCATCTTTAAGCCCATCTCCAGCAAGATTCTGTCACATCTCCAAATGGCATCTTTAATCCCATTCCCTCAACTACATTTTGACGAGTGCAAATTTACGGGCACTCTAGTGTCCAATCATCTTTTACCTTCAAGTCCCGAAAGGCAAACTTGCCAATCTAACTCTTCAAGTGCAAGAAGATTGAACAGGGGCAACTGTTATACCCCAAAATTTTCCCTCTCATTTTATCAATATTTCCCCTCACAAGACTCTTTGGACTCTAGACATGATTAGGGTTTGCTCTGCTCAAGACATCTCCTTGCACTGTTGACTTGAAATTAGGGTTTGAGTTTGCACGGGGATTTTTGGACTTTCAATGCTCAATATGAATTTCTTACTTCATGTTGGACTTATAAGATTGCCCATACCAAGTTTTAAGCCTTAAATCAAATTTTTTCCCAGTCAATTGGACAGTTGACCTAAAAATCAGTTGTATTGGGGAATAAGTCAACCATGACCAATTTACAGTCAAACCTCATAATTTTTTATCCACATCAACAATATAAACTCATATGAACCATTTGATCAAGGTTGGACCACAACTCCTCAAGAAATTTGATCAGATCATTAAAAGGGCAAAATGGTCATTTCTTGGGTTTTGATTGTAGAAAGACAATTTCTGATTTTTAACCTAGCCAATGGCAAAATGGGTTCAAGCATGGATTCAAGGACTCAATGTCATCATCTTGACCTATTTACAAGGTTCAAAATATCTCAATTGCATTGGATTGACAGATGAATTTTCCAGTCAACTGATCAAAAATCAACTGTACACTGAAAAGTCAAACTTTAACTTTTTGATCAAAATCAAGTGCCAAGGGTCATTTTTCATCAAGATGTGTCAAAACAAGAAACTTGTTCACCAAGAAACCTAATTTTGCAAATTAGGGTTTAAAATGGAAAAATTTCAAAACTTAGAAATTTTCTAAGTTATGAAAATTTCTTATTTTTTCCCAACATTGCCCAACATTTTCACCATGATGCAATTTGATTTAAAGAAAACTTCCAACATGAAAGTTGTAGTCCTCCACAAAATCTACAACTTTTATTCACAATTTTTTCCAAAAATAATCTTGGATCTGAAGTTATGATTTTATGAATAAGGTTCCAAAAACTTTCTAACTTAGTGAAATTTTGCCCTAGTTTAGGCAGGATTTTGACCTATCTTCATGGTAATTTTTCACCTAGTTCCAATAGGAATTTCAAAATTCATTTCAAATATGGATTTTAGAGCATGTTACAAGCTTTCCAAAATGTCAAAGAACTCTCCAAAATCATTTGTGGTTAGGGAGAATCGAAGGTTTGAATTTGGGAAATTATCACTTTGATCCATGGCATTTTTCATGTTGACACAAGTTGCAATTTCTGTCCAGCCTTGCTTGTACTTTTTTACAGGTCCTTAAACCCTTACACACTTAAAAATTTCATGAAAACACAATGGATTAAGGCATTGTTCTAAGGTTTAGAAGTTTACACACTGAATTAATCTAAAAATGGCAAAAAGTTAACAATGCCATTTTGATAAAGGTTGCTTTTGCAAATTTGTTTCTCTTGAGCATTGCACCAAGCCTGTTGCAGCAAACCAACTCCACAAACTTAGAGAAAAGTATACCAACTATCAGTAGGCTTGGAGCTAGCAAGTACATCCCTTTGCATTGCCAACTCACACTTTTCTTCAAAACCAAGTCAACTTGCAAAAACCACATAACTTGGCAATCTGATAAAACCAAAGTTTGTAAACATTTCAAACAACTTTTACACAATACACCAAGCCAGAAACACGAGTTTACAAGTCCTCAAACCTTCCAAAACACAAGTTCTTGTCAAAACAGGGCAGGTTCTGCATTTTGATTTCCAAATCATAATCCACTCATGCGTTTTGCTTGCAACCAGTTCCAACACACTCCATACAACCTACCTAAACTATCCCAACCATTCCCAAGTCACTGTAACTCCATTTACACACTTCACCATTTTTGAATTCTAACTTTTCAGGTTGAGTTCTATAGAGAGATTCAAGCAAGTTCAAAGCTAGCTAAGCATTGGAGAAGGTCAAAGAAACTTCAAGCAAGCTCACAAGTATCTCAGGCCTCACTGAAAACCCCTACATTTCCATACTTGAGCTTGACTGAAACAGGTAAAGTTCAAACTTCTATCTCTCTATTTAGGAATCATTAGGCTTAGGTTTGTGAATAAAAAATGTAGTCCTCATTGCCCTTGAGCTATACATATGCATAGAATTCATTTAAGTTAACTGAGATGGGAGAATTTGAATGATGAACTTTTTGAAAAAACTAGGTTAGAAATTAGGGCCAGAGAAATTCTCTCTGGTCTTTGAGAGTTAGATTAATTTTTTTACATGGTTAGAATCGTGTGATCATCCTCTATAACTTTCATGTTGCAAGTTTTTGTTTTTAAGCACAAATGCAGGATTTCCTGTTTTGAATACAAGGCGCGCGTTTTTCTTGTCACAAGGTCAGGGATGAAGGCCATCTGGGCTGGGCTTTGCTTGGCATGACTTTTTGCACCTCCTAGCTTGTTGTTTACACCCCCTTGGCCCATTTGTTTATTTTTCCTTATTTTTCATTTTTTTTTAGTTTCTGACTTTTATTATTTTTTTCAAAATATAAAAAATCACTAAAAATATTTTCTTATATTTTCACATTTTATTTTATTTTCTTGTACATAAATAAATAATATGATATATATATATATATATATATATATATATATATATATATATATATATATATATATATATATATATATATATATATATATATATATATTTTTTTTTTTCTTAAACCAAAAATTAGGGTTTTTACCCTTTTCAAAAATAATCATTTATTTTCCCTATTTTTAGGACATTAAATAAACTTATTTTTACATACATAAAAATAAATACAAAAAAACATTTTTTGCATATTTATAATATATTGCATATTTATTTAATTGTCCATTTAAATATTTACTTATTTATTATTTGTACAAAGAATTCAATATGGTTGTAATAGTTGAATTAGGGCTTTTATTTTCTTGCAAATATCCTCCTATTCAAACTTGTATCCCCCTCCCCATAATCATATTGTAATAGTTGTAGATTTACTTTTACGCACTTTATTGCTTTCAAATATGCCATGATAGAAAGATTAGGGTTTGTATGATAATCAAAATCAAAACAAATAGCTAGACCTAATACAAGACAAAAATGCATGAAAATGACAACACAATGCACACAAGCACCCCTAGGGTTTCATCCACTTGTTGCCTTTAAAATGGCCATGGTATGCATTTTAAGTGTCTTGGCAAAACAAAAACAAAACAAAAAGATCATAGTCCCTCGATGACGCTATCTTGGTTTCCTATACAAAAATGATCTAGTCCCTCAAAAATTTACTAAAGATACTTAGCACAATTACTATCATGGTCAATACGATGACCCGCGCCTGTCCCGTTTAACATCCAAACACAAGGTTGTTTACCAAATACAATGGTAAAACAACAATGTCAAAGGGTTAAAAATGTGTAGGAAAGATCTTTGAGTAGGTAGGTAGATGCTCCTAGTTACTTGATCAAACTTGCAAACATCCTTGCTATTTTCAAAAACACATCACAACACAATTTCAAAACATTTCCCAAAACAAATTTTCAAACAATGAAACATTTTTTAAAAAGACAAACACATTTGTATACATTCAAACAAGAATTATTACAAAGGTTGCCACAACGATGGCCTCTTTTCAAAATACTTTCAAAACCACACACAAAAGCACCATTTCAAACAATTGAAAAGCAAAAGCAAGTGATCTAAAATAAGTAACTAAGAGCCCATGGAAAACCATGGATGAAAAGGGTGCTAGCACCTTCCCTTTTCATAATCTACCCCCCCGAACCCAAGAAAACATCTCAAAGGTCTTTCCTGTGCTTTTTGACCTTTCCTTTGGATAAATAAAAATTCGGTGGCGACTCTTGCTAAACCTAAACATTTGTGAACACAAACGCTAAACCTCAATTCAGTTCTCCCACCACATCACAGTCATGATACATAGTGTGGTTATGAAAGGTAAGTATCCAGATGTGTCCTTGAAGAAGTCAAAGTTCCTCGAAGTGTTCTTAATGAGTGAGAATATCTGACTCTGTTTTTCCTCTACTGAGGGAGTCGAGGTTCAACATATGCGGGAAATGCTGAAGTCTTTCATCTAGTACTTAAGCTTTCATCTTCAATTGGAGTATTGGTTATTCATGACAGGGGGAGTCATATATTTGTCTTTGGATTATTTCTACAATGGTACGATTTTGTTAGAGTGTTGTTCAAGCTTGTGGAGATCTTATGCCTCTCATGAGGATGTGATGTCAGACAACATGTTACGACATTATGAAATTATTGATGATCTTGACAAGGAATGGTTGGTCTTAGCCATGTGAAAGTGGTGGATCAGAAGTTCACATATCTCTCTGGTGATGAATGGTTATGTCTGGGAGAATTTATTATTCTTTGCAGATGCTAAAAGGACTCTTCAGGTCTTCATTATTGAGAGATGTCACAAATTTGATTTTTTTATATCTTGGTGAGTATCACTAAGTCTAAGTGAAAGGAAAACATTTAGAATCTAGTGAAAGACAGCATGGATGAAGATGTGTTAGTCAATACTGGAAAAAGAAGACAATGTCTGACTAAATGTCAGGATATTATTCAGGACATGTTTCCTGTGCGACCAACAAGAGAGTGTTATGACACTTTGTGATCAAACACGTGTCAAAAGGTGTATTTGACCATACATGTGCATGAATTGGGACTGGTTATTTTTAGCAGAAATAATCTAGAGAATTTAAAGGCGTTCAAAGTTGTTTTAGATGGTGCACTTTCATGTAAGTGGAAGTTTTGTCCCTTAAGTAACGTCTCCTTGACCAAGATGGTCTCATTAAAAGATCGTTAATTCCTAAGAAAATTTCTCAGTTATTTATAGAGGTCTCTCCTATCCTCTATCTCCATGTGAGTCTTTGATTTTTTTCACCGTCATTATGGGTTTTGTTAGGGTCTGGGTAAGATGTGCCTGTGTATGGTTCTGTGAAGGCCTCCTTTGTCAATTTTTTGTGAAAATGGGAAGAAAGGGTGTACATAGAGGGTCAGTCTAGAATCTGCAGCTACAGATGTTACTTTCAAATGTCGGACATGATGTTCCATCTTGTGGCTGTGGCTTGTTATGGTCAATTATGGTTTTGTGATATGTGATATGAGTTATGAAAACATTTGTTGTAAAACCCAACTTTCCCACAATAGCAATTACATTAACATATATCAGAGTACATAAGCAGGATGTCACATACTTCAAATATTCATAAAGTTTAAAGTCACTTTATTACTTATTTTATTCAAACATAATCAATTCGGAAGCAGAATAATAAAATTAGTTCAATTCCATGTCATTACAGCTTCAACAACAAATAAAACTCCAGAAATGTGTTGTCCAACATAAGTGAAATGGAAGATATGTAACAAATGAAATAAAGAAAAACATAACAAAGATTCCCAGGGGAACACAGACACAACAACACAAAAGGGGTGAGAATTTCATTCAATAAATATATGGTGAATATCACATGCTAAGGAGTAGAAATCACACAATCCACACATCAGACAGCAATTTGCAACATAACACATCATTCACGTAATACAACATCAACTCAAAACAATGCAATGCAATGAGACCAACATCAACTCAATGCATGTGGTACCATCAGGGCATAAGCCCTCATCACATATGCCAATTTGGGAAATAACAGGGCATAAACCCTCATCATAACACCATTACAGGCCAACAACAAGGCATGAGCCCTCATCACTATGCAACATGCGACATCATATGCAACAATATAACTATACAACCACAAGGCATAAGCCTTCAACATTAGTCAATACAGACCATCATCATCATTATACAACATAAATTACACATAAAATCCCATGTTTAAACTTAATTTATTATTATTACTAGCCTTCTTATGTCCATATAAGCCTTACTAGTCATTATGGATCGAGAGAATACACTCCACACGCGAAAATGGGAAGAAATCACAAAAACGGGAAATTTTTCACCATCGCCTGCCCCTACGCATAATGTTGCATGTGTTACCCATATTTCCTTGCCGCTTGCCCTGCCTTACATGTAATGTTTCCTGAATTATGAGTAATGCCTTTTGTCCCGCCCTGCCTTATGCGTAATGCTTCCTACATTACATGTAATATCATTTGTCCTTCCCTGCCTTACGTGTAACGCTCTTGCCTTACGTGTAATGCTACCTTCTATGCTGCCCTGCCTTACGTGTAATGCTCCTGCCTTACATGTAATGCTTCCTGCATTATGGGAAACACTGCCTGCCTTACGCGTAATGGCAGTCTGTGTCTAAAATAACTTTGTTTTCGCATTAGAATAATTTCCACTCATTTTGAGGACTTTCAACATCCAAAATTGGGTCCAAACCAACATTCTTTCAGATAGTAACTTATGGATTTCATTATTCTACAATCCTACAACAATTTCTACATTAATTCCTCCATTTTTGTCACATCCCTAGATCTACAATTTTTCAGATTTGGGATTTTTATGAACAACACAACAACAGTAAAAACCAGCAGCAACAACATGTTCATTGAATATATTGGATCACTAATTTCACACAAAAATCACATGGAATCACAAAATTCAAACTAAGAAGACATTCATCAATTCATTCATGAAAAACCTAAAGAGGGAAAGGAACCCTCACTATGCTCTCATGTTAATATCACCAATTTAGAGAACCCATTCACCCCCTTTACCTTAATTTGCAGCTTGGATGCTTCAACAATGGAGAATTTTCCTTTTCCCAAGTTCTCTCTTCTCTTCTCTTCTTTATTTCTATGTGATAATAGTTTTTCTCCCAAATGGTCTAACCCTATTCTATTGTATTTTATTATTACTAACACTTAACTAATGATAATAATAATAATAATAATAATATTAATATTAAAAATAAGACTAATAAAAATATTAATAATCTTAATAATAACTATAATATTAATAATAATAGTATTATCCCTCAATTCCATTATCATCAGTATTTCCCTCAAAACTAAGTTTCACCATAAAATGCCTAAGAAATTCAAATTCAACAAACAATGACTAAGTATTTAAATGGGGCATTACAACTCTCCTCCACTTAGAATATTTTTGTCTTTGAAAATTACCTTATATGAACAATTCAGTTTAACTCTCTCTCATCTCGCTTTCTAACTCCCACGTCATACTTTCCCCAGCTGCTCCTCCCCAAACTACTTTCACTAAAGGGATTTCCTTGCCTCTCAGCTTCTTTATTTCACGGTCTTCGATCCTTACTAGTAAGGACTCTACCGTAAGATTATCCCTCACTTATATGTCATCCATCAGAATTACATGAGATGGATCCACAATATACTTCCGAAGTTGCGACACAGGGAACACATCATGCAAATTTGAAATATTAGGTGGTAAGGCCATCTTATACGCAACAGTTACCACTTTATCCAAAATTTGATACGAGCCAATAAATCGAGGAGTAAGCTTCTTGGATTTCAGCGCTCGCCTAATACCGGTCACTGGGTTAACTCTCAAAAAGACATGATCTCCTTCTTGCAATTCAAGGTCCTTCCTTCACATGTCATGGTAACTCTTTTGTCTACTATGTGAAGCTTTTATCTTTTCTCGAATTAACTTCACTTTTTCCATAGTGTCTCGTACAATTTCGGGTCCAAGCATCACACTTTCACCAGATTCGTACCAACACAAAGGCATTCCGGACCTCTGACCATACAATGCCTCAAAATGTGCCATACCAATACTCAAATGAAAACTATTGTTATAAGCGAACTCAATCAGTGGAAGGTAACTACCCCATGTACCTCCTTGCTCAAGAACACAAGCTCTCAACAAATCCTCTAATGACTTAAAAGTCCTCTTTATCTGACCATCTGTTTACGGGTGATACATAGAACTCAATCTCAGTTTAGAACCCAACACATCCTGCAGATTCTTCCAAAAATTGGAAGTAAACCTTGGGTCTCTATCGGATACAACACTTGACGGAACACCATGTAGTGTCACAATCACACGAATATAAAGCTCTGCTAACCTTGGCACCATACTGATTGGAATAAAATGAGCTGACTACGTTAGCCTATCCACAATCACCCAAATCGCATCATGTCCTCTTAGAGTGCTCGACAATCGCGTCACAAAGTCCATGGATATATTACCCATTTCCATTCTGGAATATCTAACGGTTCCAACAACCCTGCAGGTTTCTGATATTCGACTTTCAACTTCTGGAAAGTTAAACATGCATACACGAACCGAGCCACATCACGTTTCAATCCTGACCACAAAAACAACTTCTTTAAGTCTTAATACATCTTAGTTCCACCTGGATGGATACTCAATCTACTTCTATGACTTTCTTCTAGGATTGTCCTTTTCATCTCGGATTCATCGGGAATACATACTCTATCTCAGAACCTCAGCACACCTTGCGCGTCTACCTTGAAATCACTATCTTCAGAATGATTACTTCTAACCATCAAATCTACCAATTCATCCATCAAATTATCTATTCTCAAAAGTGGATACTTGTTTTTTATCGTCACTTTTTTCAATTGCCGGTAGTCCACACAGAGTCTCATACTACCATCCTTCTTTTTCACCAGCAACACTGGAGCTCCCCAAGGTGATACACTTGGTCTAATAAATTTATTTTAAAGCAATTCTTCCAATTGTTTCTTCAATTCTTCTAATTCAAATGCTGACATTCGATAGGGTGCCATAGAAACAGGTTTGGTACCCGAAACAAGATCAATGGAAAATTCTACTTCCCTTTCTGGAAGTACGTCTGTAATGTCATATGGGAAAACTTTCAAAAATTCATGCACTACTTGAAACTTATCTATAGCAACCTGATTCTCAATGGATAAGGACGACAATAATGAAAATACTAGAGCTATATCTTGCATCAATTTCTTCAATTATCTAGCAGATAAGAATCCTGCTCCCTCTTCCTCACCAGGGGTAGAAAACTACACATGTTTGTTGTAACAGTTAATATGAACATAATTATA
The DNA here is from genome assembly GCA_948472305.1 of Vicia faba. Taxonomy (NCBI): domain Eukaryota; kingdom Viridiplantae; phylum Streptophyta; class Magnoliopsida; order Fabales; family Fabaceae; genus Vicia; species Vicia faba. The sequence goes on along the minus strand of OX451737.1, from coordinate 1,691,717,645 downwards.
TTCCAACCAGTTCATACCCAAAATTACATCCAGACCACTCAGCGATAAATAAACTAGATTAACAAAGAAGTCTTTGTTATAGATGGACAAAGGACACTTCAAGCAAACTAGATAAGTAGTCACCGATCCCTTAGCTGGAGTGTCGATAACCATTTCTCCATTCATAGAGGATAACTCGAGGCCCAACTTTTTAGCACAATTAGCAGCAATAAAACAATGCGTAGCACCAGTATCAATTATAGTAATTAAAGGAGTACTATTAATGAAGCAAATACCTTTAATCAAACGGTCTCCACTAGATGTCTGAGTTCCAGCTAAAGTAAAAACTTTCTCACCATTTTGAGATTTCTTCGGTTTCTAGCACTGAGTACTGATGTGTCCTTCCCCACCATAGTTTAAACATATCACTACCTTGTGTCTACAGTCAGCTAACTTATGCCCAGCCCTACCACAGCGAAAACACCTCTTCACTTCTCCAGTACATGCATTATTTCGGTGACCTGGCTTCCCACAGCTGTAACACACAATGTCAGCAAGAGCACCTCCCCCATTGGTTCCTCTTCCATCAGTAACCCTCTGTCGGCCTTTTTCATTTGGAGCATTGTAAGGCTTCCCATGATTTTGCTGTTGTCTACCTCTTATCTCAGTTACATCTTTGTAGTGAGCCTTATTATCCTCCTCATAAATTTGCAGCTATTCACCAAATCGAGAATTTACGGATTCACTGATACCCAATTTCCTTCTTGATCTTAGAACGTAAGCCATTCTCAAACTTGACGAACTTAGAAAATTTATTTGTCTCCTCCGCGTAGTGAGGATAAAAGTTTGCCAAATCCACAAATTTGGCAGCATACTCAATTAACGTTAAATACCCTTGTTTCAGTTCCAGATATTCAATCTCCTCCATCCTACGGACACCCTCTGGGTAATACTTCACCAGGAATTCCCTATGAAACACAACCCAAGTAATAGCCTCACCTGTGCCTTCTAGTCTCTGGAGAGTAGCAAACCACCAGTCATCAGCCTCTCTTGCTAGCATATGTGTACCAAAATGCACTTTCTGTTCATCAGAATAGTCCATGACTCGAAAGATCCTTTCAATATACTTGAGTGACTCATGCGCTCCTTCAAGATCATGCTTCCATTTAAAAATAGGTGGATGGTTCCTCTAGAAAGTTTCCAAAGCATGAGTTATATCGTTCCCACCAGTGTAACGCCCCTAATTTAATTAATTATTTAATTAAATTATTTTGGAATATTTGTGAAGATATGTTGTGATTAATTGGATTTAATTATTTTATTAAGTGGAGAAATAATATTAGAAGTATAATATTATTTGATGTAGGCTTGTTTTAAAGGAACAAAAGTAGTAATAAGGGGGTGTATTAGTTTAAGCCCAATAAGGAGTTAAGAGAATAATAGGTTATTTTATTGTTAGAAAGAATAGAAAAGAAGAAGTAGTAGAAGAATGAGGGTTTGAGAGGAAGAACGTGAAGTTGTTGGAAAAGAGGAAGAATGGCAGAATGGGAATTCAATTGTAGAAAGTTATAGAGAAACCTTCAATCCAAGGTAAGGGTGGGGTTCTGACTGTATAATTGGGTTCATGATAGTTAGTTTATGGGGTTAGAGGTGATTGTTGTCTTTTTCATGAATTGAATGTATATGATATGGTATGATGGAAATTGATGATTAAAGATGAATGATGATGTCCCGATACTGTTTAATTGATGTAGAATTATAGGATAACTGTAAGTGATGATTATCTATGACTAAATTAGGTTTTTAGGGCTTAAAAAATGGAAACTATAGTGAAAACATGGAGAAAATCGCAGAAATTATGCAGGACAGAGCAGTATGCGTCGATCCTAAACATGATGTGTCAATACAAGAAGGTTTAGAGACTCAGGATGAGTCGACATGAAGAGGTCTTGCATCGATACATGAGGACTTTTAGACTCAGGATGAGTCGACACGTAGGAGCATGTGTTGATACATGTTGTGTGTTAGACTCACGATGAGTCGATACAAGAGAGGATGCGTCGACTCATGTTACGAGTTCAGTGCAGTACGCGTCGATCCAAGGAGTTATGCATTGATCTATGTTGTCTGGTTTTTGGCAGAATCGTTTAGAAAAGGCTGTAACTTGAGTTTTCGGATGCCGTTTGAGGTGTCGTTCGAAGCGTTGAATAGCTAACACGGTGAGCTTTATTCTTAAGGATTAAAATGAGGAATAGGAAGGATAACCATAAGATTTGAATTAGTTACCGTGTAGATCGTTGTGGTTGTTTTTATGCAGAATGATGAAGATGAGATGCTTATAGGCTGTTGTTTGATTTGTAACAGTAGGATTAATAATAATAACAATGTAATACTACATAATAGTAGTATGTAGAGATTTGGTGATTTAGAAGTAAGCCTTAGTTTATTAACTGATTATAGGCAATATCTTGTTGTAGGCCTATGGCCAACGTTGTGAAAATGATGAGTGTTGTTGTATTACTGTACGACTGAATTGTTTATGAGATGATGTTAATGAGATTTTGTTTGATGGATTATGATGTATATATGATGTATAATGATTTATGACGAATGATGTTGATGAAGAGATGATGAGATGCTTTTGAGATGTAGGCCTTTGGTCAACGATGGTGTTGTATTGAGATGTTGTCAATTATGGTGTTGTTATTACATTCATGATTGTGTCGCATACATTTCATTTTGAGATAGAGCTTATGCTCGTTGAGATGGCCTTTATTGGCGAATATTGAGATGAAGGCTTATGCCTTGTTGATGCCTCTATTAATTGGTAATTTTTGAGATGAGAGTTCTGCTCCAATGGTACCACATGCATTTGCATAGTGTTGAGTCGCATTATATGATTGCATAAAGAAGTCTGTATGGATGTTGTGAATGTGTATTATTGTTGTGATTATTTTTGATTATGAGATGAGAAGTGGTGACGTTATGTGATCTAATTTAACATATTAATTATCATACGCTTTATTATATTGTTAGATATCTCATCCCTTTTGTTTGAATGTTTCCCTTATGTTGGTAATGTGCAGGTAATCGAGAGTGAAGGTTATATACCATCAATAGTTCGAGTCAGTGTCATTGCTCTGATATGTAACACTCGAGGGGATGAACGCTTGTTGCTTTAGATTGTTGATTAAATTTCGTCGTTGAACTTTAAGTTGATTATTATTAAATTGTGTTGTTTCGAAGTTGCTGTAATGATGATAAAGATGTTATTAAGAATTCCGCTGCGTAGATGTTGAATTATTTAACTAAAGATGTTATGATGATTGTTCATATGATGTTTTAAAAGTGTTATATATCCACGATGAATGCAATGTGTTTTTAAAGAAGAATTTGTGGCATCCCGATTCGTTTGCATGAATGATTTTATAACTCTGATTTATTTATATAATTGTCGGATAGAATTGGGGTGTTACAAAGTTGGTATCAGAGCAAAAGGTTGGTCCGACCTTGTCGTCGAGTCGTAATTGTCTAACAATCGAGTATTGTTAATTTGAGTTCTAACCGCTGTTTATGTTGTAGTGATAAGTTGAGATGGCTGGAAGGAATGATGCTGCACTTGCTACTGCTTTAGAAGCAATGGCTCATGCGATGGAAAATCAGCCGAATGCTGACAGGAATGCTGGATCTCGTAGCTTGGCGACTTTCCAGAGAGAGAATCAACCTACGTTCAAGGAAAAGTATGATCCTGACGGAGCATTGGAGTGGTTGAAAGAGATTGAGAGAATCTTCTGTGTGATGGACTGCACTCTAGCACAGAAGGTTCGTTATGGTAATCATATGCTGGCAGTCGAGGCTGATGACCGGTGGCTAGAGACTTGTCAGAAGTTGGAAGCTGCAGGTGAGAATGTCACTTGGGCTGTGTTCCATAGGGAATTTTTAAGGAAGTACTTTCCTGAAGATGTTCGTGGTAAGAAGGAGATTGAGTTCCTTGAGCTGAAGCAAGGAAATTTACCGGTTGTTGAGTATGCTGCCAAGTTTTCTAAGTTGGATAAGTTTTATCCACATTACACTGAGGCAGATGCTGAGTTTTCGAAGTGTATCAAGTTTAAGAATAGGTTGCGCCCAGAGATCAAGAAGGCAGTCGGATACCAAAAGATCTGTGTCTTTGCTGATTTGGTTGATAGTTGTAGGATTTATGAGTAGGATAATAGTGCTCATTACAAGATTATCAGTGTGAAGAGGGGTAAGCACCAATAAAATCGTGGTAAGCCTTATGATACCCCAGCTGGTAAAGGTAAACAGAAAGTTGCTCAGAGTCAGAGGACTAGTGGGGGAGATGCTCCTGCTGGTGTGGTTTGCTTTAAGTATGGAAAAACTAGGAACAAGAGTAATGTGTGCACTACTGAAGTAAAGAGGTGTTTCCGTTGTGGCAAGAACAGACATGTTATATATGAGTGTGAACATAAGGATGTGATTTGTTTTAATTATAGAGAATAAGGGCACATTGGTAGTCAGTGTCCGAAACCGAAGAGGGCTCAGACAATTGGTAAAGTGTTTGCTCTGGTTGAGGATCAAACAACTGCCAAGGACAGACTTATCAGAGGTACATGTTTCATTAATAGTACTCCTTAAATTACTATTATTGATACCAGTTCTACTCATTGTTTTATTATTGCTGATTGTGTTGAAAGATTGGGTCTTATGTTGTCTTCTTTGAATGGAGAAATGGTCGTCGATACTTCAGCCAAGGGGTCGGTGACTACTTCTTTTGTGTGTTTGAAGTGTCCCTTGCCGATCTTCGACAGAGATTTTTCTGTTGATCCGGTTTGTTTACCGTTAAGAGGTTTGGATGTGATTTTGGGTATGAACTTGTTAGAGCATAACTATGTTCATATTAACTGTTATGACAAGTCTGTGAAGTTTTCTACTCCTGAAGAAGAAGAAGATAGTCTGTTGTCTGCTAGACAGTTGAGGAAGTTGATGCAAGAGGAAGTACATATGTTCTCGTTGATGGGGTCGCTATCTATAGAGACTCAAGCTATAATTGAGGAATTGCAGGTGGTGTGTGAATTTCCTGAAGTTTTCCCCAACGAGATTCCTGATGTACCACCGGAGAGGGAAGTTGAGTTTGCGATTGATCTTGTACCTGGTACCAGACCTGTGTCTATGGCACCATACAGGATATCGGCATCTGAATTGTCAAATTTAAAGAAGCAATTGGAAGAGTTACTTGAGAAGAAGTTTGTAAGACCAAGTGTATCACTGTGTGGAGCTCCAGTGTTGTTAGTAAAGAAGAAAGATATAAGTATGAGGCTTTCTGTTGATTATAGACAATTGAATAAAGTGACGATTAAGAATAAGTATTCGCTTCCAAGAATAGATGATTTATGGATCAATTGGTGGATGCTCGTGTGTTTAGTAAGATTTATTTGAGGTCGGGTTACCATCAGATTAAAGTGAAGGATGAAGATATCTAGAAGACGGCTTTCAGGATGCGTTATGGACATTATGAGTATTCAGTGATGCCTTTCGGTGTTACTAATGCGCTGGGAGTATTCATGGAATACATGAATCGTATCTTTCATACTTATTTGGATCGGTTTGTAGTGGTGTTCATTGATGATATTTTGATTTACTGTAAGTCAGAAGAAGAGCATGCTTAACACTTAAGAGTAGTATTGTAAGTTTTGAAAGAGAAGAAGTTGTGTGCAAAGCTATCCAAGTGTGAGTTTTGGTTAAAGGAGGTTAGTTTTCTTGGTCATGTGATTTCAGGTAGTGGCATTGCTATAGATCCATCGAAGGTTGATGCTGTGTTGCAATGAGAGACTCCAAAGTCAGTTACTGAGATTAGAAGCTTTTTGAGATTAGTTGGTTACTATAGAAGATTTATCGAAGGTTTTTCTAAGTTGGCACTTTCGTTGACTAAGTTGACTTGTAAAGGTAGAGCTTTTGTATGGGATGTTCAGTGCGAAGAAAGTTTTATGGAATTGAAGAAGAGGTTGACGTCGGCTCCGATTTTGACGTTACCTAATCCAGGAGAGCCTTTTGTGGTGTATTGTGATGCTTCTAAGATGGGTTTAGGAGGTGTGCTTATTCAGAATGGTAAGGTAGTTGCTTTTGCGTTAAGGCAGTTAAGGACTCATGAAAAGAACTATCCTAAGCATGATTTAGAGCTTGCTGCAGTTGTCTTTGTGTTGAAGATTTAGAGGAATTATCTTTATGGTTCTAGATTTGAAGTGTTTAGTGACCATAAGAGCTTGAAGTATTTATTCGATCAGAAGGAGTTGAATATGAGGAAACGAAGATGGTTGGAATTGTTAAAGGATTGTGATTTCGGTTTGAATTATCATCCAGGAAAAGCGAATGTGGTAGCTGATGTGTTGAGTTGAAAGACTTTACACATGTCAGCAATGATGGTTAAAGAGTTGGAACTAATTTAGCAGTTTGGAGATATGAGCTTAGTTTGCGAGGTTACTCCGCGAAGTGTTATGTTGGGTATGTTGAAGATTAATAATGAATTTTTAGACAGTATCAGAGAAGCTCAAAAGTAAGATGTTAAACTGGTAGATTCGATGGTTGGGATCGATCGGTCTGAGAATAATGATTTTAAGCTAGATACGCAAGGTGTGTTGAGGTTTCATAACCAGATTTGTATTCTTGATGATGCTGAGATAAAGAAAGTGATACTTGAAGAGAGTCATAGAAGTAAGTTGAGTACTCATCCAGGAGCTACAAAGATGTATCAAGATTTGAAAGGTTTGTTTTGGTGGCCTGGGATGAAGAGTGATGTGGCTTGGTTTATGTATGCATGTTTGACTTGTCAGAAGTCGAAAGTTGAACATCAGAAGCCAGTAGGGTTGATGCAATCGTTAGAAGTTCTAGAATGAAAATGGGATAGCATTTCAATGGACTTTGTGATGGGGTTACCTAATACTTTAAGAGGACATGATTCGATTTGGGTGATTGTTGATAGGCTTATGAAGTCAGCTCATTTTAGTCCTATTAACATCAATTTTCCAGTGTCGAAGTTGGTTGAGATTTACACTAGTGTGATTGTGAAGCTGCGTGGTGTTCCTTTATGCATTGTGTCAGATAGAGTTTCAAGAGTTACTTCTGATTTTTGGAAGATTTTGCAAGAAGCGTTGGGTTCTAAGTTGAGATTGAGTTCAGCTTATCATCCTCAGACAGATGGCCAGACTGAACGAACGATTCAATCGTTGGAAGATTTGCTGAGGGCATGTGTTCTTGAGCAGGGAGGTTCGTGGGATACTTATCTTCCTTTGATAGAGTTTAGCTATAATAACAGTTACCATTCTAGTATTGGGATGGAACCTTTTGGGGCGTTGAATGGTCGAAGATGTAGAACTCCATTATGTTGGCATGAATCTGGAGAAAGTGTAGTACTTGGACCTGAACTTGTTCGTGAGACTACCAAAAAGGTGAAGTTGATCCGAGAGAAGATGAAAGCTTCCCAAAGTAGACAGAATACTTATCATGACAAGCGAAGGAAAGATTTAGAATTCCAAGCGGGTGACCATGTGTTTTTAAGAGTTACACCTATGACTGGTGTTGGGTGAGAATTAAAGTCTAAGAAGCTCACTTCTCGTTTTATTGGACCATATCATATTTCAGAGAGAGTGGGGAATGTTGCTTATAGATTGGCTTTACCGCCTAATCTTTCGAATTTGCACGATGTGTTTCATGTGTCGCAACTTTGAAAGTGTATTTCAGATCCATCTCATGTGATTCATATGGATGATGTGCAAGTACGGGATAATCTTACGGTGGAGACGGTGCCTGTACGGATCGCAGATCGTGAAATAAAGACTCTGAGGGGCAAAGAGATTTCTTTGGTTAAAGTGGTTTGGCTAGGAGCTGCCAGAGAAAGCATGACTTGGGAGTTGGAGAGTAAGATGTGAGGCTCCTACCCTGAGTTGTTTGATTGAGGTAAATTTTTGAGGACGAAAATATTCTAAGTGGGGGAGAGTTATAACACCCATAATTTAATTAATTATTCAATTAAATTATTTTGGAATATTTGTGAAGACATGTTGTGATTAATTGGATTTAATTATTTTATTAAGTGGAGAAATAATATTAGAAGTATAATATTATTTGATGCGGGCTTGTTTTAAAGGATTATAAGTAGTAATAAGGAGGTGCATTAGTTTAAGCCCAATAAGGAGTTAATAGAATAATAGGTTATTTTTTTATATTGTTAGAAAGAATAGAAAAGAAGAAGTAGTAGAAGAATAAGGGTTTGAGAGGAAGAACGTGAAGCTGTTGGAAAAGAGGAAGAACGGAAGAACGGGAATTCAATTGGAGAAAGTTATAGAGCAACCTTCAATCCAAGGTAAGGGTGGGGTTCTGACTCTATAATTGGGTTCATGCTAATTAGTTTTTGGGGTTAGAGGTGATTGTTGTCTTGTTCATGAATTGAATGTATATGATGTTGTATGATGGAAATTGATGATTGAAAGATGAACGATGATGTCGCGATACTGTTTATTTGATGTAGAATTGTAGGATAACTGTAAGTGATGATTATCTATGACTAGATTAGGTTTTTAGGGATTAAAACTAGAACCCGTAGTGAAAACACAGAGAAAATTGCAGAAATTATGCAGGACAGAGCAGTATGGGTCGACCCCAAACATGATGTGTCGATACAATAAGGTTTAGAGACTCAGGATGAGTCAACACGAAGAGGTATTGCATCGATACATGAGGACTTTTAGACTCAGGATGAGTCGACACATAGGAGCATGTGTCGATACATGTTGTGTGTTAGACTCAGGATGAGTCGATACAAGAGAGGATACATCGAATCATGTTGCGAGTTCAGTGCAGTACGCGTCGATCCAAGGAGTTATGCATCGATCCATGTTGTCGGGTTTTTGGCAGAATCGTTTAGAAAAGGCTGTAACTTGAGTTTTCGGATGCCGTTTGAGGTGTCCTTCGAATCGTTGAATAGCTAACACGATGAGATTTATTCTTAAGGATTAAAATGAGGAATAGGAAGGATAACCATAAGATTTGAATTAGTTACCGTGTAGATCGTTGTGTTGGTTTTTACGCAGAATGATGAAGATGAGATCTTATAGGCTGTTGTTTGATTTGTAACAGTAGGATTAATAATAATAACGATGTAATATTACAGAATAGTAGTATGTAGAGATTTGGTGATTTAGAAGTAAGCCTTAGTTTAATAACTGATTATAGGCAATATCTTGTTGTAGGCCTATGGCCAACGTTGTGAAAATGATGAGTGTTGTTGTATTACTGTACGACTGAATTTTTGATGAGATGATGTTAATGAGATTTTGTTTGATGGATTATGATGTATATATGATGTATACTGATTTATGATGAATGATGTTGATGAAGAGATGATGAGATGCTTTTGAGATGTAGGCCTTTGGCCAATGATGGTGTTGTATTGAGATGTTGTCAATTATGGTGTTGTTATTACATTCATGATTGTGTCGCATACATTGCATTTTGAGATAGAGCTTATGCTCGTTGAGATGGCATTTATTGGCGAATATTAAGATGAAGGCTTATGCCTTATTGATGCCTCTATTAATTGGCAATTTTTGAGATGGGAGTTCTGCTCCAATGGTACCACATGCATTTGCATAGTGTTGAGTCGTATTATATGATTGCATGAAGAAGTGTGTATTGATGTTGTGAATGTGTATTATTGTTGTGATTATTGTTGATTATGAGATGAGAAGTGGTGACGTTATGTGATCTCATTTAATATATTAATTATCATACGCTTTAATATATTGTTAGATATCTCACCCCTTATGTTTGAATGTTGCCCTTATGTTTGTGACATGCAAGTAATCGAGAGTGAAGGTTGTATACCTTCAATAGTTCGAGTTGGTGTCATTTCTCTGATATGTAACACTCGGGGGGATGAAAGCTTGTTACTTTAGATTGTTGATTAAATTCCGTCGTTGAACTTTAAGTTGATTATTATTAAATTGTGTTGTTTCGAAGTTGTTGTAATGATGATAAAGTTGTTATTAAGAATTCTGTTGTGTAGATGTTGAATTATTTAACTAAGGATGTTATGATGATGGTTCATCCGATGTTTTAAAAGTATTATATATCCACGATGAATGCAATGTGTTTTGAAAGAAGAATTTGTGGCATCCCGATTTGTTTGCATGAATGATTTTATAACTTTGATTTATTTATATAATTGTCGGGTAGAATTGGGGTGTTACAACCAGCATTAGGTTGATTCTTCTTTGCTTGAGCCAAAGCATGCAACACATTAGCAAGTGCACCATTTCCTCTTCCAACCATTAATATGCTTTACATCACAACTTAAAATAACGGTTAGATAGAGAAACATCGACATTATTCCACTGTCACAATAGATTAACAACTCAACAACCTGGCCAGACAAACTGACTTGCTCTGATACCAATTGTAACAACCCACTTTCCCACAATAGCAATTACATTAACATATATCAGAGTACATAAGCAGGATGTTACATACTTCAAATATTCATAAATTTTAAAGTCACTTTATTACTTCTTTTATTCAAACATAATCAATTCGGAAACATAATAATAAAATTAGTTCAATTCCATGTCATTACAGCTTCAATGACAAATAAAACTCCACAAATGTGTGGTCCAAAATAATTCAAATGGAAGATACGTAAAAAATGAAATAAAGAAAAACATAACAAAGATTCCTAATTCCCGTGTTACGTATCAGAGTGACTCCTAGGACTCGATCAAGTAACACTCACTCCAAGCACTACTCGAATACCTGATTATCTGTACTCCCAGGGGAGCACAGACACAACAACACAAAAGGGGTAAGAATTTTATTCAATAAATATACGGTGAATGTAACATGCTAAGGAGTAGTAATTACACAACTCACACATCACACATCACACAGCACTTCGCAACATAACACATCATTCACATAATATAACATCAAATCAAAACAATGCAATGCAATGAGACAAACATCAACTCAATGCATGTGGTACCATCAGGGCATAAGCCCTTATCACATATGCCATTTTGGGAAATAACAGGGCATAAGCCCTCATCACAACACCATTGCAGGCCAACGACATGGCATGAGCCCTCATCACTATGCAACATGTGACATCATATGCAACAACATGACTATACAACCACAAGGCATAAGCCTTCAACATTCGTCAATACAGACGATCATCATCGTCATCATAAAACATAAATTCCACATAAGATCCCATATTTTAAACTGAATTTATTATTATTACTAGCCTTCTTATGTCCATCTAAGCCTTACTAGTCATTATGGATCGAGAGAATACACTCCACACGTGAAAATAGGAAGAAACACGAAAACAAGAATTTTTTCACCTTCGCCTGCCCTTATGCGTAATGTTGTCTGCAGTATGTGTATTGGCTTGCTTCCTGCCATGCCTTACGTGTAATGCTGCCTGCATTTCGAGTAATGCCTTTTGTCCTGCCCTGCCTTACGCATAATGCTGCCTACATTACGTGTAATGCCTTCTGTCCTCCCCTACCTTACGCGTAATGCTCCTGCAATAGGTGTAACTGTCCTTCCATGCCTTACACAAAATGCTCCTACTTTACGTGTAATGCTGCTTGCATTATAAATAACAATGTCTGCCTTACGCGTAATGGTTGTTTGTGACCAAAAGAACTATGTTTTTGAATCAGAACAATTTCCACTCCTTTTGAGCACTTTCAACCTCCAAAATTGGGTTCAAAACATCATTCTTTCATATATTAACTTAGGGATTTCATTCTACTTCATTATTCTACAATCCTACAACAATTTCTACAACAATTCCTCCAACTTTTGTCTTATCCCTAGATCTATAATTTTTCAGATTTAGGATTTATATGAACAACACAACAATAGTAAAAACCAGCAGCAACAACATGTTCATTGAATATATTGGATCACGAATTTCACACAAAAATCACATGGAATCACAGAATTCAAACAAAGAAGACATTCATCAATTGACTCATGAAAAATCTAAAGAGGGAAATGAACCCTCACTACCCTCTCATGTTAATACCACCAATTTCCAGAACCCATTCACCCCATTTACCTTAATTTGAAGCTTTGATGCTTCAACAATGGAGAACTTTACTTTGCTCTAGTTCTCTCTTCCCTTTTCTTATCTTCTCTATTTCTACGTGACAATAGTTTTTCTCCCAAGTGGTCTAACCCTATTCTATTGTATTTTATTATTACTAAGACTTAACTAATAATAATAATATTAATATTTATAATAATATTAATAACAATATTAATAATCTTAATAATAACTATAATATTAATAATAATATTATTATCCTTCAACTCCATTATCATCAGTATTTCCCTCAGACCTAAGTTTCACCATAAAATGCCAAAGCAATTCAAATTCAACAAACAATGACTAAGTATTTAAATGGGAGTTACATTTTTGACTCGTGTTCTGAGTTACTAGGGATGAGGGTTGATTTTTCTAGGTCCACTGGAGGATACTGATCAAGGAATGGTTGTGAATTCTCTTATGCCACCATTGGTCTCCTATGACAAGAGATGATACCTGGTTTGAGGGGGAGTGTTAATTATCTTCTTCCTCATGTGCACCAAACCAAATTACTTCAGGACTTTCTACTCCTTTTCTTGAAGGTTCTTCACTTTGGTGATGGGTTTGGTACTGCAATGGAGTTCATTCAAAATACTGGTAGATGTCAAAAAATAAAGTCCCAACATATTTACTGAAGACTGACTCCATGTTACTATGCTACAGTGTTCAACAGTCGCTGAAGGGGGAGATTGTAAGTTCTCTAGTTTTAAGGATTGATATTATTCTTTGTAAAACAAATAATATAACAATATGTTGGATATGATGTATTAACTTTTGCTAACAGGAATAGGTTAAGAAAGAAGTCCTCTTATGTTAGGACATGTTAAGTTGAAGAGTTTTAACATCTGGAACAACATGTCGGATAAGATGTCCTATGAAGGAGCATACGACATCGCGCCTGAGCTGAAGTGGACAATTAGATTCTGTTATGATTTAACTGATGCAAAATATTTTGAGAAATATTATGCAACATTATAGGGCATTTATTAAAAGGTCAAGAAGAATCAATCAGAATATTGAAGAATATACAATTTTTAAATTTGGAGATATTTTAGGAAGATTTGATTGAAGACCTTATTTGTTGCAGAAGTTACTGATGTTTGTTATAGTTGATATGCTGTAGTTTGAAGGCCCAAATCCAAGTGGGTATAGGTTATAAATAGAATTTTTGTAACCTAGGATTTGTACCAGGAAAGAATTTAAAAGATATAATCATTAGGGCTAAGTCTGTTAGCCACTCTCTACGGGAGTTGGTATGTGTGAACTACTTGGGTTGTGAGATGGTCATTGTGTTCTCCTAGAAGCTATAAAGCGAGAGTGAGTATTGTTTTTGGAGGAAGATTTCAAGGAACTCCAAGTTGTGGTCCTAGTCAAGAGTCTTGGCTAGTGATTGTCATGTAAGTGTGTCTTCCTGTCTTGTTCAAAATTGTATTGATCCAATTGTTGTCTGTGATTGAAGAGGGATTAAGGAGGGCCTCATATCTAGGTAAGTCTTATATAGAAACCTGGAAAGGGTATGATTAAGTGATTAGGCCATAAACTAGAGGTTTGATGTAGGGTCTATAAATTGATACTATCATAGTGGATTTGTCCATGGCTTGGAATGCCCCCTAAGTATGTAGGTTGTTATGAACTGGGTTAACAATTATATATGTTGTTATGCTTTTCATGCCTTTTTTTATTGTTAATACCTTGCTTGTTTGTTTATTCCGAATTAGATATGCCAACATGTCATAGGACATTTGAGTTCTGTCTTACCAGAATTTCAGTCACTATTGTTGTGTGAAACGTCACGCCATTGCTAAATGCAAACTTAGGAAGTTTTTAGTTCCTAAGGGAATTTATCGATGGTTACCTAAATACAACCATGTTTTAACTAGCCTTAAGGACCCAATGAAGTTTGCGTACCTAGTTCATCTTGTTGATTTTACAGGAAAAGTGTCTTGGCCTATAAAGAGAGTATGTGATATCTTCTATAGCAGCTCAAGGCACAAGATAGGTGACATCTCCAAATCTCATTTAATTTATGGAAATGGAAAGGGATGTTGTTACCATGAAATCATCAATAAGTATTCGTAATTGGTGAAATATGTATGATACTTCATCAAAGAGAAAAGTGGTGAAAATGTTGTTTTTGTAAAAGATCTTATGGCACATTATTGCATTTGTTTAAACTTTTGTTTGAGAGTTCCTTATGAAATGGATAGTGAATCCTGCTTCATATTGAACGGTGAGGTTTTATCATTTCTATTTTATCTTTGTATGTAAGTTTTCTTCTTTAACCTATTTACTGTTCAAAGGTATGTGATATACTTGATATGTGATATATGCTATGAGTTTTCATTTCCAAAAAATTCTAATTGACAAACTATGTGTTTTCAATTTACATGTTTATAGTGACCTCAATTACAAGTTCATCACATGTATATCTTTATATCCTTTGTTGCTCATATGTATGTTGTTTATTGCTATCAAACCATGAAACATGTTCATTTTCATATGCATTTGACAATAATTCATGTATGACTCTAGTTGTGTCAAGTTAAATATGCTCAAAATCTTGGTTCTCAGCATAAATATTTTTCTTTGTGTATCATGTGTCGATAAATGATACTTATAGGTCGACACATGTGTTGATTTCTTTCATTTATTCAATTTCAGTTCAGTATGTTTCGATACATAGGACGCATGAGTCGACACATAAGTTCTGGACATGTCAACACGTGAATAAATTAAGTCTTTTCTTCAAATTTCTTTTGTTATCTCTTTTTCTCTTCCTTTATTCTCATTCATTAACCAATATTATTACTTCATAAATTTCAATTTGTGTCTAAACTAGGTCAACCCACACACTTAATTATCCACTAAAACTTCTTTAGTATTCCACTACAAATCATTTATCCTCACATTGACAAAAAAATATTTGTCTATCAACTTAAAACCATATTCTATAAAACCCTTGCTCCCTCATATTCTCACACACACTCAATCATAAATATCACGAATTTCTACCTATTTGTCATTGCATTATCATTTTTATGTGTGATTGCATTACTCTCTAGAAATTGGGGTTTGTGGGTAATCAAAATTCCCTCAAACAACAATTTGTCTCTCTTAGAACTTTCATCAAACACCTTACGTGCAAACTTTGTTTTCAAATCTAACCATGTCTCCAAGAGTTGCAACAAAGAAATGGGATGCCACAGGTAAAGGTAAGGCTCCTTTTGTGACAAATGAACCTGAAAACACATTTGCCTTGGTTGACGAGAAGGATCTTGAGTTCTTTGACGACAAGTGCAAAAATAGACAAGTAGTAAAACAACATGTGTACAACCCATCGGTGGTTGATGAACTCGATATTCCGAATGTGGTTAATTGTATTGAGCATCAAAGAATTAGTTACTTACTACAACTGTTTCAAGATTACAATGAGGATCTCATTCGAGTTTTCTATGACGGGTTGAACAAACACCATGGAAGCAAGTTCATGTTTAGGATGAGAGGCAATAATTAAAAATTTACAAATGATATATGGAGATCCTTTTTAGGATTACTATAACTAGTTGAGATCCTTTTTGTTGTACCCCAAAATTTGACCTCCCTTTTTCACAAGAAATCACAACCTCAGGGGTTTTCTCTGATTTTTCAGATTGGCTCAAGAATCGGTCAAACAGACTTTTCTTTATCAGTCAATCCAAAATTAGGGTTTTCACTGATTTGTTAAGGTTGACTTAAGAATCGATCAGACAGGTCTTTCTTTGGCAGTAATCCAGGATTAGGGTTTGCGCTCGCATTTCTCAGAAGAAACTGAATCTTCAGAAGTTCAGTTGACTGTTACATTATTTTTACGCTTGTTCAAGATTACTGGTTATTTCTCAAAACCTAATTATCTGGGATAAGAACTGAGACTTTTTTTTGGAACATTAAGGCATTTGTTTGATCAGTGGAGTGAAAGGTTTATCGAATGCTTGTTTGTTTAACTGTACAATGCATATGTTAATTGGAATACCAGGCGTATTGTGATTAATGTGAGACGACAAAGTTTGTTGAATATTTATTTCATCTGGATTAAAGTTATTGGGATACATTTCCAGTTATTTTGATTGAAGAGTCTTAAATAATTAAATAGACAATACAAGAAAAGATTGGAATATTTGACCGTAGAAAATCCTTTTTTGACAAAGACTTTTTATTTATTTCAAATGTTGTTACAAATTTTATTCGAATATTGTAAGATTACAACTTATAATATTTAAAATAATATTTGTTTACAATAAATGAAAATAAATCTAAGCCTAATCTTTTGAGATCTTCTACTTCCACTGCTTCATCTATCATCCAACTGGTACTTACCTGTAAAAGACAGAAGAAAAAGAAATCAGTGCAAATAACTGAAAAAGAATTTTCAAGCAGATAAAAAGAAAAATCATCATTAAAGTCTGCTGGCCGGAATCAGAAATGCTATGTTCATCATATTTTATTTTCCTCTCTGCAAATCACAAGAAGATCGCTCTTCTCGGTTCACAGAGAAAAAAATAAAAGATATAAAATTGCAAGCATACAATTAACTCAAAATGCAAAAACATAGGCAAGTTGCAAAGAAAACTATACTGCAAACTGAGTTTCAAATGCATTAACCAAATGTCAAATTGAGTTGCAAAGCTGTCAAGGAAAAGTAAAATGCAGAAGCATACAAGGCAACTAAAGCATACAAGCTACCAAGTACAAAGCAGAAAGTTACAAAACTGTCACAGCAAGTACACAATGTAGGGAGATGAACCAAGTTACAAGCAAGAGCTTGTCCTAGCCCTCATCATTTTCTGGCCAGCAGCTTTTCAGAATTATAATATAATAATCAATTAAAAGTGCTTTTGGGAGAGAGAGAGAGAAAGAGAAGACCTAGTGAAGTGAGAGTTTGCAGTTTTGGCAGGCTGTAAAAGGAAGTAAGAGAAGCAAAAAGAAAGGATATAACAGTCTAACAGTCCAGCATAGAAAAGGGAGGAGGACATAGAGAAAAATTGCAAAACCTGTTTTAAAAACACAAAACAAGCGAGCAAACCTGCCTGTAACATAAACTGCAAGCTAAAATCCAAACAAGTTCAAAGTCTGCCTTACAAACAAACACCCTGCATAACTCAAACAAAACTGCTAAACCTGTTTGTAAACACAAACAAGCGAGCAAAACCTGCCTGTAATATATCACTGCATCTCAAAAAAAAAAACTTCCCAACCTACAAAAACCTGTGAACAACAAAACTTACAGGCCTGTTTCAACAACAAGCACAAGCCTGTTTCAAAAACCAAAACCTACAGAAACCTTCTTGCTTCCAAAACTGCAGAACACTTACAAAACCTGCAAGCCAAAGCTTATTCAAAGTTCAACAAACCTGCAAATCACCAAATCCAAACAAGTTCAAGCCTGCCTTACAAGCACAACAGACCAACAAACCTGTTTGCCATACTCAAGCAAACCTGAAGCCTTCCTTACAAACATAAAAAACCCACGAGCCAAACTTACAAAAAAATCTGCAAAACTGTTTCTCAAGCTCAACAAATACCCAGGCCAAGCCCAAGACAAACTGCAGAACACATACAAAAACTGCAACTTCTCAACCTGCCTGTCCAAGAACAGCAAGCCTGCCTCCAAAACTAAAAACCTGTCCAAACTTACAAGCAAAATAACCAAAAACAGTTCCAAAGGCCAAGTTTAAACTCAAGCTCACCAACAAGTTTAAGCCAACAAATAATGACAGTCTCAAAGACTATTAATATCATCAAGCTCAAAAGCTAGTCTTTTTAGAACAACATCATCATCAGAACATCAATGGCCAAAAGAAAGGAAGAGTTTTAGAAGTAAAAGATACAAGTTTCAGAACATTTGTTCATCATCAACCAAAACAATCTCAGAACCATTTCATCAACAATATTCAAGCACTCAGAGGAAGAGAATCAACAAAAGGAAACAACAACAATAGCTAGTTTTTCAGAATGTATCTTCATCATCAAAAAATCAAATAAGCCACAAGGAGAGAGGAAGAGCATTCAAAATCAGTAACATTCAGCATCAAGAAAGGAAGAGATTCAGGAGCAAGAGTAGTATCAGAAAATATTCATCATCAACGAAAGTTCAAAGATAGAGTGTTCAGAAGTATTCATCATCATCAAACATCACCAACGAAAAATCAGAAACAAACAATTTCAGATTCATCATCAATATACAGAAAAGTACCAGAAGCAAGAAGCATAACCATCACGCTCTCCCCCCGCCTGACCACCAAGGAGCGCCACCAGTCTCACGCCCCTCTCTCTCCATCACTTTCTTTCAGAAGAAAAACGCCAAGGTATGAGTTTCCTTTTCCTCAATTTTTCTGCATCTCACGCGTGAAACGTACAAGAATCAAAACATGCAAACAACAAAATGTACAAGAATCACATAAACGTAAACTGTAAAAACGCGTTTAGAACAAAAAGAAACGGTACCTTTCAAACCATCGCCTTGGACAGTCGTGGAGAGGAGAGGGTGGAGGCAACGCTCTGGCAGCTTGGAGCTTGGAGGAAGAATCAAAGTTTCGTTTGAGAGAGATGAAGAGAACGAAGAAGATGAGAGGAGGCGCCGCTGTAACCAAAACTCCAAACCCTAACCAAATGAAACAACCCTAACAAGTGTTGTACAACACTTCATTCTGGGCCTGTGTGCCCCAATTTCTTAAGCCCAGCATGAATGCACCCCCCTTTATTTCTTCCTAAGCCTTACTCTTCTCCTTTCTTTGTTTTGGGCTAGCTCCTTCATACTAAGTCTAGGCCCATCATCTTTTTTAATCTTATCTTTGTTAAATTAATACTTTTCTTTTCATTTGATTTTTTTTTATTTTGTTAATAATTACTTTAATTTTTCTTAACATAATTTTAATTACTAATTAATATTTTGCATACAATAATAATAAAGATTTTATTTTCGTTTTCTTTAAAAAAGTATAAAAATGATAGAAACATTAATTTAAATGTTTTTCTTTCGTTCTTTAAAGCTTTTCTTTTCATAATTAATACAAATACAAAGATAATAATAATACTTTAGTCTTTAATTAGGTTAAATTTTATTTGTTCATTTGTAAATAAATACATGCATCTCATATTTCTTTGATTTTCTTTATCTTATACTTTGTTATAATTTTTACGTTGAAAATGCGACAGTTCGATTTGGTTGTAATATATATACTTGGACATTATTATTCTGATGAGACTCATCCCCATTTGTAAATTATTTGTACCCCCATGCCCGGATACTTATTTGTAATAACTTAGACTTTAAATTCCCGCAATTTATCACTTTCAATATACTGTATAGTAATTAGGGTTTGTATGCGAAGATTCGAAATCAATCGCTAGATGACCTAATACAAGATAAATGCATGAAAATCAATACACAATTCACACTTGCACCTCTAGGGTAACCTCGCTTGTTGCCTCGGAAAATGCAATCATGTCCCTCAAGTATGATACACTCTAGCAAATGCCCCTTCAATAAACAAAGATCGTAGTCCCTCGATAACCCTCGATGTTGCCTTCGATAAAACGGTCTCGTCCCTTACAAAATTGCTAGAGCGTCTCACAAGACGCTTTCAATGATTGTATGCGATGACCCGCGCCTGTCCCATTTAACATCCTAACACAAGGTTGTTCATCAAATACAATGGTGAAACAACACTGTTAAAAAGGGTTAAAAACATAAGAAAGATCTTTGACTAAAATAGGGTAGACAACTCTTAGTTACTTGATCAAAAATCTTGCAAAACATCCTTGCCATTTTTAAACACACTTCACAACACAACTTCAAAACAATTTCAAAACAACTTTCAAAACATTGAAATATCTTTTCAAAAAGACACACACCTTTCTATATATTCAAACAAGAATTATTACAAAGGTTGCCTAGACAAGGCATCTTTTTCAAAACATTTTTAAATAACCGCACACACAAAGCACCATTTCAAACAATTGAAAAGCAAAGGCAAGTGATCTAAAAACAAGTAACTAAGAGCCCATGGAAAACCATGAATGAGAAGGGTGCTAGCACCTTCCCTTTTCATAATCTACCCCCCGAACCCATGAAAACATCTCAAAGGTCTTTCCTGTGCTTTTTTACCTTTCCATTGGATAAAATAAAAAAGTCGGTGGCGACTCTTGCTAAACCGAACAAGTGAGAATACAAACGCAAAATTCCAAGTCAGTTCTCCCACCGTATCACAGAACTGGCGACTCTGCTGGGGACATTTATAAAAGTGGGGTTACCTTAGGGTTTTAGATCACCTTTGCATGCTTATCTTGTTTGCCTTGATTGCTTTACTCTTTTGGGCCCTTGCTTGGGTTTGTTTTAAAATCCTACACCCGGATTTGGGGGCACCTTTTAGGTAAGTAGCAATAAACTGTGAGGGAATTGTGCGGGGTATACCGACATGGTTGAAACAGTAGCTACGTTAGTGTGACATATTTGTGGGTACCGGTAGCCTTTGAGTCAATCAAAGAGAATACGGGGCCGCTGAGTGATGTCATGAAGCACTAACGAACTCTTAGAACCTTACTTGACCATCTTGGCCTTATTAGGGGTAGTGAGATGACGGCTTTGGTGCAGTCCGAAGTTGGTAGATACTCGATACTACACTCATTGAGGGTTATTTTCTTGGAATATTTTGGTCGCCAATTAAGTGGCTAAACCAAAACAATGAACACAGAAAATAATCCAGTGATATTGAGCTCCTTAGAACCCGGTTTCTATTTCAGGACAGGTTGAGCCAACTAACTTCAAAGAGGGTACTTACCTACGAACCCCATGCAAGCCTAAACCTAAGGACTTGTCTGCTTTGTGTGAATGTGATTATCTTACTTACTTTTGCATACCTGTACATAACATTATAACATCATACCATAGTATTTTCAATAACCATTTCAAGGATCTCGAGGGTCTTTGATGCAGGGGCACGTTGAACCATACATCGACCAAAGGGCAAGAGGATTTTACTCTAAACAAATGCCGCCAAAGATCAATTACAACAACTTGAATCAAGGTCTATGACCCACCTGACATGGTGAGCTTGATTTTCATGGAAAGACATCCACTGATACAAAGTTCTCCAATCAAAGATGTTGATCAAAGTTCAATCTCTAACATTTTCTTGCGTTTACCCCGCGAGATCCTTTAAAACATGCATCCACATAACATGCATCCACATCATGATAGGTTTTCCCTTTCAGGTTTCCTTATTCTCCTACTGTTTATTTCAGTAGAGATGGCTCTAGAGAGGACTATCGAAGATATCCAGGCTCAAAACGCTCAACTTCAAGAAATGTTCTTGAACTTGTCCCAGGGGCAAGAAGAGGTGAAAGCTCTCCTCACAAGGGGCATGGTCATAGGGAATCCATACGGAGTTAGGAATGATCAATTGGAAGAACTACAGATTGAGCTGGCAACAATGAAGATCCAGATGATGGGACAGCTGGTGGGCCAGATGGCTCTCATTCAAGAACTGGCTCAAAGACAAGAAGAGCTCAGGGTTCTCGTCAACAAACTGCTTCAAGATAACCAAGTGGGGAAAACAACTAGGGTTGAAGATCAAGCCATCATTCAACCTCCTTTAAGACAAAAAGACAAGGGAAAAGCTCCTCAACTTGCTTCAGGGTCACAAGCCCATCAACAACCTCGCTAGCGTCAACGAGGTAATCGGCGTAAGCAAAATACGTCTGGAAGACAGTTCACTAAGACTGACATACCATCATCTCTAATACTGGAACGCTTGTTGGAGGTCAATCTGACTGCTTTAAAGGATCCTATTCGGAAGCCCAATACCTCTGCTCCTAGCTATCACCCCGACGCATTTTGTGTATACCACTCCTATAGTCCTGGACATGACACCGACGACTGTTGGGCTTTGAAAAACAAGATCCAAAACTTGATTGAAAATGGAGTGCTGAAATTCATTCCAGATGGCGAGATGAAAATTTTCCGCTGAGAGTTCTCCACCTGAAATGACAAAGTTCGAACTAAGAGACTTTTGTTTCATTTGAATTTTCAAGTTGGAATTTCTTTTATTATTCAAACAATTATCTGTTGATGTCAAACTCTGTTTCATTAATGCATTGCATATGTTTGTCTTGAATTCATCCATTCGTTTTCGCTATTCTTGAATTATGCTTCCTACTTTCTTTATGATATTTAACTCTTGATAAAAGTTACAAGTCTTTAGATGGAGGATGATTAAACAATACCATAATCTCATACAGTATGCTTTTGGACAGACCTTGCTGATGATGTACAGGCGTTTCTTTCAAACCCTAAACACAAGAGTTATAAGGAAGATAATCCCTAGTCAACCCCTTCGAGCCAAAGAAGTAGAATTTTTTTGTTTTAAACACAAATTGAAACCTTTTAACCTGGGGCAGGGTAGTCTCTCAGTTAATTCAAAAGATGCGCATTCGAGTCACAAGCTCTCGGTTCATAATACAACGAATGACATCAAAAACATTCCTTGGGAATCAAAAGACAGTGATAGTTCCTTATCTCATAGGCAGTTATTATCTCTCAAAAGAGAAAAGCCCACTGATCCAAAACCTACGAAGGAGGCTTAAGAAAGCTGGGGCATCCCGCTGACTGTAATCTCGAAAATAAGAACAGTCAGGCAAAAATTAGGGATAACAAAATCAAAAGAAAGAGGTCATTATAAATCCTCAACAACATGAAAAAATGTTGCAAAATGACTTCCTTCTCATAAAATTCAACTCATGTGGACCATCACCAGAACGTCGTTCCAAACTTAAATAGAGTTCAACGCACAATTAACTGAGTTTAGGATTGAAGAGCATCATGAAGAGAGGGTGGGTACAAATATACTTTGAGCCTTTATCCTTTGATTCTTAAACCGTGAACCAAGCCACGTTACAACCCTTCAAAAGTCCTAATTGAAGCATGGGTTAGTTCGAAAGCATACTGTTACAAAAGGTATCCTGACTCCTGTAAGGCTTTGCCCTAAATCTTGTGTTGAATCTGTCTTATAAAAAGTTTTCTGCTAAAAAAAAACACATTTTTTCAAAACTTCGAGACAAGCATAAACTTTGCATTATTTGAATATCGTTGTTTGCACATGGTTATTTGTTTGACAGCGAAGAAATTCACACAGTGAATGTTCGGATGAGTGAAAGCTCTCTTAGTGAACAAAATCACTTCAAGTGGGATGACACTCCCGTTGCAAAAATCTCCTAAAGGGGACTTGGTTTGGTATTGTCCAGTAAACCCGGGGCAGTCCAGTCAAGATTTCAACAAATCTTTCAAAGCCCAGTAAACCTGGGGAAGTCCAGTCAAGATTTCAAGAAATCTCTCAATTGCAGATTAACCTGGGGCAAGTCTCCTCCACCATCACTTGGGGCATTAAAACGTCAATCTCATCAAAGGGTTACGTACAGTCCAAATTTCCTGGCAGTGACACAATCATTTGATACTAGGGGCAGTGACGAATCTCTCTGAAATATTTCTGAAAAGAAATTCAAGCATCCTCGAGAAGTTCATCACCTCTCTAGCAGACCAACAGTCATGGGTTTATTTCCCCAACATTTGTCAAGGATTTATTATCCGAAACAAATTACATTTCAATAACATTCATTACATACTCAAATTGATCGTCCAATATTCCTTCATCACCTGTTGGAAGTTACGGTTGTCAAGAATTCCTTTATCACCTGTTAGAAGTTATGATCATCAAAAACTCCTCCATCATCCGGTTGAATCAAAGTTAATCCAAGACCCTCTTTGTTTTGGTCAGATCAACACTAAGATCTACCTAATTCTTATGCCAATAGAAGATCTTCTGGGTTTTTGATATTTCAGATAAATCTCCCAGCGATTTATTCTGGTTTTCTTCAATACCAGAGATGAAGAATCCAACTCTTTTCTCCTTCATCAGCTCAGGATTTATTTTCTCCAGCGAAAGGTCGTTTTGAAAAACATTACACCTCCGTGCATCAGGACATCATGCAACGCGATCTCATTTATTTTGAGAACATCATTGTTTGATAAATGCCACTAACCTTTACCTTTCAAGAAAGGTACAATCAAATTCAAGCGACAAAGCTTTTCTTCAGTCGAATTACGGACAAGTTCCTAAATTCCGACAAAACTTTTACTTCAGTTGAATTACGGACGAATTCCTAAATTTCAACGGAAACAATTCACTAGCAGAATAATGGGCAAATGAAGCTCCTAAAATTTTGTTTCTCTCAAGAATGAAGATTCTCATCCTTGAAACCTCAGAAGATTGGTATACTCCCAACCTCCTGACCCTTAACAGAATGAAGATTCTCATCCTTGAAACCTCAGAAGATTGGTATTCTCCCAACCTCCTGACCCTTAACAGAATGAAGATTCTCATCCTTGAAACCTCAGAAGATTGGTATACTCCCAACCTCCTGATCCTTAACAGAATGAAGATTTTCATCCTTGAAATCTCAGAAGATTGGTATACTCCCAAGCTCCTGATACTGTTAACAGAATGAAGACCCTCATCCTTGAAACCTCAAGAGATTGGTATACTCCCAAGCTCCTGATACCCTTAACAGAATGAAGATTCTCATCCTTGAAACCTCAAGAGATTGGTATACTCCCAAGCTCCTGATACCCTTAACAGAATGAATATTCTCATCCTTGAAACCTCAATAGATTGGCATACACCCAAGCTCCTGATACCGTTAACAGAATGAAGATTCTCATTCCTGCTTCCCCAGTAGATTGGCATACACCCAACCTTCTGACCCAAACGCCTGAATGAAGATTCTCATTTTTGCTTCCCCGGTAGATTGGCATACACCCAACCTCCTGATATTCCCGACAAAATGAAGATTCTCATTCTCAAAGTGGTATACAATTCAACTTCCTGATACTCCCGACAGAATGAAGATTCTAGTTCTCAAAGTGGCATACAACCTAAACCTAAACTTTTTCCAAACAGGAATAAGCTTTTTCCAGAATCCTGAGTTTTACTCTCCAATAGGACAGCCACTCCGCAACAGTATGGCTATTCCCCACAGAGTTCTTCCTCCTTATCTATAATAAAATATAGCTCGAAAAATTAAATTATCCATGAAATTTTTAATGCTCATAATCGATCATGTACATCCAATAATCAATTATGTAATTTAAAAATGGAAAGTTTTCAAGTTGCACCCTTACTAGTCGACTATCAACCCTAATAATCGATTATGAAACATTACAATTGATATGATCAAAGATGATTATTGGATAATTAATTATTAGGGTATTTTTCACTCATAATTTAATATTTAAGTTTATAATTAACTAGTTATATGTGAAAAACAATTCTAGGTGATTTTGTCAAAAGAAAGGGTCCTCAAAAAACAATTATGTATGTGTGTGAAGGTTTCCTTAGTAACTTATGAGTTACTCCACCATTTTACATTACTATGCTCACTCAAGAATTATGCTAAGTACAGGACAAACTAGACGAGCTTTCACACTCCCTCTTATTCATAAATTTGAAGCTTCAACTTCTTTGCTACATTATCATTTACTTTAGAAATTTAAAGGAACCTTGAATATTCTCCTTGATGAGGATTTAGATAACTTCAGGATGAGCATAATCATCAGAGACATTTGGAAATACATCACTAGAGACACACATAAAATCAAGCATAATGATTCCACCGAACATCAAAGTCTTCATAAAAACCATTATAATCACTCAATTTGTTAAGGCATCCTTAATTGCAGTACATGTAAGCATACATACCCACATTCTCCCTCTTTTTGATCATGACAATGTATCTTTCTGATAGGTGGACAAAACAAGAAAACACATGTGATATAATGGAGTGGTTAAATCCCCCCATGTTAGATCCTTGGTTTTAGGATTGACAATAATTTTTCTAAAACATGGTTCCTAAAAGATGTTAAGCAAGAGGTCATAACATCTTGATTAAACAGGTACATAAGAGTACGAGCTTACTTTGAAGACCAAATGTTCTTCCAGATGTCGTAACATCCTAAAACAGAATATCAATACAAGCTGTTTATATCTTGATAAATTTGATTTGATTTTGTGATATATCTCAATGATTTATGCAGGTCAAGAGAATTTAATCGGGAACAAGAGAATCAAACCCAACAACATTAATATTTCTAAATTTGGCTGTTCAGATAATTTAGAAATCTTGAAAGATTTGTTCCAAGATTTAAGGAGATATTTTCTACAACAATCAACATATGGATCAAGGAATAATTGTGCAGAGAATTTAAAGCCCATGGACAATTAAAGTCTATAAAAAGGAAGACCTAGACATAATATAATTTAACTTTTCACAATTGTAAAATTAGGGGAAGTCTAAGTATTAGTTTTGAGAGTCTTTTGTGTTCTCGTGTTTGTAAGTTACCCTTGTACCTTTTGATACTCGTGGTAGATGTTGTGTTCTTACCCAGAAGCCTTTAGGTAAATATTTGAGTATTATTCTTGGTTGAAGCTTTTAAGTGACACCAAATACTGTTATTAGTTAAGAGTATTGACTAAGTATTTTTATTTGAAGTGTAATATTCTATTGGGTTTTATACCATCAATGTGATTGTGATTGGTTTAAGTCTATAACAAGGTTTGTGGTTATAGGTATCATTGGAGTGATTGAAAGTGAGAGGGGGATCTCATATCTAGATGGTGATTTCTAGGTAGAAGTTGCAAAAGGTAGTGATTAGGCGAGAAGTTGTAAATTGGGACTATTTAGGCTTTGGACTAGTACTATCATAGTGAATTTCTTTCCTGGCTTGGTAGCCCGCAGAGTAATTGACTTTTCACCAAACTGGGTTATCAATCTACTGTGTTATTTATCATTCTGCAATTTGTTTTTATAGTTTGGTATTATTTTGTATCAGGAACAAATGTCTCAACATCTATCTTGATATCGTGTTTTGATGTTTGAGACATTAGTATGTGCATGTATTGCAAGTTCCAAAATTTCAATTGGTATCAGAGCAGACACCCTGGTCTGTTTATTGAGTGAGTTTCAAGGAATATTTCTGGTGCTACTGGTCTTTTGGAAGGACAAAATGATAGCATTCTTGATGTCAATGGACATCATAACTTGAAAAGTTATCATAAGTAGCAGAAGCCTGGTGCTAAGGAGATTAAAGGGAAGAGTATGAGTTGGTTTTATGTATCCTTGAAGTTGCCAATACCATAGTCAATGGAATTGGTAAGTTTTTCTAAGACTTATTATCACTTGTATTATGGCTAAAGATATTTGGGATTTTTTCAAGTCCACTCATAAAGGCACATATAAGTGTTTGGGAGAGAAGAAATCAGAAGAAACGGAGATTAAGAAGAATATACTCAAGTGTCTATTCAAGAGTCTTGACACAAAAGTTACAACTTTTGATAAGAACTGGAGAATTCTTTTTGTTTCCAACTTGTAGAAGCTTATGCCTTGGTATCTAATGAAGGGTTTCTTATTGATATTGTAATCCTTGGAAAGAAAATCCAACCAGGCTTTGAGGTGAATGGACAAAATCTCTAAACCAAATGACTAGAATGTTTGTTATGATTTCAGCAAGTCTGTGATGCTCAAAAACAAGTTAGAACTGGAGTAAAGACCAATCAATGTCAGAGCATTCATTAATATGAGTGTGAAGACCTTGGATCTTTATAGAGCAGAATTCTCTACTTATCTCAAAGAACAACTATATCAGTTTTCTATTCCTTGGTTTAATTAGGAAAGTAATCTTAATTTTGAATATGCCAAGGATATTACTGCTTTGACTAAAAGATGGACTTCTGACGAAGATTTCTGTATTGAAGAATTATCTAAATATGAGCAGGCTGTTTATTCAAGATTTGTGCATCTAGAATAAAGAGTCGTCAACCATGAAGAAAATAGGAGGTGACTATCTCTTATCTTATGTCTTAAGAGAAGGAAGGATTGTGTACCATCTATTATTTGCAGGGTGCAGTGACTCTATCATCTGTCAAACTTTATTTCATGATCAAGTCTGTAAGGTTAGTTCCATTATATTAGAGGAGGTTCCTCAAGTGCAAAGATGATTGGAAAGCTAAAAGGGATAGAGTTTTGAAGCTATAATTGGCAAAGAGAAAACTCAAGTGACAAAAGGCTTTTTTATCAAAATGCAAGATAAGTCAAGGATGTCAATCTTAATGTCTCAACATTGTGCTAGACATCAGAATACTCAAGCTAAAGGCATATACTTGCACTGAAGATGTCTCTTATGTGAAAAGCTGATGTTAAAAATTTTGTTTACTTCCTCAAAGTTCAAATTTAGCGCTAGTTAAGCAAGTAGTGGTTAAAACTATGGGAAGGTGATAATTTCCTTATTTATCATACCGTTCTTATAACTTCAACTAACATGATTGGTATTTTGGCACTAAATGTTCCAGACACTTGACTACGGTAAAAGTGTTACTAGTTGTTTGTTTAGTCTCATTATATCAATTGTTACTTTTTTGTTGATGCTAAAAGGGAATTGGGTATCTAAAGAATAAATGATGGAGTATCTAAGTTTTGTTAGTTGTCTTATTACAAAAGGAGTGATGACTATTATGTCAAACATAAGTCAATTAAGTGATCAACGTCTGATAGTACACGTCATCAAGGAAGAATATTCTATCTCTAATGAGATGTATGGATTTATTATGAGGATTTAACAATAATTGATATTTGTGGACTCTACAAGTATTTAATTTCTTATCCTTTTGCTTGATATTTAAGGAAGATGAAGTCTAGATGTTACACCAAAAGGTGTAACATCAAACAGTTGCAAAAGCTCTAGAACATGTTCTATGGATCAGTTTAGTCTAATGCAAGGTGAGTGTCCTGGAGGATAGAGACATATATGTAAGTTTTTACTTTTGTGATCTACAGAAAAGAAAAATCTAGTATCAATGAAGTCTTCAAATGTTCTTATCCAGTCCTTGAATGAGAACAAGGTATGCTTATGAATTTTTCTACTGAGAGAAGCGCTTTTAGTCATATTAAATCCAGGACCAAAATCAGTGATTTGGTCATTTAGAAAGGGAATAATGTTCAATCAGATGTTGAAACATCATCTCAGCATGTTGTCACTCAAGAAATTGTGAAAGACTCTCAAGGGCTAGAGGACACTAAGTAAGAAAACTCTCAAGAAAACACAATTTTGTCTAAAAAGGAGTTCATTATTTGGAGTTTATTTTAGTATCTAATCATCAGTAGGTTTAGAGATGAAATATCTAATGATGGTGAGTCTTGGAGTAAAAGATATTGGCCAAGTCTAAGGGAGATAGTAGTAATGGGTGATATTCTTGTTTAAGAAACAATATTGTCTCTTGAATCAGAATTTAATAAATCCTAGTCTATCTTTAGGATTAGATATATTGCAGAAGGAATATGTATTCTCATTTGAGTTGGTTACTAAAAGAGTACAATGCCAAAATGGATGTCATGACATTGTAGTGTGACATGCTACTACAATTAAGGTACTCAAGGATATTATTCTACTTACAGAAAAAAGTCATTGGTTATGTTATCATTATGTCAGGGGTCTTTCTACAAGCAAATACTTGCACTCCTAAACTTGGTGTGTCTGAGAAGCTCTAGGATGTATTTCATGAAGACTTGAGGTGCAAGTCATTTTGAGAATGTGAAGGGTTATTTTGGAATTGCACTGTTGAAGAATTATAGTAGTAACTATTTGGACGGTCTGCCAACTATATTCCTTCACCTAGTGAAGTGTGTAATCCCAGAAGAATCGTTTTCAATGGCATGAAGAATGTAATTTCAAATTTTGTAACATTTTCTAGAAGTCAAAGCTTGGAGAGAGAGAAAGCTGAACAAGAATGTGTCTTTCTCCTATGGTGAGTGGTTAACTGTTACTAAGGTTGATCTTGTATATTTCCAAAAACACTCTCATTGACTGGACTGTCATTACAAGCAAGGTATAATTACAATCTAGGTAACTCTCCTTGTATTTAAAAGCCTTGCTACCTCACCACCTCACAAGCTGCATTTCAACATGAGCAAAAATCTTCCAAAATTGCTGATGCAAAGAAGGCTCTTTTGCTAGAAACCAATAAGGAAGTGGGTTCTGGTTCAAAGAGAGTAGTGTCCCACATTGTAACAAATGTTGGAACATCTATTAGAACATCCAGAACATTGAAAACATCAGGAATAAAGATAAAGTCCCTCAAGAAAAAGCATGATCAAATACTTGATTCAGACTCAGATGTTGATGAAGATTGGGTCAATTTCATTGACTCAAGAGGTAGAGTTAGATAGCTAGTGTCTGCTATCTGTTATAAAAAAAATAGAAAAATAAAAATAAAAAAAGATGTGTTTTTAGTTTCCTTTCTTTGATTCTTTTTGTGTTCTTTGTTTTCATTTTGTCTTTTGTTTGAGTCTGTTTGTTTGAGTCTGTTTGTTTGTTTCCAGTTGAGTCCTTTGTTTTTATATGTTTGGTTTTTCATTTTTCCTTTATTTTCTTAGTTTTTGTCTCTTTGGGTGATTATTAGTTTTTGTCTCTTTGGGTAAGTCTGTTTTCTTTTTGTTTCTTTTTGTTGTTTCTTTTAAGTCAGTTTATCTTGAGTCAGTTTTGAATATTCTTTTGTTTGTCTTGAATCAATTCTGGTGTCTTCTTTTGATTGTTTGTGTTTCAATTTATTTTCAACTTTTTTTTGTCAATTTTTTGTTAAACAGGGTGAAAAGTGTTAGTGAGTCTAGTCTTATGTTGTTGCTTGATGTATGCACCACTTTAGGGGGGGCTTGACTGTCTGTCATGAAAGTCTTGAGTCTGTCTTGTTTTTGCTTTTGCTGCTGCTTCTGTTGTAGTTGTTTGCAGGATGTCCTATTGGATGTCATAACATCCTTTCTGTTGTGTCTTTTCTGTTTCAGTCATGTCTTTTATGTGTTGTATTCTGAGTTATGAGCATTGTTGTGTCTTATGCTTTGAGTTATATGTGATGCTTCTGCTGCATGTTTTGTAACCAGTTTAAAAATATAGAGTCTCCACCCTTAATTTTTATCCTAACGAAGGGAATATAAAGGTTAACCCTAAATAATTTAGAGATTATAGGTTGTTGGAATTTTTCTTAGACGAAGAGAAGGTCTTAGGCATCCCTCATATACCTTGTTCACAAGGATACTAGGGTTTAGAAATGCAATCTTTAAGAAACAGGGTTTTAATTTTTATTAAGGGAACTCCCCACGATTTTAGTCGTATGCTTACGTATCCTCTTATGAGGAATCAGAGCCCCAATTCGTAGTTCACAGTTGGTTGGTGTTTTCTATGGATTACAAAGATGTTTGAATTTCCCTTGTACTTAGTCTGAGTGTATGAATAGCGGAATTATTAGAATTGCGCAGTCGATTAAAATATTTTCGTAATGCTTTTTGAAAGTTGATTTAGATTTAATTAATTTAATAAAAAGAGTTTAGTGTTGGTTAAGTTTTTTTTTTAATGTATTAATATATAAAAACATCTTATTAATGCATGATTAAAAATGATTTTTATGCAATAAATAAATATATGGATGAGTTGAAAAATAAAGAATTGATTTTATAATAATAATAATAATAAAATAATATTAAAATTTATAAATATATTAAAATATAAAATATAACAAAAGTAAAAATTATAAAAGAAATTAAAAAGGCAGGGGGGTGTAAGTTGTGTTGGACTAGCAAAACAGGGGGGTATAGGTAGTAGGACCCTGAATTCAGATCTTCAATTCAGGACCAAACGCATTGGGGGTGTAACTTCTAACGTGATAGAAAATATGGGGTTGTGTAGGGAGTAAGTGTCCAAGTCCAGATGTTGGACTTGGCCTATTAGGCTAGTGGGGGGTGTGAGTTTAGATAGGTTAGTACAACAACAAAACAGAGGGGTGGGTTTATGGACTGGGCTTGTCCCAAAGGGTGTTGAGGAGTCAGCTTGGACTCTTTGCAGTTGAGTGCATTGTAATACGATGGACGTATTTATATGGAACGCTTGATATTGATCATGCAGTTATGATTGAGGGTGCATGGTAGCGACCATGGAATTAGGCATACTGGATTATTGAAGCCATTATATTTGTTTTATAAATCATTCCCGTCATTTTCTTTTCTCTCTCTGATCCATCTCTCATTTCTCTCTTGAAACAACACAACACCAACACAGAAACCTAATTGTTGCGTTTTTCAAAACCCTATTCGGTGGCGATCGTCCCTCTTGCCCAAAATTAAACCCTAAACAACCTCAATTTTCCCCAACAGAGCCCCAATCATGAAGGTAATCAAAGAAAACAAAAAGATAAGTTACCTCTACGCGATGTTCTTCGAGCCTCCTCTTTGTAACTCTCTTTCTGATATATTATTCTTTTGCGTTTGACAGGTACTGGACGGAGGTGATGATGGAAGTAGCGGCGGCGCGGCGGAGAAGCACTAGGGTTTCAGATGTTGAAACCCTAAGCTTACACGGAGCGGCAGAGGTGTTTGAATCTCCTTCCTCTCTCAGGCTTTCTCTTCTCTGTTCTTCAATCTCTCTCAAATTTTCTCCCCTTCTTTTAGAGTTCTTAGCCTTTTTATAGTGTTTATATTTAGACAACGAAGGGAACTTTTGAATAATTGTCGTTACTGATAGAAGATTACGATTGAAATTAAATTAGATTAGGGTTTTTAGAGATTTGTTTTGTAATTTGGTATGATTATGTATGATAAGTTTTGATTTAGTTAAGGTTTGATTTGATTATGTATTGAGTTTGATTTGTAAAATATGCTTGTAAAGTTTTTGGACAATTCAATATAAAAGATTTTATTTGATTTTGATCTGAACAGTATTCAGTTTTAGCCTTAAAGCAAACTTTTTTCTTTTTTAATTCGAACAGTAAGTGTTTTAATTGGGCTTGGGCTTTGAAATGGTGAAGGGCTAGATTATTGAATGATTAGGGTTGAAAGATTCAATCTTGATTTTTTAGTCAATATTTTCAGATAATAAAACAAAACAATTATGACTTAATTAAGTTTATAATATAAATGATTTTAATAACGTTACTTTAAAAACAAACAAATTCTCACCACAAAGAAAAACTTGAAATGGGCCAAACTGTTCAATTATTGGGGATTCAAAAAACGAATAGCTATGGGCCTTTCTAAAAAATAAAACATACCCCCTTTAACCTTATTTAAAACAGACCTTAACACCATAGCAGGCCGATCTTGATTAATCAATAAGCCCCTCATGTAATCAGTATACCCCCTCTTCTATTTATTCCTAGAATTCTAAATGGGCTAATATACCTTAACAAATACACCCCTCTTGTAAGAGAACTCGAATGAGCCTTTCTGATTTAGAAAGGCCCAAACATTCTCAATAATGTAAACCCTCCTTCAAAATTTTAAATGGGATGGTAGAGAAACCAAAAGAAGCCTTGACCTAAAATGAAATGGGCTTAGCAAATAGAATGTTAAGCCCCTAACCTAAGGCGCACCCTTTATAAGCAAGTGAAACTTTTAATGGACTTAAAACAAGATAAAAAATGAGCCAAGAAGTATCAAGCATATACACCTCCCCTCTAATAAAAAAACCTAATGGGCCATCAATTTTACATGGGCTTTCCTGATTTAGGAAGGACGATTTAATTATTTAATAGGGTAAAACCCCTCTTTATAAAATTAAACCCTATGAATATATGAATTTGACAACAATATATTATAAAGCAAATGATAAATCTAAAAATTAATAACGAATAAAAATGATTAGAAACCAATAGGGAAAATATGGGTTATGAAAGCTGCCCCTTTTTAATTGCCTTTCAATTGAATAGTGCTAGAATACGCATGTCTCGCACGTTTTGATCATAAGTTTATTAAATAATGGAAGATCCCAAAATTTGTCTAAAATATTATAAGATATGTTGTACAGCGTTCCCATGGGTATGAAAAGTAGGCATAAATGATGATGTATCATATTGTCAGCGTTCGAACAAAAGTTTTGATTTAACTTAGATATGGCGACACGAATAACTTTTCAGTATCTAAAAGAGATCGTAGATTTTTTTACCATAACCTAGGAGGTAAAATAATACAAGTTTGCAGAGTTGAATTACTAATTCTTTGAGACTAATATAGTAACTTTATGCCGCTGATTTTGTCTATTCATCGCAAACTATGGGACAAATAAAACAAAGTTTGGTAACACATTGCTGCATGGAGACTGATGCAATGGATTATGCAGATTTCGTTATATTTACTACGACGTAGGGAGTAAATAGTACGAGGATGAACCTGTGTATTTATATCAACCTAAGGGATAAAAGACAACATGCATGTGCTTATGTTATTCATCACAACCTAGGGGATGAATAATATAACCCTAAAAATTCGCATACCTATCGCAACCTAGGGGATAGATATTTGAAGGATTTGTGCATTTACCACTGCCTAGGGGATAAGCGGCACAAAGGTAATTCATGTATTCATTGCAACCTAGGGAATGAACAATATGAATATGGTAATTCACACACCTACCACAACCTAGGGGTAGATGATTGAAAAGTGTTTTGGTGATTGAATCTTAGATAGTTAGATCAAAGATGAGATTTTATCGGTTTTGTATGTTCTCAACCAAGGTAAATGCTTGTTTTGTTAAATTGACAAAGATCCCCCAGATATTGGTTTTACCCAAAGTGTGTTCAGAAAAATGCCATGTATGATGTATATGCATAATGTCCTATATTGATATGGATCCCATGATGTATATGCATCGAGTATTTTGTGCATACCCCAATTGCACCAAATGTGTATATGCCCCAAATGTAAAAATGTTTTTTTGATATTCTTTCCTTTTAAACCAATAGTTTTATGTTACAACTCCCCGACATTGTGTTGTTGTGGTTTCTTTGAACTGATTTAAATAAGATGATTAAGTGTCAGCAAGATTTTGATATTTGTATCGCAGGCGCAGGCGTAGGTGTGGACCTAGACATGGACACAGGCGTGGACATTGGCATGGGCATGGAAGTAGGTGCAGACGTGGACGTAGGCGTGGATTCTCTTTCGATGTTTTTCTAACCAAAATGTTTTTTGATGTTTCATCAAAAGCTTTTATTTGTCAAATCCCCAAAATGATTTCAACGCAGTATTCACAAAAATAATCGTAGTACTTTGCAAACAAGTCCAAAAAGGAAAAACACATTTGAAATATTGACAAAGTAAACATTTTATTTATTAAAAATGCCTCTAAATAGGAGAGAGTACAAGATGAAATTCCTTGAAAGAGGTAATTACAGAAAGTTTTAAAACTGAAAATGGCAATGAAAATGATAATTGCTACTGCTGTTTCCCCAATGTCCTTTTGACAAATCCAGTCTCCTTTGCTTCTGAGGTAAATGCTTTGGATCTATATCTTCCTTTGTGGTTTGTAGTCCTAATTCTTAGATTGCAATATTTTTGTTCTTTATTTTTTCCTAGATCGGCCTCTTGGGTTTTCAATCCACCAGCATAAATGTTTTTGTGCCTGTCCCTAATTTTTTCCTGGATCGCCCTTTAGGGTTTTCAATCCACCAGGACACTCATTTTTGCCTAAGTCGCTTGTTTAGGGTTAGAACTTAGCGAGCTTTTCATATATAGTATTTTCTGACTTCGTATGAGTATGCTGGATGTGATAGTTCTTCCCCATCCATTGTCGTGAGGATGAGACCACCATCAGAGTATGTTGTTTTTAATATATATGAGGTGAGGTAGCAGGATCTTCTCGAGTACCAAATCCCCTTCTTTGAACACTCGAGGGTGGACTTTCTTGTTGAATGCTTTCTTCATCCACTTCTGATATAACTGGCCGTGGCATAAAGCTGTCAAGCGTTTCTCTTCAATGATATTGAGTTGATCAAGACACGTCTGAACCCACTCTCTTTCTTCAAGCTTTGTTTCCATTAGAACTCGAAGTGATGGAATTTGTACTTCAACTGGGAGTACTTCCTCCATGCCATATACTAACGAGAAAGGAGTTTCACCTGTTGATGTTCGTTAGAAGTATGATAGCCATGTAGAGCAAAAGGGAGTATTTCATGCCAATCTTTATAAGTCTTTACCATTTTCTGAATGATTTTCTTGATGTTCTCATTGGAAGCTTCAACGGCCCCGTTCATCTTGGGTCGATATGGTGAGGAATTATGATGCTCAATTTTGAAATTATCACATAACTCCTTCATCATTTTGTTTTTTATATTGGATGCATTGTCTATAATGATTCTGCTTAGAACCACATATCTGCATATGAGACTTTTCTTTATTAATCGAGTAACCACTTGACTTGTCATGTTCGCGTAGGATGCCACTTCTACCCATTTGGTGAAGTAATCAATGGCAAACAGCATGAACTTGTGTCCGTTAAATGCTTTTGGTTTAATCTTGCCTATCATATCAATTCACCACATCAAAAATTGTCAAGGAGACATCATGGCATTTAGAGGAGTTGACGGTACATTCATTTTGTCGGCGTAGATTTAGCACTTGTGACATGTCTTTTTATAGTGGTAGAAATTGGCTTCAATTATTAACCAATAATGACACTGTTGTACCCCAAAATTTTCCCTCTCTTTTCTCAAGATATTTCTCACAAAGATCTTCAATGTTTCAAGCTTACACAAGTATTGATTAGGTCAAGCCATCTCCTCAACACTAATACCTCAAATTAGGGTTTGAGTTTGCACAAGGACAATTTCACTTATAATACCTCAAATGACATTCATGGATCATTATGGACCCTCAAAATTGCTCATGTCAAGTTTCAAGTCTTGGGTCATAAAATTGCTCAGTCAATTAATTTGATGACCTAAAATCAACTGTATTGGGTAAAAAGTCAACATTGGCCAACCTACAGTCAAACTTTAATATTTTGGACCAATATTAACATTTTTAAGTTATATGTATCAATTGATTAAGTTTGGATCACAATTCCCCAAGAAAATTGTTCAAATCACCAAAAGGGCAAAATTGCCAAAACTAGGGTTTTTATTGAGAATGGCTAATCTTTGACTTTTGATCTAATACATGACTTATTGGTTTGAAACATGATCTCAAGGATTCAAATTCATTTTTTGACCTAATTGCATATCTCAATTCATTTCTAAAGATCAATTTATTGATAGTTGAAATTCAGTCAACTGATGAAAAGTCAACTAATACACCAAAAGTCAAACTTTGACTTTTTGGTCAAAATTGAGTTTCAAAGATCACATTTCATCAAGACATTAAAAAATATGAAACTTGATCATCAAGAAAGTCAAAATTCATGCCAACTTTTCACCAAGATGCAAGATGATTCAAAGAAAATTTTCAACATAAAAGTTGTATATCTTAATGAGATCTACAACTTTTCTTTACTGGTCAAGTCCTAGAAATTCTTGGATTTTGAGTTATAAATTCCCAAAGTCATGTACTTTTTATAAAAAACACTTTGTGAAAATTTGACCTAGTTTAGGCAGATTTTTGACGTAACTTCTTAGCCAATTTTCACCAAGCTACAAGATGATTTTGTTAAAATGGCCAACATGAAAGTTTTAGAGGATGTTTCAAGCTTTCCAAAATGTCCAACAACTCATTGAGATCATTCTTGATCTAGGAGAATCGAATAGATAAAATTAAGGTTTTAAACTTGAATTACAAGTCAATTTTGTGATGAACACATAATCAAATCTCAAACCATGCTTCATAAATCTTGCTTTGTAGGCTTAAAACTTGCTAATCACTCAATAATTAAATGTTTACACAACAGTTGAAGCCATTATCCAAGTGTTTGAAGCTTTGTCCAAGTTGATTTTCCATTTATGGCACAAAGTTACCGTTTCCATTTTGATAAAGCATTGCTTTTGCAAAGGTCAACTCTCCTTGAGCTCCTAACTTGGTGTCTCTATCCATAATCAAGATAAATGATTAGAAGCAAACATATTTAAAGTTCCTAACCACTCTACATGCTTGTACCTTCTACCTTGAAACCACATTTCTCACTTTTTTTCAAAATAAAGCAACCTAGCCATAACCGTATAACTCAGAAATCCCTTGTGCAAAACATCTCTAACCTTTTGCTTATAGATACACAAGTTATTTGCAAGGAAATACATGAGCTCAAGCAGCCTAAAAACTTCCCAAACATTCAGCAACACAGAGTTGGCCAAAAACTCCATTTTTGAGCTTTAAACTTGAAACTAAAAAACCACTCGTGCGTATTGACTTTTAATCATCCAAACACTTAACATACCTTATATACAAGCCATTCTAACATCTGTTTCTTGAATGTAACTCCATCTTCACCATCTACTATTTTCAAAAATCAAGCTTGCAGTGTGACTTGAGTAGGGAGATTCAGGGACTTTCAAAGCAAAGTAAGGGTTACAACACACTCAGGGAGGTCCAGGCAAGCTAAACAGATCATTAGGATACCTCAAAGCTTGCTTAAACTCCATACACGAATCAATCTGGAAGAAGTTAGTTTTCTAACTTCAATATCTTGAAACAAGCATCCTTTGTGCATACATTCTGAAGTAAAAATGTAGATATCATTGCCCTAAATCTAACCATGTCCATGATTTTCATTTATATTGACTGTGTGTAGAGAATTTTAGATTTGAACTTTCTGAAAAAATTAGGTTTCAATTTAGGGCCAATAAAATTAATCTCCATATTTGACTTTTAGTTTACATAAGTTATATGGTTGGATTCATGGTGAAAAAATACACAAGTTTCATGTTTACATTTTTTTAATTTCATTGAGAAATGAGTGGGATACAAATTTCAAAAATGGTGTTCCAGTCATGGTCACGAGGAAGAAGATGAACATGTCTCTAAGAACATGTTTACAATATACATTTATGATTTTGTATTAATAAATGGATGTATAGCCACTGGAGTGGTAAAGCGCACGCCTGTTAACCTTTGGGACCTAGGTTCAAGCCCTAGTGATACCCTTTTGTTTTTTCATATTTTCTCATTTCAGATTCAGTGCGAGCAACTCCCCCAGCGCGCATGATACACCTCTCCCCTAAGCCTTTTATCATCATCAAATCAAATCCAACACTCCTGGAAGTTGTCTCCATGATACACCATCAAGGGCCATCCCCACTGAATCCACCAACAAGCGTCTGAGCCCCTTTGTCTTGGGCCTGGTTTTTTTTTGCTATTTTTCACCCCCTGTTTATTTTTTGTAGCAAGCCCAATTTAATGTCTTTTGTTTTTTTATTTGATTATTTTCTTTTTTTAATCATTTTTATCTTATCAAATAAAATCATAAAATCACAACAAATATAGACTTAGGTTTTTAAACTAATTAATTCATTTTCCCAAATAAAATGAATTTATTTTTATCACACCTTAGGTTTATTTTATTAATTAGTTTATTTGAATTAACTAGAATTAGATTTCATTATTTTTACACTACATTAAAAATACTTTCCCTAAACAAAAATCCAAAAAATGATATTTTCTAAAACATTTAGAACTTTTTATGATTTAATTTATTTTCATAAGTAAATTAAATTATCTCACCTTTCTTTTATTTTATTTTTGTAATTAAAAATAAATAATTAGGTTAAATTTCTAATTTCTTTCATTTCATATTTCAAACTCTTTTCTCAAAACAAAAATAAACAAGAACATTTTCTTTTTTACAAAGTACTTAGAAATTTTTTAGAGTTTATCACACTCAACCCTTTTTCCATATTTGCACATTTATTTACTCTTTTACACTATTTTATGATTATGCAATTATTTGTGAAATTTGTCAATTTGTAATAGTAATTAGGGTTTTAATGTTTTCCTCGTTTGTAAATTTGTATCCCCATCCCCAAATGATGTAATAGCGTATAATTTTACATTTCCGCAATTTATCGCTTTCAATATAAATGCTAGTAATTAGAGTTAGTATGGAAAGGCATAAAACCAACAAGTAGAAAACCCTAATTCAAAGACAAAGAGAATGAAAACAAACACTTTGCACACTATCACCTCTAGGGTTAACCTCACTTGTTGCCTAAGATAAAAATTGTCATTTTACGCAAATGTGGGATACTTTAGCAAAAGCAATAAAAAACAAGATCATAGTCCCTCGATGACCCTTCAAAGTTTCCTTTACAAATGATCTTAGACCCTTGCAAAATTGATAAGGTATCCTACAATGTTGCTTTCTATGACTATACAATGACCCACGCATGTCCCTTCACATCCAATGATAGGGCTTCTTATCAATCAATGGTAAGATAGCAATATCTAAAGGAGGAGGAAAAAAGCTAAGAATTTTTGAGTAGGTAGAACGTTCATAGTTGCTTGCTCACAACCATTTTTCAAAACATCTTTCAAAAACACCAACACTTTCAAATGAAATATTTTCAAAAGTCAACACTTTGTATGCATTCTTATAGAGACGAGAATCATTACAAAGTTCGACTAAACGGAGGAAATTTTCAAAAATACTTTCAAACCAATCACAAACACATTTCAAACAAAGCATTTCCAAGTTAGATAGCAACTAAGAGCCCGTAGATAACTACTGATGAAAAGGGTGATAACACCTTCCCTTTTCATAACCTACCCCCTGAACTAAAGAAAATTCTCAAAAGGTCTTTCCTGTTCTTTTCACCCTTTCCTTTATTGCATAAAAGAAAAGTCGGTGGCGACTCATGCTATCCGCAACAATTATGATAAAACGCAAAACTCCCAAGTCAGTTCTCACACCGTATCATAGAACTGGCGACTCTACTGGGAAAAAAATTAAAAGTGGGGTTACCTTAGAGACTAGATCAAATTTAAATGGTTTCATTATTTGACTTGTTTTCTTTACCTTTTTGGGTCCTTGTTTGGGTTTTGTATTGATCCTCTACCCGAATCTGGGAACATCATTAGGTAAGTAACAAATATTGAGGAGACTGTACGGTCTAGAGCGATATAGTTCAAATAATAGCTACGTTAGTGTGACACATTTATGGGTACCGATATCCCTTATGGAGAATTAAGGAGAATACGGGGCCGCTGTGTGGTGTCATGAAGCACTAACTGACCTTAGAACCTTTTGTTGAACAACTTGGCCATTAGGAAGTAGTGAGCTAGTCGGCTTTGGTGCAGTCCGAAGTTGGTTGATACTCGATACTACGGTCATTAAGATCACACTTTTGGGATATCTTGGTCACCAATAAAGAGGCTTGCGCTAAAAAAATTCCCAATGAAGAAAAATCAATGATATTGAGATCCCCTAGAAATCGTTTACTTTCTAGGACAGGTTGAACAAACTAAACTTCAAGAGTGTACTTACCTATGAAACCTCATGCAAGCCTAAATCCAAGGATTTGTTTGCTTGGCTTTTATATGTTTACTTGTACATAACATCATGACATCATACCATGGCATTTTACAGTAACCATTTCAAGGACTTTTGGGATTTACCTTTGTGCTGTTTTGTAGGACATGGTTTCCATGCGAAGAAATACCATCTGAATCAACCTTGTGAAAGTGCCTCCTCAACTCAAGGAGTTATCGTCAAGGGTTCCAAATGATTCTCCATTCCCCAAGAAGTATGGTCGTCTCATCCACTTGGTTACCTCAAACTTTGAAGAGGACATTGTACATATGCTTTTCCAATTCTTTGACCCTAAACACCACTGCTTTACATTTCCTGATTACCAATTAGTGCCTATCATTGAGGATTCTTCTCAGTTATTGGGAGTGCATATTATGATCAACTACCCTTCACCAGTATTGAGAAAGACCAAAGACCTGAGGAGATTGCTCGAGATTTACATTTGCAACTGT
Source organism: Vicia faba (assembly GCA_948472305.1). Taxonomy (NCBI): domain Eukaryota; kingdom Viridiplantae; phylum Streptophyta; class Magnoliopsida; order Fabales; family Fabaceae; genus Vicia; species Vicia faba. The sequence continues at coordinate 1,691,675,716 of OX451737.1, read as the reverse complement.
CCGACGTTGTGGCAAATTGGGAAACAAGAAGTGGTATTAAGGGTTTTCTAGTCAAGTTTCTGTTTGAGATGGCTCAACTCTTTTGGGATGCTCTGGATTTTCAAGCTTTCGAAGAGGTTTTGGCTCTTCTAATGTATGGGATGGTACTATTTCCTAACCCGGACCAACTCATTGATGTGAATGCGGTCAAAGTTTTTCTATCTCGTAACCCGGTGCCTACCTTACTGGGAGACATTTTGCACTCTCTTCACACTCGCACCATGAAGAGAAGGGGAATTCTTATGTGTTGCACTTCTTTGTTGGCTAGGTGGTTTATTTCTCACCTTCCTTGATCTATTTTGAAGAATGAGCAAGGCATGAGATGGTCTAGTAGGTTGATGTCACTCTCGCATTCAGATATTCATTGGTGTTCTTGATCTTTGGAGGATGTTATCATTATTGACTATTGTGGGGAATTCCATAATGTCCCTCTTCTTGGAATTAGGGGAGGTATAACTTATAACCCTTGAATGGCTCTATGACAGTTTGGGTATGCTCGGAGGGATGGCCCCCATGATGCGCTTGTCCAAGAAATTGTATTTGACTATGAGAACAATGTCCAAGGTTATCGTCAAAGATTTGTATGAGCTTGGGGCATGGTGAACAAAGTTGATAGCAAGACGTTGGGGAATAAGAACTCCATTCCTTTGGAGCCTTATCTCAAGTGGGTTCGAGCTCGCGCTCAAAACCTCATGATTTCATATGAGGCCATCCTACCTATCATCATGAAACCTATTGCCTAAGGAGACGTTCCTTACACCATTCTTCATCCTGACATGCCTTCCACTCTCGAGGAATTGCAAAGGTCATGGATCCAACTCAAGGGGGGAGCGAGACACCTTTGAAGCCCAATTCTACTCAAGCGAGAAGAAGGTTTTAGAGCTCACGAGACAACTTCATGAAGAGCAAAGTTTGGATACCTAGATTGCACCAAAGAGGATGCGCTCATGGGAAACTTGAGTCCTTTTGGTTTTAGGAATTTATTTTGTATTATTTTTTCTTCTTCCATTATAAGCCCAAGAGGAATTTTTGTAAACCGTTTGAACTTATTAATTAATGTTTGTTCCTTCTTTGTTTAAACAAATTTAAATCTTAAAGGTCCTTGAAAACATTTGCATTCACATTACATACATCATAACATAAGAAGGTTTTCCGACACAAGTTTCCTCATCTTTCTACTGTTTATTTTAGTAAGATAGATCTCGAGCAGACCATGAAAGACTTGGAAACACAAAACTCTCAATTTCAAGAAACCTTACACAACTTGGCCAAAGGGAAACAAGAACTGATGTCACTTCTAGTTGCAAAGAAGAAGACCAAGAAGAAGGCTTTGATCAACACGGGGAAGAGATTTAAGGGTCCCGTTCGACAAGTGTAAGTGGTAGAAGAGTAATCAGAGAAGGACGAGAATCAGGATGAAGATGCAAGGAGCACCCGTTCTAGGGGTGCAAACAATCCAATATCTGAGGATAAGTACTATTTTGACGAACAATATTCACCCGCTGAAGACAAGTATAAACAATTGGAGGTTAGATTTGTAAGTATTTGTTGGCAGTAATTTTGGTATAACAATTACTTGTTAATGTTTTGCTAAATGTCTTAATATTTGGTGCAAAACTATTTTGAATGATGTCAAATAAGATATCTTGACATCTGCCTACTGAACTGATCTCATCCCAAAACTAGTTAAGTCTTTTGTTTCCTGATTTCCAGCATTCTATAGTTCAGGATTCGTGAACTACAGGTTGGCGAAAATATGGAGGAATATTTTTCAAATTGCATAATTATATCTTGGCATGTTTTTATGGAAATATTCAAAATATTTGAATATTTGTTTTCAAGCCCAAGCCCAAAGATGCGCATATATAAGGACTCGCTTCCTTATTCAAAGACAAGCAATTTTTGAAGAAGAATACTTTCTTTTTGATTATAAGTTTAGGCTTGTTATTTGTAATACACTCTAAGTATTAGTTTAAGTACTTGAGTTATTTTTTGGGTTGTTAATTTTGTATCATTCATAAGCTTTTAAGCATTGAATGATTGAAGTGTTTCAAACTTATTAATTTTGTAAGTGATTGAAGGGATTTGAGGATGGCCTCGTACCTAGGTGAGTCTTAGGTAGAAGTTTAGCTTGGGTAGTGATTAAGTGATTAGATTGTAAACTGGTTATTTACTGAGGGTCTATGAATTGATACTATTTAGTGAACTTGTCTCTGGCTTGGTATCCCTCAGAGTAGGTGTTATTATACACTGAACTGGGTGAACAATCTCTTGTGTTTTTACTGCTTTTTATTTTACTGCACCTTACTTGCAAACAAATATTTGTGTCGTGACATCTCTTTTGACATCACATATCTGATACCAGAATTTCAAGATTGAAGGCTATGGAAATTCAAGTTGTGTCTGGCCTAGATTTTGGTGATTTGAGTTTGGTTCCTGGGGTAGCAATCCCCCACAAATCAAGATTACAGTTTTTGCCAAGTACGATGGCGTTTCGTGCCCGAAGCTTCACTTGAGATCTTACGTCCGTAAAATTCAACCGCATACCACTGATAAGAAGTTGTGGGTTCACTTCTTTCAAGAGATTTTGTCTGGGACTCAATTAGAATGGTTTTACTAGTTAGAAGGTTCCAACATCTATACCAGGGAAGACTTGGACACCTCCTTCTACCGTCAATATTATAGGATCAAGCGCTTACCACTGTGCTAAAAGCAATTGCTTGTAGCCAAGGTGCAACTTTATTTCCAAATAGTACGAGCATTTTCAGGGGCTGCACCTAGTTTACTAAGCTCCTATGGGTGGGATGTTAAGCCCTTCAAATCCCTAAGGTTGATGTTGGATATTTTAATCCAACTATCTCCCCCCAGTGTCAGTCGAGGGGATTTGAACCCATGACCATGCTCTGATACGACTTGTAGGATCAAGCGCTTACCACTGTGCTAAAAGAAATTGTTTATAGCCAAGGTGCAACTTTATTTCCATATAGTACGAGCATTTTCAGGGGTTGCACCTAGTTTAATAAGCTCCCATGGGTGGGATGTTAAGCCCTTCGAATCCCTAAGGTTGACGCTGGATATTTTAATCCAACAAATATCAGTACAATGCCAATCTGGCGCCAACTAGAGTGCAGTTACAAGGAATGACCATGGGTTCCAATAAAGGTTTCAAAGAATATGCGCAAAAATGGAGAAACCTGGTTGGCAGGGTGCAGCCACCATTGACTGACAGGAAATTGGTAGATATGTTCATGGGAACATTTACTGGGCCATTTTTCTACTTACTAATTGGGAACTCATCATCTGGTTTCACTGAGTTAATCTTGACTGGTGAAAGGGTCGAGAGCGGTATTAAAAGTGGAAAGATTCTCATGGCCTCTGCCTCTACATCAAATACTGTGAAGAAACCTTTTACCGGTAAAAAAGAAACTAATGTCGTGTAAGGGTCAAAGGGCCATATCAAGAAAGACAATCGTCAATCTATAAATGCAGTTCTAATATCCAATCCAACCTCTACTCAAAGACCACAACAAGCCAACTACCAAAGACCTGATGCTCCAAGAAGACAATTTACAAGGATCAACATGTCATTATCTCAAGCCCTACAACACCTGTTAAAGGCTAATTTGGTAACATTACGTAACCCCCTTCAAATCCCAATGTTTCAACTCCAAAGTATAACTCGAACACCAAATATGTTTACCACTCCAATAGTCTCGGACATGACACTAATCATTGTTTGGCCTTAAAATGCAAAATCCAAGACCTCATTAACAACAAGACAATTGAATTTGATCCTCCTCCAACTCTGAAAGTAATCACCGCACCTATGCCAAACCATGGCAAAGGTGTCAACACTATTGAAGATACTGCTTTTGTTTCCTCTGTTAATGACTTAACCACTCCACTGAAGTTTGTCAAAAACAATTTGTTGAAAGTTGGGGTTTTCCCTGGTTTCCTTGATGATTGTTGTTACTGTGTTTTGCAAATCAATGGCTTTGAATGGTTGAAAAGAGGTGTCAAATACCTAATGGATAGCCATGAGATCCTATTTGAAATAATTTCATCCGTAAAAAGATTGACTGAAGATGTACCTCAAGAAGTTGAAGATATATCCATCATCACTATTGTACCCCAAAATTTTCCCTCTCATTTCTCAAGAAAACACCCTGGATTCTCAAAGTTTTCTCTTAAACAAATCCAATCCTTGAATTATCATTTCTTTCCAAGCAAGCCATTCACAAGGGCAATATGGTCATTTACATGCTGAGAAGTCAAACTTTGGCTTTTGGATCAAAATCAAATCCCAAAAATCATATTTCATCAAGACATGTTGGAATATGAAGTTTGTTTCATCAAGGAATTCAAAAGTCAAATTTTACCTTGGAAAAGTTAAATTCTAAATACTTAGAATTTTTCTAAAGTATTTAAGAAAAATGATACTTCAGAACTTCTGAGCCAGCCTCCACGCAGGAGCAGTTAGAAGTTGTAAGTGTGGTTCAACACATAATCTTTAGTCAGAACATGGCTTTTCAGCATCTACGCAAGTTCAGTCAGAGTTTGCTAGAGTAATACAAAGAAGGCAATAAAGTGTAGTACAAAGCCTGAAAGCTCCTTCAGAACATGTTGGAACCAGAAGGTAAGAGGGTCAGAATATTGGGTGCTACACTGAAGCAGAATCTCTAAGTTCAGAGTTTTCAGAGGCAAATCAAAGAAACTTACTAGAAAGCTTAAGGATCCTTCAGAGCTTGTTGAGGCACCAGGATACAAAGTGAGAAGATCAGAAGTTGGATGTTTGTCCTAAATGGAATTCCTGACCCAGAGTTAAGCAATGATGCAAAATCTCACATTATAGGATATCTGATTTTTGAAAAATCTCATCATCATTTAATGCTCATTAATGCTCATAACCACTTTTGAGTCTTTGTCCAAAGGATCTCTCCACGTGTAGGGTAGAAATACTTTTGTACAGGATTAGGTAAGGGCCCATGCGCTACATTTCGCTTATAGGTTCACTTTTCCTTAATCCTTGCCTGCTACTCCAGCCTAGGCTTAAAACTGACAGCCATCATACCTTTTTTTGGAACTTGCTTCAAGAGCAAGTCATCATCTAGTGTAAAATGTTGGTGCCACTTGACATTTAAAAAAAACCACAAAGCTTTACCTATAAATAGAATTCCATTGGTCACTGAGAAGAGGTCCAGAAAAATTGCTGAAAAGAGACAGAAAGTTTGAGCAAGAAAAAAAACCTTGAATCTCTTCCCAAAATTCCTAGAGTTTCAAAAAATGTAAACACAACATACAAACCATTAACTTTGGATCCTTTGCTTTCAAACTCCATTTGTTCTCAAAATATATCTTGACTAAAAAAACACCCATACAGTTTTTGACCCACACGTTGGAAACTGCCATAACTTATGTATTCATACTACTATATACCCTTCATCCATCCATTCAAAGAAGCTGTTCAGAACGTCATCAGAGTTAAGGCTAACTCCAGTTCACAGAACTTCTTCCAGCTGCAAGGTAAGCACTTGCTGACTCTCACCACATTGCTTAAGCATTACCAGATTTGCATGCTCAAAAACACAACGTAGATATCATGCTTCTGATGTTGTACATGTTCTGAGGTTTTCACGCATCTGTATGCTTAAGTAGAGAATGAATCAGTTCAGAACTTTCTTGAAGAAACTAAAACTCAGAGTTAGGATTAGCAAAGGCGTGCTTGCCTCTGATTTATGGTTCTGATTCTCCTTATTTCTGAAACGCTATGACACCTGCTGAAACTGTCCTAGGCATGTCTTCTGTTTTGTGGAAAAATAACTAAATTGAAGATGTTCTGACTAGCATAGAGGGAGACCAAGTTCTGACATTGGCACCAGCGCTTCTGGAGCCTGTTTTGTTATCAGTAATATCAGAACTTCTGAAAATTACTTTGTTCCCAGCAGGGTCAGAACCTCTGACCTCATACATTTTCACTAACAGGTTTCTGTTTTGCAGCGTGCCAGGGTCAGAACCTCTGACCTATACATTTTCACTAACAGGTTTCTGTTCTGCAATACGCTATGGTCAGAACTTCTGACTTCCTTTCAGCAACGCACTGATCCTCCTTTTTTCTTCCCCTTGTTATTTTCATTTTCTTTACTTTTCTCGCTGGCACTCTCCATTTCATTAATCAGCAAAACACCAAAAATATATTTCGTTCACACTTTATTTTATTTCTTAAAACAAAAGATATAAAATATTTCCTTAAAACAAAACAAGTTCATTTAATATTTTCTTGTATGTATTTCAATATGGTTGTAATATTAATTTAGGGCTTTATTTTCCTTTGCAATCCCCATTCATAAATTTGTACCTCCACCCCCTAAATATTGTAATAGCGTAGGACTTTACATTTCTGCAATTTATCGCTTTCAAATGTAAATGCTAGTAAAAGATCAATCAAATAGAAGACCATAATTCAAGATAAAAATCAAGCATGCACTCGAACACACTTGCACACAAACACCCTTAGGGTTTCTCCACTTGGTTGCCTTATACAAAAAATAGCCATATTACGCATGAAAAGTATCTTGGTAAAACAAACAAAATCAAAAGATCATAGTCCCTCGATGACGCTATTCTAAGTTGCCTTATAAAATGATCTTAGTCCCTCAAAATGTTAAGATACTTTGCAACATTGCTAATCATGGTTATACGATGACCTGCGTCAGTCCCGTTTACATCCAAAGATAGGATTGTTTACCAAATCAATGGTAAGACAACAATGTCAAAGGAATAGGAAATACACAAGAAAGACATTTGAGTAAGTAGATTGCTTCTAGTTACTTGCTCCATTTCCAAACAATTATCCTTGCTATTTTCAAAACAAACACACACATTTCCAAAACAACTTACAAACATTGAAAACATTTTCAAAAAGACAAACTTCTTTGTATACATTCTTACGAACGAGAATCATTACAAATATTTCCTAAACGAATGGCCTCTTTTACAAAATACTTTCAAAAACCACACAAAGCACAATTTCAAAATAAAAAGCAAGTGATCTAGCAAGTAACTAAGAGCCCATGGAAAACCATGGATGAAAAGGGTGTTAATACCTTCCCTTTTCATAATCTACCCCCCGAACTCAAGAAAATATCTCAAAGGTCTTTCCTGTGCTTTTTCACCTTTCCTTTTGGATAAAAGAAAAGTCGGTGGCGACTCTTGCTAACCGCAACATTTGCAAACACAAACGCAAAACCTCAAGTCAGTTCTCCCACCGTATCACAGAACTGGCAACTCTGCTGGGGAATATTGAATAAAAGTGGGGTTACCTTAGGGCTAGATCACATTTACTTGCTTACATTGTTTGATTTGTCTGCTTTACATTATGGTTCTTTTTTTGGGTTTGAATCCTCTACCCGGATTTGGGGATACATTATAGGTAAATAGCAATACATTGTGGAAACTGTGCGGGGTATACCGACATGGTCTAAGCAATAGCTATGTTAGTGTGACATATTTGTGGGTACCGGTAGCCTTTGAGTTAATCAAAGAGAATACGGGGCCGCTGAGTGATGTCATGAAGCACTAACAAACTTTTAGAACCTTTACTTGACCAACTTGGCCTTTAGGGCGTAGTGAGATTACCGGCTTTGGTGCAGTCCGAAGTTGGTAGATACTCGATACTACACTCATTGAGGGTTGGTTTCTTGGAATATTTCGGTCGCCATTAAAGAGGCTTGAGCTGAAACAATGACCAAGGAAACAATCCGGTGATATTGAGCTCCTTAGAACCCGGTTACTATTACTAGGACATGTTGAGCCAACTAAACTTCAAGAGGGTACTTACCTATAAAACCCCATGCAAGCCTAAAGTAAGAACTTGTTTGTTTTGTTTGTGTATGCATACTTGTGCATAACATCATGGACATCATGGACATCATATTCATCCACTAACCATTTCAAGGATTTTTGGAGATTCATCTTTGTTCTTGTTTTGTAGGATATGGATTCACTTCGCAGGAAAACTATCCAAGTCAACCTTGTAAGAATTCCTCCACAACTCAAGGAGCTAGCTTCAAGGATCCCTGAGAAATATTCATTCACTGAGAGGCATGATCGTCTACTCAACTTGGTTACCTCCATTACAGAGGAGGATATGATAAAGGTGCTCTTCTAGTTCTTTGATCCTTTGCACCATTGCTTCACATTTCCCGACTACCAGCTTGTGCCTACTTTGGAAGAATTCTCTCAAATCTTGAGGATTCCTATTCTCAATCAACTACCTTTCAACGGTACGGAAAGAGACCCAAACCCAGAAAAGGTTGCTCAAGTTCTACACTTGCACTCATCTGATGTCACAACTCATTGGGAAACTAGGAGTGGTGTCAAAGGCTTCCTAGCAAAGTTTCTGTTTGAGAAAGCCCAAAGCTGTTAGAATACCCTAGACTTGCAAGCTTTTGAAGAAATTATGGCCCTTCTTATCTATGGGATGGTCTTGTTCCCCAATCCTGACTAACTCATAGATGTAAGTGCCGTCAAAATCTTCATGTCACGCAATCTAGTGCCTACATTACTAGGGGATATCCTACACTCTTTTCACAGTCGCACAATGAAGAAAAGAGGTGTCCTTATGTGTTGCAAACCCCTCCTGGCAAGATGGTTTATTTCTCATCTTCCCCAATCAGTCTTAAAGAATGAGCAAGGATTAAGGTGGTCACAAAGGTTAATGACGCTCAAACATTCAGATATTCATTGGTGCTCTCGATCCAAGGAGAATGTTATCATTATTGACCGTTGTGGGGAATTCCCTAATGTCCCTCTACTTGTAGTTAGGGGAAGCATCACCTACAACCCATGCTTAGCTCTAAGACAGTTTTTTTATGCCCAAAGGGATGGCCTGCATGAGATGCTGATTCAAGGCTTAGTATTCGACTACGACAACGACAATCAAGGTCTTCGCTAGAGATTCATCCGAGCATGGAGGATGATAGACAAGGTGGATAGCAAGACTTTGGGACACAAGAATTCCATCCCTCTTGAGCCTTACCTCAAGTGGGTACAAACCCGCGCTCAAAGTCTTATGATGCCTTATCCTTCCATTCTCCCGGTAATCATTGAGCCTGTTAAGGAAGGAGAAATTCCATGCACTATCCTACATCCTGACATGCCCACATCTCTTGAAGACCTACAAAGGGATTGGATACAGCTCAGATGAGAGCGAGATACTTTCGAAGCCCAATTATACGCAAGCGAGAAGAAGGTTTTGGAACTCACTAGGCTACATCATGAAGAGCAGACTCTAAATGCCTACATCGCACAGAAGAGGATGTGCACTACCTTTTTATCTTAGAGTTTTGTATTATTTTTCCCAAGGGGAATTGATGTACTCAAACTCTACCTTATTAATATAACGTGTGTTCCTTTTTGTCTAAAACGAACTTGAGTCTTTTAAAATCCTTGAAAACATTGCATATGCACATATCATTCATCATAACATAAACAGGTCTTTTTGCAACAAGTTCCCTAATCTCTCTGCTGTTTATTTCAGTAAGATGGATCTCGAACAGACAGTCAAAGGTCTTCAAGCTAAAAACATGCAGTTTCAACAGTTACTCACAACCCTGGCCAAAGGACAAGAGGAGTTGAATACTCTGTTGGCCAAAGAAAAGAAGAAGAAAGAGAAAAAAACCAACCGATGTTGTAATCATGGGGAGAAGGTTTCAAGGACAGACTAGAAGAACCTTGAATTTCGCAACAACCTCTGATGAAGGAAAAGGAAAGGAAATAGTGGTTTTGTCAGAATCTGAAGAAGAGGAAGAAGAGGAAGATTACTCCGAAGAACAGTATCCTCCGGCAGATGATAAGTACAGACATCTTGAGGAACGCTTGAACGCTACAGAAATACAAAGTGTATCAGGTCTAGACTATGAAGAATTGGGACTAGTGTCGGAAATTGTGATCCCACCGAAGTTCAAAGTGCCGTTGTTTGCAAAGTATGATAGGGTGTCATGTCCTAAGATGCACCTCCGATCATATGTAAGAAAGATCCAGCCGCACTCCGCCGATAAAGACTTATGGGTGCATTTTTTCCAAGATAGCCTATCTGGAACACAACTCGATTGGTTTTACCAATTGGAAATGGAATACGTCCACAACTGGGAAGATCTTGCCACAACTTTCTAAAAGCAATACCAATATAATGAAGATTTGGCGCCTACCCGTACTCAACTTCAGAGTATGGCTATGGCTTCAAATGAGGGTTTCAAAGATTACGCGCAGAAATGGAGAGATCTAGCTGGGAGAGTTCAACCCCCTCTGTCTGAAAGGGAGTTGATGGATATGTTCTTAGGCACTCTATCGGGCCCTTTCTTCAACCATCTGATTGGAAGCTCATCTGCAAGATTTACTAAGTTAATACTGACCGGAGAGAGAGTGGAAGCTGGCATGAAAAGTGGAAAGATTCAGAAGGATTCGTCTACCTCTACAGCTGTGAGAAAGCCTTTCACTGGGAAGAAGGAGGTATCTGCTGTCTATCCATAAAGGAACCAAAGGAGAGCTGAACGTCGACCAATGGTAGAAGCTGTTATGATCCCAAATCCTACATCTGATCAACCAAGAGGTAATCAACCGAGGGTGGAAAGGCCAGTCCGGAAATTCAACAAAATCAATATGACTCTAGCCCAGGTTTTACCACATCTTCTGAAATATAATTTGACAACTCTGAAGGAAGCTCCAAAGAACCCCAACACGGCGTCCCCTTATTATCACCCAAATGCCAGATGCGCATATCATTCTGAAAGTCTGGGTCATGACACCAACAACTGTTGGGCCTTGAAAAACAAGATTCAAGATCTTATAGATGCAAAAGAGATTGAGTTTGATGCACCCGAGAAGCCAAACGTCATTTCCGCTCCTATGCCTAGACATGGTCACAACACCAATGCAATTGAAGAAGATTTGTTTATTACCACAGTTGATGAACTCTTGACTCTACTCTCAATCATTAAGATAAACTTGTTTAAAGTCGGTGTATTCCCGGGTTGTAATGAAGAAGGTCATCTCTGTTTATCCTCACCAACTGCTTGCCCTTTGTTGAAGACAGGCATTCAACGATTGATAGACAACAAAGAGATTATGTTTGAAAGTACTCCTGTTTCACCTGTTCCTATTGAAGACGTTTCAATCATAACCATCTCCTCCAATTCTTCCAGGATCCCCAAAAGACTCGTTAGGATTACATCGGTTCCAAAAACTACTCCTCTTATAATCACAATGCCCGGGCCGGTCCCGTATGAATCAGACAAAACTGTACCGTGGAATTACGGTGGAGACATCTACTACCATGGTATCAAACAAGATGGGCTAGCCGCCGAAGGATCAAACTCCGAAGAAGAAGACTCTAACATCAGCAATATTGTCGGAACCAGTAAGATTACCCGTAGCGGTAGAATCTTCTCTCCAGAAATTTCCCCTCCAAAGGAAGTTTTTGGACTCGTGGCGGTTCCAAAGGTTACCTCCATACCAATAATCATATCTGCAAGTGCTCCTATCAACAAAGATGACACAACCCATGTTGTTGTCCCTACCGACAATCCTACTGCTGAAATTCAAGGAAAAAAGGAATCCAAGAAGAGCTTGTCCGGACGAAGGCTCAACCACTGACTATTCCCAAAGCTTCCAAGAAGGAAATGAAGGAGATCTTGAGAACAATAAAGAAGAGTGACTACGACGTAGTTGAACAGTTAGGGAAAACTCCCTCCAAAATCTCCATGCTAGCGTTATTATTGTGCTCGGAGGCACATGCGAAAGCTCTGGTGAAGTTTTTGAAGACAACCCATGTGCCTCAAGAGACATCGGCTGATCAATTTCAAGATTGTGTGGCCAGTTTGATGGTAGATAATGGCCTAGGCTTCTCGGATACTGATCTGACACCAAAGGGAAGAAAGCACAACGAGGCATTGCATGTCTCTGTGGAATGTAGAGGAATAACTCTGGCCCATGTCTTGGTGGACACCGGCTCATCTTTGAATGTTTTACCGAAGAAACCTCTCGACAGACTGGACTGCGAAGGATTAACATTGAAACCCAGTGACATAGTTGTAAGAGCATTTAATGGCTCAAAGAGGATGGTCCACGGGGAAGTGGACATCCCCATAAAGGTTGGGACTCAAACTTTCAACTCAACCTTCTATGTAATGGACATTCTCCCCTCTTACTCTTGTCTGCTAGGACGACCGTGGATCCATAATGCCGGTGCTGTCACCTCTACACTACACCAGATGCTAAAATATCCGGTCCATGGAAAGATTATCATTGTCCACGGAGAGGAAGAATATATGATTAGCCACCTCAATTCCTTCAGGTATGTGGAGAATTAATTGAAACTCCTTTTCAACATTTTGAAGAAGTTCCCCAACAGGTAGCAGTAACCAAGACTGTGTCCCCGTTTCCCAAGATTACAAGACCTCCACTCCGGATGTTATCTCTGAAGGATGCCAAATCTATAGTTGAGCAAGGAGGATGCACCATCTGGGGGCAACTTCCAGATATTCCATATAAATCTGACAAGTTTTGCTTAGGGTTTACTTCAAGTGCTCAGAACGTTGTGCGCCGTACCCGTACGGGAGGGCCACCTTTGAAGATTAGCAACCGAGAGGTCAATTCGGTGGAAGATGGTGAAGAGGATTGCAGCTTGGAGGATTAGATATTTCCTACTATCAACGGAGGACTTCTCAATTGGGAAGCCATAGACTTTGTTCCGATAACTTTCGTCCCTCAGTAATTTATCTTTTACATTTCTGTTGGACATGTAATATTCAAAAACAATTCGCACATTCTAAACCTTGTGTCTTGCCCGAGGAACAATGGTCCATTTGTAAGGGTTGTCATTTCATCTTCATATGACATTCAACGAATCACATACGTTTTGCATACAAACTTTTATGCTCATTATTTTTCTTTTGCATTTATTTTCCTTTTAAAAGATGGCTATACCCTTACACACACCCACACTCACAAATGCAGGTACCCATCCACTCTGGATCCCATGGGTAACGATACTGCTATGGCCTTTCATGACTCTGAGGATCTAATCTACCAAGTCGAAGACGAATGTGAGGAAGATTGTGAAGTACCAGGGGAACTTGCCAGGCTACTCCAGCAAGAGGAAAGAGCTATTCGGCCTCATGAGAAACCGGTGGATACAATCAACTTGGGTACCGAGAAGAATAGAAAATAGGTCAAAGTAGGTGCCAATCTAGAGGTCAGTGTCAAGGAGCGTCTGATTCAGCTGTTGTGTGATTATGTCGAGATCTTTGCCTGGTCATATGAAGACATGCCGGGACTTGATACAGACATCGTGGTACATCGTCTGCCAACAAGAGAAGACTGTCCACCAGTAAAACAAAAAGTCCTCCGCATGAGACCTGACATGTCAGAGAAGATCAAAGCGGAAGTCATGAAACAATTTAATTATGGAATCTTGGCTGTCACTTCCTATCCCCAATGGGTTACTAACATTGTTCCAATTCCTAAAAAGGACGGAAAAGTACGAATGTGTGTGGAATATAGAGATTTGAATAGGGCCATCCCTAAAGATGATTTTCCACTTCCCCACATAGATATCTTGGTTGACAATACAGCCCAACACAAGGTGTTTTCCTTCATGGACGGATTCTCAGGTTACAATCAAATCAAAATGGCACCTGAGGACATGGAGAAAACTACATTTGTCACACACTGGGGGACATTCTGCTACAAAGTGATGTCATTTGGACTAAAGAATGTTGGGCAACCTATCAGCGCGCCATGGTAGCTTTGTTTCATGAAATGATACATCATGAAATAGAGGTCTACGTAGACGACATGATAGCCCGATCACAAACAGAAGAAGAGCACTTGGATCACTTGCAAATGTTGTTTGAATTATTGAAGAAGTATAAGCTAAGATTGAATCCAAATAAGTGCACATTCGGAGTACGGTCCGGTAAACTTTTAGGTTTTGTCGTCAGTAACAAAGGCATTGAGGTCGATCCTGCCAAAGTTAAAGCAATACAAGAAATGCCTGCTCCTCGTACTGAGAAGGAAGTCATAGGATTCTTGGGACGCCTGAACTATATTGCCAGATTCATTTCTCACCTAACAGCTACTTGTGAACCAATCTTCAAACTACTGAAGAAAGATCATGTAGTCAAGTGGAATGATGAATGCCAAGTTGCTTTTGACAAAATCTAGGAGTATTTACAAGAGCCTCCTGTGTTGATACCTCCAGTTGAGGGAAGACCGTTGATCATGTATCTGACCGTTTTAGAAAACTCAATGGGGTGTGTATTGGGGCCGCATGACGAGTCTGGCCGAAAAGAGCATGCTATTTATTACCTGAGAAAAAAGTTTACCGACTGTGAAACCAGATATTCACTGCTCGAGAAAACTTGTTGCGCTCTGGCATGGGCTGCTCTCCGGATAAGACAGTATATGCTGACCCATACTACTTTGTTGATATCTAAGATGGATCCGATAAAATACATCTTCGGAAATCCTGCTCTGTCTAGGAGGATAGCTAGATGGAAGATGATCCTAACGGAATACGACATACAGTATACTACCCAAAAGGCTATAAAGGGCAGTGTATTGGCTGATCATCTCGCTCACCAAGCTGTGGAAGACTATCAGTCCATTAAGTTTGATTTCCCGGATGAAGACATCATGACATTAGACAACTGTGAAGAAATCAGACCATATGACGGACCTGAACAAGGATCCCGATGGACCCTATTCTTTGATGGGGCCTCCAATGCACTTGGTAATGGTATCGGCGCTATACTCATATTTCTGAAAGGGTGTCATACTCCCTTTACTGCTAGACTTTGCTTCAATTGTACAAACAACATGGCAGAGTACGAAGCATGCATCTTGGGCCTCAAGGCTGCCATAGATTTGGGAATCAAATCTTTAGATGTGTTCGGAGATTCAGCTTTGGTCATCAGTCAGATCAAAGGAGAGTGGGACACTAAGCACCCAAACCTTATCCCTTACAAAGAACATGTTTTGACATTGCTACCATATTTTGAGGAGATTACCTTCGAGCATTTCCCGCGAGAAGAAAATCAGCTAGCAGATGCTCTAGCTACAATGTCATCCATGTTTAAACTTAATTGGGATAACTAGGCTCCCCAGATCACCATCGAACGAATGGGTGAACCAGCACACTGTCACGAGATCAATACTGAAGAAGTAATGGACCAGTGTTGGTTTCATAAAGTCAAGAGGTATCTCGAGGATCAAGAATACCCAGAAGGAGCTTCAATCAATGATAAGAAGTTCTTAAGGAGGTTCTCTGCTAAGTTCTTCCTTAGTAACGGCATCCTGTACAAATGCAATCATGACTCCATTTTGCTTCGGTGTATGGATAAGGTTGAAGATGAAAAGATTATGGCTGAATTGCACGAAGGTACTTTTGGCACCCACTCCAGTGGGCATACGATGGCAAACAAAATCCTACGGGCAGGATATTATTGGTCTACCATGGAAGCAGATTGCTATCAACACTCTCGGACCTGCCATAAGTGTCAAATTTATGCTGACAAGGTGCACGTGCCTCTGGTTCCTCTGAATGTCTTGACGGCTCCTTGGCCCTTTGCTATGTGTGGAATTGATATGAATTGAGAGATCAAGCCGACAACCTCCAATGGACACCGCTTCATCCTGGTGGCCATTGACTATTTTACCAAGTGGGTTGAAGCAGCTTCCTTCGCTTCTGTTACCAAGAATGTCGTTGCCCGCTTCATCAAGCAAAATCTCATTTGCCGGTACGGTATCCCGGAAAGGATCATCACTGATAATGGTACAAATCTTAACAACACTATGATCACTGCCTTGTGCGAGCAATTCAAGATCCAGCATCATAATTATTCTCCCTATCGGCCAAAGATAAATGGTGTTGTCGAGGTGGCAAATAAAAACATTAAGAAGATCATACAAAAGATGACAGTCACGTACAAAGACTGGCATGAGATGTTACCATTCGCTCTCCACGGGTACCGTAACACGGCTCGCACATAAACTAGGGCAACACCCTTTTCTTTGGTTTACGGCATGTAGGCTGTCTTGCCAATTGAGGTTCAGATCCCCTCTCTGAGGATTATGAAAGATGCAGGGTTGAATGAAGACGATTGGATCCAAACTCGACTTGATCAACTGAATTTAATCGATGAAAAGAAACTTACTGTTGTCTGCCATGGTCAAATGTATCAAAAACGGATGATCCAGGCTTTCAACAAGAAAGTCAGACGCCAAATATATCAAGATGGGGATCTAGTGATCAAACGTATCACCTTGCCACAAAGTGATCCCAGGGGAAAATGGACTCCTACCTATGAAGGACCATTTGTAATCAAAAACATATTCTCCGGTGGGGCAATGATCTTAACCACCATGGACGGTGACGACCTGCCACACCCTGCGAATGCAGACATAGTCAAAAGATACTATGCATAAGAAACCCGCTAGGTTGACATACCTAGGAAAAACAAGGGCATCCTGACGAACCAAAAGGGTTCGGGCAAAAATTAGGGATAAAATAAAAAAAATATGTACACCCGGCAAGTTGAAAACTCGAAAGGGCGACTTGGGTAAAAAAGGGTTTCCCGGTGGACTGAAAATCTAAAAGGGTGGTCCAGGCAAAAGTTAGGGAATAAAAGCGTATGACTATGTCCCGTCAGATCACTTACAGACAACCTTTGACTTCCACTGACAAACTCGGAGTTTCTGATCAATTCAATTATCTTCGGACAAGGCAAATAGACAAGATACTCGGAGATACGAAGGCTATAGAAGAATGGGAACCCCATGGGATTATTGCACATAGCTTTCTTTCTTTCTCTAAATTCTTCTTTTTTACGACGACATTCTCTTACTAGAATGTTTGTCTCCTTTATACAAAATACTTACTCAAAGTCAAATACAAAATATTCCTTTGAAAGTGCAAAAACTATTTTTACTCTTGTGTTTTGTTTGCAAAAATGTCCGATGATTCATTAATGAACATATGCATTTGAACATGATTACCGTTTACGAATAAACAGAATGAGGAAGAGACAATTACTGATAGGTCGAAAGGATAGGAAAATATCTCGAGGCCATTCCATAAACATTCTCCCAACTGAGTTTTCAATAATCCCCAGCGGAACAAAACTCCCAACTACCCAACAGAACGAAGCTTCTAGTTTATCAATCCCCGGTGGAAATCTCCCAATTTCTCCAAATTCCCCAGCAGGTTGTTATGAAGCCTGGAATCCGACCAGATAATAGCTAACTTTTGATTCTCTCCAGCCAAGGATAATTCCCCAGTAAAGCAATAGACAACCGAATCTTTTCCCCAAGCAGGAACAAAACTTTTTCCCCATAGAGTTTTCAATACTCCCCAACGGAACAAAAACTCCCATTGGTTAATCCCCAGTAGAAGTCGTCAAGATTATCAGGTTTCCTCAAGCAGATCTTACGAGCAATACATGGTATTTCCCTTACAACAAGAGTTTATTTCTCTTAGCAGAAATTCATCAACACTTCGACTTCAAGACATGAAGACTTACATATCCTCAGCAGCAGTCAGGGGTTTATTTTCCCCAAACTGACAGCAATACAACAAATCATCTCACATGCGCATACATTGCATCCATATATCATAAACATAAATAAAACCAATACATTGCATCATACATTTCATGCAACATAACTTGGTGTTTCACCTAACATTTAACCCTTTTCAGGATAAGATTAACATCTACCATTAACAATATGCAAACTTTTGATACAATTCAGATAAGCTCCAGACACGGAAGTCATTCTAATAGTCATTCAAGGACACTACCTGATACAGTGCATATACGCTTCAGACACGGGAGCCATTCTGATACTCATGCAGATTCAACCTTTAAATACAATTCAGATACGCTGCAGACCCGGAAGCCATTCTGATACTCATTCAGATTCAACTCCTGATACAGTTCGGATACGCTCTAGACCCGGAAGCCATTCTGATACTCATTCAGATTCAACTCCTAATACAATTCGTATACGCTCCAAACCCGGAAGCCATTCTGATACTCATTCAGATTCAACTCCTGATATAGTTCGGATACGCTCCAGACCCGGAATCCATTCTAATACTCATTCAGATTCAACACCTGATACAGTTCAGATACGCTCCAGACACGGAAGCCATTCTGGTACTCATTCAGATTCAACTCCTGATACAGTTCAGATATGCTCCAGACTCGGAAGCCATTCTGATACTCATTCAGATTCAACTCCTGATACAATTCAGATACGCTCCAGACCCGGAAGCCATTCTGATACTCATTCAAAGACGCCTTCAGGTACGCTCCAGACACGGACTCCATTCTGAGGTTCGACTTACAGATTACATCTCAACAAGTATTCTTGAATGGCATCTACAAGCCCATCCCCAACAAGATTTTATTACCTCTCCAAATGGCATCTTTATGGTCATTCCTCCTATTGTCGCCGAGTGCAAATATCTGGGCACTCTAGTGTTCAATCATCTTCCACCTTCGAGTCGCGAATGGCAAATCTCGCCAATCTAACTCCTCAGGTTAAAGAAGATTGAACAGGGGCAGCTGTTGTACCCCAAAATTTGCCCTCTCATTTCTCAGTAAATCACCCTGGATTCTCAAAGTTTTCTCTTAAACAAATCCAAGCCTTGAATTATCATTTATTTCCAAGCAAGCCATTCACAAGGGAAAGATGGTCACTTACACACTGAGAAGTCAAACTTTGGCTTTTGGATCAAAATCAAATCCCAAAAATCATTTTTCATCAAGACATGTTGGAATATGAAGTTCATTTCATCAAGGAGTTCAAAAGTCAAATTTTACCTTGGAAAAGTTAAATTCTAAATACTTAGAATCTTTCTAAAGTATTTAAGAAAAATGATACTTCAGAACTTCTGAGCCAGCCTCCAGGCAGGAGCAGTCAGAAGTTGTAAGTGTGGTTCAGCACATAATCTTTAGTCAGAACATGGCTTTTCAGCATCTATGCAAGTTCAGTCAGAGTTTGCTAGAGTAATACAAAGAAGTAAATAAAGTGTAGTACGAAGCCCGAAAGCTCCTTCAGAACATGCTGGAACCAGAAGGTAAGAGGGTCCGAAGATTGGGTGCTACACTGAAGCAGAATCTCTAAGTTCAGAGTTTTCAAAGGCAAATCAAAGAAATTTACTGGAAAGCCTGAGGATCCTTCAGAGCTTGTTGAGGTAACAAGATACAAAGTGAGAAGATCAGAAGTTGGATGTTTGTCCTAAATGGAATTTATCACCCAGAGTTAAGCAATGATGCCAAATCTCACATTACAGGATTTCTGATTTTTGACAAATCTCATCATCATTTAATGCTCATTAATGCTCACAACCACTTTTGAGTCTTTGTCCAAATGATCTCTCCACGTATAGGGTAGAAATATTTTTATGCAGGATTAGGTAAGGGCCCATGCGCTATATTTCGCTTATAGGTTCAATTTTCCTTAATCCTTGCCGGCTACTCCAGCCTAAGCTAAAAACTGACAGCCATCATACCTTTTTTTGGAACTTGCTTCAAGAGCAAGTCAGCAGCATCTAGTGTATAATGTTGGCGCCACTTGACATTTAAAAAAAACCCACAAAGCTTTGCCTATAAATAGAATGCCATTGGTCATTGAAAAGAGGTCCAAAAAAATTGCTGAAAAGAGACAGAAAGTTTGAGCAAGAAAAAAAAACCTTGAATCTCTGCCCAAAATTCCTAGAGTTTCAAAAACTGTAAACACAACATACAAACCATTAACTTTGGATCTTTTGCTTTCAAACTCCATTTGTTCTCAAAATATTTCTTGACTAAAAAAACACTCATACAGTTTCTGACCCACACGTTGGAAACTGCCATAACTTCTGTGTTCATACTACTATATACCCTCCATCCATCCGTTCAAAGAAGCTGTTCAGAACGTCATCAGAGTTAAGGCTAACTCCAGTTCACAAAACTTCTTCCAGAAGCAAGGTAAGCACTTGTTGACTCTTACCACATTTCTTAAGCATTACCAGATTTGCATGCTCAAAAACACAATGTAAATATCATACTTCTGATGTTGTACATGTTCTGAAGTTTTCACGCATTTGTATGCTTAAGTAGAGAATGAATCAGTTCAGAACTTTCTTGAAGAAACTAAAACTCAGAGTTAAGATTAGAAAATGCGTGCGTGCCTCTGATTTATGGTTCTGATTTTCCTTATTTCTGAAACGCTATGACACCTGCTGAAACTGTCCTAGGCATGTCTTCTATTTTATGGAAAAATAACCAAATTGAAGATGTTCTGACTAGCATAGAGGGAGACCAAGTTCTGACATTGGCACCAGTGCTTCTGGAGCCTATTTTGTTATCAGTAATATCAGAACTTCTGAAAATTACTGTGTTCCCAGCAGGGTCAGAACCTCTGACCTCATACATTTTCACTAATAGGTTTCTATTTTGCAGCGTGCCAGGGTCAGAACCTCTGACCTATACATTTTCACTAACAGGTTTCTGTTCTGCAGCACGCCAGGGTCAGAACTTCTGACTTCCTTTCAGCAACACGTTGATCCTCCTTTTTTCTTCCCCTTGTTATTTTCTTTTTCTTTATTTTTCTTGCTGGCACTCTCCATTTCATTAATCAGCAAAACACCAAAAAAATATTTTGTTCACACTTTATTTTATTTCTTAAAACAAAAGACAAAAAATATTTCCTTAAAACAAAACAAGTTCATTTAATATTTTCTTGTATGTATTTCAATATGGTTATAATAGTAATTTAGGGCTTTATTTTTATTTGCAATCCCCATTCATAAATTTGTACCCCCACCCCCTAAATATTGTAATAGCGTAGGACTTTACATTTCTGCAATTTATCGCTTTCAAATGTAAATGCTAGTAAAAGATCAATCAAATAGAAGACCATAATTCAAGATAAAAATCAAGCATGCAATTGAACACACTTGAACACAAACACCCTTAGGGTTTCTCCACTTGGTTGCCTTATACAAAAAATAGCCATATTATGCATGCAAAGTATCTTGCTAAATCAAAAAAAAATCAAAAGATCATAGTCCCTCGATGACGCTATTCTAAGTTGCCTTATAAAATGATCTTAGTCCCTCAAAAATGCTAAGATACTTTGCAACATTGCTAATCGTGGTTATACGATGACCCGCGCCCGTCCCGTTTACATCCAAAGATAGGGTTGTTAACCAAATCAATGGTAAGACAACAATGTCAAAGGAATAGGAAATACACAAGAAAGACATTTGAGTAAGTAGATTGCTTCTAGTTACCTGCTCCATTTCCAAACAATTATCCTTGCTATTTTCAAAACAAACACACACGTTTCCAAAACAACTTACAAACATTGAAAACATTTTCAAAAAGACAAACTTCTTTGTATACATTCTTACGAACGAGAATCATTACAAAGATTGCCTAAACGAATGGCCTCTTTTACAAAATACTTTCAAAAACCACACAAAGCACAATTTCAAAACAAAAATCAAGTGATCTAGCAAGTAACTAAGAGCCCATGGAAAACCATGGATGAAAAGGGTGCCAATACCTTCCCTTTTCATAATCTACCCCCCGAACTCACGAAAACATCTCAAAGGTCTTTCCTGTGCTTTTTCACCTTTCCTTTTGGATAAAAGAAAAGCCGGTGGCGACTCTTGCTAACCGCAACATTTGCAAACACAAACGCAAAACCTCAAGTCAGTTCTCCCACCGTATCATAATCACTATCTCCAACAAACCTATTAGGATCACCTCAAAAGGTCCTATTAGGATTTCCAATGAACCAAAGATATATCCATTGATAATTACCACACCGGGGCCAGTCCCTTATTCTTCCGATAAGGCAATACCTTGGAATTATGGAGCTGAAGCATATTATCATGGTATTAGACAAGACTCCTGGATTGATGAAGACAAGACTGATGATATTACAAACATTGCTGGGTGTAGCAAGGTGACTAGAACGGGGAGAATTTTCTCTCCTGATATTTCACCTCCAACCAACACAACTACACTTGTTCGCATTACTGTTGACAAACCTAGCACTGATGCTAGGGGCAATGAAAAGATGATTGAGCATGCCAGGATGGAGGCACCCGCCAAAGACATTACCACTGAGGAACCCTGTACTCAAGATATGGGGAGATTTTGAAGATTATAAGGAAAAGTGATTATAAGATAGTAGAGCAGCTGAGGCAAACCCCCTCGAAGATTTCTATGATATCTTTGTTACTTTACTCTAATGTGCATGCTCAAGCATTACTAAAATTTCTTAAGAAAGCTCATGTTCCTCAAGAGACTACAGCCGATCAGTTTGAAAATTGTGTAGCGAGTTTGAATGTCGATAATGGGTATGAATTGTGGAATGCTGATTTAACTCCATCCAGAAGAAATCATAATAAATATTTTCATGTCTCTATTGAATGCAAAGGAACCACTCTAGCCCATGTATTGGTGGATATTGGTTCCTCACTGAATGTCATGCCCAAAGGTGCCCTAGAATGATTGGACTATGAAGGTTTGGTGTTGAAGCCAAGTGACATTGTGGTAAGGGCTTTCGATGGATCAAAAAGGATGGTCCATGGGGAAGTTGATCTCTCCATTAAAGTTGGGTCTCAAATTTTCAAATCAACTTTCTATGTAATGGATATCTGTCCCGCTTACGCTTGTCTGCTTGAACTCCCCTTGATACATGGGGCAGGAGCAGTGGCTTCTACACTTCATTAAAAGTTAAAATATCTGGTTAAGGGAAAGATTGTTACCGTCTGCAGTGAAGAAGAGTTTATGGTTACCCATCTAAATTCATTTAAGTATGTTGAGAGGGATGATGAGTTCATATAAAATCCTTGTCAAGCCTTATAAGTGGTCTCTCCTATGGTTGTTGCTGCCAAGACTACTCCTGATGTTCCAAAAGCTGCTTAAGATGTGCCAAGGATGGTTTCCCTTAAAGACGCTCATGTTGTGATTGAAGATGGAGGTTGTACCATTTGGGGGCAACTCCTTGACATCCCTTTCAAGTCAGACAAATGTGGTTTGGGATTCACTGCCAAAGATCAATAGGAGGTTAGACATGCTCGTGCAGGTAAACCACCTCTTCGCATCAGTAATCATGAAGTAATAGCCCTTGAAGAGTCTAAAGACGACTATGACTTTCGTGACTGGATCTACCCGACTATTGATGAAGGGCTCAACAACTAGTATATCAAGGACTTCATTCCCATATCCTTCAACAATGAGTAATTATCATTTACTGTTTATCAATTTAAGAACTCTGTCTGTAATTTTATTTGAAACAATGACTTTAATCTATGTCCCATGCCCAGGGCACCATGGTTTATTTGTTAAGGGTTTGTTCATTTTCATATGCCATATGATCATTAAATGAAAAACATTGGACTCTTTTGCATTCAAATTTTGTGATCATTGTCTTTCTTTCCATTTATTGCATTTTCAAAATAGCCATGTGACCTTACATGCACACACCCACATTTGCAAATCCACATTCACTCTGGATCTCATTGGCAACAACTCTGTTATTTCCATCTATGACTTTGAACATCCAATCTACCAAGCCGAAGACGAAGGCGAAGAAGATTGTGAAATACCTGTGGATCTAGCCAGACTTCTGATGCAAGAGGAAAAACCCATTCAATTGCACGAGGAACCAGTTGAAGTGATCAACCTAGGTACTGAGACAAACAAGAAAGAGGTCAAGATTGGCGCCAACTTAGAAGACAGTGTCAAAAATAGATTGGTCTAGATGTTGCACGACTATGTTGAGTTTTTTGCTTGGTCATATGAAGATATGTCAGAGATTGATACTAACATCGTGGTCCATCGTCTACCAACAAAGGAAGATTGTCCTCCAGTCAAGCAAAAAGTCCGTCGTATGCGGCCAGACATGTCTGAAAAGATAAAAGCTGAGGTAATGAAGCAATTTAATGCAGGTTTTCTGGAAGTGACATTATAGCCCCAATGGGTGGTAAATGTGGTCCCCGTGCCGAAGAAAGATGGAAAAGTCCATATGTGTGTAGACTATAGGGATCTGAATAGGGCAAGCTCCAAATATGATTTCTCACTACCGCATATTGACGTCTTGGTCGACAACACTGCTCAACAAAAAGTATTCCCCTTCATCGATGGCTTCTCCGGTTACAACCAAATTAAAATGGCTCCCGAGGACATGGAGAAAACCACCTTTGTCACACAGTGGGGCACTTTCTGTTACAAGGTCATGCCTTTCAGTTTGAAGAATGCAGGGGCAACCTATCAACAAGCTATGGTAGCCTTATTTCATGATATGATCCATCATGAGATATAAGTCTACGTGGATGATATGATTTCAAGGTTGCATACTTAGGAAGAACACCTTAATCACTTGCATAAGTTGTTTAAGAGGTTGGAGAAATACAAGCTAAAGCTGAATCCCAACAAATGCACCTTCGAGGTAAGATCTAGAAAACTCTTAGGGCTTGTCGTCAATGGAAAAGGTATTGAGGCCGACCCTGCAAAAGTCAAAGCCATACAAGAAATATTGGCTCCCTGTACCAAGAAAGAGGTCAAGGGTTCCTTAGGTCGACTCAACTATATTTCCCGATTCATATGTCACCTAACTGCTACTTGTGAGCCAATCTTTAAACTATTGAAGAAAGATCAAGTAGTCAGATAGAACGACGACTACCAAGCAACCTTTAACAAGATCAAAGAATACTTACAAGAACCTATCATCCTAATGCCTCCAGTTGAAGGAAGACCTCCGATTATGTACTTGACGGTATTAGAGAATTCAATGGGGTGTGTTCTGGGCCAACATGACGAGTCAGGACGAAAAGAGCATGCAATATACTACATGAGCAAAAAGTTTACCAACTGTGAAACAAGATATTTACTGCTCTAGAAAAATTATTACGCTCTGGCATGGGTTACTCGTCGGCTAAGACAATATATGTTAACTCACACCACTTTGTTGATTTCTAAGATGGACCCTACCAAGTATATCTTCGAGAAACCAGCTCTCTCCGGAGGTGTATCTAGATGGCAAATGATCTTGATTGAATATGATATCCAATATACCATACAAAAAGCAATTAAAGGAAGTGTATTGGCGGATCATTTGTCCCATCAACTCTTGATGACTACCAATCCATGAACTTTGAATTCCCGGACGAGAATATCATGCTGGTAATTGATTATGAAAATCCTGGACCGTATGAAGGATCTGAACAAGGATCCCGATGGACTATGGTTTTTATGGAGCTTCCAACGCTTTGGGTAACAAAATCGGTGCTATGATTATTTCTCCCGAAGGCTGACATACACCTTTCATCACTAGGCTTTGCTTTGATTGTACAAATAACATGGCTGAGTATGAAGCATGGATCTTGGGTTTAAAAGCTGCTATCGACCTAAGAATCAATTTTTGGACGTATACGAGGACTCAACTCTACTAATCAGTCAAGTTAAAGGCGAATGGGATACCAAACATCCAAATCTGATTCCTTACAAAGAGCTTGTGCTGGCTTTAATCCCGTACTTTGAGAAGGTTACCTTTGAACACTTCCCAAGAGAAGAAAATTAGTTGGCGGATGCTTTAGCAACAATGTCTTCAATGTTCAAGGTCAATTGGGACAATGAAGCTCCTAGAATTACAATAAAAAGATTTAATGAACAGACACACTATTGTGAGATTGACACTAATGAAGAAAACCCTTGGTATCAAGAGGTGAGAAGATATCTTGAAGCACAAGAGTATCCTGAAGGAGCTTCCATCAATGATAAGAAATTCTTGCAAAGATTTTTGGCCAAATTCTTCCTAAGCAATGGAATCTTGTACAACCGCAACTATGATTCTACTCTATTCCAATGTGTGGATAAGAAGGAGGCATATAAAATCATGGAAGACATGCATGAAGGTGTCTTTGGAACTCACTCTAGCGGGCACACTATGGCGAAGAAGATTCTTAGGGCTGGTTACTATTAGTCAACTATGGAAACTGTTTGTCACCATGACTAGAGGACTTGCCATAAGTGTTAAATCTATATCGACAAGGTTCATGTGCCTCCAATTCCTCTAAATGTCATGACTACTCCGTAGCCATTTGCAATGTGGGGATTGATATGATTGGAGAGATGAAGCCCACTGCCTCTAATGGACATCGTTTCATCCTTGTTGCCATCGACTACTTCACCAAATGGGTCGAAGCTACTTCATTTGCCTCAGTCACTAAGAACGTTGTAGCCTGGTTTATTAAGCGTAACCTCATCTTCCGGTATGGTATCCCTGAGAGGATCATGACTGACAATAGAACTAATCTCAACAATGCTATGGTTAAAGAACTCTGTATGTAGTTCAAGATCAAGCATCACAACTCTTATCCATACAGACCTAAGATTAATGGCGCAGTAGAAGCCGCCAATAAAAACATAAATAAAATTATGCAAAAAATGGTAGTAACCTACAAAGACTAGCATGAGATGCTACCGTTTTCTCCTCATGGCTACCATACTTCGGCTTGAACTTCAACTGGGGTAACCCCATTCTCCTTAGTCTATGGCATGGAAGCTGTCATTCTTGTTGAAGTTCAAATTCATTCCTTAACGATTATGAAAGAAGTAGATTTAGTCAAAGACGAATGGATTTAAACTAGATTGGATCAATTGAACTTGATTGATGAGAAGTGACTGGCTACTATTTTTCATTGTCAAATATATCAAAAGCGTATGATCAAGGCTTTCAACAAGAAGATCAAGCCTCGAGTGTATCAGACTGGCGACTTGGTAATAAAGCGCACCATTCTTCCCCACAACAATCCCAGGGGAAAACTGACTCCCACTTACGAAGGGTCATTTGTTATTAAGAATGTATTCTCTGGCGGTGCCATGATGATAACTATTATAGACGGTGAAGATTTTTTGCATCTGGTAAACGCGGACATAGTTAAAAAATAATACACATAAAAATGACCCGTTTAGGTTTACATACATAGGCAAAATAAGGGCATCCCAACGAATCAAAAGGATTCGGGAAAAAGTTAGGGGTATATACAAAATATTATACACCTGGAAAGTCGAAAACCTGAAAGGGTGGCTTGGGAAAAAAAGGGTATCCAGGTGGGATGAAAACCCGAAAGGGCGGTCCAGGAAAAATTTAAGGATCAAAGCGTATGACTATGTCCCGTGAAATCACTAAAGTCGGCTTTATTACCAAGGTCCAAGTTCAGTGGTATAAGATCAATTCAATCAACCTCTTTCAATGGCAAGAGATGATGTTCAAAGGCATAGGGGAAATGGCAGAGTTGGAACCTAATAAGATCACTTCCACATGGCTATTAGTTTGTTTTCACTTTGTATTTATTTCAATCTTTTGATGATTTCCTCTTACTAGGATTTATGTCTCCTTGTACAAAAACGCTTGTTTATAGGAAAAACATCAATACAAATATATACTTTGAAGTGAAAACTTTTTGTTTTTCTGTGTTGAGCGCAAAAATGTCCAATGTTTAAAATTGAATTAACATATGCATATGAACATGATTAACTATTACCAAATGTATGTAATTAAGATATCCCCACAGAGTTGCTTCAATAAGATTATCCCCACAAAGTATAATCTCCTGAAAACCCTCTCTCCAGCTGAGTTGGTCTTAACTGAAAAAAGAAACCTTGCGGAGTTCTCCTCAAAAGAATTCATCTCAATAAGATCCTCAAAATATTCTCCTCAACAGGGTTTATTTCCCCAACAAATTACAAATTCCCCAACACGAGTTTTTTCTCAGACTATTACAAATCAACGGACAAAACCCTTTTGTCCCCAGAGGAGTCATTACTATTCCTAATAAGTTACTACGGAGCCTGGAATCCGACCAGATAACAGTTTAACTTCACCATCCCCAGTAAGTTTTTGTGAAGCCTTGAATCCGACCAGATACCAGTTAACTTTTATCCCCAATCAAGTTATAATTCCCCAGTAGAGTAATGGACAACCAAGGTCCTTGAACTCTATCCCTCGAGTAGAAATCGACATTCCCCGCAAAATTTCCTCAAAACAACGAGATAGGAATCCCTAGCGGAACACTCTAAACAAAGTCGAAGATACACATACTCCACATCTCCAACGATAGTCCGAGATTTTTCTTCCCAACACTCCCTAGCATTTTTCAAGGATTTATTTTCCTAGACAAAAATACATTTCAATAACATTCATACATCATAGCACATACATGACAAATGCATACCGCATAATCTCATTTATTTTGAGAACATCATTACGCCATGCATACATCTGCATGCAACTAATCCTCTTCCTTGCAGGAAAAGTTAATCAACAAAAACAAATACCTCTTCTAGTTAGATTCACTTGTTCCAGTTAAAGACAGGCAGACGAAGACCTATTCTGGTTAGATTTATTTCTTCCAGTTAATGATAGGCAACCAACAGAACTCTTCTGGTTAGATTCACTTCTTCCAGTTAAAGACAGGCAGACGAAGACCTCTTCTATTTGGATTCACTTCTTCCAATTAAAGATAGGAGAATGAAAGACCTATTCTGGTTATATTTTTTTCTTCCAGTTAATGATAGGCAATCAACAACCTCTTCTGGTTAGATTCACTTCTTCTAGTTAAAGACAAGCAGACAAAAACCTCTTCTGGTTAGATTTAAATCTTCCAGTTATAATAGGAAAACAACTGACCTCTTCTGGTTAGATTTATTTCTTCCAGCTAATGATAGGAAATCAACAAACCTCTTCTGGTTAAGATTATTTTCCAGTAAAGTCACCAAACAATAGACCTCTTCTGGTTAAATTTACCTCTTCCTGTTAAAGGCAGGCGAATGGCAGAACTTTTCTGTCACTTAGGATTGCATTTGTAAGCCCATCTCCAACAAATTCTTTATCACTTCTCCAAATGGCATCTTTAATCCCATTCCTAACACAACCAACTACCACATCATCAAGTGCAAATTTTTGGGCACTCTAGTGTTCAATCATCTTCCACCTTCAAGTCACGAATGGCGGCCCTGCCAATCTAACTCTTTAAGTGTAAGAATATTGAACAGAGCCAATCTAACCTTTTCTCAAGATATTTCTCATAAAGATCTTTAATGTTTCAAGCTTACACAAGTATTGATTAGGTCAAGCCATCTCCGTAACACTAATACCTCAAATTAGGGTTTGAGTTTGCACAAGGACAATTGGACTTCTAATACTTCAAATGACTTTTATGGATCATTATGGACCCTCAATATTGCTCATGTCAAGTTTCAAGTCTTGGATAACAAAATTGCTCAGTCAATTGATCAGATGACCTAAAATCATTTGTATTGTGTAAAAAGTCAATTGTGGTTAACCTACAGTCAAACTTCAAGATTTTGGACCAATATAAACATTTTTAAGTCATATGTATCAATTGATCAAGTTTGGATCAGAACTCCCAAAGAAAATTGTTCAAATCACCAAAAGGGCAAAATGGTCAAAATTAGGGTTTTGATTGAGAATGGATAATATTTGACTTTTGATCTAATACATGACTTATTGGTTTGAAACATAATATCAAGGATTCAAATGCATCATTTTTACCTAATTGCATATCTCAATTCATTACTCAAGATCAATTGATTGATAGTTGAAAGTCAGTCAACTGATGAAAAGTCAACTAATACACCAAAAGTCAACTTTGACTTTTTGGTCAAAATTGAGTTTCAAAGATCACATTTCATCAAGACATTCAAAAATATGAAACTTGATCATCAAGAAATCAAGAAATTCAAAATTCATCTTAAAAAGTCAAACTTTTCAAGACTTAGAATTTTTCTAAGTGTAAGTCTTATTTTTTCATGACTTCATGCCAACTTTTCACCAAGATGCAAGATAATCCAAAGAAAATTTTCAACATGAAATTTGTAGGTCTTAATGAGATCTACAACTTTTATTTACAGATCAAGTCCTAGAAATTCTTGGATTTTGAGTTATAAATTCACAAAGTCATGCACTTTTTATAAAAAACACTTAGTGAAAATTTGACCTAGTTTAGGCATATTTTTGACCTAACTTCTTAGCCAATTTTCACCAAGCTCCAAGATGATTTTTTAAAAATGGACAACATGAATGTTGTATAGTATGTTTCAAGCTTTCCAAAATGTCAAAAAAATCATTGAGATCATTCTTGACCTAGGAGAATCGAAGATATGAAGTTAGGGTTTTAAACTTGAATTACAAATCAATTTTGTGATGAACATATAATCAAATCTCAAACCATGTTGCATAAATCTTGCTTTGCAGGCTTCAAACTTGCTAATCACTCAATAATTAAATGTTTACACAACTTTTGGAGCCATTATCCAAGTGTTTGAAGCTTTGTCCAAGTTGATCTTCAATTTATGGTACAAAGTTACCACTTCCATTTTGATAAAGCAATGCTTTTGCAAAGGTCAACTCTCCTTGAGCTCCTAACTTGTTGTCTCTATCCATACTCAATATAAATGATCAAAAACAAACATGTTTCAATTTCCTAACCACTCTACATTCTTGTAACTTCTACCTTGAAGCCATATTTCTCACTTTTCTTCAAAATCAAGCAACCTAGCCATAACCCTATAACTCAGAAATCCCTTGTCCAAAACAGCTATAACCTTTTTCTTATAGATACACAAGTTATTTGCAAGGAATGACACGAGCTCAAGCACCCCAAAAACTTCCCAAACATTCTGCAACGCAGAGTTGGCCAAAAACTCCATTTTTGAGCTTCAAACTTGAAACTAAAAAATCACTCATGCGTATTGACTTTTAATCATCCAAACACTTAACATACCTCATATACAAGCCATTCTAACAACTATTTCTTGACTGTAACTCCATCTTCACCATATACCATTTTCAAAAATCAAGCTTGCAGTTTGACTTGAGTAGGGAGATTCAAGGACTTTTAAAGAAAAGTAAGGGTTGCAACACACTCAGGGAGGTCCAGGCAATCTAAACAGATCATTAGGACACCTCAAAGTTTGCTTAAACTCCATACACGAATCCATTTGGAAGAGGTAAGTTTTCTAACTTCAATATCTTGATACAAGCATCCTTTGTGCATACATTCTGAAGTAAAAATGTAAATATCATTGCCCTAAAGCTAATCATGTCCATAGTTTTCATTTATATTGATTGTGTTTAGAGAATTTTAGATTTGAACTTTCTGAAAAAATTAGGTTTCAATTTAGGGCCAGCAAAATTAATCTTCGTATTTGACTTTTAGCTTACATAAGTTATATGGTTGGATTCGTGGTGAAAAAATACACAAGTTTCATGTTTACATTTTTTAATTTCATTGAGAAATGAGTGAGATACGAATTTTAAAAATGTTGTTTCAGTCATGGGCGTGAGGAAAAAGATGAACATGTCTTCAGGAACGTGTTTACAATATATATTTATGGTTTTTTATTAACAAACAGGTGTATAGCCACCCCATTGGTAAAGCGCACACCTGTTAACCTTTGGGACCTGGGTTCGAGCCCCAGTGGTACCCTTTTGTTTTTTCATATTTTCTCATTTCAGATTCAGTGCAAACAACTCCCCCAGCGCGCATGATACACCTCTCCCCTTAGCCATTTGATCATCATCAAACCAAATCCAACGCTCCTAAAAGTTGTCTCCATGATACACCATCAAGGGCCATCCCCACTAAATCCACCAATAGGCGCCTGGGCCCTTTGTCTTGGGCCTGGGATTTTTTTGCTATTTCTCACCCCCTGTTTATTTTTTGCAGCAAGCCCAATTTAATTTCTTTTTGTTTTTTTGTATTTGATTATTTTCTTTTTTAATCATTTTAATCTTATTAAATAAAATCATAATATCACAAAAAATATAGACTTAGGTTTTTAAACTAATTTATTTATTTTCAAAAATAAAATTAATTTCTTTTTATCACAACTTAGGTTTATTTTATTAATTAGATTTTTTGAATTAATTAGAATTAGATTTCATTATTTTTACACTACATTAAAATATTTCCCCTTAACAAAAATCCAAACAATGATATTTTCTAAAAGATTTAGAACTTTTTTGATTTAATTTATTTTCATAAGTAAATTAAATCATCTCAATTGTCTTTTATTTTATTTTGTAATTAAAAAATAATAATTAGATTAAATTTCTAATTTCTTTCATTTCATATTTCAAACTCTTTTCTCAAAACAAAAATAAACAAGAACATTTCCTTTTTTACAAAGTACTTAAAACTTTTTTAGGGTTTATCACACTCAACCCTTTTCCCATCTTTGCACATTTATTTACTTTTTTACAATATTTTATAATTATGCAATCATTTGTGCAATTTGTCAATTTGTAATAGTAATTAAGGTTTTAATGCTTTCCCCATTTATAAATTTGTATCCCCATCCCCAAATGATGTAATAGCGTATAATTTTACATTTCCGCAATTTATCGCTTTTAATATAAATGTTAGTAATTAGGGTTAGTATGGAAAGGCATAAAATCAGCAAGTAGAAAACCCTAATTCAAAGAAAAGGAGCATGAAAACAAACACTTTTCACACTTGCACCTCTAGGGCTAACCTCACTTGTTGCCTAAGATAAAAATAGTCATGTTACGCAAACGTGGGATACTTTAGCAAAAGCAATCAAAAATAAGATCATAGTCTCTCGATAACCCTTCAAGGTTGCCTTTAGAAATGATCTTAGACCCTTACAAAATTGCTAAGGTATCCTACAATGTTTCTTTCAATGACTATACGATGACCCACGCATATCCCTTCACATCCAATGATAGGGCTTCTTATCAATCAATGGTAAGATAGCAATATCTAAAGGAGGAGGAAAAGAACTAAGACTTTTTGAGTAGGTAGAACGTTCATATTTTCTTGCTCACAACCATTTTTCAAAACATCTTTCAAAAACACCAACACTTTCAAATGAAATATTTTCAAAAGTCAACACTTTGTATGCATTCTTATAGAGACGAGAATCATTACAAAGTTCACCTAAACGAAGGAAATTTTCAAAAATACTTTCAAACCAATCACAAACACATTTCAAACAAAGCATTTCAAAGTGATCTAGCAACCAAGATCCCGTAGAAAACTACGGATGAAAAGGGTTCTAACACCTTCCCTTTTCATAACCTACCCCCAGAACTCAAGAAAATTCTCAAAAGGTATTTTCTATTCTTTTCACCCTTTCCTTTATTAGATAAAAGAAAAGTCGGTGGCGACTCTTGCTATCTGCAACAATTGTGATAAAACGCAAAACACCCAAGTCAGTTCTCCCATTGTATTACAGACCCGCTTGTAGGATTTTCCTAGCCATGGAATATCCATTTGTATGTGTCTCGAAAGTACCTTCATGGATTTCTCTCATAAGTGTATTTGCCTCCTGTTTCTCCATGCACCTGATTAACACCATATCGTAGTTTCTTTTTTACAATATGTCACCATTCAGATATAACTTTGAGGCTAGCTTCCGCAGAGTTCTCTTGTCAATGATAGAGGCATTTTATGGATATTCTTGTTTCTCCAGGTACCTCTTGATTTCATAGAACGAATTCCTATTATCTGGTCCCTCTATAATGGCAAGGCAATGTGCATGCTCTTCAAAATGTCTGATTGTAATATGCAGTTCATGATTTGGCCAAGTTACTTTGAACATAGCTGATAGAGTTGCCAAGGCATCTGCCATCTGATTTTCTTCTCGTGGGATATGACTGAAGGTAATCTCAGTGAATTCTGTAGCCTTCTTCAAAACATGATCCAGATATGGAGTCAATTTGGTATGTTTAGTGTCCCATTCATTGTTGACTTGGTATATGACTAGGGAAGAGTCTCTAAATACTTCGAGATGTTTGATTCTTAGGTTGATAGCAGCTTATAGACCCAGGATACAAGCTTTGTATTCGGCGATGTTGTTGGTGAAGTCAAAACATAACCTTGCAGTATAAGGCTTGTGAAATTTTTTTGGAGAAGTCAAAATTGCCCCAATGTCATTCTCCAGTGCATTTGAAGCCCCATAGAACATGATTATCCAATGTTCTCCTGGTTCAGGTCCTTCATCGGGCCCTGGTATTTCGTAATCACATATAACTATGGCATCCTTGTCTAGAAAGTCGAATTGTATTGGTTGATATTCTGGTAATGGTTGATGAGATAGACGGTCAGCTTGTATACTACCCTTGATGGCCTTTTGAGTAATGTATTGGATGTCGTAATCTGATAGTAGCAACTGCTATCGGGAAATCCTTCCTTTGAGAGTTGTTTTCTTGAACACATACTTTAAGGGATCCATTCTTGCTATTAACCATATGGTGTGAGTTAACATGTATTGCCTCAATCTTTTAGTAGCCCAATCCAATGCACAACAAGTTTTCTGGAAAAATGAGTACCTGGTTTCGCAGTCATTAAATTTCTTACTAAGGTAGTAGATTGCATGCTCTTTTCTACCTATTTCGTCATGTTGTCCCAATACACATCCTATTGATCCTCCAAGCACCGTCAGATACATGATGAGCGGTCTTTCGGGAACTGGTGGCATCAAGATTGGTGGCTCTTGTAAATATTGCTTTATTGTCTCGAAAGCTGTCTGACAATCACTATTCCATACCAGTGTCTGATGTTTTCATAGTAATTTAAATATAGGCTCGCACGTACAAGTTAGGTGCGATATGAACCTTGAAATGTAGTTCAATTGTCCTAAGAAACCATGAACCTCTTTCTCTATCCTCGGAGCTAGCATTTGTTGTATGGCTTTTACCTTGTCGGGGTCTACCTCGATTCCGTGCTGACTTACATTAAAACCTAGTGACTTACCTGACCTGACACCAAATGTACACTTGTTTGGATTTAACCTTAGTTTGAACCTGCGCAGACGCTCGAATAGCTTATGTAAATGTATGATGTGGTCCTCCTCCATATGAGATTTGGAAATCATATAATCTACGTACACCTCAACTTCTTTGTGAATCATATCATGGAATAGTGCGACCATAGCCTGTTGATAAGTTTCCCCTGCATTCTTCAGACCAAACGACATTACTTTATAGCTAAAATTTCCCAAAGGCGTCATGAAAGTAGTCTTTTCCATATCTTCGGGTTCCATTTTGATTTGATTATAGCCTGAGAAACCATCCATGAATGAGAGTGTCGAAGCTTGAGTTGTATTGTCCAACGAAACATCTATATGAGGTAACGGGAAATCGTCTTTGGGACTTGCTTTGTTCAGATCCAGATAATTCACACACATGCGTACTTTTCCATCTTTCTTAGGTACTGGTACAATGTTAGCTATCCAATGTGGATAATCTACAACCCTTAAGAACCCTGCATCAAATTGTTTAAAGACCTCTTATTCAATCTTGTTGGACATGTCTGGATGAGTTCTTGTGAGCTTCTTCCTAGATGGAGAGCAACCTTCCTTCAGAGGTAGTCTGTGCACCATAATGTTTGTATCCAATCCTGGAATATCTCTATAAGACCAGACAAATATATCCACATATTTATGTAACAACTTCACCAGTCTTTCTTTGACGCTTTTCTACAATGTTTCCCCTAGCTTGATCTCTTTCGGATCTTCTTTTGTGCTAAGGTTAATGGTCTCAATAGATTCCTGGTATGGTTGTATACTGTCAGCTTTTTGCTCTATCTCCCTCACTAATTCTTTAGAAAGTTCAAGATCTTCTTCATCTTCCTCTTCAGCTTGGTTGATGGGTGCATCAAAATTATATCAGATAGCAGCAGTAACATTATCAGTGATTTTGGGCATGGATCTGCACATTTATCATGTTTTGGTACAGTTTTTAGTATGTGAAAATGCATATGAAGAAAAAGTATTGCCATTTCTAAATGTAAGAGATAAATGCAAGAGAAAGACATGGACCTTAATTGAAAGCGAAATATAACTTTCATTAATTATGAATGCTTTCTGAAACAAATTGGAGGACCCATACAAGCAACCCCTATGCCTTGGGCTTGACACAGGTTCTTTCAAAAACAAGAAAAATTACTTTGGAAAGAAAAGATCTATGGAATCTCCATAGATGTCCAATTCTTAAGTTCTTTTCCTGGGATGCATTCATGGATGAAATCAAATGCCCTTTTTATGTTGCTCTTGTTAGATATCATTGTCATTTGTCCGCCATGCTCTAGTCCTTTGTTGACAAAGGTCTCCTGGATTGGAGGAAATTGTGCTTTGCCTTTCAGAGTACCCTTTGATAACTCGTAGCCTAAACAAAAATGATTCTTCTTCTTAGGTATTTCTGGGAGCTTTCCCCAACCCTTTGAGGCAACACTTTCCACCGTTATTTTCAAATATCTCCACGAAGTTACCGTAGGCTTCTTGATTTTTTCCACTAGTAGGGTTACCATTGAGGCAACCTCCAAGACTTAGAATGGTATGGCTATACAATCTTCATCAGCATTGATATACCTGTAGGATTATACGTGACTTACAAAGATGTCCTCTTCACGATCGATTATTACCAATCTTCCTTCAACAAAGAATTTCAATTTCTAATTTAAAGTTAAAGTGACTGCCCCTGCTGCATGAATCTAGGGTCACCCGAGTAAACATGTATATGCTGGTTCTATATCCATGACTTGAAAAGTGATATAGAACATATGTGTGCCGATCTTGACAGGAAGATCCATTTATCCAAATACTGAACTTTGAGAATCGTCAAAAGCTTTAACTATCGTAGAACTTGGTCTTATCACAACACCGTCTAGTGTTAACTTCATCAATCTGGATTTTTTTAGTACATTGAGGGTATAACTAGTATCGGTGAGTACCCTAGACAGGCTTGTAGTACCTATCTAAATGGATATGTGTAATGCCTTGTTGTGAGCTCGACCTTGTGGAGGTAACTCATTGTCATTAAAACCCATATATGATCCAGACGTCAAATTTTCTATAACATTGTCAAATTGGTTTACAATAATCTCCTCTGTGACATGGGAAGAACCTAAAACCTTATTTATAGAGTCTCGATGCGCTTTTGAATTAATGAGCAACGAGAGTATATAAATTTTGGCTGGGGTTTGGTGAAGTTGATCCACCACCCTATAATCATTCCTCTTGATAATTTTAAGAAATTCTTCTGCCTATTGATCAGTAAAGTTCTTGCTCGGAGGCTCTTCTTCTTGACTTGCTTCCACCACTACTTTTCCTTTATCTTTCACCAATGTATCATCCTTATTGTTTACCATAGTATCATTCTTCTTTTACAGTTCGGAGCCAAAGATTCAACCACTGCGCGTCATGCCCCATGTTCCTGCTATATTTGAGATTGCAGGTCCTTGACTTGATGATGGCTCACATTCCTATTTTAATCCATTGACGTATACAGTTGAATCATAACTCTATGGTATTTCTTTTTCACTTTTGTAAGGGGTAGGAGATGGCCACCTAATTACCATTGTAGTCTTTGGAACTACTGGTATCCTCCGAGTTTGTCTTAGTGTTATCACCAATGTTTTTGATGATTCTCCCCATGGAATCACAAGAGTCTTTTTATTAAGGTTTGGCCCTCGGCAAGGAATTACCAATGGCTTCTTTGTACGTCCCTCGATCGTGGCTACATATTCTTATTTAGGGTATGATCCAAATTTGACTATCCCCTGGTCCACCAATTTTTGTAATGTCTTCTCAAAAGCTTCATTATGTTCGAAAAGGAACCCACACTCCAACATATATTCCTTTAACAAACTTATTGGGGCCTTTACTCGTATGGCTTCCCGAATATCATTGACTACTTCAATTGCATTTATTACTGGTCCACCATGCGGAGGCATGTGGTTTGACTTTACATTCAGTTTATCGAAGGTGATATCCTGAGAATCTAACAAATCTTGAACTTTATGTTTGAAGACCCAACATTTTTCTATAGTATACCCGAGAGAATTGGCATGATACTCGCATCTGGAATTGGCATCGTATCTTGGTAGGAGTGCCCCGATTGGAGGAGCTAGAGGTCTTACCTCTACCAAAGACGCCTTGACCAAGTGTTGTAATAATTGACTAGGTGATTTAGGGAGCAACTCAAACTTTCTTTGTGGCCTTTCAAATTTGTTCTATTGTTGTTCTCACTGAATTATTAATGGTTGTTATGCCCTCGGTTGTGAGGCTACAATATTAATTTCTCCCTCCTTCTTTTTCGCGAAGTTAGGAACATGTCTTTTTGCATTGTAAGGGGTACTAGATGATCCCCCTTGTATCTTTTGGCTTTTTATTCCAGCTTCAATCCTTTCACCAATAGTTACTAAGTTAAAGAATCCAGAAGAGACACTTCCTACCATCTTTTCATAATATAACCCTTGCAAGGTTCCCATGAACATATCAACTAGTTCATTCTCAAGAAGTGGTGGTTGTACACGGGCTTCCATTTCTCTCCATCTTTGAGCATACTGCTTGAAAGATTCCTCTTTATTTTGGGAAAAGTTATGGAGTTGCATGCTGGTAGGTTCCATATCTAAGTTATATTTATACTGTGTTAGGAAATCATTAGCAAGATCTTCCCATGTATGGACATGAACCTGTTCCAACTACATGTACCAATCTAGGGATGCCCCACTTAAATTGTCTTAGAAATAATGAATCATCAATTTCTTGTCTTGTGTAAGCATGTAACTTCCTGCAATACATGCATAGATGGTTCCTTGGACATGTGAGCCCCTTGTATTTTCCAAAGTCATGTACTTTAAATTTCAGCGGGATCACCACATGAGGAACTAGACCCATTTCGAGAGCATCTACATCAAAAGCATCGTAACCCTCCACAACTTTTAACTTTTCTTCTAGAGCTTTGTATTGGTTGAGCGCCAATGGATTCTCAGTAGCATGAGTATGGGTTTTATTTTAGGTGCTTGATTGACATCCTCTAAGTTGTGGTCTCCATATTGCAAGTATAAGTAGTTGTCTATGTTGTTAATCAGAATTTATAAGGTATTAGATGCCCCTACATTTAGTGG
Organism: Vicia faba; assembly: GCA_948472305.1. Lineage (NCBI taxonomy): Eukaryota > Viridiplantae > Streptophyta > Magnoliopsida > Fabales > Fabaceae > Vicia > Vicia faba. The sequence continues at coordinate 1,691,636,655 of OX451737.1, read as the reverse complement.
AGCTGGGACAAAACCTTTAGTATCAGCTTGTCTTGTTTCTTGTTCTGCCATGGCGGACTTTTTGGGTCCTAACTCCAGTTCTCTCCTCGGTTGGTGACCGCTCGATGCACCAATGGTTTGGGCTACCTCTTCGAAGGCTTCCCTAGGGATTTTCTGATGTCTTTCAATGATGTTCTTCAAGGCTAGAAGAATTTGACTCATGTCTCCTCTCATTGAGTCGATGTTGCCCTTGACTTGCTCAAGATCTTCCTTGAATGCAGCTTGATTCTCTTCAATGTGTTCCATCACTTTTTGTTGATGGGCTCTTGTCTGATATGGCCGTCAGAGAGGCGACGCTTTTCTTGCTCTTCTACCAATGGTTTAACTGGAGAAGGTTTTTGAAAAAAGATGAGTGTTTTTGTTATGAGTTTATGAGATGAGAATGTTTGTGAATACATGAATGCGTATGAATATGACGAGGGTTTCATTTCGAATGTCTTATTCACTTGGATATACATATATATATTTTTTAGGTTTTTCTTTTTATTGGCGAGTATCTAAAAAATAAATACGCAAACGAGATACGGAAACAAAATGTCTTTAAAATAGTAATCATCTTTGAAAGAGAATACAATTCAGATATTAAAGAATATTCAAACCTTAAAACAATGAAACTTGTTGAAAGAAATAAACAAAAGGAAAAAGTCTTCTAGGTATGTATGCGAATGTCTGCTCTGAAACCATCGACCATTGTCCTGCAAAGCTTGAGAAAGTCTTAAACGTCTTTTGGGAGAGTAACCATCACATTTTCTGCGTCTCTCCAACTCCTAGGGATGTCTTCAATGGAATTGTTTGATAAGAAAGTGAGTCTTGCATGCTTGTCTTTGTAGTATTGGTATTCTCGGTAGAGATCAGGAATTATCTTATGATTATCCTTTCCTGCTTTGGAAATCTTCACATAGTGCTCTTCCCAATACAACTTTTAAGCCCTCATCTCCATAAAGAGTTTCTGTTGTATTAGGAAATCCTTTCGGAGGCCTTCTAACTTAAAGCACACTTGCTCGTATTCTTCAGTTTTTTGGGTGAGAATCCTTTCTGCCATAATCCTTTTAAGGCGTCCCATACCTCCGATTGTTGCAGATCCTGGAGTTTGGTGGTAAGATACATCATTTGTTCTTCTTGATATAAAGAAGCTTGTGCCAAACTTTGGATTTGAGCCCTTAGACCTTCTTCCATCACTTTCTTATCCCGCATTTCCTATTCATACCACCTATTTAATCTCCCAATTTCACTAGCATCATCCTCCAACCTTTGGTTGTGGGAATCCAAGTTCAAAGTGGAACTTAACAACGCTTCAGTTGAACACTTCCGTTTAAGACTCTCCTTCTCAAATGCCTCACGATCTCTCTGAATCTTTTGGTCTTTTGATTCAAGCATGTGTTGAATTTTTATTTTCTCTTTACTTAAGTTATGAAGGTTGAGCTCCAATTCTTCTTTCTCCCTTTTAGCTTGTTTTAAGGCATTGCTCAAATCGTCTATTTCTTCTAAGGACATAGGCGGAGAATCTGGGACCTCTGGCTTGTACTCATGATCTACGTCAAATGGTAACTTAACAACTTTTACCCTATTTAAAACCCATCGAGTGTAAGGTTCTTTTGCCACAACATGCTTCCTTTCAGATTTCCTTTTATTAACCCTATTCCAAGCCCGGATGATCTTATTGAGTAACTCTTGGTCGTTTTTTCCCATGTCATGAATGATCATTTGTTGGCGTTGTTCGTCTGAGGGTTTATCCTCCAAAGGATACCCTAGTTGTCATAGGGCCAAAGTAGGGTTGTAATTAATGCAACCTCATGATCTGATTAATGGAACATTCAGAAAGTCTCTACAACTATAAACAATATCTCCAATGTCCAGCTTCCTTGCATACCATAATACAAAATTAGTAGTAAGGGACCTTAATTTTTTAGGCCACTCATATCTTGTCAGATTTGGAATCATGTATTCCTTTATAGAGGTGAGTCATAAACCAAGAATATAAGAGTGGGATGCAATAGTTTAGAGTACCCCTTCCCTTTTCATACCGTGTATGAAGTGGATAATAAATATCAGCAAGTAAAGTGGAAGTTGGATCCGTATTGAAAACTTTTGGACCCCAAAATACAGTAATAGTCACAGGGTCAATATAGTCCAAAGTCTGTGTGTAATACGGTGGGAGAACTAACTTGGGTGTTTTGCATTTTATCACAATTTTTGCGAATAACAAGAGTCGCCACTGACTTTTCTTTTATCCAATAAAGGAAAGGGTAAAAAGAACAGGAAAGACCTTTTGAGAATTTTCTTGAGTTCGGGGGATAGGTTATGAAAAGGGAAGGTATTAGCACCATTTTCATCTGTAGTTATATACATGCTCTTAATTTCTATCTCACTTTGAAATTCTTTGTGGGAATGTGTTTGTTTGAAAATATTTTGAAAAGCGCCATCGTTGGGAAAACTTTGTAACAATTCTCGTCTCTATAAGAATGTATACAAAGTGTTGACTTTGAAAATATTTCATGAAAGTGTTTTTGTGTTTGAAATATGTTTGCTTTGAAATGTTTGTGAGCAAGCAACTACGAGTGTTCTACCTACCCAAAAGGTCTTTGTTCTTTTCCTCCTCCTTTAGATAGTTCTTGTCTACCATTGATTGGTAGAGAGCCTTATCATTGGATGTGAAGGGACAGGCGTGGGTCATTGTACAGTCATAGCAGGCAACATTGTAGGACACCTTAGCAATTTGTCGTAAGGGTCTAAGATTGTTTACTGAAGGCAACGTCGAAGGGTCATCGAGAGACTACGGTCTTGTAATCGAGGGTCTTTGTTAAAGTATCCCATGTTCGAGGGACGTGATTGTTTATTCTAAGGCAATAAGTGTAGGTTAACCCTAGAGGTGCAAGTGTGTAAAGTGTATTGTCTTCATGCATTTGTCTTGAATTAGGGTTATCTATTTGTTTTGTTTTAAGTCTTGCCATACAAACCCTAATTACTAGCAATAATATTAAAAGCGATAAATTGCGGAAATTTAAAGTCCTATGTTATTACAATACTTTAGGGGATGGAGGTACAAATTACAAATGGGGATGACAAGTAAAACAAACCCTAACTATTACAAGGCTTTGACAATTACATCATAATATGCAAGAATAAAATATGCAAAACATATAAAGATACTGTAAAGAGAAAAGGAATTTAAAATAAAATTGTTTTTATGGTTTTTTATGAAAAAGGTTTTAATTAATCTAATTAGTTAATCTAATTGATTTGAAAAAAGAAATTAATTGAAACCCTAAAATCTAAGTTAATTAATAAAAATTAAATTAAAACCTAAAATCTAGATTAATTTATGAAGGAAAGCATTTTTAGGGTTTTAAGTCAAAAATAAATAAAGAAATAAAAGTCTTTTTATTTATTTATTTAAGAAAATAATATTATTTTATATTTTTTTATTAAGAAATAATAATAACAAAATAAAATAATAAAATAAAATAAAATAAAATAAAAAATATAAATTAGAAGTCAAGGGGGTTTTAAAAGGATATGGGTGGTTTTAAAAGTAAAACAAATTACTAGGCCCACAACCCTTTTTGTAATCAGTAACAAAACAAAATAAAAAAAGATATAATGGGTTGCTTGTTGTTAAGCATTCAGGGGGTGATGATGAGAAAAAAATATCAAGCCCATTGCTGAAGAGCCCAAGCGCGCTGCAAATAACAAAAAAGAATCAAGGAAAATATGAAAAAAGGAGCAAAAGGTCTCGTTGGGGCTCAAACCCAGGACCTTTTATAAGTATGCCTTACACACGCGTTCTCTACCACTGGGGTGGCTATACATCTATTTACTTCATCTTCTTCCTCGCGCCATAACCAGAGCTCTGTAACTTTCTCATCTCTCAACCATTCTCAAAAGTGTAAACATCAAACTTGTTAGAAATTTCACCACGATTTCAAATATATAACTAACTTAAAAAATAGATCGAAGATGAATACGAATTTTAATTAGTACCAAATCTAACCTAATTTTTTATGCAATTTCAAACATAAAATTCATATCACTCAGGCAATATAAATGAATTCTAAGGGCATGGTTAATTTCAGGGCTATGATGTCTCCATTTTATCTTTTAAAATGGAAGTCAAATGATGTATGTATGAAGAGTTAGAAAATCAGAAAACTCACCTTGCAAGTGGATATCTTGTTTTGAGTTTGAGCTCACTTCAAGGTGTTGTAATGATCTAGTTAGCTTCCTTGAACTTCCAAGAGACTATTGCAATGCTTACTTTGGATTTAGAGTGACTGAAATGTTCTAGAGAATTCAATGTGAAGGTTGCTGATTTTGAAAATGGAGGAAAGTCAAAATGGAGTTACAGTTCTGTAACAGGTATTGGGATGGCTTATATATGTGTTATAGAAGCTTAGTGAATGATCAAAATGGAAAACTCACGAGTGGTTTAAGAGATGGCTGTCAAAAATCAGAAATGGCATAAAAGTGAGGCTTGAGAGCAATTTTGAGTTTGAGGGAGTTTTTAGGCTTGCAAATTCGTCCCTTAGCTTGAAAATGATATCTCAATTTATAGGAAAGAGGTTTGGAGTAAAGAGAACATTAGATTTGCAAGTTTCAAAGTTATGGCTATGTTTCTTGATTTTAAAGCAAGCTTGAAAAACATGGTTTCAAGGTGAAGTACCATGCCCTCTAGGATGGCTAGACACTTTAAACATGTTTCTTCTGATTGTTTATGTTGAGTGTGTCAGAACAAACAAGTTAGAGGCTCGAGAAACTGACTTTTTGATTAAAGTGAGCTTTTCCAAAATGGAAGTGTGACCTTTCTTCCCTAAATGGCAAGTCAACTTGGATAAAGCTTGAAACACTTGGACAATTGATCAATCAGCTGTGTAAACATTAAATCAATGAGTGATTTTCCAGTTAGAAGCCTGCAAAGAAAGATTTGTGTAGCATGGTTAGAGATTTGGTCAAGTGTGAAGAAGTGAAAAACACAAGAAGGGGGGTTGAATTGTAAAACTTGAAATCCAATGCAGACAACACATTATTTTTATCCTGGTTCGTTTGATCTCAAACTACTCCAGTCCACCCGTCAAGGTGATTTCGCCTCTCTCTAACGAGGTCTTAATCCACTATATTCAATTGAATATTACAACTGCTTTAACAACTACTAAAGCCTTCTTGAGTCAAAACCACAAACCGGTTTCTCAAGGAAATACTTTCTTACAGATAAATGAAATCTAAGTGTGTTGAATGTTTTCTACAAAACTGTTTATCACAACTGTGATACTACATAAATTAAGCTTATGAGAAATGGAATGCTAAAACAATATAGTAAGTAATTTGAGAGCTTTACCAAACTGTGAATGAGGATGAAGATGAATCGCTTTAGGCGTGTAGAGAGTTGTAGAGCATTAGCCAATCCGTTCCTCACTTGCTTGTTTATATAGCATTGGAAATGATACATTGGATTCAGTTATTCCGTTTCAATGCCAATTACATTCTTTCCATATTGAGAAGATCTTTGTCTGGAATAATGTCGTTGATAATAAAGTATCTTGAATGCACAGTACCGTTGCCAATTAAGCGTGTTCTGGCTTTGGCTTATTCTGACGCTGCTAGGTGCTGATGAATTGTGTGGTCTTGATCAGAGTTTAGATTATTACGCGTAGATCTGTTCATCAAGCTTCAGCGTAAGCACATGCTTTGATCTTCTGATTCTGGCATTTGATATAACATCTTCTGATGCTGATGTTGATGTTTCATCTTCTGATGCTGATATCCATTAGAGTTTCTGTAAATGTACAATATAATTTTTAGGTAGCATATATGTCTCATACGAATTATACAATTTATTTAATCTAGCATTTTGTTATCATCAAAACTTTAACTTGGGGTAGTAGATTCAAACTTTGTTCTAACAAAGTGTTCATCACAAAAATGTCTTGTAATTCAAGAATGAATGCCCAACTTCCTCTCTTCGATTCTCTTAGCTAAAAAATGATCTCTTCAAGTTCTAGGACATTTTGGAAATATTGAAACAACCTCTACAACTTTCATGTTTTCCACTTTTACTAAATCAAATTGGAGTTATGTGAAAATTGGCCAAGAAGTTGGGACAAAAAATCTGCCTAAACTAGGTCAAAATTTCACCAAGTGTTTAACAAAAAGTTCATGACTTCATGGACCTATACCTTAAAATATAAGAATTTTTTGGATATGAGCCCTCTAAAACAAATTTGTAGATTTCATCAAGATCTACAACTTTCATGTTGAAAGTTTTCATTGAATCATTTTGAATCTTGGTGAAAAAATGTCATGAAGTAGTGAAATTATCATGTACAAAAACACTTAGAAAAGGTTATACATAGAGTCATAGGTTTCATTCCAAAGTTTCTAGGTCATGAAAGGTCTCATCATGAGATTTTCGTTTAAAGGTTATACAAAGAGTCGTAGGTTTCATTCCAAAGTCCTACCCCCCAAGAGGATATCTCTTGAGACGCATTCCTTTCGCAAAATTCCACCAACTCTAGGCGAAGTCGTCACATAAACTCATAGAGTTGATGTATCTCCTTTGCAAATAGACGAACCTTCTTTCTAAGGGTTTTGAAAAAAAATTTAAATAATAAAATCCCATCATAAATATAGAATGGTAACAAGGAAAAAATAAAAAATAAAAAAACCAAAACAATTAAATGTAAACAAAAACAAAAATAGAAAAACCCTAAAACCCTAAATCCGTTTAAAATCTTCTAACCCTAGGGTTGAGTCCCCAGCAGAGTCTCTAGTTGTTGTAACCGGTTTAAAAATATAGAGTCTCCACCCTTAATTTTTATCCTAAGGAATGGAATATAAAGGTTAACCCTAAATAAGTTAGAGATTCTAGGTTGTTGGACGCGTTCTTAGACGAAGGGAAGGTGTTAGACACCCCTCATGTATCTTGTTCACAAGGATACTAAGATTTAGAAACACAATCTTTAAGAAATAGGGTTTTAATTTTTATTAAGGGAACTCGCCACGGTTTTAGTCGTATTCCTACGTATCCTCTTATGAGGAATCAGAGCCCCAATTCATAGTTCACAGTTAGTTGGTGTTTTTTATGGATTACGAAGATATTTTAATTTCCCTTGTACTTAGTCTGGGTGTGTGAATAGAAGAATTATTAGACGAAGTACGCAGTCGAATAAAATATTTTCGTAATCCTTTTTGAAACTTGATTTAGATTTAATTATTTTAATAAAAATAGTTTAGTGTTGGTTAAGTATTTCTTAATTTATTAATATATAAAAACATCTTATTAATGCATGATTAAAAATGATTTTTATGCAATAAGTAAATATTTGGATGAGTTGAAAAATAAATATTTGATTTCATAATAATAAAAATAAAATAATATTAAAATTTATAAATAAATTAAAATATAAAATATAACAAAAATAAAAGTTATCAAAGAAATTAAAAACGCAGAGGGGGTGTAAATTGTGTTGGGCTAGCAAAACATGGTGGTATAGGTAGTAGGGCCATGCATTAAGATGTTGAATTCAAGACCAAACATAGAGGAGTGTGACTCCTAACGTGATAGCAAATCTGGGGTTTGTAGGGAGTAAGGGTCTAAGTCCAGATGTTGGACTTTGCCCATTAGGCCGGTAGGGATGTGAGTTTGCATAGGTTAGTAAAACAGCAAAACAGGGGAGTGGGTTTTGCGACTAGGCCTGGCCCAAAGGGTGTTGAGGAGTCCGCTTGGACTCCATGTGAACGAGTGCATTATAATATAATGGATATATGTGTCTAGAACACTTGATATTGATCACGCGGTTATGATTGAGGGTGCATGGTAGCAACCATGGAATTATGCATACTGAATTATTGAAGCCATTATATTTGTTTTACAAATCATTCCCATCATTTTATTTTTTCTCTCTAGAATCCATCTCTCATTTCTCACTTCTAACAACATAACAACAACACAAAACCCTAATTGTCGCCGTTTCTCAAAACCCTAATCGGCGGAGATCGTCCCTCTTGCCCCAAATTAAACCCTAAACAACCTCAATTTTCCCCAACAAAACCCCAATCGTGACGGTAGTCAAAGAAAATGCAAAGCTAAGTTACCTCTACGCGACTATTCTTCGAGCCTCCTCTGTTTAACTCTCTTTCTAATCTTTTTTTTCTTTTGCGTTTGACAGTTACTAGACGAGAGTCATGATGGAAGTAGCGGTGCCACGGCGGAGAAATGCTAGGGTTTCAGATGTTGAAACTCTAAGCTTACACGAAGCGACGAGGGTGTTTGAATCTCCTTCCTCACTCAGGCTTTCTCTTCTTTATTCTTTGATCTCTCTCAAATTTCCTCCCTCTTCTTTTAGAATTATTAGGCTTTTTTTAGTGTTTAGATTTAGACAAAATAGGGAAATTTTGTATGTTTGTCGTTACTGATAGAAGATTATGCTTGGAATTAAATTAGATTAGAGTTTTTAGATATTTTTTTGTAAGTTGGTATGGTTATGTATGATCAATTTTGATTTAGTTAAGATTTGATTTGATTATGTCTTGAGTTTGATTTATAAATTATGCTTGTAAAGTTTTTGGACAATTCATTGTAAACTATTTGATTTGATTTTGATCTGAATAGTATTTGTTTTTAGCCTTAAAGTTGACGTTTTTCTTTCTTAATTCGAACATTGAGTGTTTTAATTGGGCTTGGGCTTTGAAATGGTGAAGGGCTGGATTGTTGAACGATTAGGGTTGAAAGCTTCAATCTTGACTTTTTAGTCAATGTTTTTAGATAATAAAACAAAACAATTATGACTTAATTAAGTTTATAATATAAATTATTTAAATAACATTACTGTAAAAACAAAAAAAAAAATCTCACCATAAAGAAAAACCTGAAATGGGCCAAACTGTTCAATTATTGGACCTTCTAAAAACGAATTGCTATGGGCCTTCCTAAAAATAAAACATACCCCCTTTAAACTTATTTAAAACGGGCCTTAACACCATAGCGGGCCAGTCCTAATTAAGCAATAAACCCCTCATGTAATTAGCATACCCCCCCCCCCCTTCTATTTATTCCTAGAATTCTAAGTGGGCTAATATACCTTAACAAATACACCCCTCTTGCAAGAGATCCCGAATGGGCCTTTCTGATTCAGAAAGGCCCAATCATTCTCAATCATGAAAACTATCCATTAAAATTTGAAATGGGCTAGAAGCGAAACCAAAAGAAGCCTTAACCCAAAATGAAACGGGCTTAGCAAATTGAATGCTAAGCCCCTAACCTATGGCGCATCCTTTATTAGAAAGTGAAGCTTTTAATAGGTTTAAAACAAGATCAAAAATGATCCAAGAAGTCTCAAGCATATACACATCCCCTCTAATAAAAAAAGCTAATGGGCCATCAATTTTACATGGGCTTTCCGGATTTAGAAAGGCCCGTTTGATTCTTTAATAGGGTAAAACCCCTCTTTATAAACTTAAGCCCTATGAATGTATGAATTTGACAATAATATATTATAAATAAAATGATAACTCTAGAAATTAATAAGGAATAAAAATGATTATAAATCAGTAGGAAACATTTGGGGTATAACAACATGTTTTTCTAATGGGTTGAGTTCTTGAAGGGGAGAATTATCTCTTTGTGACAAGAATTGGTTCTGTGTTTTAGGGGGAGTAACTTAGATGGTTCTCAAGATGCAGGTTATCTTCCTCCTCATTTATAAAGTTTATATGTTTTCATGTAGATTATGTTTTGCTTGTGGTCTTATTCCTCTCTCCAGGCTTTATTGTGCAAAAGGTTTATTGGTCAAGTGTTCATCACAAAAATGCCTTGTAATTCAAGAATGAATTCCCAACTTCCTCTCTTTGATTCTCTTAGCTCAAAAATTATCTCTTCATGTTCTAGGACATTTTTTAAAGCTTGAAACATCCTCTACAACTTTCATGTTTTCCAATTTTGCTAAATCAAATTCGAGCTATGTCATAATTTGCCAAGAAGTTGGGACAAAAAATCTGCCTAATGAAGGTCAAAATTTCACCAAGTGTTTAAGAAAAAGTGCATGACTTCATGGGCCTATAACTTCAAATAAAATCATTTTTTGGATATGAGACCTCTAATAAAAAGTTGTAGATTTCATCAAGATCTATAACTTTCATGTTGAAAGTTTTCATTGAATCATTTTGGATCTTGGTGAAAAAATGTCATGAAGTAGTGAAATTATCATGTACAAAAACACTTAGAAAAATTTCTAAGTCTTGAAAAGTTTGACTTTTCAAATTGACTTTTGAGTTTCTTGATTTCTTTATGATAATTCTTAATATTTTTTATGTCTTGATGAATCTTGACTTTTGAAACTCAATTTTGATCAAAAAGTCAAAGTTTAACTTTTGATATATCAGTTGACTTTTCATCAACTGACCAAATTTCATCTATCAATTGTTTAATCTTGAGAAGTAAATTGAGTCATGAAATTAGGTCAAAATTATGTACTTGAATCCTTGAGATCATGTTTCAAACCAATATGTCATGTATTAGCTCAGAAGTAAAAATCAGTCATTCTAGTCAAAAACCCTAATTTTGGTCGTTTTGCCCTTTTGATGATTTGCACACTTTTCTTGAGGAATTATGATCCAAACTTGATAAATTGATGAACATGACTACAAATTGTTGTTTTTGGTCAAAAATATTAAAGTTTGACTGTAAGTTGGCCACGATTGACCTTTTAACTAATACAGCTGATTTTTGAGTCATCTGATCAATTGATTGAGCAAAATTGTGATTCAAGACTTGAAACTTGACATGAGTATTCTTGGAGGTCTATAATAATACATGAAATTCACTTGAGGAATTATAAGTTCATTTTTCCTTGTGAAAATCAAAACCCTAATTTGGGGCATCAGTGTTTAGGAAGTGGTTTGACCTAGTCAACACTTGTGCAAACTTGAGCTATTAGAAGATCATGAAATGTCTTGAGAAAAGAGAGGGAAAATTTGGGGTACAATAGCTTCCTCTGTTCAATCTTCTTAAACCTAAAGAGTTAGATTGGCGTGTCCGCCATTCGTGACTTGAAGGTGGAAGATAATTGAACACTAGAGTGCCCAGAAATTTGCACTCGCTGATGCATGAGGTAATGTGTTGGTTGATTGTATCGGGAATGGGCCTGAAGATGCCATTTGGAGTGGTCATAAAGAGTTATCGGATATGGGCATATAGATTCCATCCATAGGAGATAGAAAATTATTGGAGATGGGCTTCATAGATGCCATCTAGAGCGACTGTTGGTAGACATTGGTAGAAGTACCAGAATAAATTGTTGGTCGATTTATACTAAAAAAAATAGATGTCCTTCACCTGTTTTTAATAGGAAGAAATAAATCTAACCCAGAAGAGGTCTTTCATTCACCTGTCTTTAACTGGAAGAAGTAAATCGAAACCAGAATAGGTCTTTTGTTCGCCTGTCTTTAACTGGAAGAAGTAAATCTAAACCAGAAGAGTCTTTTGTACGCTTGTCTTTAACTGGAAGAAGTAAATCTAAACCAGAAGAGGTCTTCTGTTTGCCTCTTTTTAACTGGAAGAAGTAAATCTAAACCAGAAGAGTTCTTTTGTTCGCCTGTCTTTAAATGGAAGAAGTAAATCTAAACCAGAAGAGGTCTTTTGTTCGCTTGTCTTTAACTAGAAGAAGTAAATCTAAACCAGAAGAGGTCTTTTGTTCGCTTGTATTTAACTGGAAGAAGTAAATATAAACCAGAAGAGGTCTTTCGTTCGCATGTCTTTAACCGGAAGAAGTAAATCTAAACCAGAAGAGGTCTCTTGTTTGCCTGTTTTTAACTGGATGAAGTAAATCTAAACTAGAAGAGGTCTTTTGTTCGACTGTCTTTAACTGGAAGAAGTAAATCTAAACCAGAAGAGTCTTTTGTACGCCTGTCTTTAATTGGAAGAAGTAAATATAAACCAGAAGAGGTCTTTTGTTTTCTTGTCTTTAACTGGAAGAAGTAAATCTAAACCAGAAGAGTTCTTTTGTTCGCCTGTCTTTAACTGGAAGAAGTAAATCTAAACCAGACGAGGTCTTTTGTTCGCTTTTCTTTAACTAGAAGAAGTAAATATAAACCAGAAGAGGTCTTTTGTTCGCCTATATTTAACTGGAAGAAGTAAATCTAAACCATAAGAGGTCTTTCGTTCGCCTGTCTTTAACTGGAAGAAGTAAATCTATACCAGAAGAGGTCTCTTATTTGCCTATTTTTAACTTGATGAAGTAAATCTAAACTAGAAGAGGTCTTTTGTTTTCCTGCCTTTAACTGGAATAAGTAAATCTAAACCGGAAGAGGTCTCTTGTTTTTCTGTCTTTAAATGGAAGAAGTAAATCTAAACCAGAAGAGGTCTCTTGTTCGCCTTTCTTTAACTGGAAAAAGTAAATCTAAACAAGAAGAGGTCTCTTGTTCGCCTGTCTTTAACTGGAAGAAGTAAATCTAAACCAGAAGAGGTCTCTTGTTCGCCTATCTTTAACTGTAAGAAGTAAATCTAAACCAGAAGAGATCTTTTGTTCGCATGTCTTTAATTGTAAGAAATAAATCTAAACTAGAAGAGGTCTTTTGTTCGTTGATTGATTTTTTTTTCCTAAAAAGGAAAAGGGTTAGTTGTATGCAGTGTCATGATGCATGCAATGCATAATGGTGTTCTCAAAATAAATGAGATTATGCCATATGTTTTTTATGCATATTGTATAAATGTTGTTGAAATGTGTTTTAGTCTGGAAAATAAATCCATGACTACCGATGGGGAGTTTTGGGAAGCGAAATCCTAGACTACCGCTGGAGACGAAGAGAATGCTTCCGCTGGGAATTCCTGTTTGTTGTTTGAGGAACTATGCAGGGAATGTTGGCTTCTGCTTGGGGAGTAGAATTCAGGAGCTTTAGTTAACCATCACTCTACTGAGGTATTTGATTCTTATATACCCTAATTAGGGATATAGATGATTAAACTTCCAATTTGTCTGGTATCTGGTCGACTTTTGCAGCAACTTTCTGGTGATAGTATCAACTCCGCTATAGAAGAGTAGTTTTGTCCATTGATTTGTAGTAGTTTAATGAATGAAATCAAGTTTGGGAGATTGTATTCCATTTCGGAAATAAACCATGTTGAGGAAAGTACTCTGAAGACCTTACTGGGAAAATGAATTCATATGGGGAAGAACTTTTACAAGGTTTCCTTCTCAGCTTTGGAAGACCAAACTCGGCTGGGGAAGAGAATTTATAGGAGATATGCTGATTGGAACTTTGTATGACTTCACTTTGTGGGGATAATCTCATTGAAGTGACTTAGTGGGGATATCCCAAATCCTTAAGTAAATTCTCATTACTGTTCTTATGCGTACATTTGTTAACAATTAATCATGTTCATATGCATATGTTCATTCAATTTTAGTCATTGAACTTTTTTTTTGCACTCAAAATAGAAAAAACAAAAAGTTTGCACTTCAATGTATATTTGTATTGATAATCTGCCTATAAACAGGCGTTTTTGTACAGGGAGACAGAAATCCTAGTAAGACGAATTCTTCGAAAATCTGAAAAGAATACAAAGTGAAAACCAAAATTGTATATCCATGTGGAAGTGATCTTATTGGATTCCAACTACGCTATTGCCCCTATGTCTTCGAACATCATCCCTTGCCATCGAAAGAAGTTGATTGAATTGATCTCGTACCATTTAAACTTTTGACCTTGGTAATAAAGCTAACTATTAGTGATCTGACGGGACATAGTCGTACGCTTTAATCCTTAACTTTTTCCTGGACTGCCTTTTCAGGTTTTCAGTCCACCAAGATACCATTTTTTGCCCAAGCCTCCCTTTCAGTTTTTCGACTAGCCGGGTGTATAATCTTTTGTATATATCCCTAACTTTTTCCCGAACCTTTTTTTGACTAGTCGGGATGCCCTTATTTTTTCCTAGGTATGTCAACCTAGCGGGTCATTCTTTATGCGTAGTATTTTTTGACTATGTTCGTGTTCACAAGATTTGGGAAATCTTCGTCGTCCATAGTGGTTAGCATCATAGCACCCCCAGAGAATACTTTCTTGACAACAAATGGCCCTTCGTAAGTGGGAGTCCATTTGCCCCAGGGATCGCCTTTTGGTAAAATGATGTGCTTTATTACCAAGTCGCCAGCATGGTATACTCGAGGTTTGATCTTTTTATTGAATGCCTAGATCCTACATTTTTGATACATTTAACCATGACAGACAACATCCAATCTCTTTTCATCGATCAAGTTCAACTAATCCAACCTAGTTTGAATCCATTCGTCTTCGCCTAGATCTGCTTCTTTCATAATCCTTAGGGAAGGAATCTGAACTTCGAAAGGTAGGACAACTTCCATGCCATAGAATAAATAGAATGGGGTTGCCCTAGTTAATGTTCGAGCCGAGGTACGATAGCCATGAAGAGAAAACGGTAGCATCTCATGTCAATCTTTATAGGTCACCACCATTTTTTGCACAATGTTCTTTATGTTCTTGTTGGCAACTTCTAATGCACCATTCATCTTAGGTCTGTCTGGAGAAGAGTTGTGATGCTTGATTTTGAACTGTGTGCATAGTTCAGTAATCATGGCATTGTTGAGGTTGGTTCCATTGTCAGTGATGATCCTTTCAGGGATGTCGTACCGGCAGATGAGGTTATGCTTGATAAACCGGGCTACAATGTTCTTGGTAACTGAGGCAAATGAAGTAGCTTCGACCCATTTGGTGAAGTAATCAAAGGCGACGAGGATGAAACGATGTCCATTAGAGGCGGTGGGCTTGATTTCACCAATCATGTAAAGTCCCCACATTTCAAATGGCCATGGAGCAGTCATGACATTCATGGGTCTCGAAGGCACGTGAACCTTGTCAGTATAGATCTGACACTTATGGCAAGTCCTCGAGTGGTGGTGACAATCATTTTCCATAGTCGACCAATAGTATCCATGTCTTAGAATCTTCTTGGCTATAGTGTGTCCACTAGAGTGAGTCCTAAAGATACCTTCATGCATGTCTTCCATGATCATCTCTGGCTCCTTCTTGTCCATATAGCGGAGTAGAGTTGAATCATGGTTGCATTTGTACAGGATCTCGTTACTTAGGAAGAATTTGGATGAGAACCTCCGCATGAATTTATTTTTGTTGATTGAGGCTTCCTCATGATACTCTTGTGCTTCAAGGAACCTCTTCACCTCATGGTACCAAGGCTTCTCCTCATCAGTGTCGATCTCATAACAGTGTGCAGGTTCATCAAATCTTTCGATAGTAATTCTGGGAGCTTCATTGTCCCAATTGACCTTGAACATAGATGACATAGTTTCTAAAGCATCTTCCAACTGATTTTATTCCCTTGGGAAATGTTCAAAGGTGACCTCCTCTAAGTATGGGATCAAGGTTAGCACAAGCTCTTTGTAAGGGATCAAGTTTGGATGCTTGGTATCCCATTCTCCTTTAACTTGACTTACCACCAGGGTTGAGTCCCCGTATACACTCAAGAATTTGATTCTTAGGTCAATGGCGGCCTTTAGACCCAAGATACATGCTTCATACTCAGCCATGTTATTCATACAGTCGAAGCAAAGTCTGACAGTGAAAGGTGTATGACAAGCTTCGGGAGAAATGATCACAACACCAATTTTGTTGCCTAAGGCATTGTAAGATCCATCAAAAACCATAGTCCATCGGGATCCTTGTTCAGGTCCTTCATATGGTCCAGGCTTTTCACAATCAGTTATTAACATGATATTCTCATCCATGAATTCAAAGTTCATGGATTGGTAGTCATCAACAGCTTGATGGGCCAAATGGTTCGCCAACACACTTCCCTTGATTGCTTTTTATGTAGTATACTGGATGTCATATTCAGTCAAAATCATTTTCCATCTAGTTATTCGTCCGGAGAGAGTTGGCTTCTCGAAGATATACTTGATGGGATCCATCTTAGAAATCAATAAAGTGGTGTGAGTCAACATACACTATCTTAGTCGGCGAGCAACTCATGCCAAAGCGCAACAAGTTTTCTTGAGCAGTGAATATCTTGTTTCACGATCGGTAAACTATTTTCTAAGGTAGTATATTGCATTCTCTTTTCGGCCAGACTCGTCATGTTAGCCCAACACACACCCCATTGAATTCTCTAATACAATCAAGTACATAATAAGAGGTCTTCCTTCAACTGGAGGCATCAGGATAGGAGGTTCTTGTATGTACTCCTTAATCTTATCAAAAGCGGCTTAGAAATTGTCGTTCCATCTGACTACTTGATCTTTCTTCAATAGTTTGAAGATTGGCCCACAAGTAGCAGTTAAGTGAGATATGAACCGGGAAATATATTTGAGTCGACCCAAGAAACCCCTGACCTCATTCTCATTGCAGGGAGCTGGAATTTCTTGTATGGTTTTGAATTTTGTAGGATCGACTTCAATACCTTTTCCACTTACGACAAACCCTAGGAGTCTTCCATACTTTACCCCGAAGGTGAATTTGTTGGGATTCAGCCTCAGCTTGTATTTCTTCAACCTTTCAAATAGCTTGTATAAATGATCTAGGTGCTCTTCCTCAATTTGCAATCTTGTAATCATGTCATCAACATAGACTTCTATCTTGTGATGAATTGTGTCATTAAATAGATCTACCATAGCCCATTGATAGGTTGGGCATGCATTCTTTAGTCCAAACGGCATGACCTTATAGTAGAAGGTGCTCCATTGTGTAACAAAAGTGGTTTTCTCCATGTCCTCTGGCGCCATTTTGATTTGGTTGTAACCCGAGAAGCCATCCATGAAGAAGAACACTTTATGTTGAGCAGTGTTGTCAACCAAAACATTGATATATGGTAGAGGAAAGTCTTCTTTGGGGCTTGCCCTATTTAAATATCTGTAATCCATAAACATATGGACTTTTCCATCTTTCATTGGCACTGGGACCACATTTGTAACCCATTGGGGATATGATGTCACTTCCAAAAAAACTGCATTAAACTATTTCATTACCCCTGCAATGATTTTCTCAAACATATCTGGCCGCATGTGCCGAACCTTTTGCTTGATAGGAGGACAACCTTCCTTCATTAGCAGACGATGAACTACGATATCAGTATCAAGCAATGGCATATCTTTGTATGACCAAGCGAACACCTCAACATAGTCGTGCAACATCTGGACCAATCTTCCCTTGACACCATCTTCCAAGTTGGTGTCAATCTTGACTTCTTTCTTATTTGTTTCGGTACCTAAGTTGATCACTTCAACTGGTTCTTCGTGCGGTTGAATAACCTTCTCCTCTTGTATCAGAAGTCTGGCGAGTTCCCCAGGTATTTCACAATCTTCTTCAACTTCATATTCGACTTGATAAATTGGATGTTCAAAGTCATAGATGGCAATAATAGAATTGTTATTACTGAGACCCGGAGTGGATGTGGATCTGCAAATGTGTGTGTGTGTGTAAGGTCACATGGCTAGTTTGAAAATACAATAAAGAAAGAAAAAGACAGGGAGCGCAAAATTTGAATGCAAAATAGTCCAATTTTTTCATTAAAATGAGCATATGGCATATGAAAATGACAAACCCTTAACAAATGGACCATTGTGCCCCGGGCAAGGCACATGGCTTAAAGTCATTGTTTTAATGGAAATTACAGACAAATTTCTCAAAGTAATAAAAACAGGAAATGATAGTTACTCCTGACTGAAGGAGATTGGGATGAAGTCCTTGGTCTTCCAGTGTTGAGTCCTTCACCAGCAGTCGAGTAGATCAAGTCGTCAAAGTCACAATCACCATCAGAGAATTTAAGAGCATTAACCTCATAGTTATCAATGCGAAGAGGTGGTTTCCCTACACAAGCACGTCGAACCTCCTTTTGAGCTTTGGAAGTGAAACCCAACCCAAATTTGTCTGACTTGAAATGGAAATCAGGAAGTTGTCCCCAAATGGTGCAACCTCTGTCTTCAACAACAGCATAGGCATCCTTGAGAGAGACAATCCTTGGTGTATTTTTAGCAACTTTGGGAATGTCATGAGTGGTTTTGGCAATAGAAACCATTGGAGAGACCACTTCAAAAACTTGACAAGGAGTTTCTATGAACTCGCCATCCATTTCAACATATTTGAATGAATTTAGATGACTAATCATAAACTCCTCTTCTCCACATACAGTGAAAATTTTCCATTTTACCGTATATTTCAACTTTTGATGTAGTATGGAAGTCACCGCACATGCCCCATGTATCCATGGGCGTCCAAGCATGCTAGAATAAGCAGGATGGATATCCATCACATAGAATGTTGAGTTGAAGACTTGAGACCCAACTTTGATAGGGATATCAACCTCCCCATGGACCATTCTCTTTGATTCGTCAAAAGCGCTCAACACGATGTCACTGGGTTTCACCACCAATCCTCATAATCCAACCTATCTAGAGCACCTTTAGGTAAGAAATTCAGAGAGGACCAAATATCCACCAACACATGGGATAAAGTGGTTCCTTTACACTCAATGGAAACATGCAGAGCTTTATTATGATTCTTCCCCGCCTGGGTCAAATCTGCATCTGAAAATCTAAACCATTGTTAGTAGTCAAAATGGCTACACAGTTTTCAAATTGGTCGGTTGTAGTTTCTTGAAGGACATGTGCATTTTTCAAGAATTTTATCACCGTTTGAGCATGCGCCTCGGATCATAGCAACAAAGACAACATGGAAATCTTTGAGGGTGTTTTCCCCAACTGTTCCACTATCTTGTAATCACTTTTTCTGATAATTTTTAAAATCTCCTCCATCTCTTGGGTAGATGGATCCTCAATGGTAATATCTTTTGTGGGTTCCTCCGTCCTGGAAGGATCTATCATATTTTCTTTTCCATGAGTATAAGCAACAGGTTTAACATCGGTGAGATGAATGGGTGTAGTTGTGGTTGTCGGAGGTGAAATCTCTGGAGAGAAGATCCTCCCCGTCCTAGTAACTTTAATTGACTCAACAATGTTTGTAATGTCAACAGTTTCATCTTTGGCAATCCATGAATCTTGTTTCATACCATGGTAATACACTTTTGCCCCATAATTCTTAGGCACAGCCTTATCAGAAGAGTAGGGTACTGGCCCCGGTGTGGTGATAATTAGTGGAGTTATTCTTGGTTCAACGGGAACCCTAATAGGACCTTTGGAGGTGATCCAAATAGGTTTGTTTGATATAGTAATGATGGAAACATCTTAAAGCTCTTGAGATACAAGTTTGGTGAGACTTTTCACAGATGGAATTTTCTCAAATAGAATCTCATGGCTATTCATCAGGTGTTGACACCTTTCTTCAGCAATTCACAACCATTAATTTGTACAACACAACAACAATAGTCTTCAAGACAGCCAGGGAATATCCCGACTTTCAACAAATTCTCTTTAACAATCTTTAAAGGAGTGGTCAAGTCATTGACGAAGGAAACAAAAGAAGCATCTTCAATAGCATTGACACCTGTTGTACCCCAAAATTTTCCCTCCCATATTTCTCAATATATTTCAAGTGAGGTCCTCAAATTGCCCAAGGAAGTTCAAGGGTTGACCAGACAAACTCTCTCCTAAGGCAGTCTACCTCAAATTAGGGTTTCATTTTGCATCAAGATGTTTGAATCAAAAGGGATACCAAATGCTCGCTGTTTTCCTAATATGCTTTCAAGATCATCCATGTCAAGTTTCAAGCCCTGCGGAGAAAATTTGCTCAGTCAATTGCTCAAAGGCCTGAAAATCGACTGTGCTAGGGCAAAAGTCAACGGTGTCCTACATACAGTCAAACTTCAAGATTTTTGGTCAAAATTCTCATTTTGAAGTATTATTCATCATTTGATCAAGGGTTGATCATGATTCCTCAAGGATTGCTCACAATTCATCAAAACCCAAAAGTTGCTAAATTAGGGTTTTGCAGGAAAAGTCAACTCAACTTTGACCAAGCATAACTTTCTCATAATTTATTAGAAATGACCCATCCTAAGCTCATTTTAAAGAGGATGCAATTACCTACAATTCATATTCATCTCCCAAGTTCAAAATATGCACTCACAAGAAGTTATGAATGTGGATATTATAGGTCATTTTGAAAAGTCAACAAAAACACCTTTTTTGTCAAAGCTTCATACATGAACATGGAAGAATCAATTGAGATGATACTGAAAGGGTTTCTTAGAGGACAACTTGAGCTTTCTAAAAAGTCTAAAAACACCCTCATAGAGTCAAAATTAAAGGATATATGCATTGGTGAAGTTGACCTTTTTTGCAAAATTGCCAAAAGTCAAAAGTGCCTCAAATTGCAATTTTGTCAAATGGAACCAACTTTTTGTGCTTGTATTGAGTTTGTAACATGATCCACGACCCATGATCCTTCCCACTTTCCTTTATTTTATTTTTGTCATTTATTTTTGTAGGTGTTTAGGTATTGGCTTGCATTTTTGGTAAATCCCAAGTGTATGTGTGAATGTCATGACTGATGTCATAACATTCTAGTTCAGTTTGTACTAACTCATTAGGTACCTTTGCAGAAAAATATTGTATTTCAAGTACTGATGTTTATAAGAGTGTGTATCTGAGCATTTTGCAAAATGATCACATTTTGCTAAATCAGTAGACAGGTTTTCTCAGATGTCATAACAGATGTTATGACATCCTGTTCTGAACTAACAGGTTTGCAGGATGGATAAGTCTGAGTTTTTTCAGGAAATAACTCAGTCTTTCCTGAACAGAATCCTGCATTTTCTGAGGGGTAACCTAGCTCAACCCTAACCTGGTTAATAAAGTCCTGTGACCTGGTCTTTAGGTCAAACGGAATGAACCCTAGGTTTTTGTGGAAACCCTAACTGAAGTTGCAGCTGCTATATATTCAACAGAGCTGCTGTTTTTGAAGCATCCCTCCGGATTGATTAGAAGATCATTTTGTAATCTGAATAGATTTGATTATTGTACTCCAAGCAATTATCATTGTGATAAGTGCCTTGGAATAGGTTTCTAATTGTAAGGGTTGTGTAGCACTCAAAGCTTTGAAGCAAGAGTGTTTGAATGTTCCTTGACTAAAGTTGTGAAGCAGAGTCAAGTTAGTTGTGTGCATCACTCAAAGCTGTGAAGCACGAGTGATTGTGTTGCTTGATTAAAAAGCTGTGAAGCTTAATAAAGTGTTTGTTTATGAAGAGTGTCTTCATCAATTCTTAAGTCAAATTGGTTTATGTATCACTGCTGTGATTGAGGGGGAGTGAGTAGGAACTCAGGTTTAAGTTGTACTTAGATTGGAATTGCATTGGGTAGGTCTTAAGTGAAGGAGATAAACTGGTTGGTTTATTCCTGAATTAAAATCTCTTATAGTGGATTTCCTCCCTGGCTTGGTAGCCCCCAGAGTAGGTGTTGTTGCACACTGAACTGGGTAAACAATTGACTGTGTTCTTTATTGCTTTTGTATTTACTGTCATATAGTAAGTCAGATACGGTGTCATAACATTGAACGTGACATTGAGTATCTGCAGCCAGAATTTCAATTGGCATCAGAGCAGGCACCCTGCCTGTATTACTGGGTGAGATCTAGGGATATCACTTTCTGGCACTATGGACAAAGAAGGAGTTTTTGGAAATAGACCACCCATTCTGGATGGAACTAATTATGACTACTGGAAACCTCGTATGATTGCCTTCCTAAAATCTCTGGATAAAAAGGCTTGGAGAGCTGCTGACAAAGGATGGATTCATCCCACCATAACTGAGAAAGATGGGACAATCAGTCTGAAGCCTGAGGAAGATTGGAGTAAAGAAGAAGATGAGTTAGCTCTGGGAAATTCAAAAGCTCTAAATGCCTTGTTCAATGGAATTGATAGAAACATTTTCAGACTAGTACATCAATATGAACTGGCCAAGGAAGTTTGGGACACTCTCAGAACTACTCACGAGGGCACTTCCAAAGTAAAAATGTCAAGGCTTCAGATGTTGACCACCAAGTTTGAGAATCTAAAAATGATGGAAGATGAAACCATTCATGAGTTTCACATGAACATCTTGGAGATTGCCAACACCTCAGGAGCACTGGGAGAAAAAATGTCAGAAGAAAAACTGGTGAGGAAGATTCTCAGATCCTTGCCTAAAAGATTTGCAATGAAGGTAACTGCCATAGAGGAAGCCCAGGACATTAGCAAGTTGAAAGTGGATGAACTTATTGGGTCTCTTCAGACTTTTGAGATGGGAATCACTGATAATGGTGTCAAGAAGAACAAGAGCATAGCACTTATGTCCAACACTGATGTTGAAGAAAACATTTCAGAAGCTGTAGCCATGCTTGGAAGACAGTTCAACAAACTCATCAAAAGAATAGATCCAAAGTCAAGGTCTAATGTTCATAACATTCCCTCTAACATTGACAGTTCCAGCAGAAGACCAAGGTCAGAAGAGAAGGGAATTCAAGGCAGAGGAATTCAATGCCATGGTTGTGAAGGATATGGGCATATTCGAGCTGAATGTCCTACCTTTCTTAAGAAACAAAGAGGAATGACAGTTACTTGGTCTGACTGTGATTCAGAAAGTAATTCTGAAGAAGAGACTGCCAAACGAGTTACTGCTTTAACTGGTGTTTGTACCTCTGAAAGTGACATCAGTGACGAAGAAGTGACTTTTGAAGAACTGGCTGATACTTACAAGGAATTGTGTATCAGAAGTACTGAAGTATGTGTGCAGAATGAGAAACAATCAAAACTCATCATAAAGATGGAGGCTGAAAAAAGGGCTAACCTTGAAACTATAAGTCATCTAGAAGGAGAAGTTCAATTGCTGAACTCACAACTGAATCAAATGACCAAATCTGTCAAGATGTTGACAAATGGAACAGACAAATTGGAATAGATCCTTCAGGTTGGACAGAATGTGGGAAATAAATCTGGACTAGGATTTATGGAAGCAACGAAATCTGGTTCTGGTAAGCAAATGTCAAAACAGATGTCTCAACACAACTCTCGACATCAGAAACAGAGACATATGAGGAAAAGGTACCAAAGATGGAAATGTCATCATTGTGGTAGATATGGCCACATAAAGCCCTTCTGCTTCAGATTACATGGATACCCTAATCAGAACTCAGATGTAAAACCTAAGTCTAAAAGGGTACCACATGCTCCTCAATGGAAGAAAAAGGCTACTGCACTGATAGCTCACACTTCCCTGAGCGTCTCTGCAAAGGAAGACTGGTACTTTGATAGTGGATGTTCCAGACATATGACTGGAATCAAGAACCTCCTCAATAATGTTAAGCCTCACACCACCAGTTTTGTGACCTTTGGAGATGGGGCTAAAGGTGAAATCAAAGGAGTCGGTGATTTGGACTGCCCTGGAGTTCCAAGTCTGAATGAAGTACTGCTGGTGAAAGGGCTGACCGCTAATCTCATTAGTATCAGTCAACTGTGTGATCTAGGATTCAAGGTCAATTTCTCAAAGTCTGAATGCCTTGTAATCAATGACAAACAAGAGATAGTAATGAAAGGAGTCAGATCCAAAGACAACTGTTACTTGTGGGAGGCTGAGAACACTAATTTCTCATCTGTGTGTTCCATTGCAAAAGAAGAAAAAGAGGTGAAACTGTGGCACCAAAAACTTGGCCATCTTCATCTAAGGGGTATGAAGAGGATTATCTCCTTGGAGGCAGTCAGAGGGATTCCAAAGCTGCAAATTGATGAAGGAAGAGTTTGTGGTGAATGTCAGGTTGGTAAGCAGACTAGGATGTCACATCCAAAGTCAAGACATCTGACCACCTCTAAGGTTCTAGAACTCCTCCATATGGATCTGATGGGACCAATGCAAGTAGAAAGTCTTGGTGGTAAAAGATATGCCTATGTGGTTGTGGATGATTTTTCCAGATTCACCTGGATTAATTTCATTAGGGAAAAATCAGATGTATTTG
Organism: Vicia faba; assembly: GCA_948472305.1. Taxonomy (NCBI): domain Eukaryota; kingdom Viridiplantae; phylum Streptophyta; class Magnoliopsida; order Fabales; family Fabaceae; genus Vicia; species Vicia faba. Next base: position 1,691,612,718 of record OX451737.1, on the reverse strand, counting down.
AAGTTTTTAGAGAACTGTGCAAGAGAATTCAAAGAGAGAAGGAAGCATGTATTGTCAGAATCAGAAGTGATCATGGCAAGGAATTTGAAAACAGCAAGTTTGATGACTTCTGTTCTTCAGAAGGAATCAGTCATGAGTTTTCTTCTCCTATAACACCTCAGCAAAATGGAGTTGTGGAAAGAAAAAACAGGACCATACAAGAATCTGCCAGAGCAATGTTACATGCCAAAAGACTCCCTATGTATTTTTGGGCTGAAGCTATGAATACAGCTTGCTATGTTCATAACAGGGTCACCTTGAGAAAGGGAACCTCATCCACCATATATGAACTCTGGAAAGGAAGAAAACCAACTGTGAAGTACTTCCATGTGTTTGGCAGCAAATGCTATATTCTGTCTGATCGTGAACAAAGAAGAAAACTGGACCCCAAAAGTGATGAAGGCATATTTCTAGGATACTCCTCAAACAGCAGAGCTTATAGAGTATTCAACTCCAGAACCAAAACCATGATGGAATCAATAAATGTTATAATTGATGACTATCATGAAGAAATAGATGTTCCTTGTACTGTTGAGACATTCTTTGAGACTTCAACCCAACAGAATGACCTACCCAACTCCTCCACAACAGAATCTAAATCAAAGGAAGCTAGCAAGATCCCTTCCATCAGAATTCAGAAGGATCATCCAAAAGAGCTCATCATAGGAGATCCCAATAGTGGAGTCATCACAAGATCTAGAGAAATCATCTCAAACTCTTGTTTTGTGTCCAAAATGGAACCAAGAAATGTCAAGGAAGCCTTAACTGATGAATATTGGATTGGTGCAATGCAAGATGAACTGAACCAATTCAAGCAACATGAAGTTTGGGAACTGGTTCCTAGACCTGAAGGAACTAACATCATTGGGACAAAATGGATATTCAAGAACAAGTCAGATGCTGAAGGAGTTGTCACCAGAAATAAGGCAAGACTTGTTGCTCAAGGATACACCCAGGTTGAAGGGGTTGATTTTGATGAAACCTTTGCACCTGTAGCCAGGTTGGAATCAATCAGACTCTTGTTGTCAATTGCTTGTCTTCTGAAGTTCAAGTTATTTCAGATGGATGTGAAAAGTGCCTTTCTAAATGGGTACTTAAATGAGGAAGCTTATGTGGAACAACCTAAAGGTTTTGTGGATCCAACCCATCCTGATCATGTCTACAAATTGAGAAAAGCTCTATATGGCCTGAAACAAGCTCCTAGAGCATGGTATGACAGGTTAACAAAGTTTCTCTCAGACAAAGGCTACAGAAAAGGAGGCTTGGACAAAACTCTCTTTGTCAAAACTGAAGGAGGGAAGTTGATGGTTGCCCAAATATATGTTGATGACATAGTGTTTGGAGGAATGTCAGAACATATGGTTAAACACTTTGCTGACCAGATGCAGGCTGAATTTGAAATGAGTCTCATGGGAGAACTAACTTATTTTCTTGGACCACAAGTCTCACAGATGGAGGACTCAATCTTCTTATCTCAAAGCAAGTATGCTAAGAGTATTGTAAAGAAGTTTGGCATGGAGAATGCAAGTCACAAAAGGACTCCTGCTCCTACTCATCTAAAGCTTTCTAAAGATTCAAGTGGGGTTAAGGTGGATCAAAGTCTGTACAGAAGCATGATAGGAAGCTTGTTGTACTTAACTGCCAGCAGACCTGATATTGCCTTTGCAGTTGGAGTTTGTGCTAGATACCAAGCTGATCCCAAAGTCAGTCATATCAATCAAGTGAAGAGAATTTTGAAGTATGTAAGTGGTACTTACAACTATGGATTGATGTATACTCATGGCTGTGAACCAGCTCTGACTGGCTACTGTGATGCTGATTGGGCTGGTAGTGCTGATGATAGAAAAAGCACCTCTGGAGGATGTTTCTTCTTGGGAAGTAATCTGGTTTCCTGGTTCAGCAAGAAACAGAATTGTGTGTCTCTTTCCACTGCTGAAGCTGAATACATTGCAGTTGGTAGTAGCTGCTCTCAAATGATATGGATGAAACAGATGCTCATTGAGTATAATGTCACACAAGATGTTATGACATTGTACTGTGATAATCTGAGTACAATCAACATATCCAAGAATCCCATTCAGCATAGCAGGACCAAACACATTGACATACGACATCACTTTATCAGAGACCTTGTAGAAGAGAAGACAATCAAATTGGAACATGTTGCCATTGAGCTACAGCTGGCTGACATCTTTACCAAGGCTCTGGATGCAAATCAATTTGAAAACTTAATGGGTAAGCTGGGTATTTACCAACATGAGGAACTGTAGCAATTAATTTTACTTAAAACAAGGATCAAAGGAGTTATGCCTGTTCTGATTGGTTTAAAATTGTATTTTCTCATTTCCTACAATTCTTTTAAGAAGTTGAATAGACACTCCCTTGCTTCCTTCCTCTCTCGTCTCCTCATCAAAACCCAGTCTCTCAATCAGAAATTTCTCCTCAGTTGCTGTTGGTCCTCTAAAACTGTCAAAATGTCTCAAACACCATCATCATCCAATACGACTATTTCAACCTCTTCCTCTGATCAAGATTCTGGGACAATCTCTTCTTGTCTGAACTCTGACGTTCTGGAGATCTCTTCTCGTAGAAAAGTGGGAACTAACCCCACCAAGGTCAAAGAGTTGAGAACAAGACATGCAGGAAAGCCCCAAGCTTCTGCCTCTGGTAATCCATCTCATCCTTCTTCTTCAGTTCCCCATGAAATTGCAAATAGGGAAGGGACAGCCTATGTTAATCAAGCAATAGCAAAAATTGTTTCAAGAATTCTGAACGAGAACCACTCAGTTCCTGGCATTTCTGTTCCTCTGAACCAAGAAAGCTCAAATGCTGAAACAAATTCAGATGTCTCTAAGAATGTTGAGACATCAAACAAAAAGAAGAATGCTGACATTGCTCACAAGAAAAGAAAGAAGCCTGAATCCTCTGGATCTGATGACAGTGCTTGAAGGTTGGTTGCTGATATCTGGTGGAGTTTGGAAGTTGTTTTCTGCTGCTGCTCTAATTTTTTGTTTTGGATAACTGTATAATTTTATGAACATGTATCTTTGGCCCATTTGTGGCTAAAGAGGGGGAGAACATTTTGGTACTTACTTAATTAGTACTTGACATTCTATTTTTCTGCTGTCACTTATCTCTGCTGCTATCTATCTCTGATTGCTTAGGGTCTTTAGCCAAAAATCTGCCAAAGGGGGAGTTTGTAGGTGTTTAGGTATTGGCTTGCATTTTTGGTAAATCCCAAGTGTATGTGTGAATGTCATGACTGATGTCATAACATTCTAGTTCAGTTTGTACTAACTCATTAGGTACCTTTGCAGAAAAATATTGTATTTCAAGTACTGATGTTTATAAGAGTGTGTATCTGAGCATTTTGCAAAATGATCACATTTTGCTAAATCAGTAGACAGGTTTTCTCAGATGTCATAACAGATGTTATGACATCCTGTTCTGAACTAACAGGTTTGCAGGATGGATAAGTCTGAGTTTTTTAAGGAAATAACTCAGTCTTTCCTGAACAGAATCCTGCATTTTCTGAGGGGTAACCTAGCTCAACCCTAACCTGGTTAATAAAGTCCTGTGACCTGGTCTTTAGGTCAAACGGAATGAACCCTAGGTTTTTGTGGAAACCCTAACTGAAGTTGCAGCTGCTATATATTCAACAGAGCTGCTGTTTTTGAAGCATCCCTCCGGATTGATTAGAAGATCATTTTGTATTCTGAATAGATTTGATTATTGTACTCCAAGCAATTATCATTGTGATAAGTGCCTTGGAATAGGTTTCTAATTGTAAGGGTTGTGTAGCACTCAAAGCTTTGAAGCAAGAGTGTTTGAATGTTCCTTGACTAAAGCTGTGAAGCAGAGTCAAGTTAGTTGTGTGCATCACTCAAAGCTGTGAAGCACGAGTGATTGTGTTGCTTGATTAAAAAGCTGTGAAGCTTAATCAAGTGTTTGTTTATGAAGAGTGTCTTCATCAATTCTTAAGTCAAATTGGTTTATGTATCACTGCTGTGATTGAGGGGGAGTGAGTAGGAACTCAGGTTTAAGTTGTACTTAGATTGGAATTGCATTGGGTAGGTCTTAAGTGAAGGAGATAAACTGGTTGGTTTATTCCTGAATTAAAATCTCTTATAGTGGATTTCCTCCCTGGCTTGGTAGCCCCCAGAGTAGGTGTTGTTGCACACTGAACTGGGTAAACAATTGATTGTGTTCTCTATTGCTTTTGTATTTACTGTCATATAGTAAGTCAGATACGGTGTCATAACATTGAACGTGACATTGAGTATCTGCAGCCAGAATTTCAATTTTTATTTTTATTTCATTTAAATCAAATTAAATCAAACTAAAATCATGAAAATATCAAAATCATTTAAACCTTGAGATTTTGTGCATATTTCAGGTCCATGAATAGCTGGCAATGAGATCAAATCGTGCAAGGCTTGTTTGTACACAAAAATATTGGTTTTTGGCCTATTTTGGAAAGATTTACATGAGAATCAAATCTTGATCAATGATCATTATTGGAGAAGATTAGATGCAAATTTGTAAACCTAATTCACTCAAGGCTACATATAGAACATTTGCAGACCAAAAACACAAGGGTTAGAGGTGTGGAGAGAGAAGAACAACTTTCAAAAAATCAAGAAAAAGTGGCAATCTGATTTCATAATTCCAGGCTATCTCAAGCCTTACAAGCTATCTCATTCGCTTCCTGGGTGTTCAAGGAGTCTATCCCAATCACCAACAAGCATTTTCGTGCCCAGAAACGCAATGTAAGTGCCTCACGACATCCTTCCCTTTTTGAAATCGAATCTCATGAATTTGACATTGTTAGCATGATTGGTTTATATATTCTGAATCCTTGAAGCATTTGCAAGCTAATGGTAATAATTAATGGCGTGGCGTGATGTGATTCATCCATTTAAATTTCGCGCGTTTTTGATATGTTGAATTGCTTTTGCTAATATAATGTTTGTTTACTATTCCCCATACAAACAAGCGTGCTAGCAGAGTTGGTTTTGAGGCATGTGGAAAAGGCCAAAGGGCCTGGGTTCGAATCCCAGGTCCCCCGTATTATTTCATAGTTTTATCTCTTGTATAATCAGGTACATATGCATCCAAGGTGACTACCATACGCCTCAATGCACAACCAACCAGATGTCCACAAACTGGATCCAAAGGCCATCACATGAAGGTCTACCATAGGCCTAGTCAAATATGCAACATGGAATCAGAAGAATCAACGTGGGCCAAGGCTTTTGGGCTCAGAAATTGCTATGGATACCCCCTCAAATTGCTAGCATAACCAGGCCCAATTCTCTCTTTTCTTTTATATATTTTCTTTATTTAATTTATTTTGTTTAAATTATTTTCTCACAAATTTAATTCTTTTTTTAACAAAAACTCATAAAATCAATTTCATCGAATTAGAATTTAGGTTTTTATATTTTGTCAAAATTAATTTAATTAGTTTAATTTAATTTTAGGGTAACTTTAATTCTTTTGTAAATAAATTAAGACAAATTAGAAAATTTGGTTTTATTTGATTTTAACTTTTATTTTCTTTTCTCAAAATAACAAAAATACAAAAATAGGTCAAAATAATTTATTTTTCTTAATTAAAATTAATTAATAATTAGGTTTATATTTATTTAATTAAAGCCTTATTTCTCTCAAAATAAAAAAAAACAACTAAAAAATGATTTTTTTTTCTTTTAATTAGGTTTAGACGGGGTCAAAACCCTAATTTTTCTTATTCTCGATTCATCGCACGTTTATTATTTTTTTTGCAAATATTAATGTAACTGCTTATGGGATGTAATAGTTTAATTAGGACTTTTTTCGTTTATTTATCATTTTTACGGGTTTTTTGGCTATGTAATTAATCCCCCTCCCCGAAGCCTTGTAATAGCGTAGTTTTATTTTCCGCATTTTAATTTTCTGCAAATATTAACTGTTAGATGTATGATAATAGGATTGCATGACAAGACTGTATGTAAATTTTAAAATGGTTAGGAAACCCTAAATGTGCAAAGATAATAACTGAAATCAAATCACTTGCACATGCGCACTCCTAGGGTATACTCTCACTTCGGTTGCCTTCGGTAAATGATCATTAAGTATAGGATATTTTAGTGGTCGCCCTCTTTTCTAAACAAAGATCAAATGTCCCGTTAGGAAATGTTGCCTCGGAAATGTTGCCTCGAATATGATCTTGAGACATTAGGGTTATTACTAAGACGTCCTAAACATTGCTTTAGTGATCGTATGTCCCTTTCGAATTGACCCTTACAACTCCAACAATGGAGCTACCTACTCACTAATAGTAGGATATTGTTGTCTAAAGGAAACAAGAACATAAACATTCTTTTTTCGAGTAGGTAGATGCTAGTAGGTACTTGCTCAAAATCAAACTCTTCCACACTTACACTCTTTTCAAACCAAGTTTTCAAAAACACTTCGTAACACTCTTGAAGACAGAAGCAAGGGTTAAAACGAAGTAAACAAAAACTTTTCAAAACACACAAACACGGAAGCAATTATAAATTATGAGCAAGTACCTAAGAGCCCGTAGAAAACTACGGATAAAAAGGATGCTAATACCTTCCCTTTCTATAATCTACCCCCCGTACTCAGAATATCTCGAAAAAGGAATATTTCTTTGCTTTTTTCCTTTCCAGTTGGATAAAATGAAAGTTTGTGGCAACTCTTGCTTACCGCGACATTTTGCGAACACAAACGCAAAACGCAAACCAGCATTTTCCTAAAAACGTCTGGTTCTGCCACCGTATCACCGAACTGGCGACTCTGCCGGGGAAGTTAATAAGTGGATTATACCTTAGGACTTAGTTCATCATAAATTGCTTCTCTTGTTTGATTTGATTGCTTTACTTTTGAGGGCTTTGTATTGGGAGTCACTATAGATCCTAACCCGGATCTAGGGAATACCTTTTAGGTAAGTAGCAATAAACTGTGAGGGAACTGTACGGCGTAGACCGATACGGTTGAAGCAGTAGCTACGTTGATGTGGCACATTGGTTGGTACCGGTATCCCTTGTAGAGAAACGAGGAGAATACAGGGCTGCTATGTGTGTCGTTAAGCATCAACTGACCTTAGAACCTATAATTGACCAACTTGGCCATAGGAAGTAGTGAGATAGCCGGCCTCGGTGTAAAGCTGAGAACTGGTTGATACTCGATACTACACTCATTGAGACCATACTCTCGAGATAGTTCTGGCCACAAGAAAAGATTGCGTGAGCTGAAACCATGACTGATGGAGGATGGTCAGTGATATTGAGAACCTCTAGAACCCGGTTACTATTATTAGGACAGGTTGAAACCAACTGAACTTCAAGAGGGTAGTACCTAGACCCCATGCAAGCCTGAAACTTAAGGGCTCTTGTGTGACTTGTTTGCCTTTACCATGTCTGTTATTTGCTATACATGTTGTGTGTTTTATCATGACATCATGTATCATAACATAGCATGCATACTCCATTATACTAACCATTTTAAATACCGAGGGGATTTATCTTTGTTCTATTTTGCAGATTATGGCTTCCATGCGCAGAAATACCATCTGAGCTAACTTTGTGCAAATACCTGCTCAACTCAAAGAGTTAGTCTCAAAAGTTCCTGATACTTCTTCATTCATTAGAAGACATGACCAGCTTCTTAGCTTGGTTACCTCAAAGTTTGATGAGCAGATGATGAGTGTTCTTTTCCAGTTCTTTGACCCGGTGCATCATTGCTTCACTTTTCCGGATTATCAGCTAGTTCCCACTTTGGAAGAGTTTTCTTACTTACTGGGTATATCCATCCTTGAGCAGACACGCTTCACAGGTTTGGAAGAGACTCCTAGACCAGAAGACATTGCTTCAGCTTTGCATCTGACACGGGCTGATGTAGTATCCAACTGGGAGACAAGAAGCGGGGTTGAAGGTTTCTTAGCCAAGTTTCTGATAGATCAAGCTCAATTGTTCTGGGATAATTTGGACGTTCAAGCTTTCGAAGACATCTTGGCCCTCCTTTTCTACGGTTTGGTTCTTTTCCCGAATCCAAATTCCTTTATAGATGTGAATATGGTTAAGATCTTCCTGTCTCGCAATCCTGTACCTACTCTTCTGGGTGATATCTTACATGCCCTCTATACCCGTACTATGCGTAGAAGAGGGACCCTCATGTGTTGCATGCCTTTGCTGGCGAGGTGGTTTATTTCGCACCTCCCCAAGTCCGTGTTGAAGAATGAGGAAGGTTTAGGATGGTCTTACAGAATAATGTCCCTTGCCCATACACACATTCTTTGGAGTTCTAAGGCTATGGAAAGCACTGTTGTCATTGATCGATATGGGGGATATCCTAATGTCCCGTTTCTTGGAATCAGAGGGGGAATAACCTACAGTCCTTGTTTGTCTTTGCGACAATTCGGTCGTGCTCGGAGAGACGGTCCTCATGAGCTACTTCTTACAGATATTGACTTTGATTACAAGGAGGACGTTGACGAGCATCGCCAAAGGTTTATACGAGCTTGGGGCATGGTGAACAGGTTTGACCCTCAAGAGCTAGGACCAAGGACTTCTCTCCCTATGCAGCCCTATCTCCAGTGGGTTCGAGCTCGTGCTCTGAAGCTTGGGATGCCCTATGAAGCTGTGTTGCCAGTGATTGTGGAGCCCACTAATGAAGAGGGCATTCCTTATACGGTACTTTATCCCTACATGCCCACTAATCTTGGGGAATTGAAGAGATCTCGGATTCAGTTGAGAAAGGAGATGGATACCTACCGGGAGAAGTATCATGAGCAAGAAAGGAAGATCTTGAAGCTCACCAGGAAACTTGAGAATGAAAGGACAATCAATAACTACGTCAGCACGAAGGGGAAGCGTCCATGGGATTTCTGATTTTGCTTTTTCTAGTTTAGATTTGTTTTTCAGTTATTTCTTTGTAAACGCCTTAAAGGCATTGTTAAACATTTTTACAAGTTAATCTAATAAAGTGTGTTTTATTTTTGTTTTACAAATTTAAATCTCCCAAAGTCTTTGAAATCATTACATACGCATCCCATTATCATGCACATCATTACAGGTATCATTACAGGTTTCTCATCTCCTTCACTGTTTATTTCAGCACGAAATGTCTTCTGAAATACCTACCGATCAAGCCATCAAAGCTCTTCAGGCACAGAATGCCCAATTCCAAGAAATGTTCTTGAACTTGGCTAAAGGGCAAGAGGATTTGAAGACCCTCATCCTGAAGGAGAAGAAGAAGAAGAAGAAGAAGAAGAAGAAGAAGAAGGTGGTTCTTCTGAATATGGGTAACAGATTTGGGAATAGGTTGCGACAGGAAGCTGGTCTGTCTCTTTCATCCAAAGGAGAGGAGGACCAAGAAGAAGAAAAGGCTCCCAGTCCTATAGTTTCTGATAATGATACTGATTTTGATGATGAGCAATATCCTCCTGCTGAGGATAGGTACAAACAACTTGAAGACCGTCTGAGCGCTATGGAGATTTAGAAGATCCCTGGTTTGGACTTCGGAGATCTGGGACTGGCATCTGAGGTGGTGATCCCTCATAAGTCTAAAGCTCCGGTTTTTGCTAAATACGATGGAGTATCCTGTCCAAAACTCCATCTCCGCTCGTATGTCCAAAAAATCCATCCTTACACTGCTGATAGAAATTTGTGGGTACATTTCTTTCAAGATAGTATGTCATGGACTCAACTTGAAAGGTTTTATCAATTGGAAGGAGCTAATGTATGAAACTGGGAGGACCTTGCTGCTGCTTTTTATAAACAATATCAATATAACGCCGACCTTGCTCCCACTCGTACTCAGCTTCAGGGTATTTCTATGGGTGCAAGTGAGGGTTTTAAGGACTATGCTCAGAAGTGGAGAGATTTGGCCGGAAGAGTCCAACCCCCTTTGTCCGATCGAGAGTTGGCGGATATGTTTCTAGGGACGTTGTCTGGTCCATTTTTCAATCATCTGATCGGCAGTTCGTCATCTGGGTTTACTGAATTGATTTTGACTGGGGAGAGAGTAGAAGCTGGTATCTGAAGTGGTAAGATACAGAAGGATACGTCATCAAGTGCAGTAAAGAAGCCTTTCATCGGTAAGAAAGAAGCTAGTGCAGTTTACAGCTCGAGGAGCCAAAGCAGACCTGAACGCCGTCAAGCAGTGAATGCGGTAGTAATATCAAGACCCATCATTGCCCCACAATGAAACAATCAGCAAAGGGTGGAAAGACCACAAAGACAGTTCACTCGGCTCAATATGACCTTGTCTCAAATTCTACCACAATTGTTGAAGACCAACCTGGTAACTTTGAGGGAAGCCCCGAAGAATCCCAACACCACATCTCCGCTGTATAACCCGAACGCCCGCTGCGCCTATCACTCTGATAGCCCAGGTCATGATACAAATAACTGTTGGGCCTTGAAGAATAAGGTGCAAGATTTGATTGAAGCTAAATAGATTGAGTTTGACGCTCCGGAGAAACCCAATGTCATAACTGCTCATATGCCCAAACATGGTCATGAAGTAAATGATGTGGATGATGATCTATTTGTGACCTCTGTGGAAGACATTTCTACTCCTTTGATGACAGTTAAGAAGAATCTATTGTTGGCCAATTTATTTTCGGGCTGTGACGAAGGTTGCCACCTATGTTCAATCCTGCCTGCTGGTTGCCATTCATTGAAATCAGGTGTTTAACGCCTGATGGATAACAAAGAGATCTTGTTCGAAAAGACTTTGATTCTGTTAGTTCCAATTGAATATGTTGCCATCATAACCATTTCCGCAAATCCTTCCAAGGCTTCCTCGAGAAAGCCTGTTAGGATTACATCTGTTCCGAGAATCGCTCCGTTAATCATTATTGTCCCTAGTCCTATCCCATACACTTCGGATAAGGTTGTTCCTTGACACTATAGGGCCGATGTGTATTACCATGGGGTTAAGCAAGACTTAAAGATTGAAGAAGCTGATGCTGATGTCAGCAATATTTTTAGGGCTAGCAAGGTCACTAGAAGTGGAAGACTCTTTTCTCCCGAGATTTCCCCTCTGACTGTTCGCAAACCCGTTGTCATTCCATCTGCTGGTACATCAGCTACTGTCCTAGTTCCTGTTCAAGTTATCACCCCTGTCGCCGAGCCATCTGGCACTCGGGGCAAAGAAATCACAGGTGAGCCTGCCTGGATGGAGGCACCTAAGAAGATCATCGTAGAAACCTCTAAGCAGGAGATAGAGGAAATTCTGATGATTATCAAGATGAGCGACTACAACATAGTCGAGCAACTGGGGCAGACCCCGTCGAAAATCTCCATGTTATCCTTGTTGTTGTGTTTGGAAGCCCATGCAAAGGCTTTAATTGCTTTCCTCAAAACTGCGCATGTGCCGCAGGAAACCTCTGCTGATCAATTCAAAGACTGTGTAGCTAGTTTGACTGCCGACAATGGGTTGGGTTTCTCAGACGCAGATCTGACTGCTAAAGGAAGAAATCACAATGATGCTATGCACGTCTCGATTGAGTGCAGGGGCACTACTCTGGCCCACTTATTGGTGGATACTGGGTCCTCATTGAATGTTTTACCAAAGAAAGCACTAGACCGTCTGGACTGTGATGGTTTGATTCTGAAGCCGAGCAATATTGTGGTTAGAGCTTTCGACGGGTCAAAAAGGATGGTGCACGGGGAGGTGGACGTCCCTGTCAAAGTTGGCTCTCAGACTTTTGCATCTACTTTCTATGTGATGGATATCCGACCATCTTATTCTTGTTTGTTGGGTCGCCCTTGGATTCATAAGGCTGGGGCAGTGACTTCTACGCTCCATCAGATGTTGAAATATCCAGTAAAAAGGAAGATTGTTTCGGTGCGAGGAGAAGAGGAGTACATGGTGAGTCATCTTAATTCCTTTCGCTATGTGGATTTGGATGGGGAGTTCATCGAAACCCCGTGTCAGAACTTTGAAGAAGTCCTACAGACTCTGGCGTCGACTGAAGTTGCCGCTGACAAACCTCCGATGAAGATGGCTTCCCTCAAGGATGCCAGGGCTGTATTTGAAAAAGGTGGGTGTGCAAATTGGGGTCAGCTCCCTGACTTCGCACACAAAACTAACAAGTTTGGTTTGGGCTTTACTGCAAAGGCTTAAAGGGCTGTTCGGCCCACGCGGATTGGAAGACCTCCTCTGCACATCAGTAATCAGGGAGTGAATGCAATTGAGGATGATGAAGAAGAGTCAGATATCGACAGCTGGATCTACCCGACTACCAACGGTGGATTAAACAACTATACGGCGAAGGACTTCGTGCCCATTTCTTTTATTACACAATAATAGACTTTTGTTTTAAGATTTGTAACAGACAGTTTGAAACTCTATGGCCCGGTGCCTTGCCCGAGGCATCTTGGCTTTGTTTGTGAGGGCTTATTATTTGTCATTTTCATATATCATCAATAAAGCATTGGACGTTTTCTTGCATTACAAATGTTGCGCTCCTTGTTTTTCCTTTCTATCTCGCACCTTATGAAACATCTATTATCTTACACACACTCACATATCATAAGGCAGATCCACATCCACTCTAGATCCCATTGATAACAACTCTGCTACTGTCAGTTATGACTTCGAAAATCCGATCAACCAAGCCGAGGACGAAGGTAAGGATGATTATGAAGTGCCTGGGGAACTTGCTAAACTGTTACTGCAGGAAGAGAGGGCCATACAGCCTCATGAAGAGCCAGCGGAATCTGTAAATTTGGGTACAGAGGAAGACAGGAAAGAGGTCAAAATAAGTTCCAAATCTATTCTGATAAGGTGCATGTACCTCCAGTTCCTCTAAATGTTTTGACAACTCCTTGGCCTTTTGCAATGTGAGGCATCGATATGAATGGCGAGATCAGACCTACTGCGTCGAACGAGCATCGTTTCATTCTGGTAGCTATTGATTATTTCACGAAGTGGGTTGAGGCAGCTTCCTTTGCTACGGTAACCAAGAATGTCGTGGCGCGGTTTATCCGACACAATCTGATATGTCAATACGGTGTACCAGAGAGGATTATTATGGACAATGGTACAAATCTCAACAATATAATGATCACCAAGCTCTGCAAACAGTTTAAGATAGAGCATCACAACTCTTCTCCTTATCGGCCGAAGATGAATGGGGCTGTTGAAGCAGCTAAAAATAATATCAAGAAGATTGTGCAGAAGATGACGGTGACATATAAAGACTGGCATGAGATGTTATCATTTGCTCTTCAAGGGTACCGTACCTCAGCACGAACTTCAACAGGGGCAACACCCTACTCTTTGGTGTATGGCATGGAAGTAGTCTTACCTATTGAGGTCCAAATACCCTCTCTTCGGATTATGAAGGATGCAGGTTTGAGCGAAGATGACTGGATCCAGACTCGGCTTGATCAGCTGAATTTAATTAATGAAAAGAGAATTACTGCTATTTGTCATGGTTAGACGTATCAAAAGTGAATTATCAAGGCATTTAACAAGAAAGTTAGATGACAAGAATATCATGTCGGGGATCTGGTGATCAAGCGCATCATATTACCGCAAGGTGATCTCAAGGGAAAATGGACTCCTACGTACGAAGGGCCATTTGTGGTTAAGAACATTTTCTCGGGAGGAGCTATGATTCTAACCACCATGGATGTTTACGACCTTCCTCACCCCGTCAATGCAGACATAGTGAAAAAATACTATGCATAATCAAAGAACCGCTACGTTGACTGGCCTAGGAAAAAATAAGGGCTTCCCGGTGAACCAAAAGGGTTCGGGCAAAAATAAGGGATGAAAATGAAAAATTGTACACCTGGCAAGTCGAAAACCTGAAAAAGAGGCTTGGGTAAAAAAGGGTATCCCGGTGGACTGAAAACCCGAAAGGGCGGTCCAGGAAAAAATTAGGGATTAAAGCGTAACACTATGTCTCATTGGATCATCTTGCAACCAGACTTCGGTATCGACTATCAAGCTCGGATGGCGCCAATCAATCTGATCTACCTTCAACCAAGTAACAAAGTGATGAGACGCTCGAAGATATAAAGGCAATAGCAGAGTTGGAACCCAATGAGATTGTTCACATAGTTGTTTTTCTTTGTTTTTCACAAATTGTATAATTTCTATCTTTCGACGGTGTTCTCTTACTAGGACGTCAGCCTCTTGTACAAAACGCCTATGACAGGCCAACTTCAAAATCAATACAATTCATTTTTCAATAAATTTCAAATTTGTTTTTCTTTTTCTGTTTTGTTTTGCAAGAACGTCCAATGATTCATTTTTGATATATGCATTTGAAAATAATTGTTGCTCATAAATATTTATGTGCGAAACAAAAGATGATTACTCATAATTTCAGGAACAGGGGGCAAACAGAAATGTCCAAACCTTACAGTTGCTCTATCCACCAAGTACAGTGATAGACCCAGCTGGAGAAGATGACTAAGGGTGCATACACTCCCTGCAGAGTAAAAGGTATCTAAAAACATCGGTATTAATTCTCCCCAAGCAGAGTTTATCTATAACCAACGATGGAAGGTTATCCCCAATGGAGTTTATTTCTTCCACAAGCAGAGACTCAATCCCCAACAAGGTTCATTATTGCCAGCAGCGGTAATTCATCCCCAGCTGAGGTTATTTCTCCAAATTAGTAGATCTTATGACAGAGTATCTCTTCCCCACAGAGTCATTCTCTCGCTAGTTTATTCTCCAGCAGAGTTATTATCCCACCAATTTATTCTCAAATCATCTTCGGTCGTTATCCCCAGCGAGAACTAAGAACTCAACTCCTTGCACTCTCCAGTAGCAGTCCGGGATTTATTTCCCCAACTAGAAAATATCATAAAAACATTGCATATTCATACATCATGACATGTGCATAAGCATCATACAGCAGAATCTCATTTATTTTGAGAACATCATTAATCAATACATTTCATACATCATGACATTACATACGACTAACTCTTTACCTTTCAGGGAAAGTTACAATCCAAATTCTCACAAGTTTTCTCTGGGTCAGCCAAATCAATGCTAAAGATTTCCATTCTAGTTCAAGCTATGAAGCCCGGATCCAACTGGATAGTATCTTGATTTCCCCATCATATTGTGAAGCCCGGAGAACGACCGGATAACAGTATCAAAAACCACGAAGCCTGGAATTGACCAGATAGTGGTTCATCTTAAATTTAAGCTATGAAGCCCGGATTCTACCGGATAATAGTTTAATCCCCAGCAAGGTATTGTGAAGCCTGGAGAACGACCAGATAGCAATGCAAGTTACTGTGAAGCCTGGATTACGACCAGATAGTAGTACAAAGACACCATGAAGCCTGGAATCGACCAGATAGTGGTATATCATAAACACAAGTCGTGAAGCTCGGAAATCGACCGGATAAAAGCTCAACAAGTTATTGTGAAGCCTGGATTATGACCAGATAACAATACAAGACACCATGAAGCCTGAACTCGACCAGATAATGGTATAAGGCGTTGTGAAGCCTGGATTACAACCAGATAGCGGTAAAAGACACTGAAGCCTGGATTATGACCAGATAACAGTAAGGGACACTGTGAAGCTTAGATTTCGACCAAATAGCAGTTTACCCGGCCAATTACTATGAAGCCCAAAAATCGACCGGATATTAGTAGGCCTTAAAGTCAAATGGAAGCCTGGATGCGACTGGATAACCACTTGATTTCTTTTGAAGCCTGGAATACGACCATATAAGAAGTAAGGTATTGTGAAGCCTGGAATCGACCAGATAGCAGTATAGGACACCGTGAAGCCTGGATTCGACCAGATAATGATATAAGACATCGTGAAGCCTGGATTACGACCAGATAGCGGTAAAGGACACTGAAGTCTAGGATTACGACCAAATAACAGTAAGGGACACTATGAAGCTTGGATTTCAACTAAATAGCAGTTTACCTGGACAATTACTAAGAAGCCCGGAGTCGACCGGATGTTAGTGTGCCCTAAATTCAAGTTGAAGCCCAGATGCGACCGGATAACAACTTAATTCCTTCTGAAGCCTAGATTACGACCAGATAAGAAGTGAGAAATTGTGAAGACTGGAGAACGACCGGATAGCAATTTTAATCTCATTTCCCCGTAAGTCACTATAAAGCCTGGAGCACGACAAGATAGCAGTCGATCTTATAACTATGAAGCCTGGATCGCGACCAGATAGTAGTTCATTTTCACCTCTTCAACCAAGAGACGATTCCCCAGTAGAATAACGGATGACTGAAGCTCCTAAAATTCTATTTCCCTCAAAACAGAGATTAGCATTCCCCAGCGAAATATTCCTCAACAATAGGTATACGGGTTCTCGCTAAGGAATCTCTTAGGCGATCGACACTACTTCGGATGGCATCTTTAAGCCCATCTTCTGTCATCAATCTCCAAATAGCATCTATAAGCCCATTCCCGGTATCACAAGACAAGTACCACTTCATGCGAGTGCAAATTCTTGGGCACTCTAGTGTTCAATCATCTTCCACCTTCGGATCACGAAAGGCAAGCAAGCCAATCTACATCCTCAGGTTTAAGAAGATTGAACAGGGGCAGCTGTTGTACCCAAAAAATTTCCCTCCCATATTTCTCAATACATTTCAAGTGAGGTCCTCAAAATGCCCAAGGAAGTTCAAGGGTTGACCAGACAAACTCTCTCCTAAGGCAGTCTACGTCAAATTAGGGTTTCATTTTGCATCAAGATGTTTGAATAAAAAGGGATCCCAAATGATCCCCATTGTCCTAATATGCTTTCAAGATCATCCATGTCAAGTTTCAAGCCCTGCAGAGAGAATTTGCTCAGTCAATTGCTCAAAGGCCTGAAAATTCACTATGCTAAGGCAAAAGTCAACTGTGTCCTACATACAGTCAAACTTCAATATTTTTTGTCAACATTCTCATTTTGAAGTATTATTCATCATTTGATCAAGGTTTGATCATTATTCCTCAAGGATTGCTCACAATTCATCAAAACCCAAAAGTTGCTAAATTAGGGTTTTGTAGGAAAAGTCAACTCAACTTTGACCAAGCATAACTTTATCATACTTTATTAGAAATGACCCATCCAAATCTCATTTTTAAGATGATGAAATTCCCTAAAATTCATCTACATCTCCCAAGTTCAAAATATGCACTCACAAGAAGTTATGATTTTGGACATTATAGGTCATTTTGAAAAGTCAACAAAAACACCTTTTTTGTCAAAGCTTCATACATGAACATGGAAGACTCAGTTGAGCTTCCTAAAAAGTCTAAGAACACCCTCATAGAGTCAAAATTGAAGGAGTTATGCATTGGTAAAGTTGACCTTTTTTGCAAAATTGCCAAAAGTCAAAAGTGCCTCAAATTGCAATTTTGTCAAATGGACCCTACTTTTTGTGCTTGTATTGAGTTTGTAACATGATCCACGACCCATGATCCTTCCCACTTGCCTTTATTTTATTTTTGTCATTTATTTTGATTTTTATTTCATTTAAATCAAATTAAATCAAAATAAAATCATGAAAATATCAAAATCATTTAAACCTTGAGATTTTATGCATATTTCAGGTCCATGAATAGCTAGCAATGAGATCAAATCGTGCAAGGCTTGTTTGTACACAAAAAGATTGTTTTTGGCTTATTTTGGAAAGATTTACATGAGAATCAAATCTTGATCAATGATCATTATTGGAGAAGATTGGATGCAAATTTGTAAACCTAATTCACTCAAGGCTACATATAGAACATTTGCAGACCAAAAACACAAGGGTTAGAGGCGTGGAGAGAGAAGAACAACTTTCAAAAAATCAAGAAAAAGTGGCAATCTGATTTCATAATTCCAGGCTATCTCAAGCCTTCCAAGCTATCTCATTCGCTTCCTGGGTGTTCAAGGAGTCTATCCCAATCACCAACAAGCATTTTCGTGCCCAGAAACGCAATGTAAGTGCCTCACGACATCCTTCCCTTTTTGAAATCGAATCTCATGAATTTGACATTGTTAGCATGATTGGTTTATATATTCTGAATCCTTGAAGCATTTGCGAGCTAATGGTAATAATTAATTGCATTTTTGCTGACCATACAAAGATCCCTCATTGTTAGGTTTTCTGTGTTTCTTTTAGGGTTTTCTCATACAGATGAAATTAGCCTAAACGAGGGGTACTATGGTGTTCACAAGCCCAAGACGAACTGGCCTGTAGCATTAGTGTTCATTTATCAAGCTTGTATGAGATTTTGAAAATATGCAGGGGTTGTACCTACAGAAAATGTCCATAGGTAAAAGTAGTTTTACCTAAGACGACGGACGTTGGGGAAGATGATGGTGTGGCGTGATGTGACTCATCCATTTAAATTTCGCGCGTTTTTGATATGTTGAATTTCTTTTGCTAATATAATGTTTGTTTACTATTCCCCATATAAACAAGCACGCTAGCAGAGTTGGTCTGGAGGCATGTGGAAAAGGCCAAAGGGCCTGGGTTCGAATCCCAGGTCCCCCATATTATTTCATAGTTTTATCTCTTGCATAATCAGGTACATATGCATCCAAGGTGACTACCATACGCCTCAATGCACAGCCAACTAGATGTCCACAAACTGGATCCAAAGGCCATCACATGAAGGTCTACCATAGGCTTAGTTAAACATGTAACATGGAATCAGAAGAGTCAACGTGGGTCAAGTCTTTTGGGCTCAGAAATTACTATGGATACCCCCTCAAATTGCTAGCATAACCAGGCCCAATTCTCTCTTTTCTTTTATATATTTTCTTTATTTAATTTATTTTGTTTAAATTATTTTCTCACAAATTTAATTCTTTTTTTAACAAAAACTCATAAAATCAATTTCATCGAATTATTATTTAGGTTTTTATATTTTGTCAAAATTAATTTAATTAGTTTAATTTAATTTTAGGGTAACTTTAATTCTTTTGTAAATAAATTAAGACAAATTAGAAAATTAGGTTTTATTTGATTTTAACTTTTATTTTCTTTTCTCAAAATAACAAAAATACAAAAATAGATCAAAATAATTTATTTTATTAATTAAAATTAATTAATAATTAGGTTTGTATTTATTTAATTAAAGCCTCATTTCTCTCAAAATAAAAAAACAACCAAAAAATGATTTTATCTTTTAATTAGGTTTAGACGGGGTCAAAACCCTAATTTTTCTTATTCTCGATTCATCGCGCGTTTATTATTTTTTTTGCAAATATTAATGTAACTACTTATGGGATGTAATAGTTTAATTAGGACTTTTTCGTTTATTTATCGTTTTTACGGGTTTTTTGGCTATGTAATTAATCCCCCTCCCCGAAGCCTTGTAATAGCATAGTTTTATTTTCCGCATTTTAATTTTCTGCAAATATTAACTGTTAGATGTATGATAATAGGATTGCATGACAAGATTGTATGTAAATTTTAAAATGGTTAGCAAACCCTAAATGTGCAAAGATAATAACTGAAATCAAATCACTCGCACATGTGCACTCCAAGGGTATACTCTCACTTCGGTTACCTTCGGTAAATGATCATTAAGTATATGATATTTTAGTGGTCGCCCTCTTGTCTAAACAAAGATCAAATGTCCCGTTCGGAAATGTTTCCTCGGAAATGTTGCCTCGGAAATGTTGCCTCGAATATGATCTTGATTATTTTACTGACTCTGATTTGCTTGTGCACCCCTGGCCCAAATTTCTTTAATTATTTTCTTTTTTTTCTTATTTTTGTTTTTATTTCTTTTCTTCTTTAATATTATTATTATTATTATTATAATTATTATTATTATTATTATCATTTTTATTTATAAAAAAATCCAAAAATATTTTTATTGATTATTTATACTTATATATTTTTATTTTTTTTCTTATAAAAAACAAAAAGACTAAAAACATTTTCTTAAATAAATTAATTTCTTTTTTTCTTAAATAATTAATTTTTTAGACTTAGGTTAAATTATTATATTATTTTCTTAATTAAAATTAATTTAGAACTTAGGTTTCTTTTTTTAATTAATTTTCATATTATTTTTAATTTAAAACCTTTTCATAAAAAACCCTAAAAAATCCTTTTTAAGTTAATTTCTTTTCTTAATTGTTTTAAGTTATTTTATTTAGTTTTCATTAATTATTTTCTTAATTAGGTTTAGGTTATAAACCCTTTCATAAAAATCAAACAAAATCATTTCTTTTCCATTTATCTCCTTGTATATTTATTCAATTATTGTACATTTGTTCAATATGGTTGTAATAGTTAATTTGGTTTAATTTTCTTGCAATCCCCATTTGTTAATTTGTACACCCCTCCCCTAATGATGTAATAGCGTAGTAATTTTACTTTTCACAATTTATCGCTTTATATAAATGCTAGTAATTAGGGCTTGTATGGAAAGATAAAATCAACAAGTAGCAAACCCTAATCAAATACTAAACAAAGCATGAAAATCAATAAATACACTTGCACATAAGCACCCCTAAGGTAAAATCCACTTGGTTGCCTTACAAAAAATGACAATATTATGCATGCGAGGTATCTTAGCAAAGACAAGCAAAATACAAGATCATAGTCCCTCGATGATGCTATCAAAAGTTGTCTTTCAAAATGATCTTAGTCCCTAAAGAAAAGTGCTAAGATACCTGGTAACATTGCTAATCATGGTTATACGATGACCCACGCCCGTCCCGTTTACATCCAAAGATAGGGTTACTTACCAAATCAATGGTAAGATAATAATGTCAAAGGAGAAAGGAAATGAACATGAAATACTTTTGAGTAGGTAGAATGTTCCTAGTTACTTGCTCCCTTTCAAAACAAAAACATCCTTGCTATTTTCAAAACAAACACCAACACTTTCAAAATCTCTTTCAAAACTTTAAAACATTTTCAAAAGATCAACATCTTTGTATACATTCTTACGAACGAGAATCATTACAAAGTTTGCCTAAACAATGACCTCTTTTCAAAAATACTTTCAAAACCACACAAAGCACAATTTCAAACAAAAGCAAGTGATCTAGAAAGTAACTAAGAGCCCATGGAAAACCATGGATGAAAAGGATGCTAATACCGTCCCTTTTCATAATCTACCCCCCGAACTCAAGAAATAATCTCAAAGGTCTTTCCTGTGCTTTTTCACCTTTCCTTTTGGATAAAAGAAAAGTCGGTGGGGACTCTTCCCAACCACAACATGTTCGATCAAATGCAAAACACCCAAGTTAGTTCTCCCACCATATCACAACAGCCCTAAGGAGATATGATTATCGCGCCAATTCCATTACCGAGTGCATTTGAAGCTCCATCAAAAACCGTAGTCCATCGGGATCCTTCTTCAGGTCTTTCATCCTGTCCAGGTTCTTCATAGTCAGTCACCAGCATAATGTTCTCGTCCGGGAACTCAAAATTCATGGACTGGTAGTCATCCACGGCCTGATGAGCTAAATGATCATCCAATACACTCCCCTTGATTGCTTTTTGGGTTGTATATTGTATATCGTATTCAGTTAAGATCATCTGCCATCTCGCTATTCTTTCGGAGAGAGCGGGATTCTCGAGGATGTACTTGATTCGATCCATCTTAGATATCAACAGAGTAGTGTGAGTCAACATATACTATCTTAGTCGGCGAGCAGCCCATGCCAAAGCGCAGCAAGTTTCTCGAGCAGTGAGTATCTTATCTCATAGTCGGTAAACTTTTTGCTAAGGTAGTATATTGCGTTCTCTTGTTGACCAGACTCGTCATGCTGCCCTAGCACACAACCCATTGAATTGTATAGCACTGTTAAGTACAATATCAAAGGTCTTCCTTCAACCGGAGGCATCATAATCAGTGGTTCTTAAAGGTATTCTTTTATTCTTTCAAAAGCCGTATGGAATTCGCCATTCCACTTTACCACTTGATCTTTCCTCAGAAGCTTGAAGATGGGCTCACAAGTAGCAGTTAGATGTGAAATGAACCTGGAGATATAATTTTGGCGTCCCAAGAAACCTCTAACCTCCTTCTCTATACGGGGATCCGACATCTCTTATATGGCCTTTACCTTTGTAGGGTCTACCTGAATACCTTTGTCACTAATGATGAAACCCAGAAGCTTACCAGACCATACCCCGAAGGTGCACTTGTTCGGATTCAACCTCAGCTTGTATGTCTTCAACCTATCGAACAACTTTTGTAGATGATCAAGGTGTTCCTCTTCGGTTTGAGACCTGGCTATCGTGTCATCAACATAAACCTCGATCTCATTGTGAATCATATCATGGAACAAAGTGACCATGGCTCGCTGATAGGTTGCCCCAACATTCTTTAACCCAAAAGGCATCACCTTGTAACAGAAAGTGCCCCACTGTATGACGAAGGTTGTCTTCTCCATGTCTTCAGGAGCCATCTTGATATGGTTGTAGCCAGAGAAACCATCCATGAAGGATAAGATTTTGTGTTGCACGATGTTGTCGACCATAACACTAATGTGAGGAAGCGGGAAGTCATCTTTGGGGCTTGCCCTGTTCAGATCTCTGTAATCCATGCACATTCGTACCTTGCCGTCCTTCTTAGGTACCAAAACGACATTAGCAACCCACTGCAGATAGGAGGTGACAGCTAAGAACCCTGCGTCGAATTGCTTCATAACCTCTGCCTTGATCTTCTCTGACATTTCAGGTCGCATACGACGGACCTTTTGTTTAACCAGAAGACAATCTTCTTTAGTCGGCAGACGGTGTACCACAATATCAGTGTCTAGACCAGGCATGTCTTCATATGACCAGGAAAAGATCTCAACATAGTCGTGCAACATCTATATCAAACACTGTTTAATCTTAGTCTCCAGATTTTCACCAATCTTGACTTCTCTTCTATCCTCCCCCGTGCCGAAGTTTATCATCTCAATTGGCTCTTCATGAGGCTGTGTAGCCCTCTCTTCCCGCTGTAACAGTCTATCCAGTTCTCCAGGAACCTCACAATCGTCCTCACCTTCGTCCTCGGCTTGGTTGATCGGATTTTCAAAATCATAACTGGAAGTAGCAGAATTGTTATCAATGGGATCCAGAGTGGATATGGATCTGCAGTTTGATACGTGAGTGTGTGTAAGAGCATAACTGTATTAATAAAGTAAAAGTAGAAAATAAAAAATAGGGAGCATAAAATTTGTATGCAAGGAACGTCCAATGTTTTATTGATGATATATGAAATGGCATAATAACCCTCACAGATGGAACCATTGTGCCTCGGGTAAGACACAAGGCCATAAAGTTAAATTGTTCATTACAAACTCAGAAAACAAGTAAGATAATTACTGCAGAATAAAAGAAACTGGTATAAAATCCCTAGCCGTCTAGTTACTCGGTCCACCGTTGGTAGTTGGGTATATCTAGATGTCAATGTCAGATTCTTTCCCACTATCTTCAATAGCGTTGACTCCACGATTGCGGATGCGCAGGGGATGTCATCTAGCCCGAGCGCGTCGGACAGCCCTTTGAGCTCCTAAAGTAAAGCCCAAACCAAACTTGTCAATTTTGTGAGTAAAATTAGGGAGTTGTCCCCAGTTGGTACACCCACCTTCTTCAACCACTGCTCTGGCATCCTTGAGAGAAGTCATCTTCAAAGGAGGCTTGGTGTCGATAGTAGTCTCAGTTAACGCTAAAATCTGGGGAACTTCTTCAAAGTTTTGACAAGGAGTCTCTATGAATTACCCGTCCATCTCCACATACCTGAAGGATTTTAGGTGGCTCATCATATACTCCTCTTCGCCACGCACAGTGACAATCTTCCTCTTCACCGGATACTTCAGCATTTGGTGCAATGTAGAAGTAACAGCCCCAACTTCATGTATCCAAGGACGACCCAACAAATAGGAGTGTGACGTCCTGATGTCCATCACATAGAAGGTGGACTCAAAGGTTTGACAGCCTACCGTGACGGGGATGTCCACCTCCCCATGCACCATTCTCTTCGAATCGTCAAAAGCCCTTACCACAATATTACTAGGCTTCAAAGTGAAGCCTTCACAATCCAACCGATCAAGAACCTTCTTAGGCAGAACATTCAGTGAAGACCCAGTATCCACCAGCACACGAGCCATAGTATTTCCCCTGCATTTGATCGAGACATGCAGAGCATCATTATGCTTCCTCCCTTTCAGTGTCAAGTCGGCATCTGAAAAACCCAGCCCATTGTCAACAGTCAAGCTAGCTACACAGTCCTTGAATTGATCAGCTGAGGTCTCTTGCGGCACATGCGCAATCTTTAGGAATGCAATCAAAGCCTTCCCATGGGCCTCAGAACATAGCAATAGAGACAACATTGATATCTTCGAGGGGGTCTGCCTCAGCTGCTCGACCACATTGTAGTCGCTCTTTTTAATTATTTTTAAAATTTCCTCTATCTATTGCTTAGAGGCTTCTACAACAATCTTTCTAGGGGCCTCCGTCTGGGCAGGCTCACCTATAGCTTCTTTGCCTCGAATCCCAGATGATTCAACGGAAGGAGTAACAATTGGAGTAAGAACAGGAGTAGTAGTTGAAGTACCGGTAGGAATACAGGTGAAATGACAACAGGCTTATTGACAGTCTTCGAGGAAATCTCGGGATAGAAAACCCTTCCACTTCTAGTATTCTTACTGGTTCCGATAATGTTACTGACATAAGGATCAACCTCTTCGTTCTTCAGATCTTGTTTAACGCCATGATAGTAAACATCGGCACCATAATGCCAAGGGGCAGCTTTTTCTGAGGCATACAGGACAAGACCAGGAAAGGTGATTATTAACGGAGGAATTCTCGGAGCGGGTGTATTCCTAACAGGTCTTCTCGAGGAGACCTTGGAAGGATGGGCGGAAATGGTTATAATAGCAACATCTTTGAACGAAACAATTGGAATCAAATTTTTCTCGAACAAAATTTCTCTGCTGTTGCATCAGGCGTTCGACACCTGTTTTCAGCAAATAGAAACCAGAAGGCAGAAATGAACACATGTGGCAACCTTCACCACAACCCGGAAATAAACCAGCCAATAAAAAATTCTTCTTGACAGTCATAAGGGGAGTAGAAACTTCATCAATTGAGGTCACAAACAGATCAGTATCGACGGTGTTAACTCCTCAGTTGTGCTTAGGCATGGCAGCAGTTATGACATTGGGCTTCTCCGGAGCATCAAACTCAATCTCCTTGGCTTCAATCAGATCTTGTACCTTATTTCTCAAAGCCCATCGTTCATTTTTATCGTGGCCAGGACTCTCAGAATGGTAGGCACACTGAGCGTTTGGGTTGTACCAAGGAGACGTGGTATTAGGATTCTTGGGAGCCTCTTTCAAGGTTGCCAAGTTGGATCTCAGCAGATGGGGTAGAACCTCTGTCAATTTCATGTTAATTTGGGTAAACTTCCTTTGTGGTCTTTCTACCCTTTGTTGATTGTTGCGTTGTGGAGCAGCCATAGGCCTAGGTATCATTACAACACTTATTGTCGGACGGTGTTCAACTCTGCTTTGACCTCTTGGGCTATAGATAGCACTGGATTGCTTCTTATCAGTGAATGGCCTCTTTACTGAACTCGAAGAAGTGTCTTTCTGTATTTTACCGATCCGGATCCCAGCTTCTACCCTCTCTCCAGTTAATATCAGCTCAGTGAAACCGGTTGGGGAGCTGCCAATCAAATGATTAAAGAATGGACCAGAAAACGTCCCAAGAAACATGTCAACCAACTCCCTGTCAGATAAAGGGGGTTGGACTCTCCCAGCCAAGTCTCTCCACTTCTGTGCATAGTCCTTAAAGCCTTCACCTGCACCCATGGACATACTCTAGAGTTGATTATGAGTAGGGGCAATGTTGGCGTTATATTGATACTGCTTATAAAAAGCAGCAGCCAAATCCTCCCAGTTTCGGACATTGGTTCCCTCCAGTTGGTAGAACCATTCAAACTGAGTCCCTGACAGACTGTCTTGAAAGAAGTGAACCCACAAGTTTCTATCAGCGGTGTGGGGCTAGATCTTCCTTACATAGGAACGAAGATGGAGCTTTGGGTAAGACACCCCATCATACCTTGAGAAAACTGGAGCCTTAAATTTCTGCGGGATGACCACTCCCGGCACCAATCCCAGTTCTTCAAAGTCCAACCCAGTTATTCTCTAGACTTCCATAGCACTCAGCCGATCCTCTAATTTCTTATATCTATCCTCAGTGGGAGGATATTGCTCATCATTGCAGTCCGTATCATTGTAAGAAACTTAAGGATTTGGGTCCTCTTCCCTTGTCTCCCTCTCTTGGTTCTCCCCTTCTTTGGACGAGGAGGTCAGATCGACTGGTTGCTTTAGCGGCCCCCCAAATCTTCTGCCCATATTAAGGATACTAGCGGGCTTCTTCTTCTTCTTCTTCTTCTTT
The DNA here is from genome assembly GCA_948472305.1 of Vicia faba. Taxonomy (NCBI): domain Eukaryota; kingdom Viridiplantae; phylum Streptophyta; class Magnoliopsida; order Fabales; family Fabaceae; genus Vicia; species Vicia faba. Next base: position 1,691,586,312 of record OX451737.1, on the reverse strand, counting down.
TTCTCTTTCAGGATGAGGGCCTTCAGATCCTCCTTCTCTTTTTCCAGCGTTATGAACATATGTTGAAATTGGGCATTTTGTGCCTGGATATCTTTGATGCTTTGTGTGATACGGTGGGAGAACTGACTTGAGGTTTTGCGTTTTATCGCAAATGTTGCGGTTAGAAAGAGTCGCCACCGACTTTTCTTTTATCCAAGAGGAAAGGTGAAAAAGCACAGGAAAGACCTTTGAGATGTTTTCTTGAGTTCGAGGGATAGATTATGAAAAGGGAAGGTGCTAGCACCCTTTTCATCCATGGTTTTCCATGGACTCTTAGTTACTTGCTTAGATCACTTGCTTTGGTTTGTTTGAAATGGTGTTTGATGTGGTTTTGAAAGTATTTTGTAAAAGAAGCCATTCGTTTAGGCAATCTTTGTAATGATTCTCGTTCGTAAGAATGTATACAAAGATGTTTGTCTTTTTGGAAATGTTTTCAATGTTTGTAAGGTGTTTTTGAAATGTGTGTGTTTGCTTTGAAAATAGCAAGGATTTTGTTTGAAATGGAGCAAGCAACTAGAAGCTATCTACCTACTCAAATGTCTTATGTATTTTCTATTCCTTTGACATTGTTGACTTACCATTGATTTGGTAAACACCCTATCTTTGGATGTAAATGGGACGGGCGTGGGTCATCGTATAACCATGATTAGCAATGTTTGCAAAGTATCTTAGCATTTTTGAGGGACCAAGATCATTTTGTAAGGCAACTTTTGAATAGCATCATCGAGGGACTATGATCTTAAATTTGTTTTGTTTTGCCAAGATACTTCGCATGCGTAATATGGCCATTTTATTTTAGGCAACCAAGTGGGAGAAACCCTAAGGGTGCTTGTGTGCAAAGTATATCATTTTCATGCTTTTGATCTTGCATTTAGGGTTTTCTATTTGTTTTGTTTTGTTTTTGTCATACAAACCCTAATTACTAATCATGGCATATGAAAGCAATAAATTGCGTAATGTAAATATACTAAGCTATTACAACAATTTTATGGGAGGGGGAAATACAAGTTTGAATGTGGATTTGCACAAATATAGAGCTAAATACATTATTACAACCAAATCGAATTTTGTGCGAATTAAGATAAATAGGATACAATATTTAGAATATAATGCAGTGTTCATGTAAGAAGGTTTTATGTCTTGTTTTTGTATAAAAGAATATTTAATTTAAACCTAAAAAATATAAGAAAAAAAAATATTTAATTTTTGAAAGGGGTTAAACCCTAATTTTTTACTTAAAAGAAAATAATGTTTCTATATTATTATTTTGTGCATTTTTTGTATAAAAAATAAAAAATAATATTGTATATAAATATTAAAAATTAAATATGTGCAAAAAATAAGTATTTGTAAGTATGAAATGTAAAATAAAAATATTAAGTATATTTAATTATATTTATAAGTTTATTAAGAAAATAAATTATATTTTATCAAAATAAATTAAATTTTTATCTGAGAAATAATAAAAATAAAATAAAAGTGTAAAAATAATTAAATTATTTTTTAGGAATTTTTATCATTAAGGAAAATAATTAAAAATATTAAATATAAAAATGAAAAAAATAAAATATGAAGGAGTTAACAGGGGGTGAAATAGCAAGTCAGTGGTAGTGCTTAGCAAAAACAAAAAGCCCAGGAAGCCAAAATGTCCAATACCGCTTCGTCCCTGTCCTGCCTTCTCTTCCTCACGCCATGGCCGGTTCAACCTGTAACTTCCTCATGCTTGCATAAAAATGAAAACTTATAACATGAAAAATGTAGCATTTGAACTCACGAAAATTTTCAGAGATTTCAACCTCCAAATTCTCTTAGCACAAGTAATATAAATGCAAGATAATGATATGTACAACTTCGTTATGATGAGAACTACATTTTTTATTCACAGATCGTGGCATGAGGTTGCCTGTACAAAGAGATAGAGTTTAAAAAAAATACCTCCTTCAGCTGGAATCGTGTATGGAAATGCAGGGACTTTAATGGAAGCCTGATGACTGCTTGAGCTTCCTTAAGCTTCCCTGAATCTATTCCAACCCTTACCTTGCTCTGAAAGTGGCTAGAACTTCTTGACCAAGTCCAACTGCAAGCTTCAAAGTTAACAATGGCAGATGGTGAAACAGAGGTTACAGAACAAGGATGATAGTTTGGATTGACTAGGTATCAAGTATGTAAGATGTTTGAATGATCAAAACCCAAAACATACGAGCCAAATGGATGCTGGATATGTTTATGCAGAAACTGTGTGTTTGGGACTGTTTTTGGTGCTTTTCTTGCTCTAAGTGTTTCAGGCCTTTGCTTGGTGTTGTATATTGTTTGCATATTAGTATAGAAATGGTTTTAAGTTAGCTCTCTATAAGTTGTGCAAGCCCTAGCCTTTTTGCAACTTTTCTTGTACTTGAAGCAAAGTGACAAGACAAAACTCTCATGCTTGTACCAGCTTGCTTAGGGTTGGTATTTCTTCCCTGCAAGTTGCCTTTGGTCTGTGGTACTTGCATGTATCAAGGGGACAAGTCCAATGCTCAAGATTACAAAGTTTGCAAAAGTTGCCCTTTATGAAAATGGCAATGGAACCTTTTGGCCATAAATGGAATTATCAATTGGATAAAGGTTCAAAAGCATGGATAGAGGCTTTGTCAACTGATTAAGCATTTAACAAAGGAGTGTGTAGCAAGTTTAGGACCTGTACAGCATGAAATAGCCAGCATAGGTTTGATTTGCAACTTGGTTCTTCATGAAATTGCTTGAACAAAAAAGTGAGAAAATGCCAATTTCCTCTCTTCGATTCTCCCTACTCAAAAATGATCTTGGAGAGTTATTTTACATTTTGGAAAGCTTGCAATGTGCTCTATAATCCATATTTGAAGTGAATTTTGAGATACCTCTTGTAACTAGATGAAAACTTTCCATGAAGTTGGGTCCAAAACCTGCCTAAATTAGGGCAAAATTTCACTAAGTTAAGAAGTTCATGACCATGTATTCACAAATTTATATCTTGAGATCCAAGCATCTTTAGGGAAAAGTTTGTGAAGCAAATTTGTATATTTCATGGAGTACTACAACTTTCATGTTGGTAACTTTCTTTGAATCAAAATGCATCATGGTGAAAAAGTGGTGTAAAGTTGAGAAAAAATAAGAAAATTTTTATACTTAGTAAAATTCTAAGTTATGAAAAATTTCAAATTAAAACCCTAATTTTCAAATTTGGTTTTCTTGGTGAACAAGTTTCACATTTGGGAATGTTTTGATGAATTATGACCCTTGGTACATGATTTTGACCAAAAAGTCAAAGTTTGACTTTTCAGTGTACAGTTGACTTTTGATCAGTTGACTGCAAATTTCATCTGCCAATCCAATGAAATTGAAATGTTTTGAGCCATGTAATTAAGTCAAGATGATGCCATTGAATCCTTGAAATCATGCTTGAACTTAATTGGTCATTTGCTAGGTTAAAAATCAGAAATTGCCCTTTCTTAGTCAAAACCCTAATTTTGACCATTTTGCCCTTTTGATGATTTGATCAAATTTCTTGAGGAATTGTGATCCAAACTTGACCAAATGGTACATGTGAATATAAAATGTTGATGTGAATAAAAAATTATGAAGTTTGACTGTAAATTGGCCATGGTTGACTTTTCCCTCAATACAATTGATTTTTAGGTCAACTGTCCAATTGACTGATCAAAAATGTGGTTCAAGGTTTGAAACTTGTCATGAGCAACCTTAGAGGTCCAAAATGATGTATGAAAGTCACATGAAGCATTGGTGGTCCAAAAATCCTTGTGCAAAATCAAACCCTAATTTTGGGTTATCAGTGTAAGATGAGATGTCTTGAGCTGACCAAACCCTAATCTTGTCTTGAGTCAAAGAAGTCTTGTGAGAAAAGTCTTAATAAATGAGAGGGCAAATTTTGGGGTACAACATCTGCCCCTGTTCAATCTTCTTGAACCTGAAGAGTTAGATTGGCAATCTTTTCCGTTCGTGACTTGAAGGTAAAAGATGATTGGACACTAGAGTGCTCGTAAATTTGCACTTGAGAAAGTGTAGTTGAGGGAATGGGCTTAAAAGATGCCATTTGGAGAGGTGATAGAATCTTGTTGGAGATGGGCTTGTAGATTCCATCCAAGAATGTTTGTTGAATTATAAGTTGTAAGCTGAAAGAATGAGTATTAGAATGATATCCGCGTCTAGAACGTATTTGAGCTGTATCTGTACTTAAAATCTGAATAAGTATCAGAATGGCATCCGTGTCTGGAGCGTATCTGAACTTTGGAAATCTGAATGAGTATCAGGATGGCATCTGTGTCTGGAGCGTATCTGAACTGTATTTGAAAGATGAATCTGAGTGAGTATCAAGATGGCATCCGAGTCTGGAGCGTCTCTGAACTGTATCTGAAAGATGAATCTGAATGAGTATCAGGATGGCATCCATGTCTGGGCGTATTTGGACTGTATCATGAACTTGAAATCTGAATAAGTGTCAGAATGGCATCCGTGTCTGGAGTGTATCTGAACTGTATCTGAATGTTGAAGTCTGAATAAGTAACAGAATGGCAATCATGTATGGGGCGTATCTGGACTGTATCATGAACTTGAAATCTGAATAAGTGTCAGAATGGCATCCGTGTCTGGAGCGCATATGAAATTTGGAAATCTGAATGAGTAACAAAATGGCTTTTGTGTCTGGAGCGTATTTGGACTGTATCTGAAAGCTGAATCTGAATGAGTAACAGAATGGCTTCTGTGTCTGGAGTGTATCTGGACTGTATCTGAAAGCTGAATCTGAATGAGTAACATAATGGCAACCGTGTCTGGAGCATATATGGAATGTATCTGAAAGCTGAATCTGAATGAGTAATAGAATGGCAACCGTGTCTGGAGCGTATCTGAACTGTATCTGAAAGCTGAATCTGAATGAGTAACAGAATGGAAACCGTGTCTGGAGCATATCTGTACCGTATCTAGATTGCATATTGTTAATGGTAGCTTGTTAATCTTATCCTGAAAAGGGTAAAATGTTAGCTGAACACAAGGTTATGTTGCATGAAATGTATGATGCAATATATGTGTTTTATCAATGTTTATGATATGTGGATGTAATGTATGTGCATGTAAGCTGATTTGCTGTATTGCCGTTTGACTGAGGAAAATAAATCCTTGACTGCTGCTGAGGTTATGTGGATTCTTCATGTCTTGAAGTTGGAGTAATTGACAAAAATTCTGTTGTGAGCAATGCCATATACTGCTTGAGTAATCTGCTTGGGGAATCCAGAGAAACCATTTTTTTCCCAAGTCGCCCTTTCGGGTTTTCAACTTGCCGGGTGTACAGATTTTTTTTGTTTTATCCCTAATTTTTTCCCGAACCTTTTGGTTCGCTGGGATGCCCTTGTTTTGCCTAGGTGTGTCAACCTAGCGGGTCTCTTATGCGTAGTATCTTTTGACTATGTCTGAGTTCACAGAGTGTGGCAGGTCGTCGCCGTCCATGGTGGTTAAGATCAATTCCCCACCGAAAAAGATATTCTTGATTACAAATGGTCCTTCATAGGTAGGAGTCCATTTGCCCCTGGGATCACTTTGTGGCAAGATGATGTGCTTGATCACCAGATCTCCAACTTGATATACTTGGCGTTTGACTTTTTTGTTGAAAGCCTTGATCATCCATTTTTGATACATCTGACCATGGCAAACAACAATAAGTCTCTTTTCATTAATTAAGTTCAGTTGATCAAGCCGGGTCTGGATCCAATCATCCTCACTCAAACCTGCATCCTTCATAATTCTCAAGGAGGGGATTTGAACCTCGATAGGCAAGACAACCTCCATGCCATAAACCAAAGAATAAGGTGTTGCCTCAGTTGATGTGAGAGCCGTGGTACGGTACCCGTGGAGAGCAAACGGTAGCATTTCATGCCAGTCCTTGTAGGTGACTGTCATTTTCTGTATGATCTTTTTAATGTTTTTATTAGCAGCTTCGACTGCACCATTCATCTTTGGCCGATAGGGGGATGAATTGTGATGTTGAATCTTGAACTACTCGCACAAGGCGATGATCATAATATTGTTAAGGTTCGTACCGTTATCAGTGATGATCCTTTCTGGGATACCGTACCGGCAAATAAGATTCTGCTTGATGAAGCGGGCAACAACATTCTTAGTAACGGATGTGAAGGAAGCTGCTTCGACCCACTTTGTGAAATAGTCAATGGCCACTAGAATATAGCGGTATCCATTGGAGGCTGTAGGCTTGATCTCCCCAATCATATCGATTCCCCACATAGTAAAGGGCCAAGGAGCTGTTAAGACATTTAGAGGAACCGGAGGCACGTGCACCTTGTCTGCATAGATTTGACACTTATGACAGATCCGGGAGTGTTGATAGCAGTCTGCTTCCATGGTAGACCAATAATAGCCCGCCCGTAGGATTTTTTTCGCCATCGTAGGCCCACTAGAGTGAGTGCCAAAAGTGCCTTCATGCAATTCATCCATGATCTTTTCAGCTTCAATCTTATCCACACAACGGAGCAGAATAGAATCATGATTACGTTTGTACAGGATGCCATTACTTAGGAAGAACTTAGCGGAGAATCTCCTTAGGAACTTTTTATCATTGATTGAAGCTCCTTCTGGATATTCTTGAGCCTCAAGACACCTTTTGACTTCATGGAACCAAGGCTGGTCCACTACTTCTTCAGTATTAATCTCGTGACTGTGTGCTGGTTTATCCATTCGTTCAATGGTGATCTGGGGAGCCTCTTTATCCTAATTAAGTTTAAACATAGATGACATTGTGGCTAGAGCATCTGCTAGCTGATTTTCTTCTCGCGGGAAATGCTTAAAGGTAATCTGCTCGAAAAGCGGTAACAATGTCAAAACATGTTCTTTGTAAGGGATAAGGTTTGGATGCTTAGTGCCTCATTCTCCTTTGATCTGACTGATGACCAAAGCTGAATCTCCAAACACATCTAAATATTTGATTCCCAATTCTATGGCAGCCTTGAGACCAAAGATGCATGCTTCATATTCTGCCATGTTGTTCGTACAGTTGAAGCAAAGTCTGGAAGTAAAGGGAGTGTGACACCCTTCCGGAGATATGAGTACAGCGCCAATGCCATTACCAAGTGCATTGGATGCCCCATCAAAGAACAGGGTCCATCAGGATCCTTGTTTAGGTCCGTCATATGGTCTGATCTCTTCACAGTTGTCTAATGTCATGATGTCTTCACCCAGGAATTCAAACTTCATGGACTTATAATCTTCTACAGCTTGATGAGCAAGATGATCAGCTAACACACTGCCCTTTATAGCTTTTTGGGTAGTGTACTGTATGTCATATTCTATTAAGATCATCTGCCATCTAGCTATCCTTCCAGACAGAGCAGGCTTCTCAAAGATGTACTTTATCGGATCCATCATAGATATCAACAAAGTGGTATGAGTCAACATATACTGTCTTAGCCGGCGAGCAGCCCATACCAAAGCGCAGCAAGTTTTCTCGAGCAGTGAATATCTGGTTTCACAGTTGGTAAACTTTTTGCTCAGGTAGTAAATAGCGTGCTCTTTTTGGCCAGACTCGTCATGCTGCCCCAATACACACCCTATTGAGTTCTCTAAAACGGTCAGATACATGATCAGTGGTCTTCCCTCGACTGGTGGCATCAAGACAGGAGGCTCTTGTAAATACTCTTTGATTTTGTCAAAAGCAATCTGGCATTCATCATTCCATCTGACTACTTGATCTTTCTTAAACAGTTTAAAGATTGGTTCACAAGTAGATGTTAGGTGAGAAATGAATCTGGAAATGTAGTTCAGGCGTCCCAAGAATCCTATGACTTCCTTCTCAGTACAAGGAGCAGGCATTTCTTGTATTGCTTTGACCTTGGCAGGATCAACCTCGATGCCTTTGTTGCTGACAATGAAACCTAAGAGTTTACCGGACCGGACTCCGAATGTGCACTTGTTTGGATTTAATCTTAGCTTGTACTCCTTCAACCTTACAAACAACTTTTGCAAGTGATCGAGGTGCTCCTCTTCAGTTTGTGATCGGGCTATCATGTCATCTACGTAGACCTCTATCTCATGATGTATCATATCATGAAACAAAGCTACCATGGCACGTTGATAGGTTGCCCCGATATTCTTCAGTCCGAATGGCATCACTTTGTAGAAGAACGTTCCCCACTGTGTGACAAATGTAGTTTTCTTCATGTCCTCAGGTGCCATTTTGATCTGGTTATAACCTGAGAATCCATCCATGAAGGAAAATACTTTGTGCTGGGCTGTATTATCAACCAGGATGTCAATGTGGGGAAGTGGAAATCATCTTTAGGGCTAGCCCTGTTTAAATCTCTATAATCCACACACACATTCGTACTTTACCGTCCTTTTTAGGAACGGGAACAATGTTGGCTACCCATTGAGGATAAGAAGTGACAGCCAGAAATCCAGCATTGAACTGTTTCATAACTTCCGCTTTGATCTTCTCTGACATGTCAGGTCTCATGCGGCAAAACGTTTTGTTTTACTGGTGGACAGTCTTCTCTTGTAGGTAGACGATGTACCACAATGTCTGTATCAAGTCCCGGCATGTCCTCGTATGACCAGGCAAAGATCTCAACATAATCATGCAATAGATGAATTAGACGTTCCTTGACACTCGGCTCTAGGTTGGCACCCACTTTGATTTCCTTTTTATCCTCCTCGACACCCAAGTTGATTGTATCCAACAGTTCCTCATGAGGCTGAATAACTCTTTCCTCTTGTTGTAGTAGTCTGGCCAATTCCCCTGGCACTTCACAATCTTCCTCACCTTCGTATTCGGCTTGATAGATTGGATCTTCAGAGTTACTGAAGGCTATAACAGTATCGTTACCCATGGGATCCGGAATGGAGGGGTACCTACATTTTTGAGTGTGGGTGTGTGTAAGGGTATAGCCATCTTTAAACAATAAAAATGTAAAAGAAAGACAATGAGCACAAAAGGTTTGTATGTGAAAAAGCGTCCATGATTCATTGAATGTCATATAAAGATGAAATAAAAACCCTTACAACTGGACCATTGTTCCTCGGGTAAGACACAAGGTTTTTAAAGTGCGAATTGTTTGTGAATATTACAAGTCCAACAGAAATGTAAAAGATAAATTACTGAGAGATGAAAGTTATTGGGACAAAGTCTCTAGCTTCCCATTTGCGAAGTCCTCCGCTGATAGTAGGAAATATCCAATCTTCCAAGCTGCCATCTTCTTCAACATTTTCCAATGTGTTGACCTCTCTGTTACTAATCTTCAAAGGTGGCCCTCCAGCACGGGCACAATGCACAGTCTTTTGAGCAGTTGAAGTAAACCCCAAGCCAAACTTGTCTGATTTATACGGGATGTCTGGAAGCTGCCCCCAGATGGTGCATCCACCCTCTTCCACTACTGTTTTTGCATCCTTTAGAGATGACATCCAAAGTGGAGGTCTTGTGATCTTGGGAATCGAGGATACTGCCTTGGTTGCTGCTACTTCTTGAGAGACCTCCTTGAAATGTTGAAAAGGAGTTTCAATGAACTAGCCATCCAACTCCACATATCGGAAAGAATTCAGATGACTAATCATGTACTCCTCCTTCCCATGGACAGCTATGATCTTTCCTTGGACCGGGTACTTCAGCATCTGATGCAATATGGAGGTGACAACACCGACATTGTGGATCCAAGGCCGTCCTAACAGACAAGAGTAAGAGGGACGGATGTCTATCACATAGAAGGTTGAGCTGAAAGTCTGAGTTCCCACCTTTATCGGGATGTCCACCTCCCCATGGACCATCCTCTTCGAGCCATCAAATGCTCTCACAATTATGTTACTGGGTTTCAACGTCAGCCCTTCGCAATCCAATCTGTCAAGAGCTTTCTTTGGTAAGACGTTCAAACATGAGCTAGTGTCAACCAAGACATGGGCTAGGGTTGTTCCTCTACACTCCACAGAGACATGTAATGCCTCTTTGTGTTTTCTCCCTTCGGGTGTCAAGTCAGCATCAGAGAAGCCCAGGCTGTTATCAGCTGTCAAACTGGCCACACAATCTTGGAACTGGTCGGCAGACGTCTCTTATGGCACATGGGCTGTCTTCAGAAATTTTACCAAAGCTTTCGCATGTGCCTCAGAGCACATCAGCAACGCTAGCATGGAGATCTTGGAGGGGGTTTGCCCCAACTGTTCAACCACATCATAGTCACTCTTCTTTATTATCCTCAGGATCTCTTAAATTTCCTTCTTGGATGTTTCGGGGATAGTTAGTGATTGAGCCTTCGTCCGGACATGCTCTTCTTGAATGCTTTTTCCTCGATTCTCAACAGCAGAAGTATTGGTAGGGATAACAACAGGGGTCACGTCGTCTTTGTCGGTAGGTACACTTGCAGGTATGATCACTGGTATAGAGGTAATCTTCGTAATGGCCACGGGTCCAAAAACTGCCTTTGGAGGGGCAATCTCTGGAGAGAAGATTCTACCACTACGGGTAATCTTGCTAGTTCCGGCAATATTGCTAATGTCGGAATTGTCCTCTTCGGAGCTCTCTTCTTCGGTGGTCAACCCATCTTGTTTAATACCATGGTAGTAGATTTCTCCACCGTAATTCCATGGTATTGTTTTATCTAATTCGTACGGGACCGGCCCGGGCATTGTAATCTTAAGTGGAGTAGTATTTGGAGCAGATGTAATCCTAACGGGTCTTTTAGGGACCCTGGAGGAATTGGCGGAGATGGTTATGATTAAAATGTCTTTAACAGGAATGGGTAAAATAGGAGCATTCTCAAATAGAATTTCTTGGTTATCAATCAGGCGTTGGATACCTGTCTTCAACAGAGGGCAAACGGAGGGTGAGGATAAGCAATGATGGCAGTCTTCTTTACATCTTGGGAATACACCAGCTTTTAAAAAATTCATCTTAATGATCGGGAGTGGAGTCAAAAGTTCATCTACTGTGGCAACAAATAAATCTTCCTCGACAGCATTGGCATTGTGACCATGCCTAGGCATCGGAGCGGAAATGACATTCGGTTTCTCAGGTGCATCAAACTCAACTTCCTTTGCATCTATAAGGTCTTAAATTTTATTCTTCAGAGCCCAACAATTGTTAGTGTCATGCCCTGGACTTTCAGAATGGTATGCGCATCTGGAATTTGGGTGATAATGAAGGGACACAGTATTGGGATTCTTTGGGGCCTCTTTTAAAGTTGATAGATTCAATTTCAATAGATGTGGTAGAACCTGGGCTAGAGTCATATTAATCCTGGTGAATTGCCGGACTGGCCTTTCCACCCTTGGCTGGTTATTTCTTGGCTGTTCAGATGCGGGCTTTGGGATCATAACGGCCCCTACCGTTGGTCGGCGTTCAGTTCTTCTCTGACTCCTATGTGAATAAACAGCAGACACCTCCTTCTTCCAAATGAAAGGTTTTTTCACAGATGTAGAGGCAGACAAATCTTTCTGAATCTTCCCACTTCTTATACCAGCTTCCACCCTCTCTCCGGTTAATATTAGCTCAGTAAACCCAACAGATGAACTCCCAATCAGATGGTTGAAGAAAGGGCCTAATAGGGTGCCCAAGAACATATCCACCAACTCCCTTTCAGATAGAGGAGGTTGCACCCTTCCAACTAGGTTTCTCCATTTTTGCGCGTACTCTTTGAAACCCTCATTTGAAACCATAGCCATACTCTGAAGTTGAGTACGGGTAGGTGCCAAATCTGCATTATACTGGTATTTCTTATAGAAAGTTGCGGCAAGTTCTTCCCAGTTGTGGACGTCGGCCCTCTCCAATTGGTAAAACCAATCAAGTTGTGTTCCGGATAAGCTGTCTTGGAAGAAATGGACCCACAAGTCTTTGTCGGTGGAGTGCGGCTGAATCTTTCTGACATATGACCGGAGGTGCATTTTAGGACACGACACTCCATCATATTTTGCAAATAATGGCACTTTTAACTTTGGTGGGATCACAATTCCTGACACTAACCCCAACTCTTCAAAATCTAACTCTGGTACCTTCTGTATTTCCATAGCGGTTAAACGCTCTTCCAGATGTCTGTACTTATCATCAGCCGGAGGATACTGTTCCTCAGAGTAGTATTCCTCTTCCTCCTCTTCTTCAGAGTCTGACGGAACTGCCGTTTCTTTTCCTTTTCTTTCCCATTCATCAGATGTTTCTGGAAAATCTAAGGTCCTTCTAGCTTGTCCTTGAAACCTTCTGCCCATGATTACCACACCAGCTGGTTTCTTCTCTTTCTTCTTTTTCTCTTTCTCTTTTGCTAGCAGAGGTTTCAGCTCCTCTTGCCCCTTGGCTAAGGTCATGAGTAACTGTTGAAATTGTGTGTTTTGAGCTTGAAGGTCTTTGACCGTCTGTTCGAGATCCATCTTACTGAAATAAATAGTAGAGAGATGAGGAAACTTGTTGCAAAGACCTATTTATGTTTATGATGAATGATATGCCTATATGCAATGCTTTCAAGGATTTAAAAATTCAAGTTTGTTTTAAACAAAAAGAAGCACACGTTATATTAATAAGATGGAATTTGAGTACATCAATGCCCCTTGGGCAAAATAATACAAAATTCTAAGATAAAAAGACATTGCGCATCCTCTTTGGTGCAATGTAGGTATTTAGAGTCTGCTCCTCATGAAGTAGCCGAGTGAGTTCCAAAACCTTCTTCTCGCTTGCGTAGAATTGGGCTTCGAAAGTATCACCCTCTCCTTTGAGTTGGATCCAATTCCTTTGTAAGTCTTCGAGTGATGTGGGCATGTCAGGATGTAGGATAGTGTATGGAACTTCTTCCTCCTTAACAGACTCAATAATCACTGGGAGAATGGAGGGATAAGGCATCATAAGACTTTGAGCGCGGGTTCATACCCACTTGAGGTAAGGCTCAAGAGGGATGGAATTATTGTGTGTCAAAGTCTTTCTATCCACCTTGTTTAGCATCCTCCAAGCTCGGATGAATCTCTAGCGAAGACCTTGATTGTCGTTGTCGTAGTCAAAAACCAAGCCTTGAATCAGCATATCATGTGGGCCATCCCTTCGAGCATAACCAAACTGTATTAGAGCTAAGCACGGGTTGTAGGTGATGCTTCCCCTAATACCAAGTAGAGGGACATTATGGAATTCTCCACAACCGTCAACAATGATAACATTCTCTTTGGATCGAGAACACCAATGAATATCTGAATGTTTAAGCGTCATTAACCTTTGTGACCACCTCAAACCTTGCTCATTCTTTAAGACTGATTGGGGAAGATGAGAAATAAACCATCTTTCCAGGAGAGGAGTGAAACACATAAGAACACCTCTTTTCCTCATTGTACGAGTGTGAAAAGAGTGCAAGATATCTCCAAGCAACGCAGGCACCGGATTGCGTGACATGAAGATTTTGACAGCACTCACATCTATGAGTTGGTCAGGGTTGGGAAACAAGACCATCCCATAGATAAGAAGAGCCACAATTTCCTCAAATGCTTGCAATTCTAAGGAATTCCAACAACTTTAGGCCTTCTCAAACAAGAACTTTGCTAAGAAGCCTTTGACACCACTTCTAGTTTCCCAATGGGTTGTGACATCAGATGAGTGCAAGTGCAGGGCTTGAGCAATCTCCTCTGGCTTTGGATCTCTTTCCATACCGTTGAAATGTAGTTGATTGAGAATGGGAATCCTCAAGAGTTGAGAGAATTCTTCCAAAGTAGGCACAAGCTGGTAGTCAGGAAATGTGAAGCAATGATGCAAAGGGTCAAAGAACTGGAAGAGAACTTTCATCATATCCTCCTCTGTGTTTGAGGTGGCCAAGTTGAGTAGACGACCATGCCTCTCGGTGAATGGAGAATTCTCAGGAATCCTTGAAGCTATCTCCTTGAGTTGTGGAGGAATTCTTACAAGGTTGAATTGGATAGTTTTCCTGCGAAGTGAATCCATATCCTACAAAATAAGAACAAAGATGAATTTCCAAAATCCTTGAAATGGTTAGCGGATGCATATGATGCCCATGATGTCCATGATGTTATGCACAAGCATATATGTACAAGCAAATCAAACAAGTTCTTAGTTTACGCTTGCATGGGGTTTTATAGGTAAGTACCCTCTTGAAGTTTTAGTTTGCTCAACCTATCCTAACAATAGTAACCGAGTTCTAAGGAGCTCAATATCACCGGATTGTTTCCTTGTTCATTGTTTCAGTTCAAGCCTCTTTAATGGCGACCGAAATATCCCAAGAAACCAAACCTCAATGAGTGTAGTATCGAGTATCTACCAACTTCGGACTGCACCAAAGCCGGTCATCTCACTACATCCTAAAAGGCCAAGTTGGTCAAGTAAAGGGTTCTAGAAGTTCATTAGTGCTTCATGACATCACTCAGCGGCCCCGTATTCTCTTTGATTGACTCAAAGGCTACCGGTACCCACAAATATGTCACACTAACATAGTTATTGCTTAGATCATGTCGGTATACCCCGCACAGTTTCCACAACGTATTTCTACCAGAAAATACGTTGTGGAAATATCCCAAGAAACTAAACCTCAATGAGTGTAGTATCGAGTATCTACCAACTTCGGACTGCACCAAAGCCGGTCATCTCACTACATCCTAAAAGGCCAAGTTGGTCAAGTAAAGGGTTCTAGAAGTTCATTAGTGCTTCATGACATCACTCAGCGGCCCCGTATTCTCTTTGATTGACTCAAAGGCTACCGGTACCCACAAATATGTCACACTAACATAGCTATTTCTTAGACCATGTCGGTATACCCCACACAGTTTCCACAACGTATTTCTATTTACCTATAATGTTTCCCAAATCCGGGTGGAGGATTCAAACCCAAACAAAGAACCATAATGTAAAGCAAAGAAGTCAAACAAGGTAAGCAAATAAATGTGATCTAAACCCTAAGGTAACCCCACTTTTATAATTCTCCCCAGCAGAGTCACCAGTTTTGTGATACGGTGGGAGAACTGACTTGAGGTTTTGCGTTTTATCGCAAATGTTGCGGTTAGCAAGAGTCGCCACTGACTTTTCTTTAATCCAAGAGGAAAGGTGAAAAAGCACAGGAAAGACCTTTGAGATGTTTTCTTGAGTTCGGGGGGTAGATTATGAAAAGGGAAGGTTCTAGCACCCTTTTCATCCATGGTTTTCCATGGACTCTTAGTTACTTGCTTAGATCACTTGCTTTGGTTTGTTTGAAATGGTGTTTGATGTGGTTTTGAAAGTATTTTGTAAAAGAAGCCATTCGTTTAGGAAATCTTTGTAATGATTCTCGTTCGTAAGAATGTATACAAAGATGTTTGTCTTTTTGAAAATGTTTTCAATGTTTGTAAGGTGTTTTTGAAATGTGTGTGTTTTCTTTGAAAATAGCAAGGATTTTGTTTGAAATGGAGCAAGCAACTAGAAGTTATCTACCTACTCAAATGTATTTCTTATGTATTTTCTATTCCTTTGACATTGTTGACTTACCATTGATTTGGTAAGCACCCTATCTTTGGATGTAAACGGGACGGGCGTGGGTCATCGTATAACCATGATTAGCAATGTTTGCAAAGTATCTTAGCATTTTTGAGGGACCAAGATCATTTTGTAAGGCAACTTTTGAATAGCGTCATCGAGGGACTATGATCTTAAATTTGTTTTGTTTTGCCAAGATACTTCGCATGCGTAATATGGCCATTTTATTTTAGGCAACCAAGTGGGAGAAACCCTAAGGGTGCTTGTGTGCAAAGTATATCATTTTCATGCTTTTGATCTTGCATTTAGGGTTTTCTATTTGTTTTGTTTCGTTCTTGTCATACAAACCCTAATTACTAATCATGGCATATGAAAGCAATAAATTGCATAATGTAAATATACTAAGCTATTACAACAATTTTATGGGAGAGGGAAATACAAGTTTGAATAGGGATTTGCACAAATATAGAGCTAAATACATTATTACAACCAAATCGAATTTTGTGTGAATTAAGATAAATAGGATACAATATTTAGAATATAATGCAATGTTCATGTAAGAAGGTTTTATGTCTTGTTTTTGTATAAAATAATATTTAATTTAAACCTAAAAAATATGAGAAAAAAAAGATTTAATTTTTGAAAGGGGTTAAACCCTAATTTTTTACTTAAAAGAAAATAATGTTTCTATATTATTATTTTGTGCATTTTTTTGTATAAAAAATAATAAATAATATTGTAAATAAATATTAAAAATTAAATATGTGCAAAAAATAAGTATTTGTAAGTATGAAATGTAAAATAAAAATATTAAGTATATTTAATTATATTTATAAGTTTATTAAGAAAATAAATTACATTTTATCAAAATAAATTACATTTTATCAAAATAAATTAAATTTTTATGTGAGAAATAATAAATAAAATAAAATAAAAGTGTAAAAATAATTAAATTATTTTTTAGGATTTTTTATCATTAAGGAAAATAATTAAAAATATTAAATATAAAAATGAAAAAAAATAAAATATGAAGGAGTTAACAGGGGGTGAAATAGCAAGTCAGTGGTAGTGCTTAGTGTAGCGATAAAAAATGTAGCGGGGTAAATCGGAGATCGAATTATTGATTAATTCGTCTCACAAAAGCAAGAGTCGCCACCGCGCTTTATTGTTTCCAAAGGAAAAGGGAAAAGAGCGAAATAAAACCCTAAATATGCAATGTAAATAATACTGAAAATACAAAGCGTTTTTGAAAAGAGATCTTATGGTTCGGGGGTTGGTTATACAATGGGAAGGTATTAGCACCCAATGCATCTATAGTACTCTATAGGAACCTTTTGAAATATCTGTTTATTTAAAAATTGATCGCTTGATTGAAAATAAATCGTTTTGGCCGAAAAGGGATACGGACGGTTTTTTTGAAGATACGACGACCTAACGTCGAAGTTTTTTCTTAAAGGGCATAAATTTTGGAAAGATTGAATACTTGAGGAAAAATTATCCTAAGTTTTAATGAAATGCGAAAGTTCGCGCAATTAGACTTGAGGACATGAAGTCAACAAATTTATCGTTTTTCCTTTGGATTTAAACGTAAACAGAATAAACAAATGAATATGAAATAAATAAACAGAAAAATTATGCGGATAATGATTAAATAACAATAATTAAATGATAGACTAAATGATGTGAATAATGCATTTTATGATTTTTTGTTTAATATTAATGAAAAGAAAGTATTTTTAATAGTTTTCAATTTTTACGCATTTTTAAATGGATAAAAGTAAAATGAGAATTATTTAAAGGGAATAAAATATTTTTTTTAGTTTTTTAAGTCTCTATATTTTTTATATATTTAATATTAACTAAAAATGAATGAATTAATTAGAATATTTTTTATTTTTTATATGTTCTACATTTAATGTGTTTTCCTTTTTAATATTAATAAAAGTATTACTTTTTAGGAATTAAATTAAGTTAAAACTTAATGCTAATAACTTAAGTCTAATTTAAAAGATATTAAATCCCAAGGGTTTAAATTAATAAAATTGGTCGATTCTTAAAATGTCCAAATTAAATACAAACTCTCATTTTGATTACATTTTAATTATTTAAACTAATAAAAATTCTAAAAGGGAAAAAAATAGAAAAAAGGTATATATAAAAAAAGAGTAGATGATAATCAATTGATATGGGCAAAAAGGTCCAGGGAGCCCAAACAGAAACGAGTAACATGGGGGGTGCCTAAGGGAATCGTGTGGGCTTAAGTGGAAGCAAGGTCCATTCTCACAATTGTTTTTTAGGGTAAATGCATTTGTTAATTGGGGATTAGGGTTCTTAAGGTTTGGCCGAGCGGCGCTTCTTGTTCGTCATCTTCTTCTCCGATCGTCCTCTTCGTCCTCGCGCGTTATCCTCTTCAATCGCTACTGGAGTCTCATCCTGTCTAAAGGCCACCAGCTTCCACTGTCCTCTTCCCTCCAGCCACGCGTACAAGGGCGACGGATTCTTTAAGGTACAAGCTTCGTTCTATTACTCGTTTTAGGGGTTTCATTATAAATGCATGTTCATGTTTTCTGCTTGATTCTGATTTCGTATTATTGTTTGTGTGAGGTGTTATGAAAGTAAACGGGAAAAAGGAAAACGTTATCTAGAGGCGGAGATGGAGGAGGAACAGTTGGGTGCGACGGAGGTCACGGGCGGAGAGAACGGTGCGTGAGTTTGCTTCGGTGGCCGGTACTTGATATTTGGTTTCCTTCTTCTTCTTGCCTGTTACCTTGGCTTTGATCTTTCTCTTTTGCTATTGATTGCCTTTTGCCCGGTGATGACACTGTCTGAGGGCTTTGACACTGGAGTGAGTTGTCTTCGAGTGATGCTTTTTCTTGGTAGCCTTTATGTGTTTTACTGCGTTGCCTTGAACATGCTACTGTTGGGACATTTGTTTTGATTAGCCTCTTCTCTTCTTCTTCTGTAGTATGCTACTGTTGCTTTAATGTTGCCTTGATGCCTATGATGACATGCGTCTGAGGCTTTTTGTGGGTTTGGACATAGTTTCAATGGTTTATGCTTTGCTGGTTTGAAATGGTGATGGTGTTTGTTGGTATGATTCTACTGGTTTTTTGAAATGCAGTTGGTTTGAAATGGTGATGCAGTTTGTTGTAGTCGATGCAGGTTTATGGTTTATGACAGTAGGCAGGTTTGTTGGTTGTGCAGTTGAATGGTTTAGGCCATATGTTTATGGTTTTTGATATATGGTTTTGAAATGGTGATGGGCAGGTTTGATGATGCAGTAGAATGGTTTAGGCCATGTTCAAGACATATTGGTTTTGACAGGTTTATGGTGATATTGGCTTGAGGGCTCAATCAGCTTTGGTGAGGTTTTTAATGACTGAAACAGGTTATTGTGGTTTTTGCCATGTTATGGTCTTGGTTCTGCAATGGTTTATGCAGTAGCAGGTGTATGCAGTACAGGCTTAGGGGGCTTGGTGAAAAGAAGTTTTTTTGCTTTTTGATAGTTTTCTTGCTTGGAGATAGATCGATCCTGATATGTGTGATTTTGTTATGTTATAACAGTCTTTTGCTTTCAGGTTTACGTTGAGGGCTTGGTATATTTTAATATTTTTTACTTCTGCACCCTTACTGCTCCATATGATTTGTCTCTATTCCTATTTCATGTTTTTACTTCCTACTGGCTGATTACTGCAGTTTATCTTATATCTCTTCCTGCCTAAACCAAACCTGCAAAACCACACTTCTATCTCTCTTCTCTCTCATAAGTACCATTTGACATTTAAATGATGTACTGCTTTATTTCTGAAAAATGCAAAAGTGCTGGGATATGATGAAAAAAGGAATGTTACATTGCTTGCAAATTTGTTTAAACTGCATATTTTAACTTGTCTACTGCATGGCATTGTGGGAGCCTCTTTGTATGTTTGGCCTCTTCCTATATGGGCATGTTTACGTTGCAATTTGGCCTTGAAAGTGCATATGCTGTTGATTTTTTGTATGCTATTGTCAAACATTTGAATTGATGCATATTGTTTGAACTATGCAGTGGGCTTTTGAAAATGCAATTGATTTGAAAAATGCCATTTTTGACAAAAATGAATTTGTGCATTCATTTATAAAAATTCCTCTCTTTTTTGTGAACCGGGAGAAATCCCGTGATTTGCAAAAAAGGGTAAACTGATTCCAGCCATTGCTTTTAATGATGAACATTAAATAATTTCTTCGCTTTTAATTATTTGTTCAAATTCTAATTTCTTTTAATTTTGCAGGTAACATCAAGTGAGCAGACAAAAAATGCATTGGATCAGAAGATTTAGAATTAGGAACATTAGATTAATTTTTATTTCATTTTAACTTTGTAAAATTATTATTGTAATTTTGTTGTAATAAATACAATATTTACCACAATAATTGTACAATTAGAAAAAATGAATAAAATTCCAATATTCGCCAATTAATTTCCTCTTTCTCTCTAATTATTTACTTTATTGTTTACAATTCTTTAAATTGTATAATAATTGAAAATAAATCTCAATTACCTAAAATCAGAATAGTAAACAAATAAATAAATAACATCATTGATCAATTAATAGTTTCAATTATTTAATTCATTATTCATGACTTTCCAAGTTATAATAATTAAAATAGAATATCAATTATTTTAACTTAGAATGATAAATAATTAAATAATTATTATTGACCAATTAATGAACTTTTTCGAATATTTATTATATTATTCATAAATCTTTGAATTATGTAATAACTGAAAATAAATTCCAGTTATTTAAATTTAAGATAGTGCATAATAAATAAATACTGTCTGCACGACTAATGCGCCTCTTTTCTAATGTTTATTTTATTATCTACACATCTTTAAATTACATAATAATCGAAAACAAATTCCAATTATTTAAATTTAAGATAATAAATAATTAATAAACATTATTTTAGCACGAATCGATTAAATAACTTACTGTTCAAAATAAATAGCTCTCGGCCTGAAAAAAAAGTTATGAATTTTAAAATCAATGGATCAAAACACTTGTAATGTAATGATGCAGATGGGAGATGATATCTTAGGTCAAAATTTGGGGTACAACAGCTGCCCCTATTTAAGTTTCTTCTATCCGGAGGTATGAAGATTAAGAATCTTCGTTTCGACGAGATTGAAGGTACTTAAATACATAATCACGCAAATTTTGTCCTAAGATGCCGCCCTTATGTTTGGCATGAATGCAGTGATTGGATTCACAATGAAAGATATTGTATGAAACAAGACAACGTTGGAGAAATCGAACACCAACAAAACACAGAGACATGGATTATACACCACTGGGGAAACGAGCTATCGACTTCAAATGACAGACTCTTGACAGTGAACAAAATTGAGGGAATACGACCTCTGACCTTAACAAAGAGAGCATCTTGCATAGGCCATAACAGATTATTGACCCAGAACAGTGAGTTCGCAACTCAAGGTCAATGATAGACAGAGAGTATCAAATGATGATGACAGATTACCTATTTCTGAAGGTAAAGATTCATAACAGGCTTTCTCTGCGAGATTTTCGGAGATACACCAATTAATGCTGAATTAATAAGGTTGTAGATACGCAAGTTGTTCAAATAAAGAAAACTGCCACTTGCTGTCGCCCAAAGAAAATACCGATAACATACAAGTTGCTCAAATAAAGAGGCTACCACTTGCTGCCGTCCAGAGATGTCAATAACATACAAGTTGCTCAAATAAAGAAGCTGCCACTTGCCGTTGTCCAAAGAAAATACCAATAACATACAAGCTGCTCAAATAAAGAAGCTGCCGCTTGCTGTATTCCAGAAAAGTAATAACGTACAAGTTGCTCAAATAAAGAGACCACCGCTTGCCGTTTTCCGAAGAATAAAAACATACTAGTAGCTCGTGCAGAGCTGCTACTTGTCGCTTTCAAAAAAGTAAATGACGCACTAGTAGCTCGTGAAGAGCTGCTGCTCGGCGCTTTCAAAAAGTAATGACGCACTAGTAGCTCGTGAAGAGCTGCTGCTCGGCGCTTTCAAAAAGTAATGACGCACTAGTAGCTCGTGAAGAGCTGCTGCTCGGCGCTTTCAAAAAGTAATGACGCACTAGTAGCTCGTGAAGAGCTGCTGCTCGGCGCTTTCAAAAAGTAATGACGCACTAGTAGCTCGTGAAGAGCTGCTGCTCGGCGCTTTCAAAAAGTAATGACGCACTAGTAGCTCGTGAAGAGCTGCTGCTCGGCGCTTTCAAAAAGTGACGTACAAGTTGCTCGTGAAGAGCTGCCGCTTGTCGTTTTCCAACGGTGTCTATAACGTACAAGTTGCTCATGAAGAGCTGCCGCTTTCCGTTTTCCAAAGAATAGCTCAGAAGGAAATTGCGATGGCACTGGCAGAGAATAACATCTTCGTCAGAAAGAAACATGAATCAATCTTTCCCGAGGAGATCATTTAGTCAAATGTGCAAAATAAATGCACCAACTGTCTAGGTCGCAAACTCACTGGGGAAAATCAAAGAGATAGCCTATGCAAGAAGCAACAACTTCATCCAGGAATAAACCAGAGAGAAGACTGTCAAACAAGACTCTACCCAATGAGAAAGTAATTCGACTGGGGATTCATCCTATCCAGAAATGGATAAGGTAAGCTGAATCAAAAATCATCCACGAGGATTAGCTCAGTTGGGGAATTTAGAAAGGAAGCACATTTTCTGCCTAAGCTAACCTTTTACTTGGAAAGAAACATGTATGTTATTTGAATGAACAAAGTACGATCCAAAAGTCAACGGAAAAATGTGAGTATGCGCGCATGATATAAGTGTGAATGAATAAATGAATGTTATGCTGACAAAACGAACAGATGGAATATCTGAAGACGCTAAGATGTCGCGAAAAGATAGATACTCGGCCAATCTTACAGAAGACGGAGAATAACTGGAACTGGAACCACACAACAACATCAGAGCGTATCACGCTACAAGGCTTAAGTCTTATGAGGAGAAAAGTATTCAAATCCAATCTTACAATACCAATAGACCACTGGCAGAAGACAAAGCGTACCACACTTCCGAAATCTGCCAAACAAAGGTAACCAAAACTACGCTTAATTGGAACAACTAGGGAGTCACCAAACTTAGCACCACCAGAAACGCAAATTTACACAACCAACACCTCATGACGATTTGAAACGAAACATGTTCATCATGCAAGGATAAACTACTGTATTGTTTTGCATTTCATGGCTTGACCCTCTTCGGAACGACTGTTAATATTCCTTTCGTTACTCACGACACATTTTTTTTTAAAAATAAGAATACTTTGTTTCAAATATTGCCGTAAAAAATTAAAATTTTGCCCACAAAAGGTAAATGCTCAAATTTCATTAATAAGATGGTAGTTCGCTAACAATGCGACTCCAACGGTTCACAAAAGTTTGGGAAGTAGTACATGAAATAAAAGGTTACACAAAAACAATGATCACTATTCTCCCTAACAACTTTGAATTCCAAAAAGTGCTCAAATGCCACAGCCGGGATGACCAAAAGCTTGCCTAAGCGAAATACTTCTTGACTGCATCGGCGTTCAAGGGACGCGGAAGTTCTTCACCGTCCATATTGGTGAGAATTAAAGCACCTCCGGAGAAAACTTTCTTAACAACATATGGTCCTTCATAATTCGGAGCCCACTTGCCCCTAGAATCAGGTTGGAAAGATAAAATTTTCCTGAGCACAAGGTCACCTTCTCTGAACTCGCGCGGTCGAACCTTTTTATCAAAAGCCTTCTTCATTCTCTGCTGATACAATTGACCGTGACACAAAGTTGTCAATCTCTTTTCTTCAATCAAATTCAACTGATCATACCTACTTTGACACCATTCAGCCTCAGAATGTTCGGCTTCCATCAACACTCTCATAGACGGAATCTCAACCTCCACGGGGAGTACCGCTTCCATACCATAAACTAGGGAAAATGGAGTTGCGCCTGTTGAAGTTCGAACTGAAGTACGGTATCCGTGTAAAGCAAACGGAAGCATTTCATGCCAATCCTTATAAGTTACCACCATCTTCTAGACAATCTTCTTGATGTTCTTGTTAGCCGCTTCAACAGCCCCATTCATCTTTGGTCTGTAAGGAGAAGAATTATGATGTTCGATCTTGAACTCTTCACAAAGCTCTTTCATCATCTTGTTATTCAAATTCGAACCATTATCAGTGATGATCTTGCTCGGGATACCGTATCGACAAATGATCTGATTCTTGATAAATCTGACTACCACCTGTCTGGTTACATTAGCATAAGATGCTGCTTCCACCCATTTAGTAAAATAATCAATCGCTACCAAGATGAAACGATGACCATTTGAAGCTTTGGGTTCAATCATTCCAATCATATCAATGCCCCACATAGAGAAAGGCCAAGGTGAAGAGATAACGTTGAGGAGGGTCGGCGACACGTGCATCTTGTCCGCATAAATCTGGCATTTATGACACTTCTTCACATATTTACAACAATCCGATTCCATCGTCATCCAATAGTAACCAGCTCTTAACATCTTTCTAGCCATTGCATGTCCATTGGCATGAGTGCCAAAGGATCCTTCATGTACTTCTTGCATCAGCATGGCTGCTTCACGTTTGTCTACACATCTGAGCAAGACCATGTCATAATTCCTCTTATACAAAACTTCTTCGTTGAGAAAGAAACTGCTCGCTAATCTTCTCAACGTCTTCCTATCTTTATTGGATGCCCCAGGCGGGTACTCTTGAGTTTGAAGAACACGTTTAATGTCATAGAACCATGGTTTGTCGTCGGTAACCTCTTCTACTGAGAACACATGAGCAGGTCTGTCGAGGCGCATAACCTGGATTGTAGGCACATCGTTCCAATCATTCACTTGAAACATTGAGGACAAAGTAGCCAAAGCATCAGCCATTTGGTTCTCATCTCTAGGGATATGATGTAATTCCACTTTGTTGAAGAAAGTTAACAATCTTCTAGCATAGTCTCTGTAAGGGATTAAACCAGGATGACGAGTCTCCCATTCTCCTTTGATTTGATTAATCACCAATGCCGAATCTCCGTAAATATCAAGAATCTTAATCCTTAGATCCACTGCTTCTTCGAGACCCATAATACATGCCTGTTGCACCCCAAAAGAAAAAAGAATTAATTAAAGCTAAAAAAACAAAAAAATACCAAAAACATAGGACCTTAGATGCAGCTTGGGGCAAGACGCCCCGTCATACTTGGTAAAGGATGGTGCTTTGAACTTCCGAGGGATAACCACACCAGTTGACAAACCCAGATCTCCGAAATCCAGCCCAGGTACTTGTTGAACCTCCATAGCTTTCATTCTGTCCTCCAGTTGCTTATATCTGTCATCAGCAGGAGGGTACTGTTCGTCGTCGAAATCTGTTTCATTGTCAGAGACCTCTGGACTGGGCATCCTTTCCTCTTGATGACTGCTTTTTCCCACAGATGGGGTTGTCCTCTCAGCTTCAACCTGTGGTGTATTCCCAGATCTGCGTCTAGGGTTGAACAGCACAGTCCTCTTCTTCTTCTTCTCCTTTTTCAAGAGCAGAGCTTTCAGATCTTGCTGCCCCTGGGTCAAGTTCATGATTAGCCCTTGGAATTGGGCGTTCTGAACCTGGAGGGCCTTGATAGACTGCTCAGTTGATGATTCAGGATCCATGACGATCGGCTGAAATAAACAGCGAAGAAGGGGTAAGTAACCTGCAGAGAAAGGGTACCTGCAATGCAATGAGATGTATGATATGC
The DNA here is from genome assembly GCA_948472305.1 of Vicia faba. NCBI lineage: Eukaryota > Viridiplantae > Streptophyta > Magnoliopsida > Fabales > Fabaceae > Vicia > Vicia faba. The sequence continues at coordinate 1,691,561,043 of OX451737.1, read as the reverse complement.
ATGCAATGATTTCAAGGACCTCGCAGGGTAAACAAGAAAATTGTTAACATTTGGGAACTGGTAACTTGATTGAAGGTACTTCCTGTTGTTGAGAGTCCTTCATCGAGGGTCAAAGGCTCACCATATCTAGTGGGTCATAGCCCCTGACAACCTTGGCTAGAGGAAAATAAATCCTCTCTGCCCCTTGCTGGGATAGTTGATTCATCATGACCTGCATCACAAGCCCTTGAGATCCCTGAAATGGGTTAGGATGTATGCAATGGTATGATGTCATGCTATGCGTGGGATAATGTAGGTGAACTCTGTTATGAGTCCCACTTAAGGACTATAAACAACCCTGCAAAAAAGGTCAGTATAATTTGTTATGAGTCCCAATTAAGGACTACAAACAAAACCTGCAAGAGACAAGTGTTAGGTAACAAGCATGCAAATGGTCAAGTAAGAAGGCACACAAGTCACACAAAAGAGCCCTTAGAGTTTAGGCCAGCATGAGGTCTAGGTATTACCCTCTTTCAGTTTGTTGGTTCATACCTGTCCTATCAAAGTAACCGGGTTCTTAGAGGTTCCCAATATCATTGACTACCCTCAATCGGTCATAACTCCAGCATCGCAATCTTTTCTTGCGGCCAGAACCATCACGAGAGTTTAGCCTCAATGGGCGTAGCATACTGCTACAATTCTAAAGGCCAAGTTGTGTCAATTAAGGTTCTAAGGTTGTTGGTGCTTAATGACTCCTTAGAAGACCCATATTCTCCTCGTTGCGACACAAGGGATATCGGTACAGACTAAGGTGTCACACCAACGTAGCCACTGCTTCACCTGTGTCGGTCTACGCCGGACAGGTCCCTCACAGCTTATGCTACCTAAACAGGGTATCCCCAGATCCGGGTTAGGATCTATAGAACTCCGATGCAACCCACAATAGTAACGCAAACAAGGAAAGCAATTGAAAACATAGTGATCTTAATCCTAAGGTACACCCCACTTTAAGTTTTATTCCCCAGCAGAGTCGCCAGTTCTGTGATCGGTGGATCTGGAACTGACTGTTTAACGCTGGTTCGCGAAATGTCGCGGAAGCAAGAGTCGCCACCGTCTTTTATTTTCTCCAAATGGAAAGGACAAAAGCACAGAAAAATTCCTTATAGAGATTGCTCTCGGTTCGGGAGGTAGGTTATAGAAAGGGAAGGTGTTAGCACCCTTTCTATCCATGGTTATCCATGGGCTCTTAGATACTTGCTCACTTGTGTTTTCAAAATGGTTTTGCTTGCTTTTCAATGTGGGTTTTAAAAAGTTTCTTTGAAAAATTTCAGTTCGACTCGTACGTCAGAGTGTTTGAAAAGTTTGCTTTGAAAGCTTTTGAAAATGTGTGGTGTGAAAAGTATTTTTGTTTTGTTTTGAGTTTAGAGCAAGTATCCTTGAGAACCTACCTACCCTAAGGAATTCGTCTGTGTAAGAGTCCTTAAAAGTAGTGCCATCCCACCATTGAGAGGTAGGTAGCACCACCGTTGGAGGTGTTCGGGTCAATTCGAAGTTCGGGTCAATTCGATGTTCGGGACATGGTGATCACCAGAGTAATGGGAAGACACCTTAGAAGCTACCCTCATGCCAGGTTCCCGGATCATGAGGACTTACTAAGACGTCCTCTACTCGACGATCACCTTTCGAAAGGCAAGGCAACAATGAGGCGTACCCTAGGGGTGGTGTGTGCGAATTGTGTGTCATGTTTCAGTTATTTGTCTTGTCATGTTTGTCGTGTTCTACGCTTGATTTTAATTAAGTCCATACATTCTTGCATGCATATTTAACAGTTATAAAGTTCGCGAAAAATAAAGCTAAGGCTATTACAAATAGCCTTAGCTTTATTTTTCGCGAACTTTATAACTGTTAAATATGCATGCAAGAATGTATGGACTTAATTAAAATCAAGCGTAGAACACGACAAACATGACAAGACAAATAACTGAAACATGACACACAATTCGCACACACCACCCCTAGGGTACGCCTCATTGTTGCCTTGCCTTTCGAAAGGTGATCGTCGAGTAGAGGACGTCTTAGTAAGTCCTCATGATCCGGGAACCTGGCATGAGGGTAGCTTCTAAGGTGTCTTCCCATTACTCTGGTGATCACCATGTCCCGAACATCGAATTGACCCGAACTTCGAATTGACCCGAACACCTCCAACGGTGGTGCTACCTACCTCTCAATGGTGGGATGGCACTACTTTTAAGGACTCTTACACAGACGAATTCCTTAGGGTAGGTAGGTTCTCAAGGATACTTGCTCTAAACTCAAAACAAAACAAAAATACTTTTCACACCACACATTTTCAAAAGCTTTCAAAGCAAACTTTTCAAACACTCTGACGTACGAGTCGAACTGAAATTTTTCAAAGAAACTTTTTAAAACCCACATTGAAAAGCAAGCAAAACCATTTTGAAAACACAAGTGAGCAAGTATCTAAGAGCCCATGGATAACCATGGATAGAAAGGGTGCTAACACCTTCCCTTTCTATAACCTACCTCCCGAACCGAGAGCAATCTCTATAAGGAATTTTTCTGTGCTTTTGTCCTTTCCATTTGGAGAAAATAAAAGACGGTGGCGACTCTTGCTTCCGCGACATTTCGCGAACCAGCGTTAAACAGTCAGTTCCAGATCCACCGATCACAGAACTGGCGACTCTGCTGGGGAATAAAACTTAAAGTGGGGTGTACCTTAGGATTAAGATCACTATGTTTTCAATTGCTTTCCTTGTTTGCGTTACTATTGTGGGTTGCATCGGAGTTCTATAGATCCTAACCCGGATCTGGGGATACCCTGTTTAGGTAGCATAAGCTGTGAGGGACCTGTCCGGCGTAGACCGACACAGGTGAAGCAGTGGCTACGTTGGTGTGACACCTTAGTCTGTACCGATATCCCTTGTGTCGCAACGAGGAGAATATGGGTCTTCTAAGGAGTCATTAAGCACCAACAACCTTAGAACCTTAATTGACACAACTTGGCCTTTAGAATTGTAGCAGTATGCTACGCCCATTGAGGCTAAACTCTCGTGATGGTTCTGGCCGCAAGAAAAGATTGCGATGCTGGAGTTATGACCGATTGAGGGTAGTCAATGATATTGGGAACCTCTAAGAACCCGGTTACTTTGATAGGACAGGTATGAACCAACAAACTGAAAGAGGGTAATACCTAGACCTCATGCTGGCCTAAACTCTAAGGGCTCTTTTGTGTGACTTGTGTGCCTTCTTACTTGACCATTTGCATGCTTGTTACCTAACACTTGTCTCTTGCAGGTTTTGTTTGTAGTCCTTAATTGGGACTCATAACAAATTATACTGACCTTTTTTGCAGGGTTGTTTATAGTCCTTAAGTGGGACTCATAACAGAGTTCACCTACATTATCCCACGCATAGCATGACATCATACCATTGCATACATCCTAACCCATTTCAGGGATCTCAAGGGCTTGTGATGCAGGTCATGATGAATCAACTATCCCAGCAAGGGGCAGAGAGGATTTATTTTCCTCTAGCCAAGGTTGTCAGGGGCTATGACCCACTAGATATGGTGAGCCTTTGACCCTCGATGAAGGACTCTCAACAACAGGAAGTACCTTCAATCAAGTTACCAGTTCCCAAATGTTAACAATTTTCTTGTTTACCCTGCGAGGTCCTTGAAATCATTGCATGCATATCATACATCTCATTGCATTGCAGGTACCCTTTCTCTGCAGGTTACTTACCCCTTCTTCGCTGTTTATTTCAGCCGATCGTCATGGATCCTGAATCATCAACTGAGCAGTCTATCAAGGCCCTCCAGGTTCAGAACGCCCAATTCCAAGGGCTAATCATGAACTTGACCCAGGGGCAGCAAGATCTGAAAGCTCTGCTCTTGAAAAAGGAGAAGAAGAAGAAGAGGACTGTGCTGTTCAACCCTAGACGCAGATCTGGGAATACACCACAGGTTGAAGCTGAGAGGACAACCCCATCTGTGGGAAAAAGCAGTCATCAAGAGGAAAGGATGCCCAGTCCAGAGGTCTCTGACAATGAAACAGATTTCGACGACGAACAGTACCCTCCTGCTGATGACAGATATAAGCAACTGGAGGACAGAATGAAAGCTATGGAGGTTCAACAAGTACCTGGGCTGGATTTCGGAGATCTGGGTTTGTCAACTGGTGTGGTTATCCCTCGGAAGTTCAAAGCACCATCCTTTACCAAGTATGACGGGGCGTCTTGCCCCAAGCTGCATCTAAGGTCCTATGTTCGGAGGATTCAGCCATATACGGTGGACAAGGATCTATGGATCCACTTCTTCCAGGAGAGTCTTTCATGGACTCATCTCGAATGGTTCTATCAGCTGGATGGGACCAAAGTTCGTAACTGGGAGGAGTTGGCTACTGCTTTCTATAAGCAGTATCAATATAATGCCGACCTTGCTCCTACGCGTACCTAACTCCAGGGTATGTCGCTGGGATCAAGTGAAGGTTTCAAGGAATACGCGCAGAAATGGAGAGACCTTGCTGGAAGGGTGCAGCCTCCGTTAACTGACAGGGAACTCGTTGATATGTTCTTGGGGACCCTATCCGGGCCGTTCTTCAATCACCTCATTGGCAATTCTTCTGCTGGATTTACCGACCTCATCCTGACCGGCGAAAGAATTGAAGCTGGTATCAAGAGTGGGAAGATTCAAGAGCCCACACCTTCTGATATTCATAAAAAGCCTTACACGGGAAAGAAGGAATCTAATGCTGCACACATCCAAAAGAGTCGTCGTGACCAACATGCAGGGGCAGTCATGATCTCTGGTTCTGCACCACGCCGTCAACCACAAAGGGGAAATCAGCAAAGGCCGGACGAGCCTAGAAGACAATTCACCAACATTAACATGCCATGGTCGCAAGCATTGCAGCACATGTTGAAGATGAACCTGATTGCAGTGATCAACCCTCCTACAAATCCTAAGACCTCCTCTCCTAGCTACAATCCAGAAGCAAGATGTGCTTATCATTCGGATAGCCCGGGGCACGATACTGAGGACTGTTGGGCACTGAAGTACAAAATTCAGAACATGATTGATGCCAAAGAGATCGAGTTCGAGCCTGCCGAGACTCCCAACGTGATCACTGCTCCATTGCCAAAACATGGCTAGGATTGGAGATTTTTTTGTTCATTTGATTTCAAGTTGTATTTTTTCCTTTCTTGTTCAGATAAACAATTATTATGTTAAACTCTTTTATTTCATGAATGCATTACACATGTCTGTCTTGAATTAATTATGTTTACTATGCTTAAAACTGCTTTCATATTTTTGCGATGGTCAAACTCTTAATTGAAAATTCTAAACCTCTTGAGGGAGGATGACGAAAACGATACCACAATCTACAGTATGCTTTTGAACAGACCCCGCTGATGAGGTACAGGCATTGTTTCAATCCCTAAACACTTGAGTTATAAGGATGATAAACCCTCGTCAACCCATCTGAGCCAAAGAAGTAGGAGTTTTTATTTTCGAAAATCAAAACCCTTAATCATAACCTGGGGCAGGGTAGTTCTCTCAGCTGATCCAAGTGCATAACAAATGGCACCAAAAAAGATCCTTACGAAAAAGGAAAGACAGTGATGGTTCCGAACAATCATAAAGGACAGGCAGTCATCATAAAAAAAAAATCATAAACGAAAAGCCCAAGAAGTCAAAACCTATAAAAAGGGACTTACGAAACTGGGGCATCCCGCTGACTGTAATTCCAAAAAGGAAACAGTTCAGGCAAAAAATAGGGATAACAAAAATCAAAAAAAGAGGTTCTACAAACCCTCAACCAAAGCAAAGAATGACTGCCCATTCAGAATAAATCATCAATATCTGAACCATCACTGGCATATCAGAACAAAAGACTCAACCAAGGTCTAACGCACGATCAACTGAGTTTAGGTTTGGAGAACATCACGAAGAGCGGGTGGGTACAAATAATTTGAGCCTTTATCCTTTGTTTCTTAAACCGTGAACCAGGCCACGTTATAACCCTTAAAAGTCCTAGCTGAAGCATGGGTTAGTTCGAAAGCATACTGTTACAAAGGTATCCTGACTCCTGAAGGTTTGTTGTAAAATCTTGAGTTGACACCGCGCTGTATTACAAAAAAAAAAAAAAAAATGCATTTTCAAAATTCAAGACAGACATAGACTTTTGCATTCTTAAAATAACCTTGTTTGCATATGACTATTTGTTTGAACAGCAGGGAAATTCACACGATGAATACCTTGTGAACAGAAATACCTCCAATCAAGGGGCACAGTAGGAGCATTGCCCATTATCTGGGGCATGGCAAAATACTTCCAACAGGGGCAACTCCCTACGTTCTGAGAGCATGGACATAGTCGAAAAGATACTACGCAAAATCAAAGACCCGCTAGGTTGACACACCTAGGCAAAAACAAGGGCTTCCCGGCGAACCAAAAGGGTTCGGGCAAAATGAAGGGATGAAATGAAAAATATGTACACCCGGCAAGTCGAAAACCTGAAAAGGCGGCTTGGGCAAAAATGGGTATCCCGGTGGATTGAAAACCCGAAAGGGCGGTCCAGGCAAAAGTTAGGGATCAAAGCGTACGACTATGTTCCAGTATCTCATCACTTGCCTACCCGAAGAGTTGTCAATCACCCACACAGGTATCCCCTTCCCTCATCTCCGAAGCAGGGGCAATAACGAGTTATCCGGGCGATCTAACTGCTCTGTCAAACCAAGTACAAAGGAAAGATCAACACAAGGATGATTACCATCCACCTTTACAAATTCCAGATCGTGGGTTAACATCCGAAACCAAACAGGACAATCATCCACGAAATCCAAATCATGTAACCCTACACCGGTTCCCTCTCAATTTTCAGACAAAGTCATACACAGACTCATTTTCCACAAGTAACCTAACCCTGGTTTCTCCAGAAATCTTACATGGATTTATCCCAAGATGACCTAACCCCGGTTCATCAAGAAGTTTTTTACACAAACTTATCCAAGAAACCTCACCCCGGTTCCTCCAGAAATCTTACATGGATTTATTCCAAGGTAACCTAACCCCGGTTCCTCCCAGAAATCTTACACGGATCTATCTAAGTAACCTAACCCCGGTTCATCAAGAAGTTTATACACGAACTTATCCTGCAGCAACCTAACCCCGGTTCATCCAGAAGTTTTTACACGAACTTATTCCAAGTAACCTTACCCCGGTTCATCCAGAAGTTTTTACACGAACTTATTCCAAGTAACCTTACCCCGGTTCATCCAGAAGTTTTTACACGAACTTATTCCAGATAACCTTACCTCGGTTCATCAAGAAGTTTTACACGAACTTATCCTGCAGTAACCTAACCCTGGTTTCTCCAGAAGTCTTACATGGACCTATCTCAAGATGACCTTACCTCGGTTCGTCAAGAAGTTTTACACGAACTTACATCAACAGGCAACCCTACACAGGTTCCCCTCCTCCAGACGTAGTTTTACATGGACTCGTCACCAAGCAACCCTACACCGGTTCCCTCTCTTCAAGATGCAGCCTTACATGGACTCGTCACCCAGAAACCCTACACAGGTTCTCCCTTTCCAAGAACGAAATTTTACACGAATTCGTCATCAAAGTAACCCTACCCAGGTTCCTTCTCCACTTCAGATGCGGTTTTACAACAAGCTCATCAGCAGGCAACCCTACATAGGTGCCCTCGTCCAATTTACAAAATTACAATTCAAAACTTCCCCAGAAGAGTCCAATCCAGCTTCACCAGCAAAGTTGGAATTCAAACCCCCAAGCAGCAAGCTTATCCCCAGTAGATTCTGGAAGCTTATCCCTCGCAGAGCACGAACGCGTCGCCCGGCTTTATTCAAAGAGTTATTTCCTTAACAGGATATAACTGGGTTATCCTCAGCCAAAAGCCATGGAAAGGTCGTCGTCAACGTAGTTCTTTCTTACCCCCCAGCGAAGTCTATCAACACTTCCAGCACAACAAGGATATCCTCAGCAAGTTATCAACAACTCAGCAAGGCATCCCTCTTCCCACAAAGTATTACTTCCCAGCATGGTCGCTAGAGTATCCTTTCTCCCCGCAGAATCTTCCATTTGCCAAGGTTATTCCGCAACGGAGTTATCTTCTCCTACCGGTACTCTTGCAATCATCGTCCCCAACGGAAGCAAAACTTATTCTTCAAAGTCAGCCCAGGATACAACTTCCCGGCACCCGTCAAGGATTCACTTTCCTAGACAAAAACATACATAAAACATCACATACATCATTATAGCATGCATAACGCACTGCATCATATCATACGAATCTCATTTATGTTGAGAACATCATTGCTTGATCCATATCATGCATTGCATATGACTGACTTTTACCTTTCAGGAAAGATGCAGTTAAATTCTCAATCATGTTTCAAGACCTAGACCGGTTCAGTTAAATCGACCCTAAGATTTTCCTGATGCTTATCCAGTCAAAGGCCTTCTCTTGGTTCAGTTAAATCGACCCTAAGATTTTCCTGATGCTTATCCAGTCAAAGGCCTTCTCTTGGTTCAGTCAGATCGACCCTAAGATCTCCCTGATGCTTATCCAGTTGAAGACATTTCAAGACCTAGACCGGTTCAGTTAAATCGACCCTAAGATTTTCCTGATGCTTATCCAGTCAAAGGCCTCTCTGGTTCAGTCAGATCGACCCTAAGATCTCCCTGATTCTTATTCCAGTAGAAGGCACCCAAGATTTTTCTCAACGAGCGTTGTTGAAGTTAAAGTCGCCCAAGATTCTCTTACCATTCATGCTAAGGTAGTAACCATCCCTGGTGCATTCATCAGCGTCTGAAGCTCCAGACCCAGCTCCTGTAACCAGTCAGGACACATCTATGCCAATCACCTAAAGTCAGCTCCTGCAACGTGCCAGGTACTCATTTTTCTTTTTGCAGGTATACAGGTTCGCACTAAGGAATCTCCTACCCGATCAATATCCAGATGGCATCTATAAGCCCATCATCCTATCCAGCAATCTCCAAATGGCATCTATAAGCCCATTCCCCCATCACTGCTACCATGTGAGCGCAAATTTCTAGGGCACTCTAGTGTCCAATCATCTTCTACCCTCGGATTACGAAAGGCACGTCAGCCAATCTACATCCTCAGGTCTAAGAAGATTGAACAGGGGCAACTGTTGCACCCCAAAATTTGCCCTCCCATATTCTCCAAGATTTGTCAAGTCAAGGTCACAAAATTCCCCAAGGGTTGTGCAGCTCAACTGGCTCCTACACAGTCAAAACTAGGGTTTGAGTTCTGATCAAAGAAAGGAAGTTTCCAAGGACCCAATCAAGTCTCATATGCTTACAAATGTGGTCAAACATCCTCATGTCAAGTTTCAAAGCATTCAGCTCAAAATTGCACAGTCAAAACCCCAGATTGCACTACAGTCAACTGTAGGGGCAAAATGGTCATTTGACAGTCAAAAGTTCAAATTTTTGGTCAATATATCATTTTGAAGCCACAAACATCATTTGATCAATGCTTGATCATGATTCTCAAAATTTGGCTCAGAAATCTTCAAAGATACAAAAGTTGCTATATTTGGACAGCTGAAAAAGTCAACTGAAATTGACCAGGGCATAACTTTCACATGGATTATCAGAAAAATTCCATCCAAAGCTCATTTTGAAGAGAAAGACATTTCCTACAATTCATCTTCATGTTCCAAGTCCAAGAAATGCTCTCACAAAAAGTTATCAATTTCTACATTATAGGTCATTTTCAAAAGTCAACAAAAAGTGACTTTAAGTCAAAGGCCATAACTTGAGATTGGTAAATCAAAATGACATGGGACCAAAGGCATTGGTTAAAGGACTCAAAGACCTTTCCAAAATGTCCAAGAACATGTGAAAAGCTTAAACATTGACCAAGTTATGCCTTGTGGAAGTTGGGAAATTTTTAGGAATTTGGAAAAGTCAACATTGATGCAAAAGGCCTAAAAATGCAAATGGGCCCAATTTTCTTCCAAATTTCTTCATGCCAAGCCTATGCACGACCACTAGGCCCAAAGGGAAGTATTCTCATATTTTTTAATTATTTATTTGAATTAATATTAATTTATATTCATTTAAATGATTTTAATATATGAAAAATATCAAACTTAACCTAAAAAAATCTTTTCATGCATGTTTATTCATAATATTTCGTGCATATCCCAATTAGGCAAATTTGGATGAGATTGGATCATGATTGAACAAAAATAACATGAAAAAAGATTGGAAAAAGATATTAAGCAAATCAAATCTTAAAACAATGAATTCATGAGATTTTGTTGGTTTTTGTTGACCTAGAAGCTTGGCTATATACTCAGAAACACAACCCTAATGATCCTAGACTGCAAGCTGCGCCCCAAGAACCATTGGCATATTGAAATTTTTCACAAAAAACTCAAATACTAAAAACCAATTTCAAGGTCGATTCAAGCCTCAAGTTTCATTCCAATAGCATCCTGAGATATCCCTGCACGTTTCTCAATCAAAAACAACAAGCAAAACGCCTTGAATTGGTATCAGGAACTCAAACTGTACCAAGAAAATCTTGAAATCGCATTGCATGATTCAAGCATATTTGTGCATTTTTATTTATGTATTCATATTCATAATGATGTTTCTAAACTAACTGATACGTTTGATTGTGTTTTTGAGCCACATATGCGTTTTCGCCATTGTCACATACTAGGGTTGCAGGTTTCTGAAATTGGGGATTTTGTATAGAGGAAAAATCAGGACCCATGAATGCCATGGTTGGATTCAGCACCTCAAGACGAAGATGTCTGAACCCTCGCGATGAATTTATGGTCCATAGGATGCTAATCGCTATTTTCTTGTAGGTTGCTTAAGGCCACGCATCCAAAACCGTGGCTAAAGGGTCTTGTTTCAGAAAACAATGGGGAAGATGACGCGCTGGCAACCACTGAGTGGTTCATTCAAACCAGCGCGCGCTTTTAGGGACCACTGACCAATTTTGCTTTTGTTATTTAATTGATATAATATGTTAAATGAAACATAATGGCTCAGATGGCAGGTACCAACGCATATGACTCTCATGACCTGGGTTCAAGTCCCAGGTCTGGCAAATGCTTAATATATTTTTTCAATAATTGATCCTACGTAGCGCTAACGTCCCAGCATACCATGCATATTCAAGTATCAATTAGCCACGCGTCCTGGAGATCTAATCAAGGGTTCAGGTTGAAGGCATATCATGGATGCAAGTCAACGTAGCTGTAGGCCGTCCAAAAGGTCAACGAAACTCAAAGCTAATGGGCCAGAATTTCCAGGCCTGAACCTCCTTATTTGGGGCAACACCCCACTCTGGTTTGCTTTTCTTTTCTTTTTATTATTTTAATTATTAATTATTATTTATTTTTACTGCTTTAATTAATTAATTTTCTCTTTTTTTACAAAATATAAAAACATCATAAAAATCCAGAAAAAGATAAAAATGTAATAAATATTTTATTTTAATGATTTTATTTTCATGAATAAATTGTGTAATTGAATTTAGTATAATTAGGTTTTTTTTTAATTTTAATTCTTTTCATAACAAAATATAAAAAATATAGAACTTAGGTTTAATTGTTGATCTTAATCTTTTGTTTAATTTTCCCTTTTTTGTAATAATATTGCTTATTCTATTTATTATTTTCATGAGTAAATTGTACATAAAAATTAATTTAGGTTAAATTAGTCAAATTTCAACATTTTCTTAATAATTAACGAATAATTGGAATTAGGGTTTTACCTCCACTTTTTTAGCTTTAATTAATTCTTTTTTCTTTTAAATCTCAAAAAACAAAAAAAATACCAAAAACATCTAATTTTTAACTTTAATTCTCATTAATTTAATTATTCTTGCAAAAAGGGTCCAACGCCCGTCACTTTTAATTATTTAATTTTGCGCACTTATTTTATTGCTTATTATAATTTTGTAATTGCCCCAAAGCATTGTAATTTAACTTTCCGCACTTCTTTATATTGCTTTCTTTATTTTCCGCTAAATCGGGTCCGGTTTATTTTGGCGATGTGGACCCGCGCCATTTGTAATAGCCTTAGCTTTATTTTTCGCGAACTTTATAACTGTTAAATATGCATGCAAGAATGTATGGACTTAATTAAAATCAAGCGTAGAACACGACAAACATGACAAGACAAATAACTGAAACATGACACACAATTCGCACACACCACCCCTAGGGTACGCCTCATTGTTGCCTTGCCTTTCGAAAGGTGATCGTCGAGTAGAGGACGTCTTAGTAAGTCCTCATGATCCGGGAACCTGGCATGAGGGTAGCTTCTAAGGTGTCTTCCCATTACTCTGGTGATCACCATGTCCCGAACATCGAATTGACCCGAACTTCGAATTGACCCGAACACCTCCAACGGTGGTGCTACCTACCTCTCAATGGTGGGATGGCACTACTTTTAAGGACTCTTACACAGACGAATTCCTTAGGGTAGGTAGGTTCTCAAGGATACTTGTTCTAAACTCAAAACAAAACAAAAATACTTTTCACACCACACATTTTCAAAAGCTTTCAAAGCAAACTTTTCAAACACTCTGACGTACGAGTCGAACTGAAATTTTTCAAAGAAACTTTTTAAAACCCACATTGAAAAGCAAGCAAAACCATTTTGAAAACACAAGTGAGCAAGTATCTAAGAGCCCATGGATAACCATGGATAGAAAGGGTGCTAACACCTTCCCTTTCTATAACCTACCTCCCGAACCGAGAGCAATCTCTATAAGGAATTTTTCTGTGCTTTTGTCCTTTCCATTTGGAGAAAATAAAAGACGGTGGCGACTCTTGCTTCCGCGACATTTCGCGAACCAGCGTTAAACAGTCAGTTCCAGATCCACCGATCACAATGCCTCATATTCAGCCATGTTGTTCGTGCAGTCAAACTTCAGTCTCGCCGTGAACGGGATATGAGTACCTCGAGGAGTGACGATGATTGCCCCAATTCCATTTCCATAGGAATTCACAGCTCCGTCAAATATTAAACCCCAACGGGATTCAGGATCAGGTCCTTCTTCAGGTAACGGCTCTTCACAATCTTTAGCTTTCAAGTACATAACATCTTCATCTGGGAAATCAAACTTGATGGATTGATAATCGTCAATTGGTTGGTGAGCCAAATGATCGGCTAAAATACTTCCTTTGATCACTTTCTGAGTGTGATACTCAATGTCATATTCGGATAACAACATCTGCCAACGGGCTATTCTTCCAGATAAGGCGGGCTTCTCAAAGATATACTTAATCGGATCCATTTTGGAGATCAACCAAGTGGTGTGGTTAATCATATACTGGCGCAGACGGCGAGCAGCCCAAGCTAAAGCACAACAGGTTTTCTCAAGCAATGAGTATCGAGACTCACAGTCTGTGAATTTCTTATTCAGATAATATACAGCATGTTCCTTTCTTCCAGTCTCATCTTGTTGACCAAGCACACATCCCATGGAATCTTCTAAGATAGTCAGGTACATAATCAAAGGTCTTCCTTCCACTGGTGGAATCAAAATGGGAGGTTCAAGCAAATATTCTTTGATGCTATCAAAAGCTCTCTGACAATCTTCTGTCCACACGCATCCTTGGTTCTTTCGGAGAAGCTTGAAAATCGGCCCACAGGTAGCAGTCATATGAAATATAAATCTAGAGATATAGTTCAATCTCCCGAGGAATCCTCTTACTTGTTTTTCCGTCTTGGGGGCGGGCATTTCTCGAATAGCTTTGACTTTATCGGGATATACTTCAATACCTTTCTGACTGACAATGAAACCCAGAAGTCTTCCAGAACGAACACCAAAAGTACACTTGTTGGGATTCAGACGGAGCTTATACTTTCTCAAACGCTGGAATAACTTCAATAAATGTTCCAAATGTTCTTCTTCAGTTTGTGATTTGGCAATCATGTCATCCACATACACCTCGATCTCTTTATGCATCATGTCATGGAACAAAGCAGTCATGGCCCTTTGGTATGTTGCGCCAGCATTCCTCAAACCAAACGGCATAACCCGATAACAAAAAGCTCCCCAAGGTGTAATGAAAGCGGTCTTTTCCATATCTTCTGGCGCCATCTTGATTTGATTGTAACCAGAGAAACCATCCATGAAGGAAAAGACTTTGAACTTGGCGGTACTGTTGACCAATACGTCAATATGAGGTAATGGGAAGTCATCCTTCGGACTAGCTCTATTCAGATCTCTGTAGTCTACACACATCCGAACTTTGCCATCCTTCTTTGCAACAGGCACTATGTTGGCTAACCACTGAGGATAGACCGACGTAACAAGGAAACCTGCATTAATCTGCTTCTGAACCTCCTCTTTGATCTTGTCAGCCATATCGGGACGAGTCCTTCTCAACTTCTGCTTGATCGGCGGACATTCAGGTTTCAACGGTAAACGATTCTCCACAATGTCGTTGTCCAAACCTGGCATATCTTGGTAGGACCAAGCAAACACATCAACATACTCTTTGAGAAGCTCCAACATCTTCTCTTTAACTTCCGGAATAAGCAAAGCTCCGACCTTGACTTCCTTTCTATCTTCTTCATCACCCAAATTGACCAACTCCACAGGTTCTTCAAAAGGTTGGATAACCTTCTCATCATGCTCAAGCAAACGGGAAATCTCAATAGGAATCTCTTCATCATCCTCTTCTTCCGCTCGGAATACAGGGAATTCAAAGTTGGGAGAGGGCATAGGATCGTTGTTTTCGATGGTTAAGTCATGGATTAATCTGCACATATGATTATGCTTTATTTTAGAAATCGATTTGTGCAAATAAAACAAAAGGTTATTATATTTTCCTATTACTACCAATTAATTTTCATTACTATTTCCCAGAAAAAGTGAAAAAATAAAACAGTAGTGGACAAAATAACATTTTTATTCATGAAGGGAAATATTTGAAACAAAGAGCCCAGACATTTTCTCTTTTGCCTTGGGCAGAGAAAAAGGAATTATTTTTCATAGCCCGACACAAAATACGTTTCGCCTTGGGCAGAGCGAATTTTTCAAAGAAAAACAAAACAAAACATTACTCGGAAATATGCATAACAACGGGAACATCAACAGCTATCCAGTTTTGGCAAGCCAATTCATGCGTCACAAAATCGGGCAAATCCTCCTCGGAATCAACATCTATGATAGCATCAACCTCAGGATGTACAAACCCTGCACTTCGGAAAACCTCTTGAATCGGACGAACAACCACCTCTTGCTTGACTCTCGCAGATACTGGATGAAAACCCAGACCTTCCCTAGACTTGTTCTCGGGTAACGTCAACACCTGGCCCCATCCTTCGGCCGAACCACTTTCCACCACTCGCCGCGCATCCTCAAAAGAAGAGATGGATGCCCCTTGCTTCTTCACTGCATTCTTAGCAACAGAAAGACCTTGGAACTGGGTTCCAACATCTTCATCCGCATCAATAAAAGAGAATGATGATAAATGGCTTACCACCATAGCCTGCTCTCCCCCAATCATCACTAGCTTCCCATGCCTTACAAACTTTAGTCTTTGATGGAGCGTAGAGGTGACTGCCCCGGCATCATGAATCCAGGGACGACCCAATAAACAACTGTAGGCAGCACGAATATCCATCACTTGGAAAGTGATCTGAAAAGTATGGGGACCAATCACTATAGGAAGATCCACTTCACCAATGACTGTCTTCCTGGAACCATCAAACGCTTTAACAATTACTCCACTAGGTCTCATAGGAGCATCTGGATATGAGAGCCAAGATAACTTAGTCTTGGGCATCACATTCAACGACGAACCTGTATCCACCAACACACTTGATAAGGTATCATTCCCACAACTTACTGAGATGTGCAAAGCCATATTATGATTTCTCCCCTCCTCCGGGAGCTCTTCATCACTGAAACCAAGATTGTTTCACGAAGTTATATTTCCCACAATCCCATCAAACTGATCAACCGTCACATCATGATCCATGAATGCCTGGTCCAAAACCTTCATCAAGGCCTCTCTATGTGCACCAGAATCTCTTAATAAGGCAAGCAAGGAAATCTTGGAAGGTGTTTGCAAAAGCTGGTCCACAATTTTATACTCACTCCTTTTGATAAGCTTCAGGATCTCATCATCCTCAGGATGAGGGATAGGTTCACTAGATCGGCCTATCTCAACCCTTGGTTCAACATTTCTCACCGGAATCTCCGCCGGCATGGGCCTCCTAACTTGAACTTCCGGTCTCTTCGAAGGTACTGCTGCAAAAACACACCCACTTCTCGTAACTCTACTCACATAAGCAATGTTAACAAAAGACGATCTTGTTGGTATGGGGACTTCTACCCCATTCTCAATCATTGTGGCATTATACTTATACGGCACAGCTTGGTCTGAATTGTAAGGCACAGGACCAGGTGGGTAAATAATCAAAGGATCAACAGGTGCAGTCTGACTGTCATAAGCAATCTCTACTGATTTAGGCAGATTAAATTGTGGTATGATAACATTCACTTCCTCTTCCGGATTTCGGTCATAGGTAATAGTGATAACTCTCTGATCTAGCAACTTCTGAATATCCTCCTTCACAATAGGACAATCATCCTCTCTTGAACAAAATTCACAAACATTATAATCATGCTGGTGCCTAACAAAGGCAAGTCTTCTCAAACTCTGATGTAACCTGATCAACGACTCTCTTATATGTTCAACTTGAAAAACTCGGAACTTCCCCGGACAACCTTCCACCATATTCACCGAAGCTGCCCCATGTCGAGGCAAAGGATTATCTCTGACATTTGGATTAACATCCTTAAAAGACAAGATACCATTCTTAATTAATCTCTGTACGTCCGCCTTCAGAGCAAAGCAATTCTCAAGGTTGTGCCCCGGTGACCCTTGATGATATTCACAAAACTGATCCGCTTTGTACCACGGAGAAGTACTGTTTGGTGCGACAGGAGGAGGCTTTGTCGTGATGAGACTCTTTCTGATAAGAGCAGGGAATAATTCAGTATAAGTCATAGGAATGGCGTCGAACTGCGGTTTTCTGGGTGAACGGTTCTGATTGTTGAATGGATAAGCCTGTTGTCGAGGCTGCTGCTGAAAAGGCCGTTGTTGAGGCGGTGGGGTTTGATGAGCTGGGGTCATCAAAGCTGGGCGGACAGCCGGAGTGACTGCCGCAACGTGAGAGTACCCTCTCCTAGGTCTACCTGGAAACAAAGCGCTGACATCTTGCTCTTTTCTTTTCGGGAACACACTCCCAAACTTCTTAGCACTGCTGGACGGACTCCCCTCCTTAACCAAACGCCCTTCGCGAATCCCTTCCTCTAATCGCATACCCATGCTTACCATTTCGGTAAAGTCACTGGGTGCGCTGGCTATCATCCTTTCATAGTAAAAAGACCCTAAAGTCTTCAAAAATATCTTGGTCATCTCCTTCTCCTCCAGAGGTGGATAGATTTGAGCAGCAATTTCACGCCACCTCTGGGCGTACTCCTTAAAAGATTCTCGGTCTCTCTGTGACATCGCCCGGAGTTGATCCCGGTCTGGTGCCATGTCAACGTTATACTTGTACTGATGGACAAAGGCTTCGCTAAGGTCGTTAAAGTTGCGGATCCGAATACTGTCTAAACCCATATACCACTTCAAAGCAGCACCCGTCAAACTATCTTGAAAATAATGAATCAATAAATCATGATTATCGGAATACGTAGACATCTTTCTCACGTACATTGTCAAATGGCTTCTAGGACACGAATCACCCTTGTATCTTTCAAAGTCTGGCACTTTGAATTTCGCTGGAATCTTGACATTCGGAACCAAACAAAGATCATGCGTGCTCTTCCCAAACAGATCCTTCCCCTTCAAGGCTCTAAGCTCTTTTTGCATTTCCTGGAACTGATCCTGAAATTCTTCCATTCTATCAAAGAGACCCATGCTTTCGGCAGGCTCGGCAGGATAAGTAGGTTCATTCAAGTATGGCACGGAATGGACCACAGGAGCAACGGTTGTCATGATCGGTTGCGGAAAAGGTGTTACAGACGGAATTACTGGCGGCATGGCAGTTGTCTCTGGTTGAGGAAGAGACAAAGCAGGTTGAAATAAAGGTTGTACGGCAGGCTGATACCCCTCCGGCACAAAATTGTAAGGCATTCCCCACGGAAAACCTTTCGGCATCTGATGTTGAAGCGGAGAGTTGATTTGAGTCACAGAGGTAGAAACGGTGACCATCTCGGAAACCACTGGAGTTGAAGTCTGAATCTCGGCAGCCGTAGTTGATGGCTGATTCTGAACAGCCACCAAACTTTCCACCAACGCGGTCAACTTTTCCATCTCGATACGAAGTGTAGCAACTTCCCCACGAAGCTCATGATTTTCCTGTTCCAAGTCTTCCATTTTCCTCTGACGATTGGCTCGAGTGTCGTATCGGTGAGACAGCTTGACAACCTTTTGAGTGGAAAAAGAACAAGGATAAGACTCTAGAAAACGTGTGAAGTGGAATGTGGAATGATGCATGATGTGCGATGCAAATGATGATTCATTTTTAAAAGTTTTTCAAGGAAACTTTAATAATTTTGCATACATCAATGGTAAAGGAATTTGGAACAACAAAAACTCAATCCATTAACTGAAAACAGTAAATTACAACTTACAACTCGGAATATCAAAGCAATAAATTACAACTTTGGGATAACAACCCAATACTAAAAGCAATAAATTACAGCTTTGAAACATGGAATCCATAATAAAGCGATAAATTACAATTTAAAACATGAAGTCCAAAATAAAGCAATAAATTACAGATTTGGAGCATGAAGCCCATAATAAAGCAATAAATTACAACTTCGGAGCATGAAGCCCTTTTACATATTTTTACAAAATGACATCAATAAAATAAAACTAAAAGCTAAAGATCACTCAGAATCATCAGATGAGGGACCAAACACCAACTGTAACCGGAGCTTCTGGATCTTCTCTTCATAAAAGTCTTCCATCTCTTTCTTCTCAGCTATCAGTCGATCAATGATTTCCTTCTGCAGATTAGGAACGAGAGACACGCTTACCGAACCTTCCCTCTTTCTCTTCCTTTCACTCGCGTACTTCTTCAGCAAGGCATCCTTCTGACGAAGCTTCTCATCGTGATCAATGAACCGGCCGTCTTGAATAAACAACAACTCCTCCTTTTCCTTTAACTGTCGAGTCAGGACTCGATTCTCATATTCAGACATATGGTACTTTTCTTTCCAAGCATCCCTCTCAGACTTCATCCTAGCCAGATTTCCTTGGTATTCTCCTATATCCGCGATAAGGATAACAACAGATGATGGTGCAATGGCAGGGAATAAAGGTTTCTCGAGTTTATAGGGCATCTTGAGAGCACAATCCCTAGCACGGACCCATTGTAAGTAAGGCTCTAAAGAAACGGCACCTCTATGTCCTAGCATATCTCTCCCTTTCCTATGGATGTGGCGCCAAGCTCCTTCGATCTCCCTCTTAGCTGCCTGATGATCTTGTCCTTCCTGAAGAAAGAAACCACTCACATGGATGTTGTTTGGTTTATCTCTCATCGGGTACCCGAACTGACGGCGCGCGAGAACAGGGTTGTAGTTGATTCCACCTTTCGTACCGAGAAGAGGCACGTTAGGGAAAGCACCACAGCTATCGATGATCTTCACGTCGTGGTAAACTCGATTATACCAGTCAATGTCAAAATGAGTGAGAGCCATAATCTTTGGCTCCCAACGCGGTTCCTTCTCAAGATCCCAGAAAACATCAGACCCAGGTAGATGAGACACGTACCACTGATATAGCAACGGTGTACAACAGATAATCATTCCTCCTTGATAAGAGTTTCGAAGATGGATGGAGTAGTAGGTATCTCCTAGCAGCGTAGGGACCGGATTCCCAATCAAGAAAATTCTGATGGCGTTGATATCCACAAACTTATCAACGTTAGGAAACAAGAATAGACCATAGGCGAGTAAAGCAAACACGTCTTCGAAGGCAACAGTATCCTTTATCTCAGCAAAATGACGAGCTTTCTTCAACAAAAATTGCACAGACAAACCTCGGATTCCTCCTTTTGTAGTCATGTTCTCCTCTATCTCGGACTTCTTCAAGTGAGTGATGGTTGCTATCTCGTGAGATTTGGGCTCCTCTTCTAATCCAGAAAAAGGAACACAGTCGGTGATCGGCAAACCAAGTATGTAGGAATATTCTTCTAAGGTGGGCATCAACTGGTAATCCGGAAAGGTGAAACATCGGTACAAGGGATCATAGAATTGAACCAACATGTTGAGGATGCCTTTCTTCATCTTGCGCTTCATGAGCGGTACGATGGACCCATATTTCTTCTGAAAATCCGTCGGACTCTCGATCTTTGGAATCAAACTCTTCAGTTCTTCAATCTCGGGCTCTTTAAAACTAAAACTTCGAGTGTTTCTCCTTCCAAGTTCCATAATACTTTAGATGTCTGCAAAAATCATTCCGAAGTTCCTTGAAAAACAAGTTTTTTCACAAAGATGTTGATGAATGCATGAATGAATGATAATGCGACAGTCACACACAAGCTTGCAAATATGGGGTTCAAAGGTTCAGCATGGAGTCAAGGGTAAAGCCCCCCCAAAGGTAAGTACTAACGGTTCAGTCGCACCTGTAAGACAAGGTTCTAAGAGTTCCCAGAGTCTACATCCCTCCTTCGGATATTGCCGACGTCTTGATTACTCAATAATTAGCAATATTCTCAAGAGAAACTCGTCCGAGCGTAGCATCGCGTAACAACTATTTCCTAATTACTCCGTTATAGTCTCCGCACTACACCTAAAAAGGCCAAGATGGGTTAGGGTTCTACGGTCCTCAACTTCTCGGGCTCCTAGGTCGAAGATAATAATGTCTTCCCGATTACTCAGTAAACAAATATTAAGTTCAAGAGGGCCTTCCATTGAGTGGGGGATCTCATGCCTCCTTTTTCGGGATTACTCCCTCAAAGTTAACATGACTATACCGCCCGTCCTATTTCTTAAGTGTTACTTAATCCGGGTATAGGATTCGTCCTTTGCAAAAAACCTTGACACCCCAATTTAAACACATAATCAAGCAAATCAAATAAACAATAAAACAGATAAAACAAATTAGGCTTAACCCACTTAGGGATGGACCAGCAAGAGGTCGATCTTTCCCCAGCAGAGTCGCCAATTCTGTAGCGATAAAAAATGTAGCGGGGTAAATCGGAGATCGAATTATTGATTAATTCGTCTCACAAAAGCAAGAGTCGCCACCGCGCTTTATTGTTTCCAAAGGAAAAGGGAAAAGAGCGAAATAAAACCCTAAATATGCAATGTAAATAATACTGAAAATACAAAGCGTTTTTGAAAAGAGATCTTATGGTTCGGGGGTTGGTTATACAATGGGAAGGTATTAGCACCCAATGCATCTATAGTACTCTATAGGAACCTTTTGAAATATCTGTTTATTTAAAAATTGATCGCTTGATTGAAAATAAATCGTTTTGGCCGAAAAGGGATACGGACGGGTTTTTTGAAGATACGACGACCTAACGTCGAAGTTTTTGCTTAAAGGGCATAAATTTTGGAAAGATTGAATACTTGAGGAAAAATTATCCTAAGTTTTAATGAAATGCGAAAGTTCGCGCAATTAGACTTGAGGACATGAAGTCAACAAATTTATCGTTTTTCCTTTGGATTTAAATGTAAACAGAATAAACAAATGAATATGAAATAAATAAACAGAAAAATTATGCGGATAATGATTAAATAACAATAATTAAATGATAGACTAAATGATGTGAATAATGCATTTTATGATTTTTTGTTTAATATTAATGAAAAGAAAGTATTTTTAATAGTTTTCAATTTTTACGCATTTTTAAATGGATAAAAGTAAAATGAGAATTATTTAAAGGGAATAAAATATTTTTTTTAGTTTTTTAAGTCTCTATATTTTTTATATATTTAATATTAACTAAAAATGAATGAATTAATTAGAATATTTTTTATTTTTTATATGTTCTACATTTAATGTGTTTTCCTTTTTAATATTAATAAAAGTATTACTTTTTAGGAATTAAATTAAGTTAAAACTTAATGCTAATAACTTAAGTCTAATTTAAAAGATATTAAATCCCAAGGGTTTAAATTAATAAAATTGGTCGATTCTTAAAATGTCCAAATGAAATACAAACTCTCATTTTGATTACATTTTAATTATTTAAACTAATAAAAATTCTAAAAGGGAAAAAAAATAGAAAAAAGGTATATATAAAAAAAGGAGTAGATGATAATCAATTGATATGGGCAAAAAGGTCCAGGGAGCCCAAACAGAAACGAGTAACATGGGGGGTGCCTAAGGGAATCGTGTGGGCTTAAGTGGAAGCAAGGTCCATTCTCATAATTGTTTTTTAGGGTAAATGCATTTGTTAATTGGGGATTAGGGTTCTTAAGGTTTGGCCGAGCTGCGCTTCTTGTTCGTCATCTTCTTCTCCGATCGTCCTCTTCGTCCTCGCGCGTTATCCTCTTCAATCGCTACTGGAGTCTCATCCTGTCTAAAGGCCACCAGCTTCCACTGTCCTCTTCCCTCCAGCCACGCGTACAGGGGCGACGGATTCTTTAAGGTACAAGCTTCGTTCTATTACTCGTTTTAGGGGTTTCATTATAAATGCATGTTCATGTTTTCTGCTTGATTCTGATTTCGTATTATTGTTTGTGTGAGTGTTATGAAAGTAAACGGGAAAAAGGAAAACGTTACCTAGAGGCGGAGATGGAGGAGGAACAGTTGGGTGCGACGGAGGTCACGGGCGGAGAGAACGGCGCGTGAGTTTGCTTCGGTGGCCGGTACTTGATATTTGGTTTCCTTCTTCTTCTTGCCTGTTACCTTGGCTTTGATCTTTCTCTTTTGCTATTGATTGCCTTTTGCCCGGTGATGACACTGTCTGAGGGCTTTGACACTGGAGTGAGTTGTCTTCGAGTGATGCTTTTTCTTGGTAGCCTTTATGTGTTTTACTGCGTTGCCTTGAACATGCTACTGTTGGGACATTTGTTTTGATTAGCCTCTTCTCTTCTTCTTCTGTAGTATGCTACTGTTGCTTTAATGTTGCCTTGATGCCTATGATGACATGCGTCTGAGGCTTTTTGTGGGTTTGGACATAGTTTTAATGGTTTATGCTTTGCTGGTTTGAAATAGTGATGGTGTTTGTTGGTATGATTCTACTGTTTTTTTGAAATGCAGTTGGTTTGAAATGGTGATGCAGTTTGTTGTAGTCGATGCAGGTTTATGGTTTATGACAGTAGGCAGGTTTGTTGGTTGTGCAGTTGAATGGTTTAGGCCATATGTTTATGGTTTTTGATATATGGTTTTGAAATGGTGATGGGCAGGTTTGATGATGCAGTAGAATGGTTTAGGCCATGTTCAAGACATATTGGTTTTGACAGGTTTATGGTGATATTGGCTTGAGGGCTCAATCAGCTTTGGTGAGGTTTTTAATGACTGAAACAGGTTATTGTGGTTTTTGCCATGTTATGGTCTTGGTTCTGCAATGGTTTATGCAGTAGCAGGTGTATGCAGTACATGCTTAGGGGGCTTGGTGAAAAGAAGTTTTTTTGCTTTTTGATAGTTTTCTTGCTTGGAGATAGATCGATCCTGATATGTGTGATTTTGTTATGTTATAACAGTCTTTTGCTTTCAGGTTTACGTTGAGGGCTTGGTATATTTTAATATTTTTTACTTCTGCACCCTTACTGCTCCATATGGTTTGTCTCTATTCCTATTTCATGTTTTTACTTCCTACTGGCTGATTACTGCAGTTTGTCTTATATCTCTTCCTGCCTAAACCAAACCTGCAAAACCACACTTCTATCTCTCTTCTCTCTCATAAGTACCATTTGACATTTAAATGATGTACTGCTTTATTTCTGAAAAATGCAAAAGTGCTGGGATATGATGAAAAAAGGAATGTTACATTGCTTGCAAATTTGTTTAAACTGCATATTTTAACTTGTCTACTGCATGTCACTGTGGGAGCCTCTTTGTATGTTTGGCCTCTTCCTATATGGGCATGTTTACGTTGCAATTTGGCCTTGAAAGTGCATATGCTGTTGATTTTTTGTATGCTATTGTCAAACATTTGAATTGATGCATATTGTTTGAACTATGCAGTGGGCTTTTGAAAATGCAATTGATTTGAAAAATGCAATTTTTGACAAAAATGAATTTGTGCATTCATTTATAAAAATTCCTCTCTTTTTTGTGAACCGGGAGAAATCCCGTGATTTGCAAAAAAGGGTAAACTGATTCCAGCCATTGCTTTTAATGATGAACATTAAATAATTTCTTCGCTTTTAATTATTTGTTCAAATTCTAATTTCTTTTAATTTTGCAGGTAACATCAAGTGAGCAGACAAAAAATGCATTGGATCAGAAGATTTAGAATTAGGAACATTAGATTAATTTTTATTTCATTTTAACTTTGTAAAATTATTATTGTAATTTTGTTGTAATAAATACAATATTTACCACAATAATTGTACAATTAGAAAAAATGAATAAAATTCCAATATTCGCCAATTAATTTCCTCTTTCTCTCTAATTATTTACTTTATTGTTTACAATTCTTTAAATTGTATAATAATTGAAAATAAATCTCAATTACCTAAATTCAGAATAGTAAACAAATAAATAAATAACATCATTGATCAATTAATAGTTTCAATTATTTAATTCATTATTCATGACTTTCCAAGTTATAATAATTAAAATAGAATATCAATTATTTTAACTTAGAATGATAAATAATTAAATAATTATTATTGACCAATTAATGAACTTTTTCGAATATTTATTATATTATTCATAAATCTTTGAATTATGTAATAACTGAAAATAAATTCCAGTTATTTAAATTTAAGATAGTGCATAATAAATAAATACTGTCTGCACGACTAATGCGCCTCTTTTCTAATGTTTATTTTATTATCTACACATCTTTAAATTACATAATAATCGAAAACAAATTCCAATTATTTAAATTTAAGATGATAAATAATTAATAAACATTATTTTAGCACGAATCGATTAAATAACTTAGTGTTCAAAATAAATAGCTCTCGGCCTGAAAAAAAAGTTATGAATTTTAAAATCAATGGATTAAAACACTTGTAATGTAATGATGCAGATGGGAGATGATATCTTAGGTCAAAATTTGGGGTACAACACTTAGCAAAAACAAAAAGCCCAGGAAGCCAAAAAGCCCAATACCGCTTCGTCCCTGTCCTGCCTTTTCTTCCTCACGCCATGGCCGGTTCAACCTGTAACTTCCTCATGCTTGCATAAAAATGAAAACTTATAACATGAAAAATGTAGCATTTGAACTCACGATTCCAACCATATAAATTATGTAATCTAACTATCAAAGATCAAAGAGAATTTTGAAATCCCTAAATCCTAACCTAAAATTTTCAGAGATTTCAACCTCCAAATTCTCTAAGCACAAGTAATATAAATGCAAGATAATGATATGTACAACTTCGTTATGATGAGAAATACATTTTTTATTCACAAATCGTGGCATGAGGTTGCCTGTACAAAGAGATAGAGTTTAGAAAAATACCTCCTTCAGCTGGAATCGTGTATGGAAATGCAGGGACTTTAATGGAAGCCTGATGACTGCTTGAGCTTCTCTGAATCTATTCCAACCCTTACCTTGCTCTGAAAGTGGCTAGAACTTCTTGACCAAGTCCAACTGCAAGCTTCAAAGTTAACAATGGCAGATGGTGAAACAGAGGTTACAGAACAAGGATGATGGTTTGGATTGACTAGGTATCAAGTATGTAAGATGTTTGAATGATCTAAACACAAAACATACGAGCCAAATGGATGTTGGATATGTTTATGCAGAAACTATGTGTTTGGGATAGTCTTTGGTGCTTTTCTTGCTCTAAGTGTTTCAGGCCTTTGCTTGGTGTTGTATGTGTTGTATATTGTTTGCATATTAGTATAGAAATGGTTTTAAGTCAGCTCTCTATCAGCTGTGCAAGCCCTAGCCTTTTTGCAACTTTTCTTGTACTTGAAGCAAAGTGACAAGACAAAACTCTCATGCTTGTACCAGCTTGCTTAGGGTTGGTATTTCATCCCTACAAGTTACCTTTGGTCTGTGGTACTTGCATGTATCAAGGGGACATGTCCAATGCTCAAGATTACAAAGTTTGCAAAAGTTGCCCTTTATGAAAATGGCAATGGAACCTTTTGGCCATAAATGGAATTATCAATTGGATAAAGGTTCAAAAGCATGAATAAAGTCTTTATCAACTAAGTAAGCATTTAATTAAGGAGTGTGTAGCAATTTTAGGACCTGTACAACATGAAATAGCCAGCATAGGTTTGATTTGCAACTTGGTTCTTCATGAAATTGCTTGAACAAAAAAGTGAGAAAATGCTAATTTCCTCTCTTCGATTCTCCCTACTCAAAAATGATCTTGAAGAGTTCTTGGACATTTTGGAAAGCTTGAAATGTGCTATATAATCCATCTTTGAAATGAATTTTGAGATAACTCTTGGAACTAGATAAAAACTAGACATGAAGTTGGGTCCAAAACCTGCCTAAATTAGGGCAAAATTTCACTAAGTTAAGAAGTTCATGACCATGTATTCACAAATTTATATCTTGAGATCCAAGCATATTTATGGAAAAGTTTGTGAAGAAAATTTGTATATTTCATGGAGGTCTACAACTTTCATGTTGGGAATTTTCTTTGAATCAAAATGCATCATGGTGAAAAAGTGGTGTAAAGTTGAGAAAAAATAAGAAAAGTTTTATACTTAGAAAAATTCCAAGTTATGAAAATTTTCAAATTAAAACCCTCATTTTCAAATTTGGTTTACTTGGTGAACAAGTTTCACATTTGGGAATGTTTTGATGAATTATGACCCTTGGTACTTGATTTTGACCAAAAAGTCAAAGTTTGACTTTTCAGTGTACAATTGACTTTTGATCAGTTGACTGCAAATTTCATCTACCAATCCAATGAAATTGAAATGTTTTGAGCCATGTAATTAAGTCAAGATGATGCCATTGAATCCTTGAAATCATGCTTGAACTTAATTGGTCATTTTCTAGGTTAAAAATCAGAAATTGCCCTTTCTCAGTCAAAACCCTAATTTTGACCATTTTGCCCTTTTGATGATTTGATCAAATTTCTTGAGGAATTGTGATCCAAACTTGACCAAATGATACATGTGAATCTAAAATGTTGACGTGAATAAAAAATTATGAAGTTTGACTGTAAATTGGCATGGTTGACTTTTTCCCCAATACAACTGATTTTTAGGTCAACTGTCCAATTGACTGATCAAAAATGTGGTTCAAGGTTTGAAACTTGTCATGAGCAACCTTAGGGGTCAAAAATGATGTATGAAAGTCACATGAAGCATTGGTGGTCCAAAAATCCTTGTGCAAACTCAAACCCTAATTTTGGGTTATCAGTGCAAGATGTGATGTCTTGAGCTGACCAAACCCTAATCTTGTCTTGAGTCAAAGAAGTCTTGTGAGAAAAATATTAATAAATGAGAGGGCAAATTTTGGGTTACAACACTTTGTTCGGAAGACATTTTTGCTGAAATAAACAGCGAAGAAGATGAGAAACCTGTAATGGTGCATGTTTATGCAATGCTATGAATGGGATGCGTATGCAATGATTTCAAGGACTTTGGCAAATTTAAATTTGCGAACCAAAAAGAGACAAAGATTTTATTAGTAGAATTCAAAATACAATTTCCTTTTAGGCGTTACAATTGGAAATTCTAAAAACTAAAAGAAATCAAGTTTCCCATGGATGCTTCCTCTTCGTGCCGAGATAGACATTAAGGCTTCTTTCCTCATGAAGTTGCTTTGTGAGCTCTAAAACCTTCTTCTCTTAGGCATAGAAATTGTCCCTATAAGTATCACGCTCCTTCTTCAACTGAATCCATGACCTCTGTAGTTCTTCAAGATCAGTGGGCATATCAGGATGAAGAACCGTGTAGGGGATATCCTCTCCAGTAATGGGCTCCACAATCACTGGTAAGATGGCTATGTAGGGCATCATAAGTTTCTGAGCACGAGCTCGTACCCCTTGGAGATAAGGTTCCATAGGAATGGAATTCTTCGGCCCTAAAGTCTTGGCGTCAGATTTGTTTACCATGCCCCAAGCTCGTATGAACCTCTGGAGATACCCTTGAACATCGTCCTCATAGTTAAACATAATTCCCTG
The DNA here is from genome assembly GCA_948472305.1 of Vicia faba. Taxonomy (NCBI): domain Eukaryota; kingdom Viridiplantae; phylum Streptophyta; class Magnoliopsida; order Fabales; family Fabaceae; genus Vicia; species Vicia faba. Next base: position 1,691,532,751 of record OX451737.1, on the reverse strand, counting down.
GATAAGTATCTCATGAGGACCATCCCTTCGAGCATAACCAAATTTTCGCAGAGCCAAACAAGGATTGTAAGTTATGCCTCCCATAATGCCGAGTAGTGGGACATTAGGGAACTCCTCGCAGCGGTCAATAATAGAAATATCTCCCATAAGTCGGGAATACCAGAGAATATACGCATGAGAAAGAAACATTATTCTTTGCGACCAACCCAAACCTTCTCCATTCTTCAGCACTGACTTAGGGAGGTGAGAAATAAACCACCTCGATAGTAATGGCATGCAGCACACAAGAACCCCTCTTCTCTTCATAGTACGAGTATGGAGAGTATGCAAGATGTCTCCGAGCAGGGTAGGCACAAGGTTACGAGAGAGGAAGATCTTGATAGCGTTCACATGTATGAGTAAGTATAGATTAGGGAACAGTACTAACCCATAGATTAGAAGGGCCAAGATCTCCTCAAAAGCCTGAAAGTCCAAATCATCCCAAAATAGCTACGCCTTGTCTATTAGGAACTTGGCTAGAAAACCCTTGAATCTGCTTCTTGTTTCCCAATTGGATACCACGTCGGCCTGTTTCAGATGCAAAGCTGAGGCAATGACTTCTGGCTTAGGAACCTCTTCTAAACCTGTGAAAGGTACCTGGTCCAGAATAGGAAGATTCAATAACTGAGAGAACTCTTCCATGGTAGGCACCAACTGATAGTCTGGGAAGGTGAAGCAGTGGTGCTTGGGATCAAAGAACTGAAAGAGTACACCCATCATCTTTTCATCAAAGCTCGAAGTAACCAGGTTGAGAAGTCGACCATGTCTCTTAGTGAACGAAGAAGTTTCAGGAACCCTTGATACTAGTTCCTTGAGTTGGGGAGGTATTCTCACAAAGCTGGTTCGGATAGTGTTTCTACGAGCGGAAGCCATGATCTGCAAAACAGAACAAAGATAAATTCCCTTGGTCCTTGAAATGGTTAGTGTAATGAGAATTGACGTGATGTTATGATGCATGATGTTATGTTCAAACAGAGTAAATCACACACAAGAAAAGCACACAATAGACCTTAGGTTCAAAGGCTTACATGAAGTTAAAGGTAAGTACCCTCTTGAAGTTTAGTTGGTTTCAAACCTGTCTTAGAAAAGTAACCGGGTTCTAAGGATTCTCAATATCACTGATCATCCTTTATCGGGCGTTGTTTCAGCTCAGGCAATCTTTTCTTACGGCCGAAATGTCTCGAAAGTCTGATCTCAATGAGTGTAGCATCGAGTATCAACCAATCCTCAGCTTTATACCGAGGCTGGCTATCTCACTACTTTCTACTAGCTAAGTTTGTTCAACTAAGGTTCTAAAGTCCGTTAGTGCTTTACGACACCACGCGGAGGCCCCGTATTCTCCTCGTTTCCAGACGAAGGATACCGGTACCAACCAAAGTGTCACACCAACACAGCCATCGCTTAAACCATATCGGTCTATGTCGTACAGTCTCCATGATCTATTGTTGTTTACCTAAAGAGTGTCCCCAGATCTGGGTGTAGGATCTTCAATAATACCCAAGCAAAATCCCTCAAAGATAAAGCAGGCAAAGCAAACAAGAAAGCAATTTTAAAAAGACCTAGATCCTAAGGTAAACCCCACTTTTATATATCCCCAGCAGAGTGGCCAGTTCTGTGATACGGTGGCAGAACCGACTGTTATACTGGTTTGCATTTTGTATTCATAAATGTCGTGGTAAGCAAGAGTCGCCACCGTTATTTCATCCAACAAAGGAAAAGGAAAGAGAACAGAAAAAACTTTTTTCGAGATATTTCTGAGTACGGGGGGTAGATTATAGAAAGGGAAGGTGTTAGCCCCTTTCTATCTATGGTTTTCCACGGGCTCTTAGGTACTTGCTCATTTTTTAAATTTCTTGTGTGTGCTTACTTTGAAAGGTTTTGTTTACTTCGTGATAACCCTTGTATCGGTCCTCTAGAGTGTGGCAAAGTTGTTTTGAAAATTGTTTTTGAAAAGTGTTTGTGTGAATTTTTTTGTCTTGAGCATGTACTTATGAGTTTTCTCTACCTACTCGAAAAAAAGCCTGTTGATTTTCGTTTTCTTTAGACAGCGCTATCCTATTATTAAGGAGTAGGTAGCTCCGTCGTTGGAATTTTAAGGGACGTTCGAAGGGACGAAATTGTCTCTGAAGGCAACAAGTAAGGACACCTTAGCATTTGGAAGGGACTATCGTCATAAGACTAATTCGTAGGAAACTCGAGGGACAAGTAGGGACTATGATCTTTATGACGATTTTGAATCGCGGGTCATTGCTAAGATATCCCTATGTTCGAGGGACACAACCATTATTTCCGATGCATCCAAGTGGGGAAAACCCTAGAAGTGAACATGTGCAAGTGTGTTTTTTTCAATTAATTATCTTTGCACAATTAGGATTATCTACCATTTTAAAGTTATTTGTCTTGCCATTCAATCCTATTATCCATACATCTAGCAGTTTAATAGTTGTGGAAATTAAAGAGTGCGAGAATATAAAGACCTAACTATTACAAGGTTTTTGGGCAGATACACAGATATTTGACTGAAAATAAAGATGCGAAAATTAAAATCCTAATTAATCTATTACATACTTGAAACAATTACAATAATTTGAATTAAAAGAAAGTAAAGACGTGCGCAAGGAATTAAAAACGGGAATAAAGTCTGAGTCCTAAAAAATCTAATCAATTAAAGAGAAAATATTTTTTTGCATTTTTATTGTTGAGAAAAATATTTGAAATCTTAACCTAATTTGTCTAATTAATTTTAATTATAAAAAAGAATGTGAATTAATCTAATTAAGCTAATTATTTAATAACAATTAAATATTTTATGAAAGAAAAGAAAACTAAATTTAAATTTTTTATGATTTTCTGATTTAATTTTAAAAAAATGATTTTTATTGTGAAAATAATTAAAATAATAAATTAAAAGAAAAACAAATAAAAAGAATAGAAAGAAAAAGAGATGGGCCTGATGTTATAAGCAACCCAGGAGGTGTATTGCCAAATCTGCGCTAGGCCTAAAACTGGTGGCCCAGAGTCTGGCGCCTGATCCATTGGGACCATCTTCTGAGGGTTCATGGTGGACCTGCGTATGCTGAGCGTTGGATCTGTGGTGATGATGTTCCAATGGAAGGATTTGGGGAGCGTGTCAAGTATTGGGAAGGTGAGACACACCGGATTTGCAATCAAATTGTTAGAAAATAAAAATGCCAAACCTGGGTCTCGAACCCAGGACTCTCGCCTCCCATACGTTCCTCCTTACCACCAGGCCAAGTTGTCATTTGTTGATATATATATGACAAAATAATAATATAATGGAAACAAAACTTCATGCCCAAAACACGCGTGTGAATTTAAATGGACCAACGGAAGTCAGCCACACAACCGTCTCTTTCCTCAGGACAATTGTTTTTAGAAAGAGCTTTTACCTACGGACGAACTCGTCACTATAGGCTATAGTGACGGTTTTTGTGCGTGGATACAAACCTGTAAACATTAAAAACGCAGCACAAGTAATATCAATCCCAACCAAGGGCAAGGGTCAATAGGAAATAACCCCGTGAGTGTTATGGTACCCATTATCTGGGCCAATTTTACCTAGAGAAGGAAACCCCAATTTCGAGCTCATGAAGCCTAGCCATGGCAGATGTCCATACCTGCACTCAAACTCCAATCAAAGCATTCCAGTATGTTGCAAATATGATAAAAAAACATAGATATATAGTCAAAACATGTTTATGATGCAAGAATCATTGTAATCGAATTTTGAAAAAAGGGTAAACCGTGAAGGTGCTAGCGCGTGATTCTTGATGCTTCAGGCCTTGATAATGCTTGAAATCACTTCAGAGGATGTCCAGGAATATGTTTTGATTCTTGGAATGGCTTGAAATGGTCTGTAATGAAAGATTCGATCTGCACTTTTTCACAAAAAAAGTTGAACTTTGTTCTTGTTCTTGGGAGGCAGGTTGCACGTGTGTTCTCTTTTTTAGGGTTCACAAAGCTTCACTATAAGTAATGAATCCAATTAGGTCAATAAAAATTGGAAAGAATCAAAATATTGATGGCCTTGAAGTTTTGATTCAAATCTTTCCAAAATTGGAGATTTTCTCTTATTTTTAAAACTTGCACGATTTGTTTGATCATTTCCAGCATATGAGATCTATAATTCAATGTAAAACAAATCCTATTCCACAAATTTGATTTAATTTGATTTTATTTGACTTTATTTGATTTTAAATGAATAAAAATCAAAATAAATCTAATAAAAAAAATAAAAAGGCACGGAGGGTCTCATAGGTCGTGGACCATGCTAGGACTGAGATTCAATCTTAAAAAAATGGGCCCATGTGGAAAAAAAAATGCCATTTTGGGCATTGTTGACTTTGGGCAAATTTCCAAAAATGGTCAACTTTGACAATGCATATCTCTCTCAATTTTGACCCTAAGAGGGTGTTCCTAGACTTTTTAGAAAGCTTTGGATGTCCCCTAATCAAACTCTTTTGTTTCATCTCAATTGGATCTTCCATTTTCATGTAAGGAGCTTTGACCCAAAAGGTGTTTTTGTTGACTTTTTGGAATGTCCTATAATGTCTGAATTCATATCTCTCCATGAGTGAATTTCTTGGACTTGAGGACTGAAGGTGAGTTGTAGGGAACTAAATTATCTTCAAAATGAGCCTTGGATGAGAAATTTCTGATAAAGTATGAAAAAGTTATGCTTGGTCAAAGTTTGGTTGACTTTTCCTAAGAAACCCTAATTTAGCAACTTTTGAGTTTTGATGAATTAGGAGCATTCCTTGTGGAATCATGATCAACCCTTGATAAAATGATGGATATCACTTCAAAATATTGATGTTGACCAAAAATATTGAAGTTTGACTGTATGTGGGCCACAATTGACTTTTGACCTAATATAGTTGATTTTCAAGCATCTGAGCTGTTGACTGAGCAAACTTCTTGTGCAAGGCATGAAACTTGACATGGATGGTATTGAGAACATATTAGGACTATGGAGAGCATATGAGGCCTTTTGAGTTCCCCCATCTTGATTAAAATGGAAACCCTATTTGGAGGTTCATTTCTTTAGGAGAGAGTTTGTCTAGTCAACTCTTGGGCATCCTTGGGCAAATTGAGGATCTCAATAAACATATGTTGAGTAAAATGGAAGGGAAAATTTTGGGGTACAACACAAGGCATGAAACTTGGCATGGGAATTCTTGAGGACATATTAGGGACCATGTAAATCATTTGAGGCCTTTGAAAGCCAAACTTCTTGGTGGAAAGTGAACCCTAGTTGGAAGTCCATTGCTTAGGAGGAGGTTTGACTGGTCAACCCTTAAGTATCTTGAGGACCTTTGAAAGCATGTCTTGAGAAAAATGGGAGGGAAAACGTTGGGCTACAATAGCTTCCCCTGTTAAATCTTCTTAAACCTGAGGATTTTAGATTGGCTTGTCTGTCTTTCGTGATCTGAAGGTGGAAGATGATTGAACACTAAAGTGCTCAGAAATTTGCGCTCGCCAGTGCACGGAGTAACATTGTCAGCTAATAGTATGCTTGAATGGGCTTAGAAGATGCCATTCGGAGTGATTACTGAGAGTCATAGGAAATGGGCTTATATATGCCATCCAAAGTAAACATTGACTGCAATCTGAAAGAAGTACCAGAATAAACCTATAGTTGGTTTAATCTGAGACAAAAAATGTGCATATTCGTCTTTGACTGGAGAAGTATCAGAATATATCATTGCTTGATTTAATCTAATCCAGAAAAGGTCTACTAGGAGAAGTATTAGAATAAATCATTGGTCGACTTAATCTGAGCCAGAAAAGGTCTACTGGGAGAAGTATCAGAATAAATCATTGGTCGACTTAATCTAAGCCAGCAGATACTTATGCTTGTTATTATCTGGAAGAAATATCAGAATAAATCAATGGTCGATTTAATCTGAGCCAGAAAAAGGTCAATTGGAAGAAGTATCAGAATAAATCATTGGTCGATTTAATCTGAGCTAGAAGATGCTCTGCTGGAAGAAGTATCAGAATAAATCATTGGTCGATTTACCCTAAGCCAGAAGATATTTGTGTCTGACTTCAACTGGAAGAAGTATCAGAATAAATCATTGGTTGATTTAATCTGAGCCAAAAGAGGTCTCTGTTGTCTTTATCTGGAGGAAGTATCAGAATAAATCATTGGTTGATTTAATCTGAGCTAGAAAAAGATCTACTAGAAGATGTATCAGAATAAATCATTGGTCGATTTAATCTGAGCCAGCGACTATGTACAACCGTCTTCAACTGGAAGAAGTATCAGAATAAATTATTGGTCGATTTAATCTGAGCCAGAAGACGTTGTTTCTGATAAGATTGCTTGGTCTTACTAGTAATTGATGATGTTGGTCTGTTGATATATCTTTTCCTGAAAAGGTAAAGAGTTAGTTGTATGTAATGTCATGATGTATGAAATGCATTACAAAATGATGTTCCCAAAATAAATGAGATTGTGTTATATGTATATTCTATGACGTTTGTAAATGATGTATGAATGTGAGCGTATCAGTTACTCCTTGTAGTGTCGTTGAATTGGGGAAAATAAATCCCTGACTGCTGTCGGAGATGAAGAATGATATTCCTCACTATTTTTGAGGTTAAATGGCCGGGGATTCCTGCCTTCTGACTGAGGATATTCCACAGGGGATTTCGATTTCTGCTTGAGGCTAGAAATCTTCAAGGGAAGTTGATAGCCTATCATAGGTTACCTGTACTCTGAATGGGGATGGAAGAATGAATAATCCTCTAACGTGAGTGGAAACTCCTCTGGAGGTAGTTATCTTGATCAATCCTGCTGGAGAAAAGAGTTCTGTTGGAAGATTTCAACAATTTGGAGAAATAAACTTTGCTAGGGGATGACCTTCTGTAGCTAGAGAAATAAAATCTATTGGGGAAATAAATTTCATAAACTGCTTGGGGACTTTATGAAACTCTGTTGGGGAATCCAAAAGGTCCATATACCATGTTGGGGGAGTCTACAAGATGCTAGAGAAATGATTGATCCTTTTTATCGAGGAATGTGTCTTTGCTGATGATGAATTTTATGAAGATAATCCCCTAGGGGTTATTTCTCATGGGGGGATTTACATATGAATTTTCGAAGTTGACCCAACTCTTAAACCCTTTAGTAACTGTCTTTCTGTTTTTTATGCATATATTTGTAAACGGTAATCATATTCAAATGCATATGTTAATTTAAAATAATCACTGGATGTTTTTGCAAACAAAACAGAAAATAAAAACAAATAGTTTTGGACTTTAAAAGAGGAATTTTGTATTGATTTGAGAAAGTATGCCTATAAAAGGCATCTTTGTACAAGGATACGGACATCCTAGTAAGAGAAATGTCATCGTAAAAAATTAGAAATATACAAAGTGGTACACAAAGAGAAAACAGCTATGTGAAATAATCCCATTGGGTGTCAATTCTGCTATTGCCTTTATATCTTTGAGCGTCTCATCACTTTGCTGCTCAGTAGAAGCTGGGTTTCAATTTCATAATGAAGTCTGGATGTAAGGTGATCCAACAGGACATAGTCATTTGATTTTAATCCCTATTTTTTTCCTGGACCGCCCTTCCAGGTTTTCAGTCCACCGGGATACCCTTTTTTGCCCAAGTCGCCTTTTCAGGTTTTTGACTTGCCGGGTGTACAGATTTTTCATATATATATATATATATATATATATATATATATATATATATATATATATATATATATATATATATCCCTAATTTTTCCCTGAACCCTTTTGGTCCACCGGGATGCCCTTATTTTTTCCTAGGTCAGTCAACCTAGCGGGTCTCTTTTCATGCGTAGTATTTTTTTAACTATGTCTGCGTTTACAGGGCGCGGAAGGTCGTCACCGTCCATAGTGGCTAATATCATGGCTCCACCAGAAAACATACTCTTGATCACAAATGGTCCTTCGTATGTAGGAGTCCATTTTCCCCTGGGATCACCTTGTGGCAGGATGATGCGCTTGATTACTAGGTCACCAACCTGATATACTTGACGTCTGACCTTCTTGTTAAAATCCTTGATCATACACTTCGGGTACATCTGACCATGACAAACAGCTGCGAGCCCCTTCTCATCGATCAAGTTCAATTGGTCAAGTTAGGTCTGAATCCATTCGTCTTTTCTTAGACATGCATCCTTCATGATTCTCAGGGAAGGGATCTGGACCTCGATGAGTAAAATAGCTTCCATACCGTATATGAGGGGAAAATGGGTTTCCCCTGTTGACGTGCACACTGAGGTACAATAGCCATGAAGAGAAAAGGATAACATCTCGTGCCAGTCTTTATATGTTACCGTCATTTTCTGTAAGATCTTCTTTATATTCTTATTGGTAGCTTCCATAACGCCATTCATCTTCGGCCGGTAAGGAGAAGAGTTATGATGTTGGATTTTAAATTGCGTACAGAGCTCGATGATCATAGTATTATTGAGGTTAGTACCATTATTTGTGATAATTATTTCTGGGATACCATATCGATAGATAAGATTATGTCTGATGAACCGAGCCACAACGTTCTTGGTAACAGAAGCGAACGAGGCTGCCTCTACCCACTTCGTGAAGTAATCAATGGCGACAAGGATGAAATGGTGTCCATTGGAAGCCATAGGTCTAATCTCTCCAATCATATCAATACCTCACATTTTGAATGGCCAAGGAGCAGTCAAAACATTTAACGAAACCGGAGGCACATTTACTTTGTCAGCATAGATTTGGCATTTGTGACAAGTTCGGGAGTGATGATAACAATCTGTTTCCATGGTAGACTAGTAGTAACCTGCTCGCAGAATCTTCTTAGCGATTGTGTGTCCACTAGAATCACTTCCAAAGATACCTTCGTGCATATCTTCCATAATCTTCTCCGCTTCTCTCTTGTCCATGCACCGCAGTAAGGTAGAATCATGGTTGCATTTGTAGAGAATTTCGTTACTCAGAAAGAACTTGGCAGAGAACCTTCTTAAGAACTTTTTGTCATTGATGGTGCTCCCTCGGGATATTCTTGGGCTTCAAGATACATTTTTACCTCGTGGAACCAAGGATTTTCCTCTACTCCCTCAATATCAATCTCATAACAATGTGCCGGTTTGTCTAATCTTTTGATAGTGATCTAAGGGGCTTCGTTATCCCATCTGACCTTAAACATGGATGACAAGGTATCTAGTGCGTCTGCTAACTGGTTTTCTTCTCGTGGAATATGTTTAAAAGTAATCTCTTCAAAATATGGGATCAAAGTCATCACATGCTCTCGGTAAGGGGTGAGATTAGGATGCTTCGTGTCCCATTCCCCTTTAACTCGGCTGATCACCAAGGCTGAGTCTCTGTATACTTGTAAGAACTTGATCCTCATATCGATAGCAGCCTTGATACCCATAATGTATGCTTCATACTCGACCATATTGTTGGTGCAATTAAAACATAGTCTGGCAGTGAAGGGTGTATGGAAGCCTTCTGGGGAGATAATCACAGCACTAATGCCATTGCCGAGTGAGTTGGAAGCTCCGCCAAAGACCATAGTCCATCGGGATCCTTTTTCAGGTCCTTCATTCAGTCCATGTTCTTCTTAATCAGTTACTAGCATAATATTCTCGTCCGAGAACTCAAAATTCATTAACTGGTAGTTGTCTACAGCTCGGTGAGCCAAATGATCAGCTAGTACACTCCCTTTGATTGCTTTTTGGGTAGTGTACTGAATGTCGTATTTGGTCAGGACCACTTTCCATCTTGCTATTCTTCCGTAGAGAGCGGGCTTCTTGAATATGTATTTGATAGGATCCATTTTAGATATCAATAAGGTAGTGTGAGTCAACATAAACTATCTTAGTAGGCGAGAAGCCCATGCCAAAGCGCATCAAGTTTTCTCGAACAGAGAGTATCTTGTTTCACAGTCGGTAAACTTTTTGCTAAGGTAGTATATTGCATGCTCTTTTCGACCAGACTCGTCATACTGCCCCAGCACACACCCTATTGATTTCTCTAATACTGTTAAGTACATGATCAGAGGTCTTCCTTCAACTAGAGGCATCAAAATTGGAGGTTCTTGAAGATATTCCTTGATTCTATCAAAGGTTGTTTGGCAATCGTCATTCCACTTTACTACTTGATCTTTCTTCAGTAATTTGAAGATTGGTTCACAGGTAGTGGTTAGGTGGGAAATGAATCTGGAAATGTAGTTTAAACGTCCCAAGAACCCTCTAACCTCCTTCTCAGTGCGGGGAATGGGCATCTCTTGAATAGCTTTAATCTTTGCAGGATCTACCTCAATACCTTTTCCACTAACAATGAAACCTAAGAGCTTACCAGATCTTACTCTAAAGGTGCATTTGTTTGGGTTCAACCTCAGCTTGTACTTCTTCAGACTCTCAAACAGTTTTTGTAAGTGATCAAGGTGCTCTTCTTCAGTCTGAGACCTGGCTATCATGTTGTCAACATAGACCTCTAGCTCGTGATGGATCATATCGTGAAACAAAGCTAACATAGCACGCTGATAGGTTTCCCCGGAGTTCTTCAACCCAAATGGCATAACTTTGTAACATAAGGTGACCTACTGTGTGACGAAAGTGGTTTTCTCCATGTCTTCAGGTGCCATTTTGATCTGATTATAACCAGAGAAACTGTCCATGAAGGAGAATATCTTATGTTGTGCGGTGTTGTCAACCAGAACATCAATATGGGGAAGCGGGAAGTCATCCTTGGGGCTCGCCCTATTTAAATCTTTGTAATCCACACTGTTGTACCCTAAAATTTTCCCTCCCATATTTCTCAAAACATTTCAAGAAAGATCCAAGTTGATCAAGGAAGTCCAAGGGTTGACCAGACAAGCTCTCTCCTAAGGCAGTCTACCTCAAATTAGGGTTTCATGTTGCATCAAGAAACTTGAGTCCAAGGGATCCCAAATTATCACCAATGTCCTAATATGTTCTCAAGATCATCCATGTCAAGTTTCAATCCCTACTGAGAAAATTTGCTCAGTCAATTGCTCAAAGGCTTGAAAATCGAATGTGCTAGGGCAAAAGTCAACTGTGGCCCACATACAGTCAAACTTCAAGATTTTTGGTCAACATCCTCATTTTGAAGTATACTTCATCATTTTATCAAGGGTTGATCATGATTCATCAAGGATTGCTCATAATTCATCAAGGACCAAAAGTTGCTAAATTAGGGTTTTGTAGGAAAAGTCAACTCAACTTTGACCAAGCATAACTTTCTAATACTTTATGAGAAATAACCCATCCAAAGCTCATTTTGAAGATGATGTCAGTCTCTACAATCCATCTTCAGATCCCCAGTTCAAAATATGCACCCACAAGAAGTTATGAATTTGGACATTATAGGTCATTTTTGAAAAGTAAACAAAAACACCTTTTTTGTCAAAGATTCATACATGAGCATGGAATATCAAATTGAGATGATACCAAAAGGGTTGCTTATAGGACACATCAAGCTTTATAAAAAGTCCAAGAACACCTTCAAATAGTCAAAATTAAGGAAGTTATGCATTGGTGAAGTTGACCTTTTTTGCAAAATTGCCAAAAGTCAACTATGCCTAAAAATTCAATTTTTGCCAAATGGGCCCAATCTTTTTCACTTGTTTTGAATTGGCAACATAGTCCACGAGCTCTAGCCTTTGCCACTTTTCATTATCATGTTTTTATTATTTATTTTGATTTTTATTTGAATTAAATCAATTTTAATCAAAATAAATCATGAGAAAATCTAAAGCATTGAAAACTGAAGATTTTATACTTGTTTCAGGTCTCCAATCCAGTTGGCAAGTATTAAAATTCGTGTAAAGGCATGAGGTGCACAAAAAGATTGAATTAGGCCATTTTTGGAAAGATATTCAAGGTGTATCAAATCAAAATCAAATCCATTGATGAAGGAAGATTGAGATCAGTTTTGGAACCCTAATCTATTCCTCAATACATATAGAAGAATTGCAGACCAAAAACTAGGTTAGAAGGAGGCGTATGCACCAGAAACAAAACTTGAAAAAACAAGAAAAAGTGTAAACACGAATTCCTATTTCCAGGCATCCTCAAGGCCTTATAGCTATCCCAATCGACTCCTGAGATCCCCAGCAAGCAAAAGCAATCCAAAACGAGCACTCCCAGGCCCTATAACGCACTGTAAGGCATTCACGACACCCACCTTTTCTTGAATTCTGTTTGCATAATTCTTGCACATTCAGCATAATATAATCATAGATTCTTGTTCACCATGAAAATTGCAAGCTTTCTATAATACCCAATTGCATTTTCATAGACTGAATCGAGAACTGCCATTGTTAGTTTTTTGGATTCCGTTTTAGGGTTTTTGCTTGCAGGTAAAATTAGCCTTCATGAATGGTACCATCATGTTCAGAATGACAAGACGAATCCAACCATGGCATTAGAAGTCATTTATCGTGCCCATGGAGAATTTTGAGATGAACCAGGCTTGTAGCTACGGACAAACGTGTGTAGGTAAAAGTTTGGAACTTTTACCAACGGAACGAGGTCAGGGATGACCTGCGTGTCACCTTTCCATTGGCATATTTGAATCTGGCGCGCGTTTTCTTTGTTCTCCACTAACCCACTTTGTTTTCCATATTATCATTATTATTTATTTGATATACAAAAAGAACAAGTGGCACAATTGGTAAGTGTAGTGTTGGATAATGCCTCAGGACCTTGGTTCGAATCCCAGGTCCTCCAAATTGCTTCATATTTTTTCCTTTCAGGTAATCCAGCGCGCTTACCATTCCAGGGCCTACCATACTCCCTCAAGATCCAGGCTGCCAAGTGGCTAGATGGCCAGATCCAAGGGCCATCCATGAGGGAACATCATAAGCCTAGTCAAACGCATAGCATCAAATCATGGAAGTCAAACATGGACTTCAGATTATTGGGCCCAGAAATCTGATTTTTGCACCCTCCAAATTGCTATTGCAGACCCAATTTCTTATTCCTTTTCTTTTTTTATTTCATTTAATTAATTAATTTATTTTTGTTTGCTAACCAATTAATTAATTTTCTTTTTATAAAAAAATCACAAAAATATTTTTCTATCCAATTAAATTTGAGATATTTATTTTTTATACAAAAAATTTAATTAATTTAATTAGGTTATTAATTTTAGATAACTTTAATTCTTTTTTGCAAATAAATAATAATAATTAGAAAATTAGGGTTTTGTCTAAATTTTATTTTATTTTCTTTTCTTAGAAATAATCAAAAACCACAAAATAGGAAACATAATTATTTTCATTTATTAATTTAATTAACTAATTAATTGCATATTTAATTTAGAAAACTTAATTCTTTTATTAAAAACAACAAAAACATTTTTTCTCTTTTAATTAGGATAGAAGGGTCAAAACCCTAGTTCGCACTCGTTCTAATTTTCATCGCGCGTTTTATTATTACTTTTGCCCAATTATTGTATCTGTTCAAAAGTTGTAATAGTTAATTAGGACTTTTATTTTATTTATCACTTTATTTTTAAAGGGTTTGTTTTTGGCTATGTAAATACCCGAAGCCTTGTAATAGCGTAGTTTAATTTCCGCATTTTAAATTCCGCAAATTATTAACTGTTAGATGTGTGATATTAGGATGCATGACAAGAATGTATGATTAATTTTAAAACAGTTAGATAACCCTAAAATATGCAAAGATAATAATCTGAAATTGAATCACTCGCACATGCGCACTCCTAGGGTACACTCCCACTTTGTTGCCTTCGGTAAATGGTTATTGAGTATAGGATGCCTTAGTGGTCGTCCTTTTGTCTAAACAAAGATCAAAGTCCCGATTCAGAAAAGTTTCCTCGGAATTGTTGCCTCGAATAATTGATCGAAGACATTAGGGTTACTACTAAGACGTCCTAACATTGCTTTAGTGACCATACGTCCCTTTCGAATTGACCCTCAAAATTCCAACGACGGTGCTACCTACTCACTAATAGTGGGATAGCGTTGTCTAAAGGAAATAAACATAGAACGATTCTTTTTTCGAGTAGGTAGATTAGATCTTAAGTACTTGCTCAATCAAAACAAACTTTTTTCACACTTACACTCCTTTACAAACATAGTTTTCAAAAACACTTCATTACACTCTTGAAGACAGAAGCAAGAGTTAAATCGAAGTCAAAACAAAAGCTTTTCAAATCACGCAAACACAAAGAAAACAATTTTGAAAATGATGAGAAAGTACCTAAGAACCCGTAGATAACTACAAATAGAAAGGGTGCTAATACCTTCCCTTTCTATAATCTACCCCCCCGTACTCAGAAATATCTCGAAAAAGGAATTTTTCTGTGCTTTTTTCCTTTCCTTGTTGGATAAAATAAAAGTCGGTGGTGACTCTTGCTTACCGCGACATTTTGAAAACACAAACGCAAAACACAAACCAGCAAATTCCTAAAAAAGAGGGAAACAAGTCCCGGTTCTGGCCACCGTATCACAAAATTGGCGACTCTGCTGGGGATTAAATAACTGGGGTGTACCTTAGGATTAGTTCATCATATTATTTTCTATTGTTTGATTTGATTGCTTTATTTTGTGGGCTTTGTATCGGAGTTAATATAGATTCTAACCCGGATCTGGGGACACCTTTTAGGTAAGTAGCAATAGACTGTGAGGGAACTGTACAACATAGACTGATACAGTTGAAGCAGTAGCTACATTGGTGTGACACATTAGTTGGTACCGATATCCCTTGTGGAGCAACAAGGAGAGTATGGGGCTGCTAATGGGTTATTTAGCATCAACTGACCTTAGAACCTATAATTGACCAACTTGGCCATAGAAAGTAACAGTATGCTACACTCATTGAGACCATACTCTCGAGATGGTTCCGGCCGCAAGAAAAGATTGCATGACTGGAATTATGACCGATGGAGGATGGTCAGTGATATTGAGAACCTCTAGAACCCGATTACTATTATTAGGACAGGTTGAACCAATTAAACTGAAAGAGGGTAATACCTAAACTCCATGCCAGCCTGAAATTTAAGGGCTTCCGTGTGACTTGTTTGCCTTTACCATGTTTGCTATTTGTGATACCTGTTGTGTGTTCTTATCATGACATCATGCATCATGACATCACATGCATATTTCATTAGACTAACCATTTCAAAGACCGAGGGGATTCATCTTTGTTCTGTTTTGCAGATCATGGCTTCTATGCACAGAAATACCATTCGAATCAGCTTCGTGCAAATCCCTGCTCAGCTCAGAGAGTTGGCCTCAAAGGTCCCTGATACTTCTTCCTTTGTTAGAAGACATGGTCATCTCCTTAGCCTGGTCACTTCCAAGTTGGATGAGCAAATGATGAGTGTGTTATTCCAGTTCTTTGACCCATTGCATCACTGTTTCACCTTCCCAGACTATCAGTTAGTCCCTACTTTGGAGGAGTTTTCTGATTTACTAGGCATATCTATTCTAGAGAAGACACCCTTTACAGGTTTAGAGATAGCTCCTAGGCTAGAGGATATTGCTTCAGCCCTACATCTACAAATGGCTGATGTAATATCTAACTGGGAGACTCGGAGCGGGGTTAAAGGTTTCTTGGCTAAGTTTTTGATCAATCAAGCTCAACATTTCTGGGATAGTTTGGACTTTCAAGCATTTGAAGACATCCTGGCTCTCCTCATCTACGGCTTGGTTCTGTTCCCGAATCTAGATTCTTTCATCGACGTGAACACGGTCAAGATCTTCATGTCTCGTAACCCAGTGCCTACTCTTCTAGGTGATATTCTACATGCTCTCTATACCCGTACTGTGCGGAGAAGGGGAACTCTCTTGTGTTGTGCACCGCTGCTGGCGAGGTGGTTTATTTCGCACCTCCCCAAGTCTGTATTGAAGAATGAGGAAGGTGTAGATTGGGCTTACAGAATCATGTCCCTTGCTCACACGGACATCCTTTGAAGTTCTAAAGATATGGAAAAAGTAGTTGTCATTGATCGATGTAGGGAATACCCTAATGTTCCGTTGCTCGGAATTAGAGGGGGTATAACCTACAACCCTTGTCTGGCTTTACGACAGTTTGGACGCGCTCGGAGAGATGGTCCCCATGAGTTGCTGCTTACAGGCATTGTCTTTGACTTCAAGGGGGGTGTTGAGGGACATCGTCGTAGGTTTATACGAGCTTGGGACAGGGTGAACAGGTCTGATCCACATGAGCTAGGAATGATGACTTCTCTCCTGATGCAACCATATCTCCAGTGGGTTCGAGCCCATGCTCAAAAGCTGGGGATGCCATATGAAGCTATTTTGCCGGTGATCATAGAGCATACTGATGAAGAAGGTGTTCCTTATACGGTCCTCCATCCATACATGCCTACTGATATTGGGGCATTGAAGAGATCTTGGATCCATCTAAAGGAAGAAAGGGATACCTGTAGAGAGAAGTATCATGAGCAGGAACGGAAGATCCTGAAGCTTACAAGGCAACTTGAGAACGAAAGGACAACCAACGATTATGTCAGCACAAAGGGAAAGAGACCATGGGATTTCTGATGTCTTTTATTGTTTCTAGTTTAAATTTTCTTTTCAGTTATTTCTTTTGTAACGCCTTGAAGGCATTGTTAAATGTTGTTACAAGTTTTATCTAATAAAGTGTGTTTTATTTTGGTTTACAAATTTGAATCTCCCAAAGTTTTTGAAATCATTTCATACGCATTCCATTATCATGCACCTCATTACAGGTACCATTACAGGTTTCTTATCTTCTTCGCTGTTTATTTCAGCAGTCATGTCTTCTGAAACACCTACTGATCAAGCCATCAAGGCTCTTCAGGCTCAGAATGCTCAGTTCCAGGAGCTGTTCTTGAATTTTGCCAAAGGGCAGCAAGATTTGAAGTCTCTCATCTTAAAGGAGAAGAAGAAGAAAGTGGTCCTCCTGAATATGGGTCGCAGGTTCGGGAACAATTTGCGACAGGAAACTGATTTGTCCCATTCATTTGGAGGGGGAGAGAATCAAGAGGAAAGAAAGGGGCCTAGTCATGTGGTTTCTGATAATGACACGGATTTTGATGAAGACCGGTATCCTCCTGCCGAGGATAGATATAAGCAACTCGAAGACCGGTTGAGTGCAATGGAGATCCAGAAGATACCTGGGTTGGACTTCGGAGATTTGGGTTTGGCATCTGGGTTGGTGATCCCCCACAAGTTTAAAGCTCATGTCTTCACTAAGTACGATGGGGTATCCTGTCCGAAGCTACACCTCCGCTCATATGTCAGAAATATTCAACCATATACTGCTGATAGGAACCTGTGGGTTCATTTCTTTCAATATAGTCTGTTAGGGACTCAACTTGAATGGTTCTATCAACTGGAAGGAGCTAATGTCCACAACTGGGAGGACCTTGTTGCCGCTTTTTACAAGCAATACCAGTATAGTGCCGACCTTGCTCCCACGCATACTCAACTTCAGAGTATGTCTATGGGTACAGGCGAAGGCTTTAAGGACTACGCTCAGAAGTGGAGAGATCTTGCTGGAAGAGTCCAACCCCCTCTGTCTGATAGGGAGTTGGTGGATTTGTTTCTTGGGACTTTGTCTGGTCCATATTTCAACAATTTGATCAGAAGTTCATCGTCTGGGTTCACTGAATTGATTTTGACTGGGGAGAAAGTTGAAGCTGGTATTAAAAGTGGCAAGATACAGAAAGGTGCTTCGTCGAGTACATAAAAGAAACCTTTCAGAAAAGAAGCTAGTGCGGTTTACAACTCGAGGAGCCAGAACCGACCTGAACGCCGCCAAGCAGTTAATGTGATGGTAATATCAAGACCAACTGTTGCCCCACAACGTAACACTCTGCAAAGAGTAGAGAGACCGCAAAGGCAGTATACTCGGCTTAGTATGACTCTATCTCAAATTCTGCCGCAACTGTTGAAAATTAACTTGGTAACTCTGAGGGAAGCTCCAAAGAATCCCAGTACTACATCACTGTTGTATAATCCTAACGCCCGCTGTGCTTATCATTCTGATAGCCCAGGGCATGATACGAACAACTGCTGGGTCTTGAGGAATAAGGTACAAGATTTGATTGAGGCTAAAGAGATTGAATTTGACGCGCTGGAAAAGCCTAATGTTATGACTGCTCCTATGCCCAAGCATGGAGTAAATGCTGTGGATGATGATTCATTCGTAACCTCTGTGGAAGATGTTTCTACTCCGTTGATGACAGTAAAGAAGAACTTATTATCAGCCGGTTTATTTCCGGGCTGTGGCGAAGGTTGCCACCTATGTTCCATCCTACCTACTGGTTGCCATTTATTGAAGTCAGGTGTTCAACGCCTGATGGATAACAAAGAAATCTTGTTCGAGAAAACTTTGGTTCCATTGATTCCTGTTGAAGATGTTTCCATAATAACCATTTTCGCCAATCCTCCCCAGGCTTCCTTGAGAAGACCTATTAGGATTACACCCGTTACAAGAGTTGCTCCGTTGATCATAACTATCCCTGGTCCTATCCCGTACACTTCAGATAAGGCTATCCCGTGGCACTATGGGGCCGATGTATATTATCATGGGATTAAACAAGACTTGAAGCTTGAAGAGGCTGATACTGATGTCAGCAATATCGTTGGGTCTAGCAAAGTCACCCGAAGCAGAAGACTTTTCTCTCCTGAGATTTCCCCACTAACTGTCAGAAAACCTGTTGCTATTTCACCTGCCAGTACATCTGCTACTGTCCCTATTCATATTCCAATCATTACCCCTGTCGCTGAGTCATCTGACGCTCGGGGCAAAGAGATCACCAGTAAGCCTGCCTAGACGGAGGCACTGAAGAAGATTATTGTTGAAACCTCTAGACAGGAGATAGAGGAAATTCTGAAAATCATCAAGAAAAGCGACTACAACATAGTCAAACAGCTGGGGCAAACCCCGTCGAAGATCTCCATGTTATCTTTATTGTTGTGCTCAGAAGCCCATGCTAAGGCTTTACTTGCTTTCCTGAAAACTGTGCATGTACCGCAGGAAACATCTGCTGATCAATTCAAAGACTGTGTGGCTAGTTTAACAACTGACAACGAGTTGGGTTTCTCCGACGCAGATCTGACTGCCAAGGGAAATAATTACAATGACGCTCTGCATGTTTCAATCGAGTGCAGGGGCACTACTCTGGCTCACGTGCTGGTGGATACTGGGTCCTTGTTAAATTTTTTACCCAAGAAAGCGTTAGACCGGTTGGACTGTGAAGGGTTGGTGCTGAAGCCAAGTAATATTATGGTTAGGGCCTTTGACGGGTCCAAAAGGATGGTGCACGGGGAGGTAGATGTCCATGTTAAAGTTGGTTCCCAGACTTTCGCATCTACGTTCTATGTAATGGACATTCGACCATCCTATTCTTGTTTGTTAGGTCGCCCATGGATTCATAAAGTTGGGGCAGTAACTTTTATGCTCCATCAGATGTTAAAATATCCAGTGAAAGGGAAAATTGTTACAGTACAAGGAGAAGAGGAGTACATGGTGAGCCACCTTAACTCTTTTCGGTATGTGGAGATGGATGGGGAGTTCATTGAAACCCCGTGTCATAATTTTGAAGAAGTCCCCCGGACTCTGGCGTCGACTGAAACTGTTGCTGAAGATCCTCCAATGAAGATGGCTTCCCTCAAGGATGCCCGGGCTGTTATTGAAAAAGGTGGGTGTGCGAGTTGGGGCCAACTCCCTGACTTTGCCCACAAGACTGACAAGTTTGGTTTGGGTTTTACTATAGAAGCTCAAAGGGCTGTTCGGCATGTGCGGATTGGAAGACCTCCCCTGTGTATCAGTAATCCTGAAGTGAATGCAATTGAAGATGATGATGAAGAGTCTGAGTTTGAAAACTAGATTTACCCGACTACCAACGACGGATTAAGCAATTGGACGACAAAGGACTTCGTGCCCATTTCTTTTATTACACAGTAATAGACTTTTGTTTTGAGATTGTAATAGACAATTTGAAACTTTACCGCTCGGTGCCTTGCCCGAGACACCGTGGCTTTGTTTGTGAGGGCTTAATATTTGTCATTTCCATATATCATCAATAAAGTATTGGACGTTCTCTTGCATTACAAATTTTGCGCTCTTTCTTTTTCTATCTTGCACTTTATTAAAACAGCTATAGTCTTACACACACTCACATATCATAATACAGGTCTCCATCCACTCTGGATCCCACTGATAACGACTCTGCTACTGCCAGTTATAACTTCGAAAGTCCGATCAACCAAGCCGAGGACGAAGGTGAGGATGATTGTGAAGTGCCTGGGGAACTTGCTAGATTGTTACTTCAGGAAGAGAGGGCCATACAACCCCATGAAGAGCCGGTGGAATCAGTGAATCTGGGTACAGAAGAGGACTAGAAAGAGGTCAAGATCAACACAAATTTGGAGTCCACTGTTAAGCAACGGTTGATACAAATGCTGCGTGACTATGTTGAGATCTTTGCCTGGTCTTATGAAGATATGCCTGGGTTGGATACCGATATTGTGGTTCACCGCTTGCCAACTAAAGAGGACTATCCTCCAATGAAACAAAAAGTTCGCTGAGTGCGCCCAGAGATGTCTGAGAAAATCAAGGATGAGGTTATGAAACAATTTGATGCCGGTTTTTTAGTAGTTACTTCTTACCCACAGTGGGTTGCCAACGTGGTTCCAGTACCGAAGAAGGATGGTAAGGTCCGAATGTGTGTTGACTATGGGGATCTGAACAGGGCAAGCCCCAAGAAGGATTTCCCTCTGCCTCATATCGATGTTTTGGTTGACAACACCGCACAACATAAGGTCTTCTCCTTTATGGATGGTTTCTCCAGTTACAATCAGATTAAAATGGATCCCGAGGATATGGAAAAGACAACTTTTGTTACGCAGTGGGGTACCTTTTGCTACAAAGTCATGCCTTTCGGGTTGAAGAATGCTGGGGCAACGTACCAGCGCGCCATGGTCGCTTTATTCCACGACATGATTCATCACGAGATTGAGGTATATGTTGACGACATGATTGCAAGATCCCAGACTGAAGAAGAACATCTTGACCACCTCCAGAAGCTATTTGACAGGTTGAAATTGTACAAGCTGAGGTTAAACCCGAACAACTGCACCTTCGGGGTGAGGTCTGGTAAGCTGCTGGGTTTCGTCGTTAGTGATAAAGGTATTCAAGTGGATCCTGCAAAGTTGAAGGCTATACAGGAAATGCCAGCTCCCCGAACAAAAAAAGAAGTCAGAGGCTTTTTGGGACGTCTGAACTATATTGCCCGATTCATCTCACACCTGACTGCTACTTGTGAACCAATATTTAAGTTACTGAAGAAAGATCAAGTGGTAATATGGAACGATGAATGTCAGGCTTCTTTTGAAAGGATTAAGGAATATCTCCAGGAGCCTCCTATTCTGATGCCTCCAATTGAAGGAAGACCTTTGATCTTATACTTGACAATACTTGACAATTCAATGGGGTGCGTGCTGGGGCAACATGACGAGTCTGGCCGAAAAGAGCATGCTATTTACTACCTTAGAAAACAATTTACCGACTGTGAGACCCGATACTCACTGCTTGAGAAAACTTGTTGCGCTTTGGCATGGGCTGCTCGCCGGTTGAGACAGTATATGCTGACTCACACTACTCTATTGATATCAAAGATGGATCCAATCAAGTATATCTTCGAGAAGCCTGCCTTGTCCGGAAGAATAGCGAGATGGCAAATGATCTTGACTGAGTATGACATCTAATACACAACCCAAAAAGCAATCAAGAGGAGTGTGTTGGCAGATCATTTGGCGCATTAGACCGTGGATGATTACCAGTCTATGAACTTCGAGTTTCCGAATGAGAACATCATGTTGGTGACTGACTATGAAACACCTGGACCGGATGAAGGACCTGAGGAGGGATCCCGATGGTCTATGTATTTTGATGGAGCTTCAAATGCTTTGGGTAATGGAATTGGCACCGTGATCATATCTCCTGAAGGCTGTCATACTCCGCTCACCGCTCGATTATGTTTTAACTGCACCAATAACATGGCAGAGTATGAAGCATGCATCATGGGTCTTCGAGCAGCTATTGACCTAAGGATTAAGTTCTTAAGTGTGTTCGGAGATTCCGCTCTCGTGATCAGTCAGATCAAAGGTGAGTGGGATATGAAGCACCCAAATCTTATTCCTTACAAAGAGTATGTATTGACGCTGCTTCCACATTTTGAGGAGATCACCTTTGAACATTTCCCAAGAGAGGAGAATCAGTTAGTGGACGCGCTAGTTACTATGTCTTCTATGTTCAAGGTCAGGTGGGACAATGAGGCTCCCCAGATTACCATTGAGAGATTAGACGAACCTGCACATTGCTGTGATATTGAGACTGAAGAGGTAGCAGATAAACCCTGGTTTCATGAGATAAAAAGGTATCTTGAGGCTCGGGAATACCCCGAGGGTGCATCTGTTAATGACAAGAAGTTTCTGAGGAGGTTCACGGAAAAATTCTTCATCAGTAATGGTATCCTTTACAAGCGTAACTGTGATCGGTGGATCTGGAACTGACTGTTTAAAGCTGGTTCGCGAAATGTCGTGGAAGCAAGAGTCGCCACCGTCTTTTATTTTCTCCAAATGGAAAGGACAAAAGCACAAAAAAATTCCTTATAGAGATTGCTCTCGGTTCGGGAGGTAGATTATAGAAAGGGAAGGTGTTAGCACCCTTTCTATCCATGGTTATCCATGGGCTCTTAGATACTTGCTCATTTGTGTTTTCAAAATGGTTTGTTTGCTTTTCAACTGTGGGTTTTAAAAAGTTTCTTTGAAAATTCCAGTTCGACTCTTGTATCGGTCCTCAAGAGTGTTTGAAAAATTGCTTTCGAAAGGTTTTTTGAAAAGGTGTCGGTGTGAAAAGTATTTTTGATTTGTTTTGAAATTAGAGCAAGTATCTAGAGTCGTCTACCTACCCTAAGGAATTCGTCTGTGTAAATGTCCTTTAAAGTAGTGCCATCCCACCATTGAGAGGTAGGTAGCACCACCGTTGGAGGTGTTCGGGTCAATTCGAGGTTCGGGACATGGTGATCACCGGAGCAATGGGAAGACACCTTAGAAGCTACCCTCATGCCAGGTTCCTGGATCATGAGGACTTACTAAAACATCCTCTACTCGACGACCACCTTTCGAGGGGCAAGGCAACAGTGAGACGTACCCTAGGGGTGGTGTGTGATTTGTGTGTCATGTTCATTTATTTTTGTCTTGTCATGTCATGGGTGATCTACGCGTTCTTTTTATTTTAACATTCATTCTTGCATGCAAATTTATTAACAGTTAAAAAAGTGCGGAATTTAAAAGTTCCTACGCTATTACAAAGGCGCGGGTCCACATCGCCAAATTAAATCCAGGACCCGATTTGACATAAAATAAAGTAAAGTGCGAGAAATATAAATATCGAATTTACATGGCTTTGGGAGAATTACATAAAAGGAGGAAATAAACACGCGAATTGGAATTGCGATCGAATGCGAGGGCGTTGGACCCTTTTTAATGAAATTAAAATTATGATTAACAAATTAATTAAATTACAATAAAAAGAAAAGATCTTTTTGAGTTTTTGTATTTATGGATTTTTATGAGAATTAAATGGAATTAAAAAGTTAATTAACCCTAATTCTAGTTATTTTTAATTTATTAAGAAAAGCATCAAAATTTAATCTAAAATTAACCTAATTAATTAATACAATTTTATTTACGAAAATAATGATAATTAATAATTAATAATTAATATGGTGAAAAAAGGAAAAAAGGATAAAAATGCTTAAAACCCTAATTCTACCAATTTTTAAGTTTATTGAGAAAAATATTAAAGTTAATCCAAGAATTAAAGAACTAAATTAATTGATAATATTTATTTGCAAAAAAAATAACATTAAATAAAATATATTTATTATTTTGGCTTTCTGATTTTTTTTATTATTTTTATGTTAAGAAAAATATTAATTTGATGAATTAAAATAAAACAATTAATTAAGAGGAATAAATAAAAGAAAATAAATAAACAAAAGAAAATAAAAGTGAGAGAGAAAACACAAACAGATGGGGGGTGTTGACCCCAATTTTGGAGGTGCTGTCCAGCAATTAAGCCCAATGTTTGGAAGCCTTCAGTTGACTTTCTAAGGCCACGTGCGTGTGCATTGACTGGTGTCCATGGTGTTCATCAGATCAGGACCCTTGGATGGGAGTCATTGGCCATGTGGCATGCTGAGATTGTGGGCGTATGGTGAACCATGGGATTGAAGCTGCATAGGATTATATTGAAACAAAATATATGAATAAAGCGTGGGGACCTGGGAATCAAACCCAGGTCCCAGAGGTTACCACACTGATGCCTTACCAATCGCGCTGTTGTGCTTCTTTGTATATTATATGAACCATAATTATTATAAAAAAGGACAAACGCTAGTGGTATGAATCAGAAAAACGCGCGCCAGAATTCAAAGTACCCAATCAAGCTTTGCCACATGATCATCTTCTTCATTTATCCCTGAAACAAAAAAAGATTAGCGGGGGTTTTAAACCCCCCCAGAATGCAAGCTTTTCAAAAATAGCGATTAGCCCATCTTACTACATAAATTAGGCGCGATTAGTGGGTTATGTTCGTCCAAGCTTCCTGAGTTTAGCCATGGTACTGGGAAGTCCTAATTTTACAGTATACGAAAATGCCCAATTTGAAGCTTGAGGAACCCTAGCATGCTTCAATGGCGAAATCGTGTATGATGCACAAAAGCTTAATTAAAACACATGATTAGCTTCAGAATGGTCAGATTAGTCCAAATCAATAGAAAGAATGCAATGAAAATGCTTATAAATCGAAACACGAATAGGTACAAAATTTGAAACAGGACCACTTAGTTCTACCGTTTCTTGATGTTAGAGTTGATGATTTTGATTCAGACACGTTCCTTGAAGCCTCAGGAATGCAATGGGATAGTTTTCTTGCCTTGAAATGCTTTGGAACCACGTTTTCAGTTTTGGAATTTTTCACAAAAAAGTGCAATGTTCTTCTTCAGCTTTGGGCGCAGCTTCAAGGTCCTTGTGCATTAGGTTTGCATTAGTATATGTATGGGATCAGATTAGGGTTGAAAAATATGTCCAAATCCTTTTGCATTGATGGAATGGATATTTGATTTTCATGCATATATTTTCAAATCTTTTCCATGCATATTTGATTCCAATCATGGCCAATCTTCCCAATTTGAGTTGTGCACGAATCTTGAGCCTTTAATGAATGATTACACTGCATAAGAAGATTCAAATGCATTGGTTTAGTATTTTTCCATATTTTATTTAATTTAAATGAATTAATTGTGATTAAAAATCCAAATAAATAAATAAAAATGATGAATAAATCCCCTTTGGGCCAAATGGTCGTGCATATGCTTTGGATGATGAATCTTGGAAGAAAATGTGGCCCAATAGCAATTTTAAGACATTTGAAGCAAAGTTGACTTTTCAAAATATCCAAAAATTTCCAAACTTCTACAAGGCATATCTTGCTCAATTTTTAAGCTTTGATCATGTTCTTGGACATTTTGGAAAGGTATTGAAGTCCTATAACCAATGTCTTTGGTCCCATGTCATATTGATTTACCAATCTCAAGTTATGGCCTTTGACTTAAAGTCCCTTTTTGTTGACTTTTGAAAATGACCTATAATGTTGAAATTGATAACTTTTTGTGAGAGCATTTCTTGGACTTGAAGTGTGAAGAGGAGTTGTAGGAAATGTCTTTCTCTTCAAAATGAGCTTTGGATGGAATTTTTCTGATAAACCATGTGGAAGTTATGCCTTGGTCAAGTTACAGTTGACTTTTTCAACTGTCCAAATATGGAAACTTTTGCATCTTGAGACTTTTTGAGCCATGCCTTGAAAATCATGATCAAGAATTGATCAAATGATGTTTGTGGCTTCAAAATGAGATGTTGACCAAAAATTTGAACTTTTGACTGTCAAATGACCATTTTGCCCCTACAGTTGACTGTTGAGCAATTAGGGTTTTTGACTGTGCAATTTTATGCTGTAAGTCTTGAAACTTGGTATCAGGATGCTTGACCATGTTTATAGGCATGTGGGACTTGGTTAGACCCTTGAAAACTTCATTTTCTTTGTCAGAACCAAAACCCTAGTTTTTGACTGTTAGGAGGCCATTGAGCTGTGCAACCTTTGGGGAGATTTTTGAAGCTTTGACTTGGCACATTTTGAAGAATATGGGAGGGCAAATTTTGGGGTACAACAGTAACCATGACTCAACCTTACTGCGATATATGGATAAGAACGAGGCAGAAAAGATTATGGTAGAGTTACATGAAGGTACTTTCGGGACTCATTCCAGTGGACACACCATGACAAAGAAAATCCTACGGGCAGGATATTATTGGTCCACCATGGAAGCCGACTGTTATCAACATTCTCGAACCTGTCATAAGTGCCAAGTCTATGCTGATAAGGTGCACATACCTCCAGTTCCTCTGAACGTCTTGAAAACACCTTGGCCCTTTGCAATGTGGGGCATTGATATGATTGGTGAGATCAGACCTACGGCGTCCAACGGGCATCGTTTCATCCTGGTAGCGATTGACTATTTTACAAAGTGGGTTGAAGAAGCTTCCTTTGCTACTGTAACCAAGAACGTCATGGCGCGGTTTATCCAGCACAATCTGATTTGTCGATATGGTATACCAGAGAGGATCATTACGGACAATGGTACAAATCTCAACAATACAATGATCACCGAGCTCTGCAAGCAGTTCAAGATACATCATCACAACTCTTCTCCCTACCGGCCGAAGATGAATGGGGCTGTTGAAGCGGCTAATAAGAACATTAAGAAGATTGTGCAGAAAATGACGGTGACATACAAAGATTGGCACGAGATGTTACCATTTTCTCTTCATGGGTATCGAACCTCAACATGGACGTCAACAGGGGAAACACCCTACTCTTTGGTATATGGCATGGAAGCGGTCTTACCCATTGAAGTTCAGATACCCTCTCTTCAGATTATGAAGGATGCAGGTTTGAGTGAGGACGACTGGATCCAGAACCGGCTTGATTAGCTGAATTTAATCGACGAAAAGAGACTTATTGCTATTTGTCATGGTCAAACGTATCAAAAGCGGATGATCAAGGCATTTAACAAGAAAGTTAGACGACAAGAGTATCAAGTTGAGGATCTAGTGATCAAACGCATCATCCTACCATAAGGTGATCCCATGGGCAAATGGACCCCTACGTACGAAGGGATATTTGTGGTTAAGAACATTTTCTCAGGAGGAGCCATGATTCTAACCACCATAGATGGTGACGACCTTCCTCACCCCGTCAATGCAGACATAGTGAAAAGATACCACGCATAATCAAAGACCCTCTAGGTCGACTAGCCTAGGCAAAAATAAGGGCTTCCTGGCGAACCAAAAGGGTTCAGGAAAAAATAAGGGATGAAAATGAAAAAAACTGTGCACCCGGCAAGTCGAAAACCTGAAAAGGCGGCTTGGGCAAAAAAGGGTATCCTGGAGGACTGAAAACCCAAAAGGGCTGTCCAGGCAAAAATTAGGGATCAAAGCGTAACACTATGTCTCATTGGATCATCTTGCATCCAGACTTCAGTATCGACTATCAAGCTCGGACGACACTAAACATTCTGATCCACCTTCAACCAAGTAGCAAAGTGATGAGATGCTCGAGGATATAAAGGCAATAGCAGAGTTGGAACCCAGTGGGATTGTTCACATAGTTGTTTTTCTTTGTTTTTCACAAATTGTATAAACTCTATTGTTCGGAGGAATTCTCTTACTAGGACGTCACCCTCTTGTACAAAAACGCCTTTTTACAGGCCGACTTCAAAATCAATACAATTCATTTTCACAAAGAAATTTCAAATTGTTTTTCTTTTTTCTGTTTTGTTTTGCAAGAACGTCCAATGTTTCATTTTTGATATATGCATTTGACAATAATTGTTGCTCATAAATATTTACATGCGAAACAAAAGACGATTACTCGTAATATCAAGAACAAGGGCAAATAAGAAATGTCCAAACCGTGCAGTTGCTCTGTCCACCAGGTATAGGGATAGGCCTAGTTGGAGAAAACGATTGAAGGTACATTCACTCCATGTAGAGTAAGAAAAAGACAACAATATTAGCGGTCCCGAACAGGACACCATTCTCTCCAGCTGAGGCTCGCAACCGTGAATGAGTCAGCAGTATTCTCCCCAAGCAGAGTTTATCTATTATCAGCACTAGAAAATTATCCCTAGTGGAGTTTGGAGAATTATCCCCAGTGGAGTTTGGAGAATTATCCCTAGTAGAGCCTAAAAGATTATCCCCATTGAAGTCGCAACTAAAAAATTATCCCCAGCGGAGTTCATTCCTTTCACAAATAGAAACTCAATTCCCAACAGAGTGTATCATCGCCAGCAACGGTAATTCATCCCCAGCTGAGGTGATTCTTCCAAATCAATATATTCTCTAGCAAAGCATCTCTTCCCCACATAGCCATTTCCTCGTCGGTTTATCCCCCAACGGAGTTATTCTCTCCTACAGGATTATTCTCACAATCATCTTCTTTCACTATCCCCAGCGGAAACAAAGAATTCAACTCTTTTCTCCAGCAGCAATCCGAGATTTATTTTCCCCAATGTTGTACCCTAAAATTTGCCCTCTCGTGTTTCCCAAAGTCTCCCCCCTGCATGGTTGATCACAAACTCTTGCCTAAGGAAAAGGAAAAATTTTTAGTGTTGCTTCAAGTACATTTCGATTGGCATTATGAAGGAGCCTTTCGATTGGCATTATGGACAAGTATTTCGATTGGCATTATAACAGTGTCCTTCGATTGGGATTCCAAAAGGTCCGTTCGAGAAGGCATTCAAAGGGTCCATTCGAAGAAGCTTTCGAAAAGCATTCGAAGGAGGTCATCAGCCCATTCGAAAGGGAGCATTCGAAGGGTGCCATCAGCCCATTCGAAGGAGGTCATCAAGAGGGAACTCAAGTCAAAAACGTCCAGGTTCATCCAGGAGACACGAACATTTCAAAAAAGGAAATTATTTAATGTGTTTGATTCTTGTCTCATGGCTTTAATGGCCTGGTTAAATGCTGTCTCTTGCCATTACTGCACCCTCACACCCCTATAAATACAGAGGCAAGCATGCAGTGCAGAGGACGAAAAAATTACACAGAAAATATACACACGAAATACACAAAAAACTCTGCACAAAAAAACACACAACAGGAGAACAAAAAACATTGGAGTTACGCTGCCAAAAGTTGTCTACATCCAGGAAGTGTCCAAATCAAAAGTGCCTACATCCAGGAAGTTCCCAGATCGAATATGCCTGCGCCCAGAAATCCCAGATCGAAGGTATTCATCCAGCCAGTACCCAAATCGAAGTTCCAATCTACTGGTAAGAGAGGGTAAATTATCCAACCTTGTTTTTGCATAACACATCATTACTTGTTGTTACCTTCGATTTGCCATCCTAGACAGGATCAAAGGGCCTGGGTTTGGCACCCAAGTCATGTTTTTCGTGTGCTAACATTTGCTGCAGATTTAGCCTGAAGAGACCCCAACAAGTGCAGGATCGAAGGGCCTGGGGTTCAATACCCAGGCCCTGCATTTTATTTCGCTCACATACTTTTTCAGGTATAACAGCCCAGATCGAAGGAGACACCTTCTCTGGATCGAACCCATTAGCATGCTAGATCGAAGGAGGCATCTCATTCCAGGATCGAAAGCCATGACCTCCATGATCAAAAGACAGTCCTCTTCCCTGGATCGAAGGCTACTCACGCCTTGCTGTTTGGCCCAATCGAAAGGACCATGACCCCTTCTGGATCAAAGCTTCTATTTATCTCCCTGGGTCGAAACTCCCGTTTTCTCCTTGGATCGAAGGGTTCTCCTTGAATTTTATTTTTGTTTTCATAGACTTCCTTTTAATTAACATTAAAATAAAAAAACCACAAAAAAACATTAGGCTAGTTTTTTCTATTAAAATTAACTTTGTTAATTAATATCTTAATTATCTTAACATTTTCTCAAAGACTAAAATTAAATAGATTTAGAGCATTTTCCCCAAAATAAAATAAAACAACAAAAAGATTTATTTCTTAGGACTTTTTTCTTAGAGTTTATTTTCAGATTCGCGCGCGTTTATTTTATTATAACTGTCTACTGGTTTGTAATAGCTTAAACTAAGACTTTTACACTTTACTGCTTTTATTCCCCCAATTTTGGACATGTAAATAATCCCCCTCCCCGAAGCCTTGTAATAGCGTAGGATTTACAATTCCCGCACTTTAAATTCCTTTACATATATGAACTGCTTAGATGTATGCTAACTAGGATTATATGACAAGATTAACTCTTAACTTAAAATCAACAGTAGCTCACCATAACATGTACAAAGATAACATAAACTGAAAATTGACACACTTGCACATGCCACTCTTAGGGTACACCTCACTTGGTTGCCTCGAACGTGGTCATTAAGTATAGGATGTTTTAGAGGTCATCCTTTTGTCCCAAGATCATAAGTTGCCTCGAAATGGTTGCCTCGATAAAAATGATCTAAGACATTAGGATTACTACTACAGCGTCCTAACGTTGCTTTAGTGACCACACGTCCCTTAAATCGAATTGACCCGAAAACTCCAACGACGGTGCTACCTACTCCTCAATAGTGGGATAACACTGTCTAAAGGACATTTGCACAATTAAATTTCTTTTTGAGTAGGTAGAGGTTCTTAAGTACTTGCTCCTTTTAAAAACAAAACAAAACTTTTCGCACCTACACTTTTTGAACAAAGTTTTCAAAACACTTCATTACACTCTTGAGGACAGAAACAAGAGTTATATCGAAGTTTCAAATAAAAACTTGGCAAAATACTCATTTTGGCCCCTTAACTATACCCTTGGGTTCACATTGGTCCCTTAATTTTTTTTCGGGTCATTTTGGTCCCTTAACTTTCAAAATGTTTCATTTTAGTCCTTTTTGTCTAATTAGCGACAGATTTAGCGACGTATTTCAAAGTTTTTCCGTCGCTAATTAGACAAAAAAGGACTAAAATGAAACTTTTTGAAAGTTAAGGGACCAAAATGACACGAAAAAAAGTTAAGGGACCAATGTGAACCCAAGGGTATAGTTAAGGGACCAAAATGAGTATTTTGCCTAAACTTTCAAAACCCACAAAAACAAAGAAAAGCAAACTTTTGAAAACATAGTGAGCAAGTACCTAAGAGCCCGTGGATAACCACGGATAGAAAGGGTGCTAACACCTTCCCTTTCTATAATCTACCTCCCGAACCCGAGAAACAATCTCGAAAAGGAATTTTTCTGTGCTTTTGTCCTTTCCCTTGTTGGATAAAATAAAAGACGCTGGCGACTCTTGCTTACCGCGACACTTTGCAAAAACAAACGCAAACGCGAACCAGCATTCCAAAACAGTCAGTTCTCATTCCCACCGATCACACCCAGCTAGAGAGCATCAAAAACATTTACATGTCCATACATCATGACATACACGTAGACATCATACAACACAATCTCATTTATTTTTGAGAACGTCATTGCTTGATACATGTCATGCATTACATACAATTAACCTTTACCTTTCAGGAAAGATACAATCAAATTCTCACGAAATTCAAACTATGAAGCCTGGACCACAACCAGATAGTAGTTCATTCTCAACTTTCCTCTTCAATAGAGATGATTCCTCATTAGAATAACGGACGGCCGAAGTTCCTAAATTTCAACAGAGATGATTCCTCAGTAGAATAACGGACGACCGAAGTTCCTAAAATTCAACAGAGATGATTCCTCAGTAGAATAACGGACGACCGAAGTTCCTAAATTTCAACAGAGATGATTCCTCAGTAGAATAACGGACGGTCGAAGTTCCTAAATTTCAACAGAGATGGTTCCTCAGTAGAATAACGGACGATCGAAGTTCCTAAATTTCAACAGAGATGATTCCTCAGTAGAATAACGGACGATCGAAGTTCCTAAATTTCAACAGAGATGGTTCCTCAGTAGAATAACGGACGATCGAAGTTCCTAAATTTCAACAGAGATGATTCCTCAGTAGAATAACGGATGATCGAAGTTCCTAAATTTCAACAGAGATGGTTCCTCAGTAGAATAACAGATGATCGAAGTTCCTAAATTTCAACACAGATGATTCCTCAGTAGAATAACGAACGACCGAAGTTCCTAAATTTCAACAGAGATGTTTCCTCAGTAGAATAACGGACGATCGAAGTTCCTAAATTTCAACAGAGATGGTTCCTCAATAGAATAACGGACGATCAAAGTTCCTAAATTTCAACAGAGATGATTCCTCAGTAGAATAACGGACGACCGAAGTTCCTAAATTTCAACAGAGATGGTTCCTCAGTAGAATAACGGACGACCGAAGTTCCTAAATTTCAACAGAGATGATTCCTCAGTAGAATAACGGACAACCAAAGTTCCTAAATTTCAACAAAGATGATTCCTCAACAAGTATAACGGACGACCGAAGTTCCTAAAGTTCAACCTTTCTCAAAACAAAGATGATTTCCCAGTAGGATAACGGATGACTGAAGCTCCTAAATTTCTATTTCTCTCAAGACAGAGATCAGCATTCCCCAGCGGAATCTTCCTCAAACAACAGGTATACAAGCTCTCGCTAAGGAATCTCTTATGCGATCAACACTCCTTCAAATGGCATCTTTAAGCCCATCCCCCATCAGTAATTTCCAAATGGCATCTGTAAGCCCATTCCCGACATCGCAAGATAGACACCACTTCATGCGAGTGCAAGTTTTTGGGCACTCTAGTGTTCAATCATCTTCCACCTTCGGATCACGAAAGGCATGCAAGCCAATCTACATCCTCAGGTTTAAGAAGATTGAACAGGGGCAGCTGTTGTACCCCAAAATTTGCCCTCCCATATTTCTAAAAACATTTTAAGAAAGATCCTCAAGTTGATTAAGGAAGTCCAAGGGTTGACCAGACAAGCTCTCTCCTAAGGCAGTTTACCTCAAATTAGGGTTTCATGTTGCATCAAGATACTTGATTCCAAGGGATCCCAAATGCTCACAAATGTCCTAATATGTTCTCAAGATCATCCATGTCAAGTTTCAAGCCCTACTGAGAAAATTTGCTCAGTCAATTGCTCAAAGGCTTGAAAATCGAATGTGCTAGGGCAAAAGTTAACTGTGGCCCACATACAGTCAAACTTCAAGATTTTTGGTCAACATCCTAATTTTGAAGTATACTTCATCATTTTATCAAGGGTTGATCATGATTCATCAAGGATTTCTCATAATTATCCAAGGACCAAAAGTTGCTAAATTAGGGTTTTGTAGGAAAAGTCAACTCAACTTTGACCAAGCATAACTTTCTCATACTTTATGAGAAATGACCCATCCAAAGCTCATTTTTAAGAGGATGCCATTCTATACAATACATCTTCATATCCCCAGTTCAAAATATGCACCCACAAAAAGTTATGAATTTGGACATTATAGGTCATTTTTGAAAAGTCAACAAAAACACCTTTTTTGTCAAAGCTTCATACATGAGCATGGAATATCAAATTGAGATGAGACCAAAAGGGTTGATTATAGGACATCTCAAGCTTTCTAAAAATTTCAAGAACACCTTAAAAGAGTCAAAATTGAGGAAGTTATGCATTAGTGAAGTTTACCTTTTTTGCAAAATTGCCAAAAGTCAACTATGCCTAAAAATTCAATTTTTGCCAAATGGGCCCAATCTTTTTCACTTGTTTTGAATTGGCAACATAGTCCACGAGCTCTAGCCTTTGCCACTTGTCATTATCATGTTTTTATTATTTATTTTGATTTTTATTTGAATTAAATCAATTTTAATCAAAATAAATCATGAGAAAATCTAAAGCATTGAAAACTCAAGATTTTATACTTGTTTCAGGTCTCAAATCCAGTTGGCAAGTATTCAAATTCGTGTAAAGGCATGAGGTGCACAAAAAGATTAAATTAGGCCATTTTTGGAAAGATATTCAAGGTGTATCAAATCAAAATCAAATCCATTGATGGAGGAAGATTGAGATCAGTTTTGGAACCCTAATCTATTCCTCAATACATATAGAAGAATTGCAGACCAAAACTAGGTTAGAAGGAGGCGTATGAACCAGAAACAAAACTTGAAAAAACAAGAAAAAGTGTAAACACGAATTCCTATTTCCAAGCATCCTCAAGGCCTTCTAGCTATCCTAATCGACTCCTGAGATCCCCAGCAAGCAAAAGCAATCCAAAACGAGCACTCCCAGGCCCTATAACGCACTGTAAGGCATTCACGACACCCACCTTTTCTTGAATTCTATTTGCATAATTCTTTCACATTCAGCATAATATAATCATATATTCTTGTTCACCATGAAAATTGCAAGCTTTCTATAATACCCAATTTCAATTTCATAGACTGAATCAAGAACTGCCATTGTTAGGTTTTTGGATTCCGTTTTAGTGTTTTTGCTTGCAGGTAAAATTAGCCTTCATGAATGGTACCATCATGTTCAGAATGACAAGACGAATCCAACCATGGCATTAGAAGTCATTTATCGTGCCCATGGAGAATTTTGAGATGAACCAAGCTTGTAGCTACGGACAAACGTGCGTAGGTAAAAGTTTGGAACTTTTACCAACGGAACGAGGTTAGGGATGACCTGCGTGTCACCTTTCCATTGTCATATTTGAATATGCAGCGCGTTTTCTTTGTTCTCCACTAACCCACTTTGTTTTCCATATTATCATTATTATTTATTTGATATACAAAAAGAACAAGTGGCGCAGTTGGTAAGTGTAGTGTTGGATAATGCCTCAGGACCTGGGTTCGAATCCCAGATCCCCCAAATTGCTTCATATTTTTTCCTTTCATGTAATCCAATGCGCTTACCATTCCAGGGCCTACCATACTCCCTCAAGATCCAGGCTGCCAAGTGGCCAGATGGCCAGATCCAAGGGCCATCCATGAGGGAACATCATAAGCCTAGTCAAACGCATAATATCAAATCATGGAAGTCAAACGTGGACTTCAGATTATTGGGCCCATAAATCTGATTTTTGCACCCTCAAATTGCTATTGCAGGCCCAATTTCTTATTCCTTTTCTTTTTTTATTTCACTTAATTAATTAATTTATTCACAAAAATATTTTTCTATCCAAATAAATTTGAGATATTTATTTTTTATACAAAAAATTAAATTAATTTAATTAGGTTATTAATTTTAGATAACTTTAATTCTTTTTTGCAAATAATTAAAAAAATTAGAAAATTAGGGTTTTGTCTAAATTTAATTTAATTTTCTTTTCTTAAAAATAATCAAAAACCACAAAATAGGCCACGTAATTATTTTCATTTATTAATTTAATTAACTAATTAATTGCATATTTAATTTAGAAAACTTAATTCTTTTATTAAAAACAACAAAAACATTTTTTTCTCTTTTAATTAGGATAGAAGGGTCAAAACCCTAGTTCACACTCGTTCTAATTTTCATCGCGCGTTTTATTATTATTTTTGCCCAATTATTGTATCTGTTCACGAGTTGTAATAGTTAATTAGGACTTTTATTTTATTTATCGCTTTATTTTCAAAGGGTTTGTTTTTGGCTATGTAAATACCCGAAGCCTTGTAATAGCGTAGTTTAATTTCTGCATTTTAAATTCCGCAAATTATTAACTGTTAGATGTATAATATTAGGATGCATGACAAGAATGTATGATTAATTTTAAAACAGTTAGATAACCCTAAAATGTGGAAAGATAATAATCTGAAATTGAATCACTCGCACTTGTGCACTCCTAGGGTACACTCCCACTTGGTTGCCTTTGGTAAATGGTCATTGAGTATAGGATGCCTTAGTGGTCGTCCTTTTGTCTAAACAAAGATCAAAGTCCCAATTCAGAAAAGTTGCCTCGGAATTGTTGCCTCGAAAAATTGATCTAAGACATTAGGGTTACTACTAAGACGTCCTAAAATTGCTTTAGTGACCATACATCCCTTTCGAATTGACCCTCAAAATTCCAACGACGGTGCTACCTACTCACTAATAGTGGGATAGCGTTGTCTAAAGGAAATAAACATAGAACGATTCTTTTTTCGAGTAGGTAGATTAGCTCT
This sequence comes from Vicia faba, assembly GCA_948472305.1. Taxonomy (NCBI): domain Eukaryota; kingdom Viridiplantae; phylum Streptophyta; class Magnoliopsida; order Fabales; family Fabaceae; genus Vicia; species Vicia faba. The sequence goes on along the minus strand of OX451737.1, from coordinate 1,691,496,538 downwards.
TAAGTACTTGCTCAATCAAAACAAACTTTTTTCACACTTACACTCCTTTACAAACAAAGTTTTCAAAAACACTTCATTACACTCTTGAAGACAGAAGCAAGAGTTAAATCAAAGTCAAAACAAAAGCTTTTCAAATCACGCAAACACAAAGAAAACAATTTTGAAAATGATGAGCAAGTACCTAAGAGCCCGTAGATAACTACGGATAGAAAGGGTGCTAATACCTTCCCTTTTTATAATCTACCCCCCCCCCCCCCCCCCCCCCCCCCCCCCCGTACTCAGAAATATCTCGAAAAAGGAATTTTTCTGTGCTTTTTTCCTTTCCTTGTTGGATAAAATAAAAGTCGGTGATGACTCTTGCATACCGCGACATTTTGCGAACACAAACGCAAAACGCAAACCAGCAAATTCCTAAAAAAGAGGGAAACAAGTCCCGGTTCTGGCCACCGTATCACACACACATACGCACTTTACCGTCCTTTTTAGGTACCGGTACCACGTTCGCAACCCATTGTGGATAAGAAGTAACAACTAAGAATCCGACATTAAATTATTTCATGACTTCATCCTTGATCTTTTCTGACATTTCAGGACGCATACGACGAACCTTTTGCTTCACTGGAGGGCAGTCTTCTTTTGTTGGTAGACAATTAACCACGATATCAGTATCCAGCCCTGGCATGTCTTCGTATGACCAGGCAAAGATCTCAACATAGTTATGTAACATCTGAATTAACCATTTTTTAACACCATTTTCCAAGTTAGTACCTATCTTGACTTCCTTTTTATTCTCCTTAGTACCCAAGTTTACTGTCTCGACCGCTCTTCATGAGGTTGTATTGCTCTTTCGTCCTGCTGTAAAAGTCTAGCAAGTTCACCTGTTACTTCACAATCTTCCTCACCTTCGTCCTCGACTTAGTAGATTGGATTTTCAAAGTCATAATTGGCCATAGCAGAACTGTTACAATGGGATCTAGGGTGGATATGGATCTGCAATTAGATATGTGGGTGTGTGTAAGAGCACATAGCTATTTTGACAAAATAAAGTAGACAAAAAATAGAGAGCGTAAAATTTGAATGAAAAAACATCCAATGATTTACTAATGACATATGAAAATGAAATGTGATAACCCTCACAAATAGACCATTATGCCTCGGGTAAGACACAAGGTTTTAGAGTTTAAATTGTTCAAAAATTACATATCCTCAAAAACAAAAGAACAATTACTCCTGGATAAAAGAAATAGGCACAAAGTCTCTAGATGTCCAATTATTGAGTCCATCGTTGGTAGTAGGGAAGATCCAATTGTCCAGGTCACAGTCATTGTCAGTCTCTTCTACGACATTGACTCCATGGTTGTTGATGCGTAGTGGTGGACCTCCAACGCGAGCATGACGAACAACTTTTTGAGTTCCTGAAGTGAAACCCAAACCATATTTGTCAGACTTATAGGGGATGTCAGGGAGTTGGCCCCAAATAGTACACCCACCTTCTTCAACTACAGCCTTAGCATATTTTAGAGAAGACATTTTCAATGGAGGTCTGGTAATCTTTGGAACAACAGCAACAACTTTGGTAACAACAATCGTCTGAGGAACCTCTTCAAAATTCTAACAGGGGGTCTCAATGAACTCGCCGTCCATATCGACATATCTGAAGGAGTTCAAGTGGCTTACCATATATTCTTCTTCGCCACAGACTGTAACAATTTTTCCATTAACCGGATATTTTAACATCTGATGTAAAGTGGAAGTGACGGCAACGGCCCCATGAATCCAAGGTCGTCCTAGTAAGCAGGAGTAAGAAGGGCGAATGTCCATCACGTAAAAATTGGAGTCAAAATTTTGGGAACGCACTTTAATCGGGATGTCCACCTCCCCATGTACCATTCTCTTGGAACCATCAAAAGCCCTCACCACAATATTGCTGGGTTTCAATGTAAGTCCTTCACAGTCCAATTTGTCTAAGGCACCCTTGGGTAGAACATTCAGAGATGAACCAGTGTCAACCAAGACATGAGCTAGAGTAATGCCCCCTGCATTCAATAGAGACATGCATGGCATCATTATGTTTTCTTCCATTAGGAGTCAAATCAGCATCGGAGAATCCTAATCCATTGTTAGCGGTCAGACTAGCAACGCAGTTCTCGAATTGGTCGGCAGAAGTCTCTTGTGGCACATGAGCAGATTTTAGAAACTTCACCAAGGCTTTAGCATGGGCCTCAGAGCACAACAACAAAGCTAACATTGAAATATTATAAGGGGTTTGCCCCAATTGTTCCACAACATTGTAGTCACTTTTCGATATGATTTTTAAAATTTCCTCCATTTCTTGCTTGGAAGCCTTGGGAATGGCTTCTTTGGGTGCCTCCATCCGGACAGGCTCAACCAATACTTCTTTGCCCCGAGTCTCAGCTGACTCAGTAGCATGAATAACAACAGGAGTAACAATAGGAGTAGCAACAGGAGTATTAGCAGGAGTAACAATAGGAGAGGCAATAGTCTTTGGAAAGATTTCAGGAGATAAAATCCTTCTGCTTCTGGTAACTTTACTGGTCCCAACAATGTTGTCAATGTTAGGATCAGTATCTTCAGTAACTTCATTCTTGATGGCCAACAGGTCTTCTTTGACGCCATGATAGTAAACGCCAGCTCCATAATTCCAAGGAACGACTTTGTCAGAGGAATACGGTATGGGCCCTGGAGGGGTAATGATCAGGGGAGAAATCTTAGGGCTGTCAGTAATCCTTATAGGCCTTTTGGAGGAGACCCTTGTAGGATTATTAGAGATGGTAATAATTGATACATCTTCACACAAAATTTTCTCAGAGGGAACCTTCTCAAAGAGGATCTCCCGATCATCTATCAAACGCTGAATACCTATCTTCAACAACCAACAACCATTGGGAAGAGACGCGGACATGTGGTAACCTTCACCACAGTCTGGAAATAAACCGACTTGTAAGAGATTCTTCTTAACAACTAGAAGAGGAGTAGTTAATTTGCCCACAGAAGAAATAAACAGAACATCATCAACAACATTGATGCCCCTGTCATGCTTGGGAATCGGTGCAGTTATTACATTGGGGGTCTCAAGAGGGTCAAATTCAATCTCATTTGCATCAACAAGGTCTTGAAATTTATTCTTCAACATCCAACAATCATTCATATCATGCCCCAGGTTGTTAGAGTGGTAAGCGCATCGTGCATTTGAATTGTAGCGGGGAGAAGAAGTGTTTGGGTTTTGGGGAGGATCCTTCAGAGTGGCCAGGGCATCCTTCAACAAATGTTGCAATGCCTGAGACAAAGGCTTGTTAATTCTGGTGAATTGTCTCCCAGGCGCATCCTGCCTGCACTGATTATTTTGTCGTTAAGTTGGAGCAAGGTTGGAGATCATTACTGCTCCTACCGTTGGGTGGCGTTCATCTTTACCATGATTTCTATGACCATAGGCAGCACTAACCTCCTTCTTTCCACTGAATAACTTCTTATTAGTACTTGAAGATGTAGCCCCTTGGATTTTACCACTCTTGATACTAGCTTCCACTCGTTCTCCTGTCAGTATCAGCTCAGTGAATCCGACTGAAGAGCTTCCAATCAAATGGTTGAAAAATGGGACTGTTAGAGTACCCAAGAACATATCCACCAATTCCCTATCAGACAGAGGTGGCTGGACTCTACCTGCAAGATCCCTCCACTTTTGGGCATAATCTTTGAAACCCTCACTAGAACCCATATACATGCTTTGGAGTTATGTACAGGTTGGAGCGAGGTCAGCATTATATTGATACTGCTTGTAAAAAGCAGCAGCCAAATCTTCCCAATTGCGGATATTGGTTCCTTCCAACTGATAGAACCACTCTAATTGTGTCCCCGACAAAATATCCTGAAAGAAATGAACCCATAACTTCCTATCAGTTGTATGCGGTTGGATCTTCCTGACATAAGACCTAAGATGCAGCTTGGGATAGGAAAGTCTGTCATACTTTGCAAAGGCGAGAACTTTAAACTTTTGTGGGATGACCACTCCCGAGACTAACCCTAGCTCTTCAAGGTCCAAACCAGGTACTCTTTGAATCTCCATAGCAATGAGACGATCCTCCAGCTGTTTATACTTGTCATCAGCAGGAGGATGTTGTTCTTCCGCATAGTCTACTTCCTCTTCATCAGTCCCTGGGTTGTTATCTTCTTCTTTTGTCTTCTTGTCATCCTCTTTCTAATTATCCCCCTCATTTGATGGAGTTGCAAATTCTAGAGCTCGCTTGGCTGGTCCTCTGAATCTTCTTCCCATATTTAGGACGCCAACTGGTTTCTTTGTCTTCTTTCTCTTCTCTTTGACAATGAGAGCTTTTAGATCTTCTTGTCCTTTAGCCAGAGCCAGGAACATCTGTTGGAATTGAGCGTTCTATGCTTGAAGATCCTTAATTATTTGCTCAAGAGCCATTTCTTTTTGCTGAAATAAACAACGAAAAGATAAGAAACCTATCTTGAAATACCTGCTTATGTGATTATATGCATGATATGCTTATGCAATGTTTTCAAGGACCTCGTAGGATTTAAACTCTTTTAATCAAAACAGAAACAAAGACTTTTTATTAGTAAGTTCAAATGAAATCAAAGTTTACAAATAAATAACAATTAAAACTTCTAAAACTTCTAGGTTTCCCATGGACGCTTCCTTTTCATGCTGATATAGGAATTAAGACTCTGCTCCTCGTGAAGTTGCTTCGTCAGTTCCAACACTTTCTTCTCACTGGCATAAAATTGGGTCTCAAAGGTGTCCCGTTCTTCCTTGAGTTGGATCCAAGACCTTTGCAATTTTTTGAAGTTTGTTGGCATATCAGGATGAAGAGTGATGCGAGACTCGTCCCCTTGAATAATAGGCTCTAAGATCACCAGGAAAAAGGAGGTATATGGCATTATAAGACTTTGAGCACGAGATCGCACCCATTTGAGGTAAGGTTCCAAAGGGATGGATTTCATGTGCCCTAAAGTCTTACTATCAGTCTTCTTAACCATGCCTTAAGCGTGGATGAACCTCTGACAATAACCTTGCAGATCATTTGAATAGTCGAACACAATACCTTGGATGAGCATATTAGGAGGACCATATCTTCGTGCATAACCAAACTGACGTAAGGCTAGAGAAGGGTTGTAAGTGATGCCTCCTATAATGCCAAGGAGTGGCACATTAGGAAATTCTCCGAAACGATCAATAAAAGAGATGTCTTCTTGAAAGCGAGAACACCAATATATATCAGAGTGAGAAAGAGACATTAACATTTGATTCCACCTTAAGCCTAACTCATTCTTCATTACTGATCAAGGAAGGTGCGAAATAAACCACCTATAGAGCAAAGGCATACAACACATAAGAGTTCCTCGTTTCTTCATAGTACGGGTGTGGAGTGAATGCAGAATATCCCCGAGCAATGTAGGTACTGGATTGTGAGTAAGGAAAATTTTGATGGCATTTACGTCTATAAGTTGGTATGAATTAGGGAACAAAACAACCCATAGATCAAGAGAGCCAAGATATCTTCAAAAGCATGGTAACTCATGGCATCTAGAAATACTTGAGCTTTCTCCATCAGAAACTTTGTAAGAAGACCTTTAACTCCACTTCTTCTTTCCCACTTGGATTCAATGTCAGATGGCTTCAAGTGCAAGGCTATGGCAACATCTACAACAGTTGGATCTTGTTCTAAACTGGTGAAAGGTATCTGCTCCAATATAGGCAAACCAAGTAGCTTAGAGAATTCTTCAAACATGGGCACCAACTGATAGTATGGAAATGTGAAGCAATGGTGCTTAGGATCAAAGAACTGGAATAGGACACTCATTAAACCTTCATCAAAACCGGTAGTAACCAAACTGAGCAAGTGACCATATCTTTTGTTGAATGGTAGGCTTTCGGAAACTCTTAAGACCGAATCCCTAAGTTTGGAAGGAATTTCTACGAAGTTGATCTGGATGGTTTTTCTGTGAGCGGAATCCATAACCTACAAAATAGAGAAGAGATAAATCCCCAAGTCCTTGAAATGGTTAGTGCGAATGATATGTCATGATGTTCATGATGTTATGATTATGCTTTAAAACAGAGATAGTAAACACAAGCAAGTCACACAAAGACCTTAGGTTTAAAGGCCTGCATGAGGTTTTAAAGGTAGGTACCCTCTTGAAGTTTTAGTTGGCTAAACCTATCCTAGTAATAGTAATCGGGTTCTAAGTAGTCTCATATCATTGACCTTTCTTTTAGGCATTGTTTCAGCTCAAGCATCGAAGTATCGCGGCCAAAATATCCCGAAAGTCAAATCTCAATGTGTTTAGCATCGAGAATCAACCAATCTTCGATCGGAACCAAATCCGGCTATCTCACTACTTTCTAATGGCTAGGATGAGTCAATTAGAGGTTCTAATGGTCAGCTAGCGCTTAATGACACTATGAGGAAGCCTAATGTTATCCTTGACTGACTCAAGGAACATTAGTACAAGCCAGAGTGTCACGCTAACGTAGCCATCACTTCGTCCGTATCGATCTACACCGTATAACCTCCATGATTTATTGCTACTTACCTAAAAAGGTGCCCCAGATCCGGGTGTAGTATATTTAACAATAACCCAAGCAAACCCTTTAAAAACAAAGCAGACAAAGCAAACAAGGAAAGCAATTTAAAATGATCCAACTCTAAGGTAACCCCACTTTTTTTATGAATCCCCAGCAGAGTCGCAAGTTCTGTAATACGGTGGGAGAACTGACTTTTACTGGTTTTGCATTTTTTTATTCGCAAATGTTGCGGTAAGTGTTGTACCTCAATTTTTGCCCATAAGATCCCTTCACCATACCATATTTGATTCAATCACAATGAGATCACAATTAGGGTTTTGGTCCTCTTCCCTATCTTTAGCTTTACCTTTTGAGGAATCACCAAGCACCTTAACTTGTTTTTCTTTTTGTGATAATTTGGTTTTTATATTTGATTATACTTTTAATTAAAAAAATGCAACGTTGTTTTGCCCTATTTGCTAATAATGTAGGTAAAAGCAATGTGGCTTAGCAAGTTGATCCATGGGTTCGTGAGTTTATTTCCATGCCCTACTCAACAAATCTTGAGAGAGATTCAAACCTCACTATGGAAGTTATTTTTTGGAAGAAATGGAATGTCAAGGTTATTTTGGCTCATCACATTTCAAATCTATTAAGATTGATTCACAAGTACAAGGGGTTGATTGAAGAAGTTTTCATGTTTGGACAAGGCTTTCCTCCCATTGATCACAAGTGCATATCTCCTTCAAATCTAAAAGATATGGAAGTGGTTTTGATTGCTATGAGTTCTCATTATCATTCTCAACAACTTCTATTTACAAAGCAAAGTTGTTAGTGTAAGAAGATTGATTAAAATTGCCAAAGTTCATCAAAGCATTTTCTTGACCTAGGAGCTAGGGTTTTGAACTTCATAAAAGTATATCTTGCTAATATTTTGGTATTTTTGATTGATTCCAAATACATCCTCTTCTTCAAAGAGTTATTGAAAAATCACTTAAAAAGTTCTAAGGATTTTCCATGTGGAAGAAACTTGATGATGAAGAAAGATTACAAGTCCTCCACATGAACCCCAAATTTCCCATGTGTGACTTCAAATGATCATAACTTGGTTGATTTTTATCACCTTGAGCCCACTATTTTTCCATAATGATCTTGAATATGTGAACTTTAATCCTTATTTTATATGAAAAGTGAAAAAATGGATGGAAGATTCCCTAAGGATACAAAAGATTATAGGTCATTCCATGATTTTTTGCCAACTTCAACAAGTCATAACTCTCTCAATTGTTGGATATTTTGAATGGTTCAAGTTTAAAAATGTCATTCGAGAGGTCTATTTCATGCCACCTTTTTTGGTCAATAGCAAATTCCAAGTGGAAGTCCATGTTTGAATGCAAGACATTATAGGCCATTTTTGAAGGAAAACTTGAAATATTTCTAAGTATGGAAAGTCAACTTCTTTTTCTCAACTTTGACTCAATGCAAATTTCAGCTCAAGCATCCATTTGATCCCATTCTTTTTCCATTGCAAAGCTTGCAATCTCGTTTTTCCAGAGCATCAAGAACAATGCCCTAAAACCCTTTGAGCTGAGAATGCCATTGTTTCAAAAGTGGTAACTTGGAATTGAAGTTTCATCGCAAGTCAGAATTTGAATTTCATGTTACAACTTTTAAACCTCAAATTAGCACACGTTTTAAGTCTAAACATATTTAACCAACTTGCCCAAGTGGATTAGTGCATCAAAATGCAAGGATTGGATGAGTTTTGAGGATAATGAGATCACACTTTGCTCGTGTATCAGTTTTGCATGAATTTCCTCTAAATTGCATCATTCACTCTTCCTTTTGATCCCATTCACTTCTCCTATAAATACATGAGCTATCCCATTCGTTTTCTCAAGCTTGAACAACCAAAATTACCCTACCAAACTCACTCCATAGCTCACTTTTCTGCAACTTCGAAATTATTGTTCAAGCCTTTTTCAATCAATTTTTTCCATCAATTCACCTTCCTTGATCTTTCCTAAAGCTAACAGAAGAAGAATTGAGCCTTGAAACCTTATGAATCGTTCTGATCAAGTCCATTTATAGAGCTCTGCAACTGAACTTCAATAGGTAGATTTCTCCATTAATTCTTCCAAACTTTGATATCATTGTGAAGCTCTCATTGCCCTGGTTCTAGTCGAAACACTTTGGTTTAACTGGAAATACATTTTGGCCATGAATTTTCAAATCCCTTTTTAAAACAGTTCTTCAAAATTGTGATAGCTACAGGTTATATAAATTTTTCGCGAAGGTGTGGTTGTCTTCGTCTTGATGAGACGAAACGAATGGTACCGGTCTCGTGCTCTAATTTTACAGTTTGAGCAACCTGGTTTTTTTACTGGCTGGAGGTTGAAGATGACCAACGTGTCATCCTTCAACCAATGAAACAACGTCATTTGGAATTTTTGAATTTCTAATTTAATTAGTGATCCAGTGTTTTATTCATTAAAGTCCATGACATGCACAGTGCCCCAGGTCCACTTGATCTGTTTACTAATGCGTTTTGACAATGATCAGATGACCCATATTTTTTTGGTTTGATATTTTATTTTCTGATTTTTATTTTAATTGTTTTAAACTTCAAAAAATCATAGAAAATTCATTTTAAGTCCAAAAAATCTGGAAAAAAATTATGAAAAATACTTTTGCTTTTTCTCTTTCTGATTCTTATTTTTTCACAATTTTATTTTGTGTTTTGATATTTTTTTTATAAATTTTCACATTATTTGAATTATTTTAAATGTTTAAAAAAACTTTTACATATTTTTAAATTATGAAAAAAAATATGGAATGATCCAATGATATTGTGACAAATATTAGTGACCTCATTTATTTTTTATTTCTGACTTTGCTATTTTTTTTATCATTTTTGGTTTGTTTCACGCATTTTAATTAGTTTAAAAATAGTTCATGACTTTAAAAAATTACCAAAAATTTTATAAAAATATTTGAGTTCATTTCTGATTTTTCTATGGTCTTACTTATTTTTCTAGATTAAGTTGAACATAGTTGATATTTTTTCTCCCTTATTTTTATTTTAAAAACATTTTTAAACACTTTAAATGTATATATTAAATTTGATATTATTTTGTGATTATTTTATGGCTGATCTTGGGTTAAATTTTTGATCATGAACTTTGTTAACATCATTGGATCCATGGTGTAGAGTTTAACTCCATAAAAATGGATGAATGATTTTAATAATAGTTTGATTAAATTTAATTCAAATGTGGATTGTATATTCTTTTTCCCACCCCTTTTTCATCTTATCCCTTCTTAATGCACTAAGTGTTATTGGAGCATGATCTCTATATCATGTCTCAAAACAAGTGGTGCATAGATTGCTATTGACCGACCTCAAAATAGGTGCGACTTCTACATAAGTCCACTTACCATTGCTTAACATAGCGCTAAATTTTGTCCCGATTCGAGAAAATGATCATTCGTGGCCTAAACTTATGATTGCAAGCCCAAGATGTTAATTTGAACCCTTTGATCCAATAGCCTTGATATTCATTGTGTAGAGGCTTTGGTTCTACCAATCTTCTGATGGATCTTCATCAATTTTGGTCAATGCAAATCACTTAAACATCATTGATCATTAAATGTTACCTTGAGAAGTCTTAAATGGATGTTATACTTGACAAAAAGCAAATGCAACTTATTGTGTAGAGGCTTTGGTTCTACCAATCTCCTAATGAGTTCCAAATGCAAGTTTCAAGATAGTCATCCAGCTAACCACTAATTATTGACAATTGACTTTATTTTATGCACAATTTACTTTAGTATTTACATTTCATGCTATTTTAATCTTTGCTCACTTGAGCTCTTTATATTCTTATCATTTTTACTTTGCTCATTTGAGATTTTCTTTTCTTTTTGAAGACACCTAATAATCAACTTAAACCCTAAAAAACATTGATTGTTACTTGGACTATTTGGTTACTATCTGTTGTACCCCAAAATTTGCCCTCCCATATTCTTCAAAGATTTGTCAAGATCAAACTTCAGATGATTCAAAATCTCTCAAGGGTTGCACAGTCCAATTGCCTCCTAACACAGTCAAAACTAGGGTTTTGGTTCCTGCAAAGAAATTGAGGTTTCCAAGGGTCCAATCAAGTCCCACATGCCTATATACATTGCCAAGCATCCATATGCCAAGTTTCAAGACTCACAGCATCAAATTGCATAGTCAAAAACCCTGAGTGCTCCACAGTCAACTGCAGGGGCAAAATGGTCATTTGACAGTCAAAAGTCAAAATTTTTGGTCAACATCTTATTTTAAAGCCACAAACATCATTTGATCAATTCTTGATCATGATTCTCAAAGCATGGCTCAAAAAGTCTCAAGATGCAAAAGTTTCTATTTTTGGACAGTTGAAAAAGTCAACTGCAAATTGACCAGGGCATAACTTCCTCATGGTTTATCAGAAAAATCCCATCCAAATCTCATTTTGAAGAGAATGACATTTCCTAAAACTCATCTTAACACTTCAAGTCCAAGAAATGCTCTCACAAAAAGCTATCAATTTCAACATTATAGGTCATTTTCAAAAGTCAACAAAAAGGCACTTTAAGTCAAAGACCATAACTTGAGATTGGTAAATCAAAATGACATAGGACCAAAGGAATTGGTTAGAGGACTTCAAGACCTTTTCAAAATGTCCAAGAACATGATCATAGCTTCAAAATTGAGCAAGATATGCCTTGGAGAAGTTGGGAAATTTTTGGGAATTTTGAAAAGTCAACTTTGCACAAAAGGCTTCAAAAATGCTAATGGGCCTCAATTTCTTTCATGAATCATGACCCAAAGGCTATGCACGACCCATTGACCTCAAAGGGATTTATTTTCTTATTTTTGATTAATTATTTGAATTTTTATTATTATTAATTCATTTAATTAAATTTAAATATGAGAAAAATATCAAATCATGGTTTTAAATCTTTTTTGTGCAGCAAATATATTCATGATATGCAAAAGATCTCGTGCACCATCTCAAGGGGACAAAATCATCCATATTTGGCATGATTGGCATGGAAAAAGATTGAAAAAAGATATGGGAAAAATCAAATATTCAAAACATGAATGCATGAATCCATGGGCTTGGTTTTAACCTAATTTCATTCATGTACTTATGCACAACTAAAACCTAATGCATTGGACACGAAAAACTGCTCAGGAGGCCATAACCAAATTGCAACTTTTCATCCAAATTTTGGAAACTGAATTCATAGTTACAAGGCGTTTCAAAGCACAACAAGCATTCCAATACATTCCTGACATTGCTAGGAGTCGATTGCAATCAAGAACAGGTCCATAGACTCCAAGAATTGGTAGAACCGAATCACACTTTTCATGAATATGTCCATAATCGTTTTTCAATTTCCATGCATTATTCCTGTGTTTTGTTAGTTGATTTACACTAATATTGATGTTCTGAAGCGAATGGTACCATTTAATTAAACTAACAAGGCTTGAACCAAGATCTGCCATTGATGGATATTAGGTTTTCAGAAGATCAAAATTAGGGGTTCTCCCATATGGAAAAATTAGACCACCAAACCTGTGCCATTGGATTCGTGACATCAAGACGAAACCAACCAATACCTCGCGCCTTTTTTATATTAACCCAGCTGCTATTCGCTATTTTTACAGGTCTCGTTTAGTGGGGGTTTAAAACCCCCGCTATTTGTTTATGTTACAGGCAGAAAAAGGAAGAAGAAGCTAGCGTGTCATCACCTAATAGGGGCATTCAAACTTGGCGCGTGAATTTGTTGTTCATACCATTAACGCTTTGTTTTCTATTATAATAATTATGTTCCCTTATATTAACAAATGCGCGCACTAGCTCAGTTGGTGGGTGAGCTGTCTTGCAGGTATTGGGACCTGGGTTCGATTCCCAGGTCCCCCCATATGTTTGATAATTTTTGTATTAACACGTTCCCATGCAGTTTCCTTCAAGCGTTCTACCATACGTCCTAATGCTTAGGCTTGCCAAGTGTCTCTGATGATCAATCCAATGGCCATAACGTGAATTCCAGGGTGTACACTCAGTCAACCACACGCACTCAAGCTGGAAAGTCAACAAAGGCCTTGTGTTCATGGGCCTGAATTTCTCAATAAACCTCCTAAATGGGCCTGATACCCCCTATGGTTTGCATCAATTTTTAATTTTTATTTGTTTTTCTTTCTTAATTCTATTAATTATTTTAATTGTTTTCTTTAATTTCCTAAAATAATTTTCATAATAAAAAAATCAGAAACTAAAATATATTTAATTAATATTTAATTCACTATTAATTTATTTTGTAAATAAACTTTAATAATTAACTTAGTTAATTTAGGTTTTAAAACTTAAATCTTTTTCTTAACAAATTAAAATATGTAGAAATTAGGGTTTTTTAACATTCTCATCTTTTTCCTAATAAATCATTTTCTCATCATTATTAATCAAAATATATTTAATTAATATTTAATTCACTATTAATTTATTTTGTAAATAAACATGTACATTAATCATTTAATAAATTAGGTTAAACTTTAATATTTTTCATTTAATAATTAAAAATAACTTAGAATTAGGGTTTCTCTTGATTTTTTAATTTTCTTTATTTCACAAATACCAAAAACATAAAAAACATTTCTTTTCTTTTAATAAAATAATTAATTAACTTTTAATTCAATTTAATTTTAAAAGGGTCCAATGCCCTCGAACGTTCAACTTTAATTCTTTCGCGCATTTATTCTTAATTTCCTTTGTGAATATTATGTAACTGCTCAAGCCATGTAATAGTAATTAGGTCTTTTACTTTCTGCATCTTTTATCAAACGGGTCTTTGTAATTTGGCGATGTATAGACCCGCGCCTTGTAATAGCGTAGGATTTTACTTTCCGCATTTAAATTTCCGCACCTTTAAATTCTAATTGCATGAAAGAACGAATGGCTAAAATAAAAACAAGCGTAGCTCACAACGATGCATGATCAAAGATAAACTTAACATGAAAACAACACACAAATTCACACACCACTCTTAGGGTACGCCTCACCTGTTGACTTGCTTTCGAAACGTGGTCGTCGAGTATAGGACGTTTTAGTAAGTCCTTATGTCCATGATCAATGGCATAGGGGTAGCTTCTAAGGTGTCCTACTGTTGCTCTGGTGACCACACTGTCCCTACAAACGAATTGACCCGAACACCTCCAACGGTGGTGCTACCTACCTCTCAATGGTGGGATGGCACTACCTTAAGGACATTTACACAGCCTAATTCCTTAGGGTAGGTAGATGACTCATAGATACTTGCTCTCTCTAAAAAACAAAACAAAAAACCTTTTCACACTGACACTTTCAAAAAGCTTTAAAAACAATTTTTCAAACACTCTTAAGGACAGATACAAGAGTTATTCAGAAAACTTTCAAAGAAACTTTTTCAAACCCACTCACATTTGAAAAGCAAACACTTTTGAAAACACAATAAGCAAGTATCTAAGAGCCCATGGATAACCATGGATAGAAAGGGTGCTAACACCTTCCCTTTCTATAAATCTACCTCCCGAACCGAGAAACTATCTCATAAGGAATTTTGCTGTGCTTTTTTCCTGTCCATATTGGAGAAAATAAAAGACGGTGGCGACTCTTGCTTACCGCGACATACGCGATCCAGCATTCCAAAACAGTCAGTTCTATTTCCACCGATCACACTATCCTTTGCATTATGGAGTGATGGACTTCTTGGACTTAGGATTAGAGACCTTGGCTTATGTTGGAGACCTTGTAACCTTAATTTATATTTTGTCTGGAGTTCTTGAGGTTTACCTCAAGACATTGGGTTGTTTATTTGCTCTATGTGCAGGTTATTGTGATTACGTGCTTTGTCAAGTAATCTGGAAATTCATTTGTATACAGTCGTTACTCTGCCCAATTTGTTTGAAGATTAATACACTTGAAGTTTGGTTTTCTCAATAGGTCAAGTATCTTTGCTTACTTGGTTTTAATCCAAAGAATGGGAATTCTATCTTGACTCATAATGTCAAGTATTGGCTTCTTGTTGGTTAGATGGTTCTTTTCCTTAGCTTTTACCTTTATGCTTTAGGATAGTCCCTTCATCTCCTCCCATCTTCTTTAATTTCAAAAATCTCCTCCCTCCTTTTGAAAACTCTTCTTGTTTTAAAACATGAACCACTTTCATAATAAACTTGGACTTATGTCCATGCATTTTCAAAAATATTTTCTTAATCAAACTTCAATCAACTTAATGATACTTTGACCATTTTGTGTGAGAAGATTAAAAGTAATCAAATCTCATTCAAACCATTTTGCCACTTTGGCATTTTACCTTTAAAACTTTTCCCAAAATATTGGACTCTTGTCAATCCTTGTAGTGATGCAAACAACTATACTTCTACAATATGTAGTGAATAGAGATATTTTTCCACTTGGGTGTTGAGTGAGACATTGTTGATTTTAAAATCCAAGCCATATCCTCCACTTTGAGATGATACAAATTCTCCTTTCTCATAATTGTGGGTGGTAAGTATGTTTTCCACACGGACAATGATGATGATGTCTTATATCATAAAATTAACCAACACACCTATGTTTTAAAACTTTTAAAGAGGAACTACGTGTACCATGATCCCCTATTGCACGGAAGGTGGTACGTAGGCACTAAAGGTTCGCAACCGCGGCGGGTGCAAAAATAATAAAAATACTTCTTTTCTTATCTCCACCATCTATTTTTATATAACATTTTTATATAGCCAAAATATACAGATTTTTCAAAGAGGTTCCTGCGGAGTACCGCAGATGTTTAGGGTGCTAATACCTTCCCTTTGCATAACCAACCCCCTTACCTAGATCTTTCCCCCTCTTTTTGGGTTATTCGCTCTTTTCCCATTCCTTTGGAAACAATAAAGCATGGTGGCGATTGTTAATTTTATTTGTACAAGTCTAGTCAATCCAATGGCTTAGTCTTAACATTTCTACCGCTACAGTAAGCAAGATTTGCCACCGAATTTTATTTTATCCAACAAAGGAAAGGGTGAAAAGAACAAAAAAAGACTTTTCGAGATTATTTCTGAGTAAGGGGGTAGGTTATGGAAAGGGAAGGTGTTAGAACCCTTTCTATCCGTAGTTATTTACGGGCTCTTAGTTGCTAGCTCATTTTTTAAAATGCTTTGTGTTTGTGTGTTTGAAAAATTATTTTGAAAAGACGCCTTAGTACGGAAAATTTTGTAATGTTTCTCGTAGTGTTTGAGAACGTATACAAAGTATCTTTGAAAATAGGAGTGTATGTGTGGAAAATTGTTTTACTTGAGCAATCTACTTACTCGAAAGGTTTGTTCTTTTCCTCTTTTCCTTTAGACAGTGTTATCCTACTATTAGTGAGTAGGTAGCTCTATCATTGGATGTTTGAGGGACAATTGAGGGTCATCGTACAGTCACAAAGACAACTTAGCAAGATACTTTAGTAACACCCCTAATGTTTTAAGATCATGTACCAAGGCAACATCGAAAGGGTCATTTTATAATCTTTGAACCAGAGGGTTGCCACTAAAAACCCTCACGTTCGAGAGTCGTGACTGTTTTATTCTAAAGGCAACCGAAGTGGGAGTACTCTAGAGGTGCACATGTGCGAGAGTGTTGTATTCAATTATTTTTCTTTGATGTTAGGTTTGTTAACGTTTACTTTTAGTCTTATCATGCAATCCTATTAACATACATCTAACAGTATATGTACATAAAATAAAAATGCAAAAATTAAAGCTATGCTATTACAAGGCTTCGGGGTGGGGGAATTACAAGTCCAAAACTGGGGGTAAAAATAGTAAAGAAAAACTAATTAGTCTATTATAATCCATGGGCAGATACAATAATAAGAAAGTAATAATGCGGGAAACTAAATGAATGTGCGAGGATTAAAAAGAACGTTTGTTTAAAACCCTAAGGAAATCCATGCAAATTAAGAAAAATTCTTTTTTGGTTGTTTTTGTTTATTTTAAGAAAATATTTGAATTAAAATTAATTAAATAACTAAACCTAATCTTAATTAATTAACAAAATGATTGATTATTAATGAAAATAAAAACTAATAAAAGAAAGTTAATTCTACATGTTTTTGTATTTATTAAGAAAAAGATTTGCAACCTAAATCTAATTTATTTTAAAATGAAATAAAAAGTCAAAATAATTAAATTAATTAATTTATTAAAATTTAATTAAAAACCCAAATCTACATTTTTTATGATTTTTTTGATTATAATTAAAAAAAGATTAAAAGGGATAAATAAATAAAAACAAAAAAGAAAGTAGCATGGGCCTGGTATTAGAAGTAGAAATGGGGGGTGTAATTTGAATTTGCCAAACCCAATCCACAAAGGCCCAGGCGCTCAAAAAATATGCCAAAAAAAAAAGAAGTTAGGACTCAAAATGATAAAACCTGGGACTCGAACCCAAGTTCTAGGAGAGGGAGTAACTTGAACGCTTTCTTGCTACCGCTGGGCCATTTTCACTCATTCGTTAGCATAACCAAACAAATAACATTATATGAAAACAAAAGCAGTAATTATTTAAAACAGAAAAATGCGCGATGTTGATTCGAATGGGCCAATAGGAAGACAACAAGTTAGCCACTGGAGTCAACCCACCGGAGTCAACCTTCCGGTTGTCTTCTCCGGTGGGTTCCAAACCCTAATCTACAAAACAAACACAATTAATGAATCAAAGTAACCCTACCCCCTTAAAGAGATTCCCTGAGTCTGAATCTGGTATTAGTTTTGGCTAAAGATCTCTGAATTTTATGTTTCAAAGCCAAGCTTCCGATTGGGGTTGAGAATGGAATCTTATGAACCAAGCCTCAAAACTTACATGCTTCACGTCCAACCTGCTCTATATACGACTACAAACATATATGCAAACGTCAAATGGATTAATAAATGCAGATTAACAAATTTAGATTTAAATAAACTATACCAAACAGGGCAACTTGTATGTACAACTCGGGCGTGCTTCAGGCCAAGGTGAGGGATGGAAATGTCTCCTGGGGACCTCAGGAGTGTAAAGATGGCACGACATTGGATGGAGGAAGGTTGGAGATCAGGTTTTGAATTTTCACAACTTTTGAACAATTTTGAGAATTTTGAGAGCTTTTTCCAAGTAATGATTTAGTGCCTTTGGCTTATGGCTGGCTTGTATATTTATAGAGGAACGGAATGGTGAATAAACATGGCAAGAATCCATGCATTGATCATGGTTTTGAAAGCAAAAATCAAGACTTTGAAGAATTGCCATATTTGATGATTTCTTGCCTTTCTCGTCATACATTGAACCTGGTCTTTTTCCTCATGCCTTGCACGAATTCTAAGGCCCAATATCAACCCAAATCATCAGCCCATGTGTCCCTACTTTTTATTTATTATTATGTAATTTATTTTGTGTTTATTTGAATAAAAACAAAATAAATATGAATAAAATATAGAAAAAAAAATGAAAAGCAAGGTGAGAGTGAATTTAGGGGTCCTTGAGTAAGTTATAAACATATTTGAATCCCACAAAATAGGTCTATGAACTTAAAAATGCATTTTTGGTCAAAGTTGACTTTTTGCATTTTCACCAATTTTCCCAATTTGTACTGGTCATAACTTGCTAAATTTTTGTATTTTGGAGATGATATTGGACTTTTTAGAAAGATCAAGATGTCCCTTACAATCTCTAAATTGACCATTTTTGCATTTGGAGATATTATCTTGATGTCACTTGCCTTGACAAAAACTGCCTTTTTTGTTGACTTTCAAAAAGACCAATAATGTCTTGGCTCATATCCTTCCAATGATGCATTTTTTTAAACTTGAGGACAAAATAAAAGTTGTAGGGAATTGATTTTTCTTTAAAATGAGCTTTGGTTGGGTCAAAATGTATGAA
The DNA here is from genome assembly GCA_948472305.1 of Vicia faba. Lineage (NCBI taxonomy): Eukaryota > Viridiplantae > Streptophyta > Magnoliopsida > Fabales > Fabaceae > Vicia > Vicia faba. The sequence goes on along the minus strand of OX451737.1, from coordinate 1,691,478,025 downwards.
GCATGTGAAAGTTATGCTTGGTCAAAGTTCAGTTGACTTTTCCTAGGAAACCCTAATTTTGCACTTTTGGATTCTTGATGATTTGAGAGCATTCCTTGAGGAATCATGATCAACCCTTGATAAAATGATGAATATCACTTCAAAATGTTGATGTTGACAAAAAATCATGAAGTTTGACTATATATTGGCCATAGTTGACTTTTGACCTAATACAGGTGATTTTCAAACATTTGAGCCATTGATTGAGCAAACTTGTGATGCAAGGCATGAAACTTGGCATGGGCATTCTTGAGGACATATTAGGGACCATGGAAATCACTTGAGGCCTTTGAAACCCAAACTTCTTGGTGGAAAGTGAAACCCTAGTTGGAAGTCCATTGCTTAGGAGGAGGTTTGACTGGTCAACCCTTGAGTATCTTGAGGACCTTAGAAAGCATGTCTTGAGAAAAATGGGAGGGAAAATTTTGGGGTACAACACCTTCAATGTAGATGATCTTGAAATTGGTCTAGTTCCCGATGTGCCGATCCCACCAAAATTCAAAGTACCCGACTTTGGAAAATACAAGGGGCTCACCTGTCCAAGGAACCATTTGTGCATGTATTGCAGGAAGATGCATGCTTATGCCCAAGACCAAAAGTTGATGATTCATTGCTTTAAATTCAATTTAAGTGGGGCATCCCTGGATTGTTATATGCAATTAGAATGGGTTCACATCCGAACATGGGCAGATCTTGCCAATACCTTCTTAAAACATTACAAATATAACTTAGACATGGCGCCTAACGGCACGCAGCTCCAGAACTTATCTCAGAAGAAAGAGAAACCCTTCAAAGAGTATGCTCGGAGATGGAGAGAGATGGCCTCTCGTGTAAAACCACCACTGTTGGACAAAGAATTGGTAGATATGTTCATGGGAACCTTACAAGGGGTATACTATGAAAATATGGTAGGAAGAATCTCTTCAGGATTCTCAGATCTTGTGACTATTGGAGAGGATTGAAGTTGGAGTAAAGAGTAGGAAGATATAAAGGGGGCCATAAAATACCCCTTACAATGCAAAAATACATGTTCCTAACTTCACGAAAAGAAAGGAGGGAGAAATTAATGATGTAGCCTCACAACCAAGGGCATAACAACCATTAGTAATTCCACAAGGATAGCAACAAAGAAAAATTTGAAAGGCCGCAAAGAAATTTTGATCCACTCTCTATGCCACCCAGTCAATTATTACAACACTTAGTCAGGGCATCTTTGGTAGAGCTAAAACCTCTAGCTCCTCCAGTCGGGCCACCCCCACGAAAATACAATGCCAACGCCAAATGCGAGTATCACGTCAATTCTCCTAGGCATACCATAGAATAATATTGGGCTTTCAAACATAAAGTTCAAGATTTATTGGATTCTCAGGACATCACTTTTGAGAAACCAAATACCAAGTCAAACCCCATGCCTCTGCATGGTGGACCAATAATAAATGTAATCGAAGTAGTCACTGACCAAGTGTGGGTTCCTCTTGAAACATAATGAAACTTTTGAAGAAACACTACAAAAATTGGTGGACCAGTGAAACAACCGGCTGAAAATCATCAAATAATGAAGTCACCATCGAATGTCTTTTATCCCACATGTAGGGAAAGGTAAACATCGAGAAAACCTGAAAAGGGAGAAGTCACGGTCTTGCGACCGAGAGATCGGGTAAGGGAGTCTGTTACGCGAGGGGAAGGTATTAGCACCCCACACGCCCGTAGTACTCTACGGTATCCACTCTTGTTATCTATCTTATGGGTGTGTTTAATCTATACTTACTGTTTACTATACTACTGAAGGGTAGAATGCATGCGAAAGAAAGGGAAAAAAATGTAGGGAAATAAAATTGTGCTCGCTTGGGCCCTACCCCAATGCCTACGTATCTGTTTTGAGGAATCAGAGCTACTATAGTTCGGCTTATATGTTTTTGTTTGTTTGTTTTTTATGGACGAAGTTAATTCTGCCTTCTGCCGCAGCTCGACCTTTGGAGACTTATGCGTTGGCACAGAAGTAAATTAATCATGTCCTTACCTGAAAAGGGTTTTAAAGAAAAGTGCTCGAGCGCACAAATGGTTTGAGTTGGTATGTACTTTTGTTGCAGATAATGACTAGTCGACCTCAAGAGAGAGATATTAGCCACTTTTCTAATTATCCATGAAAGGAATATTTGAGAATTGAACCGCACCTAGGATTGAGATGAAGAACAATAAGATCGAGAAGAGACCCGCTTATCATTTCTCGTACTAAGCAAAGGCATGATTCTCATCAATAGTTTTAAAGCATTTTGAATTTTGAAAGAAAAAGAAGTTTTTGTTTTGAATGCATATGCAAAAGGAGAAAGAAAAGTCAAAGGGGACTAGCCTATTCCTAAACCTAATGTTATTGTGCATTAGTAGCCCTAAGTCAAGGACGAATGAAAGGAAAACATCTATTTAATGTTAGCATGCATATGGATTTATAATCCTAACGTCCAATTTTGGTTCAATTGAATCGAAGATTAAATTTGAACAAAATATCCTAAGGGATCGTGACAGACTATACAAACAAGTAAAATTGGTAGCAAGTATTAAAGTATTACATACGATCCATACTTAAAATCGTAAACCAAATACATGATATAAAATGAATAAAAATAATGATTAGAATTGACTAAAAAGTTAAGAAAAAGAAGAAATATATTCCTAATTAATTTCTAAAATGCCTTCTAATATTTTTACCATTTTTTATTATATATTTTGTTATTAAAAAAATGAAGGAAAGCATTAAAATTAAAAAGGAGACTAAGAGGATCAGGGGGGTGTGATCAGAAAGATTGCCCGACATTAAGGCCCATCAACAATAAAGTCCATCCAGTTTTTATTTAGCAAGTATCAACAGGCTTCCAAAAAAGTGATAATGGGCTTGAAGAGGAGGGAATCTTGATCCAATCCTTTTTGTTACTTATCCAATTCATTTTTTTGTGTCAAAGATTGATGATTAAAACTAACAGAATAAAAAACGTGAAAATAATTAAAACTATAGGAATAAAACGTGAAAATTACTAGAGAAGATAGAAAAAAGATTGATGAGAAGATATAAAAAAATATAATAAAACAATTAAAACTAAAAGAATGAAAACGTGAAAATTGAAAGGGGATTTAGGGTTGGGACTGCTGAGCTTCGTTCTTCTTCTTTGCGGCGTCGCCGTCTCTGATTTTCACAGTGGCTTCATGAATTCTGTATTCGTTTCTCTCATCATCATTCCACGATCTCTTCCATTGTGTTCTCCTTCCCCGATTTTGAGAATGGAAACCCTAAGAATCTCAGCTTGAATCGAAAGGCGAGATCTCCGAAATAGTGCAATCGGAGCAGGTTGTATGTTAAGCGATAAAAGAAGACATCAATGAAAGGAATAGTAGACGGAGAACTCGAAGCTTACCTTCTCCGGAGTTGGTTATGATGAAGCCGATAATGACGAAGGAGATGGAAGTAGATACAACTAACACCGGTGAGTTCTTGAGACCGCTTATTCCTCCGTTTCGAGCTTTTCCTCCTCCCCGCTCATTCTTCTACTCTCTTGCGTATCGCCGATTTTTGTGTTTTGTTGGCTTTCCTGTGCAATTTTGGTGCGTAACTGTTGTCACATTTATGATTCCTCTATTTGCAGGTTATTGTGAGGATGCCGAGATCAAAGTAAAACGGTGGTGAAGATTATGCAGAGGTTGTTGATGAAGTTGATTAAGGAGCAGAGAATCTATTGATGATGATGGTTGAACTGAGGTGCGATGAAGGTTCTACAGAGTTGCAGAGTGGATGACGGTTGGCGATGAAGGATAAGTGGTGAGTGATGATGAAGATGAGGAATCGTGAAGAGAGATTAGAGAATGAAGAAAACGATGGAGATTGAGAGTTTTTCTGGTGAGATCCTTCCCTATCTCAATCTGTTATCTCTTCTGTTCTATTCTGAATCCTCCTTTTTTATATCAGTTGGAGTTTTTATATTTTATAAGGGTTAAATAGGTAGTTAGAAATGGTTAGGGTTTGTTATGAAATTGGTTAGGTGGTTAGGATACAGTTACAGTTGGTTATGGAGAGGTTTGTGAGAAGTTCTGTTATGTTCTATTATTGGTTGTTTCTCTGAGTTGGAATTCTGTTTTTCGGTTATTGCAGTTTGGGAAGTTAGTTGGAATTGGTTAGGAACTGTTTTTGAAGTTGTTAGAGAATTCTGTTTTGGTTAGAGCGGTTAGGGAAGCTTAAAGCTGAGTTGGAATTTTAAACAGTTAATAGTTTAGGAATTCTGTTTGGAGGGCTGTTTTGGAATGGGTTACTTAGAAGCATGTTTGTTAAAAACCATTTAGTTTTTGGTTGCATTCCCTGTTATCTTGAGCTAGGTTGATGAATGGAATATGTTTGGTTTTTTTGAAATCTGTTTGATATTGGTTTGACGTTGCAAGTTTGTATACTAGAGATAGTGTAATCGGTTTATGCTTATGACTGTTTATTCAATATTTTTGTAGGTTTCGTTTATATCATAGCAGCTTGGACACATGAGGCATAACTGGAATTTGAAGAATGACCCAAAAATGGAGCCACGAAAGCTTGTGAGATGAACGAGGCTTGAAGATTTAGGATAGCTTTAGCGTAGGGTATAATTTGTAACTCTTGGTAGTTTCTATGTAGCTTATGTAAAGGAGATGGAAATATGTAATGGAATTGATCTTGTACTGGTTTAAGGGATTTGGAATATGATTACATTCTTTTGAAATATTGATGTATGAGATGTAATCGGAATGTTGATAAGACTAAACTTCTCGTAGTGAAAAGAACTGGAAGTCATAATGAACAAGGTGCTGAATTTTGTAAAAGAAGCATACTTTACAAACCCTTGAATCCAAATGATACATTCTTCAAAATATTAAAAGTGATATTCCTTTCAGATTTATCGTGACTTCCTAATGTCTTCTCTTATAATTTCACTTGAATAGACAATTATGTATTTCCACGCCTTGACTTTTCAACAATGGAATGAATCACCGCCTTTAAGTATCCTTAAGTAATTGAATGGGCTTGACTATTTCTAGGACTTTTAATCTAAAACTCTGATGTTTCACAAGACAACACTAGGTTTTAATCTCAAAGCACTCGAAATGGAGCCTCAAGGAAAGTTTAGGCCATAAGTAAACTCAAGTGTTCAGATGAGATCATATCTCACATTGATGTCCATAAACCCTAAATTATGAATAAGACCCAAGTGAAACTATCTTTCCATCTTCTTGTATGAACACCCTAGCCATACGCTTTATGATTCAATACCAATAAGCAAACTTCCCTTAATAAAAACCAATAGAAGACCTAGATTCCAATGGATAAGAATTCTTCAATGATAGCTTCCTCGTGTTGCATACTGAAGAAAAACTTTAAGATGCCATGAATACACCAAGATCTCTTCTGTAGTCTCGTACCTTAAGCACTAATGGAAACTCTTTAATAATGAGATGAACTGATGAACAAACTTCATGGATCCCTCCTAGATTCCACGTGATTAGAAAAATAACTCTAATCCCTATGGAGATGATGAGCACATGAAGATGACCTTCAACGCTTTTGTTTGTAGCCCTTGAGTCTTTAGTTAAGATAAGGTTGCAAAGATATGAAACATTGATGCCTGAGTGAAACCCTAATTCTTCGGAAACTTTGATCACATGCCACATTTTATTGATTAATGAATGAATGGTGTTGTCAAATGACCTAATTGGAGTTATGTATATGAGAAAAATGCGAGACGCGTAAGCCAGATAAAATAAAAAGGGGTAGGACAAATTTGGGGTATTACAGCTACCCCTATTTAATCGTCTTATACTTGAAAGTACGATTGGCGCGTGCCTTTCGGAAGTTCGAGGTAGAAGATGATTAAATATCAATGCCAAAAATTTGTCTTGAGAAAGTGCGAGCGTTTATTTATTTTTGTGGTATCAGCTAGAATTTTTTTTTGTGAAATACGGAGATTGGACTTGTAACGTGGCGTGATGCCAACACAAGACAAAGGTTGGTACGAAAAGATAGCAGACAGGGTCTACGGGCGACCTACGATTCTAAGGCGAAACATGAGAGTGATTTGACAGAGAACCTAGCCTAAGGGAGATCTTAGGTTCTAAGACAAAATATATGGACAGAACCTGGCCAAGAGGCGATCTTAGGTTCGACGATGATTTATGGGAAGAACCTAGCCTACGGGCGATCCCAGGTTCTAAGATGATCTGAGGAAGAACTTAGCCTACGGGCGATCTCAGGTTCGACGATGATCTATGGGAAGAACCTAGCCTACAGGCGGTCTCAGGTTCTAAGATGATCTGAGGAAGAACCTAGCCTACGGGAGATCTCAGGTTCGACGATGATCTAAGGGAAGAACCTAGCCAAGAGGCGATCTCAGGTTCAAAGAAGGAAACATGGGTTACGACAATTGTTTAGATAAGTGACACGGACGAGCATTAAGAAAGGTTAAACATGTACGAGTGTTTGAATCAATACAGATGAGTATTGAAAGAAGATACAGGTGAGTATCAAAGGTTAAACACGGACGAGTGTCTGAATCAATACGAACGGGTATTGAAAGAAGATACGGACGAGTATTAAAGGTTAAACACGGACGAGTGTTTGAATCAATACGGGCGAGTATTGAAAGAAGATACAGACGAGTATCCAAGGGTAAACACGGACGAGTATTTGAAATACGGACAAGAATTGAAAGAAGATACGGATGAGTATCAAAAGTTTAAACACAAACGAGTATTTGAATCAATACGTACGAGTATTGAAGGAGATACGGACGAGTATCAAAGGGTTAAACACGAACGAGTGTTTGAATCAATACGGACGAGTATTGAAAGGAGATATGGACGAGTATCAACGGTTAAACATGGACGGGTGTTTGAATCAATACGAGCGAGTATTGAAAGAAGATACAGACGAGTATCCAAGGGTAAACACGGACGAGTGTTTGAAATACGGACGAGCATCGAAAGAAGATACAGATGAGTATCAAAAGTTTAAACACGAACGAGTATTTGAATCAATACGGACGAGTATTGAAAGAAGATACAGACGAGTATCAAAAGGTTAAACACGGAGGAGTGTTTGAGTGTTTAGGAGTGGACACGGACGAGTGTTTAGGGAAGTGACATAGACGAGTGTTTAGGAATGGAAACATACGAGTGTTTAGGGAAGTGACACAAACGAGTGTTTAGGAATGGACATGGACTCGTGTTTAGGGAAGTGACACAGACAAGTGTTTAGGAATGGACACGAACGAGTGTTTAGGGAACTGACTACCAGACGAGAACGGGGTTTAGAATGACAAAGTGTATTGGTTTTGCTGGGCATTGAAAAGGTGAAGGTCACTGACTAGGGATTTTGGGCATGATACCCTCTTGTAGGGATGTATTGTTATCCTTGAATAATTCAAGTCTTTTGCGTAAGGTACCTGATCTGGCTTATGTTTCGTATGCATGTTTGAATTTCTTTTGCCACAAAGATCCATTCTGATGGATCGGCTACGCGATTTTGAGGATGTAATGTTATGCAGTGATAACTATATGCAGTGCGAAGAAATAAACTTTATGGGGATAAGAGAAGGCTTGCTGGGAACCATTGCTCATCATTGGGGACGCCAATATATATCGACGTTGAAAGCCTTCAGTATCAAAGGTTGTTGGGGATACTAATAAAAGTTTTCCCTGGGGAGCCCCTGATACCAAATATTGTTGATGACTTTGCTAAAGATTGAATTGCTGACGAAGCGAGTCTTCAGGTACGCTGCTGGATTCTGAATCATACCGTTTGGGGAAGAGATAATCCGGGTAGACTTCTAAACATCCTGAACTATTGAAAGGATGGTAGAGCTGAATGCGCCAAAGAATGGATACTGAACACCATATGAATCTCTTTGAATACATGCCCCAAGTTTACGCACACTGGGGAATTATCTCTTGAATCACTTGGGGATAAGATATGGGCATGGACACTTACGAGTGCCCCGGTTGAGCTCTGCGAATGCCCCGGTTTAGCTTCACTGGGGGCACTCTTGATTAACTCCACTGGGGAGGTACTTGCGCGTACCGAGTCAAAAGACGATTCTAGACTTTCTGAATTCACTTGGGGAATCAGACTTGAAGTTGTCTGTAGCAGATGAAGGAAGCTTCGCGTGCTGGCTAGGTCAGGGTGACCGTTACAAATTGCTATCTGCAAGGAAAAACAATATTTGGAGTGCATATGACATCCCCACATGGTTATACATTAACGTAAAGTCAAGTTTTATCTTTGCTTGAGAATTTTTATTCCCCATGTTTCTAATGCCATGTTTAATTAACAAATAAAACATGTTCTGTATACAAAAACATTTCATAATAATAAGAGGCAACTTTGATGAAAACAGATTTTATTGATTGGCCTGTGAATAGGCATTCGTATAAGGAAGCAACTCCTATATGAGGTAGCTGTGAAACAGAAACGAAAAAAATACGACAGGCATAAATGGCAACAAGAGATGCTCGAATTTCCATTAAAACCGATATTGCTACAGTTCCCATATCCTAAGTAGTCTCAATGCCTTGCCTCTGAAGAGTAGTAGTTGGATCGGTCAATTCGCTTCCAAGGTGCTATAGATGTGCATGTGTCACTCGTGAAGACCATTCAGACTACAGTCTCTCGTTTAAAATCCCTAATTTTTGCTTGGATCGCCCTTTCGGGTTTTCGACCCAACGGGATACCCATTTTTGCCTAAGTCTTCCTTCCGGGTTTTCAACTTAGCGGGTTGTTATCTTTTTTCATTTTATCCCTAACTTTTTCCTGGACTTTCGTGTCCACCGGGATGCCCATTTTTTGCCTAAGTCGCCCTTTCGGGTTTTCGACCTAGCGGGTCTCTTTATGCGTAGAATTTTTTGACTGAGTCTGAATTGACTGGGAGTGGAACGTCTTCCCCATCCATGTCTGTCAGGATTAAGGCACCTCCTGAAAAAGCTCTCTTCACGATGTATGGTCCCTCGTAATTGGGGGTCCATTTGCCCCTTGGGTCGGAATGGCTTTGTATGATGACCCTTCTTAGGACCAGATCACCAGGATAAAACTTTTGAGGACGAATCTTTTTGTCAAATGCTTTTTTCATTCTCTGTTGGTACAACTGGCCATGACAGATGGCTGTCAGCCGCTTTTCATCAATCAGATTGAGTTGGTCGTAGCTTGTCTGAACCCATTCTGCCTCATCAAGCTTGGTCTCCATCAGAACTCTCAATGAAGGAATTTCTACTTCGACAGGGAGCACGACATCAGTGCCATAGACAAGCGAAAATGGGGTTTCCCCTGTTGAAGTGCGCACAGATGTTCTATAGCCATGTAGAGCAAAAGGCAACATTTCATGCCAATCTTTGTACGTTCTGACCATCTTTTGGACGATCTTCTTTATGTTCTTGTTAGCAGCTTCGACTGCACCGTTCATTTTTGGTCGATACGGCGATGAATTGTGATGTTCAATCTTGAATTCTTCACACAATTCCTTCATCATGTTGTTGTTAAGATTAGAACCATTATCAGTGATGATTCTATGAGGGACTCCGTAATGACATACGATTTCCTTCCTAATGAAATTGGTGACGACCTGTTTGGTTACATTCTTGTAAGAAGCTGCTTCTACCCATTTGGTGAAATAGTCGATATCCACTAGGATGAATCTATGACCGTTCGAAGCACTTGGTTCAATTCTTCCAATCATATTAATTCCCCACATCGCAAATGGCCACGGGGAGGTCATAACATTCAGTGGGGTAGGAGGAACATGAATTCTGTCTGCATATACTTGGCATTTATGGCACGATTTTGCATATACACAACAGTCACTCTCCATTGTCGTCCAGAAGTATCCTGCTCGTAAGATTTTCTTCGCCATAGAATGCCCACTCGAATGAGTCCCGAAAGAACCCTCATGGATTTCCTTTATGATCGATTCTGCTTCGTGTCTATCCACGCATCTGAGCAGAACCGAGTCATAATTTCTCTTATACAGGACGTCTCCTGATAAGAGGAACTTGGATGCTAATCTTCTAAGCGTACACTTATCATAAATTGTAGCATTTTCGGGATACTCTTGCTTCTCGAGGTACCGTTTAATGTCATAATACCATGGCTTCTCATCAGTCATATCTTCGGTTGAGAGACAATGGGTAGGAAAGATATGTGCCGGCTCTTTGTACCTGAGGATGCATATATTAGGCGCCTGATTTGGAAAGCTCACTGAAAACATGGATGCTAGTGTGGCTAAAGCATCAGCCAACTGGTTTTCGTCTCTGGGAATATGTTCAAAGGTGATTTCCTCAAAAGCGGGTATTAACTGCAAGATGTAATCTTTGTATGGAATCAAACTGGGGTGTTTCATCTCCCAATCACCTCGTACCTGATGTATGACCAAAGCGGAGTCTCCAAAGACTTCTAGGATCTTGATTTTAAGGTCGATAGCTGCCTCTAGACCCATTACACATGCCTCATATTCTGCCACATTATTTGTACAATCGAAACATAACCGGGCCGTAAATGGTGTATGAATATTATATGGAGAAGTTATACTGCCCCAATTCCATGGCCTATAGCGTTCGAGGCACCATCAAACGTAAGAGTCCATCGCTCTTCCGGATCGACCCCATCATAATCATCAAGCTTCATAACATCTTCATCAGGGAAGTCAAATTTCATTGATTGGTACTCCTCCAACGGCTGGTGAGCAAGACGATCCGCAAGAATGCTACCTTTGATAGCCTTTTGTGTAACATACTGAATGTCATATTCAGATAAAAGCATATGCCATCGAGCAAGTCTGCCTGTGAGTGCTGGTTTCTCAAAGATATACTTTATCGGATCCATTTTGGATATTAGAAAGGTCGTGTATGTCAGCATATACTACCTCAGATGTCGAGCAGCCCAAGCGAGTGCACAGCAGGTTTTTTCAAGTAAAGAATATCGGGATTCACAATCGGTAAACTTTTTACTCAGATAATAAATGGCGTGCTCTTTACGTCCTGTTTCATCCTGCTGCCTGAGCATACAACCCATGGATCCTTCCAGCACCGTCAAGTATATAATGAGTGGCCTCCCAGGCACTGGAGGGATAAGGATTGGTGGCTCTTGGAGGTACTGTCTGATTTTTTCAAAGGCTTCCTAGCAATTAGCATTCCATCAGACATCTTGATTCTTACGCAGCAATTTGAAGATGGGTTCACAAATAGCTGTGGGATGAGAAATGAACCTGGCTATATAGTTCAATCTCCTAAGGAACCCTCTTACTTCTTTTTCATTTTTTGGTGCTGGCATATCCTGTATTGCTTTTACTTTGTCGAGATCTACCTCGATGCCTCGTTGACTTACGATAAAACCGAGCAGTTTACCAGATCGCACCCCGAAGGAGCACTTATTCGGATTAAGCCTTAGTCTAAAATTTTGCAGACGCGCAAATAACTTTTGCAGATGGACTAAGTGTTCGTCCTCGTTTTGTGATTTTGTGATTGTTGTACCCCAAAATTTGCCCTCCCATATTCTTCAAAATTTGCTAAGTCAAAGCTTCAAAATCTCCCCAAGGGTTGCACAGTTCAAGGGCCTCCCAACAGTCAAAATTAGGGTTTTGGTGCTGACAAAGAAATTGAAGTTTTCAAGGGTCCAATCATGTCCCACATGCCTACAAATATGGTCAAGCATCCTCATACCAAGTTTCAAGACTTACAGCACAAAATTGCACAGTCAAAAACCCTAATTGCACTGCAGTCAACTGCAGGGGCAAAATGGTCATTTGACAGTCAAAAGTCGAAATTTTTGGTCAACATCTCATTTTGAAGCCACAAACATCATTTGATCAATGCTTGATCATGATTCTCAAAGCTTGGCTCAGAAATCATCAAGATGCAAAAGTTTCCATATTTGGACAGTTGAAAAAGTCAACTGTAAATTGACCAGGGCATAACTTCCACATGGATTATCAGAAAAATTCCATCCAAAGCTCATTTTGAAGAGAAAGACATTTCCTACAATCCTCTTCATACTTCAAGTCCAAGAAATGCTCTCACAAAAAGTTATCAATTTCAACATTATAGGTCATTTTCAAAAGTCAACAAAAAGTGACTTTAAGTCAAAGGCCATAACTTGAGATTGGTAAATCAAAATGACATGGGACCAAAGAAATTGGTTAGAGGACTCAAAGAACTTTCCAAAATGTCAAAAAACATGAGCAAAGCTTAAACATTGAGAAAGTTATGCCTTGTGGAAGTTGGGAAATTTTTGGATATTTTGAAAAGTCAACATTGATTCAAATGACCTAAAAATGCTAATGGGCCTCTTTTTCTTCCACAATTCATCATCCAAGACATGTGCACGACCATTTGGCCCAAAGGGAAGTTTTTTATCATTTTTATTTATTTATTTGGATTTTTTATTATTAATAATTCATTTAATTAAATAAAATACATGAAAAATACCAAGCCTAATGTTTTGAATCTTTTTGTGCATAGAATAGGATCAATATTTCGTGTACAATCAAATATGGAAGGAATTGAAGTGATTGGATATGATTGAAGCCAAAATAGCATGAAAAAATATTGAAAAAGATCTTTGAAAATCAAATCTTGAAAGTCATGAATGCCAAGGTTTTTGGTGGTTTTCTTTGACCTAAATCATTCACATATAAGGATGGATGCAAACCCTAAGGCAAGAGAGCTCCAAGCTGCGCAGAAAAGCCATATGCAAACTTGAAATTTATCAAGAAAAGTCCAACACTGAAAACCAAGTTCTAGAACGATTCAAGCAAAGAGACTTGTTCCATCACCTTCCTGAGGCTTCAAGGAAGGTTTTCCAATCAAAACCATCCATCCTAACATCAAGAAACGTGAGAACGATGATGCCCTGTACAGAAAATTTCTTGCATTCGTACATCATGAATCATGCGTTTTTGGCAATTTTTAACATTTGATTCATATTCATTGTTTGATTCTAACGCTAACTGTATGGTTTAATTGTGTTTTTGTGCACCCTTGAGGATTTCACCATGAATACGCGCTAGGGTTTCCAGGACCTTGAATTAGGGTTTCTTAGTTAAGGAACAATTAGCACATGGGACCTAGGCCATTCAACTCAGCGCGCTTGGACGAAAAGAACAGGACCCTCGCGCCTAATTTATGTGGCCATGCGGCCTATTCGCTATTTTCTGGAACAGTGCCTTTTGGGACGGTTCAAAACCGTTGCCTATGTTTTTTGTGTTTCAGGAAATAAACAACCCACGAAGACGATGACTCGGTGGCAGGCAGCGAGTGGTTGGTTTGAATTTTCGCGCCAGACTTCCACTAACCCTTATTTTCATTTATATTATTTGTGTGTTATTTTAGGTACAAAACGCGTTGGTAGCTCCACTGGTCAAAGGACACGCTGGTAACCCCTGGGACCTGGGTTCGAACCCCAGGTCCCCCATCCCTTTCATGATATTTTTATTAACGTGCTTGCATGCAGTTTCATGACCAAGGAACACCATACGCCTCTCAAATCTAGCTTGCCACTTGGCCAATGGAAACAATCAGAAGGCCATGATCTGAAGAACGTGGTAGACCCCAGTCAACCATCCCACACGCTGGCATAGAAGTCAAAAAGGCCTTAAAACCTTGGGCCTGAATGCTACAATTGCACCTCCAAATTAGGGGCAGAACCCCCTAGGTTTGCAACATCTTTTCTATTTTTTTTATTTTTTATTTTTGATTCAATTATTTTCCTTTTAATTCTTTAATTTAATATTTTCATAAAAAAATATAAAAACACAAAAAAATCAGAAAGGACAAAATTAAAATATATTCATTAAATTAATATTTTTTGTAAATAAATAACATTAATTGATTATTAGTTTTAATTTAGGTTTAAATCTTAATGTTTTTCTTAATAAACTAAAATTAGTAGAATTAGGGTTTTAACTAATTTTTATTCTTTTTTCTTTTCTTTTCATTAATAATTAAAATCTTGTTTGTTTTTGTAATTAAATTACCATGTAATTAATTAGGTTAATTTTAGGTTAAAATTTAATACTTTCTTGATAAATTAAAAACAATTAGAATTAGGGTTAATTTCTCAACTTAATTCAATTTCATTAAAATCATAAAATACAAAAATACCAAAAATAATTTATTTTCTCATTTTAATTTAATTAGTTTAATAATTTAATTTAATTTCATTAAAAAAAGGGTCCAACGCCCTCGTTTCCAGTTTAATTCAAATCGCACATTTATCTCGTTTCTTTTAATTATTTATGTACCTCTCCCAAAGCCGTGTAATATATTTCTCGCACTTTACTTTTCTTTAATTCTTTATTTTTCTGTCAAATCGGGTCCTGGAAATTTTGGCGATGTGGACCCGCGCCTTTTGTAATAGTTTAGAACTTTACCTTTCTCGCACTTTTTTAACTGCTAAATCAACGCATGCAAGAATGAATGACAAAAATAAAAACAAACGCATAGATCACCTATGACATAACAAGACAAAAATAAATGAATCTGACACACAAATCACACACCACCCCTAGGGTACGCCTCACTGTTGCCTTGCCTCGAAAGGTGATCGTCGAGTAGAGGATGTCTTAGTAAGTCCTCATGATCCGGGAACCTGGCATGAGGGTAGCTTCTAAGGTATCTTCCCATTGCTCTGGTGATCACCATGTCCCGAACCCTCGAATTGACCCGAACACCTCCAACGGTGGTGCTACCTACCTCTCAATGGTGGGATGGCACTACTTTAAAGGACATTTACACAGACGAATTCCTTAGAGTAGGTAGATTCTCATGGATACTTGCTCAAATTTCAAAACAAATCAAAAATACTTTTCACACCGACACCTTTTCAAAAAGCTTTCGAAAGCATCTTTTCAAACACTCTTGAGGACCGATACAAGAGTCGAACTGGAATTTTCAAAGAAACTTTTTTTAAAACCCACAGTTGAAAAGCAAACAAACCATTTTGAAAACACAAGTGAGCAAGTATCTAAGAGCCCATGGATAACCATGGATAGAAAGGGTGCTAACACCTTCCCTTTCTATAATCTACCTCCCGAACCGAGAGCAATATCTTTAAGGAATTTTTCTGTGCTTTTGTCCTTTCCATTTGGGAGAAAATAAAAGACGGTGGCGACTCTTGCTTCCGCGACATTTCGCGAACCAGCGTTAAACAGTCAGTTCCAGATCCACCGATCACAGAACTGGCGACTCTGCTGGGGACATACTTTAAAGTGAGGTGTACCTTAGGACTAAGATCACTTGTGTTTTCAATTGTCTGAACTGCTTGCTTTATTATTGTGGGACTGTCTTGGGAGTTCTATAGATCCTAACTCGGATCTGGGGATACCTTCTTAGAAAGTAGCAACAAGGCTGTGAGGGAACTGTGCGGGGTATACCGACATGGTTGAAACAGTCTGCTACATTGATGTGGCACTTTGGTGTGTACCGGTAACCCTTGAGTTCAGTCAAGGAGAGTACGGGGCCTCCGCGTGGTGTCGTGAAGCATCAACAGACCTTAGGAACCTTAATTGAACTATCTTGGCCTCTTTAGGGTAGTGAGTTAACTGACTTTGGTGCAGTCTGAGGTTGGTTGATACTCAATTGAGTGTTGCTTTCCTGGAATATTTCGGTCGCCAGTTCAGTGGCTAAATCGGAACGATGAACAATGAAAGCAATCCCGTGATATTGGGACCCTTAGAACCCGGTTACTTCTAATAGGACAGGTTGAGCCCACCAACTTCAAGGGGGTAATACCCAGACCCCATGCTGGCCTAAACTCTAAGGGTTTCTCTTGTGTGACTTGTGTGCCTTCGTACTTGACTACTTGCATGCTTGTTATCTGACACATGAACTACTTGCAGGTTTTGTTTATAGTCCTTATTTGGGACTCATAACAGGGTTGCTAAGTCTTGCAGGTTCTGTTTATAGTCCTCAATTGGGGCTCATAACAGGGTTATTAAGTTTTGCAGGTTTTGTTCGTAGTCCTTAATTAGGGCTCATAACAGGGTTTACTAAGTCTCTTGCAGGTTTTGTTTGTAGTCCTTAACTGGGACTCATAACAAAGTATACTGAATTTCTTGCAGGGTTTGTTTATAGTCCTTAATTGGGACTCATAACAAGGGTTTACCTATATCACCCCATGCATAGCATGACATCATACCATTGCATACATCCTAACCCATTTCAAGGATCTCAAGGGCTTGTGATGCAGGTCATGATGAATCAAACATCTAGCAAGGGGCAAAGAGGATTTATTTTCCTCTAGCCAAAGCTGTCAGGGGCTATGACCCACAGGATATGGTGAGCCTTTGACCCTTGACGAAGGACTCTCAACAATATGAAGTTCTTTCAATCAAGCTACCGGATCCAAATGCTAACCAATTTTCTTGTTTATCCCGCGAGATCCTTGAAAACATTACATGCATGTCATACATCTCATTGCATTGCAGGTACCCCTTTGACAGGTTGCTTACCCTCTTCGCTGTTTATTTCAGCCGATCGTCATGAATCCTGAATCATCAACTGAGCAGTCCATCAAGGCCCTTCAGGCTCAGAACGCCCAATTCCAAGAGCTGATCATGAATTTGGCTCAAGGGAAACAAGATCTGAAAACCCTGCTCTTGAAAAAGAAGAAGAAGAGGACTGTGCTGTTCAACCCTAGGCGCAGATCTGGGAATACACTGCAGAACGAAACTGAGAGGACTACTCCATCTGTTGGGGAAGGCAGCCATCAGGAGGAAAGGGTTCCCAGTCCAGTGGTCTCCGACAACGAGACAGATTTCAACGACGAACAATACCCTCCTGCTGAAGACAAGTACAAGCAGTTGGAAGACCGTCTGAATGCAATGGAAATTCAACAAGTGCCTGGTTTGGATTTCGGAGACTTGGGTCTAACTTCTGGTGTGGTGATCCCACACAAATTCAAAGCACCCTCTTTTGCTAAGTACGATGGGGCATCATGTCCCAGGCTGCATCTCAGGTCTTATGTGCGGAAGCTTAAACTGTATACTGTGGACAAGAACTTGTGGATCCACTTCTTCCAGGAAAGTCTTTCAGGGACTCATCTCGAATGGTTCTATCAGCTGGATGGAACCAAGGTTCGTAACTGGGAGGAGTTGGCTACTGCTTTTTACAAGCAGTATCAGTACAATGCCGACCTCGCTCCTACGCGTACCCAACTCCAGGGTATGTCGCTGGGATCGGGAGAAGGTTTTAAAGAGTATGCGCAGAAATGGAGAGACCTGGCCGGTAGGGTACAACCACCGCTGACTGACCGTGAACTTGTGGACATGTTCTTGGGGACCCTGTCTAGTCCATTCTACAACCACCTGATTGGGAATTCGTCTGCTGGATTCACAGATCTTATCTTGACTGGGGAGCGAATAGAAGCTGGCATCAGGTCTGGGAAAATTCAAGAGGCTGCACCTTCTGATAAAAAGCCTCATCATGGAAAGGAAGAGTCCAATGCTGTGCACGGTAAAAAGAGCCGTCATGAGGTAGGGGCAATCCAGATCTCCAATCCTGGACCTGCTCAACAAGGACAGGGGCAGCAGCGCAAGGAGAAACGACAATTCACCAAGATCAACATGTCGCTGGATCAAGCACTACAACAAATGTTGAAGGCAGGGTTGATCACCTTAAGGGCTCCCCTTCGGAATCCGAACACTTCCGCTCCTAACTATCATCCCAACGATAGGTGCGCATACCATTCTGATAGCCCGGGCATACTACGGACAACTGCTGGCCTCTCAAGAACAAGATTCAAGATATGATCGACGCCGGAGAGATTCAGTTTGAAGTGCCTGAGACTCCGAACATAATCACTGCTCCGTTGCCCAATCGTTGAAGACCTTTTGTTTATTTGAATTTCCGAGTTGTATTTTTCTTTTGCTTATACAAACAGTTAATGTCATAGCAAACTCTTTTATTCTATCAATGCATTGCATATGTCTGTTTTGGGAATTAATACAATTGTTTTCATTATATTCAAAATTCTTTTCATTTTCCTGTGATGGTCAACTCTCGGTTAGTAATTCTAAGCCTCTTGAGGGAGGATGACGAAAACGATACCACGATCTTTACAGTATGCTTTTGAACAGACCCCGCTGATGAGGTACAGGCATTGTTTCAATTCTTAAACACTGGAGTTATAAGGAAGATAATCCCTCGTCAACCCCTTTGAGCCAAAGAAGTAGGAGTTTTTCTTTTCGAAAATTAAAACCCTTAATCATAACCTGGGGCAGGGTAGTTCTCTCAGTTGATCCAAGTGCATAACAAATGGCACCAAAGAAGTCCTTACAAAACGAAGAAAGACAGTGATGGTTCCTAATAATCAATAAAGAAAGGCAGTCATTACCTCAAAGAATAAAAAACCCATTAAGTCAAAACCCATGAAGGAGACTTACAAAACTGGGGCATCCCGCTGGCTGTAATTCCAAAAAAGGAAACAGTTCAGGCAAAAAAAAGAAAGGGATAACAAAAATCAAAGAAGAAAGAGGTCCTACAAACCCTCGACAAAAAAGGGGAAATGACTGCCTATTCAAAATAAGTTATCAACATCCGAATCATCATCGGAAAATCAGAGCAAAGACTCAAACAAGGTCTAACGTATGATCAACTGAGTTTAGGTCTGGAGAACATCACGAAGAGCGGGTGGGTACAAATAAAATTTGAGCCTTTATCCTTTGTTTCTTGAACCGTGAACCAGGCCACGTTATAACCCTTAAAAGTCCTAGCTGAAGCATGGGTTAGTTCGAAAGCATACTGTTACAAAAGGTATCCTGACTCCTTAAGGCCTACGGTAAATACGGAGTTGACATCACGTTTTACAAACATTCACTTGTTTTATGAAAAATAATGCATTTTCAAAATCTTCAAGACAGACATAAGCTTTGCATTTTTGACATAACTTTGTTTGCATATGACTTTTTGTTTGAACGGCAGGGAAATTCGCACGATGAATACCTAGTGAACAAGAGTACTTCCAATCAAGGGGAATGACATGATCATGGTCCATTATCTGGGGCAATTCAGTCAAGATTCGGAGAATCTCTAAAAGGCCAAATAGCCTGGGGCAAATCTCCGCCTAAGTCACTTGGGGCATTCCAGCAACGAATCTTGCCTGATCAAACATCTTCTGGTGGCATGGCAAAACACTTCTAACAGGGGCAATTCCCTACATTCTGAGAGCGTGGACATAGTCGAAAAGATACTACGCAAAATCAAAGACCCGCTAGGTTGACATGCCTAGGTGAAAAACAAGGGCTTCCCGGCGAACCAAAAGGGTTCGGGCAAAAATAAGGGATGAAAATGAGAAGATCTGTACACCCGGCAAGTCGAAAACCTGAAAAGGCGGCTTGGGCAAAAATGGGTATCCCGGTGGACCGAAAACCCGAAAGGGCGGTCCAGGCAAAAGTTAGGGACCAAAGCGTACGACTATGTCCTGTCATCTTGTCACTTGCCTACCAGAAGATTTGTCAGTTACCCCCACAGGTATCCCCTCCCACATCAGAAACAGGGGCAATAAAGGGTTGTCTAAACAATCTGATTGTTCGGTCCTCCAAGGTATCAAGGTAAGTTCCATTGAAGAACATAACCAATACAGCTCAAAACTTCCCCAAGAGAGTCCAACCCAGTTTCTCCAGGAAAAGTTGGAATCCATCTCCCCAAGCAGTAAGCCTATCCCCAGTAGATTCTGGAAGCTTATCCTCGCAAGAGCACGAACGCGTCTCCCGACTTTATTCAAAGAGTTATTTCCTTACCAGGATATAACTGGGTTATCCTCAGCCAAAAGCCACGGAAAGAGCGTCCTCGGCGAAGTCTTCTTATCCCTAGCGAAGTCTATTAACACTTCCAACACAGCAAGGGTATCCCCAGCAAGTTACCCTCATCAACCTCAACAAAGTACCTCTCTCCCCACAGAGTATTGTTTCCCAGCAAGATCATTAGAGTACTTTTCTCCCCGCAGAGTTATCTATTCGCCAAGTTTATCCCCCAACGGAGTTATCTTCTCCTACCGATATTCTTGCAACTAGCACCCCAGCGGAGGCAAAAATCTCTTCAACACCAGCCCAGGAGTGACTTCCCGGCACTCGTCAAGGATTTATTTTCCTAAGACGAAAACATATGTTCATAAACATCACATCTTCATACATTATAGCATGCATATGCATCATACTACACTAATCTCATCAATTTTGAGGACATCCTGAAATCATGCAGTTCATGCATCATAATCTTGCATGCAACTGATGCTTTACCTTTTCAGGAAAGGTCAATACAAAAATGATTACTATCAACTATCGCAACTCTTTCTAGATATAGTTCAGATGTGAACCAGATATGGCAATGTTCTGATACTTCTTCCAGATTTCCTTCTAGATATAGTTCAGATGTGAACCAGATATGGCAACATTCTGATACTTCTTCCAGATTTCCTTCTAGATATAGTTCAGATGTGAACCAGATATGGCAACATTCTGATACTGCTTCCAGATTTCCTTCTAGATATAGTTCAGATATGACCCAGATATGGTGACGTTCTGATACTGCTTCCAGATTTCCTTCTAGATATAGTTCAGATGTGAACCAGATATGGCGACGTTCTGATGCTTCTTCCAGATTTCCTTCTAGATATAGTTCAGATGTGAACCAGATATGGCAACGTTCTGATACTTTTTCCAGATCCCCTTCTAGATATAGCTCGGATGTAACCCAGGCATGGCGACATTCTGACGCTTATTCCAGTTGAAGATTTCAAGACCTAGACCGGTTCAGTTAATCGACCCTAAGATTTTCCTGTTTATTATCCATTCAAAGGCCTTCTCTAGTCCAGCTAAATCGACCCCAAACAGATTTTCCTGATAAAGACTCAGTAGAAGTTATCCAAGATTCTCTCAATGATTGCTATTGAGGTTGTAGTCGCCCATGGTTCTCTCCCCGATACTGCGGAGGTGGTAATCCCAGATTTCGCTCAATGATTGCTGTTGAAGTGAAGTTATCCAAGATTCTCTCAATGATTGCTATTGAGGTTGTAGTCGCCTATGGTTCTCTCCCCGATCCTGCGGAGGTGGTAATCCCAGATTTCGCTCAATGATTGCTGTTGAAGTGAAGTTATCCAAGATTCTCTCAATGATTGCTATTGAGGTTGTAGTCGCCTATGGTTCTCTCCCCGATCCTGCGGAGGTGGTAATCCCAGATTTCGCTCAATGATTGCTGTTGAATTGAAGTTATCCAAGATTCTCTCAATGATTGCTATTGAGGTTGTAGTCGCCTATAGTTCTCTCCCCGATACTGCGGAGGTGGTAATCCCAAGATTCGCTCAACGATTGCTGTTGAAGTTGAAGTTATCCAAGATTCTCTCAATGATTTCTATGGAGGTTGTAGTCGCCTTTGGTTCTCTCCCCGATACTGCGGAGGTAGTAATAATCCCAAGATTTTCTCAGCGATACTGTTGAGGTTAAAGTCATCCAAGGTTCTCTCACCGTTCCTGTTGAGGTAGTAACCATCCCTGGTTCATTCATCACCGTTTGAAGCTCCAGATCCAGCTCTTGTAACCAGTCAGGACACATCTACACAAAGAATTTGAAGACCAGCTCCCGTAACAGGTCAGGTAATCATTTTTCTTTTTGCAGGTATGCAAGTTCTCGCTAAGGAAACTCTTACGCGATCAACATCCAGCATGGCATCTATAAGCCCATCATCCTATCCATCAATCTCCAAATGGCATCTATAAGCCCATTCCGCCATCACACTGCTATGTGAGCGCAAATTTCTGGGCACTCTAGTGTTCAATCATCTTCCACCTTCGGATTACGAAAGGCACGTCAGCCAATCTGCATCCTCAGGTCTAAGAAGATTGAACAGGGGCAACTGTTGTACCCCAAAATTTTCCCTCCCATATTCTTCAAAATTTGCTAAGTCAAAGCTTCAAAATCTCCCCAAGGGTTGCACAGTTCAAGGGCCTCCCAATAGTCAAAATTAGGGTTTTGGTGCTGACAAAGAAATTGAAGTTTTCAAGGGTCCAATCATGTCCCACATGCCTAAAAATATGGTCAAGCATCCTCATACCAAGTTTCAAGACTTACAGCACAAAATTGCACAGTCAAAAACCCTAATTGCACTGCAGTCAACTACAGGGGCAAAATGGTCATTTGACAGTCAAAAGTCCAAATTTTTGGTCAACATCTCATTTTGAAGCCACAAACATCATTTGATCAATGCTTGATCATGATTCTCAAAGCTTGGCTCAGAAATCATCAAGATGCAAAAGTTTCCATATTTGGACAGTTGAAAAAGTCAACTGTAAATTGACCAGGGCATAACTTCCACATGGATTATCAGAAAAATTCCATCCAAAGCTCATTTTGAATAGAAAGACATTTCCTACAACTCCTCTTCATACTTCAAGTCCAAGAAATGCTCTCACAAAAAGTTATCAATTTCAACATTATAGGTCATTTTCAAAAGTCAACAAAAAGTGACTTTAAGTCAAAGGCCATAACTTGAGATTGGTAAATCAAAATGACATGGGACCAAAGACATTGGTTAGAGGACTCAAAGACCTTTCCCAAATGTCCAAAAACATGAGCAAATCTTAAAAATTGAGCAAGTTATGCCTTGTGGAAGTTGGGAAGTTTTTGGATATTTTGAAAAGTCAACATTGATTCAAATGACCTAAAAATGCTAATGGGCCTCTTTTTCTTCCACAATTCATCATCCAAGACATGTGCACGACCATTTGGACCAAAGGGAAGTTTTTTATCATTTTTATTTATTTATTTGGATTTTTTATTATTAATAATTCATTTAATTAAATAAAATACATGAAAAATACCAAGCCTAATGTTTTGAATCTTTTTGTGCATAGAATAGGATCAATATTTCGTGTAAAATCAAATATGGAAGGAATTGAAGTGATTGGATATGATTGAAGCCAAAATAGCATGAAAAAATATTGAAAAAGATCTTTGAAAATCAAATCTTGAAAGTCATGAATGCCAAGGTTTTTGGTGGTTTTCTTTGACCTAAATCATTCACATATAAGGATGGATGCAAACCCTAAGGCAAGAGAGCTCCAAGCTGCGCAGAAAAGCCATATGCAAACTTGAAATTTATCAAGAATAGTCCAACACTGAAAACCAAGTTCTAGAACGATTCAAGCAAAGAGACTTGTTCCATCACCTTCCTGAGGCTTCAAGGAAGGTTTTCCAATCAAAACCATCCATCCTAACATCAAGAAACGTGAGAACGATGATGCCCTGTACAGAAAATTTCTTGCATTCGTACATCATGAATCATGCGTTTTTGGCAATTTTTAACATTTGATTCATATTCATTGTTTGATTCTAACGCTAACTGTATGGTTTAATTGTGTTTTTGTGCACCCTTGAGGATTTCACCATGAATACGCGCTAGGGTTTCCAGGACCTTGAATTAGGGTTTCTTAGTTAAGGAACAATTAGCACATGGGACCTAGGCCATTCAACTCAGCGCGCTTGGACGAAAAGAACAGGACCCTCGCGCCTAATTTATGTGGCCATGCGGCCTATTCGCTATTTTCTGGAACAGTGCCTTTTGGGACGGTTCAAAACCGTTGCCTATGTTTTTTGTGTTTCAGGAAATAAACAACCCACGAAGACGATGACTCGGTGGCAGGCAGCGAGTGGTTGGTTTGAATTTTCGCGCCAGACTTCCACTAACCCTTATTTTCATTTATATTATTTGTGTGTTATTTTAGGTACAAAACGCGTTGGTAGCTCCACTGGTCAAAGGACACGCTGGTAACCCCTGGGACCTGGGTTCGAACCCCAGGTCCCCCATCCCTTTCATGATATTTTTATTAACGTGCTTGCATGCAGTTTCATGACCAAGGAACACCATACGCCTCTCAAATCTAGCTTGCCACTTGGCCAATGGAAACAATCAGAAGGCCATGATCTGAAGAACGTGGTAGACCCCAGTCAACCATCCCACACGCTGGCATAGAAGTCAAAAAGGCCTTAAAACCTTGGGCCTGAATGCTAACATTGCACCTCCAAATTAGGGGCAGAACCCCCTAGGTTTGCAACATCTTTTCTATTTTTTTTATTTTTTATTTTTGATTCAATTATTTTCCTTTTAATTCTTTAATTTAATATTTTCATAAAAAAATATAAAAACACAAAAAAATCAGAAAGGACAAAATTAAAATATATTCATTAAATTAATATTTTTTGTAAATAAATAACATTAATTGATTATTAGTTTTAATTTAGGTTTAAATCTTAATGTTTTTCTTAATAAACTAAAATTAGTAGAATTAGGGTTTTAACTAATTTTTATTCTTTTTTCTTTTCTTTTCATTAATAATTAAAATCTTGTTTGTTTTTGTAATTAAATTACCATGTAATTAATTAGGTTAATTTTAGGTTAAAATTTAATACTTTCTTGATAAATTAAAAACAATTAGAATTAGGGTTAATTTCTCAACTTAATTCAATTTCATTAAAATCATAAAATACAAAAATACCAAAAATAATTTCTTTTCTCATTTTAATTTAATTAGTTTAATAATTTAATTTAATTTCTTTAAAAAAAGGGTCCAACGCCCTCGTTTCCAGTTTAATTCAAATCGCACATTTATCTCGTTTCTTTTAATTATTTCTGTACCTCTCCCAAAGCCGTGTAATATATTTCTCGCACTTTACTTTTCTTTAATTCTTTATTTTTCTGTCAAATCGGGTCCTGGAAATTTTGGCGATGTGGACCCGCGCCTTTTGTAATAGTTTAGAACTTTACCTTTCTCGCACTTTTTTAACTGCTAAATCAACGCATGCAAGAATGAATGACAAAAATAAAAACAAACGCATAGATCACCTATGACATAACAAGACAAAAATAAATGAATCTGACACACAAATCACACACCACCCCTAGGGTACGCCTCACTGTTGCCTTGCCTCGAAAGGTGATCGTCGAGTAGAGGATGTCTTAGTAAGTCCTCATGATCCGGGAACCTGGCATGAGGGTAGCTTCTAAGGTATCTTCCCATTGCTCTGGTGATCACCATGTCCCGAACCTTCGAATTGACCCGAACACCTCCAACGGTGGTGCTACCTACCTCTCAATGGTGGGATGGCACTACTTTAAAGGACATTTACACAGACGAATTCCTTAGAGTAGGTAGATTCTCATGGATACTTGCTCAAATTTCAAAACAAATCAAAAATACTTTTCACACCGACACCTTTTCAAAAAGCTTTCGAAAGCATCTTTTCAAACACTCTTGAGGACCGATACAAGAGTCGAACTGGAATTTTCAAAGAAACTTTTTTTAAAACCCACAGTTGAAAAGCAAACAAACCATTTTGAAAACACAAGTGAGCAAGTATCTAAGAGCCCATGGATAACCATGGATAGAAAGGGTGCTAACACCTTCCCTTTCTATAATCTACCTCCCGAACCGAGAGCAATATCTTTAAGGAATTTTTCTGTGCTTTTGTCCTTTCCATTTGGGAGAAAATAAAAGACGGTGGCGACTCTTGCTTCCGCGACATTTCGCGAACCAGCGTTAAACAGTCAGTTCCAGATCCACCGATCACAGTGATCATATCATCAACATATACTTCGACCTCTTTATGAATCATATCATGGAAAAGTGTCACCATGGCACGTTGATATGTTGCACCAGCATTTTTGAGGCCAAAAGGCATGACCTTATAACAGTAAGTACCCCATGGAGTAGTGAATGTCGTCTTTGTCATGTCTTCCTGGGCCATCTTTATCTGATTATATCCCGAAAAACCATCCATGAAGGAGAAAACCGAGGACTGAGCCGTATTATCAACCAATACGTTGATGTATGGTAATGGGAAGTCGTCTTTTGGGCTTGCTTTGTTCAGATCTTGATAGTCTACACACATGTGCACCTTCCCATATTTCTTAGGGACAGGTACGATGTTGGCAATCCAATCTGAGTATTCACATACCAACAAAAAGCATGCGTTCAACTGCTTTTCAACTTCTTCTTTGATTTTGAGAGACATATCTGGACGAGTTCTCCTCGGCTTCTGCTTTATTGGAGGACATTCTGGCTTGAGTGGCAAGTGGTGCATGACTATATCCGTATCTAGACCAGGCATATCTTCATAAGACCAGGCAAAGATGTCGGAGTACTCTCTGAGAAGCTCAATCCACCCCTTCTTTACGTTATCTTGCAAAGATGCCCCTATCTTGACCTCCTTTTTTACTGCGTCAGTATCGAGATTGATGACTTCAATGGCTTCTTGATGAGGCAAGATCATTTTCTCTTCTTGTTTCAACAGCCTTGCCAATTCTTCCAGAATTTCACAATCTTCCCCACTACCCTCATCGGCTTGGTCATTCGGATTTCCAAGGATATTGGTGCAAGGAACTGTAACATCACCGTTTTTTATAGAATTTGAGGCAGACCTGCATGATTTGATGAATCATGCCTTATTTTAGAATATGGATGCGAATTGGAAAATGGTTAAAGAGTTAGAAAAACACATTGCCATTTTATTTTTACGAAAATAAGAAAAGATAGAGAGCAAAAATGGTATGCAAAAATGGTATGCAAAAATGACATTTTATTCAATTTTTAAACAAACATAGAAACATGAGGAGCCCTTTTCACAAGCCGTTAACATGCTTCGGGCAAAAGCATGCGACTTTTTAAAACAAGAACATTACATGTCAAAGAAAACCACTTCGGGAATATCAGTGGCAGTCCAATTGTCGAGCTCTTGATCAGGCACAATCTGGTAGATGTACTGAGCCATATCTGTATCGTCTTCATCATTAATTGCATGGATTTGTCCTTGAGCCTCCGGACCGGCCTTAACAAATACCTTTAAAAGCAGAGGAACTTGTTTTCCCATGAGCATAATTAGACTCGTACCAACATGCTCTGAAAACGGGGACCTGAACCCAAGTCCAGACTTGTCCTGCTTTTCACGCACCTCTATCACTTTGCCCCAGTCTCCATTAGGGACCCCAGATTCCACAATAGCCTTGGCATCTCTCAAGGAAACCATCGGAGCTCCAGACTTCTGTGTATTTTCCAACATGGTGGGGACTCTGTCAACAGAAACAATTTCCAAGGCCTGAAAAGGGGTTTCATGAACTTCCCCGTCTACTTCGACATAACGGAAGGAAGTAACATTGTTGATCACGACATCTTCCTCTCCGCTAATGATGACGACCTTGTATTGGACAATGAACTTCAAATGTTGGTGCAGGGTTGAAGTAACGGCCCCTGCCACATGGATCCACGGGCGTCCCAGTAAGCAAGTGTAAGATGGACGAATATCCATAACATAGAACGATAGGTAGAACACGTGGGGACCGATTTTGATGGATAAGTCAACTTATCCTTCCACAGATCTCCTCGACCCATCAAAGGCTTTGACTGTCAGCATACTGGGTTTCATCATCACCCCGTCCATGTTTAGCTTGAGCAGAGTATGCTTAGGCATCACGTTCAAAGAAGACCCAATGTCTACTAAGACCCGAGACATTACAATATCTAAGCACCTGATGGAAATATGCAGTGCCTTATTATGAGCTCGGCCCTCAGGAGGGAGCTCGTCATCACTGAAGGCTAGACAGTTTCCTGCGGAAATATTTGTAACAACCCCTTCAAATTGGGCCACAGAAATTTCAGGATTTACATGGGAACCGTGTAGAATTATCATCAAGGAGGTTCGATGAGCTTCAGAGTATAGGAGGAGGGATAGGATTGAGATCTTTGCAGGTGTCTAATTCAGCTGGTCAACCACCTTGAAATCACTCTGAAGAAGTGAAAAACACAAGAAGGGGGGGTTGAATTGTAAAACTGAAACTTAATGCAATGAACAAGATATTTTTATCCTGGTTCGTTTGATCTCAAACTACTCCAGTCCACCCGTCAAGGTGATTTCGCCTCTCTCCAACGAGGTCTTAATCCAATATATTCAACTGAATATTACAATCTGCTTTAACAACTGCTAAAGCCTTCTTGATGCAAACCACAACCCGGTTTGTCAAGGAAATACTTTCTTACAAAGAAGATAAAACTAGGTGTGTGAATGTTTTCTACAAAACTGTATCACAACTGTGATGTTACACAACTTAAGCTTATGAAACTAGATTGCTAAACAATGATTGAGTAAGGAGATATGTAGCGTTTAGCAAACTGAGAGAAGGAAGATTATGATTAGCTTTTAGGCGTGTAATATGTTGGAGAGCATTAGCCAATTCAATCTTCATAGTCTTGTTTATATAGCACTGAAATTATTGAACGTTGGAGCAATAAACTTGATTCAATGCCAATAACAAACTTTCCTTATTGAGCAGATCTTGTCTGGAATGATGTCGTTGGTAATACTACGCTTTCAATGCACAGTACCATTGCTACTTAAAGTGTATTCTGGCTTGGCTTCATTCTGACTCTGCTTAACTGCTGATGAACTGTTGTTGTCTTTATCAGAGTGTTGAGCGCAATTCTGTTCATCAAGCTTCAGCATACACGTGAGTTAATCTTCTGATTCTGGTATTCTGATATAGCAACTTCTGATGCTGATGTTAAGAACCAATATTCTGATGCTGAATAGGTGTGCTCCTGCTGATACCTATCAGAGTTTCTGCAAAGCAGAACGTAATATTTTAGGTAGCAAATAGTTCATACATGAATCACATAATTAATATATCCTTTCATTTTGTTATCATCAAAACTTAAACTTAGGGTAATAGATTCAAACTTTGTTCTAACAATCTCCCCCTTTTTGATGATGACAAAAACTAGATATTTTTAATTGAAAATAACGTGAAAAGAGTATCAGAGATAACTAGATGAAAAGATGTATCAGAGTAAAAGGTTATCAAAGATAAGAGATAAAGAGATATCAGAGTTGAGAGATACTCCCCCTGAATTTATTACTTCCCTTTATAATTCCAAGAGTTCTTCAGGATCAGATCTTTATTTCCTTTCTTTGAACATCAGAATATCAGAGTTTTGACTATCAGAAGCTTTAGATCAGCATATCAGAGCAGAGCTTCAGATCAGCGTATCAGAGCTTTTCTATCAGAGCTTTGCTTTGGGTCAGAGTATCAGAGCATTAGTCTTCAGAATATCAGAGAGCATTCTTGTACCTGTTAGACTTAAGCAAGAACAGAAAACATATTCAAGTATATCAGAGTTAGAATGTTTGAGATTTTCTGTCTTAGTAATCCGTTATTGGAAAAATATCATTCTTGTTCTCCCCCTTTTTGTCAGCAATCAAAAAGTGTAAGTGATGTGCTAAAACATTTAGAGCAGAAAAACTTGTCATATTAAAAAGTTCAGAATCAAACAAAACAGTACAACAGATAATCAAAGAAAACATGAAAATGTCATGAATGAAAAGCTAAGGTTGGGGAGGAAGGCGTGTGAACAGGTTCTCCAGCATGGCTTTGATCTGATCAGCAGTCTCATTCTGCTTGTGCACCATGCTGACAACTGTGTCTATCTTGCTATCCTGCACATCCATCCTTTCTTTCATCTTCTGGTCATTTTCATCCATCCTTTGATGCAGACGAATGTCATTCAGCTTCAGTTCTTCCAGAGTCTGCCTGTCCAAGGCAGCTTGAGAAACATCAGAAGCATGGAGCTTCTGAGAGCTTTCTGCAATATCTTCAGCTTGACTGGCTTCAGCTTGAATAGTCTTGTCTTCTTCTGGTTGCACCTTTGAAGCTGGCAGTTTCTCAGACCATGGCTCACTATCCAGAAGGAGCACGTCTTCCTGTGGCAGCTGACTTTCAACTTCCTTCAGCAGCTTGCTGAAGTTCTGTTGTGCCTGCTCATAGTTGATATCCTGCAACTTGAGGGCTTCAGCACGTACCCAGATTCTGAATTGTGACCAGAGCTGGTCAGAGGCAGCTGGGTCAATCATTCCAGGACAGACTTGCTTCAGAGAAGCAATCCACTGCTGCAAACCTGTTTCAAAATTCATAATACCAGAGCCAACATCTGGTTGTTTTGGTTTTGGAATGGCTATTTTATTTTTCAGATCAGCAAGACGGTCAAGGATTGTTAAATCTATGAAGGTCCTGCTGGGGTTTTCGGTGGTTTGCTTGGGAGCTGTTTGTTTTGGAGATGGAGTGGGGGAGTCAGAAATTATGATTGGACTGTTTGGGGTTTTAGGAGTATTTGGTGGTGTTGATTCAGGCGAGGATGGCAGCTGGGCCATGGTTACTGTTGTTCCACATGGCAGCTGGATTGCCAGAGGTTGTGGTTCAGAGGATTGAGGAGAGTGAGGTTCAGAAGATGGAGGAGTTGGAGTCTCAGAGTGATGAAACTCAGGTTGAGGTGATGGTTGAGGTGATGGTGGATGAATTTCTGGTTGAGGAGAGGGAGAAGGAATTGCTGGTTGTGGAGAAGGAGGAGGAATTTCTGGTTGTTCAGGGATAAGAGGTTCTTCTGGAATGGGTGAGAGAGGTTGTTCTGGTTGTGGAGATTGGACAATTTGTGGTTCAGAGTTTGGATTATTGGAGGAGTGATCAGAGGTGTGTTGATCAATGTCAGACAACACTTTGTCAATTGCTGATGTTGTTGAGATTGTTGGTTTGGGGTGTTTGGTTCGGGGTCTTCTGAGTTGTAGTGCCTCAGAAGGGTCATCTTCTGGTTCGGTTTCATCTATTGTTGGGATAGGGATTGAGATTCTGTGAGAGGTTGGAGATGGGATTAATGCTGGAATAGTAGAAGAATTTAAAACAGAAGCAGCAGATAAATTACCTCTTTTCTTGGGTGTCTGCTGGGATGATCCTTCTGAAGGTGCCTTCCTTTTCTTCGTCTTCTTTAATGTAACTTCTGGTTGAGGTTGGTGCAGATCTTTGATATTCAGATTGGGATCTGTACCATCAGCCTTGCACGCATCCAGATATCTGAGAACCACCACTGGTTTGGATTCTATCTCAGAAAATAAAGGAAAGTCACTCAGTGGGACTCTTCTGCTGGTGATATCAGCAATAGGAGTAGCGTTGGGTTCCTTTTTGATATTCTCTATTAACTTCATTTTCTTCAGATTCTTCGCGTTCAGAGGCTTCCCAACCGTTGGTTCAATGGTGCTTAACTCTTGAGCTTCTATCAGGTGCTCTATCAGCCTATTCTCAGTCAGAATATCTGATATTAACCTTCCAAAGGGTATCCAATCCCTCTTTGTTCTTTCTTCTTCCCTGGTTTCCTTCACGCTTGTTCTGAGGTGATTAAACAGAAGATGAGCCAAGTTGATTTTTACCTTCTGATTGATAAAATAGATCAGAAACTGCTGATCTATATTTATGTAATCAGGGGAACTAGTTGGCTTCCTATGGTTAAAACACCCCAGAATTATCTTCGCCCAAACTCTGTGGTGATCCTTCAGATCTCTGATCTTGCTGCTGGGCACCCCATGGGTGAAAATCCTTTCTGCTATGACGCCCACGTCAGCACATCTCTCAGCCATATCAATACAGCGGACGCCACCGCCATTGTAACCAATTAACCTTGCTATGTGATCCTCAGTGATCACAATCTTCTTCCCCATTATGTAGGAGGTGACTTGATGCGTTGAAGCAGTTGCATGAATCCAGAACTCCTTGACTAACATTGGGAATGTTGGTCCAACCAATCTGTCAAAATACCTTTCCCATTTCTGTGCCCTAACTTCTTCTGTTAAATCAAAGCCATTTTCCTTCAGACTACCAAAATCAATAATCAATTCAGATAACACTTCAAGATTCTTCACAGGAGTGAGGAGTGTTCTGAATGGCACTTGATACTGTTCAGATGATGCTTTCTTCTGAGAACCCGCAGAAGCACTGCTGGAGGTTGCCATGTTCACACTTAGGGATTTTGAGAAAAACTGAGAAAATGGGTTTGAGAGAGATGAACACAGAAAAATGCAGAGAATACTTGAGAAATAATGAGAAACTGTAAAAGATTAAAGTGAGAGGTTAACGTGTTTAAATAGGCTTCAGAATATTTTGAAAGTATAAACGTTTTCAAGAAAGAGAAATAAAATCATGATTACGTTTTAAAAACATGATTACTTTCATTTAATGCTTGCTGATTTTGGGGGATTTGAGAAAGATACTTAAAAACGGTTACCAGACATGTGTCTCAATGCACCCAATCAGCGTTTTGCATTCTCAGAAGCGTGCACGCGTTCTGCTTCAGAGATATGCTGATGATTGGATGACACTTGTTTGATGTAGTGATTAGCACGTCTATCTTTGAGCTTAGACTCTCAGATCTTTAAGACTAGCATCTGATGCAATCTGCATGTTCTATCTTTTTGAAAGGAGATTGATCAGAAGTTCACAGTAAAACAAGTACATTCTGAAGATAAATATATGGAATTAAAACATTTTCACTCTGGGCAGATTTTCATGCTGAGATGTTTCAGAATGAAATTGAACCTATCTTCAGAAAGGGGTTTAGTGAAGACATCAACCCATTGATGGTCTGTATTGTAGCGATAAAAAGGTAGCGGGGTAAATCGGAGATCAAATTATTAATTAATTCGTCTCACAAAAGCAAGAGTCGCCACCGCGCTTTATTATTTCCAAGGGAAAAAGGGGAAAGAGCGAAATAAAACCCTAAAATATGCAATGTAAAATAATACTTTCTAAAAGTAATAAAAATACAAGGCGTTTTTGAAAAGAGATCTATGGTTCGGGGGTTGGTTATACAGTGGGAAGGTATTAGCACCCAATGTATCTATAGTACTCTATAGGAACCTTTTGAAATATCTGTTTATTAAGATTGTTCGTTTGATTAAAAATAAATTGTTTTGGCCGAAAAGGGGTACGGACGGGTTTTTGAAGGTACGACGACCTAATGTCGAAGTTTTGGCTTAAAAGGTATAAGTTTTGAAAAGATTGAATATTCGGGGAAAGATTATCTTAAGTTTTAATGAAATAAAGATATTCGCGTGATTGGATTTGAGGACATGAAGTCAACAAATTTAATCGTTTTTTTTCTCTCTTGGATTTAGATGTAAACAGAATAACCAAATAACAGTGAAATAATCAAACAGAAAATTAAATAGATAACGATTAAATAGCTAAGTGACATATAACCAAAACAATGATTAAATAACAAACTAAAGGATAAGAACATGCATTTTTATATTTTTATTTAATATTAATTAAAGAAAATGTTTTTTAAGTTTTTTTTTTATTTTTATGTATTTTTTAATATTAATATAGAGTATTATTTAAGAATTATTAAATAATTCTAAACTAAATTAAATCTTTAAAAGTTACTAACTTAAACCTAATTAAAGAAAGGAATACTAAAAATTACTAAATTAAACCTAAAGTTAAACTTAATAAAAATGATCAAATTATTTAAAACTGTCTAATTAAAATACACTTCTTATTTGATTAAATTTTATAATTGAACTAAATTAATAACATTCTAAACAAACAAAAAAAGGGCTAAAAGAAAGTAAATAGAAATAGGTATCAAAGAAATAAAGGGGGTAAGACAGTGAACCATTGCATGGGCTAAAGGATTTTTAAAAGGCCCAACCAGAAACAAACAGAAATGGGGGGTATAATGGGACTCGTTTGGGCTTTTAGGCAGGAAACGGGTAAGGTCCATTATTGAAGCAAGGTTTAGGGTTAAACACATTTGTTTTCATTTGGATGAAAGGGGCTTAGGGTTACATGCACAGAAGCAGCGCTCCTTCGTTCTCGATTCGTCTTCTTCGTCTTTCTTCTTCTTCTCTCGAGCCAAACATCCAGGACCAAGCCTTTTACCTTACAGCTGCCAGCACCACCAACTGCCTCTCCTTCTCCATGGGTCGCTCAGGGATACGGTGTAAAGGTGACGGTTCGTCCTTTAACGCGTTAGGTTTTACGATTTTGCATGCTTATGATTTGGTATGTTATGATTTGGTATTCATTGCTTTTATGTTCATTTTGTTTGTTTAACGAGGTTGTGAAAAGGGATGAGAAGAGAATTTACTACCTTTTGGGAGGCGGAGGAGAAGGGAGTTTGGAGGCGCTCGGAGGCTCGACGGTGAAGGGGTTGTGATGAACCAGCTTGCCTTTTGGTGACCCTGGTACTCTCTACTCTTTGTCTCTCTTTTTTGTTGCCTTGATGATGACGGTGAAAACCTAGCTTGAGCGTCTTTTTCCTCTTCTTATGTTGCCTTTACACGCTTATGTTGCCTTGGATGCTTTGAATGCTATTGTTGAAATATTTTTGTTTTGACTAGCTTCCCAATGTTGATGCTGGACTGCTGCCTTCGTTTGTATGCTTTTTCCTCTTCTTCTTCTTTGCTGTGCTTCAGTTGCTTCTTTATTCGCCTATGATGGAATAACTCTGAGGCTTGATGCTTGACATTGGTTTGATGAGATGTGTTATTTGGTATTCTGGTTTTTTGGCTTTGGCTGGATTGACAGTGGTTTAAGGTTGATGGTGTTTTTGGTTGGGTTTGCTTCAGGTTTGGCCTGGTTTTTGTTTTTACAAGTTTGGCCTTTTGATGAGTTTATTGGTTAGGCTTTGAAATGGTTATGGTTTCAGGTTTGGCATGGAGGCCTATGTTACAGGTTTAAGGCTTAAGCAGGTTATTAGGCTTTGACAAGGTTCACAGGTTTTATGGTTTAGGCCATATTGGTTGAGGCTTTTCTGGTTTTCTGGTTAAGCTGGACAGTTTTGTGTTTACTGATCTTTTAGGCCATGGTTTTGGTTTTGAGATAGCAGGTTCTTGAGGCTTTTGGTCTTGAGGATTGGCTTGATATTTGGTTGACAGTTTTGATTCTCAGGTTTGAAAAAAACAGGTTTTGGACTCTTAACCTTTCTTAAAGGGTTTGTTGTTGTTATCACAGTTAGTTCGCCTTGAGGCTTATGTTACAGGTTATGAATATTTTTACTATATTTTTTCTTTGATACTTCTGCACTCTATACTATTTTATTCAGTTTGTCCATATTCTTTTTCTATGCTTCCTTTTCTGTACTGTGTTACTGCTGTTTTGTTTCTATCCCTTTTTCTGCCTAAGCCAAAACCTGTAAAACCCACACTCTTTTCTCTCTTCTCTCTCCTTAGTACAGTTTGACATTAAAATATGATGTTATGTACTTGGTTTTGAAAAAGCATAAGCTGGAAAATGATGAAAAATAGAAACATTATTGCTTGCATATTTGGTTTTAAACTGCACATGCTTTCTTTGTCAACTGCATTGTACAGTATGGAGCCTTGTGTTTTTGGCCTCTTCCCACATGCTGGATAGTTTACGTTGCATATTGGCTTTGAAAATTGCATATGTTGTTGAACTATGCATATGATGTTGATTTTGAAATATGCAGTTTTGACAAAAATTTGAATTTGTGCATATGGTTTTAACTTGTGCAGTGGATTTTGAATTATGCAGTTTTGACAAAAAAATGAATTTGTGCATATTTTTAACTTGTGCATTCATATTTATCAAAAATATTCATCCCTTTTTGTGAACCGGGAGAAATCCCGTGATTTGCAAAGAGGGTAAAAACTGATTCCAGCCGTTTGCTTTTAATGATGAACGCTAAAATTAATCGTCTGCTTTTAATTATATATCTATCTCTTGACTTTTTCTTTTAATTCTTTTGCAGGTAAAATCAAATGAGCATCAAAGAAATATTGGATAGAAGATGAAGATTTAGAACTTAGAAAAAATTAGGATAGTTTTTATTTTACTTTAAACATTTGTAAAAATTACCATTGTAAATACTTTGTAAATAGATACAGTATTTAAACAACAATTGTACCAATTAGAATAAAGTGAATAAAAACTCCAATATTTTACCAGTTAATTCTTTCCTTCTTTCCAATTATTTATTTTATCATTTATAATTCTTTAAATTATATAATAACTGAAAATAAATTTCAATTACTTAAATTCAGAATAATAAATAATTAAATAAACATCATTGATCAATAAACTTCTCTTCAAT
This sequence comes from Vicia faba, assembly GCA_948472305.1. Taxonomy (NCBI): domain Eukaryota; kingdom Viridiplantae; phylum Streptophyta; class Magnoliopsida; order Fabales; family Fabaceae; genus Vicia; species Vicia faba. The sequence continues at coordinate 1,691,442,024 of OX451737.1, read as the reverse complement.
TATTTACTTCATTATTCATAATTCTCTAAATTATAATAACTGAAAATGAAATTTCAACTATTTAAACTTAGAATGATAAATAATTAAATAAACATTGTTGATCAATTAATAAACTTCTTTTCAAATATTTACTTTATTATTTATAAATCTTTAAATTATAATAACTGAAAACAAATTCCAATTATTTAAATTTAGGATAATAAATAATTAATAAACATTGTCTGATCAATTAATAAACTTCTTTTCAAATATTTACTTTATTATTTATAATTCTTTAATTTATATAATAACTGAAAATAAATCCCAATTATTTAAATTCAGAATAATAAATAATTAAATAAACATTATTTTAGCATTGATCAATTAATGAATTTAGCGTTTCAAAATAACAGCTCTTGACTTGAAAAAGTTATGAATTTAAAAACTGCTTTGAAAATTGATAAAAATAGGTCAAAACACTTGCAATGTAATGGTGCAGATGGGAGATGGTATCTTAGGTCAAAATTTGGGGTACAACAGCTGCCCCTATTTAAGTTTCTTCTATCCGGAGATATGAAGATTAAAATCTTCGTCTCGACGAGATTGAAGGTACTTAAATACATAATACGCAAATTTTTGCCCTAAGATACCGCCATTATGTTTGATATGAATGTAGTAATTGAATTCTCAGAGAAAGATTTTGTATGAAACAAGACAATGCTGGAGAAATCAAACACCAACAAAACACAGGGACATGGATTATACACTACTGGGGAAACGAGCCATCGACTTCAAATGACAGACTCCTGACGGCGAATAAAATTGAGGGAATACGACCTCTGACCCTAACAAAGAAGGCATCTTGCATAGGCCATAAAACAGATTATTGACCCAAAATAACAGTGAGTTCGCAACTCAAGGTGAACGATAGACAAAAAGTATCAAATTCGCTGATGATGGACTACCAACTTCTGAAGGTAAAGCTCCATAACAAACTTCTCTGCAAGATTTCCCGAGATATACCAATTAATGCTGAGATATTAATAAGGTTGTAGATACACAAGCTGCTCAAATAAAGAAGCTGTCACTTGCTATCTTCCAAAAAATATTATGACATACAAGCTGCTCAAATAAAGAGGCTGCCACTTGCTGTCGTCCAGGGATGTCAATAACATACAAGCTGCTCAAATAAAGAAGCCGCCACTTGTTGTCTTCCAAAAAAACCGATAACATACAAGCTGCTCAAATAAAGAAGCTGCCACTTGCTGTATTCCAGAAAAATAATAACGTACAAGTTGCTCAAATAAAGAGACTGCCGCTTGCCGTTTTTCCAAAATAATAATAACGTACAAGTTGCTCAAATAAAGAGACTGCCGCTTGTCGTTTTCCAAAAGTAATAATAACGCACAAGTTGCTCATGAAGAGACCGCCGCTTGTCGTTTTCCAACGATGTCTATAACGTACAAGTTGCTCATGAAGAGACCGCCGCTTGCCGTTTTTCAAAAAATAATAACGTACAAGTTGCTCATGAAGAGCTGCCGCTTGTCGTTTTCCAAAATAACTCAGAAGGAAATTGCGATGATACTGGCAGAGAATAAAATCTTCGTCAAAGAGAACCATGAATCAATCCTTCCCGAGGAGATCACATATTTAAAGGTGCAAAATAAATGCATCATTCGTCTAGGTGGCGGCTTCACTGGGAAAAATCATGAGATAGCCTATGCAAGAGACAACAACTCCCTCCAGGAAGAAACCAGGGAGAAAACAGTCAAACAAGACTCCTCCCAATGAGAAAGTAACTTGATTGGGGATTCATCCTATCCAGAAATGGGAAGGGTAGGCTAAATCAAAAAATCATCCACGAGGATTAGCTCAGTTGGGGAATTTAGAAAGGAAGCACGTTTTCTGCCTAAGCCAACCTTCTACTTGGAAAGAACGTGTACGTTGTATTGAAACAAAGTACAACCCAAAATCAACGGCAAATGTGAATATGCATGCGTGATATAAGTGTAAATGAATAAATGAATGTTATGCTGACAACACGAACAAATGGAATATCTTGAAGACGATAAGATATCACGAAATAATAGATACTCGGCCAATCTTAAAAAGACGGAAAATAACTGGAACTGGAACCAACAAAGCAACGTCAGAGCGTATCACGCTACAAGGCTCAAGTCTTCTGAGGAGAAAAGAATTCAAATCCAATCTTCTAACACCAACAGACCACTGGCATGATACAAAACGTACCACACCACAGAAATCTGCTCAAATAAAGATGACCAAAACAAACGCTTAACTGGAACAGCTGGGGAGTCACCAAACTTAGTACCACGAGAAACGCAAGTTTACACAACCAACACCTCATGACGATTTTGAAACGAAACATGTTCATCATGCAAGGATAAAATACTGTATTGTTTTGCATTTCATGGCTTGACCATCCTCGGAACAACTGTTAATATTCCTTTCATTATTCACGACACATTTTTAAAATAAGAATATTCTAAATAACTTTGTTTCAAATATTTCCGTAAACATTAAAATTTGCCCACAAAAGGTAAATGCTCAAATTTCATTAATAAGATGGTAGTTCGCTAACAACGCGACTCCAACGGTTTACAAAAGTTTGGGAAATAGTACATGAAAGAAAAAGGGTTACACAAAAACAATGATCACTATTCTCCCTAACAACTTCGAATTCTGAAATGTGTTCAAATGCCAAGACTGGTCTGACCAAAAGCTTGCCTAAGCCGCCCTTTTGGGTTTTCAACCTAGCAAACTGTCAACTCAAATCTAAGCGAAATACTTCTTGACTGCATCGGCGTTCATGGAGCGCGGGAGCTCTTCACCGTCCATATTGGTGAGAATCAAGGCACCTCCAGAGAAAACTTTCTTAACGACATACGGTCCTTCATAATTCGGAGCCCACTTGCCCCTAGAATCAGGTTGGAAAGATAATATCTTCTTGAGCACAAGGTCACCTTCTCTGAATTCGCGTGGTCGAACCTTCTTATCAAAAGCCTTCTTCATTCTCTGCTGATATAATTGACCGTGACACAATGCTGTCAATCTCTTTTCTTCAATTAAATTCAACTGATCATATCTACTTTGACACCATTCAGCCTCAGAAAGTTTAGCTTCCATCAACACTCTCATAGACGGAATCTCAACCTCCACGGGGAGTACTGCTTCCATACCATAAACTAGGGAAAATGGGGTTGCGCCTGTTGAAGTTCGAACTGAAGTACGGTATCCATGCAGAGCAAACGAAAGCATTTCATGCCAATCTTTATACGTTACCACCATCTTCTGGACAATCTTCTTGATGTTCTTGTTAGCAGCCTCAACAACCCCATTCATCTTCGGTCTGTAAGGAGAAGAATTATGATGTTCGATCTTGAACTCTTCACAAAGCTCTTTCATCATCTTGTTATTCAAATTCGAACCATTATCCGTGATGATCTTGCTCGGGATGCCGTATCGACAAATGATCAGATTCTTGATAAATCTGACTACCACCTGTCTGGTTACATTAGCATAAGATGCTGCTTCCACCCATTTAGTAAAATAATCGATCGCTACCAAGATGAAACGATGACCATTTGAAGCTTTGGGTTCAATCATTCCAATCATATCAATGCCCCACATTGAGAAAGGCCAAGGTGAAGAGATAACGTTAAGGAGGGTCGGTGGCACATGTATCTTGTCCGCATAAATCTGGCATTTATGACATTTCTTCACATATTTGCAGCAATCAGATTCCATTGTCATCCAATAGTAACCAGCTCTCAACATCTTTTTAGCCATCGCATGTCCATTGGCATGAGTGCCAAAGGATCCTTCATGCACCTCTTGCATCAGCATGTCTGCTTCATGTCTGTCTACACATCTGAGCAAGACCATGTCGTAATTCCTCTTATACAATACTTCTTCATTGAGGAAGAAACTGCTTGCTAATCTTCTCAACGTCTTCCTATCTTTATTGGATGCCCCAGGCGGGTACTCTTGAGTTTGAAGAACATGTTTAATGTCATAGAACCACGGTTTGTCGTCGGTAACCTCTTCTACTGAGAACACATGAGCAGGTCTGTCGAGGCGCATAACTCGGATTGTAGGCACGTCGTTCCAACCATTTACTTGAAACATTGAAGACAAAGTAGCTAAAGCATCAGCCATTTGGTTCTCATCTCTAGGGATATGATGTAATTCCACTTTGTTGAAGAAAGTTAACAATCTTCTAGCATAGTCTCTGTAAGGGATCAAACCAGGATGACGAGTCTCCCATTCTCCTTTTATTTGATTAATTACCAATGCTGAATCTCCGTAAATATCAAGAATCTTAATCCTTAGATCCACTGCTTCTTCGAGACCCATAATACATGCCTCATATTCAGCCATGTTGTTCGTGCAGTCAAACTTCAATCTCGCCGTGAACGGGATATGAGTACCTCGGGGAGTGACGATGATTGCCCCAATTCCATTTCCATAAGAGTTCACAGCTCCGTCAAATATCAAACCCCAATGCGATTCGGGATCAGGTCCTTCTTCGGGTAACGGCTCTTCACAATCTTTAGCTTTCAAGTACATAACATCTTCATCTGGGAAATCAAACTTGATGGATTGATAATCGTTAATTGGTTGGTGAGCCAAATGGTCGGCTAAAATACTCCCTTTGATTGCTTTCTGAGTGTGATACTCAATGTCATATTCGGATAACAACATCTGCCAACGGGCTATTCTTCCAGATAAGGCGGGCTTCTCAAAGATATACTTGATCGGATCCATTTTGGAGATCAACCAAGTGGTGTGGTTAATCATATACTGGCGCAGACGGCGAGCAGCCCAAGCTAAAGCACAACAGGTTTTCTCAAGCATTGAGTATCGAGACTCACAGTCTGTGAATTTCTTACTCAGATAATATACAGCATGTTCCTTTCTTCCAGTCTCATCTTGTTGACCAAGCACACAACCCATGGAATCTTCCAATATAGTCAGGTACATAATCAAAGGTCTTCCTTCCACTGGAGGAATCAATATGAGAGGTTCAAGTAAATATTCTTTGATGCTATCAAAAGCTCTCTGAGAATCTTCTGTCCACACACATCCTTGGTTCTTTCGTAGAAGCTTGAAAATCGGCCCACAGGTAGCAGTCATATGAGATATAAATCTAGAAATATAGTTTAGTCTCCCAAGGAATCCTCTTACTTGTTTTTCCGTCTTGGGTGCGGGCATTTCCCGAATAGCTTTGACTTTATCAGGATCTACCTCAATACCTTTCTGACTGACAATGAAACCCAGAAGTCTTCCAGAACGAACACCAAAAGTGCATTTGTTGGGATTCAGACGGAGTTTATACTTTCTCAAACGCTGGAATAACTTCAATAAATGTTCCAAATGATCTTCTTCAGTTTGTGATTTGGAAATCATGTCATCTACATACACTTCTATCTCTTTATGCATCATGTCATGGAACAAAGCAGTCATGGCCCTTTGGTATGTTGCACCAGCATTCCTCAGACCAAACGGCATAACCCGATAACAAAATGTTCCCCAAGGTGTAATGAAAGTTGTTTTCTCCATATCTTCTGGTGCCATCTTGATTTGATTGTAACCAGAGAAACAATCCATGAAAGAAAAGACTTTGAACTTTGCGGTACTGTCGACCAATACGTCAATGTGCGGTAATGGGAAGTCATCCTTTGGGCTAGCTCTATTCAGATCTCTATAGTCTACACACATTCGAACTTTGCCATCCTTCTTAGCAACAGGCACTATATTGGCTAACCATTGAGGATAGACCGATGTAACAAGGAAACCTGCATTAATTTGTTTTTGAACTTCTTCTTTGATCTTGTCAGCCATATCGGGACGAGTCCTTCTCAACTTCTGCTTAATCGGCAGACATTCAGGTCTCAATGGTAAACGATGCTCCACAATATTGTTGTCCAAACCTGGCATATCTTGGTAGGACCAAGCAAACACATCAACATACTCTTTGAGAAGCTCCAACATTTTCTCTTTGACCTCTGGGATAAGCAATGCTCCGACCTTGACCTCCTTTTTATCTTCTTCATCACCCAAATTGATCATCTCTACAGTCTCTTCAAACGGCTGAATAGTCTTTTCATCGTGCTCAAGCAAACGGGAAATTTCATCAGGAATCTCTTCACTATCCTCTTCTTCGGCTCTGAACACAGGGAATTCAAAGTTGGGAGAGGGCATAGGATCATTGTTTTCAATGGTTAAGTCATGGATTAATCTGCACATATGATTATGCTTTATTTTAGAAATCGATTTGTACAAATGAAACAAAAAGTTATTATATTTTCCTATTACTACCAATTAATTTTCATTACTATTTCCCAGAAAAAGTGAAAAATAAAACAGTAGTGGACAAAATAACATTTTTATTCATGAAGGGAAATACTTGAAACAAAGAGCCCAGACATTTCCTCTTTTGCCTTGGGCAGAGCAAAAGGATTTATTTTCAACATAGCCCGACACAAATACTTTTCGCCTTGGGCAGAGCGATAATTTTCGAAAATAAAACAAAACATTACTCAGAAATATGCATCACAACAGGAACATCAACAGCAATCCAGTTCTGGCAAACCACTCCATGCGTTACAAAATCGGGTAAATCCTCTTCAGAATCGTTTCCTATTATAGCATCAACTTCAGGAGGAGTCGGATGGATAAAACCTGCGCTTCGGAAAACCTCTTGTATCGGACGAGTAACTACTTCCTGCTTGACTCTTGCAGACACGGGATGAAAACCAAGACCTTCTCCAGACTTGTTCTCGGGCAAAGTCAACACCTGGCCCCAACCTTCAGCCGAACCACTTTCAACCACTCGTCGCGCATCCTCAAAAGAAGAAATAGATGTCCCTTGCTTCTTCACTTCATTATTAGCAACAGATAGAGCTTGGAATTGGGCTCCAACATCCTCATCAGCATCAATAAAAGAGAAAGATGACAAATGGCTTACCACCATAGCCTGCTCTCCACCAATCATTACCAGCTTTCCATGCCTTACAAACTTCAATCTCTGATGGAGTGTGGAAGTGACTGCCCCTGCATCATTGATCCATGGACGACCCAATAGGCAACTGTAGGCGGCATGAATATCCATTACTTGGAAAGTGATCTGAAAAGTGTGAGGACCAACTACTATAGGAAGATCCACTTCACCAATGACAGTCTTCCTAGAACCATCAAACGCTTTGACAATTACCCCACTAGGTCTCATGGGAGCACCTTGATATGAGAGTCGAGATAATGTAGTTTTGGGCATTACATTTAACGACGAACCTGTATCTACCAACACGCTTGATAAAGTATCAATTCCACAACTTATTGAGATATGCAAAGCCATATTATGGTTCCTTCCCTCCTCCGGGAGTTCTTCATCACTGAAACCAAGATTGTTACACGAAGTAATATTTCCCACAATTCCATCAAATTGGTCAACCGTCACGTCATGATCCACGAATGCCTGGTCCAAGACTTTCATCAAAGCTTCTCTATGGGCACCAGAATCTCTCAGTAAAGCAAGCAAAGAAATCTTGGAAGGAGTTTGCAAAAGTTGGTCCACAATCTTATATTCACTTCTCTTGATAAGCTTCAGAATCTCATCATCCTCAGGATGAGGGATAGGTTCATTGGATCGGCCTATCTCAACCCTTGGTTCAACATTTCTGGCTGGAATTTCTGCCGGTATGGGCCTCCTGACTTGAACTTCTGGTCTCCTCAAAGGTACTGCTGCAAAGACACGTCCGCTTCTCGTAACTCTACTCACATCAGCGATGTTAACAAAAGATGGTCTTGTTGGTATAGGGACTTCTACCCCATTCTCAATCATGGTGGCATTATACTTATACGGTATAGCTTGGTCTGAGTTGTAAGGCACAGGACCAGGTGGATAAATGATCAAAGGAGCAACAGGTGCAGTCTGACTGTCCTAAACGATCTCTACTGATTCAGGCAAATTGAATTATGGTATGATAACATTCACTTCATCCTCCGGATCTCTGTCATATGTAATAGTGATAACCCTCTGGTCTAACAACTTTTGAATATCCTCCTTCACAATAGGGCAATCAACCTCTCTTGAACAAAATTCACAAACATCATAATCATGCTGATGCCTAACAAAGGCAAGTCTTCTTAAGCTCTGATGTAACCTGATCAACGACTCTCTTATGTGTTCAACTTGAAAAACTCGGAACTTTCCCGGACAACCTTCCACCATATTCACTGATGCTGCCCCATGTCGAGGCAAAGGATTATCCCTAACATTTGGGTTAACATCCTTGAAAGACAAGATACCATTCTTAATCAACCTCTGCACGTCCGCCTTTAGAGCAAAATAATTCTCAATGTTGTGCCCCGGCGACCCTTGATGATATTCACAAAACTGATCCGCCTTGTACCACGGAGAAGTACTATTTGGTGCGACAGGAGGAGGCTTCGTCGTTATGAGGTTCTTTCTGATAAGAGCAGGGAACAATTCAGTGTAAGTCATAGGAATGGCATCGAATTGCGGTTTTCTTGGTGAACGGTTCTGGTTGTTGAATGGATAAGCCTGTTGTCGAGGCTGCTGCTGAAATGGTCGTTGTTGAGTTGGTGGGGTTTGATGAGCTGGGGTCATCAAAGCTGGGCGGACAGCCGGAGTGACTGCCGCAACGTGTGAGTAACCTCTGCTTGGTCTCCCTGGGAAGATTGCGCTGACATCCTGCTCTTTTCTTTTTGGGAAAACACTTCCAAACTTCTTGGTACTACTAGACGGACTTCCTTCTTTAACCAAACGCCTTTCACGAATCCCTTCCTCCAACCGCATGCCCATGCTTACCATTTCGGTGAAGTCACTGGGTGCGCTGGCAATCATTCTTTCATAGTAAAAGGAACCTAAAGTCTTCAAGAATATCTTCGTCATCTCTTTCTCCTCAAGAGGAGGATAGATTTGAGCAGCAATTTCACGCCACCTCTGGGCGTATTCCTTGAAAGACTCTCTGTCTCTCTGGGACATCGCCCGGAGTTGATCCCTGTCCGGCGCCATATCAACATTATACTTATACTGGTGAACAAAAGCTTTGCTAAGATCGTTGAAGTTGCGGATCCGAATGCTGTCTAAACCCATATACCACTTTAGGGCGGCACACGTGAAACTGTCTTGAAAATAGTGAATCAACAAGTCATGATCATCAGAATACGTAGACATCTTTCTCACGTACATAGTCAAGTGACTCCGAGGACACGAATCACCCTTATACTTCTCAAAGTCTGGCACTTTGAATTTTGCTGGAATCTTGACATTCAGAACTAAACAAAGGTCATGAGTGTTCTTTCCAAACAAATCCTTCCCCTTTAACGCTCTGAGCTCCCTCTGCATTTCTTGGAATTGGTCTTGAAATTCTTCCATTCTATCAAAAAGACCCAGACTTTCAGCAGGCTCGGCAGGATAAGTAGGCTCATTCAAGTATGGCACGGAGTGAACCACAGGAGCGACAGTTGTCATTACCGGTTGCGGGAAAGGTGCTACAGACGGGATTACTGGCGGCATGGCAGTTGTCTCTGGTTGAGGAAGAGACAAAGTAGGTTGAAACAAAGGTTGTACGACAGGATGATACCCCTCTGGCACAAAGTTGTAAGGCATTCCCCACGGAAAACCTTTTGGCATCTGATGTTGAAGCGGAGAGTTGATTTGAGTCACAGATGTAGGAACAGTGACAATCTCGGAAACCACAGTAGTTGAAGTCTGAATCTCAGCAGCTGTAGTCGATGGCTGATTCTGAGCAGCCATCAAACTTTCCACTAGCGCAGTTAACTTTTCCATACCGACACGAAGGGTAGCGACCTCCTCACGAAGCTCGTGGTTTTCCTGTTCCAGATCTTCCATCTTTCTCTGACGATTGGCTCGAGTATCGTATCGATGAGACAGCTTGACAATCTAACGGAGTGGAAAAAGAAACAAAGATAAGACTCTAGAAAACATGTGAAATGGAATGTTGGATGATGCATGATATGTGATGCAAATGATAATTCATTTTAATAGCTTTTCAAGGAACTTCAATAATTTCGCACACATCAATGGTAAAGGAATTTGGAACAACAAAAACTCATTCCATTAATCAAAAGCGGTAAATTACAACTTACAACTTTGGAACAACAAAACAATAAATTACAACTTTGGGATAACAACCCAATAATAAAGCAGTAAACTACAACTTTGGAACATGAAGCCCATAATAAAGCAATAAATTACAACTTTGGAACATGAAGCCCATAATAAAAGCAGTAAATTACAACTTTGGAACATGAAGCCCATAATAAAAGCAGTAAATTACAACTTCGGAACATGCAGTCCTTTTACAGAGTTTTACAAAATGACATCAGTAAAATAAAACTAAGAACTAAAGATCACTCAGAATCATCAGATGAAGGACCAAATGCCAACTGTAACCGGAGCTTCCTGATCTTCTCTTCATAAAAGTCTTCCATCTCTTTCTTCTCAGCTACCAGTCGATCAATGATTTCCTTTTGCGGATTAGGAACAAGAGCAACGCTTACCGAACCTTCCCTCTTTCTCTTCCTTTCACTAGCATACTTCTTCAGTAAAGCATCCTTTTGACGAAGTTTCTCATCATGATCAATGAACCAGCCGTCTTGAATAAATAGCAAATCTTCCTTTTCCTTTAGTTGTCGAGCCAGGACTCGATTCTCATATTCAGACATATTATACTTTTCTTTCCAAGCATCTCTCTCGGACTTCATCCTAGCCAGATTTCCTTGGTATTCTCCTATATTCTCGATAGGGATATCAACAGATGATGATGCAACAGTAGGGAATAAAGGTTTCTCAGGTTTATAAGGCATTTTGAGAGCACAAGCCCTAGCACGGACCCATTGTAGGTAAGGCTCCAAAGAAACGACACCTCTATGTCCTAACATATCTCTCCCTTTCCTATGGATGTGGCGCCAAGCTCCTTCGATCTCCCTCTTAGCTGCCTGATGATCTTGTCCTTCTTGAAGAAAGAAACCACTCACATGGATGTTGTTTGGCTTATCTCTCATCGGGTATCCAAACTGACGGTGCGCGAGAACAGGGTTATAGTTAATTCCACCTTTCGTACCAAGAAGAGGCACGTTAGGAAAAGCACCACAGCTATCGATGATCTTCACGTCATAGTAAACTCGATTATACCAATCAATGTCGAAATGAGCGAGAGCCATAATTTTTGGCGCCCATCGCGGCTCCTTCTCGAGATCCCAGAAAACATCAGACCTAGGTAGATGAGAAACATACCACTGATACAACAACGGTGCACAACAAATAATCATTCCTCCTTGATAAGAGTTTCAAAGATGGATGGAATAGTAGGTATCTCCTAGCAGCGTAGGGACCAGATTTCCAATCAAGAAAATTCTGATGGCGTTGATATCCACAAACTTATCAACGTTAGGGAACAAGAATAGACCATAAGCGAGTAAAGCAAAGACGTCTTCAAAGGAAATAGTATCTTTTATCTCAGCGAAATGACGAGCTTTCCTCAACAAAAACTGCGCAAACAAACCTCGGATTCCCCCTTTTGTAGTCATGTTCTCCTCTATCTCTGACTTCTTCAAGTGGGTGATGGTCGCTATCTCGTGAGATTTGGGTTCCTCTTCTAAGCCAGAAAAAGGAACACAGTCGGTGATCGGCAAACCGAGTATGTAGGAGTACTCTTCTAAGGTGGGCATTAACTGGTAATCCGGAAAGGTGAAGCATCGATATAGAGGATCGTAAAATTGGACCAACGTATTAAGGATGCCTTCTTTCATCTTGCGCTTTATGGGAGGTATAATGGACCCAAACTTTTTCTGAAAATCCGTCGGGTTCTTGATCTTAGGAATTAAACTCTTCAGTTCTTCAATCTCGGGCTCCTTAAAACTAAAACTTCGAGTGTTTCTCCTTCCAAATTCCATAATAATAGTACCTGAGATGTCTACAAAAATCATTCCTAAGTTCCTTGAAAAACAAGTTTTTTACAAAAAATGTTGATGAATGCATGAATGAATGGTAATGCAACAGTTACACACAAGTTCACAAACATGGGGTTCAAAGGTTCAACGTTTCAGCATGGAGTCGAGGGTAAAGCCCACCCCAAGGTATGTACTAACGGTTCAATCACACCTGTAAGACAAGGTTCTAAGAGTTCCCAGAGTCTACATTCCTCCTTCGGATATTTCCAACGTCTTGATTACTCAATAATTAGAAATATTCTCAAGAGAAACTCATCCGAGCGTAGCATCGTGTAACAACTACTTCCGAATTACTCCGTTATAGTCTCCGTGCTACACCTAAAAGGCTAAGATGGGTCAGGGTTCTACGGTTCTCAATTTCTCTGGCTCCCAGGTCGAAAATAATAATGTCTTCCCGATTACTCGGTAAACAAATATTATGTTCAAGAGGGCCTTCCATTGAGTGGGGGATCTCATGCCTCCTTCTTCGGGATTACTCCCTTAAAGTTAACATGACTGTACCGCCCGTCCTATTCCTTAAGTGTAACTTAATCCGGGTATAGGATTCGTCCTTTGCAAAAACCCTAAACAACCCCAATTTAAACACGTAATCAAACAAATCAGATAATAATAAAACAGATAAGACAAATTAGGCTTAACCCACTTAGGGATGGACCAGCAAGAGGTCAATCTTTCCCCAGCAGAGTCGCCAATTCTGTAGCGATAAAAATGTAGCGGGGTAAATCGGAGATCGAATTATTAATTAATTCGTCTAACAAAAGCAAGAGTCGCAACCGCGCTTTATTATTTCCAAGGGAAAAAGGGGAAAGAGCGAAATAAAACCCTAAAATATGCAATGTAAAATAATACTTTCTAAAAGTAATAAAAATACAAGGCGTTTTTGAAAAGAGATCTATGGTTCGGGGGTTGGTTATACAGTGGGAAGGTATTAACACCCAATGTATCTATAGTACTCTATAGGAAACTTTTGAAATATCTGTTTATTAAGATTGTTCGTTTGATTAAAAATAAATTGTTTTGGCCGAAAAGGGGTACGGACGGGTTTTTGAAGGTACGACGACCTAATGTCGAAGTTTTGGCTTAAAAGGTATAAGTTTTGAAAAGATTGAATATTCGGGGAAATATTATCTTAAGTTTTAATGAAATGAAGATATTCGCGTGATTGGATTTGAGGACATGAAGTCAACAAATTTAATCGTTTTTTTTCTCTCTTGGATTTAGATGTAAACAGAATAACCAAATAACGGTGAAATAATCAAACAGAAAATTAAATAGATAACGATTAAATAGCTAAGTGACATATAACCAAAACAATGATTAAATAACAAACTAAAGGATAAGAACATGCATTTTTATATTTTTATTTAATATTAATTAAAGAAAATGTTTTTTAAGTTTTTTTTTTATTTTTATGTATTTTTTAATATTAATATAGAGTATTATTTAAGAATTATTAAATAATTCTAAACTAAATTAAATCTTTAAAAGTTACTAACTTAAACCTAATTAAAGAAAGGAATACTAAAAATTACTAAATTAAACCTAAAGTTAAACTTAATAAAAATGATCAAATTATTTAAAACTGTCTAATTAAAATACACTTCTTATTTGATTAAATTTTATAATTGAACTAAATTAATAACATTCTAAACAAACAAAAAAAGGGCTAAAAGAAAGTAAATAGAAAGAGGTATCAAAGAAATAAAGGGGGTAAGACAGTGAACCATTGCATGGGCTAAAGGATTTTTAAAAGGCCCAACCAGAAACAAACAGAAATGGGGGGTATAATGGGACTCGTTTGGGCTTTTAGGCAGGAAACGGGTAAGGTCCATTATTGAAGCAAGGTTTAGGGTTAAACACATTTGTTTTCATTTGGATGAAAGGGGCTTAGGGTTACATGCACAGAAGCAGCGCTCCTTCGTTCTCGATTCGTCTTCTTCGTCTTTCTTCTTCTTCTCTCGAGCCAAACATCCAGGACCAAGCCTTTTACCTTACAGCTGCCAGCGCCACCAACTGCCTCTCCTTCTCCATGGGTCGCTCAGGGATACGGTGTAAAGGTGACGGTTCGTCCTTTAACGCGTTAGGTTTTATGATTTTGCATGCTTATGATTTGGTATGTTATGATTTGGTATTCATTGCTTTTATGTTCATTTTGTTTGTTTAACGAGGTTGTGAAAAGGGATGAGAAGAGAATTTACTACCTTTTTGGAGGCGGAGGAGAAGGGAGTTTGGAGGCGCTCGGAGGCTCGACGGTGAAGGGGTTGTGATGAACCAGCTTGCCTTTTGGTGACCCTGGTACTCTGTACTCTTTGTCTCTCTTTTTTGTTGCCTTGATGATGACGGTGAAAACCTAGCTTTAGCGTCTTTTTCCTCTTCTTCTGTTGCCTTTACACGCTTATGTTGCCTTGGATGCTTTGAATGCTATTGTTGAAATATTTTTGTTTTGACTAGCTTCCCAATGTTGATGCTGGACTGCTGCCTTCGTTTGTATGCTTTTTCCCCTTCTTCTTCTTTGCTGTGCTTCAGTTGCTTCTTTATTCGCCTATGATGGAATAACTCTAAGGCTTGATGCTTGACATTGGTTTGATGAGATGTGTTATTTGGTATTCTGGTTTTTTGGCTTTGGTTGGATTGACATTTGTTTAAGGTTGATGGTGTTTTTGGCTGGGTTTGCTTCAGGTTTGGCCTGGTTTTTGTTTCTACAGGTTTGGCCTTTTGATGAGTTTATTGGTTAGGCTTTGAAATGGTTATGGTTTCAGGTTTGGCATGGAGGCCTATGTTACAAGTTTAAGGCTTAAGCAGGTTATTAGGCTTTGACAAGGTTCACAGGTTTTATGGTTTAGGCCATATTGGTTGAGGCTTTTCTGGTTTTCTAGTTAAGCTGGACAGTTTTGTGTTTACTGATCTTTTAGGCCATGGTTTTGGTTTTAAGATAGCAGGTTCTTGAGGCTTTTGGTCTTGAGGATTGGCTTGATATTTGGTTGACAGTTTTGATTCTCAAGTTTGAAAAAAACAGGTTTTGGACTCTTAACCTTTCTTAAAGGGTTTGTTGTTGTTATCACAGTTAGTTGGCCTTGAGGCTTATGTTACAGGTTATGAATATTTTTACTATATTTTTTCTTTGATACTTCTGCACTCTATACTGTTTTATTCAGTTTGTCCATATTCTTTTTCTATGCTTCCTTTTCTGTACTGTGTTACTGCTGTTTTGTTTCTATCCCTTTTTCTGCCTAAGCCAAAACCTGTAAAACCCACACTCTTTTCTCTCTTCTCTCTTCTTAGTACAGTTTGACATTAAAATATGATGTTATGTACTTGGTTTTGAAAAAGCATAAGCTGGAAAATGATGAAAAATAGAAACATTATTGCTTGCATATTTGGTTTTAAACTGCACATGCTTTCTTTGTCAACTGCATTGTACAGTATGGAGCCTTGTGTTTTTGGCCTCTTCCCACATGCTGGATAGTTTACGTTGCATATTGGCTTTGAAAATTGCATATGTTGTTGAACTATGCATATGATGTTGATTTTGAAATATGCAGTTTTGACAAAAATTTGAATTTGTGCATATGGTTTTAACTTGTGCAGTGGATTTTGAATTATGCAGTTTTGACAAAAAAATGAATTTGTGCATATTTTTAACTTGTGCATTCATATTTTATCAAAAATATTCATCCCTTTTTGTGAACCGGGAGAAATCCCGTGATTTGCAAAGAGGGTAAAAACTGATTCCAGCCGTTTGCTTTTAATGATGAACGCTAAAATTAATCGTCTGCTTTTAATTATATATCTATCTCTTGACTTTTTCTTTTAATTCTTTTGCAGGTAAAATCAAATGAGCATCAAAGAAATATTGGATAGAAGATGAAGATTTAGAACTTAGAAAAAATTAGGATAGTTTTTATTTTACTTTAAATATTTGTAAAAATTACCATTGTAAATACTTTGTAAATAGATACAGTATTTAAACAACAATTGTACCAATTAGAATAAAGTGAATAAAAACTCCAATATTTTACCAGTTAATTCTTTCCTTCTTTCCAATTATTTATTTTATCATTTATAATTCTTTAAATTATATAATAACTGAAAATATTTTTTTCAATTACTTAAATTCAGAATAATAAACAATTAAATAAACATCATTGATCAATAAACTTCTCTTCAATTATTTACTTCATTATTCATAATTCTCTAAATTATAATAACTGAAAATGAAATTTCAACTATTTAAACTTAGAATGATAAATAATTAAATAAACATTGTTGATCAATTAATAAACTTCTTTTCAAATATTTACTTTATTATTTATAAATCTTTAAATTATAATAACTGAAAACAAATTCCAATTATTTAAATTTAGGATAATAAATAATTAATAAACATTGTCTGATCAATTAATAAACTTCTTTTCAAATATTTACTTTATTATTTATAATTCTTTAATTTATATCATAACTGAAAATAAATCCCAATTATTTAAATTCAGAATAATAAATAATTAAATAAACATTGTTTTAGCATTGATCAATTAATGAATTTAGCGTTTCAAAATAACAGCTCTTGACTTGAAAAAGTTATGAATTTAAAAACTGCTTTGAAAATTGATAAAAATAGGTCAAAACACTTGCAATGTAATGGTGCAGATGGGAGATGGTATCTTAGGTCAAAATTTGGGGTACAACATGTATCTATAAATTTTAAATTCAAAATTCCTTTCTGAATATAGTCCCTAATAAAGTGATGTTTTATTTCTATATGCTTAGCTCTAGAATGTAAAATGGGATTCTTACTTAAGCAAATAGCAGAAGTATTATCATAGAGTATAGGAATGTTACTCTCAAAAATCTGGAAGTCTTCAAGCTGACTTTTCATCCAGAGCATTTGTGTGCTACATCCTGCTGCTGCTATGTACTCAGCTTCTGCTGTTGATAGCGCAATTGTTGATTGCCTTTTGCTGGACCAAGAGATCAGATTTTCTCCTAGAAACTGGCAGCTTCCAGAAGTACTTTTACACTCCACTCTGTCTCCAGCAAAGTCAGCATCGCAGTAGCCTACTAAACTGTAATCACTAGATTTTCTATAAAACAAACCCAGATTAGTAGTACCTTTCAGATACTTGAAAATTCGCTTAACAGCTGTTAAGTGAGATTCTCTAGGATCTGATTGGAATCTAGCACAAATACAAACGCTGAATAGTATATCAGGTCTTGAAGCTGTCAGATAAAGGAGAGAGCCAATTATACCTCTGTAGACTTTCTGTTCTACATTTTTGCTTACCTCTTCTCTTTCCAGAATGCACGTGGGATGCATTGGAATCTTTGATGGCTTACATTCTGAGAGGTCAAATTTCTTCAGAAGATCTCTAATGTATTTGCTCTGATGAATGTAAGTTCCCTCTGGAGTTTGATTGATCTGAATTCCTAGGAAGAATTTCAGTTCCCCCATGAGGCTCATCTCAAATTCTGCCTGCATACACTTAGCAAATTTTCTTCCAAGAGAAGGATTAGTAGAACCAAAAATAATATCATCAACGTAAATTTGACAGACTAAGATGTCATTCTTAACTGATTTACAGAATAAGGTAGTGTCCACCTTCCCTCTGGTGAATTCATTTTCTAACAGAAAGTTACTTAGCCTTTCATACCAAGCTCTGGGAGCTTGTTTCAGACCATATAGTGACTTCTTTAGTTTGAAAACATGTTCTAGATGTTTTATATTTTCAAAACCAGGGGGTTGGTGCACATAAACCTCTTCTTCTATATAACCATTTAAGAATGCACTCTTGACATCCATCTGATACAGAGTGATGCCTCTATTAACAGCAAATGAAATTAAAAGTCTGATAGATTCTAACCTGGCGACTGGAGCAATGGTTTCTGTATAGTCTATCCCCTCTTGCTGACTATAACCTTGTGCAACCATTCGTGCTTTGTTTCTGATGACTTCACCTTGTTCATTTAGCTTGTTTCTGAAGACCCATCTTGTTCCAATAACGTTGAATCCTTTTGGTCTGGGAACAAGATCCCATACGTCATTTCTGGTGAATTGATTCTGTTAGAACAAAGTTTGAATCTACTACCCTAAGTTTAAGTTTTGATGATAACAAAATGAAAGGATATATTAATTATGTGATTCATGTATGAACTATTTGCTACCTAAAATATTACGTTCTGCTTTGCAGAAACTCTGATAGGTATCAGCAGGAGCACACCTATTCAGCATCAGAATATTGGTTCTTAACATCAGCATCAGAAGTTGCTATATCAGAATACCAGAATCAGAAGATTAACTCACGTGTATGCTGAAGCTTGATGAACAGAACTGCGCTCAACACTCTGATAAAGACAACAACAGTTCATCAGCAGTTAAGCAGAGTCAGAATGAAGCCAAGCCAGAACACGCTTTAAGTAGCAACGGTACTTTGCATTGAAAGCGTAGTATTACCAACGGCATCATTCCAGACAAGATCTGCTCAATAAGGAAAGTTTGTTATTGGCATTGAATCAAGTTTATTGCTCCAACGTTCAATAATTTCAATGCTATATAAACAAGACTATGAAGATTGAATTGGCTAATGCTCTCCAACATATTATACGCCTAAAAGCTAATCATAATCTTCCTTCTCTCATTTTGCTAAACGCTACATATCTCCTTACTCAATCATTGTTTAGCAATCTAGTTTCATAAGCTTAAGTTGTGTAACATCACAGTTGTGATACAGTTTTGTAGAAAACATTCACACACCTAGTTTTATCTTCTTTGTAAGAAAGTATTTCCTTGACAAACCGGGTTGTGGTTTGCATCAAGAAGGCTTTAGCAGTTGTTAAAGCAGATTGTAATATTCAGTTGAATATAGTGGATTAAGACCTCGTTGGAGAGAGGCGAAATCACCTTGACGGGTGGACTGGAGTAGTTTGAGATCAAACGAACCAGGATAAAAATATCGTGTTCATTGCATTAAGTTTCAGTTTTACAATTCAACCCCCCCTTCTTGTGTTTTTCACTTCTTCAATTGGCATCAGAGCGCCTGGTTCTAAGCTAAAACACTTAACCGTGTCAGTACAAGATCCAGCGTCAGAAAAACACAATGGCAGGAATTTATTCTCACACCAGCAATGACAACCATGAGGACAGAGACAGATTCAGCGGGAAACCTCCAGTCTTTGATGGAGAAAACTTTGATTACTGGAAAGACAGAATTGAAAGCTTCTTTCTGGCACATGATGCTGATCTGTGGGATATGGTTACAGATGGATACACGCACCCTGTGAATGCAAACGGTCAGAAGATTGATAGGAAAACAATGTCTGACCAACAAAAGCGTGACTTCAAGAATCACCACAAGGCCAGAACCATCCTTCTCAGCGCCATCTCCTATACTGAATATGAAAAGATTTCCAACAGAGACACAGCAAAGAACATTTTTGACTCACTCAGAATGACGCAGTCAAAAATGTTCTTTGCTGTGTCTCTGTTGGAAATCTTTTCATATTCAGTATAGGAGATGGCGCTGAGAAGGATGGTTCTGGCCTTGTGGTGATTCTTGAAGTCACGCTTTTGTTGGTCAAACATTGTTTTCCTATCAATCTTCTGACCGTTTGAATTCACAGGGTGCGTGTATCCATCTGTAACCATATCCCACAGATCAGCATCATGTGCCAGAAAGAAGCTTTCAATTCTGTCTTTCCAGTAATCAAAGTTTTCTCCATCAAAGACTGGAGGTTTCCCGCTGAATCTGTCTCTGTCCTCATGGTTGTCATTGCTGGTGTGAGAATAAATTCCTGCCATTGTGTTTTTCTGACGCTGGATCTTGTACTGACACGGTTAAGTGTTTTAGCTTAGAACCAGGCGCTCTGATGCCAATTGAAGAAGTGAAAAACACAAGAAGGGGGGGTTGAATTGTAAAACTGAAACTTAATGCAATGAACAAGATATTTTTATCCTGGTTCGTTTGATCTCAAACTACTCCAGTCCACCCGTCAAGGTGATTTCGCCTCTCTCCAACGAGGTCTTAATCCACTATATTCAACTGAATATTACAATCTGCTTTAACAACTGCTAAATCCTTCTTGATGCAAACCACAACCCGGTTTGTCAAGGAAATACTTTCTTACAAAGAAGATAAAACTAGGTGTGTGAATGTTTTCTACAAAACTGTATCACAACTGTGATGTTACACAACTTAAGCTTATGAAACTAGATTGCTAAACAATGATTGAGTAAGGAGATATGTAGCGTTTAGCAAAATGAGAGAAGGAAGATTATGATTAGCTTTTAGGCGTATAATATGTTGGAGAGCATTAGCCAATTCAATCTTCATAGTCTTGTTTATATAGCACTGAAATTATTGAACGTTGGAGCAATAAACTTGATTCAATGCCAATAACAAACTTTCCTTATTGAGCAGATCTTGTCTGGAATGATGCCGTTGGTAATACTACGCTTTCAATGCAAAGTACCGTTGCTACTTAAAGCGTGTTCTGGCTTGGCTTCATTCTGACTCTGCTTAACTGCTGATGAACTGTTGTTGTCTTTATCAGAGTGTTGAGCGCAGTTCTGTTCATCAAGCTTCAGCATACACGTGAGTTAATCTTCTGATTCTGGTATTCTGATATAGCAACTTCTGATGCTGATGTTAAGAACCAATATTCTGATGCTGAATAGGTGTGCTCCTGCTGATACCTATCAGAGTTTCTGCAAAGCAGAACGTAATATTTTAGGTAGCAAATAGTTCATACATGAATCACATAATTAATATATCCTTTCATTTTGTTATCATCAAAACTTAAACTTAGGGTAGTAGATTCAAACTTTGTTCTAACAGAATCAATTCACCAGAAATGACGTATGGGATCTTGTTCCCAGACCAAAAGGATTCAACGTCATTGGAACAAGATGGGTCTTCAGAAACAAGCTAAATGAACAAGGTGAAGTCATCAGAAACAAAGCACGACTGGTTGCACAAGGTTATAGTCAGCAAGAGGGGATAGACTATACAGAAACCTTTGCTCCAGTCGCCAGGTTAGAATCTATCAGACTTTTAATTTCATTTGCTATTAATAGAGGCATCACTCTGTATCAGATGGATGTCAAGAGTGCATTCTTAAATGGTTATATAGAAGAAGAGGTTTATGTGCACCAACCCCCTGGTTTTGAAAATACAAAACATCCAGAACATGTTTTCAAACTAAAGAAGTCACTATATGGTCTGAAACAAGCTCCCAGAGCTTGGTATGAAAGGCTAAGTAACTTTCTGTTAGAAAATGAATTCACCAGAGGGAAGGTGGACACTACCTTATTCTGTAAATCAGTTAAGAATGACATCTTAGTCTGTCAAATTTACGTTGATGATATTATTTTTGGTTCTACTAATCCTTCTCTTGGAAGAAAATTTGCTAAGTGTATGCAGGCAGAATTTGAGATGAGCCTCATGGGGGAACTGAAATTCTTCCTAGGAATTCAGATCAATCAAACTCCAGAGGGAACTTACATTCATCAGAGCAAATACATCAGAGATCTTCTGAAGAAATTTGACCTCTCAGAATGTAAGCCATCAAAGATTCCAATGCATCCCACGTGCATTCTGGAAAGAGAAGAGGTAAGCAAAAATGTAGAACAGAAAGTCTACAGAGGTATGATTGGCTCTCTCCT
The DNA here is from genome assembly GCA_948472305.1 of Vicia faba. Classification (NCBI taxonomy): domain Eukaryota; kingdom Viridiplantae; phylum Streptophyta; class Magnoliopsida; order Fabales; family Fabaceae; genus Vicia; species Vicia faba. Next base: position 1,691,420,366 of record OX451737.1, on the reverse strand, counting down.
TTATCTGACAGCTTCAAGACCTGATATACTATTCAGCGTTTGTATTTGTGCTAGATTCCAATCAGATCCTAGAGAATCTCACTTAACAGCTGTTAAGCGAATTTTCAAGTATCTGAAAGGTACTACTAATCTGGGTTTGTTTTATAGAAAATCTAGTGATTACAGTTTAGTAGGCTACTGCGATGCTGACTTTGCTGGAGACAGAGTGGAGCGTAAAAGTACTTCTGGAAGCTGCCAGTTTCTAGGAGAAAATCTGATCTCTTGGTCCAGCAAAAGGCAATCAACAATTGCGCTATCAACAGCAGAAGCTGAGTACATAGCAGCAGCAGGATGTAGCACACAAATGCTCTGGATGAAAAGTCAGCTTGAAGACTTCCAGATTTTTGAGAGTAACATTCCTATACTCTGTGATAATACTTCTGCTATTTGCTTAAGTAAGAATCCCATTTTACATTCTAGAGCTAAGCATATAGAAATAAAACATCACTTCATTAGGGACTATATTCAGAAAGGAATTTTGAATTTAAAATTTATAGATACAGACCATCAATGGGCTGATATCTTCACTAAACCCCTTTCTGAAGATAGGTTCAATTTCATTCTGAAACATCTCAGCATGAAAATCTACCCAGAGTGAAAATATTTTAATTCCATATATTTATCTTCAGAATGTACTTGTTTTACTGTGAACTTCTGATCAATCTCCTTTCAAAAAGATAGAACATGCAGATTGCATCAGATGCTAGTCTTAAAGATCTGAGAGTCTAAGCTCAAAGATAGACGTGCTGATCACTACATCAAACAAATGTCATCCAATCATCAGCATATCTCTGAAGCAGAACGCGTGCACGCTTCTGAGAAGGCAAAACGCTGATTGGGTGCATTGAGACACATGTTTGGTAACCATTTTTAAGTATCTTTCTCAAATCCCCCAAAATCAGCAAGCATTAAATGAAAGTAATCATGTTTTTAAAACACAATCATGATTTTATTTCTCTTTCTTGAAAACGTTTATACTTTCAAAATATTCTGAAGCCTATTTAAACACGTTAACCTCTCACTTTAATCTTTTACAGTTTCTCATTATTTCTCAAGTATTCTCTGCATTTTTCTGTGTTCATCTCTCTCAAACCCATTTTCTCAGTTTTTCTCAAAATCCCTAAATGTGAACATGGCAACCTCCAGCAGTGCTTCTGCAGGTTCTCAGAAGAAAGCATCATCTGAACAGTATCAAGTGCCATTCAGAACACTCATCACTCCTGTGAAGAATCTTGAAGTGTTATTTGAATTGATTATTGATTTTGGTAGTCTGAAGGAAAATGGCTTTGATTTAACAGAAGAAGTTAGGGCACAGAAATGGGAAAGGTATTTTGACAGATTGGTTGGACCAACATTCCCAATGTTAGTCAAGGAGTTCTGGATTCATGTAACTGCTTCAACGCATCAAGTCACCTCCTACATAATGGGGAAGAAGATTGTGATCATTGAGGATCACATAGCAAGGTTAATTGGTTACAGTGGCGGTGGCGTCCGCTGTATTGATATGGCTGAGAGATGTGCTGACGTGGGCGTCATAGCAGAAAGGATTTTTACCCATGGGGTGCCCAGCAGCAAGATCAGAGATATGAAGGATCACCACAGAGTTTGGGCGAAGATAATTCTGGGGTGTTTTAACCATAGGAAGCCAACTAGTTCCCCTCATTACATAAATATAGATCAGCAGTTTCTGATCTATTTTATCAATCAGAAGGTAAAAATCAACTTGGCTCATCTTCTGTTTAATCACCTCAGAACAAGCGTGAAGGAAACCAGGGAAGAAGAAAGAACAAAGAGGGATTGGATACCCTTTGGAAGGTTAATATCAGATATTCTAACTGAGAATAGGCTGATAGAGCACCTGATAGAAGCTCAGGAGTTAAGCACCATTGAACCAACGGTTGGGAAGCCTCTGAACACGAAGAATCTGAAGAAAATGAAGTTAATAGAGAATATCAAAAAGGAACCCAGCGCTACTCCTATTGCTGATATCACCAGCAGAAGAGTCCCACTGAGTGACTTTCCTTTATTTTCTGAGATAGAATCCAAACCAGTGGTGGTTCTCAGATATCTGGACGCGTGCAAGGCTGATGGTACAGATCCCAATCTGAATATCAAAGATCTGCACCAACCTCAACCAGAAGTTACACTGAAGAAGACGAAGAAAAGGAAGGCACCTTCAGAAGGATCATCCCAGCAGACACCCAAGAAAAGAGGTAATTTATCTGCTGCTTCTGTTTTAAATTCTTCTACTATTCCAGCATCAATCCCATCTCCAACCTCTCACAGAATCTCAATCCCTATCCCAACAATAGATGAAACCGAACCAGAAGATGACCCTTCTGAGGCACTACAACTCAGAAGACCCCGAACCAAACACCCCAAACCAACAATCTCAACAACATCAGCAATTGACAAAGTGTTGTCTGACATTGATCAACACACCTCTGATCACTCCTCCAATAATCCAAACTCTGAACCACAAATTATCCAATCTCCACAACCAGAACAACCTCTCTCACCCATTCCAGAAGAACCTCTTATCCCTGAACAACCATAAATTCCTCCTCCTTCTCCACAACCAATAATTCCTTCTCCCTCTCCTCAACCAGAAATTCATCCACCATCACCTCAACCATCACCTCAACCTGAGTTTCATCACTCTGAGACTCCAACTCCTCCACCTTCTGAACCTCACTCTCCTCAATCCTCTGAACCACAACCTCTGGGAATCCAGCTTCCATGTGGAACAACAGTAACCATGGCCCAGCTGCCATCCTCACCAGAATCAACACCACCAAATACTCCCAAAACCCCAAACAATCCAATCATAATTTCTGACTCCCCCACTCCATCTCCAAAACAAACAGCTCCCAAGCAAACCACCGAAAACCCCAGCAGGACCTTCATAGATTTAACAATCCTTGACCGTCTTGCTGATCTGAAAAATAAAATAGCCATTCCAAAACCAAAACAACCAGATGTTGGCTCTGGTATTATGAATTTTAAAACAGGTTTGCAGCAGTGGATTGCTTCTCTGAAGCAAGTCTGTCCTGGAATGATTGACCCAGTTGCCTCTGACCAGCTCTGGTCACAATTCAGAATTTGGGTACGTGCTGAAGCCCTCAAGTTGCAGGATATCAACTATGAGCAGGCACAACAGAACTTCAGCAAGCTGCTGAAGGAAGTTGAAAGTCAGCTGCCACAGGAAGACGTGCTCCTTCTGGATAGTGAGCCATGGTCTGAGAAACAGCCAGCTTCAAAGGTGCAACCAGAAGAAGACAAGACTATTCAAGCTGAAGCCAGTCAAGCTGAAGATATTGCAGAAAGCTCTCAGAAGCTCCCTGCTTCTGATGTTTCTCAAGCTGCCTTGGACAGACAGACTCTGGAAGAACTGAAGCTGAATGACATTCGTCTGCAGCAAAGGATGGATGAAAATGACCAGAAGATGAAAGAAAGGATGGATGTGCAGGATAGCAAGATAGACACAGTTGTCAGCATGGTGCACAAGCAGAATGAGACTGCTGATCAGATCAAAGCCATGCTGGAGAACCTGTTCACACGCCTTCCTCCCTAACTTTAGCTTTTCATTCATGACATTTTCATGTTTTCTTTGATTATCTGTTGTACTGTTTTGTTTGATTCTGAACTTTTTAATATGACAAGTTTTTCTGCTCTAAATGTTTTAGCACATCACTTACACTTTTTGATTGCTGACAAAAAGGGGGAGAACAAGAATGATATTTTTCCAATAACGGATTACTAAGACAGAAAATCTCAAACATTTTAACTCTGATATACTTGAATATGTTTGCTGTTCTTGCTTAAGTCTAACAGGTACAAGAATGCTCTCTGATATTCTGAAGACTAAGGCTCTGATACTCTGACCCAAAGCAAAGCTCTGATAGAAAAGCTATGATACGCTGATCTGAAGCTCTACTCTGATATGCTGATCTAAAGCTTCTGATAGTCAAAACTCTGATATTCTGATGTTCAAAGAAAGGCAATACAGATCTGATCCTGAAGAACTCTTGGAATTATAAAGGGAAGTAATAAATTCAGGGGGAGTATCTCTCAACTCTGATATCTCTTTATCCCTTATCTTTGATAACCTCTTACTCTGATACATCTTTTCATCTAGTTATCTCTGATACTCTTTTCACGTTATTTTCAATTAAAAATATCTAGTTTTTGTCATCATCAAAAAGGGGGAGATTGTTAGAACAAAGTTTGAATCTACTACCCTAAGTTTAAGTTTTGATGATAACAAAATGAAAGGATATATTAATTATGTGATTCATGTATGAACTATTTGCTACCTAAAATATTACGTTCTGCTTTGCAGAAACTCTGATAGGTATCAGCAGGAGCACACCTATTCAGCATCAGAATATTGGTTCTTAACATCAGCATCAGAAGTTGCTATATCAGAATACCAGAATCAGAAGATTAACTCACGTGTATGCTGAAGCTTGATGAACAGAACTGCGCTCAACACTCTGATAAAGACAACAACAGTTCATCAGCAGTTAAGCAGAGTCAGAATGAAGCCAAGCCAGAACACGCTTTAAGTAGCAACGGTACTGTGCATTGAAAGCGTAGTATTACCAACGACATCATTCCAGACAAGATATGCTCAATAAGGAAAGTTTGTTATTAGCATTGAATCAAGTTTATTGCTCCAACGTTCAATAATTTCAGTGCTATATAAACAAGACTATGAAGATTGAATTGGCTAATGCTCTCCAACATATTATACGCCTAAAAGCTAATCATAATCTTCCTTCTCCCAGTTTGCTAAACGCTACATATCTCCTTACTCAATCATTGTTTAGCAATCTAGTTTCATAAGCTTAAGTTGTGTAACATCACAGTTGTGATACAGTTTTGTAGAAAACATTCACACACCTAGTTTTATCTTCTTTGTAAGAAAGTATTTCCTTGACAAACCGGGTTGTGGTTTGCATCAAGAAGGCTTTAGCAGTTGTTAAAGCAGATTGTAATATTCAGTTGAATATAGTGGATTAAGACCTCGTTGGAGAGAGGCGAAATCACCTTGACGGGTGGACTGGAGTAGTTTGAGATCAAACGAACCAGGATAAAAATATCTTGTTCATTGCATTAAGTTTCAGTTTTACAATTCAACCCCCCCTTCTTGTGTTTTTCACTTCTTCAGATTCAGCTCTTCTTGCATTGCCAGAATCCAGTCATTATCCAGAAGTGCTTCATCAATAGATGAAGGTTCAATCAGAGACACAAGTCCCATAAGGGTTTCTTCAGAGTTTCTGAAGCTTGCTCTTGTTCTGATTGGATCTTCCTTTCTTCCTAAGATGGTCTCTTCTGGGTGATCCAAGCTGCTTCTGGGTAATCTCTTCTGAGGTTGATCAGCAGCTGTTGTAGGATTGCTAGCAGTGCTCCTTTCAGATGTTGAAGGAGTGTTTGTGTTGAGAGCTTCTGATGACTTGTCTTCAGAATCTGTAAATTCAATTTCCATACCTGCAAAAACTTCATTCTGCTTTGACTTTTCAGAGTCAAGCTTATCATCAAAACAAACACTGATTGATTCTTCCACAATCTGTGTTTCTGTATTGTATACTCTGTACCCTCTTGAGCGTTCAGAGTATCCTAACATAATACACTTCTGTGCTTTAGAGTCAAACTTGTTCAAATAATTCTTTGTATTTAACATAAAACAGGTACATCCAAATGGATGAAAATATGAAATGTTGGGCTTTCTATTCTTCCACAATTCATATGGAGTCTTTTCCAGAATAGGTCTTATTGAGATTCTATTCTGAATGTAGCACGCTGTGTTTATTGCCTCTGCCCAGAATATCTTAGCAACGTTTGTCTCATTGATCAAGGTTCTGGCCATTTCTTGCAATGTTCTGTTCTTTCGTTCTACAACTCCATTTTGTTGGGGAGTTCTAGGACAAGAGAAATCATGCAGAATGCCTCTGTCATTAAAGAATGACTCAAAATCTTTGTTTTCAAATTCTCCACCATGATCACTTCTGACTTTAACGATTCTAAGATCGTTTTCATTCTGAACTTGGTTACAGAAGGTAACAAACACAGAGTGTGACTCTCCCTTGTGTCTTAAGAACTTTACCCATGTCCATCTGCTATAGTCATCTACGATTACTAACCCATACTTCTTGCCACTGACTGAAGCAGTTTTAATTGTAAGCGTGTTCTGGCTTGGCTTCATTCTGACTCTGCTTAACTGCTGATGAACTATTGTTGTCTTTATCAGAGTGTTGAGCGCAGTTCTGTTCATCAAGCTTCAGCATACACGTGAGTTAATCTTCTGATTCTGGTATTCTGATATAGCAACTTCTGATGCTGATGTTAAGAACCAATATTCTGATGCTGAATAGGTGAGCTCCTGCTGATACCTATCAGAGTTTCTGCAAAGCAGAACGTAATATTTTAGGTAGCAAATAGTTCATACATGAATCACATAATTAATATATCCTTTCATTTTGTTATCATCAAAACTTAAACTTAGGGTAGTAGATTCAAACTTTGTTCTAACACACTCTTCTTGATTACCCTGATTAATTGCTCCACTTGTTATTCAAAAGACGTCCCAGGAGAATCATTAACTGCCTGTTTCCCTTTATCTTTCACAGGAATCTCTTCGATAACTTCTTCAGGAGGCGATGGAGTAGGAGCGAAGACTCTCCCACTTCGAGTTATTCTACTAGTCCCGGTAATGTTGGTTACATCCTTATTTTCAATTGGCGGACATACAACTTTCTTTCCCTGAATGTAAACGGAATTATATTCCCATGTGTTGCACCCCAAAATTTTCCCTCTCATATTTCTCAAAACATTGCAAGAAAAATCTCCAAGTGGTTCAAGATTGCTCAAGAGTTGGACAGTCAAGCTATCTCCTAAGGCAATCAACCTCAAATTAGGTTTTTGTGTTGCATCAAGGTCCTTGCATCAAAATGACCTCAAGTTCTCCCCAATGTCTTAATATTCTCTCAAGGTCATCCATGTCAAATTTCAAGCCTTGCAGAGGAAGTTTGCTCAGTCAATTGCTCAAAGGGTCAAAAAATCGACTGTGCTAGGGTAAAAGTCAACAGTGACCTACAAATAGTCAAACTTCAATATTTTTTTGTCAACATTCTCATTTTGAAGGATATTTCATCATTTGATCAAGGGTTGATCATGATTCATCAAGGATTGCTCAAAATTCATCAAGACTCAAAAGTTGCTAAATTAGGGTTTTGTAGTAAAAGTCAACTCTAATTTGACCAAGCATAACTTTGTCATGCTTTATGAGAAATGACCCATCCAAAGCTCATTTTTAATAGGATGCAATTTCCTACAATCCATATTCATACCCCAAGATCAGAAAATGCACTCACAAGAAGTTACAAATTTGGACATTATAGGTCATTTTTGAAAGTCAACAAAACACCTTTTTTTTCCAAAGCTGATAACTTGAGCATGGAATATCAAAATGAGATGAGACCAAAAGGTTTGGTTAGAGGACATCTCAAGCTTTCTAAAAAGTCCAAGAACACTTCCAAAAGTTCAAAATTGAAAAATTTATGCATTGTTGAAGTTGGAATGTTTGCAAAATTGCCAAAAGTCAACTATCCCCAAAACTTCAAATATTGTCAAATGGGCCCATTCTTTTCCACTTGATTTGATCTTGTCACACTATACACGTGTCCTAGCTTCAACCTTGAACCCATTTATCAATTTTCTTATTTTATTTGATTTTTTATTGAATTATTCCATTTTAAATCAATTTAAATCAAATAAAATCACAAAAACTTGATTGCATAAGATCTTTCTCTATTTTCAGAACCTAGTCATCATCAATGACATGATCAAACTCGTATCAAGCATTCCGTTTGCAAAAAGATTGGATTTTTGGCAAAATTGGAAAGCTTTCAATGGAGGATCAAATCAAATCTCCAAGCATTGATGTACAAGGATTCAACCCACATTTGTTGACCTAATGCATTGCACATTACTTATACAAGCCAAAGAATACGAATTCAAGGGTGAGAGGCTGCAAAATCATCAAAAGCAAACTTGAAAAAATTGCCAAAAAGTGTGAAATTGAAATCGTCCTTGCAGGCCAATTCAGAAGCAAAACTCCACACTAATCCATTGTTGGGCAATCATTGAAGCGAAACCAATCCCTAACAAGCTCTCATACGCGTCCTAACGCTCTGTAAGTATCTCAAAATACCTCCATGTATTCGAAATCGTAACCTCATGTTCTTGCATTTTTTTTGGCAAATCGTTGACATATTCATGATGCTTGTGAAATTTCTGGACTGTTGGCATTATTTGATTGCATTTATATGTACTATAGCCCTATAACCAAACCTAGGGTTTCGTAGCTTGTTTTTTGGGCATTTTATTTACAGGCAAAATTGATGCCATTGATGGACATAGACGTGATCAGGGAAGGTAGACGAGCATGACCATGTGCTTGGAATCAATTTCCATGGCCTAGAATGGATTTTAGGGTGCACCTACGAATTTAGCTGTGGATGTAAATCCGCAGGTAAATATCCAGGGCTGAACGAAGAAGACGATGACGCGTCTCTCCCTGGTTGGCCCATTCAAATACTTGGCGCTTGTTTTTTTTTATTTTTCTGGCATATTAATTTGTTTTCCATATTATTATTATTATCCAATATCATAACAACTAAAGCATAGTGGTTGAGTGGTGGAGGCGTTGTCCAGTGACTCACAGGACCTGGGTTCGAATCCCAGGTCCCCCCATGCATTTGTTATATTTTGTCTTCAGGTGATCCAATACAAAACCAAGCGCGTGGTTCATCATACTCCCTCACTCAGATGCTTTCCAGATGGCCCCAGGCCAGATCTGGTGGTCCAGATGTGATGTCCACCATATGCTCTAGTCAAAGTGTCACGCTGGAGTCAGAAAAGTCAGCCAGGCCTGCATGTTATTGGGCCTCATAATTGCTATCCAAACCCCCAAAAGCAGGCCCAAACCTCTAACTCTCTATTTTCTATTTTATTTATTTATTTTGTTTAATTATTTTTCATAATTTAACTAACCAATCAAACTTTTTTTTAATAAAATTAAAAACCAAAAAAATATTTTATTTATTAAAATTAAATTTCAGCATTTTATTTTTGTTAATAAATATTAATTGAATTAATTTAGTTTTAATTAGGATTAACTTTTAATATATTTTGCAATAATTAAAATTAATTTAGACAATTAGGTTTTATTAACTTTGATCAAATTATTTTTATTTCTTTAAAATATCAAAAATCCAAAAATATTATTTTCATTAATTAACTAATTTGTTTATTAATTTAATAATTAACTTAATTTAATTTCTTCCATAAATTCAAAAATAAACCAAAAAAAATCTTTTCTTGAATAACAAAGGGTCAAAACCCTGAACTCGTATTCGATTTAATTTTCCGTACGCGTGCCACTTTTATTCAATATTGTATCTGTTTCCTGGAATGTAATAGTTTAATAGGACTTTAATTATTTTATCGCTTTATTTATTTTCCGCATTTTAATTTCAAGGGTTGCTTTTGGCGATGTAAATACCCGACGCCTTGTAATAGTTAGTTTTAATTTCTGCAATTTAATTTCCGAAACTTATAAACTGTTAGATGTTTGATAATAGGGAATGCATGACAAGATCAAATGTTTAAACCTAAAATCAACATAGATAACCATTGACATGTACAAAGATAAAATTAACTGAAACAACACACTCGCACATGCGCACTCTTAGGGTACACCTCACTTGGTTGCCTTCGAACGTGGTCATTGAGTATAGGAAGTTTTAGAGGTCGCCCTCTTGTCTAAAGATCATAGTTGCCTCGAAACGGTTGCCTTGGAAAAATGATCTAAGACATTAGGGTTACCGCTAAGGCGTCCTAACATTGTTTTAGTGACCGCACGTCCCTTAATCGAATTGACCCTTAAAACTCCAACAATGACGCTACCTACTCATCAATAGTGGGATAGCATTGTCTAAAGGACATTAGCACAGATTGATTCCTTTTTCGAGTAGGTAGATGGTTCTTAAGTACTTGCTCCTTCAAAACAAAACAAATTTTCGCACTTACACCTTTCAAACAAAAAACTTCTTTCAAACCCACAAACACAAAGAAAAGCAAATTTTGAAAACACTTTGAGCAAGTACCTAAGAGCCCGTGGATAACCACGGATAGAAAGGGTGCTAACACCTTCCCTTTCTATAATTTACCCCCCGAACCCGAGAAACATCTTGAAAAAGGAATTTTTCTGTGCCTTTTTACTTTCCTTGTTGGATAAAATAAAAGACGGTGGAGACTCTTGCTTACCGCGACATTTTGCGAAAACAAACGCAAAACGCGGACCAGCATTCCAAAAAACAGTCAGTTCTTCCCACCGTATCACACCATGGCACTGCCCTGTTATCAGTTAACGGATCGGGAACAGAACTTGGAAGTGTTGATGCTTGGGTTGGCAGGAGAGCAACCGGATTCAGGTTTGGTGCAGGGAGCATTGGAACCTGTATAACCATGGAACTCTTGAAGTGTTCCTCTGAACATTGGTCGGATAATACAGAATTTCCAGAATAGCGACATCACCTTCAGGAATGACTTTCTCAATTCTAACAACCCCTTCGTCCATCAGTTTCTGAATGGAATTTTTCAAATCATCACACTCGTCTGGATTGGATGAGCATTTCAAACAAAAACCATGAAGCTCTTGTAGAACTTTCTGCTACATAAGATGCTCTCTTAGGACTGCCATCGACATCTGAATCTCTTAAACCTGAGTCACTAAGTCATGGTCATTGTCAAAACCAATAGAATTGGAAGCAGCCACATGGTGGGGAGGCATAAGATTATTCTGAACATTAGGGCCTATAGGAGCGAAGCTTAACTCCTTCGCCTCCAAAAGATCTTGCACCTTGTACTTTAAAGCTCTGCAGTTTTCGATTGAATGACCCGGGGCTCCTGAATGAAACTCACAACGTGCATTAACATCATAACCCCTTGGTAGTTCTGCTGGTGAGGGAGCCAATACTCGAAGTTGTACCAACTGACCAGCTAGAAATTGTGGAAGCAAATGGGCGTATGACATTGGGATTGGATCCAACTTCTTCTCAGGATACCTTTGCTGCCTTTGTTGACCCCTCTGCCCCTGGGGCCTTTGGTTCTGTTGATAGTTTCGCGGTGGTGCATACTGTTGTTGTGGAGTAATTGCAAGGGTTTGGTAATATGGAACCTGTACAATAGCTTTCCCTTTATCATCAGAGGTATTACTCACTTCTCCCTCTTTTTTCTTGACGAAACTGCTAGAGTACGGTTTCTTCCCACCACCTGAGTTGTTGTTACCATTTGTGCCAGATGTACGTGAAATAGTCCCTACTTTAATACACATTTCAACTCATTCCCCGATGATGACCATATCCGAGAATGAGTCATAAGTACTACTGAGCATATGTTGCAAATACGGGCCTCGAAGGGTACTCATGAACAAATCCACTATTTCCCGATCTAGGAGAGGAGGTTGAACTCTTGCGGCCAAACTGCGCCATCTCTGGGCATACTCTTTGAAAGACTCACCAACCTTTTGAGACATACTCTGCAGCTGTGCACGACTAGGTGCCATGGCGGTGTTGTAGTGATAATGCTTCAAGAAAGCGTCAACAAGCTCACTCTAGTTACTAACATGAGTTTGTTCCAACTGCATGTACCACTCTAGTGGAGCCTCAGCAAGACTGTCCTGAAAGAAATGCATGAGCAATGGTTCATTTCTAGAAAAAGCAACCATCTTTCTACAGTAAGATCTGAGATGAGTCTCTGGGCATGTAACCCCCTGGAACCAAACACATAGCAGCAACACTGAATCTCGGTTCCTTAGAAGTCTCCATAGCCTTTAAGAGTTCTTCTAGAGCCTTGTAAATCTTAGCAGTTTCAGACAGATCAGCCGTAGAATCCTTTGGAGGATCATCGAGATCAATGACATCATGGTGGTCATCCATAATTAGTCGTGGGTTCCCCCCATGGTCATTCTTGGGTCCACCATTCTCGGATGTGGAGGCACCGTCTACCAGTTTAGTAATGCTTATTCTGAGCTCTTCCTGCCCTTAGATGACGGCATAAAGAGTTTCCATGAGCTGATTCATTCGGTCACCCATGGTGTCCATGTCTTTGCGGAGAGCGGCATGGTTCTGCTCAATCTGTTCCATAATACTTAACTTGTTGGCTCGAGTGCGATAAGGATGTAGGGAAGTCGTCTTGTAGATTCTCTAATAAAAATGCAAAACCATCAGATAAGAATTCCTGCCAGAAAACCTGCAATTTATGAAATGTATGATATGTATGATGTATGAAATGATTGTCCACTCCGGCTCTCCATGGTTCAATTACCGTCAGCAGTAATCGAGCAACATGATGACAAGAACGACCATATGAAGAAAACATCCAAAAATAAGAGAAATTCCCACAGAATTGAATATGAGAGGGTTATGGGAGTATAAGATGAGCAAATCTGTTTATTTGGCAATAATAATGATCAGTTCAGGGGTAGGTTACTATTCTTCTCCCATTTATATCGCCAAGGCTCAAATAAAGTGCCTTAGTGATAGTTCCAAAATCGTGCCCATCCGGACTTGGCAACAGGTAGGTGCTCAGCAAAGGGGATCGTCCTTCCGAAATTGGAACAATTTGATAGTCCTGGAATGTGTAACTTGTAGCTGTAAGACTGAAGTAGGGTCAAAATGACTAAAATGGTCCTTTAGACTCTTCAAAGAAGGCCAAGAACTTGAGTGGAAAACTTGAGTAGTACAGATAAGTATGATTGTCTCCCTCGGTTCTCTTTAGAACATCACTGTTGCCAAATGTTACTGACGGAAATTATGCCAGAGAGGTATCCAAAGTGGACATGCATATGCAAGGTTGATACATTTCATCTTTCTGACATTTCTTTTTGAGAAATAAACATGTTATGATGTAAATGCAAAGTGATCATGGGGTTACTACTTCCACGATACCAATTTCTGCTGTACTGCCTCCGCGTAGTCTGTAAGTACCAGGATCGTAGGTCCGGAACATAAGCCACATAATCTTATTAACAGATTCGGGACTCAGAAAATAAATCTGAGAACCTCCTAATCATTGACAGAGTTCCAGAGCATATCCATTAGAACCGATAGTCGCCGTCTAGGTACAATCACTATCTGAATATGAGTAATCATATGAACATAGTCACCATCTGTACCTGTGATAAAAATTCCCTCCCCACTCATGGGTGAAAACTAGGTCAGGGTAAGACAATGGTAACTCGAAAATCGCAGGTTCGCTTGGAAGTAAAACCATCGCAACACAGACGTGCATGATGAAAGTACCTCCAATTGAACCTCATCCGAGCGTGGTATATGACATGACTGTAGTAATCGGACCATGTCCTATAGCTGTCATGCCCCCACTCTATTCCTAGTGTCCTAGTGCACTCTGGCCTGGGTACTGGGCCTTTTACCTCAATAGTAACATCCCCACCCAAACAAGAAGCAGATCCTGTACAACAGTAGTATATGGAAGACAGTAAAATGCAATGCATACATATGCTCAAGTATATACAAAATGAGTGAATAAACTGAAATCATAAAGATAAACACCCAAATAAAATAAAGAAGATCTAGGAGCGACTCCGGGATGGACCAACATTTGGTCGACCAATTCCCCAGTGAAGTCGCCAGCTGAAACAACCGGCTGAAAATCATCAAACAATGAAGTCGCCATCGAACATATTTTACCCCACATGTAGGGAAAGGTAAACATTGAGAAAACCTGAAAAGGGAGAAGTCACGGTCTTGCGACCGAGAGATCGGGTAAGGGAGTCTATTATGCGAGGGGAAGGTATTAGCACCCCACACGCCCGTAGTACTCTACGGTATCCACTCTTGTTATCTATCTTATGGGTGTGTTTAATCTATACTTACTATTTACTATACTACTGAAGGGTAGAATGCATGCGAAAGAAAGGGAAAAAAATGTAGGGAAAATAAAATTGTGCTCGCTTGGGCCCTACCCCAATGCCTACGTATCCGTTTTGAGGAATTAGAGCTACCGTAGTTTGGCTTATATGTTTTTGTTTGTTTGTGTTTTTTATGGACGAAGTTAATTCCGCCTTCTTCCGTAGCTCGACCTTTGGAGACTTATGCGTTGGCACATAAGTAAATAATCATGTCCTTACCTGAAAAGGGTTTTAAAGAAAAGTGCTCGAGCGCACAAATGGTTGGAGTTGGTTTGTATTTTCGTTGCAGATAATGACTAGTCGACCTCAAGAGAGAGATATTAGCCACTTTTCTACTTAGCCATGAAAGGAATCTTTGAGAATTGAACCGCACCTAGGCTTGCGATGAAGAACAATAAGATCGAGAAGAGACCCGCTTATCATTTCTCGTACTAAGCAAAGGCATGATTCTCATCAATAATTTTAAAGCATTTTGAATTTTGAAAGAAAAAGAAGTTTTTGTTTTGAATGCATATGCAAAAGGAGAAAGAAAAGTCAAAGGGGACTAGCCTATTGCTAAACCTAATATTATTGTGCATTAGTAGCCCTAAGTCAAGGACTAATGAAAGGGAAACATCTACCTAATGTTAGCATGCATATGGATTTATAATCCTAACGTCCAATTTTGGTTCAATTGAATCGAAGATTAAATTTGAACAAAATATCCTAAGGGATCATGACAGACTATACAAACAAGTAAAGTTGGTAGCAAGTATTAAATTATTACATACGATCCATACTCAAAATCGTAAACCAAATACATGATATAAAATGAATAAAACTAATGATTAGAATTGACTAAAAAGTTAACAAAAAGAAGAAATATATTCCTAATTAATTTCTAAAATGCCTTCTTATATTTTTACCATTTTTTTATTATATATTTTGTTATTAAAAAAAATGAAGGAAAGCATTAAAATTAAAAAGGAGACTAAGAGGATCAGGGGGGTGTGATCAGAAATATTGCCTGGCGTTAAGGCCCATCAACAATAAAGTCCATCCAGTTTTTGTTAGCAAGTATCAACAGGCTTCCAAAAAAGTGATAATGGGCTTGAAGAGGAGGCAATCTTGATCCAATCATTTTTGTTACTTATCTAATTCATTTTTTTTGTGTCAAAGATTGATGATTAAAACTAACAAAATAAAAAACGTGAAAATAATTAAAACTATAGGAATAAAACGTGAAAACTACTAGAGAAGATAGAAAAAGGATTGATGAGAAGATAGAAAAAAATATAATAAAACAATTAAAACTAAAAGAATGAAAACATAAAAATTGAAAGGGGATTTAGGGTTGGGACTGCTGAGCTTCATTCTTCTTCTTCGCGGCATCGCCGTCTCTGATTTTCACAGTGGCTTCGTGAATTCCGTATTAGTTTCTCTCATCATCATTCCATGATCTCTTCCATTGTGTTCTCCTTCCCCGATTTTCAGAATGGAAACCATAAGAATCTCAGCTCGAATCGAAAGGCGAGATCTCCGAAATAGTGCAATCGGAGCAGGTTGTATATTCAGCGATAAAAGAAGACATCGATGAAAGGAATAGTAGACGGAGAACTCGAAGCTTACCTTCGCCGGAGTTAGTTATGCTGAAGCCGATAATGACGAAGGAGATGGAAGTAGATACAACTAATACCGGTGAGTTCTTGAGACCGCTTATTCCTCCGTTTCGAGCTTTTCTTCCTCCCCGCTCATTCTTCTACTCTCTTGCGTATCACCGATTTTTCCGCGTTTCGTTGGCTTTCCTGTGCAATTCGGTGCGTAACTGTTGTCACGTTTATGATGCCGCTATTTGCAGGTTATTATGAGGATGTTGAGATCAAAGTAAAACGGTGTTGAAGATTATGCAGAGGTTGCTGATGAAGTTGATTAAGGAGCAGAGAATCTATTGATGATGATGGTTGAAGTGAGGTGCGATGAAGGTTCTACAGAGTTGCAAAGGGGATGACGGTTGGAGATGAAGGATAAGTGGTGAGTGATGATGAAGATGAGGAATCGTGAAAAGAGATTACGGAATGAAGAAAATGATGGAGATTGAGAGTTTTTCTGGTGAGATCCTTCCCTATCTCAATCTGTTATCTCTTATGTTCTGTTGTGAATCCTACTTTTTTATATCAGTTGGAGCTGTTCTATTTTATATGGGTTAGATAGGTAGTTAGAAATGGTTAGGGTTTGTTATGAAATTGGTTAGGTGGTTAGGATACAATTAAAGTTGGTTATGGAGAGGTTTGTGAGAAGTTCTGTTATGTTCTATTATTGGTTGTTTCTCTGAGTTGGAATTCTGTTATTCGGTTATTGCAGTTTGGGAAGTTAGTTGGAATTGGTTAGGAACTATTTTTGAAGTTGTTAGAGAATTTTAATTTGGTTAGAGCAGTTAGGGAAGCTTAAAGCTGAGCTGGAATTTTAAACAGTTAATAGTTTGGGAATTCTGTTTGCAGGGCTGTTTTGGAATGGGTTACTTAGAAGCATGTTTGTTAAAAACCATTTAGTTTTCGGTTGCATTCCCTGTTATCTTGAGCTGGGTTGATGAATGGAATATGTTTGGTTTTTTTGAAATCTGTTTGATATTAGTTTGACGTTGCAAGTTTGTGTACTAGCGATAGTGTAATCGGTTTATGCTTATGACTGTTTATTAAATATTTTTGCAGGTTTCATTTATATCATAGCAGCTTGGACACATGAGGCATAACTGGAATTTGAAGAATGACCTAAAAATGGAGCCACAAAAGCTTGTGAGATGAAGCGAGGCTTGAAGATTTAGGATAGCTTTAGCATAGGGTATAATTTGTAACTCTTGGTAGTTTCTATGTAGCTTATGTAAAGGAGATGGAAATATGTAATGGCATTGATCTTATACTGGTTTAAGGGATTTGGAATATGATTACATTCTTTTGAAATATTGATGTATGAGATGTAATCAGAATGTTGATAAAACTAAACTTATCGTAGTGAAAAGAACTTGAAGTCATAATGAACAAGGTGCTGGATTTTGTAAAAGAAGCATACTTTACAAACCCTTGAATCCAAATGATACATTCTTCAAAATATTAAAAGTGATATTCCTTTCATATTTATCGTGAATTCCTAATGTCTTCTCTTAGAATTGCACTTGAATAGACAATTATGTATTTCCACGCCTTGACTTTTCAACAATGGAATGAATCACCGCCTTTAAGTATCCTTAAGTAATTGAATGGGCTTGACTATTTCTAGGACTTTTAATCTAAAACTCTGATGTTTCACAAGACAACACTAGGTTTTAATCTCAAAGCACTCGAAATGGAGCCTCAAGGAAAGTTTAGGCCATAAGTAAACTCAAGTGTTCAGATGAGATCATATCTCACATTGATGTCCACAAACCCTAAATTATGAATAAGACACAAGTGAAACTATCTTTCCATCTTCTTGTATGAACACCCTAGCCATACGCTCTATGATTCAATACCAATAAGCAAACTTTCCTTAATAAAAACCAATAGAAGACCTAGATTCCAATGGATAAGAATTCTTCAATGATAGCTTCCTCATGTTGCATACTGAAGAAAAACTTTAAGATGCCATGAATACACCAAGATCTCTTCCGTAATCTCGTACCTTAAGCACTAATGGAAACTCTTTAATAATGAGATGAACTGGTGAACAAACTTCATGGATCCCTCCTGGATTCCACGTGATTAGAAAAATAACTCTAATCCCTATGGAGATGATGAGCACATGAAGATGACCTTCGACGCTTTTGTTTGTAGCCCTTGAGTCTTTAGTTAAGATAAGGTTGCAAAGAGATGAAACACTGATGCCTGAGTGAAACCCTAATTCTTCGAAATCTTTGATCACATGCCACATTTTATTGATTAATGAATGAATGGTGTTGTCAAATGACCTAATAGGAGTTATGTATATGAGAAAAATGCGAGACGCGTAAGCCAGATAAAAGAAAAAGGGGTAGGACAAATTTGGGGTATTACAACCAGGGGATAGTCCAATTAGGATCATACCCTAAAGAAGAATATCTAGCTGCAATTGAAGGAAGTGAAAATAAGCCATTGGTAATTCCTTGCCAAGGGCCAAAGCTTTACAAGAAAACCCTTGTGGTTCCGTGGGGGGGAATCAATCGAAGAAACAACAAGACAAACTCTAAAGATACCAATAATTCCAAAGACTATAATTGTAATTAGGGGACCATCTTCTGCCCCTTACGAAAGTGATAAAGCAGAACCATGGAGCTATGATTCAACTGTATATGTCAAATGGCTTGAAACAAGAGTGTGAGCCATCATCTAGTCAAGGACCTGCAATCTCGAACATAGCAAGAATAAGGGGCATGGTGCGCAGTTGTCGAATCTTTGGATCTGAAACACCAAAGAAGAACGATGATATAGTGAAAAATAAAAATGATGTATTGGCAAAGGACAAAGGAAAAGAAGTGGTGGAAACAAATCAAGAACAAGAGCCTCCAAGCAAGAATTTTATTGATCAAGAGGCAGATGAATTTTTAAAGATAATCAAAAGAAATGACTATAGGGTGGTGGATTAGCTTCACCAAACCCCATCCAAAAATTTATATACTCTCGTTGCTCATCAATTCAGAAGCATACTGATACTCGTTAATGAAAGTTCTAAGTTCTGCTCATGTCGTAGAGAAAATTACTGTGAACCAATTTGACAATGTGGTAGTAAATATGACGTCTGGGTCATATCTGGGTTTTAATGACAATGAGTTACCTCCACAAGGCCGAGCTCACAATAAGGCATTGCACATCTCTATCCAGATAGGTACTACAAGCTTGTCTAGGGTACTCACCGATATCGGTTCTGCCCTTAATGTTCTACCAAAATCTAGCTTTATGAAGTTAACATTAGACGGTGTTGTGATACGACCAAGCTCCACGATAGTCAAATCCTTTGATGGTTCTCAAAGTTCAGTATTTGGAGAAGTGGACCTTCCTGTCAAGATCGGCTCACACATGTTCTATATCACTTTTCAAGTCATAGATATAGAACCAGCATATAAATGTTTACTTGGGCGACCTTTGATCCATGCGGCAGGGGCAGTCACTTTGACCTTACACCAAAAGTTAAAGTTCTTTGTTGAAGGAAGATTGGTCATAATCGATGGAGAAGAGGACATCTTTATAAGTAACATAGAATCTTACAAATATATCAGTCCTGATGAAGGTTTTATAGCCATACCATTTCAAGTCCTAGAGGTTTCTTCAATCGTAACCTTACCAGTAAAAAAAATCAAGAAACCTACTGTGACTTCGTGGAGAGATTTTCAAACAGCGGTGGAAGTGGTACCTCGAAGAGTTGGGGAAAGCTCCCAGAAATACCTGAGAAAAACAATCGCTTTGGTTTCATCTAATCCACGGGACATTCGTCAACAAAGGAGTAGAACATGGCAGACAGGTGGCAATGATATCAAACAAAGGCAACACCAAAAAGGCTACTGATTTCATCTGAGAATGCGCTCTAGGCGAAGAACTCAAAAATTGGACAACTGTGGAGATTCCCGAGATATCTTTCTTTCCTAAGTATTTTTTCTTGTTTTTGAAAGAACCTATGTCAAGCCCGAGGCATAGGGGTTGCTTGTAAGGGTCCCCCATTTTGTTTCAGATAGTATTCACAATTAATAAAAGTTATATTTTATATTCAATTAAGATCCCTGTCTTTCTCTTGCATTTATCTTTTACATTTAAAAATGGAAATAATTTTTCTTCATATGCATTTTTCCAAAGTCACATGATAAAAAACTGCACCAAAACATGATAAATGTGCAGATCCATGCCCAAAATCACCGATAATGTTATTGTTGTTATCCGATGTAATTTTGATACACCCATCAACCAAGCTGAAGAGGAAGATGATGAAGATCTTGAACTTTCTGAAGAACTGGCAAGAGAGATAGAGCAAAAAGCTGACAACATACAATCCTACCAGGAATCTATTGAGACCATTAACCTTGGCACAGAGGAAGATCTGAAAGAGATCAAGATAGGGGCAACATTGGACAAAAACGTCAAAGGAAAGATGATCAAGTTGTTACATGAGTACGTGGATATATTCGCCTGGTCTTATAAAGATATGCACGGACTGGATATAGACATTGTGGTGCACAGGCTACCTCTCAAGGAAGGTTACTCTCTGGTCAGGCAGAAGCTCGGGAGAACTCGTCCGGACATGTCCAACAAAATTCGAGAAGAAGTCCTCAAACAATTTGATACATGGTTCTTAGCGCTGGTAGACTATCCGCCTTGGATAGCTAACATTGTACCAGTACCCAAGAAGGACGGAAAAGTGCGCATATATGTGGATTATCGGGATCTAAACAAAGCAAGCCCCAAAGACGATTTCCCGCTACCTCACATAGATGTTTTGTCGCACAATACAACTCCAGCTTCAAAATTCTCATTCATGGACGGTTTCTCAGGCTATAATCAAATCAAAATGGCACCCAAAGACATTGAAAAGACTACTTTCATTACAACTTAGGGCACTTTCTGCTACAAGGTAATGCTATTCGGTTTGAAGAATGCAGGGGTAACTTATCAATGGGCTATGGTTACACTATTCCATTATATGATCCATAAAGAGGTGGAGGTATACGTAGATGATATGATTGCCAAATCTCATATGGAGGAGGACCACATCGTACATTTACAAAAGTTATTCGAGCGCCTGCGTAAGTTCAAGCTAAGGTTGAATCCAAACAAGTGTACATTTGGTGTCAGGTCAGGCAAATTACTGGGTTTCATTGTAAGTCAGTATGGTATTGAGGTAGACCCCGACAAGGTAAAAGCCATACAATAAATTCCAGCTCTAAGGATAGATAAAGAGGTTTGTGGTTTCTTAGGATGATTGAACTACATTTCAAGGTTCATATCACACCTAACAGCCACGTGCGAGCCTATATTTAAATTATTACGAAAAGATCAGACGGTGATATAGAATGATGATTGCCAGACAAATTTCGAAATCATAAAACAATACTTACAAGAACCACCGATCTTAATGCCGCCAGTTTCTGGAAGACCACTCATCATGTATCTGATAGTACTTGAAGGATCAATCGGATGTGTATTGGGGCAACATGATGAAACAGGTAGAAAAAAGCATGCAATCTACTACCTCATCAAGAAATTCACTGACTTTGAAACCAGGTACTCACTCCTCGAGAAAACCTGTTGTGTGTTGGCTTAGGCTACTAAGAGATTGAGGCAATATATGTTAACTCACACCACATGGTTAATAGCAAGAATGGATCCTTTAAAGTATGTGTTTGAAAAGCTGGCCCTTATAGGAAGGATAGCCCGATGGCAGATGCTACTATCAGAGTACAACATCCAATATGTTACTCAAAAGGCCATCAAGGGTAGTGTACTAGCTAATCACCTAGCTCACCAGCCGTTTCCAGAATATCAACCAATGAAATTCGACTTTCTAGACGAAGATGTCATGGTTATAGGTGACTACGAAATACCAGGGCCTGACGAAAGACCTGAACTAGTGGAACATTGGACACTCATGTTTGACGGGGCTTCAAATGCACTAGGGCACGACATAGGGGCGGTTTTGACTTCTCTGAAGAATTATCACAAGCCTTATACTTCAAGGTTATGCTTTGATTGCACCAACAATATCGCCGAGTACGAAGCTTGTATCCTGGGTCTAGAAGCGGCTATCAATCTAAGAATTAAACATCTCGAAGTATTTGGAGATTTCACGCTGGTCATATACCAAGTCAACGGAGAATGGGGCACTAAACATCCAAAATTGATTCCATATCAGGATCATGCTTTAAAACTAGCTACGGAATTCACCGAGATCACCTTCAATCACATCCCACGAGAAGAAAATGAGATGGCGGACGCCTTGGCAAATCTATCTGCCATGTTCAAAGTAACTTGGCCAAATCATGAACCGCGTATTACAATCGAACATTTTGAAGAGCCTGCACACTGCCTTGCTATTGAAGTAGGGCCAGATAACAAGCCTTGGTTCTATGACATCAAGAGGTGCTTGGAAAAGCAAGAATATCCAAAAAATGCCTCTATCATCGACAAGAAAACTCTGCGAAATCTAGCCTCGAAATTCTTTCTGAGTGGTGATGTGCTATACAAAAGAAACTACGACATGGTACTACTCAGGTGTGTAGAAAAACAGGAAGTAGATACGCTCATGAGAGAAATCCATGAAGGTACTTTTGGAACCCATACAAGTGGGTACTCCATGGCTAGAAAAACTTTGCGAGCAGGGTATTATTGGTTAATGATGGAAGCTGATTGCTACCACTATACTAAAACATGTCATAAGTGCCAAATCTACATCGACAAAATGAATGTGCCACCTACTTCTCCGAATGTCATGAGCTCTCCTTGGCCGCTTTTGATGTGGGGAATTGACATGATTGGCATGATCGAACCGAAAGCATCTAAAGGACACTGGTTCGTACTAGTTGCCATTGATTACTTCACCAAATGGGTAGAAGTAGTATCTTATGCAAATGTGACAAGTCAAGTGGTTACTTGATTCGTCAAGCAAAATCTCATATGCAGATATGGGGTTCCAAGAAGGATCATCATAGACAACGTGTCTAATTTAAACAACAAAATGATGAAGGAGTTATGCGATGATTTCAAGATGGAGCATCACAACTCCTCACCATATCGACCCAAAATGAACGGAGCCGTTGAAGATGCCAACAAAAACATCAAGAAGATCATTCAGAAAATGGTGAAGACATACAAAGATTGGCATGAAATGCTTCCCTTTGCTCTACATGGCTATCGTACCTTTGTACGCACATTAACGGGTAACTCCTTTCTCTCTAGTATATGGCATGGAGGCAGTACTCCCTGTTGAAATAGAAATTCCATCACTTCGAGTTCTTATGGAAACAAAGCTTGAAGAAACAGAATGGATTTAGACGCGACTTGATCAGCTCAACCTCATTGAACAGAAACGCTTGACAGCTTTGTGCCATAATCAATTATATCAAAATCGGATGACAAAAGCCTTTGACAAGAAAGTTTGCCCCCGAATATTCAATGAAGGGGATTTAGTACTCAAAAAGATTCTGCTACCTCGCCTCGATTCATGTGGTAAATGGACACCCAACTACGAAGGTCCATATGTGGTAAAAACAACATTCTCCAGTGGTGGTCTCATCCTCACAACAATGGATAGAGAAGAACTACGACACTCTGCAAATTCAGACGCAGTCAAAAAATACTATGTATAAAAAACAAGCTCGCTAAGCTCGAACCCTAAATGGGCGACTTAGGAAAAACGAAGTGTCCCGGTGGATTGAAAACCCTAAAGGGCGATCCAGGCAAAAATTAGGGACATACACACAAAATTTTATCCCAGTGGATTGAAAACCCGAAAGGGCAATCCAGGCAAAAATTAGGGATCTTATTCAAGAAATAAAGAACAAAAAGACTCCAATCTAAGAACTGCGACTACAAACCACGAAGAAAAAGATGGATCCAAATCACTCGACTCAGAAGCAAAGAAGATTGGAGCTATCAAGAAGACATTGGGGAAACGGCAGTAACAATTATCATTTTCATTGCCATTTACAGTCTTAAAACTTTATGTAATTACCTCTTTCAAGGAATTGCATCTTATACTCTCGCTTATTCAAAGGCATATTGTGATACGGTGGGAGAACTGACTATGGTTTGCGTTTGTATTCGCACTTGTTCGGTTGAGCAAGAGTCGCCACCGACTTTTTATTTTATCCTAAAGGAAAGGTTAAAAAAGCACAGCAAAAACCTTTTGAGATATTTCGTGGGTTCGGGGGGTAGATTATGAAAAGGGAAGGTATTAGCACCCTTTTCATCCATGGTTATCCATGGGCTCTTAGTTACTTGGTTTTTTAGATCACTTGCCTTGATTTTCGATTGCTTTGAAATTGTGGTGTGTGTGTGTGTTTTGAAAATGTTTTTAAAGAGATGCCTTGTTTTAGGCAACTAATGTATTCGACTCGTGTTTGAGTGTTTTACAAAAGTGTGTATCTTTTCGAAAAGATGTTTCAAAATGTTTTTGAGAGTTTGTTTTGAAAGTGTGTATGAAGTGTGGTTTTGAAAAGAAGGCAAGTGTTTTTGCAAGTTGATCTCAAGTAACTAAGAGTTTTGTCTACCCTATTGTACTCAAAGGTTTTCTCTATGTTTTCAACCCTTTTTTAACAATTTTGTTCCACCATTGAATTTGGGGGACAATCTTGCGTTTAGGAAGTTTAACGGGACGGGCGCGGGTCATCGTATGGACCATGAATGCAATGATGCCAAGTATCTTTGGCAATTTTCTTTGAAGGGACTATGATCATTCCATTTTAGGCAACTTTCGAAAGCGTCATCGAGGGACTTATGATCATTTGAATTTGTTTTGCCAAAGAAACTCGACGTGCAAGCATGGCCCATTTTGGAAGGCAACATGTGGGATTACCCTAGAGGGTGCAAGTGTGATTGTGTATTTATTTCATGTATTTGTCTTGTATTAGGTTATCTAGCGTTTGATTTTATGTACATACAAACCCTAGGTCTAACCATGGTATAATTGGAAAGCGATAAATTGCAAGAATTTAAAGTCTACGCTATTACAAATAGTATCCGGGAGTGGGGGTACAAATTTACAAATGGGGATGAGACTTTAGGAATGTAGTGTCTGTTGTACCCCAAAATTTGCCCTCCCATATTCTTCAAGATTTGTCAAGATCAAGCTTCAAAATCTCCCAAGGGTTGCACAGTCCAACTGCCTCCTAACAGTCAAAAATTAGGGTTTTGGTTATGGCAAAGAAGTTGAGGTTTCCAAGGGTCCAATCAAGTCCCATATGCCTATAAACAATGTCAAGCACCTACATGTCAAGTTTCAAGGCTTACAAGGTCAAGTTGCACAATCAAAAGTCCCATTTGCTCAACAGTCAACTGTAGGGGCAAAATGGTCATTTGGCAGTCAAAAGTCAAAATTTTTGGTCAAAATCTTATTTTGAAGCCACAATCATCATTTGGTCAAGTCTTGACCATGATTTCACAAGAATGGCTCAAAAATCATCAAGGTGTCAAAAGTTTCTATTTTTGGACAACTGAAAAGTCAACTGTAACTTGACCAAGGCATAACTTTTTCATGGTTCATCAGAAAAATCCCATCCAATGCTCATCTTGAAGGGTAAGACATTTCCTACAACTCATCTTCACATTCCAAGTCCAAGAAATTCTCTCACAAAAAGTTATCAATTTCAACATTATAGGTCATTTTCAAAAGTCAACAAAAAGGCACTTTGAGTCAAAGACCATAACTTGAGATTAGTAAATCAAAATGACATGGGACCAAAGACATTGGTTAGAGGACTTCAAGACCTTTCCAAAATGTCAAAGAACATGTTCATAACTTCAAAATTGAGCAAGATATGCATTGGAGAAGTTGGGAAATTTTTGTGAAATGGCCAAAATCATTTATCCTTGAAATTTCATTTTTGACAGAAGGGGCCCACTTTTTCCACTTGAATCAGCTTGGCCATGCTTCCCACGTGTCCCACTTTTTATTTCAATATTTAAAATTAATTTTTTCATTTTTGTTAGATTTTATTGGATTTAATTCATTTTAAATCCTTTAAAATCAAATAAAAATCAAAAAGGTTAATTAAGGGACATATCTTGCTTTGATTAGCTTTGAACCACCATTATGCATATACCAAATTCGTTCAAGACCTATTTCAAGCAAAAAAATTCAAATTTGGAGCAAATATGGCAAGTTATTTCAATGGTGATTATGGAGAAAATCAAAACTTCATTGCAAGGCTTAAAAGCTCCTTAATGTGACTGATTCTCATCCAAGACTATATATACAAGCCTTGCAAGCCTCATTCAGGACCTAGAAAAAAAAGGAGAGTGTGCACAAACGGCCAGAGGAAAGGTTCAAAATTTGTCCAAAAAAGTGAGAGATCTAAAGCGGTGTTGCAAACATTTTCAGATCCAAGCAAGCACGTGGCTTTCTTCCTTGCCACTCCCTGAAGCCAAAGCAACCACAAACGCGTCCTAAGGTCCACTACCAAGCGCTGTAAGTTGTCTCAAACTCACCCCTGTACACGAAATCATGTTTCTCCATTCTTGCACTTTTTCTGGAAAATAATAGCATATTCATACTCCATGCCTAATTTCCAATGTAACTGTTATATTTAATTTCATTTTTAGGCTTCGTATAACAATACCCGTGCCTAGGGTTCGTTGGTTTTGTTTTTTAGGTATTTTGTCTACAGGTGAAATTGGGACAAACCATAAGCATAGACGTGATCAGGAGACATGGACGATCACAACCATGGGCTTAGATGGAATTTTTGATGCCTAAGGATGATTTTGAGTAAAACCTCCAAAATCTGGCCTTCACCTCCTTGGTTTAGCATTTCTTTTCTTATTTTCTTTCCTTTTATTAATTATTATTATTATTTAGTTAGTTCACAAATAATTATTTTCATAAATTCAGAAAAAAACAAAAAAATGTAATTATTATTATTATTATTAATTTCATTTTAGTAATTATTTTTGTAAATAAAATACTAACAAATTAATTAGTTTAATTAGTTAATTTTAACCTTTTTTCACAATAAATAAAAACAAATTTAGACTTAGGCTTTTTCTTTTGACATTTTTAATTCTTTTTTATTTTATTTCATAAAAAACATAAAAAAGGTCAAAAAATATTTTCTTGTAATTAAAATCATTAATTAATTTTCAATTTCAAATATTTAATTCCTTTAAAGGGTCCAACGCCCTCGCACCTTCGAATATAATTTCTCTTCGCGCGTTTATTTTATTTTTCTTTGTGAAATTTATGTACTTGCCCCAAAGCCTTGTAATAATAATTAGGACATTTACTTTCCGCACTTTTATTTAAAATCGGGTCTTTGTTTAATTTGGCGATGTAGACCCGCGCCTTGTAATAGCGTAGGACCTTTATTTTTCCGCATTTTAATTTCCGCACCCTTTAAACTGTTAATCACATGAAAGAATGTATGCCCAAATAAAATCAAAGCGTAGCTCACCCAATGCATGACAAGACAAATAATAACTGAAAATGACACATAATTCACACACCACTCTTAGGGTACGCCTCACTGTTGCATTGCCCCTCGAAACGTGGTCGTCGAGTACAGGACGTCTTAGTAAGTCCTTATGTCCATGAACATGGCATAAGGGTAGCTTCTAAGGTGTCCTATTGTTGCTCTGGTGATCACACTGTTGCCTTGCCCCCCGAAACGTGGTCGTCGAGTATAAGACGTCTTAGTGAGTCCTTATGTTCCATTGATCTAGTTGCCTCGAAACGGTTGCCTCGGAACAAGTTGCCTCGGAATAGTTGCCTCGAAACGGTTTCCTCGGAATAAAAAGATCAATGGCATAAGGGTAGCTTCTAAGGTATCTTATTATTGCTCGGTGACCACACTGTCCCTAACCCTCGAATTGACCCGAACACCTCCAACGGTGGTGCTACCTACCTCTCAATGGTGGGATGGCACTACCTTAAGGACATTTAAACAGACTAATTCCTTAGGGTAGGTAGATGACTCGTAGATACTTGCTCTAATTCAAAACAAATCAAAAACTTCTTTTCACACCGACACTTTGCAAAAAGCTTTCAAAAACAACTTTTCAAACACTCTTGAGGACTGATACAAGAGTCGAACTGAAATTTTCAAAGAAACTTTTTTCAAAACCCACTCACACTTGAAAAGAAAATAAACATTTTGAAAACACAATGAGCAAGTATCTAAGAGCCCGTGGATAACCACGGATAGAAAGGGTGCTAACACCTTCCCTTTCTATAAATCTACCTCCCGAACCGAGAGCTAATCTCATAAGGAATTTTGCTGTGCTTTTGTCCTTTCCTTGTTGGAGAAAATAAAAGACGGTGGCGACTCTTGCTTCCGCGACATTTCGCGAAACCAGCTAAAAAACAGTCAGTTCCAGATCCACCGATCACAGAACTGGCGACTCTGCTGGGGAAAATTTTGAAAGTGAGGTGTACCTTAGGATAGTTCATAACTGTGTCTTCAATTGCTTTGACTTGCTTGCTTTAAATTGTGGGACTGTCTTGGGAGTTCTATAGATCCTAACCCGGATCTGGGGGATACCTTCTTAGAAAGTAGCAACAAGGCTGTGAGGGAACTGTGCGGGGTATACCGACATGGTTGAAGCAGTCTGCTACGTTGATGTGGCACTTTGGTGTGTACCGGTAACCCTTGAGTCAATCAAGGAGAGTACGGGGCCTCCGCGTGGTGTCGTGAAGCATCAACAGACCTTAGGAACCTTAATTGAACCATCTTGGCCTCTTTAGGGTAGTGAGATAACTACTTTGGTGTACTCCGAAGTCGGTTGATACTCGATACTACACTCAATTGAGGGTTGTTTTCTTGGGATATTTTGATCGCCAGTCAGTGGCTAAATCGAAACGATGAACAATGAAAGCAATTCAATGATATTGATATCCTTAGGACCCGATTACTTTGATAGGACAGGTTTGAGCCCACCAACTTCAAGAGGGTAGTACCCCAAACGTCATGCTGGCCTAAACTCTAAGGGCTCTTTGTGTGACTTGTGTGCCTTCAAAACTTGACTACTTGCATACTTGTTATCTGACACTTGAGTTTCTTGCAGGTTTTGTTTATAGTCCTTAATCTGGACTCATAACAGGGTTTACCTACATTGCTCCACATCATAACATCATACCATCATACCATTGCATACATCCTACATAAGGGCTAACCCATTTCAAGGATCTCAAAGGCTTGTGATGCAGGTCATGATGAACAAAATAATCCAGTGGGGCAAACAGCCAAGGTTGAAGCTCCAGCCATCATTCAACCACATGTGGGGCAAGAAGACAAAGGAAGATCTCCTCAGCTTGCTTCAGGGTCACGAGCCCAGCCTCAACGGGGTAGTCAGCGTAAACGAAATGCGCCCGGAAGACATTTCTCGGAGACTGATATACCCTCATCCTTTATACTGAAGCGCTTGCTGGAGGTCAATCTGATCACTCTAAAGGACCCTCCCAAGAATCCCAACAGGACACCTTCGAGGTATAACCCCGACACCCGTTGCGCTTATCATTCAGACAGCCCAGGGCATGCTACAGACGACTGTTGGACCTTGAAGAACAAAATCCAGGATTTGATTGACGAAGGGGTGATAGAGTTCATGCCGGATGGCGAGATGAAAATCTTCCGCTGAGAATTCTCCATTTGAGATGGCTATCTCAAACTAGAAATTTTTGTTCATTAGGATTTTTCAAGTTGTAATTCCCTTCTGATTGTTCAAACATTTGTTCATTGTTAAACGTTGTTATTTCATTAATGCATCGCATACGTCTGTTTTGAAGCAATATATTCGTATTCACTATATGCAAATTATTTTCATATTTTTTCTGATGATCAACGCTCGATTAACAATTCTAAGCCTCTTGAGGGAGGATGACGAAAACGATACCACGATCTTTACAATATGCTTTTGAACAGACCCCGCTGATGAGGTACAAGAATTGTTTCAATTCCTAAACACTGGAGTTATAAGGAAGATAATCCCTCGTCAACCCCTCTGAGCCAAAGAAGTAGGAGTTTTTCTTTTCGAAATTTAAAACCCTTAATCATAACTTGGGGCAGGGTAGTCTCTCAGTTGATCCAAGTGCATAACGAATGGCACCAAAGAGGTCCTTACAAAACAAAAGACAGTGATGGTTCCGAACAATCATACAGATAGGCAGTCATTATATCTCAAAAAATAAAAACCCATTAAGTCAAAACCTATGAAGGAGACTTACAAAACTGGGGCATCCCGCTGACTGTAATCACAAAAGAAACAGTTCAGGCAAAATTTAGGGATAGCGAAATCAAAAAGAAAGAGGTCATACAAACCCTCAACAAAAATAAAAATGACTGCCTGTTCAGAGTAAATCATCAATATCTGAACTATCATTGAAACATCAGGACAAAAACTCAAATAAGGTCTAACGCACGATCAACTGAGCTTAGGTTTGAAGAACATCACGAAGAACGGGTGGGTACAAATAATTTGAGCCTTTATCCTTTGTTTCTTAAACCTTAAACCAGGCCACGTTATAACCCTTAAAAAGTCCTAGCTGAAGCATGGGTTAATTCGAAAGCATACTGTGACAAAGGTATCCTGACTCCTTAAGGCTCGCTGTAAAATCTTGAGTTGACATCACATGTTACATAATTTGCTTGTTTTACTAAAAAATGCATTTTTCAAAACTTCAAGACAGACATAAGCTTTGCATTTTTAGAATAACATTGTTTGCATATGACTATTTGTTTGAACAGCATAGAAGTTCGCACGACGAATGTCTAATGAACAAAAGCACCTCCAATCAAGGGGCATGGCATGATCAGTGTCCATCATCTGGGGCAGTCCAGTCAAGATTCGGAGAATCTCTCAAAAGACCAACCAGCTTGGGGCAAATCTCCATCTGAATCACTTGGGGCATTGGACGATCAAACGAAGATCTTCCGGTGGCATGGTAACACTACACAACAACAGGGGCAACTCCCTACATTCTGAATGCACGGACATAGTCGGAAAAAAATACTACGCGTAATCAAAGACCCGCTAGGTTGACACACCTAGGCAAAAATAAGGGCTTCCCGGCGAACCAAAAGGGTTCGGGAAAAAATAAGGGATGAAATGAAAAAATCTGTATACCCGACAAGTCGAAAACCTGAAAAGGAGGCTTGGGAAAAAATGGGTGTCCCGGTGGACTGAAAACCCGAAAGGGCGGTCCAGGAAAAAGTTAGGGATCAAAGCGTACGACTATGTCCTGTCATCTCGTCACTTGCCTACCAGAAGAAGGTTTGTCCATCAACAATTATCAGCACCTCACAGGTCTTCCTCTCCCACCTCAGAAACAAGGGCAATAATGAGCCGTCCAAACGATCTAATTGCTCTGTCCGCCAAGGTATCAAGGTAAGTTCAGCTGAAGAACATAACCAATATATCTTAACTCCCCAGAGAGTGAGCCAGCAAGTCAATGCACTCTCCCCAAGCAGAATTATCCTGTCAGCCTTAAGGAAGTTGGGCATCCGCCAGCAAATATCAAACATTCCTCATCACAATATACAAACATTCTCAACAAGCATCCCCGGCAGTCTTGGTCTAAGACTGTTCCCCGGCGGTATACCAGACATTCAGTGGAGTCACTTCCAGTACGTATCAATATTTCCCCAGGAGAGTCCAGCATGGTTCAAGATTTCCCCAGGACAGTTTGAATCATCTCCCCAGCAGTAAGCTTACCCCCAGTAGATTCTGGAAGCTTATCCCCTACAGAGCACGAACGCGTCTCCCAGCCTTATTCAAAGTTTATTTCCCTACCGGGATATAACTGGGTTATCCTCAGCCAAAAGCCACGGAAAGATCGTCCTCGGCGAAGTCTTCTTATCCCCAGCGAAGTCTATTAACACTTCCAACATAACAACGGTGTCCTCAGCGGAGTTACCATCAACATCTCAACAGAGTACCTCTCTCCCCACAGAGTACTTTTCCCCAACAAGATCGCTAGAGTAGTTATTCCCCGTAGAGTAATCTCTTCATCAAGTTTCGTCCCCTACGGAGTCATCTTCTCCTACCAGTTCATTCTTGCAATCACTCCCCAGTGGAAACAAAAGCCAAACATCAGCCCAGGATGTGACTTCCCGACACCCGTCAAGGATTTACTTTCCTAGACAAAAACATACGTTCATAAACATCATATACATCATGAACGCATCGCACAATCTCATTTATGTTGAGAACATCATTGCTTGATCCATATCATACATTGCATATGACTGACCTTACCTTTCAGGAAAGATACAGTTAAGTTCTCAGCTATATTCCAAGACTTTGCCTGGTTCAGTTAAATCGACTCCTAAAGATTTTTCTGATGCCGATCCAGTCAAAGGCCCTCTCTGGTCCAGTTAAATCGATTCCTAAAGATTTTCCTGATGAAGGGTCAGTTGAAGATTCCAAGACCTTGCTTGGTTCAGTTAAATCGACTCCTAAAGATTTTTCTGATGCCGATCCAGTCAAAGGCCTTCTCTGGTCCAGTTAAATCGATTCCTAAAGATTTTCCTGATGAAGACCCAGTTGAAGATTCCAAGACCTTGCCTGGTTCAGTTAAATCGACTCCTAAAGATTTTTCTGATGCCGATCCAGTCAAAGGCCTTCTCTGGTCTAGTTAAATCGATTCCTAAAGATTTTCCTGATGAAGACCCAGTTGAAGATTCCAAGACCTTGCCTGTTTCAGTTAAATCGACTCCTAAAGATTTTTATGATGCTGATCCAGTCAAAGGCCTTCACTGGTCCAGTTAAATCGATTCCTAAAGATTTTCCTGATGAAGACTCAGTAGAAGACATCCAAGATTCCTTCATCATTCTGTTGAGGTAGTAATCGCCCCAGATTCTCTCATCGTTACTGTTGAGGTAGTAATCGCCCCAGATTCTCTCATCGTTACTTTTGAGGTAGTAATCGCCCCAGATTCTCTCATCGTTTCTGTTGAGGTAGTAATCGCCCCAGGTTCTCTCATCGTTACTGTTGAGGTAGTAATCGCCCCAGATTCTCTCATCGTTACTGTTGAGGTAGTAATTGCCCCAGATTCTCTCATCGTTACTGTTGAGGTAGTAATCGCCCCAGATTCTCTCATCGTTACTGTTGAGGTAGTAATCGCCCCAGATTCTCTCATCGTTACTGTTGAGGTAGTAATCGCCCCAGATTCTCTCATCGTTACTGTTGAGGTAGTAATCGCCCCAGATTCTCTCATCGTTACTGTTGAGGTAGTAATCGCCCCAGATTCTCTCATCGTTACTGTTGAGGTAGTAATCGCCCCAGATTCTCTCATCGTTACTGTTGAGGTAGTAATCGCCCCAGATTCTCTCATCGTTACTGTTGAGGTAGTAATCGCCCCAGATTCTCTCATCGTTACTGTTGAGGTAGTAATCGCCCCAAGTTCTCTCATCGTTACTATTGAGGTAGTAATCGCCCCAGATTCTCTCATCGTTATTGTTGAGGTAGTAATCGCCCCAGATTCTCTCATCGTTACTGTTGAGGTAGTAATCGCCCCAGGTTCTCTCATCGTTACTATTGAGGTAGTAATCGCCCCAGGTTCTCTCATCGTTACTGTTGAGGTAGTAATCGCCCCAGATTCTCTCATCGTTACTGTTGAGGTAGTAATCGCCCCAAATTCTCTCATCGTTACTGTTGAGGTAGTAATTGCCCCAGGTTCTCTCATCGTTACTGTTGAGGTAGTAATCGCCCCAGATTCTCTCATCGTTACTGTTGAGGTAGTAATCGCCCCAGATTCTCTCATCGTTACTGTTGAGGTAGTAATCGTCCAAGGTTCTCTCATCGTCCCGTTGAGGTAGTAATCGCCCAAAGGTTCTCTCATCGTCCCGTTGAGGTAGTAATCGCCCAAAGGTTCTCTCATCGTCCCGTTGAGGTAGTAATCGCCCAAAGGTTCTCTCATCGTCTCGTTGAGGTAGTAATCGTCCAAGGTTCTCTCATCGTCCCATTGAGGTAGTAATCGCCCAAAGGTTCTCTCATCGTCCCGTTGAGGGTGTATCTGTTGACGACCAACATTACCAGACTCGATTCCTGTATCTCGCCAGGGCACGTCTGAAGAATTCTAAGATCCGATACCTGTATCCAGCCAGGGTGCACCTACATAGAGGGTTTGAAGATCAACTCCTGTAACAGGCCAGGTAATTACTTTTCTTTCTCAGGTACGCAAGTTCTCGCTAAGGAATCTCTTATGCGATCGACGACCTCCCGATGGCATCTATAAGCCCATCTCTCCACATACCAACAGTCTCCAAATGGCATCTATAAGCCCATTCCCGACAAAGTTCAGTCACACTTCCAGATGGCATCTATAAGCCCATCTTCCTATCCGTCAATCTCCAAATGGCATCTGTAAGCCCATTCCCCGCATCACACTGCTGATACTCTACTATGTGAGTGCAAATTTCTGGGCACTCTAGTGTTCAATCATCTTCCACCTTCGGATTACGAAAGGCACGACAGCCAATCTACACCCTCAGGTTTAAGAAGATTGAACAGGGGCAACTGTTGTACCCCAAAATTTGCCCTCCCATATTCTTCAAGATTTGTCAAGATCAAGCTTCAAAATCTCCCAAGGGTTGCACAGTCCAACTGCCTCCTAACAGTCAAAAATTAGGGTTTTGGTTATGGCAAAGAAGTTGAGGTTTCCAAGGGTCCAATCAAGTCCCATATGCCTATAAACAATGTCAAGCACCTACATGTCAAGTTTCAAGGCTTACAAGGTCAAGTTGCACAATCAAAAGTCCCATTTGCTCAACAGTCAACTGTAGGGGCAAAATGGTCATTTGGCAGTCAAAAGTCAAAATTTTTGGTCAAAATCTTATTTTGAAGCCACAATCATCATTTGGTCAAGTCTTGACCATGATTTCACAAGAATGGCTCAAAAATCATCAAGGTGTCAAAAGTTTCTATTTTTGGACAACTGAAAAGTCAACTGTAACTTGACCAAGGCATAACTTTTTCATGGTTCATCAGAAAAATCCCATCCAATGCTCATCTTGAAGGGTAAGACATTTCCTACAACTCATCTTCACATTCCAAGTCCAAGAAATTCTCTCACAAAAAGTTATCAATTTCAACATTATAGGTCATTTTCAAAAGTCAACAAAAAGGCACTTTGAGTCAAAGACCATAACTTGAGATTGGTAAATCAAAATGACATGGGACCAAAGACATTGGTTAGAGGACTTCAAGACCTTTCCAAAATGTCAAAGAACATGTTCATAACTTCAAAATTGAGCAAGATATGCATTGGAGAAGTTGGGAAATTTTTGTGAAATGGCCAAAATCATTTATCCTTGAAATTTCATTTTTGACAAAAGGGGCCCACTTTTTCCACTTGAATCAGCTTGGCCATGCTTCCCACATGTCCCACTTTTTATTTCAATATTTAAAATTAATTTTTTCATTTTTGTTAGATTTTATTGGATTTAATTCATTTTAAATCCTTTAAAATCAAATAAAAATCAAAAAGGTTAATTAAGGGACATATCTTGCTTTGATTAGCTTTGAACCACCATTATGCATATACCAAATTCGTTCAAGACCTATTTCAAGCAAAAAAATTCAAATTTGGAGCAAATATGGCAAGTTATTTCAATGGTGATTATGGAGAAAATCAAAACTTCATTGCAAGGCTTAAAAGCTCCTTAATGTGACTGATTCTCATCCAAGCCTATATATACAAGCCTTGCAAGCCTCATTCAGGACCTAGAAAAAAAAAGGAGAGTGTGCACAAACGGCCAGAGGAAAGGTTCAAAATTTGTCCAAAAAAGTGAGAGATCTAAAGCGGTGTTGCAAACATTTTCAGATCCAAGCAAGCACGTGGCTTTCTTCCTTGCCACTACCTGAAGCCAAAGCAACCACAAACGCGTCCTAAGGTCCACTACCAAGCGCTGTAAGTTGTCTCAAACTCACCCCTGTACACGAAATCATGTTTCTCCATTCTTGCACTTTTTCTGGAAAATAATAGCATATTCATACTCCATGCCTAATTTCCAATGTAACAGCTATATTCAATTTCATTTTTAGGCTTCGTATAACAATACCCGTGCCTAGGGTTCGTTGGTTTTGTTTTTTAGGTATTTTGTCTACAGGTGAAATTGGGACAAACCATAAGCATAGACGTGATCAGGAGACATGGACGATCACAACCATGGGCTTAGATGGAATTTTTGATGCCTAAGGATGATTTTGAGTAAAACCTCCAAAATCTGGCCTTCACCTCCTTGGTTTAGCATTTCTTTTCTTATTTTCTTTCCTTTTATTAATTATTATTATTATTTAGTTAGTTCACAAATAATTATTTTCATAAATTCAGAAAAAAACAAAAAAAATGTAATTATTATTATTATTATTAATTTCACTTTAGTAATTATTTTTGTAAATAAAATACTAACAAATTAATTAGTTTAATTAGTTAATTTTAACCTTTTTTCACAATAAATAAAAACAAATTTAGACTTAGGCTTTTTCTTTTGACATTTTTAATTCTTTTTTATTTTATTTCATAAAAAACATAAAAAAGGTCAAAAAATATTTTCTTGTAATTAAAATCATTAATTAATTTTCAATTTCAAATATTTAATTCCTTTAAAGGGTCCAACGCCCTCGCACCTTCGAATATAATTTCTCTTCGCGCGTTTATTTTATTTTTCTTTGTGAAATTTATGTACTTGCCCCAAAGCCTTGTAATAATAATTAGGACATTTACTTTCCGCACTTTTATTTAAAATCGGGTCTTTGTTTAATTTGGCGATGTAGACCCGCGCCTTGTAATAGCGTAGGACCTTTATTTTTCCGCATTTTAATTTCCGCACCCTTTAAACTGTTAATCACATGAAAGAATGTATGCCCAAATAAAATCAAAGCGTATCTCACCCAATGCATGACAAGACAAATAATAACTGAAAATGACACATAATTCACACACCACTCTTAGGGTACGCCTCACTGTTGCCTTGCCCCTCGAAACGTGGTCGTCGAGTACAGGACGTCTTAGTAAGTCCTTATGTCCATGAACATGGCATAAGGGTAGCTTCTAAGGTGTCCTACTGTTGCTCTGGTGATCACACTGTTGCTTTGCCCCCCGAAACGTGGTCGTCGAGTATAGGACGTCTTAGTGAGTCCTTATGTTCCATTGATCTAGTTGCCTCGAAACGGTTGCCTCGGAACAAGTTGCCTCGGAATAGTTGCCTCGAAACGGTTGCCTCGGAATAAAAAGATCAATGGCATAAGGGTAGCTTCTAAGGTATCTTATTATTGCTCGGTGACCACACTGTCCCTAACCCTCGAATTGACCCGAACACCTCCAACGGTGGTGCTACCTACCTCTCAATGGTGGGATGGCACTACCTTAAGGACATTTACACAGACTAATTCCTTAGGGTAGGTAGATGACTCGTAGATACTTGCTCTAATTCAAAACAAATCAAAAACTTCTTTTCACACCGACACTTTGCCAAAAGCTTTCAAAAACAACTTTTCAAACACTCTTCAGGACTGATACAAGAGTCGAACTGAAATTTTCAAAGAAACTTTTTTCAAAACCCACTCACACTTGAAAAGCAAACAAACATTTTGAAAACACAATGAGCAAGTATCTAAGAGCTCGTGGATAACCACGGATAGAAAGGGTGCTAACACCTTCCCTTTCTATAAATCTACCTCCCGAACCGAGAGCTAATCTCATAAGGAATTTTGCTGTGCTTTTGTCCTTTCCTTGTTGGAGAAAATAAAAGACGGTGGCGACTCTTGCTTCCGCGACATTTCGCGAAACCAGCTAAAAAACAGTCAGTTCCAGATCCACCGATCACAGTGTCCAATAGATTACAACCAAATCGAATCGATCAAATGTAAATGTAACGTATAGCAATGTATAAGATAAGCAAATGTGTATATTGTCAAATGTCAAGTGTATTATGTAAGTATAAGTGTAAGTGTATATGTATTTGTATGAGAATTATTTACAAGTTAAGATGTGAATTTAAATGTGTATTATTAAGTATTGTTTAACCTAAATTAAAAAGAATTAAATGTTTATTTAATCTTTTTGTAATCTTGTATATTTCTTCAATATGTACAAAAAAAAAGGGTATTTTGAAAGAAAGAAAAAATGTTTTAGATTTTAAATACATTATGTATATATAAAAAGGTATTTTAATTAAAAGAAAAAAGTTTTGAATTTTAATTATATTGTGTATATTAAAAAATGTATACAAATTATTAACTAGAAAAAAAAGTTTTAAGTTAAATAAATAAAGAAAGAGTTTTAATTAAAAGGACATGTTATGTTCAAGATAATGATTATGTTATAAAAAGAAAAAAAAGTTTGATGTAAGAAAAAAAGGGTTATGTTAAATAAAAATAGGTTTTAAATTCTAAAATGGTTTAGAGATTTGAATGGGCCTTAGCCAAGGGTGATCAGAGGCAAGATGGGGGGTATACGCTGGCTTGGGCGCAGAAAGGGCAAGGCCCAAGTTTGACACAAAAATGTTTTAGGGTTTTGACTGTGTTTTCATTTTTGGATGCTTAGGGTTTGAGAACTTTATAGCGGCGCCGTTCGCTTATTCCACTTCGTCTTCTCCGATCATTCTCACGCTTTCTCCTCAGAATACCTCTCCGTCTTTGGCCGGCCCTCGCCACCGTCCCTGCTTCCTTCCTCCATGAATGGATCAAACCAAAACGCGAAATGGTAACAAACTGGAACGTTTCTTAGGTTTTTGATTTTGTCTTTGCATGTTTTCATTTTTGTTTATTGGTTTTATTTCTTGTTTACGCGAGATTTTGAAAAGAGATAAAAAGAGATTCTACCTTTCGGAGACGGAGAAGGAGGGAACGAGGAGGCGCGTGGAAGGCCGGACGGTGAAGGGGTTGGGATGAACTAGCTTGCTTTTTGGTAACCCTGGTACTCTTTGTCTCTCTGTTGCCTCGTTGCTTACTTCTGTTGCCTATTTTGTGTATCTTGGCCTATGATGAAGTTTTTTCTGAGGCCCTTCATGTTGCTTCTTCTTGTTGGCTTGTATGCATGCTTCGTATGCTTTTTTTTAGTATGCTTGAATGTTTGCCTGTGATGTTGATTTTCTGAGGCTTTTGTGTTGCCTATTCTTCACTTCTTTCTCTCTCGCTTCTGTTGCCTTTTCTGTGTATATTGGCCTATGATTTGCCTGCCTTGCTTTGAGTTGCCTTGTGTTTATCCTGAGTTGCCTTGATGCTTTGCTTCTGTAGCTTCTGATATGTTCTTCAACTGCCTCGTTGCCTTTTGTGTATACTGGCCTATGATGAGGGTTTCCCTGAGGCTTTGTGTGGGTTGCAAGAATGCATAAGTTTTTGTCAATTTGGAGCTCTCATTGTGAACTTCAGGCTCCAGGCTTGATGGTTGGTATAGGCTTGTTGTTTTATGGTTAAGGCTGGACAGGGTCTTTTATGGTTTAACTTGACAGGTTGTGAGGCTTTTCGTGCTTTGATAATTTTGTTTAGGTTTTGAGCTGGACAGGTTTTGGTTAGGTGGTTTTTGCTTCAGGTTAGGCCTTGACAGGTTCTGCTTCAGGTTAGGCCTGGATCATTTGACAGGTTTATGCTTAGGCAGGTATGAGGCACAGGTTTAATGCTGGTTTGATGCAGGTTTGATGTTACTGGATTTAGTTTGACAGTGGTTTATGTTTGAATGGCAAGGCTTGGGTGAGTTTATCTGGTTTAGGCTTCTTCTGGTGTTTGAGTTGAATGGTAAGGTTTTTTGAATGTTTTGGATCAGATTGGTGTTACAGGTTCAAGGCTTTGGATGTTTGTTCTATATTGTTTGACAGTTTGTTCAAGGTTTGAATGGTTAGGCTTCAGGTTCTTATGCAGGACCTAGAGGCTTTGGCTTTGGAAGTTGGTAACTGATTTTGACCTTGGCTTCTCTGTCTTTTTGGTCTGGACAGGCTGTTTGCAGTTTTTGTATATTTGCCTTTTTTTTCTTACAGTTTCATTGGCAGATTCTTTTATATTTTCTTTCCCCTTTATCCACTGTGTTATTGCAGTTTTATTTTTTGTATCTTCCTGCCTAAAGCCAAACCTGTAAGCCTAAACTCTTTTCTCTCTCTTTTTCCCTCTCTAGTACAGCATTTAGCATACTATATTGCTTGACATGTACTACTTCTGAAAAAGTAATGGCCTAGGGAAATGATGAAGCTGGAATTTGTTTTCTTGCAATACATGTTTCCTCTGCATTTTATATCTTCTTTTCCATACTTTCTGCTTCTTGACATCATTGATGGCTTTGTGTACTTGTTTGATATCTTGCCATATCCCTTTTTGACAGCTTTTGGCAGAAAGTTGAATTTGGACTTTGTTTGGCAATTCAGTTTGTAACTTGGACTTTGGTTATTTGCATATGCTGTCTTGCTTTTGAACTATGCAGTTTTGACAATTTGAAATGTGCAATTTTAACTTTGTGCATTCATTTAATTTGCAAACATTTTCACCCTTCTTTGTGAACCGGGAGAAATCCCGTGATTTGCAGAGAGGGCTAACTGATCCCGGCCGTTGCTTTTAATGATGAGTCTAAATTAAACTGTCTGTCTTTTATTTATTTATCTGCTATTGACTTTTCTTCTCTTATTTGTATTTGCAGATAAAATTCCATGGAGCACTGGAGTAATGGGATAGCAGATGAAGAATTGAAGATTAGAAAAAATGTTTAGGATAGTTTTTTATTTATTTAAATTTAAATAAATGTAAAATCATTGTTGTAAACAACAAAACAATTGTACAATTAATTTAAAAATCAATAAAAGTTTCTTTATCCAATTAATTCTTTTTCCTCCTATTGTTTATTTATTATTTATAATTCTTTAATTATAATAATTGAAAATAAATTCCAATCATTTAATCTTAGAATAATAAATAATTTAAATAAAAAATGTTTTAGCATTTGATCAGTTAAACCTGTCATTTCAAACACCCAGAGCAAAACAACAGTCAATCACAGCAATTGCCCGGACGCTTTTTTCCTTTACTGTCTTTAATCAAACATTGCAAATTCAAGCCCAATGCAACCTTTTACTGATTCAGTCAAACAAATGCGAATTCAATCCACATCCCAGCATAACTTGAAAAGCACTGTAGGATTTAAATCTTTTCGAGAACGCGCGCACAAAAACCCTAATTCCTGATTAAATGCCAAAGAAGCGTTCGCCTGATCGAAGTTGAGCCAAAATCAACCAAACCCTAAACCAACTGTTTGAAACATTCTAGAACCCTGAAAATCAGTAAAACCCTAATTGTGTCTGGCTGACGAGAAAAGTCCGTTTTACCGATTCTTGAGCCAGTTTGAAAAATCAGGAAAAGCCTGAAGTTGTGATTTCTCGTGGAAAATTGCGAGGGCAAATTTTGGGGTACAACAGTTGCCCCTGTTCAATCTTCTTGAACCTGAAGAGTTAGATTGGCAAGTTTGCCTTTCGCGACTTGAAGGTAAAAGGAGATTGGACACTAAAGTACCCAGAAAATTTGCACTCGGCGATGTGATGGTAGAAGTGAATGGGCTTACAGACGCCATTTGGTGATGGGCTTAAAGATGCCATTTGGTGATGGGCTTAAAGATGCCATCTGATGCGATAGAATCTTGTCGGGGGATGGGCTTAGAGATGCCATCTGGAAATGGGCTTAAAGATGCCATTTGGAAATGTTGAACTGTATGTCAATGGTGAGTGGACGAGTATCAGAAAGGCACCCATGTTTTGGAACATCTCTGAACTGGGGGTCTGAATAAGCACTAGATTGACATCCATGTTTGGAGAATCAGTAAACTATTTTTGAAGTTGAGATTGAATAAGCAATAGAGCAACATCCGTTGTTGGGAAGCGTCTGTAAACTGTTTTCAAAAGTTGAGAAGAGTCTGAACAAGTGATAGGTTAACATCCGTTACTGGAGAACCCGTGAACTGTTTTCAGAAGTCTTGAAGTTGAATAAGCAATAGAGCAGCATCCGTTGTTGGGAAGCGTCCGTAAACTGTTTTCAAAAGTTGCATCTGAACAAGCGATAGATTAACATCCGTTGTTGGGAAGAATCCGTAAACTGTTTTCAGAAGTCTTGAGAAGAATCTGAACAAGCGATAGGTTAACATCCGTTACTTGGAGAACCCGTGAACTATTTTCAGAAATCTTGAAGTTGAATAAGCAATAGAGCAGCATCCGTTGTTGGGAAGCGTCCGTAAACTGTTTTCAAAAGTTGAGAAGAGTCTGAACAAGTGATAGGTTAACATCCGTTACTGGAGAACCCGTGAACTGTTTTCAGAAATCTTGAAGTTGAATAAGCAATAGAGCAGCATCCGTTGTTGGGAAGCGTCCGTAAACTGTTTTCAAAAGTTGCATCTGAACAAGCGATAGATTAACATCCGTTGTTGGGAGGAATCCGTAAACTGTTTTCGGAAGTCTTGAAGTTGAATAAGCAATAGAGCAGCATCCGTTGTTGGGAAGCGTCCGTAAACTGTTTTCAAAAGTTGCATCTGAACAAGCGATAGATTAACATCCGTTGTTGGGAGGAATCCGTAAACTGTTTTCAGAAGTCTTGAAGTTGAATAAGCAATAGAGCAGCATCCGTTGTTGGGAAGTGTCCGTAAACTGTTTTCAAAAATTGAGAAGAGTCTGAACAAGTGATAGGTTAACATCCGTTATTGGAGAACCCGTGAACTGTTTTCAGAAGTCTTGAAGTTGAAGAGGAACCGGTGTAGGGTTTCCTGATGATGCGTCCGTGTAAAGCTGCATCTGAATGAATCTGGAATAAGTATCAGAAGGTCACCGTGTTCGGGTCACATCTGAACTATTTCTGGGTGAATCTCGGAAGATGATCTTTGTCTGTCGACTGATCTTACCTGAAAAGTTAAATGGTTAGTTGTATGCAATGTTATGATGCATGATGCAATGTATGTGACATCAATGTTTATGACATGAATGTGATGAATGCGCATGTAAGCTGATAAGCTGTCTTGCTGAGGATAAATGAATCCTGGACGGCTGAAGATAAAAGAATCTTGACTGCTGCCGGGGAAAATAACTCCTGGGCTGCTGCTGTGGAGGGCAAGAATCTTCAATCGTTAAAAATGAGAAGTCTTGGGACCACCGTTGGGAAAATCAAAAGCTTGGGTTGTATGCCAAACTACTGGGGACTTCCTATTTTGAGGAGATCTGTGTAGAATTTCTTGATGATGAGTCCGTGTAAAACTGCATCGGGTTTTTGAACACTTTTGACATTCGAATGCCCCAAGTGGTGATGTAGATAATTTCCTGGCTTGTTACAGGGGTTGATCTGGAATTCTTCAGACGTGCCCTGGCTAGATACAGGAATCGAGTCTGGAAATAGTCGTCAACAGATATGTCCTTGCTGGATACAGGAATCGAATCTGGAAATAGTCATCAACAGATATGCCCTGGTTGGATACAGGAATCGAATCTTCAAACTCTTCAGACGTGCCCTGGCTAGATACAGGAATCGAGTCTGGAAATAGTCGTCAACAGATATGCCCTGGCTGGATACAGGAATCGAATCTTCGAACTCTTCAGACGTGCCCTGGCTAGATACAGGAATCGAGTCTGGAAATAGTCATCAACAAATATGCCCTGGCTGGATACAAGAATCGAATCTTCAAACTCTTCAGACGTGCCCTGGCTAGATACAGGAATCGAGTCTGGAAATAGTCGTCAACAGATATGCCCTGGCTAGATACAGGAATCAAATCTTCAAACTCTTCAGACGTGCCCTGGCTAGATACAGGAATCGAGTCTGGAAATAGTCGTCAACAGATATGCCCTGGCTGGATATAGGAATCGAATCTTCAAACTCTTCAGACGTGCCCTGGCTAGATACAGGAATCGAGTCTGGAATTGTTGTCAACAGATATGCCCTGGCTGGATACAGGAATCGAATCTTCGAACTCTTCAGACGTGCCCTGGCTAGATACAGGAATCGAGTCTGGAAATAGTGATAGTTGATTTGTTGAACACTTTTGACATTCGAATGCCCCAAGTGGTGATGAAGGAGTCTTGAATCAGATTACTCTGCATATTGAGAGATTTCTTGAAATCTTGACTGGACTGCCCCAGGTTAATTGGATGGTGACATGTCATGCCCCTTGTTGATAGGAGATTTGTAATGGAAGTGTCATCCTTTTGAAGTGATTTTGCTCATTGAGAGAGTTTTCGTTCCTCCGAACATTCACTGTATGAAATTCTTCGCTGTCAAACAAAAAGCCAAATGCAGACAGTGATATTCAAGCAATGCAAAGTTTATGTTTGTCTTTGAAGTTTTGAAAAATGCGTTTTTTAGCAGAAAGTTTTTCATAAGACAAGTCAACACAAGATTTAGAGCAAAGCCTTACAGGAGTCAGGATACCTTTTGTAACAGTATACTTTCGAACTAACCCATGCTAAAATTAGGACTTTTAAAGGGTTGTAACGTGGCTTGGTTCACGGTTTAAGAAACAAAGGATAAAGGCTCAAAGTATATTTGTACCCACCCGCTCTTCGTGATGTTCTTCATACCTAAGCTCAGTCAATTGTGCGTCGTACTCTGTTTTGAGTTTGGAACGACTTTCGGGCGATGGTTCACCAGTTGAATTTGGGGAGACAGTCATCATCTCCTTTTTTCTTTTTCAACATTTTTCATGTTGTTGAGGATTTTGTAATGGCCTCACTATTTTGATTTTGATTTGTTATCCCTAACTTTTGCCTGACTGTTCCTGTGATCGGTGGATCTGGAACTGACTGTTTAACGCTGGTTCGCGAAATGTCGCGGAAGCAAGAGTCGCCACCGTCTTTTATTTTCTCCAAATGGAAAGGACAAAAGCACAAAAAAATTCGTTAAAGAGATTGCTCTCGGTTCGGGAGGTAGATTATAGAAAGGGAAGGTGTTAGCACCCTTTCTATCCATGGTTATCCATGGGCTCTTAGATACTTGCTCATTGTGTTTTCAAAATTGGTTTGCTTTTCAAATGTGAGTGGGTTTTAAAAAGTTTCGTTTAAAGATTTCAGATCGACTCTTGTATCAGTCCTCAAGAGTGTTTGAAAAATTGTTTTGAAAGCTTTTTGAAAGTGTCGGTGTGAAAAGTATTCTTGAATTTGTTTTGAATTTAGAGCAAGTATCCATGAGAACCTACCTACCCTAAGGAATTCGTCTGTGTAGATGTCCTTAAAGTAGTGCCATCCCACCATTGAGAGGTAGGTAGCACCACCGTTGGAGGTGTTCGGGTCAATTCGAGTTTGGGGACATCGTGGTCACCGAGCAAAGGTAAGACACCTTAGAAGCTACCCTTATGCCATTGATCTTTTATTCCGAGGCA
This sequence comes from Vicia faba, assembly GCA_948472305.1. Lineage (NCBI taxonomy): Eukaryota > Viridiplantae > Streptophyta > Magnoliopsida > Fabales > Fabaceae > Vicia > Vicia faba. Next base: position 1,691,375,379 of record OX451737.1, on the reverse strand, counting down.
ACCATTCTGAGGCAACTTGTTTTTTAGGCAACTTTGTTTTAGGCAACTAGATCAATGGACACAAGGACTCACTAAGACGTCCTATAGTCGACGGCCACGTTTCGAGGGACAAGGCAACAATGTGATCACCGAGCAATAGGAAGACACCTTAGAAGCTACCCTCATGCCAGGTTCCCGGATCATGAGGACTTACTAAGACATCCTCTACTCGACGATCACCTTTCGAGGCAAGGCAACAGTGAGGCGTACCCTAGGGGTGGTATGTGCGATTTGTGTGTCGTTTTCATTTGTATTTATCTTGTCATGTCATTGGTGTTCTACGCTTGTTTTTATTTTGTCCATACATTCTTTCATGCTTTTGATTAACAGTTAAAATATTGCGGAAAGTAAATTCTAAACTATTACAAACGGCGCGGGTCCACATCGCCAAAATTAACCAGGACCCGATTTGACAGAAAAATAAAGAAAGTAAAAGTGCGAGAAGTAATTACATGGCTTCGGGAGAGGTACATAAGTATTTAAGCGAAATAAAAGAAATATGCGAATTAATAATTAAATTGAAACGAGGGCGTTGGACCCTTTTGCAAAATTTATAATTACATGGAATCAATTAATTAAGAAAAAGGAAAGGAATTGTTTTTGGGTATTTTTTAGTATTTTAGGATTTAAATGGAAAAAGAATTAATTAAAATTAAATGCTAACCCTAATTATTTTTAATTTATTAAGAAAAGAAAATTAAAACCTAATATTAAACCTAATTTATTTACATGCAAATTTAATTATATAAAATAAATATTTAGCTATTTAATTATTTATGAAAGAAAAATAAAAAGGATAAAAAAAATTATTAATTAAACCTATTTCTACATTTTTTAGATTTTTTTGTTAAAAGAATTAAAATTTTAAACCTAATTTGAAACTAAATTTTATATACAATTTTATTTATGAAAATACTAGAAACAAAATTATTTATTTTTTTTCCTTTTTTTCTTCTGATTTTTTAGGTATTTTATGATTTTTTTTATGAAAATAGTAATTAATTTAAACAAATAATAATAGAATTATATATAAAAAAAAATAAAGAAAGTGAAAAATATGCAAACCTAGGGGGGTGGTAGTCCCCAACATGGAGGTCTCTCTCTAGCAATTCAGGCCCATTTGACTGTAGCCTTGTTGGACTTTTTCACTAGCATGTAGCACGTTGACTGCAGCCTATCATGTTCCCTAATTCTTGGCCCTTGGATGGATGAGGTTGGACGCGTGGACATTGGATCCGGAAGGTGCATGATGGTCCTTGGTATAGAATCTGCACGTGATTGTAAATGGAAAAATAATATTGAAACAATGCAGACCTGGGGCTCGAACCCAGGTCACGTACCTTGCCAATCCTTATGTTTGCCAACCGTGCCAGTTTACGCGTTTGATTAATAAATAACTAACAAATATTATATAAAAAAAACAAGAATGTTAGTGGATCTGCGCGCGAAGATTTAAATCAACCTATCACATCTTGCCACGGACTCATCTTCTTCATCATCCCTGAAATACAAAAACATAAGCAACGGTTTTCTACGCGTTTTATTAGGCCAGCTATGGGAAAATAGCGATTAGGCCTAGGAGGTCCATAAATTAGGCGCGAGGGCATGTTCAAGATCGTCCATATGCACTGAGTTGAAGGGTGGTGGTCTTGAGGGCCAATTTTTCTTTATTTGAGAAACCCCAATTTGGAGCTTCCTGAACCCTAAATGTCATCAATGGTGAAATCGTATATAGCGCATAAAAATACAATTGAATATGTTGGTTAGCTTCAGAATCATTCAAGGAATAAGAATCCATAATTGAAATGCCATAAAAATGCATAAATTTCAAAGTACGATTATGAATTTTTCATGAAATATCTTGAATGCTGTATACCGATTCCTTGAGTTCTGATGGTTGTCTTTGATTGGAATATGTCCAGTGAGTCTTCAGCAAGCTGATGGAATAAGAATTAGGCCTTGAATCGCCCTGGAAGTGAGTTTTCAGATTTGAGTTTCTTAGACAAAATTCCAAGTTTGATTGTTAGGTTTCTGAGCAGCTCCGTCTCTGTCTTGATTAGGGTTTCATTCTAGCTTATGTAGTGAGTCAATTAGGTCAAGAAAAAGAGAACAAATCCAATGCATTCATGGTTTTTGGAAATTTGATTTTTAGGGATCTTTTTCAATCTTTTCCATGTGTTCTTGTATCAATTATGATCAATTCAATCCAAATCTTTCCTTATTTGGCTAGGCACGAATTATTGAGTATAAAACATGCACAAAAAGATTTAAAACTTTAGGTTAAGTATTTTCCATATATTTAATTTGATTTAAATGAATTAATATAAATAAAAATTCAAATAAATAAATAAAAAATGAATAAAACTTCCCTTTGGGCCAAGTGGTCGTGCACATGCCATGGATGATGATTTGTGGAAGAAAAATGGGCCCATTAGCATTTTTAGGTCATTTGAACCAATGTTGACTTTTCAAAATATCCAAAAATTTCCCAACTTCTACAAGGCATAACTTGCTCAATTTTTAAGCTTTTCCCATGTTCTTGGACATTTTGGAAAGGTCTTTGAGTCCTCTAACCAATGCCTTTGGTCCCATGTCATTTTGATTTACCAATCTCAAGTTATGGCCTTTGACTTAAAGTCCCTTGACTTTTGAAAATGACCTATAATGTTGAAATTGATAACTTTTTGTGAGAGCATTTCTTGGACTTGAAGTATGAAGATGAGTTGTAGGAAATGTCTTTCTCTTCAAAATGAGCTTTGGATGGAATTTTTCTGATAATCCATGTGAAAGTTATGCCCTGGTCAATTTCAGTTGACTTTTTTAGTTGTCCAAATAAGGAAACTTTTGCATCTTGATGATTTTTGAGCCAAACTTTGAGAATCATGATCAAGCATTGATCAAATGATGTTTGTGGCTTCAAAATGATATGTTGACCAAAAATTTGAACTTTTGACTGTCAAATGACCATTTTACCCCTACAGTTGATTGTAGTGCAATTAGGGTTTTTGACTGTGCAATTTTGAGCTGAATGTCTTGAAACTTGATAGGAGGATGATTGACCATATTTGTAAGCATGTGGGACTTGATTGGACCTTTGGAAACTTCATTTTCTTGATCAGAACAAAAACCCTAATCTTGACTGTATAGGAGGCTCTTGCATTGTGCAACCCTTGGGGAATTTTGCAGCTTGACTTGGCATTTTCTTGAAGAATTATGGGAGGGCAAATTTTGGGGTACAACAGTTGCCCCTGTTCAATCTTCTTAGACTTGAGGTTGTAGGTTGGCTGACGTGCCTTTCGTAATCCGAAGGTGGAAGATGATTGAACACTAGAGTGCCCAGAAATTTGCGCTCACATAGTAGGAATGTGGTGGGAATGGGCTTATCGATGCCATTTAGAGGTTGATGAATAGGATGATGGGCTTATAGATGCCATCTGGATGTTGATTGCGTAAGAGATTCCTTAGCGAGAACCTGCATACCTGCAAAAGAAAAATGAGTACCTGACACGTTGCAAGAACTGGTTTTCAGATGGTTGGTATAGATGTGTCCTGACTGGTTACAGGAGCTGAGTCTGGAGCTTCAAACGGTGATGAATGGACCAGGGATGGTTACTACCTTGGCATGAACGCTGAGAGAACCTTGGGTGACTTTAACTTCAACAACGCCCGTTGAGCAAATCTTGGTGGGAATTACCATCTTCGCAGGATCGGGAAGAGAACCAGAGGCAAATATAATCTCACTCACCGTCGGAGAGGGAACCATCTGAAAAGGAATTATCACCTCATTCACCGTCGGAGAGGGAACCATCTGAAAAGGAATTATCACCTCACTCACCGTCGGAGAGGGAACCATAGGAAAAGGAATTATCACCTCACTCACCGTCGGAGAGGGAACCATAGGAAAAGGAATTATCACCTCACTCACCGTCGGAGAGGGAACCATCTGAAAAGGAATTATCACCTCACTCACTGTCGGAGAGGGAACCATTTGAAAAGGAATTATCACCTCACTCACCGTCGGAGAGGGAACCATCTGAAAAGGAATTACCACCTCACTCACCGTCGGAGAGGGAACCATCTGAAAAGGAATTATCACCTCACTCACCGTCGGAGAGGGAACCATCTGAAAAGGAATTACCACCTCACTCACCGTCGGAGAGGGAACCATTTGAAAAGGAATTATCACCTCACTCACCGTCGGAGAGGGAACCATCTGAAAAGGAATTACCACCTCACTCACCGTCGGAGAGGGAACCAATAGGAAATTATAACCTGGGGTAACTTCTACTGAGTCTTTATCAGAAAAATCTGTTGGGAGTCGATTTAGCTGGACTAGAGAAGGCCTGGGACTGGATAAGAAATCTTTGAAGTCGATTAACTGAACCGGTCTAGGTCTTGAAATATGATTGAGAATTTCAACGGCATCTTTCCTGAAAGGTAAAGGTCAGTCATATGCAATGCATGATATGGATCAAGCAATGATGTTCTCAACATAAATGAGATTTGTATGATATAATGCGTCTATTCATGCTATAATGATGTATGTGATGTTTTATGGATGTATGTTTTCGTCTAGGAAAGTAAATCCTTGACGGGTGCCGGGAAGTCATATCCTAGGCTGATGTTGAAGAATAAGCTTTCGCTTCCGCTGGGGATGATAGTTGCAAGAATACCGACAGGAGAAGATGACTCCGTTGAGGAATAGACTTGGCAAATGGAAGATTCTGCTGGGAGAAAAATACTCTAGCGACCATGCTGGGGAGCGATACTCTGTGGGGAGAGAGTATGCTTTGCTGGAGTTGTTAGTAGTAATTTGCTGGGGATACCCTTGTTGTTGGAAGTGTTGATGGACTTCGCTGGGGTAAGAAGACTTCGTCGAGGACGCTCTTTCCGTGGCTTTTGGCCGAGGATAACCCAGTTATATCTGGTTAAGGAAATAACTCTTTGAATAAAGCCGGGAGACGCGTTCGTGCTCTGCGAGGATAAGCTTCCAGAATTTACTGGGGATAAGCTTACTGCTTGGGGAGATGTGGATTCCAACTTTCCTGGGGGAATTGGATTGGACTCTCCTGGGGAAGTATTGAACTGTTTTGGAAGTGATTCCTTTGAATGTTGATATGCCGCCGGGGAACAATCTTTAGACCAAGACTGCCGGGGATGCTTGTTGAGAATATGTATGCTGCCGGGGAATGTTGGGATCTGCTGGAGGATACTCAACTTCCTTGAGATTTGATAACTCTGCTCGGAGAAGAATGCACTGACTGCTGACTTATTCTCTGGGGAATTAAGATGTACTGGTCATGTTCTTTAGCTGAACCTACCTTGGTACCTTGGAGGATAGAACAATTAGATTGCTCAGACAACTCTTTATTGCCCCTGTTTCTAGTGTTTCCTGTAATTAATCCTTTGTTTCGTATGCAAATATTTATGAGTTAGCAAATTATTGTCAATGCATATATCACAAATTGAACCTTGGACGTTCTTCGCAAAACAAAACAGAACAAGAAAAACAATTGGCACTTTTAACTGAAAATGTATTTGTATTGATTTGTGAATAGCCTGAAAATGGGCATTTTGTGTACAAGAGGCTGACGTCCTAGTAAAAGAACGCCGCCGAGCGAAAGAGTTTATACAAATTTTGTACAACAGAAAATAAAACAGCTGTGTGAAATATGAATGATCCACTGGGTTTCAACTCTGCTATCGCCTCTATAATTCCGAGCGTCTCATCACTTGATGACCTTGGTTGAAGGTGAAGCTGACTGATCGATGCCGTTTGAACTTGATGTAGATACCGGATTCTGGATGCAAAGTGGTCAATGAGACATAGTATTACGCTTTATCCCTAATTTTTTCCCAGACCGCCCTTTCGGGTTTTCAGTCCACCGGGATACCCCTTTTTGCCCAAGCCGCCTTTTCAGGTTTTCGACTTGCCGGGTGTACAGATTTTTTCATTTTCGTCCCTTCATTTTGCCCGAACCCTTTTGGTTCGACGGGAAGCCCTAATTTTTGCCTAGGCGTGTCAACCTAGCGGGTCTTTTTTATGCGTAGTATCTTTTTACTATGTCTGCATTGGCGGGGTGAGGAAGGTCGTCACCATCCATGTTGGTCAATATCATTGCTCCTCCTGAGAACACATGCTTAACCACAAATGGCCCTTCATACGTAGGGGCCCATTTGCCCCTTGGATCACTCTGAGGAAGGATGATTCTCTTGATTACCAGATCCCCGACTCGATATTCCTGTGGTCTGACCTTTTTGTTGAATGCTCTGATCATCCGTTTTTGATACGTCTGACCATGACAGATAGCAGCAAGTATCTTTTCATCAATAAGGTTGAGCTGGTCAAGTCGTGTCTGGAGACAATCATCCTCATTCAGATTTGCATCCTTCATTATCCGGAGAGAGGGTATTTGCACTTCAATCGGCAAGACTGCTTCCATACCATAAACAAGAGAGAAAGGAGTTGCCCCGGTTGACGTCCTAGCGGAGGTACGGTACCCATGTAGAGCGAACGGTAACATCTCGTGCCAATCTTTATAAGTCACTGTCATCTTCTGCACGATTTTCTTGATGTTCTTATTTGCTGCTTCTATAGCCCCATTCATCTTTGGTCTGTAAGGAGAAGAATTGTGGTGCTGTATTTTGAACTGTTCGCAGAGCTCAGCGATCATCTTGTTATTCAGATTGGTACCGTTGTCTGTAATGATTCTTTCTGGGACGCCGTACCGACAGATCAGATTATGCCGAATGAACCGTGCCACAACAGTCTTGGTTACCGTGGCATAGGATGCTGCTTCGACCCACTTCGTAAAATAGTCAATCGCCACTAGGATGAAGCGATGTCCGTTAGATGCCGTAGGTTTAATCTCGCCAATCATGTCTATACCCCACATTGCAAACGGCCAGGGCGCAGTCAAAACATTCAGAGGAACTGGAGGAACATGCACCTTGTCTGCATAAATCTGGCACTTGTGGCATGTCCTGGAATGTTGATAACAGTCAGCTTCCATTGTGGACCAATAATACCCTGCCCGTAGGATTTTCTTAGCCATAGTGTGTCCACTGGAATGCGTACCAAAGGTTCCTTCATGTAGCTCTTCCATGATCCTTTCTGCTTCAATCTTATCCACACAACGCAGTAAGGTTGAATCATGGTTTCGCTTGTACAAGATGCCGTTACTGAGGAAGAACTTTGCTGCGAATCTTCTCAAGAACTTCTTATCATTGACCGATGCACCCTCAGGGTATTCCTGAGTTTCCAGATATCTCTTCACCTCATGGTACCAAGGCTTCTCAGTCACCAATTCAGTCTCGAGATCGCAACAGTATGCCGGTTCGTCCAGTTTCCAGATGATGATCCGGGGAGCCTCATTATCCCATTTGACCTTAAACATAGAAGACATTGTAGCTAACGCGTCCGCCAACTGATTCTCTTCTCTTGGAAAATGCTCAAAGGTTATCTCTGTGAAGTGGGGAATCAAGGTAAGCACACATTCTCTGTAAGGAATCAGGTTTGGATGTTTCGTATCCCACTCTCCTTTGATCTGATTGATCACAAGAGCGGAATCTCCGAAAACACTCAGAAACTTAATCCTTAGGTCAATCGCAGCTTGAAGACCCATGATGCACGCCTCATACTCCGCCATGTTGTTGGTACAGTTGAAACATAGCCGGGCAGTGAGCGGAGTATGAGTACCTTGAGGTGATATGATTATGGCGCCGATACCATTTCCCAAAGCATTGGAGGCTCCGTCAAAGTGCATAGACCATCGGGATCCTGGCTCAGGTCCTTCATCCGGTCCAGGTACTTCACAATCTGTCACAATCATGATGCTCTCGTCTGGAAACTCGAAGTTCATTGACTGATAGTCGTCTACGGCCTGATGTGCCAAGTGGTCTGCCAATACACTTCCCTTGATGGCTTTCTGGGTTGTATACTGAATGTCGTATTCCGTCAAGATCATTTGCCATCTTGCGATTCTCCCAGACAGAGCGGGCTTTTCAAATATATACTTTATAGGATCTATCTTTGAGATCAATAAGGTAGTGTGAGTCAGCATATACTGTCTCAGCCGGCGAGCAGCCCATACCAAAGCGCAGAAAGTTTTCTCAAGCAGTGAGTATCGGGTCTCACAGTCGGTAAACTTTTTGCTAAGGTAATAAATGGCGTGCTCTTTTCGGCCAGACTCGTCATGCTGCCCCAGCACACACCCCATTGAGTTGTCAAGCACTGTCAGGTATAATATCAGAGGTCTCCCTTCAACCGGTGGCATAAGGATGGGTGGTTCTTGGAGATACTCTTTAATTCTGTCGAAAGCAGCCTGACATTCGTCATTCCAACGTACTACCTGATCTTTCTTCAGTAGCTTGAAGATTGGTTCACAGGTAGCAGTCAGGTGTGAGATGAATCGAGCGATGTAATTCAGGCGTCCTAAAAAGCCTCTGACTTCCTTCTCTGTCCTAGGAACTGGCATCTCTTGAATAGCTTTAACCTTAGCAGGGTCCACTTGAATTCCTTTATCACTGACTACAAAGCCTAGCAACTTCCCAGATCTTACCCCGAAGGTGCATTTGTTCGGATTTAATCTCAGCTTGTACAGTTTCAAACGGTCAAACAATTTCTGCAGATGATCTAGGTGCTCTTCCTCAGTCTGGGACCTTGCGATCATGTCGTCAACATACACTTCTATCTCATGATGGATCATATCATGAAATAAAGCAACCATGGCACGTTGGTAGGTTGCCCCAGCGTTCTTTAGTCCAAAAGGCATGACCTTGTAACAGAAGGTGCCCCACTGAGTAACAAACGTAGTCTTTTCCATGTCTTCAGGTGCCATCTTGATCTGATTGTAACCTGAGAAACCATCCATGAAAGAGAACACCTTATGCTGGGCTGTATTATCAACAAGGACATCAATGTGAGGTAAAGGGAAGTCATCCTTGGGGCTGGCCCTGTTCAGGTCCCTGTAATCAACGCACATTCTGACCTTGCCGTCCTTCTTAGGCACCGGCACCACATTAGCAACCCACTGAGGGTAAGAAGTCACTGCAAGGAAACCAGCGTCAAACTGCTTCATAACCTCGGCTTTAATCTTTTCAGACATCTCTGGACGCATCCGACGGACCTTTTGCTTAACTGGAGGACAGTCTTCCTTAGTTGGCCGGTGATGGACCACAATATCGGTATCCAACCCGGGCATGTCTTCGTAGGACCAGGCAAAGATCTCCATATAGTCATGTAGCATTTGAATCAACCGTTGCTTCACGCTAAGCTCTAGGTTGGCACCAATCTTTACCTCTTTCCTGTCTGCCTCAGTACCCAAGTTTATTGTTTCCACTGGCTCTTCATGGGGTTGAATTGCCCTCTCTTCCTGAAGCAACAGTCTTGCAAGCTCGCCAGGCACTTCGCAATCATCTTCACCTTCGTCTTCGGCTAAGTTGATCGGATTTTCGAAGTCATAACTGGCAGTAGCAGAATTGTTATCAGTGAGATCCAGAGTGGATTGAAACCTATATGAGTGAGTGTGTGTGTAAATACAGCTGTTTTGAAATATATGTAGAAAAGAAAGAAAGACAGAAAAGGAGCATAAGATTTGCAATGCAAAAATACGTCCAAGATTTTCATTCATGATATATGAAATGACAATTTATATGCCCTCACAAATGACACCACGGTGCCTCGGGTAAGACACCGGGCCATAGAGTTTATTTATTGTTTATTACAAAATAACGAAACAAAGAAATTTATTACTGCGTCACAAAGGTAACAGGAGTATGGTCTTTAGCAATCCAATTGTTCAATCCGCCTTCGGTCGTCGGATAGATCCAGCTATTGAATTCAGCTTCGTCCACTTCATTGTCTTCCCCAACAGCATTCACTCCTGGATTTGTAATGATCACAGGAGGTCTTCCGATCTTCGCTTTCCTCATAGCTTTCTGCCCCTCTGTGGTAAAACCCAGCCCAAATTTATCAGTCTTCTGTGTGAAGTCTGGAAGCCTGCCCCAGTTAGCACTTTCACCTTTTTGAACCACAGCCCGGGCATCCTTCAGGGAAGCCATCTTCAAAGGAACACTTTTTTCTGCTGCTGTTTCTGATGCTGCTGTAATTGGAAGCACCTCCTCGAAATGATGAAAGGGGGTTTCAATAAACTCCCCATCCATCTCAATGTATCTGAAGGAGTTCAAGTGGCTTACCATATACTCCTCCTCTCCTTGCACAGTGACGATCTTCCCTCTGACGGGGTACTTCAGCTTCTGGTGCAAGGTGGAGGTCACTGCCCCAGCCTTATGTATCCAAGGTCGACCCAGTAGACAAGAGTAAGATGGACGGATATCCATCACATAGAATGTAGAGTCAAACACCTGAGAGCCCACACGAATCGGAATGTCGACCTCTCAGTGAACCATCCTTTTTGAACCGTCAAAGGCTCTGACGATGATATTGCTGGGTTTCAATTCCAGACTTTCACAATCCAGACGATCTAAAGCCTTCTTGGGCAGCACATTCAAAGAAGAACCAGTATCCACCAACACATGTGCCAAGGTAGTGCCCCTGCATTCGATAGAGACATGCAGAGCATCATTATGGTCTCTTCCCTTCGCGGTCAAGTCAGCATCTGAGAAACCCAAGCCATTGTCTGCCGTCAGATTTGCTATGCAATCAGTGAACTGGACTGCAGATGTCTCATGTGGCACATGGGCCGTCTTGAGGAATGAGATTAAGGCCTTAGCATGGGCCTCGGAGCACAGCAATAAAGAGAGCATGGAGATTTTGGAGGGCGTGTGCCCCAGCTGTTCCACAACATTAAAGTCGCTCTTCTTTATTATCTTTAGAATATCCTCCATTTCTCGTGGGGAGGCCTCAGCAGTTACCGGTATAGGTGCCTCCATCTGGGTAGGCTCAACTTCAATTCCTTTGCCCCGAGCATTGGATGACTCGGTAGCAGGAGAAACAACTTGATCAGCGGTAGGAACAGGTACACTTGTAGGAGTTATAAGAAGTGGTCTTCGGGCAACGGGCGGTGCAATGTTAGGCGAGAAGAGCCTTCCACTGCGGGTGACTTTGGCTGGGCCAGTGATGTCACAGATGCTGGCGCCAGCGTTGAACTCTTGTTTAATCCCATTTACATATACATCTGCCCCATAATGCCAGGGGACAGCTTTATCAGATACATAAGGCAGGGGCCCCGGAACGGTGATAACAACAGGTGCAACGGTCATGATTTGAACGGGCTTCTTCGGGAGAGCCTTGATCGGATTGTTGAATATGGTAACCACAGAAACTTCTTCCACCGGAACCAACTGAACAGCAGACTTCTTGAATAGAATCTCCTTGCTATCCATTAAGCTTTGGATGCCTAACTTTAGCAAGGGACAACCAGATACGGACACAGCACAGAACAGGCAACCCTCACTGCAACCCGGAAATAAACCGGCCAGCAGCAGGTTCCTCTTGACAATCTTCAGAGGAGTGGCTAGATCATCCACAGAAACAGCGTAGACATCTTCGTCAACAGCATTTACCCCATGTTGAGGCATAGGAGCAGTAACTACATTCGGCCTCTCAGGCGCTTCGAACTGTATCTCCTTCGCATCGATAAGGTCTTGCACCTTACTCTTTAACGTCCAACAGTCATCGGTAGAGTGCCCCGGGCTATCTGAATGGTAAGCACAACGAGCATTCGGATTGTACTTAGGAGATGTAATGTTTGGAAACTTCGGAGGTTCTCTGACAGTCACTAAATTGGAGGATAGCAACTGTGGCAAGATTTGGGATAGGGTCATGCTTAACCGGGTAAACTCTCTCCGGGGTCTTTCAGCCCTTTGAGGATTGGTCGGCCGAGGAACGGCAGCAGGCTTAGCAATCATTACCGCACTGACAGATTGGCGGCGTTCAGGTCTCTCTGATCTCTTGGAACCATACACGGCACTAGCCTCCTTCTTGAAGGGTTTCTTTTCGGAACTAGATGATGCACCCTTCGGAATCTTTCTAGACTTCAGCCCAGCCTCAATTCTCTCTCCAGTCAGAATCAAATCAGTGAACCCAGCAGAAGAATTCCCAATGAGATGGTTGAAAAATGGCCCAGATAGGGTCCTCAAGAACATGTCTACCAACTCCCGATCAGTCAAAGGTGGCTGCACCCGGCCAGCCAGGTCTCTCCACTTCTGAGCGTACTCCTTAAAACCTTCACTTGAACCTAACGACATACCCTGGAGTTGGGTACGTGTAGGGGCAAGGTCGGCATTATATTGATACTGCTTATAGAAAGCAGTAGCCAACTCCTCCCAGTTACGAACTTTAGTCCCATCCAGCTGATAGAACCATTCGAGATGAGTCCCTGAAAGACTCTCCTGGAAGAAGTGGATCCATAAATTCTTATCCGCAGAGTACGGTTGAATTTTCCGAACATAGGACCGGAGATGTAGCTTGGGACAAGACGCCCCGTCATACTTAGTGAAAGATGGTTCTTTGAACTTGTGAGGGATAATCACACCAGTTGACAAACCCAGATCTCCGAAATCCAGCCCAGGTACCTGTTGAATCTCCATAGCTTTCAACCTATCCTCCAGTTGCTTGTATCTGTCTTCTGCAGGAGGATACTGTTCTTCATCAAAATCAGTCTCGTTGTCGGAGACTACCGGACTAGGAACCCTTGCTTCTGCCTGAGGAGCACTCTTGCCAATAGAAGAACCAGCCTCTTCGTTCTGCAGAGTGTTGCCAAACCTTCGGCCCGAGCTGAACAGAACAGTCCTTCTCTTCTTCTTTTTCTCCTTCTTCAGGAGCAGAGCCTTCAATTCTTCCTGGCCTTGAGCCAAACCCATGATTAACTCCTGAAACTGCGCATTCTGCGCCTGAAGAGCTTTGATGGTCGTCTCAGTTGCGGATGAGTCAGGATTCATGATGCTGAAATAAACAGCGAAGAACTGTAAGCAACCTGAAAAGAGGAAAAACCTGATATGCACATGATGAATGATATGTGTTTATGCAATGCATTCAAGGGTTCGAAAGTTCAAATTTGTTGTAGACAAAAAGGAACACACGTTATCATTAAGGAAATAATTGTTTAATACATCAAAGCCTCGTGGGCAAAAGTACAAAAATCAAATCAATCCCAAAATATGCTGCGCATCCTCTTTGGAGCTATGTAAGTGTTGAGATTCCTCTCCTCATGCAACAGGCGGGTGAGCTCCAAGACCTTCTTTTCACTAGCATGTAGACTGGTCTCAAGAGAATTTCGTTCTTCCTTAAGCTGGATCCAGCTCTTCTGCATCTCTTCCCAGGATGTGGGCATTTCAGGGTGCTGAATAGTGTAGGACACTTCTCCTTCCAAGACTGGTTCCTTGATTACTGGGAGCATATGAGGATAAGGCATCACTAACTTCTGGGAGCGGGCGCGTACCCACTTGAGATAAGGTTCCAACGGGATGGAGTTTCTGTGCCCCAGTGTCTTGCTGTCTATCCTACTTGGCATCCTCCAGGCTCTGATAAATCTCTGGCGAAGTCCTTGAGTATCGTTGTCGAAGTCAAAAACTATGTCAGGAATTAACATATCATGAGGACCATCCCTCCGAGCATAACCAAACTGTCTCCAAGCTAGGCATGGGCTGTAAGTAATACCTCCTCTGATTCCAAGTAAAGGGACATTAGGGTACTCTCCGCAGCGATCAATGATAGTGACATCTTCTCTGGATCTAGGGCACCAATGTATATCTGTATGTGTAAGAGTCATCAACCGTTGTGACCACCTCAAACCCCGCTCATTCTTCAAAACTGATTGTGGAAGGTGCGAAATAAACCACCTTCCCAGGAGAGGAGTGCAACACATAAGGACACCTCTTTTCTCATGGTTCGAGTGTAACATGAGTGAAGGATATCCCCCAGTAATGTAGGTATAGGATTCCTGGACATAAAGATCTGGACAGCACTGATATCAATAAGCTGATCTGGATTAGGGAACAACACCAAACCATAGACAAGGAGGGCCACCACTTCTTCAAAAGCTTGCAAATCAAGGGAGTTCCAACATTCATGGGCTTTTTCAAACAGGAACCTGGCTAAGAACCCTTTGATACCACTTCTAACTTCCCAATGTCCCTTGAGGTCAGATGACTGTAGGTGCAAGGCTTTAGCAATCTCTTCAAGCTTAGGTTCCTTTTCTGTACCGTTGAAGGGTAGCTGATCAAGGATAGGAATCTTCAGGAGCCGGGAGAACTCCTCCAATGTAGGTACCAACTGATAGTCCAAGAAGGTGAAACAGTGATGCAGAGTGTCAAAGAACTGGAACAGGACCTTGATCATATCTTCCTCAATGTTGGTGTTGACCAGGCTGATGAGGCTTCCATGTCTTTCACTGAATGAAGAGTTCTCGGGAATCCTGGATATAAGTTCCTTAAGCTGAGGAGGGACCCTTACAAGACTGATTTGAATTGTCTTTCGGCGAACAGTTTCCATGTCCTACAAAACAAGAACAAAGATGAAAATTCGAACCCCTGAAATGGTTAGTCAATGCATATGATGCTGGATGATGTCATGATGCTATGATTAAACACACCACAGATATTTACAAAGACAAACATATAAGGCACACAAGGCACACAAGACAAGCCCTTAAGGTTTAAGGCCAGCATGGGGTCTGGGTAGTACCCTCTTGAAGTTGGTGGGTTCGACCTGTCCTATCAGAGTAACCGGGTTCTAAGGTTCCCAATATCACGGGATTGCTTTCATTGTTCATCGTTTCAATTTAGCCACTGAACTGGAGACCGAAATATTCCAGGAAAGCAACCCTCAATTGAGCGTAGTATCGAGTATCAACCAACCTCGGACTGCACCAAAGTCAGTTATCTCACTACCCTAAAGAGGCCAAGATAGTTCAATTAAGGTTCCTAAGGTCTGTTGATGCTTCATGACACCACGCGGAGGCCCCGTACTCTCCTTGACTGAACTCAAGGGTTACCGATACACAACAAAGTGCCACATCAACGTAGCAGACTGTTTCAACCATGTCGGTATACCCCGCACAGTTCCCTCACAGCCTTGTTGCTACTTTCTAAGAAAGGTATCCCCCAGATCCGGGTTAGGATCTATAGAACTCCCATGCAACCCACAAATTTAAAGCACACAAGTCAATACAATTGAAAACACAGTTATGAACTATCCCTAAGGTACACCTCACTTTAAGTTTAAGTCCCCAGCAGAGTCGCCAGTTCTGTGATCGGTGGATCTGGAACTGACTGTTTAACGCTGGTTCGCGAAATGTCGCGGAAGCAAGAGTCGCCACCGTCTTTTATTTTCTCCAAATGGAAAGGACAAAAGCACAGAAAAATTCCTTAAAGAGATTGCTCTCGGTTCGGGAGGTAGATTATAGAAAGGGAAGGTGTTAGCACCCTTTCTATCCATGGTTATCCATGGGCTCTTAGATACTTGCTCATTGTGTTTTCAAAATTGGTTTGCTTTTCAAATGTGAGTGGGTTTTAAAAAGTTTCGTTTAAAGATTTCAGATCGACTCTTGTATCATTCCTCAAGAGTGTTTGAAAAATTGTTTTGAAAGCTTTTTGAAAGTGTCGGTGTGAAAAGTATTCTTGAATTTGTTTTGAATTTAGAGCAAGTATCCATGAGAACCTACCTACCCTAAGGAATTCGTCTGTGTAGATGTCCTTAAAGTAGTGCCATCCCACCATTGAGAGGTAGGTAGCACCACCGTTGGAGGTGTTCGGGTCAATTCGAGTTTGGGGACATCGTGGTCACCGAGCAAAGGTAAGACACCTTAGAATCTACCCTTATGCCATTGATCTTTTATTCCGAGGCAACCATTCTGAGGCAACTTGTTTTTTAGGCAACTTTGTTTTAGGCAACTAGATCAATGGACACAAGGACTCACTAAGACGTCCTATAGTCGACGGCCACGTTTCGAGGGACAAGGCAACAATGTGATCACCGAGCAATAGGAAGACACCTTAGAAGCTACCCTCATGCCAGGTTCCCGGATCATGAGGACTTACTAAGACATCCTCTACTCGACGATCACCTTTCGAGGCAAGGCAACAGTGAGGCGTACCCTAGGGGTGGTATGTGCGATTTGTGTGTCGTTTTCATTTGTATTTATCTTGTCATGTCATTGGTGTTCTACGCTTGTTTTTATTTTGTCCATACATTCTTTCATGCTTTTGATTAACAGTTAAAATATTGCGGAAAGTAAATTCTAAACTATTACAAACGGCGCGGGTCCACATCGCCAAAATTAACCAGGACCCGATTTGACAGAAAAATAAAGAAAGTAAAAGTGCGAGAAGTAATTACATGGCTTCGGGAGAGGTACATAAGTATTTAAGCGAAATAAAAGAAATATGCGAATTAATAATTAAATTGAAACGAGGGCGTTGGACCCTTTTGCAAAATTTATAATTACATGGAATCAATTAATTAAGAAAAAGGAAAGGAATTGTTTTTGGGTATTTTTTAGTATTTTAGGATTTAAATGGAAAAAGAATTAATTAAAATTAAATGCTAACCCTAATTATTTTTAATTTATTAAGAAAAGAAAATTAAAACCTAATATTAAACCTAATTTATTTACATGCAAATTTAATTATATAAAATAAATATTTAGCTATTTAATTATTTATGAAAGAAAAATAAAAAGGATAAAAAAAATTATTAATTAAACCTATTTCTACATTTTTTAGATTTTTTTGTTAAAAGAATTAAAATTTTAAACCTAATTTGAAACTAAATTTTATATACAATTTTATTTATGAAAATACTAGAAACAAAATTATTTATTATTTTTCCTTTTTTTTCTTCTGATTTTTTAGGTATTTTATGATTTTTTTTATGAAAATAGTAATTAATTTAAACAAATAATAATAGAATTATATATAAAAAAAAATAAAGAAAGTGAAAAATATGCAAACCTAGGGGGGTGGTAGTCCCCAACATGGAGGTCTCTCTCTAGCAATTCAGGCCCATTTGACTGTAGCCTTGTTGGACTTTTTCACTAGCATGTAGCACGTTGACTGCAGCCTATCATGTTCCCTAATTCTTGGCCCTTGGATGGATGAGGTTGGACGCGTGGACATTGGATCCGGAAGGTGCATGATGGTCCTTGGTATAGAATCTGCACGTGATTGTAAATGGAAAAATAATATTGAAACAATGCAGACCTGGGGCTCGAACCCAGGTCACGTACCTTGCCAATCCTTATGTTTGCCAACCGTGCCAGTTTACGCGTTTGATTAATAAATAACTAACAAATATTATATAAAAAAACAAGAATGTTAGTGGATCTGCGCGCGAAGATTTAAATCAACCTATCACATCTTGCCACGGACTCATCTTCTTCATCATCCCTGAAATACAAAAACATAAGCAACGGTTTTCTACGCGTTTTATTAGGCCAGCTATGGGAAAATAGCGATTAGGCCTAGGAGGTCCATAAATTAGGCGCGAGGGCATGTTCAAGATCGTCCATATGCACTGAGTTGAAGGGTGGTGGTCTTGAGGGCCAATTTTTCTTTATTTGAGAAACCCCAATTTGGAGCTTCCTGAACCCTAAATGTCATCAATGGCGAAATCGTATATAGCGCATAAAAATACAATTGAATATGTTGGTTAGCTTCAGAATCATTCAAGGAATAAGAATCCATAATTGAAATGCCATAAAAATGCATAAATTTCAAAGTACAATTATGAATTTTTCATGAAATATCTTGAATGCTGTATACCGATTCCTTGAGTTCTGATGGTTGTCTTTGATTGGAATATATCCAGTGAGTCTTCAGCAAGCTGATGGAATAAGAATTAGGCCTTGAATCGCCCTGGAAGTGAGTTTTCATATTTGAGTTTCTTAGACAAAATTCCAAGTTTGATTGTTAGGTTTCTGAGCAGCTCCGTCTCTGTCTTGATTAGGGTTTCATTCTAGCTTATGTAGTGAGTCAATTAGGTCAAGAAAAAGAGAACAAATCCAATGCATTCATGGTTTTTGGAAATTTGATTTTTAGGGATCTTTTTCAATCTTTTCCATGTGTTCTTGTATCAATTATGATCAATTCAATCCAAATCTTTCCTTATTTGGCT
Organism: Vicia faba; assembly: GCA_948472305.1. NCBI lineage: Eukaryota > Viridiplantae > Streptophyta > Magnoliopsida > Fabales > Fabaceae > Vicia > Vicia faba. The sequence continues at coordinate 1,691,357,264 of OX451737.1, read as the reverse complement.
AGGCACGAATTATTGAGTATAAAACATGCACAAAAAGATTTAAAACTTTAGGTTAAGTATTTTCCATATATTTAATTTGATTTAAATGAATTAATATAAATAAAAGTTCAAATAAATAAATAAAAAATGAATAAAACTTCCCTTTGGGCCAAGTGGTCGTGCACATGCCATGGATGATGATTTGTGGAAGAAAAATGGGCCCATTAGCATTTTTAGGTCATTTGAACCAATGTTGACTTTTCAAAATATCCAAAAATTTCCCAACTTCTACAAGGCATAACTTGCTCAATGTTTAAGCTTTTCCCATGTTCTTGGACATTTTGGAAAGGTCTTTGAGTCCTCTAACCAATGCCTTTGGTCCCATGTCATTTTGATTTACCAATCTCAAGTTATGGCCTTTGACTTAAAGTCCCTTGACTTTTGAAAATGACCTATAATGTTGAAATTGATAACTTTTTGTGAGAGCATTTCTTGGACTTGAAGTATGAAGATGAGTTGTAGGAAATGTCTTTCTCTTCAAAATGAGCTTTGGATGGAATTTTTCTGATAATCCATGTGAAAGTTATGCCCTGGTCAATTTCAGTTGACTTTTTCAACTGTCCAAATAAGGAAACTTTTGCATCTTGATGATTTTTGAGCCAAACTTTGAGAATCATGATCAAGCATTGATCAAATGATGTTTGTGGCTTCAAAATGATATGTTGACCAAAAATTTGAACTTTTGACTGTCAAATGACCATTTTACCCCTACAGTTGACTGTAGTGCAATTAGGGTTTTTGACTGTGCAATTTTGAGCTAAATGTCTTAAAACTTGATAGGAGGATGCTTGACCATATTTGTAAGCATGTGGGACTTGATTGGACCTTTGGAAACTTCATTTTCTTGATCAGAACAAAAACCCTAATCTTGACTATATAGGAGGCTCTTGCACTGTGCAACCCTTGGGGAATTTTGCAGCTTGACTTGGCATTTTCTTGAAGAATTATGGGAGGGCAAATTTTGGGGTACAACAGTTCCCATTTTCAGGATTACAGCCAGCGGGATGCCCCAGCTTTCTTAAGCCTCCTTTACAGGTTTTGGCTTAGTGGGCTTTTCTCTTTTGAGAGATTGACTGTCTATGTGATAGGGAACCACCCTTGTCTTTTGATTCCAAAGGAATGCTTTCTTTTTTGACGTCGTTCATTGTATTACGAACTGAGAGTTTGCGACTTTAATACGCGTTTTCTCTTGAATTGACTGAGATACTACCCTGCCCCAGGTTTATATCAAGGGTTTTGATTGTTTAGAACAGAAAACTCCTACTTCTTTGGCTCGAAGGGGTTGACTAGGGATTAACTTCCTTATAACTCCAGTGTTTGGGAATTGAAAGAAATGCCTGTACATCATCAACAAGGTCTGTTCAAAAGCATACTGTATAAGATCATGGTATTGTTTCGTCATCCTCCCTCTAAAGGCTTGCAGCTTTTTTATCAAGAGTCAGATATCATACAGAAAAGCATAAGAGTAGTGGAACGAATGGATGAATTCAAGACAAACATATGCAATGCATTAATGAAAACAGAGTTTAACATCAACAGATAATTGTTTGACAGCAAAAGAAATTACAACTTTGAAAATTCAAAAAGAAACAAAAGTCTTTCAGTTTGAGCTTCGTCACTTCAGGTGGAGAACCCCTTAACGGAAGATTTTCATCTCGCCGTCTGGCATGAACTCCAGCACCCCAATGTCGATCAGATCTTGAATCTTGTTCTTCAAGGCCCAACAGTCGTTGGTGTCGTGTCCCGGGCTGTAGGAGTGGTAAACACAAAATGCGTCGGGATGATAGTTAGGAGAGGAGGTATTGAGCTTCTGAGGAGGATCCTTTAATGTAAGCAGGTTGACCTCCATCAGGCGCTTCAGTATGAAGAATGATGGTATTTCAGTCTCCGTGAACTGTCTTCCCGACGTTTCTTGCTTACGCCGATTACCCCGTTGACACTGGCGAGGTTGTTGATGGGCTTGTGACCCTGAAGCAAGCGAAGGAGCCTTCCCCTTGTCTTCTTGAGTGGATAGAGGCTGAGCGGTGACTTGATCTTCAAACTCAGATGTTTTCCCCAGTTGGTTGTTTGGAAGCAGTTGGCGGACAAGAACTCTGAGTTCCTCTTGTCTTTGAGATAGGTCTTGGATGTCTTTGACAGACCTTTCTAGAGCCATCTCTTACTGAAATAAACAGCAGGAGAGTAAGGAAACCTGAAAAAGGAAAAAACTGTCAAAATGCAATGCATGATATGTGGATGCATGCTTTCAAGGATCTCTTGGGGTAAACACAAAAAAATGTTAGAGGTTGAACTTTGATTTTGGATTGGAGAACTTCGCACTGGTGGATGTCTTTCCACTAGAATCAAGCTCACCATGTCAAGTGGGTCATAGCCACTGTTTCAAGTTGTTGCATTTGAACTTTTGATTTGGAGAACTTTGTATCGGTGGATGTCTTTCCACGAGAATCAAGCTCACCATGTCGAGTGGGTCATAGCCACTGATTCAAGTCGTTGTACTTGATCTTTGGTGGAATTTGCTAGAGGAGAAACCCCTTGCCCCTTGGTAGACGTCTGGTTCAACGTAACCCTGCATCAAAAGAACCTTCGAGATCCTTGAAATGGTTATTGAAAATGCTATGGTATGATGTCATGATGTTATGTACATGTATGCACAAGCAAGTAAGTGTATATACAGGTAAACATATTCACACAAAGCAAACAAGTCCTTAGGTTTAGGCTTGCATGGGGTTTAGGTACTACCCTCTTTCAGTTTCGTTGGTTAAAACTTGTCCTATCAAAAGTAACCGGGTTCTAGAGGATCTCAAATCATTGGCTACCCTCAATCAGTCATAACTCCAACATCGCTATCTTTTCTTGCGGCCGGAACCATCGCGAGAGTTTAGCCTCAATGAGTGTAGCAGCATACTGCTACTGTTCTAATGGCCAAGTTGGGTCAATTTAGGGTTCTAAGGTCGGTTGGTGCTTAATGACTCCTTGGAAGACCCATATTCTCCCCGTTTCAACACGAGGGATATCGGTACAGACCAAGGTGCCACACCAACGTAGCCACTGCTTCACCCATGTCGGTATACGCCGGACAAGTCCCTCACAGATTATGCTACCTAAAAGGGTATTCCCCAGATCCGGGTTAGGATCTATGAAACTCCGATGCAAAGCCCACAAATGTAAAAGCAAACAAAGCAAATCAATTGAAAACAAAGGTGATCTAAACCCTAAGGTAACCCCACTTTTTTCCTATCCCCAGCAGAGTCGCCAGTTCTGTGATACAGTGGGAGAACTGACTATGGTTCGCGTTTGTATTCGCACTTGTTCGGTTGAGCAAGAGTCGCCACCGACTTTTTATTTGATCCTAAAGGAAAGGTTAAAAAAGCACAGCAAAAACCTTTTGAGATATTTCGTGGGTTCGGGGGGTAGATTATGAAAAGGGAAGGTATTAGCACCCTTTTCATCCATGGTTATCCATGGGCTCTTAGTTACTTGGTTTTTTAGATCACTTGCCTTGATATTCGATTGCTTTGAAATTGTGGTGTGTGTGTGTGTTTTGAAAATGTTTTTGAAGAGATGCCTTGTTTTAGGCAACTAATGTATTCGACTCGTGTTTGAGTGTTTTACAAAAGTGTGTATCTTTTCGAAAAGATGTTTCAAAATGTTTTTGAGAGTTTGTTTTGAAAGTGTGTATGAAGTGTGGTTTTGAAAAGAAGGCAAGTGTTTTTGCAAGTTGATCTCAAGTAACTAAGAGTTTTGTCTACCCTATTGTACTCAAAGGTTTTCTCTATGTTTTCAACCCTTTTTTTAACAATTTTGTTCCATCATTGAATTTGGTGGACAATCTTGCGTTTAGGAAGTTTAACGGGACGGGCGCGGGTCATCGTATGGACCATGAATGCAATGATGCCAAGTATCTTTGGCAATTTGCTTTGAAGGGACTATGATCATTCCATTTTAGGCAACTTTCGAAAGCGTCATCGAGGGACTTATGATCATTTGAATTTGTTTTGCCAAAGAAACTCGACGTGCAAGCATGGCCCATTTTGGAAGGCAACATGTGGGATTACCCTAGAGGGTGCAAGTGTGATTGTGTATTGATTTCATGTATTTGTCTTGTATTAGGTTATCTAGCGTTTGATTTTATGTACATACAAACCCTAGGTCTAACCATGGTATAATTGGAAAGCGATAAATTGCAAGAATTTAAAGTCTACGCTATTACAAATAGTATCCGGGAGTGGGGGTACAAATTTACAAATGGGGATGAGACTTTAGGAATGTAGTGTCCAATAGATTACAACCAAATCGAATCGATCAAATGTAAATGTAACGTATAGCAATGTATAAGATAAGAAAATTTGTATATTGTCAAATGTCAAGTGTATTATGTAAGTATAAGTGTAAGTGTATATGTATTTGTATGGGAATTATTTACAAGTTAAGATGTGAATTTAAATGTGTATTATTAAGTATTGTTTAACCTAAATGAAAAAGAATTAAATGTTTATTTAATCTTTTTGTAATCTTGTATATTTCTTCAATATGTACAAAAAAAGGGTATTTTGAAAGAAAGAAAAAATGTTTTAGATTTTAAATACATTATGTATATATAAAAAGGTATTTTAATTAAAAGAAAAAAGTTTTGAATTTTAATTATATTGTGTATATTAAAAGATGTATACAAATTATTAACTAGAAAAAAAGTTTTAAGTTAAATAAATAAAGAAAGAGTTTTAATTAAAAGGACATGTTATGTTCAAGATAATGATTATGTTATAAAAAGAAAAAAAAGTTTGATGTAAGAAAAAAAGGGTTATGTTAAATAAAAATAGGTTTTAAATTCTAAAATGGTTTAGAGATTTGAATGGGCCTTAGCCAAGGGTGATCAGAGGCAAGATGGGGGGTATACGCTGGCTTGGGCACAGAAAGGGCAAGGCCCAAGTTTGACACAAAAATGTTTTAGGGTTTTGATTGTGTTTTCATTTTTGGATGCTTAGGGTTTGAGAACTTTATAGCGGCGCCGTTCGCTTATTCCACTTCGTCTTCTCCGATCATTCTCACGCTTTCTCCTCAGAATACCTCTCCGTCTATGGCCGGCCCTCGCCACCGTCTCTGCTTCCTTCCTCCATGAATGGATCAAACCAAAACGCGAAATGGTAACAAACTGGAACGTTTCTTAGGTTTTTGATTTTGTCTTTGCATGTTTTCATTTTTGTTTATTGGTTTTATTTCTTGTTTACGCGAGATTTTGAAAAGAGATAAAAAGAGATTCTACCTTTCGGAGACGGAGAAGGAGGGAACGAGGAGGCGCGTGGAAGGCCGGACGGTGAAGGGGTTGGGATGAACTAGCTTGCTTTTTGGTAACCCTGGTACTCTTTGTCTCTCTGTTGCCTCGTTGCTTACTTCTGTTGCCTATTTTGTGTATCTTGGCCTATGATGAAGTTTTTTCTGAGGCCCTTCATGTTGCTTCTTCTTGTTGGCTTGTATGCATGCTTCGTATGCTTTTTTTTAGTATGCTTGAATGTTTGCCTGTGATGTTGATTTTCTGAGGCTTTTGTGTTGCCTATTCTTCACTTCTTTCTCTCTCGCTTCTGTTGCCTTTTCTGTATATATTGGCCTATGATTTGCCTGCCTTGCTTTGAGTTGCCTTGTGTTTATCCTGAGTTGCCTTGATGCTTTGCTTCTGTAGCTTCAGATATGTTCTTCAACTGCCTCGTTGCCTTTTGTGTATACTGGCCTATGATGAGGGTTTCCCTGAGGCTTTGTATGGGTTGCAAGAATGCATAAGTTTTTGTCAATTTGGAGCTCTCATTGTGAACTTCAGGCTCCAGGCTTGATGGTTGGTATAGGCTTGTTGTTTTATGGTTAAGGCTGGACAGGGTCTTTTATGGTTTAACTTGACAGGTTGTGAGGCTTTTCGTGCTTTGATAATTTTGTTTAGGTTTTGAGCTGGACAGGTTTTGGTTAGGTGGTTTTTGCTTCAGGTTAGGCCTTGACAGGTTCTGCTTCAGGTTAGGCCTGGATCATTTGACAGGTTTATGCTTAGGCAGGTATGAGGCACAGGTTTAATGCTGGTTTGATGCAGGTTTGATGTTACTGGATTTAGTTTGACAGTGGTTTATGTTTGAATGGCAAGGCTTGGGTGAGTTTATCTGGTTTAGGCTTCTTCTGGTGTTTGAGTTGAATGGTAAGGTTTTTTGAATGTTTTGGCTCAGATTGGTGTTACAGGTTCAAGGCTTTGGATGTTTGTTCTATATTGTTTGACAGTTTGTTCAAGGTTTGAATGGTTAGGCTTCAGGTTCTTATGCAGGACCTAGAGGCTTTGGCTTTGGAAGTTGGTAACTGGTTTTGACCTTGGCTTCTCTGTCTTTTTGGTCTGGACAGGCTGTTTGCAGTTTTTGTATATTTGCCTTTTTTTTCTTACAGTTTCATTGGCAGATTCTTTTATATTTTCTTTCCCCTTTATCCACTGTGTTATTGCAGTTTTATTTTTTGTATCTTCCTGCCTAAAGCCAAACCTGTAAGCCTAAACTCTTTTCTCTCTCTTTTTCCCTCTCTAGTACAGCATTTAGCATACTATATTGCTTGACATGTACTACTTCTGAAAAAGTAATGGCCTAGGGAAATGATGAAGCTGAAATTTGTTTTCTTGCAATACATGTTTCCTCTGCATTTTATATCTTCTTTTCCATAATTTCTGCTTCTTGACAGCATTGATGGCTTTGTGTACTTGTTTGATATCTTGCCATATCCCTTTTTGACAGCTTTTGGCAGAAAGTTGAATTTGGACTTTGTTTGGCAATTCAGTTTGTAACTTGGACTTTGGTTATTTGCATATGTTGTCTTGCTTTTGAACTATGCAGTTTTGACAATTTGAAATGTGCAATTTTAACTTTGTGCATTCATTTAATTTGCAAACATTTTCACCCTTCTTTGTGAACCGGGAGAAATCCCGTGATTTGCAGAGAAGGCTAACTGATCCCGACCGTTGCTTTTAATGATGAGTCTAAATTAAACTGTCTGTCTTTTATTTATTTATCTGCTATTGACTTTTCTTCTCTTATTTGTTTTTGCAGATAAAATTCCATGGAGCACTGGAGTAATGGGATAGCAGATGAAGAATTGAAGATTAGAAAAAATGTTTAGGATAGTTTTTTTTTAATTTAAATTTAAATAAATGTAAAACCATTGTTGTAAACAACAAAACAATTGTACAATTAATTTAAAAATCAATAAAAGTTTCTTTATCCAATTAATTCTTTTTCCTCCTATTGTTTATTTATTATTTATAATTCTTTAATTATAATAATTGAAAATAAATTCCAATCATTTAATCTTAGAATAATAAATAATTTAAATAAACAATGTTTTAGCATTTGATCAGTTAAACCTGGCATTTCAAACACCCAGAGCAAAACAACAGTCAATCACAGCAATTGCCCAGACGCTTTTTTCCTTTACTGTCTTTAATCAAACATTGCAAATTCAAGCCCAATGCAACCTTTTACTGATTCAATCAAACAAATGCGAATTCAATCCACATCCCAGCATAACTTGAAAAGCACTGTAGGATTTAAATCTTTTCGAGAACGCGCGCACAAAAACCCTAATTCCTGATTAAATGCCAAAGAAGCGTTCGCCTGATCGAAGTTGAGCCAAAATCAACCAAACCCTAAACCAACTGTTTGAAACATTCTAGAACCCTGAAAATCAGTAAAACCCTAATTGTGTCTGGCTGACGAGAAAAGTCCGTTTTACCGATTCTTGAGCCAGTTTGAAAAATCAGGAAAAGCCTGAAGTTGTGATTTCTCGTGGAAAATTGCGAGGGCAAATTTTGGGGTACAACACATATCAATAAAACATTTACTTTTTTCCATCTTTCAATTGAGTTTTTCCTTTTTAGACTTGTTTGCAAAATACTACGATATTTCTTATGAATACCGCATGGAAATCATTCTAGGGATTTGACAAATAAAAGCACTTGATGAAACATCGAAAAACATTTTAGTTAGGGAAATATCGAAAGAAAATCTATGCCTACGTCCACACCAATATCCATGTCTACACCTACGCTTACGCACACGATACAAATATCAAAGAGCTTATTGACCCTCTTCATCATGTTCGAACCAATCCCAAGATACTGCAACAATACAACATTGGGGAATTGGTAACTCAGAACCAATGGTTTAAAATAAGAGAATATCAAAAACCATTTTTCATAACAGTTTGGGGCGTGTACACATATTTGGAGCATATACACACACTCAATGCATATACACTTTGGGTTCCATACTGATCTAAGACATCATGCACATTCATCATACATGGCATTTCTCAAAACATACTTTGGGCATAACCAATTTCTTTAGGCCATCCATCAAATTTTTTACCTTGGTTAAGAACAAACAAACAACCGGCAGATATCCAATCTCATCTCTTGATTTAGCTATCTAATATTTGATCATCAAACAAATTCCTCTACAAATTTAACTCATTGCGTCAGGCTTCATGCAGAAATGTGTTTCCTTCTTTGTGATATAGCTCATTTCCTAAGGCTCCATCCAGCAATGTGCGAAATCCTCAATTTAACTCATTGTGTTAAGCTTCATGCAGCAATGTGTTTCCTTCTTTACGATATAGATCATTGCCTAAGGCTCCATGCAGCAATGTGCGAAATCCGCAATTTAACTCATTGTGTCAGGCTTCATGCAACAATATGTTTCCTTCTTTGCGATATAGCTCATTTCCTAAGGCTCCATGCAACAATGTGTGAAATCCGCAATTTAACTTATTGCGTCAGGCTTTATGCAGCAACGTGTTTCCTTATTTGCGATATAGCTCATTTCCTAAGGCTCCATGCAGAAATGTGCGAAATCCATAATTTAACTTATTGCGTTAGGCTTCATGCAACAATGTGTTTCCTTCTTTGCGATATAGCTCATTGCCTAAGGCTCCATGCAGCAATCTGGGAAATCCACAATTTAAATCATTGCCTAAGGCTCCATGCAACAATGTGTTTCCTCCTCTACAATCTAACTCATTGCGTTAGGCTTCATGCATCAATGTGTTCTCTCCTTTGCGATCTAGCTCATTGTATCAGGCTCTATGCAGCAATGTGTGAAATCTACAATTTAACTCATTGCATCAGTCTCCATACAGCAATGTCGTTATCAAGATTTTTCCGTGATATAACCCTTTGCGTCAGTCTCCATGCATTAATGTTGTCATTAATCTCCTTTTTAAATATTTATCCTCTAGGTTGCAATAGATATACGAATAAATCTGCATAATCCATTGCACTAGTCTTCATGCAGCATTGTGTTATCAGACCTTGTTTATTCATCCCCTAGGTTGCGATGAATAGATAAAAAATAAAATCAAACCAAAACTTACTACATTAGTCCCCGGGCATTAGTAAATCAACTTTTCAAACTTTCATCACTTACCTCCTAGGTTACGGTAAATATGAAAAATGTTACAATCTCTTTTAGATACCGACAACTCATTCGCGTTGTCATGTCTAAGTCAAATCAACTTTGGTTCAAACGCTGGTTAGATGATACATCATCATCTACGCCTATTATTCATACTCATGGGAACACTGTACAACGTATCTTTATAATCTCTCGGACAAAATTTGGGGTCTTCCAATATTTAATAAACTTCTGATCAGAACGTGTGAGACCTGTGTATTCTCACACTATCCAATCGAAAGATGATTAAATAGGGGCAGCTGTCATACCCCAAAATTTCCCTATCAATTTGACAGTCATATTATTATTGTGTTTTTAATTATTAGTCCCATCATTTAAGTTTATTTGTTTGAGTTTTATTTTATAACAGGGGTTTAAGTATTAAAAGAAGGGTACGTCGCTTTAGTGGACCTTCAAAATCAGATGGTCCACTAAGACATTTTTGGGCCCGGGTATAGATAAAGAGGACGGGGTATGTTTAAGCCCATTAAGGGTTAACTCGTTTGCTTTACAAATAAGGGGGTTTGCATTTGTTTTAATCAGATTGGCCCATAAGCAAGTTTTTATGAGGGCCCAACAATTAAACCTTTTGGCCCATTTCATTTTTCTTTGTTTTACTAAATATCATTAATAACTTTTTTTTAGCATTATATTTTAAACCCTTAAATTAGAAATAGTGTTGGTTTGTATTAAAAGAAAAATGTTGCAGATTTTCGCACAACCGAGTGACTAAAACGTATAAAAATCCAATAAAAAAATGCTTGGCCCAATCTTGAGATGTAACGCCTGCTTTAACACAGAAGCGTGTACTACGCGAATTCAAGAAGGAAAAGAAAAAGTTTGTCTCAATGAATTAACAGATCTTTACATTCATTTCTCCAAATACAGAAACAAATCGTTTCCAATTTAAAAACTTAATCAAGAACATAAGCGAATTTCATAGACATCAATACATAATTCGACGGATATCAGACAAGACCTTATTATAGATCCAACCGAAAACAGAAATAATTTTAAACTATACACAGGTCGCAGACAGATTCATTGCTTTCCTAAAATTCTAAAACAAACAGAATAATGACCATTAATATGTTTCCTAAAACCTAATTCCTGAAAAAACACTATAAAATTCGTAACAAAAATAGAAAAGGGGGAGTCTTTTACAAAAAAAACTCATACAGAAGAAAGAAAGAGAGGAGGAATATTGAAGAAGGAGATACTCCGGCGCCTAGCCACGTTCCAGTTTGAGATTTAGGTTTCGAAATACGAAACGCTAAATCTATCCAGTCGTCGCTGCTCTCATCCTCAAATGGACGTCTACCGCGCCTCCGTCAAGCCACCACCTTCGTACCTTCAGCACGAAGGAAAAAAGATCATAAACAAAATCGAAGCTCAGAGACGCAAGGAACGCATATCAGAGGTAAACTACCGCAGATACTTAGCTTAAATTTTTGTGATTTTTGGGGTGGTTTGAGTGGTTAGGCCATCGCATAAGGTTGAGAAATTGGGGGTTTTGGATTACGCCGCTGCTTAGGACCGCCTAGGGTTTAGTTTAGGTTTAGAGGAATGAAGAGAGGCTGGTGTTGGAAGAAGAACATGGTAGAGAAAATAAGACGGAGAGGGAGTGAGACATAACAAAATAAGGTTTTTATTTGATAAAATGAAAATATATTCAGTCTTATGATCTGACGCCTACGTGTTCATGAACCACTTCCATGTACCACCGCTTATCAGCCACACGATCAACATCAAGCAACCTAGAACGCGCACGCTTACGATACCCCGTGTATTCCCCCACACCGGATCCGAACAAATCAAAGGTGTGCCCTTTGGGCTAGGCCCAATTGCTATTCGTACACCCTTTCATTTCATTTTGCTAATGGAGTTTGAAAGTGCACCCCCCTTGTCTCTTGGACCTTAATTTAATATCTGAATTCAGGCCCCTTCTATTAGCACCCCTGTTTTTACTACTTTAGCATAAAATATATCCCCCTGCATTTTATTTGTTTTGTTTGTCACTTTATATTTTTTTATATTTTAATATATTTAACATATTTAATATTATATTTATTTTTATTATTATTATATCACAATATATTTTCCAACTCATCAAAAATATATTTTGTTTATTGCATTAAATTATATTTTTAACCATGCATTTAAATAAGATATTTTCTATAATTAGCACCTTTAAAAAAATATTTAAGAAACATCAAATTATTTTTCATAATAAATTAATTCAACAATTAATTTTTTAGAAAAGGTTTACGAAGCATGTTTTAATCAACTGTGCGCTTAGTCCAAAATTTCCGCTATTCACACACCTGGGCTAATTGCAAGGAAAATTAAAATATCTGTGTAATCCATAAAAAACATAAACCCCACGAACTACGAAATGGGACTTTGATTCCTCCTAAGAGGATACGTAGGCATACGATTAAAATCGTGGAGAGTTCCCCTATTAAAATAAAAACCCTATTTCCTAAAATTACGCTTCTAAACCTAATATCCTTGTGAACAAGGTAGATGAGGGATGCCTAACACCTTGCCTTCGTCTAGAAATGAGTCAGACCTAGAATCTCTGATCTTTTTTAGGGTTTTTCTTTATACTCCCTTTCTTAGGATAAAAATTAAGGGTGACAACTCTGTATTCAAAATTAGTTGCAATAGAAGCAAAGCTTTAGAACGCCTCCAAAGCTTAACCATAAAGTAACAATCATAACCTCTTTTACTAATGTTATTAACAACTGTTGCAGAAGATGGATTCTAGAATATTGACTCCAGTTGTAACATGTAACCAAATGTTTTCTCCCAGTAGTGTCTATGTTCAAAACCTGATGATGCCGCATGCGTTGATACCAGAGTTAGAACATTACAATAACTACACACTAGAACAAAACCATTAGAGTATACAATTGTTCTTTATGATATCATGTAAAGTTATCATCAAAATCTTAAGGTAGATGTAGAAGCACTTCTTGCTATTACAATGGTACCACATGCATATGAGTCTAATTCATGTCGTGAGTCTCATTGCATAACTTAAATGATGAATATGTAATTGTATTGAGTATGTTGATGGATTGGGTTTGTAGAACAGAGTTGTGTGAATGTTTTATTATATCTATAAATGTTTGTAATTCTACTTGCATCTTATGGTGTTTATCTTATTGATTTGAATTCTCACCCCTCCCATTTGATGTTGTCCATCATGTACATCTTGCAGATACTCAGGAGTAGAGTTATTGTTGCATGTGGGGAATAGCTCTAGGAGCTATTTTTATAAGTTTATCATATTTTTGGTCGTAATGCTCTAATTTTGTAACACTGGGGGTGAACAATGTTTCTTTTATTATTATGTGTTGTTAAATGAGAGTTAAACACTACACTTTCGATGATTGAATTAGTTGTTGATGTTGGAGGCTTTTTCCATATTTACTTTAATTTAAAGGAAGTGTTTTATTGAGACTTATTAATTGAGTATCATGTTTATTAATGATTTCCGCTGTGATTCTACCTTAAGTGAAGGTGATCATGCAATGATAGGTGTTTGTGTTATGTTATATTTTATTTTCCGTGTTACGGAATTGGTTTTGTATGTTGTTTATTTTTTCGCTGCATGTTTTCTAAATATCTTTGATTTGTTTAAGGGTTTTCGTTAGTGACACCATAAATTGTTGAGTAATCCTTTATATATAAGTTTAGAGGTTTATGATGTTACTTTTTTCCGCATATTGTTGTTAGTAGAATCCTCATTCTGGAAGGATGATTGGGACATGATGTACACATGGGGGACTTTATTTTTTGGATGAGCTGAGAGTCTCAGATATTGTAGCCTTAACTTTTACTTACACTACTTATTTGTTAGTTTCTTTTCATTTTAATTCTTCGTCTTTTATTTATTGTGTATATCATTCTTGTATAAGACATGTATCTACTTCTAGAATAAAGTACTTGTCTCTACTCAATCTTTAAAAAAGTTGCAAACTAGTGATATTTCAGGTTGTTGTGGCTGTAAACTTTCAAAATTTTCAGTTTTTCCTTTTAATAAAAATGTTTCTTGTAACATCCCGATTTTTATTAGCTATTTTATTATTTATTTATTTAATTATTGTATGGTGTGATAATTATTTAAATTATTTAATTATGTTTTTATGGTGTTAATTGAGTTATTGAGTGTATTAATGATAGAATAAGCTATTGGGCCTAATAATTGGAAATTAGAATTAATAAGGAGGTGTAAGTGACTAAGCCCAATAAGAGGAATAATAAGTAGTAAAAATAGAGATTAGAGTTATATTGTCATAAAACAAAAGAAGAGAAGGAAGATAAGAAGAGAAGAGAAGAGGAGAAAGCGGAAAAAGAGAAGAAACCCTAAGAAGAGAATCTTCAAGAGGTAAGGGGGAGAATCCTTATTATATTTATTTTTATGTGATTGAGTAATGATTAGTAACATGCTTTAGTAATGGGTACTACAATTTTCTAGGTTTTGGTTACTCAAATTCAATTAGGGATTTGGGAATTTGGTGTTGGAAATCTAGATTTGATGATACAAATAGGTTCCCTATGATAGATATATCTTAGAATACATTTGTTTGGTGGAAAATGAGTTCTAGAACATGTTTTGGATGTGAAATTCGTGGCTAGACAAAACTGTTCCGTAGCAGAATTTTTCTGCATAATCGTGTGGTCGCTTAGCGGGCTATAGGGAGCTTAGCGCGGTACACTAAATGCAGAAAAATGATTTGATTGTTTGATGTATGAATGGCTTTTGGTATTGTATGCTTATGACTTATCATTAGTTTACATGAATTTTAATAATTTATTTGATGTGTTTTGGATTGTTTTGGATGCGTTTTCAATGAATACATGATACTTGATTTTGAAACATATGTATGTTGTGTTTTGGTGAATTGTTGAAGATAACATTAATTGGCTTGTTTGCTATATGTTATTGGTGATATGCGATGATGGTGAATGTTATATGTATTGTATTATTGATGATGATACCGTGATTTATACTTGCTTGTGCAATGGTGGATAATTCAAAGTGTTGAATTATTGTGATATGTGATATGATTAAGGTTTGGTGTTAATCTTAATTTGCATATGATTGAATTGTGTTGCACATGCATACATGGGGTGATTGGAACTCCGGTTAGTTGCTTTGATCCTTGAGTGGAAATAGAAGCGGTGGATTATATGTTCATGTTTGGTTACTTTGATCCTTGAGTGGAAATAGAAGCAGTGGACTATAGTTCATGTTTGGTTGTTTTGATTCTTGAGTGGAAATAGAAGCGGTGGACTATATTCATGTTTGGTTGTTTTGATCCTTGTGTGGAAATAGAAGCAGTGAACTATATGTCCATATTGACGGGCTTTGATCTTGTCTGAATCAGAAGCGTGGCTTTGATCCTAGATATTGAATCATAAGTGTGGTGAGCTTGATGTTCACAATGGTACCACATGCATGAGTCACATTGAGTTGCATTGAAGTCTCATGTGTCTTTAAAGAATGTTTGTTTCTTGAAATGGAATATGTGATAATTGGACTGGTAAGGCCATGTTGTATAGATAACTTTATGAAGTGTGATTTAATTATTTGGAATGTATGTGTGTTATATACATTTTCCATATTATATATATATATATATATATATATATATATATATATATATATATATATATATATATATATATATATATATATATATATATATATATATATATATATCTATATATATATATATATATATATTGATAATGATTTGAATTCTCACCCTTCTGCTTTATATGATGTTCTATGCGACATCATGCACGTTCTGAGCATAGTGGTGCTTTGCACGAGGATAGTTGAGGAGCTTATCTTGATTATCCATTTGTTAGATAGTGAGTATATGCTCTGGTCATGTAACACGGGGAGTATTTTAAATCATGTTTGTTGTTAAGAGATTATGTTATATTCTCTTATTTGAATTGTACTTTGAGATGTTATGTTGAGTGCCCTTCGTACCCAGTGTTTTTGGATTCATATGACATATTATGTTATGAATTGGATATTTTTTTGGATCTTGATTATAGTATGAGATATAATCATTAATATTATCTGAGAAAAGAATTATTCCGCTGTGATATGAATAGTTTTGATAAAGCATGAAGTTTAAATTGTGTTATGATTATGACCAGGTGCATTTATGTGTTAGTTTGTTGGTTTTCTATTGTGTGAAAAATGACATGTGATACCCTTGTATGTTATGCATGCTAATTTACTCTGATATCTGATATATGATATATGATATATGATATATTTATTTTGGTTCAGAAAAAGGGGTGTTACATTAAGTAGTATCAGAGCATAGTCAGTCAGTTGGCCAGGTTATTAATTTCTTTAATTCCTTTGTATTTGATTTGTGTATCTGACACAATTGATTTTGTTTGTCTGTTGTTTGTTGGATTTGTTAGGACTATGGTTGCAAGAAGGAATGATGATGCTATTGCGTAGGACTTGAGAATGTTGGCTGGATCTCTTGGGCAGATTCCACAGTTGAATGTTGGGAATCACGTGGGTGATGCATTTCGTGCTTTGGGGAAGTTCCAGAGGAATCATCTGCCGATCTTTGAAGGAGCTCATGAACCTGACAGAGCACAATTGTGGCTGAAGGCGATTGAGAATATTTTTCGAGTCATGAATTATACCGATGCACAGAAGGTGCAGTTTGGTACTCATATGTTGGAGAAGGAAGCAAAGGATTGGTGGAACAACACTGTTTAGAGATTTGATGAGGATGGAATTGAAGTTACTTGGGCACTTTTTAGGGATGCTTTTCTGGAGAAGTATTTTCCTGAGGATGTGCGTGGAAAGAAGGAGATTTCATTTCTTAAGCTGAAGTAGGGCAATATGAGTGTAGCTGAGTATGATGTAAGATTTCAATAGTTGATTAAGTATTGTCCTCATTACAATACTGTTGGTGCTGAGAAATCTAAGTGTGTGAAGTTTGTGAATGGTTTGAGGCCTGATATCAAGAAGGCTATTATTTATCAACAGGTCATGAGATTTTTTGAATTGGTGAACAAGAGTAGGATCTATGATGAGGATAGTAGAGAGAGTGATGCTTTCTACAAGAGTTCGTATGATATGCATGGAAATATGGTTATTGATACTCCTGCTATGGGTTTTTTATATACTTTTGTTGTGTGTTTGAATTGTCCATTGAATATCTTTGGTAGAGACTTTGGAATCGATTTAGTTTGCCTTCCATTAGATCAACTTGATGTGATTCTTAGTATGAATTGGTTGGAGTACAATCATGTTTATATCAACTGTTTTGATAAGACGATTATCTTTCTTGATTTTGGTGTCGAGAGGAATTTATTTTTGTCTTCCAAACAAGTAGATGAGTCTGTGCAAGATCGTGTTGTGTTGCTTTCTTTTTTGGATCTCAGTGAGAAGAAAACTATGGGCAAGTTACCTATTGTTTGTGATTTTCCTGAGGTGTTTCCTGAAGATGTAAGTGATTTGCCGCCAGAACATGAAGTGGAATTCATAATTGATTTGATTCCTGGAACTAGTCCTGTATCGATGGATCTGTATCGGATGTCAACATCTGAGTTAAAAGAGTTGAAGACTCAACTTGAAGATTTGATTTAGAAGAGGTTTATTTGTTCGAGTGTGTCACCGCGGGGTGCACATGTGCCGTTGGTTTAGAAGAAGGAAGGTACTATGAGGTTGTGTATGGATTATAGAAAATTGAACAAGGTGATTACTAAGAACAAGTTTCCACTTCTGAGGTATGATGATTTGATGGATCAGTTGATTGGTGCAAGTGTGTTTAGTAAGATTGATTTGAGGTCTAGGTATCATCAGATTCGTGTTAAGGCTGAAGATATTCATAATACTGCTTTTAGAATAAGGTATGGTCATTATGAGTATTTTGTGATGCCTTTTGGTGTGACGAATGCACCTGGTGTATTTATGGAATATATGAACAAGATTTTTCATGAATATATGTATCAATTTCTTTTTATGTTTATTCATGACATTTTTATCTATTCTAAGAGTAAAGAAGATCATGTTGAGCATTTGAGGATTGTGTTATATGTGTTGAAAGAGAAGCAGTTGTATGCAAAACTTTCTAAGTGTGAATTCTGGTTGAAGGAAGTAAGTTTTCTTGGTCATGTGATATCTAGAGGTGGTATTGTTGTTGATCCGTCGAAGGTTGAAGTTGTATCTCAATGGGAAGCTCCGAGATCTATTTTTGAGATTCAAATTTTTCTTGGTTTGGCCGGTTATTATCGGAAGTTTATTGAAGGATTTTCTAAGTTACCATTACCTTTGACGCAATTGGCTAGGAAAGGTCAAGCTTTCATTTGGACTTCTCAGTGTGAGGCTAATTTTCAATATCTTAAGAGAAGGTTGACAAGTTCTCCTATTCTGACTTTCCCGATCCAACAGAGATGATTGTTGTGTACTATGATGCTTCTTTGATGGGTTTGGGAGGTGTGTTGATGCAGAATCGACAAGTTATAACTTATGCTTCAAGGCAACTTAAAGTGCATGAAAGGAATTATCCGACTCATGATTTAGAGTTAGTTGTTGTTGTGTTTGCATTGAAAATTTGGAGGCATTATTTGTTTGGATCAAGATTTGATGTGTTTAGTGATCATAAGAGTTTGAAATATTTGTTTGATCAAAAAGAGTTGAATATGAGGAAGACTAGATGGTTGGAATTCTTGAGTGATTATGATTTTGGTTTGAATTACCATCTGGGTAAAGCAAATGTTGTAGTTGATGCTTTGAGTAGGAAGTGTTTGCATATGTCGATGTTGCTGGTGGGAGAGTTGGAATTACTTGAGCAATTTAGAGATATGAGTTTGGTTTGTGAAGAGACTTATTTTGGATGTAAGCTTGGTATGTTGAAACTTACAAGTGGTATTCTGGATGAGATTCTAAAAGGTCAGAAATCTGATTTGGTTTTGGTTGACAAGTTGACATTGATCAATCAAGGTCGAGGTGGTGATTTTTGGATTGATGAGAATGGTATTCTGAGATGTCGTGATAGAGTTTGTGTTCGGATATAGAGGATTTGAAGAAGAGGATTATTGAAGAAGGACATCATAGTGGATTCAGTATTCATCCTGGAGCTACTAATATGTATCAAGATTTGAGGATATTATTTTGGTGGCCAGGTATGAAGAAAGAGATTGTGGAATTTGTGTATTCTTGTTTGATTTGTCATAAGTCGAAGATTCAACATCAGAAACCGTCTAGTTTGATGCAACCGTTGTTTATTCCTGAATGGAAATGAGATAGTATTTCTATGGATTTTGTTTCTGGTTTGCCTAGAACTCCAAGTAATTGTGAAGCTATTTAGGTGATTGTGGACAGATTGGCAAAATTTGCGCATTGTATTCCAATTAGGATGGATTATCAAATGGAGAGATTGTCAAAGTTATATATTCAAAAGATTGTTAGTTTGTATGGTATTCCGTCGATCATTGTGTCAAATCGAGATCCGAGGTTTACTTCGAGGTTTTGGGAAGGTTTGCAGAGTGCTTTGGGTACAAAGTTGCGGTTGAGTTCTGCTTATCATCCACAGATAGATGGTCAGACAGAAAGGAGGATTCAGTCATTAGAGGATCTTTTAAGAGCTTGTGTTTTGGAACAAGGAGTTAATTGGGATAGTTATTTTCCTTCGATTGAGTTTACTTATAACGACAATTTTCATTCGAGTATTGAAATGGCGTCGTTTAAGGCTTTATATGGTAGAAGGTGTAGGACGCCTTTGTGTTGGTATGAATCTGGAGAGAGCGATGTGGTTGGACGTGAGATAGTTCAAGAGACTATGGATAAGATTAAGATGATTCAGGAGAAGATGAAGACTTCTTAGAGTCATCAGAATAGTTATCATGATAATGTAAGGAAGGATCTCGAGTTTGAGAAAGGAGATCATGTGTTTTTGAGGGTTACTCCGGTAACATGTGTTGGTAGGGCGTTGAAGTTGCGTAAGTTGACGCTGCATTTTATTGGTCCGTATTAGATTTCTGAGAAAGTAGGTGAAGTGGCTTATCAGATTCATTTTCCACCGTTGCTTGCTAATCTCCATGATGTGTTCCATGTATCTCAGTTGAGGAAATACATTGTGGATCCATCTCATGTTGTCCAGTTAGATGATGTGCAAGTAAGAGATCATTTGACCGTTGAGACATCACCTATGCGGATAGAGGATAGAGAAATGAAACAACTTCGAGGTAAATAGATCGCGTTGGTAAAAGTGATTTGGGGAGGACCGGCTGGTGGTAATGTGACTTGGGAGCTTGAAAGTCAGATGAGGGAGTCGTATCTTGAGTTGTTTGTTTGAGGTAATTTTCGAGGACAAAAATCTTTTAAGTGTGGGAGAGTTGTAACATCCTGATGTTTATTATCTATCTTATTATTTATTTATTTATTTATTATATGGTGTGATAATTATTTAAATTATTTAATTATGTGTTTATGGTGTTAATTGAGTTATTGAGTGTATTAATGATAGAATAAGCTATTGGGCCTAATAATTGGAAATTAGAATTAATAAGGAGGTGTAAGTGACTAAGCCCAATAATAGGAATAATAAGTAGTAAGAATAGAGATTAGAGTTATATTGTCATAAAACAAAAGAAGAGAAAGAAGAGAAAGAAGAGAAGAAGAGAAGAGAAGAGAAGACGAGAAAGAGGAAAAAGAGAAGAAACCCTAAGAATAGAATCTTCAAGAGATAAGGGGGGATAATCCTTATTATTATTGATTTGTATGTGATTGGATAATGATTAGTAACATGCTTTAGGAATGGGTATTATAATTTCTAGATTTTGGTTACTCAAATTGAATTAGGGATTTGAGAATTTGGTGTTGGAAAACTAGATTTGATTATACAAATAGGTTCCCTGTGATAGATATATGTTAGAATACATTTGTTTTATGGAAAATGAGTGCTAGAACATGTTTTAGATGTGAAATTCATGGCTGGACAGAACTGTTCCGTAGCATAATTTTTCTGCATAATCGTGTGGCCGCTTAGCGGGCTATAGGGTGCTTTGCGCGGTACACTGAATGCAGAAAAATGATTTAATTGTTTGATGGATGAATGGCGTTGGGGATTGTATGCTTATGACTTATCATTAGTTTACATGATTTTTAATAATTTATAAACTCAACACACCATAATAACATATGGCAAACAATGTCAAAACATGTTATTTTCATTGATCATCAATTCATAACACATCACAAATAATACGTAAACTATTATTCCAATTCAACACCAATTCACAATACACATAACACATATACATGTCATTTCACACAACCAAAAAATTATTAAATCACCTACTTCCAACAAAACTATTTTTATTGAAAAGAATATCTCTCTATATTTCTAACTCTTTAAACGGCGCCTAAAACGGAGTTACGATTCAAAAGTTATGGCCGTTATAAAATCCGTCAAAAAATAAGGATGCCTTGCGGGTCTGCTCAGGTCGACCCCCCCCCCCCCCCCCCCCCCCCCTTCCTGTATGAGTCGACTCATACTGCATAAAATGGGTTTTTCTGCATTTTTAACTTAATTTCCACACGAATTTTCTTCTTAAAAACACCACAAATCATCATACTTGTCAATTCTATCAATAACCTATCATTCTAACATTAGAATACTCATTCTATTCCATTCAACACATCAAATCTTATCATAGATTTCTACATAAACCCTAACATGTAAGATTCTAGAAATTGAAATCAACAACACCCATCAATGTTACTGCCCATTGCATACATCATATACCCATAATAACATAGATTCCCACCCTTACCTCGAGTGTAGAACCTTCTAGGTTGAACTTCCTCTTCACTTTTCTTCTTTTCTCCTCTTTTCTTCTTTTCTCTTCTTTCTCTTCTTTTGCAATTATAAGTCTAATCTCTAATTCCTCTTCTTACTATATATTCTCATAAATGTGTGTTGTACCCCAAAATTTTCCCTCTCATTTATCAAGAAGTTTCTCACAAGATCTCATTTGGTTCAAGACTGCACTAGGATTGATCAGCTCAAGACACCTCCTTAAGCACTGGTGACTGAAATTAGGGTTTGAGATTGCACAAGGATATTTGAACTTTTAATACTTCATATGACTTTCATGGATCATTATGGACCCTCAAGATTTCTCATGTCAAGTTTAAAGTCTTGGATTACATTTTTGCTCCATATCAACATTGTGAACTCCTATATGTCATTTGATCAAGTTTGGACCACAATTCCTCAAGAAATTTGACCAGATCATCAAAAGGGAAAAATGGTCAAAATTAGGATTTTGATTGAGAAAAGACAATTTCTGATTTTTGACCTAGCAAATGGTTATTTGGTTTAAGACATGATCTCAAGGTTTCAAATGCATCGTTTTTACCTAATAGTATGACTCAAAATATTGCTCAAAGTCATTTGATTAATAGTTGAGTTACAGTCAACTGATCAAAAGTCAATTGTACACTGAAAAGTGAAACTTTGACTTTTTGGTCAAAATCAAGTGTCAAAGATCACAATTCATCAAAACATGTCAAAATATGAAAAAATTTAATCAATAAATCAAAAAGTCAAGATTTCATTTTGAAAAGTCAAAGTTTCCAAACTTAGGAATTTTTCTAAGTGTTGAAAACTTCATATTTTTTCAAAACTTTGAGCCAATTTTTCACCATGATGCAAAATGATTCAAAAGAAACTTTCAACATGAAATTTGTAGATTTCAATGAGATCTAAAACATTGATTTACACAACTCCTCCTAAAATGTTGGGATCTCAAGTTATTAATCCATGAAATCATGGTCATGAAACTAAAACACTTAGTGAAATTTTGAGTATTTTGGTCAGGATTTTGACCTAACTTCTGAGCCAAGTTTCATATAGTTCCAATTGGATTTTGCAAAAGTGATTCAAAGAGGGGTTTTATAGTGCATTACAAGCTTTCTAAAAAGTCCAAGAAATCCTTGAGATCATTTATAAGCCAGGAGAATCCAAGGTCAGAAGTTAGGGTTTCAAGTTGTTTTACAAGGCAGAATTTTGTGATGAACAAGGATTCAAATCATTGCTAGGCTGCACAACCTTTGCTTTGCAGGCCTCAAACTTGATTGGAATTCCATAATTAAATGTTTGCATAGCTGTTAGAGGCTTTAATCTAAGTATTCAGTGCATTGCTCATGCTTAATGCCATTTTGGGAAGAAAGTGCACATTGCCATTTTGGAAAAGTAGCTTTTATGCACAAAATCAGTTCTTGAGCTTTGCAATTGTTTTCTTCTGATCACACACAACCTATAACCTGAAAGAAACTTGTCTAAAGTCTCTAAACAACTCAGCCCATGCTTGTACTTTATCTTGAAACTACATTTTCACTTTTCTTCAAAAACAAGCAAAATCCCAAAACTTGTACTTGTGTTATTCTGACCCTCTCAAGTGCTAGAACCTTTTCCTTACTTATGCACAAGTTGTTTACATCAAAACACACGAATACACAAGCTCCAAAACACACAAAAACTCAGAACTGTATCTCAGACTTCCATTGTTGCATATTCTGGCCAGAAATCCCAAAATCAAAAACTACTCGTGCGTTTCTTGGCCTTTTGCTTCCAAAAGCTTACAAACATCATACATAAGCCATCCTTGTCCCTGTTACACAATTGTAAGACCATCTTCACCCATTTCCAAGCTCAAAAATAGAGCATCACAGTTGGACTTCTCCAGACCATTCCAGCCACCTTCAGCTCAAGCCAGCCATTGCATTAGCTTCCTAGAGGTCCAAGGAAGCTAACCTGATCATCACCATCACTTGAAACAAGCTCAAACTCATTTCACGATTTCCAGTTTTGAGGTATTTTTCTTGAACTTCTATCTCAATATTTAGGCATTGTTAGGCTTACATTTGTGAAGATAGAATGTAGATATCATTGCCCTGAAACTATACATGTCCATAGATTTCATTTATGTTGCTTGAGCATGGAGAATTTTGAGTTTAAACTTGCTGAAACATTTAGTTCAGAATTTGGTACTTTCATAAATTCATCCTTATCTTTGAATGTTAGCTTAAATTAGTTACATGGTTGGATTCGTGGTGAAAAAATACACAAGTTTCATGTTTACATTTTTGAAAATGGTTGAAGAATGAGCAAGTTACAGATCCTTTGGCTGGAGGTTGAAGATGAAGTACAGTCAGGGCAAGTTTTTTGTTATGTATTTATTTTTGTGCCAATGTTAAAGGATGTATAGCCACCCCAATGGTAAGGCAGTGAGCTGGTAACCAAGAGGGTGTGGGTTCAACACCCATCGCGCTACCTTTTTTTTCTTTCATTTTTCACATTTTCATACTTTTTTATCACAAACACACACGCCTGGGCCTCAATTCAGTGGGCTTTGGTATTTTGATGGCTTCTAACCCCTGGCCTTGCTTCAGCACCCCCCTGGTCATTTATTTCTTTATTTTATTTTATTTTTATCTTTTAGTTTATTTCACTTTCATATTTTCATTTTATTATTATTATTATTATTATTTTTATTATTATTAATAAAAAATCAAAAAATATTTTAATTATTATTTTTACACTTATTTAGTTTATTTGTTTTATAAAACTAAAAGAATAAAAACATTTTCTTGATAAATTAATTTCTTTTTTAATAATTAATATTTAGGTTTAGGTTTAACTATTATATTATTTTCTTGCAATTAAAATTAATTTAGAACTTAGGTTTCTTTTAATTAATTAATATTCATATTATTTTTATTAATTTAAAACCTTTTCATAAATAAAACCCTAAAAAATCCTTTTTATTTATTTTCTTTTCTTATTTAGTTTAAGTAAATTTTATTTAATTTTCATTAATCATTTTTTCTTAGGTTTAGGTTAAAACCTTTTCATGAAAACCAAACAAAATCATTTTTTTTCGTTTTTGCATTCTTGCATTTTCATCTTCATTTTTGTACAATATTCAATATGGTTGTAATAATTATTTAGATTTAATTTTCTTACAATTTCCCCAATTGTAAATTTGTACACCCCTTCCCCTATTGATGTAATAGCTTAGTATTTTTATTTTACGCAATTTAATGCTTTATATATAAATGCTAGTAAGTTAGGGTTTGTATGGAAAGATAAAATTAATGCTTAGAAAACCCTAATTCAAAGACAAAACAAATGCATGTAAATCAATACACTTGCATACTTACACCCTTAGGGTAAATCCACTTTGTTGCCTTATGAAAATGGCCATATTATGCATGTGAGGTATCTTAGCAAAAGCAATCAAAAAATACAACATCATAGTCCCTCGATGACGCCATCAAAGTTGCCTTTCAAAATGATCTTAGTCCCTCAAAGAGAATTGCTAAGATATTTCACAACATTGTTATCATGGTTATACGATGACCCATGCCCGTCCCTTTTACATCCAAAGATAGGGCTTCTTACCAAATTAATGGTAAGATAATAATACCAAAGGAAAGGAAGAAATGAACAAAGACTTTTGAGTAGGTAGATTGTTCCTAGTTGCTTGCTCATTTTCAAACCAAAACATCCTTGCTATTTTCAAAACAAACACCAACACTTTCAAAACATCTTTCAAACTTGAAAATTTTTCAAAAGATCAACACTTCGTATACATTCTTACAAACGAGAATCATTACAAAGTTTACCTAAACGATGGCCCCTTTTCAAAATACTTTCAAAAAAACCACACAAAGCATATTTTCAAACAAAAGCAAGTGATCTAGCAAGCAACTAAGAGCCCGTAGATAACTACGAATGAAAAGGGTGCTAATATCTTCCATTTTCATAATCTACCCCCCGAACTCAAGAAAACATCTCAAAGGTCTTTCCTGTTCTTTTCAACCTTTCCTTTTGAATAAAATAAAAGTCGGTGGCGACTCTTGCTAACCGCAACATTTGCGATAAAATACAAAACAACCAAGTCAGTTCTCCCACCGTGTTACAGAACTGGTGACTTTGCTGGGGACATTTTAAAAGTGGGGTTACCTTAGGGCTAGATCACATTTACTTGCTTTCATTGTTTGATTTATTTTATTTACATTTTGGTTCTTTGTTTGGGTTTAAATCCTCTACCGGATTTGGGGCACCTTTTTTAGGTAAGTAGAAATAGATTGTGGAAACTGTGTGGGGTATACCGACATGGTCTAAACAATAGCTACGTTAGTGTGACGCATTTGTTGGTATCGATATCCCTTGTGTTGAATCTAGGAGAATATGGGGCCGTTGAGCAGCGTCATGAAGCACTAATTGACCTTAGAACCTTACTTGACCAACTTGGCCATTAGGAAGTAGTGAGATAGTCGGTTTCGGTGTAAAGCTGAAAATTGGTTGATACTAGATGCTACACAC
The DNA here is from genome assembly GCA_948472305.1 of Vicia faba. Taxonomy (NCBI): domain Eukaryota; kingdom Viridiplantae; phylum Streptophyta; class Magnoliopsida; order Fabales; family Fabaceae; genus Vicia; species Vicia faba. The sequence continues at coordinate 1,691,331,361 of OX451737.1, read as the reverse complement.
ATTGAGACTTGACTCCTGAGTTTTTCTTGGTTACGAGTCAATCGCTTATCGAACGAAGCTTATGGGAAAGGTCAGTGATATTGAGATCCCTTAGAACCCGATTACAATTTATAGGACAGGTTGAACCAATCCAACTTCAAGAGGGTACTTACCTACAAACTCCATGCAAGCCTAAACCTAAGGACTTGTCTTCTCTGTGTGAATATGATTATTTGTATATAAACTTGCTTACTTCACATACTTGTACATAACATCATAACATCATACCATAACATTTTCAATAACCATTTCAAGGATCTCGATGGCCTTTGATGCAGGGTCACATTGAACCAGACGTCTATCAAGGGGAAAGAGGATTTATTTTCCTCTAACTAAATATCAAAGCACAACAACTTGAGTCAAGGGATACAACCCACTTGACATGGTGAGCTTAATTCTCGTGGAAGGACATCCACTAATACAAAGTTCTCCAATCAAAGTTGTAAGTAACTACTAACATTTACCCCACGAGATCCTTGAAAACATGCATCCATATATCATGCATCATATCATGACAGGTTTCTCCCATACAGGCCTCCTTATCTTCATATTGTTTATTTCAATAATATGGATATGGAACAAATGGTGAAATATCTCCAAGCTCAAAATGCTCAATTCCAACAAATGTTCTTGGCTTTGGCTAAGGGGAAAAAGGACCTGAAGTCTCTTCTTCCCAAAGACAAGAAGAAAAAGTCCAAGAAGTCAGTATGTGTCCTGAACTTGGGAAGGCGAATTAAATGACCACTCAAGGGGGCTCTAGATCTTCCAACTCCATCCAACATGGGGGATAGTCATGAATAAGACAACGGTCTGGAGATTGATGAATTCGAAGTTGATTACTCTGAGGAACAATATCCTCCCGCTGATGACAAGTACAAACAGTTGGAGGATCCCCTCATTGCTATGGAAATTCAGCAGATACCTGGTGTTGTACCCCAAAATTTTCCCTCTCATTTATCATGATTTTTCTCACAAGACTTCTTGGACTCAAGACAAGATTAAGGTTTGCTCAGCTCAAGACCTCATCTTGCACTGATGACCTGAAATTAGGGTTTGAGTTTTTACAAGGATTTTTGGACTATCAATGCTTCATGTGACTTTCATACACCATCTTGGACCCCTAAGATTGCTCATGCCAAGTTTCAAGCCTTAAACCACATTTTTGCTCAGTCAATTGGACAGTTGACCTAAAAATCAGTTGTATTGGGGAAAAAGTCAACCATGGCCAATTTACAGTCAAAATTCATAATTTTTTAACCACAACCACATTTTAGACTCATATGTACCATTTGATCAAGTTTGGATCACAACTCCTCAAGAAATTTGATCAAATCATCAAAAGGGCAAAATGGTCAAAATTAGGGTTTTGACTGAGAAAGGGCAATTTCTGATTTTTAACCTAGACAATGGCCAATTGGGTTCAAGCATGATTTCAAGGACTCAATAGCATAATCTTGACCTAATCACATGGTTCAAAAGATCTCATGTTCATTGAATTGACAGATGAATTTTCCAGTCAACTGATCAAAAATCAATTGTACACTGAAAAGTCAAACTTTGACTTTTTGGTCAAAATCAAGTGCCAAGGGTCATAATTCATCAAGATATGTCAAAATGTGAAACTTGTTGATCAAGAAACTCAAAATTGCAAATTAGGGTTTTGATTTGAAAATTTTTCATAACTTAGAAATTTTCTAAGTATGGAAATTTTCTTATTTTTTCCCAACTTTTCACCACTTTTTCACCATGATACAATTGGATTCAAAGAAAACTTACAACATGAAAGTTGTAGTCCTCTATGAAATATACAACTTTTCTTCACAAAGTTTTCCCAAAAGATGCTTGGATCTCAAGTTATAAATTTGTGAATAGGGGTCCATGAACTAAAAGACTTAGTGAAAATTTGCCCTAATTTAGGCAGGTTTTTGACCTAACTTCATGGACATTTTTCACCTAGTTCTAAGAGGTATCTCAAAATTCATTTCAAATATGGATTGTATAGCATTTTTCAAGATTTCCAAAATGTCCAAGAACTCTCCAAGATCATTTGTGGTTAGGGAGAATCGAAGAAGAGAAAATGGCATTTTGTCACTTTTGTTCAAGCCATTTTCACAATGCACCAAGTTGCAAATCTGATCAAGAATGCTTGTACCTTGAATTACAGGTCCTAAATCCCTTCTACACTCCATAATTAAATGCAAACTCATGGGATAATTGCTTTATTTTTGCTGTTGGAGCATTGTACAAAGAATAAATCCATTAATGGCATAAAGGGCACATTGCCATTTTCATAAAGCAAGCTTTTTGCAACTTTACAATTCTTGAGCAATGGACCTGTTATTTTGTTACAAGCAATGTCCACATATATCAAGCATGGTTTACCAACTCTCATCAGCTAAAGAACTAGCAAGTACAGGCCTTTGGCACAAGTCACTTCACTCTTCTTCAAATACAAGAAAAGTTGCAAAAGAAGTCAGAACTTGCACATCTGTTAAAGAGTGGACTTGGCCTCATTCAAAATGACTTCACAAACTTATCTCAAGCTAGAACACGAATGCACAACATCTGAAACTCTCCCAAATACAAAAAACACAAATTTCTGCCCAAACAGGGTAGCCTCTGCAAAATCCTTGCCAACTTCATTTTGGCTCGTGTATTTTACCTTTCAACCTTTGAAACACTTCATCCACATAATATCAAAACTATCCAAGCCCTTGTCCTATTGCTGTAACCCCTGTTTCATACATTACCATTTTCAAACTTGGAAGTTGCAGATTGAGTTGTGCAAGAAGTTTTGGCCATCCACAAAGCTCCATAAGCATTGGAATAGCTTGAAGGAACTTCAAGGAAGCTCACACGATCCTCAGGCCTCACTCAAAGTCCCCACATTGCCATATCCAAATCCAGCTGAAGGAGGTATTTTACAAAACTTTATCTCTCTATTTAAGCATCCTCAAGCCACGATTTTTGAAGCAAAAATGTAGTCTCTAGCATGGTGAAACTGTACATATGCATAGTTGTCATTTATGTTAACTGAGCTAAGAGAATTTGATTGTTGAACATGCTGAAAAAATTAGGTCAGAAATTAGGGGTGATTAAATTCTCTCTGATCTTTGAGAGTTAGTTTACAAATTTTATATCATTGGAATCGTGAGATGAAATGCTACATTTTTTGTGTTATAAGTTTTTGTTTTTGTGCAAAGAATAGAGAGTTACAGATTTGAAGGCAAGAACGCACGCAAATGGAAGCTGGAGGTTAGGGATGAAGTGTCCTGGGCCTGGAGCGCCTTGGGCTTCTGTTTTTGCTTCCCATACCCCCTGACTACTATTTGCACCCCCTTTTGCATATTTTTTATACTTTGCATATTTTCTCATATTTTTTATGTTTATTGACTTTATTATTTTTTATGAACCAAAAAAAAATCATGAAAAATATTTTCTTTATTTTTTGCACTTTATTTTATTTTTTAAATTATTTTTTGGCATAAAAAATAGTTTATTAGGTTTATAGAATTTATTTTCTTAAATAAATTTGTAAATACAATTTAATAAATACCATACATTTTTTTATTTTATTATTTCACACATAAAATATTATTTTCATACACATTTTAATTTTTAATATTGTATATAATATTACTTATATTTTCTTATACAAAAAATAGACAAAATAAATATAGAACATATATTTTCTTTTAAATCAAAATTAGGGTTTCCACTTTTAAAAATAATAATGTTATTTTTTCTTATTTTTAGGGCTTAAATAATTTTATTTTCTCATACATAAAATAAATATAAAACATTTTGCATAATTACATTTTATTGCATTTTTATTATTTGTATATTTATTTATCTTGCACAATAATTCAATTGGGTTGTAATAGTATTTTAGGGTTTATTTTTTGTGCAATATCCCCATTCAAAATTTGTATCCCCCCTCCCATAATAATTGTTGTAATAGCTTAGATTTATTTTACGCAATTTATCACATTATATACATGTTTAGTAAAATTAGGTTTTGCATGATAAGACAAAAATCAAAACAAATAGAATGACCTAATACAAGACAAACAAAAGCATGTAAAATGACAACACATTGCACACAAGCACCCCTAGGGTTTCACCCACTTTGTTGCCTAAAAATGGTCATGGTATGCATGCAAAGTATCTTGGCAAAACAATACAAACAAATAAGATTATAGTCCCTCAATGACGCTATCAAAAGGTTGCCTAAACAAATGATCTTGGTCCCTCAAAATGCTAAAGATACTTGGCAATATTGCTATCATGATCATACGATGACCCACGCCCGTCCCGTTTAACATCCAAAGATAGGGTTGTTTACCAAATCAATGGTAAACCAACAATGTCCAAGGAATAAAAATGTACAAGAAAGACTTTTGAGTAGGTAGATAAGCTCCTAGTTACTTGATCATTTCAAAATAATCCTTGCTATTGTCAAAAACAAACACACACATTTCAAAACATTTTCCAAACACCTTTCAAAACATTGAAACATTTTTCAAAAGACAAACATCTTTGTATACATTCTTACGAACGAGAATCATTACAAAGATTGCCTAAACGATGGCCTCTTTTCAAAATACTTTCAAAACCACACAAAGCACCATTTCAAACAATTGCAAAAGCAAAGCAAGTGATCTAAATAAGTAACTAAGAGCCCATGGAAAACCATGGATGAAAAGGGTGCTAGCACCTTCCCTTTTCATAATCTACCCCCCGAACTCAAGAAAACATCTCAAGGTCTTTCCTGTGCTTTTTTACCTTTCCTTTTGGATAAAAGAAAAGTCGGTGGTGACTCTTGCTAACCGCGACATTTGCAAACACAAACGCAAAACCTCAAGTCAGTTCTCCCACCGCATCACAGAACTGGCGACTCTGCTGGGTAAAATCCTAAAAGTGGGGGTGACCTTAGGGTTTAGATCACCTTTACATGCTTACAAATGCTTGACTTGTTTGCTTTACACTTTGGTTCTATTATTTAGGTTTGAATCCTCTACCCGGATTTGGGAAACATTATAGGTAAATAGCAAAACATTGTGGGAACTGTGCGGGGTATACCGACACGGTCTAAGCAATAGCTATGTTAGTGTGACATATTTGTGGGTACCGGCAGCCTTTGAGTCAATCAAAGAGAATACGGGGCCGCTGAGTGATGTCATGAAGCACTAACGAACTTCTAGAACCTTTACGTGACCAACTTGTCCTTTTAGGATGTAGTGTGATGACTGACTTTGGTGCAGTCCGAAGTTGGTAGATACTCGATACTACACTCATTGAGGGTTGGTTCCTTGGAATATTTCGGTCGCCAGTAAAGAGGCTGAATTGAAACAATGAACAAGGAAACAATCCAGTGATATTGAGCTCCTTAGAACCCAGTTACTATTTCTAGGACAGGTTGAGCCAACTAAACTTCAAGAGGGTACTTACCTATAAACCCCATGCCGGCCTAAACTAGGGGCTTGTGTGATTTATTTGTACATATATACTTGTGCATAACATCATGGACATCATGAACATCATATGCATCCACTAACCATTTCAAGTATTTTGGAAATTCATCTTTGTTCCTGTTTTGTAGGTTATGGATTAACTTCGCAGGAAAACTATCCAAGTCAACCTTGTAAGAATTCCTCCACAACTCAAGGAGCTAGCTTCAAGGATTCCTGAGAATTCTCCATTCACTGAGAGACATGGTCGGCTACTCAACTTGGTCACTTCCAACACAGAGGAAGACATGATGAAAGTTATCTTCCAGTTCTTTGACCCTTTGCATCATTGCTTCATATTTCCTGACTACCAAATTGTGCCTACTTTGGAGGAATTCTCTCAACTCTTGAGGATTCCTATTCTCAATCAACTACCCTTCAACGGTACGAAAAGAGATCCAAAGCCAGAAGAGATTTCTCAAGCCCTACACTTGCACTCCTCTGATGTCACAACACATTGGGAAACTAGAAGTGGTGTCAAAGGATTCTTGTCAAAGTTTATGTTTGAGAAGGCCCAAAGCTGTTGGAATACTCTAGACTTGCAAGCTTTTGAGGAGATTGTAGCTCTTCTCATCTATGGGATGTTCTTGTTCCCTAATCCTGACCAACTCATAGATGTAAGCGCTGTCAAAATCTTCATGTCTCGCAACCCGGTGCCTATATTGCTTGGGGATATCCTCCACTCTTTTCACACTCGTACAATGAGGAAAAGAGGTGTTCTCATGTGTTGCACTCCTCTCCTGGCAAGATGGTTTATTTCTCATCTTCCCTAGTCAGTCTTGAAGAATGAGCAAGGTTTGAGGTGGTCACAACGGTTAATGACACTTAACCATTCAGATATCCATTGGTGTTCTCGATCCAAAGAGAATGTTATCATCATTGACCGTTGTGGGGAATTCCCTAATGTCCCTCTACTAGGAATTAGGGGAGGCATCACCTACAACCCCTGCTTGGCTCTGAGACAGTTTGGGTATGCCCGAAGGGATGGTCCACATGACATGCTGATTCAAGGCTTGGTTTTCGACTACGACAACGACGACCAAGGACTCCGCCAAAGGTCCATCCGAGCTTGGAGGATGCCCAACAAGGTAGACAGTAAGACCTTGGGACACAAGAATTCCATCCCCCTTGAGCCTTACCTCAAGTGGGTACGAACCCGCGCCCAAAGTCTTATGATGCCTTACCCCTCCATTCTCCCAGTGATTATAGAGCCTGTTATGGAAGGAGAGGTTCTATACACCCTCCTACATCCTGACATGCCAACATCACTCGAAGATCTACAAAGGAGTTGGATACAGCTCAAGGGAGAGCGCGATACTTTCGAAGCCCAATTCTATGCAAGCGAGAATAAGGTTTTGGAACTCACTCGGCTACTTCATGAAGAGCAGACTCTCAACACCTACATTGCACCAAAGAGGATGCGCAACGTCTTTTTACCTTAGAATTTTGTATTATTTTGCCCAAGGGGCATTGATGTACTAACAATTCTATCTTATTAATATGACGTGTGTTTCTTTTTTTGTTTAAAACGAATTTGAATTTCTGAATCCTTGAAAGCATTACATGAACACATATCATTCATCATATGCATAAACAGGTCTTCACACCAAGTTTCCTCATCTCTCTGTTGTTTATTTCAGCAAGATGGATATTGAACAAACGGTCAAAGATTTGCAAGCTCAGAATTCACAATTCCAATAGTTGCTCATGACCTTAGCCAAGGGGCAGGAGGAACTCAAGACTCTTCTAGAGAAAGAGAAAGAGAAAAAGAAGAAGAAGCGAGCCAGTGTGGTTATCATGGGCAGAAGGTTTGAAGGATAAGCCAGATGGACCTTGGAATTCTCATCAACATCTGAAGAGGGGGAAAGAAAAGGAAAAGGAACGGCAATGCCATCAGATTCTGAAGCAGAGGAAGAGGAAGAAGATGACTACTCTGAACAACAATATCCTCCGGCCGATGACAAATACAAAAACTTGGAAGAACGTCTAGCTGATATGGAGATACAGAGAGTACCAGGGCTGGATTTTGAGGAGTTAGGGTTAGTTTCTGGAATTGTAATCCCTCCTAAGTTTAAATTGCCACTGTTTGCTAAGTATGATGGGGTGTCTTGTCCCAAAATGCACCTCAGATCCTATGTCAGGAAGATTCAACCACATTCTTCTGACAAAGATTTGTGGGTCCACTTTTTCCAGGACAGCTTGTCAGGAACGCAGCTTGATTGGTTCTACCAGTTGGAGAGGTCTGATGTCTATAATTGGGAAGACTTGGCAGCGGCCTTCTATAAATAGTATCAATACAATGCCGACTTGGCGCCAACCCGTACTCAACTGTAGAGTATGGCTATGGCTACCAATGAGGGCTTCAAAGACTACGCCCAAAAGTGGAGGGATTTAGCCGAAAGGGTGCAACCACCTTTATCTGAAAGAGAACTATTGGACATGTTCTTGGGGACTCTGTCAGGTCCTTTATTTAATCACCTGATTGGAAGCTCCTCTGCAGGTTTCACTGAGTTGATTTTAACTGGCGAAAGGGTGGAAGCCGGTATCAGAAGTTGGAAAATTCAGAAAGACGCGTCTACCTCTGCTATTGCCAAAAAGCCCTTCACTGGAAAGAAGGAAGTGTCTGCTGTATATTCCCAAAGAAATTAGGGAAGAACCGAACGACGACTAACAGTAGGGGCCGTTATGATTCAAAAGTCTGCATCAGACCAGCCAAGAAACAATCAGCCGAGAAATGACCAACCGAGAAATAACCAGCAAAGGGTGGAAAGGCCTGTAAGGCAATTCACCGAGATAAACATGACTCCTGCTCAAGTCCTACCACATATCTTGAAGTTGAATCTGGCCATGCTAAAAGAGGCCTCTAAAAATCCTAATACTACTTCTCCACACTACCATCCCAATGCCATATGCGCTTACCATTCAGAAAGTCCAGGGCACGACACCAACAACTGTTGGGCTCTGAAGAACAAGATTTAAGATCTGATCGACACAAAGGAAGTTGAATTTGAAGCTCCTAAGAAACCGAATGTTATCTCCGCTCTAATGCCTAGGCATGGACACAATGCCAATGCTGTGGAAGAAGATCTGTTTGTTTCTACTGTGGATGAACTGTTAACTCCTCTCCTAACCATCAAGTTGAATTTGTTGAAAGCTGGGGTGTTCCCAGGTTGTAACCAAGATTGCCATACTTGCATGTCCTCGTCATTTGACTGTCCTCTGTTGAAGAAAGGGATCCAACAATTGATTGATAATCAAGAAATTTTGTTTGAGAAAGCTCCTGTTTCACCCATTCCAGTTCCAGAAGTTTATATAATAACCATCTACGCCAATCCTTCCAGGGTTCCTAAAAAACCCGTTAGGATTACATCTGCTCCTATGAATACTCCTTTGAAGATAACAATGCCCGGGCCAACCCCTTACAAGTTAGATAAAACGGTACCATGGAACTATGGTGGAGAAATCTAATACCATGGTGTCAAACAGATTGAACAGACCGCTAAAGAAGAAAGCACCGAGGAGGATAATCCCGACATCAGTAACATTGTCGGAACAAGCAAAGTTACCCGTAGTGGAAGAATCTTTTCTCTAGAGATTGCTCCTCCAACAGCAGTCTTTGGACCCGTGGCCATTCCGAAGATTACACCTATACCAGTAACTGTACCTGCAAGTGTACCCGCCGACGAAGACAATACAATTCCCATCCCTACTTCCACTGCTGAGAATAAAGGAAAGAATGTTCAAGAGGAGCATGTCCTGACGAGGGATCAATCACTTGTTATTCTTGAAACATCCAAGAGGGAGATGGAAGAAATCCTGAGGATCATTAAGAAAAGTGATTATGATATGGTCGAACAACTGGGGCAGACCCCCTCCAAAATCTCTATGTTGGCCTTGTTGTTGTGCTCTGAGGCACATGCTAAAGCTTTGGTCAAGTTTTTGAAAACAGCGCACGTACCGCAAGAGACTTCGGCTGATCAATTCCAAGAGTGTGTGGCAGGTCTGACAGCCGACAATGGCCTGGGTTTCTCCGATGCTGACTTGACATCCAAAGGGAGAAAACACAATAATGCACTACATGTCTCGTTGGAGTGCAGAGGAACAACCCTAGCTCATGTTCTTGTTGATACTGGATCATCGTTAAATGTCTTGCCGAAGAAAGCCTTGGATAGGTTGGATTGTGAAGGCCTAACCCTGAAACCCAACAATATAATCGTGAGAGCATTTGACGACTCTAAAAGGATGGTCCATGGGGAGGTGGACATCCCGATCAAAGTGGGAACCCAGACGTTCAATTCAACATTCTACGTGATAGACATCCGTCCTTCCTACTCTTGTCTGTTGGGACGCCCCTGGATCCACAATGCGGGAGCTGTCACCTCCACTTTGCATCAAATGCTCAAGTACCCCGTCCAAGGGAAAATCATAATTGTCCATGGGGAAGAGGAATATATGATTAGTCATCTGAATTCCTTCCGTTATGTGGAGTTAGATGGCGAATTCATAGAGACCCCTTTCCAACACTTTGAAGAAGTCTCTGAAGAAATAGTGGCGACCAAGGCAGTGTCCTCAACTCCTGTGATCACAAGACCACCACCTCGGATGTCATCTTTAAATGATGCTAGGGCAGTAGTGGAAGAAGGGGGAAGCACAATCTGGGGTCAGCTTTCAGACTTTCTTTACAAATCAGACAAGTTCGGCTTGGGATTTACTTCGAATGGTCAGAAGGCTGTGCGCCGCTCCCATGCCGGAGAGCCACCTGTGAAGATCAGTCACCAAGGGGTTAATGCACTAGAGGACAGTGAATAAGAGGGCAGCTTGGAAGACTAGATATTTCCTACTGTCGGCGGAGGACTGTGCAACTGGGAAGCAAAAGACTTTGTTCCGATTACTTTCATACCGCAGTAATTTATCTTTTCCATTTCTGTTGGATCTGTAATAATTCACAAACAATTCGTACTTTTTCAACCTTGTGTCCTACCCGAGGCACATAGGTCCATTTGTAAGGGTTCTTATTTCATTTTCATATGTCATTTCAATGAATCATAGACGCTTTTCATATTTAAACCTTTTGCGTTCATTGTCTTTCTTTTACATTTTGTTGTTTTAAGATGGCTATCCCTTACACACACCCACACTCACAAATGCAGGTACCCTTCCATTTCGGAACCCATGGATAACAATACTGCTATAGCCTTCAGTGACTCTGAAGATCTGGTCTACCAAGCCGAATACGAAGGTGAGGAAGATTGTGAGGTACCAGGGGAATTGGCCAGATTATTACAACAAGAAGAAAGAGCAATTCAACCTCATGAGGAGTTTTTAGATACAATCAACTTGGGAACTGAGGAAGATAGAAAGGAAATCAGGATAGGTGCCAATCTAGAGCCGAGTGTCAACGAGCGCCTAATTCAGCTACTGCATGATTATGTTGAGATTTTTGCTTGGTCATACGAAGACATGCCGGGACTCGATACAGACATTGTGGTACACCGTCTACCCACAAGAGAAGACTGTCCACCAGTAAAACAAAAGGTCCACCGTATAAGACCTGGCATGTCAAAAAAGATCAAAGCAGAAGTTATGAAACAATTCAATGCTGGCTTTCTTGCTGTTACTTCCTATCCATAATGGGTTGTTAACATTGTGCTCGTGCCTAAGAAGGACGGCAAAGTGAGAGTGTGCGTGGATTATAGAGATTTAAACAGGGCCAGCTCTAAAGATGATTTTCCACTTCCGCACATCGACATCCTGGTTGATAATACAGCTCAGCATAAAGTATTTTCTTTCATGGACGGATTCTCAGGCTATAACCAGATTAAAATGGCACTTGAGGACATGGAGAAAACTACTTTTGTCACACAGTGGGGTACGTTCTGCTACAAAGTGATGCCATTCGGAATGAAGAATGTCGGGGCAACCTATCAACGCGCCATGGTAGCTTTGTTTCATGACATGATACATCATGAGATAGAGGTCTAAGTAGATGACATGATAGCCCGATCACAAACTGAAGAAGAACACCTTGATCACTTGCAAAAGTTGTTTGTTAGGTTAAAGGAGTACAAGCTAAGATTTAATCCAAACAAGTGCACATTCGGAGTCCGGTCCGGTAAACTCTTGGGTTTCATTGTCAGCAACAAAGGCATCGAGGTTGATCCTTCCAAAGTGATGGGTGTGTGACGTATAGCCTAAATATAGTATTGCAAGTGCACAGCCTATCGAAGTAATATATAAGATTATCGAACCACAGAGACCAATTGTCAATCTATCAACTCTATTGCTAAGGTGCTTATCTAAGGCGAACAAGAATATTGATGTGAGCGCAGTGCAACAAAGTAAATGAGCGAAGTAAATAACAGTTTAAAAGACAGGTTGGAATGTAAATCATGTAATCAGATATTGGTCCGGTCATGCGTAGATGAAACTACTTATGGGGCAGTATTTTCTATTGATAGCAAAGAATCAATTTAACGGGAACTTGTAGCTTTTGACTACTAAGAACCGAGTTTACTCTTTAAATTAAATTCCTTTATTGTCACATATAAAGGGTGCCTTCCGCGTTAAAGAGGTAAACCTATTTTTAAGAAATTGATAGTTTTGACTTACAGAAAAGTAATTTTACTTGGAAAGATTAACTTAAAGAGACTTTTGGCTTTTGACCAAGAGTCAGATTTCAAACCTACAAACGCGTCCGAAAATAGTTTCAAAATCGTTTTCTAAAAAGGTCAATGATTCCTATTTAACCAATCGACGGCTTTCGCTCTTTTCGTTTGGTTAAATAATAATCAAGTCGTATCATTAGTTTGGACGACTTTCGATCTTACCCAATAAACATTTAAACATAATTGACTTAAGTTAAAAGCAAAACATCCCCAGAGTATTTTCACTAGCATGATAATTGGAACACGACCATGAGACAATCATCACATCCAAACCTTTATAGTTTAGCCAGACATAATAAGTGCGAGTCTATAAAACGTGTAGACTATGGTAAGAGCATTTAAAGTCTATAAAACGTGTAGACTATGGTAAGAGCATTTAAAGTCTATAAAACGTGTAGACTATGGTAAGAGCATTTAAAGTCTATAAAACGTGTAGACTATGGTAAGAGCATTTAAAGTCTATAAAACGTGTAGACTATGGTAAGAGCAATTAAAAGTAAAGAAATGCAATAAAATAGAACCTTGCTCCAGTCGGAGACTTGAATCTGATACAAATCTACGGAATGGTAAGGCTGGTATGATGAACTTCAACCAAAGTGCTCCAAGACTCGATTACAACTCAATCTACACCGCAATAACTCCCCGATGTGAAGAGATTATTACTTTACAGAAACTGATAGTATATGGCTTAAGATTGTACTAAGCTTGGATGAAACTAAATAATGAAAATCGAAAAATATTTATAGAGGATCCTTGAGATGCGTAAAGACCAGCATGCCCCTTAACTTCTTTTGAGCGGGAAGCTTTTTGTGAAGGCCGCGGGCGCGGTGGCAGTGGCCGCGGGCGCGGTGGCTAGAACTGCCACATCATGGGAACGTGGCAGTTGGTCTTTGGGTGAAAGTGGGCCACGTCATCGCGTTCCCTGTAGCCAGCGCGGTGCTGAACGCCATAAGTGCAGAATATCTTGAAAAACCCTAATTTCTTGGCGTTTTGGCTTGTTTCTTCACAGAAGGCTCTGAAATGACAAGAATCCTGAAAACAAAGGAAAAAGGAACATAATACGAGAAAATGATAATAAAAACTAAGGAAAACATGTGATATTTGAGTCAGAAACATAGTGCGATTTAGTGCGATCAAATCCTCCCACGCTTAAACCTTTGCTTGTCCTCAAGCAACAACTCTTAGAAGTAGATGAAAGAAAATTATGGTGTATACAGGTTTTGGGCAAAGAGGGCTTCTAAGTCCGAGTAAGGGTGTGTTGTCAGGCACTAACTATCTGAATCAAGGGTATCGTAATTACACTACTTGCAAAAATGCGGACATAAACCTCATAAGTATACAGATCGATCCTAATATCTTTACTATGCTAGGACTTCTTTTTGTACGAGGTCCTTTTTCATTCAGGCGCAATCACATTAAGCCCGTTATCCGTACATACTCATGGTGTAGTGACCGGTTAGTGACTCTGATCTCAAGTGATGGGATTCTGGTACAAGAGTTGGTTTAACCCTTTTTATTTTACCCATTTGCAGTTGCGGGGGATCGGATCGTAGTCCGCCCTACCAAGTCCAGCACCAGATACCTCTGGACCAACTACAACGGATGTTCCTTATATATTTTTTTCTTTGCTTTTATTAGTGCTTACAACTTTCTTGAGTTGAGTAATCTTTGTGAGGATCACCCAACTCGTAGTCGTATTCATACTTTATTTTACAAATTTTTAAGGCAAAATAGAGATCATCCACTTATATTCATCGATCCTACACTTAGAGCATGCTTAGGCCGGAGCTGACTGCTAAGATAAACTACTTGAAGACCTATTTGTACAGTTTTATCATAGCATATTGGGAAGAAAGGATCTAATCTAAATGTTCAAAAAAAGGTTTACGGTGTTAAAACGATAACGAATTTTTCAAAAAGTGAGTGCCCAAGAAGTAGACCCTATCTAGGACCTGTCTCATAGCCCAAATCCTTAAAAACAACCACAATTCTTTGAAAAAGAAGAATTTTGTAAGGCTAAAAAAGTGGGGGAAATGAAAGGGTACACTACGCAGAAAGACTCGCCTATCACATGCATTTTATTAACTACGAATATAACATACTTAAAAGGAAAAATGCGGAAGGGAAATAAAAGCGATAAATAAAAGCAATAAAAGCGATAAATGCTCCTCCCACACTTAAATCAGACATTGTCCTCAATGTTCCAAAATAAGGTAGGAGGAGGTACCTGAAAACGCTAGTGGGGGCCACTAGGACCTTCACCATCCTGGTTGGTACGACCGGAACGGCGGCTACGGCTGCGACGGTGGCTCTCTCGGTCCAAAACAAGCTGCTCCATTCTCTCTGTCAAGGCGGCATTTGCCGCTTGTAGCTCTTGGGTCCTACCAATGAGGGTGCCTTGGGTTGCCTCCATCAATTGGAAGTGACGAGCGTATGTGGTCTGGTTTAGGTGCTGTTCTCTCTGGAAAGCCAGCTGACTTTCCATAATAGTGCGCAGAGAGCTAGCATTTTGCTCTTGGGATGCTTGCATGAAGGCCATGTTATCGGTCGCCTGTTGCTGCAAAGTAGCAAGGAGGGTGTCCCTCTGGGCCTCTCGGGCCATATGCTCACGCCACATGTCCTCAGTGACATGGAAACTAGGAGTTGTACCTGCATGTGGGTTAGAAGTAGATGGTGTCGTGTGTGGTGGTGAAAAGTGGGGTGGTTCTTCCGTTTGGAAATCGTACTCATCATCAGTGTTGTTACCCTCATTTAAAGGTAGATTTGGGGGCAACGGACCAATAAAAGCAGGAGCGTTGAGATCGTAGGTCCAGTTACGCTCAAATCTGATATCAGTACGACGGGTGCAGGGAATAACAACACTGGGTACAGTAGCACCTCCAACCATGAGGAAGTAACCACCTTCCCTCCTCGTCTTGCATAAACGCATATCCCTTAAAAATTTAAGATTTGCAATACGAGGAGGAAGTGGCTCAAGGGTGGCGAGTTCTGTATCCAATCCTATGGCACGGGCAATAGTAGTAATCAGTCCACCAAAGGAAATCGGCCCACCTTTTCTTAAAACATGGTGCATGTGGGCAATCATAAATGGGACTGGATTAACTTTGGTGTCTGTGAGGCAGCTCTGCATGATAATTAATTCTTTAGCATTCACCTTGTTTGGGTTTTCCCGAGCAAAGATGGTGGATGCTAAAAGAAATCTAAAAACACGAAGGGCAGGATTGTGGATATGAGAAGCAAGAAGGCCATCAAAAGATGTTGCATTTTGTTTGGTAATTCTGGCCCAAAATGCTTCAAATGCCCAATCCGTGTCTAAAGGTGCTTCACAAACGGCACCATCCCCATAAGGCCATCCTAACATGGCAGCTAGACCGTCAGTGGAGTAGTCATATTCAACATTAAACATTCTAAATTTGACTCCACCTACGGTGCTAGCAGTGTTAGGAGAGATGTTATAAATTAAAGAACTCAAAAATTCGAACGTCAGCCTAGGGTAGGTTGGTGCTTGAGTAGCAAAAATATCATGCATGCTTATTTTGTCGAGAAGGAAAAATACACTATGGTATATACCTAATGAATATAGACAGTTTTCATCGATATACCTGGTAGAGTGTATTGGTGTTGTCAGCAATTTCTCAAGTCGCTTTTGCTGTCTTTCTCCGGGTTGGCCATTTCGTAAAGTGTAGCCGTGATACTCCATAGGATTTTCTTGTGGATGAATATAAAGAGAAAGAATGGGATGTAGAAGTAGTGAAGGTGTGAGGAAGAAAATGAAATAGTGGGGGGTATTTATAGGTAGTGAAGAAAAATGGTGGTTGATGAATATTTATGATGGGAATAATGGGAATAAATGTAGTGGGGTAGGTATGGATAATAAAGGAAGTTATGGGGGTTAAGAATGGAAGAAAATGGGATTGGAAGTGGAAAAAGTGGTAAAATGGGGGAAAAACCGAGCCACTAGCCGTTAGGTGACCGTTACGTCACCGCGGGCGCGGCAGGGGTCACCGCGGGCGCGGTGAGGGCGAGCCAAGTTGGGCCGGCCTTGCTTCCTTTCCATTGGGCTTTTCCTTCCTTGCCATTAGCCTCAATTTTTGGAGGTGTACCTATTTTTCTTACGAACGTGCATATATGTATGTGAATACATATATACATGTATATTTATTTATTTATTTTTATATTTTCATTATGGTGACCAAAAAAAAACAAAAACATTAGTAAATGAAACAAATATGCATATATATAGGTACGGACATCGGGTCACCAAAATAGATATTAAATAATGCAGGAAACAGATAATGCAAATAAAAACGAGTTTGAAAAGGAAATCAACATAATACTAATAATACTGGAACTAGAAATCTTGTGAATAACATAGATCTATCGCCAACCGGTAGGATGCTCTGCAGGAGTGTCTGGGCCACGCAGCTCAGTCAGCTGGCATCGAATCTCTGCCACCTCGTGAGCTAAGTCATCTAACTCACCAGCAAAGGTAACATCATTCACTTCCAACTGTAAATGAAGGTCGGCCACCTCATTGCGGAGAATGGTTATCTCAGTGCGCATAGCAGTCAATAGAGTGCGAATACAAGCTGAGGTTATTAGTAAGAACAGTAGTGTGTGTAACCTCGGGTCGGGACGTGTGATCTGGAGTAGAGTCCTCGGGAGCAGGAGTGTATTCTTGAGTTGGATCTTCGGAAACAGGAGTGTATTCTTGAGTTGGATCTTCGGAAACAGGAGTGTATTCTTGAGTATACTCTGAAATCTCACCCCAACCTTCTACAGAATAGTTCCAATTAGAAGGGTTGGAAACACAAGTCATCTGAGGGTCTGGCATTGTGAAGGTGTAAACTGTCTGGTCATCGACGAGCAATATGTACTGATATGGGTGGAAAGAGGCCCTCCTCATGAGCCCACGATCCATGCAAAAGTCTAAATCCAGGAAAGTATATCCACAGTATGGGGTCAGCTGTGCTATCATACTGTCCAAACCCAAAGCAGAAGCTATCTGTGTCACATTCCCTCCGGAATGAATGAGTCCTACAGCGGATCGAGCAGTCTGCTCGAGGCTCTCTATCAGAAAACCTCCACTAGCTATTGGTCTGGACTGACTAGCACAATATAGGAAAAGGATCTCCTCAGCGGTGACTAAGTGGTCACAGTAACTCCTCCCAAAGAAAGTGTGGCACAGAATCATCTCGAAATATCGGAAAGCCGGGTTATGGATCTTCCTGGACAGCTGGGTAAAGGGGTCAAGGCTGGCTCCATCAGTAATGTCATGCCAAAATTTATCAATATCTCTGTCCATATAGTAACTCAATGGTAACTCAGTGATAGCGGTCGGTCCAGTTTGGAAACCAAGCAAATCTCCAAATTCTTTGATAGTCAGGGTATACTCGGTACCAAACAATATGAAACTTAGGCATCCTCGCTCATCTCCTTCACCCACCCGTGGGTTATAATCCATAGAGCTAAGAAACTCCAGAGTAAGGTTCCTGTAAGTTTTGTGGACATCATCAGCATAATGATCCCAGCCAAGTTGGTTGCACAGATACCTAATACTTGGCTCAATCCCGAGTGCCTCCATGCAGCTTTGATCGGGGTACCTAGTGGGTACCATAGGTCTAGCAGATAAGGTAGCAAATCGGGCTTTTTGTGCTTCATCCCTGAAAATCACAACCATACCATCGGGGTAATGCATCCTGAAAATATAAACACAAGAAATTAGTCCAGATAAAACATATATAAATTAATAAAGTAAAATAAAATAAAGAATAAACCATGGGTTGCCTCCCATGCAGCGCTTGTTTAACGTCTTTAGCTTGACGATTAGATCTTACTTTATGTGGGTATTGGTGGGTCTATAAGAATATGACTAGAGTAGTCAACAGGCAAATCGCCTCCTTTGTATAGCTTCAGTCTTTGTCCATTTACCACAAATGGAGCGCATGAATTGTTTTTGATTTCTACTGCTCCGGACTTTAGAACTTTTGACACTTCAAATGGACCTGTCCATCTTGAACGAAGCTTACCAGGAAAAAGTCGTAACCTTGAGTTAAATAGGAGAACAGGGTCACCAATGTTGAAATATTTCTTGATGATTTTTTTATCATGCCACATCTTGGTTCTTTCCTTATATATGATGGCATTCTCATAGGCATTCAAGCGAAGCTCTTCTAGCTTGTGAATGTCCAGGATACGTTTTTCTCCGGCTTTTAGGTAATCTATATTCAAGTATTTAATGGCCCAATAGGCTTTATGTTCTAGTTCGAAGGGTAAATGACAGGACTTTCCATAAACCAATTGATAAGGAGTTGTTCCAATAGGGGTTTTATAAGCCGTTCTATAAGCCCATAAGGCGTCTTTAAGTTTTCCATACCAGTCTTTTCTGGATAATGATACGGTTTTTTTTAGGATCTGCTTAATCTCCCTATTCGATACTTCTACTTGGCCACTGGTTTGCGGGTGATATGGTGTTGCTACTCTATGTTTTACTCCGTATTTGCTTAGAAGCTTGTCAAATATCTTAGATATAAAATGCGATCCTCCATCACTTATGACTAACCTCGGGGTTCCAAACCTAGGAAAAATAATATTCTTAAACAGTTTGATAACTACCTTGGTATCGTTTGTGGGTGATGCAACAGCTTCTATCCACTTTGAGTCATAATCGACAGCTACTAGGATATACTTGTTACTCATTGAGGAAGGAAAAGGTCCCATGAAATCTATACCCCAGACATCAAATATTTCCACTTCTTGGATGTTACTTAAAGGCATTTCATCACGTCTTGAGATGTTCCCAGTGCGTTGGCATCGGTCACATTTTGTAATGTAATTGTGGACATCGCGCCATACAGTAGGCCAATAAAAACCTGCTTGAAATATTTTGGCGCATGTTTTAGATGTGCTTGCATGTCCACCATAAGGTGCAGCATGACAATGTTTAATGACGTTTCCTACTTCTTCTTCCGGCACACATCGTCTGAATATATTATCTATTCCTCTTTTGAATAGGAGGGGTTCATCCCAAAAGAAGTGTTTAACATCACAAAAAAACTTCTTCTTCTGTTGGTAGCTTAAGTCAGGGGGTATGATATCAGCGGCCAGATAATTCACAATATCTGCGTACCATGGTATGTTGTTCAAGGTTGAGATTTCCTCATAGGTCTCTTCTTCAGTTGAGTTTAACCCAGCTATTAATCTTTCATAAGTGGAGTGATCGTCTATAGGTATAAGCTCAGGCTTAAGGTGTTCTAACCTAGAGAGATGATCAGCTACTAAGTTTTCAGCTCCTTTTTTATCCTTAATGTCCAAGTCAAATTCTTGGAGTAAAAGAATCCATCTGAGCAATCTAGGCTTAGTATCTTTCTTACTTAACAAGTACCGGATTGCTACATGATCTGTGTACACTATTATTTTTGCTCCCACCAAATAAGATCGAAATTTATCAACAGCAAAAACTACGGCTAGCAATTCCTTTTCTGTGGTTGTATAATTTAGCTGGGCAGCGTCTAGTGTTCTACTAGCGTAGTAAATAGCATGCAGTTTCTTATCTTTTCTTTGTCCTAGTACAGCTCCTACAGCGAAATCACTAGCATCGCACATGATTTCAAAGGGTTGTGTCCAATCAGGTGGTCTTATGATAGGTGCTGAAATAAGAGCTTGCTTTAAAACTTCAAAGGCCTCAAGACATTTTTGGTCGAATTCAAACTCGACATCCTTCATCAATAAGTTAGTTAAAGGTTTTGTTATTCCGGAAAAATTCTTGATGAAACGTCGGTAGAACCCGGCATGTCCTAGAAAACTTCTTACTTCCCTAACAGTCTTAGGTGGGTTTAGGTTTTCTATAACTTCTATCTTGGCCTTATCGACTTCTATACCTCTTTCAGAAATAATGTGTCCCAAGACTATCCCTTCATTTACCATAAAGTGACACTTTTCCCAATTCAACACAAGGTTTACTTCCACACATCTTTTTAAGATTTTCTCTAAGTTTGAGAGGCAGTTTTTGAAATCAAACCCACACACTGAAAAATCGTCCATAAATACTTCCATAATTCCATTTAGGTAGTCTGCGAAAATTGACATCATACAACGTTGGAAAGTGGCAGGTGCATTACAGAGTCCAAAGGGCATTCGTCTATAAGCGAATGTTCCATAAGGGCAAGTAAATGTGGTTTTTTCTTGGTCCTCTGGGTGAATAGGGATTTGGAAAAACCCCGAATACCCATCAAGATAGCAGAAATATGAGTGTCTTGCTAGACGTTCAAGCATCTGATCTATAAATGGGAGAGGGAAATGGTCTTTTCTCGTTGCCTTATTCAACTTTCTGTAATCTATACACATACGCCATCCTCCTTCTGTTCGTTTTGCCACATGCTCACCTTTTTCATTTTTCAGAACAGTGATACCTCCTTTCTTGGGTACCACATGGACTGGGCTTACCCATTCACTATCCG
This sequence comes from Vicia faba, assembly GCA_948472305.1. Taxonomy (NCBI): domain Eukaryota; kingdom Viridiplantae; phylum Streptophyta; class Magnoliopsida; order Fabales; family Fabaceae; genus Vicia; species Vicia faba. Next base: position 1,691,310,688 of record OX451737.1, on the reverse strand, counting down.
AAATTTGGTATATGATACCAGCTTCTAATAACTTAAGAACTTCTTTCTTGACTACATCACTCATGATAGGGTTTATTCTTCTTTGATGTTCTCTTGAGGGTTTTGAATCTTCTTCTAGCATAATCCGATGCATGCATACGGATGGGCTTATACCTTTTAAATCTGAAACTTTATACCCTAAAGCTGAGGGATATTTTCGCAAGGTATCTAAGAGTTGATTTGTTTCTATTTGGTTCAGAGCGGCGCTAATTATAACAGGTCTATTCATCTCCACATCCAAAAACTCATATCTTAGATTCTTGGGTAGTTCCTTAAGTTCTATAGTGGGTTTCTCAGTACGCGGCATAAGGTCAGGGGTAAGAGCTAAGCATTCGAAAAGGTTGTCGTCAATGTACGGTTCGATACTCTTAAATCCGTCATCCTCTAAAATAGGGGTTGATGGTAATTTGATTAAAGATTCATTTTGTTCGAGCTCATTTACACATTCGTCAATGATGTCGATGGCATAACACGCATCTCCTATCACTGGTGCCATTAGAAATTTTGATAAAATGAACTCAATCTTTTCATCTCCCACCTCGAAAGTCAGTTTCCCCTTCTTAACATCTATTATAGCTCCGGCGGTCGATAGGAATGGTCTTCCTAAGAGGATTGGGATGTCTTCATCTTCTTTAATATCCATTACGACGAAGTCGGTAGGAATGTACAACTGACCAATCTTGACAGGTATGTCTTCTAAAATACCCATGGGATATTTGACAGATCTATCATCTAGTTGTAAGGACATCTTAGTAGGTTGAAGTTCTCCTAATTTTAACCTCTTACAGACAGCCAGAGGCATCAGACTTACGCTTGCTCCTAAGTCCAAAAATGCTTTATCTATCATATGGTTACCTAGGATGCAAGGGATAGAAAAACTTCCAGGGTCTTTATCTTTCTTGGCGAGTTTATTTTCGGATATAGAATGACATTCTAAAGGCTTGGGATCATCGAGTCGCCGTTTATTGGTCAAAATATCTTTCAAGAACTTAGCATATGATGGTATCTGAGTTATAGCTTCAGTAAAAGGAATCTCTACATGGAGTTTCTCTATTACCTTAATAAACTTTTGGTACTGGTTTTCTACTTTTGTGTTTTTCAACCTCTGTGGGAACGGAATAGGTGGTTTGTAAGGTTGTTGAGTGTTATTCCCTGCTTCTGATTTTGATTGCTTTTCCGGTTTCTCTGGTTCCTCTACCTGGTCTTTAGGTGTAGCATCTTCCATAGGTTTTTCTGATGTGCTTAGGTTAGGATTTCTAGGCCCTTCATAAGCAGTTCCACTTCTTAAGGTGATAGAATTTGCTTGGCCTTTTGGATTAGGTTGAGTTTGTCCAGGAAATTGTCCTCCAGGTGCAACTTGTACAGAGGTGTTTTGAGCTACTTGGGAAATCTGAGTCTCAAGCATTTTGGTGTGGGTTATTATCTGGTCAAACTTGGTTGCTAGTTGAGTAACTAGTTCGTTCGTGTGAATGTGTTGGTTCATAAACTCCTTATTTTGCTGAGTTTGAGTCTGAATAAAGGTGTCTATGGTTTCTTTAAGGTTCGGTCTTGGGGGCACTATTTGCATAGGTTGGTTTTGTTTTTGCGTTTGGAATCCTTGAGGTCTCGAAGGTCCGAGATTTTGGATAGGGTTATTGTTTTTGTAAGAGAAATTCGGGTGGTTCCTCCATCTAGGATTGTAGGTATTCGAGAAAGGGTTCCCTTGGGTATAGTTAACTTGGTCTGAGCTAGATTCGTTCAAAAGGTTACAGTCAACTGTTTGATGTCCTTGAGTTCCACAGAGTTCGCATTCCGATTGGATTGCTGCTACTGTGGTTGTATTTTGAGACATGTTCTCGACTCTCAAAGCTAGGGCGTCCATCTTGGCATTAATCATGTCCATGCAACTTACCTCATGCTTTCCTCCATGGCTCTCCTTTTTCTCTACTGTCGCTCGTTCTAATCCCCACTGGGCGTGGTTTTGGGCCATGTCCTCTATTAGGGCACAAGCGTCAGGGTAAGGTTTGTTCATCAACGCTCCGCCAGCGGCAGCGTCTATGGACATCTTTGTGTTGTAATGGAGTCCATTATAGAAGGTATGTATGATTAACCATTGCTCCAGGCCATGGTGCGGACAAGCTCTTAAAAGTTCTTTATATCTCTCCCAGGCATCAAAAAGTGATTCGCCTTGGTTTTGGGTGAAACTAGTGATCAGGTTCCTAAGAACAGCGGTCTTGCTTGGTGGAAAATATCTCGCAAGAAAAACTCTCCTGAGGTCTTCCCAAGTTGTTATTGAGTTAGTTGGAAGGGCGTCTAACCAGTCGTGAGCTTTACCTCTAAGGGAAAAAGGAAACAGTCTTAAACGGATAGCCTCGGGTGTGGCTCCATTTGCCTTAAGGGTGTCAGCTAACTGGATAAATATCTTTAAATGTTGATTCGGGTTCTCGGTAGCGAGACCAGCGAATTGGTTCTGTTGTACTAATTGTAATAATGAGGGCTTTAGTTCAAAGTTGTTGGTAGTTATAGTAGGGTTTACTATACTAGAACTAGGTTCCTCGTTAGATGGTTGGGCGAATTCCTTGAGTGGTCTTTGGTTACGATCTTCTGCCATAGCTCTTCTTATCCTACGTATAAAAAGACGGGCACGAGCATAACGTTCAGGTTCTACTAAAGGATCTATTAGGTTATCGGTGCTACGATTTCTATGCATCTACCGGCTAGAATAGCCTTAGTCTAAACGGGATAACAATAGGGTACGAAATTTGACGAAGTTGGTCCCCGGCAACGGCGCCAAAAACTTGATGGGTGTGTGACGTATAGCCTAAATATAGTACTGCAAGTGCACACCCTATCGAAGTAATATATAAGATTATCGAACCACAGAGACCAATTGTCAATCTATCAACTCTATTGCTAAGGTGCTTATCTAAGGCGAACAAGAATATTGATGTGAGCGCAGTGCAACAAAGTAAATGAGCGAAGTAAATAACAGTTTAAAAGACAGGTTGGAATGTAAATCATGTAATCAGATATTGGTCCGGTCATGCGTAGATGAAACTACTTATGGGGCAGTATTTTCTATTGATAGCAAAGAATCAATTTAACGGGAACTTGTAGCTTTTGACTACTAAGAACCGAGTTTACTCTTTAAATTAAATTCCTTTATTGTCACATATAAAGGGTGCCTTCCGCGTTAAAGAGGTAAACCTATTTTTAAGAAATTGATAGTTTTGACTTACAGAAAAGTAATTTTACTTGGAAAGATTAACTTAAAGAGACTTTTGGCTTTTGACCAAGAGTCAGATTTCAAACCTACAAACGCGTCCGAAAATAGTTTCAAAATCGTTTTCTAAAAAGGTCAATGATTCCTATTTAACCAATCGACGGCTTTCGCTCTTTTCGTTTGGTTAAATAATAATCAAGTCGTATCATTAGTTTGGACGACTTTCGATCTTACCCAATAAACATTTAAACATAATTGACTTAAGTTAAAAGCAAAACATCCCCAGAGTATTTTCACTAGCATGATAATTGGAACACGACCATGATGACAATCATCACATCCAAACCTTTATAGTTTAGCCAGACATAATAAGTGCGAGTCTATAAAACGTGTAGACTATGGTAAGAGCATTTAAAGTCTATAAAACGTGTAGACTATGGTAAGAGCATTTAAAGTCTATAAAACGTGTAGACTATGGTAAGAGCATTTAAAGTCTATAAAACGTGTAGACTATGGTAAGAGCATTTAAAGTCTATAAAACGTGTAGACTATGGTAAGAGCAATTAAAAGTAAAGAAATGCAATAAAATAGAACCTTGCTCCAGTCGGAGACTTGAATCTGATACAAATCTACGGAATGGTAAGGCTGGTATGATGAACTTCAACCAAAGTGCTCCAAGACTCGATTACAACTCAATCTACACCGCAATAACTCCCCGATGTGAAGAGATTATTACTTTACAGAAACTGATAGTATATGGCTTAAGATTGTACTAAGCTTGGATGAAACTAAATAATGAAAATCGAAAACTATTTATAGAGGATCCTTGAGATGCGTAAAGACCAGCATGCCCCTTAACTTCTTTTGAGCGGGAAGCTTTTTGTGAAGGCCGCGGGCGCGGTGGCAGTGGCCGCGGGCGCGGTGGCTGGAACTACCACATCATGGGAACGTGGCAGTTGGTCTTTGGGTGAAAGTGGGCCACGTCATCGCGTTCCCTGTAGCCAGCGCGGTGCTGAACGCCATAAGTGCAGAATATCTTGAAAAACCCTAATTTCTTGGCGTTTTGGCTTGTTTCTTCACAGAAGGCTCTGAAATGACAAGAATCCTGAAAACAAAGGAAAAAGGAACATAATACGAGAAAATGATAATAAAAACTAAGGAAAACATGTGATATTTGAGTCAGAAACATAGTGCGATTTAGTGCGATCACAAAGTCAAAGCTATACAAGAAATGCCTGCTCCTCGCACTGAGAAGGAAGTCATAGGTTTCTTGGGACGCCTAAACTAATTTTGCTAGGTTCATCTCTCACCTAACATATACTTGTGAACCAATCTTCAAGCTGTTGAAGAAAGATTATGTAGTTCGATGGAATGACGAATGTCAAGTTGCTTTCGATAAAATCAAGGAGTATTTTTTAGAACCTCCTGTCTTGATGCCACCCGTCGAGGGAAGACCGCTAATCATGTATATGACCGTCCTAGAGAATTCAATGGGGTGCGTACTGGGGCAGCATGACGAGTCTGGCCGAAAAGAGCATGCCATTTATTACCTTAGCAAAACGTTTACCGACTGTGAAACAAGATATTCACTGCTCAAGAAAACTTGTTGCGCTTTGGTATGGGCTGCTCGCCGGCTAAGACAATACATGTTGACTCATACCACTTTGCTGATATCTAAGATGGATCCGATAAAGTACATCTTTGAGAAGCCTGCTTTGTCTGGAAGAATAGCTAGATGGCAGATGATCCTAACGGAATACGATATACATTACACGACCTAAAAATCTATAAAGGGGAGTGTGCTAGCTGATCATCTGGCTCATCAAGCTGTAGAAGATTACCAATCCATGAAGTTCGACTTCCCTGACGAAGGCATCCTGACATTGGACAACATTGAAGAGATCAGACTATATGACGGACCTGAACAAGGATCCCGATGGACCCTGTACTTTGATGTGGCCTCCGATGCACTTGGTAATGGTATCGGTGTTGTGCTTATATCTCCAGAAGGATGCCATACTCCTTTCACCGCCAGACTTTGCATCAACTGTACGAACAACATGGCAGAGTATGAAGCATGCATCTTTGGACTCAAGGCTGCCATAGACTTGGGAATCAAATCCTTAGATGTGTTTGGGGATTCAGCTTTGGTCATCAGTCAGATCAAAGGAGAATGCGATACTAAGCATCCAAACCTCATCCCTTACAAAGAACATGTCTTGACATTGTTACCATATTTCGAGCAGATTACCTTCGAGCACTTCCCGCGAGAAGAAAATCAGCTAGCAGATGCTCTAGCTACAATGTCATCCATGTTTAAACTTAACTGGCATAATGAGGCTCCCCAAATCACCATTGAACGGATGGAAGAACCCACACACTTTCACGAGATTAATACCGAAGTAGTAGTGGACCATCCTTGGTTTCATGAAGTCAAAAGGTATCTCGAGACTCAAGAATACCCTGAAGGAGCTTCAATCAATGACAAAAAGTTCTTAAGGAGATTCTCGGCTAAGTTCTTACTAAGTAATGGCATCCTATACAAGCGCAATCACGATTCTATTCTGCTTCGTTGTGTGGACAAGATTGAAGCTGAAAAGATCATGGCTGAATTGCATGAGGGTACCTTTGGCACTCACTCTAGCGGGCATACGATGGCTAAGAAGATTCTACGGGCAGGATACTACTGGTCTACCATGGAAGCTGACTGCTATCAATACTCCCGAACATGCCATAAATGTCAAATCTATGCAGAAAAGGTGCATGTGCCTCCTGTTCCTCTAAATGTCTTAACATATCCTTGGCCCTTCGCTATGTGGGGAATCGACATGATTGGAGAGATCAAGCCTACAGCATCCAATGGACACCGCTTCATTCTGGTGGCCATTGACTACTTCACCAAGTGAGTTGAAGCAGCTACCTTCACATCCGTAACTAAGAATGTTGTTGCCCGCTTCATCAAGCAGAACCTTATTTGTCGGTACGATATCCCCGAAAGGATCATCACTGATAACGGTACGAACCTTAACAATACTATGATCACCGCTTTGTGTGAGCAGTTCAAAATTCAACATCACAATTCATCTCCCTACCGGCCAAAGATGAATGGTGTAGTCGAAGCTGCAAACAAAAATATCAAGAAGATCATACAAAAGATGACAGTCACCTACAAGGACTGGCATGAGATGTTACAGTTTGCTCTTCATGGGTACCGTACCACGGCACACACATCAACTGGGGCAACACCCTATTCCTTGGTATATGGCATGAAGGACATTTTACCTATCGAGGTTCAGATTCCCTCCTTGAGAATCATGAAAGATGCTGGTTTAAGTGAAGACGATTGGATCCAGACCCGACTTGATCAATTGAACTTAATTGACGAAAAGAGACTTATTGCTGTTTGCCATGGTCAGACGTATCAAAAATGGATGATCAAGGCTTTCAACAAGAAAGTCAGATGCCAAGTATATCAAGTTGGGGATCTAGTGATCAAGCGTATTATTTTGCCACAAAGTGATCCCAGGGGAAAATGGACTTCTACCTATGAAGGACCATTTGTGATCAAAAACATCTTTTTTGGTGGAGCAATGATTTTAACCACCATGGACAGCGACGATCTGCTGCACCCTGCGAACGCAGACATAGTCAAAAGATACTACGCATAAATGACCCGCTAGGTTGACACACCTAGGGAAAAAAAGGGCATTCCGGTGAATCGAAAACCCGAAAGGGCGGTTCAGGAAAAAATTAGGGATAAAATAAAAAATATGTACACCCGGCAAGTTGAAAACCCGAAAGGAAGACTTGGGAAAAAAAGGGTTTCCCGGTGGACTGAAAACCCGAAAGGGCGGTCCAGGAAAAAGTTAGGGAATTAAAGCGTATGACTATGTCTCATCGAATCACTTTAAGGACAATCTCTTCACTGACAAACCTGAAGCTTCTGATCAATCCAATCATCTTTGGACGAAGCAACAGATGGACACGATATTCAGAGATACGAAGGCTATAGCGGAATGGGAACCCCATGGGATTTTTACACACATAGCTATCTTTCTTTGTATAAATTTTTCTTACTTTTATGACACCATCCTCTTACTAGGATGTCTGTCTCCTTTGTACAAAAACACTTATTCAAAGTAAATACAAAGATACCTCTTTCAAAGTACAGAAAACTATTTTCCTTTTTCTTTACACTTTTGTTTTTATTTGCAAAAACGTCCAATGATTCATTGATGAATATATGCATTTGAACATAATTACTGTTTAAAAATAAACAGGATAGAAAAGAACAATTACTGACAGATTGAAAGGATAGGAAAACGTCTTTAGGTTATTCTAGGAGCAATCCCTACAGTACATCATCTAGATCTCAGCAGAGCTAAAACCTTGAAATACAGATCCCCAGCGGAGCTTTAATTTCCAATTACAAATCCCCATCAGAGTTAAAACTTCAAACTCCCAATCCCCAGTGGAGCCAAAACTTCTAACTATCAATCCCCAGCGGAAACCTTTCAGTTTCTCCAAATTCCTCAGCAAGTTATCTTGAAGCCTGGAAATCAACCAGATAACAGTTAACTTTTGTCTCTCCCCAACCTAGGATAACTCCCCAGTAGAATGGCAGATGACCGAAAACTCCTGAACCTACTCCCCAACAGTAAGCCTTCTTCCCCACAGAGTTTTTATTTTTCAACAGAATGAAGATTCACATTCTTAATCCCCCGCGGAAGTCATCAGAGTTTTCCCTATTCCCCAACAGAATAAGGATTCCCATTGAGTAACCCCCAGTAGAAGTCATCAAAGTTCACTGGATTTCCCGAGCAAATTTCTCAAGCAGTATGGCATTGCTCGCAACAAATTTTTTGTCAATACTCCAACTTCAAGACATGAAGGATCCTCATATCCCCACAGAAGTTGTCAAGGATTTTCTATCCCCAACAGTTGCCAAGGATTTCTTATCCTCAACAGTCAAAGATTTATTTTCCCCTGCAGCAGTCGAGGGTTTTTATTATCCCCAGTTGTCAAGGATTTATTTTCCTCAGCAATACAGCAAATCAGCTTACATACGCATACATTACATCCATATATCATAAACATTGATAAAACATATATATTGCATCATACATTTCATGCAACATAACTTTGTGTTTCAGCTAATGTTTTACCCTTTTTAGGATAAGATTAAGAAGCTGTCGTTAACGGTATACAATCATGATACAATACAGATACACTCCAGACACGGAAGTCATTCTGTTGCTCATTCAGACTCAAATCTCAGATACAGTTTAAATACGCTTCAGACGCGGATGCTATTCTATTACTTATTCAGATTTCAACTATCAGATACAGTTCAGATACACTCTAAATACGGAAGTCATTCTACTACTTATTCAGATTCCAGTCCAGATACACTCCAAACACGGTTGCCATTCTGTCACTTATTCTGATTTTCCCCATCTCAGAGACGCTCCAGACACGGATGTTATTATATTGCTCATTCAGATTCTAACTGCAAGATACAGTTCAGAGACGCTCCAGACACGGATGCTATTCTGTTTCTCATTACAAGTCTCCAGACACAGTTCAGATACGTTCCAGACGCGGATACCATTCTGATACTTATTCTTCTGACTTACAACTTACAATTCAACAAACATTCTTGGATGGCATCTACAAGCCCATATCCAACAAGATTCTATCACCTCTCTAAATGGCATCTTTAAGCCCATTCCCTCAACTACACTTCGTCGAGTGCAAATTTATGGGCACTCTAGTGTCCAATCATCTTTTACCTTTGAGTCACGAACGGCAAAACTCGTCAATCTAACTCTTCAGGTTCAAGAAGATTGAACAGGGACAGCTGTTGTACCACAAAATTTGCCCTCTCTCATTTATCATGATTTTTCTCACAAGACTTCTTGGACTCAAGACAAGATTAGGGTTTGCTTAACTCAAGACCTCATCTTACATTGATGACCTAAAATTAAGGTTTGAGTTTGCACAAGGATTTTTGGACTATCAATGCTTCATGTGACTTTCATAAACCATTTTGGACCCCTAAGATTGCTCATGCCAAGTTTCAAGCCTTGAACCACATTTTTGCTCAGTCAATTGGACAGTTGACCTAAAAATCAACTATATTGGGGAAAAGTCAACCATGGCCAATTTACAGTCAAACTTCATAATTTTCGATCCACAACCACATTTTAGACTCATATGTACCATTTGATCAAGTTTGGATCACAACTTCTCAAGAAATTTGATCAAATCATCAAAAGGGCAAAATGGTCAAAATTAGGGTTTTGACTGAGAAAGGGCAATTTCTGATTTTTAACCTAGACAATGGCCAATTGGGTTCAAGCATGATTTCAAGGACTCAATAGAATCATCTTGACCTAATCACATGGTTCAAAAGATCTTATGTTCATTGGATTGACAGATGAATTTTCCAGTCAACTGATAAAAAATCAATTGTACATTGAAAAGTCAAACTTTGACTTTTTGGTCAAAATCAAGTTCCAAGGGTCATAATTCATCAAGATATGTCAAAATGTGAAACTTGTTGATCAAGAAACTCAAAATTGCAAATTAGGGTTTTGATTTAAAAAAATTTCATAACTTAGAAATTTTCTAAGTATGGAAATTTTCTTATTTTTTCCCAACTTTTCACCACTTTTTCACCATGATGCAATTGGATTCAAAGAAAACTTCCAACATGAAAGTTGTAGTCAAATCTACAACTTTTCTTCACAAAGTTTTCCCAAAAGATGCTTGGATCTCAAGTTATAAATTTGTGAATAGGGGTCCATGAACTAAAAGACTTAGTGAAAATTTGCCCTAATTTAGGCAGGTTTTTGACCTAACTTCATGGACATTTTTCACCTAGTTCTAAGAGGTATCTCAAAATGCATTTCAAATATGGATTGTATAGCATTTTGAAAGATTTCCAAAATGTCCAAGAACTCTCCAAGATCATTTGTGGTTAGGGAGAATCGAAGAAGAGAAAATGGCATTTTGTCACTTTTGTTCAAGCCATTTTCACAATGCACCAAGTTGCAAATCTGATCAAGAATGCTTGTACCTTGCATTACAGGTCCTAAATCCCTTATACACTCCATAATTAAATGCAAACTCATGGGATAACGGCTTTATTTTGGATGTTGGAGCATTGTACAAAGAACAAATCCATTAATGGCATAAAGGGCACATTGCCATTTTCATAAAGCAAGCTTTTTGCAACTTTACAATTCTTGAGCAATGGACCTGTTATTTTGTTACAAGCAATGTCCATATATATCAAGCATGGTTTACCAAATCTCATCAGCTAAAGAACTAGCAAGTACAGGCCTTTGGCACAAGTCACTTCACTCTTCTTCAAATACAAGAAAAGTTACAAAAGAAGTCAGAACTTGCACATCTGTTAAAGAGTGGACTTGGCCTCATTCAAAATGACTTAACAAACTTATCTCAAGCTAGAACACGAATGCACAACATCTGAAACTCTCCCAAATACAAAAAACACAAATTTCTGCCCAAACAGGGTAGCCTCTGCAAAATCCTTGCCAACTTCATTTTGGCTCGTGCATTTTACCTTTCAACCTTTGAAACACTTCATCCACATAATATCAAAACTATCCAAGCCCTTGTCCTATTGCTGTAACCCCTGTTTCATACATTACCATTTTCAAACTTGGAAGTTGCAGATTGAGTTGTGCAAGAAGTTTTGGCCATCCACAAAGCTCCATAAGCATTGGAATAGCTTGAAGGAACTTCAAGGAAGCTCACACGATCCTCAGGCCTCACTCAAAGTCCCCACATTGCCATATCCAAATCCAGCTGAAGGAGGTATTTTTCAAAACTTTATCTCTCTATTTAAGCATCCTCAAGCCACAATTTGTGAAGCAAAAATGTAGTCTCTAGCATGGTGAAACTGTACATATGCATAGTTGTCATTTATGTTAACTGAGCTAAGAGAATTTGATTGTTGAACATGCTGAAAAAATTAGGTCAGAAATTATGGGTGATTAAATTCTCTCTGATCTTTGAGAGTTAGTTTACAAATTTTATATCATTGGAATCGTGAGATGAAATGCTACATTTTTTGTGTTATAAGTTTTTGTTTTTGTGCAAAGAATAGAGAGTTACAGATTTGAAGGCAAGAACGCACGCAAATGGAAGCTGGAGGTTAGGGATGAAGTGTCCTGGGCCTGGAGCGCCTTGGGCTTCTGTTTTTGCTTCCCATACCCCCTGACTACTATTTGCACCCCCTTTTGCATATTTTTTATACTTTGCATATTTTCTCATATTTTTTATGTTTATTGACTTTATTATTTTTTATGAACCAAAAAAAAATCATGAAAAATATTTTCTTTATTTTTTGCACTTTATTTTATTTTTTAAATTATTTTTTGGCATAAAAAATAGTTTATTAGGTTTATAGAATTTATTTTCTTAAATAAATTTGTAAATACAATTTAATAAATACCATACATTTTTTTATTTTATTATTTCACACATAAAATATTATTTTCATACACATTTTAATTTTTAATATTGTATATAATATTACTTATATTTTCTTATACAAAAAATAGACAAAATAAATATAGAACATATATTTTCTTTTAAATCAAAATTAGGGTTTCCACTTTTAAAAATAATAATGTTATTTTTTCTTATTTTTAGGGCTTAAATAATTTTATTTTCTCATACATAAAATAAATACAAAACATTTTGCATAATTACATTTTATTGCATTTTTATTATTTGTATATTTATTTATCTTGCACAATAATTCAATTGGGTTGTAATAGTATTTTAGGGTTTATTTTTTGTGCAATATCCCCATTCAAAATTCGTATCCCCCCTCCCATAATAATTGTTGTAACAGCTTAGATTTATTTTACGCAATTTATCACATTATATACATGTTTAGTAAAATTAGGTTTTGCATGATAAGACAAAAATCAAAACAAATAGAATGACCTAATACAAGACAAACAAAAGCATGTAAAATGATAACACATTGCACACAAGCACCCCTAGGGTTTCACCCACTTTGTTGCCTAAAAATGGTCATGGTATGCATGCAAAGTATCTTGGCAAAACAATACAAACAAATAAGATTATAGTCCCTCAATGACGCTATCAAAAGGTTGCCTAAACAAATGATCTTGGTCCCTCAAAATGCTAAAGATACTTGGCAATATTGCTATCATGATCATACGATGACCCACGCCAGTCCCGTTTAACATCCAAAGATAGGGTTGTTTACCAAATCAATGGTAAACCAACAATGTCCAAGGAATAAAAATGTACAAGAAAGACTTTTGAGTAGGTAGATAAGCTCCTAGTTACTTGATCATTTCAAAATAATCCTTGCTATTTTCAAAAACAAACACACACATTTCAAAACATTTTCCAAACACCTTTCAAAACATTGAAACATTTTTCAAAAGACAAACATCTTTGTATACATTCTTACGAACGAGAATCATTACAAAGATTGCCTAAACGATGGCCTCTTTTCAAAATACTTTCAAAACCACACAAAGCACCATTTCAAACAATTGCAAAAGCAAAGCAAGTGATCTAAACAAGTAACTAAGAGCCCATGGAAAACCATGGATGAAAAGGGTGCTAGCACCTTCCCTTTTCATAATCTACCCCCCGAACTCAAGAAAACATCTCAAAGGTCTTTCCTGTGCTTTTTTACCTTTCCTTTTGGATAAAAGAAAAGTCGGTGGCGACTCTTGCTAACCGCGAAATTTGCAAACACAAATGCAAAACCTCAAGTCAGTTCTCCCACCACATCACACCTGGCTTAGATTTAGGGGACATGGGTTTGGTTTCTGGAGTGGTCATCCCGCCAAAGTTCAAAATCCCTACCTTTGTCCTGTACGATGGAGTATCCTGCCCTAAGATGCACCTAAAGTCTTATGTCCGCAAGATTCAACCATACACAACCGATCCAAAGCTTTGGATCCATTTCTTCCAAGAGAGCCTAGTAGGGACTCAAATTGAATGGGTCTATTAATTGGAGAGTTCTCGCATCCACACCTGGGAGGATTTAGTTGCTGCTTTCTATAAGAAGTACCAGTACAACGCTGATCTTGCACCAACTCGTGTGTAATTCCAAAACATGACCATGGGTTCCAACGAGAGCTTCAAAGGATACGCCCAAAAGTGGAGAGATCTGGCTGGTAGGGTGCAACCCCCTTTAACTGACAGGGAGCTGATTGACATCTTTATAGGAACCTTGACGGGACCTTTCTTCAAACACCTAATCAGAAGCTCATCGACCAGGTTCACCGAGCTAACACTGACTGGCGAAAGAGTCCAAGCTGGCATCAAAAGTGTAAAGATCCAAGGAGCTACACCTTATGATGCTCGAAGAAGCCATATAATGGGAAGAAAGAGTCCAATGCTGTGTATGGTCAAAAGAGTTGTCATGACCAACGCGTGGGGGAAGTCCTGATCTCTGGTTCTGCGTCGCACCGACAATAGCAAAGGGGAAATCAATAAAGGCCAGACAAGCCCAAAAGACAGTTTACCAACATCAACATGCCGTTGTCTCAAGCACTACAACACTTGTTGAAGATGAATTTGATTACGTTAATAGGACCTCATCCAAACCCCAAAACTTCTTCTCCTAACTACAATCCTAATTCAACGCGTGCTTATCATTCTAGCAGTCACGGGCATGATACTAACGATTGTTGGGTGTTGAAGTACAAGATTCAGAATTTGATTGATGCCAAGGAGATCGATTTTGACCCTCCGGAGACTCCAAACATGATCACTACTCCTATGCCGAATCATTGAAAGCGTCCTTTTCATTTTGAATTTTCAATTGTAATCTCTTTTATTGTTCAAACACTTATCTATTAATGTCAAACTTTGTTTCATTAATGCATTAAATATGTTTGTCTTGAATTAATCCATTCATTTTCATTCTATTTAAATTATGATTTTTACTCCTTTTATGATATTCAACTCTTGTTTTAAAAGGTGCAAGCGTTTAGAGGGAGGATGACGAAAACAATGCCATAATCTCATACAGTATGCTTTTAGACAGACCTTGCTGACGATGTACATGCGTTTCTTTCAAATCCTAAACACTGGAGTTATAAGGAAGATAATCCCTAGTCAACCCCTTCGAGCCAAAGAAGTAGAAGTTTTCTTTTTTACACACAAATTGAAACCTTTAATCAAAACCTGGGGCAGGGTAGTTTCTCAGTTAATTCAAGTGCGCATTTAGTCGCAAACTTCCACTTCATAATACAATGAAAGACATCAAAAATCAGAAGACAATGTTGGTTCCCTACCAAATAGGCAGTCATTATCTCTCAAAAAGAAAAGTCCACTAAGTCAAAACCTACAAAGAAGAACACTGGGGCATCCTGCTGACTGTAATCTCAAAACAAGAACAGTCAGGTAAAAATTACGGATAACAAATCAAAAATAGGTCACTACAAATCCTTGACAACATGAAAAACGTTGCAAGAAATGACTGCCTTCCGAAAAACTTAACTTGTCTAAACCATCAACAAAATGTCATTCCAGACTCAATTGGAGTTCAAACGTACAATTAGCTGAGTTTAGAACTGAAGAACATCACGAAGAACGGGCGGGTACAAATACACTTTAAGCCTTTATCCTTCGTTTCTTAAACCGTGAACCAAGCCACGTTACAACCCTTCAAAATTCCTAATTGAAACATGGGTTAGTTCAAAAGCATACTGTTACAAAAGGTATCCTGACTCCTATATGGCTTTACTCAAAATCCTGAGTTTGAATTTTCTTACAAAACTTCTTTACTTGCTAAAGCGCATTTTCAAAACTTCAAGACAAGCATAAACTTTGCATTATTTGAATATCGTTGTTTGCATATGGCTATTTGTTTAACAGCGGAGAAATTCACACAACGAATATCCAGTGAACAAAAGCTCTCTCAGTGAACAAAATCACTTCGATTAGAAAGACACAAATCTCTCATGATCAAAGGGGAACGACATGACCTTTGTACAACACATTTGGGGAAGTCCGGTCAAGATTCAAAGAATCTCTTAAAGAATTGTTGAATAACCAGGGGCAAATCCCATATATATCACTCAAGGGGCAATGTCATGTTAATCATGGGTTTGAACAATATCCACTATGAAGACTTTCGGTACCATCAATTTGCTCGTCAGTACCAATAGTATCAGATGGTGATAGTATCAGATGGCTTTAGTATCAGATGGTGTCAGTATCAGATGGTGTCAGTATCATGTCTTCGGATCCTCCCATGATGGTTCTTAGAAAATTCTGAGACTTGACCAAAGATCTTGGGTACCATCAATTTGCTTATAGTATCAGATGGTGTCAGTATCATGTCTTCGGATCCTCCCATGACGGTTCTTAGAAAATTATGAGACTTGACCAAAGATTTTGGGTACCATCAATTTGCTTATAGTATCAAATAGTGTCAGTATCAGATGGTGTCAGTATCATGTCTTTGGATCCTCCTATGACAGTTCTTAGAAAATTCTGAGACTTGACCAAAGATCTTGGATACCACCAATTTGTTTGTCTGTGCCAGTAGTATCAGATGGTGTCAGTATCAGGTCTTTGGTTTCTTCCACAACAGTCTTAGAAAATATCTCTAGGAAGTTCAGGGCTACCGGAAATGTGATCAAAATCTCAAGTGTCAAGGTGCACCAGATTAACTCTGAGGGAAAACAGGCTCCCACATAAAGGGTCATGTGCTACCAAGTAAACATTTTCTGGCATTACTACAACACTTACTACTAGGGGCGGTGACAAATCTCCCCAAGATCCTTCTCATAGGATGACTCCTAGCCAGAGTTTCGATCTCTGAAAACTTCTCACCAGCTGAGTCGACCTCAAGAATCCTCGAGGATTTTCCCCAGTGAAGAAGTCACCTCTCCAACAGACCGATAACAGGGTTTATTTCCCCAACAAACTACATATTCCCCAGCTTGAGTTTGCCTCTCCGACTACTACAAATCAGAGGACCATAACTCCTCTTCCCCAGTAGACTACTCTACAATCCCCAGCAAGTTACTGTGAAACCTTGACCCGACCAGATGTCAGTTCAACTTCGACTCCCCAGTAGAGCAACGGACAATTGAGACTCCTGATCTCTTTTCCCCAAGCAAGAATCAACACTCTCCACAGAGTTTTCAATATTCCCCAGCGGAGTCCTCCTTAAAAAACAAGAAATCCCCGGTGGGAATATTCTAAGCAAAGTTTGAAGATACACCTACTCTTCAACAACAATCCTGGATTTAATAACTCGCCAACACCTTTCGAGGATTTATTTTCCAAGACAAAATTACATTTCAACAACATTCATAGCATATGCATGCAAAATATATATAACACAAATCTCATTTATTTTGAGAACATCATTGCACCATGCATTTCATACATCATGACATTGCATGCATCTAACTCTTTACCTTTTCAGGAAAGATCAAATCAACAGGTGGTTATCATCAACAATCTTCAAAAGGTAAGAAATTAATACCTGTAACAAGCCAGGGCAATTATCTACATGACCAGCTGAAGTAATCCTACACAGGCTCCTTCCCATACACTCTTCTAGAAACAGTTCAGATGCGATCCGGATATGGCTGACATTATGATACTTACTCTAGATTCATTCAAATACAATCGAGATATGATCCAAATTCTTATGTCATTCTGACGCTCATTCAGTACATCTTTCAGATACGAGTCAGATACAATTCATTTATGGATATTATTCTGATACTCATCCCAAGACCTCTATTGGTTCAGTTTAAATCTCTCAACGGTTTATCCTGATTCTTTCCCGTAGACATTTTTCTCTGGTTCAGATAAATCATACCAAGGTTTATTCCCAATTGAAGACAATTCAAAACCTTTCTCTAGTCCAGTCAAATCAATACTAAGATTTATATTCTAGTTAAGGTGTTGCGAAGCCTGGAATCCGACCAGATAGTAGTTCACTTCTTCAAAGACACTGTGAAGCCTAGATTTCGACCAGATAACGGTATAAGGTGTTGCGAAGCCTAGAATCCGACCAGATAGTAGTCCACTTCTTCAAAGACATTGTGAAGCCTAAATTTCGACCAGATAACAGTATAAGGTGCTGCGAAGCCTGGAGTCCAACCAGATAGTAGTTCACTTCTTCAAAGACACTATGAAGCCTGGATTTCGAGCAAATAACGATATAAGGTGCTGCGAAGCCTGGAATTCGACCAGATAGTAGTTCACTTCTTCAAAGACACTGTGAAGCCTGGATTTCGACCAAATAACGGTATAAGGTGTTGCGAAGCCTAGAATCCGACCATATAGTATTTCACTTCATCAAAGACACTATGAAGCCTGGATTTCGACCAGATAACAATGTAAGGTGCTGTGAAGCCTGGAATTCGACCAGATAGTAGTTCACTTCTTTAAAAAACACAACGAAGCCTAGAATTTGACCAGATAGCAGTTTACTATGTCAATTACTAGAAGCCTGGACTCGACCGGATAGTAGTATACCTCAGATTCAAGTTGAATCCTGGACCCGACCAGATAACAGCTTAATCACAGAAGCCCAGATACGATCCAGATACGAATGTCATTCTGACGCTCATTCAGTACATCTTTCAGACATTTTCTCTGGTTCAAATGAGTCGTTCTAAGATTTATTCTGATTCGTTTCCAGTTGAAATCAAGTTCAGACTTAGTCCATTTTCTGTCAACAGTCACCCTTGGATGGAATCTACAAGCCCATCTCTGGAAAATCTCCATAATTCCTCAAAATGGCATCTATAAGCCCATTTACAATTTATCTTCGAGTGCAAATTTCTGGGCACTCTAGTGTTCAATCATCTTCCACCTTCAGGTCACGAATGGCGGATCCTCCAATCTAACTCTTCAGGTTTAAGAAGATTGAACAGGGAAGCTGTTGTACCCCAAAATTTTACCTCTCATTTATCAATAAGTTTCTCACAAGATCTCCTTTGGTTCAAGACTGCACTAGGATTGATTAGCTCAAGACACCTCCTTAAGCACTGATGACTGGAATTAGGGTTTCAGATTACACAAGGATATTTGAACTTTTAATACTTCATATGACTTTCATGGATCATTATGGACCCTTAACATTTCTCATATCAAGTTTCAATTCTTGGATCACATTTTTGCTTAGTCAATTGATCAGTTGACCTAAAAGTCAACTGTATTGGGGAAAAAGTCAAATGTGGTCAATTTTCAGTCAAACTTCATAATTTTTTATCCATATCAACATTGTGAACTCCTATATGTCATTTGATCAAGTTTGGATCACAATTCCTCAAGAAATTTGATTAGATCATCAAAAGGGCAAAATGGTCAAAATTAGGGTTTTGACTGAGAAAAGACAATTTCTAATTTTTGACCTAGCAAATGGTTATTTGGTTTGAGACATTATATCAAGGTTTCAAATGCATCATTTTGACCTAATATTATGACTCAAAACATTGCTCAAAGTCATTTGATTGATAGTTGATTTTCAGTCAACTGATCAAAAGTCAATTGTACACTGAAAAGTCAAACTTTGACTTTTTGGTCAAAATCAAGTGTCAAAGATCACAATTCATCAAAACATATCAAAATATGAAAAAATTTCATCAAGAAATAAAAAAGTCAAGATTTCATTTTGAAAAGTCAAAGTTTCCAAACAAAAATTTTTCTAAGTGTTGAAAACTTCAGATTTTTTCACAACTTTGAGCCAATTTTTCACCATGATGCAAGATGATTCAAAAGAAACTTTCAATATGAAAGTTGTAGATCTCAATGATATATAAAAAATTTCTTTACACAACTCATCCTAAAAATTCTTAGATCTCAAGTTATTAATCCATGAAATCATGGTCATGAAACTAAAACACTTAGTGAAATTTTGAGCATTTTGGTCAGGATTTTGACCTAACTTCTGAGCCAAGTTTCATATAGTTCCAATTGGATTTTGCAAAAGTGATTCAAATAGGGGTTGCATAGCACATTACAAGATTTATAAAAAGTCCAAGAACTCCTTGATATCATTTGTGAGCAAGGAGAATCGAAGGTCAGAAGTTAGGGTTTTAAGTTGTTTTACAAGGCAGAATTTTGTGATGAACAAGAATTCAAATCCATGCTAGGTTACACAACCTTTGCTTTGCAGGCCTCAAACCTGCTTCAAACTCCATAATTAAATGTTTGCACAACTATTAGAGGCTTTAATATAAGCATTTAATGCATTGCCCATGCTTAATATCATTTTGGGAAGAAAGTGCACATTGCCATTTTGGAAAAGTAGCTTTTATGCATAAAATCAGTTCTTGAGCTTTGCAATTGTTTTCTTCTGATCACACACAACCTATAAACCAAAAGAAACTTGTCTAAAGTCTCTAAACAACTCATCCCATTCTTGTACTTTGTCTTGAAACTACATTTTAACTTTTCTTCAAAAACAAGCAAAATCCCAAAACTTGTACTTGTGTGATTCTGACTGTGATACGGTGGGAGAACTGACTTGAGGTTTTGCATTCATGTTCGCAAATGTTTCGGTTTAGCAAGAGTCGCCACCGACTTTTTATTTTATCCTAAGGAAAGGTCAAAAAGCATAGGAAAGACCTTTGAGATGTTTTCTTGGGTTCAGGGAGTAGATTATGAAAAGGGAAGGTGCAAGCACCCTTTTCATCCATGGTTATCCATAGGCTCTTAGTTACTTGTTTAGATCACTTGCTTTTGCTTTTCAATTGTTTGAAATGGTGCTTTGTGTGTTGTTTTGAATTTTTTTTGAAAATAGGCCATCGTTGTGGCAACCTTTGTAATGATTCTTGTTTGAATGTATACAAAGATGTATTGTCTTTTTGAAAAGATGTTTCAATGTTTGAAAGTTTGAAAGTTTGAAAGTTTGTTTTGGGAAATGTTTTGAAATTGTGTTGTGTTTGAAAATAGCAAGGATGTTTTGCAAGTTTTTGATCAAGTAACTAAGAGTTATCTACCCTATTTTACTCAAAAGATCTTTCCTATATGTTTTTAACCCTTTTGACAGTGTTGTTTTACCATTGTATTTGGTAAACAACCTTGTATTAGGATGTTAAATGGGACAGGTGCGGGTCATCGTATAGACCATGATAGCAATTGTGTCAAGTATTTTGAGCAAATTTTCCGAGGGACTTGATCATTTTGTTTAGGCAACCAAGATAGCATCATCGAGGGACTATGATCTTTTGTTTTGTTTTTGTTTTGCCAAAGTATTCAACATGCATAACATGGCCCATTTTTAAGGCAACAAGTGGATGTAACCCTAGGGGTGCAAGTGTGCATTGTATGTTGATTTTCATGCATTTTTGTCTTTGTATTAGGTCAAGTTATTTGTTAATTTTGGATTTTTGCATACAAATCCTAATCACTAATCATGGCATAATTGAAAGCGTAAATGCGTAAAATAAATCTACCACTATTACAACATGATTATGGGGAGGGGGATACAATTTTGAATGGGGATATATTTGACAAGAAATTAAAACCCTAATTTAATATTACATCCAAATTGAATCAATGGCATAAATAATAAATGAACAATATTTAAATAAACAAATTAAATAAATATACAAAATAATATGAATATGCAAAAAGGTTTTATTTATTTTTGTGTATGTAAAAAATATTTAATGTAAAAAGAAAGGAATAATAAAAAGATTATTATTATATTAAGGGTAAAACCCTAATTTTTAAGAATATAAATATATTGACTATATCATTTATATACAATAAAATAAAATAGTGTATATACAAAAAATAAAATATATTTAGAAAAAGTATTTTTTAAGTATAAATAATAATAAAAATAAAAGTATAGTATTTTTATGTTTTTATTCTAAAGTATCTATTAAATAAAATAAAAGTATGCATATATATTAATTATATTAAATATGTACAATAAAAATAAAATAAAATATATACAAAAATAAAAATATATTTAGTACAATATTTTTTAGTGTGAATAAAATAAAGGATAAGATAAAGGTATAATTTATATATTATTTTTAAGTTTTCAATAAATAAAATAAAAGTATATAATCACTAAATTAATTTTATGTTAAAAAAAATTAAAAATAAAATACAAAATAAATGTGAAAATTTATAAAAAAAATTTTTGAGTATTTTTTATATTTGGAAATAATAAAATAAAACCAGAAATGAAAATAAAATACAAAAATATAAAATATAAAGAAATTGGGCCAGGGGGTGCATTCAGCAAAATGGGGGTGTCAATAGTGAGCCAGGACCAAGCCCAGCCCACCACACTTCATCTTCAACCTCTGTTCTTCAAAAAACGCGCGCGCCTGTACCAAACATGAACATCTTGCATACGAGCTCTATTGCAAAAACACATAACATCAAAGTTGTAGGGTTTTCCAAGACGAATCCAACCATATAAAAAACTTGTCCTAACTCTCAAAGACTAGAGAGAATTTCTCTGGCCCTAAAATCTAACCTAATTTTTTCAGGATGTTCATGGTCCAAATTCTCTTAGCATGCTTAATTAAAATGAAAAATGAGCATATGTACAGCTTCATGGCTATGAATACTACATTTCTTATTCACAAACCTAAGTCTAAATGTTCCTAAATAGAGAGATAGGAAGTTGATAAAAACCTGTTTCAGCTGACTTCCTGTATGGCAATGTGGAGCTTTTCAACAAGGCCTGAGATGTTTGGGAGCTTGCTTGAACTTCACTTGACCTTATCCAATGTCTAGCTTTCCTTGAATGTGCTTGAACAAGCCTACAGAACTCAACCTGCACAAGCTGAAATTAAAAATGGCAAACCGAGCAAATTGAGTTGTGGAAATCAAACTGCAGATGCTGCCCTGTTTTGCCAATGGAAGGTGATTTTGCACTATGGGAGGTTTGAGGGCTCAAAGGGTCGTGTTTCTGAAGGAAAATTGCGATCAAAAGCGCAGCGGAATTTAAAATTTTCCTTTAGCGATCCTTACGAATGAACATGGTCAATGATAGAAATATTTACCTCTTGTGGCGATTCAGACCTTTGATGTTGTGATCACGAGCGTTGATGAAGAACAACGCCTCTACTAAGTCCACACAAACAGATCGCTTCCGGTCACAGTGCTAGCTGATCACGAACGGAAACCTTGAGTGAGAGAGAGAATCAAAAACGAAATTGCATCAAGTGAAATTGCTTCATCACAAGGGATCTATTTATAGAATCACTCGTGTGGGCTTCAAGCTAAAAGCCCAATTAAGGCTATAAGCTAAAATCCCAATTAAGCTTATGGACATCATACCTTATGATGTACCATATATCACTTATCCACGTGGTACCTTACCACTTTCCGTATTACACTTAAGTGCACCGTATCTTACGGTGTTCCTTATTTATTCTATCTCTCATCAACCTGTCCTTATGTGTGTGACCCTGTAGGTTTTCGCGACGTTGGCAATTATATTAAATCACACATTTAATATAATAAACAGTGAGCGGTATCTAGCAACACATCACTGTTACCCAAGTCACGAAAATGTCATGTGATCTGACCAAACCTTTTCCGTGATAATATTTGTGTTGTACAATTACCCTTTTGCCCTCATGTCTATATTGAACACAAGGCATACACTGTGTCACCCTTGTCCAGTTCAATATTGGGCCCTTAGACATTTATCCTGTTATGCAGGATGAGCAAATTCCATCTAGGTCACTCATGTCCCTTAGCATGCTTTGTGAAGTACCCATCAACCGTCTTTATAGTCATCTAGTTACGGATGACGTTTGATCAGCAATAAAGCACTTGACTCTACATTTAGGGTCCATAGTGGTTTCAGGTCGAAGGGTGGTATACAACATTATCATCATGAGAATAACGTATGACACTTTGCATAACATTCTATGTAGTATTCTCATAGCGGGTCAATCCAGTATAAATATTACGCCTAATATTCATACCTATGTCAAGACTTGATAACTCCTTATCTATGATCCATGAGATGTGATCATCAATCTATCTTCATAATAATATTAATGCTTTAATGTTATCCCACTTCATATTAAAGCTTTACTACGGATACTTTAAGAATAGTGTCTTATGTTTAATGGGATCTCATGATTAAGTCACACTTAACATTTCATTAAACAAATAAACCATTCTAGGGACTTTATTATTTTGGAAAGCAAACATAATAAAGAAATGCCTTTTATTATTAATAAATAATTCGATACAAGTACCAAAAGTATTGGCCTCTAGGGCTTACACCAACAGTTTCTGGTTCAAGGGTATGTGTGAAAGTTGTTTCAAAAGCTTGCACAAGTTAGTTTTAGCTGATGTTCAAGTTCTAGTGTTTTTGACAAATTTCTTGGTTATGAAGCAAAGTATGAGAAGTGATGTGAAACAGGCCTGTACAGGCTATCCATTAGTTTGCACAATTTGCCCTTGGCCCCTCAAGTTTTGTGGATCTGATTTGCTGCACAAGATCTTGTTCAATGCTCAAGGATTGTGGCTTTGACATAAAGCATACTTTTGCAAAAATGGTAATGTACCTTTTACCATTTAGGGATTAATCTTGTGTGCAATGCTCTAATGACCAAAACAATGTCTTAGACCAATGGATTTGCATTTAATTATTGAGTGTGAAATGGTTTTGAGACCTGTAATCTAGTGCAAAGCAAGCTGATTTGAATTTACAACTTGTATCAACATGAACATGCCATGGATGAAAAATGAGTTTTTTCCAACTTCAAGCCTTCGATTCTCCCTAACCACAAATGTGTTTGGAGAGTTCTTGGACATTTTGGAAAGCTTGCAACATGCTCTACAATCAATATTTCAAATGCAATTTGATATTCCAAGTGGAACTATGTGAAAAATGGCCATGAAGATAGGTCAAAATCCTGCCTAAACTAGGGCAAAATTTCACTAAATTAAAAGTTTTAGGGACCCTTGTTCCAAAAGTCATAACTTGAGATCTAAGCTTCTTTTGGGAAAACTTTGTGAATCAAAGTTGTAGACTTTGTTTAGTACTACAACTTTCATGTTGGAAGTTTTGTTTGAATCCAATTGCATCATGGTGAAAATGTTGGGCAAAGTTAGGAAAAATTAAGAAAATTTCATAACTTAGAAAAACTCTAAGTTATGAAAATTTTCAACTTTAAACCCTAATTTGCAAAAATGGGTTTCTTGATGAACAAGTTTCATGTTTTTACACATCTTGATGAAAAATGAACCTTGGCACTTGATTTTGACCAAAAAGTCAAAGTTTGACTTTTCAGTGTACAGTCAAATTTTGATCAGTTGGCTGAAAAAATTCATTTGTCAATCCAATGCATTTGAGATCTTTTGAACCTTGTGAATAGGTCAAGATGATGCCATTGAGTCCTTGAGTCCATGCTTGAACCCAATTTGCGATTGGGTAGGTGAAAAGTCAGAAATTGCCCTTTTGCAGTCAAAACCCTAAAAATGACCATTTTGCCCCTTTTGATGATCTGATCAAATTTCTTGAGGAGTTGTGGTCCAAACTTGATCAAATGGTTCATATGAGTCTATAATGTTTATGTGGATAAAAAATTATGAGGTTTGACTGTAAATTGGCCACAGTTGACTTTTTTCCCCAATACAGTTGATTTTTAGGTCAACTGTCCAATTGACTGAGTAAAAATTTGTTTCAAGGCTTGAAACTTGGTAGAGGAAATCTTGTAAGTCCAACATGAAGTATGAAAGTCACCTTGAGCATTGAAAGTCCAAAAATCTTTGTGCAAACTCAAACCCTAATTTAGGTCATCAGTGCAAGGAGATGTCTTGAGCAGAGCAAAACCCTAATCATGTATGGAGTTCAAGGAACCTTGTGAGGGGAAATCTTGATAAAATAAGAGGGGAAATTTTGGGGTACAACAGCTGCCCCTGTTCAATCTTCTTGAACCTAAAGAGTTAGATAGGCGAGTTTGCCTTTCGTGACTTGAAGGTAAAAGAGGATTGGACACTAGAGTGCCCATAAATTTGCACTCGTAAAAAATGTAGCTGAGGGAATGGGCTTAAAGATGCCGTTTGGAGTATGTAGAATCTTGCTGGAGATGGGCTTAAAGATGCCATCCAAGATTTTTTTGTTGAAAATCAGGAGGATGAATATCAGAATGGTATCCGTGTTTGGAACGTATCTGAGTTGTATTTGGAGATTGGATCTGTATGGCGTCCGCGTCTGGAGTGTATCCAAGTTGTAACTATATTTGATTCTTGAATGAATATCAAAATGACTGTCGTGTTTGAAGTGTATCTGTATTGTGTCCGAAATCTAAAATTTGAATAGGCAACAGAATAGCATTTGTTTCTGGAGCATCTCTGGGCTGGGGAAAATGTTTGAATGAGTGTCAGAATGGCTTTCGTGTCTGGAGCGTATCTGGACTGTATCTGAAATTGAGATTTGTATGAGTAATAGAATGACTTCCGTGGCAGAGTGTATCCATACTGTAACTAGGATCTGAATAAGCGACAGAATGACTTCCGTGTCTAGAGTGTATTTGAACCTGAATTTGATAGTTGAATCTGAATGAGAAATAGAATGGCTTCTGTGTCTGGAGCGTATCTAGTCTGTATCTGATTGCTGAAGTCTGTATGAGTAGTAGAATGACCGTCGTGTCTGGGGTGTATCCCTGCCGTATTTTGACTTGAAATTCTGAATGAGTAATAGAATGACCGCCATGTCTGGGGTGTATCCATACTGTATCTGAAATCTTTGAACATTTGTTAAAGATAGCTTTTAATCTTATCCTGAAAAGGGTAAAATGTTAGCTGAAAACACAAAGTTATGTTGCATGACATGTATGATACAATAAAATGTGTTTTATCAATGTTTATGATATATGAATGTAATGGATGCGCATGTAAGCTGAGTAGCCGTCTTGTTGAGGAGAATAAATCCTTGATAGCTGGAGATAATGAAATCTTTGACTGCTGCCGGGGAAAATAAATCCTTGACTGCTGCTGGAGATCCAAAACCTTTGATTGTTGAGACAGAGAAATCCTTTGGACTACTGCTGGGGATTGAAAATCCTTGGTGACTTGCGGGGATTAACAAGAGCTTTGACCACTTCTGCAGGGAATAAGGAAAACTCTGACGATCCCTATTGGGGAATTAAAACCTGGGAGGCTTCAACTGGAGAAATGAGAACAAGAATCTTCGTTCTGCTGGGAAATAACTCTGTGGGGAGAATGTTTATCCTGTTGGAGAATTTTCGAAAGCTTGGGTTGTATGCCAATCTACTGGGGAATCGGAGGAAGTCGGATAGTATTCCACCGGGGTTTAAGATTTGAAGTTTTGGACTCCGTTCGGGAAGAAAGTTTTATCTTTGCTAAGGGTTTGTAGTTCAAAGTTTTCTAGCTCCGTTGGGGATGTGTATTTCAAGGTTTTAGCTCTGTTGAGGATCTGGATGACAAACTGCAGGGGATTTCCTCCAGAATAGCATAAAGACGTCTTCCTATACTTTCAACCTATTAGTAATTATCCTTTCTCATTCCGTTTTATTTGTAAGCAATGATTATATTCAAATGCATATGCTCATTTAATAAATCATTGGACGTTTTCAAATAAAACACAAGTGTAAAAAAGAAAGAACAAACAAATTTCTGCACTTTGAAATATCTTTGTATTAACTTTGTGTAAGTATTTTGTACAAAGGAGACAAACATCCTAGTAATGTTGTCATAAAAATGAGAAAAATTTATACAAAGAAAGATAGCTATGTGTAACAATTCCATGGGGTTCCCATTCTGTTATAGCCTTCACAACTCTGAGTATCTTGTCCATTCTTTGCTTCGTCCGATGATGATTAGATTGATCAGAAGCCCAAAGCTTGTCTATAAAGAGATTGTCCTTAAAGTGATCTGACGAGACATAGTCATACGCTTTAATTCCCTAATATTTGCCTGGACCTCCCTTTCGGGTTTTCAGTCCAACGGGAAACCCTTTTTTGCCCAAGTCGCCCTTTCGGGTTTTCAACTTGTCGGGTGTACAATTTTTTTTATTTATCCCTAATTTTTGCCTTAACCGCCCTTTCGGGTTTTCAATTCACCGGGATGCCCATTTTTGCCCAAGTCGCCCTTTTGGGTTTTCAACTTGTCGGGTCGTTTATGCGTAGTATCTTTTGACTATGTCTGCGTTCGCAGGGTGCGGCAGGTCATCGCCGTCCATGGTGGTAAGAATCATTGCCCCACCAGAAAAGATGTTTTTGATCACAAATGGTCCTTTGTAAGTAGGAGTCCATTTTCCCCTGGGATCACTTTGCGGTAAGATGATCTGCTTGATTATAAGGTCCCCGACTTGATATAATTGTCTCTTGACTTTCTTGTTGAAGGCCTTGATCATACGTTTCTGATACGTCTGACCATGGCAAATCGCAGTAAGTCGTTTCTCGTCAATCAAGTTAAGTTGATCAAGCCGGGTCTGAATCCAATCATCTTCACTCAAACCAGCGTCCTTCATGATTCTCAGGGAAGGAATCTGAACCTCCATAGGTAAAACAACCTCCATGCCGTATACCAAAGAAAATGGTGTTGCCCCAGTTGAAGTGCGTGTCGTGGTACGGTACCCGTGCAGAGAAAACGGTAACATCTCATGCCAGTCCTTGTAGGTGACTGTCATCTTTTGAATGATTTTCTTGATATTTTTGTTTGCAGCTTCAACAGCACCGTTCATCTTTGGCCGATAGGGAGATGAATTGTGATGTTGAATCTTGAACTGCTCGCACAGAGCGGTAATCATAGTATTGTTCAAATTTGTACTGTTGTCCGTAATGATCCTGTCGGGGATACCATACCAGCATATGAGGTTCTGCTTGATGAAGCGGGCAACCATATTCTTTGTAACGGAAGCGAAAGAAGCTGCTTCGACCCACTTGGTAAAGTAATCAATGGCCACCAGGATGAAACGGTGTCCATTGGATGCTGTAGGCTTGATCTCTCCAATCATGTCGATTCCCCACATCGCGAATGGCCAAGGAGCTGTTAAGACATTGAGAGGAACTGGAGGAATATGTACCTTGTCAGCATAGATTTGGCATTTGTGGCAAGTACGAGAATGTTGATGACAATCAGCTTCCATGGTAGACCAGTAGTAGCCTGCCCTTAGAATCTTCTTAGCCATCGTATGACCACTCGAGTGGGTGCCAAAGGTGCCATTATGCAGTTCAGCCATGATCTGCTCAGCTTCAATCTTGTCCACACAACGGAGTAGGACACAATCAAGATTGTGCTTGTATAGGATACCATTGCTCAGAGAGAACTTGGCAGCGAACCTCCTTAAGAACTTTTTATCGTTGACTGAAGCTCCTTCAGGGTACTCTTGTGTTTCGAGATACCTTTTGACGTCATGAAACCAAGGTCGGTCCACCACTTCCTCGGTATTAATCTCGTGACAATGTGCAGGTTCGTCCATTCGTTCGATGGTGATTTGAGGTGCCTCATTATCCCAGTTAAGTTTAAACATGGATGACATTGTAGCTAGCGCATCTGCTAGCTGATTCTCTTCTCACGGGAAGTGCTCGAAGGTAATCTGCTTGAAATGTGGTAACAATGTCAGGACATGTTCTTTGTAAGGGATGTGGTTAGGGTGTTTAGTATCCCACTCTCCTTTGATTTGACTGATAACCAAAGTTGAGTCCCCAAATACGATCAAAGATTTGATTCCTAAGTCAATAGCAGCCTTAAGACCAAACATACAAGATTCATACTCGGCCATGTTGTTGGTGCAGTTGAAGCAGAGTCTAGCAGTGAAAGGTGTATGGCAACCTTTTGGAGAGATATGTACCGCGCCGATACCGTTGCCAAGTGCGTTTGAAGCACCATCAAAATACAGGGTCCATCGGGATCCTTGTTCAGGTCCGTCATACGGTCCGTTACCTTTAATGTTGTCCAATGTCATGATATCCTCGTCAGGGAAGTCGAACCTCATAGATTGGTAATCTTCGATGGCTTGATGAGCTAGATGGCCAACTAATACACTCCCCTTTATAGCTTTTTGGGTTGTGTACTGGATATCATACTCAGTCAAGATCATCTGCCATCTAGCGATCCTTCCGGATAAAGCAGGCTTCTCGAAGATGTACTTGATCAGATCCATTTTAGAAATCAGCAGAGTGGTATGTGTCAACATATACTGCCTTAGCCGGCGAGCAGCCCATACCAAAGCGCAACAAGTTTTCTCGAGCAGTGAGTAGCGAGTCTCACAGTCGGTAAACTTTTTGCTAAGGTAATAAATGGCATGCTCTTTTCGGCCAGACTCTTCATGTTGGCCCAGTACGCACCCTATTGATTTATCCAAAACAGTCAGATACATGATTAAAGGCCTTCCTTCGACGGGTGGCATCAAGATAGGAGGTTCCAGCAAATACTCCTTAATTTTATCAAAAGAAACTTGACAATCATTGT
The DNA here is from genome assembly GCA_948472305.1 of Vicia faba. Classification (NCBI taxonomy): domain Eukaryota; kingdom Viridiplantae; phylum Streptophyta; class Magnoliopsida; order Fabales; family Fabaceae; genus Vicia; species Vicia faba. Next base: position 1,691,281,008 of record OX451737.1, on the reverse strand, counting down.
TCCATTCAACCACCTGATCTTTCTTCAACAACTTGAAGATTGGCTCACAGGTGGATGTTAGGTGAGAGATAAACCTTGCAATATAGTTTAGGCGTCCCAAGAAACCTCTAACCTCCTTCTCAGTGCGGGGGGGGGGGGGGGGGGGGGGGGGGGGGGGGGGGCAGGCATTTCTTGTATAGCTTTGACTTTGGCAGGATCAACCTCGATGCCTTTGTTACTGACGATAAATCCCAAAAGTTTATTGGACCTGACTCCGAAAGTGCACTTGCTAGGGTTCAGTGTGAGCTTATATTCGTTTAACCTGACAAACAGCTTTTGCAGATGGTCGAGGTGTTCTTCTTCTGTTTGTGAACGGGCTATTATGTCGTCTACGTAGACTTCAATTTCATGATGTGTCATGTCATGAAACAAAGCTACCATGGCTCGCTGATAGGTTGCCCCGACATTCTTCAGTCCGAATGGCATCACTTTATAGAAGAAGGTACCCCACTGCATAACAAAAGTAGTCTTATCCATGTCTTCGGGGGCCATCTTGATCTGGTTGTACCCTGAAAATCCGTCCATGAAAGAGAATACCTTGTGTTGAGATGTGTTGTCAACCAAGATGTCAATGTGTGGTAATGGAAAATCATCTTTAGGGATAGCCCTGTTTAAATCTCTGTAGTCCACACACATTCTGACTTTGCCGTCCTTCTTAGGCACGGGCACAATGTTAGCAACCCATTATGGATAGGAAGTAACAGCCAGAAAGCCAGCATTGAACTGCTTCATCACTTCAGCTTTGATCTTTTCGGACATGTCGGGCCTCATTCGGCGGACTTTCTGTTTGATTGGTGGACAATCTTCTCTTGTAGGGAGACAGTGAACCACAATATTTGTATCCAGTCCCGGCATGTCTTCATAGGACCAGGCAAAGATCTCAACATATTCATTCAGTAGCTGAACTAAGCGCTCTTTGACATTTGGCTCTAGGTTGGCACCCACTTTAACCTCTTTTCTGTCTTCGGCAGTACCCAAATTGATAGTCTCTAACAACTCTTCATGGGGCAGAATAGCCCTTTCTTCCTGTTACAGAAGTCTAGCCAGCTCTCCCGGCACTTCACAGTCTTCATCACCTTCGTACTCGGCATGATTGACCAGATCTTCAGAGTCACTGAAGGCCATAGCAGAATTGTTACCCATGGAATCCGGAGTGGATGGGTACCTGCATTTTACGAGTGTGGGTGTGTGTAAGGGATATCCATCTTTAAACAAGATAAAATGTAAAAAGAAAGAAAATGAACACAAAAGTTTATAGATGAAAACCTCCATGATTCATTAAAAATTGCATATGAAAATGAAGAATCAAAACCCTTACAAATGGACCTATATGCCCCGGGTAAGGCATAAGGCGAAAAGAGTGTACGAATTGTTTAATAATTATTACAGACCAAACAGTAAATGTTCAAAAGATAAATTACTGATTGATGAAAGTAATGGGAGCGAAGTCTTTCGCCTCCCAATTGTTCAGTCCTCCTTCAATGGTTGGAAAGATCCAGTCTTCAAAATTTATTTCTTCTTCATCATCCTCTAAAGCATGAACTCCATGATGAGTGATTTTCAGTGGTGGTCCTCCAGCCCGGGAGCGACGCACAACTTTCTGGCTAGCAGCAGTGAAACCCAATCAGTACTTGTCTGTCTTGTAAGGAAAATCTGGCAGTTGACCCCAAATTGTACTTCCTCCTTCCTTGATTACAGCCTCTGCATCTTTAAGGGATGACATCCAGGACACAGGCTTGGTAATGATGGGCACATCAGTCATTGTCTTGGCTACCGCAACTTCAGGAGAAACCTCTTCAAAGTGTTGGAAAGGTGTTTCTATGAACTCACCATCAAACTCCACGTAGAGGAAAGAGTTAAGGTGGCTTATCATATACTCCTCCTCACCATGAACTGTTATGATCTTACCATGGACTGGGTATTTGAGCATCTGGTGTAGAGAAGAAGTGACTGCCCCAGCGTTGTGGATCCATGGCCTTCCTAACAAGCATGAATATGAAGGACGGATGTCCATCACATAAAAAGTAGAGTTGAAAATTTTCGTTCCAACTTTAATTGGAATGTCCACTTCTCTGTGAACCATCCTCTTAGAACCGTCAAAGGCTCTAACAATGATATTACTGGGTTTTAGGGTCAAACCTTCACAGTCTAGCCGACCTAATGCTTTCTTTGGTAGAACATTTAAAGATGAACTGGTATCAACCAGAACATGAGCAAGTGTGGTCCCTCTGCACTCTACCGAGACATGCAGCGCATCATTATGCTTTCTTCCCTTAGACGTCAAATCGGCATCAGAGAAACCAAGACCATTGTCGACTGTAAGGCTAGCCACGCACTCTTGAAACTGATTCACATAAGTTTCTTGAGGCACGTGTGTCGTCTTTAGAAATTTGATCAAGGCTTTGGCATGAGCCTCGGAGCAGAGCAATAGAGCCAGCATAGAGATTTTTGAAGGGGTTTTCCCCAGCTGCTCTATGACATCATAGTCTCTCTTCTTAATTATCTTTAAAATCTCATCCATCTCCTTTTGGGTGGTCTCGGGGATAACCAAAGTCCGAGCCCTCGTCCTGACGGGCGCTTCTTGGATCCCCTTACCTTTATCAGCAGTAACAGCAGAGGGTACAATCTCGGGAGTAACAATTTCTTCAATCACTGGACTTTGCACAGATATCTTGACAGGCACAGGAACACTTGATGGTCCGAAGACTTCCCGCGGAGGAGCAATCTCCGGAGAGAAGATTCTTCTGCTACGAGTGATCTTACTTGTTCCCACAATATTCCCCACATCAGGAGTCTCTTCATCAGAATTTTCTTCAACTGATTCGATCTGTTTCATACCGTGATAGAAGATATCTCCTCCATAATTCCACGGTATTGTCTTATTGGACTTATATGGGATAGGCCCCGGCATGGTAATCTTCAGCGGTACAAACTTTGGATCTGGTGTAATCTTAATAGGCCTTTTGCAGGTCTTGGAAAGATTGTCGGAAATGGTGATTATAACAACATCATTGATTGGAGTAACGGGAGTAACATGAGTGATGGTAGCAGCAGGAGTTTTCTGAAAGAGGATCTCTTGAGTATCCATCAAGCGTTGAATGCCTGACTTCAACAGTGGACAGTCGGATTGCACGGTTGAACAAAAGTAACAATATTTTTCACATCCCGGGAAAATCCCGACTTTCAACAGATTCATCTTGATCATTGGCAACGAAGTCATTAAGTCATCAACAGTGGAAACATGAAGATCTTCTACAATAGCATGGACATTATGACCATGTTTTGGCATATGAGCGGATATCACATTAGGTTTTTTGGAGGCATCAAACTCTACCTCCTTGGCATCTATAAAATCTTGGATCTTGTTTTTAAGGGCCCAACAGTTGTTGGTGTCGTGCCCCACACTGTCCGAATGATATGCACATTTCGCATTGGAATGATAATAAGGAGAAGAGGTATTTGGGTTTTTCGGCGCTTCTTTCAAGTTGGTAAGGTTTAACTTTAACAGATGAGGGAGGACCTAAGCCAGTGTCATATTGATCTGGGTGAATTGCCGTTGTGGCCTTTCTACCCTTTGCTGGTTAGCTCTGGGTTGACTGCTTCGAGGTTGATCGGCTAAGGAGTTTTGGATCATCATAACCCCCACCGCTGGTCGGCTCTCCATTCTCCCTTGATTTCTCTGGGTGTGAACAGTAGAAACTTCCTTCTTGGCTGGGGAAGGTCTTCTTGATAGCAGTGGAAGCGAAGGCATCCTTCTAAATTTTACCACTCTTAATGCCAGCTTCGACCCTTTCACCGGTAAGAATTAATTCGGTGAACCCTGTAGATGAGCTCCCGATCAAGTGATTGAAGAATGGACCTGACAGGGTCCCCAAAAACATGTCAACAAGCTCTCTATTCGACAATGGTGGCTGCACCCTTCCAGCCAAATCCTGCCACTTCTGGGCATATTCCTTAACTCCCTCATTAGAGGCCATACCCATACTCTGCAGTTGAGTACGAGTAGGCGCTAAATCTGCATTATATTGGTATTGTCGGTAGAAAGAAGCAGCCAAATCTTCCCAGTTATGAACATCAGATCTCTCAAGTTGATAGAACCAGTCCAATTGCATACCCGACAAACTATCTTGAAAAAAGTGGACTCATAGATCCTTATCAGAAGAGTGAGGTTGGATCTTTCTGACATAAGACCGCAGATGCATCTTTGGACAGGACAAACCATCATATTTAGAAAATGTAGGCACTTTGAATTTGGGAGGAATGACGATCCCAGCGACCAACCCTAGTTTTTCGAAATCCAGCCCAGGTACCCTTTGTACCTCCATGGCTGCCAACCGATCCTCAAGATTCTTATACTTATCGTCCGTCGGAGGGTACTGCTGTTCGGAGTAATCTTCATCCTCTTCCTCTTCTTCTTCTTCATATTCAGACTCGGAGGTCATTGCAACTCCATTTCCTTTACCAACCCCTTCGTCAGACGTCGAGGGGAATTCCAGAACTCTCCTAGCCTGATTCTCAAATCTTCTTCCCATAGTGGCCACACCAATTCTTTTCTTTTTATTCTTTTCTTTTTCCTTCTCTTTCTCTAACAGTGCTTTAAGATCCTCTTGACCCTTTGCCAAGGTTATAAGGAGTTGTTGGAATTGCGAATTTTGTGGTTGCATATATTTGACAGTCTTCTCTATATCCATCTTGCTGAAATAAACAAATGAAAGATAAGGAAACCTGGTGTGAAGACCTGTTTATGCATATGATGAATGATATGTTATTCATGTAATGCATTCAAGGATTCAGAAATTCAAATTTGTTGCAAACAAAAAGAACACACGTCATATTAATAAGAAGAAATTTGTTAGTACATAAAAGCCCTATGGGCAAAATATTACAAAGCTTCTTAATGTAAAAAGACGTTGCGCATCCTTTTTGGTGCGATGTAAGTGTTAAGAGTCTCCTCTTCGTGAAGTCGGCGGATAAGTTCCAAAACCTTCTTCTCACTGGCATAGAAGCTGGCTTCAAAAGTGTTCCGCTCTTCCTTGAGCTGTATCCAACTCTTTTGCAATTCTTCCAATGATGTTGGCATGTCTGGATGTAGGAGGGTGTATGGAACCTCTCCTTCCACAACAGGCTCTTTGATCATAGGCAGAATTTGAGGGTAAGGCATCATAAGACTCTGGGCGCGGGTTCGTACCCACTTGAGATAAGGCTCAAGGGGGATGGAATTCTTATGCCCCAGTGTCTTACTATCTACTTTTTTGGGCATCCTCCAAGCTCGGATAAACCTTTGTCGAAGTCCTTGAGCATCGTTGTCGAAGTCAAAAACCAAGTCAGGAATCAGCATATCATGAGGGCCATCCCTTCGGGCATACCCAAATTTCCTCAGAGCTAAACAGGGGTTGTAGGTAATACCTCCCATAATGCCAATTAGTGGGACATTAGGGAATTCTCAACAACGATCAATGATGATGACATTTTCTCTGGACCGAGAACACCAATGAACATCAGAATGTGTGAGGGTCATCAACCGTTGTGACCACCTTAAACCCTGCTCATTATTCAAAACTGATTGGAGAAGGTGAGAAATAAACCACCTTTCCAGAAGAGGAGTACAACACATGAGAACACCTCTTTTCCTCATTGTTCGTGTGTGAAATGAGTGTAGGATGTCCCCAAGCAATGTAGGCACAGGATTCCGAGATATGAAAATCTTGACAGCATTCACATCTATAAGCCGATCAGGGTTTGGGAACAAGACCAACCCATAGATGAGAAGTGCTACAATCTCTTCGAAAGCTTACAGATCTAGAGAATTCCAGCAGTCTTGTGCCTTCTCAAACAGAAACTTTGCCAAGAAACCCTTGACACCACTTCTGGTTTCCCAATTTCCTTTGATATCAGATGGTTGCAAGTGTAAGGCTTGAGCAACATCTTCAGGCTTTGGTTCTCTTTCCGTACCGTTGTAGGGTAGTTGATGAAGAATAGGAATCCTCAGGAGTTGAGAAAATTCCTCCAAAGTAGGTACTAGTTGGTAATCAGTGAATGTGAAACAGTGGTGTAGGGGGTCAAAGAACTGGAAGAGAACTTTCACCATGTCTTCTTCAATGTTGGAGGTGACCAAGTTGATAAGTCTACCATGTCTTTCACTGAAGAGATAATTCTCTGGAATCTTGGAAGTAAGCTCCTTGAGTTGAGGAGGGATCCTTACAAGGTTGACTTGGATTGTTTTACTGCGAAGAGATTCCATTACCTACAAAATAAGAACAAAGATGAAGATCCAAACCCTTGAAATGGTTAGTGGATGCATATGATGCTTTATGATGTTCATGATGTATGCACAAGTATATGTACAAGCAAGTCACACAAGTTCCTAGTTTCAGGCTTGCACGGGGTTTCATAGGTAAGTACCCTCTTGAAGTTAGTTGGCTCAACCTGTCCTATAAATAGTAACCGGGTTCTAAGGAGCTCAATATCACTGGATTATTTTCTGTGTTCATTGTTCCAGTTTAGCCACTTAACTGGCGACCGAAATATTCCAAGAAAATAACCCTTAATGAGTGTAGTATCGAGTATCTACCAACTTCGGACTGCATCAAATCCAGTCATCTCACTACCCCTATTAAGGCCAAGATGGTCAAGTAAAGGTTCTAAGAGTTCATTAGTGCTTCATGACATCACTCAGCGGCCCCGTATTCTCTTTGATTGACTCAAAGGCTACCGGTACCCACAAATATGTCACACTAATATAGTTATTGCTTCAACCATGTCGGTATACCCCGCACAGTTTCCGCAACGTGTTGTTATTTACCTATGAATGTTTCCCAAAAATCCGGGTGGAGGATTCAAACCCAAAAAAGAGAACCAAATGTAAAGCAATCAAAGCAAACAAGATAAGCATGCAAAGGTGATCTAAACCCTAAGGTTACTCCACTTTTAGAGATATCCCCAGTAGAGTCGCCAGTTCTGTGATACGGTGGGAGAACTGACTTGAGGTTTTCTGTTCGTGTTCGCAAATGTTTCGATTTAGCAAGAGTCACCACCGACTTTTTATTTCATCCTAAGGAAAGGTCAAAAAGCACAGGAAAGACCTTTGAGATGTTTTCTTGGGTTCGGGGAGTAGATTATGAAAAGGGAAGGTGCAAGCACCCTTTTCATCCATGGTTATCCATGGGCTCTTAGTTACTTGTTTAGATCACTTGCTTTTGCTTTTCAATTGTTTGAAATGGTGCTTTGTGTGTGGTTTTGAAAATGTTTTGAAAAGAGGCCATCGTTGTGGAAACCTTTGTAATGATTCTTGTTTGAATGAATACAAAGATGTATTGTCTTTTTGAAAAGATGTTTCAATGTTTGAAAGTTTGAAAGTTTGTTTTGGGAAATGTTTTGAAATTGTGTTGTGTTTGAAAATAGCAAGGACGTTTTGCAAGTTTTTGATCATGTAACTAAGAGTTATCTACCCTATTTTACTCAAAAGATCTTTCCTATATGTTTTTAACCCTTTTGACAGTGTTGTTTTACCATTGTATTTGGTAAACAACCTTGTATTAGGATGTTAAACGGGACAGGCGCGGGTCATCGTATAGACCATGATAGCAATTGTGTCAAGTATTTTGAGCAAATTTTCTGAGGGACTTGATCATTTTGTTTAGGCAACCAAGATAGCGTCATCGAGGGACTATGATCTTTTGTTTTGTTTTTGTTTTGCCAAAGTATTCAACATGCATAACATGGCCCATTTTTAAGGCAACAAGTGGATGTAACCCTAGGGGTGCAAGTGTGCATTGTGTGTTGATTTTCATGCATTTTTATCTTTGTATTAGGTCAAGCTATTTATTAATTTTGGATTTTTGCATACAAACCCTAATCTCTAATCATGGTATAATTGAAAGCGTAAATGCGTAAAATAAATCTACCACTATTACAACATGATTATGGGGAGGGGGATACAATTTTGAATGGGAATATATTTGACAAGAAATTAAAACCCTAATTTAATATTACATCCAAATTGAATCAATGACATAAATAATAAATGAACAATATTTAAATAAACAAATTAAATAAATATACAAAATAATATGAATATGCAAAAAGGTTTTATTTATTTTTATGTATGTAAAAAATATTTAATGTAAAAATAAAGGAATAATAAAAAGATTATTATTATATTAAGGGTAAAACCCTAATTTTTAAGAATATAAATATATTGACTATATCATTTATATACAATAAAATAAAATAATGTATATACAAAAAATAAAATATATTTAAAAAAAGTATTTTTTAAGTATAAATAATAATAAAAATAAAAGTATAGTATTTTTATGTTTTTATTCTAAAGTATCTATTAAATAAAATAAAAGTATGCATATATATTAATTATATTAAATATGTACAATAAAAATAAAATAAAATATATACAAAAATAAAAATATATTTAGTACAATATTTTTTAGTGTGAATAAAATAAAAGATAAGATAAAGGTATAATTTATATATTATTTTTAAGTTTTCAATAAATAAAATAAAAGTATATAATCACTAAATTAATTTTATGTTAAAAAAAATAAATACAAAATAAACGTGAAAATTTATAAAAATATTTTTTGAGTATTTTTTATATTTGGAAATAATAAAATAAAATCAGAAATGAAAATAAAATACAAAAATATAAAATATAAAGAAATTGGGCCAGGGGGTGCATTCAGCAAAATGGGGGTGTCAATAGTGAGCCAGGACCAAGCCCAGCCCACCACACTTCATCTTCAACCTCTGTTCTTCAAAAAATGCGCGCGCCTGTATCAAACATGAACATCCTACATACGAGCTCTATTGCAAAAACACATAACATCAAAGTTGTAGGGTTTTCCAAGACGAATCCAACCATATAAAAAACTTGTCCTAACTCTCAAAGACCAGAGAGAATTTCTCTGGCCCTAAAATCTAACCTAATATTTTCAGGACGTTCATGGTCAAAATTCTCTTAGCATGCTTAATTAAAATGAAAACTGAGCATATGTACAGCTTCATGGCTATGAATACTACATTTCTTATTCACAAACCTAAGTCTAAATGTTCCTAAATAGAGAGATAGGAAGTTGATAAAAACCTGTTTCAGCTGACTTCGTGTATGGCAATGTGGAGCTTTTCAACAAGGCCTGAGATGTTTGGGAGCTTTCTTGAACTTCACTTGACCTTATCCAATGTCTAGCTTGCTTTGAATGTGCTTGAACAAGCCTACAGAACTCAACCTGCACAAGCTGAAATTAAAAATGGCAAACCGAGCAAATTGAGTTGTGGAAATCAAACTTCAGATGCTGCCATGTTTTGCCAATGGAAGGTGATTTTGCACTATGTAAGGTTTTAGGGCTCAAAGGGTCGTGTTTCTGGTTCAAGGGTATGTGTGAAAGTTGTTTCAAAAGCTTGCACAAGTTAGTTTTAGCTGATGTTCAAGTTCTAGTGTTTTTGACAAATTTCTTGGTTATGAAGCAAAGTATGAGAAGTGATGTGAAGCAGGCCTGTACAGGCTATCCATCAGTTTGCACACTTTGCCCTTGACCCCTCAAGTTTTGTGGATCTGATTTGCTGCACAAGATCTTGTTCAATGCTCAAGGATTGTGGCTTTGACATAAAGCATACTTTTGCAAAAATGGTAATGTACCTTTTACCATTTAGGGATTAATCTTGTGTGCAATGCTCTAATGACCAAAACAATTCCTTAGACCAATGGATTTGAATTTAATTATTGAGTGTGAAATGGTTTTGAGACCTGTAATCTAGTGCAAAGCAAGCTGGTTTGAATTTACAACTTGTATCAACATGAACATGCCATGGATGAAAAGTGAGTTTTTGCCAACTTCAAGCCTTCGATTCTCCCTAACCACAAATGTGTTAGGAGAGTTCTTGGACATTTTTGAAAGCTTGCAACACTATCTACAATCCATATTTGAAATTAAATTTCAGATTCCAAGTGGAACTATGTGAAAAATGGCCATGAAGATAGGTCAAAATCCTGCCTAAACTAGGGCAAAATTTCACTAAATTAAAAGTTTTAGGGACCCTTGTTCCAAAAATCATAAATTGAGATCCAAGCTTCTTTTGGGAAAACTTTGTGAATCAAAGTTGTAGAATTTGTGGAGGAATACAACTTTCATGTTGGACGTTTTGTTTTAATCCAATTGCATCATGGTGAAAATGTTGGGAAAAGTTAGGAAAAATTAAGAAAATTTCATAACTTAGAAAAACTAAGTTATGAAATTTTTCAACTTTAAACCCTAATTTGCAAAAATGGGTTTCTTGATGAACAAGTTTCATGTTTTAACACATTTTGATGAAAAATGACCCTTGGCACTTGATTTTGACCAAAAAGTCAAAGTTTGACTTTTCAGTGTACAGTCAAATTTTGATCAGTTGACTGAAAAAATTCATCTGTCAATCCAATGCATTTGAGATCTTTTGAACCTTGTGAATAGGTCAAGATGATTCCATTGAGTCCTTGAGTCCATGCTTGAACCCAATTTTCCATTGGCTAGGTGAAAAGTCAGAAATCGCCCTTCTGCAGTCAAAACCCTAAAAATGACCATTTTGCCCCTTTTGATGATCTGATCAAATTTCTTGAGGAATTGTGGTCCAAACTTGATCAAATGGTTCATATGAGTCTATAATGTTTATTTGGGTCAAAAATTATGAGGTTTGACTGTAAATTGGCCACAATTGACTTTTTTCCCCAATACAGCTGATTTCTAGGTCAATTGTCCAATTGACTGAGTAAAAATTTGATTCAAGGCTTGAAACTTGGTAGAGGCAAATCTTGTAAGTCCAACATGAAGTATTAAAGTCACCTTGAGCATTGAAAGTCCAAAAATCTTTGTGCAAACTCAAACCCTAATTTAGGTCATGAGTGCAAGGAGATGTCTTGAGCAGAGCAAAACCCTAATCCTGTCTGGAGTTCAAGGAATCTTGTGAGGGGAAATCTTGATAAAATAAGAGGGCAAATTTTGGGGTACAACACTGACCCTCTCAAGTACTAGAACCTTTTCCTTACTTATGCACAAGTTGTTTGCATCAAAACACACTGTAACGCAGTGAGATAACTGACTTGGTTGTTTTGCGTTTGATCGCAAATGTCGCGATTAGCAAGAGTCACCACCGACTTTTTTTTATCCAAAGGGAAAGGCTGAAAAGAACAGAAAAGACCTTTGAGATATTTTCTTGAGTTCGGGGGGTAGATTGTGAAAAGGAAAGGTATTAGCACCCTTTTCATCCATGGTTTTCTTTGGGCTCTTAATTACTTGCTAGATCACTTGCTTTTGTTTGAAAATATGCTTTGTGTGGTTTTTTGAAAGTATTTTGAAAAGGTGCCATCGTTTAGGAAAACTTTGTAACGATTCTCGTTCGTAAGAATGTATACAAAGTGTTTGATCTTTTGAAAATGTTTTTCAAATTTGAAAGATGTTTTTTGAAAGTGTTGGTGTGATGTTTTGAAAATAGCAAGGATGTTTTAGTTTTGAAATTGAGCAAGCAACTAGGAGTAATCTACCTACTCAAAAGTCTTTCATGTTTATTTCCTCTTTCTTTTGACATTGTTATCTTACCATTGATTTGGTAAGTAGCCCTATCTTTGGATGTAAAAAGGGACGTGTGTGGGTCATTGTATAGCCATGATTAGTAATATTGTAAGATATCTTAGCATTTTCTTTAGGGACTAAGATCATTTTGAAAGGCAACATAGATAGCGTCATCGAGGGACTATGATCTTGTATTTTTTTATTGTTTTTGCTAAGATACCTCACATGCATAATATGGCCATTTTTGTAAGGCAACAAAGTGAATTTACCCTAAGGGTGTATGTGTGCAAGTGTATTGGTTTACATGCTTGATTTGTCTTGATTAGGGTTTGCTACTTGTTGATTTTATTCTTGCCATACAAACCCTAATTACTAGCATTTGTATATAAAGCATTTAAATTGAGAAAAGTAAAAATACTAAGCTATTACATGATTTATGGGAGGGGATGTACAAATTACAAATGGGGAATTGCAAGAAATTAAATCTAAATAATTATTACAACCATATTGAATTTGAATAAATGTACAAAATTGAATAAGTAAAGATGCAAGAATGTAAATGTAAAAAAGAAATGTGATTTTGTTTGGTTTTCATGAAAAAGGGGTTTTTGACTTAATTGATTAAAATAAAATAATTAACTAAAAATAAGAAAATTAAGATGAAGTTAGTAAAATAAATTAATTTAAATAAAACAAGTTTTTTAGGGTTTTTTGTGAATTTAATTAAATTAGTAAATAAAAATAATTAAATAAAAGTCAAAAATTCTAAATTGATTTTAATTTACAAGAAAAATAATATATATAATAATTAAGACTAATTATCTAAGTATTAAAAAAGTAAATTAATTTATTAAAGAAAATGTTGTTGTTCTTTTAGTTTTAAGAAAAAATAAACTAAATAAAAATAAATAATATAAATTTAAATATCTTTGGGTTTCTTTTTATTAGTAACAAAAAAAATGGTATTAATAATAATAATAAAGGAAATAAAAAAATTAAAATAAAAAATAAAATATAAAGATAAGTCAGGGGGTTTGGAAATGATTAAAGGGGTTAGGAGGTAAAAAAAAGAACAAAGGCCCAAAACTGTTGGCCCAGACGCTGCAAAAACAAAAAAGATGTCAAAAAATGTGAAAAAATGCAAAAGGCAGCGCGCTGAGGTTCGAACCCATGACCTCTTGATTACCAGCGCACTGCCTTACCACTGGGGTGGTTATACATCTGTTAATATAACTGAAATGATAAATATATAATACAAAACAAGTCCTGAATACACTTCATCTTCAAACTCCAGCCATACCACCTGTATCTTCACCATTTCTCAACAAAAATGGAAAATGTAAACATGAAAGTTGCTCCATTTTTCCATACGAATCCAACCATATAAATATCATGAACTATAAATCAAAGATGAATGAGAATTTTTGAAAGTACCAAATTCTGACCTAATTATTTTCAGAGGTTCAGATTCAAAATTCTAACTACTCAGGCAATAATAATGAAATCTAAGGACATGGTTAGCTTCAGAACAATGATATCTACATTTCTTATTCACAAATAAACCATTAATGATGCTTGTATGAAGAGTTCAAAAGTCAGAAAACTCACCTTGCAAGAGGGTATCGTGTTTTGAGTTTGAGCAACTTTTGGTGAGTTCTAGTGATTGGGTTAGCTTCCTCAAGTTCCCAGAAAGCTAATGTGATGCTTGGCTTGAGCTGAAAGTGGCTGAGGAGTTCCAGAGAAGTCAAGGTGCAAGGTGTTATCTATAAAAATGGTGGATGGTGATGGAGGTGTTACAGTCGTGTTGCTGGTGTTGGAATTGTTTGTATATGTTATTTAGAAGCTTTTGAAAGTAAAAGGCCAAGAACGCACAAGCAAATTTAGAGATTGGATTTAAAACTCAGAAATGGTCAGTTTTGAGATGTTTTTGGTGGTTCTGTGCTTTAGGGGGTTTCAGGGCTTGAGCATGCGTGTATTTTCTTGCAAATGATTTGTGTATGTATAAGCAAAAGGTTGGAGAGGTTTTTCACAAAGGATTTCTGAGTTATAGGGTTATGGCTAGGTTACTTGATTTTGAAGAAAAGTGAGAAATGTAGTTTCAAGGTAGAAAGTACAAGCATGTAGAGTGGTTACCAAATTTAAACATACTTATCTGACTTTATAGAGGAAGCTTGTGCAAAAGGAACAAGTGCAAAGCTCAACGCAAGTTGACTTTGCATAAAGCTTGCTTTATGTAAATGGTAATGGTGCCTTTGTGCCATTAATGGAAAATTGTCTTGGATAAAGCTTGAATCAAATGGATAATAGCTCAAAATCAAGTCTAATCTTATGATTAGGGAGATATCTTTAGGTTTATAGGCATTCCAAGCAAGATTGTGCAGCATAGGTTTGAGATTTGAATTCTTGTTCATCAAAACTGACCTATAATTTCAGTTTGAAAACCCTAACTTCCTCTCTTTGATACTCCTTGCTCGAGAATGATCTCAAGGAGTTCTTGGACATTTTGGAAATCTTGTAATGTGCTCTACAACCCCTATTTGAATCACTTTTGAAAATTCCCCTTGGAACTAAATGAAAAATTGCCATGAAGTTAGGTCAAAATCCTGCCTAAACTAGGCAAAAATTTTCACTAAGTGTTTAGTTTCATGACCATGACTTCATGGATTAATATCTTGAGATCTAAACATTTCCAGGAGAAGTTGTGTAAAACAATGTTTTAGATCTCATGGAGATCTAAAACTTTCATGTTGAAAGTTTCTTTTGAATCATCTTGCATCATGGTGAAAAATTGGCTCAAAGTTGTGAAAAAACATGAAGTTTACAACACCTAGAAAAATTTCTAAGTTTGGAAACTTTGACTTTTCAAAATGAAATCTTGACTTTTTGATTTCTTGATGAACAAGTTTCATATTTTGACATGCTTTGATGAATTTTAATCTTTGACACTTGATTTTGACCAAAAAGTCAAAGTTTGACTTTTTAGTGTACAGTTGACTTTTGATCAGTTCACTGAAAATCAAATATCAATCAATTGATCTTGAGCAATGTTTTGAGCCATGCCATTAGGTCAAAATGATGCAATTGAAATCTTGAGATCATGCTTCAAACCAATTAACCATTTGCTAGGCTAAAAATCAGAAATTGCCCTTTCCTAGTCAAAACCCTAATTTTGACCATTTTGCCCTTTTGATGATCTGATCAATTTTTTTGAGGAATTGTGGTCCTAACTTGATCCATTGATACATGTGAGTTTATAATGTTGATATGGATAAAAAATTATGAAGTTTGACTTTAAATTGGCCACAATTGACTTTTTCCCCAATACAGCTGATTTTTAGGTCAACTGCTCAATTGGCTGAGCAAAAATGTGATCCAAGACTTGAAACTTGACCTGAGCAATCTTGGGGGTCCATAATGGTCCCTGAAAGTCTTATGAGGCATTAAAAGTTCAATTATCCTTATGCAATCTCAAACCCTAATTTCAGTCATCAATGCTTAAGGAGGTGTCTTGAGCTGATCAACCCTTGTGCAATCTTGAACCAAAGGAGATCTTGTGAGAAAATATTTGATAAATGAGAGAGAAAATTTTGGGGTACAACACACACGAATACACAAGCTCCAAAACACACAAAAACTCAGAACTCCATATCAGACTTCCATTGTTGCATATTCTGGCCAGAAATCCCAAAATCAAAAACTACTCGTGCGTTTCTTGGCCTTTTGCTTCCAAAAGCTTCCAAACATCATACATAAGCCATCCTTGTCCCTGTTACGCGACTGTAACACCATCTTCACCCATTTCCAAGTTCAAAAATAGAGCATCACAGTTGGACTTCTCCAGACCATTCCAACCACATTCAGCTCAAGCCAACCATTGCATTAGCTTCCTAGGGGTCCAAGGAAGCTAACCTGATCATCACCATCACTTGAAACAAGCTCAAAATCATTTCACGATTTCCAATTTTGAGGTATTTTTCTTGAACTTCTATCTCATTATTTAGGTATTGTTAGGCTTGCATTTGTGAAGATAGAATGTAGATATCATTGCCCTGAAACTATACATATCCATAGATTTCATTTATGTTGCTTGATCATGGGGAATTTTGAGTTTAAACTTGCTGGAACATTTAGGTCAGAATTTGGTACTTTCATAAATTCATCCTTATCTTTGAAAGTTAGCTTAAATTAGTTACATGGTTGGATTCGTGGTGAAAAAATACACAAGTTTCATGTTTACATTTTTGAAAATGGTTGAAGAATGAGCAAGTTACAGATCCTTTGGCTGGAGGTTGAAGATGAAGTACAGTCAGGGCAAGTTTTATGTTATATATTTATTTTTGTTCCAATGTTAACAGATGTATAGCCACCCTAGTGGTAAGGCATCATGCTGGTAACCAAGAGGGCGTGGGTTCAACACCTAGCGCGCTACCTTTTTTTTTCTTTCCATTTTTCACATTTTTATACTTTTTTTTGTCATAAACACACACGCCTGGGTCTCAGTGCAGTGGACCTTGGTATTTTGCTGGCTTCTAACCCCTGGCCTTGCTTCAGCACCCCCCTGGTCATTTATTTCTTTAATTTTTTTTATCTTTTAGTTTATTTCACTTTCATATTTTCATTTTATTATTAATATTATTTTTTATTTATTATTATTAATAAAAAATCAAAAAATATTTTATTTATTATTTTTACACTTATTTTGTTTATTTGTTTTATAAAACTAAAAGAACAAAAACATTTTCTTGATAAGTTAATTTCTTTCTTAATAATTAATATTTAGGTTTAGTTTTAACTATTATATTATTTTATTGCAATTAAAATTAATTTAGAACTTAGGTTTCTTTTAATTAATTAATATTCATCTTATTTTTATTAATTTAAAACCTTTTCATAAATAAAACCCTAAAAAATCCTTTTTTAGTTAATTTCTTTTCTTATTTAGTTTAAGTTAATTTTATTTAATTTTCAATAATCATTTTTTTTCTTAATTAGGTTTAGGTTAAAACCTTTTCATGAAAACCAAACAAAATCATTTCTTTTTCCGTTTTTGCATTCTTGCATTTTTATCTTCATTTTTGTATAATATTCAATATGGTTGTAATAATTATTTAGATTTAATTTTCTTGCAATTTTCACATTTGTAAATTTGTACACCCCTCCCATATTGATGTAATAGCATAGTATTTTTATTTTCCGTAATTTAATGCTTTATATATAAATGCTAGTAAATTAGGGTTTGTATGGAAAGATAACATCAATGCTTAGAAAACCCTAATTCAAAGACAAAACGAATGCATGTAAAACAATACACTTGCACACTTAGGGTAAATCCACTTTGTTGCCTTATGAAAATGGCCATATTATGAATGTGAGGTATCTTAGCAAAAGCAATAAAAAATACAAGATCATAGTCCCTCGATGACGTTATCAAAGTTGCCTTTCAAAATGATCTTAGTCCCTCAAAGAGAATTGCTAAGATATTTCACAATATTGCTATCATGGCTATACGATGATTCATTCCCGTCCCTTTTACATCCAAAGATAGGGCTTCTTACCAAATCAATGGTAAGATAGCAATACCAAAGGAAAGGAAGAAATGAATAAAGACTTTTGAGTAGGTAGATTGTCCCTAGTTGCTTGCTCATTTTCAATCCAAAACATCATTGTTATTTTCAAAGCAAGCACCAACACTTATAAAACATCTTTCAAACTTGAAACATTTTCAAAAGATTAACACTTTGTATACATTCTTACGAACGAGAATCATTACAAAGTTTTCCTAAACGATGGCCTCTTTTCAAAATACTTTCAAAAAAACCACACAAAGCACATTTTCAAACAAAAGCAAGTGATCTAGCAAGCAACTAAGAGCCCGTAGATAACTAGGATGAAAAGGGTGTTAATACCTTCCCTTTTCATAATCTACCCCCCGAACTCAAGAAAACATCTCAAAGGTCTTTCCTGTTCTTTTCAACCTTTCCTTTTGGATAAAAGAAAAGTCGGTGGCGACTCTTGCTAACCGCAATGTGATGCAGTGGGAGAACTGACTTGAAGGTTTTGCGTTTGTGTTCGCAAATGTTGCGGTTAGCAAGAGTCGCCACCGACTTTTCTTTTATCCAAAAGGAAAGGTAAAAAAGCACAGGAAAGACCTTTGAGATGTTTTCTTGAGTTCGGGGGGTAGATTATGAAAAAGGAAGGTGCTAGCACCCTTTTCATCCATGGTTTTCCATGGGCTCTTAGTTACTTGCTTAGATCACTTTCTTTGGTTTGTTTGAAATTGTGTTTTATGTAGTTTTGAAATTATTTTGTAAAAGAGGCCATTCATTTAGGCAATCTTTGTAATGATTCTCGTTCGTAAGAATGTATACAAAGATGTTTGTCTTTTGAAAATGTTTTCAATGTTTTTTAAGATGTTTTGAAATGTGTGTGTTTGTTTTTGAAAATAGCAAAGATTGTTTGAAATGGAGCAAGTAACTTAGAAGCTATCTACCTACTCAAATGTCTTTCTTATGCATTTTCTATTCCTTTGACATTGTTGACTTACCATTTATTTGGTAAGCAACCCTATCTTTGGATGTAAATGGGACGGACGTGGGTCATCGTATAACCATGATAGCAATGTTGCCAAGTATCTTAGCATTTTTTAGGGACCAAGATCATTTTGTTTAGGCAACTTTTGAATAGCGTCATCGAGGGACTATGATCTTAAACTTGTTTTGTTTTGCCAAGATACTTTGCATGCGTAACATGGCCATTTTATTTTAGGCAACCAAATGGGAGAAACCCTAAGGATGCTTGTGTGCAAAGTGTACCATTTTCATGCTTTTGATTTTGTCTTGTATTTAGGGTTTTCTATTTTGCTTTGTTTTGTTCTTGTCATGCAAACCCTAATTACTAATCATGACATTTAAAGCGATAAATTGCGTAATGTAAATATACTAAGCTATTACAACAATTTTTATGGGAGGGGGGAATACAAGTTTGAATGGGGATTTGCACAAATATAAATCTAAATATATTATTACAACCAAATCGAATTTGCGCGAATTAAATAAATATAATACAAATATTTAAAATGCAATGCAATGTTCATGTTAGAAAAATGCTTTATGTCTTGTTTTTGTATAAGAAAAATATTTAATTTAAACCTAAAAATATAAGGAAAACATATATTAATTCTTTTTGAAAGGGGTTAAACCCTAGTTTTTTATTCAAAAGAAAATAATGTTCTATATTATTATTTTGTGTATTTTTTGTATATATATAATAAATAATATTATGCCTAAATACTAAAAAATTAAATATGTGTAAAAAATAGGTATTTATGAGTATAAAAATGTATAATAAAAATATTAAATATATTTGATTATTTACAAACTTATTAAGAAAATAAATTCTATTCTTTCAAAATAAATCAATTTTTTATGTGGAAAAAATAATAATAAAATAAAAGTGTAAAAATAAAGAAATTATTTTTTAGGATTTTTTATCATTCAGAAAAATAAGCAAAAGTATTAAATAAAAAAATATGAAGAAAAATATAAACATATAAAAAGTTAGTCAGGGGGGTGCAATAGCAAGTCAAGGGGGGTGTTTAGCAAAAACAAAAAGGCCAAGCAGCAAAAAAGCCCAGAAGCCATCGTCCCTGTCCTTCGTTCATCCTCTTCGCGTGTTTCCCAGTTCAATTTGTATCTTCCTTATGCTTGCATAAAAATGAAAACTCATAACATGAAAAATGTGGCATTTGAGCTCACGATTCCAACCATATAAATTATGTAACCTAACTATCAAAGATCAAAGAGAATTTTGGAATCCCTAAATCGTGACCTAATTTTTTCAGAGATTTCAAGCTTCAAATTCTCTTAGCACAAGTAATATAAATGAAAAGTAATGATATGTACAACTTCGTTATGATGAGAACTGCATTTTTTCTTCACAAATCGTGGCTTGAGGTTGCCTGTATAAAGAGATAGAGTTTAATAAAATACCTCCTTTAGCTGGAATCGTGTATGGCAATGTAGGGACTTTAATGGAGGCCTGATGATTGCTTGAGCTTCCTTGAGCTTCCCTAAATCTATTCCAACCCTTATCTTGCTATGAGGATGGCTGGAACTCCCTGACCAAGTCCAACTGCAAGCTTCCAAGTTGAAAATGGCAGATGATGAAACAGAGGTTACAGAACCAGGGTGATGCCTTGGATTGACTAGGTATCAAGTGTATAAGATGTTTGAATCAGTTAAACACAAAACGCACGAGCCAAATGAGAGTTGGCTGAGCTTTTGTAGAAACTGTGTGCTTGGGCAGATTTTTAGTGTTTTTCAGTTTGAGAGAGTTCTAGGTTCAAGCCAAGCGTGTGATGCCTTGTACAATGTTTGCATATTAGTATAGAAGTGATACCAAGTCAACTCTCCACTAGCTGTGCAAGCCTTAGCCCTTTTGTAACTTTTCTTGTACTTGAAGTAAAGTTGACAAGACCAATCCCACATGCTTGTACCAACTTGCTTTAGGGATGATATGAATTTGTACAAATTGCTTGAGAGCTGTGTAGTTTGCTTGTATCAAGGGGACAGGTCCAATGCTCCAAGTTGACAAAGTTGCAAAAGTGCATCTTTATGAAAATGGCAATGAAGCCTTTTTGCCCAAAATGGAATTACAACTTGTGTAAACTTTCAAAAGCAAGGATAAAGGCTTTGTCAACTAAGTATGAATTTAATTAAGGAGTGTATAGCAAGCTTAGGACCTGTAAAGCAAGAAACAATCAGCATAGGTTTGGTTTGCAACTTGATTCTATGTGAAAATGGCTTGAACAAAAAGTGAGAAAATGCCAACTTCCTCTCTTCGATTCTCCCTACTCAAAAATGATCTTGGAGAGTTCTTGGACATTTTGGAAAGCTTGCAATGTGCTCTATAATCCATATTTGAAATGCAATTTGATATACCTCTTGTAACTAGGTGAAAAGTTGCCATGAAGTTGGGTCCAAAACCTGCCTAAATTAGGGCAAAATTTCACTAAGTTATTTAGTTCATGAGCATGTATTCACAAATTTATAACTTGAGATACAAGAATATTTAGGGAAAAGTTTATGAAGAAAAGTTGTAGATTTCATGGGGATCTAAAACTCTCATGTTGGAAGTTTTCTTTGAATCAAAATGCATCATGGTGAAAAAGTGGTGAAAATTTCAGAAAAAATAAGAAAACTTTTATACTTAGAAAAATTCTAAGTTATGAAAATTTTCAAATTCCAACCCTAATTTTTAAATTTGGTTTTCTTGGTGAACAAGTTTCATATTTTGACATATCTTGATGAATTATGACCCTTGGCACTTGATTTTGACCAAAAAGTCAAAGTTTGACTTTTCAGTGCACAGTTGACTTTTGATCAGTTGATTGCAAATTTCATCTGTCAATCCAATGAACTTGAGATCTTTTGAACCATGTAATTAGTTCAAGATGATGCCATTGAACCCTTGAAATCATGCTTGAACTCAATTGGTCATTGGCTAGGTTAAAAATCAGAAATTTCCCTTTCAGTCAAAACCCTAATTTTGACCATTTTGCCCTTTTGATGATTTGATCAAATTTCTTGAGGAGTTGTGATCCAAACTTGATCAAATGGTACATATGAATATAGAATGTTGATGTGGATCAAAAATTATGAAGTTTGACTGTAAATTGGCCATGGTTGACTATTTCCCCAATACAACTGATTTTTAGGTCAACTGTCCAATTGACTGATCAAAAATGTGGTTCAAGGCTTGAAACCTACCATGAGTAATCTTAGGGGTCCAAATTGATGTTTGAAAGTCACATGAAGCATTGGTGGTCCAAAAATACTTGTGAAAATTCAAACCCTAAATTTGGGTTATCAGTGCAAGATGAGATGTCTTGAGCTAACCAAACCCTAATCTTGCCTTGAGTCCAAGAAGTCTTGTGAGAAAAAATCCTAATAAATGAGAGGGAAAATTTTGGGGTACAACAACTTCCCCTGTTGAATCTTCTTAAACCTGAAGAGTTAGATTGGTGGGCTTTGTCGTTCGTGACTCGAAGGTAAAAGATGATTGGACACTACAGTGCCCATAAATTTGCACTCGATAAAGTGTAGTTGAGGGAATGGGCTTAAAGATGCCATTTGGAGAGGTGATAGAATCTTGTTGGAGATGGGCTTGTAGATGCCATCCAAGAATGCTTGTTGAATTGTACGTTGTAAGTCAGAAGAATAAGTATCAGAATGGTGTCCATATTTGGAACGTATCTGAGCTGTATCTGGAGACTGAACCTGTATGAGCAACAGAATAGCATCCGTGTCTAGAGCGTATCTGAGCTATATTTGAACTTGAAATCTGAATAAGAGCCAGAATGGCATCCGTGTCTGGAGCGTATCTGAACTTGAAATCTGAATGAGTATAAGGATGGCATCCATGTCTGGAGTGTATCTAAACTGTATCTGAATTTGAAAACTGAATAAGTATCAGGATGGCATCCGTGTCTGGAGCGTATCAGGATGGCATCCGTGTCTGGAGCGTATCTGAACTGTATCTGAATGTTGAAGTCTGGATAAGTAACAGAACGACATCCTTGTCTGGAGTGTATCTGTACTGTATCTGAAAGCTGAATCTGAATGGGTAACAAAATGACTTCCGTGTCTGGAGTGTATCTGGACTGCATCATGAACCTGAGTCTGAATAAGTGTCGGAATGGCATCCGTGTCTAGAGCGTATCTGAATTGTATCTGAATGTTGAAGTCTGAATAAGTAACAGAACGACATCCTTGTCCGGAGCGTATCTGTACTGTATCTGAAAGCTGAATCTAAATGAGTAACAGAATGACTTCCGTGTCTGGAGTGTATCTGAACTGTATCATGATTGCATATTGTTAATGGTAGTTGTTAATCTTATCCTGAAAAGGGTAAAATGTTAGCTGAAACACAAAGTTATGTTGCGTGAAATGTATGATGCAATATATGTGCTTTATCAATGTTTATGATATGTGGATGTAATGTATGCGCATGCAAGCTGATTCGCTGTATTGCAGAGGAAAATAAATCCTTGACTGCTGCTGAGGAAAATAAATCCTTGACTGCTGTTGAGGATATGTGGATTCTTCATGTCTTGAAGTTGGAGTAATTAACAAAAATTCTATTGTGAGCAATGCCATATACTACTTGAGTAATTTGCTTGGGGAATCCAGAGAATTTTGATGACTTCTACTGGGGATCAAACAATGGGAATCCTCGTTCTGTTGGGGAACAAAGAAAACTTTGTGGGGAAAAACTTGTTCCTGTTTGGAAAAAGTCCAAAAGTTTCGGTCGTCTGCCACTCTACTGGGGAATTATCCTAGGTTAGGGAGAAACAGAAGTTAGCCGTTATCCAGTTGATTTTCAGGCTTCACGATAACTTGCTGGGGAACTTGGAGAAACTGGATGGTTTCCACTGGGGATTAATTGTTTGAAGCTTCAGCTCCGCTGGGGATCTTAATGACGTACTGTAGGGATTGCTTATGGAATAGCCTAAAGACGTTTTCCCATTCTTTCAACCTGTCAGTAATTGTTCTTTTTTCATTTTTGGTTATTTGTAAACAGTAATTATGTTCAAAATGCATATGTTCATTAATGAATCATTGGACTTTTTTTTTTGCAAATACAAACATAAGTGTAAAAGAAAAGGACAAATAGTTTTCTATACTTTGAAAGAGATATCTTTGTATTTATTTTGAATAAGTATTTTGTACAAAAGAGACAGACATCCTAGTAAGAGGATGGTGTCATAAAAATAAGAAAAATTTATACAAAGATAGCTATATGTGATAATCCCTTGGGGTTCCCATTCTGATATAGCCTCTGTTTCTATGAATATCTTGTTTATCCGTTGCTTCGTTCGAAGATGATTGAATCGATCAGAACTCCGAGTTTGTCAGTGAGGGGGTTGAAGTCGTCCTCAAAGTGATCCGACAAGACATAGTCATATGCTTTAATTCCCTAACTTTTGCCTGGACCACCCTTTCGGGTTTTCAATCCACCGGGAAACCCCTTTTTTCCCAAGTCGCCCTTTCGGGTTTTCAACTTACCGGGTGTACAAATTTTTTTTATTTTATCCCTAATTTTTTCCCGAACCTTTTGGCTCACCGAGATGCCCTTGTTTTTCCTAGGTGTGTCAACCTAGAGGGTCTCTTATGCGTAGTATCTTTTGACTATGTCTGCATTCGCAGGGTGTGGCAGGTCGTCACTATCCATGGTGGTTAAGATCATTGCCCCACCAGAGAAGATGTTCTTAATTACAAATGGTCCTTCATAGGTAGGAGTCCATTTGCCCCTGGGATCACTTTGTGGCAAGATGATGCGCTTGATCACCAAATCTACAACTTTATATACTTGGCATCTAATTTTCATGTTGAAGGCCTTGATCATCCGTTTTTGATACATTTGACCATGGCAAACAGCAGTAAGCCTATTTTCATCAATTAAGTTCAGTTGATCAAGTCGGGTCTGGATCCAATCGTCCTCACTTAAACCTGCATCTTTCATGATTCTCAAAGAGGGGAAACGAACCTCAATAGGTAAAACAGCCTCCATGCCATAAACCAAAGAATAAGGTGTTGCCCTAGTTGATGTGAGAGCCGTGGTACGATACCCGTGGAGAGAAAACGGTAGCATCTCATGCCATTCTTTGTAGGTGATTGTCATTTTCTATATGATCTTTTTAATGTTTTTATTAGCAGCTTCGACTGCACCATTCATCTTTGGCCGATAGGGGGATGAATTATGATGTTGAATCTTGAACTAATCGCACAAGGCGGTGATCATAGTATTGTTAAGGTTCGTACCGTTATCAGTGATGATCCTTTCTGGGATACCGTACCGGCAAATAAGATTATGCTTGATGAAGCGGGCAACAACATTCTTAGTAACGGATGCGAAGGAAGCTGCTTCGACCCACTTGGTGAAATAGTCAATGGCCACTAGAATGAAGCGGTGTCCATTGGAGGCTGTCGGCTTGATCTCCCCAATCATATCGATTCCCCACATAGCAAAGGGCCAAGGAGCTGTTAAGACATTTAGAGGAACCGGAGGCACGTGCACCTTATCCGCGTAGATTTTAAACTTATGACAGGTCCAAGAGTGTTGATAGCAGTCTGCTTCCATGGTAGACCAATAATATCTTGCCCGTAGGATTTTCTTCGCCATCGTATGCCCACTAGAGTGAGTGCCAAAGGTACCTTCATGCAATTCAGCCATGATCTTTTCAGCTTCAATCTTATCCACACAACGGAGCAGAATAGAGTCATGATTACGTTTGTACAGGATGCCATTACTTAGGAAGAACTTAGCAGAGAATCTCCTTAGGAACTTTTTATCATTGATTGAAGCTCCTTCTAGATATTCTTGAGCCTCGAGATGCCTTTTGACTTCATGAAACCACGGTTGGTCCACTACTTCTTCGGTATTAATCTCGTGACAGTGTTCTAGTTCGTCCATTTGTTCAATGGTGATCTGGGGAGCCTCGTTATCCCAATTAAGTTTAAACATAGATGACATTGTGGCTAAAGAATCTGCTAGCTGATTTTCTTCTCGCGGGAAGTGCTCGAAGGTAATCTGCTCAAAATGTGGTAGCAATGTCAAAACATGTTCTTTGTAAGGGATAAGGTTTGGATGCTTAGTATCCCATTCTCCTTTGATCTGACTGATGACCAAGGCTGAATCTCTAAACACAACTAAAGATTTGATTCCCAAGTCTATGGAAGCCTTGAGACCAAAGATGCATGCTTCGTATTCTTCCATGTTGTTCGTACAGTTGAAGCAATGTCTGGCAGTAAAAGGAGTATGGCATCCTTCCGGAGATATGAGTACAACGTCGATACCATTACCAAGTGCATTGGATTCCCCATCAAAGAACAGGGTTCATCGGGATCCTTGTTCAGGTCCTTCATATGGCCTGATTTCCTCACTGTCGTCTAATGTCATGATGTCTTCGTCAGGGAATTCAAACTTCATGGACTGATAATCCTCTACAGCTTGATGGGCCAGATGATCAGCTAGCACACTGCCCTTTATAGCTTTTTGGGTCGTGTACTGTATGTCATATTCTGTTAGGATCATCTGCCATTGTGATCGGTGGGAAAGAGAACTGTATGTTTTGGAATGCTGGTTCGCGTTTTGCGTTTGTTTTTGCAAAATGTTGCGGTAAGCAAGAGTCGCCACCGTCTTTTATTTTATCCAACAAGGAAAGGAAAAAAGCACAGAAAAATTCCTTTTTGGAGATATTTCTCGGGTCCGGGAGGTAGATTATAGAAAGGGAAGGTGTTAGCACCCTTTCTATCTGTGGTTATCCACGGGCTCTTAGGTACTTGCTCAAAGTGTTTTAAAAATTTGCTTTTCTTTGTGTTTGTGGGTTTGAAAAGAGTTCTTATTTTGAAGAGAGTGTAAGTGCGAAAAGTTTTATTTTGTTTTGAAGAGAGCAAGTACTTAAGAACCATCTACCTACTCGAAAAGGGGATTAATCTGTACAAATGTCCTTTAGACCACACTATCCCACTATTGATGAGTAGGTAGTATCGTCGTTGGAGTTTTAAGGGCCAATTCGATTAAGGGACGTGTGGTCACTAAAGCAATGTTAGGACGCCTTAGCGGTAACCCTAATGTCTTAGATCATTTTATCCGAGGCAACCGTTTCGAGGAAACTTATGATCTTTGGACAAGAGGGAGACCTCTAAAACTTCCTATACTTAATGACCACGTTCGAAGGCAACCAAGTGAGGTGTACCCTAAGAGTGCACATGTGCGAGTGTGTTAGTTCGGTTATATTATCTTTGTACATGTCAGGGGTGAGCTATGTTGATTTTAAGTTCATACATTTGATCTTGTCATGCATTCCCTATTATCAAACATCTAACAGTGTATAGTTGCGGAATTTTAAATTGCGGAAATTAAATCTAAACTATTACAAGGCGTCGGGTATTTACATCGCCAAAAACAACCCTTTAATTTAAATTGCGGAAAGTAAATAAAGCGAGAAAATAATTAAAGTCCTAATTAAAAGCTATTACATACCAGGAGAAATTATAATATTGGAATAAATATGAATCGCGTGCGAGAAAATTAAAACGGCGCATTTTTTAGGGTTTTGACCCTTTTTGAAAAGAAAGCATTTTTTGTTATTTTTTGAATTTATGGAAATTAATTCTAAGTTAATAATTAAATTAATTAATTAATGAAAATATTTTTGGATTTTTTATATTTTAAGGAAATAAAATAAATTAATTAAAAGTTAGTAAAAACCTAATATTCTACATTGATTTTAATTTATTGCAAGAAATCATTAAAAGTTAAACCTATTTAAAACTAAATTAATTAAGTTAATATTTATTTACAAAAATAAAATGGTGAATTTAATTAATAAATAAAAATAATATTTTTTTGTGTTTTTGATTTTATTTAGAAAAATTATTAATTTGGTTAGTGATTAATTAACAAAGATAATAATATAAAACAATTAAATAAATATAATGAAAAGAAAAAGGAATAAACCAATGGGGGTGTTGGGCCCAGATTGAGGGTTTGATTAGCATTTTCCAAGCCCAATAGTTGCAAGCCTGGCTGACTTTTTATGCTTCCATGTGACACGTTGACTGGGTCCTATGGTGAGCTTCCCATCCTGGCCATCAGATTTGGCCTGGAGGCCATCTAGAAAATGAGATCTGAAAGCGCATGGTGAACCATAGTTGATGAAGCACACTGGAATACCTGGCAGAAAAATGTAACAAATATATTGGGGGACCTGGGATTCGAACCCAGGTCCCATGGGGCTTTCCACTAGCGCGCTTGCCATCTGAGCCAATGTGCTTAATTGTTAGTGGAATAGGTAATGAGTATTATATGTGAAACAAACTATTATGCCAGAATTATAAAACAAAAACGCGCCATATTCAAACAACCCAATCAGGACACGCCACGCCATCGTCCCTGTCGTTGGGACCGTGGCTAAAAGTTTCTTCACCTATACCAACGGACAATTGTCCGTAGCTATATGTTGTGTTATCTCCAAAATCCACCATGAGCCACAAAAATGCAATCTAAAGGCATAGTTTTACTCGCCTCTCCATCCCGATTCTAATCATGGTCCTTTTATTGGCCAATTCTTCCTGTAATGAAAACCCCTGAAAAAAACCTAGAAAAATCTACAATGGCATTTCGCGATACAAGGCATAATAATGAAATTGGCTAATGCAGGAAGTTCACAAATGATGTGAGGAATTCAAATATGCAAACGTTTCTGAGAATGGATGTAAGAATGAAGCTTTACGAATCCATGAGCATGGTGGATTCGAGGGACACTTACAGGGCTTTTGGAGGCAGGAGAGCACGTGATCTTGATTGTTTCTGCTTCAGAGAAGTGTTAGGAAGCGATTGGGATGCTTATTTGGTCCTGAAAATGCCTCTAGTATGGATTTCAGTTTCACACTTTTTCAAGCTTTTTCTCAAGTTTGTTCTTGTGGTTTTTGCAGCCTTCTGGTTCTCCTTTTCGTGCCTTTGCCTTGTGTGAGTATAATAGAAGCAATTAGGTTTAATTTTGGGCTTTGAATCCATGTGAATTGATGATTGAAGATTTGATTTTATTCTCCATTAACAAAGCTTCCAAAAGTGTCAAAAACCAATATTTTGTTCATAACATGGCATGATTCGGATTTTATTTGGTCCATGATGATAATTGAAACCTATATCAATCAAAAAGATCACAAGTTATTAATATTTAGATTTTATTTGGATTTAAATTGATTAAAAATGAATTAAATCAATAAAAATCAAATAAAATAGAAAAATTAATAAATTGGCACAAGACTGAAGATATGACACGTGTGTGGTGTGACAAGATCAAATCAAGTGGAAAAAAGTGGGCCCATTTGCCAAAATTTGATGTTTTGGGGATAGTTGACTTTTGGCAATTTTGGAAAAATGCCCAACTTCAACAATGCATAACTTCTTCAATTTTGAACTTTTGGAAGTGTTATTGGACTTTTTAGAAACCTTTAGATGTCCTATAACAAACCCTTTTGGTCTCATCTCATTTTGATATTCCATGCTCATGTTATAAGCTTTGGAAAAAAAGGTGTTTTTGTTGACTTTCAAAAATGACCTATAATGTCCAAATTTGTAACTTCTTGTGAGTGCATTTCTTGATCTTGGGGTGTGAATATGGATTGTAGGAAATTGCATCCTCTTAAAAATGAGCTTTGTATGGGTCATTTATCATAAAGTATGAGAAAGTTATGCTTGGTCAAAGTTGAGTTGACTTTTCCTACAAAACCCTAATTTAGCAACTTTTGAATCTTGATGAATCTTGAGCAATCCTTGATGAATCATGATCAACCCTTGATCAAATGATGAATTATCCTTCAAAATTAGAATGTTGACAAATAATCTTGAGGTTTGACTATTTGTAGGTCACAATTGACTTGGCCCTAGCACAGTCGATTTTTGGACTTCTTGAGCAATTGACTGACCAAACTTCCTCTGCAAGGCTTGAAATTTGACATGGATGGACTTGAGAAAATATTAGGACAATTGGGAGCACTTGAGGTCATTTGGATGTAAGTACCTTGATGCAACACAAAACCCTAATTTGAGGTTGACTGCCTTAGGAGATGATTTGATTGTCCAACTCTTGAGCCATCTTGAGCCACTTGGAGATTCTTCTTGAGATGTCTTGAGAAATATGGGAGGGCAAATTTTGGGGTACAACAGTTTCCCCTGTTCAATCTTCCTAAACCTAAGGATATAGATTGGCTTTCGAGCCTTTCGTGATCCGAAGGTGGAAGATGATTGAACACTAGAGTGCCCAGAAATTTGCACTCACATGAAGTGGTATCAGCATTGTGATGTCGGGAATGGGCTTATAGATGCCATTTGGAGATTGTTGGTAGGAGGATGGGCTTACAGTGTTGTGGACTACTGTTTGGAGATAAGAGAAAAGAAACCTGGATAGCAGGGTTATGAGAAGGAACTTGGGTAAGGTTGCTTCGTGAGGAGTTTGGATAACACTGTGTCTGAACCGAGAAGGAACCTGGGTAAGGTTTCTTTGTGAGGAGTTTGGGTAAAACTGCGTCTGAACCGAGAAGGAACCTGGGTAAGGTTGCTTTGTGAAGAGTTTGGGTAGAACTGCATCGGGACGGAGGAGGAACCTAGGTAAGGTTGCTTCAGGATGAGTCTAGGTGAAACTACATCAGGAAAGAGGAGGAACCTAGGTAAGGTTGCTCCAGGATGAGTCTAGGTGAAACTACATCGGGAAAGAGAAGGAACCTAGGTAAGGTTGCTCCATGATGGGTTTAGGTAAAACTGCATCTGAACCGGGAAGAAACCTAGGTAAGGCTGCTTCATGAGGAGCTTAGGTAAAACTGCATCTGAACCGGGAAGAAACCTAGGTAAGGTTGCTTTGCGAGGAGTTTGGGTAAAACTACATCGGGAAATTGTAAGGAGGAACCTGGGTAAGGTTGCTTAAGGATGAGTATGGGTAAAACTACATCGAGAAATTGTAAGGAGGAACCTGGGTAAGGTTGCTTCAGGATGAGTTTGGGTAAAACTACATCGGGAAATTGTAAGGAGGAACCTGGGTAAGGTTGCTTCAGGATGAGTTTGTGTAAAACTTCAGGAGGAACCTGGGTAAGGTTACTTCGGGATGAGTTCGTGTGAAACTTCTGGAGGAACCTGGGTAAGGTTACTTCGGGCTAAGTTCGTGTAAAACTTCAGGAGGAACCTGGGTAAGGTTACTTCGGGCTAAGTTCGTGTAAAACTTCAGGAGGAACCTGGGTAAGGTTACTTCGGGCTAAGTTCGTGTGAAACTTCTTGAGGAACCTGGGTAAGGTTACTTCGGGCTAAGTTCGTGTGAAACTTATGGAGGAACCAGGGTAGGTTACTTCGGGCTAAGTTCGTGTAAAACTTCAGGAGGAACCTAGGTAAGGTTACTTTGAGATAAGTTCGTGTAAAACTTCAGGAGGAACCTGGGTAAGGTTACTTTGAGATAAGTTCGTGTGAAACTTATGGAGGAACCTGGGTAAGGTTACTTCGGGCTAAGTTCGTGTAAAACTTCAGGAGGAACCTGGGTAAGGTTACTTTGAGATAAGTTTGTGTAAAACTTCAGGAGGAACCTAGGTAAGGTTACTTCGAGATAAGTTCGTGTAAAACTTCAGGAGGAACCTGGGTAAGGTTACTTTGAGATAAGTTTGTGTAAAACTTCAGGAGTAACCTGGGTAAGGTTACTTTGTGATAAGTTCGTGTAAAACTTCATTCAGAAATATATGAGAAAGGACCCGTGTAATATTTTTTAGGATAAACCCGTGTGAAGCTGTATTTAGGAGAAACCCATGTAAGATTTCTTCGTGACGAACCCGTGTAAGGCTGCATTTGATCGTGCAGATAATTACTCTGTTTAGTTTCCGGAGTTAATCTTGAACTTGCTGGAAGTTGTTGATGATAACCATCTTTCCTGAAAAGGTACATGATTAATCATATAGGATGCATGACATGCATTGTATGATGATGTTCTCAAAATAAATGAGATTATGCTGTATGCAATATGTATGTGCACATAATGATATATGAACATGAAATGCTATTGTGGTACGTCCGAGTTTGGGAAAATAAATCCCTGACTGTTGTTGGAGAATAAAGAGTTTCGCTCGCAGGAGATAACGACTGAAGATGATTGGGAGAATAATCCTGCAGGAGAGAATAACTCCGCTGGGGAATGGACTAACGAGGAAATGACTCTGTGGGGAGTATATACTCTGCTAGAAGATCTGCTGATTTGGTGAAATAAAACTTAGCTGGGGATGAATTACTGTTGCTGGTGACAGTGAACCCTGTTGGGGATTGAATTTATGTCTGTGAAAGGAACGAACTCCACTGGGGATGAATTACTGTTGCTGGTGATAGTGAACCCTGTTGGGGATTGAATTTCTGTCTGTGAAAGGAACGAACTCCGCTGGGGATGATTTTCCAATGGCGACTTCACTGGGGATAATCTTTTAGACTCTACTGGGGATAATCTTCCTGACTCCACTGGGGATAATCTTCCAGTGCTGGTGATAGATAAACTCTTCTTGGGGAGAATCTTACCGACCTATTCGTGGTTGCGAGCCTCAGCTGGGGAGAATTAACACCAATGTCTTTTTCTTACTCTGCGGGGAGTGTAGATGTTACTGGGACGCGGGCTGAGGATATGACAATGACTTTGCATCGAGACTTTTTTGCCCCTGTATCTGCGGGAGAAGGTTCCTGCGGAGGCCTTGTGGATCGAGTATTATTCCAACCTATGAGGTGCTTGGTAATTGCCGATTGAAATGACAAATCTTCTTATGGTAGGCAAGTGACGAGATGATGGGACATAGTCGTACGCTTTAATCCCTAACTTTTGTCTGGACTGTCTTTTCAGATTTTTAGTCGAACCGGGATACCCTTTTTTGCCCAAGCCGCCTTTTCAGGTTTTCGACTTGCCGGGTGTACAAATCTTTTTTGTTTTTATCCCTAATTTTTGCCCGAACCCTTTTGGTTCGTCGGGATGCCCTTATTTTTGCCTAGGCCTGTCAACCTAGCGGGTCTTTGTTCATGTGCAGTATTTTCTGACTATGTCCACGCTCTCAGTCTGTAGGGAGGTGTCACTGTCGGTAGTGTAGTGTTGCCATACTACCAGAAGATCTTTGTTTGATAATGCAAGATTCGTTGCTGGAATTCATGTCCAGTGCCCCAAGCTATTCAGATGGAGATTTACCCCTGGCTATTTGGCATCTTTGAGAGACTCCTTGAATCTTGACTTGACTGCCCCAGATGATAGACAATGCTCATGTCGTGCCCCTTGGTTGGAAGTGTTTTTCCACTTGAGGTGACCCTTTTTATTGAAAAGGTTTTTTGTTCACTAGATATTCGTCGTGCGAATTTCTCTGATGTTGAACAAATAGTCATATGCAAACAATGTTATTTTAAAAATGCAAACCTTATGTCTGTTCTGAAGTTTTTGAAAATGCAGTTTTCAATAAAACAAGCGAATTTTTGTAAAATGTGATGTCAACTCAGGATTTTACAGCGAGCCCTACAAGAGTCAGGATACCTTTTGTAACAGTATGCTTTCGAACTAACCCATGCTTCAGCTAGGACTTTTAAGGGTTATAACGTGGCCTGGTTCACGGTTTAAGAAACAAAGGATAAAGGCTCATATTTTATTTGTACCCACCCGTTCTTCGTGATGTTCTTCGATCCTAAACTCAACTAATTGTGCATTTAGACCCCGTTTGAGTCTTTGCTCTGATATACCAGTGATGGTTCGGATACTGACAATTTATTTTAGACAGACAGTCATTTTGCTGAGAGTTTGCAGGATCTCTTTCTTTTTGGTTTTTATTATCCCTGTTTTTTGCCTGAACTGTTTCTTTTTGTGATTACAGTCAGCGGGATGCCCCAGTTTTTCTTAAGTCTCCTTCACATGTTTTGACTTATTGGGCTTTTATTTTGAGAGATAATGACTGCCTATCCTTACGATTATACGGAACCAACACCGTCTTTTGTTTTAGAAGGACTTCTTTGATGCCATTCATTGTGCACCTGGATCAATTGAGAAAACTACCCTGCCCCAGGTTATGATTAAGGGTTTTCATTTGTGTGAAGAAAAACTCTAACTTCTTTGGCTCAAAGGGGTTGACTAGGGATTATCTTCCTTATAACTCCACTGTTTAGGATTTGAAACAATGCCTGTACCTCGTCAGCGGGGTCTGTTCAAAAGCATATTGTAGAGATTGTGGTATCATTTTCGTCATCCTCCCTCTAAAGGCTTAGAGTTTTTTTAATCGAGAGTTGAACATCACAAAAAGGAAATATGAAGCAATTTAAGCATAGTGAAAACAATTAATTCAAAACAGACACGTGTAATGCATTAATGAAATAAAAAAGTTTGACATGATAATAATTGTTTGAATAAGCAAAGAAAAATACAACTTCAGAATTCAAATGAACAAAAGTGCTTTCAATCCTAGGCATATTTGGGCAAGGGAGCAGTGATCACATTGGGAGTCTCAGAAGGGTCGAATTCGATTTCCTTAACGTCAATCATATTCTGAATCTTGTATTTTAGCACTCAACAATCATTAGTATCGTGCCCCGGGCTACCGTAATGATAAGCACACCTTGCATTTGGGTTGTAGTTAGGAGAATAAGTCTTAGGATTCGGATGAGGGTTTATCACCGTAATCAGATTCATCTTCAACATGTGCTGCAATGCTTGTGACAATGGCATGTTGATTTGGGTGAACTTCCTTTGAAGTCTTTCCCCCTTTGGCTGATTATTGTGCCGAGGAGCACCAACAGGTTTTGAAATAACAACCGCGTTAACAGCTTGGTGGCGTTCAGGTCTACTCTGGCTTTTTGAACCGTAAACAGCACTCGACTCTTTCTTAAAAGGTTTCTTATCGGTGCTTGACGAGGCACCCTCCTGTATTTTACCAGCCTTAATACCAGCCTCGATCCTCTCATCGGTCAAAATAAGCTCTATAAACCCAGATGAAGAGCTTCCGATCAGATGGTTGAAAAATGGAGCAGACAGGGTCCCCAGAAACATATCCACAAGTTCCCGATCAGCCAAGGGTGGTTGTACTCTTCCGGCGAGGTCCCTCCACTTCTGAGCATAATCTTTGAATCCTTCACACGTTCCCATTGACATACCCTGGAGTTGGGTACGCGTGGGAGCGAGGTCGGAGTTGTATTGATACTGCCTGTAGAAAGCAGTAGCCAAATCTTCCCAACTGCGGATACTAGCCCCGTCCAACTGGTAGAACCACTCAAGCTGAGTTCCTGAGAGACTGTCTTGAAATAAATGGATCCATAGGTTTTTATCAGCGGTGTACGGCTGAATCTTCCTCACATATGACCGGAGGTGTAGCTTCGGACAAGAAACTCCATCATACTTAGCAAAGGCAGGTGCCTTGAATTTGTGGGGAATCACTACCCCAGATGATAGACCTAGATCACCAAAGTCCAGACCAGGCACCTTCTGAACTTCCATAACATTCAACCGGTCTTCCAGTTGCTTGTATCTGTCCTCGGCCGGAGGATACTGTTCTTCATCAAAGTCTGTCTCGTTGTCGGAGACCACAGGGCTAGGAGGCCTCCTTTCTTCCTGACTATCCTTCCCTCTAAATGAGGTGGTCAAATCAACTTCATTCTGAAGCCTGTTTCCAAACCTAGGACCAGTGTTGAACAGGATGGTCCTCTTTTTTTTCTTCTTCTTCTCTTTCAGAATCAAGGTTTTCAGGTCTTGCTGACCCTTAGCTAGATTCATGAACAGCTCTTGAAATTGGGCATTCTGGGCCTGGAGGTCCTTGATAGCTTGCTCAGTTGAAGGTTCAACAGACATGGTGAATGCTGAAATAAACAGCGAAGAAGATGAGAAACCTGTAATGGTACCTGTAATGCAATGATATGTATGATATATGTATGCAATGTTTTCAAGGATCTCGCTGGGTAAACAAGAAACTGTTAGAATTTGATTGAAGAAACTTCGTGTTGTTAAGAGTCCTTCTTTAAGAGTCAAGCTCACCATATCGAGTGGGTCATAGCCCCTGACTCAAGTTATCGTGTTTTGATTTCTAGACAACCTTGGCTAGAGGAAAATAAATCCCCTTTGCCCCTTGCTATACCTTTGATTTACCATAACCTGCATCACAGACCCCTGAGATCCTTGAAATGGTTAAGGAAATGTTAAGGCATGATGTTATGATGTGTATGCTATGCGTTTAAGCAAAAGTGTAAGGTGATGTAAGTAAACCCTGTAATAAATCCAAATTATTGGATAAGGACAAAACCTGCAAGGAACTCATGTTGTCAGATAACAAGAATGTGCAAGTAGTTCAAGTTTGAAGGCACACAAGTCACACAAATAGCCTTAAGTTCAGGATGACATGGAGTTTAGGCATTACCCTCTTTCAGTTTAGTTGGTTTAAACCTGTCCTAAAAATAGTAACCGGGTTCTAGAGGATCTCAATATCACTGACTACCCTCAATCGGTCATAATTCCAGTTTAGCAACCTTTTCTTGCGGCCGAAATCATCGCGAGAATTTAGTCTCAATGAGTGTAGCATACCGCTACTGTTCTATGGCCAAGTTTGTCAATTTAAAGGTTCTAAGGTCAGTTAGTGCTTAATGACCCCTTAGATGACCCCTATTCTCCTCGTTCCAACACAAGGGATATCGGTACAATCTAAAGTGCCACACCAACGTAGCTACTGCTTCAATCGTATCGGTCTACGTCGTACAGTTCCCTCACAGTTTATTGCTACTTAACTAAAGGGTATCCCCCATATCCGAGTTAGGATCTATAGAACTCTGATACAAGCCCACAAATGTAAATCATACAAAGCATACAATTGAAAACACAATGATCTAATCCTAAGGTACACCTCACTTATATCATCCCCAACAGAGTCGCCAGTTTTGTGATCGGTGGGAAAGAGAACTGACTGTTTTGGAATGCTGGTTCGCATTTTACGTTTGTTTTCGCAAAATGTCGCGGTAAGCAAGAGTCGCCACCATCTTTTATTTTATCCAACAAGGAAAGGAAAAAAGCACAGAAAAATTCCTTTTTCGAGATGTTTCTCGGGTCCGGGAGGTAGATTATAGAAAGGGAAGGTGTTAGCACCCTTTCTATCTGTGGTTATCCACGGGCTCTTAGGTACTTGCTCAAAGTGTTTTCAAATTTTGCTTTTCTTTGTGTTTGTGGGTTTGAAAAGAGTTTTTGTTTTGAAGAGAGTGTAAGTGCGAAAAGTTTTATTTTGTTTTGAAGAGAGCAAGTACTTAAGAACCATCTACCTACTCGAAAAGGGAATTAATCTGTACAAATGTCCTTTAGACAATGCTATCCCACTATTGATGAGTAGGTAGCATCGTCGTTGGAATTTTAAGGGTCAATTCGATTAAGGGACGTGTGGTCACTAAAGCAATGTTAGGATGCCTTAGCGGTAACCCTAATTTCTTAGATCATTTTATCTGAGGCAACCGTTTCGAGGCAACTTATGATCTTTGGACAAGACGGCGACCTCTAAAACTTCTTATACTTAATGACCACGTTCGAAGGCAACCAAGTGAGGTGTACCCTAAGAGTGCACATGTGCGAGTGTGTTAGTTCGGTTATATTATCTTTGTACATGTCAGGGGTGAGCTATGTTGATTTTAAGTTCATACATTTGATCTTGTCATGCATTCCCTATTATCAAACATCTAACAGTGTATAGTTGCGGAATTTTAAATTGCGGAAATTAAATCTAAACTATTACAAGGCGTCGGGTATTTACATCGCCAAAAACAACCCTTTAATTTAAATTGCGGAAAGTAAATAAAGCGAGAAAATAATTAAAGTCCTAATTAAAAGCTATTACATACCAGGAGCAATTACAATATTGGAATAAATATGAATCGCGTGCGAGAAAATTAAAACGACACATTTTTTAGGGTTTTGACCCTTTTTGAAAAGAAAGCATTTTTTGTTATTTTTTGAATTTATGGAAATTAATTCTAAGTTAATAATTAAATTAATTAATTAATGAAAATATTTTTTTATTTTTTATATTTTAAGGAAATAAAATAAATTAATTAAAAGTTAGTAAAAACCTAATATTCTACATTGATTTTAATTTATTGCAAGAAATCATTAAAAGTTAAACCTATTTAAAACTAAATTAATTAAGTTAATATTTATTTACAAAAATAAAATGGTGAATTTAATTAATAAATAAAAATAATATTTTTTTGTGTTTTTGATTTTATTAAGAAAAGTTATTAATTTGGTTAGTGATTAATTAACAAAAATAATAATATAAAACAATTAAATAAATATAATGAAAAGAAAAAGGAATAAACCAAGGGGGGTGTTGGGCCCAGATTGAGGGTTTGATCAGCATTTTCCAAGCCCAATAGTTGCAAGCCTGGATGACTTTTTATGCTTCCATGTGACACGTTGATTGGGTCCTATGGTGAGCTTCCCATCCTGGCCATCAGATTTGCCCTGGAGGCCATCTGGCAAATGAGATCTGAAAAATCATGGTGAACCATAGTTGATGAAGCACACTGGAATACCTGGCAGAAAAATGTAACAAATATATTGGGGGACCTAGGATTCGAACCCAGGTCCCATGGGGCTTTCCATTAGCGCGCTTGCCATCTGAGCCAATGTGCTTAATTGTTAGTGGAATAGGTAATGAGTATTATATGTGAAATAAACTATTATGCCAGAATTATAAAACAAAAATGCGCCATATTCAAACAACCGAATCAGGACACGCCACGCCATCGTCCTTGTCGTTGGGACCGTGGCTAAAAGTTTCTTCACCTATACCAACATACGATTATTCGTAGCTATATGTTGTGTTATCTCCAAAATCCACCATGAGCCACAAAAACGCAATCTAAAGGCATAGTTTTACTCGCCTCTCTATCCCGATTCTAATCATGGTCCTTTTATTGGCCAATTCTTCCTGTAATGAAAACCCCTGGAAAAAAACCTAGAAAAATCTACAATGGCATTTCGCGATACAAGGCATAATAATGAAATTGGCTAATGCAGGAAGTTCACAAATGATGTGAGGAATTCAAATATGCAAACATTTCTGAGAATGAATGTAAGAATGAAGCTTTACGAATCCATGAGCATGGCGGATTCGAGGGACACTTACAGGGCTTTTGGAGGCAGGAGAGCACGTGATCTTGATTGGTTCTGCTTCAGAGAAGTGCTAGGAAGCGATTGGGATGCTTATTTCGTCCTGAAAATGCATCTAGTATGGATTTCAGTTTCACACTTTTTCAATCTTTTTCTCAAGTTTGTTCTTGTGGTTTTTGCAGCCTTCTGGTTCTCCTTTTCGCGCCTTTGCCTTGTGTGAGTATAATAGAAGCAATTAGGTTTAATTTTGGGCTTTGAATCCATGTGAATTGATGATTGAAGATTTGATTTTATTCTCCATTAACAAAGCTTCCAAAAGTGTCAAAAACCAATATTTTGTTCATAACATGGCATGATTCGGATTTGATTTGGTCCATGATGATAATTGAAACCTATATCAATCAAAAATATCACAAGTTATTAATATTTAGATTTTATTTGGATTTAAATTGATTAAAAATGAATTAAATCAATAAAAATCAAATAAAATAGAAAAATTAATAAATTGGCACAAGACTGAAGATATGACACGTGTGTGGTGTGAAAAGATCAAATCAAGTTGAAAAAGTGGGCACATTTGCCAAAATTTGAAGTTTTGGGGATAATTGACTTTTGGCAATTTTGGAAAAATTCCCAACTTCAACAATGCATAACTTCTTCAATTATGAACTTTTGGAGGTGTTCTGGGACTTTTTAGAAACCTTGAGATGTCGTCTAACCATCCCTTTTGGTCTCATCTCATTTTTATATTCCATTCTCATGTTATAAGCTTTGGAAAAAAAGGTGTTTTTGTTGACTTTCAAAAATGACCTATAATGTCCAAATTTGTAACTTCTTGTGAGTGCATTTCTTGATCTTGGGGTGTGAAGATGGATTGTATTAAATTTCATCCTCTTAAAAATGAGCTTTGGATGGGTCATTTCTCATAAAGTATGAGACAGTTATGCTTGGTCAAAGTTGAGTTGACTTTTCCTATAAAACCCTAATTTAGCAACTTTTGAATCTTGATGAATCTTGAGAAATCCTTGATGAATCATGATCAACCCTTGATCAATGATGAATTATCCTTCAAAATGAGAATGTTGACAAAGAATCTTGAGGTTTGACTATTTATAGGTCACAGTTGACTTTGCCCTAGCACATTCGATTTTTGGACTTCTTGAGCAATTGACTGACCAAACTTCCTCTGCAAGGCTTGAAATTTGACATGGATGGACTTGAGAACATATTAGGACAATGGGGAGCAATTGAGGTCATTTGGATGTAAGGACCTTGATGCAACACAAAACCCTAATTTGAGGTTGAATGCCTTAGGAGATGATTTGACTGTCCAACTCTTGAGCCATCTTGAGCCACTTGGAGATTCTTCTTGAGATGTCTTGAGAAATATCGGAGGGCAAATTTTGGGGTACAACAGCTATCTAGCTATCCTCCCAAACAGAGCAGGCTTCTCAAAGATGTACTTTATCGGATCCATCTTAGATATCAGCAAAGTGGTATAAGTCAACATATATTGTCTTAGCCGGCGAGCAGCCCATACCAGAGCGCAACAAGTTTTCTCGAGCAGTGGATATCTGGTTTCACAGTCGGTAAACTTTTTTCTCAGGTAGTAAATAACGTGCTCTTTTCGGCCAGACTCGACATGCTGCCCCTATACGCACCCCATTGAGTTCTCTAAAACGGTCAGATACATGATTAATGGTCTTCCCTTGACTGGTGGCATCAAGACAGGAGGCTCTTGTAAATACTCTTTGATTTTATCAAAAGAAATCTGACATTCATCATTCCATCTGACTACTTGATCTTTCTTCAACAGTTTGAAGATTGGTTCACAAGTAGATGTTAGGTGAGAAATGAATCTGGCAATATAGTTCAGGCGTCCCAAGAATCCTCTGACTTCCTTCTCAGTGCGAGGAGCAGGCATTTCTTGTATAGCTTTAACCTTTTAGGGATCAACCTCGATGCCTTTGTTGCTGACAATGAAACCTAAGAGTTTACCGGACCGGACTCCAAATGTGCACTTGTTCGGGTTTAACCTTAATTTGTACTCCTTCAATCTCACAAACAGCTTTTGCAAGTGATTAAGGTGTTCTTCTTCAGTTTGTGATCGGGCTATCATGTCA
Source organism: Vicia faba (assembly GCA_948472305.1). NCBI lineage: Eukaryota > Viridiplantae > Streptophyta > Magnoliopsida > Fabales > Fabaceae > Vicia > Vicia faba. Next base: position 1,691,240,605 of record OX451737.1, on the reverse strand, counting down.
TCTACGTAGACCTCTATCTCATGATGTATCATATCATGAAACAAAGCTACCATGGCGCGTTGATAGGTTGCCCCAGTATTCTTCAGTCCGAATGGCATCACTTTGTAGCAGAACATACCCCACTGTATGAAAAATGTAGTTTTCTCCATGTCCTCAGGCGCCATTTTGATCTGGTTATAGCCTGAGAATCCGTCCATGAAAGAAAATACTTTGTGTTGGGCTGTATTGTCAACCAGGATGTCGATGTGTGGAAGTGGAAAATCATATTTAGGGTTGGCCCTGTTTAAATCTCTATAATCCACGCACATTCTCACTTTGCCGTCATTTTTAGGCACGAGAACAATGTTGGCCACCCATTGAGGATAAGAAGTAACAGCCATAAATCCAGCATTGAACTGTTTCATAACTTCTGCTTTGATCTTCTCTGACATGTCAGGTCTCATGCGGTGGACTTTTTGCTTCACTGGTGGACAGTCTTCTCTTGTGGGTAGACGGTGTACCACAATGTCTGTATCGAGTCCCGGCATGTCTTCGTATGACCAGGCAAAGATCTCAACATAATCATGCAACAGTTGAATTAGGCGCTCCTTGACACTCGGCTCTAGATTGGCACCCACTTTGATTTCCTTTTTATCTTCCTCGGTACCCAAATTGATTGTATCAAACAGCTCCTCATGAGGTTGAATAGCTCTTTCCTCTTATTGTAGTAGTCTATCTAATTCCCCTTGCACCTCACAATCTTCCTCACCTTCGTATTCGGCTTGGTAGATCAGATCTTCAGAGTCACTGAAGGCTATAGCAGTATCGTTACCCATGGGATCCGGAATGGAAGGGTACCTGCATTTGTGAGTGTGGGTGTGTGTAAGGGTATAGCCGTCTTAAAACAATAAAATGTAAAAGAAAGACAATGAGCACAAAAGGTTTATATGTGAAAAAGCGTCCATGATTCATTGAATGTCATATGAAGATGAAATAAAAACCCTTACAAATGGACCATTGTGTCTCGGGTAAGACACAAGGTTTTTAAAGTGCGAATTGTTCGTGAATATTACAAGTCCAACAGAAATGTAAAAGATAAATTACTGAGAGATGAAAGTTATTGGGACAAAGTCTCTGGCTTCCCAGTTGCAAAGTCCTCCGCTGACAGTAGGAAATATCCAATCTTCCAAGCTGCCATCCTCTTCATTTTCTTCTACTGCATTGACCCCTTGGTTGCTAATTTTCACAGGTGGCCCCCCAGCACGGGCACGACGCATAGCCTTCTGAGCAGTTGAAGTAAACCCCAAGCCAAAGTTGTCTGATTTGTAGGGAAAGTATGGAAGCTGCCCCCAGATGGTGCATCCACCCTCTTCCACTATTGCCTTTGCATCCTTTAGAGATGACATCCGAAGTGGAGGTCTTGTGATCTTAGGAATCGAGGATACCGCCTTGGTTGCTGCTATTTCTAGAGAGACTTCTTCCAAATGTTGGATAGGGGTTTCAACAAACTCGCCATCTAACTCCACATATCAGAAAGAATTCATATGACTAATCATATACTCCTCCTCCCCATGGACAGTTATGATCTTTCCTTGGACCGGGTACTTCAGCATCTGATGCAATATGGAGGTGACAGCACCGGCATTGTGGATCCAGGGGCGTCCTAACAGATAGGAATAAGAAGGACGAATGTCCATCACATAGAAGGTTGAGTTGAAAATCTGAGTTCCCACCTTTATTGGGATGTCCACCTCCCCGTGGACCATCCTCTTCGAACCATCAAATGCTCTCACCACTATGTTACTGGGTTTTAAAGTCAGCCTCTCGCAATCCAATCTGTCAAGGGCTTTTTTCGGTAAGACGTTCAAAGATGATCCCGTGTCCACCAAGACATGGGCTAGGGTTGTTCCTCTACACTCCATTAAGACATGTAATGCCTAGTTGTGTTTTCTCCCTCTGGGCGTAAAATTAGCATCGGATAAACCCAAACCATTATCAACTGTCAAACTGGCCACACAGTCCTGGAATTGGTCAACAGACGTCTCTTGTGGCACATGAGTTGTCTTCAGAAATTTTACCAGAGCTTTCGCATGTGCTTCAGAGCACAGCAGCACAACTAGCTTAGAGATCTTGGAAGGGGTTTGCCCCAACTGTTCAACCACATCATAATCACTCTTCTTTATTATCCTCAGGATTTCTTCCATCTCCTTCTTGGATGTTTCAGGAATAGCTAGTGATTGAGCCTTCGTCCGGACAGGCTCTTCTTGAATACTTTTTCCTTTATTCTCAGCAATGGAAGTAGGGATAGGGATTATGTTGTCTTTTTCGGTGAGTACGCTTGCAGGTATAATCACTGGTGCAGAGGTAATCTTCGGAACGGCCACGGGTCCAAAGACTGCCTTTGGAGGGGCAATCTCTGGAGAGAAGATTCTACCACTACGGGTAATCTTGCTAGTTCTGGCAATATTGCTAATGTCGGAATTGTCCTCTTAGGAGCTCTCTTCTTCGATAGTCAGTTCATCCTGTTTAATGCCATGGTAGTAGATTTCTCCACCATAATTCCATGGTACTGTTTTATCTGATTTGTACGGGACCGGCCCGGGCATTGTAATCTTAAGTGGAGTAGTCTTTGGAGTAGGTGTAATCCTAACGGGTCTTTTAGGGGCCCTGGAAGGATTGGCGTAGATGGTTATAATTGAAACTTCTTTAACTAGAACGGGTAAAATAGGAGCATTCTCAAACATAATTTCTTGGTTATCCATCAGTCGTTGGATACCTTTTTTCAACAGAGGGCAGTCAAATGATGAGGATAGGAAAACATGGCAGTCTTTGTCACAACCTGGGAATATACCAGCTTTCAAAAAATTTAACTTAATGATCAGGAGTGGAGTCAACAGTTCATCCACAATAGCAACAAACAAATCTTCTTCAATAGCGTTGGCATTGTGACCATGCCTAGGCATTGGAGCGGAAATAACATTTGGTTTCTCAGGCGCTTCAAACTCAACTTCCTTCGCATCTATTAGGTCTTGAATTTTGTTCTTCAGAGCCCAACAGTTGTTAGTGTCATGCCCTGGACTTTCAAAATGGTATGTGCATCTGGCATTCGGATGGTAATGAGGAGACGTAGTATTGGGATTCTTTGGGGCCTCTTTTAAAGTCGCCAGATTCAACTTCAGAAGATGTGGTAGAACCTGGGCCGGAGTCATGTTAATCTTGGTGAATTTCCGGACTAACCTTTCTACCCTTTGCTGGTTATTTCTTGGTTGGTCTGATGCAGGCTTTGGAATCATAACAGCCCCCACCGTTGGTCGGTGTTCAGTTCTTCCCTGATTCCTCTGTGAATAAACAGTAGATACTTCCTTCCTCCTAATGAAGGGTTTTTTCACAGCTGTAGAGGTAGACGCATCCTTCCGAATCTTCCCACTTCTTATACCAGCTTCCACCCTTTCGCCGGTTAAAATCAATTCAGTAAATCCTGCAGAAGAACTCCCAATCAGATGATTGAAGAAAGGGCCTGATAGAGTTCCCAGGAACATGTCCACCAACTCCCTTTCAGACAGAGGGGGTTGCACCTTTTCGGCTAGATCTCTCCACTTTTGCGCGTAATCTTTGAAGCCCTCATTGGAAACCATAGCCATACTCTGAATTTGAGTATGGGTAGGCTCCAAATTGGTGTTGTACTGGTACTGTTTATAGAAAGTTACGGCCAGGTCTTCCCAATTGTGGACGTCGGCCCTTTCCAACTGGTAGAACCAATCAAGTTGCGTTCCTGATAAATTGTCTTGGAACAAGTGGACCCACAAGTCTTTGTCGGCAGAATGTGGCTGAATCTTTCTGACATATGATCGGAGGTGCATTTTAGGACAAGACACCCCATCATACTTGGCAAATAATGTCACTTTAAACTTTGGTGGGATCACAATTCCTGATACCAACCCCAACTCCTCAAAATCTAGCCCCGGTACTCTCTGGATTTCCATAGCGCTTAATCGCTCTTCAAGGTGTTTGTACTTGTCATCAGTCGGAGGGTATTGTTGTTCAGAGTAGTCCTCCTCTTCCTCCTCTTCTTCAAAATCTTATGGTACTGCCGTTTCTTTTCCTTTTCTTTCCCCTTCATCAGATGTTGTTGGAAAATCTAAGGTCCTTCTAGCTTGTCCCTGAAACCTTATGCCCATGATTACCACACCAGCTAGCTTCTTCTTCTTTTTCTCTTTTTCTTTCTCTAGCAGAGTCTTCAGCTCCTCTTTCCCCTTGGCTAAGGTCATGAGTAATTGTTGAAATTGTGATTTTTGAGCTTGTAAGTCTTTGACCGTTTGTTCGAGATCCATCTTACTGAAATAAATAACAGAGAGATGAGGAAACTTGTTGCAAAGACCTGTTTATATTTATGATGAATGATGTGTATTCATGCAATGCTTTCAAGGATTTAGAAATTCAAATTTGTTTCAAACAAAAAGAAACACACGTTGTGATCGGTGGGAATGAGAACTGACTATTTTGGAATGCTGGTTCACGTTTGTGTTTGTTTTTGCAAAATGTCGCGGTAAGCAAGAGTCGCCATCGTCTTTTATTTTATCCAACAAGGAAAGGACAAAAGCACAGAAAAATTCATTTTTGAGATATGTCTCGGGTTCGGGAGGTAGATTATAGAAAGGGAAGGTGTTAGCAACCTTTCTATCTGTGGTTATCCACGGGCTCTTAGGTACATTCTCATTGTGTTTTCAAAAGTTTGCTTTTCTTTGTGTTTGTGGGTTTGAAAAGAGTTTTTGTTTGAAAGGAGTGTAAGTGCGAAAAGTTTTGTTTTGTTTTAAAAGGAGCAAGTACTTAAGAACCATCTACCTACTCGAAAAGGGAATTAAACTGTGCTAATGTCCTTTAGACAATGCTATCCCACTATGAATGAGTAAGTAGCACCATCGTTGGAGTTTTTTAAGGGTCAGTTCGATTAAGGGACGTGTGGTCACTAAAGCAATGTTAGGACGCCTTAGCGGTAACCCTAATGTCTTAGATCATTTTATCCGAGGCAACCGTTTAGAGGCAACTTATGATCTTTGGACAAGAGGACTACCTCTAAAACTTCCTATACTCAATGACCACGTTCGAGGCAACCAAGTGAGGTGTACCCTAAGAGTGCGCATGTGCGAGTGTGTTATTTCGGTTAATTTTATCTGTACATGTCATGGGTGAGCTATATTGATTTTAGGTTAAAGATTGATCTTGTCATGCATTGCCTATTTATCAAACATCTAATAGTTAATATTGTGCGGAAATTAAAGTGCGGGAAATTAAATCTAAACTATTACAAGGCGTCGGGTATTTACATCGCCAAAAACAACCCTTTAATTTAAATTGCGGAAAATAAAAATAAAGCGATAAATTATGTCCTAATTAAAAGTTATTACATACCGGAAGCAATTACAATATTGGAAATATGGATCGCGTGCGAGAAAATTAAATCAGTGTATTTTTTAGGGTTTTGACCCTTTTTTGAAAGAAAGAGATTTTTTTCTATTTTTGAAATTAAAAGGAATTAAATTAAATGAACAATTAAATTAATTTAAATAATGAAAATATTTTTGGTTTTTTATATTTAAGGAAATAAAATAAAAATGGTTAAAAGTTATTTAAAACCCTAATTCTACATTAATTTTAATTTGTTGCAAAAATGTTAAAATTAACCTAATTAACACTAAATTAATTAATTATTTATTTACAAAATAAAATAGTGAAATTAACAAAAATAACATTTTTTGTGTTTTTGATTTTATGAGAAAAAATTAATTGGTTAGTAATAATAAGATAATTAATTAAAACAATAAAATAAATAAATAAATATAATAAGAAGTAAAGAAAATGAACCAAAAAGGAGGTTTGGGCCCCAAACCAAGAGGTATGATTTGCAATTTGCTGGCCCAAAACGTCCAAGCTTGCTTTGACTTTGTTGATCCAGTGGGCGTCCATTGACTGGAGAGTATGGTGGATATTCAACTTTGGCCATTGGATTTGATTTGCAGGCCATCTGGCATCTGAGATCAGGAGGAGTATGATAGTCCACGCTTGCTGAAACCACACACAATTGCCTGGAGAAAAAATATACAAATGTATTGGGGGACCTGGGATTCGAACCTAGGTCCCAAGGGGTTTTCCACTAGCGTGATTGCCAACTCAACCAACGCGTTTGCTTGTTATTATTATGGACAAATAAAATTATAAGAGAAAAGCCAATAATATACTGGAAAATAAAAAAAAAGTGCTAAATTTATTTGAACGGGCCAATGAAGACAAGCCACGTTGTCATCTTCTCCAATGGCCCTGGTTTGTTTCCTGCGGATTTGGTTTCGTATCAAAATCCGTGGCATCATCCTAACATGAGTTATAGGCCATATAAATGCAAATGGAGAGCATCAATGTGTTCGTCTCTCTTCCCTGAACACAACCATGGCCATTATTGGTCTTGATTTTGCCTGTATCAAAAATGCCTAAAAAACAAGAATACAAACCCTAGCTTCGGGTACATGGTTATAGGCCACAAAAATGAAATCAAACAATATAGAATGCTTAGAAATTGAATGGCAAGCATGATTATACAAAAAAAATGGCAAAAAGATGCAAGAACATGGGTTCACGATTTCATGTGCAGGGCTATGTTCAAGAACACATACAGCGAGTTTGGGGCTGCTTCAAGGCTTTATTTTGATCCCAATAGCTTCGTTGGATCTCATGCAAGAAGGCTATGTGGAGATTTTGGATTGAATCGTGCTCTAAGGTGGATTTCAGTTTTCAATTTTCCAAGCTTTTTCTCCAATCTGGTTTGGCCGTCTTGGGAAGCTTCAGGTCATGTTCTTGATATGTATGGCTTGTACAAGTAATAAAGAGTGCATTAGGTTAAACTTTGGGCCTCCAATCCTTCTGCATTGATGATTCCAAGATATGATTTTGCCACCATTAACAAAGCTTCCATATTTGTATCAAATCAAATATTTTGTACACAACATGGCATAATTCGAATTTGATTTGGTGTATCATATAAATTGAAAGCTGTAATGATCAAAAAGATATCATTCCATCAATTTTGGATTTTATTTGAATTAATATTAATTTAAAATGAATTAAATCAATAAAAATTAAATAAAATAGAAAATTTAATGAATGGACATGAAACTGAAGATGGGACACGTGTGTGGTGTGAAAAGACCAAATCAAGTGTAAAAAAGTGGGGCCTTTTGTCAAAAAATGGAGTTTTGAGGATAGTTGACTTTTGGCAATTTTGCAAAAATGTCCAACTTCAACAATACATAACTTCTTCAATTTTGAACTTTTGGAAGTGTTCTTTGACTTTTTAGAAATCTTGAGATGTCCTCTAACCAACCCTTTTGGTATCATCGCATTTTGATATCCCATGCTCAAGTTATAAGCTTTGGCAAAAAAGGTGTTTTTGTTGACTTTCAAAAATAACCTAGAATGTCCAAATTTATAACTTCTTGTGAGTGCATTTTCTGATCTTGGGGTATGAAGATGGATTGTAGGAAATTGCATCCTATTAAAAATGATCTTTGGATAGTTCATTTCTCATAAAGTATGATAAAGTTATGCTTGGTCAAAGTTGAGTTGACTTTTACTACAAAACCCTAATTTAGCAACTTTTGAGTCTTGATGAATTTTGAGCAATCCTTGATGAATCATGATCAACCCTTGATCAAATGACTAAATATCCTTTAAAATGAGAATGTTGACAAAAAATCTTGAGGTTTGACTGTATTAGGGTCACAGTTGACTTTTGCCCTAGCACGGTCGGTTTTTGGACCCTTTGAGCAATTGACTGACCAAACTTCCTCTGCAAGGCTTGAAATTTGACATGGATGACCTTGAGGACATATTAGGACATTGGGGAGAACTTGAGGTCATTTGGAATCAAGGATCTTGGTGCAACACAAAACCCTAATTTGGGGTTGACTGCCTTAGGAGATAGCTTGACTGTCCATCTTTTGAGCAATTTTGAGCCACATGGAGATTCTTCTTGCAATGTCTTGAGAAATATGAGAGGGAAAATTTTAGGGTACAACATCTGCCCCTGTTCAATCTTCTTAAACCTGAGGATATAGATTGGATTTCGTGCCTTTCGTGATCCGAAAGTGGAAGATGATTGAACACTAGAGTGCCCAGAAATTTGCACTCGCATGAAGTGGTATCAGCCTTGTGATGTCGGGAATGGGCTTACAGATGCCATTTGGAGATTGCTGGCGGGAGGATGGGCTTAAAGATGCCATATGCATGAGCGTCTATCGCATAATAGATTCCTTAGCGAGAACTTGCATACCTGTTGTTGTAGAAGATTCCGCTGGGGAAGTCTAACTTTATTGAGATTTAGGAACTTGCTTGTACCTCAGCTGAGAGAACGTCTTTGTTGAGTTTTAAGAACTTGTCCGTAATTCAACTGGGGGAAACATCTTCATCAAGATCTAGGAACTGTATGGTCTTCAACGTAGTATACCGTTGAGATTGTAGAACTCGTCCACACTATGATGGAGGAAAACATCTTCATCAAGATCTAGGAACTGTCTGGTCTTCAACGTAGTATACCGTTGAGATTGTAGAACTCGTCCACACTATGACGGAGGAAAATTGTCTTCATCTAGATCTAGGAACTGTTTGGTCTTCAACATAGTATACCGTTGAGATTGTAGAACTCGTCCACACTATGACGGAGGAAAATTGTCGAGATTAAGAACCTTATCTGAAATTCAACCGAGGATAATTCAGTTGAGATTTAAGAATCGGTTAGGTCTTCGACTGAGGGAAACATCTTCATCAAGATCTAAGAACTGTCTGGTCTTCAACGGAGTATACCATTGAGATTTTAGAACTCGTCCACACTATGACGGAGGAAAATTGTCGAGATTGAGAACCTTATCTGAAATTCAACCGAGGATAATTCAGTTGATATTTAAGAATCAGTCAGGTCTTCAACCGAGGGAAACATCTTCATCAAGATCTAGGAACTGTCTGGTCTTCAACGGAGTATACCATTGAGATTGTAGAGCTCATCCACACTATGACAGAGGAAAATTGTCGAGATTGAGAACCTTATCTGAAATTCAACCGAGGATAATGCAGTTGAGATTTAAGAATCGGTTAGGTCTTCTACTGAGGGAAACATCTTCATCAAGATCTAGGAACTGTCTGGTCTTCAACAGAGTATACTGTTGAGATTGTAGAACTCGTCCACACTATGACGGAGGAAAATTGTCGAGATTGAGAACCTTATCTGAATTTCAACCGAGGATAATTCAGTTGAGATTTAAGAACCGGTCAGGTCTTCGACTGAGGGAAACATCTTCATCAAGATCTAGGAATTGTCTGGTCTTCAACAGAGTATACCATTGAGATTGTAGAACTCGTCCACACTATGACGGAGGAAAATTGTCGAGATTGAGAACCTTATCTGAAATTCAACCGAGGATAATTCAGTTGAGATTTAAGAATTGGTCAGGTCTTCGACTGAGGGAAACATCTTCATCAAGATATAGGAACTGTCTGGTCTTCAACAAAGTATACTGTTGAGATTGTAGAACTCGTCCACACTATGACGGAGGAAAATTGTCGAGTTTGAGAACCTTATCTGAAATTCAATCGAGGATAATTCAGTTGTGATTTAAGAACCGGTCAGGTCTTCGACTGAGGGAAACATCTTCATCAAGATCTAGGAACTGTATGATCTTCAACGGAGTATACCATTGAGATTGTAGAGCTCGTCCACACTATGACAGAGGAAAATTGTCGAGATTGAGAACCTTATCTGAAATTCAACCGAGGATAATTCAGTTGAGATTTAAGAACCAGTCAGGTCTTCGACTGAGGGAAACATCTTCATCAAGATCTAGGAACTGTCTGGTCTTCAACGGAGTATACCATTGAGATTGTAGAACTCGTCCACACCATGACGGAGGAAAATTGTCGAGATTGAGAACCTTATCTGAAATTCAACCGAGGATAATTCAGTTGAGATTTAAGAACCGGTCAGGTCTTCGACATAGCTGGGAACTCAACTGCCTCCTTCCTGAAAGGTAAAGGTCAGTCATATGCAATGCATGATATAGGTCAAGCAATGATGTTCTCAAAATAAATGAGATCGTGTTGTATGATGCGTATATGCATGTATCATGATGTATGGAAATGTAATGTTTTTTAGCTGGGGAAAATAAACCTCGGATAGCTTCTGGAGAATAGAATTGAATTCTTTGTTTCTGCTGAGGGATGACGAACGAAGATGATTGTGAGAATAGACCTGCAGGAGAGGATAAATCCGTTGGGGAATAAAACTGATGAGGAGATTACTCTGTGGGGAAGAGATTTTCTGCTGAGGATTCCACTGATAAATTCCGTTGGGGACGAATTACCATTGCTGGTGATACTGAATCCTGTTGGGGATTGAATTCCTGTTTGTGAAAGGAAAGAACTCCGCTGGGGATGATCTTTCAGTTGCGACTTCACTGGGGATAACCCTTTAGGCTCTAATGGGGATAATCCTTTGAGCTTTGCTGGGGACAATCTTCCTTTGAACTCGGCTGGGGATATTTATTTTTATACTCCGCCGGGGACGAACTTCCAAAGTCTAATGGGGATGATTTTTCAACTCCACTGGGGAATCTTTTTCAGACTGCGCTGGGAAAATTTTAACTCCACTGGGGATATCTTGTATTCTGCCGGGGAACATCCTTATACTCCGCTGGGGAATATTAAGACTACCGGGGATATTAAGCCTTTTCAGTATGATGGTGAATGAACTCTGCTTGGGGAGAATATTACCGATTCATTCACGGTTGCAAGTCTCAGTTGAGGAGACCTATCATTACTGTCTTACTCTGCGGGGAGTGAATGTTACTGGGACGCGTGCTAAGGATATGACAATGGCTTGCATCGAGACTTTTTTTCCCCTGTTTCTGCGGAAGAAGGTGCCTACGGAGGCCCTGTGGATCGAGTATTATCCCCACCTATGAGGTGCTTGGTATCTTTCGGTCAAAATGACAAGTCTTATTCTGGTAGGCCAATGATGAGATGACGAGACATAGTTGTACGCTTTGATTCCTAATTTTTGCTTGGACCGTCCTTTCGTGTTTCCAGTCCACCGGGATACCCTTTTTTGCCCAAGCCGCCTTTTTAGGTTTTCAACTTGCCGGGTGTACAGATTTTTTCATTTTCATCCTTTATTTTTTCCCGAACCCTTTTGGTTCGCCGGGAAGCCCTTATTATTGCCTAGGCCAGTCAACCTAGCGGGTCTTTGATTATGCGTAGTACTTTTTTGACTATGTCCACGCTCTCAGAGTGTAGGGAGTTGTCACTGTCAGTAGTGTCGTGTTGCCATACTACCAGAAGATGTTTGATCATGCAAGATTTGTTGCTGGAATTCATGTCCAATGCCCTAATTGATTCAGATGGAGATTTGCCCCTGGCTATTTGGCATTTTGAGAGATTCCTTGAATCTTGACTTAACTGCCTCAGATGATGGACAATGCTCATGCCGTGCCCCTTGGTTGGAAGTGTTTTTCCACTTGAGGTGATCCTTTTTATTGAGAAGGTTTTTGTTCACTAGATATTCTTCGTGCGAACTTCTCTGCTGTTTGAACAAATAGTCATATGCAAACAATGTTATTTCAAGAATGCAAAGCTTATGTCTGTTTTGAAGTTTTTGAAAATGCATTTTTCAGTAAAACAGGCAAATTTTGTAATATGTGATGTCAACTCAGGATTTACAGCAAGCCCTACAGGAGTCAGGATACCTTTTGTAACAGTATGCTTTCGAACTAACCCATGCTTCAGCTAGGACTTTTAAGGGTTATAACGTGGCCTGATTCACAGTTCAAGAAACAAAGGATAAAGGCTCAAAATGTATTTGTACCCACCCGTTCTTCGTGATATTCTTCGATCCTAAACTCAGTTAATTGTGCATTTAGACCCCGTTTAAGTCTTTGCTCTGATATTCCAGTGATGATTCGGATACTGACAGTTTATTTTGAACAGGCAGTCATTTTGTTGAGAGATTGTAGGATCTCTTTCTTTTTGATTTTATTATCCCTATCGTTTTCCTGAACTGTTTCTTTTATGATTACAGTCAGCGGGATGCCCCAGTTTTGTAAGTCTCCTTCATAGTTTTTGACTTAATGGGCTTTTATTTCTGAGAGATAATGACTGCCTGTCCTGACGATTATAAGGAACCATCACCATCTTTTGTTTCAGAAGGACTTCTTTGATGCCATTCATTGTGCACCTAAATTAACTAAGAAAACTACCCTGCCCCAGGTTATAATTAAGGGTTTTAATTTGTGAAAAGAAAAACTCCAACTTCTTTGGCTCAAAGGGGTTGACGAGGGATTATCTTCCTTATAACTCCACTGTTTAGGATTTAAAACAACGCCTGTACATCGTCATCGGGGTCTATTCAAAAGTATGCTGTAGAGATTTTGATATCATTTTCGTCATCCTCCCTCTAAAGGCTTAGAATTTTTTAATCGAGAGTTGATCATCACAAAAAATGAAAGCAATTTGAATATAGTGAAATACGAATGGATTGATTCAAAACAGACATATTCGATGCATTGATAAAGTAACAAAGTTTGACATGAATAAATGTTTGAACAATCAAAAGAAAATTACAACTTGAAAATTCTAATGAACAAAAATTCTTCTCGTCTCAGTACTTGTCACTTCAAATGGTGAACCTTGGGGGGATGGAAAAAGAATTCAATCTAACTGTCTTGTGTGAGTTCCAATGCTCCTTCATCAATCAGGTCTTGAATTTTGTTGCTCAACGCCCTACAGATGTTAGTATCATGCCTCGGGCTGTTGGAGTGATATGTACACCTTGCATCAGATTGTACCTTGGGGAGGCTATGTGGGGATTCTTAGGAGGGTCCCTTAACGTCACCAGATTCAATCTCAACAGGTGTTGTAAAGCTTGAGACAGCGGCATGTTGAGCTTGGTAAACTGCCTCTTGGGTGTATCCGGCTTACTCTGATTAACCCGTTGTTCTTGGCGAGGTTGTTGTTGGACCCGTGAGGTAGCAGCAACTTGGAGAGGTCTATTCTTCATCAAACCAAACCTTTGACTTCTCGGAAGTTGATTAATGACTTGGTCCTCGGCCTTGACTGTTTGCTTCATGTTGTTGTATCTGTCTTGATGAAGCTGGTTGATAATGGTTCTCAGCTCTTCTTGTTCCTGAGCTAAGCCTTGGATAAGAGCCATCTGCCCCAACATCTGGGTTTTCATGGCACTGAACTCAGCTTGCAGTTGTTCCAGCCGTTCGTCCTTATTGTCTTCAGGACTTTTCTTGACCAAGTTCCTAATGAGGAGTGTTTTAAACTCTTCCTGCCCCTTGGATAGGTTTAGGAAAATGTCCCTGAACTGAGCTTCTTGAATTTGAAGATCTTGGTTATATGGTTGGAAAGCCATTGCTGAAATAAACAGCGAGAACATGAGAGACCTGTACTGGGAGACTTGTTATGCAATGATATGTATGATATATGTATGCAATGTTTTCAAGGATCTCACGGGGTAAACAAGAAACTTGTTAGAATTTGAATTTCGCAGCTTTGATTGAAGAAACTTCGTGTTGTTAAGAGTCCTTCTTCAAGAGTCAAGCTCACCATATCGAGTGGGTCATAGCCACTGACTCAAGTTATCGTGTTTTGATCTCTAGACGGCATTGGCTAGAGGAAAATAAATCCCCTTTGTCCCTTGCTAGACATTTGATTTACCATGACCTGCATCACAAACCTTTGAGATCCTTGAAATGGTTAAGGAAATGTTAAGGCATGATGTTATGATGTGTATGCTATGCGTTTAAGCAAAAATGTGAGGTGATGTAAGTAAACGCTGTAATAAATCCAAATTATTGGATAAGGACTGTAAACAAAACCTGCAAGGAACTCATGTTGTCAGATAACAAGAATGTGCAAGTAGTTCAAGTTTTGAAGGCACACAAGTCACACAAAAGAGCCCTTAGATTTCAGGCTGGCAAGGAGCTTAGGTACTACCCTCTTTCAGTTCAGTTGGTTTAAACCTGTCCTAATAATAGTAACCGGGTTCTAGAGGATCTCAATATCACTGACTACCCTCAATCGGTCATAATTCCAGTTTAGCAACCTTTTCTTGCGGCCGGAATCATCGCGAGAGTTTAGTCTCAATGAGTGTAGCATACTGCTACTGTTCTATGGCCAAGTTGGTCAATTTAAAGGTTCTAAGGTCAGTTGGTGCTTAATGACCCCTTAGAAGACCCATATTCTCCTCGTTGTGCCACAAGGGATATCGGTACAAACTAAAGTGCCACACCAACGTAGCTACTACTTCAACCGTATCGGTCTACGCCGTACAGTTCCCTCACAGTTTATTGCTACTTACCTAAAGGGTATCCCCCAGATCTGGGTTAGGATTTATAGTAACTCCGATTCAACCCACAAAGATAAAGCATACAAGTTAGGCAATTGAAAACATTATGAACTATTCCTCAGGTACACCCCACAGCGTAATTCCCCAGCAGAGTCGCCAGTTATGTGATCGGTGGGAATGAGAACTGACTGTTTTGGAATGCTGGTTCGCGTTTGCGTTTGTTTTTGCAAAATGTCGCGGTAAGCAAGAGTCGCCACCGTCTTTTATTTTATCCAACAAGGAAAGGACAAAAGCACAGAAAAATTCCTTTTTGAGATATGTCTCGGGTTCGGGAGGTAGATTATAGAAAGGGAAGGTGTTAGCACCCTTTCTATCTGTGGTTATCCACGAGCTCTTAGGTACTTGCTCATTGTGTTTTCAAAAGTTTGCTTTTCTTTGTGTTTGTGGGTTTGAAAAGATTTTTTGTTTGAAAGGAGTGTAAGTGCGAAAAGTTTTGTTTTGTTTTAAAAGGAGCAAGTACTTAAGAACCATCTACCTACTCGAAAAGGGAATTAAACTGTGCTAATGTCCTTTAGACAATGCTATCCCACTATGAATGAGTAAGTAGCACCGTCGTTTGAGTTTTTTAAGGGTCAGTTCGATTAAGGGACGTGTGGTCACTAAAGCAATGTTAGGACGCCTTAGCGGTAACCCTAATGTCTTAGATCATTTTATCCGAGGCAACCGTTTCGAGGCAACTTATGATCTTTGGACAAGAGGGCGACCTCTAAAAATTCCTATACTCAATGACCACGTTCGAGGCAACCAAGTGAGGCGTACCCTAAGAGTGCACATGTGCGAGTGTGTTATTTCGGTAAATTTTATCTGTACATGTCATGGGTGATGTTGTACCCCAAAATTTGCCCTCCCATATTCCTCAAGATTTGTCAAGAATGATCCTCAAATGGCTCAAGATTGCTCAGGGGTTGTACAGTCCAAACACCTCCTAAGACAGCTGAAATTAGGGTTTTGGTTCTTTCAAGGAATTTGGGATTTTCAATGGTTCAATCAAGTCTCATGGGCCTATATACATTCTCAAGCATCTATATGCCAAGACAATATATGTTGACTCACACTACGCTATTAATTTCAAAAATGGATCCAATCAAGTATATCTTCGAAAAGCCTGCCTTGTCCGGAAGAATAGCAAGATGGCAGATGATCTTGACTGAATATGACATCCAGTACACGACTCAAAAAGCAATCAAGGGAAGTGTGTTGGCAGACCATTTGGCACATCAGGCAGTGGATGATTACCAATCTATGAACTTTGAATTTCCAGACGAGAATATCATGGTAGTGACTGATTGTGAAATACCTGGACCGGATGAAGGACCTGAGGAAGGATCCCGATGGTCTATGCACTTTGACGGAGCCTCAAACGCTTTGGGTAACGGTATTGGCGTTGTGATCATATCTCCTAAAGGCTCTCATACTCCACTTACCGCCCGACTATGTTTCAACTGCACCAACAATATGGCGGAGTATGAAGCCTGTATCATGGGTCTTCGAGCTGCAATTGACCTAAGGATTAAGTTTCTGAGTGTCTTCGGAGATTCCGCTCTCGTGATCAGTCAGATCAAAGGCGAGTGGGATACGAAACACCCAAATCTTATTCCTTACAAGGAGTATGTATTGACGTTGCTTCCCCATTTCGAGGAGATAACCTTTGAACATTTCCCAAGAGAGGAGAATCAGTTAGCGGACGCGCTAGCTACGATGTCTTCTATGTTCAAAGTCAAATGGGACAACGAGGCTCCCCGGATCATTATTTGGAAATTGGATGAACCTGCATACTGTTGTGACCTTGAGACTGAAGAGGTAACAGAAAAGCCTTGGTATCATGAAGTGAAGAGGTACCTTGAAGCTCAAGAATACCCCGAGGATGCATCCATTAATGACAAGAAGTTTCTGAGAAGGTTCGCGGCAAAGTTCTCCCTCAGCAATGACATTCTTTACAAACGAAACCATGATTCAACCTTACTGTGTTGTGTGGATAAGATTGAGGCAGAAAGGATCATGGCAGAGCTGCATGAAGGTACCTTCGGAACACATTCCAGTGGACATACCATGGCAAAGAAAATCCTTCGGGAAGGATATTACTGGTCCACATTGGAAGCCGACTGTTATCAACATTCTCGGACATGTCACAAATGCCAGATCTATGCTGATAAGGTGCACATTCCTCCAGTTCCTCTGAACGTCTTGACAGCACCTTGGCCTTTTACAATGTGGGGCATTGATATGATCGGCGAGATCAGACCTACGGCATCCAACGGGCACCGCTTCATCCTGGTAGCGATTGATTACTTTACGAAGTGGGTTGAAGCAGCTTCCTTTGCCACCGTAACCAAGAACGTCGTGGCACGATTAATTCGGCATAACCTGATCTGTCGATACGGTGTACCAGAGAGGATCATTACGGATAATGGTACCAATTTTAACAACAAGATGATCACTGAGCTCTGCGAGCAATTCGAGATACAGCACCACAACTCTTCTCCTTATCGGCCGAAGATGAATGGGGTTGTGGAAGCAGCTAATAAGAACATTAAGAAGATTGTGCAGAAGATGACAATGACCTACAAAGATTGGCACGAGATGTTACCATTTGCTCTTCATGGGTACCGTACCTCAGCACGAACGTCAACAGGGGCAACACCCTACTCCTTGGTATACGGCATGGAGGCAGTCCTGCCCATTGAAGTTCAGATACCCTCTCTCCGAATCATGAAGGATGCAGGTTTGAACGAAGATGACTAGATCCAGACCCGGCTTGATCAACTAAACCTAATCGACAAAAAGAGACTCACTGCTATTTGTCATGGTCAGACGTACCAAAAATGAATGATCAAGGCATTTAACAAGAAAGTCAGACGACAAGAGTATCAAGTCGGAGACCTGGTAATCAAGCGCATCATTCTACCTCAAGGTGATCCCAGGGGCAAATGGACCCCTACGTACGAAGGGCCATTTATGGTTAAGAACATCTTCTCAGGAGGAGCGATGATTCTAACCACCATGGATGGTGACGACCTTCCTCACCCCGCCAATGCAGACATAGTAAAAAGATACTACGCATGATTAAAGACCCGCTAGGTCGACTGGCCTAGGCAAAAATAAGGGCTTCCCGGCGAACCAAAAGGGTTCGGGCAAAAATAAGGGATGAAAATAAATAAATAAAATCTGTACACCCGGCAAGTCGAAAACCTGAAAATGCGGCTTAGGCAAAAATGGGTATCCCGGTGGACTGAAAACCCGAAAGGGCGGTCCAGGCAAAAGTTAGGGATTAAAGTGTAATACTATGTCTCATTGGATCACCTCGCATCCGGACTTCGGTATCAACTATCAGGCTCAGACGGCACCCATCAATCAGATTCATCTCCAACTAAGAAGCAAAGTGATGAGATGCTTGAAGACATAAAGGCGATAGCAGAGTTGGAACCCAGTGGGATTATTCACATAGCTGTTTTGTTTTCTTTTTACAAATTGTATAAATCCTATTTGTTCGGCGGTGTTCTCTTACTAGGACGTCAGCCTCTTGTACACAAACGCCTATTTACCGACAAACTTCAAAATCAATACAAGCTCATTTTTCAGACAAATTGCAAATTGTTTTTCCTTTATCTATTTTGTTTTGCAAAGAACGTCCAATGTTAATTTTTGATATATGCATTTGACATTAATTGCTGATCATAAATATTTGCATGCGAAACAAAGGACTAATTACGGGTGATATTAGAAGAAGGGGCAATAAGAATTGTCTAAGCGATCTAGTTGCTCTGTCCACCAAGGTACCAAGGTAGGTTCAGCTGAAGAATATGACCAAGATACCTTCACTCCCCGAGTAAAACAGTAATGGTAGCTCTCCCCACTGAGACTTGCAATCATGAACAAATCAGCAAATACTCTCCCCAAGCAGAGTTGGTCTACCATCAGCCCAAAAGAAGTTGGGTATTCCCAGTAGGTCTTAATATTCCCCAGCGGAGTATACAGACATTCCTCAGCAAGCATCCCCGGCAGTCTTAATATTCCTCGACAGGGTATAAGAATGTTCCCCGGCGGAATACAAGATACCCCCAGTGGAGCCATTTCCCAGCGCAGTCTAAAAAAGCTTCCCCGCCAGAGTTGAATCATCTCCCCAGTAGATTCTGGAAGCTTGTCCCCTGCAGAGTGCAAATGCATCTCCCAAGCCATATTCAGAGGTTATCCCCACCAGAGTTTAACTGGGTTATCCTCAGCAAGTTGCAACGGAAGGATCATCCCCGACGAAGTTCTTTCTATCCCCAGCGGAGTTCATCAACGAAATCCCCAACGGAGCTCATCAATGAAATCCCCAACGGAGCTTATCAACAAAGTCCCCAGCGGAGTTATCGTTAAAATCTCAGCAGAACATCTCTTCCCCACAGAGTAATTCCCCGCAGAGTAATCTCTTCATCAAGTTTATTCCCCAACGGAGTCATCTTCTCCTACAGGTTTATTCACACAATCATCTTCGTTCATCATCCCCAGTGAAAACGAAGAACTCAACTCATTCTCCAGCAAGCTATCCGGGATTTATTTTCCCCAGCTGAAACATCAAAGTTTTCATACATCATAATACATGAATATACGCGTCATATCATACAATCTCATTTATGTTGAGAACATCATTGCTTGATCCATATCATGCATTGCATATGACTGACCTTTACCTTTCAGGAAAGATGTAGTCAAATTCTCAACTATGTCAATGGAGACAAAATCAGTTAAATCGATTCATAAAGATTTTTCTGAGGCAAAGCCAGTCAATGGAGACAAAATCAGTTAAGTCGATTCCTAAAGATTTTTCTGAGGCAAATCAAGTCAAAGGAGACAAGACCAGTTAAATCGATTCCTAAAGATTTTTCTGAAGCCAGTCAATGGAGACAAAACCAGTTAAATCGATTCCTAAAGATTTTTCTGAAGTCAGTCAATGGAGAAAAAACCAGTTAAATCGAGTCCTAAAGATTTTTCTGAAGCCAGTCAAAGGAGACAAATCAAGTCAAAGGAGACAAGACCAGTTAAATCGATTCCTAAAGATTTTTCTGAAGCCAGTCAAAGGAGACAAATCCAGTCAAAGGAGACAAATCCAGTCAAAGGAGACAAATTTAGTCAAAGAAGACAAATCCAGTCAAAGGAGACAAATTTAGTCAAAGGAGACAAATTCAGTCGAAGGAGACAAATTCAGTCAAAAGAGACAATCCAGTCAAAAGAGACAATCCAGTAAAAGGAGACAAATTCAGTCAATGGAGACAAAACCCAGTTAAATTGATTCCTAAAGATTTTTCTGAAGCCAGTCAATGGAGACAAAAACCCAGTTAAATCGATTCCTAAAGATTTTTCTGAAGCCAGTCAATGGAGACAAAACCAGTTAAATCGATTCTTAAAGATTTTTCTGAGGCAAAGCCAGTCAATGGAGACAAAACCAGTTAAATCGACTCCTAAAGATTTTTCTGAAGCCAGTCAATGGAGACAAAACCAGTTAAATCGATTCCTAAAGATTTTTCTGAGGCTAACCCGTCAATGGAGACAACCCGTCAATAGAGACAACCCGTCAATAGAGACAACTCGTCAATGAAGATAACCCGTCAATGGAGACAAAGTCAGTTAAATTGATTCCTAAAGATTTTTCTGATGCTAACCTGTCAATAAAGGCAACCCGTCAATGAAGACAACTCGTCAATGAAGACAACCTGTCAACGAAGACAAAACTACCAACCAACAAACTCCAGATGGCATCTATAAGCCCATCCTCCTATCCATCATCTCTCCAAATGGCATCTGTAAGCCCATTCCCGACATCACATTGCCGATACTACACCATGCGAGTGCAAATTTCTGGGCCCTTTTATTGTTCAATCATCTTCCACCTTCGGGTCACGAAAGGCACGCAAGCCAATCTACATCCTCGGGTTTAAGAAGATTGAACAGGGGAAACTGTTGTACCCCAAAATTTGCCCTCCCATATTCCTCAAGATTTGTCAAGAATGATCCTCAAATGGCTCAAGATTGCTCAAGGGTTGTACAGTTCAAACACCTCCTAAGACAGCTGAAATTAGGGTTTTGGTTCTTTCAAGGAATTTGGGATTTTCAATGGTTCAATCAAGTCTCATGGGCCTATATACATTCTCAAACATCTATATGCCAAGTTTCAAGACTCACAGTGCCAATTTGCATAGTCAAAAGCTCCATTTGACCTACAGTCAACTACAAGGGCAAAATGGTCATTTTGCAGTCAAAAGTCAGAATTTTTGGTCAATATCTCATTTTGAGTTCACAATCATCATTTGATCAAGTCTTGATCATGATTCCACAAGAATAGCTCAAAAATCATCAAGGTGCAAAAAGTTACTATTTTTGGACAACAGAAAAGTCAACTGTATCTTGACCAGGGCATAACTTTTTCATGGTTTGTCAGAAAAATTCCATCCAATGCTAATTTTGAAGGGGATGCAATTTCCTACAATCCATATTCGCACTCCAAGATCAAGAAATGCTCTCACAAGAAGTTACCAATTTTTACATTATAGGTCAATTTCAAAAGTCAACAAAAGTGCACTTTGAGTCAAAGGCCATAACTTGATATTGGTAAATCCAAATGACATGGGACCAAAGGCATTGGTTAGAGGACTTCAAGAGCTTTCCAAAATGTCCAAGAACATGGTCATATGATCAAAATTGAGCAAGTTGTGCATTGGAGAAGTTGGGAAATTTTCATGAATTTGCAAAAGTCAACTTTGCTCAAAACACCTTATTTTTGCTAATGGGCCTCAAATCTCTTCTTGAAACTTCATCCATGACCTATGCACGACCCATCAAGGCTAAATGGGATTTATTTTCTTATTTTTATTGATTAATTGGATTTTTAATTAATATTAATTCATTTAATTAATTTAAATCATAAGAAAATAGAAGATTTGATCTTTTAAATCATTTTGTGAAGCAAATATGACCTAAACATGCTGGCAAATTCGTGCACAAGTCAAAGATACAAAAAAATCCAGATTTGGCAACATTGTTCAATCATGAAAAATCAAGGATATTTGATTTTCAATCAAAGATTTAAACATCAATGCAATGGATATTGGCCCAGCTCTTTGACTTAATTTGTTTCCCTTATATGCAAGCAAGCAAACCCTGACCTAGTGGACGATTGAAAAACTGCAGAAACCACCCTGTCCAATTTCAAGAATTTCCAAGAAAAGTGAAAACCTATTCGTGCATTCTAGGCCAATTCAAGGCGCTTTATTCATTCAAACACATTGCAGGAAGTGTCAAGAGTGATTTGCAATTAAATCCAGGCATCAAAGCTCAAGAAATCAAGGAATACAGTTTCACGGTTTGCACCTTTTATTCAAAATCGTATTTCTTAATTCATGCGCATTTAACATGTTTTTATGATTGTTTTGCATTGCTAGAGACCAGACAAAGCTAATGGAATGGTTGAATTGAATTATAATGCCTTGAATCGTGAGATGCCATGACTGAATCTCTAGGGTTTCCAAGCTTTAAATTAGGGCTTTCTGAACCAGGGAAAATTGGGACCAGTTAGACATATGGTTGAGATCGTGAGACCAAGACGATCAAGACCCATACCTCGCGAAACATTTATATGCACTGTGCTTCTAATCGCTATTTTTCCTTGCAGGAGTTAGTGGGGGTTAAAAACCCCCGCTATCTGATATTATTTATGCAGGACGAACGAAGAAGATGATGAGGTGTTAGCATCTGGTTGGCCCGTTTAAAAAAAGCGCGCGTTATTTTTTATTTTACAGCATATTGATTAATTTCCCAATATAATATTTGCTCCTTATTTTAATAACAATTGAAGCTGCTTGGTTGGATGGCAAAGGCGTTGGCATGTGAACATTGGGACCTGGGTTCGAATCCCAGGTCCCCCCAAAACATTTGTTCCTTTTTTTCTTTGTATGATCACATGCAGGTTTCAAAAGATGTTCTACCATATGCTTCAAATCCCAGCGCGCCATGTGGCTTCAGGCCAAGATCCAGTGGCCAAAGATGATGACTACCATAGTCCTTAGTCAACCAGCGCATGGATAATCTCAAAGGTCAAATGAGGCTTGAGCATTATTGGGCCAGAAAATTCCAGAATCACCTCCAAAATTGGGCCACCACCCCCCTGAGTTTATTTTCTTCTTCTCCTTTTTATTTTTACTTAAATTGTTTTTATTAATTTTTAATTAACTACTAACTAAAACAATTAACATTTTTTTAATAAATTCAGAAAACATAAAAAAATATAATATTTTTATTTATTAAATTTAATTAGTTATTTTTGTAAATAAATACTAACATAATTAATTTAGTTTTAATTAGGTTAATTCTAACTTTTTTTACAATAAATAAAATTAATATAGAATTAGGGTTTTTAATAACTTTTTGACCACCTTTTATTTTTTCCCTTAAAAAAAACATAAAAAACTCAAAAAATATATTTCTTTTATTTAATTAATTAATTAGTCTAGGTTTAATTTAATCAAATGCAAAAAATCTCTTTCTTTCTCAAAAAAGGGTCAAAACCCTAAAAAACTCTCCGATTCAATTTTTCTCGCGCGTGATTATTTTTTATTCATAATTTTTGATCCATATAATTGTATTTGCTTCGAGGATGTAATAGCTTTAATTAGGACTCTTTTATCGCTTTTATTTATTTTCCGTAATTTACTTTTTCAAGGGTTTGTTTTTGGCGATGTAAATACCCGACGCCTTGTAATAGTTTAGTTTTATTTTCCGCAACTATTAACTGCTAGATGTATGCTAACTAGGCTATGCATGACAAGACTTCTCTTAAAAATTAAAATCAATCGTAGCTCACCATAACATGTACAAAGATAACATAAACTGAAACCTGACACACTCTCACATGTCACTCTTAGGGTACGCCTCACTTGGTTGCCTCGACGTGATCATTGAGTATAGGGTGTTTTAGAGGTCGTCCTCCTGTCTAAAGATAAAAGTTTCCTCGAAACGGTTGCCTCGGATAAAACGATCTAAGACATTAGGGTTACCGCTAAGGCGTCCTACTATTGCTTTAGTGACCACATGTCCCATTAATCGAATTGACCCGAAAAACTCCAACGACGGTGCTACCTACTTCTCAATAGTGGGATAGTACTGTCTGAAGGACATTTACACAGCTTAATTTCTTTTGAGTAGGTAGAGGTTCTTAGATACTTGCTCTTTCAAAACAAAAATACTTTTCGCACCTACACTTTCAAACAAAGTTTTCAAACAAACACTTCATACACTCTTGAGGACAAATACAAGAGTTAAATCGAAGTTTTCAAACAAACTTTTTCAAAACCCACAAACACAAGAAAAGAAAAACATTTTGAAAACATAGTGAGCAAGTACCTAAGAGCCCGTGGATAACCACGGATAGAAAGGGTGCTAACACCTTCTCTTTCTATAATCTACCTCCCGAACCGAGAAACATCTCGAAAAGGAATTTTGCTGTGCTTTTGTCCTTTCCTTGTTGGAGAAAATAAAAGACGGTGGCGACTCTTACTTACCGCGACATTTTGCAAAACGCAAACGCGAACCAGCGTTCAAAAACAGTCAGTTCTATTTCCACCGATCACAGAACTGGCGACTCTACTGGGGAGTTTATAAGTGGGGTGTACCTTAGGATTAGATCACTTATGTTTTCAATTGTATGCTCTGTATGCTTTAATTTTGTGGGCTTGTATCGGAGTTTTATAGATCCTAACCCGGATCTGGGGTACCCTTTTTTAGGTAAGTAGCAATAAACTGTGAGGGACCTGTCCGGCGTAGACCGACACGGGTGAAGCAGTAGCTACGTTGGTGTGACACCTTGGTCTGTACCGATATCCCTTGTGTTGGAACGAGGAGAATATGGGTCTTCTGAGGAGTCATTAAGCACCAACTGACCTTAGAACCTTAAATTGACTAACTTGGCCATAGAACAGTAGCAGTATGCTACACTCATTGAGGCTAAACTCTCGCGATGGTTCCGGCCGCAAGAAAAGGTTGCCAAACTGGAATTATAACTGATTGAGGGTAGTTAGTGATATTGAGATCCTCTAGAACCCGGTTACTATTTTTAGGACAGGTCTTAACCAACTGAAACTGAAAGAGGGTAGTACCTAAACTTTATGCCAGCCTGAAATCTAAGGGCTCTCTTGTGTGACTTGTGTGCCTTTACCATGTTTGCCTTTTGTGAATACTTGTGGTGTGCCTTTATCATAACATCATAACATCATAACATCATAACATTGCATACATCCTGCATAAGGACTAACCCATTTCAAGGATCTCAAGGGTTTGTGATGCAGGTCATGATGAACCAACTGTCTAGCAAGGGGCAAAGGGGATTTATTTTCCTCTAGCCAAGGTTGTTTGGAGATCAAAACATGATGACTTGAGTCAGGGGCTATGACCCACTCGATATGGTGAGCTTTGACTCTTGAAGAAGGACTCTCAATAACATGAAGTTCCTTCAATCAAGCTACCGGATTCAAATTCTAACAAGTTTCTGTTTACCCCGCGAGATCCTTGAAAACATTGCATACATAAATCATACGCATTTCATGTCATCATATGCATAACAGGTACCCTTTCTACAGGTCACTTATCTGCTTCGCTGTTTATTTCAGCAATCATCATGTCTACTGAACCTTCCACTGAACAAGCTATCAAGGCCCTCTAGGCCCAGAATGCCCAGTTCCAAGAGTTGGTTATGAGCCTAGCCCAGGGTCAACAGGATTTGAAGACTCTGATTCTGAAAGAGAGGAAGAAGAAGAAGAAGAGGATCGTCTTGTTCAACACTGGACGCATATTCGGGAATGGACTGCAGAATAAGGTTGAGCTGACTACCTCATCTGTAGGGAAAGACAGCCCCCAAGAGAGAAGGGTTCCTAGTCCCGTGGTCTCCGACAAAGAGACGGATTATGATGAAGAACAGTATCCTCCTGCTGAGGATTGGTACAAGCAGCTGGAGGACCGCTTAAGTGCTATGGAGATACAGAATGTGCCCGGGTTGGACTTTGGAGACCTAGGCTTATCCTCTGGGGTGGTGATTCCCCATAAGTTAAAGGCACCTGCTTTTGCCAAATATGACGGAGCCTCCTGCCCAAAGCTGCACCTCCGGTCGTATGTAAGGAAGATCCAACCTTACAATACTGACAAGAATTTGTGGATCCATTTCTTTCAGGATAGTCTTTCAGGGACTCAACTCGAGTGGTTCTATCAGCTGGATGGAGCCAGTATCCGTAACTGGGAAGATTTGGCTACGGCGTTCTATAAGCAGTATCAATATAATTTCGACCTCGCTCCTACGCGTACCAAACTCCAGGGTATGTCACTAGGGACGGGTGAAGGATTTAAAGAGTACGCCCAAAAATGGAGAGACCTTTCCGGAAGGGTGCAGCCACCTTTGACTGATCGTGAGCTGGTTGATATGTTTCTAGGGACCCTGTCTGGTCCGTTCTTCAACCATTTGATTGGAAATTCTTCAGTCGGGTTTACATACCTTATCTTGACTGGTGAGAGAATTGAAGCTGGTATCAAGTCTGGAAAGATATAGAAGGGTGCCTCCTCGAGCACTGAGAAGAAACCGTTCAAGAAGGAATCTAGTGTTGTCTATGGTTCAAGGAGACCAAATAGATCTGAACACCGCCAAGCTGTCAACGCGGTGGTCATTTCAAAACCGGCCAGTGCTCCTCAGCATCACAACCAACAAAGGGGTGAGAGACCTAGAAGGCAGTTCACTCGACTCAGTATGACCTTGTCCCAGATATTGCCACAGTTACTGTCAACCAATTTGGTAACTCTTAAGGAAGCCCCAAAGAATCCGAATACTACATCTCCAAAGTACAATCCTAACGCCCGTTGCGCTTATCACTCTGATAGCCCGGGGCATAATACGGATGATTGTTGGACCTTGAAGAATAAGGTTTAGGACTTGATCGATGCAAAGGAGGTTGAGTTCGAGGCGCCCGAGAGGCCTAATGTTGTAACAGCCCCCATGCCCAATCCTGGAGTAAATGCCATTGAAGATGACGTGGAGGAATCTGAATTCGACAGCTGGATCTACCCTACGACCGATGGTGGACCAAACAACTGGACGGCAAAGGACTTCGTCCCTATTACTTTTGTGACTCAGTAATGAACTCCTTTGTTTTGAATTTGTAACAAACAATATTGTGGAACTTTATGGCCCGGTGTCTTACCCGGAGCACCGTGGCTTCATTTGTGAGGGCTTTGGTGTGTCATTTTCATATATCATTAATAAAAGCATCGGACGTTTTTTGCATTTCAAATCTTGCGCTCCTTGTCTTTCTTTATTATATATTGCAAAACAGCTATTTACACACACTCACATATACAGGTCCCAATCCACTCTGGATCTCACTGGTAACGACTCTGCTACTGCCAGTTATGACTTCGAAAATCCGATCAACTTAGCCGAAGACGAAGGTGAAGATGATTGCAAAGTGCCTGGTGAGATTGCAAGACTGCTACTCCAGGAAGAGAGGGCCATTCAGCCACATGAAGATCCAGTGGAAACGGTAAATCTGGGTACTGAGACAGACAAAAAGGAAGTCAAGATCGATGCAAATCTGGAGCTCAGTGTGAAACAACGGTTGATTCAGATGCTGCATGACTACGTGGAAATCTTTGCCTAGTCTTACGAAGATATTCTTGGGTTGGATACCGACATTGTGGTTCATCACCTGCCTACCAAGGAAGAATGCCCTCCGGTAAAACAGAAGGTTCGCCGTATGCGTCCAGAGATGTCCGAGAAAATCAAAGCTGAGGTTATGAAACAGTTTGACGCCGGTTTTCTAGCAGTGACTTCTTACCCTCAGTGGGTTGCCAATGTGGTTCCAGTGTCGAAGAAAGATGGTAAGGTCAGAATGTGTGTTGACTACAGGGATTTGAACAGGGCGAGCCCTAAAGATGACTTCCCTCTACCTCACATCAACGTTCTGGTTGACAACACTGCTCAGCATAAGGTATTCTCCTTCATGGACGGTTTCTCTGGTTATAATCAAATCAAGATGGCTCCCGAAGACATGGAGAAGACCACTTTTGTTACTCAGTGGGGCACCTTTTGTTACAAGGTCATGCCTTTTGGGTTGAAAAATGCTGGGTCAACGTATCAGCGTGCCATGGTTGCTTTGTTTCATGATATGATCCATCATGAGATCTAAGTATACGTCGACGATATGATTGCAAGGTCCCAAACTGAGGAGGAACACCTTGACCATCTACAGAAGCTGTTTGACCGGTTGAAGTTGTACAAATTGAGGTTAAACCCGAACAAGTGCACCTTCGGGGTGAGATCTGGAAAGCTACTAGGTTTCGTCGTAAACGACAAAGGTATTCAAGTGGACCCTGCCAAAGTGAAAGCCATACAAGAGATGCCATCTCCCAAAACAGAGAAAGAAGTCAGAGGCTTTCTAGGACGGCTGAACTACATTGCCCGATTCATCTCACACCTAACTGCTACTTATGAACCAATCTTCAAGCTACTGAAGAAAGATCAAGTAATACGTTGGAACGATGAATGTCAGGTCGCTTTCGAAAGAATCAAAGAGTATCTCCAAGAGCCACCCATTCTTATGCCACCGGTTGAAGGGAGACCTCTAATCTTATACTTGACAGTGCTGGACAACTCAATGGGATGTGTGCTGGGGCAGCATGACGAGTCTGGCCGAAAATAGCATTCTATTTATTACCTTAGCAAAAAGTTTACCGACTGTGAGACCCGATACTCACTGCTCGAGAAAACTTATTGCGCTTTGGTATGGGCTGCTCACCGGCTAAGACAGTATATGTTGACTCACACTACGCTATTAATTTCAAAAATGGATCCAATCAAGTATATCTTCGAAAAGCCTGCCTTGTCCGGAAGAATAGCAAGATGGCAGATGATCTTGACTGAATATGACATCCAGTACACGACTCAAAAAGCAATCAAGGTAAGTGTGTTGGCAGACCATTTGGCACATCAGGCAGTGCATGATTACCAATCTATCAACTTTGAATTTCCAAACGAGAATATCATGGTAGTGACTGATTATGAAATACCTGGACCGGATGAAGGACCTGAGGAAGGATCCCGATGGTCTATGCACTTTGACGGAGCCTCAAACGCTTTGGGTAACGGTATTGGTACTGTGATCATATCTCCTAAAGGCTCTCATACTCCACTTATCGCCCGACTATGTTTCAACTGCACCAATAATATGGCGGAGTATGAAGCCTGTATCATGGGTCTTCGAGCTGCAATTGACCTAAGGATCAAGTTTCTGAGTGTCTTCGGAGATTCCGCTCTCGTGATCAGTCAGATCAAAGGCGAGTGGGATACGAAACACCCAAATCTTATTCCTTACAAGGAGTATGTATTGACGTTGCTTCCCCATTTCGAGGAGATAACCTTTGAACATTTCCCAAGAGAGGAGAATCAGTTAGCGGACGCGCTAGCTACGATGTCTTCTATGTTCAAAGTCAAATGGGACAACAAGGCTCCCGGGATCATTAATTGGAAATTGGATGAACCTGCATACTGTTGTGACCTTGAGACTGAAGAGGTAACAGAAAAGCCTTGGTATCATGAAGTGAAGAGGTACCTTGAAGCTCAAGAATACCCCGATGGTGCATCCATTAATGACAAGAAGTTTCTGAGAAGGTTCGCGGCAAAGTTCTTCCTCAGCAATGACATTCTTTACAAACGAAACCATGATTCAACCTTACTGCATTGTGTGGATAAGATTGAGGCAGAAAGGATCATGGCAGAGCTGCATGAAGGTACCTTCCGAACACATTCCAGTGGACATACCATGGCAAAGAAAATCCTTCGGGCAGGATATTACTGGTCCACAATGGAAGCCGACTGTTATCAACATTCTCGGACATGTCACAAATGCTAGATCTATGCTGATAAGGTGCACATTCCTCAAGTTCCCCTGAACGTCTTGACAGCACCTTGGCCTTTTACAATGTGGAGAATTGATATGATCGGCGAGATCAGACCTACGACATCCAACGGGCACCGCTTCATCCTGGTAGCGATTGATTACTTTACGAAGTGGGTTGAAGCAGCTTCCTTTGCCACCGTAACCAAGAACGTCGTGGCACGATTCATTTGGCATAACCTGATTTGTCGATATGGTGTACCAGAGAGGATCATTACGGATAATGGTACCAATCTTAACAACAAGATGATCACTGAGCTCTACGAGCAATTCAAGATACAACACCACAACTCTTCTCCTTACCGGCCGAAGATGAATGGGGATGTGGAAGAAGCTAATAAGAACATTAAGAAGATTGTGCAGAAGATGACAGTGACCTACAAAGATTGGCACGAGATGTTACCATTTGCTCTTCATGGGTACCGTACCTCAGCACGGACGTCAACAGGGGCAACACCCTACTCCTTGGTATACGGCATAGAGGCAGTCCTGCCCATTGAAGTTCAGATACCCTCTCTCCGAATCATGAAGGATGCAGGTTTAAACGAAGATGACTGGATCCAGACCCGGCTTGATCAACTAAACCTAATCGACGAAAAGAGACTCACTTCTATTTGTCATGGTCAGACGTACCAAAAACGGATGATCAAGGCATTTAACAAGAAAGTCAGACGACAAGAGTATCAAGTCAGAGACGTGGTAATCAAGCGCATCATTCTACCTCAAGGTGATCCCAGGGGCAAATGGACCCCTACGTACGAAGGGCCATTTGTGGTTAAGAACATCTTCTCAGGAGGAGCGATGATTCTAACCACCATGGATGGTGACAACCTTCCTCACCCCGCCAATGCAGACATAGTAAAAAGATACTACGCATGATTAAAGACCCGCTAGGTCGACTGGCCTAGGCAAAAATAAGGGCTTCCCGGCGAACCAAAAGGGTTCGGGCAAAAATAAGGGATGAAAATAAATAAATAAAATTTGTACACCCGACAAGTCGAAAACCTGAAAAGGCGGCTTGGGCAAAAATGGGTATCCCGGTGGACTGAAAACCCAAAAGGGCAGTCCAGGCAAAAGTTAGGGATTAAAGTGTAATACTATGTCTCATTGGATCACCTCGCATCCGGACTTCGGTATCAACTATCAGGCTCAGACGGCACCCATCAATCAGATTCATCTCCAACTAAGCAGCAAAGTGATGAGATGCTTGAAGACATAAAGGCGATAGCAGAGTTGGAACCCAGTGGGATTATTCACATAGCTGTTTTGTTTTCTTTTTACAAATTGTATAAATCCTATTTGTTCGGCGGTGTTCTCTTACTAGGACGTCAGCCTCTTGTACACAAACGCCTATTTACCGGCAAACTTCAAAATCAATACAAGCTCATTTTACAGACAAATTGCAAATTGTTTTTCCTTTATCTATTTTGTTTTGCAAAGAACATCCAATGTTCATTTTTGATATATGCATTTGACATTAATTGCTGATCATAAATATTTGCGTGCGAAACAAAGGACTAATTACAGGTGATATTAGAAGAAGGGGCAATAAGAATTGTCTAAGCGATCTAGTTGCTCTGTCCACCAAGGTACCAAGGTAGGTTCAGCTGAAGAATATGACCAAGATACCTTCACTCCCCGAGTAAAACAGTAATGGTAGCTCTCCCCACTGAGACTTGCAATCATGAACAAATCAGCAGAGTTGGTCTACCATCAGCCCTAAAGAAGTTGGGTATTCCCAGTAGGTCTTAATATTCCCCAGTGGAGTATACAGACATTCCTCAGCAAGCATCCCCGACAGTCTTAATATTCCTCGACAGGGTATAAGAATGTTCCCCGGCGGAATACAAGATACCCCCAGTGGAGCCATTTCCCAGCGCAGTCTAAAAAAGCTTCCCCGCCAGAGTTGAATCATCTCCCCAGTAGATTCTGGAAGCTTGTCCCCCGCAGAGTGCAAATGCATCTCCCAAGCCATATTGAGAGGTTATCCCCACCAGAGTTTAACTGGGTTATCCTCAGCAAGTTGCAACGGAAAGATCATCCCCGACGAAGTTCTTTCTATCCCCAGTGGAGTTCATCAACGAAATCCCCAACGGAGCTTATCAACGAAATCCCCACTGGAGCTTATCAACAGAGTCCCCAGCGGAGTTATCGTTAAAATCTCAGCAGAACATCTCTTCCCCACAGAGTAACTCCCCGCAGAGTAATCTCTTCATCAAGTTTATTCCCCAACGGAGTCATCTTCTCCTACAGGTTTATTCACACAATCATCTTCGTTCATCATCCCCAGCGGAAACGAAGAACTCAACTCATTCTCCAGCAAGCTATTCGGGATTTATTTTCCCCAGCTGAAACATCACAGTTTTCATACATCATGATACATGCATATACGCGTCATATCATACAATCTCATTTATGTTGAGAACATCATTGCTTGATCCATATCATGCATTGCATATGACTGACCTTTACCTTTCAGGAAAGATGCAGTCAAATTCTCAACTATGTCAATGGAGACAAAATCAGTTAAATCGATTCCTAATGATTTTTCTGAGGCAAAGAAAGTCAATGGAGACAAAATCAGTTAAATCGATTCCTAAAGATTTTTCTGAGGAAAATCAAGTCAAAGGAGACAAGACCAGTTAAATCGATTCCTAAAGATTTTTCTGAAGCCAGTCAATGAAGACAAAACCAATTAAATCGATTCCTAAAGATTTTTCTGAAGCCAGTCAATGGAGACAAAACCAGTTAAATCGAGTCCTAAAGATTTTTCTGAAGCCAGTCAAAGGAGACAAATCGAGTCAAAGGAGACAAGACCAGTTAAATCGATTCCTAAATATTTTTCTGAAGCCAGTCAAAGGAGACAAATCCAGTCAAAGGAGACAAATCCAGTCAAAGGAGACAAATTTAGTCAAAGGAGACAAATCCAGTCAAAGGAGACAAATTTAGTCAAAGGAGACAAATTCAGTCGAAGGAGACAAATTCAGTCAAAAGAGACAATCCAGTCAAAAGAGACAATCCAGTCAAAGGAGACAAATTCAGTCAATGGAGACAAAACCCAGTTAAATCGATTCCTAAAGATTTTTCTGAAGCCAGTCAATGGAGACAAAAACCCAGTTAAATCGATTCCTAAAGATTTTTCTGAAGCCAGTCAATGGAGACAAAACCAGTTAAATCGATTCCTAAAGATTTTTCTGAGGCAAAGCCAGTGAATGGAGACAAAACCAGTTAAATCGACTCCTAAAGATTTTTCTGAAGCCAGTCAATGGAGACAAAACCAGTTAAATTGATTCCTAAAGATATTTCTGAGGCCAACCCGTCAATGGAGACAACCCGTCAATAGAGACAACCCGTCAATAGAGACAACACGTCAATGAAGACAACCCTTCAATGGAGACAAAGTCAGTTAAATCAATTCCTAAAGATTTTTTTGATGCTAACTTGTCAATAGAGGCAACCCGTCAATGAAGACAACTCGTCAATGAAGACAACCTGTCAACAAAGACAAAACTACCAACCAACAAACTCCAGATGGCATCTATAAGCCCATCCTCCTATCCATCATCTCTCCAAATGGCATCTGTAAGCCCATTCCCGACATTACATTGCCGATACTACACAATGCGAGTGCAAATTTCTGGGCACTTTAGTGTTCAATCATCTTCCACCTTCGGATCACGAAAGGCACGCAAGCCAATCTACATCCTCAGGTTTAAGAAGATTGAACAGGGGCAACTGTTGTACCCTAAAATTTGCCCTCCCATATTCCTCAAGATTTGTCAAGAATGATCCTCAAATGGCTCAAGATTGCTCAAGGGTTGTACAGTCCAAACACCTCCTAAGACAGCTGAAATTAGGGTTTTGGTTCTTTCAAGGAATTTGGGATTTTCAATGGTTAAATCAAGTCTCATGGGCTTATATACATTCTCAAGCATCTATATGCCAAGTTTCAAGACTCACAGTGCCAATTTGCACAGTCAAAAGCTCCATTTGACCTACAGTCAACTACAAGGGCAAAATAGTCATTTTGCAGTCAAAAGTCAGAATTTTTGGTCAACATCTCATTTTGAGTTCACAATCATCATTTGATCAAGTCTTGATCATGATTCCACAAGAATAGCTCAAAAATCATCAAGGTGCAAAAAGTTACTATTTTTGGACAGTAGAAAAGTCAACTGTATCTTGACCAGGGCATAACTTTTTCATGGTTTGTCAGAAAAATTCCATCCAATGCTAATTTTGAAGGGGATGCAATTTCCTACAATCCATATTCGCACTCCAATATCAAGAAATGCTCTCATAAGAAGTTACCAATTTTTACATTATAGGTCAATTTCAAAAGTCAACAAAAGTGCACTTTGAGTCAAAGGCCATAACTTGATATTGGTAAATCAAAATGACATGGGACCAAAGGCATTGGTTAGAGGACTTCAAGAGCTTTCCAAAATGTCCAAGAACATGGTCATATGATCAAAATTGAGCAAGTTGTGCATTGGAGAAGTTTGGAAATTTTCATGAATTTGCAAAAGTCAACTTTGCTCAAAACACCTTATTTTTGCTAATGGGCCTCAAATCTCTTCTTG
Source organism: Vicia faba (assembly GCA_948472305.1). Lineage (NCBI taxonomy): Eukaryota > Viridiplantae > Streptophyta > Magnoliopsida > Fabales > Fabaceae > Vicia > Vicia faba. The sequence goes on along the minus strand of OX451737.1, from coordinate 1,691,206,634 downwards.
AAACTTCATCCATGACCTATGCACGACCCATCAAGGCTAAATGGGATTTATTTTCTTATTTTTATTGATTAATTGGATTTTTAATTAATATTAATTCATTTAATTAATTTAAATCATAAGAAAATAGAAGATTTGATCTTTTAAATCTTTTTGTGAAGCAAATATGACCTAAACATGCTGGCAAATTCGTGCACAAGTCAAAGATACAAAAAAATCCAGATTTGGCAACATTGTTCAATCATGAAAAATCAAGGATATTTGATTTTCAATCAAAGATTTAAACATCAATGCAATGGATATTGGCCCAGCTCTTTGACCTAATTTGTTTCCCTTATATGCAAGCAAGCAAACCCTGACCTAGTGGACGATTGAAAAACTGCAGAAACCACCCTGTCCAATTTCAAGAATTTCCAAGAAAAGTGAAAACCTATTCTTGCATTCCAGGCCAATTCAAGGCGCTTTATTCATTCAAACACATTGCAGGAAGTGTCAAGAGTGATTTGCAATTAAATCCAGGCATCAAAGCTCAAGAAATCAAGGAATACAGTTTCACGGTTTGCACCTTTTATTCAAAATCGTATTTCTTAATTCATGCGCATTTAACATGTTTTTATGATTGTTTTGCATTGCTAGAGGCCAAACAAAGCTAATGGAATGGTTGAATTGAATTATAATGCCTTGAATCGTGAGATGCCATGACTGAATCTCTAGGGTTTCCAAGCTTTAAATTAGGGCTTTTTGAACCAAGGAAAATTGGGACCAGTGAGACATATGGTTGAGATCGTGATACCAAGACGATCAAGACCCATACCTCGCGAAACATTTATATGCAATGTGCTTCTAATCGCTATTTTTCCTTGCAGGAGAGTATGGTGGATATTCAACTTTGGCCATTGGATTTGATTTGCAGGCCATCTTGCGTTTGAGATCAGGAGGAGTATGATAGTCCACGCTTGCTGAAACCACACACAATTTCTTGGAGAAAAAATATACAAATGTATTGGGAGACCTGGGATTCGAACCCAGGTCCCAAGGGGTTTTCCACTAGCGCGCTTGCCAACTCAACCAACACGTTTGCTTGTTATTATTATGGACAAGTAAATTTATAAGAGAAAAGCCAATAATATACTAGAAAATAAAAAAAAGTGCTAAATTTATTTGAACGGGCCAATGAAAACAAGCCACATTGTCATCTTCTCCAATGGCCCTGGTTTTTTTCCTGCGGATTTGGTTCCGTATCGAAATCTGTGGCATCATCCTAACATGAGTTATAGGCCATATAAATGCAAATGGAGAGCATCAATGTGTTCGTCTCTCTTCCCTGAACACAACCATGGCCATTATTGGTCTTGATTTTGCCTGTATCAAAAATGCCTAAAAAACAAGAATACAAACCCTAGCTTCGGGTACATGGTTATAGGCCACAAAAATGAAATCAAACAATACAGAATGCTTAGAAATTGAAAGGCAAGCATGATTATACAAAAAAAAGGCAAAAAGATGCAAGAACATGGGTTCACGATTTCATGTGCAGGGCTATGTTCAAGAACACTTACAGCGAGTTTGGGGCTGCTTCAAGGCTTGATTTTGATCCCAATAGCTTCGTTGGATCTCAGGCAAGAAGGCTATGTGGAGATTTTGGATTGAATCCTGCTCTGAGGTGGATTTCAGTTTTCAATTTTCCAAGCTTTTTCTCCAATCTGGTTTGGCCGTCTTGGGCAACTTCAGGTCGTGTTCTTGATATGTATGGCTTGTACAAGTAATAAAGAGTGCATTAGGTTAAACTTTGGGCCTCCAATCCTTGTGCATTGATGATTCCAAGATATGATTTTGCCACCATTAACAAAGCTTCCATATTTGTATCAAATCAAATATTTTTTACACAACATGGCATAATTCGAATTTTATTTGGTGTATCATGTAAATTGAAAGCTGTAATGATCAAAAAGATATCATTCAATCAATTTTGGATTTTATTTGAATTAATATTGATTTAAAATGAATTAAATCAATAAAAATTAAATAAAATAGAAAATTTAATGAATGGACATGAGACTGAAGATGGGACACGTGTGTGGTGTGAAAAGACCAAATAAAGTGGAAAAAAGTGGGCCCTTTTGTCAAAAATTGGAGTTTTGAGGATAGTTGACTTTTGGCAATTTTGCAAAAATGTCCAACTTCAACAATGCATAACTTCTTCAATTTTGAACTTTTGGAAGTTTTCTTTGACTTTTTAGAAAGCTTGAGATGTCCTCTAACCAACAATTTTGTTCTCATCTCATTTTGATATTCCATGCTCAAGTTATAAGGTTTGGCAAAAAAGGTGTTTTTGTTGACTTTCAAAAATGACCTATAATGTCCAAATTTATAACTTCTTGTGAGTGCATTTTATGATCTTGGGGTATGAAGATGGATTGTAGTAAATTTCATCCTATTCAAAATGAGCTTTTGATGGGTCATTTCTCATAAAGTATGATAAAGATATGCTTGGTCAAAGTTGAGTTGACTTTTCCTACAAAACCCTAATTTAGCAACTTTTGAGTCTTGATGAATTTTGAGCAATCCTTGATGAATCATGATCAACCCTTGATAAAATGATGAAATGTCCTTTAAAATGAGAATGTTGACAAAAAATCTTGAGGTTTGACTGTATTAGGGTCATAGTTGACTTTTGCCCTAGCATAGTCGATTTTTGGACCCTTTGAGCAATTGACTGACCAAACTTCCTCTGCAAGGCTTGAAATTTGACATGGATGACCTTGAGGACATATTAGGACATTGGGGAGAACTTGAGGTCATTTGGACTCAAGGATCTTGGTGCAACAAAAAACCCTAATTTGGGGTTGACTGCCTTAGGAGATAGCTTGACTGTCCATCTTTTGAACAATTTTGAGCCACGTGGAGATTCTTCTTGCAATGTCTTGAGAAGTATGAGAGGACAAATTTTGGGGTACAACACACGTCATATTAATAAGATATAAATTGAGTACATCAATGCCCCTTGGGCAAAATAATACAAAATTCTAAGGCAAAAAGACATTGCGCATCCTCTTTGGTGCAATGTAGGTATTGAGAGTCTGCTCTTCATGAAGTAGCCGAGTGAGTTCCAAAACATTCTTCTCGCTTGCGTAGAATTGGGCTTCGAAAGTATCACGCTCTCCTTTGATTTGTATCCAATCCCTTTGTAGGTCTTCGAGTGATGTAGGCATGTCAGGATGTAGGATAGTGTATGGAACTTCTCCCTCCTTAACAGGCTCAATAATCACTGGGAGAATGGAGGGATAAGGCATCATAAGACTTTGAGCGCGGGTTCGTACCAACTTGAGGTAAGGCTCAAGAGGGATGGAATTCTTGTGTCCCAAAGTCTTTCTATCCACCTTGTTTAGCATCCTCCAAGCTCGGATGAATCTCTGGCGAAGTCCTTGATCGTCGTTGTCGTAGTCGAATACCAGGCCTTGAATCAGCATATCATGTGGGCCATCCATTTGGGCATAACCAAACTGTCTTAGAGCTAAGAATGGGTTGTAGGTGATGCCTCCCCTAATTCCAAGTAGAGGGACATTAGGGAATTCCCCACAATGGTCAACAATGATAACATTCTCCTTGGATCGAGAGCACCAATGAATATCTGAATGTTTAAGTGTCATTAACCTTTGTGACCACCTCAAACCTTGCTCATTCTTCAAGACTGATTGGGGAAGATGAGAAATAAACCATCTTGCCAGGAGAGGAGTACAACATATAAGAACACCTCTTTTCCTCATTGTACGAGTGTGAAAAGAGTGTAGGATATCCCCAAGCAATGTAGGCATAGGGTTGTGAGACATGAAGATTTTGACAGCACTTACATCTATGAGTTGGTCAGGATTAGGGAACAATACCATTCCATAGATGAGAAGAGCTACAATCTCCTAAAAATCTTGCAAGTCTAGGGAATTCCAACAGCTTTGGGCCTTCTCAAACAGAAATTTTTCCAAGAAGCCTTTGACACCACTTCTAGTTTCCCAATGATTTGTGACATCAGATGAGTGCAAGTGAAAGGCTTGAGCAATCTCTTCTAGCTTTGGATCTCTTTCCGTACCGTTGAAGGGTAGTTGATTGAGAATAGGAATCCTCAGAAGTTGAGAGAATTCTTCCAAAGTGGGCACAAGTTGATAGTCAGGAAATGTGAAGCAATGGTGCAAAGGGTCAAAGAACTGGAAGAGAACCTTCATCATATCCTCCTCTGTGTTGGAAGTGACCAAGTTGAGTAGACGACCATGTCTCTCGGTGAATGGAGAGTTCTCAGGGATCCTTGAAGCTAGATCCTTTAGTTGTGGAGGAACTCTTACAAGGTTGATTTGGATAGTTTTCCTGTGAAGTGAATCCATAACCTACAAAACAAGAACAAAGATGAATCTCTAAAATCCTTGAAATGGTTAGTGAATGCATATGATGTTCATGATTTCCATGATGTTATGCAAAAATATATATGTACAAGCAAATCAAGCAAGTTCTTAGTTTAGGTTTGCATGGGGTTTCATAGGTAAGTACCCTCTTGAAGTTTAGTTTGCTCAACCTGTCCTAGTAATAGTAATCGGGTTCTAAGGAGCTCAATATCACTGGATTGTTTCCTTGGTCATTGTTTCAGCTCAAGCCTCTTTAATGGTGACCGAAATATCCCAATAAACCAACCCTCAATGAGTGTAGTATCGACTATCTACCAACTTCAGACTGCACCAAAGCTGGTCATCTCACTACATCCTAAAAGGCCAAGTTGGTCAAGTAAAGGTTCTAGAAGTTCATTAGTGCTTCATGACATCACTCAGCGGCCCCGTATTCTCTTTGATTAACTCAAAGGCTACCGGTACCCACAAATATGTCACACTAATATAGCTATTGCTTAGACCATGTCGGTATACCCTGCACAATTTCCACAACGTATTGCTATTTACCTATAATGTTTCCCAAATCCGGGTGGAGGATTTAAACCCAAACAAAGAACCATAATTGTAAAGCAAACAAGTCAAACAAATGTAAGCAAATAAATGTGATCTAAACCCTAAGGTAACCCCACTTTTAAAATCCTCCCCAGTAGAGTCGCCAGTTCTGTGATGCGGTGGGAGAACTGACTTGGAGGTTTTGCGTTTGTGTTCACAAATGTTGTGGTTAGCAAGAGTCGCCACTGACTTTTCTTTTATCCAAAAGGAAAGGTAAAAAAGCACAGGAAAGACCTTTGAGATGTTTTCTTGAGTTCGGGGGGTAGATTATGAAAAGGGAAGGTGCTAACACCCTTTTCATCCATGGTTTTCCATGGGTCTTAGTTACTTGCTTAGATCACTTGCTTTAGTTTGTTTGAAATGGTGTTTGATGTGGTTTTGAAAGTATTTTGTAAAAGAGGCCATTCATTTAGGCAATCTTTGTAATGATTCTCGTTCGTAAGAATGTATACAAAGATGTTTTTCTTTTGAAAATGTTTTCAATATTTTGTAAGATGTTTTGAAATGTGTGTGTTTGTTTTTGAAAATAGCAAGGATTGTTTGAAATGGAGCAAGTAACTTAGAAGCTATCTACCTACTCAAATATCTTTCTTGTGCATTTTCTATTCCTTTGACATTGTTGACTTACCATTGATTTGGTAAGCAACCCTATCTTTGGATGTAAACGGGACGGGCGTGGGTCATTGTATAACCATGATAGCAATGTTGCCAAGTATCTTAGCATTTTTGAGGGACCAAGATCATTTTGTTTAGGAAACTTTTGAATAGCGTCATCGAGGGACTATGATCTTATACTTGTTTTGTTTTGCCAAGATACTTTGCATGCGTAACATGGCCATTTTATTTTAGGCAACCAAATGGGAGAAACCCTAAGGGTGCTTGTGTGAAAAGTGTACCATTTTCATGCTTTTGATTTTGTCTTGTATTTAGGGTTTTCTATTTTTCTTTGTTTTGTTCTTGTCATGTAAACCCTAATTACTAATCATGGCATTTAAAGCGATAAATTGCGTCATGTAAATATACTAAGCTATTACAACAATTTTTATGGGAGGGGGAAATACAAGTTTGAATGGGGATTTGCACAAATATAAATCTAAATATATTATTACAACCAAATCGAATTTGTGCGAATTAAATAAATATAATACAAATATTTAAAATGCAATGCAATGTTCATGTTAGAAAAATGTTTTATGTCTTGTTTTTGTATAAGAAAAATATTTAATTTAAACCTAAAAATATAAGGAAAAAATATATTAATTCTTTTTGAAAGGGGTTAAACCCTAGTTTTTATTCAAAAGAAAATAATGTTCTATATTATTATTTTGTGTATTTTTTGTATATATATAATAAATAATATTATGCCTAAATACTAAAAAATTAAATATGTGTAAAAAATAGGTATTTATGAGTATAAAAATGTATAATAAAAATATTAAATATATTTGATTATTTACAAACTTATTAAGAAAATAAATTATATTCTTTCAAAATAAATCAATTTTTTATGTGGAAAAAATAATATAAAAAAAAGTGTAAAAATAAAGAAATTATTTTTTTAGGATTTTTTATCATTCAGAAAAATAAGCAAAAGTATTAAATAAAAAAATATGAAGAAAAATATAAACATATAAAAAGTTAGTCAGGGGGTGCAATAGCAAGTCAGGGGAGGTGTTTAGCAAAAACCAAAAGGCCAAGCAGCAAAAAATCCCAGAAGCCATCGTCCCTGTCCTTCGTTCATCCTCTTCACGCGTTTCCCAATTCAATCTGTATCTTCCTTATGCTTGCATAAAAATGAAAACTCATAACATGAAAAATGTGGCATTTGAGCTCACGATTCCAACCATATAAATTATGTAACCTAACTATCAAAGATCAAAGAGAATTTTGGAATCCCTAAATCATGACCTAATTTTTTCAGAGATTTCAATCTTCAAATTCTCTTAGTACAAGTAATATAAATGAAAAGTAATTATATGTACAGCTTCGTTATGATGAGAACTACATTTTTTCTTCACAAATCGTGGCTTGAGGTTTCTTGTATAAAGAGATAGAGTTTAAGAAAATACCTCTTTCAGCTGGAATCGTGTATGGCAATGTAGGGACTTTAATGGAGGCCCGATGATTGCTTGAGCTTCCTTGAGCTTCCCTGAATCTATTCCAACCCTTATCTTGCTCTGAGGATGGCTAGAACTCCCTTACCAAGTCCAACTGCAAGCTTCCAAGTTGAAAATGGAAGATGATGAAACAGAGGTTACAGAACCAGGGTGATGGCTTGGATTGACTAGGTATCAAGTGTATAAGATGTTTGAATCAGTTAAACACAAAACGCACGAGCCAAATGAGAGTTGGCTGAGATTTTGCAGAAACTGTGTGCTTGGGAAGATTTTTAGTGTTTTTCAGTTTGAGAGAGTTCTAGGTTCAAGCCAAGTATTTGATGCCTTATACAATGTTTGCATATTAGTATAGAAGTGATACCAAGTCATCTCTCCACTAGTTGTGCAAGCCTTAGCCCTTTTGTAACTTTTCTTGTACTTGAAGTAAAGTTGACAAGACCAATCCCACATGCTTGTACCAGCATGCTTTAGGGCGGATATGAATTTGTACAAATTTCTTGAGAGCTGTGTAGTTTTCTTGTATCAAGGGGACAGGTCCAATGCTCCAAGTTGACAAAGTTGCAAAAGTGCATCTTTATGAAAATGACAATGAAGCCTTTTTGCCCAAAATGGAATTACAATTTGTGTAAAGTTTCAAAAGCAAGGATAAAGGCTTTGTCAACTGAGTATGAATTTAATTAAGGAGTGTATATCAAGCTTAGGACCTGTAAATCAAGAAACAATCAGCATAGGTTTGGTTTGCAACTTGATTCTATGTGAAAATGGCTTGAACAAAAAGTGAGAAAATGCCAACTTCCTCTCTTCGATTCTCCCTACTCAAAAATGATCTTGGAGAGTTCTTGGACATTTTGGAAAGCTTGCAATGTGCTATATAATCCATATTTGAAATGCAATTTGATATACCTCTTGGAACTAGGTGAAAAGTTTCCATGAAGTTGGGTCCAAAACCTGCCTAAATTAGGGCAAAATTTCACTAAGTTATTTAGTCCATGAGCATGTATTCACAAATTCATAACTTGATATCCAAGCATCTTTAGGGAAAAGTTTGTGGAGAAAAGTTGTAGATTTCATGGGGATCTACAACTTTCATGTTTTAAGTTTTCTTTGAATCAAAATGCATCATGGTGAAAAAGTGGTGAGAAGTTGAGAAAAAATAAGAAAATTTTTATACTTAGAAAAATTCTAAGTTATGAAAAATTTCAAATTCCAACCCTAATTTTCAATTTTGGTTTTCTTGGTGAACAAGTTTCATATTTTGACATATCTTGATGAGTTATGACCCTTGGCACTTGATTTTGACCAAAAAGTCAAAGTTTGACTTTTCAGTGCACAATTGACTTTTGATTAGTTGACTGCAAATTTCATCTGTCAATCCAATGAACTTGAGATCTTTTGAACCATGTAATTAGGTCAAGATGATGCCATTGAACCCTTGATATCATGATTGAACTAAATTGGTCATTGGTTAGGTTAAAAATCAGAAATTGCCCTTTCTCAGTCAAAACCTTAATTTTGACCATTTTGCCCTTTTGATGATTTGATCAAATTTCTTGAGGAGTTGTGATCCAAACTTGATTAAATGGTACATATGAATATAGAATGTTGATGTGGATCAAAAATTATGAAGTTTGACTGTAAATTGGCCATGGTTGACTTTTTCCCCAATACAACTGATTTTTAGGTCAATTGTCCAATTCACTGATCAAAAATGTGGTTCAAGGCTTGAAACCTAACATGAGCAATCTTAGGGGTCCAAAATGATGTTTGAAAGTCACATGAAGCATTGGTGGTCCAAAAATCCTTGTGCAAAACCAAACCCTAATTTTGGGTTATCAGTGCAAGATGAGATGTCTTGAGCTAACCAAACCCTAATCTTGCCTTGAGTCCAAGAAGTCTTGTGAGAAAAAATCCTGATAAATGAGAGGACAAATTTTGGGGTACAACATGCAACATTTGTGAAAAAACGCAAAACAACCAAGTCAGTTCTCTCACCACATTACAATGGGCCTAATTCCACTTATTCATTCTATTATGACATAAAACCCAACTCTATTTATTTATATTCTTACCTATAAATTCAAGTATTTAAATAACATATATATTCAAATAATTCAAATATTCACCAAATCACGCAATTTAATTAATTACTATAAAAAAATAATTAATTAAATAATTAAATAAATAAAGAATAAAAATTGGGATGTTACAACTCTCCCCCACTTGAAATATTTTCGTCCTCGAAAATTACCTCAAGTGAACAACTATGGATAAGAATCTCCAATCTGACTCTCCAACTCCCAAGTCACACTTCCACCAGTCGATCCTCCCTAAACGACCTTAACCAAAACAATCTCTTTACCACAAAGTCGTTTCACTTCTCGATCCTTTATCTGCACATGTGATGTCTCAACAGTCAGGTTATCTCTCACCTGAACATCATCTAACTGAACAACATGAGACGAATCCATAATGTATCTCCTCAGCTGAGACACGTGGAATACATCATGAAGATTAGCAAGCGACATTGACAAAGCAATTTGATAAGCTAATGTACCTACTTTCTCCTGAATCTCATAAGGTCCAATAAAACGCGGTGTCAACTTACGCGACTTTAAAGCTCGACCAACACCTGTTATCGAAGTAACCCTCAAAAAACACATGATCGCCTTTCGTAAACTCAAGTGCTTTCCTTCTATTATCATGATAACTCTTCTGACGATTCTGAGAAGCCTTCATCTTCTCTTGTATCATCTTAATCTTATTTGTAGTCTGTTGAACTATCTCAGGTCGAATAACAACACTCTCTCCAGATTCATACCAACATATGGCGTCCTACACCTTCTACCATACAAAGCCTAAAATGGTGACATTCCAATACTCGAATGGAAACTGTTGTTATAAGTAACCTCAATCAAAGGTAAATAACTATCCTAAGCACCACCTTGTTCCAAAACACAAGCTCTCAAAAGATCCTCAAGCGACTGAATCATCTTCTCCGTCTGACCATCTGCCTGTGGATGATAAGTAGAAGTCAAACGTAACTTTGTACCCAAAGAATTCTTCAAACCTTCCCAAAATCTCGAAGTAAACCTTGTATCCCTATCTGAAATAATGCTCGACGGAATTCCATGCAAACTTACAATCCTCTTAATGTACAGCTTTGCAAGCCTCTCCATCGGATAATCCATTCTCATCGGAATAAAATGTGCAGATTTCGTCAACCTATCCACAATAACCCAAACAACTTCACAATTACTCGGTGTTCTAGGTAAACCAGAAATAAAATCCATAACAATGTTATCCCATTTCCACTCAGGAATAAACAATGGTTGCAACAAACCATACGGTTTCTGATGTTCAATCTTCGACTTCTGACAAATCAAACAGGAATACATAAATTCCGCAATATCCTTTTTCATACCTGGCCACCAAAACAATTTTCTCAAATCTTGATACATCTTAGTAGCTCCAGGATGAATACTCAATCCACTACGACGTCCTTCATCAAGAATCCTTTTCTTCAAATCAGATACATCCAGAACTCAAACTCTATCATGATATCTCAAAATATTGTTCTCATCAATCCGAAAATCACTACCTCGACCTTGATTGATCAACGTCAACTTATCCACCAAAACCAAATCAGATTTCTGACCTTCTCGAATCTCATCAAGAATGTCACTTGTAAGCTTCAACATACCAACCTTACATACAAAAGAAGTATCTTCACAAACCAAGCTCAAGTCTCAGAATTGCTCAAGTAAATCCAATTCTCAAACCATCAACATCGACATATGCAAAGTCTTCCTACTTAAAACACAAGCTACAACATTCGCTTTACCCGGATGGTAATTCAAACCAAAATCATAATCCTTCAAGAATTCCAACCATCTTCTCTGCCTCATATTCAACTCTTTCTCATCAAACAAATATTTCAAACTCTTTTGATCACTAAACACTTCAAATCTCAACCCAGACAAATAATGCTTCCAAAGTTTCAATACAAACACAAAAACTGCTAACTCCAAATCATGAGTTGGATAATTCCTTTCATGCACTTTAAGTTGCCTTGAAGCATAAGCTACAACTTCTTGATTTTTCATCAACATACCTCCTAAACCCATCAAAGAAGCATCACAATAAACCACAAAAGGTTCTGCCGGATTCGGAAAAATCAAAATAGGAGCGGTTGTCAATCTTATCTTAAGCTCTTAAAATCCAGCTTCACACTGTGTAGTCCAAATAAAAGCTTGACCCTTCCTAGTCAATTGCATCAATGGCAACACCAACTTGGAAAAACCTTCAATAAACTTGCGATAATAACCTGCTAACCCAAGAAAACTTCTAATCTCAGAAATAGATTTCAGAGCTTCCATTGAGACATAACCTCAATATTTGATGGATCAACAGCAATACCACCACTCAATATCACATGACCGAGGAAACTCACTTCCTTCAACCAAAACTCACACTTAGAAAGTTTTGTATACAACTACTTCTCTTTCAACATAGATAACACAACCCTTAGATGTTCAACATGATCCTCTTCACTCTTTGAATAGATAAAAATATCATCAATGAACACAACCACATACTAGTGTAAATATTGATGAAAAATCATATTCATGTACTCCATAAACACCGCAGGTGCATTGGTCACACTGAACGACATCACAAAATACTCGTAGTGACCATACCTTATTCTAAAAGAAATCTTCTGAATATCTTCAGCTTTCACACAAATCTGATGATACCCAGACCTCAAATCAATCTTACTAAACACACTTGCACCAACCAATTGATCCACCAAATCATCAATCCTCAAAAGTAGATACTTATTCTTAATAATCACCTTATTCAGTTGTCTATAATCCATACACAACCTCATAGAACCTTCCTTCTTCTTAAACAACAATACAAGTGCACCCCACGGTGACACACTTGGACGAATAAACATCTTCTCAAGAAAGTCCTCAAGTTGACTTTTCAACTCTTTCAACTCAGATATGGATATTCGATATGGAGCCATTGATACCAGACTAGTTCCAGGAACCAAGTCGATCGTAAAATCCACTTTACGCTCTGGCGAAAAACCACGTATATCATCAGGAAACACCTAAGGAAAATCACGAACTATTGCTAATCCACCAATTGTTCCTTTCCCATCAATTTCCAATGTTTCCATCAAAGCTAACAACACAACACCGTCTTGTAAAGATTCATTCACTTTACATACTATCAAGCTGGAAAGACAAGCCTATTCCATCCAACCTGATCCTGTCTACTATCAACAAGAGATTAAGGGTGATCAGCTCCTGAATTTGTCAATAGGTAGCCGACAATCATGTTGATGGGATAAACCATCGTTACCCAACTGCAACAACGTCCTTCATTTGTGCTCAAATCCTTACTCTTGCAATCAACAGAACACCGAACCAACGCTTCACAACTGAAACAACTCAAAGAAATGAAAACTTCTCCCTCGCTTGTTTCAAACTCACTCCTGTAACCAAGCGGTTTGAAAAACAAACAAGTATCGATAGTGTTTCACACACATATCAAATACAATAGGGAACAACCACATTAACAACCTGGCCAATCTGACCGACCATTGCTCTGATACCCCTAATGTAACATCCTCTAACCCTACATAGACATAAATAGCATAATCAGAGTAATTATCATGCATATCAAAGAGGGTGTCACATATAACTTCACAAAACGACAATATAATTCACATATTGCATACTGGACATGATCATAACACGTATTCAATTTCACTTTTCATACCATCAGAATAAAACATGCATCTCGCAGCGGAATAATTTATCTCAACATAATGATATAAATTATTGAAATCCCATATTGACAATCATATCATAAGTACTAGGCACTGAGGCCAAACAACATCAACATCTCATACATCATCAATAAAGAGAGCATTAACAAATATCTCTCAACAAATAATAATCTAAACATGATCCGAATATCCCCCGTGTTATATAGACCAGAGCAATGACTCATTATCTAGCAATAAACGGGTAAATAAGGATCTAACTCCTCCAACTAATCCTGGAAAGCAACACCACCATCTCCGGTACCTGAGCGATGTCACATATAACATCATTCCAACAAAAGGGTGATAATTCATATCATTATAAAAATGTATAATCATAAGTATATATAACATACATACATTAAAATGAATCCATCACACTTCACATAATCATGTATTCGGAATAATATAATACAACATACGATTCACATGTACAACATAGCTCATCAAATCATATTTCAAATGAAATCAATCGCAACTATCACAATGTAACAATTAGTCCAATTATCACAAGTTGTACACCAAAACACATCATTCACATCAACATTTCATAACAAGTAATAATGCAACAACTCATAACGACACATATGACTCTAATGCAACTCAATGCAATATGCATGTGGTACCAATGTTATCCTTACCGGTCCTTCCGAATCAACATCTCCAAGACAGTTAATCACCAATAAAAGTCTGATTCAGCCTTAAGCTTTCAAACCCTATTCAGTGTTAGGTTTGGTACAAGTCAATAGTTCCCACGGAATTACCAAACATTGCCTCTTGACACAAATGATGCATGTACATATGCAATCTCAATAACTCATCACATAATCCAACACATTTGAATTATCTTCACCAAATTACACAACATACATCAATCATATCATCTTTCACATACAATGCATTCTAATAGCATAAATCATCTCAACACATCATTATAACATGTAGAAAACAAGTCCAAACATGTTATTCTCATTCATCATCAATTCACAACATACATATATACAAAATCAAGTATCATGTTCATAGCATTTTCATAGCATTTATCAACTCAACACACCATAATAAAATATTGCAAACAATTTCAAAACATGTTATTTTCATTCATCATCAATTCATAACACATCAAAAATAATACGCAAACTAGCATTCCAATTCAACACCAATTCACAATACACGTAACACAGATACATGTCATTTCACACAACCAAACAATTATTAAATTACCTACTTCCAACACAACTATTTTTATTTGAAAAAAAAAATATCTTTCTAGCTTTCTAACGCTTCGAACGGCACCTAAACGGAGTTACAGTTGAAAAGTTATGGTTGTTACAAAATCTGTCAAAAAATAAGGATGCCCTGCGGGTCTTCTCAGGTCAACCCCCCTTCCTGTATGAGTCGACTCATACTGCATAAAATGGGGTTTTCTGCATTTTTAACTTAATTTCTACACGATTTTTCTTCATAAAAACACTACAAATCACCACAAATCATCATGCTTGTCAATTTTATCAATAACCTATCATTCTAACATTAAAGTACTCATTTTATTCCGTGTAACACATCAAATCTTATCAATTTCATAGATTTCTACACAAACCTTAACATGTAAGATTCTAGAAATTAAAATCAACAACACTCGTCAATGTTACTACCCATTGCATACATCATATACAACACCTTACCTTGAGAGTAGAACCTTCTAGGTTGAACTTCCTCTTCACTTTTCCTCTTTTCTCCTCTTCTCTTCTTTTCTCTTCTTTTCTCTTCTTTCTCTTCTTTTGCAATTATAACTCTAATCTATAATTCCTCTTCTTACTATTTATTCTCATAAATAAGCCTAATTCCACTTATTCATTCTATTATAACATAAATCCCAACTCTATTTATTTCTATTCTTACCTATAAATTCAAGTATTCAAATAACATATATATTCAAATAATTCAAATATTCACCAAATCACACAATTTAATTAATTACTATAAAACATAATAATTAATAAAATAATTAAATAAATAAAGAATAAAAACTGGGGTGTTTCAGGTTGCTTTGATCCTTGTGTGGAAATATAAATGGTGAATTATATATTCATCTTGATGGGCTTTGATCTTGTTCGAATTGGAAGTGTGACTTTGATTCTAGATATTGAATCAGAAGCAAGGTGAGCTTGATGTTCACGATGGTACCACATGCATGAGTCATATTGAGTTGCATTGAAGTCTCATGTGTCTTTAAAGAATGTTTGTTTCGTGAAATGGAATATGTGATAATTGGATTGGTAAAGCCATGTTGTATAGATAAATTATGAAGTGTGATTGAGTTCTTTGGAATGTATGTGTGTGTTATATACATTGTCCATATTGTGATACGGTGGGAGAACTGACTAGTGTTTTGCGTTTGTATTCGCACTTGTGCGGTTGAGCAAGAGTCGCCACCGACTTTTTGTTTTATCCTAAAGGAAAGGTTAAAAAAGCACAGCAAAAACCTTTTGAGATATTTCGTGGGTTCGGGGGGTAGATTATGAAAAGGGAAGGTATTAGCACCCTTTTCATCCATGGTTATCCATGGGCTCTTAGTTACTTGGTTTTTTAGATCACTTGCCTTGTTTTTCGATTGCTTGGAAAATGGTGTGTGTGTGGGTGCTTTTTGAAAATGTTTTAGAAAAAGATGCCTTGTCTTAGGCGACCAATGTATTTGACTCGTGATTGAGTGTTTTACAAAAGTGTGAATCTTTTCGAAAAGATGTTTCAAATGTTTTGAGAGTTTGTTTGAAAGTGTTGTGGATTGTGGTTTTTGAAAAGAAGGCAAGTGTTTTTGCAAGTTTGATCTCAAGTAACTAAGAGTTTTGTCTACCCTATTGTACTCAAAGGTTTTTGTCATGTTTTAACCCCTTTTAACAATTTTGTTCCACCATTGAATTTGGTGGACAATCTTGCGTTTAGGAAGTTTATTCGGGACGGGCGTGGGTCATCGTATGGACCATGAATGCAATGGTGCCAAGTGTCTTTGGCAATTTGCTTTGAGGGACTATGATCATTCCGTTTAGGCAACACTTTGAGACTTATGATCATTTGATTTTGTTTTGCCAAAGATACTCGACGTGCAAGCATGGCCCATTTTGGAAGGCAACATGTGGGATTACCCTAGGGGGTGCAAGTGTGATTTGTGTATTGATTACATGCATTTGTCTTGTATTAGGTTATCTAGCGTTTGATTTTATGTACATACAAACCCTAGGTCTAACCATGGTATAATTGAAAAGCTGTAAATTGCGGAATGTAAATCTACGCTATTACAAAATAATGTCCGGGAGTGGGGGTATAAATGTACAAGGGGATGAGACTTATAGTACCCAATAATTTACAACCAAATCGAATGTCGCGATCAAATGAATATCAAATATAAATGTAAGATAAACATGTGTATAGGGTAATGTGAATGTATTTGTGTAAGTGTACAAATGTATATGTATGTGTAAGTGTAAATGTAAGTATGTACAAATGCGAATTTGTGGAATTGAAGCGTATTAGGGTTTTTGACCTAGATAAATGTTTTTAATCTTGTATTCTTGATTTTGTATGTTTAATTATGTACAAAAAGAATGTTAACTAAAAAGTTTAATTTTAATTACGTATAATATGTACAAATATGTTTTAATTAAAAAGGTATTTTCAATTTAATTATGTATGCGAAGTATTTTGTTTATTTATGTACAAATGTGTTATTAATTAAAAGAAAATGTTTTATATAATATATGGTGAAAATATAATTTATTCAAGTTAGTATTTACAAAATAAAAAGAGTGAACATTTTTTATAAGATAAAAAGAGGGTTAGTGTTTTTTATAAAAATGAAGTAAGTTAATGTTTATAAAACAAAGTTAGTTTTTTATGAAAATGTTTTGTTTAGAAAGTGAAATGATTTTCGTTGGGCTTAGAGGAATCAGGAACGGGTTAAGCCCAAGGTTGGATTCTGAACGAAATTAGGGTTTCATGTTGCTTGTTCCATTGAGACAAAGGGCTCTAGGGTTAATCAGCGGCGCCGTTCACTTGAATTTCGTCTTCTTCGTTCAAGCTTCCCTGAGTGCTTATCTCCGGCCACCAACGCAACCCATACTCTCTTCCCTCCAAGGCAGTGGATACGTTGCTCCAGGTTTGTTTCAGTGTTCCCTTTTTTCTTCTATGACTGATACGCGTGGAATTTGTTCTGAGCTCTTTATTTTTTCGTTTTTTATGAGGTGAAGGGGAGGATATAGCAAGTTCATTACCTGATTCCTGGAGATGGAGGAGAGAAGAGGGATGACGTTGAGGAGGCCGGAGCGGTGTTTCAGCGGCGAAGCTTGATGCTTGCTACGCTTCTGACTTTTCCTGGTACTTTCGTTCTTGGCTATATTTCTAGGGTTTGATGATATATGCTGGATTGGCTTGAAAACCCTAATTCGCTTCTTTATCTTCTTCTGCCACTGTGTGTTTACGCGCTTGTTGCTTATGTATTGTTGCCTGAGATGCCCAGTGATGATCTTTACGATCTGAGGGCCTATGTTGCCTGAATACTTTTGTTTTCCTCTGAGCCCTGACTTGCTTCTTTCTTTCTTCTTCTTGAGAGGCTATGTGCTTGTTTGTGAGCTTGATGCTATGTGACTTGATTTGGTTCCCCCCATGATGAACTTACAGTTCTGAGGGGCTTGTATTCGTTGCCTATATGCTTGAGTATGTTGTTGGATATGCCTTTCTGTTTGGCCTATGATGAAGTCCCCCTTCTGAGGCTTGGTGTTTGAATGTTCAGTGTTGGAGCTTGGCTTTTGTGGCTTGAGATGTTCAGCTTCACAGGGTTGTAGGCTTGGGTTGGTTTTGATCAGTTTGTAGGTATGGTGAGGTTATTGGTGGTTTTTGGTTATGACTGATGCTTATGCTTGTTTATGTCGCCCAGTGATGTTCTGCTGAGGGCTTAGGCTTGACAGGTTATGGTGTTTGGCTAGGTCTTAATAGTTTGGACAGTGGTTTAAGGCATTTGGTAGGTTAATGCTGGCTTTAGGCCATTTGCAGGTTCTGAGTTTGCTTGAGATTTGCTTGTCTGAGTATGCTTGAGAGGTTGGTATTTCTGGTATGTGTTTGGATGATTTTGTTGTATTGGTGCTAGCAGGTTGGCTTAATGCAGGTTGATGCTGGTATACTGATATGGTTTCTTGGCTTTTAGTTGTTTATCAGGTTTTTGATGGTTAAGGCTTGACAGGATGCTATGGTTGTGGTGAGGTTTGTGTTATGACAGGGTATTCTGAGTTTTGGGGATTTTTCTCTATTCTAAACTCTTACCTCTTTGTATTAGCTTCTGTATATTTGTTATGCAGAGTTGTGTTGGATCCTCTGGTTATCAGTTTGCAGGTTCAGTTTTTAAGGTTATGGTAAGGCAAGTCATGTGTTTGAAATGTGTTACGTGAGGCTAAAGCTGGTGCAGTAGGTTTTTGTATATTTTTTCTATTCTCACCTGCTATGCTGCCCCTTGAACTGAGTTTGTATCTTTTCTCTTTTATCTCCTCACTTCCTTCTGCCTGCTGCTGAACTGTCTTTGCTTGGATTTGTATAATCTTTTTTCTTCCTTTTGCCTGCTGTCTATTCTGAACTGCTTTATCTCTCTTTTCTCTCTCCTAAAGTACAGTTTGAATTTTATAATGTTTATTGTTCTGTACTTATGGTTCTGAAGGGGCTATGATGGGAAGTGATGATTTAAGATGTTTAGCTTGCATAACACATTTTGCATCTTCTTTCTCCAGCTTTTGTGCTTTGCTCTGACTTTGCATTTTGATATCTTTTCCAAAATCTTCTTTGACAGCTTTTGAGTACTTTCTTGATTTTCTTTGAGTGGACTTTGGGCATTTTGACAGTTAGTGCCTTTGCTTTTGGATAGAAAGTTTGGATTGAACTTTTTCAGTTTAGTTTGGATTTTGGATTTGAGATTCTTATGCAGTATTGAATTTTGTAACTTATGCATTTGACATTCATGAATGAAAACAAAAATAGAATTCTTCCCTCTTTGTGAACCGGGAGAAATCCCGTGATTTGCAGAGAGGGTCAACTGATCCCAGTCAGTGGCCCCTAATGATGAGCAATTTTTATCTGTCTTTTAATTAACTGCTTTCTGACTTTTCTTGTTCTTTTTGCAGATGAAAAATGGAATACCGGAGCGGAGTGAAGAATGAAGAATGTTTAGAAAATAGGATAATTTTAATTCTATGTAATATTTAAATTAAATGTAAATTATTGTCTGTAATAAACAACAATTTGTACAAATAATTCAAATATCAATAAAAGTTTAAATTATCCATTTAATTCTAATTTCTTTATTGTTTATTTATTTATTTAAAATTCTTAGAATTAAAACAATTGAAAAATAAATTCAATCATTTAATTTCAGAATAATAAATAACTAAAATAAAACAACATTGATCCAATAAAGTCCGTCTTATTCAATATCCAAAGCAAAGCAGCAGTCGATCCATATAGACTGATCAAACGCATAAGCACCGTGAATTCAAAACTGCATCTTGTATCTGACTGGCCCAATCAAAATGTACTGAATTCAAACCACTATCTCTTTTACTGATTAAACCAAGATAACGCGAATTTTAATCCGAATCTCGGAATAAACCGCAAAGTGCTGTGGAACTTAAATTCTTCTGAGAAAATGCCCATAAAACCTTAATTCCCGATTAAATGCCAAATAGCGTTCGCCTGATCAAAATTGAACCAAAAATCGACCAAAACCCTAAGCCAACCGTATGAAGCAATCCAGAGCTCTGGAAATCAGTAAAAACCCCAATTCTGTTTAACTGTCAAGAAAAGTCCGTTTGTCCGATTCTTGAGTCAGTTTGAGAAGTCAGGAAATGTTTGAAGCTGAGATTTCTTGTGGAAAAGCGCGAGGGCAAATTTTGGGGTACAACAGTTGCCCCTGTTCAATCTTCTTTGGCCTGAAGAGTTAGATTGGCAAGTTTGCCTTTCGCGACTTGAAGGTAAAAGGAGATTGGACACTAATGTGCCCAGAAAATTTGCACTCGTCGATGTGACGGTGAGGTGAATGGGCTTAAAGATGCCATTTGGTGATGGGCTTAAAGATGCCACCTGGTGCGAAAGAATTTTGTCGGGGAATGGGCTTAGAGATGCCATCTGAGAATGGGCTTACAGATGCCATTCGGCGACTGCTGGTAGGAGGATGGGCTTATAGATGCCATATGGTGATGTTGAACTGTAGGTCGATGGTGGGTGGACGAGTATCAGAAGGGCATCCCTGTTTTGGAATATCTCTGAATTGGGGTCCGAACAAGCAACAGATTGACGTCCATATCTGGAGAATCCGTAAACTATCTGAGATTGAATAAGCAGCATCCGTTGTTGGGACATGTCCGTAAACTATTTTCAAAAATTGTGAAGAGTCTGAACAAGTTGGTAGATTGACATCCGTTACTTGGAAAGAATCCGTAAACTAATTTCAGAAGTTGGGATTGAATAAGCAATAGAGCAGTATCCGTTGTTGGGACATGTCCGTAAACTATTTTCAAGAATTGAGAAGAGTCTGAATCAGTCGGTAGATTGACATCCGTTGTAGGGAAGAATCCGTAAACTGTTTTCAAAAGTTGAGAAGAGTCTGAATCAGTCGGTAGATTGACATCCGTTGTAGGGAAGAATCCGTAAACCGTTTCAGAAGTTGAGAAGTCTGAATCAGTCGGTAGATTGACATCCGTTGTAGGGAAGGATCCGTAAACTGTTTCAGAAGCTTGAGAAGTTGAAGAGGAACCGGTATAAGGTTTCTGCTGATGTGTCTGAATGAACCTGGAATAAGTATCAAAACGTTGCCGTGTCCGGGTTACATCTGAATTATTTCTGGATGAATCTTGGGAGTTGATCTGTGTCTGTCGACTGATCTTATCTGAAAAGGCAAAGGGTTAGTTGTATGCAATGTTATGATGCATGATGCAATGTACGTGACATCAATATTTATGATACGAATGTAATGAATGCGCATGTAGGCTGATGAGCTAATCTTGCCAAGGATACATGATTCCGAGATGGCTGAAGATAAAAGCATCTTGACTGCTGTCGGGGAGAATAGATCCTTGGCTGTCGCTGGGGAAGAGGATTCCTGATGACCTCTACTGGGGAGCTCCAACTAGTAGACTCATGCCGGGGAGACCAGATTGAGAATCTTTGGCTTGATGGGAGGTAACCCTGGAGACTTCACTGGGGAATTCAGGATTGCTTCCTTAAAACTCTGTGGGGAGAAGGTTTAAAAGTCTGACTCCGCTGGGGATTGAAGGAACTCCGCTGGGGATAGGGAGAATTCTGGCGAGTGCGATCTTCCGGGGTGGTTAGCTTGAGAAGAATCTGAACAAGTCGGTAGATTGGCGTCCGTTGTTGGGAAGAATCCGTAAACTGCTTTCAGAAATCTTGAAGAGGAATCAGCAATAGAACAACATCCGTTGTTGGGAAGCGTCCGTAAACTGAATTCAAAGGTTGCATCTGAACAAGCTGATAGATTAACATCCGTTGTTGGGATGAATCCATGAACTGTTTTCAGAAGTCTTGATAAGAATCTGAACAAGTCGGTAGATTGGCGTCCGTTGTTGGGAAGAATCCGTAAACTGCTTTCAGAAATCTTGAAGAGGAATCAGCAATAGAACAACATCCGTTGTTGGGAAGCGTCCGTAAACTGAATTCAAAGGTTGCATCTGAACAAGCTGATAGATTAACATCCGTTGTTGGGATGAATCCATGAACTGTTTTCAGAAGTCTTGATAAGAATCTGAACAAGTCGGTAGATTGGCGTCCGTTGTTGGGAAGAATCCGTAAACTGTTTTCAGAAATCTTGAAGAGGAATCAGCAATAGAACAACATCCGTTGTTGGGAAGCGTCCGTAAACTGAATTCAAAGGTTGCATCTGAACAAGTTGATAGATTAACATCCGTTGTTGGGATGAATCCATGAACTGTTTTCAGAAGTCTTGATAAGAATCTGAACAAGTCGGTAGATTGGCGTCCGTTGTTGGGAAGAATCCGTAAACTGTTTCAGAAGTCTTGAAGGGGAACCGGTGTAGGGTTTCCTGATGATGAGCTTGTGTAAAACTGCATCGGGTTTTGAACACTTTTGACATTCGAATGCCCCAAGTGGTGATGTAGATAAAATCCTGGTTTATTACAGGTGTTGGTCTGGAATTCTTCAGACATGCCCTGGCTGGATACAGGAGTCGAATCTGGAAAGGTGATAGTTGATAGATATGCCCTGGCAGGATACAGGAGTCGAATCTTCAAACTCTTCAGACGTGCCCTGGCTAGATACAGGAATCGAGTCTGGAAATAGTCAACAGATATGCCCTGGCTGGATACAGGAGTCGAATCTGGAAATAGTCGTTAACAGATATGCCCTGGCTGGATACAGGAATCGAATCCTCGAACTCTTCAGACGTGCCCTGGCTAGATACAGGAATCGAGTCTGGAAATGTAGTCAACAGATATGCCCTGGCTGGATACAGGAGTCGAATCTGGAAATGTTGTAGTTGATTCGTTGGACACTTTTGACATTCGAATGCCCCAAGTGGTGAAGAAGGAGTCTTGAATCAGATTACTCTGCATATTGAGAGATTTCTTGAAATCTTGACTGGACTGCCCCAGGTTAATTGAACTTTGAAAGATCTGTTGGACCTTGACTGGACTGCCCCAGGTTAATTGAATTTCGAAAGATCTGTTGGACCTCGACTGGACTGCCCCAGGTTAATTGTACTTGAAAGATCTGTTGGACCTTGACTGGACTGCCCCAGGTTAATTGAATTTTGAAAGATCTGTTGGACCTTGACTGGACTGCCCCAGGTTAATTGAATTTCGAAAGATCTGTTGGACCTCGACTGGACTGCCCCAGGTTAATTGAATTGTGACATGTCATGCCCCTTGTTGATAGGAGATTTGTAATGGGAGTGTCATCCTTTTGAAGTGATTTTGCTCACTGAGAGAGTTTTCGTTCCTCCGAACATTCATGGTATGAAATTCTTCGCTGTCAAACAGAAGGGTTAAATGCAGACAGTGATATTCAAGCAATGCAAAGTTTATGTTTGTCTCGAAGTTTTTTTTTTTCGTTTTGAAAAAAATGCGTTTTTTAGCAGAAAACTTTTTATAAGACAAATCAACACAAGATTTAGAGCAAAGCCCTACGGGAGTCAGGATACCTTTTGTAACAGTATGCTTTCGAACTAACCCATGCTTCAATTAGGACTTTTGAAGGGTTGTAACGTGGCCTGGTTCACGGTTTAAGAAACAAAGGATAAAGGCTCAAAGTATATTTGTACCCGCCCGCTCTTCGTGATGTTCTTCAACCTAAGCTCAGTTAATTGTGCGTCACACTCTGTTTTGAGTTTTGAACGACTTTTGGTCGATGGTTCACCAGTTTGAATTTGGGAGACAGTCATCATCTCCTTTTTTCTTTTTCAACATTTTTCATGTTGTTGAGGATTTTGTAGTGACCTCACTATTTTGATTTTGATTTGTTATCCCTAACTTTTGCCTGACTGTTCCCATTTGCGGGATTACTGTCAGCGGGATGCCCCAGCTTTCTTAAGCCTCCTTTATAGGTTTTGGCTCGGTGGGCTTTTTCTCTTTTGAGAGATTGACTGTCTATATGATAGGGAACCACCCTTGTCTTTCGATTCCAAAGGAATGCTTTCTTTTTCGACGTCGTTCGTTGTATTACGAACTGAGAGTTTGCGACTTCAATGCGCATTTTCTTTTGAATTAACTGAGATACTACCCTGCCCCAGGTTTATATCAAAGGTTTTGATTGTATCAGAACAGGAAACTCCTACTTCTTTGGCTCGAAGGGGTTGACTAGGGATTAACTTCCTTATAACTCCAGTGTTTGGGAATTGAAAGAAATGCCTGTACATCATCAGCAAGGTCTGTTCAAAAGCATACTGTATATGATCACGGTATTGTTTCGTCATCCTCCCTCTAAAGGCTTGCAGCTTTTTATCAAGAGTCAGATATCATAAAGAAAAGCATAAGAGTAGTGAAACGAATGGATGAATTCAAGACAAACATATGCAATGCATTAATGAAAACAGAGTTTAACATCAACAGATAATTGTTTGACAGCAAAAGAAATTACAACTTTGAAAATTCAAAAAGAAGTAAAAGTCTTTCAGACTGAGCTTCGTCACTTCAAGTGGAGAACCCTTTAACGGAAGATCTTCATCTCGCCGTCTGGCATGAATTCCAGCACCCCAATGTCAATTAGATCTTGAATCTTGTTCTTCAAGGCCCAACAGTCGTTGGTGCTGTGTCCCGGGCTGTAGGAGTGGTAAACACAGAATTCGTCGGGATTAAAGCGAGGAGAGGAGATATTGAGCTTCTGAGGAGGGTCCTTTACGGTGAGCAAATTGACCTCCAACAGGCGCTTCAGTATGAAGAATGATGGTATTTCAGTCTCCGTAAACTGTCTTCCCGACTTTTCTTGTTTACGCCGATTACCCCGTTGACGCTGGCGAGGTTGTTGATGGGTTTGTGATCCTGAAGCTAGCAAAGGAGCCTTCCCTTTGTCTTCTTGAGTGGATGGAGGCTGAGCGGTTACTGGCTCTTCGACCTCAGATGTTTGCCCCAGTTGGTTGTTTGGAAGCAGTTGGCGGACAAGAACTCTGAGTTCCTCTTGTCTTTGAGATAGGTTTTGAATGAGAGCCATCTGGCCCACCAACTGTCCCATCATTTGAGTCCTCAGTGTTGTCAGATCAAACTGCAGCTCCGCAATCTGATCACTCCTGGCATTGCTGGAACTCCCTAAGCCCTTGGTGAGGAGAGCTTTCATCTCTTCTTGCCCCAGAGACAAATTCAGGAACATATCCTGCAACTGAGCAGTCTGGTCTTGGATGTCTTTGACAGACCTTTCTAGAGCCATCTCTTGCTGAAATAAACAGCAGGAGAGTAAGGAAACCTGAAAAAGGAAAGATTGTCAAAATGAAATGCATGATATGTGGATGCATGCTTTCAAGGATCTCTTGGGGTAAACACAAGAAAATGTTAGAGGTTGAACTCTGTTCTTGGATTGGAGATCTCTGCACCGGTGGACGTCCTTCCACAAGAATCAAGCTCACCATGTCGAGTGGGTCATAGCCACTGATTCAAGTTGTTGCACTCGATCTTTGTTTGGAGAACTTTGTATCGGTGGATGTCCTTCCACGAGAATCAAGCTCACCATGTCAAGTGGGTCATAGCCACTGATTCAAGTTGTTGCACTTGAACTTTGACTGGATTGGTTAGAGGAGAAACCTCTTGCCCCTTGATAGACGTCTGGCTCAACGTAATCCTGCATCAACAGAACCCTCGAGATCCTTGAAATGGTTATTGAAAATGCTAAAATGCTATGGTATGATGTCATGATGTTATGTACATGTATGCACAAGCAAGTAATTGTATATACAGGCAAACATATTCACACAAAGCACACAAGGCCTTAGGTTTAGGCTTGCATGAGGTTCAGGTACTACCCTCTTTCAGTTCGTTGGTTACAACCTGTCCTATCAAAAGTAACCGGGTTCTAAAGGTCCCAATATCACTGGATTGCTTTCATTGTTCATCGTTTCGATTTAGCCACTGACTGGCGATCAAAATATTCCAGGAAAGCAACCCTCAATTGAGTGTAGTATCGAGTATCAACCAACCTCGGACTGCACCAAAGTCAGTTATCTCACTACCCTAAAAAGGCCAAGATGGTCAATTAAGGTTCTAAGGTCAGTTGATGCTTCGCGACACCACGCGGCGGCCCCGTACTCTCCTTGACTGACTCAAGGGTTACCGGTACACACCAAAGTGCCACATCAACGTAGCAGACTGCTTCAACCATGTCGGTATACCCCGCACAGTTCCCTCACAGCCTTGTTGCTACCTAAAGAGGTTTCCCCAGATCCGGGTTAGGATCTATAGAACTCCGATACAAAGCCCACAAATGTAAAGCAAACAAAGCAATTAATTGAAAGTAAAGGTGATCTAAACCCTAAGGTAACCCCACTTTAAAATTGTCCCCAGCAGAGTCGCCAGTTCTGTGATACGGTGGGAGAACTGACTAGTGTTTTGCGTTTGTATTCGCACTTGTGCGGTTGAGCAAGAGTCGCCACCGACTTTTTGTTTTATCCTAAAGGAAAGGTTAAAAAAGCACAGCAAAAACCTTTTGAGATATTTCGTGGGTTCGGGGGGTAGATTATGAAAAGGGAAGGTATTAGCACCCTTTTCATCCATGGTTATCCATGGGCTCTTAGTTACTTGGTTTTTTAGATCACTTGCCTTGTTTTTCGATTGCTTGGAAAATGGTGTGTGTGTGGGTGCTTTTTGAAAATGTTTTAGAAAAAGATGCCTTGTCTTAGGCGACCAATGTATTTGACTCGTGATTGAGTGTTTTACAAAAGTGTGAATCTTTTCGAAAAGATGTTTCAAATGTTTTGAGAGTTTGTTTGAAAGTGTTGTGGATTGTGGTTTTTGAAAAGAAGGCAAGTGTTTTTGCAAGTTTGATCTCAAGTAACTAAGAGTTTTGTCTACCCTATTGTACTCAAAGGTTTTTGTCATGTTTTAACCCCTTTTAACAATTTTGTTCCACCATTGAATTTGGTGGACAATCTTGCGTTTAGGAAGTTTATTCGGGACGGGCGTGGGTCATCGTATGGACCATGAATGCAATGGTGCCAAGTGTCTTTGGCAATTTGCTTTGAGGGACTATGATCATTCCGTTTAGGCAACACTTTGAGACTTATGATCATTTGATTTTGTTTTGCCAAAGATACTCGACGTGCAAGCATGGCCCATTTTGGAAGGCAACATGTGGGATTACCCTAGGGGGTGCAAGTGTGATTTGTGTATTGATTACATGCATTTGTCTTGTATTAGGTTATCTAGCGTTTGATTTTATGTACATACAAACCCTAGGTCTAACCATGGTATAATTGAAAAGCTGTAAATTGCGGAATGTAAATCTACGCTATTACAAAATAATGTCCGGGAGTGGGGGTATAAATGTACAAGGGGATGAGACTTATAGTACCCAATAATTTACAACCAAATCGAATGTCGCGATCAAATGAATATCAAATATAAATGTAAGATAAACATGTGTATAGGGTAATGTGAATGTATTTGTGTAAGTGTACAAATGTATATGTATGTGTAAGTGTAAATGTAAGTATGTACAAATGCGAATTTGTGGAATTGAAGCGTATTAGGGTTTTTGACCTAGATAAATGTTTTTAATCTTGTATTCTTGATTTTGTATGTTTAATTATGTACAAAAAGAATGTTAACTAAAAAGTTTAATTTTAATTACGTATAATATGTACAAATATGTTTTAATTAAAAAGGTATTTTCAATTTAATTATGTATGCGAAGTATTTTGTTTATTTATGTACAAATGTGTTATTAATTAAAAGAAAATGTTTTATATAATATATGGTGAAAATATAATTTATTCAAGTTAGTATTTACAAAATAAAAAGAGTGAACATTTTTTATAAGATAAAAAGAGGGTTAGTGTTTTTTATAAAAATGAAGTAAGTTAATGTTTATAAAACAAAGTTAGTTTTTTATGAAAATGTTTTGTTTAGAAAGTGAAATGATTTTCGTTGGGCTTAGAGGAATCAGGAACGGGTTAAGCCCAAGGTTGGATTCTGAACGAAATTAGGGTTTCATGTTGCTTGTTCCATTGAGACAAAGGGCTCTAGGGTTAATCAGCGGCGCCGTTCACTTGAATTTCGTCTTCTTCGTTCAAGCTTCCCTGAGTGCTTATCTCCGGCCACCAACGCAACCCATACTCTCTTCCCTCCAAGGCAGTGGATACGTTGCTCCAGGTTTGTTTCAGTGTTCCCTTTTTTCTTCTATGACTGATACGCGTGGAATTTGTTCTGAGCTCTTTATTTTTTCGTTTTTTATGAGGTGAAGGGGAGGATATAGCAAGTTCATTACCTGATTCCTGGAGATGGAGGAGAGAAGAGGGATGACGTTGAGGAGGCCGGAGCGGTGTTTCAGCGGCGAAGCTTGATGCTTGCTACGCTTCTGACTTTTCCTGGTACTTTCGTTCTTGGCTATATTTCTAGGGTTTGATGATATATGCTGGATTGGCTTGAAAACCCTAATTCGCTTCTTTATCTTCTTCTGCCACTGTGTGTTTACGCGCTTGTTGCTTATGTATTGTTGCCTGAGATGCCCAGTGATGATCTTTACGATCTGAGGGCCTATGTTGCCTGAATACTTTTGTTTTCCTCTGAGCCCTGACTTGCTTCTTTCTTTCTTCTTCTTGAGAGGCTATGTGCTTGTTTGTGAGCTTGATGCTATGTGACTTGATTTGGTTCCCCCCATGATGAACTTACAGTTCTGAGGGGCTTGTATTCGTTGCCTATATGCTTGAGTATGTTGTTGGATATGCCTTTCTGTTTGGCCTATGATGAAGTCCCCCTTCTGAGGCTTGGTGTTTGAATGTTCAGTGTTGGAGCTTGGCTTTTGTGGCTTGAGATGTTCAGCTTCACAGGGTTGTAGGCTTGGGTTGGTTTTGATCAGTTTGTAGGTATGGTGAGGTTATTGGTGGTTTTTGGTTATGACTGATGCTTATGCTTGTTTATGTCGCCCAGTGATGTTCTGCTGAGGGCTTAGGCTTGACAGGTTATGGTGTTTGGCTAGGTCTTAATAGTTTGGACAGTGGTTTAAGGCATTTGGTAGGTTAATGCTGGCTTTAGGCCATTTGCAGGTTCTGAGTTTGCTTGAGATTTGCTTGTCTGAGTATGCTTGAGAGGTTGGTATTTCTGGTATGTGTTTGGATGATTTTGTTGTATTGGTGCTAGCAGGTTGGCTTAATGCAGGTTGATGCTGGTATACTGATATGGTTTCTTGGCTTTTAGTTGTTTATCAGGTTTTTGATGGTTAAGGCTTGACAGGATGCTATGGTTGTGGTGAGGTTTGTGTTATGACAGGGTATTCTGAGTTTTGGGGATTTTTCTCTATTCTAAACTCTTACCTCTTTGTATTAGCTTCTGTATATTTGTTATGCAGAGTTGTGTTGGATCCTCTGGTTATCAGTTTGCAGGTTCAGTTTTTAAGGTTATGGTAAGGCAAGTCATGTGTTTGAAATGTGTTACGTGAGGCTAAAGCTGGTGCAGTAGGTTTTTGTATATTTTTTCTATTCTCACCTGCTATGCTGCCCCTTGAACTGAGTTTGTATCTTTTCTCTTTTATCTCCTCACTTCCTTCTGCCTGCTGCTGAACTGTCTTTGCTTGGATTTGTATAATCTTTTTTCTTCCTTTTGCCTGCTGTCTATTCTGAACTGCTTTATCTCTCTTTTCTCTCTCCTAAAGTACAGTTTGAATTTTATAATGTTTATTGTTCTGTACTTATGGTTCTGAAGGGGCTATGATGGGAAGTGATGATTTAAGATGTTTAGCTTGCATAACACATTTTGCATCTTCTTTCTCCAGCTTTTGTGCTTTGCTCTGACTTTGCATTTTGATATCTTTTCCAAAATCTTCTTTGACAGCTTTTGAGTACTTTCTTGATTTTCTTTGAGTGGACTTTGGGCATTTTGACAGTTAGTGCCTTTGCTTTTGGATAGAAAGTTTGGATTGAACTTTTTCAGTTTAGTTTGGATTTTGGATTTGAGATTCTTATGCAGTATTGAATTTTGTAACTTATGCATTTGACATTCATGAATGAAAACAAAAATAGAATTCTTCCCTCTTTGTGAACCGGGAGAAATCCCGTGATTTGCAGAGAGGGTCAACTGATCCCAGTCAGTGGCCCCTAATGATGAGCAATTTTTATCTGTCTTTTAATTAACTGCTTTCTGACTTTTCTTGTTCTTTTTGCAGATGAAAAATGGAATACCGGAGCGGAGTGAAGAATGAAGAATGTTTAGAAAATAGGATAATTTTAATTCTATGTAATATTTAAATTAAATGTAAATTATTGTCTGTAATAAACAACAATTTGTACAAATAATTCAAATATCAATAAAAGTTTAAATTATCCATTTAATTCTAATTTCTTTATTGTTTATTTATTTATTTAAAATTCTTAGAATTAAAACAATTGAAAAATAAATTCAATCATTTAATTTCAGAATAATAAATAACTAAAATAAAACAACATTGATCCAATAAAGTCCGTCTTATTCAATATCCAAAGCAAAGCAGCAGTCGATCCATATAGACTGATCAAACGCATAAGCACCGTGAATTCAAAACTGCATCTTGTATCTGACTGGCCCAATCAAAATGTACTGAATTCAAACCACTATCTCTTTTACTGATTAAACCAAGATAACGCGAATTTTAATCCGAATCTCGGAATAAACCGCAAAGTGCTGTGGAACTTAAATTCTTCTGAGAAAATGCCCATAAAACCTTAATTCCCGATTAAATGCCAAATAGCGTTCGCCTGATCAAAATTGAACCAAAAATCGACCAAAACCCTAAGCCAACCGTATGAAGCAATCCAGAGCTCTGGAAATCAGTAAAAACCCCAATTCTGTTTAACTGTCAAGAAAAGTCCGTTTGTCCGATTCTTGAGTCAGTTTGAGAAGTCAGGAAATGTTTGAAGCTGAGATTTCTTGTGGAAAAGCGCGAGGGCAAATTTTGGGGTACAACACATATATATATATTTTGATAATGATTTGAATTCTCACCCTTCTGCTTTATATGATGTTCTATGTGACATCGTGCAGGTTCTGAGGATAATGGTGCTTTACACGAGGATAGTCAAGGAACTTATCTTGATTATCCGTTTGTTAGGTAGTGAGTCTATGTTATGGTCATGTAATGCGGGGGTATTTGAACTCATGTTTGTTGTGAAGAGATTATGTTATATTCTCTTATTTGAATTGTACTTTGAGATGTTATATTGAGTGACCTTCGTTCCCAGTATTTTTGGATTCATATGACATGTTATGTTATGAATTGGCTATTTTGTTGGATCTTGATTATAGTATGAGATATAATCATTAATATTATATGAGAAAAGAATTATTCCGCTGTGATATGCATAGTTTTGATAAAACATGAAGTTTAAATATGTGTTATGATTATGACCAGGTGCATGTATGTGTTAGTTGGTTGGTTTTCTATTGTGTGGAAAATAACATATGACACCCTTGTATGTTATGCATGCTAATTTACTCTGATATATGATATATTTATTTGGGTTTAGAAAATGGGTGTTGCATTTCTCACCTAACAATGATAAAAAAAATTCGACATATGCCCAAGGCGCATATGCTAAATCTAGTATATTTGAGACATAACTATCCTTTTGTTTCTCTTGGTGCTTTCCTCTATAGTTGTTGTTATTGGCCTGCTTTTTAAATAATAATACCCTTTTTTTTGGGTGATTCTCTTTAAAATATCCAAGTTCACCACATTGAAAGCACATTTTTTGCATGAACACTATATTTTGATTTAAACTTCACGCTGCCATGTACTGTTTCATTGGTCTTTCCTATGGCACCAAAAAAATGATTGATCTTTATCCATATATTTTCTTTTATGGTTAGACATTCTAATTGTACGGACCTTTCAAAAATCATCTATTAAAACTGAAATTCTAGTTTCATCCATGTTTAGAGTATCACCTACAAACATCAACTTTTGAAGTATAATTTTGTAGGACTTTGATAATGAAAGCAGTAACATAAGTGTTTGGTCCGCTTCATCAATCTTAACTTCTATATTCTTCAAGTATGAAAAAAATCCTATCAAACTAACTGACAAAATCTACTATTAAGGTGCCTTCCTCTATTTTACATGTATACAATTTGGATCTTAAATAGATATAATTTCTTAGAGTTTATGTCGTGAAATTACTCTATAACTTTGACTATGCAACAACTGGCGTTTCTTCTTCATTAACGAAGAAAACAATATCCCCCTAAAGGCATATAACAATGGAAGATTGTGCTTCAAGATTAGATGCTTTTCAATCCTCATCCTTTATATACATAGGTTTTTGGTCTTTCCCTAGGACACCTTGTGCAACTTTTATGACATAAGTGGATTCTTCATTTGCATCCTTCGATAAAAACAAAATTATTTTCTAATCAAAGTTTTCAATTTCATATTTTTTGACCTTATCGTTTCCACTAGTAGAGGTTATTGGTTTTGATGACAAAAAAAATAAAGTATGACCATTCTAAAAGTTGATGATGTCAATTATTGGAGCCGTATCGGAAATTAGAATTCTAAAGTAATGTGAAATACAATCTGATTAGTCTCTACAGTTGAACAAAAAATAAAGTAGTTTGAACAATTAACTTGTATAAAAAGATGTATATTTTGTTGTTGTTTGCAAGTCGCACATGCTCAAGACTTTCTCGTTTATATTCCTATTGATGGGCTAGGTCAACATATGTCATCAGTGGAGTACTGTACTATCATAAGATGTCGCCTTATGATTCCTTTATTTCCTATTGATAAGGTTTTTAGTATTTTTCATAAGGCGTGTTTGGATACATTTGGGGAACACACAATTTATTGTAGGAAGCTCGCATGCTTCAAATATCGACATGACCTTCTTAGGGATTTCATTTTTTTAAAATATATTTTGGTGGACCAGAGTATCTGTGAAGAAAGAGGCACCTGTGAATTTTTTAACTGATCCACCTGATGAAACAAACATAATTTCAATTGGAAGGCTGTGATTGAGCCTGAGAAAATTGATGGGAGAGATTGTTTTACTGATGGAGAAGATGATGAGATCTTGATTCTATTTTCTGCACTAATTTTGGTTGGTGGAGGTAATGGTGATGATGATGATGGTGGTGGTAGACCCTGTTTGAAGTTTAAGCCAAGGAATAAAATTAATCTTTGGAAGAGAAGAACAATGGCACTGCCAAGGCCTCTTCAGTTGAATCATGTGCTTAAGGCTAAGTAAATTATAATTAATTCTTTCAAAATTATTACTTGTTCAATTTGTAGATTTCTTCTTCTTTTTATCATTTTCATGCTCATATAATACATTTCTTCTACTTAATTTTTTTTATTATATAAGATTATAGAAATCTCAGCTTTTTTGTTAAACTCATATTCAACCCATTTGATGATGTAGTATCATGTCCAAGTCAAATACAAAATATTCAAATGAATTAAATAAGGAAATATTTAATTTTCAAAACAAGGTTGTAAGAATAAGTAAAATAATGATTTTTTTAAACCTTGAAGCTTAATTGAACTTTAACATCACTTAATTACGAGTGATTAATAATTGTGTAGTGTTTTGTTGTAGCCATCTTGATCTATCTATCCCGCCTACGTCTCCACGGGAGAGACTGGGGAAGGTCTTCGTTCTGACAGGGAGGGAGAGTGTCCGGTCTCCTGTGTCTCCTGGGGGCCTGACGAGTCTGTTCGAGCATCCTTAGCCACTCAACATGTGAGAAGATCAAGTGGTTTGTCTGGTTGATGGCCGCGAACAGAGGTCTGGTCGTGGCATCGACGCCCGCGGGGATGAGGACCTTCTGGAAAGCATTTGGTTCATAGTTCCGGGGAGGATGATAGTCGTCCTCGTGCCGTCGGGAGCGGGATGATGAAGAGGCAGTCAGTCCGTCTTTGTAGTTCTAATCGGGATTGGCCATGTCGATGTCGTTGTCGGCGTTGTTGTTGCCAATGTTATTGTTGCCAACGTTGTTGTTGAGGTCGGCGAGATGGGCATTTTGGTTGTTGTCCGCAACTGGGTCAACCATGACAATCACAGAGTTTGATGGAGAGTTGCTTTAGTCTTAAGATGGAAATGGGGAAGCTAGTTTCCCACAGACGGCGTCACTGATCATACCTGACCAGAAGGGATTGTCAAAGCCCACAAGCTTCAAGCCGAGCAACGGTTGGATGTGAAGTGGGGAGGTTACCAGCAAGACCCTCCGATGCCAAAGTGAGGTTCAGAGCTATGCAAGAAAGTGTGAGAGTAAGAATGATAGACTGAATACCTGATCCTCTCAAATGAGAGGGTATTTATAGCCCCCAGCGCTAGGCCAAGATCCCCATTGTTGATCTGGGCAAGCAAGCCCAAAACGGAGACTGACAGGTCCTACGTACGTAATAGGGGCCAGCACGTGGTCCCCAACCTAGATTGACTCCTCTGAACTATCAGGAGGATATGGATGCGGTATTTTCGGGACCAAGAGGACTCCGTGACATTCACAGGTGTTGAGAGTCAGCCCTACAAGGAGGATGCTCGCGAGGTCCTTCTTCCCGTCGTGGACCATCCCGCCAGCTGTGAGGTTGTCCCCGGAGGACTTGTCTTGATCGACGAGATGAGTGGAGAATGCTCGCGGGGTCCTCTGACCGTCTTCGGCCCTCCTCGCCATTTATGGGGTTATCTATGTCGACCAGAAAAGTGAGGTTACTGCCCGACCTAGTCGAGGGCAGACTCCGTCAGCATGTTTTCTCGTGTAGCGCAGTCGGATTGGGCTTTGTATGATGTTTAGGTCAAGTGCAAGCGCAGTCCAAAACATAATTTTTTAACTACTATTATATTT
The DNA here is from genome assembly GCA_948472305.1 of Vicia faba. Lineage (NCBI taxonomy): Eukaryota > Viridiplantae > Streptophyta > Magnoliopsida > Fabales > Fabaceae > Vicia > Vicia faba. The sequence continues at coordinate 1,691,172,184 of OX451737.1, read as the reverse complement.
TATTTGTTATTATTATTATAAAATATCAATTGTTATTTTTTAATATTATATCTTTAGTTAATGTATAGAGTGTAATGGATATTCATTGACATTGTAAAATAATTTTACACTGTCGCTCAATAATAAATCAACAATCAATCATATCACTTAAATAATTTTAATAGGATAAAACTTAGATACAATTCTTTAGGTGTGGTTTTTACTATTTTTCAATAAAAATATGACAAATATATTTAAATATCATTTAAGTATTGAAAATAAAAATAATTTGCATATGTGTAATAGAAAATTATACATTTATCATATTTTTATTGAAAAATAGTAAGAACAACATCTAAAAAATTATACCTAAGTTTTTTTCATTTTAATATAAAAGTAATTTAACATAATATATAATATTTATTGATTGATAGTGTAAAATATTTATTGTTTATATTTTTTTATAGATATGAATCACATATCATATTCTTACATACCTGACAAAGATATAAAATATTTTATACTATCAATAAATAAATATCCCGACAAAAAAATAAATAAACATCCGTAATCCATCAAATCAAAAATATATTTATAAAATATTAATCATTATAAAATTATTATTATTTTATTAAAAAGCAATAAAAAATTATTTTATACTTTTGATATATATCCATTAAATTTTATGATCTCACACTGGATCAACTGAATCGATCTTTTAATTACACAAACATATAGAAATATTTTTTATGAGACAAAAAAAAATTAAAACTATTTTTTAAATATTTTTTGACCTAATGCAATAATTGCAATAATTTAAATATCTTTGACCTAATGCAATAATTGCAACAAAGCAATAAAATACTAATAAAAAGAATAACTGCCTCCCAAGGTTTAAAGCATATTATTTGCATCTGGGATCTAAGAAGAAGAATAGCAACAAACTTTAGCAATTGTTTCTCATCCTCTTACCTTTTCTCTCATCTACTTTCTCCATCTCTCCATTGTTATGTATTTAAATCACTGTGAGAGTTTCTATCTTATCTCTATGTATTGATTTTGTGTTATGCTGTTCTTATGGCTCATGATATCTCATCTGCTAAGTTGTTATCAAAGTGTGACATAAATTATTTATCAGATGATTTATTAGCCCAAATCTTCACTCTTTTGCCATTCAAATCCAACATTAGATGCAAATGTGTTTCAAAAAGATGGTTAGAGTTGATTTCAAGTCCTTATTTCATAAAACAATTTACATCTCTTCAACACTCTCTTTTCAAATCAATCTTAATGTTTGTCACACCTCATGAAATTATATTGGCTTTTATAGAAGAATCTCAAAAATATGATCCTATGAAAATTCCCATAACCTTTCCACCGGATATGCTCGTCAAAGGAAGCGTATGCGGCTGTTCCCACGGTATATTCTTGTGTTGTAACACCCGATACACCTACGGTAGTGGCTATTATATTTATGATCCCCTAATGAAACAATATATCTCTATACCGCCTTCCCCCGCAACGTGTAATGAAAATTTATACGCCGTGGGGTTCACTTGTAGCCATTTAACCAATGATAGAACACTAACTTCTTATCCAGATGAACGCGACTTTAAAGTCGTGATCATAAACTCATTTATAAGAAGAATGTTTGAGGTTGAATTATATATTTTTTCCTCGGACACGGGCCAATGGAAACACATTGTTATCAATATCCCGGACGGGTTCGCTTTCGCGCCCCATTGGTTACTAAGTTTTTCATATAATGGAAGCTTGTATTTCATGGGGAGGACAAACATTTTTGTGATGAATCCTTATACAAACCATAGCTATACACTTGATTATCCATTAGAAGCTGATTCAATGAATATAATGAGTTTTGGTTTTCTTGGAAGTTCTTGTGGTGGGTTAAGAATTGGTGAAATTGGACAAAAGGAATTAAGAATTTGGGAACTTGTTGAAAGGAATAATTGGGATTTGTTGCATAGGATTGATATAAACAAAAAATTGCCAGAAAATTTTTGTGGTAATTATTATAAGAGGGTTGCAGGGTTTCATCCTTATGATGGGGACATTGTGTATTTACATTCTTATGCTGATGGAGTTTTTGTTTGTAACTTAAGGAGTGAGAAATTTGAAGGTGTTTCTGGTTATGAAAAAATTGATATAAGTCCTTTTCAATTAGAGATAGGAGATTTGTTGCCTCAAGAATCATAATCACAAGCCACTGATTAAGATTATTGTTACATGCTTAGTTACATGTTACCATTTGGGTCTCTACAATTGTATTCAAGTAATTTAACCATCGTTTTGGTTCTAGAGCGTAATCCACTTGGATCTCTAGAATTATAACTCGATTTCATTTTCGTTTAATAATGTATTGAAGTTGCAAAAGCATTTAAAAATATCTCTTTTATTAATCTTTTGATCCTTAAACTAGCCGAATACATGATTGATTATAGTATAATTGAGATTAATAGAATTGACAGAATTAAATTTAACATAATTGATTTATGTTTGATTACATTTATGTAAAAATGAGTTATTACATGATGAAAATAGTTAACTAGTCCTTTATTTAACTCTAATTTATAGCTATGATTAGCTGAAACTAACTAGAGTTAAATAAAGGACTAACTAATTATTTCCATCATGTAATATGAGTTGAACAATAAGTTTCACTGTAAAAAATATTAAGAATCAGTTTTAGAGACTGAAACTACAAATTCTAATTTTAAGCAAAATCAATTTTGAAAACATAATTCATTCTACTTTTGATAAACCAAACACCTCAAAATTATCCAGAATCAATTTTATATCTCTTGATGCTGGTGTTTGTAGAAGTCAATCAAAATATGCTCTAACTAGAAAGAAGCTTTGCAACTCTATACTATGTTCGGATAAATGAAATAAAGAGGAGTGGAATAAAATACAGCAAAATAGAATAGAACGTAATAGAATATAAATCTCACTTTATTATTTAAGTATTTTGCTTGCATTTCAAATCGAATACAATAAAAATGGAGGATTTGATGAATGAGATGGAATGATTATTGGAAATATAATTTAGTTATTATCGACAATTTCCAATGCTTATTCTTTAATAGGGCCTTTTGACATTTTCAATATTTAGTATAAATATGCTATACTAGGTGTGATACGGTGGCCAGAACCAGACTGTTTTAGGAATGCCGGTTTGCGTTTTGCGTTTGTGTTCGCAAAATATCGCGGTAAACAAGAGTCGCCACCGACTTTTATTTTATCCAACTGGAAAGGAAAAAATCACAGAAAAATTCCCTTTTTCGAGATTTTGAGTACGGGGGTAGATTATAGAAAGGGAAGGTATTATCACCCTTTCTATCCGTAGTTTTCTACGGGCTCTTGGGTACTTGCTCATCTTTTAAAATTGCTTTCGTGTTTGTGTATTTGAAAAGTTTTGTTTTACTTCGATTTAACCCTTGCTTCTGTCTTCAAGAGTGTTACGAAGTTGTTTTGAAAACTTTGTTTGAAAAGAGTGTAAGTGTGAAAAAGTTTGTTTGGATTGAGCAAGTACTTAAGAACTAATCTACCTACTCGAAAAAAAGAATTGTTCTATGTTTGTTTTCTTTAGATAGTGTTATCCCACTATTAGTGAGTAGGTAGCATCGTCGTTGGAGTTTTAAGGGTCAATTCGAAAGGGATGTACGATCACCAAAGCAATGTTAGGACGTCTTAGTAATAATCCTAATGTCTTAGATCAATTATTCGAGGCAACAATTCCGAGGCACCATTCCGAGGCAACTTTTCTGAACGGGACTTTGATCTTTGTTTAGACAAGAGAGCGACCACTAAAATACCCTATACTTAATGAACGTTTACTGAAGGCAACCGAAGTGAGAGTATACCCTAGGAGTGCGCATGTGCGAGTGATTCAATTTCGGATTATTATCTTTGCACATTTAAGGTTTGCTAACTGTTTTAAAGTTAATCATACATTCTTGTCATGCAACCCTAATATCATACATCTAACAGTTTAATATTTTGCGAAAATTAAAGGGCGGAAAGTAAAGCTGCGCTATTACAAGGCTTCAGGTATTTACATAGCCAAAAACAAACCCGTCAAAATGATAAATAAAAAGGAGAAAAACCCTAATTAATCTATTACAACTTGTGAGTAACATTAATATGGTAAAAATAAATAAATGTGATGAATCGAGAACGAGAGAGAACTAGGGTTTTGACCCCGACTAACCTATTCGAAAGAGAAATTATTTTTTGTTGTTTTTTTAATAATTATTTCTAAGAAAATGAATTAGATTTTTAAATTAAATACAAAATTAATTAGTAATTAAATTAATTAAAGAAAATAATTTACATGACCTATTTTTATATTTTATTGTTTTTAAGAAAAAGAAAATAGAATTAAATTAAACTAAAACCCTAATTTTCTAATTGTTTTTAATTTATTTACAAAATAATTAAAGTCACCTAAAATTAAATATCCTTATTAAATTAATTAATTTATAAAAAATAAATATCCTAAATCTAATTGGGTGAAAAAACATTATTTTTATGATTTTTTGATAAAAAAGAATTATTAATTTGTGTTAGTAAAAATAATTAAATAAATTAAATAAAAGAAAATATAAATGAAAAGAAGAAGAAAACGGGCCTGAGAAAGTAATTTGGAGGGGTGTGTTGCTAGCAATTCTGGCCCAAAACCAAAGGTCCATGTTGACTTCCTGAATCCCATGCGTTGCATTGACTGGGATGTATGATGGTCACCATATGACAGCCTTTAGATCTGGCCTCCTGGACACCTGGCTAGTTGGATGATGATGGACCATGGTGGTCATCCCACCTATGCACACGCCTGATTATTGAAAGAAAAAGAATGTGAAATAATGGGGGGACCTGGGATTCGAACCCAGGTCCTGAAGCCTTTTCCAATCACCTGGCTACCAACTGCGCTGCACGTTCTATTTGTACATAGAATAATAATAAATGATAATATATAATATATGCAAGTTAGTGAAAAAAAAGCGCCAAAATTCAAATGGACAAGTAATATGGTGCCACGCAGGTCATCCCTGTCCTCTCTCCGTTGGTAAAAGTTAAAAACTTTTACCTACGGACATATGTCCGTATCTACATCCCTGGCTCATTTCAAAATCTTCCATGGGCATGATAAATGACATCTAATGCCATGAATCAACTCGTCTGGACCTGCTGAGCATTATGGTACCCTTCTTGAGGGCTAATTTTACCTGTACACAAAGATCCTAAATCGAAGCAAAAAACCCTAACAATGGCAAATCCTGATATAGTCCACAAAAATGCAACTGAATGTTATAGATAGCTTGCAAATGTTTCAAGGAGCAAGAATATATAAGTATTTCAGGCTATAGATACCAAAATCATGCAATTTGATTTCAAGAAAAGTTCAAGGTCGTGACTGACTTACAGTGAGTTTTAGCGTTGGAAAGTCCTTGTTCTTGATTGGTACAACTTGCTTATGATCCCAGGAAGTGAATGAGATGGTCAGGGGGCCTTGAAAGTGCCTGGAAGTACAAAATCGAATCACCACTTTTCTTTTATTTTTTCAAGTTTGTTCTGCCTTTGTGCGCCTCTCCAGCCTTGTGATTTTTGTCTGCAAATGTTCCCTATATACTGAGGAATGAATTAGGTTTACAAAAGTCCATTCAATCTTTGCCAATTATTGATTTTGATCTTGATTTGATTCACTTGAAATTCATTCCAAAATAGGCCAAAATCAATCTTTTTGTGCCCACTTTTGCCTTGCACGAATTCAATCTTTTGCTAGCTGGATACAGAACCTGAAACATGCACAATATCTTGAGGTTTCAATGATTTTGATTTTTCATGATTTGTTTTGATTTAAATTGATTTAATTCAAATAAAAATCAAAATAAATAATAAAAATAAGATAAAGACAAGTGGAAAGAGCTAGGGATCGTGGACCATGCTACCAACTCAGAATAAATGCAAAAGATTAGGCTCATTTAGCAAAAATTGCAATTTGAGGCATAGTTGACTTTTGACAATTTTGCAAAAAAGGTCAACTTCACCAATGCATAACTTCCTCAATTTTGACTCTTTGAAGGTATTCTTGGACTTTTTAGAAATCTTGAGATTTCCTCTAAGCAACCCTTTTGGTATCATTTCAATTTGGTATTCCATGTTCATGTATGAAGCTTTGACAAAAAAGGTGTTTTTGTTGACTTTTCAAAATGACCTATAATGTCCAAATTCATAACTTCTTGTGAGTGCATATTTTAAACTTGGGATATGAAGATGGATTGTAGATCATTGAATCCTCTTCAAAATGAGCTTTGGATGGGTCATTTCTCATAAATTATGAGAAAGTTATGCCTGGTCAAAGTTGAGTTGACTTTTCCTACAAAACCCTAATTTAGCAACTTTTGGTTCTTGATGAATTATGAGCAATCCTTGATGAATCATGATCAACCCTTGATCAAATGATTAAGTATACTTCAAAATTATGATGTTGACCAAAAATCTCGAAGTTTGATTGTATGTAGGCCACAATTGACTTTTGCCCTAATACAGTCGATTTTCAGGCCTTTGAGCAATTGACTGAGCAAACTTCCTCTGCAAGGCTTGAAACTTGATATGGATGATCTTGAGAACATAATAGGACAATGGTGAGCATTTGGGATCCCTTGGACTCAAGTATCTTGATGCAACATGAAACCCTAATTTGAGGTAGTCTGCCTTAGGAGAGAGCTTGTCTGGTCAACCCTTGGACTTCCTTGAGCAACTTGAGGATCTTTCTTGAAATGTTTTGAGAAATATGGGAGGGAAAATTTTGGGGTACAACACTAGGCTATCAATATTGTACCCAATTATATCTCCTCTATTTTATAATACAACAATAGTCTTGTAGTCATTTTGTTCATTCTTCTCCCACTTCATTACCTTGCACCAACAAATTGGTATCTAGAGCACTTGGTTCTGTTTTTTCCTGGAAAACACGAGTGATTGTAAGCTGTGTATTTGATTTTGGTTCATTGATTTTCTGTTTAAATCTTGAACAAAATCAGCACATAATCTGATTTTATAGGTTGGGAAACAATGTGTATGAAGATCTGAAAATTTTGTGCAAGGTTTAAAATGAGTGGAGACAGTAGTTTGAACACCAAACTCCCAGTTTTTAATGGCAAAAATTGGAATAGATGGATGATACAAATATGCATGCTGTTTGGTGCGCAAAATGTTTTGGATCTGGTTACAGATGGTTATGTACTAGCTGTAGCAGATGCAACTGAAGAACAGAGAACTACTGAGAGGGTGATGAGGAAGAGGGACCAGAAAGCTCTGTTATATATCCATCAGTGTGTGGATGAAAGTGTGTTCGAGAAGATTGCTTATTCAACAACGTCAAAAGGGGCGTGGGATTTACTGGTGAGATGTTACGGTGGTGATGCATCAGTAAAGAAGGTGAAGCTTCAATCCTTGAGAAAGCAATATGAGAACTTGAACATGAAGAGCAATTATAAAGTTTCTGAATATATCTCCAGAGTGATTTTGATCACTAACGAGATGAAGGCGTGTGGAGAAACTCTGTCTGAACAGGTAATCATAGAGAAGATCCTGAGGTCGCTTACCCCTCAGTTTGATTACATTGTTGTTTCTATTGAACATTCTAAAGATCTGGAAACCATGAGAATAGAAGAATTGCAAAGCATCTTAGAAGCACAACAGTTACGTCTGTCTGAGAGAACTTCTGAGAGGGAAGCTGAGCAAGCTCTGAAGGCTTCTTTTGTCAAGAAAGACCAGAAGCAAAATAGACATGGTGATAGATTCCAGAAGTCAGAAACATCAACTTCTGATGATAAGAGATATCATAAATGGAAGGAGAGGTATGACAAAAGGAAGGTTCGATGTTACTCTTGTAAACAATTTGGCCATTTTTCCAGAGATTGTAGGTCAAACAAGGAAAGGAAATCAGAAGAATCGTATATGGCTAAGAGAAACTCTGATGATGAACCTGTGTTACTAATGCCTTCTGATTCTGATGGAAAATGCTCAGAAGATTGGTGGTATATGGACACTGGCTGTTCAAATCACTTAACTGGAAACAAATAATGGCTGACAGAATTTGACTCTAGAAGGAGAACAAAGATCAGATGTGCTGACGATAAGTATCTTAATGCATAAGGCATGAGAAATGTTAGAGTTAGAGTGAAGAATGGGAAAGACATTCTGATCAAAGACGTTTGGTATGTTCCTAGTATTAGAAGCAATCTGATGAGCGTGGGTCAGCTGATTGAGAAAGGTTTCTTAGTTGTTATAAAAAACAATCTCCTGATGTTGTATGATTCCAATCAGAAGTTGATTATGAAGTCTGAACAAGGAAGCAACAGAAATTTCAAAGTGAATGTAGAAACAGCTGAAGCAACGTGTCTTAGTGCAGAAGGCACTGAAGGTGATAGTAAGTTGTGGCATAAGAGATTGGGGAATTTGAACTATAGAAGCCTAGGGCATCTATGTTCTAAGAAGCTTGTACATGGTATTTCGAAGATTGTGAAGCCTGAGAAGTCATGTGAGATATGCATGAAAGGCAAGCAACCCAGATTGCCATTTGCATCAGAAGTAGCCCCCAGAGCGAAGCATGCTCTGGGAGTAGTACATTCTGATGTGTGTGGACCATTTCCAGTACCTTCAGTTGGAGGAAATAAATATTTTATGTCTTTTGTGGATGAGTTCACAAGAATGACATGGGTAAAACTCATCGAGTTCAAGCATGAAGTGTTTACTGAGTTCCAGAAGTTCAAAGTGAAGGCTGAGAAGCAGAGTGGTCAGAAGTTGAAGATTCTGAGAACGGATGGTGGATGTGAGTTTAACTCTATAGAGTTTCAGAAGTTCTGTGAGGATAGTGGAATATAACATGAGGTTACTTCTCCATATACTCCTCAACACAACGGTCTTACTGAAAGAATAAACAAAACTTTGCTTGATATGACTAGAAGCATGCTGAAAGAGAAAAAGCTACCTCACGTGCTATGGGGAGAAGTTGTTGCCACATCAACATATATTCTGAACAGGTGTCCAATGAAGAAGCTGAAGGATTTTGTTCCTTTAGAAAAATGGACTGGAGATAAGCAGAGTGTCATTCATCTGAAGGTGTTTGGCTCTGTCTGTTACAAACACGTTCTAGAAGCTAGAAGACAGAAACTGTATGATAGAAGCAAAGTAATGTTGTTGGTGGGGTATCACAGTACAAGTGTGTATAAGCTTTATTGTCTAGAAACTAATAAAGTTGAAATCAGCAGAGACGTTATGGTGAAAGAATCTGAAACATGGGATTAGGACAAGTCCCAATCAGATTCTGGTGTAGTGCAAACACCAGAGTTAGCCTCTGAAGATGTTTTAGAAAGTTCAGAAGATGAATCTGATTCTGAAGATCCTGATGATGAGTTAGAAGAAGATTCTGATAATGGATCTGATTCTGATCCAGAATATGGTGGTGATCATAGTCCTGGAAGGGAAAACTCTGAAGGTGGTAACTCTGAAGGTAGTAGTTCTGGTGCAGCTCAGAACAAACTCAGAGACCACAGAGAATCAGACAAAAACCAAGCAGGTTTTCTGATTTCGACATGTTACAGGATAACGAAGTTGACTCTTAAGGAGAATTCGTTCAATGTGCCATGTTAGTAGATTCTGAACCAGTAGGCATTAAAAAAGCTCTCAAGAAGAAATAATGGCTGAATGCCATGAAAGAAGAACTTGAGGCAATAGAAAGGAACAAAACGTGGAAATTGACTAAACTTCTAGATAAGAAAAAAGCCATCAGCGTCAGATGGGTTTTAAGCTGAAACTTAAACCAGATGGTTCAGTTGGCAAGCACAAAGCTAGACTAGTAGCTAGAGATTTTCTTTAGGGGCTATATTATTTTGAGGTGTTTGCGTCTGTAGCTAGGCATGAAACAATCAGACTGGTGATTGATTTAACTACAAATAGAAATTGGCCTTTAATGCATCTGGATGTAAAGTCTACATTTCTGAATGGTCCATTACAGGAAGAAGTTTATGTGTCACAACCTCCTGGATTTGTGAAAAAGAATCAGGAAGGGATGGTATACAAGCTGAATAAAGTGTTAGAACATAATTTGGTTCTACATCCCAGCAAGAGTTTTGATGATAACAAACACATGATATAAAGAACAAATATGCTTGTTAATAAAAAGTATCTTTACATGCAGGAAGTTCTGATGTGAAAAAGATGTTCTGATGCAATTGGAAGTTCTACCAGAACATCATCAGAAGTTCTGATTATGCGAGCACAAAAGTTGAGAGGACAATAAAAGATTCAGCAGCATCAAATATGCATGACACGCTTATATGAAGAAGTTCTGATTGAACTTCTGAATGCACCAGCGCTGCAAAACAGAATCTCTGATACTCTGATGTGTATAGTTATGATCAAGCTGTAAAGGACTCTCAACGGTAACATTCATCCTCTGACGTAAGAAGCTCTGAAGCGTTACAATCTATCAATGCAAGATCATAAGTAACGGCTACAAGCAAACAAGGATCTCCTGATTTGGAAAGCTCATTAACATGTGTTATGGACATACCAAAAGTATCTTCTTATGTTACTATTACAAGGCCTATATAAAGCAGACTAGAAGAAGATTTCAAGATGATGGACAACTACGCACAAAACGTGAAAAGTCAGTAAAGCTGCAAACATTCTTCATCTTCAACAATTCAATATTAAATTGTGTAATACATCACAAGTTTGTGATACTGTTTATTTAGAAACATCTTTGTACACTTTTATACAATTATCTGTTTAGTGAATTTCCTTGAGAAAACCGGGTTGTGGTTTTGGACTCAAGAAGACTTTAACAATTGTTAAAGTAGAATTGTAATCAAGTTTGATTAGTGAATTAAGTCCTCGTTGGAGAGAGGCAAAATCACCTTGGAGGGTGGACTGGAGTAGTTTGAGGTCAAACGAACCAGGATAAAAATAAACGTGTTCCTTACTGCACTTTTGATTTTAAGATTTCAATTCAACCCCCCCCCCCCCTTCTTGTGTTTTTCACTTCTTCAATTGACATCAGAGCTCTTGGATCTGGGTGCAAACACTTAACCGTGTCAGATAAAGATCCAAAGGGGAAAAAAACTATGATGGGAACAAATCAGAACATCAGCATTAGCCCTATAATATTTGGCGATGCAAATTTTGACTACTGGAAGGATATGATCATAAGTTTCTTCCTAGCCTATGATGCTGACCTCTGGGATGTGGTAACTGATGGATACATACATCCTATTGATGAAAGCGGTCAGAAGATTGACAAAAAAAGGATGACAGATCATCAAAAGCAAGACTTCAGAAATCATCACAAGGCCATAACGATTCTCTTGAGTGCCAACTCATATTCAGAGTATGAGAAGATCACAAACAGAGAAACAACTAAGAACATGTTTGATTCTCTGAGAATGACGCATGAAGGAAACATTCAAGTAAAAGAAACCAAAGCCCTTGCGCTCATTCAGAAGTATGAAGCCTTCAGAATGGAAGAAGACGAAACCATTGAAAAAATGTTCTCTAGATTCCAAACTCTGGTAGCAGGGCTAAAGGTGCTGGACAAAGGGTACTCAAATGCTGATCATGTAAAGAAGATCATCAGAAGTTTACCAAAACAATGGAGACCAATGGTCACGACTCTTAAACTGGAAAAATATCTGAACATAATATCTCTAGAAGAACTTGCCATCTCCCTCAGAAGCCATAAGATAGAGTTAGAAGATGATGAGTCTCAGAAGCAATGTAAGCCTCCCGCTCTGAAATCTAACAAATATGAAACCAAATTTTTGCAGGCAGAAGCAGAAGCAGAAGCAGAAAACTCTGGAGAATCCTCGTCAGAAGAAGACGAACTGTTCTTTCTATCTAGAAGAATCAATCAGCTGTGGAAGCACAGGCAGAAGAATTTCTGAAACTCCAGAAGAATCAGAAATGACTATGAACAATCCTCTGGATACAGAAAATCATGTAACATAATCGTTACCTGCTATGAATGCAATAAACAAGGTCACTACAAAAGTGAGTGTCCAGGGCTTCAAAATGAGAAACATAAAAGGAAGTTTGTTAAGGAGAAGAAGAAAAGCCTCATGGCAACATGGGACGATTCAGACACCCTTGAAGCTGACTCAGAGTCAGATGATGAAAGAGCAAACATAGCTCTCATGGCAAACATGTCAGAAGAAAGTGAAGCTTCTAGTTCAGACTCAGAATCAGACACTGAAGAGGTATTTTCTGACTTCACTGTTAATTTTAAGAAAGCTGAACTAGGAGAAAGTCCGAGTGAGATTCTGGAAAGGTATCAGCAGCTCAGAGTCAAATTCAAGAACCTGAAAAAGGATTTTGTTTCAGACTCTGAAGAAACTGAGAGTCTGAGATTAGAAAACTCTGAGTTAAAAGAAAAGATTTCAAAACTAGAAAATGATTTGCAAAACTCTCAGAAGGAAATAATCTCAGAGGATCCCACCAATGCTGATAAGATCATAAAGGGATATGATCAAAGCTTTTAGAAGTTCCTTGCTAACAACATAGATAGAAGAAAAATGGCTTCAATGATCTATGGAGTCAACGGGAATGGCATAATAGGTATAGGATACAAAGGCAAAGAATCTAAACCTAATAAAGTTAAGGATTTGGTTATCAAAAGCACTTATCTCTATTCTCACTTCACCACTGGGCAAACACATGATGTAAAACATGCTGGTAAGGCGTTTTATACTAAACCAAAATTCGAACAGAATTTTGGAAACTCTAACAGTCATGGACCCAGAAAGATATGGGTACCAAAAGACAAAATCATCTATGTTGCAGATATTTTTAACAGTAAGGTTGAAACTCCAGTATTAACACCTGGACTCTGGATGCTCTCTACACATGGAGGAAAGAAAGCATATGATCCAAAGCTTGGAATTTAAAAGATTCACAGGTTTCAGAGGCAATCAGAAACAGAAGATTACTGACTCTGAAACTATTTGAAACATGAATGGAAATACAACATCAGAAGCTCTCTAAAGAATCTCAGATGTATCCATAAGAGGATGACACACTGTTTAAAGCACTTATGTCAGAGCAAGTCAATCAGAGTCTTTACCACTTTTTGATTCTTGACAAAAAGGGGGAGAATGGAGAATATTTTGACTCATAATCAGAAGATCGTCAGGGAAGTATTTTGTTTTCTCGTTAGCTGAGTACTCTACTCAGGGGGAGCCTTCCTTTTAATTTTTATTCTTTATATTCCATTAAAATATACTAGTTTTTGTCATTATCAAAAAGGGGGAGATTGTTAGAACATAATTTGGTTCTACATCCCAGCAAGAGTTTTGATGATGACAAACACATGGTATAAAGAACAAATATGCTTGCTAATAAAAAGTATCTTTACATGCATGAAGTTATGATGTGAAAAAGATGTTCTGACGCAATTTGAAGTTCTGCCAGAACATCATCAGAAGTTCTGATTATGCGAGCACAGAAGTTGAGAGGATAATGAAAGATTCAGCATCATCAAATATGCATGACACGCTTATATGAAGAAGTTCTGATTGAACTTCTAAATGCACCAGCGCTGCAAAACAGAATCTTTGATACTCTGATGTGAAAAGTTCTGATCAAGATGTAAAGGAATCTCAACGGTAACATTCATCCTCTGACGTAAGAAGCTCTGAAGCGTTACAATCTATCAATGCAAGATCATAAGTAACGACTACAAACAGACAAGGATCTCCTGATTTAGAAAGCTCATTAACACGTGTTATGGACATACCAAAAGTATCTTCTTATGTCACTATTGCAAGGCCTATATAAAGCAGACTAGAAGAAGATTTCAAGATGATGAACAACTACGCACAAAACGTGAAAAGTCAGTAAAGCTGCAAACATTCTTCATCTTCAAAAATTCAATATTAAACTGTGTAATACATCACAAGTTTGTGATACTGTTTATTTAGAAACATCTTTGTACACTTTTATACAATTATCTGTTTAATGGATTTCCTTAAGAAAACCGGGTTGTGGTTTTAGACTCAAGAAGACTTTAACAGTTGTTAAAGTAGAATTGTAATCAAGTTTTATTAGTGAATTAAGTCCTCGTTGGAGAGAGGCGAAATCACCTTGGCGGGTGGACTGGAGTAGTTTGAGGTCAAACAAACCAGGATAAAAATAAACGTGTTCCTTACTGCACTTTTGTTTTTAAGATTTCAATTCACCCCCCCTTCTTGTGTTTTTCACTTCTTCATAAAGCTCTGTATGGACTGAAGCAAGCGCCTAGAGCTTGGAATATGAAAATTAATTCGTTTTTCAAGAAGCAGAAGTTTCAGAAATGTGAGATGGAATATGATGTTTATGTGCAACACTCTGATAACAATATGATTCTGGTGTGTCTCTATGTTGATGATATTTTGCTAACAGGTAGCTGCCCAAAAGATATAAAGAAGTTCAAAGAAGTTCGGACAAATGAGTTCGAGATGACAAATCTAGGAAAATGACATATTTCCTAGGGATGGAGATTCTGTACTCAAAAAAGGGTATCATTCTGCATCAGTTGAAGTACGAACTAGAACTTCTGAATAGATTTAAGTTGCAGAATTGTAAAGTTGTTGTGACACCATCAGAAACCAACCAAAAATTGGATTCTAACTCTGATGGTGATTCTGTTGATACTACAACCTTCAAACAATTGGTTGGTTCTCTAAGGTATTTATGCAATACTAGACCTGACATTTATTATGCAGTTGGATTGGTTAGCAGATTCATGAGTAATCCTAAGCGGTATCATTTTCAAGCTGCTGTCAGAATTCTGAGATATATCAAGGGAACCCTGAAATATGGAGTGTTGTTTCCTTCTGAGAGAAAGACATAACCATAATTAGTAAGTTATTCTGATTCTGACTAGTGTGGAGACAGAGTGGACAAGAGAAGTACTTCTGGATACTTGTTTAAATTTCTGGGAGGTCCCATTTTCTGGAGTTCCAAGAAACAGCCTGTCGTGGCTATGACAACATGTGAAGCTGAGTATATCGCAGGTGTTGTAGCTGCTTGTCAACCTGTTTGGCTTCTGAATCTCTTACATGATCTGAAGGTTGAAGTTGAGGAACCTCTGAAGCTGATGATTGATAATAAGTGTGCAATTGATCTTTCCAAGAATCCAGTGCTACATGGAAGAAGCAAGCATATTGAGACGAAGTATCATTTCCTCAGAAGTCAAGTGCAGAAAGGAGTGTTAGAAGTTTTGCACTACAACACTCAGAAAAACTAGCAGATCTTCTGACGAAGGCAGTTAAAACAGATCAATTTCTTTGCTTGAGAGATGAAATTGATGTTGTTAGCTTCTGATAGAATATCTAAATTAAGGGATGATATTGGAAATATAATTTAGTTATTATCTACAATTCCCAATGCTTATTATTTAATAGAGTCTTTTTGCATTTTCAATATTTAGTATAAATATGCTATACTAGACTATCAATATTGTACCCAATTCTATCTCCTCTATTTTATAATACAACAGTAGTCTTGTTATCATTTTGTTCATTCTTCTTCTCCCACTTCATTACCTTGCACCAATAATGATTTCTATCATCATCCATTCTATTTTATGTTTTAATTGTAAATCTAAACAATCAAATCACATTATTTACTATTCTGTTTTATTTCATTTTATTTTATCTCATACTACCGATTTAAATATACATTTAAATTTTGTTTAGGAGTTTGGAGGAGAATGAGAGAGATTTTTTTTGAAAAAATAGAAGAATTGAGAAAAAAGAACATAAATGGGAAAAGAGTTTTGGAAAATATTTTCATTCAAAAACCAAAAAACACTAATTTGGAGATCTAAAAAATTGTATTGGAGAAATGGTTGTGTTTACGAAGAGAATTATGAAGAAAATTAATTTGAAAAACTAAAAAAAAAATTATATTGTAGGAAAGGGTTATGTTGGTCAATGAAGAGAAAATTATGGAGAAAAGAATGAAATAAATAGTAAATAAATTAAAAGGTTATGAGAAATTCAAGGAAAGAGAGAAAATAGTGACCATTGCTTTAAAGATTTTTTTTTTATATCTTGTTGTCTTGTTGCAAACTCTCTTGAAATATTCAAAATATTGAATTTTTTTTCAAATAATCATTTTTTTCAAAAAAAAAAATCTTAAATAACTATATTTTTAAAAAATTTACCAAACTAACCACTTTTCAAATGAATTTTTTTTCCACACAGAGGAGGCACCACTCTGTGTGGCGCATGCATGCAATTTAGAGAGGAGGCACCATACTGCATGGCTTATCATCCTATGTAAAGCCATACAGTGTGGCACATGCATGTATGCTTAGATAGGAGGCGCCACATAGTGTGGCTTGACAGTGTTATATGATTTTCTATAAATGAAACCACCCATCCTCTTCATTTTTTCACACTATTTGTCACATAACTTTTAGAAAATATCTTCAACTCCCTTGCCAAGGTTTTCAATGATCAAAAGAGATACGCATGTTATTTTTTGGTGGCAAAGTCTTCGGTGAAGATCAAACTCTGGAACACGCAGACGTTCGAGCATTTACAGAGGCACTTGATTCGCTGGTTGGAAGGAGATATTCCTGAAGGTGAATATAGTGCTTATGAAAATGCTCGAACGTCTGTGTGTTCAAGAGTTTGATATTCACCGGAGGCTTTGTCGTCGAAAAAATAATATGCGCATCTTTTTTGATCAGTGAAAACCTTGACAAGGGAGTTGAATACATTTTATAAGAGTTATGTGACAAATGGTGTGAAAAAATGAAGAGGATGGGTGATTGCGTTTATAGAAAACCATATAACACTCTCAAGCCACACTAGGTGGCACCTCCTCTCTAAACATACATGCATGTGCCACACTGCATAACTTTACAGAGGAGGACAAGCCATGCAGGGTGGCGCCTCCTCTCTAAATTGCATGCATGCGCCACACAAAGTGGCGCCTCCTCTGTGTGGCGATTTTTTTTTGAAAAGTGGTTAGTTTGGTAAAATTTTTGAAAATATAGTTATTTGAGATTTTTTTTTTGAAAAATGTGGTTATTTGAAAATAAAATTCCAAAATACTTGTAGAATTCAGACGTGTATATTCCAAGGCACCAAATTTAAGTTTCATAGGAGTTCGTTCGGGTATTCATATCCCAAATAACTCAATAATTCAATATTTGGTTATTTTGGATATGCATATCTGAAGTAACTCAATATTTTGTTTTTATGGGTTAATTCGGATATGCATATCTGAAATTACCTAATATCCCAAATTTCTTATGAGATATATATGTATTTAATATAAATGATATCTATAATTTATAAATTATTCATCATTTTTTTACTAGAATCTATTAATTTAATATTAAATATCCTATTTTAATATTATTAATTGTTAACAACACTCAACTTTTGATTATAATATAAATATCTTTTTAATATAATAAAATTTCAAATTAAAACATAATAATTAATTATCAATTATATAATAAAAATTAAAAAGTGTAATCTAAATTAAATTTAACTTTTAAAGTTACAATTAAAAAATATTTCTTATAAAAAATTATTCATAATTTTTAAATAAAAAATTAAAAGACAATTACATTTCTCCATTATAATTAGAAAATTAATTATTGCATTCATTATTTAATTTCATATCATAAATTTACTTCAATAATTTAAGTTATTCTTTATTAATAATAACTCAATTTAATTATATTATAATTATATTTTAAATAAATATCTTTTCAAAATAAAATAAAAATAAAATAAAAAGAAATTTGAGATATTAGGTTATTTCAGATATGATATCCAAAATCTCATTGAAAATAAAATATAAGGGTTCGTTCACATATGCATATACGAAATAATCTAATATCTCAAATTCGTAAGGTGCGTTCAAATATGCACATTAGAATGGTATTTTCGAATTTTCATAAGTGTAATTCAACATAATAAGGTGGAGAAAAAAAACTATCTTGTTTTATTCATTTTAATGGGCTATAATAGCCAACTTTGTTTTCATTTTGTTATAAATAAGTAATGTGTCTTAGTCATCCAAGAAAGAGATTAAAAATTCTAGTTAAGGAATTTTATGAGAAATATTTATAGAAAAATATTTGTTTTCATGGAATTTTGTTGTGTTTTTTTTTAGAGTTATTGTTATTTAACATGTTGTAAATTTTATTTTATATTAATTTTAGTGTACTTAGGTATTATTGTTTTTGTGCTTCCACAAATTTGACAATATTAGAAAATTTTGCGTAGTTTCCTAACAACTGGTATTAGATTTTGGTTAAGAATTCTATAATTTTTTGTGCAAAATTGTTAGGAATGATATAGAGGAGAAGTCATATTTGAGTGGGAGTGATGGCTGAACATGAAGAAATAAAGTTCATTTTATTAGGAGATTGTTTACGCTTGGATTACAAAAGATGTGTCAATTGCAGAACATATCAATGAACTCAATATAATTACAACCAAATTGAGTTCAGTTGAAATCAAATTTGACGATGAGGGACTGTTGTACCCCAAAATTTGCCCTCGTATTTTTTCCACAAGAAATCACAGCTTCGGGCTTTTCCTGAGTTTTTCAGATTGGCGTAAGAATCAGTCAAACAAACTTTTCTTATCAGTCAGACAAAATTAGGGTTTTCATGGCTCTGGAACAGTTCAAACAGTTTGCTTAGAGTTTGATTGGTTTTGGCTCAGGTTTTGATCAGGCGGACGTTTCTTTGACATTTAATCAAGAACTAGGTTTTGTGCGCGCAGAAAGAATTAATCCTACAGTTCTTTTCAGTTTACTCTGAGATTTGGATTGAGGCATTTGAATCAAGAACTTGCAGGTTGTTGTTTAATCAGTAAAGGCTAAGGCATTTGATTTGAGATGAGATAAAGGCTGAGGTACTTAAATTGAGAATCTACAGTGTCTGATTTGATCAGTAAAAAGATAAATATCTGGATATTGGTTTGATTAACTGTGCATTATTTAATTGGAGCGCCAGGTTTATTATTGATTCAATGATAAGGCCACAATGTTTATTAATTATTTTTCTAAGTCAGAATAATTGGATACTTCCAGTTATTTTAATTTAAGAAATTCAAATAATTAAATGAACATTGAATTGAAAGAAGAATTAACTGGTCAAGATTGGATTTTATTCATCTTTAATTATTCGTTACAATTGTTATTTGAATACAATATTTATTTACAAAGTATTCATAATAATAATGGTTACAATGATTAAAAATTGAAATAAAATTTCATCCTAATTCCTAAGTCTTCATCTTCTATCCAATGCCTCCTCTTTTGCTCCATTTGATTGTTTATCTGCAAAACAAAGAAAAGGAAGAAAAGTCAAAGCAGATAAAATAATTAAAAGCAGACAGATAAAAAATAGATTCATCATTAAAGGCAACTGGCCGGAATCAGTTTGCCCTCTCTGCAAATCACGAGATTTCTCCCGGTTCACAAAGAGGGATGAAAAATGCTTGCAAAAGAAAAAGACATGAAATGCACAAAAGTTGTAATTGCACAATTTCAAAAATGGTCAAAAAGCTGCATAGTTCATAAAATGCCAAACAAAATCCAAAGGCAAACTGAACTGAACTGAACTAGAACTACAAAGTTCCAATTTCAAACTTTCCACAAGATATCCAAAAAGCTGTCCAAAAAGACATCAAGATATCAAAGTACAAAAGGCTATCACAAAGATGCAGGAAAGCTGGAGAAAGAGATAAAGTATGCAGGGTAAAACAAATATTGCAAGCAAAGTTGCAATCACATCATGTTCAGGCCAGCTACCTTTTCAGAACATAGGACAAACATAAACAATATAAAATTGATGTCTAGTCTGTCAAGAGAGAAGAGAGAAAGAGAAGATAGGCTTACAGGCTTAGGCTTGAAGAAAGAGAGATATAAAACAAACTGTAATAACACAGTATAAAGAGAGGGCAGGTTACATAACCAAAAAATAACACAAACTCAAAAAAGAACAGATAGAGCTGCCTTTAAAGCCTCAAAAGGCCTTTCAAACACAAGCCCTGAACCTGCTTCAACAGCAAGCCAAAGCCCAGATCTGTCCAGCCTAGAACCTGTGTTTAAAACTCAGTAAACACAAGCCCTGAACTTGCTTAAAAAACCTGTGTCACAACCTCCATACAAACCTGCATACACCAAACTAACAGCTCCAACACAAAATCAAAAGTCACAAGCTGTGTCAAAGCTTCAGCATCAAAAAGCCTAACCTGCATTCAAAGAGCTCTAAGCCTAAATCTGCATTAAAGATTCAAACACAAACTGAAGCCCAAGTATCAAAGCCTCTAAAGCCTGAAGCATCAAACCAAATCCAACCTGCCTCTAAACTGTCTAAGACCAAAAGCCTGAAGCCTAAACCATACAAGCCTTAACCATCAAAATAACATGAGAACCTGAACTGTCAAGCCTCAAAATGAAACCAGAAGCCTAACCAACAGGCCCCCCTCAGAAAACTTTCATCATAGGGTTTAGAACAGTAACACATCAATATCAGCAGACAAGCATTTCAAGGCAACAGAGCAAGCAAACATCATCATCTCAGAGGCAACTTAAAGTCAAAAACATTCAAACCAACAAAAGCCTCAGAAAACTTTCATCATAGGCAAGCAATCAAAGGCATCAAGCAAGCTATTCCAAAGGCGAGGCTAACAAGAGAAGAAGAAAAGAAGCAATATTCAAGATCAAGGCAACATACAGAAGCCAATAGGGTCAAGCATACGGGGCAATTAGAGAAGAAGAGAGGAAACTGTCAAAACGTACTCAGATATTTCAAGCATCAAGGCCATCATACAGAAACGAGGCAAACAGAGAAGAAGAAAAGAAGTGATTTCAAACTAAGGCTCTCAAACATCATCATTGAACCAACAATCTAAAGGGAAAAATACCAAATACCAGGGTTTCCAAGCAAAGCGCGCAGCATCTCGTTTCCCTCCGTCTCCGGCCATCCAAGCGCCTCCTTCTCCATCTATCCTCCATCTCCAGAAGCCAAAGGTATAATTCTTCTTCTTTTCCACACCTTGCACGAACACCAAACAACATAAGAGAATCAGAAACAAATAAGAGCATGCAAGATTAAAAAAACCTAGGAACCCTAACGCATGACAGAAACCAAACCTCATAGCTTTTGCTCGCGTGATAGTAGAGAGAGAGAGGATGGAAGGTGGCGCATGTCAGCCTGAGACAAGGAGAGGTTGTTCAAAAGCCATAGCTTAAAAAGGTGAAGAAGATGAAGACGGATGGCGCCGTAACTCACGAACCCAAACCCTAATCCTCCTTCTGAAACAAAAATCAATTAACCCTTACAATTGTTTTGTGAAACGCGTGGGCCTTGCCCCGTTTCAGTGCCTAAGCCCAAGTGCGTTTTAATGTGCATACCCCCCATTCCACTTCCTGCTTGTTTGTTTGTCTAGACCCAAACCCTCTAAAGCCCATTTCTTTCTTTTTATTTTTTTTTATTTTATCAATTAAAACTATTATTCTTTTTATCACCCTATAACTTTTTATAACTTACTTAGTATACTAAATTTTAATTTTTACATTAATAATACTTTTTTTTTTGATATAATTAAATTTTTGTACATAAAAATACTAAATACAAATACACTAACATTAATACATAATACATAAAACTTAAAACAATTTTCTTTTTCTTAATCTTAAAACTTTTTTTTTTAAAAATGTTTGTACATAATTACATCAATACATAATTTTTCTTTAAGTTAAATACTTTTCATTTCTTGAAATATTTTGTTTTGTACATATTAACAAAATACGAGAATGCAAAATTAAATAAACAAAACACTTAATTTTTCATTAAGTTCACATCTCACTTGTAAATAAACCTCATACATTTCCACATACACTTACACATTTACAATACACAAATACATTGACACATATACATTTGCTATTCTTATACATTGCTATACATTATATTTTACATTTGCGATTGCCATTCGATTTGATTGTAAATTATTTGGACACTACTCTCCTAAAGTCTCATCCCCATTTGTAAATTTGTACCCCCACTCCCGGATACTTATTTGTAATAGCGTAGACTTTAAATTCTCGCAATTTACCGCTTTCAAATATACCATGGTTAGACCTAGGGTTTGTATGTACATAAAATCAAACGCTAGATAACCTAATACAAAGACAAATACATGAAATCAATACACAATCACACTTGCACCCCTAGGGTAATCCCGCTTGTTTCCTTCCAAAATGGGCCATGCTTGCACGTCGAGTTTCTTTGGCAAAACAATTCAAATGATCATAAGTCCCTCGATGACGCTTTCGAAAATTGCCTAAACGGAATGATCATAGTCCCTTCAAGCAAAATTGCCAAAGACACTTGGCACCATTGCATTCATGGTCCATACGATGACTCGCGCCTGTCCCGTTAAACTTCCTAAACGCAAGATTGTCCACCAAATACAATGGTGGAACAAAATTGTTAAAAAGGGTTAAAACACGAGAAAAACCTTTGAGTAAATTTAGGGGTAGACGACTCTTAGTTACTTGATCAAACTTGCAAAAACACTTGCCTACTTTTCAAAACCACACTCCACAAACACTTTCAAAATAAACTCTCAAAAACATTTGAAACATCTTTTCGAAAAGATACACACCTTTGTAAAACACTCAAACACGAGTCATTTTAATGGTTGCCTAAGACAAGGCATCTTCTTCAAAAACATTTTCAAAACATACACACACACACACACACCATTTCAAAGCAATTGAAAATAAAAGGCAAGTGATCTAAACAAGTAACTAAGAGCCCATGGATAACCATGGATGAAAAGGGTGCTAATACCTTCCCTTTTCATAATCTACCCCCCGAACCCACGAAACATCTCAAAAGGTTTTTTCCCGTGCTTTTTAACCTTTACTTTAGGATAAAATAAAAAGTCGGTGGCGACTCTTGCTAATCCGAACAAGTGCGAAAACAAACGCAAAACACAAGTCAGTTCTCCCACCGTATCACAGAACTGGCGACTCTGCTGGGGATAAATTCAAAAGTGGGGTTACCTTAGGGTTTAGATCACCTTTACATTCTTGCCTTGATTGCCTTGATTGATTTACTTTTTTGGTTCCTTGTTTGGGTTTGTTGTAAATCCTACACCCGGATTTGGGGCACCTTCTTAGGTAAATAGCAATAAAACTGTGAGGGAACTGTGCGGGGTATACCGACACGGTTGAAGCAGTAAGCTATGTTAGTGTGACATATTTGTGAGTACCGGTAACCCTTGAGTTCAGTCAAGGAGAGTACGGGGCCGCTGAGTGATATCGTGAAGCACTAACGAACTCTTAGAACCTTAATTGACCATCCTAGCCTTTTTAGGGGTAGTGAGATGACCGACTTTGGTGCTGTCCGAAGTTGGTAGATACTCGATACTACACTCATTGAGGGTTGTTTTCTTGGAATATTTTGGTCGCCAGTTAAGTGGCTAAACCGAAACAATGAACACAGAAAACAATCCAATGATATTGAGCTCCTTAGAACCCGGTTTCTATTTCTAGGACAGGATGAGCCAAATAACTTCAAGAGGGTACTTACCTACAACCCCATGCAAGCCTAAACCTAAGGACTTGTTTGCTTTGTGTGAATATGTTTACCTGTATATACACTCATTTCCTTTTGCATACATGTACATAACGTCATAACATCATACCATAGCATTTTAGATAACCATTTCAAGGATCTCGAGGGTTCTTTTGATGCAGGGTTACGTTGAACCAGACGTCTACCAAAGGGCAAGAGGTTTCTCCTCTAAACAAGTGCCAATCCAAGATCAAGTACAACCGCTTGAATCAGGGGCTATGACCCACTTGACATGGTGAGCTTGATTCTCGTGGAAAGACATCCACTGATACAAAGTTCTCCAATCAAAGATCAAGTGCAACAACTTGAATCAGGGGCTATGACCCACTTGATACGGTGAGCTTGATTCTCGTGGAAAGACATCCACCGGGGCAAAAGTCTCCAATCAAAGATCAGAGTTCAACCTCTAACATTCTCTTGTGTTTACCCCAAGAGATCCTTGAAAGCATGCATCCACATATCATGCATTGCATCTTGACGATTTTTACTTTTTCAGGTTTCCTTACTCTCATGCTGTTTATTTCAGTAAGAGATGGCTCTAGAGAGGACTGTCAAGGATATCCAGGACCAGAATGCTCAGCTGTAGGAAATGTTCTTGAACCTGTCACTGGGGCAAGAAGAAATGAAAGCTCTCCTCACAAAGGGCTTGGTCCAGGAGACTTCCAACAATGCCAGGAGTGATCAGTTGGAAGCGCTGCAGTTTGAGCTGACAACAATGAGGATTCAAATGACGGGGCAACTGGTGGGCCAGATGGCTCTCATCTAGGACTTGTCTCAAAGACAAGAGGAACTCAGAGTTCTCGTCAACCAACTGCTTCGGAACAACCAACTGGGGCAAACATCTGAGGTTGAAGAGAAAGTCACCACTCAACCCCCCTCCAGCCAAGAAGACATGGGGAAGGCTCATTTGCTTGCTTTAGGGTCACAAGCCCATCAACAACCTCGCCAGCGTCAACGGGGTAATCGGCGTAATCAAAATACGTCGGGAAGACAGTTCATTGAGACTGACATACCGTCATCTCTGATTCTGGAGCGCTTGTTGGAGGTCAATCTGACTGCTTTGAGGGATCCTATCCGGAAGCCCAATACCTCCGCCCCTAACTATCATCCCGATGCATTTTGTGTTTACCACTCCTACAGCCCGGGACACGACACCGACGACTGTTGGGCCTTGAAGAACAAAATTCAAGATCTGATCGACATTGGAGTGCTGAGGTTCACGCCACACGGCGAGATGAAAATCTTCCGTTAAGGAGTTCTCCACCTGGAGTGACAAAGCTCAAACTGAGAGACTTTTTCTTCATTTGAATTTTCAAAGTTGTAATTTCTTTTATTTTCAAACAATTAACTGTTGATGTTAAACTCTGTTTCATTAATGCATTGCATATGTTTGTCTTGAATTCATCCATTCGTTTTCACTACTCTTATGCTTTCTTTATGATATTTAACTCTTGATAAAAAGCTGCAAGCCTTTAGAGGGAGGATGACGAAACAATACCATGATCTCATACAGTATGCTTTTGAACAGACCTTGCTGATGATGTACAGGCATTTCTTTCAATTCCCAAACACTGGAGTTATAAGGAAGATAATCCCTAGTCAACCCCTTCGAGCCAAAGAAGTAGGAGTTTTCTGTTCTAAACAATCAAAACCTTTGATATAAACCTGGGGCAGGGTAGTATCCCAGTTAATTCAAAAGAAGATGCGCATTGAAGTCGCAAACTCTCAGTTCGTAACACAACGAACGACATCAAAAAATCAAAAGCATTTCTCCGGAATCAAAAGACAAGGGTGGTTCCCTATCACATAGGAAGTCAATCTCTCAAAAGAGAAAAGCCCACCAAGCCAAAACCTGTAAAGGAGGCTTAAGAAAGCTGGGGCATCCCGCTGACTGTGATCTCGAAAACAGAAACAGTCAGGCAAAAGTCAGGGATAACAAATCAAAATCAAAATAGAGAGGTCATTACAAATCCTCAACAACATGAAAAATGTTGCAAAATAAAAAAGGAAATGATGACTGTCTCCCAATTCAACTGGTGAACCATCACCCAAAAGTCGCTCCAAACTCGAATAGAGTTTGACACACAATTAACTGAGCTTAGGTTTGAAGAACATCACGAAGAGCGGGTGGGTACAAATATACTTTGAGCCTTTATCCTTTGTTTCTTAAACCATGAACCTAGCCACGTTACAACCCTTCAAAAGTCCTAATTGAAGCATGGGTTAGTTCGAAAGCATACTGTTACCAAAGGTATCCTGACTCCTGTAAGGCTTTGCTCTAAATCATATGTTGATCTGTCTTATAAAAAGTTTTCTGCTAAAAAACGCATTTTTCAAAACTTTAAGACAAACATAAACTTTGCATTGCTTGAATATCATTGTTCGCATTTGGCTATTTGTTTGACAGCGAAGAAATTCATACAGCGAATGTTCAGAGGAACGAAAACTCTCTCAGTGAACAAAATCACTTCAAAAGGATGACACTTCCAACGACAAATCTCCTATCAACAAGGGGCATCACATGTCACTATCCAGTTAACCTGGGGCAGTCCAGTCAAGATTTCAAGAAATCTCTCAATTTGCAGAGTAATCTGATTCAAGACTCCTTCATCATCACTTGGGGCATTCGAATGTCAAAAGTGTCCGAAGTTTCCTTCATCACCCGCTGGAAATTACAACCACCAACAGAATAACTATCACGAATTCCAGATTCGATTCCTGTATCTAGCCAGGGCATATCTGTGAGTGAGTGATTGTAGATTTGATTCCTGTATCTAGCCAGGGCATATCTGCATGAAGAGATTGAAGATCAACACCTGTAACAAGCCAGGGAACCATGTTTCTTTCTCAGGTCAGAGATCAACACCTGTAACAAGCCAGGACAATATCTCCTTGATCAACATTTCTTAAGTTCCAGATCAACACCTGTAACAAGCCAGGAAAATATCTGTGGATGACTGATTGTGGATTAACACCTGTAACAAGCTAGGAAATTATCTACATCACCACTTGGGGCATTCAAATGTCAAAAGTGTTCAAGTTTTCCTTCATCACCTGTTGGAAGATGCGGTCCAGATGTGCTCCAGACACGGTTGCCATTCTGTCACCCTTCTTAAGTTCCAGATCAACACCTGTAACAAGCTAGGAAATTATCTACATAAAGAGTCTCCTTCATCATCACTTGGGGCATTCGAATGTCAAAAGTGTTCCACAATTCCTTCATCACCTGTTAGAAGATGTAGTTTTACACGGACTCATCATCAGGAAACCCTACACCGGTTCCTTCTCAAACTCAAAAGAGTTTTGTAATCCCCAACCAGAGAGCCTTACAGAATCTAATTCCCCTCAGCAGTCAAGAATTCACTTCCCCCGACAGCCGTCAAGATTCTCCTATCCCCAGCGGAGTTCATCAAAGTCCCCAACATAACTTATCAGTGGAATCCCCAGCGGAGTTCTCATCAAAAATCTCAGCAAGGTATCTCTTCCCACAGAGTAATTCCCCGCAGATTAATCTCTCCAACAAGTTTATTCCCCAACGGAGTCATCTTCTCCTACCGGTTTATTCTTGCAACCATTATCCCCAGCGGAAGCGAAGAACTCTACTCTTCAAAACATCAGCCCAGGATTCCACAAATTCCCGGCACTCGCCGAGGACTTATTTTCCTAGACGAAAATACATTCATAAATATTTCACATTTCATACATCCTGCTTACATACATGATAAAGTGCATACAACACTATCTCATTTTGAGCATCATGACATCATGCATCTCATACATCATGACATTGCATACAACTAATGTTTTGCCTTTTCAAGAAAAAGGACACTCCAAAGATGATTACTATCAACTGTCACAATTCCAGATTCGATTCCTGTATCTAGCCAGGGCATATCTGAAGAGTTTGAAGATTCGATTCCTGTATCCAGCCAGGGCATATCTATTGACAACTAATTCCAGATTCGATTCCTGTATCCAGCCAGGGCATATCTGTTGACGACTAATTCCAGATTCGATTCCCGTATCTAGCCAGGGCATATCTGAAGAGTTTGAAGATTCGATTCCTGTATCCATCCAGGGCATATCTATTGACGACTAATTCCAGATTCGATTCCTGTATCTAGCCAGAGCATATCTGAAGAGTTTGAAGATTCGATTCCTGTATCCAGCCAGGGCATATCTGTTGACGACTAATTCCAGATTCGATTCCTGTATCTAGCCAGGGCATATCTGAAGAGTTTGAAGATTCGATTCCTGTATCCAGCCAGGGCATATCTGTTGACGACTAATTCCAGATTCGATTCCTGTATCTAGCCAGGGCATATCTGAAGAGTTTGAAGATTCGATTCCTGTATCCATCCAGGGCATATCTGTTGACGACTAATTCCAGATTCGATTCCTGTATCTAGCCAGGGCATATCTGAAGAGTTTGAAGATTCGATTCCTGTATCTAGCCAGGGCATATCTGTAGACGATAATTTCCAGATTCGACACCTGTATCCAGCCAGGGCATATCTGGATGAAGAGTTTGAAGATCAACTGGTAGCAAGCCAGGAAACCATCTTTCTTTCTCAAGTACGCAAATTCTCGCTAAGGAATCTCTTACGCGATCGACACCCAATTCCAAATGGCATCTCTAAGCCCATCCCCCGACCAGATTCTGTCACATCCCTAGATGGCATCTTTAAGCTCATAACCAAATGGCATCTGTAAGCCCATTCCCTCTACCATCACATCACCGAGTGCAAATTTTTAGGCACTCTAGTGTCCAATCTCCTTTTACCTTCGAGTCGCGAACGACAAACTTTCCAATCTAACTCTTCAGGTTCAAGAAGATTGAACAGGGGCAACTGTTGTACCCCAAAATTGGCCCTCGTATTTTTTCCACAAGAAATCACAGCTTCGGGCTTTTCCTGAGTTTTTCAGATTGGCGTAAGAATCAGTCAAACAGACTTTTCTTATCAGTCAGACAATATTAGGGTTTTCATGGCTCTGGAACAGTTCAAACAGTTTGCTTAGGGTTTGATTGGTTTTGGCTCAGGTTTTGATCAGGCGGACGTTTCTTTGACATTTAATCAAGAACTAGGTTTTGTGCGCGCAGAAAGAATTAATCCTACAGTTCTTTTCAGTTTACTCTGAGATTTGGATTGAGGCATTTAAATCAAGAACTTGCAGGTTGTTGTTTAATCAGTAAAGGCTAAGGCATTTGATTTGAGATGAGATAAAGGCTGAGGTACTTAAATTGAGAATCTACAGTGTCTGATTTGATCAGTAAAAAGATAAATATCTGGATATTGGTTTGATTAACTGTGCATTATTTAATTGGAGTGCCAGGTTTATTATTGATTCAATGATAAGGCCATAGTGTTTATTAATTATTTTTCTAAGTCAGAATAATTGGATACTTCCAGTTATTTTAATTTAAGAAATTCAAATAATTAAATGAACATTGAATTGAAAGAAGAATTAACTGGTCAAGATTGGATTTTATTCATCTTTAATTATTCGTTACAATTGTTATTTGAATACAATATTTATTTACAAAGTATTCATAATAATAATGGTTACAATGATTAAAAATTGAAATAAAATTTCATCCTAATTCCTAAGTCTTCATCTTCTATCCAATGCCTCCCCTTTTGCTCCATTTGATTGTTTATCTGCAAAACAAAGAAAAGGAAGAAAAGTCAAAGCAAATAAAATAATTAAAAGCAGACAGATAAAAAATAGATTCATCATTAAAGGCAACTGGCCAGAATCAGTTTGCCCTCTCTGTAAATCACGAGATTTCTCCCGGTTCACAAAGAGGGATGAAAAATGCTTGCAAAAGAAAAAGACATGAAATGCACAAAAGTTGTAATTGCACAATTTCAAAAATGGTCAAAAAGCTGCAAAGTTCATAAAATGCCAAACAAAATCCAAAGGCAAACTGAACTGAACTGAACTAGAACTACAAAGTACCAATTTCAAATTTTCCACAAGATATCCAAAAAGCTGTCCAAAAAGATATCAAGATATCAAAGAACAAAAGGCTATCACAAAGATGCAGGAAAGTTGGAGAAAGAGATAAAGTATGCAAGGTAAAACAAATATTGCAAGCAAAGTTGCAATCACATCATGTTCAGGCCAGCTACCTTTTCAGAACATAGGACAAACATAAACAATATAAAATTGATGTCTAGTCTGTCAAGAGAGAAGAGAGAAAGAGAAGATAGGCTTACAGGCTTAGGCTTGAAGAAAGAGAGATATAAAACAAACTGTAATAACACAGTACAAAGAGAGGGCAGGTTACATAACCAAAAAATAACACAAACTCAAAAAAGAAGAGATAGAGCTGCCTTTAAACCCTCAAAAGGCCTTTCAAACACAAGCCCTGAACCTGCTTCAACAGCAAGCCAAAGCCCAGATTTGTCCAGCCTAGAACCTGTGTTTAAAACTCAGTAAATACAAGCCCTGAACTTGCTTAAAAAACCTGTGTCACAACCTCCATACAAACCTGCATACACCAAACTAACAGCTCCAACACAAAATCAAAAGTCACGAGCTGTGTCAAAGCTTCAGCATCAAAAAGCCTAACCTGCATTCAAAGAGCTCTAAGCCTAAATCTGCATTAAATATTCAAACACAAACTGAAGCCCAAGTATCAAAGCCTCTAAATCCTGAAGCATCAAACCAAATCCAACCTGCCTCTAAACTGTCTAAGACCAAAAGCCTGAAGCCTAAACCATACAAGCCTTAACCATCAAAATAACATGAGAACCTGAACTGTCAAGCCTCAAAATGAAACCAGAAGCCTAACTAACAGACCCCCCTCAGAAAACTTTCATCATAGGGTTTAGAACAGTAACACATCAATATCAGCAGACAAGCATTTCAAGGCAACAGAGCAAGCAAACATCATCATCTCAGAGGCAACTTAAAGTCAAAAACATTCGAACCAACAAAAGCCTCAGAAAACTTTCATCATAGGCAAGCAATCAAAGGCATCAAGCAAGCTATTCCAAAGGCGAGGCTAACAAGAGAAGAAGAAAAGAAGCAATATTCAAGATCAAGGCAACATACAGAAGCCAATAGGGTCAAGCATACGAGGCAATTAGAGAAGAAGAGAGGCAACTGTCAAAACGTACTCAGATATTTCAAGCATCAAGGCCATCATACAGAAACGAGGAAAACAGAGAAGAAGAAAAGAAGTGATTTCAAACTAAGGCTCTCAAACATCATCATTGAACCAACAATCTAAAGGGCAAAATACCAAATACCAGGTTTTCCAAGCAAAGCGCGCAACATCTCGTTTCCCTCCGTCTCCGGCCATCCAAGCGCCTCCTTCTCCATCTATCCTCCATCTCCAGAAGCCAAAGGTATAATTCTTCTTCTTTTCCACACCTTGCACGAACACCAAACAACATAAGAGAATCAGAAACAAATAAGAGCATGCAAGATTAAAAAAACCTAGGAACCCTAACGCATGACAGAAACCAAACCTCATAGCTTTTGCTCGCGTGATCGTAGAGAGAGAGAGAGAGGATGGAGGGTGGCACATGTCAGCCTGAGACAAGGAGAGGTTGTTCAAAAGCCATAGCTTGAAAAGGTGAAGAAGATGAAGACAGATGGCGCCGTAACTCACGAACCCAAACCCTAATCCTCTTTCTGAAACAAAAATCAATTAACCCTTACAATTGTTTTGTGAAACGCGTGGGCCTTGCCCCGTTTCAGTGCCTAAGCCCAAGTGTGTTTTAATGTGCATACCCCCCATTCCACTTCCTGCTTGTTTGTTTGTCTAGACCCAAACCCTCTAAAGCCCATTTCTTTATTTTTATTTTTTTTATTTTATCAATTAAAACTATTATTCTTTTTATCACCCTATAACTTTTTATAACGTACTTAGTATACTAAATTTTAATTTTTACATTAACAATACTTTTTTTTTGATATAATTAAATTTTTGTACATAAAAATACTAAATACAAATACACTAACATTAATACATAATACATAAAACTTAAAACAATTTTCTTTTTCTTAATCTTAAAACTTTTTTTTATAAAAATGTTTGTACATAATTACATCAATACATAATTTTTCTTTAAGTTAAATACTTTTCTTTTCTTGAAATATTTTGTTTTGAACATATTAACAAAATACGAGAATGCAAAATTAAATAAACAAAACACTTAATTTTTCATTAAGTTCACATCTCACTTGTAAATAAACCTCATACATTTACACATACACTTACACATTTACAATACACAAATACATTGACACATATACATTTGCTATTCTTATACATTGCTATACATTATATTTTACATTTGCGATTGCCATTCGATTTGGTTGTAAATTATTTGGACACTACTCTCCTAAAGTCTCATCCCCATTTGTAAATTTGTACCCCCACTCCCGGATACTTATTTGTAATAGCGTAGACTTTAAATTCCCGCAATTTACCGCTTTCAAATATACCATGGTTAGACCTAGGGTTTGTATGTACATAAAATCAAACGCTAGATAACCTAATACAAAGACAAATACATGAAATCAATACACAATCACACTTGCACCCCTAGGGTAATCCCGCTTGTTTCCTTCCAAAATGGGCCATGCTTGCACGTCGAGTTTCTTTGGCAAAACAATTCAAATGATCATAAGTCCCTCGATGACGCTTTCGAAAGTTGCCTAAACGGAATGATCATAGTCCCTTCAAGCAAAATTGCCAAAGACACTTGGCACCATTGCATTCATGGTCCATACGATGACCCGCGCCTGTCCCGTTAAACTTCCTAAACGCAAGATTGTCCACCAAATACAATGGTGGAACAAAATTGTTAAAAAGGGTTAAAACACGAGAAAAACCTTTGAGTAAATTTAGGGGTAGACGACTCTTAGTTACTTGATCAAACTTGCAAAAACACTTGCCTACTTTTCAAAACCACACTCCACAAACACTTTCAAAACAAACTCTCAAAAACATTTGAAACATCTTTTCGAAAAGATACACACCTTTGTAAAACACTCAAACACGAGTCATTTCAATGGTTGCCTAAGACAAGGCATCTTCTTCAAAAACATTTTCAAAACATACACACACACACACACCATTTCAAAGCAATTGAAAATCAAAGGCAAGTGATCTAAACAAGTAACTAAGAGCCCATGGATAACCATGGATGAAAAGGGTGCTAATACCTTCCCTTTTCATAATCTACCCCCCGAACCCACGAAATATCTCAAAAGATTTTTTCCTGTGCTTTTTAACCTTTCCTTTAGGATAAAATAAAAATTCGGTGGCGACTCTTGCTAATCCGAACAAGTGCGAAAACAAACGCAAAACACAAGTCAGTTCTCCCACCGTATCACAGGGACAAACATTGATAATTATGTCTTCCCTTCTAGATAGTTGGAGTGCTACTGTCACATTGGTGAGTAGCTCGTCGGGAAGTACAAAGATGAAATTTGATGATGTTCGTGATCTAGTTCTCAGTGAAGAGATGTGACAAAGAAAGTTGGGTGATTATCATCGTCTTCGATATTACATACAAAGGCAAGAGAAAGAAATTCAACCAGGGGATATGGATGTGGTAAATTAAAGGACCAACTGTCCAAATCCAAAAATTGTCGTAGTTTCCATAATTCGAGGCCATCCTTAAATCCTTTCAATCACTTACAGTGAAGAAATTAATAGAATTAATAAGTTTGAAACACTTCAATCATTCAATGCTTAAAAGATTATGAATGATACACAATTAACAACCCAAATAACAACTCAAGTACTTAAACTAACACTTAGAGTGTATTACAAATAAAAATCCTAAACATCTAATCAGAAAGAAAGTATTCTTCTTCAAAAATTGCTTGTCTTTGAATAAGGAAGAAAGTCCTTATATATGCGCAGCTTAGGGCTTGGACTTGAGAAAAAATATTCAAATTTTTTGAATATTTCCATAAAAACAGGCTAAGATAAAATTATGCAATTTGAAAAATACTCCTCCATTTTTTTTCGCGGCCTGTAGATCACAAATCCTGAACTATAGAATACTGGAAATCAGGAAACAAAATACTTAACTGATTTTGGGTTGAGATTAGTTCAGTAGGCAGGTGTCAAGACATCTTCTTTGACATCATTCAAAATAGTTTTGCTCCAAATGTTAAGACATTTAGCAAAACATTAACAAGTCATTATTTTACCAAAATTGCTGCCAACAAACACTTACATAACTTAAAATCCAAGCATTTCTAGAAAAAGTTATTCCCTACAATGTTTTAGATCTCATTTAGATCTACAACTTTCATGTTGGAAGTTTTCCTTGAATCATCTTGAATTTTGGTGATAAATTGAGATGAAGTTGTGAAAAAAAGTTAACTTTTCAACACTAAGAAAATTTCTAAGTCTTAGAATTTTGACTTTTCAAAGATGATTTTGACTTTTTTATTTCTTGATGAACAATCTTTATATTTTGACATGTCTTGATGAAATATGATTTTTGAAACTTGATTTTGATCAAAAAGTCAAAGTTTGACTTTTCAATATACAATTGACTTTTTCATCAGTTGACCAAATTTGAACTATCAATTGATCTTGAGAAGTGTTTTGAACCATGCCATTAGGTCAAGATGATGCATTTTAATCCTTTATATCATGTCTCAAACCAATAAGTCACGTATTTGGTTAAAAGTAAAAAATTGAGCCTTCCTAGTCAAAACCCTAATTTTGACCATTTTGCCCTTTTGGTGATCTGATCAAATTTCTTGAGGAATTGTGATCCAAACTTGCCCAATTGACATATATGAGTTCAAAATGTTGATGTGGATAAAAAATTATGAAGTTTGACTGTAAATTGACCACAATTGACTTTTTGCCCAATACATTTGATTTTAGGTCAACTGATCAATTGACTGAGCAAAAATGTGATCCAAAGCTTGAAACTTGACATGAGCAATCTTGAGAGTCCAAAATGATCCATGAAATTCATATGGGGCCTTAAAAATCTAATTGTACTTGTGCAAACTCAAACCCTAATTTTGAGTCATCAGTGCTTGATGAGGTATCTTGAGCTGATCCATCCTTGGGGTACAACATATATTTTCTTGCCGAAACGAGAAATATTACAAAGTTCGTCGCGCTAAGGCGTATTTTCAAAAATATTTTCAAACACATAACACAAAGCATTTTCAAAATGAGCTAGCAACTAAGAGCCCATAGATAACTACAGGTGGAAAGGGTGCTAACACCTTCCCTTTCCATAACCTACCCCCCGAACTCAAAATCTTTAAAAATGTCTTTCCTGTTCTTTTCACCCTTTCCTTTGTTGGATAAAAGAAAAGTCGGTGGCGACTCTTTCTAACCGCAACAATTGCGATAAAATGCAAGAACCAGTAAAGTCAGCTCTCCCACCGTATTACAACCACCTCAATACCAATACATCCATATGCCCCACACCCAACCACAATCACCACCTTAATACCAATACCCCCATATGCCCCACACCCAACCCTAATCACCACCTCAATACCAATACCCCCACATGCCCCACACCCAACCCCAATCTCAATCGCAATAATAATACACCCACATGCCCCACACACAATTCCAATTTTATCCATATCCCAATGTGGGCCCCTTATTTTCTCAACTTAGCCCTGATCTGGGCTTTCCCGAAGAATATGATCCAACCGACCCAACTTATCATCAACCACCACATCACCATAGCAACCAACAGTTGCAATACCAAACACCCCAAGATTCATTTCCTTGTCACCCCCCTTACTCAGACGACAAGTACTATAGACCATCCATGGAACCCCACCCCCTACCAAGATGACCAAACTTTGAGGGCATGGGTAACCGACTGTACCAAAGCGGTTTTTCCATATATGGTTGAAATTCTGGTATCAGATATGTGATGTCGAAGGAGATGTCATGACCCAAATATCTGAGGATAATGTAAAATGCAAAAATAAGTAATAACAGTAAAAACACAAGGGATTGTTAACCCAATTTGGTGTACAACAACACCTACTCTGGGGGATACCAAGCCAGGGACAAGTCCACTATATAGTATCAATTCATAGACCTCAGTAAAAAACCTGTTTACGATCTAATCACTTAATCACTACCCATGCTATACTTCTACCTAAGACAAACCTAGGTATGAGGCCCTCCCCAAATCCCTTCAATCACTAACAACGAAGAACAACAAAATTATTAAGTTTTAAAGACTTCAATCATTCAATAATTAAAAGCTTATGAATGATCCATAATTAACAACTCAAATAACAACTCAAGTATTAAATCAATACTAGAGTGTATTACAACTAAAAGACTTAGACTTCTAAAACAAAAGGAATGTATTCTTCTTCAAAAGTTGCAGTAGTACGAATAAGGATGCAAGTTCTTATAAAGGCACAACAGTGGGCTTGGGATGAAAAAAAATTCCAATCTTTTGAATATTTCCATGAAAACATGCCAAGATATAATCCATAAGGATAATGCAAATAGAAAAATACTCCTCCATATTTCCCCTAAACTATGAGTCACAAATCCTGAATAATGGCGTGCATAAAAACAGGAAATAGAAATTGGAAACAAATATGAAGTTGCGTTCAGCTCAAGAGGCAGATGTCAAGATATCTGCTTTGACATCATTCAAACCCATTTTTCTTCAAATGTCAGGACATTTAGCAAAACATTATCAAGTTAGCGTTTTACCAAAATTGCTGCCAACAAACACTTACAAACTCCCCGTTTGGAAATTTTTTTCTAAAACATTATTTGAGAACATTATCAGAGCAACAACACAAGCAAAAACAAAACTTAGTTAGCAGTTAGCAAAAGTAACTAAGTTAGCTATTAGCAGAGGAAGATGTCAGAACATCTTCTGAGACATGAGGCTCCCCCTCAAACATTAAGCTCCCCCTCAGTCAGTGGTCAGTTAGTCAGTGTTCAGTCAGGGGTCATTTAGTTTCCTCTCCCCCTTATTAGACATAATATGCCAAATAAAACATTCATTCAAGAGAATAGTAGTAATAAAATATGCCAAATAAGTACATACCATAGAATCCAAGCACATACAAGTGCCAAAAAGGAACAAAGAGGTCAAACAAATAAACAACAAATAGTCTAACTGTCTTCAGGACCAGTAGACTTGCAAGAGCCAGAACTTCCTTCATCACTAGAATCTCCTTCTTCAGAGCTCACTCTATCATCGAAGTTGTTGTCCTTCTACATATCCTTGATCATCTTTTCAAAAGTTAGATTTCTTGTTGAGCTAACTCTTATCACATTATCCATTTCTTTGCAGGCTTCCCTTAATTCAGTAATCATGTCATCCTTGGTTGAGGTCTTGTT
Source organism: Vicia faba (assembly GCA_948472305.1). Classification (NCBI taxonomy): domain Eukaryota; kingdom Viridiplantae; phylum Streptophyta; class Magnoliopsida; order Fabales; family Fabaceae; genus Vicia; species Vicia faba. The sequence goes on along the minus strand of OX451737.1, from coordinate 1,691,135,168 downwards.
TTCAGCAGATGTAGATGTCAAAACAATGTCTGGGACATGTTTTCTTGAAAACAGTTTGAAGTGAAGGGTCAAAGCAGACTCCCTCTTGCAAACTACATCATTACCACTAAGAATTCTAGGATGTTGATTAAGAATAATTCCACAAATAACGGATGGAAAGGCAATAGGCATCTTGATGGCACATGTTATTGCATGCTTAATAGTCTGATAAAAAATGTAAGCACCATAATCAAACAGTTTCTTGTTTCCAACGACATAAATAAACTTTCCTAAGCCAATAGTAATGGTTGAGGTATGATTGGTAGGAACCCAGTTAGCATATTCAATTCTATGTAAGATAGAATATTTCACACTTAGCTTGCTAACAAGAAGCTTATTATTCATGGCCCACTCACTCATTTGGTTAGCAGTGATGGCTTTGCACACTTGATTATCAGTTACTTCCAGCTCAAAATAATCATCTTCAGATCTATCCAGAAATTTATTGATGATAGCAAGGAAAAATTCTACACACCTACCTCTAACAAACACCTTTATATACTCCTTACTTTTATGATCAGCACAGTCAATAGGAATATTAACAATAAATTCTTTAACAAGAGTCTCATAGCATTTTTCAAACCTGGTAACAATTTTCATCAATCCAGCAGAAGATATCACTCCATAATTTCTTTGCACTCTAGTGCACCAACTCCCAATTCTCTTCAAGGTCAATTCTTCTTTGAAACACATATTTCCACTTTTCAGCATTCCCGACAGAATGGAAGGAAATGTTGTCAAGAGGAGCATCAGGTACCCTAACAGAAAGCTTCTTGCTTTCAGACTTTTTAATAGGAGAGATGTCCTGGACATCTTGCTCGACATCATAATCAGAGTCAACTTCTTCAACTAATACAACTTTCTGCTTACTTTTAGATCTCTTCACAGGAGATATGTTCTGGATATCGTCCTCATCATCATCTGAGGAGTCATCAGGTCTAACCTTTCTCTTGTTGGAGGGAGGAACCACTTTAATTCTTGGCTTTGGGGGACCATACATGGTTTTCTTCTTGATTATCTTGGCAGGGGGCGTAACATTCACATTTTTCACTTTCCTAGATTTGAGAATTTTAGCAATTCCAGGCACCACATTAGAAATGAGCTCATTGTCAGACAACTCATCAACATTAACCACATTCACTGCATTTTGATTTCCTGTAGCTTTGGAGCCACAGAATCTTCCTTATCAGGAGATTTCTTCTCAACATCTTGTTCAACATCAACTTCCACTTCTTTTAGTGCAGAAGTAGTAAGCTTGTCAAGTTTGCTTTCAGCAGCATCTTTCTTGAAGATGGATGATTCAGCAGTACTTTTAGGGTCTTTTCCTTTGTCAGCCGAAGCAGGCATACGAGCAAGAGGATTAGAAATCCCAGGCACATCAAAACCTTCATTTAACACTCTATCTACTAGCCTTCTAATGCTTCTATCAACATTAACAATCTCTTCTTCTGTCCTAATATCAGTAGCAGTTGAAGCATTACCTTTATCGTCTTTTAATTTCTTTTCAGATGACGATCTGAGTTTATTGACCTTCTTCTCAAGAGGTGGGATAGTTGTTAGAGGAGTAACGTCAAGTACTCTGTCAAGGGAGAGTTCCTCAGGATGGTTGACAGATTTTGAGGGAGATGATGCATAATGTTGAGACATCTTTGAAGATTTTTGAACAAAGATATGAATAATTACAAGGGTTGTTTTTCTATAAAGGAGAATGAAGAGTTTTTGAAAGTAGAAGGATGTGATTTCGTAGCGTGTGGGAAAAACTTCCAGACAGTCTTGAAATGATTGCTTTCGAAATTTGATTTGTTGGAAACATAAATAATATAATATCACTTTAATGATATTCCAACATGCCCTTAATTTCTACAAACCCTCATATAAGCAAATACCTAATATTCCTCTTAAGTTATTAAAATGATTAGCATCCAAAGCCTTGGTGAAAATGTCAGCCAATTTTAATTCAGTAGCTACATGTTCTAAGGCAACAATCTTTTCTTCAACAAGCTCTCTTATGAATTGATGACGAATATCAATGTGTTTGGTCATGCTGTGTTGAATAGGATTTTTTGATATATTTATGGCACTTATATTGTCACAAAATAATATCATGACATCTTGTTTGACATTATATTCTGTTAACATTTGTTTCATCAAACCAATTGAGAGCAACTGCTTCCTGCAGCAATATACTCAGCCTCGACAAGGGACAGAGACACACAAGTTTGCTTCTTACTGAACCAAGATATGAGATTATTTCCCAGAAAGAAACATCCTCCTGATGTATTTTTTCTATCATCAGCACTTCCTGCCCAATTAGCATCACAATAACCAATTAAAGCAGAACTAGATCCATGAGAATACAACATACCATAGTCACTTGTCCCATTCACATATTTAAGAATTCTCTTCACATGGTTGGAATGGATAACTTTAGGATCAGTTGATATCTAGCACACACCACTACAGCAAAGGCAATGTCAGGTCTGCTAGCTGTGAGATATAGAAGACTGCCTATCATACTTATGTAAAGACTTTGATCCACACTTACTCCTTTTTCATCTTTAGACAACTTCAGATGTGTGGGAGCAAGTGTTCTTTTGTGATTGGCATTTTCCATCCCAAATTTCTTTACTATATTCTTCCCATACTTGCTCTAAGATGAAAATATGGAGTCTTCCATTTGTCAGACCAAGAAAGTAGGTTAATTCACCAACAAGGCTCATCTCAAATTCTGACTGCATTTGCTTGACAAAATGTTGAACCATCTCATTTGACATCCCATTAAATACAATATCATCAACATAAATATGTGCAATCATGATCTTCCCTTCTTCTTCCTTGACAAAAAGAGTTTTGTCTATGCCACATTTCCTATATCCATTCTCACCAAGAAATTCTGTCAATTTTTCATACCAAGCTCTTGGAGCTTGCTTTAATCCATACATAGCTTTCTTCAGTTTGTAAACATGCTTAGGAAAACTTGGATCAACAAATCCCTTAGGTTGTTCCACATAAACTTCCTCATTCAGATAGCCATTTAAGAAGGCACTCTTTACATCCATTTGAAACAGTTTAAATTTCAGAATGCATGCAACTTCTAAGAGTAGTATGATTGATTCAAGTCTGGCTACAGGGGGAAAGGTTTCATGAAAGTCAACTCCTTTAATTTGAGTGTATCCTTGTGCAACTAATCTTGCCTTATTTCTAGGGACCACCCCTTTTTCATCAATTTTATTCTTGTACACCCATTTAGTGCCAATCTTGTTTGTCCCTTCAGGCCTTGGAACTAGATGCCAAACTTCAGTTCTACTGAATTGTTCTAGCTCTTCCTGCATATCATTAATCCATAACTCATCAGTTAGACCCTCTTTAACATTCTTAGGCTCAATTTTTGAAACAAAGCAAGAGTATATCCCTTCTCTTGATCTGGTAGTAACTCCTTTATTTAGATCTCCCATGATAAGCTCCTTAGGATGATCTTTCTGAGTTCTAATTGAAGGCCCTTTATTGAGATGACTAGGCTCAAAATCTTCTTGAGGTGTATTAGAATCAATACTTCTGTCATTTGATTCTGTTGGAATATCAGACAAAGATGTTCCAACATATTCTAAGAAATCTTCTTCATCATTCCATCCTCTATCATTAATAATAACATTTATGGATTCCATCATGACCTTGGTTCTGGAGTTAAAGACTCTGTAAGCTCTGCTATTTATAGAGTAACCCAGGAATATTCCTTCATCACTCTTGGGATCCATCTTCCTCCTTTGTTCACGATTAGATAAGATTTAACATTTACTTCCAAAAACATGAAAGTATTTGACAGTAGGTTTTCTTCCCTTCCATATTTCATACAATGTGGCTGAGGTGCCTTTCCTTAAAGAGACTCTGTTATGGATATAGCATGCAATATTCATAGTGTGATACGGTGGCAGAACCAACTGTTTAATACTGGTTTGCATTTTTTGTTTGCAAATGTCGCGATAAGCAAGAGTCGCCACCGATTTTTATTTTATCCAATCAGGAAAAGGAAAAAGAATAGAAAAAATCTTTTTCGAGATATTCTTAGTACGGGGGGTAGATTATAGAAAGGGAAGCTGTTAGCACCCTTTCTATCCGTGGTTTTCCACAGGCTCTTAGGTACTTGCTCATTTTGAAAACTGATTGTGTGTGCTTGTTTTGTAAAGTTTTTTTTTACTTCGTTTTAACCCTTGTTTATGTCCTCAAGAGTGTTATGAAGTTGTTTTTGAAAACTATTTTGAAAGTGTTTGTGTAAAAGAGTTTTTATTGTTTTGAGCAAGTACTTAAGATTTTCTACCTACTAGAAAAAAGCTCTGTTCATTTTCCTTTTAGACAACGCTATCCCATTATTAAGGAATAGGTAGCACCGTCGTTGGAGTTTGAGGGACTATCAAAAGGGACGAAATGATCATTGAAGGAAACATGTAGGGATACCTTAGCAGTTCGAAGGGACTGTCATCATATATTCGTAGGCAACATCGAGGGACAAGATCATTTCTCGTAGGCAACTCGAGGGACATTGATGGGCTATGATCTTTATGATGACTTTTAGATTGAGGGTCTTTTACTAAGATATCCCTACGTTCGAGGGACACGACCATTATTTCCGAGGCAACCAAGTGAGGAAAACCCTAGGAGTGAGCATGTGCGGTGTAATTTTCAGTTAATTTATCTTTGCACATTTAGGATTTTCTACCGTATTAATTTTCAATTTGTCTTTCCATACAATCCTATTAACATACATCTAAGCAGTTTATAGTTTGCGGAATTAAAAGAGAGAAAGTTTAAAATCCTAACTATTACAAGGCTTTTGCAGATACATGATTATTTTGGAGTGAAAATAAAGATGCGGAATTTAAACCCTAATTACTATTACAACCTCGAAACAGTTACAATAATAATAAAAGGAAATTAAAAAATGCACGCGGCGAATTAAATGCGAGAATAATTTAGGAAACCTAAAAAAATCTAATTGAAAAAAAGATTTAGGTTAGTTTTTTTTGAGAAAAATTAATTAGGTTATGTACAAATTAAAACCCTAATTTCTAATTAATTTAAATTATAAAAAAGGAATTAAATTTGCCCTAAATTAAATTAAACTAATTAATTAAGGAAATAAAATATTTTTATAAAAAAAAGATTTTTTATGGTTTTTTGATGATTTTTTGATTAAATAAAAAATAATGATTTTTTGGTGTTATTTTAATAAAGGAAAATAATTAGTAAAACAATTAAAAAAAATAAAATAGAAAAGAAAATAATGGGCCTGTGTTGTGCCAGCCTGAGAGTGCACCATAATCCTTCATTATTTGAGGCGTTGGATCTTGTTGTACCCCAAAATTTTCCCTCTCATTTATCAAGATTTTCCTCACAAGACTTCTTGGACTCCAGACAAGATTAGGGTTTGTTCAACTCAAGACACCTCATCTTGCACTGATAACCTGAAATTAGGGTTTGAGTTTGCATAAGGATTTTTGGACCACCAATTCTTCATGTGACTTTCATACATCATCTTGGACCCCTAAGATTGCTCATGTTAAGTTTCAATCCTTAAATCATATTTTTGATCAGTCAATTGGACAGTTGACCTAAAAATCAACTATATTGGGGAAAAAGTCAACCATGGCCAATTTACAGTCAAACTTCATAGTTTTTGATCCACATCAACATTCTAGGCTCCTATGTACCATTTGATCAAGTTTGGATCACAACTCCTCAAGAAATTTGATCAAATCATCAAAAGGGCAAAATGGTCAAAATTAGGGTTTTGACTGAGAAAGGGCAATTTCTGATTTTTAACCTAGCCAATGATCAATTGGATTCAAACATGATTTCAAGGGTTCAATGGAATCATCTTGACCTAATTACATGGTTTAAAAGATCTCAAGTTCATAGGATTGACAAATGAATTTTCCAGTCAACTAATCAAAGGTCAACAGTACACTGAAAAGTCAAACTTTGACTTTTTTGTCAAAATCAAGTGCCAAGGGTCATAATTCATCAAGATGTGTCAAAATATGAAACTTGTTCACCAAGAAAACCAATTTTGAAAATTAGGGTTTTGAATTTGAAAAATTTTATAACTTAGAATTTTTCTAAGTATGGAAATTTTCTTATTTTTTCCCAACTTTCCACCACTTTTTCATCATGATGAAATTGGATTCAAAGAAAACTTCCAACATGAAAGTTGTAGTCCTCCATGAAATCTACAACTTTTCTTCACAAAATTTTCCCAAAAGAGGCTTGGATCTCAAGTTATGAATTTGTGAATAGGGGTCCATGAACTAAATAACTTAGTGAAAATTTGCCCTAATTTAGGCAGGTTTTTGACCCAACTTCATGGACATTTTTAACCTAGTTCCAAGTGGTATCTCAAAATTCATTTCAAAGATGGATTGTATATAATTTTGCAAGATTTCCAAAATGTCCAAGAACTCTCCAAGATCATTTGTGGTTTGGGAGAATCGAAAAAGAGAAATTGGCATTTTGTCACTTTTGATCAAGCCATTTTTACAAAGTGTCAAGTTGCAAATCTGATCAAGGATGCTTGTACCTTGCTGTTGTACCCCAAAATTTGCCCTCTCATGTTTTCCAAAGTCTTCCCCCTGCATGGTTGACTAGAAACCCTTGCCTAAGGGAAAAGAAAATTTTTGAGTGGTGCTTTAAGTACCTTTCGATTGGCATTCTGAAAGACCCTTCGATTGGTATTCTGAAGGAGCCTTTCGATTGGCATGGATAATGCTTCGATTGGCATTATGGACAAGCACTTCGATTGGCATTATGGACAAACACTTCGATTAGCATTGTGTCAAGGCCTTCGATTGGAATTCTGAAGGACCTTTTCGTTTGGCACCCTGGGCCAAGCCTTTCAATTGGCATGCCAAGGGATCCTTCGATTTAGCATTGTGTCAAGGCAGCTTCAACAGGCATGTTAACCATGTCCTTCGATTAGCATGAACAACACCTTTCGATTGGCCTATTAACAAAGCCTTTCGATTGGAATTTTAATTAGTACCCTTCGATTGGTATCTGAACAAGATCTTTCGATTGGCGTAGCAAAGGACTCTTCGATAGATATTTCAATAAATACCCTTCGATTGATGTTTGGACAAGGGCCATTTGAAGAACTCCTTCCAGGCTATTCGAAAGAGGCCATCAAGAGGGCACTCAAAAAACATGTCCAGGTACATTGAACATGAGAAAATGGTATGTTTTCCTTGCAAATATGGCAAGAATTCAATTGATTGTGGATTCAATTCCTGAGTTAAAGGCCAGATTCTTGCCTTTTCTGTTCCTAACTCCACAAGAGCTAATTCGACCAGAGGGATTCTTTTCAAATCAGGACCAATCGAAGAGCAAGGCCTGAATGCATTCGAAAATCAAAAGTGTCCAGGTTCATTCAAGATTCCAAAGAGACATGAATATTTCAAAAAAGGAAATCTTTTAATATGTCTGATTCTTGTCTCATGGCCTTAAAGGCCTGGTTAAATGGCTGTCCCTTGGCATTTTCATGCACCCTCACACTCCTATAAATACGAGGCCAGGGACACATTACAAAGAACGGGAAAAGACACACAAAAACTCTGCAGAAACAGAAAAAACACCACAAAGACGGCCACACATACCTTGCCTCACAAAAGCACCAGCCTGCCCCACGAAAGGCTAGACTCCATTGCAGGCACCTTCCGTCCAAATCCAGGCACCTCCAGTGGTATAATGTTCAATCTCACTTAATCTTAAAATTACTCATAATTGCATATTCATAGTTTTTTTGTTATTACTTGTGAGCGATTTAACAAAGCGTGTATAAGCTGCAGTGTTCATACGTTTGAACCCCCCATGGATAAAGTTTCTTTCAAAGCAGGTTACATTTGAAATTCATGATCTTGGCTGTGACAAATCGAAACCAACCCAGATCTGGGTTCAGGAATTGATTTCGAATGAGACGTTTCTCTATGTTGTTTAGTTCCGAATTGACTAATTTGCATGGCCAAAAGTAGGAGTCATGCCTTTTGAGTGAGCAAGCAGCTCAGGGGTGAAAAGGAATTCGCTCAATCGAAGGGACTAGGATCCAATATCACAGGCCTTGTATTTTCAATTTCTAATAAACTTCCTTTCAGAATTCCAGATCGAAGGATGACATATCCAGATCGAACACCCCCAAAGTGCAGCCCCTCATGCACCTTCGATCAAGCCTCTTAACTGGGTCGAAAGACAACCCACACCTCTTTCGACCCAGGCCTCCAGAATTATACCTTTTTTTTGATTTACTGCCTGTTTCCTTTGATTTCATCTTTGTTTTGATTATTTTATTTCTTTTTTTTAATCAACATAAAATCAATCAAAAACACAAAAACATTAGGCTAGTTTTTTTCTATTAAATTAACTTGTTAATTAATCATTTAATTATCTTAACATTTTTCCAAAATTGAAATTAAGTAGATTTAGATCATTTTCTCAAAAAACTAAAATTAAGTAGATTTAGATCATTTTCCAAAAATAAAATAAAACAACAAAAAGATTTTATTCTTAGGATTTTTAGAGGTTATTTTCAGATTCGCGCGCGTTTATTTTATTATAACTGCCTACTGGTTTGTGATAGCTTGACTAAGACTTTTACACTTTACTGCTTTATTCCCCCAATTTTGGACATGTAAATAATCCCCCTCCCCGAAGCCTTGTAATAGCGTAGGATTTACAATTCCCGCACTTTAAATTCCTGTACATATATTAACTGTTTAGATGTATGCTAACTAGGATTGCATGACAAGATCTATCTTGACTTAAAATCAACAGTAGCTCACCATGACATGTAAAGATAATATAAACTAAAAATTGACACACTCACACATGCCACTCTTAGGGTACACCTCACTTGGTTGCCTCGAACATGGTCATTGAGTATAGGATGTTTTAGAGGTCGCCCTCTTGTCCAAAGATCATAAGTTGCCTCGAAACGGTTGCCTCAGATAAAATGATCTAAGACATTAGGGTTACCACTAAGGCGTCCTAACATTGCTTTAGTGACCACACGTTCCTTAAATCGAATTGACCCGAAAACTCCAATGATGGTGCTACCTACTCCTCAATAGTGGGATAGCATTGTCTAAAGGACATTTGCACAATTTAATTCCTTTTTGAGTAGGTAGATGTTCTTAAGTACTTGCTCCTTTTAAAACAAAACAAAACTTTTCGCACTTACACTCTCTTCAAAAACAAAACTCTTTTCAAAACCCACAATCACAAAGAAAAGCAAACTTTTGAAAACATAGTGAGCAAGTACCTAAGAGCCCATGGATAACCACGGATAGAAAGGGTGCTAACACCTTCCCTTTCTATAATCTACCTCCCGAACCCGAGAAACATCTCGAAAAGGAATTTTTCTGTGCTTTTGTCCTTTCCTTGTTGGATAAAATAAAAGACGGTGGAGACTCTTGCTTACCGCGACATTTTGCGAAAACAAACGCAAACGCGAACCAGCATTCCAAAACAGTCAGTTCTCATTCCCACCGATCACAGAACTGGCGACTCTGCTGGGGAAAATATAAGTGGGGTATACCTTAGGATTAGTTCATCATATTTGCTTCTATTGTTTTATTTGATTTCTTTACACTTGGTTCTATTGTTTGGGTTTGAAATCCTCCACCCGGATTTGGGAAACATTCATAGATAGCAATACATTGTGGAAACTGTGCGGGGTATACCGACACGGTTGAAGCAATAGCTATATTAGTGCGACATATTTGTGAGTACCGGTAGCCTTGGAGTCAATCAAAGAGAATACGGGGCCGCTGAGTGATGTCACTAAGCACTAATAAACTAGAACCTTACTTGACCATCTTGGCCTTTTTTAGGGGTAGTGAGATGACCGACTTTGGTGCAGTCCGAAGTTGGTAGATACTCGATACTACACTCATTGAGGATTGTTTTCTTGGAATATTTTGGTCGCTAGTTCAGTGGCTAAACCAAAACGATGAACATAGAAAACAATCCAATGATATTGAGCTCCTTAGAACCCGGTTACTATGTATAGGACAAGTTTTGAACCAACTGAAACTGAAAGAGGGTAATACCTAAACTCCATGCCAGCCTAAACTTAAGGCTGTTTGTGTGACTTGTGTGCCTTCAAACTTGAACTACTTGCACATTTTTGTTATCTGACAACATGAGTTCCTTGCAGGTTTTGTTTACAGTCCTTATCCGATAATTTGGATTTATTACAGGGTTTACTTACATCACTTCACACTTTTGCTTAAACGCATATCATACACATCATAACATCATGCCTTAACATTTCCTTAACCATTTCAAGGATCTCAAGGGCTTGTGATGCAGGTTATGGTAAATCAAATGTCCAGCAAGGGGCAAAGGGGATTTATTTTCCTCTAGCCAAGGTTGTTTAGAAATCAAAACACGATAACTTGAGTCAGGGGCTATGACCCACTCGATATGGTGAGCTTGACTCTTGAAGAAGGACTCTCAGCAACATGAAACTCCTTCAATCAAGTTACCAGATTCAGATTCTAACAGTTTCTTGTTTACCCCGCAAGATCCTCGAAAACATTGCATACATATATCATACATATCATTGCATAACAGGTCTCCCAATACATGTCTCTTATCTTCTTCGTTGTTTATTTCAGCAATCATCATGTCTACTGAACCTTCAACTGAGCAAGCTATCAAGGCCCTCCAGGCCCAGAATGCCCAATTTCAAGAGCTATTCATGAATCTGGCTAAGGGTCAGCAGGACCTAAAGACCTTGATCCTAAAAGAGAAAAAGAAGAAGAAAAAGAGGACCATCCTGTTCAACACTGGACGCAGGTTTGGAAACGGGCTGCAGAATGAAGTTGATCTGACCACCTCATCTGGAGGGAAAGATAGTCCACAAGAAAGGAGGGCCCCTAGCCCTATGGTCTCCGACAACGAGACGGACTATGATGAAGAACAGTATCCTCCTACTGAGGATAAGTACAAACAGCTGGAAGACTGTTTGAGCACTATGGAGATACAGAAGGTGCCCGGTCTGGAGTTCGGAGATCTAGGTCTATCCTCTGGGGTGGTGATTCCCCATAAATTCAAGGCACCTGCCTTTGCCAAGAATGACGGAGCTTCCTGTCCAAAGCTGCACCTCCGGTTATATGTAAGGAAGATCCAACCTTACACTGCTGATAAGAACTTGTGGATCCATTTCTTTCAAGACAGTCTTTCAGGGACTCAGCTTGAGTGGTTCTATTAGTTGGACGGAGCCAGTATCCGCAGCTGGGAGGATTTGGCTACCGCGTTCTATAGGAAGTATTAGTATAACTCTGACCTCGCTCCTACGCGTACCCAACTCCAGGGTATGTCAATAGGGACGGGTGAGGGATTTAAAGAGTATGCTAAAAAATGGAGAGACCTTGCCGGAAGGGTGCAACCACCTTTAGCTGATCGTGAACTTGTTGATATGTTTTTGGGGACCCTGTCTGGTCCATTCTTTAACCACTTGATCGAAAGCTCTTCAGCCGGATTCACCGAGCTAATACTGACCGGCGAAAGGGTCGAAGCTGGCATCAAAAGTGGGAAGATTCAAGAAGCTACACCTTCTGATGCTCAGAAAAAGCCCTACAATGGGAAGAAAGAGTCCAATGCTGTGTATGGTCAAAAGAGTCGCCATGATCAACATGTAGGGGCAACCCTGATCTCCGATCCCACGCCTGTTCAACAAAGACAAAGCAATAGGCGTAGGATAAGATATCAAGAAAGGAAATATACTAACATCAACATGCCTTTGTCTCAAGCGTTACAACATTTGCTGAAGTTAAAGCTAATCACGCTAAAGGATCCTCCTCAAAATCCCGATACTTCCTCTTCTAAGTATAATCCGAGTGTGAGATGTGCCTACCATTCTGACAGTCCTGGACATGACACCGACGACTGTTGAACTTTGAAGAACAAGATCCAATACTTGATTGATGCCAAGGAGATCAAGTTTGACCCTCCGAAGACCCCAAATGTGATCACTGATCCTACGCCAAATCATTGAGAATGTCTTTGTTTCATTTGAATTTTCAAGTTGTAATTTCTTTTGTTATTCAAACAATTATCTATTAATGTCAAACTCTATTTCATTAATGCATTGCATATGTTTGTCTTGAATTAATCCTTTCATTACATTTAAACTATGTTTTTTACTCTCCTTATGACATTCAACTCTTGCTAAAAGTTACAAGCCTTTAGAGGGAGGATGACGAAACAATGCCATAATCTCATCCAGTATGCTTTTGGACAGACCTTGCTGACGATGTACAGGCATTTCTTTCAAATCCTAAACACTGGAGTTATAAGGCAGATAATCCCTAGTCAACCCCTTCGAGCCAAAGAAGTAGGAGTTTTCTGTTTTAAACACAAATTGAAACCTGGGGCAGGGTAGTCTCTCAGTTAATTCAAAAGATGCGCATTTAAGTCGCAAAAATCTCAGTTCATAATACAACGAACGACATCAAAAGCATTCCTCTGGAATCAAAAGACGGTGGTGGTTCCTTATCTCATAGGCAGTCAATCTCTCAAAAGAGAAAATCCCACTGAGCCAAAACCTATAAAGGAGGCTTAAGAAAGTTGGGGCATCCCGCTGACTGTAATCTCGAAAACAGAAACAGTCAGGCAAAAATTAGGGATAATAAATCAAAAGAACGAGGTCATTACAAATCCTCGACAACATGAAAAATGTTGCAAAAAAAAATGATGACTGCCTTCAAAAATCCAACTTGTGTGAACCATCACCAAAACATCGTTCCAAATTCGAATAGAGTTCGACGCACAATTAACTGAATTTAGGATTGAAGAACATCACGAAGAGCGGGTGGGTACAAATATACTTTGAGCCTTTATCCTTTGTTTCTTAAACCGTGAACCAAGCCACGTTACAACCCTTCAAAAGTCCTAATTAAAGCATAGGTTAGTTCAAAAGCATACTGTTACAAAAGGTATCCTGACTCCTGTAAGGCTTTGCCCTAAATCTTGTGTTGAATTTGTCTTATAAAAAGTTTTCTGCTAAAAAACACATTTTTCAAAACTTCAAGACAAGCATAAACTTTGCATTATTTGAATATCACTGTTTGCATTTAGCTATTTGTTTGACAGCGGAGAAATTCACACAACGAATATCCGATGAACGAAAGCCCTCTCAGTGAACAAAATCACTTCAAAAAGGATGACACTTCCATTGACAAATCTCCTATCAACAAGGGGATTTGACATGTCACTATCCAGCACACCTGGGGAAGTCCAGTCAAGATTTCAAGAAATCTCTGAAGAAGTGCAGAGTAACCAGGGGCAAGTCTCCATCTCCGTCACTTGGGGCATTAAAACGTCAATCTCAATAAAGGGTTACATACAGTCAAACATTTCCAGGCTGTGCCACAAACATTCGCTGCTAGGGGCAGTGACAAATCTCCCCAAAATCCTTCTCATAGGATGATTCCCCAGCAAAAGTTTAATCTCTGAAAACCTTTCCCCAGCTGAGACAACTTCAACGAAGTTATCACCTCTCTAGCGGATTGACGACATGGTTTATTTCCCCAACAACACCAGGATTCCCCAGCTTGAGTTTGCCTCGCCGACTACTACAAATTAAAGGACCACAACTCCTCTTCCCCAGTAGACTACTCTACAATTCCCAGCAAGTTACTATGAAACCTGGACCCGACCAGATGTCAGTTTAACTTTGACTCCCCAGTAGAGCAACGGACAACCGAGACTCCTGAACTTTTTCCCCAAGAATGAATCAATACTCTCCACAGAGTTCACAACTTTCCCCAACGGAGTTCTCCTCAACAAAACAAGGATCCTCAGTGGGAACATTCTAAGCAAAGTTTGAAGACATACCTACTCTTCAACAGCAGTCCAAGATTTAATAACTCCCCAACACTTGTTAAGAATTTATTTTCCAAGACAAAATTACATTTCAATAACATTCATAGCAAATGCATACAAAATACATATGACACAAATCTCATTTTATTTTGAGAACATCATTACACAATGCATACATCATGACATTGCATACAACTAACTCTTTACCTTTTCAGGAAAGATCGATCGACAGATAAAAGTCATTACCTTTTGGAGTAGCAGTCGTCAAATATTCCTTCATTTCCTTTTGAGGTAGTAATCATCCAATATTCCTTCACCATCCCGTTGAGGTAGTAATCATCCAAGATTCCTTCATCATCCCGTTGAGGTAGTAATCGTCCAAGATTCCTTCACCATCCTGTTGAGGTAGTAATCATCCAAGATTCCTTCATCATCCCGTTAAGGTAGTAATCGTCCAAGATTCCTTCACCATCCCGCTGAGGTACTAATCGTCCAAGATTCCTTCATCATCCTACTGAGGTAGTAGTCATCCAAGATTCCTTCATCATCCTGCTGAGGTAGTAATCGTCCAAGATTCCTTCATCATCCTGCTGAGGTAGAAGTCATCCAAGATTCCTTCATCATCCTGCTGAGGTAGAAGTCATCCAAGATTCCTTCATCATCCTGCTGAGGTAGAAGTCATCCAAGATTCCTTCATCATCCTGCTGAGGTAGTAATCGTCCAAGATTCCCTCATCATCCTGCTGAGGTAGAAGTCGTCCAAGATTCCTTCATCATCCTGCTGAGGTAGTGATCTTCCAAGATTCCTTCATCATCCTGCTGAGGTAGAAGTCATCCAAGATTCCTTCATCATCCTTCTGAGGTAGTAATTGTCCAAGATTCCTCCATCATCCTGCTGAGGTAGAAGTCATCCAAGATTCCTTCATCATCCTGCTGAGGTAGTAATCATCCAAGATTCCTTCATCATCTTGCTGTTGTAGTAGTCATCCAAGATTCCTTCATCATCCTGCTAAGGTAGAAGTCATCCAAGATTCCTTCATCATCCTGCTGAGGTAGTAATCGTCCTAGATTCCTTCATCATCCTGCTGAGGTAGTAATCGTCCAAGATTCCTTCATCATCCTGCTGAGGTAGTAAGCATCCAAGATTCCTTCATCATCCTGCTGTTGTAGTAGTCATCCAAGATTCCTTCATCATCCTGCTGAGGTAGTAGTCATCCAAGATTCCTTCATCATCCTGCTGAGGTAGTAATCGTCCAAGATTCCTTCATCATCCTGCTAAGGTAGAAGTCATCCAAGATTCCTTCATCATCCTGCTGAGGTAGAAGTCGTCCAAGATTCCTTCATCATCCTGCTGAGGTAGTAATCGTCCAAGATTCCTTTATCACCCTGCTAAGGTAGAAGTCATTCAAGATTCCTTCATGATCCTGCTGAGGTAGTAATCGTCCAAGATTCCTTCATCATCCTGCTGAGGTAGAAGTCATCCAAGATTCCTTCATCATCCTGCTGAGGTAGAAGTCATCCAAGATTCCTTTATCATCCTGCTGAGGTAGTAATCATCCAAGATTCCTTTGTCATCCTGCTGTTGTAGTAGTCATCCAAGATTCCTTCATCATCCTGCTGAGGTAGAAGTCATCCAAGATTCCTTCATCATCCTGCTGAGGTAGTAATCATCCAAGATTCCTTCATCATCCTGCTGAGGTAGTAATTGTCCATGATTCCTTCATCATCCTGCTGAGGTAGTAATCATCCAAGATTCCTTCATCATCCTGCTGTTGTAGTAGTCATCCAAGATTCCTTCATCATCCTGCTGAGGTAGAAGTCATCCAAGATTCCTTCATCATCCTGCTGAGGTAGTAATCATCCAAGATTCCTTCATCATCCTGCTGAGGTAGTAATCGTCCAAGATTCCTTCTTCATCCTGCTGAGGTAGTAATCGTCCAAGAATACTTCATCATCCTGCTGAGGTAGTAATCGTCCAAGATTCCTTCATCATCTGTTTGGAGTAGCAATCGTCTCAGATTCCTTCATCACACATCATTATCAAAAAAGACCTCCTATGGTTAGATTTATTTCTTCCAGTTAATGACAGGAAATCAGAGACCTTTAAATAATAGTCCAGATACAATCCAAATTCGGATGTAATTCTGTCACTCATTCAAATACAGTCCAGCAACCGCCCCTGGATGGCATCTTTAAGCCCATCTCTAATGAATATCCATTACCTCTCCAAATGGCATCTTTAAGCCCATTCCATACATAATCAACCAACACATCTTCGAGTGCAAATTTTCTAGGCACTCTAGTGTTCAATTATCTTCCACCTTCGGATCACGAAAGGCTCGAAAGCCAATCTATATCCTCAGGTTTAAGAAAATTGAACAGGGGAAACTGTTGTACCCCAAAATTTTCCCTCTCATGTTTTCCAAAGTCTTCCCCCTGCATGGTTGACCAGAAACCCTTGCCTAAGGGAAAAGAAAATTTTTGAGTGGTGCTTTAAGTACCTTTCAATTGGCATTCTGAAAGACCCTTCGATTGGTATTCTGAAGGAGTCTTTCAATTGGCATGGATAATGCTTCGATTGGCATTATGGACAAGCACTTCGATTGGCATTATGGACAAACACTTCGATTGGCATTGTGTCAAGGCCTTCGATTGGAATTCTGAAGGACCTTTTCGTTTGGCACCCTGGGCCAAGTCTTTCAATTGGCATGCCAAGGGATCCTTCGATTTAGCATTATGTCAAGGCAGCTTCGACATGCATGTTAACCATGTCCTTCGATTAGCATGAACAACACCTTTCGATTGACTTGTTAACAAAGCCTTTCAATTGGAATTTTAATTAGTACCCTTCGATCGGTATCTGAACAAGATCTTTCGATTGGCGTAGCAAAGGACTCTTCGATCGATATTTCAATAAATACCCTTCGATTGATGTTTGGACAAGGGCCATTTGAAGAACTCCTTCCAGGCCATTCGAAAGAGGCCATCAAGAGGGCACTCAAAAAACATGTCCAGGTACAATGAACATGAGAAAATGGCATGTTTTCCTTGCAAATATGGCAAGAATTCAATTGATTGTGGATTCAATTCCTGAGTTAAAGGCCTGATTCTTGCCTTTTCTGTTCCTAACTCCACAAGAGCTGATTCGACCAGAGGGATTCTTTTCAAATCAGGACCAATCGAAGAGCAGGGCCTAAATGCATTCGAAAATCAAAAGTGTCCAGGTTCATTCAAGATTCCAAAGAGACATGAATATTTTAAAAAAGGAAATCTTTTAATATGTCTGATTCTTGTCTCATGGCCTTAAAGGCCTGGTTAAATGGCTGTCCCTTGGCATTTTCATGCACCCTCACACTCCTATAAATACGAGGCCAGTGACACATTACAGAGAACGGGAAAAGACACACAAAAACTCTGCAGAAACAGAAAAAACACCACGAAGACGGCCACACATACCTTGCCTCACAAAAGCACCAGCCTGCCCCACGAAAGGCTAGACTCCATTGCAGGCACCTTCCGTCCAAATCCAGGCACCTCCAGTGGTATAATGTTCAATCTCACTTAATCTTAAAATTACTCATAATTGCATATTCATAGTTTTTTTGTTATTACTTGTGAGTGATTTAACAAAGCGTGTATAAGCTGCAGTGTTCATACGTTTGAACCCCCCATGGATAAAGTTTCTTTCAAAGCAGGTTACATTTGAAATCCATGATCTTGGCTGTGACAAATTGAAACCAACCCAGATCTGGGTTCAGGAATTGATTTCGAATGAGACGTTTCTCTATGTTGTTTAGTTCCGAATTGACTAATTTGCAGGGCCAAAAGTAGGAGTCATGCCTTTTGAATGAGCAAGCAGCTCAGGGGTGAAAAGGAATTCGCTCAATCGAAGGGACTAGGATCCAATATCACAGGCCTTGTATTTTCAATTTCTAACAAACTTCCTTTCAGAATTCCAGATCGAAGGATGACATATCCAGATCGAACACCCCCAAAGTGCAGCCCCTCATGCACCTTCGATTAAGCCTCTTCACTGGGTCGAAAGACAACCCACACCTCTTTCGACCCAGGCCTCCAGAATTATACCTTTTTTTTATTTACTGCCTGTTTCCTTCGATTTCATCTTTGTTTTGACTATTTTATTTATTTTTTTTAATCAACATAAAATCAATCAAAAACACAAAAACATTAGGCTAATTTTTTTCTATTAAATTAACTTTGTTAATTAATCATTTAATTATCTTAACATTTTTCCAAAACTAAAATTAAGTAGATTTAGATCATTTTCTCAAAAAACTAAAATTAAGTAGATTTAGATCATTTTCCCAAAATAAAATAAAACAACAAAAAGATTTTATTCTTAGGATTTCTAGAGGTTATTTTCAGATTCGCGCGCGTTTATTTTATTATAACTGCCTACTGGTTTGTGATAGCTTGACTAAGACTTTTACACTTTACTGCTTTATTCCCCCAATTTTGGACATGTAAATAATCCCCCTCCCCGAAGCCTTGTAATAGCGTAGGATTTACAATTCCCGCACTTTAAATTCCTGTACATATATTAACTATTTAGATGTATGCTAACTAGGATTGCATGACAAGATCTATCTTGACTTAAAATCAACAGTAGCTCACCATGACATGTAAAGATAATATAAACTAAAAATTGACACACTCGCACATGCCACTCTTAGGGTACACCTCACTTGGTTGCCTCGAACATGGTCATTGAGTATAGGATGTTTTAGAGGTCGCCCTCTTGTCCAAAGATCATAAGTTGCCTCGAAACGGTTGCCTCGGATAAAATGATCTAAGACATTAGGGTTACCACTAAGGCGTCCTAACATTGCTTTAGTGACCACACGTTCCTTAAATCGAATTGACCCGAAAACTCCAACGACGGTGCTACCTACTCCTCAATAGTGGGATAGCATTGTCTAAAGGACATTTGCACAATTTAATTCCTTTTTGAGTAGGTAGATATTCTTAAGTACTTTCTCCTTTTAAAACAAAACAAAACTTTTCGCACTTACACTCTCTTCAAAAACAAAACTCTTTTCAAAACCCACAATCACAAAGAAAAGCAAACTTTTGAAAACATAGTGAGCAAGTACCTAAGAGCCCGTGGATAACAACTGATAGAAAGGGTGCTAACACCTTCCCTTTCTATAATCTACCTCCCGAACCCGAGAAACATCTCAAAAAGGAATTTTTCTGTGCTTTTGTCCTTTCCTTGTTGGATAAAATAAAAGACGGTGGCGACTCTTGCTTACCGCGACATTTTGCGAAAACAAACGCAAACGCGAACCAGCATTCCAAAACAGTTAGTTCTCATTCCCACCGATCACACTTGCATTACAGGTCATAAACTCATTCTACACTCCATAATTAAATGCAAACTCAGAGTATAAGGGCTTTATCTTTGCCTTTGGAGCATTGTACAAGAGATTATTCCATAAATGGCCAAAAGTTCACAATGCCATTTTCATAAAGCAAGCTTTTTGAAACTTTATCAACCTTGAGCCTTGGACCTGTTTCTTTGAGGTAAGCAACTTCCACAGATATCAAGCAATATGTACCAAATCTCTGCAGCTAGCAAGCAAGCAAGCAAGTACATGCCTGTTAGCATAGTCACTTCAACTTTTCTTAAAATGCAAGAAAGTTGGCCAAAAGTTCAGAACTTGTACAAGATGATAAAGAGTGGACTTGGCATCATTCTATAGAGATTCACAAACTTGTTACAAACTAGAACACGAAGGCCTAGCATCAAAAACACTCTGAAACTGAAAAACTTTATTTTTCTGCCCAAAATATCCAGTTTCTGCAGAATCATATCAAGCTCATTATTTGCTCGTGCGTTTTTCCCTTTAACACTTGAAACATATTATCCACATCATATCCAAACTATCCAAGCCTTTACATTGTTGCTGCAAGCTCTGTTTCAACCATTGCCATTTTCACTTTGGAAGCTTGCAACTTGACTTCTACAGGGAGTTTCAGCCATCCACAAAGCAAGCTAAGCATTGGAATAGCTTGAGGGAACTTCAAGGAAGCTCACACGATCCCCAGGCCTCACTTAAAGTCCCCACATTGTCATATCCAAATCCAACTGAAGGAGGTACTTTTCAAAACTCTATCTCTCTATTTAGGCATCCTCAAGCCACGATTTGTGAAGCAAAAATGTAGTCCTTAACTTGGTGAAGCTGTACATATGCATACTTGTCATTTATATTAATCGTGCCATGAGAATTTGAAACTTGAAGTTGCTGAAATAATTAGGTCACGAATTAGGGCTGATTAAATTCTCTCTGATCTTTGAGAGTTAGGTTACAAATTTTATATCATTGTAATCGTGAGATGAAATGCTACATGTTTTGTGTTATAAGTTTTTGTTTTTATGCAAGCAATAGAGAGTTACAGATTTGAACTCAGAACGTACGAAGGAGAAGAAGCCAAGGACAGGGACGAAGTTGTCATGGGCTTTTTGTTGCTTCTGCCCTTTTTGGTTTTGCTTTCCACACCCCATGTATTACTTTTGCACCCCCCTTGCATATTTGTTTTATTTTTCATATTTCTTTTTATATTTTTATATTTATTGTTTTTATTTATTTTGCTGAATCATAAAAATCTTGAAAAATATTTTCTTTATTTTTTGCACTTTATTTTAATTTTTTAATTATTTTTTAGCATAAAAAATAGTCTTATTAGGATAATATACTTTATTTTCTTAAATAAAATTTGTAAATACATTTAAATGAATACTATATATTTTTTTTATTTATACACATAAAATAATATTTTCACACATACTTAATTTTTAATATTTATGTATTATATTATTTATTATCTTTCTTATACAAAAATGGACAAAATATAAATATAGAACATATATTTCTTTTAATCAAAAATAAGGGTTTTTCCCTTTCAAAAATAATACTATTATTTTTTTCCTTTTTTCTAGGGTTTACATAAATCATTTTCTCATACAAAATTCAAATACAAAACATTTTTTGCATAAATACATTTTTATTGCATTTTTAATATTTGTATTTTTATTTAATTTGCACATAATTCAATTGGGTTGTAATAGTATTTTAGGGTTTATATTTGTGCAATATCCCCATTCAAAAACTTGTATCCCCCCTCCCATAATAATTGTTGTAATAGTTTAGTTTACATTTACGCAATTTATCGCATTTATACCATGCTTAGTAAACTAGGGTTTGCATGATAAAACCAAAAACAAACAAATAGACAAGACCTAATACAAGACAAAACAAATGCATGTAAAATGACACACATTGCACATAAGCACCCTTAGGGTTTCACCCACTTGGTTGCCTAAACAAAAATGGCCATGGTATGAAAGCAAAGTATCTCGGCAAAATAATACAAAATAAGATCATAGTCCCTCGATGACGCTATCAAAAGGTTGCCTAAACAAAGATGATCTTGGTCCCTAAAACTTGCTAAGATACTTGGCAATATTGCTATCATGGCCATACGATGACCCACGCTCGTCCCGTTTAACATCCAAAGATAGGGTTATTTACCAAATCAATGGTAAATCAACATTGTCAAAGGAATAAAAATGCACAAGAAAGACTTTTGAGTAGGTAGATAACTTCTAGTTACTTGATCAATTTCAAAACAATCCTTGCTATTTTCAAAAACAAATACACACACACACATTCCAAAACAACTTTCAAAACCTTGAAACATTTTCAAAAGACAAACATCTTTGTATACATTCTTACGAACGAGAAAGATTGCCTAGACAATGGCCTCTTTTTAAAATACTTTCAAAACCACAAAGCACCATTTCAAACAATTTTAAAAGCAAAGCAAGTGATCTAAACAAGTAACTAAGAGCCCATGGAAAACCATGGATGAAAAGGGTGCTAGCACCTTCCCTTTTCATAATCTACCCCCCGAACTCAAGAAAACATCTCAAAGGTCTTTCCTGTGCTTTTTTACCTTTCCTTTTGGATAAAATAAAAGTCGGTGGCGACTCTTGCTAACCGCAACATTTGCAAACACAAATGCAAAACCTCAAGTCAGTTCTCCCACCGCATCACAGATCTAAATTATTGATCATCCAATGGCCAGATAGTGGTAGTGCATGGTAGGCGTTTTAGATGATGATGCATTAAATCTGTAGAAACAAAGTAAGAAAACAAAATTTGCTGGGATGGTTAGTTGTATATATAATAACATAAATAAAATATAAAGGAAATAAAGTGGTCTTTCCCAAACGCGCGCGTGATTCAGATCACCCAATAGGATTCTGCCACCTAATTGTCTTCTTCCCCATAACTGTTGTTTTTGGCCACACTTTTACCTATAGTCGTTTCCGTCACTAAAGGCTATAGTGACAGATTTTGTTTGTAGCCATAAACCTGTAAAATTCAAATAAATGCAGCACAAGCAGAATAAATTCAAACCAAAGACATGTATCAACTGCAAATCATCTCCTGAGCATTATAATACCCCTAATTTTGTCCAATTTTTCCTTTATATAAAATTCCCAATTTGGGACCTCAAAACCCTAACAATGGCATCGTGCCATTCCTGCACTTAAACTTCAATCAAACCAATCAAAAACATTGCAAATATGATAGCAAGCATGGATATATGATCAAAACATGTTTATGATGGATAAATCATTGAAAACGAATCTTGAAAAAAAGATGCAAACCGTGGCACTGTGAGGCGTGATTTCTGAAGGTTTTAAGGCTTGAGGTTGATTGGAATGGCTTCAGAACACATCCAGGAACAGATTGTTGGCTTTGGAATTACTTGAAACGGCCTATGAAAGAGAATACAGTCTGAAATTTTTCTTCCAAATTTTGCAATTTCTTCCTCTTGTTTTCATGACCCCAAAAAACCCCTTTTATGCTTTAGATATGTTAGGTATGTATGATAGAATGATTTAGGTCAACAAAAACTGATTATATCTTTGCAAATTATGGAGATTTGATTTCATTCTTTTCCTTGTATGATTTGTTTCCAAAATAGACCAAATTAAGATCTTTTCCAATCAATTGGCTCTTTCACGAATTTTTTCATTTGCTAGCTGTTCATGGACTCATAATATGCTCATAAAATCAAATCTTTGATTTTATTTGATTATTCTACTATTTAAATTGATTTATTTTGATTTAAATGGATAAAAAATGAAAATAAATAATAAAAATAATAAAATAATAGGTGGATAAGTTCAGGGGTCGTGGGCCATCTTAGGAACAAGTTTCAAACAAGAAAACATGGGTCCATTTGGAAAAAAGTCATTTTGATCAATATTGACTTCATGCACATTTCCAAAAATTGGTTAATTTTGACAATACATATCTCCCTCAATTTTAACCCTAAGAGGGTGTTATTGGACTTTTTAGAAATCTTAGGATGTCCCCTAAGCAACCCTTTTGGTCTCATCTCAATTGGGTCTTCCATTTTCATGTAAGAAGCTCTTACCCAAAAGGTGTTTTTGTTGACTTTTCAAAAGGACCTATAATGTAGAAATTCATATCTTTTTATGAGTGCATATTTTGAACTTGTGGGCTGAAGATGATTTGTAGGTAATTGCATCCTCTTCAAAATGAGCCTTGGATGGAAAATTTCTGATAAAGTATGAAGAAGTTATGCTTGGTCAAAGTTTGGTTGACTTTTCCTAAGAAACCCTAATTTAGCAACTTTTGGGTTTTGATGAGTTAGGAGCATTTCTTGAGGAATCATGATCAACCCTTGATAAAATGATGTATATCACTTCAAAATGTTAATTTTGACCAAAAATCTTGAAGTTTGATTGTATGTGGGCCACAATTGACTTTTGACCTAGTTTAGTTGATTCTTAAGCATCTGACCAGTTGACTGAGCAAACTTCTTGTGAAAGGCTTGAAATTTGACATGGATAATCTTGGGAACATATTAGGACCTTGGAAAGCATTTTAGGTTATTGTGATCCACACATCTTGATGAAAGTGGAAACCCTAATTTGAGACACATTGCCTTATGAGAGAGTTTGTCTGGTCAACTCTTGGGCAAACTTGAGCAAATTGAGGACTTTTAGGAGTATGTATTGAGTAAAATGAGAGGGAAAATTTAGAGGTACAACAGCTGCCTATGTTCAATCTTCTTAAACCTGAGGATGTAGATTGGCTCGTCTGCCTTTCGTGATCTGAAGGTGGAAGATGATTAAACACTAGAGTGCTCAGAAATTTGCACTCGCATGAAGTGATACTTGATTTGTGATATCGGGAATGGGATTATAGATTCTATTTGGAAGTTGCTAGAGAATTGTGGGAGATGGGCTTAAATATGCCATCCAAGACGTGATGGAGTACCGTCGGAGATGGGCTTAAGGATGCCATCTAGAGGATGTTGATTTTCTGAGATATTCCTTTGATGAGAATCCATGCTCCTGTCGTTGAGGAGGTATCTGTTGAGGAATGTTGGTATCTGTCTTGGGAGAAATAGAATTTTAGGAGCTTCAATTATCCGTTACTCTACTGGGGAATTAACTCCGGAGGTGAACTTCATATCTGGTCAGTATATAGGCTGCATCGCGACTTACTGGGGAAATGCGAAAGCAATCGTGTTTGATCAGGTCCAGGTCTTACAGTGTTGTAAACTGTCGTCTGGAGGTAAGAGAAAAGAAACCTGGATGGTAAGTGTAGCGATAAAAAATGTAGCGGGGTAAATCGGATATCGAATTATTGATTAATTCGTCTCACAAAAGCAAGAGTCGCCACCGCGCTTTATTATTTCCAAGGGAAAAGGGAAGAGAGCGAAATAAAACCCTAAATATGCAATGTAAAATAATACTTTTAAAAGTAACAAATTACAAGGCGTTTTTGAAAAGAGATCTATGGTTCGGGGGTTGGTTATACAATGGGAAGGTATTAGCACCCAATGCATCTATAGTACTCTATAGGAACCTTTTGAACTATCTGTTTATTAAAATGTTCGTTTGATTAAAAATAAATTGTTTTGGCCGAAAAGGGGTACGGACGGGTTTTTGAAGGTACGACGACCTAATGTCAAAGTTTTGGCTTAAAAGGTATAAATTTTGAAAAGATTGAATGTTTGAGGAAAAATTGTCTTAAGTTTTGATGAAATGAAGATATTCGCATGACTGGACTTGAGGACATGAATTCAATAAATTTAATCGTTTTTCCCTTGGATTTAGACGTAAACAGAATAATCAAGTAAAGATGAAATAATTAAACAGAAAATTATGCCGATAATGATTAAGTAGCTAAATGATATATAACCACAACAATGATCGAATAAACAGATTAAATGGCGTGAATATGTATTTTTGTATTTTTATCTAATATTAAGGAAAAGAAAATGTTTTAATAGTTTTCATTTACGCATTTTTTTAATATGGACAAAGCATGAGAATTAATTTAAGGAAAATAAAAATGTTTTTTATATGTTTCTATTTTTATATGTTTTTTTAGTATTTTTATTATAAATTATTATTTAATAAATAAATCTAAACTAAGTTAAAACTTTAAAAGTTATTTAACTTAAATCTAATTAAAACATAATACTAAAATCACTAAATTAAACTTAAACTTAAACTAATAAAAATGGTCAAATTATTTAAAACTTGTTTAATTAAATCCTCTATTTGATTAAATTATTAATAAAACTAAATTAATAAAGTTCTAAAAAACTAACAGAAAAATAAGTGAAAGAGGGGTATAAAAAATTAGAGGGGGGGGGGGGGGGGGGGGGGGTAAACATAAACAAATCATATGGGCTAAAAGGTTTTGAGAGGGCCCAATCAAAAAAAAAAACAGAAACGGGGGGGTGTATAAGAAATTCGCTGGGCTTTAGGCAGTAACCGGGTCAAGGTCAAAATATCATAATTTGCTTAGGTTAAACAAGTTTGTTTTAATGAATTAGGGTTAGCAAAAGGGGTTAAGGCAAAAGGGGACCAAACGGAGCTAATCTTCTTGTTCACACGTTCTTCTTCGCTCTTGATTCATCTTCTTCGTTCGTCAAAAGTCTCCGCCTCTGAGTTCCTTGCCACGGCCACCGGCTTCTCAACCTTTTTCTTCCCTCCAATGAACTGCTATGGCGACAAATTTAAGGTAATTTCGTTTTCTTATTTCGTTAGGGTTTTTGGTTACTGCATGTTGTGATTGTTTATCCATCTTTCTGACTTCTTGTTATTAATGGTTGTTTGAGGTATTTTGAAAGAAAAAAGAGCGTGAAATGTTACCTGGAGACGGAGGAGGGAGGTTGGGGGTACGCGTAGGAGGCCAAGGCGAGGTAGACAGTGACAGCGCACTTGGAGACCCTGGTTTGTTTCTTTGCCCCTTTGATTATGGTTTGATGATGACTTGGCCCTGAGAACCTTATGTTATATCTCTTCTTCTTCTGTTGTGCTTCGGTTGCCTTTCTTTGTATGTTGGCCTATGATGATATACTTCTGAGACTTGGTGGTTTTGACATTTTTCAAAGTTTGTATTGTTGTGGTATTCGAATTTTTGGCTTTTTGGGCGTGTATGGTTGGATGGGCAACAGGTTTTATGGTTTAGGCCATATTGGTTTGATGGAATGTGTTATTTGGTATTCTGGTTTTTTGGCTGTAGAATTGGTTTTGGTTTCAACAGGTTTGGCCTTTTGAATTTACTGGTTTTACTGGTTTTTTAGGCCATTACAGGTTTTACTGGTTTATGCAGGTTTTACTGGTTTATGAAGATTTTATGGTTTAGGCCATAAGGTTGAGGCTTTTCTGGTTTATTGGTTAGGCTGGACAGTTTGAAAAGGTTTTATGGTTTAGGCCATGGTTTTTACTGGTTTTGCAGGTTATGGCCTGGACAGTTTGAAAAGGTTTTATGGTTTAGGCCATGGTTATGGTTTTAGAGCTGGACAACTTTTATGGTTTTAGGCCATAAGGTTTTTAGATAGCAGGCTCTATGAGTTTTTGAGAATTGGTTTGTATATGTTTTTGACAGTTTTTTGTCTTTGGTTTTGGAGGCTTCAAGCAGGTTATCAACTTCTGAATTTTTGAAGGGGTTTGTTGGTATATAACAGTTTGCTGGCCTCAGGTTTACGTTACAGGTTTATGGTATATTTTTAATATTGTTGTCTTTTGATACCCTGCACACCTACTGTTACATTCAGTTTTGTTTCTATTCCTTTTTTATGCTTCCCATTTCTCTACTATGTTACTGCTGTTGGTTTTCTATCCTATTTCTGCCTAAGGCCAAAAACCTGTAAACCACACTCTTCCTCTCTTCTCTCTCCTTAGTACAATTGACATTAAAATGATGTATGTACTTTACTTGTTCTGAAAAAGCAAGCTGGAAAATGATGTAAAATGGAAATGTTTTCTTGCATAGTTTGATTTGCACACTTCCTCTTTATCAATTACATGTACAGCATGAGAGCCTTATGTTTTTGACTTCTTCCTACACTTTGGCATGTTTACGTTGGATAATGGCTTTGAAAAATTGCATATGCTTTTGTACTATGCATTCCATTTGAAATATGCAGTTTTGTGCATATGGTTTTAACTTGTGCAGTGGATTTTGAAAAATTGAGTTTATGCATATTTTTAACTTGTGCAGTTTATTTTGAAAATAAAAATTCATCCCTTTTTGTGAACCGGGAGAAATCCCGTGATTTGCAAAAAGGGTAAAACTGATTCCAGCCGTTTGCTTTTAATGATGAACGCTAAACTTAATTTTCTGCTTTTAATTATTTCTTTATTTCCGACTTTTCTTTTAATTCTTTTGCAGGTAAAATTAAATGAACAAACAAAGAAGCATTGGATAGAAGCTGAAGATTTAGAACTTAGAAAAAATTAGGATAGCTTTTATTTCGTTTTAAACATTGTAAAAATTATCATTGTAAATACGTTGTAAAGAAATACGGTATTTAAACAATAATTGTAACAATTAGAATAAAATGAATAAAAACTCCAATATTTTACCAGTTAACTCTTTTCTTCTTTCCAATTATTTATTTATCATTTATATTTCTTTAAATTATATAATAACTGAAAATCAATTTCAATTATTTAAATTTAGAACGATAAATAATTAAATAAACCTCATTGATCAATTAACTTCTCTTCAATTATTTAATTCATTATTTATAATTCTCTAAATTGTAATAACTGAAAATAAAATTTCAACTATTTAAACTTAGGATAATAAATAATTAGATAAACATTGTTGATCAATTAATAAACTCTTTTCAAATATTTATTTCATTATTCATAATTCTCTAAATTATAATAACTGAAAAATAAAATTTCAACTATTTAAACTTAGGATGATAAATAATTAAACAAACATTGTTGATCAATTAATAAACTTCTTTTCAGATATTTATTTCATTATTCATAATTCTTTAAGTTATATAATAACTGAAAATAAATTCCAATTATTTAAATTCAGAATAATAAATAATTAAATAAACATCATTTTAGCATTGATCAATTAATAAATTTAGCGTTCAAAAATAAACAGCTCTTGACTTGAAAAAGTTATGAATTTAAAATCTGCTTTGAAAATTGATAAAAATAGGTCAAAACACTTGCAATGCAATGATGCAGATGGGAGATGGTATCTTAGGTCAAAATTTAGGGTACAACAGCTGCCCCTATTTAAGTTTCTTCTATCCGGAGATATGAAGATTAAAATCTTCGTCTCGACGGGATTGAAGGTACTTAAATACATAATACGCAAATTTTTGCCCTAAGATACCGCCAATATGTTTGATATGAATGTAATGATTGAATTCACAGAGAAAGATTTCGTATGAAACAAGACAATGCTGGAGAAATCAAACACCAACAAAACACAGGGACATGGATTATACACTACTGGGGAAATGAGCCATCGATTTCAAGTAATGGACTCTTGACGGCGAATAAAATTGAGAGAATACGAGCTCTGACCCTAACAAAGAAGGCATCTTGCATAGCCATAAAACAGATTATTGACCCAAAAATATCAGTGAGTTTGCAACTCAAGGTCAAAGATAGACAGAAAAGTATCAATTTTGCTGATGATGGATTACCAACTTCTGAAGGTAAAGATTCATGACAAGCTTCTCTGTGAGATTTTTCGGAGATATACTCACTTAATACTGAGATAATAATATGGTTGTAGATACACAAGCTGCTCAAATAAAGAAGCTGTCACTTGCTGTCTTCCCAAAAATATTATGACATACAAGCTGCTCAAATAAAGAGGCTGCCACTTGCTGTCTTCCAAAATATATTATGACATACAAGATGCTCAAATAAAGAGGCCGCCACTTGCTGTCGTCCAGAGAAATAATAACGTACAAGTTGCTCAAATAAAGAGACTGCCGCTTGCCGTATTCCAGAAAAATTAATAACGTACAAGTTGCTCAAATAAAGAGACTGCCGCTTGTCGTTTTCCAAAAGATAATGACGTACAAGTTGCTCGTGAAGAGCTTCCGCTTGTCGTTTTCCAAAAGATAACGTACAAGTTGCTCATGAAGAGACCGCCGCTTGTCGTTTTCCAAAATAATAATAACGCACAAGTTGCTCATGAAGAGCTGCCACTTGTCATTTTCCAAAAAGATATAACGTACAAGTTGCTCATGAAGAGACCGCCGCTTGTCGTTTTCCGATGTCTATAACGTACAAGTTGCTCATGAAGAGACCGCCGCTTGTCGTTTTCCGAAAAATAATAACGTACAAGTTGCTCAAATAAAGAGACTGCCGCTTGTCGTTTTCCAAAAATAAATCAAAAGGAAAAATGCGATGATACTAGCAGAGAATAAAATCTTCGTCAAAGAGAAACATGAATCAATCCTTCCCGAGGAGATCACATACTTAAAGGTGCAAAATAAATGCACCATTCGTCCAGGTCGCGACTTCACTGGGGAAAATCATGAGATAGCCTATGCAAGAGACAACAACTTCATCCAGGAATAAACTAGAGAGAAAAACAGTCAAACAAGACTCCACCCAATGAGGAAGTAACTTGATTGGGGATTCATCCTATCCAGAAATGGACAAGATAGGCTAAATAAAAAAAAATCATCCACGAGGATTAGCTCAGTTGGGGAATTTAGAAAGGAAACACATTTTTTGCCTAAGCTAACCTTCTACTTGGAAAGAAACATGTGCATTGTCTTAATAAACAAAGTACAACCCAAAATCAACGGCAAATGTGAATATGCATACTGATGTAAGTGTAGATGAGTACATGAATGTTATGCTGACAAAACAGACAGATGGAATAACTTGACGGCAATAAGATGTCACGACAAGATAGATCTCGGCCAATCTTAAGAGACGAAAAATAACTGGAATTGGAACCCCAAAGCAACGTCAGAGCGTAACACGCCACAAGGTTCAAGTCTTCTGAGGAGAAAAGTATTCAAATCCAATCTTCTAATACCAATATACCAACTGGCATGAGACAAAGCGTACCACACTTCAGAAATCTGCTCAAATAAAGGTAGCCAAAACAACGCTTAACTGGATAAACTGGGGAGTCACCAAACTTAGTACCACGAGAAATGCAAGTTTACACAACCAACACCTCATGACGATTTTGAAAGAAAACATGTTCATCACGCAAGGATAAATTACTGTACTGTTTTGCATTTCATGGCTTGACCATCCTCGGAACAGCTGTTAATATTCCTTTCATTATTCACGACACATTTTTCTTAAAAAATAAGAATACTTTAAATAACTTTGTTTCAAATATTTTCGTAAAAATTAAAATTTTGCCCACAAAAGGTAAATGCTCAAATTTCATTAATAAGATGGTAGTTCGCTAACAACACGACTCCAACGGTTTACAAAAGTTTGGGAAATAGTACATGAAAGAAAAAGGTTACACAAAAACAATGATCACTATTCTCCCTAACAACTTCGAATTCCAAAATGTGTTCAAATGCCAAGACTGGTCTGACCAAAAGCTTGCCTGAGACGCCCCCTCGGGTTTTCAACTTAGCAAACTGTCAACTCAAACCTAAGCGAAATACTTCTTGACTGCATCGGTGTTCATGGGACGCGGGAGCTCTTCACCGTCCATAATGGTGAGAATCAAGGCACCTCCAGAGAAAAATTTCTTAACGACATACGGTCCTTCATAATTCGGAGCCCACTTGCCCCTAGAATCAGGTTGGAAAGATAATATCTTCTTGAGCACAAGGTCACCTTCTCTGAACTCGCGTGGTCGAACCTTCTTATCAAAAGCCTTCTTCATTCTCTGCTGATACAATTGACCGTGACACAACGCTGTCAATCTCTTTTCTTCAATTAAATTCAACTGATCATATCTACTTTGACACCATTCAGCCTCAGAAAGTTTAGCTTCCATCAAAACTCTCATAGACGGGATCTCAACCTCCACGAGGAGTACTGCTTCCATACCATAAACTAGGGAAAACGGGGTTGCACCTGTTGAAGTTCGAATGAAGTACGGTATCCATGTAAAGCAAACGGAAGCATTTCATGCCAATCTTTATAAGTTACCACCATCTTCTGGACAATCTTTTTGATATTCTTGTTAGCAGCTTCAACAGCCCCATTCATCTTCGGCCTGTAAGGAGAAGAATTATGATGTTCGATCTTGAACTCCCCACAAAGCTCTCTCATCATCTTGTTATTCAAATTCGAACTATTATCAGTGATGATCTTGCTCGGGATACCGTATCGACAAATGATCTGATTCTTGATAAATCTGACTACCACCTGTCTGGTTACATTAGCATAAGATGCTGCTTCCACCCATTTAGTAAAATAATCGATCTCTACCAAGATGAAACGATGACCATTTGAAGCTTTGGGTTCAATCATTCCAATCATATCAATGCCCCACATAGAGAAAGGCCAAGGTGAAGAGATAACATTGAGGAGGGTCGGTGGCACATGCATCTTGTCCGCATAAATTTGGCATTTATGACATTTCTTCACATATTTGCAGCAATCAGATTCCATTGTCATCTAATAGTAACCAGCTCTCAACATCTTTCTAGCCATTGCATGTCCGTTGGCATGAGTGCCAAAGGATCCTTCATGTACTTCTTGCATCAGCATGTCTGCTTCACGTCTGTCTACACATCTGAGCAAAACCATGTCATAATTCCTCTTATACAAAACTTCTTCATTGAGGAAGAAACTGCTTGCTAATCTTCTCAACGTCTTCCTATCTTTATTGGATGCCCCAGGCGGGTACTCTTGAGTTTGAAGAACACGTTTAATGTCATAGAACCACAGTTTGTCGTCGGTGACCTCTTCTACCGAGAACACATGAGCAGGTCTGTCGAGGCGCATAACCCGGATTGTAGGCACATCGTTCCAACCATTCACTTGAAACATTGAAGATAAAGTAGCTAAAGCATCAACCATCTGGTTTTCATCTCTAGGGATATGATGTAATTCCACTTTGTTAAAGAAAGTTAACAATCTTCTAGCATAGTCTCTG
Source organism: Vicia faba (assembly GCA_948472305.1). Lineage (NCBI taxonomy): Eukaryota > Viridiplantae > Streptophyta > Magnoliopsida > Fabales > Fabaceae > Vicia > Vicia faba. The sequence goes on along the minus strand of OX451737.1, from coordinate 1,691,102,812 downwards.
TAAGGGATCAAACCAGGATGACGAGTCTCCCATTCTCCTTTGATTTGATTATATACCAATGTCGAATCTCCGTAAATATCAAGAATCTTGATCCTTAGATCCACTGCTTCTTCGAGACCCATAATACATGCCTCATATTCAGCCATGTTGTTCGTGCAGTCAAACTTAAATCTCGCCGTGAACGGGATATGAGTACCTCGGGGAGTGACGATGATTGCCCCAATTCCACTTCCATAAGAGTTCACAGCTCCGTCAAATATTAAACCCCAATGGGATTCGGGATCAGGTCCTTCTTTAGGTAACGACTCTTCACAATCTTTAGCTTTCAAGTACATAACATCTTCATCTGGGAAATCAAACTTGATGGATTGATAATCGTCAATTGGTTGGTGAGCCAAATGATCGGCTAAAATACTCCCTTTGATTGCTTTCTGAGTGTGATACTCAATGTCATATTTGGATAACAACATCTGCCAACGGGCTATTCTTCCAGATAAGGCGGGCTTCTCAAAGATATACTTGATCGGATCCATTTTGGAGATCAACCAAGTGGTGTGGTTAATCATATACTGGCGCAGACGACGAGCATCCCAAGCTAAAGCACAACAGGTTTTCTCAAGCAATGAGTACCGAGACTCACAGTCTGTGAATTTCTTACTCAGATAATATACGGCATGCTCCTTTCTTCCAGTCTCATCTTGTTGACCAAGCACACATCCCATGGAATCTTCCAATATAGTCAGGTACATAATCAAAGGTCTTCCCTCCACTGGAGGAATCAAAATGGGAGGTTCAAGCAAATATTCTTTGATGCTATCAAAAGCTCTCTGACAATCTTCTGTCCACACACATCCTTGGTTCTTTCGGAGAAGCTTGAAAATTGGCCCACAGGTAGCAGTCATATGAGATATAAATCTAGAAATATAATTCAGTCTCCCAAGGAATCCTCTTACTTGTTTTTCCGTCTTGGGTGCGGGCATTTCCCGAATAGCTTTGACTTTATCAGGATCTACCTCAATACCTTTCTGACTGACAATGAAACCCAAAAGTCTTCCAGAACGAACACCAAACGTGCACTTGTTGGGATTCAGACGGAGTTTATACTTTCTCAAACGCTGGAATAACTTCAATAAATGTTCCAAATGATCTTCCTCAGTTTGTGATTTGGCAATCATGTCATCTACATACACTTCTATCTCTTTATGCATCATATCATGGAACAAAGCAGTCATGGCTCTTTGGTATGTTGCACCAGCATTCCTCAAACCAAACGGCATAACCCGATAGCAAAATGTTCCCCAAGGTGTAATAAAAGCTGTCTTCTCCATATCTTCTGGTGCCATCTTGATTTGATTGTAACCAGAGAAACCATCCATGAAAGAAAAGACTCTGAACTGTGCGGTACTGTCGACCAATACGTCAATGTGCGGTAATGGGAAGTCATCCTTTGGGCTAGCTCTATTCAGATCTCTATAGTCTACACACATTCGAACTTTGCCATCTTTCTTAGCAACAGGCACTATATTGGCTAACCACTGAGGATAGACCGATGTAACAAGGAAACCTGCATTAATCTGCTTTTGAACTTCTTCTTTGATCTTGTCAGCCATATCGGGACGAGTCCTTCTCAACTTCTGCTTGATCGGCAGACATTCAGGTCTCAACGGTAAACGATGCTCCACAATATCGTTGTCCAAACCTGGCATATCTTGGTAGGACCAAGCAAACACATCAACATACTCTTTGAGAAGCCCCCACATTTTATCTTTGACTTCTGGGATAAGCAATGCTCCGACCTTAACTTCCTTTTTATCTTCCTCATCACCCAGATTGATCAACTCTACAGGTTCTTCAAACGGCTGAATAATCTTCTCATCGTGCTCAAGCAAACGGGAAATTTCATCAGGAATCTCTTCACTATCCTCTTCTTCGGCTCTGAACACAGGGAATTCAAAGTTGGGAAGGGGCATAGGATCATTGTTTTCAATGGTTAAGTCATGGATTAATCTGCACATATGATTATGCTTTATTTTAGAAATCGATTAATATGAATGTTGTACAAATGAAACAAAATATTATTATATTTTCCTATTACTACCAATTAATTTTCATTACTATTTCCCAGAAAAAGTGAAAAATAAAACAGTAGTGGACAAAATAACATTTTTATTCATGAAGGGAAATACTTGAAACAAAGAGCCCAGACATTTCTCTTTTGCCTTGGGCAGAGCAAAAGGATTTATTTTCAACATAGCCTGACACAAATACTTTTCGCCTTGGGCAGAGCGAAAGTTTTTTTCAAAAATAAAACAAAACATTACTCAGAAATGTGCATCACAACAGGAACATCAACAGCAATCCAGTTCTGGCAAACCACTCCATGCGTCACAAAATCGGGTAAATCCTCTTCAGAATCGTCTCCTATTATGGCATCAACTTCAGGAGGAGTCGGATGGATAAAACCTGCACTTCGGAAAACCTCTTGCATCGGACGAGTAACTACTTCCTGCTTGACTCTTGCAGACACGGGATGAAAACCAAGACCTTCTCCAGACTTGTTCTCGGGCAAAGTCAACACCTGGCCCCAACCTTCAGCCGAACCACTCTCAACCACTCGTCGCGCATCCTCAAAAGAAGAAATAGATGTCCCTTGCTTCTTCACTTCATTATTAGCAACATATAGAGCTTGGAATTGGGTTCCAACATCCTCATCAGCATCAATAAAAGAGAAAGATGACAAATGGCGTACCACCATAGCCTACTCTCCACCAATCATTACCAGCTTTCCATGCCTTACAAACTTCAATCTCTGATGGAGCATGGAAGTGACTGCCCCTGCATCATGGATCCATGGACGACCCAATAGGCAACTGTAGGCGGCACGAATATCCATTACTTGAAAAGTGATCTGAAAAGTATGAGGGCCAATTACTATAGGAAGATCTACTTCACCAATGACAGTCTTCCTAGAACCATCAAACGCTTTAACAATTACCCCACTAGGTCTCATGGGAGCACCTGGATATGAGAGTCGAGATAATGTAGTTTTGGGTATCACATTTAACGACGAACCTGTATCTACCAACACACTTGATAAAGTATCATTTCCACAACTTATTGAGATATGCAAAGCCATATTATGGTTCCTTCCCTCCTCCGGGAGTTCTTCATCACTGAAACCAAGATTGTTACACGAAGTAATATTTCCCACAATTCCATCAAATTGGTCAACCGTCACATCATGATCCACGAATGCCTGGTCCAAGACCTTCATCAAAGCTTCTCTATGGGCACCAGAATCTCTCAGTAAAGCAAGCAAAGAGATCTTGGAAGGAGTTTGCAAAAGTTGGTCCACAATCTTATATTCACTTCTCTTGATAAGCTTCAGAATCTCATCATCCTCAGGATGAGGGATAGGTTCATTGGATCGGCCTATCTCAACCCTTGGTTCAACATTTCTCGCTGGAATTTCCGCCGGTATGGGCCTCCTGACTTGAACTTCTGGTCTCTTCAAAGGTACTGCTGCAAAGACACGTCCGCTTCTCGTGACTCTACTCACCTCAGCAATGTTAACAAAAGACGGCCTTGTTGGTATAGGGACTTCTACCCCATTCTCAATCATTGTGGCATTATACTTATACGGTATAGCTTGGTCTGAGTTGTAAGGCACAAGACCAGGTGGGTAAATGATCAAAGGAGCAACAAGTGCAGTATGACTGTCGTAAACGATCTCTACTGATTCAGGCAACTTGAAATGTGGTATTATAACATTCACTTCATCCTCCGGATCTCTGTCATATGTAATAGTGATAACCCTCTGGTCTAACAACTTTTGAATATCCTCCTTCACAATAGGGCAATCAACCTCTCTTAAACAAAATTCACACACATCGTAATCATGCTGATGCCTAACAAAGGCAAGTCTTCTTAAGCTCTGATGTAACCTGATCAACGACTCTCTTATGTGTTCAACTTGAAAAACTCGAAACTTTCCCGGACAACCTTCCACCATATTCACTGACGCTGCCCCATGTCGAGGCAAAGGATTATCTCTAACATTTGGGTTAACATCCTTGAAAGACAAGATACCATTCTTAATCAATCTCTGCACGTCCGCCTTTAGAGCAAAACAATTTTCAAGGTTGTACCCCGGCGACCCTTGATGATATTCACAAAACTGATCCGCCTTGTACCACGGAGAAGTACTATTTGGTGCGACAGGAGGAGGCTTCGTCGTTATGAGGTTCTTTCTGATAAGAGCAGGGAACAATTCAGTATAAGTCATAGGAATGGCATCGAATTGAGGTTTTCTTGGTGAACGGTTCTGGTTGTTGAATGGATAAGCCTGTTGTCGAGGCTGCTGCTGAAATGGCCGTTGTTGAGTTGGTGGGGTTTGATGAGCTGGGGTCATCAAAGTTGGGTGGACAGCCAGAGTGACTGCCGCAACGTGTGAGTAACCTCTCCTCGGTCTCCCTGGGAAGATCACGCTGACATCCTGCTCTTTTCTTTTCGGGAAAACACTTCCAAACTTCTTGGTACTGCTAGACGGACTTCCTTCTTTAACCAAACGCCCTTCACGAATCCCTTCCTCCAACCGCATGCCCATGCTTACCATTTCGGTGAAGTCACTGGGTGCGCTGGCAATCATCCTTTCATAGTAAAAGGAACCTAAAGTCTTCAAGAATATCTTCGTCATCTCTTTCTCCTCAAGAGGAGGATAGATTTGAGCAGCAATTTCACGCCACCTCTGGGCGTATTCCTTAAAAGATTCTCTGTCTCTCTGGGACATCGCCCGGAGTTGATCCCTGTCCGGTGCCATGTCAACATTGTACTTATACTGGTGAACAAAAGCTTCGCTAAGATCGTTGAAGTTGCGGATCCGAATACTGTCTAAACCCATATACCACTTTAGAGCGGCACCCGTCAAGCTGTCTTGAAAATAGTGAATCAACAAGTCATGATCATCAGAATACGTAGACATCTTCCTCACGTACATAGTCAAATGACTTCGAGGACACGAATCACCCTTATATCTTTCAAAGTCTGGCACTTTGAATTTTGCTGGAATCTTGACATTCGGAACTAAACAAAGGTCATGCGTGTTCTTCCCAAACAAATCCTTCCCCTTTAACGCTCTGAGCTCCCTCTCCATTTCTTGGAATTGGTCTTGAAATTCTTCCATTCTATCAAAAAGACCCAAACTTTCAGCAGGCTCGGCAGGATAAGTAGGTTCATTCAAGTATGGCACGGAGTGAACCACAGGAGCGACAGTTGTCATTACCGGTTGCGGGAAAGGTGTCACAGACGGTATTACTGGCGGCATGGCAGTTGTCTCTGGTTGAGGAAGAGAAAAAGCAGGTTGAAACAAAGGCTGTACGACAGGTTGATACCCCTATGGCACAAAGTTGTAAGGCATTCCCTAGGGAAAACCTTTTGGCATCTGATGTTGAAGCGGAGAGTTGATTTGAGTCACAGATGTTTGAATGGTGACAATCTCGGAAACCACAGTAGTTGAAGTCTGAATCTCAGCAGCTGTAGTCGATGGCTGATTCTGAGCAGCCATCAAACTTTCCACTAGCGCAATTAACTTTTCCATACCGACACGAAGGGTAGCGACCTCCTCACGAAGCTCGTGGTTTTCCTGTTCCAGATCTTCCATCTTCCTCTGACGATTGGCTCGAGTATCTTATTGGTGAGACAGCTTGACAATCTAACGGAGTGGAAAAAGAACAAGGATAAGACTCTAGAAAACATATGAAATGGAATGTCGGATGATGCATGGTATGTGATGCAAATGATAATTCATTTTAATAATTTTTCAAGGAACTTCAATAATTTTGCACGCATCAATGGTAAAGGAATTTGGAACAACAAAAACTCATTCCATTAATCAAAAGCGGTAAATTACAACTTACAACTTTGGGATAACAACCCAATAAATTATAACTTTGGGATAACAACCCAATAATAAAGTAATAAACTACAACTTTGGAACATGAAGCCCATAATAAAAGCAGTAAATTACAACTTTGGAACATGAAGCCCTTTTACAGAGTTTTACAAAATGACATTAGTAAAATAAAACTAAGAACTAAAGATCACTCAGAATCATCAGATGAAGGACCAAATGCCAACTGTAACCGGAGCTTCTTGATCTTCTCTTCATAAAAGTCTTCCATCTCTTTCTTCTCAGCTCCCAGTCGATCAATGATTTCCTTTTGCGGATTAGGAACGAGAGCAACGCTTACCGAACCTTCCTTCTTTCTCTTCCTTTCACTAGCATACTTCTTCAGTAAAGCATCCTTTTGACGAAGTTTCTCATCATGGTCAATGAACCAGCCGTCTTGAATAAAGAGTAAATCCTCCTTTTCCTTTAGTTATCGAGCCAGGACCCGATTCTCATATTCAGACATATTATACTTTTCTTTCCAAGCATCTCTCTCGGACTTCATCCTAGCCAGATTTCCTTGGTATTCTCCCATATTCTCGATAGGGATATCAACAGATGATGATGCAACGGTAGGGAATAAAGGTTTCTCAGGTTTATAGGGCATCTTGAGAGCACAAGCCCTAGCACGGACCCATTGTAGGTAAGGCTCCAAAGAAACGACACCCCTATGTCCTAACATGTCTCTCCCTTTCCTATGGATGTGGCGCCAAGCTCCTTCGATCTCCCTCTTAGCTGCCTGATGATCTTGTCCTTCCTGTAGAAAGAAACCACTCACATGGATGTTGTTTGGCTTATCTCTCATCGGGTATCCAAACTGACGGCGCGCGAGAACAGGGTTATAATTAATTCCACCTTTCGTACCAAGAAGAGGCACGTTAGGAAAAGCACCACAGCTATCGATGATCTTCACGTCATAGTAAACTCGATTATACCAATCAATGTCGAAATGGGTGAGAGCCATAATTTTTGGCGCCCATCGCGGCTCCTTCTCGAGATCCCAGAAAACATCAGACCTGGGTAGATGAGAAACATACCACTGATACAGCAACGGTGCATAACAAATAATCATTCCTCCTTGATAAGAGTTTCGAAGATGGATGGAGTAGTAGGTATCTCCTAGCAGCGTAGGGACCGAATTTCCAATCAAGAAAATTCTGATGGCGTTGATATCCACAAACTTATCGTTAGGGAACAAGAAAAGACCATAAGCGAGTAAAGCAAAGACGTCTTCGAAGGCAAAAGTATTTTTTATCTCAACGAAATGATGAGCTTTTCTCAACAGAAACTGCGCAGACAAGCCTCGGATTCCCCCTTTTGTAGTCATGTTCTCCTCTATCTCTGACTTCTTCAAGTGGGTGATGGTCGCTATCTCGTGAGATTTGGGTTCCTCTTCTAAGCCCGAAAAAGGAACACAGTCGGTGATCGGCAAACCAAGTATGTAGGAATACTCCTCTAAGGTGGGCATCAACTGGTAATCCGGAAAGGTGAAGCAACGGTACAAAGGATCACAGAATTGGACCAACGTATTAAGGATGCCTTCTTTCATCTTGCGCTTCATGAGAGGTATAACGGACCCATACTTTTTCTGAAAATCTGTCGGATTCTTGATCTCAGGAATTAAACTCTTCAGTTCTTCAATCTCGGGCTCCTTAAAACTAAAACTTCGAGTGTTTCTCCTTCCAAATTCCATAATAATAGTACCTTAGATGTCTGCAAAATCATTCCTAAGTTCCTTGAAAAATAAGTTTTTACAAAAAATGTCGATGAATGCATGAATGAATGATAATGCAATAGTTACACACAAGTTCACAGACATATTTCAAAGGTTCAACGTTTCAGCATGGAGTCGAGGGTAAAGCCCACCCCAAGGTATGTACTACCGGTTCAATCACACCTGTAAGACAAGGTTCTAAGAGTTCCCAGAGTCTACATTCCTCCTTCGGATATTGCCAACGTCTTGATTACTCAATAATTAGCAATATTCTCAAGAGAAACTCATCCGAGCGTAGCATCGCGTAACAACTACTTCTGAATTACTCCGTTATAGTCTCTGCGCTACACCTAAAAAGGTCAAGATGGGTTAGGGTTCTACGGTTCTCAATTTCTCTGGCTCCTAGGTCGAAAATAATAATGTCTTCCCGATTACTCGGTAAACAAATATTAAGTTCAAGAGGGCCTTCCATTGAGTGGGGGATCTCATGCCTCCTTCTTCGGGATTACTCCCTCAAAGTTAACATGATTATACCGCCCGTCCTATTCTTAAGTGTAATTTAATCTGGGTATAGGATTTGTCCTTTGCAAAAAACCCAAACAACCCCAATTTAAACACATAATCAAACAAATCAAACAATAATAAAACAGATAAGACAAATTAGGCTTAACCCACTTAGGGATGGACCAGCAAGAGGTCAATCTTTCCCCAGCAGAGTCGCCAATTCTGTAGCGATAAAAAATGTAGCGGGGTAAATCGGAGATCGAATTATTGATTAATTCGTCTCACAAAAGCAAGAGTCGCCACCGCGCTTTATTATTTCCAAGGGAAAAGGGAAGAGAGCGAAATAAAACCCTAAATATGCAATGTAAAATAATACTTTTAAAAGTAACAAAATACAAGGCGTTTTTGAAAAGAGATCTATGGTTCGGGGGTTGGTTATACAATGGGAAGGTATTAGCACCCAATGCATCTATAGTACTATATAGGAACCTTTTGAAATATCTGTTTATTAAAATGTTCGTTTGATTAAAAATAAATTGTTTTGGCTGAAAAGGGGTACGGACGGGTTTTTGAAGGTACGACGACCTAATGTCGAAGTTTTGGCTTAAAAGGTATAAATTTTGAAAAGATTGAATGTTTGAGGAAAAATTGTCTTAAGTTTTGATGAAATGAAGATATTCGCATGACTGGACTTGAGGACATGAAGTCAATAAATTTAATCGTTTTTCCCTTGGATTTAGACGTAAACAGAATAATCAAGTAAAGATGAAATAATTAAACAGAAAATTATGCCGATAATGATTAAGTAGCTAAATGATATATAACCACAACAATGATCGAATAAACAGATTAAATGGCGTGAATATGTATTTTTGTATTTTTATCTAATATTAAGGAAAATAAAATGTTTTAATAGTTTTCATTTACGCATTTTTTTAATATGGACAAAGCATGAGAATTAATTTAAGGAAAATAAAAATGTTTTTTATATGTTTCTATTTTTATATGTTTTTTTAGTATTTTTATTATAAAGTATTATTTAATAAATAAATCTAAACTAAGTTAAAACTTTAAAAGTTATTTAACTTAAATCTAATTAAAACATAATACTAAAATCACTAAATTAAACTTAAACTTAAACTAATAAAAATGGTCAAATTATTTAAAACTTGTTTAATTAAATCCTCTATTTGATTAAATTATTAATAAAACTAAATTAATAAAGTTCTAAAAAACTAACAGAAAAATAAGTGAAAGAGGGGTATCAAAAATTAGAGGGGGGGGGGGGGGGGTAAACATAAACAAATCATATGGGCTAAAAGGTTTTGAGAGGGCCCAATAAAAAAAAACAGAAACGGGGGGGTGTATAAGAAATTCGCTGGGCTTTAGGCAGTAACCGGGTCAAGGTCCAAATATCATAATTTGCTTAGGTTAAACAAGTTTGTTTTAATGAATTAGGGTTTGCAAAAGGGGTTAAGGCAAAAGGGGACCAAACGGCGCTCATCTTCTTGTTCACGTGTTCTTCTTCGCTCTTGATTCATCTTCTTCGTTCGTCAAAAGTCTCCGCCTCTGAGTTCCTTGCCACGGCCACCGGCTTCTCAACCTTTTTCTTCCCTCCAATGAACTGCTATGGCGACAGATTTAAGGTAATTTCGTTTTCTTATTTCGTTAGGGTTTTTGGTTACTGCATGTTGTGATTGTTTATCCATCTTTCTGACTTCTTGTTATTAATGGTTGTTTGAGGTATTTTGAAAGAAAAAAGAGCGTGAAATGTTACCTGGAGACGGAGGAGGGAGGTTGGGGGTACGCGTAGGAGGCCAAGGTGAGGTAGACAGTGACGGCGCGCTTGGAGACCCTGGTTTGTTTCTTTGCCCCTTTGATTATGGTTTGATGATGACTTGGCCCTGAGAACCTTATGTTATATCTCTTCTTCTTTTGTTGTGCTTCGGTTGCCTTTCTTTGTATGTTGGCCTATGATGATATACTTCTGAGACTTGGTGGTTTTGACATTTTTCAAAGTTTGTATTGTTGTGGTATTCGGATTTTTGGCTTTTTGGGCGTGTATGGTTGGATAGGCAACAGGTTTTATGGTTTAGGCCATATTGGTTTGATGGAATGTGTTATTTGGTATTCTGGTTTTTTGGCTGTAGAATTGGTTATGGTTTCAACAGGTTTGGCCTTTTGAATTTACTGGTTTTACTGGTTTTTTAGGCCATTACAGGTTTTACTGGTTTATGCAGGTTTTACTGATTTATGCAGGTTTTATGGTTTAGGCCATAAGGTTGAGGCTTTTCTGGTTTATTGGTTAGGCTGGATAGTTTGAAAAGGTTTTGTGGTTTAGGCCATGGTTTTTACTGGTTTTGCAGGTTATGGCCTGGACAGTTTGAAAAGGTTTTATGGTTTAGGCCATGGTTATGGTTTTAGAGCTGGACAGTTTTTATGGTTTTAGGCCATAAGGTTTTTAGATAGCAGGCTCTATGAGTTTTTGAGAATTGGTTTGTATATGTTTTTGACAGTTTTTTGTCTTTGGTTTTGGAGGCTTCAAGCAGGTTATCAACTTCTGAATTTTTGAAGGGGTTTGTTGGTATATAACAGTTTGCTGGCCTCAGGTTTACGTTACAGGTTTATGGTATATTTTTAATATTGTTGTCTTTTGATACCCTGCACACCTACTGTTACATTCAGTTTTGTTTCTATTCCTTTTTTATGCTTCCCATTTCTCTACTATGTTACTGCTGTTGGTTTTCTATCCTATTTCTGCCTAAGGCCAAAAACCTGTAAACCACACTCTTCCTCTCTTCTCTCTCCTTAGTACAATTGACATTAAAATGATGTATGTACTTTACTTGTTCTGAAAAAGCAAGCTGGAAAATGATGTAAAATGGAAATGTTTTCTTGCATAGTTTGATTTGCACACTTCCTCTTTATCAATTACATGTACAGCATGGGAGCCTTATGTTTTTGACTTCTTCCTACACTTTGGCATGTTTACGTTGGATAATGGCTTTGAAAAATTGCATATGCTTTTGTACTATGCATTCCATTTGAAATATGCAGTTTTGTGCATATGGTTTTAACTTGTGCAGTGGATTTTGAAAAATTGAGTTTATGCATATTTTTAACTTGTGCAGTTTATTTTGAAAATAAAAATTCATCCCTTTTTGTGAACCGGGAGAAATCCCGTGATTTGCAAAAAGGGTAAAACTGATTCCAGCCGTTTGCTTTTAATGATGAACGCTAAACTTAATTTTTTGCTTTTAATTATTTCTTTATTTCTGACTTTTCTTTTAATTCTTTTGCAGGTAAAATTAAATGAACAAACAAAGAAGCATTGGATAGAAGCTGAAGATTTAGAACTTAGAAAAAATTAGGATAGCTTTTATTTCGTTTTAAACATTGTAAAAATTATCATTGTAAATACGTTGTAAAGAAATACGGTATTTAAACAATAATTGTAACAATTAGAATAAAATGAATAAAAACTCCAATATTTTACCAGTTAACTCTTTTCTTCTTTCCAATTATTTATTTATCATTTATAATTCTTTAAATTATATAATAACTGAAAATCAATTTCAATTATTTAAATTTAGAACGATAAATAATTAAGTAAACCTCATTGATCAATTAACTTCTCTTCAATTATTTAATTCATTATTTATAATTCTCTAAATTGTAATAACTGAAAATAAAATTTCAACTATTTAAACTTAGGATAATAAATAATTAGATAAACATTGTTGATCAATTAATAAACTCTTTTCAAATATTTATTTCATTATTCATAATTCTCTAAATTATAATAACTGAAAAATAAAATTTCAACTATTTAAACTTAGGATGATAAATAATTAAACAAACATTGTTGATCAATTAATAAACTTCTTTTCAGATATTTATTTCATTATTCATAATTCTTTAAATTATATAATAACTGAAAATAAATTCCAATTATTTAAATTCAGAATAATAAATAATTAAATAAACATCATTTTAGCATTGATCAATTAATAAATTTAGCGTTCAAAAATAAACAGCTCTTGACTTGAAAAAGTTATGAATTTAAAATCTGCTTTGAAAATTGATAAAAATAGGTCAAAACACTTGCAATGCAATGATGCAGATGGGAGATGGTATCTTAGATCAAAATTTGGGGTACAACAGTAAGGTTATGAGAAGGAACCTGGATAGTAGGGCTTATGGGAAGGAACCTGAGTAAGGTTGCTTCGTGAGGAGTTTGGGTAAAACTGCATCTGAACCGAGAAGGAACCTGGATAGTAGGGCTTATGGGAAGGAACCTGTGTAAGGTTGCTTCGTGAGGAGTTTGGGTAAAACTGCATCTGAGTCGAGAAGGAACCTGGGTAAGGTTGCTTTGTGAGGAGTTTGGGTAAAACTGCATCTGAACCGAGAAGGAACCTGGGTAAGGTTGCTTTGTGAGGATTTTGGGTAAAACTGCATCTGAACTAAGAAGGAACCTGTGTAAGGTTGCTTTGTGAGGAGTTTGGGTAAAACTGCATCTGAACCGAGAAGCAACCTAGGTAAGGTTGCTTCAGGATAAGTCTGAGTGAAACTTCAGAAGGAAGATGGGTAAGGTTGCTCGTGATGAGTCTGTGTAGGGTTTTAGGAGGAACCTGGGTAGGGCTACTTCGGGATAAGTCCGTGTAAAACTTCGGCAGGAACCTGGGTAAGGTTACTTTGGGCTAAGTCTGTGTAAAACTTCAAGAGGAACCTAGGTAAGGTTTCTTTGTGATAAGTTTGTGTAAAACTTCAGGAGGAACCTGGGTAAGGTTACTTTGGGATAAGTTCGTGTAAAACTTCAGGAGGAACCTGGTTAAGGTTACTTTGTGATAAGTTTGTGTAAAACTTCAGGAGGAACTTGGGTAAGGTTATTTCGTGATAAGTTTATGTAAAACTTCAGGAGGAACCTGGGTAAGGTTATTTCGGGATAAGTTCGTGTAAAAACTTCAGAAGGAATCTGGGTAAGGTTACTTTGTGATAAGTTTGTGTAAAACTTCAGAAGGAACCTGGGTAAGGTTACTTTGTGATAAGTTTGTGTAAAACTTCAGGAGGAACCTGGGTAAGGTTATTTCGTGATAAGTTTGTGTAAAACTTCAGGAGGAACCTGGGTAAGGTTATTTTGGGATAAGTTCGTGTAGAAACTTCAGAAGGAACCTGGGTAAGGTTACTTTGTGATAAGTTTGTGTAAAACTTCAGAAGGAACCTGGGTAAGGTTACTTTGTGATAAGTTTGTGTAAAACTTCAGGAGGAACCTGGGTAAGGTTATTTCTTGATAAGTTTGTGTAAAACTTCAGGAGGAACCTGGGTAAGGTTATTTCGGGATAAGTCTGTGTAAAACTTCAGAAGGAACCTGGGTAAGGTCACCTTGGGATAAGTATGTGTAAAACTTCAAGAGGAACCTGGGTAAGGTTACTTTGTGATAATTTCGTGTAAAACTTCAGAAGGAACCTGGGTAAGGTTACTTTGGGATACGTTCGTGTAAAAATTCAGGAGGAAATGTATGAGAAAGGACCTGTGTAATATTTTTCAGGATAAACCCGTGTGAAGCTGCATTTAGCAGAAACCCGTGTAAGATTGCTTCATGACGGACCCGTGTAAAGCTGCATTTGATCGTGCAGATAATTACTCTGTTTATTTCAGGAGCTAATCTTGAACTTGCTGGAAGTTGTTGATGATAACCATCTTTCCTGAAAAGGTACATGATTAATCGTATATGATGCATGAAATGCATTGTATGATGACATTCTCAAAATAAATGAGATTATGCTGTATGCAATATGTATGCGCACGTCATGATATATGAACATGAAATGCTATTGTGACATATCCGAGTGGGAAAATAAATCCCTGACCGTTGCTGGAGAGTAACGGAAATTGAGTTCCCGATCGTCGTAGAAAAAGTGGTTCTTCTACTTCCGCTGGAGATGGTGAACCGGAGATGACTATGCTGGGGATTTGCCCCTTGTTTGCGGATATTTTGCCAAGGAGAGACTCTTCTTGAGAACAACTCTGTGGGGGAATAATTCTGTTGGAGAGAGAAGCTTCCATAGCTGAAGGGATAAACTCTGTCTGGGATTGAGCTTCTGTATTCAGAGAAATAAACTTTGTTCAGGAGAAAACTTTATGACCCGCTTGCGATTATGAAATTCAATCGGGGAATATAGATGTCGATTCTATGATGGAACTTTGTTGGGGAACGTAGCTCCTATTTGGGGAAGCCGATGTCAAAGCCTTAGTTGCCTCTACTCTGTGGGGAGTGTAGATGTCAAAGGGTCGTATGCTGAGGATACGACAATGACTTTGCATCAGGACTTTTCTGCCCCTGTACCTGCTGGAGAAAGTACCCACGGAGGCTTTGTGGATGCTGATCAGGATGATAAGTCTTCTATTGATAAACAAATGATAAGATGACGGGACATAATTGTACGCTTCAAATCCCTAACTTTTCCCTGGACCGCCCTTTCGGGTTTTCAGTCCACCGAGATACCCTTTTTTGCTCAAGCCGCCTTTTCAAGTTTTCGACTTACCGGGTGTACATATCTTTTTTATTTTTATCCCTAATTATTGCCTGAACCCTTTTGGTTTGCCGGGATGCCCTTATTTTTGCCTAGGCCAGTCAACCTAGCAGGTCTTTGTTCATGCGTAGTATTTTCTGACTATGTCCATGTTCACCAGGTACGAAGAATTGTCATTGTCCATAGTAGTAAGTGTTGCCACACTACCAGAAGATGTTTGTTTGATCGTACAAGATTTGTTGCTGGAATTCATTCCCAATGCCCCAAGTGATTCAGATGGAGATCTGCCCCTGGCTATTTTGCATCTTTGAGAGATTCCTTGAATCTTGACTTGACTGCCCCAGATGATGGACAATGATCATGTCGTGCCCCTTGGTTGAAAGTATTTTTCCACTTGAGATGATCCTTTTTATTGAGAAGGTTTTTGTTCACTAGATATTCGTCATGCGAATTTCTCTGCTGTTGAACAAATAGTCATATGCAAACAATGTTATTTTAAGAATGCAAAGCTTACGTCTGTCTTGAAGTTTTGAAAATGCAGTTTTTTTTAGAAAAAATAGAATTCTGCAAAGATGTGATATCAACTCAGGATTTGTAATGGACCTTTAGGAGTCAGGATACCTTTTGTAACAATATGCTTTCGAACTAACCATGCTTCAGCTAGGACTTTTAAGGGTTATAACATGGCCTGGTTCACGGTTTAAGAAACAAAGGATAAAGGCTCAAATTTTATTTGTACCCACCCATTCTTCGTGATGTTCTTCGATCCTAAACTCAGCCAATTGTGCATTTAGATCCCGTTTGAGTCTTTGCTCTGATATTCCAATGATGGTTCGGATACTGACAGTTTATTTTGAATAGGTAGTCATTTATTTTTTGTTGAGGGTTTGTAGGACCTCTTTCTTTTTGATTTTATTATCCCTGTCTTTTTGCTGAACTGTTTCTTTTTGTGATTACATTCAGCGGGATGCCCCAGTGTTTTTTCTTAAGTCTCCTTCATAGGTTTTGACTTAATGGGCTTTTATTTCGAGAGATAATGACTGCCTGTCTTGATGATTATAGGGAACCATCACCGTCTTTTGTTTCAGAAGGACGTCTTTGATGCCATTCATTGTGTACGAATCGGCAGATTGTGACTGAATGCCCCTCTGAATTAACTGAGAAAACTACCCTACCCCAGGTTATGATTAAGGGTTTTAATATGTGTGAAAAGAAAAACTCCTACTTCTTTGGCTCGAAGGGGTTGACTAGGGATTATCTTCCTTATAACTCCACTGTTTAGGATTTGAAACAACGCCTGTACATCGTCAACAAGGTCTGTTCAAAAGCATACTGTAGATATTGTGGTATCGTTTTCGTCATCCTCCCTCTAAAGGCTTACCATTTATTTGTCGAGAGTTGAATATCACGAAAAGGAAATATAAAGAAATTTAAGCATAATGAAAACAAATTAATTCAAGACAGACATGTGTAATCCATTAATGAAATAATAGAGTTTGATATGACAATAATTGTTTGAATAAGCAAAGAAAATACAACTTCAGAATTTAAATGAACAAAAATGCTTTCAATCCTAGCCATGTTTTGGCAAGGGAGCAGTGATCACGTTGGGAGTCTCAGGAGGGTCGAATTCGATCTCCTTGGCATCAATCATATTCTGAATCTTGTATTTCAGCGGCCAACAATCGTTAGTATCGTGCCCTGGGCTGCCAGAATGATAAGCACACCTTGCCTCCGGATTGTAGTTAGGAGAGGAAGTCTTCGGGTTCGGATGAGGGTTTATCACCGTGATCAGCTTCATCTTCAACATGTGTTGCAATGCTTGTGACAGTGGCATGTTGATTTGGGTGAACTGCCTTTGAGGTCTTTCTACCCTTGGCTGATTATTTCGTTGTTGTGGTCGTTGTGCGCGTGCCGAATTAGAGATCAGCACTGCCCCCACAGATTGGTGGTAGTCTACCTTGCTACACCCCTTCTGGCCGTGCACAACATTGGCTTCCCTCTTGCCACCATATGACTTCTTCTCTGTACTCGAAGAGGTATTTTTCTGGATCTTTCCACTCCAGGTCCAAGCTTCTACTCTTTCTCTAGTCAATATCAGCTCGGTGAAACCAGCTGAGGAGCTACCAATCAAGTGATTGAAGAAAGGACCAGACAACGTACCAAGGAACATATCCACCAACTCCCTATCATACAAAGGGGGTTGGACTCTCCCTGCCAGATCTCTCCATTTCTGCGTGTAGTCCTTGAAACCTTTGCTTGCGCCCATGGACATACTCTGGAGTTGAGTACGGGTAGAGGCAAGGTCAGTGTTATATTGATACTGCTTGTAAAAAGCAGCAGCCAGATCTTCCTAGTTACGGACATTGGTTCCCTCTAGTTGATAGAACCATTCAAGCTGAGTCCCAGACAGACTGTCCTGAAAGAAATGGACCCACAAGTTCCTATCAGCAGTGTGAGGCTGAATCTTCCTGACATAAGAACGAAGATGGAGTTTTAGGCAGGACACCCCATCATACTTTGAAAAAATTAGAGCTTTGAACTTCTGCGGGATGACCACTCCCGACACCAATCCCAATTCTTCGAAATCCAACCCAGGTATCCTCTGGACCTCCATAACATTCAAGCGATCTTCCAACTGCTTGTATCTATCCTCAGTGGGAGGATACTGCTAATCATTATAGTCGGTATCATTGTCAGAAACTTCAGGACTGGGATCTTTCTCCCTTGTCTCTTCTTCTTGATTCTCCCCTTCCTTAGATGAAGAGGTCAGATCAACTTGTCGCTTCAACGGTCCTCTAAACCTTCTGCCTATATTCAGAATACCGCCAACCTTCTTCTTTTTCTTTTTCTCTTTCAAGATGAGGGTTTTGAGATCCTCCTGCCCTTTTGCCAAATTTATGAACATTTGCTGGAATTGGGCATTTTGTGCCTGAAGGTCCTTGATGCTTTGTTCGGAAGACATTTTTGCTGAAATAATTAACAAAGAAGATGCGAAACCTGTAATGGTACCTGTAATGATGTGTATGATATTCATGAAATGTTTTCAAGGATCTCGCGGGGTAAATAAGAAACTGTTAGAATTTGATTGCAACTTTATTGAAGAAACTACGTGTCGTTGAAAGTCCTTCTTCAAGAGTCAAGCTCACCATATCGAGTGGGTCATAGACCCTGACTCAAGATCCTTTGACAACATTGGCTAGAGGAAAATAAATCCCCTTGCCCCTTGCTAGACGTCTGGTTCGCCATGACCTACATCACAGACCCTTGAGATCCTTGAAATGGTTAGTATGATATGCCATGTTTATGATGTCATGATTATGTTGAGAAATCACAGGTATAACAAGCACAAACAAATCACACCAAGTCCTTAGGTTTAAGGCTTGCTTAAGTTTAAGGTAGTACCCTCTTGAAGTTGGATTGGTTCAGCCTGTCCTATAAATAGTAACCGAGTTCTAAGGGATCTCAATATCACTGACCATCCTTTATCGGGCATTGTCTCAGCTCAAGTAATCTTTTCTTATAGCCTAAATATCCCGAAAGTCTGATCTCAATGAGTGTAGCATCGAGTATAAACCAATCCTCAGCTCTACACCGAGGCCAGCTACCTCACTACTTTCTAATGGCCAAGTTTGTTCAACTAAGGTTATAAGGTCCGTTAGTGCTTCACGACACCATGCGGCGGACCCGTATTCTCCTCGTTTCCCTACGAAGGATACCGATACCAACCAAAGTGCCACACCAACACAACCATTGCTTAAACCATATCGGTCTATGTCGTACAGTCTCCATGATCTATTATTGTTTACCTAATAAGTGTCCCCATATCCGGGTGTAGGATCTTCAACTATACCCAAGCAAAAACCCTTAAAGATAAAGCAGGAAAAACAAACAAGAAAGCAATTTTAAAAAGGCCTAGATCCTAAGGTAAATCCCACTTTATTAATTTTCTCCAGCAGAGTCGCCAGTTTTGTGATATGGTGGCATAACCGACTGTGTAATACTGGTTTGCGTTTTTTGTTTGCAAATGTCGCGGTAAGCAAGAGTCATCATCGACTTTTATTTTATCCAATCAGGAAAAGGAAAAAGAATAGAAAAAACCTTTTTCGAGATATTCTGAGTACGGGGGGTAGATTATTGAAAGGGAAGGTGTTAGCACCCTTTCTATCCGTGGTTTTCCACGAGCTCTTAGGTACTTGCTCATTTTGAAAACTGCTTGTATGTGCTTGTTTTGAAAAGTTTTGTTTTACTTCGTTTTAACCCTTGTTTCTGTCCTCAAGAGTGTTACGAAGTTGTTTTTGAAAACTATTTTGAAAGTGTTTGTGTAAATGAGTTTTTATTGTTTTGTGCAAGTACTTAAGATTTTCTACCTACTCAAAAAAGGCTCTGTTTGTTTTCTTTTTAGACAACGCTATCCCATTATTAAGGAATAGGTAGCACCGTCGTTGGAGTTTGAGGGACTATCGAAAGGGACGAAATGGTCATTGAAGGCAACATGTAGGGATACCTTAGCAGTTCGAAGGGACTGTCATCATATATTCATAGGCAACATCGAGGGACAAGATCATTTATCGTAGGCAACTCGAGGGACATTGAGGGACTATGATCTTTATGATGACTTTTAGATTGAGGGTCTTTTGCTAAGATATCCCTACGTTCGAGGGACACGACCATTATTTCCGAGGCAACCAAGTGAGGCAAACCCTAGGAGTGAGCATGTGCGAGTGTAATTTTCAGTTAATTTATCTTTGCACATTTAGGGTTTTCTACCGTATTAATTTTCAATTTGTCTTTCCATACAATCCTATTAACATACATCTAAGCAGTTTATAGTTTGTGGAATTAAAAGCAAGAAAGTTTAAAGTCCTAGCTATTACAAGGATTTTGCAGATACATAATTATTTTGGACTGAAAATAAAAATGCGGAATTTAAATCCTAATTACTATTACAACCTCGAAATAGTTACAATAATAATAAAAGGAAATTAAAAAATGCACGCGGCGAATTAAATGCGAGAATAATTTAGGAAACCTAAAAAAATCTAATTGAAAAAAAGATTTAGGTTAGTTTTTTTTGAGAAAAATTAATTAGGTTATGTACAAATTAAAACCCTAATTTCTAATTAATTTAAATTATAAAAAAGGAATTAAATTTGCCCTAAATTAAATTGAACTAATTAATTAAGGAAATAAAATATTTTTATGAAAAAAATGATTTTTTATGTTTTTTTGATGATTTTTTGATTAAATAAAAAATAATGATTTTTTGGTGTTATTTTAATAAAGCAAAATAATTAGTAAAACAATTAAAAAAAAATAAAATAGAAAAGAAAAGAATGGGCCTGTGTTGTGCCAACCTGAGAGTGCACCATAGTCCTTCATTGGTTGAGGCGTTCGATCTGAATTAATGATACATCCAATGGCCAGATGGTGGTAGCGCATGGTAGGCGTTTTGGATGATGATGCATTGAATATGTAGAAACAAAGTAAGAAAACAAAATTTGCTGGGACGGTTAGTTGTATATATAATAACATAAATAAAATATAAAGGAAATAAAGTGGTCTTTCCCAAACGCGCGCGTGATTCAAATCACCCAATAGGATTCTGCCACCTAATTGTCTTCTTCCCCATAACTGTTGTTTTTGGCCACACTTTTACCTACAGTCGTTTCCGTCACTAAAGGCTATAGTGACAGATTTTGTTTGTAGCCATAAACCTGTAAAATTCAAAAAAATGCAGCACAAGCAGAATAAATTCAAACCAAAGACATGGATCAACTTCAAATCATCTCTTGAGCATGATAATACCCCTAGTTTTGTCCAATTTTTCCTTTATATAGAATTCCCAATTTGGGACCTCAAAACCCTAACAATGGCATCGTGCCATTCCTGCACTTAAACGTCAGTCAAACCAATCAAAAACATTGCAAATATGATAGCAAGCATGGATATATGATCAAAACATGTTTATGATGGATAAATCATTGAAAATGAATCTTGAAAAAAAGATGCAAATCGTGGCACTATGAGGCGTGATTTCTGAAGGTTTTAAGGCTTGAGGTTGATTGGAATGGCTTCAGAACACGTCCAAGAACATATTGTTGGCTTTGGAATTACTTGAAACAGCCTATGGAAGAGAATACAGTCTGAACTTTTTCTTCTAAAATTTGCAATTTCTTCCTCTTGTTTTCACGACCCCAAAAAACCACTTTTATGCTTTAGAGATGTTAGGTATGTATATAATGATTTAGGTCAACAAAAACTGATTATATCTTTGCAAATTATGGAGATTTGATTTCATTCTTTTCCTTGTATGATTTGTTTCCAAATTAGACCAAATTAAGATCTTTTCCAATCAATTGGCTCTTTCAAGAATTTTTTGATTTGCTAGCTGTTCATGGACTCATAATATGCTCATAAAATCAAATCTTTGATTTTATTTGATTATTCTACTATTTAAATTGATTTATTTTGATTTAAATGGATAAAAAATCAAAATAAATAATTAAAACAATAAAATAATAGGTGGAT
The DNA here is from genome assembly GCA_948472305.1 of Vicia faba. NCBI lineage: Eukaryota > Viridiplantae > Streptophyta > Magnoliopsida > Fabales > Fabaceae > Vicia > Vicia faba. The sequence goes on along the minus strand of OX451737.1, from coordinate 1,691,081,583 downwards.
CAGCTCAGTGGTTGTGGGCCATCTTAGGAACAAGTTTCAAACAAGAAAACACGGGCCCATTTGGAAAAAAGTCATTTTGATCAATATTGACTTCATGCATATTTCCAAAAATTGGTCAATTTTGACAATACACACCTCCCTCAATTTTAACCCTAAGAGGGTGTTCTTGGACTTTTTAGAAATCTTAGGATGTCCCCTAAACAACCCTTTTGATCTCATCTCAATTGGGTCTTCCATGTTCATGTAAGAAGCTTTTACCCAAAAGGTGTTTTTGTTGACTTTTCAAAAGGACCTATAATGTAGAAATTCATATCTTTTTATGAGTGCATATTTTGAACTTGTGGGCTGAATATGAGTTGTAGGTATTTGCATCCTCTTCAAAATGAGCTTGGATGGAAAATTTCTGATAAAGTATGAAGACGTTATGCTTGGTCAAAGTTTGGTTGACTTTTCCTAAGAAATCCTAATTTAGCAACTTTTGGGTTTTGATGAGTTAGGAGCATTTCTTGAGGAATCATGATCAACCCTTGATCAAATGATGGATATCACTTCAAAATGTTGATTTTGACCAAAAATATTGAAGTTTGACTGTATGTGGGCCACAATTGACATTTGACCTAGTTTAGTTGATTCTCAAGCATCTGAGCAGTTGACTGAGCAAACTTCTTGTGCAAGGCTTGAAATTTGACATGGAGAATCTTGGGAACATATTAGGACCTTGGAAAGAATTTGGGGTCTTTGTGATCCACACATCTTGATGAAAGTGGAAACCCTAATTTGAGATACACTGCCTTAGGAGAGAGTTTGTCTGGTCAACTCTTGGGCAAACTTGAGCAAATTAAGGACCTTTAGGAGTATGTATTGAGTAAAATGAGAGGGCAAATTTTGGGGTACAACACATAGCTTCAGCCCAAAAGTGGTAGGGTAATTTCTTAGCATGAATCATAGCTCTGGCAGATTCTTGAAGGGTTCTGTTTTTGCATTCCAAAATCCCATTTTGGTGAGGAGTAATGGGAGAGGAAAATTCATGACTGGTTACTTTAGAAGAGCAAATATCAGCAAATTGATTATTTTCAAATTCCTTTCCATGATCACTTCTGATTCTAATTACATGACTATCTTTTTCCCTTTGAAGTTTTTGACAAAGATCTTTAAAAACTTCAAAAGTTTCTGATTTTTTCTCTGATAAAACTTATCCATGTGTACCTATAGAAGTCATCTACAGCAACATAGGCATACTTGTTTCCACCAAGACTTTCAACCTGCATAGGTCCCATCAAGTCCATTTGAAGAAGTTCCAAAACTTTTGATGTAGTAAGATGTTGGATCTTCTGATGTGACATTTTAGTTTGCTTCCCAATCTGGAAATCACCACATATTCTCCCTTCTTCTATCTTGAGCTTAGGAATCCCTCTCATGGCTTCTTCAGTTATGATTCTTTTCATTCCTTTCAGATGCAAGTGTCCCAATTTTTTATACCATAGTTTAACTTCATTTTCTTTGGCTAAAACACATGTTGAGGAGAAGTTCAACTCTTGGGGAACCCATAAATAACAATCATCTTTAGATCTGATTCCTTTCATAATAACTTCATCCTTTTCATTGCAAATAAGACATTCTGTTTTGGTAAAGTTTACTTTGAACCCTTGATCACACAATTGGCTTATACTTATTAGGTATGTTGTTAACCCTTTAACAAGTAACACATCATTAAGCTTAGGGACTCCTGAACATTCCAACTTACCAACTCCTTTGATTTCACCTTTGGCTCCATAACCAAAAGTCATTTAACTGGTGGAATGAGATTTTATATCTACCAATAGATTCTTGACACCTATCATGTGTCTAGAACAACCATTGTCAAAGTATCAGTCATCCTTGGTTGATACTCTGAGAGAGGTATGAGCTATAAAACTAGCTACATTAGACTTTGGAACCCATTCTTTCTTACTTTTGCTATTTTGGGAAATCTTATCAGTCTTGGGAAGAGGAGTAGTTTTAGGATACCCATACATTTTGTAACAGAAAGGTCTTATGTGACCAAACCTTCCACAGTGATGACACCTCCATGGCTGGGATTTCTTTCTGGTGTGAGTAAATTTTTCTTACCATAATGTTTGCCATGATGTTCAGACATTTGATTCGACATCTTTGGTTTAGACTTGGCATGAGTGGAATTTGATGAAGGTTCTTCTGAAACAGGTTCCTTTTTCTCATTAAACCTTATACCACTCTTATCTCATGTCACTCTCCCAAATTGTAGAATTTCATCTAATGTGCCAGATCCATTATTCAGCATCTTGAGAGATTTGACCACTCTATCAAGATTTGAATTCAGAGAAGTCACTTCACTTTTCAGATTATAAATAGTTTTCAAATGCTCTTTCCTTTCTGCCTTCAGTTGGGTTATGAGTGCTTTCTGTTTCTCCCCTACTAGGCACACTTCTGAACTTCTGAGACATAATTCTTTGTATGAAGCAGCTAACTCATCAATGGTTAGTTCCCCATCACTAGACTATTCATCATATACATATTTTCCTGTCAATGCTTTAACATACTTGGCAGATTCTTCAAGATCACTCTCGGAGTCCTCTTCAGACCAAGTAACAAATAGATTCTTCTTCTGTTTCTTAAGATATGTAGGACATTCAACTCTAATGTGACCAAAGCCTTCACATTCATGACATTGTATTCCCTTCCCTTGAGTGGATTTTTCTTCAGCCCTTTTTCTTCCAAACTCATTTGACTTATGGATGTCAAATGAGATGTTCTTGACATTTGATCTTGGGTTCTTATCCATTCTTTTTATCACTTTGTTAAATTGTCTTCCAAGCATAACTAAGGCATTTGATATTCCTCCATATGTATCCAAATCACAGTCCTCCTCTTCATCTTCAATATTTGATACAAAGGCTATGCTTTTGTTCTTCTTTTCAGATCTTTCATTGATTCTTAATTCAAATGTCAGAAGGGATCCAACAAGTTCATCAACTTTCATCTTGTCAATGTCTTGAGCTTCTTCTATGGCTGTCACATTCATATCAAATATCTTGGGGAGATACCTGAGCATCTTTCTCACCAATTTGTCTTCGGGTATTTTCTCACCTAAAGCCCTGGATGCATTAGCAATCTCAAGAATGTTCATATGGAAGTCATTAATACTTTCATCATCCTTCATTCTCAAATTCTCAAATTTTTTGGTGAGCAACTGAAGTATTGACAGATTAACTTTGGATGTCCCTTCATGAGTAGATTGAAGAATTCCCCATGCATCTTTAGCTACTTCATATGTGTTCACTAATCTGAAAATGTTCTTGTCAATTCCATTGAATATAGCATTAAAGGATTTAGAATTTCCAAGAGCAATTTCATCTTCTTCTTTAGACCAATCTTCTTCTGGTTTTAACTCAAGTATGTTCTCAATTTTCTCCCAATTTGACAAGGTGTTTCCATCCTTTTAAGACAGCTTTCCAAGCTCTGCTGTCTAGAGACTTTAGAAAGGCTACCATACGTGGTTTCCAATAGTCATAATTACTTCCATCTAGAATGGGTGGTCTGTTCACAAATCCTCCTTCCTTGTCCATAATACCAGAAAGTATCTTCCCTGGATCTCACCCAAATATAGAGCAGGATGCCTGCTCTGATACTAATTGAAATTCTGGTATCACATATGTGATTTCGAAGGAGATGTCACGACACAAATATCTTAGGGACAATGTAAAATGCAACAAAAGTAAAAACAGTAAATAGACCATCAGTAAACAACTAGTTTACGATCTAATCTGGGGGATACCAACAAGGGACAAGTCCAGTTCCTTTCTGGGGGATACCAACTCGAGGGACAAGTCCACTAAATAGTCCACTAAATAGTATCAATTCATAGACCATCAGTAAACAACCAGTTTACGATCTAATCACTTAATCACTACCCGTGCTATAATTCTATCTAAGATAAACCTAGGTATGAGGCCCTCCTCAAATCCCTTCAATAACTAACAGTGAAGAACAACATAATTATTAAGTTTTAAAGACTTTAATTATTCAATACTTAAAGCTTATGAATGATCCACAATTAAAAACTCAAATAACAACTCAAGTATTAAATCAATACTAGAGTGTATTACAATTAAAATACTTAGACTTCTAAAATAGAAGGAATGTATTCTTCTTCAAAAGTAGCAGTAGTACGAATAAGGATGCAAGTCCTTATAAAGGCGCAACAGTGGGCTTGGGCTGAAAAACAAATATTCCAATCTTTTGAATATTTCCATGAAAACAGGCTAAGATATAATCCATAAGGATAATGCAAATAGAAAAATATTCCTCCATATTATTCTCAAACTATGAGTCACAAATCCTGAATAATGGCGCGCATAAAAACAGGAACAGAAATTGGAAACAAATATGAAGTTGTGTTTATCTCAAGAAGCGGATGTCAAGACATCTGCTTTGGCATCATTCAAAACCAGTTTGCTTCAAATGTCATGACATTTAGCAAAACATTATCAAGTCAGTGTTTTACCAAAATTGCTTCCAACAAACACTTACAATGGTGATCTGATCGATTTCATGGATCCTGAACGCATTGACGTTGCTGGGCCATTGACCCAACCGCAATAGGAAAATCGACGAAACCCACCACGAGATAGGCGAGTGTTGTACCCTAATTTTTGTCCCCTAAGATTCCCCTATCATATCATACCCCCACAATGCAACAAGATCATATTAGGGTTGGTTATTCCTCTTTTTCTATCTCCTATCTTTAAGTTTGCTCTTGAGGAATCTCCAAGCACCTTAGTTGTGTATTTTGTATGTGTTGTTGACTAACATCTAATCAAAATACAAAAAATATTTTTCTTTGTCTTTGAATATTTGTGTTTTGTAGGTACCAAGTCAAAGCATCTGACAAATAAGGTTTTACGGTATTATTTCCCTAAAATCTCTATTTGTAAAGAAAAAGAATTAAAATTTTTCATTTTTTTCACTGTACAAATGATTGCTCCTAGAGTGAAATCGATTGCACAAAGTGTATTTTGCGCCATTTTTAAATAAAAACATTGTGCAAATCGATTTGCACTGTAGTGCAATCGATTTGCACAAAGTGAAAATTTGAATAAATCAGCAATTTCAAGCTTGTCAAATTTTGTATCCAATTTTTCTTCATTTTTTGAAAGATATATCATTAATTCAAATTTTGGTGCCAATCTTGCATTTTTAAAAATATTCATTAATTCAAATTTTGGCTCTAATTTTTGAAAGGATTATTATTAATTCAAATTTTGGCTCCAAGTATTAATTACCAAATTATCACTAATCCCAATCCTAAACTCTATAAATAGAGCCCTCATTTCATTCAAATCTCAAGCTTTTGATATCCAAATCCACCTTGCTAAAAAATCTCTCAATTCTCTCCATCTACCAAATTCACTCAAAGCTCTATTTTCAAAAAAAAGTTAGTAAGCTTTGCATTGAAGCTTACTAATATTTGAGCTAAACCTTCATCCAAACACTTTTTATTTATCAATTCTCTACATCCAAGCTTGGGCAATTGATTTTTATGGTTGAATTGAAGCAAACTCTTGAAGTTATTTTGATAATTCTCTAGATCTACCTTTGGTAAGTTGGATAATTCATCTTTCACAATGTGATCTCTTGTTGATCTTTGGGTTTGATTCATTGAGCATTATTTTGTGATTCCAATGGTGTTGTTTTCTCATAATTTGATGGAATTTTAGTTCTCAATTGGATCCATGATCATAAGGTTATTGATGGAAAATTTGAACAAGACTTTGGCCTTTTAAAATGTTGTTTTGATGTCTGTAACAGCGTGCAATCGATGCTGTAATAGTGAAATCGATTGCACTACATGAATTTCACCTAGATTTTTGAAAATTGCACTGTGTAAATCGATTTTCACTATAGTGAAATCGAATTGCAGAGAAACATAATGCATTTTTTGCCTTGTTTTGGGGCTGTTTTGATCCATAAATGTTTTTCTACTCACTCCTTTTGATTGTTGGTTTGGATTACAATTTCAAATATCCAATTTATCTTTAAATTCAATAGAATTTGTGATGTAGATGAAGTTAGATATATGTTAATCAATTCAAATCTACCAAAGAGTGAATTATTTAATTCATTTTTGGTGCTTTGGATTAATGATATGCTTAGTGCTTTAATCCATCTAGATGAGTGATTGAATTTAAAGATGAAAGAAATTTGAGGTAGTGATCCAAGTTAGCATATCATTCCCCTCCCCTCTTCATCTTATCCATTTTTTTAATTGTGCTACATGTTAAGGGATGATGATCTCTATATCATTTATCCAAACATGAAGTACATAGATTGCTATTGACCGACCTCAAAATAGGTGTGACTTCTACATAAGTCCACTTACGATTGCTTAACATAGCGCTAAATTTTATCCCGATTCGAATAAATGATCATCCATGGCCCAAACCTATGTTTGCAAGCCCAAGTATGTTAATTTGATCTCTTTGATCCAATAACCATGAAATTCATTGTGTGGAGGCTTTGGTTCTACCAATCCTCTAATGGATCTTCATCAATTTTGGTCAACGCGGATCACTTAAATATCATTGATCATTAAATGTTACTTTTGAGGATTCCAAAATGGATGATATACTTGACAAAAAGCAAATGCAACTTGTTGTGTGGAGGCTTTGGTTCTACCAATCCTCTAATGAGTTCCAAATGCAAGTTTCAAGATGGTCATCAAACTAACCACTAGTTTCTAACAATTGACTTTATTTTCTGCTTTTATTTTATGCTCTTTACTTTATGTACCATTTACTTTAGCATTTACATTTCATGCTATTTTCATCTTTGCTCACTTGAGCATTTACTTTTATGCTATTTTCATCTTTTCTCACTTGAGCATTTACTTTTATGTCATTTTTATTTTTCTCACTTGAGCTTTTCTTTTCCTTTTGAAGACACTTAATAATCAACATGAACCATAAAAACTTTAATGATACTTGGACTATTTGGTTACTATCCTTGGATTTATGGAGTATTGGACTTTGTGGACTTAGGATTAGATACCTTGACCTATGTTGGAGACCTTGTGATCTTAATTGATATTTTGTCTGGAGTTCTTGAGGTTTACCTCAAGACATTTGGTTGTTTGTTTGTTTTGTGTGCAGGTTATTGTGATTACATACTTTGTTTGTAATATGGAATTCACCCGTATACAACCGTTACTCTGCCCAATTTTTGTGAAGACTTAATACACTTGAAGTTTGGTTCTCTCAAGAGGTCTAGTAACTTTGCTTTCTTAGTTTCAATCCAAAGAATGAGAATTCTATCTTGAATCATAATGTCAAGTATTGGATTCTTGTTGGTTAGATGTTTCTTCTCCTTATCTTTTACCTTATGCTTTAGGATAGTCCCTTCATCTCCTCCCATCTTCTTCAATTTCAAAAATCTTCTTCCTCCTTTTGAAAACTCTTCTTGTTTTTTTTAAAACTTTAACCACTTTCATAATAAAATTGGACTTAGGTCCATGTATTTTCAAAACATTTTTCATGAATAAACTCCAATCAATTTAATAATACCTTGACATTTTTTTGTGAGAAGACTAAAAGTCAATCAAACTCATTTCAAACTATTTTTCCACCTTGGATTTTTATTTTAAAATCTTTCTCAAAATATTGGACTCTTGTCAATCCTTGTAGTGATGCAAACAACTATACTTCTATAATATATAGTGAAGAGAGATATTTTCCAATTCAGTGTTGAGTGAGGCATTGTTGATTTTAAAATCCAAGCCATATCCTCCACTTTGAGATGATGCAAATTCTTCTTTCTCATGATTGTGGGTAGTAAGTATATTTTCCACACAGACAATGACGATCATGTCTTATCTCTTAAAATTAACTAACACACTTGTGTTTTAAAAATTTTAAAGGTGAACTACGTGTACCCTGATCCCCTATTGCATGAAAGGTGGTACGTAGGCACTAAAGGTTCGCAACCGCGGCAGGTGCAAAAATCATAAAAAATATATTTATTTTCTCACCTCAACCATCTATTTTACATACAACATTTTATAGCCAAAATATACAGTTTTTTCAAAGAGGTTCCCGTGGAGTGAAGTGGATGTTTAGGGTGCTAATACCTACCCTTTGCATAACTAACCCCCTTACCTTGAATATTTCCCCCTCTTTTGGGTTACTTGCTCTTTTCCCATTCCTTTGGAAACAATAAAGCACAGTGGCGATTTTGATTCTGATTTGTATAAGTCTAGTCAATCTAATGGCTCAGTCTTAAATATTTCTACCACTACAGGAAAAAATGGCGACTTCACTGGGGAAAGATTGACCTCTTGCTGGTCCATCCCTAAGTTGGTTAAACCTATCTTTTTCTATATCATTATATGTGCTATTGTTGTTTATGTCTTATATTATTTGTTGTATATATGTTTGCCTGGATTTTCCTGGTTTTCAGGGTGCTTGATGATTACTTATAAGTCCTATACCCGGACTTGGGAAAACTTTAAGATAGGACGGGCGATATAGTCATGTTAACTTTGAGGGAGTAATCCCAAAAAAGGAGGCATGAGATCCCCCACTCAGTGGAGGCCCCTTTGACTGTAGTGTCATTTACCGAGTAATCAGGAAAACATACTACTTTCGACCTGGGAGCCTGCTGAAGCTGAGGACTGTAGAATACCTAACCCATCTTGGCCTTTTAGGTGTAATGCGGAAGCTATGACGGAGTAATCCAGAAATAGTTATCATGCGATACTACGCCCAGACGAGTTTTTCTTGAGAATATTACTAATTACCGAGTTAATCGAGAAGTTGGTAATATCCGAAGGAAGGATGTAGACTCTGGGAACCTCTAGAAAATTTTTTGGCAGGTGATAAATTTTATACCAATACCTTATGTGTAGTACCTTCGACCTCATGCTCGTGACGTTGAACCTATGAACCCTGTGTTTGTGATCTTGTGTGTGATTGTTGCATCATGCATTCATGCACTCATAAGCATATTTTGAAGAAATTTTATTTCAAGGGACTTGAAAGTTGACCATTTGTGAATATCTCAGGTACATTTTGACCATGGATTCTGGAAAAAAAAGACCGGAAAATACAGTTTCAAATATCCCAAGATAGATGAGTTGATCAGTCTAATTCCCGAGATTGAGTGCTCTGCAGATTTTTGGAGGAAGTATGGATCCATCATTTCTCTCATGAAGCTTAGGATGAATGAGGGTATTCTCTCGACCTTGGTCCAATTCTATGATCCGATGTATCGATGCTTTACTTTCCCTAACTATCAATTAACGCCTACACTAGAGGAGTATTCTTATATGTTGGATTTACCTATTATCGATCGTGTTCCTTTTACTGGTTTGGAGGGTGAGCCAAAAACACACGAGATTGTTGCTTTGATCCATTTGGGGAAGTATGATATTGAAGCCCATATGACTACTAAAGGAGGGATTAGAGGATTACTAGCTCAATTCTTATTGGAAAAAGCTCGTTACTTTTCCAGGATGAAGAGTACATTCGCTTTTGAGGCCATCTTTGCTCTACTTGCTTACGGGTTGTTTTTATTTCCTAATATGGACATATTTGTTGACGTTAATGCCATCAGGATCTTTATGATTGGAAACCCAGTTCCTACATTGTTGGGTGATGCTTATTACTCAATTCATCTTCGGAATTCTTATCATGGGGGATGATTGTCTATTGCACGTCTCTGTTGTACCGGTGGTTTATTTCTCATATGCCTCAGTCAGATGCTAGTTGCTCACTTCGTGATTCAAGTAATTGGAAGGAGGTTGCCACCAGATATACGGAAGAAAATCAGAGGTTGAAGGCGCAGATTGCCAAGCTTATAAGGAAGCTCCAGTGTGCAGAGTGATCTCTGTCAGCTTTACTTCTTAGGGTTTTAGATTTTATTTTCATCTTGTACTTGGGATTATTGAAACTTGTTATCCATTTGAAGTTATTATAATAAAAAATTTTAGTATTTCAAAATTATTATTACTTTGATATTTGTGATGTGTCTATAAATCTTTAAGTCCCTTGAAATATTAATAATAAAATAAATCATGCGCATTGCATATCATGCATCATATTACACATATTTCTTACATTTGTTATGCATATCCAGGGGTCTTACTAAGCTTCTTTACTTTGTTCAACAAGTTGTCTCACCACTACAACACTCGAGCTAATTTCAGAAGGAAGATGAACAACTTAGAATAAGAGAATCGCGAGCTACGCTAGGAAGTTTCTGCTTTGAAGGCCGGCATGGCCAATTTTACTGCTCTAATGGAATCTCTGGTGGCTGATCAGAATCAGCCACCAAGTGTTCAACCTCAACAGACAAGGGTTACTACTAAAGCTCCGACTGTTCCTGTGTCTGCTACTCCAGTTTTTGTTCAGAATCGCATGCCTCAAGGTTATCCATGGGGAATGCCAAAGAACTGTGTGCCTGAAGGTTTCAATCAAGGTCCTCAAGATACTCCAGTTGTTCAGACTAATGTTACTCATGAACCTCCTGTGGTGCATGTTGCTCCTGCTGCACCTCCTTCAGTGAATATGGTTCCATTTTCTAATGATGACATGTGTCGTCCTTTTCCTCCACCAAGTGAAGACTTGGGTCTCTATGATAGAATGGATGATTTTCAAGAGGAGTTTGATAAGATGTATAGGGATATGAAGTCCCTCAGGGGAAAGGAATTATTCGGGCAGAATGTAAATGATTTGTGCTTGATCCCGAATGTCAAGATACCTACGAAGTTTAAAGTCCCGGAATTCGAGAAGTACAAGGGAAACACTTGTCCTTGTGCTCATCTTGTGATGTATGTAAGAAGAATGTATACCCATACTGATGATCAATGTCTGTTGATTCACTTTTTTCATGATAGTTTGACTGGTGTTGCGCTGAAGTAGCATATGAGTTTGGACAGTGTTAATATCCATACTTTCAATGACTTTGGAGAAGAATTTATCAGACAATAAAAATACAATGTGGACATGGCGCCTGTCCGTGATCAACTCAGGGCCATGGTCCAGAAGGACAAGGAATCATTCAAAGAATATGCAGATAGATGGCGTGAGGTAGCCGCCCAAGTGATTCCTCCCATGGAAGAGAAGGAGATGACTAAGATTTTCTTGAAGACTCTGGGTGCTTTCTACTATGAAAGGATGGTAGCGAGTGCACCAAGTGACTTTATTGAAATGGTAGGCACGGGTATCCGCTTAGAAGAGGCTGTAAGAGAGGGTCGTTTAACAAAAAGTGAAAGTTTCGGAAGTACGAAGAAGCCATCCTATGGGTTTGGAAAAAAGAAGGAAGGAGATACAAATGTTGTTATGCAAGAAAGGAGGGTTAATCCTCCTAGAAGAAATTATCAGTGTCATCAACAAGTCGCCTCAATTACTCCAGTTGTTGGTGTAGCTCCGACTACCGTTGCTTATCAGAGACCATCCCATCAGGGGAATCAAGGGTATAATCAAATAAGGGAAAGTTATGACTCTATCCCTATGAGCTATACAGAATTACTCCCGACGTTAATTTAAAAGAAGTTGGTTCAGACCATACCACCTCCCTCTGTACCATCACCATTGCCTTGGTATTACAAGGAAGACCAAACACGTGCCTTTCATCAGGGGGCACCAGGGCACAATGTTGAGAACTGCTATCCTTTGAAAACTGAAGTACAGAAATTGGTGAAGTCTGGTATCTTGTCTTTCAAGGATGTTGTCCCTAATGTGAAAGATAATCCTCTTCCAAAGCACGGAGGAGAAAATGATGTGAACGTGGTGGCCGGTTGTCCAGGTGACTTCTGGGTTTTTTATATTAAATTGGTTAGAGGATATTTGGTAAAAATGCATACAGACCTCTGTGAATTTAGCTACTATACGCATGATGTAACGCCCGTAATTTAATTAATTATTTAATTAAATTGTTTTTGGAATATTTGTGAAGTTGTGTTGTGATTAGTTGGAATTATTTATTTTATTAAGTGGTGAAATAATATTATGAGAAGGATGATATTATTTTTGTTGTGGGCTTATTTTAAAGGAATAAAAGCAATAAGGGGGTTTCATAGTTTTAAGCCCATTAAGGATTAAAGAGAATAATAGGTTATTCTATTATTGTTAGAAATAACAAGAAAGAAGAAGCAGTAAGAGAATAAGGGTTTGAAAGGAAGAACGTGAAGCTGTTGGAATAGAGGAAAAACGGCAGAACGGGAATTCAACCGGAAGTTATAGAGCGACCTTCAATCCAAGGTAAGGGTGGGGTTCTGACTCTATAATGAGGTTCATGATAATTGGTATGTGGGGTTAGAGGTGATTGTTGTCTTGTTCATGAATTGAAAGTATATGAGGTTGTATGATGAAAAATCGATGAATTTTGGATGAATAATGATGTCCCGATGTTGTTTAATTGATGTAGAATTATAGGATAATTGTAAGTGGTGATTATCTATGATTATATTATGTTTTAGGGCTTAAGGTATGGAACCCGTAGTGAAAACGCAGAGAAAATCGCAGAAAATACCCTTAGCAGAGCAGTATGTGTCGACCCCAAATGCTATGTGTCGATACAAGAATGTCGTTAGACTCAGTATGAGTCGACACGAAAGAGTCATGTGTCGATACATGAGGGCTTTCAGACTCAGGATGACTCGATACGTAGGAGCATGTATCGATACATGCAAAGTTGTAGACTCAGGATGAGTCGATACGAGGGAGGATGCGTCGACTCATTTTTTGAGTTCAGTTCAGTACGCGTCGACCCAAGGCATTATACATCGATCCATGTTGTCTGGTTTTTGGCAGAATCAGTTTGAGAATGTTGTAACTTGAGTTTTCGGACTCCATTTGAGGTGTCGTTCGAAGCGTTGAATAACTAACGCGATGAACTTCATCCTTAAGGATTAAAATGAAGAATAGGAAGGATAATCCTAGTATCTAAATTAGGATTAGAGTTAGTTCCCGCGGTAATCGCTATGTTGGTTTTTATGAAGACACTACGCCAAAAAAGACTTACAAAAGCGCTTTTTTGGCCTTTAAAAGCTCTTTCGTAGGTGGCGCTGCTATAGGTTTTAGCAGCGCTTTTTGTTTAATGAAAAGCACTTTCGTAGGTCTACCTAATACAACACTTTTTCTAAAAAGCTCTCTCTTAAGTAGGCTTTTGGCAGCGCTTTTTTATGAAGAAGCGCTTTCATAGGTCTACCTAAGGCAACACTTTTTTCTGGAAAAGCACTGTCTTAGGTAGGCTTTTAGCAACGCTTTTTTCTGGAAAAGCGCTTTCATAGGTGGTCTTTTAGCAGCGCTTTTTCCTGGAAAAGCGCTGTCATATGTTTACCTTAGACAACGCTTTTTGTGAAAAAGCGCTTTCATAGGTTACCTAAGGCAGCATTTTTCTTGAAAAAGCGCTTTCATAGGATGTTTTTTTTAGAGGTATAATTTATATAATTCATATACCTGCATTGTTTGCAGCATATTATTTATATAAACCAGTTGCCATAACCTGTAATTCATAAACCGCGGTAATGCATTGTATACCATTGTAATCCAAAATATATATACACCATTTTTGTACCTCAAAATATATAAAAACCATTGTTATCAGCATTGTAACTCAAAATCAGTCTTACAAAATCAATCCTAACAACAACTAAACCAGTCATAATGTATGAAAGAAACACGGTCAATTATGTATTAAGGTCCTGGTCCTGCGAGGTTTGAACATAATAACACGGTCAATATGGTATTCCATGTACACATGTAACGTATTCATAACACTTTTCACATAATAATGTATTCATACCTTATATGATTCTCTGCTCAATAAAATATTGACACAATTCCTCTTTGATTTCTTCCAACTGAAGTTTCGTGTAATATGCACATTTGTATTCATCGAAGTACTACATAACAAAACATAATATGCATGATTTAGTTAAAAGTAAAAAATTATATGAAATATCCGAGAAATAATAAAACAAATCCTAAGTTATAAATCCATACCGTGACTGGAATCTCTATTTGATTCAGTTGAAGGATTTCTTTGATAAACCGCATAACAAAGTATCCGCAATCTATACCGTTTTGCTGTTGAGGACACTACATAGAAAAACAAATAAGAATATATAGTTGTATTGTTTTATCAAATAGCATAAATATTATAAGCAAAATAGTGGAAATTAATATACTTGCACTTTGATCCAATTAATGTTGTTTGATTTAGACCGTCGTACCCGAGCTTCTCTTTGACACAGGAATACTTGTATCACTCTAACAAAATAAAAATATATATTTAGAACAATGTCACAAATAATTAAATATATAAATACACACAAATATTTAGAATAATCTTACTTACATATCAATCATTAACTTCATATCCGGATAATTTGTCCAATCACCGTCAACCAAATTCAGATAATAGACCACTTCTTTTATAGGATCGATAACAACCAACAACCAGTGACGTCTATAAATTAAAACAACAGTTTAGAAGAAAATTTTCTACGCAAAAATTACAAATATTAAAATGAACTTAGAATGAAAATCTAACCCAGTAGGAATAGTATTATACGCCCAAAGATATAAGCTTTCTATACTGCCAGTTTCCATGAATCTTTCGACTAAGTGCTCTCTTACTGAAACCGGTTCCCTACCAATTGTCGCTCTGCTGACACAGGAGGAAGACACGAAATGGAATCTGTTTGACAATTGATTCCCGCGCATCAATTTTTCATATAACAACCTTAAATAAAAACATAATTAATATTAGACTATATTCATTGAAATGTTTTAAAAAAATTTCAGCTAATTACATAATATAAAGATGGGGTTACCGGATGTATGCGTGCATAATACTGACGCCTAATTCTTTATGACGGAAAATCTCTTCCACGTCCTCATGTCCAATTATTTCGGTGCAAGGAAAACCAAAGATACCTTGATCCATATCCATTTGACGAATACCACCATCCATCAAATCTGTTGTTCCCACTATTGTTTCAAGACACTGCCGGTATCGAGGGAAAAATCTAGTAGGAACCCTTTTCTTGGGTGGTACGCCAACGATTTTCTGGCTCACTTGTTGTGACCCTTGAAAAGGTACCTAAAAATCATATAGACTCAGTTAAATTATAAAATTATGCAGTTTTTTATTCGGATCATATAATTAACACTTTAAACGTACCTCTTTTTGTGATACATCAGACTCTTTGTGCCGCAAAATCCCTTTACCCTTAGATGCAGGTTTTGTAGGAGTCTATAATTACCGTGGAAATAACTGAGGTCAGAACTGACAGTTGAAGACTTAAAGATTCATAATGGTTTTCAACATATCAGATCATCTATGAAAATGAGGTCCGATGGCCATGCAACAAAAGATCCTATTGCATCTCGCAACAATGTGGTCTCAGCAACAATGTCAGGTACCGGCAGCAACGCATCCATATCTAAAGCAATATCAACCGATACTTTCATGTGTCCATCCGAAAGCGGTCTATGGTGAAGTAAATCTCCCAAAGTGTTATGGACTTTTCCCTTGCCAAGTAGTCGATAAGTTGGCGACGATAGGTATATCTGGCAAGATGAAATGCCCTAAACCAATAATAACCGTTAGAAGTGACTAAAAATATTCTATAATAATAACGGATATATATTGAAAATTACCTCGGGAAATTTATGCTGATAGTTGATACTAGCTTTGTCACTAGTTTCTTTCAACTGTGAACTGCTCTTTTCCGCCATATATCTCTCTTTATCCTTCTGCAATTCACAGACTTGAGCTTGTAAATCCTGCAATGTTTGCATCACTTCTGCATTGCTAGGATTTCTTCTCCTTGGATGCTTATACAAAGAGGTTGGAGTCACACCATGACCTTTACCCCTCACTCGACCCGGATATTAAGCAATATTTAGTGCTCGACTAAGTACGCTCCTGGTATCCTGATCCTCACTCGGGGATACCGATTGCGACAAGGTCTCCTGTAATTCATTTACATATCGAAAATTATTAGTGGAGATAAACAATTATTTAAATATTAATAAACATTTGATTTAATTAAAGACACAATCTTATACTTACACATTCATCATACACATGTTGAAGATCGGGATTAACAACTTGATCCTTGCCCATACGAGCTTCCTTCCACAACAAATGTGCTGGTAGTGATGTTGCGTCACTTTTCGTCTCTTCTAAATACGCATTGACACAAGTCTTAAGATCATCAATTATAACACATTGAGAGAATTAATAAGATCGTAGAGTTTATATTTACTTACAATTTTTTCCTCTAAGCGAGCATATCCCAAATGCCCTTTTTTGTATGGATATGCGGGTTTTGACGCTCTCTCGCGATTGATGGCACTCACTTTCTTGAAATTCCCGTCTCTTCTTTGGCCTACAAAACCAACCCATTCTTCAGGTGTAATGAAGTTCTCATATTTCTTTGGACGTTCTGGATCCTCTTCAAGAAAATTTCCTTCATCATCTTTAAGATACTTGTTTGTTAAAAATGTTCTCCACCCTCTGTGTCTTTTTCCAGCCAAACCCATTATATACTTTTTACGGGTATCTTCAATGTTAAAAGACCTCTACAAAAAAACATACGCATAAAGTGTGTTAGTAAAAGCAATTTAAACACATATTATCGTCAAGATAAAGCAAATAACAAAAACCATATATGTACCTTTATCTCAGTCCAAACTTTCTCTTTACCCTCATCCAACTCTCCTCTTTTCCATCTAGGAGTGGTGATCGGAATGTGTATACGAACAAGTGTACCAATGTAGCTTGTCAACTTTGCAGCATTAGACCCAATTAGTTGGTCATTATCATTCCAATCTACATTATATGTTACTCCTCTATCTCTATCACGGATGATTCCCCTCATAATAGTTATACCTCGTGTAATATCTTTTTCTGAAGTCTTTTCTGAAGTATTTTCAGGAGCATTTTCAGGAGCATTTGCATCTTGTGAGTTTTCTTGATTACTAGCCATTTTACCTGTAATAATGAAAAAAAAATAAAAATGAAATGACAAATATAAAAATGAAATGACAAATGAAAATGAAATGACAAATAAAAATGAAATGACAAATTAAATTTTATTGAATGATATAGGCTATAATTATATATACTATTACCTTTTTCACTAAGGTATCTTTCTTTTCTTGGTAGGAATGTGTTCTACTCGTCTCTTAACAACGCGGACAGTTGGATTGATCCAAATACCCTCATTATGATCATTTCTAATACATGATTCATTATCATTTTGATCAGTTATGGTTAAAGATTCAATGTCAACACCAATATCACTTTGATCTCCAATGCTTTCATCAATTACTTTGTTAGATAATAGCACTATAGACCATTTCGTACTTGTCGGATCATTGACATAGAACACTTGTTTAGCTTGAGAGGCTAGAATGAAAGGCTCATCTTTGTACCCCACCCTATTAAGATCCATTTGCAAAAAACCTGAATTATCCATTCGTATGCCATTATTATTTTCAACCCACTTGCAACCAAATATAGGAATCTGAAACTTCTCGTAATCAAACACCCAAATGCGCTCGATAACCCCAAAATATGACAGATTTTCAAATTTTGGGTTTAAGTCCTTCACACTTGATATATGCATTGCTTCAGCGATCAAGGTGACACCACTATTTTGCATAGTACTTTTGTCATCCTGTTCTTTGGTATAAAATGTGTATCCATTAATTGCATATGCTCTATAAGAAAATATAACTAAACTTGGACCGTATGCTAAACATCTCAATCTTTCTGTTACTGAAGCAGGATCTGAATGATACTTTGAATAAATATGTTCCTTAAACCATGGTATGAAACTTCGATTGTGCTCTCGTACAATCCAATTCTAATTTCTATTCGGATTTAAACCTCGAAGAACACCCTTGTGCATTTCAACATACGACTCAACTTCAAGCTCATTGTGCAGAACATACAAATGGACTTGATCTCGTTCGACCATTGATACTGTCACAACTTTATTTCCAATTAGCTTCTTACCTTTTTTTTCTCTCAACAACATGAGATTTGGGGAGTCCAATTGATTGAACATTTGACAAATATTCAGTACAAAACTCAACCGCTTCTTCAACAATTTATGGTTCAGCAATACAACCCTCTGGTCGACTTTGGTTTTTCACATACCCTTTTAATATTTTCATATAACGTTAAGTAGGGTACATCCATCTCATATAAGCTGGTCCGCACAGTTGTGTCTCTTTGACAAGATGAACGACAAGATGAACCATTATGTCAAAAAACGAGGGAGGGAAATACATTTCAAGATCACACAAAGTAACAACTATTTATTTTTGCAATGTTGGTAAGATCTCAGGACCGATCACCTTGCTGAAAATTGACTTGAAGAAAAAACACAGTTTAGTTATTGCGCTTCTTACTTTTTCTGGAAGAATAGAACGTATACCTATCAGTAGAAAATGTTCCATTATAACATGGCAATTATGCGTCTTTAAACTCTTTAACTTGAGGTCTTGCATAGACACAAGTCTTCTAAGATCTGATGAGTAGCCTTCTGGAACTTTAACCTCACTTAGGAACTTACACAATATTTTTTTCTCCTTTCTGGATAGAGTGTAAACAGCAGGTGGTAGATATGTTTGTCTTCCTTTTTTCACGGGTCCCAATTAAGTTCTTATTCCCATCTCTACCATGTCCTCCCTTGCTTTAAGGCCATCCTTAGACTTCCCTTTTATATTGAGTAACGTACCAATAACACTGTCAAATACATTTTTTTCAATATGCATAACATCAAGAAAATGTCTTACGTACAAAGATTTCCAATATGGCAATTCAAAAAAAATCGACCTCTTCTTCCACCCACTTGTGACAACTTTATGTGCAAAAGGCTTGCCAAACTGAATACTCACATCTTTCACCTTTTCAAATATTTGATCACTTGTCAATCTAGGCGGAGCTCTACGTTGTTCGGTATCTCCGTTGAACGCTTTTCTCCATCCACGATATTGATGTTTAGAATTTAAGAATCTACGATGACCGAGAAAGACATTCTTCTGACAAAGTTTCAATCGCATCGTATCGGTTCCATCTTCACAGATAGGACACGTTTTTCACCTTTAATGCTATACCCGAATAGATTTCCGTAGGCTGGAAAATTGTTAATTGTTCCAAACAACATCGCCCTCAAGTTGAAAATTTCTTTCCTATACCCATCATAAACCTCCACACCGTTCTCCCACAAAATCTTCAAATCTTCGATTAAAGGTTCCAAATATACGTCTATGTCATTTCCTGGTTGTTTAGGCCCAGAAATTAACATAGATAACATCGTGTACTTACGCTTCATACATAGCCACGGAGGTAGGTTATAAATCATAAGAATCACAGGCCATGTGCTATGCGAGATACTTTGAATACCGTGTGGGTTCATTCCATCAGTAGATAATGCCAAGCGAAGGTTTCTTGCTTCTTTTCCAAATTCAGGATAATCATTATCAATTTTCATCCACTGTGGTGAATCTGCCGGATGTCGAAACTTTCCATCAACAATTCTTTCATCTGCATGCCAAGTTAAGTGTCTTGAATCGATTTCACTATGATACATCCGTCTAAATCTCGGAATTATAGGAAAATACCATAAGACTTTTGCCGGAGACAACTTTTTCTTATATTGAGGGGCACCGCATTTAGGACACTCATTTAACGATGCATACTCGTTTCGAAACAAAACACAATCTTTTGGACATGCATGTATCTTGTCATAGCTCATGCCAATAGAGTACAACATCTTTTTGGCCTAATACATTCGATTGGGGAGAACATTATCCTCTGGTAGCATATCTTTCATAAGGGCTAATAACTCTGTGAAACTTTTATCCGACCATCCATTGTCCGCCTTTAAGTTGTACAACTTTAATACCACAGACAATCTTGTGAATTTTGTACAACCATTATACAACGGTTTCTCTGCATCGCCTACCAACCTCTCGAACATTTTGGGACAATCATTAAGATCTTCTTCAAGCGCTTCAGCAATCTCTTCAACTCGATCATAATCGTATGTATCTGTGCCATTATCGTTTGAAGCATAGGTCCTACTATCCCCCGATTCATCATTCCCGTCACTTTTCTCACCATGCATATTCCAACATGTATAACTTCTATCAATTCCATACCGTATTAAATGCGATTCCAACTGAACCGCGTCAACTCGATTCCCATAACAGCAACACAAACAAGGACATGTCATTCGACTGGGGTCTTCGGCGTGCACAACAACAAACTTAATGAATTCCGATACCCCGTTCTCGTACTCTTTCGATAATCGATTGGAATACATCCATGCCTTATCCATGGTTTGCGGATTCTGAGTCAATCTGAGCTAAATGATAAATTCGAAAACAAAACCAATACTCAAAACTTGCACTTGCTCTTGCACAACCATATAACAAAACCAATACTCAAAACTTTTCACTAAATTCATTTTATTCTATCAACTACTTTAGTACACAAGTATAATACATTCCTACCAAGAAAAGAGACGAGTAGAGGAAACAAACGATGGCAGGGTGCTATTTTCGAGCCATTCCTCTCCGTATCTTTTGGCTTTCCTGGTTCTTTCTCCCACGAAAACGGAACTCTTTCACTCGTGTTCTGAAATGATGTGTCTGCAACGATATAACCAAAACGCCTTATAGTGAGTTAGAACAAAACCACATTTCTTAGTCAACAAGCCGATTTTGTAGGGAGTTAGGCTAACTTAAACCACATTTATTATCAGTTCTAAGTCAACTATTCGACAACATTTTGTACAATAATGAAACTTGTTCAAATTTCGTCGCTATTTGACAACACTGGTCTCTGTCTAGTTGAGTACTACATGTTCAACATTTTACAAGATACAAAATATAGAGGATATAAGCACTTCAAAAACAGAAAACTTAAAAATAAGTAGGTATGGATATAGCGTTTCCAAAAAGAACTCATCATAGCAAAACTTTTGTTTTATACAACAGAGTGACAAAATGTTACAACAGAATATGAATAAACAATTGCTCATCCAAAAGTGAAAAGCACACGAAAACCAGACAAACACATACAAGATGAGGAAAAAAATGAAACCTGATACGAATTGCAGTTGGCCGGAGAAGTGGAGTGCCGTTGACCACCGTAGAAGCTCTGGTTTAGGGTTTTTTCGTGAAGAAAATCTGACTGAGAATAGAAAACTGATACGAATTGTGTTTTGATATTTATTATAAAACTACCTACGAAAGCGCTTTTAAAAGCGCTTTCTAAAGGTCATATATAACAGCGCTTTTACATCAAAAAGCGCTTTCGTAGCATATCCTATAGCAGCGCTTTTAAAAGCGCTTTCTAAAGGCCAGCTTTAGCAGCGCTTTGGAAAAGCGCTTTCTAAGGCTGACCTTTAGCAGCACTTTTGAAAAGCGCTTTCTTAAGGTACCCTCTGAAAGGCCAGCTTTAGCAACGCTTCCCAAAAAGCAATTTTTAAGGGTGACCTTTAGAAGCGCTTTTGAAAAGCGCTTTCTTAAGGCACCCTTTGAAAGCGCTTTTTTAAGCGAATTTTTAAAAAAACCTACAGTAGCGCTTTTTTCCAAAAGCGTTTTCTTTTATGTGCTGCTAAAACTTATTTTTGGTATAGTGAAGTCACACAAAAGCCTTTAAGTTTAAGGCTTGCATGAGGTCAAAGGTAGTACCCTCTTGAAGTTTAGTTGGTTTCAACCTGTCCTAGCAAAAGTAATCGGGTTCTAGAGGATCTCAATATCACTGACCATCCTCTATCGGTCATGGTTTCAGCTCACGCAATCTTTTCTTGCAGACGGAACTATATTGAGAGTATGGTCTCAATGAGTGTAGCATCGAGTATCGACCAGTTCTCAGCTTTACACCGAGGTCGGCTATCTCACTACTTTCTAATGGCCAAGTTGGTCGATTAAAGGTTCTAAGGCCAATTGATGCTTAACGACACCACGTAGTGGCTCCGTATTCTCCTTGTTTCTCCACAAGGGATACCGGTACCAACCAATGTGCCACATCAACGTAGCTACTGCTTCAACCGTATCGGTCTGCGCCGTACAATTCCCTCACAATTTATTGCTACTTACCTAAAAGGTGTCCCCAGATCCGAGTTAGCATCTATAGTAACTCCCAAACAAAAACCCTTAAAAGTAAAGCAACCAAAACAAACAAGAGAAGCAAATATAATGAACTAGATCCTAAGGTATACCCCACTTATTAGTCCCCAGCAGAGTCGCCATTTCTGTGATACGGTGGCAGAACCGACTGTTTTGAAATGCTGGTTTGCATTTTGCGTTTTGTATTCGCAAAATGTCGTGGTAAGCAAGAGTTGCCACCGACTTTTATTTCATCCAACCGGAAAGGAAAAAAGCACAGAAAAAAAAATCCTTTTTTGAGATATTCTGCGTACGGGGGGTAGATTATAGAAAGGGAAAGTGTTAGCACCCTTTCTATCCATGGTTTTCCATGGGATCTTAGGTACTTGCTCATTTTGAAAATTGCCTGTGTGTGCTTGCTTTGAAAAGTTTTATTTTACTTTGTTTTAACCCTTGTTTCTGTCCTCAAGAGTGTTACGAAGTTGTTTTTGAAAACTTTGTTTGAAAAGTGTTGGGTGTGAAAAAGTTTGTTTGTTTGAGCAAGTACTTAAGAACTAATCTACCTACTCGAAAAAAGATCGTTTATGTTCTCGTTTCCTTTAGACAGCGCTATCCTACTATTGAATAATAGGAAGCACCATCGTTGGAGTTGTAAGGGTCAATTTGTGAGGGACGTACGATCATTGAAGCAATGTCAGGACACCTTAGTAATAACCCTAGAGTCTTAAGATCATATTCGAGGCAACATTTCTAAGGCAACATTTCCGAGGCAACATTTCCGAACGGGACATTTGATCTTTGTTTAGACAGGAGGGTAACCACTAAGACACCCTATACCTAATTTCCGTTTACCGAAGGCAACCTAAGTGAGAGTATACCCTAGGAGTGCGTGTGTGCGAGTGATTTGATTTCAATTATTATCTTTTCACATTAGGGTTTTCTAGCCGTTTTAAATTATCATGCAATCTTGTCATACAATCCTATTAGCATACATCTAAATAGATAATACTCGCGAGAAGTAAAATGCGAGAAAATAAACCTACGCTATTACAAGGCTTCGGGATAGGGATTAATTACATAGCCAAAAAATCTATAAAAATGATAAATAAAGAAAGTCCTAGATTAAACTATTACATACCATGGGCAATTACATTAATATTGCAAAAACAATAAACGCGGGCGCTGAATTGAATGCAAAATAATTAGGGTTTTGACCCTAACTATACCTAATTGTAGTTTAAAGGGAAAATCATTTTTTTTGGTCGTTTTTTGTGTTATTTGAGAAAGTAAAGCTCAATTGAATAATAATAAAAAATCTAATTACTAATTAATTTTAATTTAAGAAAAAATAATTAAATTAACCTATTTTTTTGTATTTTTATTTTGAGAAATAAATAAATATTGAATCAAGATTCTAACCCTAATTTTTCTAATTGATTTTAATTATATAAAAAAAGTTAGAATTTCCCTAAATTAAATTAAACTAATATTAAATTAAATTTGATAAAATAAAAACCTAATTCTAATTTTTTGTGAAACTCTTGATTTTATGATTTTGTGAAAAAGAAATTAATTTTGGTTAAAAAATAATTAAGCAAATTAATTTAAATAAAAAGAAAAAAATAGAGAAAAGAAAAGAATGGGCCTGATAGCATTAGTAAAAAGGGGGGGGGGGGTGCTGTTTGCAATTCTGAGCCCAACAAGTCTAGGCCTTGTTGACTTCTCCCGATCCTGTATGCATGCTTGACTCAGGCGCATGGTGGACCTTCAAGGGATAGCCTTGGATCTGGGGCGTTGATGGATGGGACGGCCAAATCTTGAGTTGCTTGGTGGACGTTTGGTCTCATGGGGGTACATAATCCTGTAAGAAAGCCTTAGAAAAAATGGAAAATGCAAGAGGCAGGGATCGAACCCCTACCCTTGCACACTGTAGCGCCTTAACTTCCCTCACTCTTGCCACTGGACCAAATTACTCAATCGTTAATATAATACAACAAAAATAATATGATAGTGAATCAGGCCTATGCCCAGTTGTCACACGCGCGCCCCAAGTGGGTCCCTGGGAATTTCAATGAACCAATCAGCAAACTCCCTTCAGCCACGCCAGCGTCTCCTTCGTTGATCCATTGCTTTTGACCTGATACTTTTACCTACGGTCATATTCGTCGCTATAGGCTATAGCGACGACTTTTGTCTGTAGCTACAAACCTGCAAATCTTTAAAACGCAATTCAAGCAAAACAAATTCCAATCAAGGGCACAAATCAACTGTATTTCCTCCCCTGTACATGAAAATGCCTTTAATTTGGCCCAAATTTGCCTTTAGCTAGGGTTCCCCAATTTGGAGCTTACGAACCCTAACTATGGTGTGATGCGGTGAGAGAACTGACTTAAGGTTTTGTGTTTTATCGCAAATGTTGCGATTAGCAAGAGTGCCACCGACTTTTCTTTTATCCAAAAGGAAAGGTGAAAAAGCACAGGAAAGACCTTTGAGATTGTTTCTTGAGTTCGGGGGGTAGATTATGAAAAGGGAAGGTATTAGCACCCTTTTCATCCATGGTTTTCCATGGGCTCTTAGTTACTTGTTTAGATCACTTGCTTTTGTTTGTTTGAAATTGTGCTTTGTGTGACTTTGAAAGTATTTTGTAAAAGAGGCCATTCGTTTAGGCAATCTTTGTAATGATTCTTGTTTGTAAGAATGTATACAAAGATGTTTGTCTTTTTGAAAATGTTTTCAATGTTTGTAAGATGTTTTTGAAATGTGTGCGTTTGTTTGGAAAATAGAAAGGATTATTTGTTTGAAATGGAGCAAGTAACTAGAAGTCATCTACCTACTCAAATGTCTTTCTTGTTCATTCTCTATTCCTTTGACATTGTTGTCTTACCATTGATTTTGTAAGCAACCCTATCTTTGGATGTAAACGGGACGGGCGTGAGTCATCGTATAACCATGATTAACAATGTTTGCAAAGTATCTTAGCATTTTTGAGAGACCAAGATCATTTTGTAAGGCAACTTTTGAATAGCGTCATCGAGGGACTATGATCTTATATTTGTTTTATTTTGCCAAGATACTTCGCATGCGTAATATGGCCATTTTTGTTTTAGGCAACCAAGTGGGAGAAACCCTAAGGGTGCTTGTGTGCAAGTGTGTCATTTTTCATGCTTTTGATTTTTGTCTTGTATTTAGAGTGTTCTATTTTGCTTTGTTTTATTCTTGTCATACAAACCCTAATTACTAATCATGGCATATAAAGCGATAAATTGCGTAATATAAATATTTCTAAGCTATTACAACAATTTAGGGGAGGGGGGAATACAAATTTGAATGGGGAATTTGCAAGAATATAAATCTAAATAAATTATTACAACCAAATCGAATTTGTACGAATTAAGATAAATACGATACAATATTTAAAAGAAAATGCAATGCAATGTTCATGTAAAAAGATTTTGGTGTCTTATTTTTTTATGTAAAAGAAAATTTAATCTAAACTAAAAAATATAAAGAAAAAGAAATAATTTTTAAAAGGGGTTTAACACTAATTTTTGTTTAAAAGAAAATAAAGTTTTTTATATGTACTATTTTACATATTTTCTTGTATAACAATAATGAATAATATTGTAATGAAATATAAAAATTTTATATGCTCAAAAAATGAACATTTATAAGTATGAAATAAAAAACAAATTAAGCTAAATATATTTAATTATATTTACAAGTTTATTAAGAAAATGAATTATATCCTATTAAAATAAAATATATTTTATGTGAGAAATAATAAAAAAAATAAAATAAAAGTATAATATCATTAATTTATATTTTTGGGATTTTTTATATATTAGAGAAAATATTTAAAATATTAAATATGAAAGTAAAATAGAATATGTAAAAAAAATAAAAATGCAAAGAGTTAGCAAGGGGGTGATATAGTAGAACTGATGGTGATGATATTAGCAAAAAAGCTTTGGCCCAAAAGACAAGCCCAACCTGCAAAAAGTGTAGAAAATGGAAAAGAAAAAGAGTGAAAAATAATAAAAGTAGCGCGCAGGTTCGAACCCATGACATGGGTCTCACCAGCGTGCTACTTTGCCACTGGGGTGGCTATACTTCAGTTATCTTTACTGAAACGAAAATAACATATTACAACACGCGCCCTATGCCCTGTTTCATCTTCTTCTTCATGCTTTGGCCAGACACCCTGTAACTTCTTCATACTTCCATAAAAATGAAAATGCATAACATGAAAATTGTAGTACTTGAACTCATGATTCCAACCATGTAAGCTATGTAATCTAACTATCAAAGATCAAAGAGAATTTTAAAAGCCCTAAATCTTAACCTAATATTTTCATAAATTTCAACTTCCAAATTCTCTTAGCTCAAGTAAAATCAATGCAAGATAATGGTATGTACAGTTTCGTTATGATGAGGACTACATTTTTTATTCACAAATAGTGGCCTAAGGTTACCTGTACAAAGAGATAGAGTTTGATATTTTACCTCCTTCAACTGGAATCGTGTATGAAAATGGAGTGACTTTAATGGAGGCCTGATACTTTCTTGAGCTTCCTTGAGCTTCCCTGAATGTATTCCAACCCTTGCCTTGCTCTAAAAGTAGCTAGAACTCCCTGGCTAAGTCCAGTTGCAAGCTCTGAAGTCAACAATGGAATATGGTGGAGGAGTGATTACAGAATAGGGATGATGGCCTGGATTGACTAGGTATCACGTATGTAATGTGTTTGAATGATCCAAACTCAAAATGCACGAGCCAAATGGAAGACGAGTGTGCTTGTGCAGAAACTGTGAGTTTGAATAGATTTTTGGTGTTTTTCAGCTTGGGAGTGTTTTAGGTCCTTGCCAACCGTGTTATGTGTTGTATATTGTTTGTATATTAGTATGGAAATGGTCTTAGGTCAGTTTCCCAACAGATCTGCCAATGCTAGCCTTTTTGCCAACTTTCTTGTACTTGAAGCAAAGTGATAAGACCAAAGCTTCACATGCTTGTACCAGCTTGCTTAGGTTTGGTATGAGTTTGTACAACCTACTTGAGACCTGTGAGATTTGTATGCACCAAGGGGACAGGTCCGAAGCTCAAAACTGTAAAGTTTGCAAAAGTTTCTCTTTTCCAAAATGGCAATGGAACCTTTTTGCCATAAATGGAATTACAAGTTGGATAAAGGTTCAAAAGCATGGATCAAAGCTTTGTCAACTGATTAAGCATTTAATTAAGGAGTGTGGAACAAGTTTAGAACTTGTACAACATAAATTAGCCAGCATAGGATTGATTTGCACCTTTATTCTTCATGAAATGGCTTGGACAAAAAGTGAGAAATTGCCAACTTCATCTCTTCGATTCTCCCTACTCAAAAATGATTTTGAGGAGTTCTTGGACATTTTGGAAAGCTTGAAATGTGCTCTATAATTCATCTTTGAAATGAATTTTGAGATACCTCTTGGAACTAGGTGAAACGTAGCCATGAAATTGGGTCCAAAACCTGCCCAAATTAGGGCAAAATTTCACTAAGCTAACAAGTTCATGACCATGTATTCACAAATTTATATCTTGAGATCCAAGCATATTTAGGGAAAAGTGTGTGAAGAAAAGTTGTATATTTCATGGAGGTCTACAACTTTCATGTTGGGAACTTTCCTTGAATCATTATGAATCATGGTGAAAAAGTGGTGTAAAGTTGAGAAAAAATAAGAAAATTTTCTAGACTTAGAAAATTTCAAATTCAAAAACCCTAATTTTCAAATTTGGTTTTCTTGATGAACAAGTTTCACATTTGGAAATGTTTTGATGAATTATGACCCTTGGTACTTGATTTTGACCAAAAAGTCAAAGTTTGACTTTTCAGTGTACAATTGACTTTTGATCAGTTGACTGCAAATTTCATCTGTCAATCCAATAAACTTGAGATGTTTTGGGCCATGTAATTAAGTAAAGATGATGCCATTGGATCCTTGAAATCATGCTTTAACTCAATTGGTCATTTTCTAGGTTAAAAATCAGAAATTGCCCTTCCTCAATCAAAACCCTAATTTTGACAATTTTGCCCTTTTGATGATCTGATCAAATTTCTTGATGAATTTTGATCCAAACTTAACCAAATGACACATATGAGTCTAAAATGTTGATGTGGATGAGAAATCAAGAATTTTGACTGTGAATTGGCTATGGTTGACTTTTTTCCCAATACAGTTGATTTTTAGGTCAACTGTCCAATTGACTGATCAAAAATATGGTTCAAGGCTTGAAACTTTTCATGAGTGATCTTAGGGATCCATAATGATTTTTGAAAGTCATATGAAGTATTGATAGTCCA
Source organism: Vicia faba (assembly GCA_948472305.1). Taxonomy (NCBI): domain Eukaryota; kingdom Viridiplantae; phylum Streptophyta; class Magnoliopsida; order Fabales; family Fabaceae; genus Vicia; species Vicia faba. The sequence goes on along the minus strand of OX451737.1, from coordinate 1,691,053,097 downwards.
AAAATACTTGTGCAAACTCAAACCCTAATTTTGGGTTATCAATGCAAGATGAGATGTCATGAGCTGATCAAACCTAATCCAGTCTTGAGTCAAAGAGATCTTGTGAGAAAAGTCTTGATAAATGAGAGGGCAAATTTTGGGTACAACATATGGAAAATGGTCATTCCTGCATCGAAACTCAAATCCAGGCTATCAAGAAGATTCTCAGCATGATTATGAACATGTCTATGCAAGCGAATTAGATTCAAAACACGTAAAACTGAAGAAACAAGTTTGAGTCCAGAGGGTGCAAACCTTGAGGTGTAGCTGACGATTCTGTAGGTTTTCTGCCTTGATAGCGATTGGAATGGCTTCACTCCACTCCCAGGAAAAGATTTCTGGCTTTAGATTGCCTTGAATCGTCCTCTAAACCGGAATTCGAAACCCCACTTTTTTTGCATAAACTCACTTTTTTTTTTACTTTCACGGCCTCCAACCTCTCCCTTTTGGTCTGAATTTGTTCCTTATGTATACTAGAGTGTATTAGGGTTCAAGTTTGTATCAAATCTTTTCCAATTATGAAGATTGATCCATGATTTAATCCTTGCACCAAATCTTTCCAAAACAAGCAAATTCAATCTTTTTCTGTCCATATGGAACCTTGCACAATTTGATATTGTCTCCAGCTGTATAATGGACCTAATCATGCACAAAATCTCAAGGTTTTAATGATTTTTGATATTTTCACTATTTTATATTGATTTTATTTGATTTAAATGAAATAAAATCAAAATAAATAACAAAAATAAAATAATGACAAGTGGAAGGGCTCATGGGTCTTGGGTCACGTTACAAACTCAGTGCAAGCATAAAAAGTTTGGCCCATTTAGCAAAAAATGCAATTTTGGACATATTTGACTTTTGGCAATTTTGCAAAAAGGGTCAACTTGGCCAATGCATAACTCTCTCAATTTTGACCTAGAGATGTGTTCTTATACTTTTTAGAAATCTTAAGATGTTATCTAAGCAACCCTTTTTGTCTCATCTCAATTGAGTCTTCCATGTTCATGTATGAAGCTTTAACCTAAAAGGTGTTTTTGTTGACTTTTCAAAATGACCTGTAATGTCCAAATTCATATCTTCTTGTGAGTTCATATTTTGAACTTGGGAGCTAAAGATGAATTATAGGGAATTACATCCTCTTAAAAATGAGCTTTGGATGGGTCATGTTTGATAAAGTATGAGAAAGTTATGCTTGGTCAAAGTTGAGTTAACTTTTCCTACAAAACCCTAATTTAGCAACTTTTGGGTTTTGATGAATTGTGAGCAATCCTTGAGGAATCATGAGCAACCCTTGATCAAATGATGAATAACACTTAAAAATGATAATTTTGACCAAAAATCTTGAAGTTTGACTATATGTGGGCCACAGTTGACTTTTGCCCTAGCACAGTCAATTTTCAGACCTTTAAGCAATTGACTGAGAAAATTTTCTCTGCATGGCTTGAAACTTGACATGGATGATCTTAAGAACATATTAGGACAATGGTGAGCATTTGGGATCATTTGGAATCAATCATCTTGATGCAAAATGAATCCCTAATTTGGGGTAGACTGCCTTAGGAGAGAGTTTGTCTGGTCAACTCTTGGACTTCCTTGAGCAATTTGAAGACCTTACTTGATGTGTATTGAGAAATATGGGAGGGAAAATTTTGGGGTACAAAAGTGATCCATGTGTAGTGACAGTCACAACACCAATTCCTTTACCATAAGCATTCACAACTCCATCAAATATCATGCTCCAGCGAGATTCAGGATTAGGACCTTCCTCAGGCAATGGTTCATCACAATCTTTCACTTTCAGAAACATCACATCCTCATCAGGGAAATCATACATCACAAACTGATAATCATCAACTGGTTTGTGAGCAAGATAATCTGCCAACATGCTACTTTTAATAGCTTTTTGAGTGCGGTATTCGATGTCATATTCAGATAACAGCATCTGCCAGTGGGCATTTCTCCCAGTAAGAGCAGGCTTTTCAAAAATGTACTTGATTGGATACATTTTGGAGATCAACCAAGTAGTGTGATTCAACATATACTGCCGCAAACGTTTTGCCGCCCAGGCCAGAGCACAACATGTCTTTTCCAGTGTGGAATACCGCGACTCGCAATTAGTAAACTTTTTACTGAGATAATAAATGGCATACTCTTTCTTCCCTGTTTCATCTTGTTGTCCCAAAATACAACGCATGGAGTTATCTAACACTGTCAGATACATAATCAATGGTCTTCCTTCAACAAGGGAGCAAGATAGGAGGTTCAAGAAGATATTCTTTAATACTTTCAAATTCCCTTTGGCAGTCATCTATCCACACACAACCTTGATCTTTCTTTAACAACTTAAAGATCGGTTCACATGTTGCAGTCATGTGGGAAATGAATCTGGAAATATAATTTAAACGCCCGAGGAACCCTCTGACTTGCTTTTCAGTTCTTGGCGCTGGCATTTCTTGAATTTCTTTGACTTTATCAGGGTCAACTTCAATCCCTCTCTGGCTAATAATGAAACCCAATAATTTGCCTGATCAAACATCGAAGGTACATTTATTTGGATTCAAGCAGAGACGATATTTCCTCAAATGCTGAAACAACTTCAACAAATCTTCCACGTGCCCTTCTTCAGTCTGGAATTTAGAAATCATATCATCCACATACACCTCAATTTCTTTGTGCATCAAATCATGGAATAAGGTTGTCATAAACCTCTGGTACGTTGCACCAGCATTCTTCAACCCGAAGGGTGTCACTCTATAACAAAATGTTCCCCAGAGTGTGATAAATGTTGTTTTTTCCATGTCCTCAGGAGCCATCCTTATTTGATTATACCCAGAAAATCCGTCCATGAACGAGAAAACTTTGAATTTTGTTGTGCTATCCACTAACATATCAATGTATCGCAATGGAAAATCATATTTTGTACTAGCTTTATTTAGATCTCTGTAATCTACGCACATGAAAACCTTTCCGTCTTTCTTCGGTACTGGGACAATATTGGCAATCCGTTGAGGGTACACTTATGTCACAAGAAAACCGACATTAATCTTCTTTATCACTTCTTCTTTGACCTTCACTACCATATCTGGGTGAGTTCTTCGTAACTTCTGTTTGATTGGCGGACACTCTGGCTTCAACGATAAACAATGCTCTACAATATTTGTATCTAGACCCGACATATCTTGGTAAGACCAAGCAAAAATATCCACATACTCTTTCAATATCTCAATCAACCTTTTCTTCACATCAGGGTGCAACAATGCTCCAATTTTGACTTCCTTCGGATCTTCTTCTGTCCCCAAATTGATTACTTCCAATGTCTGCTTATATGGCTGAATGGCATTCTCCTCGCGCTCAAGCAGCCATGAGACCTCTTCTAGAATCTCATCATAGTCTTCTTCTTCAGCCCCATACACAAGACATTCAAAGTTGGGAGAGGGTACAGGGTCATTGTATTCAACGGTTTTTTTTAAAATAATATGCACATATGATTTATGATTGCTTTTAGAAACTGACACATATAACAAGTGATCATGTAGATTGAATTTCAGTTATCATTTATTTTGAAAGGTTTTTTCTGATTACCATTTTCCAAGAAAAAAAGCAAAAAATAAAAACACAATTTGGGAAACAAAGACAACTTTTATTATTGATTTTAAAAATCAAAGCAAACAGATAAGCCCATACAATACTTTTACCTTGGGCAGAGTGAAAGATTTTCAAAAAGATTAACAAAAAAAAATTACTTAGAAAAATGTATGCAAGAGGGAACATCAATGGTGATCCAGTTCTGAACTCTAACTCCGTGCGTCACATAATTTGCCATTTCTGGTTCTGTTTCATCTTCCATAATGGCATTAATCCCGGAAACAGTTGGATGAAGATAACCCCCGCTACAAAAGATGTCTTGATACTTGCCTGCATCAGTCTTCAGCTTCATGTGTAACACCCCAATTCTACCCCAAGTAAATTATGCAAAATAAATCAGAGTTATAAAATTTCATTCATACAAACGAATCGGGACGTCACAAATTCTTCTAACAAATTCATTGCATTCATCATGGATATATAACACTTTTAAAACATCGGATGAACCATTGTCATAACATCTTTAATAAAATAATTCAACAACCACGCAGCGGAATTCTTAAATAACATCTTTAAATAAAAACAACAACTTCGAAACATCTCATATTTAATAATCATTAATTTAAAATTCAGTAACTGAAAATCAACAATAAAAAATCAGCAAGCGTTCATCCCCCCGAGTGTTACATATCCGAGCAATGACACCAACTCGAACTATTGAAGGTATACAACCTTCACTCTCGATTACCTGCACGTTACCAGCATAAGGGCAACATTCAAACAGAAGGGGTGAGATATCTAATAATATAATAAAGCGCATGATAATTAATATATTAAATTAGATCACTAATATCACCACTTCTCATCTCATAATCAACAATAATTACAGCATATATACTCATTCATCAACATCAAATACACTTCATTATTCAATCATATAATGCGACTCAAAACTATGCAAATGCATGTGGTACCATTGGAGCAGAACTCCCATCTCAAATATCTGCCAATTAATAGAGGCATCTACAAGGCATAGCCTTCATCTCAAAATTTTCCAATTCAGGCCATCTCAACGAGCATAAGCTCCATCTCAAAAATGCAATGTATGCGACTCATCATGAATGTAATGTCAACACTCAATCAACCACATATCAATTATCTCAAAACAACAGCATCTCATAAACATCTCAGAACAACATCTCATAAACATCTCAGAACAACAACATCTCATAAACATCTCAGAACAACAACATCTCAATCATCTTAAAACATCTCAATTACAGCCTCTCATAAACATCTCAAAACAATTTATTAAACATAATTTATTTATCAAACGTCATTGGTTCATCATAATTATCAAACACAACTTTAATGACCACATATCACTATTAACTCAGTTGTATATCAATACTACAGTAATCCCTACCGTTATTCTGCTACTGTACATCATTATTGTCACTCATCCTACTGTCATATTTCTAACAGCAGTCTCTAACATCTCATATTCATCATTCTATCCAAAACATCAGCACAACGACCAATCACGGGAATTAATCCTAAATTCTAAATTAGTTACTAGGATTATACTTCTTATCCATCATTTTAATCATCTAGAATAATATTCATCGCGTTAGCTAATCAACGCTTTGAACGACATCTCAAACAGCATCTTAAAACTCAAGTTACAACAATTTAAACTGATTCTGTCAAAATTAGTCAGTATGGGTCGATGCAAAACCCTATTGATCAACTCATCCTGCTTCTCCTTTACAACATGGGTCGACACAAAAATCTATGGATCGACGCGTAATGTTTCTCCTGCACGACATGAGTCAACACATCCTCCTCATGGATCGACTCATCCTGGTCCTAATCACAACATGTATCGATGCATGCTCCTCTTCGATTGACTCATCCTGAGTCTTATACTCACCATGCATCGATGCAATCCCTCCATGGATCGACTCATCCTGAGTCTAACATCGCATATGTATCGATGCATGCTTCTATGAATCAATGCATCCTGTTACTTCCTGCATTCTTCCACGATTTGCTTATGTATTTTCACTATGGGGATTCAATTACAGTCCTACAACCTCATTATAAACATGGTAATTCATCACCTAATCATTAAACTATAATACTACATCGATTAAACGACATCATAACGTCATTATTCATTCCAATTCATCAACTCTTCATCATACATCTTCCAATTTAAGAACAAAAACAACAATCCTCTAACCCCACATATCAAACATCATGAACCCAATTATAAAGCCAGAACCCCACCCTTACCTTGGATTGAAGGTCGCTCTATAATTTCCGGGTTGAATCTTTGTTCTTGCCGTCTCCTTTTATTTCCAGCAGCTTCACGTTCTCCTCAAATCCTTATTTTCTTCTTACTTCTTCTCTTTTCTATTCTAACAACAAATAATAAAATAACCCAATACTCTATTATTCCTTAGTGGGCTCCAAACTTACACCCCGTTATTACTTCTACTCTCTCAAAGTAAGCCCACACTAATAATATTACACTTCAAATATTATTTCACCACATAATAATAATATTATACCTCTAATATTATTATTTCTCCACTTAATAAAATAAATCCAATTATAATAATAATATATCTTCACAAATATTCCAAAAATAATTTAATTAAATAATTAATTAAATTACGGGCGTTACAACTCTCCCCCACTTAGAATATTTTCGTCCTCGAAAATTTACCTCAATCAAACAATTCAGGATAGGAGTCTCGCATCTTGCTCTCCAACTCCCAAGTCATGCTTTCACCAGCAGCTCCTAACCAAACCACTTTAACCAAGGAAATCTCTTTGCCCCTCAGAGTCTTTATTTCACGATCCGCGATTCATACAGGCATCATCTCTATTGTAAGATTATCCCGTACTTGCACATCGTCCATATGAATCACATGAGATGGATCTGAAATATACTTCCGAAGTTGCGACACATGAAACACATCATGCAAATTCGAAAGATTAGGCGGTAAGGCCACTCAGTAAGCAACATTCCCCATTCTCTCTGAAATCTGATACGGTCCAATAAAACAAGAAGTGAGCTTCTTAGACTTCAAGGCTCGTCCAACACCAGTCACAGGTGTAACTCTCAAAAACACATGATCACCGACTTGGAATTCTAAATCCTTCCTTCGCTTGTCATGATAACTCTTCTGTCTACTCTGTGAAGCTTTCATATTTTCTTGAATCAACTTCACCTTCTCAGTAGTCTCACGAACAAGTTCAGGTCCAAGCACTACACTTTCACCAGATTCATGCCAACATAACAGAGTTCTATATCTTCGGCCATACAACGCTTCAAAAGGTGCCATTCCAATACTAGAATGGTAATTGCTATTATAAGTGAACTCTATCAACGAAAGATACGTATCCCACGAACCTCCCTGCTCAAGAACACATGCCCTTAACAAGTCTTCTAACGATTGAATAGTCCGTTCAGTCTAACCATTTGTCTGAGGATGATATGCTGAACTCAACCTCAACTTAGAACCCAACTCTTCTTGCAAACTCTTCCAAAAATCAGAAGTAAATCTTGGATCTCTATCTGACACAATGCACAAAGGAACACCATGTAGTTTCACAATCACACTAATATAAATCTCAACCAACTTCGACACTGGAAAACTGATGTTAATAGGAATAAAATGAGCTGACTTCGTAAGGCTATCAACAATCACCCAAATCGAATCATGTCCTCTTGAAGTACTAGGCAACCCCGTCACAAAGTCCATTGAAATGCTATCCCATTTCCACTCTGGAACTTCCAACGGTTGCATAAATCCTGCAGGCTTCTGATGTTCAACTTTCGACTTCTGACAAGTCAAACATGCATACACAAACCGAGCCACATCACTCTTCATCCCAGGCCACCAAAACAAACCTTTCAAATCTTGATACATCTTTGTAGCTCCTGGATGAATACTCAACTTACTTCTATGACTCTCTTCAAGTATCACTTTCTTCATCTCAGCATCATCAAGAATACAAATCCGGTTACGAAATCTCAGCACACCTTGCTCATATAGCTTAAAATCATTATTCTCAGATTGATCAATCACAACCATCAAAAATACCAGTTTCACATCCATCTTCTGAGCTTCTCTGATACTGTCTAAAAATTCATTATTAATCTTCAACATACCCAACATAACACTTTGCAGAGTAACCTCGCAAACTAAGCTCATATCTCTGAACTTCTCAATCAATTCCAACTCTTTAATCATTATTGCTGACATATGTAAAGTCTTTCGACTCAATGCATCAGCTACCACATTCGCTTTTCCTAGATGATAGTTTAAACCAAAATCATAATCCTTTAACAATTCCAAACATCTCCGTTGCCTCATATTCAACTCCTTCTGATCAAACAAATACTTTAAGCTCTTATGGTCACTAAACACTTCAAATCTAGAACCATAAAGATAATGCCTCCAAATCTTCAATGCAAAAACAACTGCAGCAAGCTCTAAATCATGCGTAGGATAGTTCTTCTCATGAGTCCTTAACTTCCTCGACGCATAAGCAACTACCTTACCATTCTGCATAAGCACACCTCCCAAACCCATCTTGGAAGCATCACAATACACCACAAAAGGCTCTCCTGGATTAGGCAACGTCAAAATCGGAGCCGACGTCAACCTCTTCTTCAATTCTGTAAAACTTTCTTCGCACTGAACATCCCAAACAAAAGCTCTACCTTTACAAGTCAACTTAGTCAACGAAAGTGACAACTTAGAAAACCCTTCGATAAACCTTCTATAATAACTAGCTAATCCCAAAAAGCTTCTAATCTCAGTAGATGACTTTGGAGTTTCCCATTGCAACACAACATCAACCTTCGATGGGTCTACAGCAATGCCACTACCTGAAATCACATGACCAAGAAAACTAACCTCTTTCAGCCAGAATTCACACTTGGACAGCTTTGCATACAACTTCTTCTCTTTCAAAATCTGCAATACTACTCTTAAGTGTTCATCATGCTCTTCTTCTGACTTAGAGTAAATAAAAATATCATCAATGAACACAACTACAAACCGATCCAAATAAGTATGAAAGATACGATTCATATATTCCATGAATACTCCCGGTGCATTAGTAACACCGAAAGGCATCACCGAATACTCGTAATGTCCATAATGCATTCTGAAAGCCGTCTTCTGAATATCTTCATCCTTCACTTTAATTTGATGGTAACCCGACCTAAAATCAATCTTACTAAACACGCGAGCATCCACTAATTGGTCCATCAAGTCATCTATTCTTGGAAGCGGATACTTGTTCTTAATTGTCACATTGTTCAACTGTCTATAATCAACACAAAGCCTCATACTTCCATCTTTCTTTCTTCCAATTGCATATTCAACTCATATGTTGTACCCCAAAATTTTCCCTCTCATTTTATCAAGATTTCCCCAGACCAGACTCTTTGAACTCCAAACAAGATTAGGATTTGCACTGCTCAAGACATCTCCTTGCACTATTGACCTGAAATTAGAGTTTGAGTTTGCACAGAGATTTTTGGACTTTCAATGCTCAAAGTGACTTTCATACTTCATGTTGGACTCATAAGTTTGTCCATACCAAGTTTCAAGCCTTGAATCAAATTTTTGCCCAGTCAATTGGACAGTTGACCTAGAAATCAACTGTATTGGGGAAAAAGTCAACTATGGCCAATTTACAGTCAAACCTCATGATTTTTGACCCACATCAACATTATAGACTCATATGAACCATTTGATCAAGTTTGGACCACAACTCCTCAAGAAATTTGATCAGATCATCAAAAGGGCAAAATGGTCATTTTTAGGGTTTTGACTACACAAGGGCAATTTCTGACTTTTGACCAAGCCAATGGCAAATTGGGCTCAAGCATGGATTCAAGAACTCAATGGTATCATCTTGACCTATTCACAAGGTTCCAAAGATCTCAAATGCATTGGATTGACAAATGAATTTTTCAGTCAACTGATCAAAATTTGATTGTATACTGAAAAGTCAAACTTTGACTTTTTGGTCAAAATCAAGTGCCAAGGGTCATTTTTCATCAAGATGTGTCAAAACATGAAACTTGTTCATCAAGAAACCCAATTTTGCAAATTAGGGTTTAAGATTGAAAATTTTCATAACTTAGAATTTTTCTAAGTTATGAAATTTTCTTAATTTTCCCAACTTTGCCCAACATTTTCATCATGATGCAATTGGATTCAAACAAAACTTCCAACATGAAAGTTGTATTCCTCCACAAAATCTACAACTTTTATTCACAAATTTTTCCCAAAAGAAGCTTGGATCTCAAGCTATGATTTTTGGAACAAGGGTCCATGAAACTTTTAACTTAGTGAAATTTTGCCCTAGTTTAGACAGGATTTTGGCCTATCTTCATGACCATTTTTCACATAGTTCCACTTGGAATCTCAAATTGCATTTCAAAGATGGATTGCAGAGCGTGTTGCAAGATTTCCAAAATGTCCAAGAACTCTCCAAAATCATTTGTGGTTAGGGAGAATCAAAGGCTTGAAGTTGGCAAAAACTTACTTTTTATCCATGGCATGTTCATAGTGATACAATTTGCAAATTCTAATCAGCTTGCTTTGCACTAGATTACATGCCTCAAAACCATTCCATACTCAATAATTAAATGCAAATCCATTGGTCTAAGGCTTTGTTTTGGTCATTAGAGCATTGCACACAAGATTAATCCCTAAATGGAAAAAGCAATATTGCGATTTTTGCTTAAATCTTGCTTTATGTCAAAGCTGCATCCTTGAGCATTGAACCATATCTTGTGCAGCAAATCAAATCCACAAACTTGAGGGGGCAAGGGAATAGTGTGAAAACTGATAGATAGCCTGTACAGGCTTGTCTTCCATCACTTCTCCTGTTTTGCTTCATAACCAAGAAATTTGTCCAATGTCACATAACTTACACATCTGAAAAAACCAACTTGTGCAAGCTTTTGAGACAAGTTTCTCACATCCCCTTGAGCCAAAAACACGACCCCTTGAGCCCTCAAACCTCCCATAGCACAAAATCATCTTCATTTGGCAAAACAGGGCACTCCCTGCAGTTTGGTTTCCATAACACAATTTGCTCGTGCGTTTTGCCCCAAACCTGTTCAAACACCTTCCATACAACCTATCCAAGCTATCCCAACCCTTAAACACTAACTGTAACTCCATTTACAAGGTTTTCCATTTTTGATTTCAGCTTGTGCAAGTTCAGTTATGTAGGCTTGTTCAAGCACATTGAAGTCAAGCTAGGCATTGTAGAAGGTCAGGGGAAGTTCAAGCAAGCTCCCAAACATCTCAGGCCTCATTGAAAAGCTCCACATTTTCAGACACGAAGTCAACTGAAACAGGTTTTTATCAACTTCCTATCTCTCTATTTAGGAATAGTTAGGCTTAGGTTTGTGAATAAAAAATGTAGTATTCATAGCCATGAAGCTGTACATATGCTCAGTTTTCATTTTAGTTAAGCATGCTAAGAGAATTTGGTCCATGAACATCCTGAAAAAAATAGGTTAAGATTTAGGGCCAGAGAAATTCTCTCTGGTCTTTGAGAGTTAGGACAAGTTTTTTATATGGTTGAATTCGTCTTAGAAAACTCTACAACTTTGATGTTATGTGTTTTTGCATTAGAGCACGTATGCATGATGTTCGTGTTTGTACAGGGCGCGCAAAATTTTGAAGACAGAGGTTGAAGATGAAGTCTGGTGGGCTGGGCTTGGTCCTGGCTCACTATTGACACCCCCCTTTTGTTGAATACACCCCCTGGCCCAATTTCTTTATACTTTTATATTTTTGTATTTATTTTCATTTTCTGATTTTATTTTATATTTCCAAACATAAAAAATATCCAAAAATATTTTCATAAATTTTCACATTTATTTTTATTATTTTATTATTTTTTTAGACATAAAAATAATTATTAAGTAGTATATACTTTTATTTTATTTAATAAAAAACTTATAAACATTATAGAAATATTATATATTTTATTTTTTATCATTTATACCTATAAAATAATATTTTTTTCTCATATATTATTATTTATCTAAATATTTGTGTATATTTATATTTTATTTTTTCTACATAAAACAATTAATATAATGCATATTATCTTTAAGCAAAAAACTAGGGTTTCCACCCTTATTAAAAATAATACTTTTTTTAAAATATATTTTCACATTTGAATATATTTTTTATTGTACATAAATAATATAGTTAATATATTTATTTTCTCAAAAGGAAAACTAGGGTTTTCACCTTTAATTAATAAAATAAAAATAATCTTTTTATTTATTTTTATTTCTTTCTTTTTTACATTAAAATATTTTTACATACATAAAAAATAACAAAACATTTTTGCATATTCATAATATTTTGTATTTATTTAATTTGTCTATTTAAATATTATTCATTTATTATTTATGTCATTGATTCAACTTGGATGTAATAGTAAAATTAGGATCTTAATTCCTTGTCAAATAATCCCCTATTCAAAAATTGTATCCCCCTCCCCATAATCAAATGTTGTAATAGTATAGATTATTTTTACGCATTTATGCTTTCAATTATGCCATGATTAGAGATTAGGGGTTGTATGCAAAAAATCCAAAATCAACAAGTAGCTTGACCTAATACAAGACCTAAATGTATGAAAATGACAAACACAATGCACACTTGCATCCTTAGGGTTTCATCCACTTGTTGCCTTCTAAGAATTGGCTATGTTATGCATGTTGAGTATCTTTGGCAAAACAAAAACAAAACAAAAGATCATAGTCCCTCAATGACGCTATCTTGGTTGCTTAAACAAAATGATCTAGTTCCTCGGAAATTTGCTAAAGATACTTGACAACATTGCTATCATGGTCAATATAATGACCCGCGCCTGTCCCGTTTAACATCCTAAATACAAGGTTGTTTACCAAATGCAATGGTAAAACAACATTGTCAAAAGGGTTAAAAATGTGTAGGAAATACCTTTGAGTAAAATAGGGTAGATAGCTCTTAGTTACTTGACAAAAACTTGCAAAACATCCTTGCTATTTTCAAACACACTTCACCACACAATTTCAAAACATTTCCCAAGAAACAAACTTTCAAACATTGAAATCTTTTCAAAAGACAAATACACCTTTGTATACATTCAAACAAGAATCATTACAAATATAGCCACAACGATGGCCTCTTTTTAAAACCTTTTCAAAAACCACACACAAAGCACCATTTCAAACAATTGAAAAGTAAAAGCAACTGATCTAAACAAGTAACTAAGAGCCTATGGATAACCATGGATGAAAATGGTGCTTGCACCTTCCCTTTTCATAATCTACTCCCCGAACCCAAGAAAACATCTCAAAGGTCTTTCCTGTGCTTTTTGACCTTTCCTTAGGATAAAATAAAAAGTCGGTGGTGACTCTTGCTAAACCGAAACATTTGCGAACATAAATGCAAAACCTCAAGTCAGTTCTCCCACCGTATCACAGAACTGACAACTCTGTTGGGGATATAGAATAAAAGTGGAGTAACCTTAGGGTTTAGATCACCTTTTACATGCTTATCTTGTTTGCTTTGTTTGCTTTACAATTGGTTCTATTGTTTTGGGTTTGAAATCCTCTACCCGGATTTAGGAAAACATTCATAGGTAAATAACAATACATTGTGGAAACTGTGCGGGGTATACCGACATGGTTTAAGCAATAGCTATATTAGTGCGACATATTTGTGGGTACCGGTAGCCTTTGAGTTAATCAAAGAGAATACGAGGCCGCTGAGTGATGTCATGAAGCACTAATGAACTCTTAGAACCTTTACTTTACCATCTTGGCCTTATTAGGGGTAGTGAGATGGCCGACTTTGGTGCAGTCTGAAGTTGGTAGATACTCGATACTACACTCATTGAGGGTTGTTTTCTTGGAATATTTCGGTCGCCAGTAAAGTGGCTAAACTGAAATAATGAACATAGAAAATAATCCAGTGATATTGAGCTCCTTAGAACCCGGTTACTATTTATAGGACAGGTTGAGCCAACTAACTTCAAGAGGGTACTTACCTATGAAACCCCATGCAAGCCTAAAATTAGGATCTTATGTGACTTGCTTGTACATATACTTGTGCATACATCATGAACATCATGAAGCATCATATGCATTCACTAACCATTTCAAGGGTTTGGATCTTCATCTTTGTTCTTGTTTTGTAGGTCATGGAATCTCTTCGCAGGAAAACAATTCAAGTCAACCTTGTGAGAATCCCTCCTCAACTCAAGGAGCTCACTTCCAAGATTCCTGAAAACTCTCCATTCACCGAGAGACATGTTCGTCTACTCAACTTGGTCAACTCCAACATTGAAGAACACATGGTAAAAGTTCTCTTCCTGTTCTTTGACCCCCTACACCACTGTTTCACATTCCCTGATTACCAACTAGTGCTTACTTTGGAGGAATTTTCTCAACTCCTGAGGATTCCTATTCTCCATCAACTACCCTACAACGGTACAGAAAGAGAGCCAAATCCTGAAGATGTTGCTCAAGCCCTACACTTGCAACCATCTGATATCAAAGGTCATTGGGAAACCAGAAGTGGTGTCAAGGGTTTCTTGGCAAAGTTTCTGTTTGAGAAGGCACAAGACTGCTGGAATTCTCTAGATCTGCAAGCTTTTGAGGAGATTGTAGCACTTCTCATCTATGGGTTGGTTTTGTTCCCAAACCCTGATCAGCTTATAGATGTGAATGTTGTCAAGATTTTCATATCTCGAAATCCTGTGCCTACATTGCTTGGGGACATCCTACACTCATTTTACACACGAACAATGAGGAAAAGAGGTGTTCTCATGTGCTGTACTCCTCTTCTAGCAAGGTGGTTTATTTCTCACCTTCCCCAGTCAGTCTTGAAGAATGAACAAGGCTTGAGGTGGTCACAAGGATTGATGACTCTTACACATTCTGAAGTTCATTGGTGTTCTCGGTCCAGAGAAAATGTCATCAGCATTGATCATTGCGGAGAATTCCCTAATGTCCCACTACTTGGCATTAGGGGAGGCATTACATACAACCCCTATTTAGCTCTGAGACAATTTGGGTATGCCCGAAGGGATGGCCCTCACGACATGCTGATTCTGGACTTGGTTTTTAACTTTGACAACGACGCTCAAGGACTTCGACAAAGGTTTATTCGAGCCTGGAGGATGCCCAACAAAGTGGACAGTAAGACACTGGGACACAAAAATTCCATCCCCCTTGAGCCTTACCTCAAGTGGGTAAGAACCCGCGCCCAGAGTCTTATGATGCCTTACCCCCAAATTCTGCCTATGATCAAAGAGCCTGTTATGGAAGGAGAGGTTCCATACACCCTCCTACATCCATACATGCCAACATCATTGGAAGATTTGCAAAAGAGTTGGATACAACTCAAGGAAGAACATAATACTTTTGAAGCCAACTTTTACGCCAGTGAGAAGAAGGTTTTGGAACTTACCCGTCGACTCCACGAAGAGCAGAATCTCAACACTTACATCGCACCAAAGAGGATGCGCAACGTCTTTTTACATTAATAATTTTGTAATATTTTTCCCATGGGGAAACATCTTGTGACCAGACTTCGGTATCGACTATCAAGCTCGAACGACGCTAATCAATCTGATCTACCTTCGACCAAGCAGCAAAGTGATGAGACGCTCGAAGATATAAGGGCAATAGTAGAGTTGGAACCCAATGAGATTGTTTCACATAGTTGTTTTTATTTCTTTTTCACAAATTGTATAATTTCTATCTTTCAGCGGCATTCTCTTACTAGGACGTCAGCCTCTTATACAAAAACGCCTATTATGGGCCAACTTCAAAATCAATACAATTCATTTTTACAAGAAATTTCAATTTGTTTTTCTTGTTCTGTTTTGTTTTGCAAAGAAAGTCCAATGATTCATTTTTGATATATGCATTTGAGAATAATTGTTGCTCATAAATGTTTACATGAAAAAACAATAGACAATTACTCGTAATTCCAGGAACATGGGAAAACAAGAAGTGTCCAAACCTTACATTTTATCTACCCACCAGGCACATGGATAGAGCCAGCTTGAGAATATGAGTAAAGGTACATACACTCCCCACAGAGTAGGAAGTATCCAAAGACAGTGGTGTTAGCTCTCCCCAGCCGAGGTTCATAATCGTGAATGAGTCGGTAAAATTCTCCCCAAGCAGAGTATATCTATCACCAGCAATAAAAGCTTACCACCAGCTGAGTTTAACAGGATTATTCTCAAACAGAGTCTTCCCCGCCGGAATATTCTCGAGCAGAATGGACGTAAGTCTCCAGCTAATCATCTTCGGCCACTATCCCCAGCGAGAACGAAGAACTCAACTCCTTATACTCTCCAATAGCAGTCCGGGACTTATTCTCCCCAGCCGGAGAATATCACAAGAACATTGCATATCCATACATCGTGGCATGCGCATACGCATCATACAACACAATCTCATTTATTTTGAGAACATCATCACTCAATACATTTCATACATCATGACATTACATACGACTAACTCTTTACCTTTCAGGGAAAGATGCAATAAATTTCTGACAAGTTTTCTCTAGTTCAGTCAAACCGACACTAAGGTTTCTATGCTAGTTGAAGACATTTTAAGACTTTCGTCTGGGTCAGTTGAATCTCCGCTAAGATTCCCCTAATTTCTATGCGAGTCAAAATTAATCTGAGACTTCTCCCGGGATCAGTCAAATCGACACTGAGATTTCTCTCCCAGTTGAAGTTCCCACAAGTTTTCCCCTGGTTCAGTCAAATTGATACTAAGATTTCTATTCCAGTTCAAGCTTCGAAGCCCGGAAATTGATCGGAAAACAGCTTAACCCTCAGCAAGTTATTGTGAAGCCTGGAAACCGACCAGATAACAGTACAAGATACCATGAAGCCTGGAATCGACCAGACAGTGGTATAAGACACCGTGAAGCCTGGCGCACGACCAGAAAATGGTATAAGGCGCTGTGAAGACTGGAGCGCGACCAGATAGCGGCAAAGGACACTAAAACCTGGGACACGACCAAATAACTGTATAAGGTAATGCGAAGCTTGGAATTCGACCAAATAGCAGTTTACTCAGCCAATTACTATGAAGCCCGGAAATCGACCGAATATTAGTATACCTTAAATTCAAGTTGAAACCCGGATGCGACCGGATAACCACCTAGTTCCTTCTGAAGCCCGGAGCACGACCAGATAAGAATTGAGAAATTGCAAAGCCTGGAGGACAACCAGATAACAAGTTTAATCTCATCTCCCCAGTAAGTCACTGTAAAACCTAGAGCACGACCAAATAATAGTCGGTCTTATTTTCCTCAACAAATCACTGTGAGGCCTGGAGCATGACCAGATAGCAGTTCATTGTCACCTCCTCAACTAAGAGATGATTCCCCAATAGAGTAACAGACAACTGAAGCTCCTAAAATTCGATTTCTCCCAAGACAAAAACCAACATTCGCCAGCGAAGTCCTCCTCAACAACAGGTATACGGGTTCTCGCAAAGGAATCTCTTATGTAATCAACACTTTGTCGGATGGCATATTTAAGCCCATCTTCCGTCATTGACTTCCAAATGGCATCTATAAGCCCATTCCCGATATTGCAAGACAAGTACCACTTCATGCGAGTGCAAATTTCTGGGCACTCTAGTGTTCAATCATCTTCCACCTTCAGATCACGAAAGGCAGACAAGCCAATCTACATCCTCGGGTTTAAGAAGATTGAACAGGGGTAGCTGTTGTACCCCAAAATTTGACCTCCCATATTTCTCAATACACATCAAGTAAGGTCTTCAAATTGCTCAAGGAAGTCCAAGAGTTGACCAGACAAACTCTCTCCTAAGGCAGTCTACCCCAAATTAGGGTTTCATTTTGAATCAAGATGCTTGAGTCCAAAGGATCCCAAATTCTTACCATTGTCCTAATATGTTCTCAAGATCATACATGTCAAGTTTCAAGCCTTGCAGAGAAAATTTGCTCAGTCAATTGCTCAAAGGCCTGAAAATCGACTGTGCTAGGGCAAAAGTCAACTGTGGCCCACATATAGTCAAACTTCAAGATTTTTGGTTAACATTCTCATTTTGAAGTGTTATTCATCATTTTATCAAGGGTTGCTCATGATTCCTCAAGGATTGCTCACAATTCATCAAAACCCAAAAGTTGCTAAATTAGGGTTTTGTAGGAAAAGTCAACTCAACTTTTACCAAGCATAACTTTATCATACTTTATAAAAAATGACCCATCCAAAGCTCATTTTGAAGAGGATGCAATTCCATACAATTCATCCTCAGCTCCCAAGTTCAAAATATGCACTCACAAGAAGATATGAATTTGGACATTATAGGTCATTTTGAAAAGTCAACAAAAACACCTTTTAGGTCAAAGCTTCATACATGAACATGGAAGAATCAATTGAGATGAGACCAAAAGGGTTGCTTAGAGGACATGTTAAGATTTCTAAAAAGTCCAAGAACACCTCTCTAGGGTCAAAATTGAGAGAGTTATGAATTGGCCAAGTTGACCCTTTTTGCAAAATTGCCAAAAGTCAAATGTGTCCAAAATTGCATTTTTTGCTAAATGGGCCCAACTTTTTATGCTTGCACTGAGTTTGTAACGTGACCCACGACCCATGAGCCCTTCCACTTGTTATTATTTTATTTTTGTTATTTATTTTGATTTTATTTCATTTAAATCAAATAAAATCAATATAAAATAGTGAAAATATCAAAAATCATTAAAACCTTGAGATTTTGTGCATGATTAGGTCCATTATACAGCTGGAGACAAGATCAAATCGTGTAAGGTTCCATATGGACATAAAAAGATTGAATTTTCTTGTTTTGTAAAGATTTGGTGCAAGGATTAAATCATGGATCCATCTTCATAATTGGAAAAGATTTGATACAAACTTGAACCCGAATACACTCTAGTATACATAAGGAACAAATGCAGACCAAAAGGGAGAGGTTGGAGGCCGTGAAAGTCAAAAAACAAAAGTGAGTTTTTGCAAAAAAAGTGGGGTTTCGAATTCCGGTTTAGAGGACGATTCAAGGCAATCTAAAGCCAACAATCTATTCCTGGGCGTGGAGTGAAGCCATTCCAATCGCTATCAAGGCAGAAAACCTGCAGAATCATCAGCTACACCTCAAGGTTTGCACCCTTTGAACTCAAACTTGTTTCTTCAGTTTTACGTGTTTTGAATCTAATTCGCTTGCATAGACATGTTCATAATCATGCTGAGAATCTTC
Organism: Vicia faba; assembly: GCA_948472305.1. Lineage (NCBI taxonomy): Eukaryota > Viridiplantae > Streptophyta > Magnoliopsida > Fabales > Fabaceae > Vicia > Vicia faba. Next base: position 1,691,034,139 of record OX451737.1, on the reverse strand, counting down.
TTGATAGCCTGGATTTGAATTTCGATGCAGGAATGGCCATTTTCCATAGTTAGGGTTCGTAAGCTCCAAATTGGGGAACCCTAGCTAGAGGCAAAATTGGGCCAAATTAAAGGCATTTTGATGTACATGGGAGGAAATACAGTTGCTATGTGCCCTTGATTGGAATTAGTTTTGCTTGGATTGCATTTTAAAGATTTGCAGTTTTGTAGCTACAGAAAAAAGTCGTCACTATAGCCTATAGCGACGAATATGACCGTAGGTGAAAGTATCAGGTCAAAAGCAACGGATAAACGAAGGAGATGCTGGCGTGGCTGAAGGGAGTTTACTGATTGGTTCATTCAAATTCCCAGGGACCCACTTGGGGCGCACGTGTGATAGCTGGGCATAGGCCTGATTCACTATCTTATTATTTTTGTTATATTATATTAACGATTGAGTAATTTGGTCTAGTGGCAAGAGTGAGGGAAGTTAAGGTGCTACAGTGTGCAAAGGCAGGGGTTCGATCCCTGCCTCTTGCATTTTCCATTTTTTCTAAGGCTTTCTTGCAGGATTCTGTACCCCCATGAGACTAAACGTCCACCAAGCAACTCAAGATCTGACCGTTCCCAGATCCAAGGTTATCCCTTGAAGGTCCACCATGCGCCTGAGTCAAGCATGCACACGGGATTGGGAGAAGTCAACAAGGCCTAGACTTGTTGGGCTCAGAATTGCAAACAACACCCCCCTTTTTTGCTAATACTATCAAGCCCATTCTTTTCTTTTCTCTATTTTTTCTTTTTATTAAATTTAATTTGCTTAATTATTTTTTAACCAAAATTAATTTCTTTTTCACAAAATCAAAATCAAGAGTTTCACAAAAAATTAGAATTAGGTTTTTATTTTATCAAATTTAATTTAATATTAGTTTAATTTAATTTAGGGAAATTCTAACTTTTTTTATATAATTAAAATCAATTAGAAAAATTAGGGTTAGACTCTTGATTCAATATTTATTTCTTTCTCAAAATAAAAATACAAAAAAAAATATAGGTTAATTTAATTATTTTTTCTTAAATTAAAATTAATTAGTAATTAGCTTTTTTTATTATTATTCAATTGAGCTTTATTTTCTCAAATAACACAAAAAACGACAAAAAAATGATTTTCCCTTTAAACTATAATTAGGTATAGTTAGGGTCAAAACCCTAATTATTTTGCATTGGATTCATCGCGCGCGTTTATTATTTTTACAATATTAATGTAACTGCCCATGGTATGTAATAGTTTAATCTAGGACTTTCTTTATTTATCGTTTTTACGGATTTTTTGGCTATGTAATTAATCCCTATCCCGAAGCCTTGTAATAGCGTAGGTTTATTTTCTCGCATTTTAATTCTTGCAAGTATTAACTGTTTAGATGTATGCTAATAGGATTGTATGACAAGATTGCCTGATAATTTAAAACGGCTAGAAAACCCTAATGTGCAAAGATAATAATTGAAATCAAATCACTCGCACACGCGCACTCCTAGGGTATACTCTCACTTCAGTTGCCTTCGGTAAACGGTCATTAAGCATAGGGTGTCTTAGTGGTTACCCTCCTGTCTAAACAAAGATCAAATGTCCCGTTCGGAAATGTTGCCTCGAAAATGTTGCCTCGAATATGATCTTAAGAATCTAGGGTTATTACTAAGGTGTTCTGACATTGCTTCAATGATCGTACGTCCCTCACAAATTGACCCTTACAACTCCAACGATGGTGCTTCCTATTATTCAATAGTAGGATAGCGCTGTCTAAAGGAAACGAGAACATAAACGATCTTTTTTCGAGTAGGTAGATTAGTTCTTAAGTACTTGCTCAAACAAACAAACTTTTTCACACCCAACACTTTTCAAACAAAGTTTTCAAAAACAACTTCGTAACACTCTTGAGGACAGAAACAAGGGTTAAAACGAAGTAAAACAAAACTTTTCAAAGCAAGCACACACAATAAATTTTCAAAATGAGAAAGTACCTAAGAGCCCATGGAAAACCATGGATAGAAAGGGTGCTAACACCTTCCCTTTCTATAATCTACCCCCCGTACGCAGAATATCTCAAAAAAAGGATTTTTTTTTCTGTGCTTTTTTCCTTTTCGGTTGGATGAAATAAAATCCGGTGGCGACTCTTGCTTACCGCGACATTTTGCGAATACAAAACTCAAAACACAAACCAGCATTTCAAAATAGTCGGTTCTGCCACCGTATCACAATCACACTTCCTTTTACTGAAAGGTTGATATTTGATTGTACTAATAATATGGCAGAATATGAGGCTTGCATCATGGGTCTCGAGGAAGCTATTGATCTCAGAATTAAAATTCTAGATGTGTATGGCGATTCAGCTTTGGTAATAAATCAGATTAAAGGAGAGTGGGATACCCTTCACCCCGGCTTGATCCCTTACAAAGATTATGCTAGAAGATTGTTACCCTTCTTTAATAAAGTTGAATTCCATCACATCCCCAGAGACGAAAATCAAATGGCGGATGCTCTGGCAACTCTGGCTTCTATGTATCAAGTGAATACTTAGAATGATATACCTCAAATTATAGTTCGGCGACTGGATAGGCCTGCTCATGTGTTTACAACAGAAGAGGTAGCAGATGATAAACCTTGGTATTATGATATCAAACATTTTCTCCAGACTCAAGAATACCCGATTGGCGCTTCGAGTAAAGATAAAAAGACATTGAGAAGATTGGCTGGCAGTTTCTTCCTTAGTGGAAATGTGTTGTACAAGAGAAATTATGACATGGTCTTGCTCAGATGCGTGGATAGACACGAAGCAGACAAGTTGATGCATGAGATTCATGAAGGTTCATTTGGAACTCATGCCAATGGACATTCGATGGCTAAAAAGATGCTAAGGGAAGGTTACTATTGGCTGACAATGGAATCTGACTGTTACATATTTGCAAAGAAGTGCCATAAATGTCAGATTTATGCGGACAAAATTCATGTGCCTCTAACAGTTCTCAATGTTATTTCTTCCCCGTGGCCTTTCTCTATGTGGGGTATTGACATGATTGGAATGATAGAACCCAAAGCTTCGAATGGACACCATTTTATCTTGGTAGAAATTAATTACTTCACCAAATGGGTGGAAGCTACTTTATATGCCAATGTTACTAAGCAGGTGGTTGTGCGCTTCACTAAGAATAATCTCATATGTCGGTATGGTGTGCCGAGCAGAATTATCACCGACAATGGCTCGAATCTGAACAACAAGATGATGATATAACTGTGTGAAGAATTCAAGATTGTCCATCATAATTCATCTCCGTACAGGCCGAAGATGAATGGGGTTGTTGAAGCTGCTAATAAGAATATCAAGAAGATCATCCAGAAGATGGTTGTTACTTATAAAGATTGGCATAAAATGCTCCCTTTTTCTTTACATGGATATCGGACATCTATTCGCACTTCAACAGGAGCAACCCCGTTCTCCCTTGTGTATGGAATGGAAGTTGTTCTCCCAATCGAGGTTGAGATTCCCTCCTTGTGTGTGATAATGGAAACCAAGTTGTCAGAGGCTGAATGGGTCCAGAACAGGTTTGACCAATTGAATTTGATCGAAGAGAAGAGAATGACGGCTTTGTGTCATGGGCAGTTATATCAGAAGATAATGAAGAAAGCTTTTGATAAAAAGGTCAAACCCCGTGAATTTAGAGAAGGCAACCTCGTGCTCGGGAAGATCATGTCTTTTAACGCTGATTCTAGGGGCAAGTGGACTCCCAATTTTGAAGGCCCATATGTTGTCAAGAAGCCTTCTCTGGCGGTGTATTAATTCTTGAAACTATGTATGGCAAGGAGTTCCCACGTCCCATGAATGCCGATGCAGTCAAGAAATACTTCGCCTAAAGAAATAAAAGAACATCTCGCTAAGTTGAAAACCCGAAAGGGAGGCTTAGGCAAAAAAGAGCGTCTCGGTAGGCCGAAAACCCGAAAGGGCGGTCTAGGAAAAAATTAGAGACATAAACAAAATAAAACTTCCCGCTAAGTTGAAAACCCGCAAGGGCAGCTTAGGCAAAAGTTAGGGACTTTCTTGGCGAGTAACTGCATCAGACAAGAGTTGATCATTGAAGCAACAATCTTCTTGGGTCCTCACCATACTTCAACAGAAGCTACTACTCATGATTTCAAAGTTGTTAGAGGGAATAGTGGTCATTGTATCTTAATGTATCTTTTTTGTTGTACCCCAAAATTTGCCCTCTCATTTCTCAAGGATTTTCTCACAAGATCTTTTATGACATCAAGTTTGCAACACTGATACATCAATTTAGGCTTGGAATTGGCAAAAGGGCAAAATGGTCAATTGCATACTAGAAAGTCAAACTTTGACTTTTTGGTCAACATTACATTCCAAGGATCAAATTTCATCAAGACATTCAAAAATATGAAACTTGATCATCAAGAAATCAAGAAAGTCAAAAGTCAACTTGAAAAGTCAAGATTTCCAAGACAGAAATTTTCTAAGTGTCTTTATACATGATAATTTCATCACTTCATGCCATTCTTTCACTAAGGTGCAAGACAGTTCAAGGGAAACTTTCAACATGAAAGTTGTAGATCTCTGTGATCGGTGGATCTGGAACTGACTGTTTAAAGCTGGTTCGCGAAATGTCGCGGAAGCAAGAGTCGCCACCGTCTTTTATTTTCTCCAAATGGAAAGGACAAAAGCACAGAAAAATTCCTTAAAGAGATTGCTCTCGGTTCGGGAGGTAGGTTATAGAAAGGGAAGGTGTTAGCACCCTTTCTATCCATGGTTATCCATGGGCTCTTAGATACTTGCTCAATGTGTTTTCAAATTGTTTGTTTGCTTTTCAATGTGGGTTTAAAAAAGCTTCTTTGAAAAATTTCAGTTCGACTCATACGTCAGAGTGTTTGAAAAGTTTTGTTTTGAAAGCTTTTTTGAAATATGTGGTGTGAAAAGTATTTTGAGTTTTTTGAGATTAGAGCAAGTATCTACGAGAACCTACCTACCCTAAGGAATTCGTCTGTGTAAGAGTCCTTTAAAGTAGTGCCATCCCACCATTGAGAGGTAGGTAGCACCACCGTTGGAGGTGTTCGGGTCAATTCGGTTTTTGGGTCAATTCGAGGTTCGGGACATGGTGATCACCAGAGCAATGGGAAGACACCTTAGAAGCTACCCTCATGCCAGGTTCCCGGATCATGAGGACTTACTAAGACATCCTCTACTCGACGATCACCTTTCGAAAGGCAACAGTGAGGCGTACCCTAGGGGTGGTGTGTGCGGTTCGTGTGTCGTTTTCAGATATTTGTCTTGTCATGTTTGTTGTGATCTACGCTTGATTTTATTATGTCATTCATTCTTGCATGCCATTTAACAGTTATAAAGTTTGCGAAAAATAAATCTAAATTATTACAAATGGCGCGGGTCCACATCGCCAAAATAAACCGGACCCGATTTAGCGGAAAATAAATAAAGCAATAAAAGTGCAAGAAATTTAAATTACAATGCTTTGGGACAATTACAAAATTATAATAAGTGACATAAAATAAATGCGCAAATTAAATAATTAAAAACAACGGGCGTTGGACCCTTTTTGCAAAAAAAGATTAAATTAATAAGGAATTAAAATAAGAATGAAAAATTAATTGTTTTTGGTATTTTGTGTTTTTTAGATTTAAAAGAAAAAAGAAAAATTAATTAAAATTAAAAATAAAATGCTAAACCCTAATTCTGATGTTTTTTAAGTTTATTGCGAAAATATTGACTTTTAACCTAATTTAACTCTAAAGTAATTTATGTACATTTAATTAAAAAATAAAATAAATAAATAAATAAATAATAATATGATGAAAAAAAGGAAAAAATTAAAAGGAGTGGAAATTATTAATTAACCTAATTCTAATTATTTTTTGGATTTTTATTTATTAAAAGAGAATTAAAAGTTAAACCTAATTTATACTAAATTATTTACATATATTAATTTACTTAGCAAAAATCATTAAAATAAAATAATTATTAATTTTTTTGTCTTTTCTGAATTTTTATAATGTTTTTGTATTTTGCAGAAAAAATAAATTAATTAAATTAAGACAATAAAATAAATGAAATAATAAAAATAAAGGTAAGAAGAAAAATAGAAAAATGCAAACCAGGGGGGGGGGGGGGGGGGGGTAGCCCCAATTTGTGAGGTTAGGCCTTAGCATTTCAGGCCCATTAAGCTTGAGTCCATTGACTTTTTGAATCCTGTATGATGCTTTGACTCATGCTCAGGGTGTACACCAATCTTCAGCCTTGGATGGGAATCTCCTGGACACGTGGGCATCTGGATGATGGTGATATATGATATGCTTCAACGTTGTGCCTACATAGGATTATTAATTGAAAAAATATAAAGGGAAAGGATGAAGACCTGGGATCGAACCCAGGTCATTCCCCTTGCAAACCTCCACGTGCACCACTGAACCAAACGCTTTTAGTTAACATATAATAACACGTAAATATAATAAGTAAAACATAATGCTAATGGGTTAAAAAACGCGCGAATTTCAAAAGAGCCAATGACCATTGGACACGAGGTCGTCTTCTTCCCCATCCTGTAAAACAAAACAAATAGGCGACGGTTTTGCAACCGTGGTGTTAGGCAGCCTTCGAAGAAATAGCGAATAGCGCTATAGCATATATAAATTCATCGCGAGATATGCTTCAGGTTCGTCCAGGCTTGCTGAATGTAACCGTCATGGTCTTGAGGGCCAATTTTGCTTTATTGTGAAAGCCCTAATTTTTCCTTCTGAAAACCCTAAAGAACAAACATGGTAACTTGGCCAAAAGCGCACGAAACTTCAATTAAAAGTTATGGTTAGCTTGCAAACTTCACATTGAACAAGAATTCATGAATAAAAATGCACAAGGATGCGTAAATTATGATATGCGATTTGGAAATTTTTATGACACAGTTTGAGTTCCTGATACCAATTCTTGGCGTTTGAGAGAAAGTTTATGATTGGAATCTGATCAGGACAACCTTGGCAAGCTTTTGAAAAAGGAATTGGGACCTGAATCGACCTAGAAAGTTGATTTCAGTTTTAAGTTTTTTATGGAAAAATTTCAATGTGCAAAATGTTCTTGGGGCGCAGCTTTGTGTCTTAGCCCAATAGGTTTTGATTCCTGAATATGTATAGAGCATGCTAGGTCAACAAAATTGCACAAAATCTCAAGCATTCATTGTTTTACATATTTGATTTTATGAAATCTTTTTTGAATCTTTTTTTCATGTTATTTGGTTCAATCAGCTCAAATCACACCAAAACTTGCCTATTTAAGATGTGCACGAAATATTGACCTTGGAATGTGCATAAAAAGATTTTTTTAGGTCAAGCTTATATTTTTCATGTGTTAAAATAATTTAAATGAATTAATATTAATATAAATTCAAATAAATAATTAAAAAATGAGAAAATACTTCCCTTTGGGCCTAATGGTCGTGCATAGGCTTGGCATGAAGAAACTTGGAAGAAAAATGGGCCCATTTGCATTTTTAGGTCATTTGAACCATTGTTGACTTTTCAAAATTCCCAAAAATTTCCCAACTTCCACAAGGCATAACTTGCTCAATTTTTAAGCTTTTCACATGTTCTTGGACGTTTTGGAAAGGTCTTTGAGTCCTCTAACCAATGCCTTTGGTCCCATGTCATTTTGATTTACCAATCTCAAGTTATGGTCTTTGACTTAAAGTCACTTTTTGTTGACTTTTGAAAATGACCTATAATGTTGAAATTGATAACTTTTTGTGAGAGCATTTCTTGGACTTGGAACATGAAGATGAATTGTAGGAAATGTCTTTCTCTTCAAAATGAGCTTTGGATGGAATTTTTCTGATAATCCATGTGAAAGTTATGCCCTGGTCAATTTCAGTTGACTTTTTCAGCTGTCCAAATATAGTAACTTTTGCATCTTTGATGATTTCTGAGCCAAACTTTGAGAACCATGATCAAGCATTGATCAAATGATGTTTGTGGCTTCAAAATGACATGTTGACCAAAAATTTGAACTTTTGACTGTCAAATGACCATTTTGCCCCTACAGTTGACTGTAGTGCAATCTAGGGTTTTGACTGTGCAATTTTAAGCTGAATGCCTTGAAACTTGATATGAGGATACTTGACCATCTTTGTAGGCATATGAGACTTGATTGGGTCCTTGAAATCTTCCTTTCTTTGATCAGAACACAAACCCTAGTTTTGACTGTATAAGAGACAGTTGAGCTGCACAACCCTTGGGGAATTTTGTGACCTTGACTTGACAAATCTTGATGAATATGGGAGGGCAAATTTTGGGGTACAACAGTTGCCCCTGTTCAATCTTCTTAGACCTGAGGATGCAGATTGGCAGACGTGCCTTTCGTAATCCGAGGGTAAAAGATGATTGGACACTAGAGTGCCCAGAAATTTGCGCTCACATAGTAGCAGTGTGACGGGAATGGGCTTATAGATGCCATTTAGAGGTTGCTGGATAGGATGATGGGCTTATAGATGCCATCTGGATGTCGATCGCGTAAGAGATTCCTTCGCGAGAACCTGCATACCTACAAAACAGAAAACGAGTACCTGACACGTTGCAGGAGCTGATTTTAGATGCTTGGTATAGATGCGTCCTGACTGGTTACAGGAGCTGAGTCTGGAGCTTCACAGGATGATGAATGAACCAGGGATGGTTACTACCTTAGCATGAATGGTAAGAGAACCTTGAATGATTTTAACTTCAACAACGCTCGTTGAGAAAATCTTGGGTGTCTTCTACTGGAATAAGTATCAGGGAGATCTTAGGGTCGATCTGACTGAACCAGAGAAGGCCTTTGACTGGGTAAGAATCAGGAAAATCTTAGGGTCGATTTAACTGAACCAGACAAGGTCTTGAAACATCTTCAACTGGATAAGCATCAGGGAGATCTTAGGGTCGATCTGACTGAACCAAGAGAAGGCCTTTGACTGGATAAGCATCAGGAAAATCTTAGGGTCGATTTAACTGAACCGGTCTAGGTCTTGAAATATCTTCAACTGGATAAGCATCAGGGAGATCTTAGGGTCGATCTGACTGAACCAAGAGAAGGCCTTTGACTGGATAAGCATCAGGAAAATCTTAGGGTCGATTTAACTGAACCGGTCTAGGTCTTGAAATATCTTCAACTGGATAAGCATCAGGGAGATCTTAGGGTCGATCTGACTGAACCAAGAGAAGGCCTTTGACTGGATAAGCATCAGGAAAATCTTAGGGTCGATTTAACTGAACCGGTCTAGGTCTTGAACTATCTTCAACTGGATAAGCATCAGAGAGATCTTAGGGTCGATCTGACTGAACCAAGAGAAGGCCTTTGACTGGATAAGAATCAGGAAAATCTTAGGGTCGATTTAACTGAACCGGTCTAGGTCTTGAAATATCTTCAACTGGATAAGCATCAGGGAGATCTTAGGGTCGATCTGACTGAACCAGAGAAGGCTTGAAATATTGCTTGAGAACTTAACTGGATCTTTCCTGAAAGGTAAAGGTCAGTCATATGCAATGCATGATATGGATCAAGCAATGATGTTCTCAACATAAATGACAAGCAATGACGTTCTCAACATAAATGAGATTTGTAAGATATGATACGTCTATGTATGCTATAATGCCGTATGTGATGTTTATGAATGTATGTTTTCGTCTAGGAAATTAAATCCTTGACGGGTGCCGGGAAGTCGTATCCTGGGCTGATGTGGAAGAATAAGTTTTTGCTTCCGCTGGGGATGATAACTGCAAGAATACCGGTAGGAGAAGATGACTCCGTCGCGGAATAAACTTGGCAAATGGAAGATTCTGCGGGGAGAAAAATACTCTAGCGATCATGCTGGGGAGATACTCTGTGGGGATAGATGCTTTGTTGAGTTTATGAAGGTAACTCGCTGGAGATATCTTGTTGGATTGGAAGTGTTGATAAACTTCGCTGGAGATAAGAAGATTCTGTCGACGACGATCTTTTCCGTTGCTTTTGGCTGAGGATAACCCAGTTATATCCTGTTAAGGAAATAACTTTTTAAATAAAGCCGGGCGACGCGTTCGTGCTCTGCGGGGGTAAGCTTCCAGAATCTATTGGGGATAAGCTTACTGCTTGGGGATATGAATTCTCACCTTCCTGGGGAATCTGGTTGGACTCTCTTGGAGAAGTTTTGAACTGCGGGGAAGTGATTCCTTTGAATGTTGATATACCGCCGGGGAACAATCTTTAGACCAAGACTGCCGGGGATGCTCGTTAAGAATATATGCTGCTGGGGGAGTATTGAGATCTGCGGGAGAATACTCAATCTTGCTTGGAGAGGAATTTACTGTTTTTGTTGAACCACTCTCTGGGGAATTATGGTATACTGGTTATGTTCTTTAGTCGAACCTACCTTGGTACCTCGGAGGATGGAACAATTAGATTGCTTGGACAACTCTTTTATTGCCCCTGTTTCTAGTGTTACCTGCAATTAATTCCTTTGTTTCGTATGCAAATATTTATGAGTTAGCAAATTATTGTCAATGCATATATCACAAATTGAACCTTGGACGTTCTTCGCAAAACAAAACAGAAAAAGGAAAAATAATTTGGCACGTTTTAACTGAAAATATATTTGTATTGATTTTTGAATGGCCTGTGAATAGGCGTTTTGTGTACCAGAGGCTGATGTCCTAGTAAGAGAACGCCGCCGAACAAGAGAGTTTATACAAGATTTTGTACAAAAGGAAGATAAAACAGCTGTGTGAAATATGAATGATCCACTGGGTTTCAACTCTGCTATTGTCTTTATAACTCCGAGCGTCTCATCACTTGATGACCTTGGTTGAAAGTGAAGCTGACTGATCGATGCCGTTTGAACTTGATGTATATACCGGATTCTGGATGCAAAGTGATCAATGAGACATAGTTTTACGCTTTTATCCCTAATTTTTGCCTGGACCGCCCTTTCGGGTTTTCAGTCCACCGGGATACCCATTTTTGCCCAAGCCGCCTTTTCAGGTTTTCGACTTGCCGGGTGTACAGATTTTTCATTTTCATCCCTTCATTTTGCCCGAACCCTTTTGGTTCGACGGGAAGCCCTAATTTTTGCCTAGGCATGTCAGCCTAGCGGGTCTTTTTCATGCGTAGTATTTTTTAACTATGTCTGCATTGGCGGGGTGAGGAAGGTCGTCACCATCCATGTTGGTTAATATCATTGCTCCTCCTGAGAACACATGTTTAACCACAAATGGCCCTTCATATGTAGGGGTCCATTTGCCCCTTGGATCACTTTGAGGAAGGATGATTCGCTTGATTACCAGATCCCCAACTCGATATTCCTGTGGTCTGACCTTTTTGTTAAATGCCCTGATCATTCGCTTCTGATACGTCTGACCATGGCAAATAGCAGCAAGTCTCTTTTCGTCAACGAGATTGAGTTGATCAAGTCGTGTCTGGATCCAATCATCTTCGTTCAGATTTGCATCCTTCATTATCCGGAGAGAGGGAATTTTCACTTCAATCGGCAAGACTGCCTCCATGCCGTAAACCAGAGAGAAGGGAGTTGCCCCAGTTGACGTCCTAGCTGAGGTACGGTACCCATGCAGAGTGAACGGTAACATCTCGTGCCAATCTTTGTAAGTCACTGTCATCTTTTGAACGATCTTCTTGATGTTCTTATTCGCTGCTTCTACAGCCCCATTCATCTTCGGTCTGTAAGGAGAAGAATTGTGGTGCTGTATCTTGAACTGTTCGCAGAGCTCAGCGATCATCTTGTTATTCAGATTGGTACCGTTGTCTGTAATTATTCTCTCTGGGACGCCGTACCGACAGATCAGGTTGTGACGAATGAACCGTGCCACCACAGTCTTGGTTACCGTAGCGTAGGAAGCTGCTTCAACCCACTTCGTAAAATAATCAATCGCCACTAGGATGAAGCGATGCCCGTTAGATGCCGTAGGTTTAATCTCACCGATCATGTCTATGCCCCACATTGCAAACGGCCAAGGCGCAGTCAGAACATTCAGGGGAACCGGAGGAACATGCACCTTGTCCGCGTAGATCTGGCACTTGTGGCATGTCCTGGAATGTTGGTAGCAGTCAGCTTCCATGGTGGACCAGTAATATCCTGCCCGTAGGATTTTCTTAGCCATTGTGTGTCCACTGGAATGTGTACCAAAGGTTCCTTCATGTAGCTCTTCCATGATCCTTTCTGCTTCAGTTTTATCCACACAACGCAGTAAGGTTGAATCATGGTTTCGTTTGTACAAGATGCCGTTGCTTAGGAAGAACTTTGCTGCGAACCTCCTCAGGAATTTCTTATCATTGACAGAGGTACCTTCGGGGTATTCCTGAGCTTCCAGATATCTCTTCACTTCATGGTACCAAGGCTTCTCAGTCACCAATTCAGTTTCGAGATCACAACAGTATGCCGGTTCGTCCAGTTTCCAGATGATGATCCGGGGAGCCTCATTATCCCATTTGACCTTAAACATAGAAGACATTGTAGCTAACGCGTCCGCCAACTGATTCTCTTCTCTTGGAAAATGCTCAAAGGTTATCTTCGTGAAGTGGGGGATCAGGGTCAACACACATTCTCTGTAAGGAATCAGGTTTGGATGTTTCGTATCCCACTCTCCGTTGATCTGATTGATCACAAGAGCAAAATCTCCGAAGACACTGAGAAACTTGATCCTTAAGTCGATCGCAGCTTGAAGACCCATGATACACGCCTCATACTCCGCCATATTGTTGGTACAGTTGAAGCACAGCCGGGCAGTGAGTGGAGTATGAGTACCTTGAGGGGATATGATTATGGCGCCGATACCATTTCCCAAAGCATTGGAGGCTCCGTCAAAGTGCATAGACCATCAGGATCCTGGTTCAGGTCCTTCATCCGGTCCAGGTACCTCACAATCAGTCACAATCATGATGCTTTCATCCGGAAACTCGAAGTTCATTGATTGATAGTCATCTACAGCTTGATGAGCCAGGTGGTCTGCCAATACACTCCCCTTGATGGCTTTCTGGGTTGTGTATTGAATGTCGTATTCCGTCAAGATCATTTGCCATCTTGCGATTCTCCCAGACAGAGCAGGCTTTTCGAATATGTACTTGATAGGATCCATTTTTGAGATCAACAAGGTAGTGTGAGTCAGCATATACTGTCTCAGCCGGCGAGCAGCCCATACCAAAGCGCAGCAAGTTTTCTCAAGCAGTGAGTATCGGGTCTCACAGTCGGTAAACTTTTTGCTAAGGTAATAAATGGCATGTTCTTTTCGGCCAGACTCGTCATGCTGCCCCAGCACACACCCCATTGAGTTGTCAAGCACTGTCAGGTATAGTATCAGAGGTCTTCCTTCAACCGGTGGCATAAGGATGGGTGGTTCTTGGAGATACTCTTTGATTTTGTCGAAGGCGGCCTGACATTCATCGTTCCAACGTACTACCTGATCTTTCTTCAGCAGCTTGAAGATTGGTTCACAAGTAGCAGTCAGATGCGAGATGAAGCGAGCGATGTAGTTCAGGCGTCCTAAAAAGCCTCTGACTTCCTTCTCTGTCTTAGGAACTGGCATCTCTTGAATAGCTTTGACCTTAGCAGGGTCCACTTGTATTCCTTTATCACTGACCACAAAGCCTAGCAACTTCCCAGATCTTACCCCGAAGGTGCACTTGTTCGGGTTCAATCTCAGCTTGTACAGTTTTAACCGGTCAAACAACTTCTGTAGATGATCTAGGTGCTCTTCCTCAGTCTGGGACCTAGCGATCATGTCGTCAACATACACTTCGATCTCATGATGGATCATGTCATGAAATAAGGCAACCATGGCACGTTGGTAGGTTGCCCCAGCATTCTTTAACCCGAACGGCATGACCTTGTAACAGAAGGTGCCCCACTGAGTAACAAATGTAGTCTTTTCCATGTCTTCAGGTGCCATCTTGATCTGATTGTAACCTGAAAAGCCATCCATGAAAGAGAACACCTTATGCTGAGCTGTATTATCAACAAGGACATCAATATGAGGTAAGGGGAAATCATCTTTGGGGCTGGCCCTGTTCAGATCCCTGTAGTCGACACACATTCTGACCTTACCGTCCTTCTTAGGTACCGGCACCACATTAGCAACCCACTGAGGGTAAGAAGTCACTGCAAGGAACCCGGCATCAAACTGTTTCATGACCTCGGCTTTGATCTTCTCGGACATCTCTGGACGCATCCGACGGACTTTTTGCTTAACTGGAGGGCAGTCTTCCTTAGTTGGCAAGTGATGGACCACAATATCGGTATCCAACCCTGGCATGTCTTCGTAGGACCAGGCAAAGATCTCCATATAGTCATGTAACATCTTGGTTAACCGTTGCTTCACGCTGAGCTCTAGGTTGGCACCAATCTTTACCTCTTTTCTGTCTGCCTCAGTACCCAGGTTTATGGTTTCCACTGGCTCTTCATGGGGTTGAATTGCCCTCTCTTCCTGAAGTAACAGTCTTGCAAGCTCGCCAGGCACTTCGCAATCATCTTCACCTTCGTCTTCGGCTAAGTTGATCGGATTTTCGAAGTCATAATTGGCAGTAGCAGAGTTGTTATCAGTGAGATCCAGAGTGGATTGGAACCTGTATGAGTGAGTGTGTGTGTAAATACAGCTGTTTTGAAAATTATGTAAAGGAAATGAAAGACAGAAAAGGAACACAATATTTGCAATGCGAAAAGTACGTCCAAGATTTTCATTCATGATGTATAAAATGACAGTTTGTATGCCCTCACAAATAGAACCACGGTGCCTCGGGTAAGACACCGGGCCATAGAGTTTATAATTGTTTATTACAAAAAATAACGAAACAAAGAAACTTATTACTGCGTCACAAAGGTAACAGGGGTATGGTCCTTTGCACTCCAATTGTTCAATCCGTCTTCGGCCGTCGGATAGATCCAGCTGTTGAATTCTGCTTCATCCACTTCATGACCCTCCTCAACAGCATTCACTTCTGAGCTTTTGATAAATACCGGAGGCCTCCCGATCTTTGCTTTCCTCATAGCTCTCTGACCTTCTGAGGTAAAACCCAGCCCAAGTTTATCAGTCTTCTGGGTGAAGTCTGGAAGTCTCCCCCAGTTGACACATTCACCCTTCTGCACTACAGCCCTGGCATCCTTTAGGGAAGCCATCTTCAAAGGACCACCTGCTTCTGCTGTTTCTGCTGCGATTGGAAACACCTCCTCGAAATGCTGAAAGGGGGTCTCAATAAACTCCCCATCCATCTCAATGTACCTGAAGGAGTTCAGGTGGCTCACCATATATTCTTCCTCTCCTTGCACGGTGACAATCTTCCCTCTGACGGGGTACTTCAGCTTTTGATGCAAGGTAGAGGTCACTGCCCCAGCCTTATGTATCCAGGGTCGACCCAGCAGACAAGAGTAAGATGGACGGATATCCATCACATAAAAAGTGGAGTCGAACACCTGAGAGCCCACACGAATCGGAATGTCAACCTCCCCATGGACCATCCTCTTTGAACCGTCAAAGGCCCTGACGATAATGTTGCTGGGTTTCAAATCCAGGCCTTCACAATCTAGACGATCCAGAGCCTTCTTGGGTAGCACATTTAAAGATGACCCAGTATCAACCAACACATGTGCCAAGGTGGTGCCCCTGCATTCGATTGAGACATGCAGAGCATCATTATGATCTCTCCCTTTTGCGGTTAAGTCAGCGTCTGAGAAACCCAAACCGTTATCTGCCGTTAGACTTGCCACGCAATCAGTGAACTGGACTGCAGAGGTTTCATGTGGCACGTGGGCCGTCTTGAGGAATGAGATGAGGGCCTTTGCATGGGCCTCAGAGCACAACAGTAAAGAGAGCATGGAGATCTTGGAGGGCGTATGCCCCAACTGTTCCACGACATTAAAATCGCTCTTCTTTATAATCTTCAAAATCTCCTCCATCTCTTGTGGGGAGGCCTCAGCAGCTATGGGTATGGGTGCCTCCATCTGGGCAGGCTCGGTTTCAATTCCCTTGCCCCGAGCATTGGATGACTCGGCAGCAGGAGAAACAAACGGATCAGCAGCAGGAACAACAACTTGATCAGCAACGGGAGTAGGTGTACTTGTGGGAATTATCAGGAGCGGTCTTCGGGCAGCAGGTGGCGCAATGTCAGGCGAGAAGAGCCTGCCACTGCGGGTAACTTTGGCCGGGCCAGTGATGTCACAGATGCTGGCGCCAGCGTTGAGCTCTTGTTTGATCCCGTTTACATATACGTCTGCCCCATAGTGCCAAGGGACAGCTTTGTCTGATACATAGGGCAGGGGCCCCGGAACAGTGATAATAACAGGTGCAACGGTCATAACTTGAAGGGGCTTCTTCGGGAGAGCCGGAATCGGATTGTTGAAAATAGTTACCACAGAAACTTCTTCCATTGGAACCAAACGAACAGCAGACTTCTTGAATAGAATCTCCTTGCTATCCATTAAGCTTTGGATACCTAACTTTAGCAAGGGACAACCGGATGGGGACACAACACAGAACAGGCAACCCTCACTACAACCCGGAAATAAACCGGCCTGCAGTAGGTTCTTCTTAACGATCTTTAGAGGAGTGGCTAGATCATCCACAGAAACAGCATAAACGTCTTCATCCACAGCATTTACCCCGTGCTGAGGCATAGGGGCAGTAACTACATTCGGCTTTGCGGGCGCTTCGAATTGTATCTCTTTAGCATCGATAAGGTCTTGCACCTTATTCTTTAACGCCCAACAGTCATCAGTAGAGTGTCCCGGGCTTTCTGAGTGGTAAGCACAACGAGCATTCGGGTTGTATTTGGGGGATGCAGTATTGGGAAACTTCGGCGCCTCCCTGACAGTCACTAAATTGGTTGAGAGTAACTGTGGCAGGATCTGCGACAAAGTCATGTTCAAACGGGTGAATTCTCTACGGGGTCTTTCCATCTTCTGAGTATTGTTTGGCCGGGGAGCGGCAGCAGGCTTAGCAATCATGACCGCACTGACAGATTGGCGGTGCTCATGTCTTTCTGATCTTCTGGAACCATACACGGCACTAGACTCCTTCTTGAATGGTTTCTTTTCCGAACTAGAGGATAATGCCCCCTTCGCAATCTTCCCAGACTTCAACCCAGCTTCAATCCTTTCTCCAGTCAAGATCAAATCAGTGAAACCAGCAGAAGAATTCCCAATGAGATGGTTGAAGAATGGCCCAGATAGGGTCCCCAAGAACATGTCAACCAACTCCCGATCAGTCAAAGGTGGCTGCACCCTGCCAGCCAGGTCTCTCCACTTCTGAGCGTACTCCTTAAAACCTTCGCTTGCGCCTAACGACATACCCTGGAGTTGGGTACGCGTGGGGGCAAGGTCGGCATTATATTGATACTGCTTATAGAAAGCAGTAGCCAGCTCCTCCCAGTTACGAACCTTGGTCCCATCCAGCTGATAGAACCATTCGAGATGAGTCCCTGAAAGACTCTCCTGGAAGAAGTGGATCCATAGATTCTTGTCTGCAGAGTACGGTTGCATTTTCCGAACATAGGACCTTAAGTGCAGCTTGGGACAAGATGCCCCGTCATACTTAGAGAAAGTTGGTGCCTTGAACTTGTGCGGGATAATCACACCAGTCGACAAACCCAGATCTCCGAAGTCCAGCCCAGGTACCTGTTGTACCTCCATAGCCTTCAACCTGTCCTCCAGTTGCTTATACCTGTCGTCTGCAGGAGGGTACTGTTCTTCATCAAAATCAGTCTCGTTGTCGGAGACTACTGGACTAGGAACCCTTGCTTCTGCCTGAGGACTATTCTTGTCAACAGAAGAACCAGCCTCTCCCTGCTGTAGAGTATTGCCAAACCTTCGGCCTGAGTTGAACAGAACTGTCCTCCTTTTCTTCTTCTTCTCCTTTTTCAGGAGCATAGCCTTTAGTTCCTCCTGGCCTTGAGCCAAACCCATGATTAGTTCCTGAAACTGCGCATTCTGCGCCTGAAGAGCCTTGATTGTTGTCTCAGTTGCAGATGAGTCGGGATTCATGATGCTGAAATAAACAGCGAAGAACTGTAAGCAACCTGAAAAGAGAAAAACCTGCTATGCACATGATGAATGATATGTATTTATGCAATGCATTCAAGGGTTCGAAAGTGCAAATTTGTTGTAGACAAAAAGGAACACACACGTTATTATTAAGGAAATAATTGTTTAATACATCAAAGCCTCATGGGCAAATAATACAAAAAAACAAATCAATCCCAAAATACACTGCGCATCCTCTTTGGAGCTATGTAGGTGTTGAGATTCCTCTCCTCATGCAACAGACGGGTGAGCTCCAAGACCTTCTTTTCACTGGCATGCAGATTAGTCTCGAGAGAATTCCGTTCTTCCTTAAGCTGGATCCAGCTCTTCTGCATCTCTTCCCAGGATGTGGGCATATCAGGGTGCTGAATAACATGAGACACTTCCCCTTCCAAGACTGGTTCTTTGATTACTGGGAGCATATGAGGATAAGACATCACCAACTTCTGGGAGCGGGCGCGTACCCACTTGAGATAAGGCTCCAAAGGGATGGAGTTCCTATGCCCCAGTGTCTTGCTGTCTATCCTACTTGGCATCCTCCAAGCTCTGATAAATCTCTGGCGAAGTCCTTGAGTATCGTTGTCGAAATCAAAAACTATGTCAGGAATTAACATGTCATGAGGACCGTCCCTCCGAGCATAACCAAACTGTCTCCAAGCCAGGCATGGGTTGTAAGTAATACCTCCTCTGATTCCAAGTAAAGGAACATTAGGGTACTCCCCGCAACGGTCAATGATAGTGACATCTCCTCTGGACCGAGGGCACCAATGTATATCTGCATGCGTAAGAGTCATCAACCGTTGTGACCATCTCAAACCCCGCTCATTCTTCAGGACTGATTGTGGAAGGTGCGAAATAAACCACCTTCCCAGGAGAGGAGTACAACACATAAGGACACCTCTTTTTCTCATGGTTCGAGTGTAACATGAGTGAAGGATGTCCCCCAGCAATGTAGGGATAGGATTCCTGGACATAAAGATCTGGACAGCACTGATATCAATGAGCTGATCTGGATTAGGGAACAGCACCAGACCATAGACAAGGAGGGCCACAACCTCTTCAAAAGCTTGCAAGTCAAGGGAGTTCCAACATTCAAGGGCCTTTTCAAACAGAAACCTGGCTAAGAACCCTTTGATACCACTTCTAACTTCCCAATGTCCCTTGAGGTCAGATGACTGTAGGTGCAAGGCTTTAGCAACCTCTTCAAGCTTAGGTTCCTTTTCTGTACCGCTGAAGGGTAGTTGATCAAGGATAGGGATCTTCAGGAGCCGGGAGAACTCCTCCAATGTAGGTACCAACTGATAGTCTAAGAAGGTGAAACAGTGATGCAGAGGGTCAAAGAATTGGAACAGGACCTTGATCATGTCTTCCTCAATGTTGGTGTTGACCAAGCTGATGAGGCTTCCATGTCTTTCACTGAATGACGAGTTCTCGGGAATCCTGGATATAAGTTCCTTAAGCTGAGGAGGGATCCTTACAAGACTGATTTGAATTGTCTTTCTACGAACAGTTTCCATGTCCTACAAAACAAGAACAAAGATGAAAATTCGAACCCCTGAAATGGTTAGTCAATGCAGATGATGCTGGATGATGTCATGATGCTATGCTTAAACACACCACAGATATTTACAAAGACAAACATGTAAGGCACATAAGGCACACAAGACAAGCCCTTAAGGTTTAAGGCCAGCATGGGGTCTGGGTAGTACCCTCTTGGAGCTGGTGGGTTCAACCTGTCCTAATCAAAGTAACCGGGTTCTAAGGTTCCCAATATCACGGGATTGCTTTCATTGTTCATCGTTTCGATTTAGCCACTGAACTGGCGACCGAAATATTCCAGGAAAGCAACCCTCAATTGGATGTAGTATCGAGTATCAACCAACCTCGGACTGCACCAAAGTCAGTTATCTCACTACCCTAAAGAGGCCAAGATAGTTCAATTAAGGTTCCTAAGGTCTGTTGATGCTTCATGACACCACGCGGAGGCCCCGTACTCTCCTTGACTGAACTCAAGGGTTACCGGTACACACCAAAGTGCCACATCAACGTAGCAGACTGTTTCAACCATGTCGGTATACCCCGCACAGTTCCCTCACAGCCTTGTTGCTACTTTCTAAGAAAGGTATCCCCCAGATCCGGGTTAGGATCTATAGAACTCCCAAGCAACCCACAATTTAAAGCAAGCAAAGAAGACAATTGAAAACATAGTTATGACCTAGTCCTAAGGTACACCCCACTTTGAGTTTAGTCCCCAGCAGAGTCGCCAGTTCTGTGATCGGTGGATCTGGAACTGACTGTTTAAAGCTGGTTCGCGAAATGTCGCGGAAGCAAGAGTCGCCACCGTCTTTTATTTTCTCCAAATGGAAAGGACAAAAGCACAGAAAAATTCCTTAAAGAGATTGCTCTCGGTTCGGGAGGTAGGTTATAGAAAGGGAAGGTGTTAGCACCCTTTCTATCCATGGTTATCCATGGGCTCTTAGATACTTGCTCAATGTGTTTTCAAATTGTTTGTTTGCTTTTCAATGTGGGTTTAAAAAAGCTTCTTTGAAAAATTTCAGTTCGACTCATACGTCAGAGTGTTTGAAAAGTTTTGTTTTGAAAGCTTTTTTGAAATATGTGGTGTGAAAAGTATTTTGAGTTTTTTGAGATTAGAGCAAGTATCTACGAGAACCTACCTACCCTAAGGAATTCGTCTGTGTAAGAGTCCTTTAAAGTAGTGCCATCCCACCATTGAGAGGTAGGTAGCACCACCGTTGGAGGTGTTCGGGTCAATTCGGTTTTTGGGTCAATTCGAGGTTCGGGACATGGTGATCACCAGAGCAATGGGAAGACACCTTAGAAGCTACCCTCATGCCAGGTTCCCGGATCATGAGGACTTACTAAGACATCCTCTACTCGACGATCACCTTTCGAAAGGCAACAGTGAGGCGTACCCTAGGGGTGGTATGTGCGGTTCGTGTGTCGTTTTCAGATATTTGTCTTGTCATGTTTGTTGTGATCTACGCTTGATTTTATTATGTCATTCATTCTTGCATGCCATTTAACAGTTATAAAGTTTGCGAAAAATAAATCTAAATTATTACAAATGGCGCGGGTCCACATCGCCAAAATAAACCGGACCCGATTTAGCGGAAAATAAATAAAGCAATAAAAGTGCAAGAAATTTAAATTACAATGCTTTGGGACAATTACAAAATTATAATAAGTGACATAAAATAAATGCGCAAATTAAATAATTAAAAACAACGGGCGTCGGACCCTTTTTGCAAAAAAAGATTAAATTAATAAGGAATTAAAATAAGAATGAAAAATTAATTGTTTTTGGTATTTTGTGTTTTTTAGATTTAAAAGAAAAAAGAAAAATTAATTAAAATTAAAAATAAAATGCTAAACCCTAATTCTGATGTTTTTTAAGTTTATTGCGAAAATATTGACTTTTAACCTAATTTAACTCTAAAGTAATTTATGTACATTTAATTAAAAAATAAAATAAATAAATAATAATATGATGAAAAAAAGGAAAAAATTAAAAGGAGTGGAAATTATTAATTAACCTAATTCTAATTATTTTTTGGATTTTTATTTATTAAAAGAGAATTAAAAGTTAAACCTAATTTATACTAAATTATTTACATATATTAATTTAC
The DNA here is from genome assembly GCA_948472305.1 of Vicia faba. Classification (NCBI taxonomy): domain Eukaryota; kingdom Viridiplantae; phylum Streptophyta; class Magnoliopsida; order Fabales; family Fabaceae; genus Vicia; species Vicia faba. Next base: position 1,691,012,430 of record OX451737.1, on the reverse strand, counting down.
TTAGCAAAAATCATTAAAATAAAATAATTATTAATTTTTTTGTCTTTTCTGAATTTTTATAATGTTTTTGTATTTTGCAGAAAAAATAAATTAATTAAATTAAGACAATAAAATAAATGAAATAATAAAAATAAAGGTAAGAAGAAAAATAGAAAAATGCAAACCAGGGGGGGGTAGCCCCAATTTGTGAGGTTAGGCCTTAGCATTTCAGGCCCATTAAGCTTGAGTCCATTGACTTTTTGAATCCTGTATGATGCTTTGACTCATGCTCAGGGTGTACACCAATCTTCAGCCTTGGATGGGAATCTCCTGGACACGTGGGCATCTGGATGATGGTGATATATGATATGCTTCAACGTTGTGCCTACATAGGATTATTAATTGAAAAAATATAAAGGGAAAGGATGAAGACCTGGGATCGAACCCAGGTCATTCCCCTTGCAAACCTCCACGTGCACCACTGAACCAAACGCTTTTAGTTAACATATAATAACACGTAAATATAATAAGTAAAACATAATGCTAATGGGTTAAAAAACGCGCGAATTTCAAAAGAGCCAATGACCATTGGACACGAGGTCGTCTTCTTCCCCATCCTGTAAAACAAAACAAATAGGCGACGGTTTTGCAACCGTGGTGTTAGGCAGCCTTCGAAGAAATAGCGAATAGCGCTATAGCATATATAAATTCATCGCGAGATATGCTTCAGGTTCGTCCAGGCTTGCTGAATGTAACCGTCATGGTCTTGAGGGCCAATTTTGCTTTATTGTGAAAGCCCTAATTTTTCCTTCTGAAAACCCTAAAGAACAAACATGGTAACTTGGCCAAAAGCGCACGAAACTTCAATTAAAAGTTATGGTTAGCTTGCAAACTTCACATTGAACAAGAATTCATGAATAAAAATGCACAAGGATGCGTAAATTATGATATGCGATTTGGAAATTTTTATGACACAGTTTGAGTTCCTGATACCAATTCTTGGCGTTTGAGAGAAAGTTTATGATTGGAATCTGATCAGGACAACCTTGGCAAGCTTTTGAAAAAGGAATTGGGACCTGAATCGACCTAGAAAGTTGATTTCAGTTTTAAGTTTTTTATGGAAAAATTTCAATGTGCAAAATGTTCTTGGGGCGCAGCTTTGTGTCTTAGCCCAATAGGTTTTGATTCCTGAATATGTATAGAGCATGCTAGGTCAACAAAATTGCACAAAATCTCAAGCATTCATTGTTTTACATATTTGATTTTATGAAATCTTTTTTGAATCTTTTTTTCATGTTATTTGGTTCAATCAGCTCAAATCACACCAAAACTTGCCTATTTAAGATGTGCACGAAATATTGACCTTGGAATGTGCATAAAAAGATTTTTTTAGGTCAAGCTTATATTTTTCATGTGTTAAAATAATTTAAATGAATTAATATTAATATAAATTCAAATAAATAATTAAAAAATGAGAAAATACTTCCCTTTGGGCCTAATGGTCGTGCATAGGCTTGGCATGAAGAAACTTGGAAGAAAAATGGGCCCATTTGCATTTTTAGGTCATTTGAACCATTGTTGACTTTTCAAAATTCCCAAAAATTTCCCAACTTCCACAAGGCATAACTTGCTCAATTTTTAAGCTTTTCACATGTTCTTGGACGTTTTGGAAAGGTCTTTGAGTCCTCTAACCAATGCCTTTGGTCCCATGTCATTTTGATTTACCAATCTCAAGTTATGGTCTTTGACTTAAAGTCACTTTTTGTTGACTTTTGAAAATGACCTATAATGTTGAAATTGATAACTTTTTGTGAGAGCATTTCTTGGACTTGGAACATGAAGATGAATTGTAGGAAATGTCTTTCTCTTCAAAATGAGCTTTGGATGGAATTTTTCTGATAATCCATGTGAAAGTTATGCCCTGGTCAATTTCAGTTGACTTTTTCAGCTGTCCAAATATAGTAACTTTTGCATCTTTGATGATTTCTGAGCCAAACTTTGAGAACCATGATCAAGCATTGATCAAATGATGTTTGTGGCTTCAAAATGACATGTTGACCAAAAATTTGAACTTTTGACTGTCAAATGACCATTTTGCCCCTACAGTTGACTGTAGTGCAATCTAGGGTTTTGACTGTGCAATTTTAAGCTGAATGCCTTGAAACTTGATATGAGGATACTTGACCATCTTTGTAGGCATATGAGACTTGATTGGGTCCTTGAAAACTTCCTTTCTTTGATCAGAACACAAACCCTAGTTTTGACTGTATAAGAGACAGTTGAGCTGCACAACCCTTGGGGAATTTTGTGACCTTGACTTGACAAATCTTGATGAATATGGGAGGGCAAATTTTGGGGTACAACAATCTCCATAATATCTAAAACATTTCTTTACACAACTTCTCCTAAATATGCTTAGATCTCATGTTATAAATTCATGAAGTCATGACATTTTCATTTAACACTTAGGGAAATTTTCAACAGATTTTGTGCAGGATTTTATCCCAACTTCTTGGTGTTTTTTCACATAGTTCCAAGATGATTTTGTCAAAATGGCCAACATGAAAGTTATAGAGGGTGTTTCAAGCTTTCCAAAACATCCAAGAGCATGAATTTATCATATTTGAGCTAGAAGATACAAGGATCTGAAGTTGAGCATCCATTCTTGAATTACAAGCCATTTTTGTTGAAGAACACATAATCCAATTGGCATGATGTGCTGCATAATCTCAATTTGAAGGTCTTGTGACTTGAAAATCTCAACATAATTTAATGTTTACACAAGAGCTTGAGATATTACCCAAGGGTTTGAGCCATTGTCCAAAATATCTTTCCATTTATGGCATAAAGGCACCATTGCTACTCTTGAAAAGCAAGCCTTTTGGTACAAAGTTTGTCTTGAGCCCATACCTTGCTTGTTTCTGATTTCACTCCACCATAAAACATGGAAACCAACCCCTCTAAACCAGCAACTTTGGTACTTGATCTTGGAACCATGGAGTACTTGACATAGTTTGATACTTACATCCCAACCAAACCGTAACATGTTGTTTTGTAAACCTATTCAGCCTTTGTTCACAAGTCCTTTGCCTATAAATAGAAGAAGCATTTGCAAGACAAATGGGTTAGAAAAAAAATAGAGAGAACAACCAGAAGTTTTATTGATAAACCCTTAAAATCTCATATTCACAAAAAGCCATAATAGTCCATAAAACATCCACTCTTGAGTTTTGAAGTCTAAACCTTTAAACCTCTCACACATTGCATATTCCATCTAAAAAACATCCAAACATTTCATACCACAGAGGTTGTTTAGTAACCTTCAACAAAAAAGGAAAGTCTAGTAGCCTGTTGGAGCTCCCTTAAGGTTCATACAACATCTTGAAGGATATTTGGATTCAAAACCTAAAGTGCAGTTTTAAGGCAAGTCATCTTACCTTGCCTTTTCCATACATCAACTTTTCTGTTTATAGGATGTAGCAATCACTATTTTTGAAGATCAATCATTTATTTGTTGTTCATGTTATTCATTTATATGATAAAAACTAACTGACGTATGCAAAGAGTGGTGTTTAAGGCAGAAAAAGGCAGTATGCATTGACACATATCCACATGTGTCGACCCATCTTAGTGAAAATACAGGGTATGAGTCGACACATAACCCTCATGCATCGACCCATACTGGGTTCAGGTCACTAAACGGAAGCTGGAAAGGCCTATGAGTCGATACATACGCGTTTCGCGTTGATACAAAAGGCGTATGAGTCGATACATCCCATTATGGGTCGACTCATACTGAACAGATTCCACTTTACAGGAGCAAGGAGAAGCTATGTGTCGATGCATAACAACATGGGTCGACACATAGCAGTTCAAAAATGCATTTTTCCGTTATTCTACACTGTTTTCACATTCTTTTCATTAGCATTCGATGTGGTTGTAATATTTTAATTCCTACTTCACCCCCATTGTGAAATTGTACCCCCATCCCCCTAAAGTGATGTAATAGCTTAGATTTTACTTTTTGCTTTTTACTTGCTTTTCATATATTGCTAGTAAATAAGATGTATGGAAAGATGAAATCAACAAATAGAAAACCCTAAATACAAGACAAAATCAAAAGCATGAAAAATGATACACTTTGCACATAAGCACCCTTAGGGTTTCTCCCACTTGGTTGCCTAAAATAAAATGGCCATGTTACGCATGCGAAGTATCTTGGCAAAACAAAACAAATATAAGATCATAGCCCCTCGATAACGCTATTCAAAAGTTGCCTAAACAAAATGATCTTGGTCCCTCAAAAAATGCTAAGATACTTTGCAACATTGCTATCATGGCTATACGATGACCCACGCCCGTCCCGTTTACATCCAAAGATAGGGTTGCTTACCAAATCAATGGTAAGTCAACAATGTCAAAGGAGTAGAAAATATACAAGAAAGACATTTGAGTAGGTAGATAGCTTCTAGTTACTTGCTCCTTTTCAAACAACAAAATCCTTGTTATTTTCAAACACATACACATTTCAAAAACATCTCACAAACATTGAAAACATTTTCAAAAGACAAACATCTTTGTATACATTCTTACGAACGAGAATCATTACAAAGATTGCCTAAATGAATGGCCTCTATTACAAAATACTTTCAAAACCACACCAAACACCATTTCAAACAAACCAAAGCAAGTGATCTAAGAAAGTAACTAAGAGCCCATGGAAAACCATGGATGAAAAGGTTTCTAGCACCTTCCCTTTTCATAATCTACCCCCCGAACTCAAGAAAACATCTCAAAGGTCTTTCCTGTGCTTTTTCACCTTTCCTTTTGGATAAAAGAAAAGTCGGTGGTGACTCTTGCTAACCGCAACATTTGCGATAAAACGCAAAAACCTCAAGTCAGTTCTCCCACCGCATCAAATTTTCCATTATATATTACCATTTTACAAACTTTGTAATAATCCATGGAGTCTCGCCATTCTTAGACTACCATTCTATCAATAAAATTTGAGCTTTTGCCCAATTCTTTGTAGTTCTTATGTTTATTCAGCTTACAAAGACTCCATTTGTTATTGATAATAATTTTCAAAGCAAAAAGATTAAATAACAAAATTGTTTTTCAAAAAGAATTTACAACTTACTTTTACTTTAGATTTTATGATTCAAGAGGAAAGCAAAAGTGATGATCCCATGAATGGACGAACTCTAGTAAATTTTGGGAAGTGTTATTTCCCCGAGAAGGTTTTCTCAGTTTATTTTTGCTGGTTTGCGTGATTTTCCTATATTGAAGACGATACCAATTGATGTAAGGTGCAATATTGGGTTTGTAGTCCCAATGTCCCCACTCAAGTCTTAATTCTTTATTTTTATTTTTTTGGGTTTGCATGGTCTGAGGCCTCTATCTCAGATTCCCCAACAAAGTATTCCCTCATATGACGAAAGGTCTTTTTCCCTTGGTGTACTGAGATGGAACTATTTTCAAAATGTCGCTCTTTCTGCAGTATTGGCATTATTATTGGTATTCATTTCCCAGGCAACTAGACTAGGGCAGTATATTTTCTAAGAAGTGTTGAGACAGCTGTCAACCCTTTGGGCTTTCACCCGCCAAGTGCTGGGTTTGATTTAAAATCCCTAGGGGTTTGACCTCTTTTTATAATGTTGACTTCTTTATTCCCTAGGAAGGTTATCCCAGGGCATCTTTTGATTGGAATAAGTTTGCATGATATGAAGGTTCAATCCAGGGTTCCCCAGTGAAGGCCTTGCTATTTGATAGAAGTCTTTTCTCCCCGTGCATGCTGAGTCAGACTCATTTATGAAGCATCTCCCTCTCGGCAGTACTTGCAGTTCACTTGATTTCTCGATAATCAGGCAAGGGCAGTATTTTATTTAAAAAGTGTTGAATTGGTTATCAAAATTTTTGGGTTTTCACTCTCCAAGTGTTGGGTTTGATTAAAATCCCCATAAGATTGATTCCTTTCTATAATGTTTGACTTCTTAACTCTTCAAGTTGTTGTCCCCATGAGATTTCATACTTTTTCCCCTGAAAAGTTGGTGCAATACTTAATCTCAATATTGAAGAACGTATCTCTGTTTTCCTCAGTGAAGAATGTATCTGGATTTCCCCTCTTTAATGTGATGCTGGAATCTCCCCAATGAAGTTAGCACGAGGTTCCCCGGTGATATCTCGATGATGAGGCACTATCTCCCCTAGTGAAGTTTGTATGATATTTCTCCATTAAAGTCAGCTCGAAATCCTCAGTTGATGTTTTACCGATATGGTGTTCATCTGCCTTACTTGAAATCAGTATTGCAATCCCCAATAGAAGTGCGGACCGTGAAAAAATTTGTTTTTCCATTGATGTTTGAGTGCTATTCCTCGATGAAGCCTGGAGAAGGATGTCGTATCCTTGTATCTATATTGTTTTGTCGCTATGATTTGTTTACTTCTGAATTATGTTCCTTCCCAGTGAAGGTAAGTCGCAAAATAGGATTATGTTTCCTCGTTGGTGCTTATTTTTCTTATGAAATGTTCATCTTGGAGGCGATTTAGCCGAGTGTTATTTTTTGCCTGAGTTGGTTTTGCCTGGTTACTCCCAGTGTTATATGTCTGTTTTGTCAGCATATACATGATAACACTCATACATTCATACATGCATCATACATAGTTGAATTTAGCAAATCATTGCTCATTCACATTCATTAATATTTTGTTGACATATTACCCTATTCTGTAGAGTTGTGTTATCATCTCTCCAATAAAGTGTCGGCCTTAAGTAGAAAGTGTATATTCTTTCAATTTCCCCACTTAGTTATCCCTCGTGGAAGATTTTTTCTTTAGCCTTCCTGTACAACTCTTTGTCTGGATAGATTGGGTTACCTTCTTGAGTTTATTTCTCAAAGGATGTATTTTGGTAGACTGTTTTACTCCAGTTTATTTCTGGTTTGAATATTTGATCCTCAATAATATTATTACTTTGGATTTCTGCAAGCTTCTAGCTTTGGTTTGAGAATGTGCATTTATTTTGGCACGAGAAAACTTTTATCTCCTCAGCAGGAATATGTTGGCATTTCCCCAGGAAATTGTATTTCATTCCCCAGGAAGTCATATTTCTTTCCCCAGGAAGCCATATTGCTTTCCCCATAAAGTCATTTTTACAATCCTTCATAACAGCAAGTAGCAAGTCTCTTTATTTGAGCAACTTGTACTCCCCCGTAAAAGTCGGCAGTACTTGCAGTTCATTGTCAAATTACTCCAGTGGATGGCAAGTCTTTCAATATCACAGAGACAGTTCGTTATGAATTTTTTGTAAGTGGTAGTCTCTTTATTTGAGACAACTTATATATTACCCATTCCAGGCGGAATGCCTTGGTTAAAGAAGAAGTTGAGACTCTTTCTAGGTGAAACGCCAGAATTTTGGGGTAAACTTCTTATCTTTTTTATACCTTCAGTGAAAGTTGGTAGTTCACCGTCAGTGAATGTCGGTTCTATGATATTTTCTCGTCTACCTTCAATGAAAGTTGGTAGGCCATCATCAGTGAAAGTTAGTGATTGTTATCTTTTTGCTACCCTCAGTGAATGTTGGTAGTTCAGCGTCAGTGAACGACAGTGCTATGATATATTTTCACTTCTACCTTCAGTGAAAGTTGGTAGTTCACCATCAGTGAAAGTTGGTGATTGTTATCTTTTTGTTACCCTTAGTGAATGTTGGTAGTTCATCGTCAGTGAACGGCGGTGCTATGATATTTTCTCTTCTACCTTCAGTGAAAGTTGGTAGGCCATCATCAGTGAAAGTTGGTGATTGTTATTATTTTTCTACCTTCAGTGAACGTTGGTAGTTCATCGTCAGTGAATGGCGGTGCTATAATATTTTCCTTCTACCTTCAGTGAAAGTTGGTAGTTCACCATCAGTGAAAGTTGGTGATTTTTATCTTTTTGCTACCCTCAGTGAACGTTGGTAGTTCATCGTTAGTGAACGAAGATGCTATGATATTTTCTCTCTACCTTCAGTGAAAGTTGGTAGGCCACCATCAGTGAAAGTTGGTTATTGTTATCTTTTTTCTACCTTCAGTGAAGGTTGGTAGTTCATCGCCAGTGAACGGTGGTGTTATGATATTTTCCTTCTACCTTCAGTGAAAGTTGGTAGTTCACCATCAGTGAAAGTTGGTGATTATTATCTTTTTGCTACCCTTAGTGAACGTTGGTAGTTCATCGTCAGTGAATGGAGGTGCTATGATATATTTTCAATTCTACCTTCAGTGAAAGTTGGTAGTTCACCATCAGTGAGAGTTGGTGAATGTTATCTTTTTGCTACCCTCAGTGAACGTTGGTAGTTCATCATCAGTGAACAGAGATGCTATGATATTTTCTATTCTACCTTCAGTGAAAGTTGGTAGTTCACCATCAGTGAAATTTGGTGATTATTATCTTTTTTCTACCCTCAGTGAATGTTGGTAGTTCATCATCAGTGAACGGCGATGCTATGATATTTTCTCTTCTACCTTCAGTGAAAGTTGGTGATTGTTATCTTTTTGCCACCCTCGGTGAACGTTGGTAGTTCATCGTCAGTGAATGGCGGTGCTATGATATTTCCTTCTACCTTCAGTGAAAGTTGGGAGATCACCATTAGTGAAAGTTGGTGATTGTCATCTTGTTGCTACCCTCAATGAATGTTGGTAGTTAATCGTGAGTGAACGACGATGCTATGATATTTCTTACCTTTCTACCATCAGTGAAAGTTGGTAGTTCATCGTCAGTGAACGTCGATGATTTTTTTTCTTTACCTTCAGTAAACGTTGGTATCTCACCGTCAGTGAACGTCAGTGTTGTTATTTCTTTTCTCTTTCTACATTCAGTGAATGTTGGTAGTTTCGCCTTCAGAAAAATTTGATGTATCATTTGACTTTTTACCATCCTCTATGAGTCGGGTCTTTTGACTCATCAATGATTTATTTTCCTGGTTGGGTTTCTCTTTTGATCCTTATTTCCTTTGCTACATCCCCAGTGGTGTTTTGAGTCCCTTTGAAGTTGTTCATATGCATTCATAGTCATAAGCATTGCAAGGCATCTTAGGAACAAAAATAGGGCTTGTTTTATATTTAAGTATCTTCAATCGCGTCGACACGAATATTTTTAACCTTCGTATCTCTGGATAGAAGACACTTAAATAAGGACAGTTGTTGTACCCCAATTTTTGCCCCTAAAATTCCCCTATCATATCATACCCCCATAATGCAATGATATCATATTAGGGTTGGTTATTCCTCTTTTTCTATCTCCTATCTTTAAGTTTGCTCTTGAGGAATTCCCAAGCACCTTAGTTGTGTATTTTGTATATGTTTTGTTGACTAACTTCTAATCAAAATACAAAAAATATTTGTCTTTGTCTTTGAATATTTGTGTTTTGTAGGTACCAAGTCAAAGCATCTGACAAATAAGGTTTTACGATATTATTTCCTTAAAATCTCTATTTGTAAAAGAAAAAGAATTAAAAAATTTCATTTTTTTTCATTGTACAATTGATTGCTCCTAGAGTGCAATCGATTGCACAAAATGCATTTTGCGCCATTTTTGAAAAAATACACAGTGCAAATCGATTTGCACTGTAGTGCAATCGATTTGCACTGTAGTGCAATCGATTTGCACAGAGTGAAAATTTGAAAAAATCAGCAATTTCAAGCTTGTCAAATTTTGTATCCAAATTTTCTTTATTTTTTGAAAGATATATCATTAATTCAAATTTTGGTGTCAATCTTGCATTTTTAAAAATATTCATTAATTCAAAATTTGTCTCTAATTTTTGAAAGAATTGTCATTAATTCAAATTTTGGCTCCAATAATGAATTACCAAATTACCACTAATCCCAATCCTAAACTCTATAAATAAAACCCTCATTTCATTCAAATCTCAAGCTTTTGATAGACAAATCCACCTTGCTAAAAAATCTCTCAATTCTCTCCATCTACCAAATTCACTCAAATTTCCATTTTCAAAAAAAAAAAGTTAGTAAGCTTTGCATTGAAGCTTACTAATCTTTGAGCTAAACCTTCATCCAAACACTTTTTCTTTATCAATTCTCTACATCCAAGCTTAGGCAATTGATTCTTGTGGTTGAATTGAAGCAAATTCATGAAGTTGTTTTGATAATTCTCTAGATCTACCTTTGGTAAGTTGGATAATTAATCTTTCACAATATGATCTCTTGTTGATCTTAGGGTTTGATTCATTGAGCATTATTTTGTGATTCCAATGGTGTTATTTTCTCATAATTTGATGGAATTTTCATGCTTAATTGGATCCATGATCATAAGGTATTTGATGGAAAGTTTGAACAAGAATTTGGCCTTTTAAAATGTTGTTTTGCTGTCTGTAACAGCGTACAATCGATTGTTGTAATAGTGCAATCGATTGCACTAAGTGAATTTCATGCAGATTTTTGAAAATTGCACTGTGTAAATCGATTTGCACTATAGTGCAATCAATTTGCACAGAAATAGAATGCATTTTTGCCTTGTTTTGGGGCTATTTTGATCCGTAAATGTTTTTTTACTCACTCTTTTTTATTGTTAGTTTGGATTGCAATTTCAAATGTCCAATTTCTCTTTAAATCCAATGGACTTTGTGATGTAGATGAAGTTGGATAAATGTTCATCAATTCAAATATACCAAAGAGTGAATTATTTAATTCATTTTTGGTGCTTTAGATTAATGACGTGTTTAGTGCTTTAATCTATCTAGATGAGTGATTGAATTTAAAGATGAAAGAAATTTGAGGTAGTGATCCAAGTTAGCATATCATGCCCCTCCCTCTTCATCTTATCCCTTATTTTTTTAAATTGTGCTACATGTAAAGGGATGATGATCTCTATATCATTTATCCAAACATGAAGTACATAGATTGTTATTGACCGACCTCAAAATAAGTGTGACTTCTATATAAGTCCACTTATGATTGCTTAACATAGTGCTAAACTTTGTCCTGATTCGAATAAATGATCATTCGTGGCCCAAACCTATGTTTGCAAGCCCAAGTATGTTAATTTGATCTCTTTGATCCAATAACCTTGAGATTCATTGTGTGGAGGCTTTGGTTCTACCAATCCTCTAATGGATCTTCATCAATTTTGGTCAACGCGGATCACTTAAACATCGTTAATCATTAAATGTTACTTTTGAGGATTCCAAAATGGATGATATACTTGACAAAAAGCAAATGCAACTTGTTGTGTGGAGGCTTTGGTTCTACCAATCCTCTAATGAGTTCCAAATGCAAGTTTTAAGATGGTCATCCAACTAACCACTAATTTCTAACAATTGACTTTATTTTATGCTTTTATTTTATGCTCTTTACTTTATGTACCATTTACTTTAGCATTTATATTTCATGCTATTTTCATCTGTGCTCACTTGAGCATTTACTTTTATGCTATTTTCATCTTTGTTCACTTGAGCATTTACTTTTATGTCATTTTTATTTTGCTCACTTGAGCTTTTCTTTTACTTTTGAAGACACTTAATAATCAACATGAACCATAAAAAACTTTAATGATACTTGGACTATGTGGTTACTATCCTTGGCATTATGGAGTATTGGACTTCGTGGACTTAGGATTATAGACCTTCGCCTATGTTGGAGACCTTGTGATCTTAATTGATATTTTGTCTAGAGTTCTTGAGGTTTACCTCAAGACATTAGGTTGTTTGTTTGTTTTGTGTGCTGGTTATTATGATTACATACTTTGTTTGTAATCTAGAATTCACCCGTATACAGCCGTTACTCTTCCCAATTTTTGTGAAGACTTAATACACTTGAAGTTTGGTTCTCTCAAGAGGTCTAGTATCTTTACTTGCTTAGTTTCAATCCAAAGAATGAGAATTCTATCTTGACTCATAATGTCAAGTATTAACTTCTTGTAGGTTAGATGTTTCTTCTCATTAGCTTTTATCTTATGCTTTAGGATAGTCCCTTCATCTCATCCCATCTTCTTCAATTTCAAAAATCTTCTTCCTCCTTTTGAAAACTCTTCTTAATTTTTTTAAACTTGAACCACTTTCATAATAAACTTGGACTTAGGTCCATGAATTTTCAAAACATTTTTCATAAATAAACTCCAATCAATTTAATAATACCTTGACATTTTTTTGTAAGAATACTAAAAGTCAATCAAACTCATTTCAAACTATTTTGCCACCTTGGCTTTTTATTTTAAAATCTTTCTCAAAAGATTGGACTCTTGTCAATCCTTATAGTGATGCAAACAACTATATTTCTACAATATATAGTGAAGAGAGATATTTTCCACTTGGGTGTTGAGTGAGGCATTGTTGATTTTAAATTTCAAGGCATATCCTCCACTTTGAGATGATGCAAATTCTCCTTTCTCATGATTGTGGATAGTAAATATGTTTTCCACACGGACAATGATGATGATGTCTTATTTCTTAAAATTAACCAACACATTTGTGTTTTAAAATTTTTAAAGATGAACTACGTGTACCCTAATCCCCTATTGCACGAAAGGTGGTACGGGGTGCAAAAATCATAAAAAATATATTTCTTTTCTCACCTCCACCATTTATTTTACATACAACATTTTATAGCCAAAATATATAGATTTTTCAAAGAGGTTCCTGCAGAGTAACGTAGATGTTTAGGGTGCTAATACCTTTCGTTTGCATAACCAACCCCCTTACCTTGAATATTTCCCCCTCTTTTGGGTTACTCGCTCTTTTCCCATTCCTTTGGAAACAATAAAGTACGGTGGCGATTTTTATTTTGATTTGTATAAGTCTAGTCAATCTAATGGCTCAGTCTTAAACATTTCTACCGCTACAGCAAGGACGCGGATGCGGAACCACGGGTCGTTACCGAGTTCCGGGGGACCACTAATTAACATGTATGGTTTTTTTTATTTTGTAATTGTTTTTTGTTAATGAAAAGTCGAAGTTTCATGAAGCTATGTCATTTACCTGTTGTCTCTTATTTAAAATAGAAAGCAAAAAAATTGCCCTTTAATTGCACCTAGGTGCCATCTGAGATGGCTTAGGGAAAACATGTTGCACCTAGGCGCCATCTCACTTGGAGCCTCCCTTTTAAATTTAGGTGCATGCGCCATCTCACTTGGCGCCTCCATTGTGGGGTTTTCTGAAACATGGTTATTTGTGTAATTTTCCCCGAAACATGGTTATTTGTGTATTTTTTTCAATACTAAGTTATTGCTAAAAAAAAATCGCATTTTGATGCAAATTTTCAAACGAGACGGTTTTATAAAAATTGACTCCAATTTTTTGGTTCGAATAGTTTTGGACGGTTCAATTCAGTTTTTACAATTTTACTCTGATTTTGACCCACTAGTTATTTTAAAAGGATAACGGGACCGGATTCAACTTCAGTTTCCAATCCAACAAATTGAATCATCCGATTCGGTCTAATTTTTAAAATATTGGTTTAACCACGTACATATGGTTTACCATCACATTTGATTAAACCACTTAAAAAGCTCAAGGAAGTGTAAAAGTTGCAATTTATCACTTCTTTGAAATCACATCAAATTTGCATTGCAATTAAGGCTGGAAATGAGTTCGAGTTGAATTCGTCTCAGTTCAGCTCGATTTATGGTTTAGCTCAAATCTCGGTTTGAGCTTAACACAAACTTTTTTTAAACTCAAGCTCAACTCGTTATAAATTCAGGAACAATTCGTTTCAATTCGTTAGGTTTTTCTCGTTATGTTCAACTCACTTGCTTCACAGACTTAAAAGTCATTTTTGTAAAATCTACTTTTTTTTATATATTTGACATTTCAAATTAATATTTTTAAAATAGAAAATATAGAAATAAAATAAATTTTATAAGATTGAAATTTTTCTTAGAAGATACCTTTTTTAAATTAAAAGAAATTTAAAAGACATATCTAATTTTATTAAAAAATTTAAAAAAATTAAAAAATATTTTTTTATTAGAAAATATATGTTTATTTTTAAATTATTTTCTTAAAAAACATAATTTAAACGATGTTGATTTTATTTATATAATTATTTTTAGAAATATTTTGCTCACTTGAGAATATAAATTATTAACTAAAACTGTTAGATTAAAAGAAAATATAGTGCTAAGATTTGAAGTAAATCTTTAAACCTAATCTTAAATACAATATATTTAATTTCATATATAGTTGAGTTGACCCATGAATCTAATGAGTCGAGCTATATATAGTTTAAGTTTAGCTCATTTAGTTAACGAACTTAGTTTTTCGTTCATATTCAGCTCATTTATTTCATGACTATAATTCAACAATTTAATTATCGAATATAATTTAAAATTATTATCGAGTTGGTTCGGTTCATTGACAACTCTAATTCTAACTTGATAATGATATTGTGAGTCAAAACTCATTACAAAACAAAACATATATGAATAGATGGAAAAGGTAATCAAATAAACATTTGTTCTTTTCATTTTATTTATCCAATTTTTTTACTACCCAAATTAATTTTAAATTGTTAGTGCACAAGGTTAATAAATGAAGAAAAATGTATGAGAGAATAATACTAAAGCTCTGTAATAATGGCTATAAAGTTGTAAAAAAGAATGATTAACCAATAATTATTGTTACTATTAAAAATGACAACTACTACTAGTCTATTTATACATAAACTAGAAAATAATAAACTTAACAGCCACATTATTGTACCCTAAAATTTTCCCTCCAATTTTTCTTCACTACGCCAAAAACTGCTTTTTGCAGCGCCTCTACTAAAGCGCTTATTGAAAAAGCGCTGCCATAGCCTTCACAAAAAACAAAATTAAAAAAAAGGGAAACCTACGAAGGCGCTTTTTTAAAAGCGCTGGCATAGGTGGGGGATACGAAAGCGCTTTTTTAAAAGCGCTGGCATAGATGGGGGATATGAAAGCGCTTTTTTAAAAGCGCTGGCATAGGTGGGGGATATGAAGGCGCTTTTTAAAAAGCGCTGGCATAGGTGGGGGATATGAAGGCGCTTTTTAAAAAGCGCTGGCATAGGTGGGGGATACGAAAGCGCTTTTTTAAAAGCGCTGGCATAGGTTAGTTAAATAATTTCAAAACACAATTTACAATCAGATTTCTAAACCCAGCTGATACAAAAAACGAAACCTAGTTGTTCATCTTTTTCTCCATTCGTCTGCTCCTATTCAAGCTCTCTTCATCCTTCGTCGTCCTCACTTTCATAACAACCTTTGAACCTTCGTCGACCCTTCCCATCCACTGTTCATCCCTTCGTCGACCCTTCCCATCCACTGTTCATCCCTTCGTCGTCCTCTCACCATTACCCCCCGCCTCGCATCAACGACACAATCTTCGGCCCACGACTAATTCAAATTTTCAATCCAAGTAAGTGTTCCTATCATTAAAGCCTGTGCTTCTGTAATTGTTGTTTTTGGTGTACATCGTGACTAGAGTGTTTGATTCTACTGTGTTGTTTTTATGTTGTTGGTTTGGTTGGTGATGAGTGATTATGGATTGGGGTTTTGATTCTGGGGGTGTTCTTGCAATGAGAATGTTATGAAGCTATATTGCACTGGTGTTTCGCTGTACTGTCCTGAGAATTGTTTTTGTTTTCTTCACTACAACAAGTGATTAAGCTTGTTTTGGGAATTATTAGTGTTGTTGTTGTTATTTTTTGTTGCTGTTGTATGTTCTATGAGAGATATGAAATGACACCATAGTTATGAAAGTTATTCATTATAGAAAAATTTGTAAGAACCTTTGTATTTTTCTGCTCTACTTATGTAATTCTGCTGCACTTCAATTTTCGGTTCATTTGTTTCTTTGCTTTAATTCTTGGTTTACTTTACATACGCAACTGTATATGTAAATCAATATGCATGTGTTTAATGTTATAATGAGTTAGTGAACTCTATTAGGTTTAAGATTATGAGGCTAGAAAATAGATCTCATGTAACTCTTAGTTGCAACCCTGTTAGAGAAATTAGCTTCTGAGTGGTAGTGCTAACAGTGTCCTCAGTGTGTCATCAATAGTCTGGAACAAGGAAGTATACTTAATCTCCACCTCCAAAAAGATCTTGTGTTTCATCTAGATAGTTGAGAATTTTTTTTAATATTCTTGCATTTGCAGAATCAAATTTAAAGAGACCAATTCATATCATCATCTCATCCAAATGTGAGATCAGAACAACAACAAAAACGATTAAAAGCACTTATCTATTTTTTATTTTCAAATCCAATCATTTATAGCGAGAACTAAATAGTAATGAACAGCATCAAATAAGCCCAATAGGCTTTACAACTGATTGATTCTCAAATCTAAGCCTTTCCTGCTAGAACAGGAATACTCTGCTCATTCCTGAAGAAATTATCAGGATCAACAGCAGTCTTAATCTTAACCAACCTATCAAAATTATTGTTAAAATACTTAGCACCATAAACCTTTCCTGGTGTATATGTTGAAATATAATTTTTGTATTACTAATAGAAATATCAAGTAAAATATATGTGTAGTTCTGAAGTTTTAATTTTTACATAAGTGAAATTAAAAAGACCCGGGAATTTATTATATATATAAAAATTGAAAGCTCCATTGTCACTCTCATTTATCCTGCATTTATGATTTGTTTTTCTTCTCTCTCTGAACCTTAGTATGAATTTTGATTGAATCACAGGGAGAAAGAATTAGCTGCTGTTAAGATAAATGCAGCAGATGTTGATATAATTGCAAACGAACTAGAGGTAACTTCTTCAACATGTACAGAAATCTATCTAGTAAGCTTACATTCCAATTAATTAACATACTTTTCTTATACAACAGTTGGACAAAAAGGTGGCTGAAAGAACCTTGCGTTGCTGCCATTCGTCATTTGCTTCACTAGTATGGTGGAAACAAATAAGGGAATGTGATCTATATTGTCAATGAAAATGTTTTGTTTTTAGTTACTCCTAAGTTTAACATGTTGTTTACATTCAAATCATGCAGCGGATAGTTCAACGATTTAATATCGATTGTGGTAGGAAAAAGCTGTGAAACTTTCTCCGATTGAAGAAATTCGAACTGTCCTTGATCGTAGTGTACGCGGGACGCTCTCAACATTTTCAAAGGTTTCTATCCTATTCTTGAACTGACTTGAATAACTGATTGTTTTTACTTTTATTTTCTGGCTCAGTGTGACTAATTAGTTGCTATAGTCAAACCATGGATAAAAAATGGATGACTGCCAATCGATTGTCGAAAGAGTATGAGGATGGGGTATCAGAATTCGTTAAGTTTGCCGTTGCGCACGCCAGAGAACCCAATGGAATGATATGTCCTTGCTTGAGATGCTGTTATGGGAGACGGGTTGACGCGGTTCAGTTGGAATCGCATTTACTGATGCATGGAATTGATAGAAGTTATGCATGTTGGAATTTGCATGGTGAGAAAAGTAGCGGGAATGTTGAATCGAGTTATAATACGACGTATGCTTCAAATGAGGATTTCGCAGACGCATACGATTATGATCGAGTCGAAGAGATTGCAGAAGCGCTTGAAGAAGATCTTGAGGATTGTCCCAAAATGTTCGAGAGGTTGGTAAGCGATGCAGAGAAACCGTTGTATGATGGTTGTACAAAATTCACAAGATTGTCTGCGGTGTTAAAGTTGTACAACTTAAAGGCGGACAACGGATGGTCGGATAAAAGTTTCACACAGTTATTATCCCTCGTGAAAGAAATGCTACCAGAGGATAATGTTCTTCCCAATCGAACGTATGAGGCCAAAAAGATGTTGTCCTCTATTGGCATGAGCTATGAAAAGATACATGCATGTCCAAAAGATTGTGTTTTATTTCGAAACGAGTACGCAGTGTTAAATGAGTGTCCTAAATGCGGTGCCCCTCGATATAAGGAAAAGTTGTCTCCGGAAAAGGTGTTATGGTATTTTCCTATAATTCCGAGATTTAGGCGCATGTATCGTAGTGAGACCGATTCAAGACACTTGACTTGGCATGCAGATGAAAGAATTATTGATGGGAAGTTGCGACATCCGGCAGACTCACCACAGTGGATGAAAGTTGATATTGATTATCCTGAATTTGGAAAAGAAGCAAGAAATCTTCGCTTGTCGTTGTCTACTGATGGAATGAACCCGCATGGTATTCAAAGTATCTCGCATAGCACCTGGCCTGTGATTCTTATGATATATAACCTACCTCCGTGGCTATGTATGAAGCGTAAGTACATGATGCTATCTATGTTAATTTCTGGGCCCAAACAACCAGGGAATGCCATAGACGTGTACTTGGCACCCTTAGTCGAAGATTTGAAGTTTTTGTGGGAGACCGGTGTGGAGGTTTACGATGGGTATAGGAAAGAAAGTTTCAACTTGAGGGCGATGTTGTTTGGAACAATTAATGATTTTCCGGCGTACGGAAATCTATCAGGGTACAGCATTAAGGGTCAAAAAGCGTGTCCTGTTTGTGAAGATGAAACCGATACGATGCGATTGAACTTTTGTCAGAAGAATGTTTTTCTCGGTCATCGTAGATTCTTAAATTCTAATCATCACTATCGTGGGTGGAGAAAGGCATTCAATGGAGAGGCAGAACACGGTAGAGCTCCACATATGTTGACAGGTGATCAGATTTTTGAAAAGGTGAAAGATGTGAGTACTGAGTTTGGCAAGCCTTTTGCACATAGACTTGTCACGAGTGGGTCGAAGAAGAGGTCGATTTTTTTTGAACTTCCATATTGGAAGTCGTTGTACGTAAGACATTTCCTCGATGTTATGCATATTGAAAAAAATGTATTTGATAGTGTTATTGGTACGTTACTCAATATACAAGGAAAGTCTAAGGATGGCATTAACATAAGGAAGGACATGTTAAACATGGGAATTAGAACTGAATTGGCACCCGTGACGAAAGGAAGACGCACATATCTACCACCTGCTGTTTACACTCTATCTAGAAAGGAGAAGAAAATATTGTGTAAGTTCCTCAGTGAAGTTAAAGTTCCAGAAGGCTACTCATCAGATATTAGAAGACTTGTGTCAATGAAAGACCTAAAGTTAAAGAGTTTAAAGACTCATGATTGCCATGTTATAATGGAACATTTTCTACCAATAGGTATACGTTCTATTCTGCCAGAAAAAGTAAGGAGCGCAATAACTAAGTTGTGTTTTTTCTTCAAGTCAATTTGCAGCAAGGTGATCGATCCTGCAATCTTACCAACATTGCAAAAAGAGGTGGTTGTTACTTTATGTGAGCTTCAAATGTATTTTCCTCCCTCGTTTTTTGACATAATGGTTCATCTAGTCGTTCATCTTGTCAAAGAGACACAGTTGTGCGGACCAGCTTATATGAGATGGATGTACCCTGCTGAACGTTATATGAAAATTTTAAAAGGGTACGTGAAAAACCGAAGTCGACCGGAGGGTTGTATTGCGGAACGATACATTGTTGAAGAAGCGGTTGAGTTTTGCACTGAATATCTGTCAAATGTTCAATCAATTGGACTCCCCAAATCTCATATTGTCGAGAAAAAAGAAGGAAAAAGACTAATTGGAAATAAAGTTGTGACAGTGTCAATGGTCGAACGGGATCAGGTGCATTTGTATGTTCTGCACAATGAGATTGAGGTTGAGCCGTATGCTGAAATGCACAAGGGTGTTCTTCGAGGTTTAAATCTGAATAGAAATGAGAATTGGATAGTACGAGAGCACAATCGA
This sequence comes from Vicia faba, assembly GCA_948472305.1. NCBI lineage: Eukaryota > Viridiplantae > Streptophyta > Magnoliopsida > Fabales > Fabaceae > Vicia > Vicia faba. The sequence goes on along the minus strand of OX451737.1, from coordinate 1,690,992,760 downwards.
AGTTTCATACCGTGGTTTAAGGAACAAATTTATTCAAAGTATCGTTCGGATCCTGCTTCAGTAACATAAAGGTTGAGATGTTTAGCATATGGTCCAAGTATGATTGTGTTTTCTTATAGCGCATACGCAATTAATGGATACACATTTTATACCAAAGAACAGGATGATAAAAGTACTATGCAGAATAGTGGTGTTACCTTGGTAGCTGAAGCGATGCACATATCAAGTGCGAATGACTTAAACCCGAAATTTGCAAATCTGTCATATTTTGGGGTTATCGAGCGCATTTTGTTGTTTGATTACGGGAAGTTTCAGATTCCTGTATTTGATTGCAAGTGGGTTGAAAATAATAATGGCGTACGAATGGATAAGTCAGGATTTTTGCAAGTGGATCTCAATAGGGTGGGGTACAAAGATGAACCTTTTATTCTAGCCTCTCAGGCTAAACAAGTGTTCTATGTCAATGATCCGACAAGTACGAAATGGTCTATAGTGCTTTTGTCTAACAAAGTAATTGATGAAAACATTGGAGATCAAGGTGATATTGGCGTTGGCATTAAATCTTGTACAAGAAACGATCAAAATGAGAATGAACCTTGTACTAGAGATGATCATAATGAGGGTATTTGGATCAATCCAACCATCCGAGTTGTTAACAGAAGCGTAAAATATATTGCTACCAAGAAAAGAAAGAGACGTTAGTGAAAAAGGTATTATTATAATTATAGCCTAATATTGTAAGTAATATGTGAATAATGTTTTGAATTTTTGGCATATCTTTTGAACCGTTTTGAATTTTTGCGAATGTGACTAGTGTTTATTTAGTAGAACAATGTTTCCGGAGCTGATGGTGAGGTTTATTTCTTGAAAGTTTGGTTTTTTAGCATTTTATTCAATTTTGAGTTCCTTTAGTGCTATTCATATCTTTTTCGACTATCCATTTTCATGTAGTGTACTAATGTGCTTGTTTGACTTTTGTTACAGGTCTAATGGCTAGCAATGAAGAAAACCCGCAAGGAAACCAACAAGAAAACCCACCAGGAAACCAACAAGATCATGAAAACTCACAAGAATCAAATCATGCAGCGGATGATAATTCAGCAAATGATGTTGCACGAGGCATCACCATAATGCGCGAAATCATTCGTGCTAGAGATAAGGGAGTGATATATAATGTAGATTGGAATCATTCAAATCAAGTAGTTGGGGTTAATGCTTCAAAATTCACAAGCTACGTTGGTACACTTGTTCGTATGCATGTACCAATCTCCATATCTAGATGGAATGAGAAACAATGTGAAGCATTGAAGCAAGGAAAAGAAATGTTTTGGGAAGATGTTAAGGTATGTATGTTATATGGTTTATATGGTTATATGTTTATAAGTTTATAAGTTTATATGGTGTATATGGTTTTTAAACTACTTATATGTTTATATGGTTTATATGGTTTTTAAATTACTTATATGTTTATATGGTTTATACGCAGCGGTCTTTTAACGTTCCAGATGAGCGTAAAGGCTTCGTACTTGGGTTGGCCGGGAAAAGATTTAGAGGGTGGAAAAATCTGTTGACGAACACCTATCTTAAGGATGACAAAGGAAAGTGGCTGGAAGAGTTCCCGGCCGGAAGGCCAGAAAAGTATAATCTTTTCATTAAACAAGAAGATTGGACTGAGTTTATTAGACAAAGAGATGACGAATTCCGGCAAAAGAGTGCCAAAAATAGTGAGAGAGCATCAAAGCCCGCGTATCCATACAAAAAAGGGCGTTTGGGATATGCACGCTTAGAGGAAAAAATTGTAAGTAATAAATAGAAATGATATGTTCTTATTAATTGTCTAAATGTGTTGTATTTGACGATCTAACCGTTTGTTTCTATGCATAGTTAGAGGAGACGAAAAGTGATGAAACCTCACTTCCAGCACATTTGCTGTGGAAGGAAGCTCGTGTGGGCAAGAATCAAGCTGTTGATCCAAGTGTTCTAAGAATTTATGATGAATGCGTAAGTATAACATTGTGTCTTTAATTAAATCAAATTTTTATGACTATTTAATTGATTTTTTTATCTCCATTATTTTCAGGAGACATTGTCACAAACGGAGTCCACCGGTGACGACCAGGATACGAGGAGCGTACTTAGTAAAGCACTGAATGTTCCTGAGTATTCCGGTCGGGTGAGGGGTAAAGGTCATGGTGTGACTCCAACCTCTTTCTACCAGCATTCTCGGAAAAGAAATCCTACCAATGCAGAAGTGATGAATGTACTTATGGAATTACAAGTAAAAGTCAATGCATTGGAAAGAGATAAAGAGGTATTAATGAGGGAAAAGGGCAATGCGGCAATGGCGAAAGAAACTAGTGACAACGCTAGTATCAACCGTCAGAATAAATTTCCTGAGGTAATTATAAATATATTGATAAATCTCTATTGTTCAAGTTTCTCATTTTTATTCCACCTCTTTCTATTATTGAATTAAAAGTAATATGTATGCATATTGGTTTAGGGCATTTCATCTTGCCAACTATACGTAATGGCATCAGATTATCACCTTGTTGGCAAGGGAAAAGTGTACAACACTTTGGGAGATTTAATTCATAATACACCGATCCCGGCTGGACACCTGAGAGTATCAGTAGATTATCCTATTGATCCCGATGCGTTGGTACCGGTACCTGACGTGGCCTTGGATATAAGATCGGTGCGAGACGCAGTAGGGTCGTTTGTTGCATGGCCCTTGGACCTCATTTTCATTGATGATGAGGTATGTTTAAAACCGTTAATATGAATCATTTAGATTTCAAATGTCAATTCTGAACCGTTAAGTTAATTATTTTTTAATATTAGCCTCCTACAAAACCCGCTAATAAGGGTAAGGAGATTTTGCAGCAAGGCGGCGAGTCTATGGCATCAATTCCAGAGGTACACTTAAATTGTTTATTATATGATATGAATTTAAAACTGAACGATTTTATAATTTACCTAAGTTATATGATTGTTAGGTATCTACGAAAGTGTCACAACAAGTGACCCAGCCTGTTCGTAGCAGACCACCCCCGAAAAAGTCAATGCATAAGGGGGGAAGAGGCGGGGGAAGAGGCGTTTTTGTACCTCGATATCGGAATACACTTGGAGTACTTTTGGAAACCTCAGATTTGAAGTCAGGTGGTATTCGTCGAATCCTTATGGATGCAGATATCTTTGGTCTTGACTGCGAAGAAACGATAGGAATGGACGAAATGACTGAGATTATGACGCATGGTGAATTAGGCATCGGCAATGTTCACGCATACATCCGGTATTCCGATAAATATATCATTTAATTAGTTGAACAATTTATTTACACATTTCAATGAAAATAGTCTAATGTTTATATGTTTTTATTTAAGGTTGTTGTACGATAAAAAAATGCGCGAGACTGTATTGGCAAGACGCTTCCATTTCTTGTCTGCCCATATTGTCAGCGGAGCGACAATTGTCAGGGAACCGGGTTCAGTTAGGGAGTACTTAGTGAATCGATACACGGCCTACGTCGGCAACCCAGATAGCTTGTTTATTTTGCCGTATAACACTGTTCCAGTGGGGTGAGTTTTTCATTTATTCTAATATATCTTTGTTTATTTTGCGTAGAAACTTTTCTTCTAAACTGTTGCTTAAATTTTTAGAAAACACTGGTTGTTGTTGGCTATCGATCCGATTAAAGAAGTTGTGTACTTTCTGAATTCGGTAGACGGGGAATGGACTAACTATCCCGCTATGAAGGAAACTGTTGATCAGTAAGTGAGATCGTTCTAACTATTCGTGTATATTTATATATTTAATTATTTCTGTGAGATTGATCTAAATATATGTTTTTATTTTCTTAGATCAATACAAATATTTCGTAGTCAAAGGGACGCACAGGTACCCCGGAGTAAATCATCAAATATTACTTGGATCAAAGTGCAGGTACAAAATTAGTTGCTTATAATAATAGTTATGTTACTTGATAAAATTACACGACAACTATAAAATATATTCTGTTTTTCTATGCAGTGTCCGTTACAGAATAACGATGTAGATTGCGGATACTTTTGCTTGAGGTTTATGAAAGAAATCCTTCATAAAAATCAAGTAGAGATTCCAAGCACGGTATGGATTTATAACTTAGAATAATTTTGTATGATTTCTACATTTAATAACATCATGCATATACTGAAGTAATAATTTCTTATGTAGTACTTTGATGACCTCTATACTATGTCGTACACGAAAGTTCAAGTGGAAGAAGTCAAAGAGGAAATATGTCAATTTTATGTTGAAAACAGATTATTCTGATGGGTATGAATAAAATATTATTGTACGTGTTAGTTTGATTGTGTTGGAGCCTTTAATATTGTTTGTTTAATTTACCGTGTTGTTCATATTCATACTTTGCAGGATGACGACCGTGTCGGTGGAGCATTATTTTCGATGTAATTATATATGATTTAGTTACATATGTATATATATATGGTTACAAATTAACACGATACTTTGTATGTGATTTAGTTATGGTTACAAATGTATATATGGTTACAAATTTAGTTATATATGATTTAGTTACATATATATATAGATAAGGATTGAATATTATATGGTATACCGGTTTCTGTTAATATAATACCGATTTCTTAAAATATATGTATAGATAAGGATTGAATTACAGGTTAAATTATTGGACCAAAAAAAAATTACAGGCCGCACAGGGAACCTCAAATTATAGGTTTCACTTAAAAAAATTTGTATGAGCTATGAAAGCGCTTTTGGCTAAAAAGCGCTTTCGTAGGCAGGATAAATAAAAAAAAAATTAAATAGAAACCCCCTATCAAAGCGCTTTTTATGGAAAAAGCGCTGTGAAAGACCCCCCTATCAAAGCGCTTTTTCCATAAAGCGCTGTAAAAGCCATGATAAATAAAAAAAAAATTAAATAGAAACCCCCTATCAAAGCGCTTTTTATGGAAAAAGCGCTGGGAAAGACCCCCCTATCAAAGCGCTTTTTCCATAAAAAGCGCTGTAAAAGGCCTGATAAATAAAAAAAAAATTTAAATAGCACACCTATCAAGACCCCCCTATCAAAGCGCTTTTTAAGGAAAAAGCGCTGGGATAGGTCCACCTACGACAGCGCTTTTGGCCAGAAAAAAGCGCTTTCGTAGCCTACGCCAGCGCTGGCTACGGCAGCGCTTTTAAGCGCTTTTAAAGGGCAAAAAAAAGCGCTGTGAAAGCCCATTTTCGTAGTAGTGCTTTAAGACATTCTTCTAACATCTCAAATACTCAAGGCTACTCAAGAGTTAATCAGACAAACTCACCTCCTAAGCAAGGGTCTTCAACTAGGGTTCGGTGCTTCTCAAAGAAAATTGGTTTGCAAGGGTCTCAGCTGACTTTCATGGTTCATCATAGGTCCACAACAATGCTCATGGCAAGTTTCAAGCCTTGCATCACATGTTTGCTCAGTCAATAGCTCAAATGATTGAAAATCAAATGTATTGGATAAAAAGTCAAATGGGGTTAATATACAGTCAAACTTCAAGATTTTTGGTCAACTTCGACATTATAAGGTGATATTCATCATTTGATCAAAGGTTGATCATGATTCCTCAAGGAAAACCCTCAAATCATCAAAGGTCAAAATTTGCCAAAATTAGGGTTTTGGCTGAGGATGACTGATCATTGATTGTTGACCAAATGCATGACCTAATGGCTTGAAGCATGATCTTAAGGACTGAAATACAATATCTTAACGTAATTACATGGCTCAATACATTTTCAAAGATGCAAGTGATATATAGTTAAAAATTTGAATCAATTGATGAAAAGTCAACAGCCACTCAAAAGTTAAACTTTGACTTTTTGGTCAACATTAGAATTCAAAAATCAAGAATCATCAAAATATTCAAAACTGTCAAACTTGATCATCAATAATCAATAAAGTCAATAAAAAGTCAAAAGTCAAGATTTTCAAACACTTAGAAAAAATTCAAGTGTTTTATACCTAAGAAACCCTAACTTCACAAGCAAGTTTCCTCAAGATACAAGTTGATTCAAGGAAAAATTTCAAAATTAAAGTTGTAGGGATTGATGAATTCTACACCTTTGTTAATGTGGGATGATCCCTAAAAAGTTCTTAATTTAAGAGATATAATCCCATGAAGTTATGATGTTTTTTTATCCAACACTTAGAAATTTTTTTACAAGTTTTGATCAGTTTTTTGTCCCAACTTCATGGCTATTTTTCACCAAGATCCCAATTGATTTAGCCAAAATGGTCAACATGAAAGTTTAAGATCGTGTTTCAAGCTTTCCAAAATGTCCAAAAATAAAAAGATATCATGCTTGAGCTAGAAGTTTCAAAGATATGAATTTGGGCATCCATTCTTGAAATATAGGTCATTTTGTGAAAACCTAATGACCAAATCTCATAGCCATGCCTTGTAATCTCATTTTTGCAGGCCTCTAACCTCTAAATCTATCTATAATCAGAAGATTACATAAACTTTTGAGCCATTATCCAATTGGTGCAAGCTTTAACCAAAGCATTTTGCCATTTTGAGAAGAAAGGCAAGACTTCCATTTTGATAAAGCTTGCTTTATGAATTTTGTCAACTCTCCTTGAGCCTATTACTTGTTTCTTCTGCACACACACAATGTCAAAGTAAGAAGCAACATGTCTACAGCTCCTAACCACCCTATGAGCCATTGTAACATGCCTTGGAACCATGACTTTGCAAGAAACTTCAAAGTTCCGTCTCAACCAAGCCATAACTTGTCATCTCAAGGTTCTGATTGTTTCAACCTCCAAAACCTTTTTCCTATAAATAGAAAGGCCATTTGCAAGCCAAGGCACGAGTTCACAAGCCCTCTAACCCTCTCAAACTCTCCCAAGTCATAATTTTACACAAAACCTCCATTTTTGAGCTTTGAAGTTCAAATCTTTAAATATCTCAAACCTTCCAACTTTTGTCCAAATCAATCATCCAAACACTTCATATACATCATATATACCTCATCCATACCCATGTTTCCTCGTTGTAACATCATCTTCATCATCCACTATTTCCACTTGTTACCTCTGCAACTTTACTTGTCCAGAAGAATTAAGGCACTCTCAATCCAAGGTAGGCGTTGCAAAAAGCTTCCTAGGAGTTCAGTGAAGCTATCCAAATCATCTTAACACCTCCAGGAGCGCTCTAACTTTAAACTCGATTATCACTTCAGAGGTAAGTTTCTCTAACTTTGAAATCCTTATTCAAGCATCATTTGCACTTACATTCTAAAGATAAAATGTAGATATCATGTATATGAAGCTAACCATGTCCTTAAATTTCATTTTAATTGGTTGTGTGATGAGAATTTTGGAACTGGGTTTTCTGAAGATTTTTGGTTTCAGTTTGGTACCAAGTAAAATTCGTTCTAACCTTTGATCTATAGCTTTTGAAAATTATATGTTTGGCTTCCTTATTAAAAATGAAGCAAGTTTGATGTTTACATTTTTTAATTTGGTTGAGAAATGAGCATTTTCTGAAGAATCAAAGATGGAAGTTATATTGGTATACAACGTGAGGAAGAAGAAGGCCATGGCGCCAGATTTAAAATTTAAAATTTGAGTTTATCATATATTTATTGGTGGATGTTTCATAATTGGATGAAACAGCTACCCCAGTGGCAAGCGTGTGTATGTGTAGGGCGTTAGTGTGCCAAGGCAGGGTTCTATCCCTGCCTCTGGCATTTTATTTTTCAATATTTTCTTTGTTGATCAGGTGTAAGAAAGTCCAAAGAACGCATGATATACACCCTCATCAACACCATTAGATCTCATTAAGCCTGATCTGGATGCTTCAAGCGTGCCTTTCCACCATGAACCATCAAAGGCCGGCTACACTGGATTACAAACAAGCGCATGGGCTTAGTTATTTTGGGCCTTTTTTATTTTTTCTTTCTAGCACCCCCCAATTGCTTTTACAATTCAGGCACATTAAATTCTCTTTTTTTGTTTTTTTTAATTAACTATTTTCTTTTCTTTAAATAATTTTATTTAAAATCATAAGAAAAAAAATCATAAAAATGATTAAAATAAATTAGATTTAGGTTTTTAATTAGCTGATTTAATTTTTGACAAATAAAAATTAATCTAATTTTATCATCTTGATTTTATTTTATTAATTAATTAGAATTAGGGTTTATACTATAAAATATGTTCTAAACACCTAACATTCTTTAGGTTTTAATTAATTAATTTAATTTTCATAAATAAAATTAATTAATTACATTTTATTTTATTTTAATTAATTAAATTTTAAGTTAAATTAGAATTAGGTCTAACTTTTTATTTCATCATTTTAAATATTTTCTAAACAAAGTAACAACAAAATATTTTCTTAAAATACTTAGAATATTTAGGGTTTTTACATCTTGCCCCTTTCTACCTCCACGCATTTATTTATTTTTTGCATTAATACAATTATGTAACTGTCGAAGGTTTATAATAGATAATTAGGGTTTATTATTTTCATCCCCCATTCATAAACTTGTACTGCCATTCCCGAGGCCTTGTAATAGCGTAAAATGTTTAATTTCTGCAATTTACTTCTTTCCTGATTATTGTTAGTAATTAGGGTTTGTATGACAAGACTAAAAGAAAACATTAGAAAACCTAATTTCAAAGACAAATACTTGAAATCAAAACACTTCACACACACGCACCTCTAAGGTTACACTTACTTTGTTTCCTTCAGACTTAATCAACCATGTCCCTCGAACGTGAGATGTTTTAGCAAAGGCCTTCAGTTAAAAGATCGTAGTCCATCAATGACCCTTCAATGCTGCCTTTGGTAAATGATCTTAGTACCTTATGATAATTGCTAAAGCATTTTACAAGTTGCCTTTTATGACTGCACGATGACCCACGCCTGTCCCTCACATTCAATGATAGGATTTTCTACCAATTAATGGTAGGGTAGCACTATCTAAAGGAGGAGGAAAAGAACAAAGACTTTTTGAGTAGGTAGAATGCTCATAGTCATTTGCTCACAAACTTTTAAATCAAAACATATTTTCACAAAACAAACACTTTCTTTTACAAATATTTTCAAAACAAACATTTTATATACATTCTCAACGATACGAGAATCATTACAAAATTGCCGCACTTAGGCATTTTCAAAATATTTGCAAACATACACGAAACACAAAGCATTTTCAAAGTGAGCTAGCGATTAAGGGCCCGTAGATAACTACGGATGAAAAGGGTGCTAACACCTACCCTTTTCATAACCTACCCCCCGAACTCAAGAAAATTCTCAAAGGTCTTTCCTGTTTTTTTCACCCTTTCCTTTATTGGATAATAGAAAAGTCAATGGCGACTCTTGCTATCCACAACATTTATGATAAAACGCAAACCAAAAGTCAGTTCTCCCACCGTATTATAGAACTGGTGAATCTGCTTGGGAGATTAAACTAAAAGTGGGGTTACCTTAACATCTAAATCACCTTTATTGCTTTACTTGTTTGATTTATATTTTTGGGATATGTTTGAGTTTATTTCTTGTATAGATCATATACCCAGATCTGGGGGCATTTTAGGTAAGTAGAAATAGATCGTGAAAATTGTACGACATAGACCGATATGGTTGAAATGATGGCTACATTAGTGCGACACATTAGTTTATGCTGGTGTCCCTTGAGTAAGTCAAGGAGAATGATGGGCTGTCGTGTGGTGTCATGAGCACTAACTGACTTTAGAACCTTAGTTGACACAACTTAGCCATTAGAAAATAGTGAGATGGATGGCTTTGGTGCAGACTAAAGTTGGTTGATACTCGATGCTACACTCATTAATATTAGACTTTCGGTATATTTCGGTCACAATTTAGATGCTTGTGCTGAAACAATGCCTGAGAGAATGATCAGTGATATTGAGGCTCCTAGAACCCGGTTACTTCTTTTAGGACAGGTTGAGCCAACTAAAAATTCAAAAGGGTACTTACCTATAGACTCCATGAAATCTTAAACCTAAGACCCTGTGTATTGTTTGAACATGACATCATAACATCATGACATCATTACACACATCATTTTCACTACCCATTTCAAGGACCTATGGTTTTATCTTTGTTCTGTTTTGTAGGTTATTGCCTCCGCACATAGAAACACTATCCAGATCAGTTTTGTGAGAATACCTTCTCAACTTAAGGAGTTAGTCTCAAGGGTTCCCGAATGTTCTCCATTCATCAAAAGGCATGGTCGACTACTCAGTTTGGTTACCTCGGGTTTTGAAGAAGATATGATGAGTGTTCTATTCCAGTTCTTTGACCCTGTACATCACTGCTTCACATCTCTATATTATCAGTTGGTACCCACAATGGAGGAGTTTTCTCAACTACTGGTGTAGTACGGTGGGAGAACTGACTTGGGTGTTTTGCGTTTGATCGTAATTGTTGCAGATAGCAAGAGCTACCAACGACTTTTCATTTATCCAATAAGGAAAGGTTGAAAATAACTGGAAAGACCTTTAGAGATTATTTCTTGAGTTCTGGGGGTTGGTTAAGAAAATGGAAGGTATTAGCACCCTTTTAATCTATAGTTATCTATGGGCTCTTAATTTCGTGCTAGATTACTTGCTTTGTTTGAAAATGTGCTTTATGGTGGGTTTTGAAAGTATTTTTGAAAAGCGCCTTCGTTGAGGCAAACTTTGTAATGATTCTCGTCTCTATAAGAATGCATACAAAGTGTTGGAATTTTTGAAAATAGTTCAAAGAGATGTTTGTTTTTTGAAGATCTTTTTGAGAGTGTGAGTCTGGAAATGTTTTTGATTTGCAAGCAAGCAACTAAGAACATTCTACTTACTCAAAAGTCTTTTTGTTCCTTTCTTCCTTCCTTTGATATTGCTATCTTACCATTGATTGGTAATAAGCCTTATCTTTGGATGTAAAATGGAAGGGCGTGTGTCATCGTATAATCATGAATAACAATGTTGTGATATATCTTAGCATTTACCTTGAGGTACTAAGATCATTTATGAAACAACATTCGAAGCGTCATCGAGGGACTGTGATCTTGTATTTTTGATTATTTTTGCTAAGACATCTCACATGCATATTATGACCATTTTCTTAAGGCAACAAATGAAGTTAACCCTAGAGATGCATGTGTGCAAGTGTGTTTGATTGCATGCATTTTTGTCTTAAATTTAGGGTTGTCTACTTGTTGATTTTATCTTTCCATACACAACCTAATTATTAACATTTATATGAAAGCGGTAAATTGCGGAAAGTAAATTTACTACGCTATTACATCACTTGGGGATGAGGATACAAATGTATAAATATGGATTGCAAGAAATAAAATTCTAATAATCTATTACAACTATAATTAATGTGAATAAATGTACTAGAATTGAATTGAAAAGAAAATGAACTTTGCTTTGATTTTTTTTGTTAAGGAAAGGTTTTGATCAATTAAAGTAACTATGAAAATAAAATATTTTTTTGTGATATTTTTATATATTCATTAAATATAAATTGTAAACAAATAGTGTGTAAAAAATCAACTCAAAAGGAGTTGTTTTGATTGGTTGAAAAATGTTTGAAGTTTGTTAAAAAAGACAAAGAACACAAACAAAAAGGCAAAAACTGTTTTTGGTTCTGCCAAGGTTTGAACTCAGGTCCCTTCACAGAAATGCTTTTCGTGCGCGCTGTTTATACCACTGGGGTGGTCTGTTTCATCCGTTCATGAGGAAGCTTCGATTGGGTACAAGGTAAACTTGTTTCTGAACGTTTAAAGTGCCCATCTCCCCCTTCGATTGCAGGAATGAAAATATTCCCCAGTTGAGATTCGAAAGGCTTCCATGTTCAGCCAATCGAAGGATACACACAACCTGCTAAAAGTTTGGATGAACCTAACAAAGGTAACTTTCAAAAGCTACAGGCCCAGGGTTAACACAAATTTATTTGACACCAAAATCCAAATACTAATTATACATGGCAGTGATAATCGAAAGCTAAAGCATGGTCAACTTCCTAGATATGATATCTACATTTTTATGTTATTTATATGTACAAATGATATTTAAATGGAAAGTTCCAAGTTTAGAGGAACTTACCTCTTGAAGTGTCAATCGAAGGAGCTGTATGTGACTTCCTTGGTGGTGGATTAAACTTTGCTGGAACTTTCCTTAAGCTACTGGGACCACTTCTATGCTTGAATCGAAAGGTTGGTATTTGATAGCTATGAGGAAATCGAAGGTTTTGTTATACTGCAGTTTGGGGGAGTGAATCGAAGGTTGTGTTATACTATAGTTTAGGGGAATGAATCGAAAGGTACACTACTGTATGAAGGGGTCTGAGATTTTTTTGAAAGTTTTAGAGTTTTGAAGGTTTGAGAATGTTGGAGAGTTTTAGAGTTTTAGAGTTTTAGAGTGTTTGAGGATTTGATGATTTTTCTCTACAGCAAAAATCTGGCCCTTTTCTTTGTCAATGGTTTCTCTATTTATAGAGAAAAAGTTTGGGAGTTTGAACAAAATATAGCTTGGTTGAAACGTGAATATTAAGCTATGTCAGATTTTCCATGATCCCAAAGTGAAGTACTAAAGTTGTTGGTTAAAAGGGGCTGATTTCCCTAACTTATGGTGAAGTATAACCAGGATTTAAGCAAAGCATGGGCTTAAGACAAATTTTGCACTAGAAAGTTTACTTTCATGAAAAAATCTTTTGGACAAAGGCTTAATTACCTGGATAATAACTTAATCCATGATGTAAACAATTAATTATGGAGTGAAACACAAGCATTGAGGCCTGTAAAGTAAGATCATGTAGCATGGCCTATGGATTTGATCAGTGTTCCTTCAAATATTTTGTTGTCCACTTATGTGTCAAAGGGTTTTAGGAATGTATCAAAGCAGGTTGCTTTGAAGGGAGCAATATGCCCAGAAAAAGCTTATGGATTAAACTTGCATCTAAGAAAACTTCATACCCAAACAGAGGATATAACCCAAACTTGCATTTGAAGGGTTCACTTGCCCAAACGAAGAATGTAACCAAAACTAGCATTGAAGGAAGCCACACGCCCAAATGAAGGATGTAACCAAAGCTTGTATTCAAAGGAGGCCAGCTTCCCAAATGAAGAATGTAACCAAAGCTTGTATTGAGGGGGCCACATGCCAAAATGAAGCATGTAAGCAAAGCTTGTATTGAAGGAAGACACATGCCCAAACGAAAGACGCATGCAGGAGGTCTAAATGCCCAAACGAGGCTTGCATCAAAGGGGGGCCACATTCCCAAATGAAAGAAGCATGCAGGAGATAAAGGGTACATTCGAAGGATGTACGAAGGAGATAAATTGTGCAATCGAAGTATGCCAAAGGAGGAAAAAGGTGCAATCAAAGGAAACCATAAAGAGGCCTTTGCCTCCTGAATCGAAGGAAGCTACCAAGAGGTCATCAACTTTCTGAATCAAAGGAAGCCAAACAGGAGGCCTTTGCCTCCTGAATTGAAGGAAGATAACAGGAGGCCCTTGCCTCCTGAATCAAAGGTTTCCAAAAGGAGGTAAAAGGTGCAATCGAAGGAAACAAAAAAAGAGGCCTTTTCCTCTTGAATCGAAGGAAGCTACCAGGAGGTCATCAACTTTCTGAATCGAAGGAAGCCAAACAGGAGGCTTTTGCCTCCTGAATCGAAGGAAGCTAACAAGAGGCCCTTGCCTCCTGAATCGAAGGTAGCTGTTTCAAAGGGAAACAAATACTCAGTCGAATCTTGCATGCAGGGGAGAGTTCAGTCGAAGTTAAGCATGAATCAAAGCAAACTTGTTTTTCTTCAATTTTGTCAGAAAATCAAATTTATCTGCTTTGCTCTTTCAATAGTTTCCTTTTTGACCTGATGCTTGGAAATCCAACATAATCCTTGTAAATCACAGGGGGCATTAAAAATCCAATGGTACTTGTGTAAATTTAGACTTTAGTTTTGAGTCATCAGTGTTGAGGAAGTATCTTGAACTGATCAAACCTTGTGCAGTCTTGACCCAATAGAAACCTTGTGAGAAAATTCTTGAAGAATGAGAGGGAAAATTTTGGGATACAACAGCTTCCCCTATTCAATCTTGTTGAACCTGAAGAAGTTAGATTGGAGGATCAGCCATTCGTGACTTGAAGGTGAAAGATGATTGAACACTAGAGTGCCCAGAAATTTGCTCTCGTTGATGTGTTAGCTGATTGTGTATGAGACGAACTATTTGTTGATTATCAAGAATGGGTTTAGGTATGCCATTTGGAGAGATGATGGAGAGTTTTCAGAGATGGGCTTATAGATGCCATCCATGGTGGAAGAAAAGGTCTTTGTTTCGCCTGTCTTTAATATGGAAGAAATGGATCTAACAAGAAGAGGTCTTTGTTATGTCTGTCTTTAATCTGGAAGAAATGAATCTAACCAGAAGAGGTCTTTGATGCGCCTGTCTTTAATCTGGAAAAAATAAATCTAACCAAAAAAGGTCTTTGATACGCATGTCTTTAATCTGGAAGAAATGAATCTAACCAGAAGAGGTCTTTGATATGCATGTCTTTAATCTGAAAGAAATGAATCTAACCAGAAGAGGTCTTTGATACGCCTGTCTTTAATCTGGAAGAAATGAATTTAACCAGAAGAGGTCTTTGATATGCCTGCCTTTATTCTGGAAGAATTGAATCTAACAAAAAGAGGTCTTTGATACACCTGTCTTTAATCTGTAAGAAATGAATCTAACCAGAAGAGGTCTTTGATACGCTTGTCTTTAATCTGGAAGAAATAAATCTAACAATAAGAGGTCTTTGATACACCTGTCTTTAATCTGGAACAAATGAATCTAACCAGAAGAGGTCTTTGATACGCCTGTATTTAATCTGGAAGAAATGAATCTAACCAGAAGAGGTCTTTGATACACATGTCATTAATCTGAAAGAAATGAATCTAACCAGAATAGGTCTTTAATACGACTGTGTTTAATATGGAAGAAATGAATCTAACCAGAAGAGGTCTTTGATACACCTGTCTTTAATCTGGAAGAAATGAATCTAACCAGAAGAGGTCTTGATTGATCGTTCCTGCAAGGAAGATGGTTAGTTGCATGTAGAAGTATACATGGCATGATGATGTTCTCAAAATAAATGAGATTATGTTTTATGTGTATGTTATATTATGTATGAATGTGAAATGTTATTGAAGTGTATCTTTGTCTGGGAAAATAAATCATTGACAAATGCTAGGGAGTTTCGGGAAGATGAATCTCGGACTGCTGCTGGAGATGAACAGTATGCTCCTCTTCAGACCTTGTTTTAGGATGTTCCCGCTGGGGATTCCTGTTTTGTTGTTTGAGGAGAAAATCCGCTGGGGAATGTTGATTTTTCTTGAGAATAAAACTATGTGGAGAGTGTCGATTCCTGCTTGGGGGAAAATAGTTTAGGTTTTCTAGTCGTCCATTTCTCTGGTGGGGAATTATCTCTTGAAGATTAGCTACTATTTGGTCGGGTTCTAGGCTTCACACCTACTTGCTGGGGATTGTAGAAAAGTCTACGGGGGAAGAGGGGTTATGATCCCTTGATTAGTAGTAGTCGAAGAGGCAAGCTCAAACTGGGGAATCTTTCCATTGGTTGGGGTAATAAACCCTGTTGTAAAGGATATCAAATGAACTAACGGGGAGGATATTCTTTAAGAAGATTTTTCCCAAGGATCCCTTTTAAGGCCAACTCAGTTGAGGAGAGAATCTTTCGGAGATTGAAACTTTGGTTGGGGAGTTTATGAATCCAAACTTGTGAAGATAACATTAATGAAATAACTTTGTGGGGATATCTCAAAATGCAATTAAGGAGATGCTTGTCACTATTTTGAAATAATATTTGTTAAAAGTTTAATTATGTTCATATGCATATGTTCATTAAATTTTAGTCATTGGATATCTTCGCATTCAAAAACAAAAAAACAAAAAAGCTCGTACTTTAAAGTATATTTGTATTGATGTTTTACCCATAAATAGGCTTTTTGTACAAGGAGACAGAAATCCTAGTAAGAGGAAATCGTCGATGGAAATGAAAAGTGTACAGAGTGAAAACAAAAATAATAGCTCGGTGAAAATGATCTCATTTCCCCTCTACTCTTCCATTGCCTTTATGTCTTCGAGCGAACCCTTGCCGTTGATGAGATTGATTTTGGACCATTTGAAACTTCGGATTTTGGTAATAAAGCTGGCTGTAGAGATCCCACGGGACATAGACATACGCTTTAATCCTTAATTTTTGCCTGGACCGCCCTTTCGGGTTTTCAGCCCACCAGGATACCCATTTTTGCCTAAGTCGCCCTTTCAAGTTTTCGACTTGTCGGGTGTATAATCTTTTGTATATATCCCTAAGTTTTTCCCGAACCTCTTTGGTTCACCAGGATGCCCAAATTTTGCCTAGGTATGTCAACCTAGCGGGTCATTTTATGCGTAGTATTTTTTAACTATGTATGCGTTTATGGGATATGGGAAATCTTCACCATCCATAGTAGTCAGCATCATGGCACCACCAGATAAAAATTTCTTTACAACAAATGGTCCTTCATAAGTAGGAGTCCATTTGTCCCTGGGGTCGCCTTGGGGAAGAATGACGCGCTTTATTACCAAATCTCCATCTTGATATACTCGAGGCTTGATCTTTTTGTTGAACGCCTTGATCATGCG
Source organism: Vicia faba (assembly GCA_948472305.1). NCBI lineage: Eukaryota > Viridiplantae > Streptophyta > Magnoliopsida > Fabales > Fabaceae > Vicia > Vicia faba. Next base: position 1,690,976,071 of record OX451737.1, on the reverse strand, counting down.
TTTTTGATACATCTGACCATGGAAAACAGCAGCCAACCACTTCTCGTCAATCATGTTCAGCTGATCCAACCTAGTCTGAATCCATTCGTCTTCGCCTAAACCTGCTTCTCTCATTTACCTTAGGGAGGGAATTTGAACTTCTACAGGCAAGACGGCTTCCATGCCATTGACCAAGGAGAAAGGTGTTTCCCCAGTTGACGTGCGAGCCGAAGTACGGTATCCATGGAGAGCAAACGGAAACATCCCATGCCAGTCTTTGTAGGTCACCACCATCTTTTGTACAATCTTCTTGATATTTTTATTGGCAGCTTCCACTGCATCATTCATCTTGGGTCTGTACGGAGAAGAATTGTGATGCTTGATTCTAAACTGAGCGCAGAGTTTTGTGATCATAGAATTATTTAGATTAGTTCCATTATCAGTGATAATCCTTTCGGGGATACCGTACCGGAAGATGAGATTATGCTTGATGAATCTGGCTACAACGTTCTTGGTAACTGAGGCATGTGAAGCAACTTTGACCCACTTGGTAAAGTAATCAATGGAAACTAGGATGAAACGGTGGCCATTTGAGGCAGTAGGTTTGATCTCTCCAATCATGTCAATGCCCCACATTGCAAACATACACGGAGAAGTCATGACATTTAGAGGAATAAGAGGTACATGGACCTTGTCAGCATAGATTTGACACTTATGGCAAGTCCTTGAGTGATGATGACAATCACTTTCCATTATGGACCAATAGTAACCTGCCCTAAGGATTTTCTTGGCCATAGTATGTCCACTAGAGTGGGTCCCAAAGAGTCCATCGTGCATGTCTTCCATAATTTTCTCTGTCTCCTTCTTGTCCATACATCGGAGTAGAGTAGAATCATGGTTGTGCTTGCATAGGATTTCGTTGCTTAGAAAGAATTTGGCTGAAAATCTTCGCAAGAATTTTCTATCATTGACGGAAGCTCCTTCAGGATATTCTTGTGCTTCAAGATATCTCCTCACCTCATGGTACCATGTTTTCTCTTCATCAATGTCAAGCTCGTAGCAGTGTGCGAGTTCTTCAAATCTCTCAATTGTAACCATAAGAGCTTCGTTGTCCCATTTGACCTTGAACATGGAAGACATTATGGCCAAAGTGTCGGCTACCTGATTTTCCTCCCTAGGGAAACGCTCAAAAGTGATCTCCTTGAAGCATGGAATCAGAGTTAACACAAGCTCCTTGTATGGAATTAGGTTAGGATGCTTGGTGTCCTATTCTCCCTTTACTTGGCTGATCACCAGAGCAGAGTATCTGAATACATCCAAATGTTTGATCCTCAAGTCGATGGCAACCTTCAGACCCAAGATACATGCTTCATATTCGGCCATATTGTTCGTACAATCAAAGCATAATCTAGCAGTGAAAGGAGTGTGGAAACCCTTAGGAGAAATAATCACAACACCAATTCCATTTCCCAAAGCGTTAGAAGCCCCATCAAAAACCATAGTCCATCAGGATCCTTGTTCAGGTCCGTCATACGGTCCGGGTTTTGTACAGTCGGTCACTAGCATGATATTCTCATCCGGGAAGTCAAATTTCATAGATTGATAATCCTCCATAGCTTGATGGGCCAAATGATCCGCCAATATACTTCCTTTGATGGCTTTTTGTGTTGTATATTGAATATCGTATTCAGTCAGAATCATTTGCCATCTAGCTATTCGTCCAAAGAGAGCGGGCTTCTCGAAGATCTACTTGATAGGGTTCATTTTAGAAATCAATAGAGTGGTGTGAGTCAACATATACTGTCTTAGTCGGGGAGTATCCCATGCCAGAGCGCAGCAAGTTTTCTCGAGCAGTGAATATCTAGTTTCACAGTCGGTAAACTTTTTGCTGAGGTAGTATATTGCATGCTCTTTTCGGCCAGACTCGTCATGTTGGTCCAACACACACCCAATAGAATTCTCTAGTAAAGTCAAGTACATGATCAAAGGTCTTCCTTCAACTGGAGGCATGAGGATATGAGGCTCTTGCAAATATTCCTTGATTTTTGTGAAAGCAGCTTGGCAGTCATTGTTCCATTTGACTACTTGATCTTTCTTCAAGAGTTTAAAGATTGGCTCACAAGTAGCAGTCAAGTGAGAGATGAATCGAGAAATGTAATTAAGACGACCCAAGAATCCTATGACCTCCTTTTCAGAATGGGGGACTGGAATTTCTTGAATGGATTTTATCTTTGCAGGATCAACTTCGATGCCTTTACCACTGATGAAGAAACCTATAAGTTTTCCAGATCTTACTCCGAATGTGCACTTATTAGGGTTCAACCTCAATTTATACTTCTTCAACCTCTCAAATAGCTTGTGTAGGTGATCTAGATGTTCTTCCTCGATTTGTGATCTTGCAATCATATCATCCACATAGACTTCTATTTCATGATGAATCATATCATGAAATAAAGCTACCAAAGCCCTTTGATATGTTGCCCCTGCATTATTTAGTCCGAACGACATAACCTTGTAGAAAAAGGTTCCCCATTGTGTAACAAAGGTGGTCTTTTCCATGTCTTTGGGAGCCATCTTGATTTGGTTATAGCCAGAAAATCCATCCATGAAGGAGAAGACTTTATGCTGAGCGGTGTTATCAACCAAGACATTGATATGTGGTAGAGGAAAATCATCCTTGGGGCTTGCCCTATTCAGATCTTTATAATCCATGCACATGTGAACCTTTGCGTCCTTCTTTGGTACGGGGACCACGTTTGTAACCCATTGAGGATAGGATGTGACAGCCAGAAAACCTGCATTAAAATGCTTCATTACCTCGGCTTTTATCTTTTCATACATGTCAGGCCGCATGCGACGAACCTTTTGCTTAACAGGAGGACAATCTTCTTTCATTGGCAGACGATGAACCATAATGTCGGTATCCAACCCGGGCATATCTTTATATGACCAAGCAAACACCTCAGCATAGTCATGTAACATCTGAGCCAACTTGCTTCTAATGTCATCATTTAGGTTGGCGCCGATCTTAACCTCTCTTTTATCTGCCTTAGTACCTAAGTTGATAACTTCAACTGGATCTTCATGGGGTTGAGTAGATTTCTCTTCTTGCATCAGAAGCCTGGCTAGTTCCCCTGGTATTTTGCAATCTTCCTCGCCTTCGTATTCTGCTTGGTAAATTGGATGTTTGAAGTCATAACTGGTAATAGTAGAGTCATTGGCAATGAGATCCAAAGTGGATGAAGATCTGCAAGTGAGTGTGTGTGCATGTAAATACATGGCTATTAAGAAAAATGTAATAATAAAAGAAAAGAAAGACAATGGACGCAAAATTTTGAATGCCACATGGTCCAATGTTTTATATTAAATGATCATATGATAAATGAACATGAGCAAAACCCTTAACAAATGGACCATAGTACCCCGGGCAAGGCACATGGCTTAAAAGTCATTGTTTTGGAATTTAAGATTACAGACAGAAATCCTTGAATTGACAAAAAACAGTAAACAACAATTACTCCTCAATGAAGGAGATGGGTGTGAAACCCTTTTCCTTCCAGTTGGTGAGCTTTCCTTTGACTGTAGGGTAGATCCATTCTTCGAAAGGGCATTCATCATCAGAATCTTCTACAACATTCACTTCATAATTTATGATGCAGAGAGGTATCTTTCCCACGCGAGCACGCCTAACTTCTTTTTGAGCTTGAATGGTGAAACCGAATCTGAAATTGTTTGTTTTAAACGGAATGTCAGGAAGCTGGCCCCAGAGAGTATAGTCTCCATCCTTGACCATGGCACGGGCATCCTTGAGCGAAACCATTATTGGAACAACTTCATTAGCTTTTATCATGTTGGAGTAAATTTTGGCAGCGACGACCATAGGAGGAACAATTTCGAAGGACTGCCACGGAATCTCTATGAATTCACCATCCATTTCCACATACTTGAAGGAGTTAAGATGGCTTACCATAAATTCTTCTTCACCTCTAACAGTAATGATTTTCCCTTTTAGTGGATACTTTAATTTTTGATGAAGGGTTAACTTTACTGCCCCTGCCCCATGGATCCACGGGCGCCCAAGTAGACAAGAATAGGCAGGACGTATGCCAATTATGTAAAAGGTAGAATTGAAGATCTGCGATCCAACTTTAATTGGGAGATCTACCTCTCCATGAACCATTCTCTTAGACCCATCGAACGCCCTCACGACAATATCACTTGGTTTTAAAACCAGTCATTCGCAATCTAGCCGGTCCAAAGCACCTTTGGGTAGCACATTTAACGATGAGCCAGTATCAACTAATACATGAGCTAGGGTGGTTCCCTTGCATTCAACAGAGATGTGTAAGGCTTTGTTGTGGTTTCTTCCCATAGGAGTCAGATCAGTGTCGGAGAACCCTAATCTATTGTCAGCCATTAAACTTGCTACACAACTCTCGAACTGGTCGGCAGTGGTTTCTTGGGGCACGTGGGCCTTCTTCAATAACTTGAGCAGAGCTTGGGCATGAACATCCAAACAGAGTAATAATGACAACATGGAAATTTTAGAGGGGGTTTTCCCCAACTGCTCCACTATTTTGAAATCGCTCTTCTTTATTATTTTCAGAATTTCCTCCATCTCGTGGGTGGAGGGATCCTCAGCATTAGCCTCTTTGGTAGGTGCCTCTATCCTAGAAGGCTTACCTTCTCTCTCTTTGTCTTTAGTGTTGGTACTGGACTTATTATTGGTTATGCGAATGGGAATCGTTGTAGTAGCGGGTGGTGAAATATCAGGGGAAAAGATCCTCTCTGTTCTCGTCACTTTACTAGAACCGACAATGTTGGTGACATCAGTCTCATTTTTGTCGATCCAAGAATCTTGTTTTACCCCATGATAATAAACCTCGGCACCATAGCTCCATGGAACTGCTTTGTCAGAAGAGTATCGAATAGGTCCAGCGGTAGTGATTATCAAACGAGCGATGGTTGGTTCAGTTAAAATCCTAATAGGACCCTTTGAAGGGATCCTAAAAGGCTTATTGGAAATTGTTATTATAGACAGGTCTTCGGTTTTGTTGGTTGAACTCTTGATAGTGGGGATCTTTTCAAACAGAATCTCGCAGCTATTTATCAGGCGTTGCACACCTTCTTCCAACCACTTGCGCCCATCTACTTGTTGATCATAGCAGACACAATTTTTTGAACATCCAGGGAACACTCCGGCTCTCAGCAAGTTAACTTTCACAATAACTAACGGAGTTGTTAAATCTTCAATGGAGGAAACACAAGTGGTATCATCAATTGCGTTAACACCTTTGCCATGATTCAGCATTGGTGCGGTTATCACATTCGGAGTAGTAGGTGGATCAAATTCAATTGTTTTATTATCTATCAGATCTTGAATTTTGGTCTTTAGTGCCCAACAATGATCGGTCTCATGTCCAGGAATGTTTGAATGATATTAACACTTGACATTAGGATTGTATTTTGGTGATGAAGTGTTTGGATTGGATGGTGGATCACGAAGCGTCACTAGATTGGCCTTCAACATATGTTGCAAGGCTTGGGACAGTGACATGATAATCCTTTTGAATTGTCTTTAAGGAATTTCAGGTCGTTGATTGTTGAATGATTGCCTTTGAGCAGACGGAGGGTTGGAAATTAATACAACATTAATGGAGGGTCAGTGACTCTTCTTGGCTTGGGTCCTCGCCCCATACACAACATTTGCTTCTTTCTTCCCAGTGAAAGGCTTATTTACAGCATTGGACGTAGAAGCAGATGTCATTGGGATTTTTATGGTCTTAATGCCACTTTCTACCCTTTCACCAGTTAGTATCAACTCGGTGAAACCAGACGAAGAACTGCCAATCAAAAGATTGAAAAATGGGCCGGTCAATGTACCCATGAACATGTCAATTAATTCTCTGTCAGTTAGTGGTGGTTGGACCCTACAGGTAAGATCCCTCCATTTTTGTGCGTATTATTTGAACCCTTTGTTAGCACTCATCGTCATACCTTGAAGTTGGACTCTTGTTGGTGCCAGGTCGACATTGTACTGACATTGATGATAAAAAGCAGTGGCTAGGTATTCCCATGTGTGGATGCGAGAACCCTCTAATTGGTAGAACCATTCTAGTTGAGTCCCAGCCAGACTCTCGGAAGAAATGAATCCGAAGCTTTTTGTCGGTAGTGTGCGGCTGCATCTTGCGCACGTAAGACCTTAGATGAAGTTTTAGGCAGGAAACCCCATCATAGTTAGCGAAGACCAGTATTTTGAACTTATGGGGGATGATGACCCCATGTACCAAACCTAACTCACCAAAATCCAAACCAGGCACAACTTGAATTTTGACAGCTTTTAGCCTATCCTCCAACTGTTTGTATTTATCCTCGGCCAGAGGGTATTGCTCATCAAAGTAGTCTTCATCTTCAGAAGCTTGATCATTTTCAACCGCAACATGGGTTCTCCTAGCCTCTTCATCTTAATTTTCGTCCTCCTCAGACGAATCTTCAACCATCTGCACCTGACGAACAACCCATTTGAATCTCCTACCCGCGTTGATGAGGGCCTTCTTTTTAGTTTTCTTTTTCGTTGTTAGCAGTGTCATCATCTCTTGTTATCCCTTGGCCAAGGCCAGCAAGGTTGCTTGGAACTGTGCATTCTGTGCTTGTAAATCTTTCACTGTTTGTTCAATATCCATCTTACTGAAATAAACAGTAGAAAGATAAGGAAACATGTTGTGGAAAATCTGTTTATGTTATGATGCATGAAAAATGCGTATGCACATGATTTCAAGGACTTAGAAGATTTAAACTTGTTTGGACAAAAGAGAACAAACATAACTTTCATTAATAAGTTCAAGTTGAATACAAACATGCCTCTTGGGCTTACTATTGAGGAAACTCCTAAGACAAAAAGGTCGAGCGCATCCTCTTCGGTGCAATGTAGGTGTTCAAACTTTGTTCCTCATGGAACTATTTCGTGAGCTCCAGAACCTTCTTCTCACTAGCATAAAATTGAGTCTCAAAGGTATCTCGTTCTTCTTTGAGCTGGATCCAAGACTTTTGTAATTCTTCGAGAGAAGTAGGCATGCTAGGATAAAGGACAGTATATGGAACATCTCCTTCGACAACAGGCTCCATGATGATAGGTAAGATGGCGGGTATGGCATAACGATACTTTGAGCACGAGTTAGTACCCACTTAAGATAAGGCTCCAAAGGAATGTAGTTCTTATGCTCCAAAGTCTCACTATCCAACTTGTTCACCATTCTCTAACCTCGTATGAACCTTTAACGATAGCCTTGATTGTCGCCTTCATAATCGAATACCAAGCCTTGGAAGAGTGCATCGTGGGGACCATCTCTTCACGCATACCCAACTATCGTAGAGCCAAAGAAGGGTTGTAGGTAATACCTCCCTAAATGCCAAGTAGAGGGACATTAGGGAATTCCCCGCAACGGTTGATGATAGTAATGTCCTCCAAGGATCGAAAACACTAATGAATATCAGAATGTGTGAGTGACATCATCCTTTGAGACCATGTCAAGCCTTGCTCATTCTTTAACGTTGATCGAGGAAGGTGTGAAATAAGCCACCTAGAGAGTAAGGGAGTGCAACACAAGAGATTACCTCTTTTCTTCATAGTGCGAGTATGGAAACAATGTAGAATGTCTCCAAGCAGAGTAGGTACAGGATTATGAGAGAGAAAGACTTTGATAGAATTCATATCTACGAGTTGGTCTGGATTGGAAAATAGAACCAAACCATAGATTAGAAGGGCCAAGACATATTCAAAAGCTCGGAAATCCAAATCTTCCCAAAACAAACAAGCCTTCGCCAACAGAAATTTGGCTAAGAACCCTTTAACTCCACTTCTTGTCTCCCAATTTTCCATAATGTTGGATCTCTTCAAATGTAATGCTTTTGCAATGACTTCAGGCTTTGTATTCTCTTCTAAACCGGTGAATGGTATTTGATCAAGCACAGGTACTCCTAACAATTGAGATAATTCCTCTAAAGTAGGCACCACTTGATAGTCAGGAAAGGTGAAGCAATGATGCATGGGATCAAAGAATTGGAAGAGCACACACATCATTTCTTCTTGAAAGTTTGAAGTAGCTAAGTTGAGAAGTCCACCGTGTTTCTTGGTGAAGGGGGAATCTCCAGGCACCCTTAATGCTAACTCTTGAAGTTGAGAATGCACTTTTACAAAGTGAACTCAGATTGTATTTCTACGAGTAGAAATCATAACCTACAAAATAGAACAAAGATAAATTCCTAAATCCTTGAAATGGTTAGCGAGAATGCTTTATGATGTTATAATGTTTATGATGACATGAATAATTATCACAAGCAAAGCACACAAAATCCTTAGGTTTAAGCTTACATGGGTTTCGTAGGTAAGTACCCTCTTGAAGTTTAGTTGGCTGAAGCTGACCTAGGAAGTAATCGGGTTCTAGGGGATCTCAATATCACTGATCTTTCATTTAGGCATTGTCTCAGCATAATCAATATTTTCTTGCGGCCGAGATATCCCAAAAGTCTGATCTCAATGAGTGTAGTATCGAGTATCAACCAATTTTCAGTTTTCCACCAAAACTGGCTATCTCACTACTTCCTAATGGCCAAGTTGTTCAAGTAAGGTTCTAAGGTCAGTTAGTGCTTCATGACACCGCTCAGCGGCCCCGTATTCTCCTCGATTCAACACAAGGGATACCGGTACCAATAAATGCATCACAGTAACATAGCCATTGCTTCAACCATATTGGTCCACACCGTACAGTTTCCACAATCTATTGCTACTTACCTAAAAAGTGCCCCAGATCCGGGTGGAGGATCAATACAAATCCCAAACAAGGAACCATAATTTAAAGCAAACAAGTCAAATAAGGAAAGCAAGTAAAGGTGATCTAGCCCTAAGGTAACCCCACTTTTAAAATATTCCCCAGCAGAGTCGCCAATTCTGTAATACGGTGGGAGAACTGACTTGGGTGTTTTGCATTTGATCATAATTGTTGCGGATAGCAAGAGTTTCCACATACTTTTCTTTTATCCAATAAGGAAAGGTTGAAAAGAACAGGAAAGACCTTTAGAGATTATTTCTTGAGTTCGGGGGGTAGGTTATGAAAAGGGAAGGTGTTAGCACCCTTTTCATTCATAGTTATCTACGGGCTCTTAGTTTCTTTCTAGATCACTTGTTTTGTTTGAAAATGTACTTTGTGGTGGGTTTTGAAAGTATTTTTGAAAAGCGCCTTCGTTGAGGCAAACTTTGTAATGATTCTCGTCTCTATAAGAATGCATACAAAGTGTTGGAATTTTTGAAAATAGTTCAAAGAGATGTTTGTTTTTTGAAGATGTTTTTAAGAGTGTGAGTCTGGAAATGTTTTTGATTTGCAAAAAAGCAACTAAGAACATTCTACTTACTCAAAAGTCTTTTTGTTCCTTTCTTCCTTTCTTTGATATTGCTATCTTACCATTGATTGGTAAGAAGCCTTATCTTTGGATGCAAAATGGACGGACGTGGGTCATCGTATAGTCATGAATAGCAATGTTGTGATATATCTTAGCATTTATCTTGAGGGACTAAGATCATTTATAAAACAACATTCGAAGTGTCATCGAGGGACTGTGATCTTGTATTTTTGATTATTTTTGCTAAGACATCTCACATGCATATTATGACCATTTTCTCAAGGCAACAAGTGGAGTTAACCCTAGAGATGCATGTGTGCAAGTGTGTTTGATTGCATACATTTTTGTCTTAAATTTAGGGTTGTCTACTTGTTGATTTTATCTTGCAATACACAACCTAATTACTAACATTTATATGAAAGTGGTAAATTGCGGAAAGTAAATTTACTACGCTATTGCATCACTTTGGCATGAGGATACAAATGTATAAATAGGGTTTGCAAGAAATAAAATTCTAATTATCTATTACAACCATATTGAATATGAATAAATGTACTAGAATTGAAATGAAAAGAAAATGAACTTTGTTTTGATTTTTTTCAAGGAAAGGTTTTGATCAACTAAAGTAATTATGAATATAAAATATTTTTTTGTGATATTTTTATATATTCATGAAATAAAACTTGTAAATAAATAGTGTGTAAAAAATCAACTCAAAAGGAGTTATTTTGATTGGTTGAAAAATGTTTGAAGTTTGTTAAAAATGACAAAGAACACAAATAAAAAGGCAAAAACTATTTTTGGTCCTAACAAGGTTTAAACTCTGGTCACTACATAGAAATGCTTTTTGTGCATGTTGTTTATACCACTAGGGTGGTCTGTTTCATCCGTTCATAAGGCAGCTTCGATTGGGTACAAGGTAAACTTGTTTCTGAGTGTTTAAAGTGCCCAGCTCCCCCTTTCGATTACAGGAATGAAAATTTTCCCCAGTTGAGATTCTAAAGGCTTCCATGTTCAGCCAATCAAAGGATACACACAACCTACCTAAAGTTTGGATATGAACCTAACAAATGTAACTTTCGAAAGCTACAAGCCCTTGGTTAACACAAATTTATTTGGCACCAAAATCCAAAGACTAATTATACATGGCAGTGATAATCAAAAGCTAAAGCATGGTCAACTTCCTAGATGTGATATCTACATTTTTCTTTTATTTATATGTACAAATGATATTTAAATGGAAAGTTCCAAGTTTAGAGGAACTTACCTCTTGAAGTGTCAATCGATGGAGTTGTATGTGACTTCCTTGGTGGTGGATTAAACTTTGTTGGGACCTTCCTTAAGCTACTTGGACCACTTCTCTGCTTGAATTGAAAGGTTGTTATTTGACAGCTATGAGGAAATCGAAGGTTTTGTTATACTGCAGTTTAGGGGAGTGAATCGAAGGTTGTGTTATACTATAGTTTAGGGGAATCAATCGAAAGGTACACTACTGTATGAAGGGATCTGATATTTTTTGTGAAAGTTTTAGAGTTTTGAAGGTTTGAGAATGTTGGAGAGTTTGAGAGTTTTAGAGTGTTTGAGGATTTGATGAGTTTTCTCTACAGCAAAAATCTGGCCCTTTTCATTGTCAATAGTTTCTCTATTTATAGAGAAAAGCTTTTGGAGTTTGAACATCATATGGCTTGGTTGAAACGTGAATATTAAGCTATGTCAGATTTTCCATGATCCCAAGGTGAAGTACTAAAGTTGTTGGTTAAAAGGGGCTGATTTCCCTGACTTATGGTGAAGTATAATCAGGATTTAAGCAAAGCATGGGCTTAAGACAAATTTTTTACTAGCAAGTTTACTTTCATGAAAAAATATTTTGGACAAAGGCTTAATTACCTGTGTGATACGGTGGCAGAACCAAACTGTTTTTAGGAAAATGTTGGTTTGCATTTTGCGTTTTTGTTTGCAAAATGTCGCGGTAAGCAAGAGTCGCCACCGACTTTTATTTTATCCAACCGGAAAGGACAAAAGCACAGAAAAATTCTTTTTTCGAGTTTATGAGTACGGGGGGTAGATTATAGGAAGGGAAGGTATTAGCACCCTTTCTATACGTGGTTTTCCACGGGCTCTTAGGTACTTGCTCATCATTTTAAAAAAATTGCTTCCGTGTTTGTGTGTTTTGAAAAGTTTTTGTTTTTACTTCGTTTTAACGCTTGCTTCTGTCTTCAAGAGTGTTACAGAGTTTTTTTTGAAAACTTTGTTTGAAAAGTGTTTGGTGTGAAAAAAGATTGATTTTTGAACAAGTACCTACTAGCATCTACCTACTCGAAAAAAGATTGTTTCTGTTCTCGTTTCCTTTGGACAGCGCTATCCTACTATTGAGAAATAAGAAGCTCCATCGTTGGAGTTGTAAGGGTCAATTCGAAAGGGACATACAATCACTAAAGCAATGTTAAGACGTCTTAGTAATAACCCTAGTGTCTTGAGATCATATTCGAGGCAACATTTCCGAGGCAACCTTTCCGAGGCAACATTTCCGAATAGGACATTTGATCTTTATTTAGACAAGAGGGTAACCACTAAGACACCCTATACTTAATGATCGTTTATCGAAGGCAACCGAAGTGAGAGTATACCCTAGGAGTGTGCATGTGCGAGTGATTTGATTTCAGTTATTATCTTTGCATATTTAGGGTTTGCTAACCATTTTAAAATTAACATACAGTCTTGTCATGCAATCCTATTATCATACATCTAACAGTTAATATTTTGAGTTAATATTTAAATTATTTACAAAAAGGTTAGAATTATCCTAAAATTAAATTAAACTAATATTAAATTAATGACAAAAATAAAACCTAAATCTAAATTTGTGAAATTGATTTTATGATTTTGCAAAAAAAAAAAAGAATTTAATTTTGTGTTTAGAAAATAAATAAATAAAGAAATTAAATAGAATGAAAAATATAAAAGAAAAAAGAAATGGGCCTGGTTGTGCTAGCAAACAGGAGGTGTCAATTTCATTTTCTGAGCCCAAAACTCCTTGACCCATGTTGACTTTCCAGATCTCATGTTGCAAGCTTGACTAGGCCTATGGTAGACCTCCACGTGATAGGCGTTGGATTTGGCATGCTGGAGAACTGGTTGGCTGGACATTGAGGGCGTATAGTGGTCTCCTTGTATGCATGTGTACCTGATGATGTAAAAATAAATAATATTGTCAAATATGGGGACCTGGGGATCGAACCCAGGCCCTTTGGCAATTTCCCTTGTACATTGACCATCTGAGCTAGCGCGCTTTGTTGTATATGGAACAACAAATAATTATTATAATGGAAAAACAAAATAGCAATTATCAAAACGCGCGAATTTTTGAATGGGCGAATCACAGGATGCCACGCTACCCTTCTTCTTCTTCCTTCCGTTGCTAAAAGTTCATCAACTTTTACCTACGGACAAAGGGTGTGGGTATAACCCTGGGCTTCTGCAAAGTCCTGTACAAGAATGATAAATACACAACAATGGTACCAATCAACTCGTGACAACCTCACGAGCATCATGGTACCCTTATCCATGGCAAATTGTTCCTACAAGCAAAACCCCTAAAAACGAATTTAAAACCCTAAACATGGCAACTTGCTGTATAGCCAATAAAAATGCAATTAAGTGTTACCATTAGCTTGCAAATGTTTCAAGGATTCAGAATATATAAACAAATCATGCTAAGAGTGCCAGGATTATGATATGTGATTTCAAAAAAGCATGGAGGTCGTGGGATACTTACAGTGTGTATCTGGGCACGAAAATGCTTGCTAATGATTGGGATAGAGTCCTTGGATGCCCAGCAAACGAATGGTATGCTTGAAATGGCTTGAATAAGGCTGGAGTTGAGAAATCAGATTGCAACTTTCCTTTGAAATTTTTAGATTTGTTCTTCTCTTTTCACGCCTCCAATCCCATTGTTTTGGTCTGCACATGCTCTATATGTACCCTATAATGAATTAGGTTACAAACTTGCTTCAAATCTTTTTCAATTAAGGTGATTGAATCATGATTTGATCCTTATGCCAATCTTTCCAAATCAAGCCAAATCCAATCTTTTTGTGTCCAAATGAAGCTTGCACGATTTGATTCTCTTCCCAGCTATATAAGAGACCTAAACATGCACAAAATCTCAAGCTTTGATTAGTTTTGATATTTTCATGATTTTATTTTGATTTAATTTAATTTAATTGAAATAAAAATCAAAATAAATGATAAAAATAAAATGGAGACAAGTGGTAAGGATCATGGGTCGTGGATCATGTTACAAACTCAATGCAAGCACAAAATGTTGGGGCCATTTGACAAAAATTGCAATTTTGGTCACTTTTGACTTTTGGTAATTTTGCAAAAAGGGTAAACTTCATCAATGCATAACTCCTTCAATTTTGACCCTAGAGATGTGTTTTTGGACTTTTTAGAAAGCTTAAGGTATCCTATAATCAACCCTTTTGGTCTCATCTCAATTGGGTCTTCCATGTTCATGTATGAAGCTTTGACAAAAAATGTGTTTTTGTTGACTTTTCAAAGTGACCTATAATGTCCAAATTCATATCTTCTTGTGAGTGCAAATTTTGAACTTGGGAGATGAATATTAATTGTAGGGAATTACATCCTATTCAAAATGAGCTTTGGATGGGTCATTTTTGATAAAGTATGAGAAAGTTATGCTTGGTCAAATTTGAGTTGACTTTTCCTACAAAATCCTAATTTAGCAACTTTTGAGTTTTGATGAATTGTGAGAAATCCTTGAGGAATCATGATCAACCCTTGATAAAATGATGAATAATACTTCAAAATGAGGATTTTGACCAAGAATCTTGAAGTTTGACTGTATGTGGGCCATAGTTGACTTTTGCCCTAGTAGAGTCGATTCAGCCCTTTGAGCAATTGACTGAGCAAACTTCCTCTGCAAGGCTTGAAACTTTACATGGATGATCTTGAGAACATATTAGGATAATAGTGATAATTTGGTACCCTTCTGATTCAAACATCTTGGTGCAAACTGAAACCCTAATTTGGGGTAGACTGCCTTAGGAGAGAGTTTGTCTGGTCAACCCTTGGACTTCCTTGAGCAATTTGAGGACCTCATTTGAAATGTAATGAGAAATATGGGAGGGAAAATTTTGGGGTACAACAGCTGCCCCTGTTCAACCTTCTTAAACCTGAGGATGTAGATTGGCTTGTCCGCCTTTCGTGATCCGAAGGTGGAAGATGATTGAACACTAGTGTGCCCAGAAATTTGCACTCGCATGAAGTGGTACTCGTCTTGCGATGTCGGGAATGGGCTTATAGATGCCATTTGGAGGTTGATGTCGAAAGATGGGCTTAAAGATGCCATCAAAAGAAGTGTCGATCGCACAAGAGATTCCTTTGCGAGAGCCCGTATACCTGTTGTTGAGGAGGACTACGCTGGGGAGTGCTAGTCTCTGTCTTGGTAAACGTAAAATTTTAGGAGCTTCAGCCATCCTTTATTCTACTGGGGAACCACCTCTTGGTCGAAGAGGTGAAAATGAACTGCTATTTGGTCATGCTCCAGGATTCACAGTAATTTTCTGAGGGAAAATAAGACCGACTGATATCTGGTCGTGCTCCAGGCTTCACAGTGACTTACTGGGGGATGAGATTAAACTTGCTATCCGGTCGTAATCCAGGCTTCACAATTTCTCACTTATTATCTGGTCGTGCTCCAGGCTTCCGCAGGAATTAAGTTGTTATCCGGTCGTATTCGGGCTTCAACTTGAATTTAAGGCAATACTAATATCTGATCGATTCTGGGCTTCTTAGTAATTAGTCGGGTAAACTGTTATTCAGTTGAATTAGAGCTTCACAATACCTTATACTGTTATCTGGTCACGATCCAGGCTTCAGTATCCTTTGCCGCTATCTGGTCGTGATCCAGGCTTCACGGTGTCCTATACCATTATCTGGTCGAGTCCAGGCTCCATGGTATTTGAAGAAATCAAGATATTATCCGGTCGAACCCGGGCTTCATAGCTTGCATTAAAGATATACCACTATCTGGTCGATTCCAGGCTTCGTAATATTCTTTGTTGTTATCTGGTCGTAATCCAGGCTTCACAACGTCTAATACCATTATCTGGTCGATTCTGGGCTTCATGGTATCTTGTTGAGGGTTAAGCTGTTATCCGGTTGATTTCCGGGCTTCACGGCTTGTGTTTATGACATACCACTATCTGGTCGCTTCCAGGCTTCATGGTGTCTTGTATTGCTATCTGGTCGATTTCCAGGCTTCACAGTAACTTGCTGGGGATTCAACTATTTTCCGGTCGATTTCCGGGCTTCATAGCTTTGAATTTGGGATATACCACTATCTGGTCAATTCCAGGCTTCATAGTATTTTGGTACTGTTATCCGGTCGATTTTCGGGCTTCACAGTATAATGGAGAAATCAAGATATTATCCGGTCGAATCCGGGCTTTATAGCTTGAACTGGAACAGAAATCTTAGCACTGATTTGACTGAACCAGAGACAACTTGTGAGAATTTGATTGTATCTTTCCCTGAAAGGTAAAGAGTTAGTTGTATGTAATGTCATGATGTATGAAATGTATTGAGTAATGATGCTCTCAAAATAAATGAGATTATGTTGTATGTTGCGTATGCGCATGCCATGATGTATGGATATGCAAAAGTTCTAGTGATGCTTTCTAGCTGGGGAAAATAAATCCCGGATTGCTGCTGGAGAATACAAGGAGTTGAGTTCCTCGTTCTCGCTAGGGGTAACGACCGAAGATGATTTGAGAGTAAATTGGAGAGATAACGACTCTGTGGGGAAGACAGATGCTCTGCTAGAAGATTTGCTGATTTGGAGAAATAACCTCGGCTGGGGATGAATTACCGTCGCTGGTGATAATGAACCCTACCGGGGATTGAATTTCTGTCCGTGGAAGAAATAAACTCCACTGGGGATAATCTTCTATTGCTGGTGATAGATAAACTCTGCTTGGGGAGAATTTTTCCAACTTATTCGTGATTATGAACTTCGGCTGGGGAGAACTAACACCACTGTCTTCAGACACTTCCTACTCTGCGGGGAGTGTATGTACCTTTAGTCATTTTCTCAAACTGACTCTATCCTTATACCTGGTGGGTAGAGCAACTGTAAGGTTTGGGCACTTCTGGTTTTCCCCTGTTCCTGGAATTACGAGTAATTGTCTTTTGTTTCGCATGTAAATATTTATGAGCAGTAATTATTGTCAAATGCATATATCAAAATGAAGCATTGGTCGTTCTTACAAAACAAAACAGAAAAAGAAAAATAATTTGAAATTTCTTTGTGAAAATGGATTGTATTAATTTTGAAGTTGGCTTGTAATAGGCCTTTTGTACAAGAGGCTGACGTCCTAGTAAGAGAACGCCGCCGGACGAACAAAATTTATATAATTTATGTAAAAAACAGCTATGTGAAATAATCCCACTAGGTTCCAACTCTTCTATTGCCCTTATATCTTCGAGCGTCTCATCACTTTGCTACTTGGTTGAAGGTATATCAGATTGATTGGCGCCGTCCGAACTTGATAGTCGATACCGAAGTTTGGTTGCAAGATGATCCAATGAGACATAGTGTTACGCTTTGATCCCTAATTTTTTCCTGGACCGCCCTTTCGGGTTTTCAGTCCACCGGGATACCCTTTTTTGCCCAAGCCACCTTTTCAGGTTTTCGACTTACCGGGTGTACAACTTTTTTTTCATTTTCATCCCTTACTTTTGCCCGAACCCTTTTGGTTCGCCGGGAAGCCCTTATTTTTGCCTAGGCTGGTTGACCTAGCGGGTCTTTGATTATGCATAGTATTTTTTCACTATGTCTGCATTGACGGGGTGAGGAAGGTCGTCACCATCCATGGTGGTTAGAATCATAGCTCCTCCCGAGAAAATATTCTTAACCACAAATGGCCCTTCGTACGTAGGGGTCCATTTATCCCTGGGATCACCTTGTGGTAATATGATGCGTTTGATCACCAGATCCCCGTCTTGATACTCTTGTCGTCTGACTTTCTTGTTAAAATCCTTGATCATTCACTTTTGATACATCTGACCATGACAAATAGCAGTAAGTATCTTTTCATCAATTAAGTTCAGCTAGTCAAGTCGGGTCTGGATCCAATCGTCTTCGCTCAAACCTGCATCCTTCATAATCCGGAGAGAAGGTATCTGGACCTCAATGGGCAAGACCGCTTCCATACCATACACCAAAGAGTAGGGTGTTTCCCCTGTCGAAGTCCGCGCTGAGGTACGGTACCCATGAAGAGCGAATGGTAACATCTCGTGCCAGTCCTTGTATGTCACTGTCATCTTCTGCACAATCTTCTTGATGTTCTTATTAGCTGCTTCAATAGCCCCATTCATCTTTGGACGATAGGGAAAAGAGTTATGATGTTGTATTTTAAACTGTTTGCAGAGCTCGGTGATTATTGTATTGTTGAGATTTGTACCATTGTCCATAATGATCCTCTCTGGTACACCGTATCGACAGATTAGATTGTGTCTGATGAACCGTGCCACGACATTCTTGGTTACTGTAACAAAGGAAGCTGCCTCAACCCACTTCGTAAAGTAATCAATCGCTACCAGGATGAAACGATTCCCGTTGGACGCAGTAGGTCTGATCTCGACGATCATGTCGAAGCCCCACATTGCAAAAGGCCAAGGAGCTGTCAAAACATTCGGAGGAACCGGAGGTACATGCATCTTATCAACATAGACTTGGAACTTATGACAAGTCCGAGAATGCTGATAAAAATCGGCTTCCATAGTATACCAATAATATCCTGCCCATAGGATCTTCTTCGCCATGGTATGTCCTCTGGAATGAGTTCCAAAGGTACCTTCATGTAACTCTGCCATGATCCGTTCTGCCTCGCTCTTGTCCACACATCGCAGTAAGGTCGAATCATGGTTATGCTTATAAAGAATCCCATTACTGATGAAGAAATTCACAACAAACCTTCTCAAGAACTTCTTATCATTAACATATGCACCCTCGGGGTACTCTTGAGCCTCGAGATACCTCTTTACCTCGTGAAACCAAGGTTTATCCAATACCTCTTCAGTCTCGAAGTCACAGCAATGTGCGGGTTCATCCAACCTCTCGATGGTAATCTGGGGAGCTTCATTGTCCCACCTGACTTTGAACATAGAAGACATGGTAGCTAGCGCGTCCGCCAGCTAATTCTCCTCTCTTGGGAAGTGTTCAAAGGTTATCTCCTTGAAGTGTGGGAGCAATGTCAATACATACTCTTTGTAAGGAATAAGATTTGGGTCTTTCGTATCCCACCCGCCTTTGATCTGACTGATCACTAAAGCAGAATCTCCGAATACACTCAAGAACTTAATCCTTAAGTTAATAGCAGCTCGAAGACCCAATATACATGCTTCATACTCCGCCATATTGTTGGTGCAGTTAAAACATAATCGGGTGGTGAATGGAGTATGACAACCCTCATGGGATATAATCACAACACCAATGCCATTACCCAATGCGTTTGAGGCTCCATAAAAATACATGGACCATCGGGATCCCTCCTCGGGTCCTTCATCCGGTCCAGGTTCTTCACAGTCGGTCACCAACATGATGTTCTCATCCGGGAATTCAAAATTCATGGATTGGTAGTCATCCACGGCCTGATGCACCAAATTATCCGCCAACACACTCCCCTTGATTACTTTTTGGGTTGTGTATTGGATGTCATACTCAGTTAAGATCATCTTCCATCTTGCTATTCTTCCGGACAAGGCAGGCTTTTCGAAGATATACTTGATTGGGTCCTTCTTTGATATCAATAAGGTAGTGTGAGTCAGCATATACTGTCTCAGCCGGCGAGCAGCCCATGCCAAAGCGCAACAAGTTTTCTCGAGTAGTGAGTATCGGGTCTCACAGTTGGTAAACTTTTTCTAAGGTAGTAAACAGCGTGATCTTTTCGGCCAGACTCGTCATACTGCCCCAACACGCACCCTATTGAATTATCCAGTACTGTCAAGTATAATATCAAAGGTCTTCCTTCAACTGGAGGCATCAGAATAGGTGGCTCTTGGAGGTATTCCTTGATCCTTTTGAAAGAGATCTAACACTCATCATTCCATTTTACCACTTGATCTTTCTTCAACAGCTTGAAGATTGGCTCACAAGTAGCAGTCAGATGTGAAATGAATCGGGCAATGTAGTTCAGACGTCCCAAAAAGCCCCTAACTTCATTTTATGTGTGGGGAGTTAGCATCTTCTGTATAGCTTTCACCTTGGCAGGGTCCACCTGAATACCCTTATCACTGACGACGAAATGCAGCAGCTTACCAGACCTTACCTCGAAGGTGCACTTGGTCGGGTTTAACCTTAGCTTGTACATCTTCAACCTGTCGAATAGTTTCTGGACATGGTCAAGGTGTTCTTCGTCAGTCTGGGATCGGGCGATCATGTCATCAACATAAACCTCAATCTCATGATGAATCATGTCGTGAAACAAAGCGACCATGACGCACTGATACGTTGCCCCGGCATTCTTCAATCCGAATGGCATGACCTTGTAGCAAAAGGTACCCCACTGTGTGATGAAGGTTGTCTTCTCCATGTCTTCGGGAGCCATCTTAATCTGATTGTAACCAGAAAAACCATCCATGAAGGAGAAGACCTTGTGCTGCACAGTGTTGTCGACTAGAACATCGATGTGAGGAAGTGGGAAATCATCCTTGGGGCTCGCCTGTTCAGATATCTATAGTCCACACACATCCGTACCTTACCATCCTTCTTAGGCCCCGGAACAACATTGGCAACCCACTGTGGATAAGAAGTGACAGCTAAAAATCCTGCGTCGAACAGTTTCATGACCTCAGCTTTGATTTTCTCAGACATCTCAGGGCGCATACGGCGAACCTTTTGTTTTACCGGAGGACAGTCTTCTTTGGTTGGTAGACGGTGTACCGTAATGTCGTTGTCTAAACCAGGCATATCTTCATAAGACCAAGCGAAGATCTCAACATAGTCGCGTATCATCTGTATCAACTGTTGCTTGACACTAGGCTCCAGACTTGCACCTATCTTGACCTCTTTCCTGTCTTCCTCTGTACCCAAATTCACTGATTCATCTGGCTCTTCATGAGGCTGTATGGCCCTTTCTTCCTGCAGTAACAGCCTAGCAAGTTCCCCAGGCACCTCACAATCATCCTCACCTTCGTCCCTGGCTTGGTTGATCAGATTTTCGAAGTCGTAACTGGCAGTAGAAGAGTCATTATCAATGGGATCCAGAGTGGATATGGATCTGCATTATGATACGTGAGTGTGTGTAAGAGAATAGTTGTTTTTGATAAAGCGAGAGACAGAAAAAGAAAAACAAGGAGCGCAAAATTTGTAATGCAAGAAACATCCAATGTTTTATTGATGATATATGAAATGACAAGTAATAAGCCCTCACAAACAAAGCATGATGCCTCGGGCAAGGCACCGGGCCATAAAGTTTCAACTATTTATTACAAATTCAAAACAAAAGTCAATTACTGTGAAGTAAAGGAAACAGGTATGAAGTCTTTTTCCGTCCAGTTGTTCAATCCTCCATTGGTTGTAGGGTAGATCCAACTGTCAATGTCTGAAACTTCTTCACCACCTTCAATTGCATTCACTCCCAGATTACTGATGTGCATAGGAGGTCTCCCAATCCGCGCGCGCCTAACAGCCCTTTGAGCCTCTGTGGTAAAGCCCAAACCAAACTTGCCAGTCTTGTGTGTGAAATCAGGGAGCTGTCCCCAATTTGCACACCCACCTTTTTCAATTACAGCCCTGGCATCCTTTAGGGGAGCCATCTTCATCGGAGGTTTGTCAGCAGCCACTTCAGTCGACGCCAAAGTCTGGGGGACCTCTTCAAAGTTCTGACAAGGGGTTTCGATGAATTCTCCATCCATCTCCACATAGCGAAAGGAATTGAGATGACTCACCATATACTCCTATTCTCCTTGCACCGTAACAATTTTCCCCTTTACTGGATATTTCAACATCTGATGGAGCATAGAAGTCACTGCCCCAACCTTATGAATCCAAGGGCGACCCAGCAAGCAAGAATATGATGGTCGGATATCCATCACATAGAAAGTAGACGCGAAAGTCTGAGAGCCAACTTTAACCGGGACGTTCACCTCCCCGTGTACCATCCTTTTTGACCCGTTGAACGCCCTGACCACAATATTGCTCGGCTTTAGAATCAAACCTTCACAGTCCAGACGGTCTAATGCTTTCTTTGGCAAAACATTTAATGAGGACCCAATATCCACCGGTACATAGGCCATAATAGTTCCCCTGCACTAAATCGAGACATGCAGAGCATCATTATGATTACTTCCTTTAGCAGTCAGATCTGCGTCTGAGAAACCCAACCCATTGTCGGCAGTCAAACTAGCCACACAGTCTTTGAATTGATCGGCAGAAGTTTCCTACGGCACATGCGCAGTTTTGAGGAAAGCAATTAAAGCCTTTGTGTGGGCTTTAGAACACAATAACAAGGACAACATGGAGATTTTAGACGGGGTCTTCCCCAGCTGCTCGACTATGTTGTAGTCACTCTTCTTGGTAATCTTCAGAATTTCCTCTATCTCCTGCTTAGAGGTTTCTACAATGATATTCTTAGGTGCCTCCTTCAGGGCAGGCTCACCTATGATTTCTTTTCCCCGAGCGCCATATGGCTCGGCGACAGGGGTGATAATTGGAATAGGCACTGGGATGGTAGCTGATGTACTAGGAGATGGAATGACAACAGGTTTGTGAACAATCAGAGGGGAAATCTCGGGAGAAAAGAGTCTTCCTCTTTTGGTGACCTTGCTAGCCCCGACAATATTGCTGACATCAGCGTCAACTTGCTCACTTTTTAAGTCTTGCTTAACTCCATGGTAATACACATCTGCAGCATAGTGCCAAGGGACAGCCTTATCCGAAGTGTATGGGATAGGACCAGGGACAGTAATTATTAACGGAGCAATTCTTGGGACGGATGTAATCCTAACAGGCTTTCTCGAGGAAGCCTTGGAAGGATTGGCAGATATGGTTATGATGGCAACATCTTCAATTGGAACCAATGGAATCATAGTCTTCTCAAACAGGATCTCTTTGTTATCCATCAAGTGTTGAACAACTGATTTCAATAAATGGCAACCAGCAGGCAGAATTGAACACATGTGGCAACCTTCGCCACAACCCGGAAATAAATCGGCCAACAAGAGATTCTTCTTAATTGTCATCAAAGGAGTAGAGATTTCTTCCACGGAGGTCATAAATAAATCATCGTCTATAGCATTTACTCCATGACCGTGTTTGGGCATGGGAGCAGTCATGACGTTGGGCTTCTCCGGAGCGTCAAACTCAATTTCTTTAGCTTCGATAAAATCTTGCACCTTATTCTTCAAGGCCCAACAGTTGTTTGTATCATGACCTGGGCTATCAGAGTGATAGGCGCAGCGGGCATTCGGGTTATATAGCGGAGATGTTGTGCTGGGATTCTTCGGGGCTTCCCTCAGAGTTACCAGGTTGGTCTTCAATAATTATGGTAGAATTTTAGACAAGGTCATATTGAGCCGAGTGTACTGTCTCTGCGGTCTCTCCATTCTTTGTTAATTGTTGCGTTGTGGGGCAACTGTGGGTCTTGATATCACTACCGCATTTACCGCTTGACGGTGTTCATGTCTGCTTTGGCTCCTCGAGTCGTGGACTGCACTATCTTCTTTCTTACCAGTTAAAGGCTTCTTTTCTGCACTTGATGAAGTACCTTTCTATATCTTACCACTTCGGATACCAGCTTCTACTCTCTCCCCAGTCAAAATCAATTCAGTAAACCCAGATGACGAACTGCCGATCAAATGATTGAAAAATGGAGCCGATAGCGTCCCCAGAAACATGTCAACCAACTCCCTATCAGACAAAGGGGGTTGGACTTTTCCATCCAAATCTCTCCACTTTTGAGCATAGTCCTTAAAACCTTCACTTGCACCCATAGACATACCCTGAAGCTGAGCACGAGTGGGAGCAAGGTCGGTGTTATACTGATACTGCTTGTAAAAAGTAGCAGCAAGGTCCTCCCATTTTCGAACATTAGCTCCTTCCAATTGATAAAACCATTCAAGCTGAGTCCCTGACAGACTATCTTGAAAGAAATGTACCCACAAATTTCTATCAGCAGTGTGGGGTTGAATTTTCCGGACATACGAGCGGAGATGGAGTTTAGGACAGGACACTCCATCCTACTTAGCAAAAACTAGAGCTTTGAACTTATGAGGGATCACCACTCCTGATACTAATCCCAGCTCTCCAAAATCCAGACCAGGGATCCTCTTAATCTCCATAGCACTCAGATGGTATTCTAGTTGTTCGTACATATCCTCAACAGGAGGATATTGCTCTTCATCATAATTAGGGTCGTCATCAAAAATGGCAGGGTTGGGGCCCTTTTCTTCCTCTTGGTTCTCCCCTTCCTTGGATGATAGGGACATATCAGCTTGTTGTTTCAGCCTATCCCCAAACCTTTTATCCATACTCAAAAGAACAGCCTTCTTCTTCTTCTTCTTCTTCTTCTTCTTCTCTTTCTCTTTCTCTTTCAGGATGAGAGCTTTCAAATCCTCTTTCCCTTTAGCCAAGCTTAAGAATATCTCTTGGAACTGGGCATTTTGCGCCTGAAGATCTTTGATAGCTTGATCAGAAGACGTAACTACTGAAATAAACAGCGAAGAAGATGAGAAACCTGTAATGGTACCTGTAATGGTGTGCATGATAATGAGATGCGTATGTAATGATTTCAAAGACTTTGGGAGATTTAAATTTGTAAACCAAAAATAAACAAACTTTACTAGATTAACTTTGTAAAAAATGTTCAACAATGCCTTTGAGGCGTTACAAAGAAATAAATGGAAAACAAATCTAAACTAGAAAAAGAAAAATCAGAAATCCCATGGATGCTTCCCCTTGGTGCTGACGTAGTCATTGATCATTCTTTCATTCTCGAGTTGCCTGGAGAGCTTCAAGATCTTCCTTTCTTGCTCATGGTAATTTTCCCGGTAGGTATCCCTCTCCTCTTTCAGCTGAATCCAGGATCTCTTCAATGCCCCAAGATCAGTGGGCATGTAGGGATAAAGGACTGTATAAGGAATACCCTTTTCATTGGTGGGCTTCACAATCACTGGCAACACAGCTTCATAAGGCATCCCAAGCTTCTGAGCATGAGCTTGGACCCATTGGAGGTAAGGTTGCATGGGGAGAGAAGTCCTTGGTCCTAGCTCTTAGGGGTCAAACCTGTTCACCATGCCCCAAGCTCGTATAAACCTTTGGCAATTCTTGTCAACGTCCTCCTTGTAGTTAAAGGCAATATCTGTAAGAAGTAGCTCATGAGGACTGTCTCTCCAAGCACGACCGAATTGTCGGAGAGCTAGGCAGGTTTTGTAGGTTATACCCCCCTCTGATCCCAAGCAAGGGGACATTAGGGTATCCCCCACATCGATCAATGACAATAGTGCTTTCCATAGCCTTGGAACTCCAAAGAATGTATGTATGGGTAAGGGACATTATCCTGTAATACCATCCTAAACCTTCTTCATTCTTCAGCACGGACTTGGGGAGGTGCGAAATAAACCACCTCGCCAGCAGCGGCATGCAACACATGAGAGTCCCTCTTCTTCGCACAGTACGAGTGTTGAGGGCATGCAGGATATCACCCAATAGAGTAGGCACAGGATTGTGAGACAGGAAGATCTTAACCGCATTCACATCTATAAAGGAATCTGGATTCGGGAAGAGAACCAAACCGTAGATAAGGAGAGCCAAGATGTCTTCGAAAGCCTAAAAATCCAAGTTATCCTAGAATAGCTGAGCTTGATCCATCAGAAACTTGGCTAAGAAACCTTCAACCCCGCTTCGTGTCTCCCAATTAGATACTACATCAGCCCGTTTCAAATGTAGAGCTGAAGCAATGTCTTCTGGTCTAGGAGTCTCTTCCAAACTTGTGAAGGGCATCTGCTCAAGGATGGATATGCCCAACAAGTGAGAAAACTCTTCCAAAGTGGGAACTAGCTGATAATCTGGGAAAGTGAAGCAATGATGCACAGGATCGAAGAATTGGAAAAGCACACTCATCATCTGCTCATCAAACTTTGAGGTAACCAAGCTAAGAAGCTGACCATATCTCTTAATGAATGAAGAAGTCTCAGAAACTTTTGAGGCTAACTCTTTAAGTTGAACAGGTATTTGCACAAAGTTAACTCGGATGGTGTTTCTGCATGTGGAAGCCATAATCTGCAAAACAGAACAAAGATAAATCCCATCGGTCTATAAAATGGTTAGTATAATGAAGTATGCATGCTATGTTATGATGCATGATGTCATGGTAAAACAAACAATAGGTATAACAGATAACAGTCATGGTAAAGGCAAACAAGTCACACAATAGCCCTTAAGTTTAAGGCTTGTATGGGGGTCAAGGTATTGCCCTCTTGAAGTTCAGTTGGTTTCAACCTGTCCTAACAAAAGTAACCGGGTTCTAGAGGTTCTCAATATCACTGACCATCCTCCACCGGTCATGGTTTCAGCTCACGCAATCTTTTCTTGCGGGCGCAACTATCTCGAGAGTATGGTCTCAATGAGTGTAGCATCGAGTATCAACCAGCTCCCAGCTTAACACCGAGACAGGCTATCTCACTACTTTCTACTGGCCAAGTTAGTCAATTATGGGTTCTAAGGTCAGTTGATGCTTAACGACACACATAGCAGCCCCGTATTCTCCTCGTTTCTCCACAAGGGATACCGGTACCAACCAATGTGCCACATAAACATAGCTACTGCTTCAACCGTATCGATCTATGCCATACAGTTCTCTCACAGTTTATTGCTACTTACCTAAAAGGTCTCCCCCAGATCCAGGTTAGGATCTATAGTAACTCCCAATATAAGACCCTTTAACAGTAAAGCAACCAAAACAAACAAGAGAAGCAATTTATGATGAACTAATCCTAAGGTATACCCCACTTATTACTCCCCAGCAGAGTCCCCAGTTATGTGATACGGTGGCAAAACCGGATTGTTTTTAGGAAAATGCTGGTTTGTGTTTTGCGTTTGTGTTTGCAAAATGTCGCGGTAAGCAAGAGTCGCCACCGACTTTTATTTTATCCAACCGGAAAGGACAAAAACATAGAAAAAAATCTTTTTCAAGATTTTGAGTACGGGGAGTAGATTATAGAAAGGGAAGGTATTAGCACCCTTTCTATCTGTGGTTTTCCACGGGCTCTTAGGTACTTTCTCATCATTATAAAAAAATTGCTTCCGTGTTTGTGTGTTTTGAAAAGTTTTATTGTTTTTACTTCGTTTTAACCCTTGCTTCTGTCTTCAAGAGTGTTACGGAGTTGTTTTTGAAAAATTTGTTTGAAAAGTGTTTGGTGTGAAAAAAGTTTGATTTTTGAGCAAGTAGCTACTAGCATCTACCTACTCGAAAAAAGATTGTTTATGTTATCGTTTCCTTTGGACAACGCTATCCTACTATTGAGAAATAGGAAGCACCATCGTTGGAGTTGTAAGGGTCAATTCGAAAGGGACATACAATCCCTAAAGCAATGTTAAGACGTCTTAGTAATAACCCTAGTGTCTTGAGATCATATTCGAGGCAACATTTCCGAGGCAACCTTTCCGAGGCAACATTTCCGAACGGGACATTTGATCTTTATTTAGACAAGAGGGCAACCATTAAGACACCCTATACTTAATGATCGTTTATCGAAGGCAACCGAAGTGAGAGTATACCCTAGGAGTGCGCATGTGCGAGTGATTTGATTTTAGTTATTATCTTTGCACATTTAGGGTTTGCTAACCATTTTAAAATTAACATACAGTCTTGTCATGCAATCCTATTATCATACATCTAACAGTTAATATTTTGCGAGAATTAAAATGCGGAAAATAAAACTACGCTATTACAAGGCTTCGGGAAGGGGGATTAATTACATAGCCAAAAACCTGTAAAACGATAAATAAACGAAAAGTCCTAATTAAACTATTACATACTGTGAGCAGTTACATTAATATAGTAAAAAATAATAAGCGCGCATGATGAAACGAAAACGAGAAAAATTAGGGTTTTGACCCCGTCTAAGCCTAATTGAAAGAAAAATCATATTTTTGTTGTTTTTGATTATTTTGAGAAAATAAGGTTTTAATTAAATAAGTACAAACCTAATTACTAATTAATTTAAATTAATAAAATATAATTAGTTTGACCTATTTTTGTATTTTGTTTTATTGAGAAAAGAACTAAAAATTAAATCAAGAACAAACCCTAATTTTCTAATTGATTTTAAATTATTTACAAAAAGGTATGAATTATCCTAAAATTAAATTAAACTAATATTAAATTAATTTTGACAAAAATAAAACCTAAATCTAAATTTTTGAAATTGATTTTATGATTTTGCAAAAAAGAAAAGAATTTAATTTTCTGGTTAGAAAATAAATAAATAAAGAAATTAAATAGAATTAAAAATATAAAAGAAAAAAGAAATGGGCCTGGTTGTGCTAGCAAACAGGGGGTGTCAATTGCATTTTCTGAGCCCAAAACTCCTTGGCCCACGTTGACTTTCTAGTTCTCATGCTGCAAGCTTGACTAGGCCTATGGTAGACCTCCATGTGATAGGCGTTGGATTTGGCATGTTGGAGATCTGGTTGGCTGGACATTGAGGGCGTATAGTGGTCCCCTTGTATGCACTTGTACCTGATGATGTAAAAGAAAATAATATTGACAAATATGGGGACCTGGGGATCGAACCCAGGCCCTTTGGAAATTTCCCTTTTACACTGACCATCTGAGCTAGCGCGCTTTGTTGTATATGGAACAACAAAAAATTATTATAATGGAAAAACAAAATAGCAATTATCAAAATGCGCGAATTTTTGAATGGGTGAATCACAGGATGCCACGCTACCCTTCTTCTTCCTCCTTCCGTTGCTAAAAGTTCAGCAACTTTTACCTACAAAGGGTGTAGGTATAACCTTGGGCTTCTGCAAAGTCCTGTACAAGCATGATAAATACACAACAATGGTACCAATCAACTTGTGACAACCTCACGAGCATCATGGTACCCTTATCCATGGCTAATTGTTCCTGCAAGCAAAACCCCTAAAAACGAATCTAAAACCCTAAACATGGCAACTTGTTGTATAACCAATAAAAATGCAATTAAGTGTTACCATTAGCTTGCAAATGTTTCAAGGATTCAGAATATATAAACAAATCATGCTAAGAGTTCCAAGATTATGATATGCGATTTCATAAAAGCATGGAGGTCGTGGGATACTTACATAGCGTATCTGGGCAAGAAAATGCTTGCTAATGATTGGGATAGAGTCCTTGGATGCCCAGCAAACGAATGGTATGCTTGGAATGGCTTGAAGAAGCCTGGAATTGAGAAATCAGATTGCAACTTTCCTTTGAAATTTTGAGAGTTGTTCTTCTCTTTTCACGCCTCCAATCCCCTTGTTTTGGTCTGCACATGCTCTATATGTACCCTAGAATGAATTAGGTTACAAACTTGCTTCAAATCTTTTTCAATTAAGGTGATTGAATCATGATTTGATCCTTATGCCAATCTTTCCAAATCAAGCCAAATCCAATATTTGTGTCCAAATGAAGCTTGCACGATTTTATTCTCTTCCCAGCTGTATAAGAGACCTAAACATGCACAAAATCTCAAGCTTTGATTAGTTTTGATATTTTCATGATTTTATTTTGATTTAATTTAATTTAATTGAAATAAAAATCAAAATAAATGATAAAAATAAAATGGAGACAAGTGGGAAGGATCATGGGTCGTGGATCATGTTACAAACTCAATGCAAGCACAAAAAGTTGGGGCCATTTGACAAAAATTGCAATTTTGGTCACTTTTGACTTTTGGCAATTTTACAAAAAGGGTCAACTTCACCAATGCATAACTCCTTCAATTTTGACCCTAGAGATGTGTTTTTTGACTTTTTAGAAATCTTACGATGTCCTCTAAGCAACCCTTTTGGTCTCATATCAATTGTATCTTCCATGTTCATGTATGAAGCTTTGACAAAAAAGGTGTTTTTGTTGACTTTTCAAAATGACCTATAATGTCCAAATTCATATCTTCTTATGAGTGCATATTTTGAACTTGGGAGATGAAGATGAATTGTAGTGAATTACATACTTTTCAAAATTAGCTTTGGATGGGTCATTTTTTATAAAGTATGAGAAATATATGCTTGGTCAAAGTTGAGTTGACTTTTCCTACAAAACCTTAATTTAGCAACTTTTGGGTTTTGATGAATTGTGAGCAATCCTTGAGGAATCATGATCAAACCTTGATCAAATGATGAATAATACTTCAAAATGAGGATGTTGACCAAGAATATTGAAGTTTGACTGTATGTGGGCCATAGTTGACTTGTGCTCTATCACAGTCGATTTTCAGCCCTTTGAGCAATTGACTTAGCAAACTTCCTCTGCAAGGCTTGAAACTTGACATGGATTATCTTGAGATCATATTAGGATAATAGTGAGCATTTGGGACCCTTATGATTCAAACATCTTGATGCAAACTGAAACCCTAATTTTGGGTAGACTGCCTTAGGAGAGAGTTTGTCTGGTCAACCCTTGGACTTCCTTGAGCAATTTGAGGACCTCATTTGAAATGTACTGAGAAATATGGGAGGGAAAATTTTGAGGTACAACAACCTGGATAATAACTTAATCCATGATGTAAACAATTAATTATGGAGTGAAACACAAGAAATGAGGTCTGTAAAGTAAGATCATGTAGCATGGCCTATGGATTTGATCAGTGTTTCTTCAAAAATTCTATTTTCCACTTATGTGTCAAAGGGTTTTAGGAATGTATCAAAGCAGGTTGCTTCGAAGGGAGCAATATGCCCAGACAAAGCTTATGGATTAAACTTGCATCTAAGGAAACTTCATACCCAAACATAGGATATAACCCAAACTTGCATTCGAAGGGTTCACTTGCCCAAACGAAGAATGTAACCAAAACTTGCATTGAAGGAAGCCACACACCCAAATGAAGGATGTAACTAAAGCTTGTATTTGAAGGAGGCAATCTGCCTAAACGAAGAATGTAACCAAACTTGTATTGATGGGGGGACATGCCCAAACGAAGGATGTAACCAAAGCTTGTATTAAAGGAAGCCACATACCCAAACGAAAGATGCATGCAGGAGGTCTAAATGCCCAAATGACGCTTGCATGAAAGGGGGGCCACATGCTCAAACGAAAGATGTGTGCAGGAGGTAAAGGGTACAATCGAAGTATGTATGCAGTAGATAAATTATGCAATCGAAGGATTCCAAAAGGAGGTAAAAAATGCAATCGAAGGAAACCAAAAAGAGGCCTTTGCCTCCTGAATCGAAGGAAGCTACCAGGAGGTCATCAACTTTCTGAATCGAAGGAAGCCAAATAGGAGGCCTTTTCCTCTTGAATCGAAGGAAGCTAACATAAGTCCCTTGCCTCCTGAATCAAAGGTTTCCAAAAGGAGGTAAAAGGTGCAATCGAAGGAAACCAAAAAAATAGGAATTTTCCTCCTGAATCGAAGGAAGCTACCAGAAGGTCATCAACTTTCTGAATCGAAAGAAGCCAAACAGAAGGCCTTTTCCTCCTGAATCAAAGGAAGCTAACAAGAGGCCCTTGCCTCCTAAATCGAAGGTAGTTGTTTCAAAGTGAAACAAATACTCATTCGAAGCTTGCATGCAAGGGAGAGTTCAGTCGAAGTTAAGCATGAATCGAAGCAAACTTGTTTTTCTTCAATTTTGTCAGAAAATTAAATTTATATGCTTTGCTCTTTCAATAGTTCCCTTTTTGACCTGATGCTTGGAAATCCAACACAATCCTTGGAAATCACAGGGGGAATTAAAAATCCAATGGTACTTGTGTAAATTCAGACTCTAGTTTTGAGTCATCAGTATTGAGGAAGTATTTTGAACTGATCAAATCTTGTGCAGTCTTGACCCAATAGAAAGCTTGTGAGAAAATTCTTGAAGAATGAGAGGGCAAATTTTGGGGTACAACAACTGGGAGTACTTGTTCTCAATCAAATACCTTTCACTGGTTTAGAGAAAGATCCAGAACCTGAAGAAATTGCAACAGCCTTACATCTGAAGCGGTCCGACATTGTATCAAATTGGGAAACAAGGAGTGGAGCAAAGCGTTTTCTAGCTAAATTTCTTTTGGAGAAGGCTTAACTCTTTTGGGATGCTATGAGTTTCCAAGATTTCGAAGAAATCTTGGCTTTGTTTATCTATGGGTTGGTGTTATTTCCTAACCCAGACCAACTCATAGATGTGAACACCGTCAAAATATTTCTTTCTCATAACCCTGTGCCTACCTTGCTCGAAGAGATTTTACATTCTCTTCACACTCGTACTATGAGGAAACGAGGGACTCTTATATGTTGCATACCTTTGCTATCTAGGTGGTTTATTTTGCACCTTACCCGATCAGTATTGAAGAATGGACAAGGTTTGAGGTGGTCTCAAAGGATGATGTATCTCTCTCATTCAAATATCTATTGGTGTTCCCGATCTCTGGAAGATGTTACTATCATTGACCATTGCGGGTAATTCCCTAATGTTACACTCCTTGGCATTAGGGGAGGTATTACTTACAACCCTTTTCTGGCTCTACGGCAATTTTGTTATGCGTGAAGGGATGATCCTCATGACGCACTTATCCAGGGTGTTATGTTCGACTACGAAAAAGATTCTCAAGGTTATCATCAAAGGTTTATACGTGCTTGGGGCATGGTAAAAAAGGTTGATAGCAAAACTTTAGGACAAAATATTTTTATCCCTTTGGAGCCTTATCTCAAATGGGTACAAGCTCGCGCTCAAAACCTTATGATACCATATTCAGCTGTTCTACCGGTGATCTTAGAGCCTATTGTTGAAGGAGATGTTTCTTGCATCATCCTTCATACGGACATGCCAACTGACCTCGAAGAATTGCAAAAGTCATGGATTCAACTCAAGGAAGAACGAGACACCTTTGAAGCTCAGTTCTATGCAAGTGAGATGAAAGTGTCAGAGCTCACAAGCAACTTCGTGAGGAGAAAAGCCTTAATGCATACATCGACACGAAGAGGAAGCGTCCATGGGAGACTTTAGTCTTAGGTTTTAGGGGTTTATATTGTTGTCTCCATGAGACCCTTTTGCTTTTCATTGTAAGCCTAAAAGGAAGTTGTAATTCTAAAGTTATTAATGAAATCTTTGCTTCTGTTTCCTTTTGGCAAGTAAATTTAAATCTCTTAAGGTCCTTGAAAACATTGCATTTACATATCATGCATCATTTCATAAGCAGGTTTTCCAATACAGGTTTCCTCATCTATTTACTGTTAATTTCAGTATAACATGGCTCTCGAACAAACTGTCAAGGATCTCCAAACTCAGCATGCACAATTTCAAGAGACTTTTTTTAATCTGGCCAAAGGGCAACAAGAGATGATGGCGCTTCTCACCATGAAAAGAAGACTAAGAAGCGGGTGGTTATCCTCAACATGGGAAGAAGATTTAAAGGTCCTTCTTAACTAGTTCAAGATGTTTCCTCTGAGGAAGACGACAACCAAAAGGATGATGATAGAAGTGTCAGGGGTGAAGGTAAAAACAATCAGGGTTCCGAAGATAAAGAATACTCCGACAAACAATATCCTCTTGCAGATGACAAATACAAGTAGTTGGAGGACCGACTCAAAGCTGTGAAAGTCCAAAAAGTGCCTGGATTAGATTTTGGAGAGCTAGGTCTGGTTTTGGGGGTGGTCATCCCTCATAAATTCAAGGTCCCTATCTTTTCTAAATATGATGGGGTATTTTGTCCCAAACTTCATCTGAGGTCGTATGTTCGAAAAATCCAACCTCATATTGTTGACCGAAAATTATGGGTCCATTTCTTTCAAGAAAGTTTGGCTGGAACTCAACTGGAATGGATCTATCAGCTGGAGGGAACCAACATTCACACACGGGGATACTTGGCTACTGCTTTCTACAAGCAGTATCAATATAATGTTGACCTGGCACTGACTCGTGTGCCGTTGCAAAACATGTCCATGGGCTCGAATGAAAGATTCAAGGAGTATGCACAAAAATGGAGAGATCTAGCTGGAAGGGTGCAACCTCCTTTGACTGACCTAGAATTGGTGGATATGTTCATGGGCACTTTGACGGGTCCATTATCTAATTTTCTGATTGGGAGTTCTTCATCTAGCTTTACTGAGCTAATTCTGAGTGGCGAACGAGTTGAAAGTGGTATCAAGAGCGGAAAGATTATAATGGCTGCAACTTCTAATGTAGTGAAGAAGTCGTTCAGTGGTAAGAAAGAAACCAATGTTGTCTATTGCCAGAAATCCATAGCAAAAATGATCGCCATCAGTCTGTGGGGCAGTATTGATCTCTAATCCAGCACCTGTTCAACAACAATAACAACAAGGCAATTAGCGTAGGTCAGACGCTCCAAGGAAGCAGTTTACCAGGATTAATATGCCATTGGCGCAAGCATTGCAACATTTGTTAAAGGCCAACCTTATAACACTCTGGGATCCTCCTCCTAATCCTAACACATCCTCTCCAAAGTACAATCCAAATGCAAGATGTGCATATCATTCGAACAGTCCTGGGCACGACACCAACAATTGTTAGGCCCTAAAAAACAAAATCCAAGACATGATTGATAACAAGGAAATTAAGTTCGAACCTCCAGAGACTCTAAACGTGATTACCGCTCCTATGCTGAAGCATGACAAAGGCATATATGCTATTGAAGATGTTTTATATGTTACATCCATAAGTGATGTGGTTACTCCTCTCTTAACCGTCAAGAAGAATTTACTACAAGCCGATTTATTTCCAGGTTGTGTTAAAGAATGTTATTATTGTGCAATTCAACCCAATGGTTGTGGGATACTGAAGGAAGGCATTTAACGCCTGATGGATGAACATGTAATTTTGATTGAAAAATCCTATATGCTGAGAATTTTGGCCAAGATTTGTCTGTCATATCTGGTACTCCTTTCAAGATCACTTCCAAGGGTCCTGTGAGGGTTACTACCAATCCAAAATCTACTCCCTTAATCATTACAAAACCTGGGCCCGTCCCATATTCCTCGGAGAAGGCTATTCCATGGAATTATGGGTCTGACGTCTATTACCATGGTGTTAAACAAAAGTTGTCTGATGAAGATGATGAAGAGGTTGATCCCAACATTGACAATATTGCAAGGACTAGAAAGATTACTATAAGTGGAAGGATTTTCTATCCAGAAATCTCTCCACCTGTTCAAGTCACATTTACCAAGACAACTGTCGAAGCTCGAGGTAAAGAGCCAATGATAGAACCTGCCTGAATGGAGGCACCAAAAGAAGCTACAGTCAAGGACACCTATGGGCAAGAAATGGAAAAGGTTTTGAAGATGATTCGTAGAAGTGATTATAAAATTGTTGAACTGTTGGGTTAAACCTCGTCCAAAATCTCCATGCTATCTTTACTACTGTGTTCTGAAGCCCGTGCACAAGCTTTAATGAAAATTTTGAAGACTGCTCATGTACCACAAGAGATTTTTGCTGATCAATTTGGAAGTTATGTTGCTAGCTTAACGACTGATAATGGATTAGGTTTCTCTGACGCTGATCTGACTCCGGAAGGAAGAAATCATAATAGGGCCCTGTGATACGGTGGCCAGAACTGGGACATGTTTCCCTTTTTTAAGGAAAATTTGCTGGTTTGTGTTTTGCGTTTGTATTCGCAAAATGTCGCGGTAAGCAAGAGTCGCCACCGACTTTTATTTTATCCAACAAGGAAAGGAAAAAAAGCACAAAAAATTTCCTTTTTCGAGATATTTTTGAGTACGGGGGGTAGATTATAGAAAGGGAAGGTATTAGCACCCTTTCTATCCGTAGTTATCTACGGGCTCTTAGGTACTTGTTCATCATTTTCAAAATTGTTTTCTTTGTGTTTGTGTGATTTGAAAAGCTTTTGATTCAACTTCGATTTAACTCTTGCTTCTGTCTTCAAGAGTGTAATGAAGTGTTTTTGAAAACTTTGTTTGTAAAGGAGTGTAAGTGTGAAAAATTTATTTGGGATGAGCAAGTATCTAAGAACTAATCTACCTACTCGAAAAAAGAATCGTTATATGCTTGTTTCATTTAGACAACGCTATCCCACTATTAGTGAGTAGGTAACATCATCGTTGGAGTTTTGAGGGTCAATTCGAAAGGGACGTACGGTCACTAAAGCAATGTTAGGACGCCTTAGTAATAACCCTAATGTCTTAGATCAATTTATTCGAGGAAACAATTCCGAGGCAACCATTCCGAGGAAACTTTTCCGAATCGGGACTTTGATCTTTGTTTAGACAAAAGGACGACCACTAAAGCATCCTATACTCAATGACCGTTTACCGAAGGCAACCAAGTGGGAGTGTACCCTAGGAGTGCGCATGTGCGAGTGATTCGATTTCAGTTTATTTATCTTTGCACATTTAGGGTGATCTAACTGTTTTAAAATTAATCATACATTCTTGTCATGCAAACCCTAATTATTCATACATCTAACAGTTAATAATTTGCGGAATTTAAAATGCGGAATTTAAACTACGCTATTACAAGGCTTCGGGTATTTACATAGCCAAAAACAAACCCTTTGAAAAGTAAAGCGATAAAAGTAAAAGTCTTAATTAAAACTATTACAAACTGTGAGCAGATACAATAATTGGGATAAAAAATAGAATAAAGCGTGTGATGACAAATTAGATCGAATGCGAACTAGGGTTTTGACCCTCCTAAAAGAAAAATGTTTTTTTTTTGTTTTTAATAAAAGAAATAAGTTTTCTAAATTAAGTAAGCAATTAATTAGTTAATTAAATTAATTTAAAAAATAATTAAATGAACTATTTTTGGTTTTTTTGTTATTTTAGGAAAAAAAATAAAATATAATTAAGTTAGTAATAAAACCTATTTATTCTAATTATTTTTATTATGTACAAAAAGAAATTAAAGTTATCTAAATTAATCAAACCTAATTAAATTAATTAATTTTTTGATAAAAATAAATATCTTAAATTTAATTGGATATAAAAATATTTTTGTGATTTTTTTGATAAAAAGAAAATAATTGATTGGTTAGTAAATAAATAAATAAATGAAATAAATATAAAAAGGAGAAAAGAAAATGGGCCTGAAATAATGGGGGTGCAAATAGCCAGATCTGGGCCCATTTGAATGAGGTCCACGTTGACCTTCGAGATCTAGTGTGATGCGTTTGACTTGGCTCATGATGCACCTTCAGATGATGGCCATCAGATTTGGCCATCTGACACATGGCTAGCTAGATTGGAAGGGTGTATGGCGGGCCTTGGTTTCATGCACGCATGTGATCTCCTGAAAAAAATCAAGAAAAATACAATTGTTGGAGGCAGGGGTCATAATAATGCATAATAATAAACAAATATTAAAAAGTCATGTATGTCAAATCCACGCGCGAAAATTCAAACAAGCCAATGGAGGGGTGCCACATGGGTCATCTTCTTCCTGGCACCGTGGGTAAAAGTCCCAGACTTTTACCTACGGACGTTTTGTCCGTTGCTATAAGCCTGGCTCATTCCTAAATCTTCCATGGGCCATATAAATGACACCTAACGCCATGGTTGGATTCGTCTCATCATTCTGAACATGATGGTACCCTTCATCAAGGCTAATTTCACCTGCAAGCAAAAACCCTAATTTGGAGCTACAAACCCTAACAATGGCACATTCTAGTACAGGCTATATAAAATGCAATTAAATCATGCAGAAAGCTTGCAATTGTTTCATGGATCAACAATATATGATTAATTCATCCTAACAATGCCTAAATCATGCCATTCGAATTCAAGAAATACTGGATACCGTGACTGACTTATAGTGCGATTTGGGGCTTGAAAATGCTTGATCTTGATTGCTTTGGCTTACTGAGAGTCCCATGAAGCAAATGGAATGGTCAAGAAGTCTTGAATTGGCCTGGAACAATGAAATCGATCTTGCACTTTTCTTGATTTTTTCAAATGTTGCTCTACTTGTTGCGCATGTTTCTAACCTATTTTTAGGTCTGCCTTTGTTCTATTTGTACCAAGGAGTGAATTAGGTTTGAAAGAATTCATCCAATATTCCTCCATCAATGAATTTGATTGTGATTTGATCCTCCTTTAAATCTTTCCAAAATTGGCCTAAAACCAATCTTTTTGTCCACCCTAATGCCTTGCACGAGTTTTGATTACTTGCTAGCTGTAATTGGAACCTAAAATAGGCACAAAATCTCCTTCTTTCAATATTTTGGATTTTATATGATTTGTTTTGATTTAAATTGAATTAATTCAAATAAAAATCAAAATAAATAATAAAAATAAGATATGGACAAGTGGAAAAGGCTAGAGCTCGTGGACTATGTTGCCAACTCAAAACAAGTGAAAAAGATTGGGCCCATTTGGCAAAAATTGAAGTTTTAGGCATAGTTGACTTTTGGCTATTTTGCAAAAAAGGTCAACTTCACCAATGCCTAACTTCCTCAATTTTGACTCTTTGGATGTGTTCTTGGACTTTTTAGAAATATTGAGATGTCCTCTAATCAACCCTTTTGGTATCATCTCAATTTGATATTCCATGATCAAGTATGAAGCATATTTTGAACTTGGGAGCTGAAGATGGATTGTAGGGAATTGCATCCTCTTCAAAATGAGATTTGGATGGGTCATTTCTCATAAAGTATGAGAAAGTTATGCTTGGTCAAAGTTGAGTTGACTTTTCCTATAAAACCCTAATTTAGCAACTTTTGAGTCTTGATGAATTATGAGAAATCCTTGATGAATCATGATCAACCCTTGATCAAATGATGAAATAAACTTCAAAATGAGGATGTTGACCAAAAATCTTAAAGTTTGACTGTATGTGGGCCATAATTGACTTTTTCCCTAGCACAGTCGATTTTCAGGCCTTTGAGCAATTGACTGAGCAAACTTTCTCTGCAAGGCTTGAAAATTAACATGGATGATCTTGAGAACATATTAGGACAATGTTGAGAATTTGGGATCCCTTGGACTCAAGTATCTTGATACAACATGAAACCCTAATTTGGGGTAGACTGCCTTAGGAGAGAGCTTGTCTGGCCAACCCTTGGACTACCTTGAGCAAATTGAGCATCTTTCTTGAAATATTTTGAGAAATATGGGAGGGAAAATTTTGGGGTACAACAAGCCTTGTGTGTCTCCATTAAATGCAAGGTCACTACATTTGCTCATGTGTTAGCTGATACTGGCTCTTCTCTGAATGTTCTGCCAAAGGGAGCTCTTGATAGACTAGATTGTGAAGGGGTCGTGCTGAAACCTAGTGACATTATAGTTCGGGCTTTTGATAGGTCCAAATGAATGGTACATGGAGAAGTGAATCTGCCTATCAAAGTAGGTTCACAGATATTTGAATCCACCTTCTATGTAATGGACATCCGACCAGCTTATTCTTGTCTATTGGGATGCCCCTGGATCCATAAGGGAGACGCTGTCACCTCCACTTTGCACCAGAAATTAAAATATCATGTGAAAGGGAAGATTGTTACTGTCTGCAGAGAAGAGGAGTACATGTTCAGCCACCTAAATTCATTTCTCTATGTAGAAATGGACGAATTCATAGAGACTCCCTTCCAATATTTTAACGTGATTTCCCCTACTGTTGTTGAAGATGTTTCTACCATTCCAAAGACTACCACGGTTCCGCACAAGATGGATTCCTTGAAAGATGCCAGAGCAACTTTAGAAGAAAGTGGTTATACTGTTTGGGGTCAGCTTCTTGACATCCTCTACAAATCTGATAAGTTTGGTTTGAGCTTTACTACAGAGGGTCAGAGGGATGTTCGTCGCGCTCGTGCTGGAAGACCTTCATTCCGTGTCAGCAACAACCGAATCAATTTTATAGAAGATGCTGACAGTGATCGTGATTTCGACAACTGGATCTTTCCTACCATTGGCAACGGACTTCACAATTGGGAAGCAGAAGACATTTTCCCTATCTCCTTCAGCCATGAGTAGTAGCTATTTCTATTTTTATTGCTTTAAGAAGTTTGGTTATGTAATTTATTTTAAAACAATGACTTTAAACCTTATGTCTCGTCCGGGGCACAACGGTTCATTTGTTAAGGGTTATCGTTTTATATGTCATATTTTCATTTAATGAAAACATTGGACGTTTTGCATTCAAATTTTGCGCTCTTTGTCTTTCTTTTACTTTATTTCACTTTCAAATAGCTATGTGTTTTTACACATATCCATACACTACATTGCAGATCCTCGTCCATTCTGGATCTCATTGATAACGATTCTTCTATTGCCACTTATGACTTTTAAAATATAATCTATCAAGCGGAAGACGCGGGTGAGGAAGATTGTGATGGAGAACTCACCAGACTCTTAATACAAGAAGAAAAGGCTATCCAACCACATGAAGATTCCATCGAAGTGGTAAACTTGGGTTCTGAGACAGAAAGAAAAAAGGTCAAGATTGGTGCCAACTTAGAGGGTAGTGTCAAGAACAACTTGGTTCAGATGTTACACGACTATGTTGAGGTATTTGTTTGGTCATACGAAAACATGCCAGGGCTTGATACTGATATTGTGGTTCACCATCTGCCGATGAAAGAGGGTTGTTCTCTGATTAAGCAGAAGGTTCGTCGCATGTGTCCCGAGATGTTAGAGAAGATCAAGGCCGGGGTTATGAAACAATTCAATGTAGGTTTCTTAGCAGTGACGTCATATCCTCAATGGGTTATGAATGTGGTTCTGGTACCAAAGAAAGATGACAAGGTACGTATGTGTGTAGATTACAGGGATCTAAACAGGGCAAGCCCCAAAGATGACTTCCCACTTCCATATATTAATGTCTTAGTTGACAACACTGCTCAGCATAAGGTATTCTCTTTCATGGATGGTTTCTTGGGTTATAATGAGATCAAGATGGTGCCTGAAGACATGGAGAAAACTACCTTTGTCACACAGTTGGGCGCTTTCTGCTATAAAGTTATGCCTTTTGGGTTGAAGAAGGTTGGGGAAACTTATCAACTTGCCATGATAGCTTTGTTTCACGACATGATTCATCACAAGATAGAAGTTTATGTCGAAAACATGATAGCCAAATCACAGACTGAAGAAGAACATCTTGATCATCTATATAAGTTATTTAAAAGGCTGAAGAAATACAAGTTGAGGCTGAATCCAAACAAATGCATCTTTGGGGTGAGGTCTGGAAAACTCCTGGGTTTCATCGTCAGTGGTAAAGGTATTGAAGTTGATCCCGCAAAAGTTAAAGATATTCAAGAAATGTCGGCTCCCCGTACTGAGAAAGAGGTCAGAGGTTTCTTAGGACAACTAAACTATATTGCCCGATTCATTTCTCATTTGACTGCTACTTATGAGCCAATCTTCAAGCTGCTGAAGAAAGATCAAGTAGTAAAGTGGAATGAGGACTGTCAAATAGCCTTTGATAAAATCAAGGAGTACTTACAAAAACCTTTGATTCTGATACCACCAGTTGAAGGGAGACCTTTAATCAAGTATCTAACAGTGCTAGAGAATTCAATGGGGTGTGTGTTGGGGCAATATGACGAGTTTGGTCGAAAAGAGCATGCAATATAATACCTTAGCAAAAAATTTACCGACTGTGAAACAAGATATTCACTGCTCGAGAAGACTTTCTGCACTTTGGCATGGGCTGCTCGCTGACTAAGAGAGTATATGTTGACTCATACTACTCTATTGATCTATAAAACGGATCCCATCAAGTACATATTCAAGAAGCCAACTCTCTTCGGAAGAATAGCCCGATGGAAAATGGTTTTAACAGAATATGACATTCAGTACACCACTCAAAAAGAAATCAAAGGAATTTATGATATGGTAGCAGAACCGACTATTTTGAAAAATGATGGTTTGCGTTTTGCGTTCTTATTCGCAAAATGTTGCGGTAAGCAAGAGTCGCCACCGACTTTTATTTCATCCAACCGGAAAGGAAAAAAGAACAGAAAAAAATCCCTTTTCGAGATATTCTGAGTACGGGGGGTAGATTATAGAAAGGGAAGGTGTGCACCCTTTCTATCCGTGGTTTTACACGGGCTCTTAGGTACTTTCTCATCTTTTAGAATTACTTGTGTGTGCTTGTTTTGAAAAGTTTTATTTTACTTCGTTTTAACCCTTGTTTTTGTCCTCAAGAGTGTTACGAAGTTGTTTTGAAAACTCTAGTTTTAAAAGTTAGTTTGAAAGTGTATGGTGTAAAAGATTTATTGTTTTGAGCAAGTACCTAACAGTTATCTACTTCTCGAAAAAGGAATGTTTCTATTCTCGTTTCCTTTAGACAATGCTATCCTACTATTGAGAAATAGGTAGCACCGTCGTTGGATTTGTAAGGGTCAATTCGTAAGGGACGCACGATCACTAAAGCAATGCTAGAACGTCTTAGTAATAACCCTAGAGTCTTAAGATCATATTCGAGGCAACATTTCCGAGGAGACGTTTCCGAGGCAACATTTCCGAATGGGACTTTGATCTTTGTTAGACAGGAGGGCGGCCACTAAGACACCCTATACTTAACGATCCTTTACCGAAGGCAACCGAAGTGAGAGTATACCCTAGGAGTGCACATGTGCATGTGATTTGATTTCAGTTATTATCTTTTCACATTTAGGGTTTTCTAGCCATTTTAAATTATCATGCAATCTTGTCATACAATCCTATTAACATACATCTAAACAGTTAATATTTGCGAAAATTAAAATGCGAGAAAATAAAACCTACGCTATTACAAGGCTTCGGGGTAGGGATTAATTACATAGCCAAAAATCCGTAAAAATGATCAATAAAGAAAATCCTAGATTAAACTATTACATATTGTGGACAGTTACATCAATATTGCAAAAATGATAAAAACGCGCGAAGAATCGAATGCAAAATAATTAGGGTTTTGACCCCAACTATGCCTAGTTGTAATTTAAAGGAAAAATCATTTTTCGTCGTTTTTTTGTGTTATTTGAGAAAATAAAGCTCAATTGAATAATAAAAGAAAACCTAATTACTAATTAATTTTAATTTAAGAAAAATAATTAAATTAACCTATTTTTTTGTATTTTTATTTTTGAGAAGGAAATAAAAATTAAATCAAGAATTGAACCCTAATTTTTCTAATTGATTTTAATTATATAAAAAAAGGTTAGAATTTCCCTAAATTAAATGAAACTAAATTAAATTAAATTTGATAAAAAAACAAACTAATTCTAATTTTTTACAAAATCTTGATTTTATGATTTTTGTGAAAAAGAAATTAATTTTGGTTATTAATAATTAAGCAAATAATAAAAGAATTAAAATAAATAAGCAAAGAAAGATTAAGATGGGCCTGCATTAGCAAATAGTGGGGGTGTGGTTGGAAATTCTTGGCCCAACAAGTCCAAGCCTTGTTGACTTTGTTGGATCCTATATGCAAGCTTGACTTAGGGGCATGGTGGTCCTTCAGGGAGAAGGCGTTGGATCTGAAGCCTTGATGGGTTAAACGGTCAGATCTAGATAGTGCATGATGGGTACCTTGCCATGTGATACACTGGATTGCCTGTTCAAGAAAAACATGAAATAAAGTTGGGACCTGGGGATTGAACCCAAGTCCTTATGCATTGCCCCTTTGCACGCTTGCCATCTGAGCTGGCTGATTCAATTGTACATATGATCAACAACAATTATAATATGATAAAAGTAAAAAGTTATATTTTAAAATGCACGAAATTCAAACTGGAAAGTCAGGGAGCGCCACGTATTGTCATCTTCCTCCCAACTGTCATGTTAGCCCTGGAGGTTTTTACCTACAGACATTTGAGTGTAACTACAACCCCTGTTCACTCCAAAATCTTGTACACGCATGATAAATGAAAACCAATGGTACCAATCAACTCGTTTCAAGCCCACGAGCATCATGGTACCATTATCATTGTCCAATTTTCCCTGTGCAAGAAATCCCTAAAAATGAAACACGAACCCTAGCCATGGCAGTTTGATGCACAGTTAACAAAAATGCAATTGAATACAACCATTAGCTTGCAAACATCTCAAGGATTATAAATATGTCAATTAATCATGCTAAATATGCCAGAATCAATGTATTCGAATTCAAGAAAAGAGACAAACTGTGTGACTGCTACGATGCGTTTCAGAGCGTGGGGAAGCTTGCTAACGATTGAAACACGATCCTGGGAGGTCCAACAAACGATTGGTATGATTAGAATGGCTTGAGATGGCCTGAAACTTAGAAATTAGTTTGCAACTTTTTCTTGAATTTTTTAAATTGGTTCTCTGCCTTTGCACGCCTCTAGCCTCTTCCTTTTGATCTGTTTTTGTTTCTTATGTATACTAGAGTGCATTAGGGTTGCAATTTTGTATCAAATCTCTTCCAATTATGAATATTGATTCATGATTTAATCCTTGCACCAAATATTTCCGAAACAAGCTAATTCAATCTCTTTGTGTCCATATAAAGCCTTTCACGATTTGATCTTGTCTCCAGATGTATAATGAACCTAATCATGCACAAAATCTCAAGACTTAATTAGTTTTTGATATTTTCATTATTTTATATTGA
The DNA here is from genome assembly GCA_948472305.1 of Vicia faba. NCBI lineage: Eukaryota > Viridiplantae > Streptophyta > Magnoliopsida > Fabales > Fabaceae > Vicia > Vicia faba. The sequence continues at coordinate 1,690,931,988 of OX451737.1, read as the reverse complement.
TTTTATTTGATTTAAATGAAATAAAATCAAAATAAATAACAAAAATAAAAGAATGACAAGTGGAAGGGCTCATGGGTCGTGGGTCACATTACAAACTCAGTGCAAGCATAAAAAGTTGGGCCCATTTGGCAAAAAAATGCAATTTTGGACACATTTGACTTTTGGCAATTTTGCAAAAAGGGTCAACTTGGCCAATGCATAACTCTCTCAATTTTGACCCTAGATATGTGTTCTTGGACTTTTTAGAAATCTTAAGATTTTCTCTACGCAACCCTTTTTGTCTCATCTCAATTGAGTCTTCCATGTTCATGTATGAAGCTTTGACCTAAAAGGTGTTTTTGTTGACTTTTCAAAATGACCTATAATGTCCAAATTCATATCTTCTTGTGAGTGCATATTTTGAACTTGGGAGCTGAAGATGAATTGTACGGAATTACATCCTCTTAAAAATTAGATTCGGATGGGTCATTTTTTATAAAGTATGAGAAATTTATGCTTGGTCAAAGTTGAGTTGACTTTTCCTACAAAACCCTAATTTAGCAACTTTTGGGTTTTGATGAATTGTGAGAAATCCTTGAGGAATCATGATCAAACCTTGATAAAATGATGAATAATACTTCAAAATGAGAATGTTGACCAAAAATATTGGAGTTTGACTGTATGTGGGCCACAGTTGACTTTTGCCCTAGCACAGTCGATTTTCAGGCCTTTGAACAATTGACTGAGCAAACTTCCTCTGCAAGGCTTGAAACTTGACATGGATGATCTTGAGAACATATTAGGAAAATGGTGACATTTGGGATCCTTTGGACTCAAGCATCTTGATGCAAAATGAAACCCTAATTTGAGGTAGACTGTCTTAAGAGAGAGTTTGTCAGGTCAACTCTTGGACTTCCTTGAGCAATTTGAAGACCTTTCTTGACATATATAGAGAAATATGGGAGGGAAAATTTTGGGGTACAACAGCTTCCCCTGTTCAATCTTCTTAAACCTGAGGATGTAGATTGGCTCGTCTGCCTTTCGTGATCTGAAGGTGGAAGATGATTGAACACTAGAGTGCCCAAAAATTTTCACTCGCATGAAGTGGTGCTGGTCTTGAGATATCGAGAATGGGATTATAGATTCCATTTGGAAGTCAATGACGGAAGATGGGCTTAAATATGCCATCCTATGAAGTGTTGATCACATAAGAGATTCCTTGGCGAGAACCCGTATAGCTGTTGTTGAGGAGGATTTCGCTGAGGGCACGCTGGTCTCTGTCTTGGGAGAAATAGAATTTTAGGAGCTTCAGTTATCCATTACTCTATTGGGGAATCATCTCTTAGTTGAGGAGGTGAAAATGAACTTCTATTTGGTCGTGCTCCAGGCCTTGCAGTGATTTGTTGAGGAAAATAAGACTGACTGTTATCTGGTCGTGCTCCAGGTTTTACAGTGACTTACTGAGGAGATGAGATGAAACTTGCTATCTGGTCGTCCTCCAGGCTTTGAAATTTCTCCATTCTTATTTTGTCGTGCTCCAGGCTTCAGAAGGAATTAAGTGGTTATCCAGTCGCATCCGGGTTTCAACTTGAATTTAAGGCATACTAATATCCGGTTGATTTCCGGGCTTCATAGTAATTGGCCGATTAAACTGCTATTTGGTCGAATTTTAATCTTTGCAGTATCTTATACTGTTATCTGGTCGTGTCCCAGGTTTCAGTGTCCTTTGCCGCTATCTGGTCATACTCCAGTCTTTACAGCGTCTTATACCGTCATCTGGTCGTGTGCCAGGCTTCACGGTGTCTTATACCACTGTCTGGTCGATTCCAGGCTTCATGGTATCTTGTATTGCTATCTGGTCGATTTCCAGGATTCACAATAACTTGCTGAGGGCTTAAGCTGTTTTCTGGTCGATTTCCAGGCTTCATAGCTTGTATTTAAGATATACCACTATTTGGGCGATTCCAGGCTTCATAGTATTTTGGAGAAATCAAGATATTATCCGGTCAATTTTCGGGCTTCATAGCTTGAACTGGAATAGAAATCTTAGTATCGATTTGACTGAACCAGAGAAAACTTGCGAGAACTTGATTGCATCTTTCCCTGAAAGGTAAAGAGTTAGTCATATGTAATGTCATGATGTATGAAATGTATTGAGTAATGATGTTCTCAAAATAAATGAGATTGTGTTGTATGATGCATATGCGCATGCCACGATGTATGGATATGCAATGCTCTTATGATATTCTCCGGCTGGGGAGAATAAATCCTGGACTGCTGTTGGAGAGTATAAGGAGTTGAGTTCTTCGTTCTCGTTGGGGATAGTGATAGAAGATGATTAGCTGGAGACTTACGTCCGTTCTGCTCGAGAACATTCCGCTGGGAGAGACTCTGTTTGAGAATAATCCTGTAGGGGAATGACTTTGTGGGGAAGAGAGATACTCTGTTGGACAATCTGCTGATTTGGAGAAATAAACTCAGCTGATGGTGAACTTCTATTGTTGGTGATATATAAACTCTGCTTGGGGAGAATTTTACTGACTCATTCGCGATTATGAACCTCGGCTGGGGAGAGCTAAAACCACTGTCTTTGGGTATTTCTTACTTTGTGGGGAGTGTATGTACCTTTAGTCATATTCCTAAGCTGGCTCTATCCCTGTACGTGGTGGGTAGAGCAACTGTAAGGTTTGGACACTTCTTGTTTGCCACTGTTCCTGGAATTACGAGTAATTGTCTTTTGTTTCATATGTAAATATTTATGAGAAGCAATCATTTTCAAATGCATATATCAAAAGTGAATCATTGGACGTTCTTGCAAAACAAAACAGAAAAAGAAAAACAAGTTGAAATTTCTTGTGGAAATGAATTGTATTGATTTTTGAAATTGGCCTGTAACAGGCGTTTTGTACAAAGAGGCTGACGTCCTAGTAAGAGAACGCAGCCGAGGGAACAGAAATTATACAATTTGTGACAAAGAAAGAAAAACAGCTATATGAAACAATCCCACTGGGTTCCAACTCTGCTATTTCCCTTATATCTTCGAGCGTCTCATCACTTTGCTACTTGGTCGAAGGTGGATCAGATTGATTGGCACCATTCGAGCTTAATAATTGATATCAAAGTCTGGTTGCAAGATGATCCAATGAGACATAGTGTTACGCTTCAATCCCTAATTTTTTCCTGGACCGCCCTTTCGGGTTTTCAATCCACCGGGATACCCTTTTTTCCCAAGCCGCATTTTTAGGTTTTTGACTTGCCGGGTGTACAGTTTTTCATTTTCATCCCTTACTTTTGCCCGAACCCTTTTGGTTCGTCGGGAAGCCCTTATTTTTTCCTAGGCCAGTCAACCTAATGGGTCTTTGATTAGGCGTAGTATCTTTTCACTATGTCTGCATTGACGGGGTGAGGAAGTTCGTCACCATCCATGGTGGTTAGAATCATAGCTCCTCCCGAGAAAATGTTCTTAACCACAAATGGCCCTTCGTATGTGGGGGTCCATTTGCCCCTGGGATCACCTTGCGGCAATATGATGCGTTTGATCACCAGATCCCCAACTTGATATTCTTGATGTCTGACTTTCTTGTTAAAATCCTTGATCATTCGCTTTTGATACGTCTGACCATGACAAATAGCAGTAAGCCTCTTTTCATCAATTAGATTAAGCTGATCAAGTCGGGTTTGGATTTAATCGTCTTTGCTCAAACCTGCATCCTTCATAATCTAGAGAAAGGGTATCTAGACTTTGATGGGTAGGACTGCGTCCATGCCATACACCAAAGAATAGGGTGTTTCCCCTGTCGACGTCCGTGCTGAGGTACGGTACCCATGAAGAGCGAATGGTAACATCTCGTTCCAGTCTTTGTATGTCACCGTCATCTTCTGCACAATCTTCTTGATGTTCTTATTAGCCGCTTCAACAGCCCCATTCATCTTCGTCCGGTAGGGAGAAGAGTTATGATGCTGAATCTTAAACTGTTTGCAGAGCTCGGTGATCATCGTATTGTTGAGATTTATACCATTATCCGTAATGATTCTCTCTGGTACACCATATCGACAGATCAAATTATGTCGGATAAACCGCGCCACGACGTTCTTGGTTACTATAGCAAAAGAAGTTGCCTCAACCCACTTTGTGAAATAATCAATTGCTACCAAAATGAAGCGATACCCGTTAGACGCAGTAGGTCTGATCTCGCCGATCATGTCAATGCCCCACATTGCGAAAGGCCAAGGAGCTGTCAAAACATTTAGAGGAACTGGAGGTACATGCACCTTATCAGCCTAGACTTGGCACTTATGACAGGTTCGAGAATGCTGATAACAATCGGCTTCCATAGTGGACCAATAATATCCTGCCCGTAGGATTTTCTTTGCCATGGTATGTCCACTGGAATGAGTTCCGAAGGTACCTTCATGTAACTCTTCCATGATCCTTTCTGCCTCGCTTTTGTACACACATCGCAGTAAGGTCGAATCAAGGTTACGCTTATAGAGGACACTGTTACTGATGAAAAACTTCACAGTGAACCTTCTTAAGAACTTCTTATCATTAACAGATGCACCCTCGGGGTACTCTTGAGCCTCAAGATACCTCTTTACCTCGTGAAACCAGGGTTTCTCTGCTACCTCTTCAGTCTCAATGTCACAGCAATGTGCAGGTTCGTCTAACCTCTCGATGTTAATCTGGGGAGCTTCATTGTCCCACCTGACTTTGAACATAGAAGACATGGTAGCTAGCGCGTCCTCTAACTGGTTCTCCTCTCTCGGGAAGTGTTCAAAGGTTATCTCCTCAAAGTGTGGGAGCAACGTCAATACATATTCTTTATAAGGAATAAGATTTGGGTGCTTCATATCCCACTCACTTTTGATATAACTGATCACTAAAGTAGAATCTACGAAGACACTCAAGAACATAATCCTCAGGTCAATAGAAGCTCGAAGACCCAGGATACATGCTTTATACTCCGCCATATTGTTGGTGCAGTTGAAACATAGTCGGGCGGTGAACAGAGTATGATAGCCCTCAGGAGATATAATTACAGTGCCAATGCCATTACCCAATGCGTTTGATGCCCCATCAAAATACATAGACCATCAGGATCCTTCCTCAGGTCCTTCATCCGGTCCAGGTTCTTCACAGTCGGCCACCAACATGATGTTCTCATCCGGAAACTCAAAATTCATGGATTGGTAATCATCCACGGCCTGATGCGCCAAATGATCCGCCAATACACGTCCCTTGATTGCTTTTTGGGTTGTGTATTAGATGTCATACTCAGTTAAGGTCATCTGCCATCTTGCTGTCCTTCCAGAGAGAGCGGGCTTCTCGAAAATATACTTGATTGGATCCATCTTTGATATCAATAGGGTAGTGTGAGTCAGAATATACTGTCTCAGCTGGCGAGCAGCCCATGCCAAAGAACATCAAGTCTTCTCGAGCAATGAGTATCGGGTCTCACAGTCGGTAAACTTTTTGCTAAGTTAGTAAATAGCGTGCTCTTTTCGGCCAGACTCATCGTGCTGCCCCAGCATACACCCCATTGAATTATCCAATACTGTCAAGTATAAGATCAAAGGTCTTCCTTCAACTGGAGGCATCAGAATTGGTGGCTCTTGGAGGTATTCCTTGATTCTTTCGAAAGAGATCTGACATTCCTCATTCCACTTTACCACTTGATCTTTCTTCAGCAGCTTGAAGATTGGCTCACAAGTAGCAGTCAGATGTGAGATGAACCGGGCGATGTAATTCAGACGTCCCAAAAAGCCTCTAACTTCCTTTTCTGCGCGGGGAGCCGGCATCTTCTGTATGGCCTTTACCTTGGCAGGGTCCACCTGAATACCCTTATCACTGATGACGAAACCCAGCAGCTTACTGTAGCGGTAGAAATGTGCAAGACTAAGCCATTGGATTGACTAGACTTTATACAAATCAAAATAAAAATCGCCACCGTGCTTTATTGTTTCCAAAGGAATGGGAAAAGAGCGAATAACCCAAAAGAGGGGGAAAGATTCAAGGTAAGGGGGTTGGTTATGCAAAGGGAAGGTATTAGCACCCTAAAAATCTATGGTACTCCGCAGGAACCTCTTTGAAAAAATCTGTATATTTTGGCTATAAAAATGTGTTGTATATAAAATGGATAGTGGAGGTGAGAAAAGAAATATTTTTATGATTTTTGCACCCTCCGCGGTTGCGAACCTTTAGTGCCTACGTACCACCTTTCGTGCAATAGGGGATCAGGGTACACGTAGTTCCTCTTTTAAAAATTTGAAACACAAGTGTGTTGGTTGATTTTATGAGATAAGACATCATCGCAATTGTCCGTGTGAAAAACATATTTACTACCCACAATCATGAGAAAGGATAATTTGCATCATCTCAAAGTGGAGGATATGGCTTGGATTTTAAAATCAACAATGCCTCACTCAACACCCAAGTGGAAAATATCTCACTTCACTACATATTGTAGAAGTATAGTTGTTTGCATCACTACAAGAATTGACAAGAGTCTAATCTTTTGAGAAAAGTTTAAAGATAAAAGCAAAAGTGGCAAAATGGTTTGAAATGAGATTGATTGACTTTTAGTCTTATCACAAAAAAAGGTCAAGGTATTATTAAATTGATTGAAATTTATTTATGAAAATGTTTCGAAGATGCATGGACCTAAGTCCAAGTTTATTATGAAAATGTTTCAAGTTTCAAAACAAGAAGAGTTTTTTTTTAAAAGGATGGAGAATATTTTTGAAATTAAAGAAGATGGGAGGAGAAGAAGAGGCTATCCTAAAGCATAAGGTAAAAGCTAGGGATAAGAACCATCTAACCAACAAGAAGCAAATACTTGACATTATGAGTCAATATAGAATTCCCATTCTTCAGATTGAAACCAAGCAAGCAAAGATACTAGACCTCTTGAGAGAACCAAACTTCAAGTGTTTTAAGTCTTCACAAAAATTGGGCAGAGTAACGGCTGTATACGGGTGAATTCCAGATTACAAACAAAGATCGTAATCTCAATAACCTGCACACAAAACAAACAAACAACCCAATGTCTTGAGGTAAACCTCAAGAACTCCAAACAAGATATCAAATAAAGTCACAAAGTCTCCAAGATAGGCCAAGGTCTCTAATCCTAAGTCCAAGAAGTCCATCACTCCATAATGCAAAGGATAGTAACCATGTAGTCCAAGTATCATTAATGATTTTTATGGTTCATGTTGATTATTAGGTGTCTTTAAAAAGAAATAAAAGCTCAAGTGAGCAAAATAAAAATGACATACAAGTAAATTCTCAAGTGAGCAAAGACGAAAATAGCATGAAATGTAAAATGCTAAAAGTAAATGGTACATAAAGCATGGAAAGAAAAGCGTAAAGTAAAGTTAATTGTTAGTAATTAGTGGTTAGTTGGATGACCATCTTGAAACTTGCATTTGGAACTCATTAGAGGATTGGTAGAACCAAAGCCTCCACACAACAAGTTACATTTGCTTTTTGTCAAGTATATCATCCATTTTGGAATTCTCACTAGGCAACATGTAATGATCAACGATGTTTAAGGGATCCACGTTGACCAAAGGTGTTGTAGATCCTTTATAGGATTGATAGAACCAAAGCCTCCACACAATGAATCTCAAGGTTATTGGATCAAAGAGATCAAATTAACATACTTGGGCTTGCAATCATAAGTTTGGGCCACAAATGATCATTTATTCGAATCGGGACAAAATTTAGCGCTATGTTAAGCAATCGTAAGTGGACTTATGTAGAAGTCACACCTATTTTGAGGCCGGTCAATAGCAATCTATGTACTTCATGTTTGGATAAATGATATAGAGATCACCATCCCTTAACATGTAGCACAATTAAAAAATAAAGGGATAAGATGAAGAGGGAGGGAAATGATAAGCTAATTTGGATCACCATTTCAAAATTCTTTCATCTTTAAATTCAACTACTCCTCTAGATGGATTAAAGCACTAAACATATCATTAATTCAAAGCACCAAAAATGAATTAAATAATTCACTCTTAGGTAGATTTGAATTGATGAACATTTATCCAAATTCATCTACATCACAAAGTCCATTAAGTTTAAAGACAAATTGGACATTTAAAATTGCAATCCAAACCAACAATCAAAAGGAGTGAGTAGAAAAAGCATTTTGGATTAAAGCTGCCCCAAAACAAGGCAAAAAATGCATTTTGTCCTGGTGTAAATCGATTTACACTACTATGTAAATCAATTTACACAGTACAATTTTCAAAAATCCGCGTGAAATTGCTTCTGTGCAATCGATTTACACTTAGTGCAAATCGATTGCACACAGTAACAATAGCAAAAACAACATTTTAAAAGGGCAATTTCTTGTTCAAACTTTCCATCAAACACCTTATGATCATGGATCCACTTGAGCCCGAAAATTCCATCAAATTATGAGAAAATAACACCATTGAAATCACAAAATAATGCTCAAAGAATCAATCCCAAAGACCACCAAGAGATCACATTGTGAAAGATGAATTATCCAACTTACCAAAGGTAGATCTAGAGAAATATCAAAACAACTTCAAGAATTTTCTTCTATTCAACCACAAGAATCAATTGACCAATCTTGGATGTAGAGAATTGATGGAGAAAAAGTGTATGGATGAAGGTTTAGCTCAAAGATTAGTAAGCTTCAATGCAAAGCTTACTAACTTTTTGAAAATGGAGCTTTGAGTGAATTTGGTAGATGGAGAGAATTGAGAGATTTTTTAGCAAGGTGGATTTGTCTATCAAAAGCTTGAAATTTGAATGAAATGAGAGCTCTATTTATAGAGTTTTAGGATTGGGATTAGTGGTAATTTGGTAATTGATTCTTGGAGCCAAAATTTGAATTAATGATAACTCTTTCAAAAATTAGAGCCAAAATTTGAATTAATGATAATTCTTTCAAATATTAGAGCCAAAATTTGAATTAATGATAATTCTTTTTAAAAATGAAAGATTGGCACTAAAAATTGAATTAATGATACATCTTTCAAAAGTGAAGGAAAATTGGAGCCAAAATTTGACAAGTTTAAAATGCTGATTTTTTTTTTAATTTTCACACCGTGCAATCGATTGCACTACAGTGCAAATCGATTGCATAGTGTATTTTTTTTCAAAATTGGCGCAAAATACACTATGTGCAATCGATTGCATCAGTGAAAAAAATGAAATTTTTTAATTCTTTTTTCTTTGCAAATAGAGATTTTAGGAAAATAATACCAGAAATCCTTATTTGTCATATGCTTCGACTTGGTACCTACAAAACAAAAATATACAAAGACAAAGACAGATATTTTTTGTATTTTGATTAGAAGTTAGTCAACAACACATATACAAAATACACAACCAAGGTGCTTGGAGATTCCTCAAGAGCAAACTTAAAGATAGGAAAAAAGAGGAAGAACCAACCCTAATGTGATCTTGTTATGATCGAGTTGATATGATATGATAGAGGAATCTTAGGAGGGAAAATTGGGGTACAACAGCTGCCCTTATTTAAGTATCTTCTATCCGGAGATACGAAGGATACAAATCTTCGTGTCGACACGATTGAAGATACTTAAATATAAAACAAGCCCTATTTTTGTCTCTAAGATGCCATGCAATGCTTATGATTATGGATGCATATGAACAGAACAAAAGAGACGCAAAGTAACGTTGGGGATGCCACAAAAATGAAGAAACAAAGGAGCAACCCCACCAGGATAATAAATCACTGGTGGACCAAAAGAATAGAACCAGAGAGGAGGATAACAAGAATCGACGTTCACTGCCGATGTCTACCAACGTTCACTGAAGGTAGAGAGAAGAAGATATATCGACTCATAGATGACGGTAAACTACCAACTCAATAGTTGAAGGTAGAAGAGAAAATATATCATGCCATCGCCGTTCACTGACAAGGAACTATCACCGTTCACTGATGATAGCAAAAAGATAAGAAACACCGACGTTCACTGCTGATGCACTACCAACGTTCAGTGAAGGTAGATTTTGAAAATATCATACCATCGCCGTTCACTGACGAGGAACCACCACCGTTCACTGATGATAGCAAAAAGATAAGAAACACCGACGTTCACTGCCGGTGCACTACCAACGTTCACTGAAGGTAGATTTTGAAAATATCATACCATCTCCGTTCACTGACGAGGAACCACCACCGTTCACTGATGATAGCAAAAAGATAAGAAACACTGACGTTCACTGCCGATGCACTACCAACGTTCACTGAAGGTAGATTTTGAAAATATCATACCATCGCCCTTCACTGACGAGGAACCACCATCGTTCACTGATGATAGCAAAAAGATAAGAAACACTGATGTTCACTGCCGATGCACTACCAACGTTCACTGAAGGTAGATTTTGAAAATATCATACCATCACCTTTCACTGACGAGGAACCACCACCATTCACTGATGATAGAAAAAAGATAAGAAACACCAACATTCACTGTCGATGCACTACCAACGTTCACTGAAGGTAGATTTTGAAAATATCATACCATCACCGTTCACTGACGAGGAACCACCACCGTTCACTGATGATAGCAAAAAGATAAGAAACACCGATGTTCACTGCCGATGCACTACCAACGTTCACTGAAGGTAGATTTTGAAAATATCATACCATCTCCGTTCACTGACGAGGAACCACCACCGTTCACTGATGATAGCAAAAAGATAAGAAACACCGATGTTCACTGCCGATGCACTACCAACGTTCACTGAAAGTAGATTTTGAAAATATCATACCATCGCCGTTCACTGACGAGGAACCACCATCATTCACTGATGATAGCAAAAAGATAAGAGACACCGATGTTCACTGTCGATGCACTACCAACGTTCACTGAAGGTAGATTTTGAAAATATCATACCATCACCGTTCACTGACGAGGAACCACCACCGTTCACTGATGATAGCAAAAATATAAGAGACATTGACGTTCACTGCCGATGCACTACCAACATTCACTGAAGGTAGATTTTGAAAATATCATATGTTCCCCAAACTTCTGGTGTTTCACTTAGAACGGGTCTCAACTTCTTCCTTAACCAAGGAAATCCGCCTGGAAAGTGTAATATGTAAGCTGTCTCAAATAAAGAGACTTCCACTTGCAAAGATTTCACAACGAGCAATTTCTGTGAATTTGAAAGTCTTGCCATCCATTGGCGTAAACTGACGACGGACTGCAAGCTAACCACTCATAGAGGAAATAGCAAAAAAAGTTACGTTGACTTGTATAGGGAAGCACGAGTTGCTCAAACAAAGATACATGTTGCCTGTTATCATGGAGGAATGCAAAAAGAAACGAATTTTTGGGGATAGAAATGTGGCTTCCCGGGGAAAGAGATATGACTTCCTGGGGAAATGAGATATGACTTCCTGGGGAAATGCCACATTATTACTGCTGAAGAGATAAAGTCTTCTCGTGCAAAATAAATGCACAAATCAAAGCTCAAAGTCCTCAAAAATCCAGAGTAAATAATATTGTCATGCAACCACGAATCCAATTAGAAACAAACTGGAGCAAGACGGCCAAAGAAGATACATCCTTTGAGAAATAAACTCAAGAGGGAAAACCAAATCCAACTAAGAAAGGAGCGCTACAGGAAGGTTTGAACACAATGTCAATAAAAAATGATTTGTAACAATGCATGATGCATGTATGAATGTATGAGTGATATCATGCATATGTTGGTAAAAGGATACATAATCGAACAAACCTGCCTCAGGTACTAACAACATTGGTCTAAACTTCAACCAGAAAGATCAATCTAAGAAAGGTAAAAGCAACCGCGGAAACCAAACTTATTTCCTGTTCTAACTTCATTGAGGAGAAACATAATCCGGATGTAGCTAAATCAAACAGATACCGGGATAGAACATCTTTCTTTCGTTTTCATCGGAGAAACCAGTTTTCCAAAAACAACGTGCCTACTGAAGATTGCAAAACTAGTCTCAAATAAAGCAGACTGACACCGAGACAACCAAACCTCACTGAGGAATTCAAACCCACTTCCCTGGAGAAAATAAAACTGAGGATTGAAAACTTTTCATCATGAATACTCATTCCAACAAGAGATGCCCTGGGATAACCTTCCCAAGGAATAACACACAGACTTCCATGGGGAAAACAAATGTTTCACAGTCCGTACTCCTACTGGGGATTTCGATACTGATTGTGAATAAGGCAAATGGAAACCAAATTGTCAAAACATTCACTGGGGAAATAAGGCCCACTTTGAAGGAAGAAAAACATACGGACTTCACTAAGGGAGACAATACTTCATCATCGAGACCTCTATCGGGGACTTCATGTTGACTTCATTGGGGAGGTCAACACCACATCATCGAGGGGATACCAAGATACGTTCTTCACTGGGGAAAAAGAACTTCTATCAAATAAACAAGGCCTTCACTGGAAAATACTGGATTGAGTCTTCATATCAACCAAACCTATTCCAACAAAAGATGCCCTGGTGTAGTCTTCCTGGGAAATCATGAAGTCAACACTAATGCCAATACTGCAAAAAGAGCGATATCTTAGCACACCAAGGGAATAAAACCTTTCATCATATGAGGGAAAACTTTGCTGGGGGACCTGGGACAGAGGCTTCTGACCATGCAAACCCAAAATCAAAAGCGAACCAAGACTTGGCCTGGGATCATGGGATCACAAACCTAATATTGTACCTTACGCCAACTGGTATTGTCTTTAATTATCTGAGAAACACACAAAGATTGCGCATATACCAACAAGATGACCTGAGAAAAGCCTTCACGAAGGAAGTAAATATTCTTAAAACAACCGGAGTTTGTTCATTCCAGGGATCGCCATTTTTGTTGTCATTGTTTCATCACAAATCCCAAAGTAAATTGAATTGTAAAGATGTCTTTCTTTTTGAAAAGTCAATTTTGTTTTTTTTAATCTTTTTGCTTTGAAAGTTATTATCAGTAATAAATGAAGTCTTTGCAAGCTAAATAAAAATAAGAACACAAAGAATTGGGCAAAAGCTCGAATTTTATTAATAGAATGGTAGTCTGCGAATGGCGAGACTCCATGGATGATTACAAAGTTTGGGAAATGGTAATATATAATGGAAAAGATACATTGAGATACAATGACCACCATTCCCCTAACAACTTTTGAAGTCCTAAGCAGCAGCTTTTGTTGAAGTATGGTGAGGATCTGAGAAGATTGTTGCTTCAACGATCAAGTCTTATCTGACGTAGTTACTTGCCAAGAAAAATCCCTAACTTTTGCCTAAGCTTCCCTTGCGGGTTTTCAACTTAGCGGGAAATTTATTCTGTTTTATGTCTCTAATTTTTGCCTAGACCGCCCTTTCAGGTTTTCAGCCTACCGAGACGCTCCTTTTTGCCTAAGTCGCCCTTTCGGGTTTTCAACTTAGCGAGTTGTTCTTTTATTTCTTTAGGCGAAGTATTTATTGACTGCGTCAACATTCATGCGACGTGGGAACTCCTCGCCATCCATAGTTTCAAGAATTAATGCACCGCCAAAGAAGGCTTTCTTGACAACATACGGGCCTTCAAAATTGGGAGTCCACTTGCCCCTAGAATCAGTGTTAAAAGACATGATCTTCCTGAGCACGAGGTCGCCTTCTCTGAATTCACGAGGTTTGACCTTTTTATCAAATGCTTTCTTCATTCTTTTCTGATATAACTGCCCATGACATAAAGCTGTCATCCTCTTCTCTTCAATCAAATTCAATTGGTCAAACTTGTTCTGGACCCATTCAGCCTCTGTCAACTTGGCTTCCATTATCACACGCAACGAGGGAATCTCTACCTCAATAGGGAGTACAACTTCCATTCCATATACCAGGGAGAACGGGGTTGCTCCTGTTGAAGTGCGGACAAATGTTCGATATCCATGCAGAGCAAAAGGTAGCATTTCATGCCAATCCTTATAAGTAATAACCATTTTCTGGATAATTCTCTTGATATTCTTATTAGCAGCCTCAACAGCCCCATTCATCTTTGGCCTGTATGGAAACGAATTGTGATGGACAATCTTGAATTCTTCACATAGTTCTGTCATCATTTTGTTGTTCAAATTTAAGCCATTGTCAGTGATGATTCTACTCGGCACACCATACCGGCATATCAGATTGTTTTTGATGAAACGCACAACCACTTGTTTGGTAACATTGGCATAAGAAGCAGCTTCTACCCATTTGGTAAAGTAGTCAATCGCTACCAAAATGAAACAGTGTCCATTTGAAGCTTTGGGTTCTATCATCCCGATCATGTCAATACCCCACATAGAGAAAGGCCATGAGGAGGAAATTACATTGAGAAGTGTCGGAGGCACATGGATCTTATCTGCATAAATCTGACATTTATGGCACTTCTTTGCAAATTTGCAACAATCAGATTCCATTGTCAACCAATAGTAACCTGCCCTTAGCATCTTTTTAGCCATCGGATGTCCATTAGCATAAGTGCCAAATGAACCTTCATGAATCTCATGCATCAACATGTCTGCTTCGTGTCTATCCACGCATTTGAGCAAGACCTTGTCATAATTTCTCTTGTATAGCACATTTTCACTGAGGAAGAAACTGCATGCCAATCTTCTCAATGTCTCTATCTTTCCTCGATGCACCAATCGGGTATTCCTGAGTCTGAAGAAAATGCTTGATATCATAATACCAAGGTTTTTCATCTGCCACTTCCTCTGTCGCAAACACATGAGCGGGCCTATCCAGTCGTCGAACTGTAATACGGGGTATATCATTCCAAGAATTCACTTGATACATGGAAGCCAGAGTTGCCAGAGCATCCGCCATTTGATTTTCATCTCTAGGGATGTGATGGAATTTAACTTTATTGAAGAAGGGTAGCAATCTTCTAGCATAATCTTTGTAAGGGATCAAGCAAGGGTGACGAGTATCCCATTCTCCTTTAATCTGATTTATTACCAAAGCTGAATCACCATACACATCTAGAATTTTGATTCTGAGATCAATAGCTTCCTCAAGACCCATGATGCAAGCCTCATATTCCGCCATATTATTAGTGCAATCAAATGTTAGCCTCACAGTAAAAGGAATGTGTGATCCATGAGGAGTGACAATCACAACACCAATTCCTTTACCATAAGCATTCACCGCTTCATCAAAACTCATACTCCAATGAGATTCAAGGTCAGGGCCTTCCTCCGGCAATGGTTCATCACAATCTTTCACTTTCAAGAACATCACATCCTCATTAGGGAATTCAAATTCTGCAGACTGATGATCTTCCACCGGTTGGTGAGCAAGGTAATCTGCCAACACACTACTTTTAATAGCTTTTTGAGTGCGGTACTCAATATCATATTCAGACAACAACATCTGCCAGCGGGCAATTCTCCCCGTAAGAGCAGGCTTCTCAAAAATATACTTGATTGGATCCATTTTGGAGATCAACCAAGTGGTATGATTCAACATATACTGCCGTAAACGCTTTGCCGCCCAGGCCAAAGCACAACATGCCTTTTCTAGCATGGAATACCGCAACTCACAATCAGTGAACTTTTTGCTGAGATAATAAATGGTGAACTCTTTCTTTCCCGTTTCATCCTGTTGTCCCAGAATACAACCCAAGGATTTATCTAACACCGTTAGATACATAATCAACGGTCTTCCTTCTACGGAAGGGAGCAAGATAGGAGGTTCACGCAGATACTCTTTAATACTCTCAAATGCCCTTTGGCAGTCATCCGTCCACACACAACCTTGATCTTTCTTTAACAGCTTAAAGATCGGTTCACACTTTGCAGTCATATGGGAAATGAATCTGGAAATATAATTCAAACGCCCGAGGAAACCCCTGACTTGCTTTTCAGTTCTTGGTGCTAACATTTCTTGAATTGCTCTGACTTTATCAGGATCAACTTCAATTCCTTTCTGGCTAACAATAAAACCCAACAATTTCCCTGATCTAACTCTGAAGGTGCATTTATTTGGATTCAAGCGGAGACGAAACTTCCTCAAACGCTGAAACAACTTCAACAAATCTTTTATATGCCCTTATTCAGTTTGGGATTTGACAATCATATCATCAACATATACTTCAATTTCCTCGTGCATCAGATCATGGAATAGGGTTGTCATAGCCCTCTGGTACGTTGCACCAGCGTTCTTCAACCCGAAGGGCATCACTCTGTAACAGAATGTTCCCCAGGGTGTGATAAACGTTGTTTTTTCCATGTCCTCTGGAGCCATTCTTATTTGATTATACCCGGAAAATCCGTCCATGAACGAGAATACTTTGAATTTTGCTGTGCTATCCACTAACATATCAATGTGAGGCAATGGAAAATCATCTTTTGGACTAGCTTTATTTAGATATCTGTAATCTACGCACATGCGGACTTTTCCGTCTTTTTTCGGTACTGGGACAATATTGGCAATCCATTGAGGATACACTGACGTCACAAGAAAACCAGCATTAATCTTCTTTAGGACCTCCTCTTTGATCTTTACTGCCATATTTGGGTGGGTTCTTCTCAACTTTTGTTTAACTGGCAGACACTCTGGCTTCAATGGCAAATGATGCTCAACAATGTATGTATCTAGACCAGGCATGTCTTGATAAGACCAAGCAAAAATATCCACATACTCTTTCAACAGCTCAATCAACCCGCTCTTCACATCAAGATACAACGATGCTCCAATCTTAATCTCTTTCGGATCTTCTTCTGAACCCAAATTAATCACTTCCAAAGGCTCCTTATATGGCTGAATGGTATTATCCTCATGCTCAAGCAACTGTGAGACCTCTTCTGGAATCTCATCATAATCTTCTTCTTCAGCCCCAAACACAGGACATTCAAAGTTGGGAGAGGGTGCAGGGTCATTGTATTCAACGGGTTTTTTAATTAATCTGCACATATGATTTATGATTGCTTTTAGAAACTGACACATATAACAAGTGATCATGCAGATTAATTTTCAGTTATCATTTATTTTGAAAGGGTTTTTTATTTGATTACATTTCCCAAGAAAAAGCAGAAAATAAAGACATATTTTTGGAAGCAAAGACAACTTTTATTAATGATCTTAAAAATCAAAGCAAACGGATAAGCCCATACAATACTTTCACCTTGGGCAGAGTGAAAGCTTTTCAAAGAAAGAAACAGATTAACAAAACAAATTACTTTGAAATATGTATGCAAGAAGGAACATCAATGGTGACCCAGTTCTGAACTCGGACTCCATGCGTCACAAAATTCGGTACTTCCTGCTCTGCTTCATCTTCTTCAACATCATTGATTCCAAAACCAATTGGATGGAGGTAGCCTCCGCTGCGGAAAATATCATGATAACTGTTCACAGGAGACTTTGACTTCAAACTTTCGCCTTTGCCATTCTTCGAAGAAAAACCCAAACCAGTTATGTTCTTGTTCACGGGTGGATCCACCAGTCGTCCCTAAACTGCATTATGACCATTGCGCACAACCTGATGCGCGTCCTTTAGGGAAACTATAGAATTCTCATTCCTCCTTATGTTATCAATGGATAGGGCTTAGAACTGGGTTCCAATAGCAGCCTCATCCGCTTCTACAATACTGAAAGAGGATAGATGGGATATCAACAACGCCTGCTCCCCATTTATGATCACTACCTTCCCTTCACGCACAAATTTTAGCTTCTGATGCAGAGTTGAAGTGACAGCCCCTGCTTCGTGTATCCATGGTCGTCCAAGCAAACAACTATATGCGGGAATAATATCCATAACCTGGAAGGTTATCAAGAACAAATGTGGTCCTATATGGATGGGCAGGTCCACTTCACCGATGACAGATTTCCTCGACCCATCAAAAGCCTTCACAATGATGCCACTCGGGCGCATAGATGTTCCTTGATACTTTATCTTCAAGAGGGTACTTCTCAGTATAAAATTCAGCGCGGATCCGTTATCAATTAGCACATTGGACAACGAATCATTCTTACAGTTCATGGATATGTGGAGGGCCAGGTTGTGATTCCTCCCTTCATCTGGTAACTCATCATCACAGAAGCTCAAATTGTTACATGACGTAATGTTTCCAATTACGTTGTTGAATTGATCTAATGGCATGTCATTTTCTACAAAAGCTTGGTCTAGTAATCTCATCAGCGGTTCTCTATGAGCAGAGGAATTCATCAATAAGGCTAGAATAGATATCTTTGAAGGAGTCTGCAATAGCTGATCCACAATTCTGTAATCGCTCATCTTAATTATCTTCAAGATATCATCCACTTCTTTCTCTAATGTAGCTCCACTAGTCCCTCCTGCAGACTTCTTAGGCTCATCATTCTCAGCAATCTTCTTTCCAGCAACAACATCTCTTCGACCACTACGGGTCACTCTGCTATTATCAACTATATTTCCAATATCTGGCATCGGCTGGATGGGAATCTCCACCCCATCTTCTAAGATTGTAGCGTTGTATTTGTAAGGCACAGCTTTATCTGATTCATAAGGAACAGGACCTGGCAGACTAATTACCAATGGGGCGACAGCTCGTTTGCTATGGTACTCTACCTCAAGATGAGTGGGTGCACCAAAACAAGGTACAATTACATTCACCCCTTCCTCAACACAATCAACCATCAAAAATTCATTTCCGGCAAACAAATCTTCGTCTGAAGAGAAATACTCATCTGCGGAGGCATACTCTTCCTCTGACTCTTCCACCAAACAGACTTCAACCATATCAATCTCATGATAATCATCTCTCTGACCTGTGATCTTGATGGTTCCATTGTCTAACAGCAACTGAACACCTTCCCTCACAACAGAACATCCTCGGGGATTTCGACAACAAATTATGCAAGATCCATATTGGTGTTCCACCTGACCAGCAGTATGGCAGAAGGTAGCATGTAACTACACTAGATCCTCATTCAAATGATCCACATCAAAAATTCTGAATTCACCCGGACATCCAGAAACCATATTCACTTCCTCTTCATATTCCACCCTAGGCCTGATTATATGGATTAAACCTTCATCCATCATCTCCTGTAAATCAGCCTTTATCTTCTCACAACCCTGTATGTTTGTACTGCAAAAAGCACAACCGGCGTGGTCATGCGTATAATAACTGAATTCACAGAGGTCTGCATGCATCTTCACCAAATCCCCTCTAACCAGATTAATGTCGAAAATTCGAAAGTCGCCTGGACAACCAGCCACCATATTCACAGCATTCACTCCCCCGTGCTTGGGTAGAGGATTGTCTTTCGCATTAGGTCCCACGTCTTTGAAAGATAAAATTCCAGACTTCAACAACCTTTGCACTTCATTCCTCAAAGGATAACAATTCTCAACACTATGCCCTGGTGCTCCCTGATGAAAGGCACACGTCTGGTCTGCTTTATAATACCATGGCAATGGTGATGGTACAGCGGGAGGTGGTCGCGTCTGGACCAACTTCTTATGAACCAATGCTGGTAATAGCTCTGCATAGCTCATGGGAATAGGATCATAGTTCTCCCTTCTCTGATTATACCCTTGATTCCCCTGATGGGATGATCTCTGATAAGCAACGGTAGTTGTAGCGGCATTCATAACAGGAGTAACTGAGGCGACTTGCTGATGACGCTGATAATTCCTTTTAGGAGCGTTTACCTTTCTCTCTTGCATAACAGCATTTGTATCCCCCTCTTTCTTCTTTGTAAACCCGTAAGATGGCTTCTTCACACCTCCAGATCCTTCACCATTTGTCAAACGGCCTTCTCTTACTGCCTCTTCTAGGCGGAAACCCATTCCTACCATCTCTGTAAAATCACTTGGGGCACTTGCTACCATTCTTTCGTAGTAGAAAGCTCCTAGTGTCTTTAGAAAAATCTTGGTCATTTCTTTCTCTTCCATGGGCGGAATCACTTGTGCAGCCACTTCGCGCCATCTCTGCGCATACTCTTTGAATGATTCTCTGTCTTTCTGAACCATGGCCCTAAGTTGGTCACGGTCAGGCGCCATGTCCACATTGTACTTGTATTGTTTAATGAATGCTTCTCCCAAATCATTAAAAGTATGGATGCTGACGCTGTCTAAACTCATGTACCATTTCAACACAGCACCGATCAGACTATCCTGGAAAAAGTGAATCAGAAGACATTGATCATCAGTATGGGTAGACATCCTTCTCACATACATCACCAAATGAGCACGAGGGCAAGTGTTGCCCTTGTACTTCTCAAATTCCGGGACCTTGAACTTAGCAGGCACTTTAACATTCGGGACCAAACACAACTCATTCACATTCTGCCCGAACAACTCTTTTCCCCTAAGAGCCTTCATCTCTCTTTGCATTCTATCAAACTACTCTTGGAAATCATCCATTCTGTCATAAAGACCCAAGTCTTAACTCGGTGGAGGGAAAGGACGACACACATCTTCATTAACAAACGAAACCAAATTCACCGAAGGAGGTGCAGCAGGAACAGTATGCACCACAGGAGGTGCAGGAGTAACAACATTTGGAACCACTGGAGCATCTTGAGGACCCAGATTGAAACCTTCAGGTGCAAAATTCTCTAGCATTCCCCACGGATAACCCTGAGGCATACGGTTTTGAACAACAGCCGGAGTAGCGGATACATGAACAGTCAGAACTTCAGTACTTGCCCTTGTTGGTTGAGGTTGAACTCTCGGTGGCTGATTCTGAGCAACCACCAGAGCTTCCATCAGAGTAGTCATGTTGGCCAAGCCAGCCTTCAAAGCAGAAACTTCTTCGCGCAGCTCGCGATTCTCCTGTTCTAAGTTGTCCATCTTCTTTTTGAAATTAGCCTGAGTGTTGTAGTGATGAGTCAGCTTGCTGAATGAAGTAAAGAAGCTGGGTAAGGCACCTGGATATGCATAACAAATGCAAAAACATGTGCAATATGATGCATGATATGCAATGTATATGATTATTATTATTTTATCATTTAATATTTCAAGGGATTTAAGATTTACAGACATATTGCAAACATCAAAATAACAACGCTTTTGAAATACTGAAAACTTTTATTATAATAACTTCGAAATGGGTTACAAGTTTCAATGATCCCAAGTACAAGATGAAAATACAATCTAAAATCCTGAGAACAGGAACTGATAGAGATCAGTCTGTACGAATGCGCTTCCCTGTGAGCCTGGAAATCTGAGCTCTCAACCTCTGGTTTTCTTCCCCATGTCTGATGGCAACCTCCTTCCAATCATCTGAATCAGGAAGTGAACAAACAACACCTGTTTGAGGCTTAGGAGAAAATAAATCTCCTTGCCTCTCCATAGACTCTAATGCTCGACTCTCAAGGATCTCAATCAAATCATCTCTCTCCTTCAGGTCTGCTTTGTAGGAACTCTCTAAAGTCTGGAACTTGTTCTTCCAAGCATCCCTTTCCTGTTGCATCCTAACCAAAGCAAGTTGCAGCTCTTCTAGATCATCTAATAAGGGAGGAGTGGTCTTCACAAACAAATCAGGCATGGGTGTCTCCCGAGTATACGGCATCTTCAACTGAATGGCTCTCGATCGGACCCACTGAAGATATGGCTCCAAAGAAACAACACCCCTAGGTCCCAAATCCTTCCTACTCTTCTTATGAATGTGATGCCAGGCCTTCGCAATCTGCTCCCTAGCTTCCCTGTGTTCTTCTCCTTCCTTCATAAAGAAACTACTCAGATGAATATTGTTCGGTTTATCCCTCATCGGATAACCAAGCTGTCGCCGTGCAAGAACAGGGTTATAGTTAATTCCTCCCTTTGTACCAAGAAGAGGCACATTAGGGAAACTACCACAACTGTCAATAATCTTCGCATCCTGGTAAACTCGATGATACCAATCAATATCTGAGTGAGTAAGTGCCATGATCTTAGGAGCCCAACGGGGTTCCTTCTTGACATCCCAAAAAGCATCAGACTGAGGCATATGAGAGGTAAACCACCGATACAACAAAGGCGTGCAACAGATAATCATTCCCCCATGATAAGAATTCTGAAGATGAACAGAGTAATAAGCATCACCCAACAGTGTAGGAACCGGGTTTCCAATCATAAAAATCTTGATAGCGTTAATGTCGACAACCTTGTCCACATTAGGAAATAAGAATAATCCATAGGCGAGTAAAGCAAAGATGGCCTCAAAAGCAACCGTACTCTTCATCCTGGCAAAGTAACGAGCTTTCTCCAATAAGAACTGAGCTGGTAATCCTCTAATCCCTCCTTTGGTAGTCATATGAGCTTCCACCTCAGACTTCCCCAGATGAATCAAAGCAGCAATCTCATGTGGTTTTGGCTCACCCTCCAAACCAGTAAAAGGAACGCGATTGGTAACAGGTAAATCCAATAGATAGGAATACTCTTCCAGTGTTGGCATCAACTAATAATCGGGAAAAGTAAAGCAGTGATACACCGGATCATAGAACTGGACCAAAGTTGAGAGAAAACCCTCCTTCATCTTCAGCTTCATGAGAGGAATAATGGATCCATACTTCTTCCGAAAGTCTGCAGAACACTCGATCTCGGGAATTAGACTGATCAACTCATCTATCTTAGGATCCTTGAAACTGTATTTCCCGGTCTTTCTCTTTCCAGAATCCATGGTTTAAAAGTACTTGAGATATTTACAAATAGTCAACCTTTAAATCCCTTGAAATATTGTTTTTTCAAAAGATGCTTATGAGTGCATGGATGCATGATGCAACAATCACACACAAGATCACACATATAGGGTTCATAGGTTCAACGTCACGAGCATGAGGTCGAAGGTAC
Source organism: Vicia faba (assembly GCA_948472305.1). NCBI lineage: Eukaryota > Viridiplantae > Streptophyta > Magnoliopsida > Fabales > Fabaceae > Vicia > Vicia faba. The sequence goes on along the minus strand of OX451737.1, from coordinate 1,690,909,228 downwards.
TACCCATAAGGTATTGGTCTAAAAAGTTATCACCTGCCGAACAAGGTTCTAGAGGTTCTCAGAGTCTACATCCTTCCTTCGGATATTACCAACTTCCCGATTAACTCGGTAATTAGTAATATTCTCTAGAAAGACTCGTCCGAGCGTAGTATCGCGTGACAACTACTTCCGGATTACTCCGTTATAGCTTCCGCACTACACCTAAAAGGCCAAGAGGGGTTAGGTAATCTACGGTCCTCAGCTTCGGCAGGCTCCCAGGTTGAAAGCAATACATTTTCCCGATTACTCGATAAACGACACTACAGACAAAGGGGCCTCCACTGAGTGGGGGATCTCATGCCTCCTTTTTTGGGATTACTCCCTCAAAGTTAACATGACTATACCGCCCGTCCTATCTTAAAGTTTGCCCAAGTCCGGGTATAGGACTTATGAGTAATCACCAAGCACCCTATAAACCAGGAAAATCCAGACAAACATATATACAAAATATAACACATAAACACAATAGCACATATACAGATATAAACAAAGATAGGCTTAACCCACTTAGGGATGGACCAGAAAGAGGTCAATCTTTCCCCAGTGAAGTCGCCATTTTTTCTGTAGCGGTAGAAATGTGCAAGACTAAGCCATTGGATTGACTAGACTTTATACAAATCAAAATAAAAATCGCCACCGCGCTTTATTGTTTCCAAAGGAATTGGAAAAGAGCGAATAACCCAAAAAGAGGGGGAAAGATTCAAGGTAAGGGGGTTGGTTATGCAAAGGGAAGGTATTAGCACCCTAAACATCTACGGTACTCCGCAGGAACCTCTTTGAAAAAATCTGTATATTTTGGATATAAAAATGTGTTGTATATAAAATGGATAGTGGAGGTGAGAAAAGAAATATTTTTATGATTTTTGCACCCGCCGCGGTTGTGAACCTTTAGTGCCTACGTACCACCTTTCGTGCAATAGGGGATCAGGGTACACGTAGTTCCTCTTTTAAAAATTTGAAACACAAGTGTGTTGGTTGATTTTATGAGATAAGACATTATCGCAATTTCCCGTGTGAAAAACATACTTACTACCCACAATCATGAGAAAGGAGAATTTGCATCATCTCAAAGTAGAGGATATGGCTTGGATTTTAAAATCAACAATGCCTCACTCAACACCCAAGTGGAAAATATCTCACTTCACTACATATTGTAGAAGTATAGTTGTTTGCATCACTACAAGGATTGACAAGAGTCTAATCTTTTGAGAAAAGTTTAAAGATAAAAGCCAAAGTGGCAAAATGGTTTGAAATGAGATTGATTGACTTTTAGTCTTCTCACAAAAAAAGGTCAAGGTATTATTAAATTGATTGAAATTTATTTATGAAAATGTTTCGAAGATGCATGGACCTAAGTCCAAGTTTATTATGAAAATGTTTCAAGTTTCAAAACAAGAAGAGTTTTTTTTTAAAAGGAGGGAGAAGATTTTTGAAATTAAAGAAGATGGGAGGAGAAGAAGAGGCTATCCTAAAGCATAAGGTAAAAGCTAGGGATAAGAACCATCTAACCAACAAGAAGCCAATACTTGACATTATGAGTCAATATAGAATTCCCATTCTTCGGATTGAAACCAAGCAAGCAAAGATACTAGACCTCTTGAGAGAACCAAACTTCAAGTGTTTTAAGTCTTCGCAAAAATTGGGCAGAGTAACGGCTGTATACGGGTGAATTCCAGATTACAAACAAAGATCGTAATCTCAATAACCTGCACACAAAACAAACAAACAACCCAATGTCTTGAGGTAAACCTCAAGAACTCCAGACAAGATATCAAATAAAGTCACAAAGTCTCCAAGATAGGCCAAGGTCTCTAATCCTAAGTCCAAGAAGTCCATCACTCCATAATGCAAAGGATAGTAACCATGTAGTCCAAGTATCATTAATGATTTTTATGGTTCATGTTGATTATTAGGTGTCTTTAAAAAGAAAGAAAAGATCAAGTGAGCAAAATAAAAATGACATAAAAGTAAATTCTCAAGTGAGCAAAGATGAAAATAGCATGAAATTTAAAATGCTAAAAGTAAATGGTACATAAAGCATGGAAATAAAAGCGTAAAGTAAAGTTAATTGTTAGTAATTAGTGGTTAGTTGGATGACCATCTTGAAACTTGCATTTGGAACTCATTAGAGGATTGATAGAACCAAAGCCTCCACACAACAAGTTGCATTTGCTTTTTGTCAAGTATATCATCCATTTTGGAATTCTCACTAGGCAACATGTAATGATCAACGATGTTTAAGTGATCCGCGTTGACCAAAGGTGTTGTAGATCCATTAGAGGATTGGTAGAACCAAAGCCTCCATGCAATGAATCTCAAGGTTATTGGATCAAAGAGATCAAATTAACATACTTGGGTTTGCAATCATAAGTTTGGGCCACGAATGATCATTTATTCGAATCGGGACAAAATTTAGCGCCATGTTAAGCAATCGTAAGTGGACTTATGTAGAAGTCACACCTATTTTGAGGTCGGTCAATAGCAATCTATGTACTTCATGTTTGGATAAATGATATAGAGATCACCATCCCTTAACATGTATCACAATTAAAAAAGAAAGGGATAAGATGAAGAGGGAGGGAAATGATAAGCTAATTTGGATCACCATTTCAAAATTCTTTCATCTTTAAATTCAACCACTCCTCTAGATGGATTAAAGCACTAAATATATCATTAATTCAAAGCACCAAAATTGAATTAAATAATTCACTCTTAGGTAGATTTGAATTGATTAATATTTATCCAACTTCATCTAAATCACAAAGTCCATTGAGTTTAAAGACAAATTGGTCATTTAAAATTGCAATCCAAACCAACAATCAAAAGGAGTGAGTAGAAAAAGCATTTTGGATCAAAGCTGCCCCAAAACAAGGTAAAAAATGCATTATGTCCTGGTGTAAATCGATTTACACTACTATGTAAATCGATTTACACAGTACAGTTTTCAAAAATTCGCGTGAAATTGCTTCTGTGCAATCGATTTACACTTAGTGCAAATCGATTGCACACAGTAACAATAGCAAAAACAACATTTTAAAAGGGCAATTTCTTGTTCAAACTTTCCATCAAACACCTTATGATCATGGATCCACTTGAGCACGAAAATTCCATCAAACTATGAGAAAATAACACCATTGAAATCACAAAATAATGCTCAAAGAATCAAAATCAAAGACCACCAAGAGATCACATTGTGAAAGATGAATTATCCAACTTACCAAAGGTAGATCTAGAGAAATATCAAAACAACTTCAAGAATTTTCTTCAATTCAACCGCAAGAATCAATTGACCAAGCTTGGATGTAGAGAATTGATGGAGAAAAAGTGTTTGGATGAAGGTTTAGCTCAAAGATTAGTAAGCTTCAATGCAAAGCTTATTAACTTTTTGATAATGGAGCTTTGAGTGAATTTGGTAGATGGAGAGAATTGAGATATTTTTTAGCAAGGTGGATTTGGCTATCAAAAGCTTGAAATTTGAATGAAATGAGAGCTCTATTTATAGAGTTTTAGGATTGGGATTTGTGGTAATTTGATAATTGATTCTTGGAGCCAAAATTTGAATTAATGATAACTCTTTCAAAAATTAGAGCCAAAATTTAAATTAAGGATAATTCTTTCAAATATTAGAGCCAAAATTTGAATTATTGATAATTCTTTTTAAAAATGAAAGATTGACACTAAAATTTGAATTAATGATACATCTTTCAAAAGTGAAGGAAAATTGGAGCCAAAATTTGACAAGTTTAAAATGCTGATTTTTTTTTAACTTTCACGCTGTGCAATCGATTGCACTACTGTGCAAATCGATTGCACAATGTATTTTTTGAAAAAATGGCGTAAAATACACTATGTGCAATCGATTGCATCAGTGAAAAAAATGAAAATTTTTAATTCTTTTTTCTTTGCAAATAGAGATTTTAGGAAAATAATACCAGAAATCCTTATTTGTCAGATGCTTCGACTTGGTACCTACAAAACAAAAATATACAAAGACAAAGACAAATATTTTTTGTATTTTGATTAGAAGTTAGTCAACAACACATATACAAAATACACAACCAAGGTGCTTGGAGATTCCTCAAGAGCAAACTTAAAGATAGGAAAAAAGAGGAAGAACCAACCCTAATATGATCTTGTTATGATCGAGTTGATATTATATGATAGAGGAATCTTAGGGGTAAAAATTGGGGTACAACACTTACCAGACCTTACCCCGAAGGTGCACTTGTTCGGGTTCAACCTTAGCTTGTATGTCTTCAACCTGTCAAATAGTTTCTGGAGATGATCTAGGTGATCTTTCTCAGTCTGGGACCTTGCTATCATGTCATCAACATAAACTTCAATCTCATGGTGAATCATGTCGTGGAACAAAGCGACCATGGCACCTTGATAAGTTGCTCCAGCATTCTTCAACCCGAAAGGCATTACCTTGTAACAGAAGGTGCCCCACTGTGTAACGAAGGTTGTCTTCTCCATGTCCCTGAGAGCCATCTTGATCTGATTGTAACCAGAAAAACCATCCATGAAGGAGAAGATCTTATGTTGCGCGGTGTTTTCGACCAGAACATCAATGTGAGGAAGTGGGAAATCATCCTTGGGGCTTGCCCTGCTCAGATCTCTATAGTCCACACACATCAGTACCTTACCATCCTTTTTAGGTACTGGAACAACGCTGGAAACCCACTGCAGATAAGAAGTGACAGCTAAATTTTCGGCGTCAAACTGTTTCATGACCTCAGATTTGATTTTCTCAGACATCTCAGGGCGCATACGGCGAACCTTCTATTTTACCGGAGGACAATCCTCTTTGCTTGGTAGGCGGTGTACCACAATATCGGTGTCTAAACCAGGCATATCTTCATAATACCAAGCAAAGATCTCAACATAGTCGCATAGCATTTGTATCAACCGTTGCGTGACACTAGGCTCCAAATTTACTCCTATCTTAACCTCTTTCTTGTCTTCCTCTGTACCCAAATTCACTGACTCAACTGGCTCTTCATGAGGTTGTATGGCCCTTTCTTCCTGCAGTAACAGTCTAGCAAGTTCTCCAGGCACTTCACAATCATCCTCACCTTCGTCCTCGGCTTCGTTGATCGGATTTTCAAAGTCATAATTGGCAGTAGCAGAGTTGTTATCAATGGGATCCAGAGTGGATATGGATCTGCATTATAATACGTGAGTGTGTGTAAGAGAATAGTTGTTTTTAATAAAGCGGGAGACAAAGAAAAAAGAAAAGCAAGGAGCGCAAAATTTTCAATGCAAGAAATGTCCAATGTTTTATTAATGATATATGAAATGACAAATAATTAGCCCTCACAAGCAAAGCCAAGGTGCCTCGGGTAAAGCATCAGGCCGTAAAGTTTTAACGGTTTATTACAAATCTTAAAACAAAGAGTCAATTACTGCAGAATAAAAGAAACAAGTATGAAGTCCTTCGACGTCCAGTTGTTCAATCCACCATTGGTCGTTGGGTAGATCCAGCTATCGGTATCCGAATCTTCTTCACCATCTTCAATCGCATTAACTCCCTGATTGTTGATGTGCAGAGGAGGTCTTCCAATCCGCGCGCGCCTAACAACCCTTTGATCCCCTGTAGTAAAGCCCAAACCAAATTTGTCAGTCTTGTGAGTGAAATCGGGGAGCTGACCCCAATTGGTACACCCACCTTCTTCAATTACAGCCCTGGCATCCTTGAGAGAAGCCATCTTCATCGAAGTTTTGTCGGTAGCAACTTTAGTTGACGCCAAGGTCTGAGGGACCTCTTCAAAGTTCTGACAAGGGATTTCGATGAACTCCCATCCATCTCCACGTAGCGGAAGGAATTGAGATGGCTTACCATATACTGCTCTTCACCTCGCACCGTGACGATCTTCTCTTTTACCGGATATTTCAGTATTTGATGGAGCGTGGAAGTTACTGCCCCAGCCTTATGAATCCAAGGGCGACCCAACAAGCAAGAATATGATGGTCTGATATCCATCACATAAAATGTGGATGCAAAAGTATGAGAGCCAACTTTAACAGGGATGTCTACCTCCTCGTGCACCATCCTTTTTGACCCGTTGAAAGCCCTACCACAATATTGCTCGGCTTTATAATCAAACCTTCATAGTCCAGACAGTCTAATGCTTTCTTTGGCAGAACATTCAATGAGGACCCGGTATCCACCAGTACATGGGCCATAGTGGTGCCCCTGCACTCGATTGAGACGTGCAGTGCATCATTATGATTCCTTCCTTTAGCAGTCAGATCTGCATCTGAGAAATCCAGCCCATTGTCGGCAGTCAGGCTAGCTACACAATCTTTGAACTGATCGGCTGAAGTTTCCTGCGGCACATGCGCAGTCTTGAGGAATGCAATTAGAGCCTTTGCACGGGCTTCAGAACATAACAACAAGGACAACATGGAGATTTTTTACGGGGTCTGCCCCAGCTGCTCGACTACGTTATAGTCGCTCTTCTTGATGATCTTCAAAATTTCTTCTATCTCTTGTTTCGAGGTTTCTACAATGATCTTCTTAGGTGCCTCCGTCCGGGCAGGCCCACCTATGATTTCTTCGCCCTGAGTCCCAGATGGTTCGGCGGCAGGGGTGATGACTGGAATAGGAACTGGGATAGTAGCTGATGTACTAGCAGATGGAATGATAACAGGTTTGCGGACCGTCAGAGGGGAAATCTCGGGAGAAAAGAGCCTTCCGCTTCTGGTGATCTTGCTAGCCCCGATAATATTGTTGAAATCAACATCAGCTTCCTCACTTTTTAAGTCTTGTTTAACTCCATGGTAATACACATGAGCACCATAGTGCCAAGGGACAGCCTTATCTGAAGTGTATGGGATAGGACCAGGGACAATAATTATTAACGGAGCAATTCTTGGGACGGGTGTAATCCTAACAGGTTTTCTCGAGGAAACCTTGAAAGGATTGGCGGAAATGGTTATGATGGCAACATAATGAATTGGAATAACGGAATCATAGTATTTTCGAACAGGGTCTCTTTATTATCTATCAGGCGCTGAACACCTAATTTCAATAAGTGGCAACCAGCAGGCAGAATCGAACACATGTGGAAACCTTCACCACAGCCCAGAAATAAACCGACCAACAACAAATTCTTCTTAACTGTCGTCAACGGAGTAGAAATTTCTTCCACAAAGGTCACAATAAATCATTGTCTATAGCATTTACTCCATGACCATGTTTGGGCATGGGAGCAGTTATGACGTTGGGCTTCTCCAGAGCGTCAAACTCAATCTCTTTGGCTTCGATCAAGTCTTGCACTTTGTTTTTCAAGGCTCAACAGTTGTTTGTATCGTGACCTGTACTTTCAGAGTGATAGACGCAACGGGCATTCGGGTTATAGTGGGGAGATGTGGTGTTGGGATTCTTCGGGGCCTCCCTCAGAATTACCAGATTGGTCTTCAATAATTGTGGTAGAATTTGAGACAAGGCTATATTGAGCCGAGTGAACTGCCTCTGTGGTATTTCCACCCTTTGTTGATTGTTTAATTGTGGAGAAAATGTGGGTCTTGATATCACTACCACATTTACTGCTTGACGGTGTTCAGATCTGCTTTGGCCCCTCAAGCCATAGACTGCACTAGCTTCCTTCTTACCGGTGAAAGGCTTCTTTGCTGCACTTGATGAAGTATCCTTTTGTATCTTACCACCTCGGATACCAGCTTCTACTCTCTCTCCAGTCAAGATCAACTCAGTAAACCCAGATGATGAACTGCCGATCAGATGATTGAAAAATGGACCAGATAGCGTCCCTAGAAATATGTCAACCAACTCCCTATCAGACAAAGGGGGTTGGACTCTTCCAGCCAAGTCTCTCCAATTTTGAGCATAGTCCTTAAAACCTTCACTTGCATCCATAGATATACCCTGGAGCTGAGTACGAGTGGGAGCAAGGTTGGCGTTATACTGATACTTCTTGTAAAAAGAAACAGCAAGGTCTTCCCAGTTTCGGACACTGGCTCCTTCCAACTGATAAAACCATTCAAGTTGATTCCCTGACAGACTATCTTGAAAGAAGTGTACCCACAAATTTCTATCAGCAGTGTGGGGTTGGATTTTTCTGACGTACAAGCAGAGATGGAGTTTTGGACAGGATACCCCATCGTACTTGGCAAAAATCGGTGCTTTGAACTTATGAGGGATCACCACTCCCGATACCAATCCCAGCTCTCCGAAATCCAAACCAGGGATCTTATGAATCTCCATAGCACTCAGACGGTCTTCTAGCTGCTTATACCTATCCTCAGCAGGAGGATATTGTTCATCATCGTAATCTGTATCGTTATCAGAAACTGCCGGACTAGAGTCCTTTTTCCTTTCTTGGTTCTCCCCGTCTTTGGATGAGGAGGTCAGATCAGCTGATTGTCTTATCCTTTCTCCGAATCTTCTACCCATGTTCAGAATACCAACCTTCTTCTTCTTCTTCTCTTTCAGAATCAGGGTCTTCAGATCCTCTTTCCCTTTAGCCAAGCTTAAGAACATCTGTTGGAATTGGGTGTTTTGTGCCTGAAGATCTTTGATGGCTTAATCAGAAGACATTTCGGCTTAAATAAACAGTGAAGAAGATGAGAAACCTGTAATGATACATGTAATGGTGTGCATGATAATGGGATGTGCATGTAACGATTTCAAAGACTTTGGGAAATTTTAATTTGTAAACAAAAAATAAACAAACTTTATTAGATTAACTTGTAAAAGGTTCAACAATGCCTTTGAGGCATTACAAATAAATAAATGGAAAACAAATCCAAAACTAGAAAAGCAAAATCAAAAGTCCCATGGACGCTTCCTCTTTGTGCTGACGTAGTCATTGATCACTCTTTCTTCCTCGAGCTTCCTGGTGAGCTTCAAGATCTTCCTTTCTTGCTCGTGGTACTTCTCCCGGTAAGTATCCATCTCTTCTTTCAGCTGAATCCAAGACCTCTGCAATGCCTCAAGATCAGTGGGCATGTAAGGATAAATAATTGTGTAAGGAACGCCATCTTCATTGGTGGGCTCCATGTTGTACCCCAAAATTTGCCCTCGCTTTTTTCCACAAGAAATCTCAGCTTCAGGCATTTCCCGATTTTTCAAACTGGCTCAAGAATCGGACAAACGGACTTTTCTCGTCAGTCAAGCAAAATTAGGGTTTTACTGGTTTTCATGGCTCTAGAACAGTTCACAAGTTGGCTTAGGGTTTTGGTTGATTTTGGCTCAATCTTGGTCAGGCAAACATTCTTTGGCATTTAATCAGGAATTAAGGTTTTATGGGCATATTCTCAGAAAGATTAAAATTCCACAGCACTTCGCAAGTTATTCCAAGGTTTAGGTTGAATTCGCATTGTTTTGACTTAATCAGTAAAAGAGGCAGTTGGGTTGAATTCATGTTGTTTTGTTGGAGCCAGTCAAAAGAAATATGCAGTTTGGATCTACAGTGCTTGGTAAGAAATCAATAAGAAAGGATTGCGTCTGATCAGTTTTTGTGTTCGACTGTGCGTTGCCTTGAATGATGGAGACGTCAAGTTCATTTATTTTGATCGACGAAGAATCAATGTTTAACTGATTATTTATTGTTCTAAGGATTGAATATCTGAAATTTAACCTTCATTTATTTTAATTTAAGGAACCATGAATAATAAGTAAATAATTGAAAAGGAATTGAAAAGAATTAAATGAATCAATAAGAATTTTTATTTCATATTTAATATTTGTTACAATTATTATTTGGATACAAGTATTTATTTACGAAGTATTTAAAATAATAATGGTTTACAATAATTAAATTAAAAATAAAAACTATCCTATTTTTTCTAAATATTTTCTAAGTCCCTAATTCTTCATTCTTCACTTTGCTCCGGTGCTCCATTTTTCATCTGCAAAAGAAAAAGAGAAAAGTCAAAAAGCAGTTAAATTGAAAAGACAGATAAAATTTGCAGTCATCATTAAAGGCCACTGATGGGGATCAGTTAACCCTCTCTGCAAATCACGGGATCGCTCCCGGTTCACAAAGAGGGACGAGTTTTATTTGCTAAAGTATGAATGCACAAAAGCCAAATTGCATAATTCAAAATGTCAAACTGCATTAGTTCAGAAGCAAGTTCAAACCCAACTAAAAATCAAAGTACAACTTTATGTCAAATACCAAAGCTGTCAAAGAAGAGATCAAATATGCAGAGGAAGGTATGATATGCAAGCTACATCTTTCATCATTTCCCCATGTGACCTTTTCAGAAAGTACAGAAAAGAAGCATATTAAAATATCCAATTGTACTGAGAAAGAAGAGAGAGAGAGATAAAGTAAGCAGATGCAGGTTTTCAGGCTTAGGCAGGCATAGATAGGAAGAAAAAATATACACAAGAACAACACAGTTCAGCAGAACATATACAAGAAAATATACAAAGACTCCCCACTGCATAAAAACAAATACAGAGATACAAACTACAAGGTCCTGGCCTGAAGCAAACCAACCAAAAACCTGATAAACCAAGTTCAAACCTGAAGCCAAGCACAAACCTACTGCAAGCATAACCTGCTGAAGCCTTGCCTACATCGTTCGTAACCTCAAACCTGAACAACCATACCAACATAACCTGCATCCTGTCAAAAACCTAAACTTGCATAAGCCTTGGCCTAAGATAACCTGCAACCAAACTAAACACAACATAGTTCAAAAGAAGGAACAAAAACCTCTACAGGCCTGTCAAGCCTAACAACCATAACCTGTTTAAACCCATAACCTGTCTAAACCCATAACTTGCATCAGTAAAAACCTGTCAAAAACCTCACCATACTGCATAAACCATAAAACATATACAAACACCAGTTCAGGCCAAGCCTCACCATAACCTGCATTAACCATAACCTGCATATCCCAAACCTGCTGAAGTCAAGCCTGAAAGGCATAAAACTTCAAAGCAAAAACCTGCATAGGCAAGCTACACCACAACCCTGCCTGAAGCTAACTCACCCTGCCTGTCAAAAACCTGCTTAAACCATCACAACCTGCCTAATCCAAAAAGCCTTAACCTGTCAAAACCAAAACTATTTCCAAACCCAAACATCGGGCCCTCAGAGGAAGTGCTCATCATTGGGCAAGCAGAATAAGGCAACCCACAGAAGCGACAATAACACATCAAGCATCACATTTCAACCAACACAAAGGGGCAAAATCAGAAGAAGAGAGGGACGTTCAAGGCAACATACAGTAGAAGAGAAGAAGAAAGAAGATAAGGGATTTTCAGTCAAAACATCATCAAACCCTAAAAATGGTAACAAGATAAAAGATACCAGGATCACCAAAAGGCCAATCAGCATCACGCGCTTTTCCCCTCGCCGTCAAACCTCCGGAAACGCCTCCGACTCCAACCTCTTCCTCCGTTTTCAAGAGGTAACGCTTTCTGTTTCTTTATTTTTCCACAACATCCATAACAATAATAGCAAAAAGGAAAGTCAGGGTTCAAAACGAAATAAGCATGTAAAATCATAAAAAAGGACATAAAAAACACCAAAACGAACCTCGCTTCGTAAAACCATTTGGCTCGAGCTATGAATGAAGGAGAGGTTAAGGGACTGCGTTGGTGGCTTAGGCGAGGGGATGAACTCAGTAGCCATGGCCAAGAAGCATGCAACGAGGAAGACGAAATAGACGAAACCCCAAGGTGAATGCGCCGCTGTGCAAACCCTAAGACTGAAGACAAAACCTCAAACCCTAAAACACTTGTTCAAACTCTGGGCCTAACCCTTTTTCCCCAACGCCTAAGCCCACTATATCACCATTCATACCCCCTTATGCCAATTCTGAGTTGGGACTTAAACACTTTCCTAAGCCCGCTTCTTTTTTTTCTATTCTTCCCTTCATTTCATTTTTCTACAAACTAAATTTTATTTTGACTTAACTCTTTTGAAAGAAATATATACTAACATAATTAAACAATACAATAAAATGTAAAAACTTCTTCTTTTCTTTTAAGAAAATACCTTTCTTTGTACATAATTTGTAAAACGCTTAATTTAAATATAATTTTGTACATATCATACATTCTTTTATCATATAGTTAAAATTGAAAATATCCTTTTTTCTTTTAAGTATATATTTGTATATAAATAATAAAATACATTTTTTTTATCATATTAATTAAAATTGAAAATACCTTTTTCTTTTAAATATTCTTTTTGTATATAAGAAATAAAAATACTTTGTGTACATAATTAAAGCCTAGAAATATTTTCTTAAAACGTCATTTTTATACATAATCTAATTAGAATTTAAAGCATTCAATTAAAACATTTCCTTTGTACATATTAAAAAGTACAAGATCATTAAATAAACACTTAATTATTCTTTAGGTTAAACAAATAATCACATACGCATATACTTGTACACTTACAATACATTTCACATTATACACTTACACAACACAAATACATTCACATTGCCCCTATACACATTTGTTTATCTTATGCATTGATATACCTTATTTACATTGATCGCAAATTCGATTTGGTTGTAACTTATTGGACATTACATTCCTAAGTCTCATCCCCATTTGTGAATATTGTACCCCCACTCCCAGATACTATTTTGTAATAGCGTAGATTTTACATTTTCGCAATTTACTGCTTTCAATTATACCATGGTTAGACCTAGGGTTTGCATGTACATAAAATCAAACGCTAGATAACCTAATACAAGATAAATACATGAAATCAATACACAATCACACTTGCACCCTCTAGGGTAATCCCACATGTTGCCTTCCAAAATGGGTCATGCTTGCACGTCGAGTATCTTTGGCAAAACAAATTCAAATGATCATAAGTCCCTCGATGACGCTTTCGAATGTTGCCTAAACGGAATGATCATAGTCCCTTCAAAGCAAATTGCCAAAGACACTTGGCACCATTGCATTCATGGTCTATACGATGACCCGCGTCCGTCCCGAATAAACTTCCTAAACGCAAGATTGTCCATCAAATTCAATGATGGAACAAAATTGTTAAAAAGGGGTTAAAACATAACAAAAACTTTTGAGTACAATAGGTTAGACAAAACTCTTAGTTACTTGAGATCAACTTGCAAAAACACTTGCCTTCTTTTCAAAAACCACAATCCACAACACTTTCAAACAAACTCTCAAAACACTTTGAAAACATTTTTTCGAAAAGATACACGCCTTTGTAAAATATTCGAGTAAAGAATTGTTACAAGGTTAGCCTAAGACAAGGCATCTTCTTCAAAAATACACACACACACTATTTTCAAGCAATCAAAAATCAAGGCAAGTGATCTAAAAAACCAAGTAACTAAGAGCCCATGGATAACCATGGATGAAAAGGGTGCTAATACCTTCCCTTTTCATAATCTACCCCCCGAACCCACGAAATATCTCAAAAGGTTTTTGCTGTGCTTTTTTAACCTTTCCTTTAGGATAAAATAAAAAGTCGGTGGCGACTCTTGCTCAACCGCACAAGTGCGAATACGAACGCAAAACTCAAGTCAGTTCTCCCACCGTATCACAGAACTGGCGACTCTGCTGGGGACTTATTTAAAAGTGGGGTTACCTTAGGGTTTAGATCACTTTTACTTTCAATTGATTGCTTTGTTTGCTTTACATTTGTGGGCTTTTGTATCGGAGTTTCATAGATCCTAACCCGGATCTGGGGATACCTTCTTAGAAAGTAGCAACAAGGCTGTGAGGGAACTGTGCGGGGTATACCGACATGGTTGAAACAGTCTGCTACGTTGATGTGGCACTTTGGTGTGTACCGGTAACCCTTGAGTTCAGTCAAGGAGAGTACGGGGCCGCCGCGTGGTGTCGTGAAGCATCAACTGACCTTAGGAACCTTAATTGAACCATCTTGGCCTCTTTAGGGTAGTGAGATAATTGACTTTGGTGCAGCCCGAGGTTGGTTGATACTCGATACTACACCCAATTGAGGGTTGCTTTCCTAGAATATTTCGGTCGCCAGTTCAGTGGCTAAATCGAAACGATGAACAATGAAAGCAATCCAGTGATATTGGGACCCTTAGAACCCGGTTACTTTTGATAGGACAGGTTTTAACCAACAAATTGAAAGAGGGTAGTACCTGAACCCCATGCAAGCCTAAACCTAAGGACTTGTTTGCTTTGTGTGAATATGTTTATACACTCACTTGCTTTCTGCATACATGTACATAACATCATGACATCATACCATAGCATTTTTCACTAACCTTTTCAAAGATCTCGAGGGTTCCTTTGATGCAGGGTTACGTTGAACCAGACGTCTACCAAGGGGCAAGGGGTTTCTCCTCTAACCAATCCAGTCAAAGTTCAAGTGCAACAACTTGAATCAGTGGCTATGACCCACTCGACATGGTGAGCTTGATTCTCGTGGAAAGACATCCACCGATACAAAGTTCTCCAATCAAAGATCGAAGTTCAACCTCTAACATTCTCTTGTGTTTACCCCAAGAGATCCTTGAAAACATTGCATATATATCACACATATCATTGCATAATAGGTTTCTCCCCTACAGGTCTCCTTATTCTTCCTACTGTTTATTTCAGTAAGATGGATATGGAACAAACAGTGAAAGATCTCCAGGCTCAAAATGCTCAATTCCAGCAAATGCTTCTGGCTATGGGGAAAGGGCAAGAAGATCTGACAGCTCTCCTTCTCAAAGACAAGAAGAAGAAGTCCAAGAAGGCAGCCCGCATCCTGAACTTGAGGAGAAGGCCTAAGACCCAAGACCTTGCAACTCCATCCAACACAGTGGTTAGTCTTGAAGAAAACCACAATGTGGAGATTGATGAAGAGGAAACTGATTACTCCGAAGAGCAATATCCTCTCACTGATGACAAGTACAAAGAGTTGGAGGATCGCCTCAATGCTATGGAGATCCAACAAATACCTGGCTTGGATTTAGGAGACATGGGTTTGGTTCCTGGATTGGTCATCCCTCCAAAATTCAAAGTCCCTACCTTTGCTCTGTACGATGGTGTGTCTTGCCCTAAGATGCATCTGAAGTCTTATGCCCGCAAGATTCAACCATACACAGCTGACAAGAGACTCTGGATCCATTTCTTCCAAGAAAGTTTGGTAGAGGCTCAACTCGAGTGGTTCTATCAATTGGAGAGTTCTCGCATCCACACCTGGGAAGATCTAGCCAGGGCTTTTTACGAACATTATCAGTACAATGCTGATCTTGCACCAACTCGTGTGCAGTTGCAGAACATGACCATGGGTTCTGACGAGAATTTCAAGGGATATGCCCAAAAGTGGAGAGATTTGGCTAGTAGGGTGCAACCTCCTTTAACTGACAGAGAGTTGATCGACATCTTCATGGGAACTTTGACAGGGCCTTTCTTCAAGCACTTAATTGGAAGCTCCTCAGCTGGGTTCACCGAGCTAATACTGACTGGCGAAAGGGTCGAGGCTGGCATCAAGAGCGGAAAGATCCAGGGAGCCACAACCTCTGATACTCAGATAATTCCCTACAACGGAAAGAAAGAGTCCAATGCTGCGAACAGTCAAAAGGGTCGTCATGACCAACATATAGGGGCAATCTTGATCCCTAATCATATACCTGTTCAGCAAAGACAGGGGCATCAGCATAAGGAGGTCGCACCTAAGAGGCAGTTCACCAAGATCAACATGTCACTGTCTCAGGCACTGCAACACTTGTTGAAGAGGGGTATGATTACTTTAAGGGCTCCTCTCCGGAACCCAAATACTTCTGCTCCTACCTATCACCCCAATGAAAGATGTGAATACCACTCTGATAGCCCGGGGCATGATACCAACAACTGTTGGCCTCTGAAGAACAAGATCCAAGACATGATCGATGCCAAGGAGATTGAGTTTGGTCCCCCAGAGACCCCAGCATGATCACTCCTCCTGTGCCAAATTATTGAGATTGTATTTGTTTCATTCTGAATTTTCAAAGTTGTAATTCCTTTTGTTATCAAACAATTACCTGTTGATGTTGAACTCTGTTTTCATTAATGCATTGCATATGTTTGTCTTGAATTCATCCATGCGCTTCACTACTCTTATGCTTTTCTTTATGATATTTGACTCTTGATAAAAAGCTGCAAGCCTTTAGAGGGAGGATGACGAAAAAATACCATGATCTTATACAGTATGCTTTTGAACGGACCTCGCTGATGATGTACAGGCATTTCTTTCAATTCCCAAACACTGGAGTTATAAGGAAGTTAATCCCTAGTCAACCCCTTCGAGCCAAAGAAGTAGGAGTTTCCTGTTCTGAACAATCGAAACCTTTGATATAAACCAGGGGCAGGGTAGTCTCTCAGTTAATTCAAAAGAAAATGCACATTGAAGTCGCTAACTCTCAAATTCGTAATACAACGAACGATGTCGAAAAAGAAAGCATTCCTTTGGGATCAAAAGACAGGGGTGGTTCCCTATCACATAGACAGTCAATCTCTCAAAAAAGAGAAAAAAGCCCACTGAGCCAGAACCTATAAAGGAGGCTTAAGAAAGCTGGGGCATCCCGCTGACAGTAATCCCGGAAAACGGTAACAGTCAGGAAAAAGTTAGGGATAACAAATCAAAATCAAAATAGTGAGGTCATTACAAAATCCTCAACAACATGAAAAAATGTTGCAAAAGAAAAAGGAGATGATGACTGTCTCCCCAAATTCAACTGGTGAACCATCGCCCAAAAGTCGTTCCAAACTCAAAATAGAGTGTGACGCACAATTAACTGAGCTTAGGTTGAAGGACATCACGAAGAGCGGGTGGGTACAAATATACTTTGAGCCTTTATCCTTTGTTTCTTAAACCGTGAACCAGGCCACGTTACAACCCTTCAAAAGTCCTAATTGAAGCACGGGTTAGTTCGAAAGCATATTGTTACAAAAGGTATCCTGACTCCTGTAGGGCTTTGCTCTAAATCTTGTGTTGATCTGTCTTATAAAAAGTTTTCTGCTAAAAACGCATTTTTTCAAAACTTCGAGACAAACATAAACTTTGCATTTGTTTGAATATCACTGTCTGCATTTGGCTTTTTGTTTGACAGCGAAGAATTTCATACAGCGAATGTTCGGAGGAACGAAAACTCTCTCAGTAACTGAAAATCACTTCAAAAGGATAACACTTCCATTGCAAATCTCCTATCCGCAAGGGGCATGACATGTCACAAATTCGATTAACCTGGGGGAGTCCAGTCAAGGCCCAACAGATCTTTCGAAGTTCAGTCAACCTGGGGCAGTCCAGTCAGGATTTCAAGAAATCTCTCAATTCGCAGAGTAATCTAATTCAAGACTCCTCAAATCACCACTTGGGGCATTCGAATGTCAAAAGTGTTCAACAATTTCCTTATCACCTCAGAAGATAGATATAGTTCAAGATGTGACCCAGAGATGGCGACATTCTATAACTCATTCAGATTTTCAAGATATAGTTCAGATGTGACCCAAGATTCGGCGACATTCTGCAACTCATTCAGAATTTCACTCAAGATATAGTTCAAGATGTGACCCAGAGATGGCGACATTCTATGACTCATTCAGAGATTCCTTCCAGATATAGTTCAAGATGTGACCCAGAGATGGCGACATTCTATAACTCATTCAGACTTTCAAAGATATAGTTCAAGATGTGACCCAGACATGGCGACATTCTACAACTCATTCAGAATTTCACTCAAGATATAGTTCAGATGTGACCCAGAGATGGCGACATTCTATGACTCATTCAGAGATTCCTTTAAGATATAGTTCAAGATGTGACCCAGACATGGCGACATTCTATAACTCATTCAGATTTTCAAGATATAGTTCGAGATGTGACCCAGAGATGGCGACATTCTATAACTCATTCAGACTTTCAAAGATATAGTTCAAGATGTGACCCAGAGATGGCGACATTCTATAACTTATTAAGATTTGTTTCTAGATATGGTTCAAGATGTGACCCAGAGATGGCGACATTCAGTAACTTATTCCAGACCAACACCTACAGCAATCAGAGGATTCTCGCAATCCCCAGCCAGAGAACCTTCCGGAAGCTAACTCCACTCAGAGTCAAGTTTCAGTATCCCCAGCAAAGCTAAAACTGCAAATTATCAATCCCCAGCAGAGCCAGACCATTGAACCTTCTCCCCACAGAGTTTTGGGAGGGCAAATCTTGAGTTCCCCAGTGAAGTCGCCAGAGTTACCTCCCACCAAGCTGAAGATTCTCAATCTTACCTCCCCAGCATGAGCCTACTAGTTTGGAACTCCCTAGTAGAGGTCATCAGGAATTCTCTTCCCCAGCAGCAGCGAAGGATTTATTTTCCCCGGCAGCAGTCAAGATGCTTTTCTTCAGCCATCTCGGATTCATTTATCCTCAGCAAGATTAGCTCATCAGCTTACATGCGCATTCATCACATTCATGTCATAAACATTGATGTCACATACATTGCATCATGCATCATAACATTGCATACGGCTAACCCTTTACTTTTCAGGTAAGAGCAGTCGACAGACACAGATCATCTCCCGAGATTCATCCAGAAATAGTTCAGATGTGACCCGGACACGGCGACATTCTGATACTTATTCCAGATTCATTCAGACGCATCATCAGGAAACCCTACACCGGTTCCTCTTCAACTTCAAGACTTCTGAAAACAGTTTACGGATTCTTCCCTACAACGGATGTCAATCTACCAACTTGTTCAGACTCTTCTCAACTTCTGAAAATAGTTTACGGATTCTTCCCAACAACGGATGTCAATCTACCAACTTGTTCAGGTGCAATTTTTGAAAACAGTTTACGGATTCTTCCCTACAACGGATGTCAATCTACCAACTTGTTCAGACTCTTCTCAACTTTTGAAAACAGTTTACGGACGCTTCCCAACAACGGACGTTGCTCTATTGCTTATTCAATCCCAACTCCTGAAAATAGTTTACGGATTCTCCGAAACGTGGATGTCAATCTATCGCTTGCTCAGACCCCAATTCAGAGATGTTCCAAAACAAGGATGCCTTTCTGATACTCATCCACTCACTTTTGACATACAGTTCAACATGTCCAGATGGCATCTATAAGCCCATCCTCCTACCAGCAGTCACCAGATGGCATCTCTAAGCCCATCCCCCGACAAGATTCTTTCGCACCAGATGGCATCTTTAAGCCCATCACCAAATGGCATCTTTAAGCCCGTTCACCTCTACCATCGCATCGCCGAGTGCAAATTTTCTGGGCACTTTAGTGTCCAATCTTCTTTTGCCTTCAAGTCGCGAAAGGCAAACTTGCCAATCTAACTCTTCAGGTCCAAGAAGATTGAACAGGGGCAACTGTTGTACCCCAAAATTTGCCCTCGCTTTTTTCCACAAGAAATCTCAGCTTTAGGCATTTCCCGATTTTTCAAACTGGCTCAAGAATCGGACAAACGGACTTTTCTCGTCAGTCAAGCAAAATTAGGGTTTTACTGGTTTTCATGGCTCTAGAACAGTTCACAAGTTGGCTTAGGGTTTTGGTTGATTTTGGCTCAATCTTGGTCAGGCAAACATTCTTTGGCATTTAATCAGGAATTAAGGTTTTATGGGCATATTCTCAGAAAGATTAAAATTCCACAGCACTTCGCAAGTTATTCCAAGGTTTAGGTTGAATTCGCATTGTTTTGACTTAATCAGTAAAAGAGGCAGTTGGGTTGAATTCATGTTGTTTTGTTGGAGCCAGTCAAAAGAAATATGCAGTTTGGATCTACAGTGCTTGGTAAGAAATCAATAAGAAAGGATTGCGTCTGATCAGTTTTTGTGTTCGACTGTGCGTTGCCTTGAATGATGGAGACGTCAAGTTCATTTATTTTGATCGACGAAGAATCAATGTTTAACTGATTATTTATTGTTCTAAGGATTGAATATCTGAAATTTAACCTTCATTTATTTTAATTTAAGGAACCATGAATAATAAGTAAATAATTGAAAAGGAATTGAAAAGAATTAAATGAATCAATAAGAATTTTTATTTCATATTTAATATTTGTTACAATTATTATTTGGATACAAGTATTTATTTACGAAGTATTTAAAATAATAATGGTTTACAATAATTAAATTGAAAATAAAAACTATCCTATTTTTTCTAAATATTTTCTAAGTCCCTAATTCTTCATTCTTCACTTCGCTCCGGTGCTCCATTTTTCATCTGCAAAAGAAAAAGAGAAAAGTCAAAAAGCAGTTAAATTGAAAAGACAGATAAAATTTGCAGTCATCATTAAAGGCCACTGATGGGGATCAGTTAACCCTCTCTGCAAATCACAGGATCGCTCCCGGTTCACAAAGAGGGACGAGTTTTATTTGCTAAAGTATGAATGCACAAAATCCAAATTGCATAATTCAAAATGTCAAACTGCATTAGTTCAGAAGCAAGTTCAAACCCAACTAAAAATCAAAGTACAACTTTCTATCAAATACCAAAGCTGTCAAAGAAGAGATCAAATATGCAGAGGAAGGTATGATATGCAAGCTACATCTTTCATCATTTCCCCATGTGACCTTTTCAGAAAGTACAGAAAAGAAGCATATTAAAATATCCAACTGTACTGAGAAAGAAGAGAGAGAGAGATAAAGTAAGCAGATGCAGGTTTTCAGGCTTAGGCAGGCATAGATAGGAAGAAAAAATATACACAAGAACAACACAGTTCAGCAGAACATATACAAGAAAATATACAAAGACTCCCCACTGCATAAAAACAAATACAGAGATACAAACTACAAGGTCCTGGCCTGAAGCAAACCAACCAAAAACCTGATAAACCAAGTTCAAACCTGAAGCCAAGCACAAACCTACTGCAAGCATAACCTGGTGAAGCCTTGCCTACATCGTTCGTAACCTCAAACCTGAACAACCATACCAACATAACCTGCATCCTGTCAAAAACCTAAACTTGCATAAGCCTTGGCCTAAGATAACCTGCAACTAAACTAAACACAACATAGTTCAAAAGAAGGAACAAAAACCTCTACAGGCCTGTCAAGCCTAACAACCATAACCTGTCTAAACCCATAACCTGTCTAAACCCATAACTTGCATCAGTAAACACCTGTCAAAAACCTCACCATACTGCATAAACCATAAAACATATACAAACACCAATTCAGGCCAAGCCTCACCATAACCTGCATTAACCATAACCTGCATATCCCAAACCTGCTGAAGTCAAGCCTGAAAGGCATAAAACTTCAAAGCAAAAACCTACATAGGCAAGCTACACCACAACCCTGCCTGAAGCTAACTCACCCTGCCTGTCAAAAACCTGCTTAAACCATCACAACCTGCCTAATCCAAAAAGCCTTAACCTGTCAAAACCAAAACTATTTCCAAACCCAAACATCGGGCCCTCAGAGGAAGTGCTCATCATTGGGCAAACAGAATAAGGCAACCCACAGAAGCAACAATAACACATCAAGCATCACATTTCAACCAACACAAAGGGGCAAAATCAGAAGAAGAGAGGGACGTTCAAGGCAACATACAGTTGAAGAGAAGAAGAAAGAAGATAAGGGATTTTCAGTCAAAACATCATCAAACCCTAAAAATGGTAACAAGATAAAAGATACCAGGATCACCAAAAGGCCAATCAGCATCACGCGCTTTTCCCCTCGCCGTCAAACCTCCGGAAACGCCTCCGACTCCAACCTCTTCCTCCGTTTTCAAGAGGTAACGCTTTCTGTTTCTTTATTTTTCCACAACATCCATAACAATAATAGCAAAAAGGAAAGTCAGGGTTCAAAACGAAATAAGCATGTAAAATCATAAAAAAGTACATAAAAAACACCAAAACGAACCTCGCTTCGTAAAACCATTTGGCTCGAGCTATGAATGAAGGAGAGGTTAAGGGACTGCGTTGGTGGCTTAGGCGAGGGGATGAACTCAGTAGCCATGGCCAAGAAGCATGCAACGAGGAAGACGAAATAGACGAAACCCCAAGGTGAACGCGCCGCTGTGCAAACCCTAAGACTGAAGACAAAACCTTAAACCCTAAAACACTTGTTCAAACTCTGGGCCTAACCCTTTTTCCCCAACGCCTAAGCCCACTATATCACCATTCATACCCCCTTATGCCAATTCTGAGTTGGGCCTTAAACACTTTCCTAAGCCCGCTTCTTTTTTTTCTATTCTTCCCTTCATTTCATTTTTCTACAAACTAAATTTTATTTTGACTTAACTCTTTTGAAAGAAATATATACTAACATAATTAAACAATACAATAAAATGTAAAAAAAATTTCTTTTCTTTTAAGAAAATACCTTTCTTTGTACATAATTTGTAAAACGCTTAATTTAAATATAATTTTGTACATATCATACATTCTTTTATCATATAGTTAAAATTGAAAATATCCTTTTTTATTTTAAGTATATATTTGTATATAAATAATAAAATACATTTTTTTATCATATTAATTAAAATTGAAAATACCTTTTTCTTTTAAATATTCTTTTTGTATATAAGAAATAAAAATACTTTGTGTACATAATTAAAGCCTAGAAATATTTTCTTAAAACGTCATTTTTATACATAATCTAATTAGAATTTAAAGCATTCAATTAAAACATTTCCTTTGTACATATTAAAAAGTACAAGATCATTAAATAAACACTTAATTATTCTTTAGGTTAAACAAATAATCACATACGCATATACTTGTACACTTACAATACATTTCACATTATACACTTACACAACACAAATACATTCACATTGCCCCTATACACATTTGTTTATCTTATGCATTGATATACCTTATTTACATTGATCGCAAATTCGATTTGGTTGTAACTTATTGGACATTACATTCCTAAGTCTCATCCCCATTTGTGAATATTGTACCCCCACTCCCAGATACTATTTTGTAATAGCGTAGATTTTACATTTTCGCAATTTACTGCTTTCAATTATACCATGGTTAGACCTAGGGTTTGCATGTACATAAAATCAAACGCTAGATAACCTAATACAAGATAAATACATGAAATCAATACACAATCACACTTGCACCCTCTAGGGTAATCCCACATGTTGCCTTCCAAAATGGGTCATGCTTGCACGTCGAGTATCTTTGGCAAAACAAATTCAAATGATCATAAGTCCCTCGATGACGCTTTCGAATGTTGCCTAAACGGAATGATCATAGTCCCTTCAAAGCAAATTGCCAAAGACACTTGGCACCATTGCATTCATGGTCTATACGATGACCCGCGTCCGTCCCGAATAAACTTCCTAAACGCAAGATTGTCCATCAAGTTCAATGATGGAACAAAATTGTTAAAAAGGGGTTAAAACATAACAAAAACTTTTGAGTACAATAGGGTAGACAAAACTCTTAGTTACTTGAGATCAACTTGCAAAAACACTTGCCTTCTTTTCAAAAACCACAATCCACAACACTTTCAAACAAACTCTCAAAACACTTTGAAAACATTTTTTCGAAAAGATACACGCCTTTGTAAAATATTCGAGTAAAGAATTGTTACAAGGTTAGCCTAAGACAAGGCATCTTCTTCAAAAACATTTTCAAAAACACACACACACACCATTTTCAAGCAATCGAAAATCAAGGCAAGTGATCTAAAAAACCAAGTAACTAAGAGCCCATGGATAACCATGGATGAAAAGGGTGCTAATACCTTCCCTTTCCATAATCTACCCCCTGAACCCACGAAATATCGCAAAAGGTTTTTGCTGTGCTTTTTTAACCTTTCCTTTAGGATAAAATAAAAAGTCGGTGGCGACTCTTGCTCAACCGCACAAGTGCGAATACGAACGCAAAACTCAAGTCAGTTCTCCCACCGTATCACACTCCACAATCACCGACAATACGGATTCATAAGGCATCCCAAGCTTCTGGGTTCGAGCTCGGACCCACTGGAGATAAGGCTGCATATTGAAGGAAGTCCTTGGTCCCAACTCTTGGGGGTCAGATCTGTTCACCATGCCCCAAGCTCGTATAAACCTCCGGTGGTGTTCGTCAACGTCTTCCTTATAGTCAAATGCAATATTCTCAAGAAGTAGCTCGTGGGGACCATCTCTCCGAGCATGCCCAAATTGTCGCGGAGCTAGACAAGGATTGTAGGTTATACCCCCTCTGATTCCAAGAAATGGGACATTAGGGTATCCCCCACAACGATCAATAACTGCAGTGTCTTCCATAGCCCGGGAACACCAAAGAATGTCTGTATGGGCAAGTGACATTATTCTGTAGGACCGTCCCAAACCTTCTTCGTTCTTCAGCACGGACTTAGGGAGGTGCGAAATAAACCACCTCGACAGCAATGGCATGCAACACATAAGAGTCCCTCTTCTTCGCACAGTACGAGTGTAGAGGGCATGTAAGATATCACCCAGTAGAGTAGGCACAGGATTGTGAGAAAGGAAAATCTTGACCGCATTCACATCCACAAAGGAATCTGGATTCGAGAAGAGAACCAAACCATAGATAAGGAGAGCCAAGATATCTTCGAAAGCCTGAAAATCCAAACTATCCCAGAATAACTGAGCCTAGTCTATCAGAAACTTGGCTAAGAAACCTTCGACCCCGCTTCGTGTTTCCCAATTGGATACTACATCAGCCCGTTTCAGATGCAGAGCTGAGGCAATGTCTTCTAGTCTAGGAACCTCTTCCATACCTGTGAAGGGTACCTGTTCAAGGATGGATATGCCCAATAAGTGAGAGAACTCTTCCAAAGTGGGAACCAGCTGGTAGTCTGGAAAGGTGAAGCAATGATGCACAGGATCGAAGAACTGGAAAAGTACACTCATCATCTGCTCATCAAGATTTGAAGTAACCAGGCTAAGAAGCTTACTGTTGTACCCCAAAATTTGTCCTCCCATTTTTCACAGAAATCACAACCCTAGGGTTTCTCAGATATTCAAAATTGGCTCAGGAATCGATCAGACATATTCTCTCCTTTGGCAATAAACCAGCAATTAGGTTTTTTTTACTTGCAGTTCTCAGAAGAAATGAATTCACAAAGATCCAATTGGCTTTCACATGTTTTCATGCTTTTTCAAGTTTACTGAAAGGTTACTGTTTGTTTTCGAGGTATATTCATTTGGGACAAGAGATGGGATCTAAGACTGTCATTAGGAACATTCATGTTAATGGAATAAGTATTTGTTTGTTTATGGAATAAACATTTGTTTGAGGAATACGCAGTGCGTGTTCATTTGGAATGCAGTGGCAAGATTACATGATCACTGGAATTTAAGTTATCTTAGTTGGAATTATTGGAATACAGTTTCAATTATCTTAATCAGGAATCTTAAAGAATTAGTGAAGATGCGAAGAGAAAATTGCAAGTTATTGACAGTAAAAGATTTTAATGGACATCAGAATACCTCATAAGACTTTCTTTCATTTATTTCAAAAAATTGTTACAATACAATTTATTATTTAAATGCTTTAAGTTTTACAACTTATTGTATTTGAAAAAATAAATTAGTACAATTATTTGAGTATTCCTATCTAAATTACAAAGGAAAAATCTAAGCCTAATAATGACTAAGCTTCCATTGGTTCCATGCTTGCCAAAGAATCTTATGCTTCCTCTACTTTGCCACCATCCAGTTTCCGCTCACATGAAAAACAAAAGATAGAAAAATGATCAGTACAATTAATTGGACATGGTTAAGAATTTTTAAAAAGAGAAAAATGTGTTCATCATTAAAGTTTGCAATTTGGAATCAGAAGGCTACTTTTATTTCATCACGTTTTTTATTTTTCTATTTGCAAATCACAAGAAGATTATTCTTCTTGGTTCACAAAAAGAAAAATAAAAATACAAGCAAAGTTGTCCAAATAAAAATGCAAGCAATTTATCCAAATACAAGCAAAGCTGCCAAAACAAGTGAAAATATACAAGCAGCATGGCCAAACAGGCAGCAGGCACGCAAATTTCCCAAACAAGTGAAAATATACAAGCAGCATGGCCAAACAGGAAGCAGGCACGCAAAATGCACAAGACAACAGCATCAGCGAAAACAAATGCAAACAAAATACAAACAGCAAGAATGAGGCAGCATAAGCAGACAAAAGGGCATCAGCAAGAAGAAAATATAAAACTAAGTCAACAAGCAAGAGGCTTGTTCATAATCTTTTTCATCATTTTCCAAATTAAAAATTGCAAACTTTTCAGAAAATATTTGGCTTAGGGTCATTAAGAGAGGAAGAGGAAAGAAGTCACCTAGGGGATGCTGCCCTGCTGTCAAAATTGCACCAAAAATGCTAGCAAACAAAACTGCAAGGAAAAGAGCCTAAGAAGAAAATCCCAAAGTATTCAAAATTTGGTGGTTTCCCACCATTTTGAATAAGCTGTAAAACAAAAGAATCCAATATAACAGTAGAAAGAGATCAAGAGAAAAGAGGATTTTTTTTGTAAAACTGAGAAAACCAAACTACATAGCAAAAACAAAACTCTCAAGCCTGCAACATTTTCAACTTCCAAACTGTCATAAAAATCATCCCAGCTCAAACCTGTTAACAAGTTCAAGATACCAAAACTTGTTAACAAAACCAACAACTCAGAACATTTGGCCAAAACTGTCAAACCAAAACAGTCCAACATAACTTCAAACCTGCCCAGCAAATCAAAAAACCATCAAAGGCATCCAGGTCCAAACAGTTAGAAACAAAACTGTAATAAACAGGGCCAAACCAAGAACACACAAAACCCTTCAACCTGTTAACAAGACCAAATAGCCAAAATCTGTTAACAAGACCAAACAACAAAAGCCTGTAAACTCAACATTTTGTTAAACTTAACAAACCATTTTTCAACATAACCAATATCTCAAAACATCCAAACCTGTAACCAAGTATCAAAACTTCCATCAAACACAACAAAACCATCAAAACTCAGTTCAAACATCCAAGACATATAACTCAGTTCAAACATCCAAAACAACAACTTTCAGAAAATATCCCAATAAAAAATTGTCCAACCATTACCAACCATTCTCAAGAACCATTTTCAATACAAAGCCACAAAATCTCAAATTTTCACAAACTGTATCAATCCAAAAAAAAAAACAGTTCAAAAACCAAATGGCTTAAGAACCATCACAGAGTCCATCAACAATACCAAATTCGTCACAACCAACAACAGTTCAAAAAACAAAGGGGCTAAGGACAGAAAGAGACTCAGAAGCATCATCATCGTCGTTCAACATAAAGGACAGAAAAAGAAAATTTTACCAGAAGCGTGCATCCTTCGTCATCATTTCTTCTCTCCTCCTTGCCAAGCCTGTCACCAAGGAGTACCATCAGCTCAAATCTCACATTCCGGTCCATTTTCCAAAAAATTCCAAAGGTATGATTTCGTCACATTTCTTATAAATCGTTTCCTGCATCTCAAGGTACAATAAATTTAATTAAAATAAAAATACGAACAAGATAAAACAACAACAGTAAAACATTCAAATCAAGACAGAACATCACCTTTTTTATGAAAGAAATTATCTGAGCATGGTTAGGAAGAGAACGAGGGGTACTCCGATAACAGATGGCGAGAGGAAGATCAGAGATAATGCATGTCAAACCCTTTAGATGATTCCATCTTAGAACCTAGGTTTTTCCCAGAAAAACAAGCATTTCTCTCATGAATCAGTGATGATTAGGGACTTTGAGTGAGAAAGATGAACGAGAGAGAGAGAGAGAAGCGATTGAACGAACAGAGTGGCGCCGCTGTGAGACTCACAAAGACCAAACCCTAATTTTTTTCACGTTTACCTTAATCAGAAGCATTAATCAAGCTTAAGAGCTTTGGGCAATTCCTTTTGCACAAACCCTTAAGCCCAGCGCGTCATTATTCCCACCCCCCCTTTTGCCCTATTTTTGTTTCAGCAAGATGATAACTTCTTTGGGCCCAATAACCCTTAAGCCCATTTCTTCCTTCAATTTGTTTTATTTGTTTTTGAAAAATTATTAATTAAAATTTAGTTTGCTTCTAATATATTTTCTTAAGTCTTAAAACTCAATTTTTCACTATTTTCTTCTTTTGTGATTTATTTTTATTAATTTGTTACATTTAATAAAATACCAAAAAAATCAAGAATTAGTTTAGTTAAGTTTCTTTCTTTACACTTTTCTTTTAAAACTAATAAAGATTAACAAAAAATATAATAAAGTTTTTTTTAATTTAAATCATTTTCTTATTAGGTTAAGTTTTTATATTTCTTTTTTAAATACATTGCATTTCATACTTTATTGATTTCTTTATTTCATAAATTGTCATAGCTTCATATTGAATCGCACAACAATTCGATTTGGTTGTATTATTTGGACATTGCTATTCTTATGTGATTCATCCCTATTTGTAATAATTGTACCCTCATTCCCGGATACTTTTGTAATAGCTTAGACTTTTAATTCCCGCAATTTATTGCTTTCTATATACTGTATAGTAATTAGGCATGTAAGGCAAGATTCAAAAATCAACCGCTAGATGATCTAATCCAAGAATAAATAACTTGAAATCAACACACTTCTCACACGTGCACCTCTAGGGTAACCTTGCTTGTTGCCTCGGAAATAAAATCATGTCCCTCGAATATGAGACACTCTAGCAAATGACCCTTCGATAAACAAAGATCGTAGTCCCTCGATGACCCTCGATGTTGCCTTCGATAAAACGATCTCGTCCCTTACAAAATTGCTAGAGCGTCTCACAAGTTGCTTCCAATGATTGTAAGATTGACCTGCGTCCGTCCCTTCACATCCAAGGATGGGGCTTCTTACCAAATTAATGGTAAGATAGCACCATTAAAAGGAAGAAAAAAAGAACAATTTAAGACCTTTCGAGTACATAGATTCGCTCTTAGTTACTCGCTTGCTCACGACAAAAACTTTCACACCTACACTTCCATTTCCAAACATTTTCAAAAGATAAAACGTTTTGTATACGTTCTTATAGAGACGAGAACCATTACAAAACCTCTTTTTCAAAACACTTTTCAAAACACGATTCACAAACACATCTTTGAACCATTTTTTGAAACAAAGCTTTGTATACGTTCTTATAGAGACGAGAACCATTACAAAGAAACTTTCCAAAATACTTTCAAAAACCACATCACAAGCACACAATCAAACAAAAGCAAGTGATCTAAACGAGTAACTAAGATCCCATGGAAAACCATGGATGAAAAGGGTGCTAGCACCTTCCCTTTTCATAATCTACCCCCCGAACCCGAGAAAATTCTCGAAAGGTCTTTCCTGTGCTTTTTTACCTTTCCTTTTGGATAAAAGAAAAGTCGGTGGCGACTCTTGCTAACCGCACAAGTGCGAACAAAACTCAAAACTTCTATTCAGTTCTCCCACCGTATCACAGAACTGGAGACTCTGCTGGGGACTTAAAAAAGTGGGGTTACCTTAGGGTTTTAGATCACCTTTACATGCTTATCTTGCTTGAATTGTATGCTTTATCTTTTGGTTCTATTGTTTGGGTTTGAATCCTCTACCCAGATTTGGGGCACCTTTTTAGGTAAATAGCAATAGATTGTGGAGATTGTACGGTGTGGACCGATATGGTTGAAATAATAGCTATGTTAATGTGACACATTTGTGGGTACCGGTATCCCTCGTGGTGAATCGAGGAGAATACGGGGCCGTTGAGTGGCATCACGAAGCACTAATTAACCTTAGAACCCTAATTGAACAAACTTGGCCATTAGGACGTGGTGAGGTAACCGGTTTCGGTGTAAAGCTGAAAATTGGTTGACACTCGATACTACACTCATTGAGGCTAGACTTTTGGGATATCTCGGCCGCAAGAAAAGATTTATTGTGCTAAGACAATGCCTAAAAGAAAGGTCGGTGATATTGAGATCCTTTAGGATGCGATCTTTATTTCTAGGACAGGTTGAGCCCACTAAAACTTCAAGAGGGTACTTACCTACAAACTCATGCATGCCTGAAACATAGGGATCTGTTTGTTGTGTGTATATATGTTTGCTTATACATAAACATCATCAACATCATATGCATGCTCACTAACCATTTCAAGGATTTAGAAATTTATCTTTGTTTTTGTTTTGTAGGAAATGAATCCTCTCCGAAGAAACACCATCCAAATCAGCTTTGTAAAAGCACATCCTCAACTTCAAGAGCTAGCCTCAAGAGTGCCTGGGGATTCTCCTTTTACCAAGAAGTGTGGTCGACTTCTCAGCTTTGCTACATCCAACTTCCAAGAAGAGATGATGTGTGTACTGTTCCAATTCTTTGATCCCGTACATCATTGTTTCACTTTTCCAGACTATCAGTTGGTACCAACATTAGAAGAGTTCTCTCTGCTCTTAGGGGTGCCTGTGCTTAATCAGATATCGCTCACCGGTCTAAAAGGGATTCCAAAACCCGAAGTCATCGCCGAAGCTTTACATATGAAGAGGGTCGATGTCACAGCCAATTGGGAGACAAGAAATGGGGTTAAAGGATTTTTAGCTAAGTTTCTGTTGGAAAAAGCTCGTTCGTTCTGGGATGACGTGGATTTCCAAGCTTTCGAATAAGTGCTAGCTCTCCTCATTTATGGTTTGGTTATGTTTCCTAACTCTGACCAATTCATAGACGTTAACACTATCAAAGTATTTCTCTATCGCAATCCTATACCCACCTTGCTAGGAGACATCTTGCATTACCTTCATACCCGTACCATGAAGAAAAGAGGTACCCTTTTGTGTTGTATACCTCTACTCGCCAAGTGGTTCACTTAACACCTGCCTCAGTCAGCATTGAAGAACGAGAAAAGATTGACTTGGTCTCAAAGGATGATGTCTCTCACCCATTCTAATATCCATTGGTGCTCAAGATCCTTGGAAGATATCTCTATCATCGACCGCTGTGGTGAGTTCCCTAATCTACCTTTGCTAGGTATTAGGGGAGGTATCACCTACAACCCGTGCTTAGCTCTTCGACAGTTTGGGTATGCCCGAAGGGAAGGCCCTCATGAGATGCTCGTCCGAGGTCTGGTTTTTGACTACGACAAAGAAGACCAAGGTTATCGCCAGAGGTTTACACGTGCTTGGGGAATGGAATGGTGAACAAAGTGGACAGTAGGACTTTGGGACATAAAAACTCTATCCCTCTCGAGCCTTACCTTGAGTGGGTACGGGCTCGTTCCCAGAGTCTCCCAATGCCTTACCCTTCCATCCTTCCTGTCATTATTGAGCCTGTTATTGAAGGAGACGTCTCGTACACCGTTCTTCATCCAGACATGCCTACCTCTCTCGAAGACCTGCAGAAAGCCTGGATTCAGTTGAAGGAGGAGCGAGACACCTTTGAAACCTAGTACTACGCCAGTGAGAAGAAGGTTCTAGAGCTCACCAAACTGCTTCATGAAGAGAAGAATCTGAATACTTACGTTGCTCCAAAAAGGATGCGTTCAGTCTTTTTGTCTTAAGATTTTTGCTGTATTTTAGTTTCTTTCTTTGTAAGCCCGAGGAGGCGTGATGTATTCAAACTTGGTTTTATTTAATATGACGTGCGTTCTTTTTGGTTTGGTCAAATTTAAATCTTCTAAATTTCCTTAAAATCATTTGCATATCGCATCTTCATTCATCATATGCATAAGCAGGTCTTCACACCGGGTTTCCTTATCTCTCTGCTATTTATTTCAGCAAGATGGATATTGAGCAGACGGTCAAAGACTTACAAGCGCAGAATGGACAATTCCAACAGCTACTCATGACTTTGGCTAAGGGTCAGGAGGAGCTCAAAGCTCTGTTAGAGAAGTAAAAAGAAAAGGAGAAAAAGAAAAAGAAAAGAGTTGGTGTGGCTACTTTGGGTAGAAGATTTGAAGGTCAAGCTAGAAGGGTCCTGGATTTTCCCTCAACATCTGATGAAGGGGTAGGAAAAGGAAAGGGAGTTGCAGTGCCAACTGAGTCTGAGGAAGAAGAAGAAGAAGAAGAGGATGAAGACTATTCTGAACAGCAGTACCCTCCTACAGATTACAAATACAAGAAACTGGAAGAGCGTCTGGCGGCTATGGAGGTGCAGAGAGTTCCTGGGCTGGACTTTGAAGATCTAGGGCTGGTCTCTGGAATTGTGATTCCCCCTAAGTTTAAGGTACCTATATTTGCTAAGTACGATGGTTTGTATTGTCTAAAGATGCATCTGCGAGCTTATGTCAGAAAAATCCAACCGCATTCTTCTCACAAGGACCTGTGGGTCCATTTCTTCCAGGACAGTCTTTCGGGGACGCAGCTGGATTGGTTTTACCAGTTAGAGAGGTCTGATGTGCACAATTGGGAGGATTTGGCAGCTGCCTTTTACAGACAGTATCAATATAATGCGAACTTAGCACCAACACGTACTCAATTACAGAGTATGGGCATGGTCTCAAATGAAGGATTCAAAGAGTATGCCCAGAAATGGAGAGACTTGGCGGGACGAGTACAACCACCATTGTCTGAAAGAGAGCTTGTGGATATGTTCTTGGGTACATTGTCAGGCCCCTTTTTCAATCACTTGATCAGAAGTTCGTCTGCGGGGTTCACCGAGTTAATTCTGACTGGTGAAAGAGTTGAAGCCGGAATCAAGAGTGGAAAAATTCAAAAAGATGCATTTGCCTCCGCTGCCATCAAAAAGCCTTTCCCAGTAAAGAAAGAAGTATCAGCTGTCTACTCTCAAAGAGGTCAAGGAAGAATTGAGCGCCAGTCAGCGGTGGGGGCTGTAATGATTCATAAGTCTGTAGTTGATCAGCCTAGAAACAATCAACCCAGAACCAACCAAGCAAGGGTGGAAAGTCCTGTGCAGAAATTCACCCAGATAAACATGACTCCTGCCCAGGTTCTACCCCACCTTTTGAAGTTAAACCTTGCCAGTCTGAAGGAGGTCTTGAAGAATCCAAATACAGCTTCTCCTTACTACCATTCGAATGCCAAGTGTGCTTATCATTCAGGGAGTATAGGGCACGACACCAACAATTGTTGGACCCTCAAGAATAATATTCATGATTTAATAGACGCTAAAGAAGTGGAATTCGACGCCCCTAAAAAGCCAAACGTAATCTTTGCTCCAATGCCAAAGCATGGCCACAATGCCCATGTTGTTAAAGAAGACCTTTTTATTGCTACTGTTAATGATTTGATGACTCCGCTACCGATAATCAAGCTGAATTTGCTGAAGGCTGGGATTTTCCCAGGTTGTGAAGAAGATTACTGCCTTTGTTCATCCTTACCAAACGACTGTCCATTGTTGAAGTTAGGCATCCAACGCCTAATTGATAATCAAGAAATCCTATTTGAGAAGACTCGTGTTACACCGACTCCTATCAATGATATTTCAATAATTACCATATCCGCCAATATTTCCAAGGTCTCCAAAAGACCTGTTAAGATTACATCTGATCTGAAGACTGTACCTTTGAAGATAACAATGCGGGACCCGTCCCATACAAGTCTGACAAATCAATACCGTGGAACTATGGGGGAAAGATCTTTTACCACCGTGTTAAGCAAATTGAATCGAATGAAGAGAGTTCTGATGAAGAGACTTCCGACATTGGAAACATTGCCGGAACGAGTAAAATCACCCGCAGTGGAAGAATTTTCTCTCCAGAGATTGTCCCTCCAAAGGCAATTTTCGGACCCTCAGCTACTCCTAAGGTTACTGCTGCACCAGTCAACATATTTACGAGAACTCCAATTATTGAAGAAGTTATAACTCCTAGGGTTATCCTCTCTACTGCTGATGATGATAGAGGGAAAGGGATCCGAGAAGAGCCCATCAGGACGAGGGCTCAGCCGTTGATCATCCCTGAAACCTCTCAAAAGGAAATGGAGGAGATTTTGAAAATAATCAAGAAAAGCGATTATGATGTTGTGGAGAAACTGGGGAAAACCCCCTCAAAGATCTCTATGCTCTCCTTGCTTCTTTGTTCCGAAGCTCATGCTAAAGCTCTGATCAGATTTTTGAAGACGGCCCATGTGCCCCAGGAAACCTCCGCGGATCAGTTCCAGGAATGTGTAGCTAGCCTAACAGCTGACAATGGTCTAGGATTCTCCGATGCCGATTTAACATCAAAAGGGAGAAAACATAATGACGTTTTGCATGTCTCGGTGGAATGCAGAGGGACTACTCTAGCACACGTTCTGGTAGATACGGGTTCTTCGCTGAATGTCTTGCCGAAGAAGGCCTTGGATAGGTTGGATTGTGAAGGTCTAACTTTGAAACCCAGCAACATCATTGTCAGAGCCTTTGATGGTTCTAAAAGGATGGTCCACGGGGAGGTGGACATCCCGATTAAAGAGGGAACTGAAACCTTCAACTCTATATTTTATGTGATGGACATTCGTCCCTCCTATTCTTGCTTGTTGGGAAGACCTTGGATTCACCACGCTGGAGCCATCACTTCTACTCTGCATCAAAAGCTCAAGTACCCTGTCCATGGGAAAATTGTAACTGTTCATGGTGAAGAGGAATACATGATAAGCCATCTTAACTCTTTCCGCTATGTGGAATTGGATGGTGAATTCATCGAAACCCCCTTTCATCACTTTGAGGAGGTAGCTCAGGAGATTGCGGCAACCAAGACAGTGGCTTCTGTACCCATGACTACAAGACCTCCGCCTAGGATGTCTTCTTTAAAGGATGCTAAGGATGTGATTGAAGAAGGAGGAAGCACAATCTGGGGGCAGCTTCTTGATTTTCCTTTCAAGGCAGATAAATTCGGCTTGGGTTTCACTTCG
Organism: Vicia faba; assembly: GCA_948472305.1. NCBI lineage: Eukaryota > Viridiplantae > Streptophyta > Magnoliopsida > Fabales > Fabaceae > Vicia > Vicia faba. The sequence goes on along the minus strand of OX451737.1, from coordinate 1,690,874,504 downwards.
GCTAGTCAAAAGGCTGTGCGTCGCTCCCGGGCTGGAGGGCCACCAGTGAAGATCACCCCTCATGGAGTCAATGCTTTGGAGGATGGTGAAGAGGAGAGAAACTTGGAAGACTGGATTTTCCCTACTGTTGACAGAGGATTGTGCAATTGGGAAGCAAAGGACTTTGTTCCCATTACTTTCATAAATCAGTAACTTATCTTTCAAACATTTCTGTTGGTTTGTAATAATGCTCAAACAATTCGTACTTCTTTTTTAACCTTGTGTCTTACCCGAGGCACAAAGGTCCATTTGTAAGGGTTCTTATTTTTCATCTTCATATGCCATTTAATGAATCATGGACGTTTTCACATATAAACTTTTGTGTTCATTTTCTTTCCTTTTGCATTTTATTTGTTTAAAGGTGGATATCCCTTACACACACCCACACTCACAAATGCAGGTACCCTTCCATTCCGGATTCCATGGGTAACAATTCTGCTATGACCTTCAGTGACTCTGAAGACCATCGTCTACCATGCCGAATACGAAGGTGATGAAGACTGTGAAGTGTCGGGAGAATTGGCTAGACTGCTACAACGGGAGGAAAGGGCTATTCTACATCATGAGGAGCTGATAGAGACAATCAACTTGGGTACTGAGGAAAACAGAAAAGAAGTCGGAGTGGGTGCCAACCTAGAGCCAAATGTCAAGGAGCGCTTAATTTAGCTGTTGAATGAATATGTTGAGATCTTCGCCTGGTCCTATGAAGACATGTCGGGACTTGATACAGACATTGTGGTACACCGTCTCCCCACAAGAGAAGACTGTCCACCAGTTAAACAGAAAGTTCGCCGCATGAGGCCCAACATGTTGAAAAGATCAAAGCAGAAGTTATGAAGCAGTTCAATGCTGGATTTCTTGCTGTTACTTCCTATCCATAATGGGTTGCTAACATTGTGCCCGTGCCTAAGAAGGACGGAAAAGTGAGAATGTGCATGGATTATAGAGACTTAAACAGGGCCAGCCCTAAAGATGACTTTCCACTTCCGCACATTGACATCTTGGTTGACAATACAGCTCAGCACAAGGTATTTTATTTCATGGACGGATTTTCAGGTTACACCCAGATCAAAATGGCGCCTGAAGACATGGAGAAAACTACTTTTGTTACATAGTGGGGTACGTTCTGCTACAATGTGATTCCATTCGGACTGAAGAATGCAGGGGCAACCTATCAACGCGCCATGGTAGCTTTATTTCATGATATGATACATCATGAGATAGAAGTCTACGTAGATGACATGATAGCCCAATCACAAACTGAAGAAGAACACCTCGACCATTTGCAAAAGTTGTTCGTCAGGTTGAAGAAATACAAGCTCAGATTGAACCCTAACAAGTGCACGTTCGGAGTCTGGTCCGGTAAACTCTTGGGTTTCATTGTCAGCAACAAAGGCATCGAGGTTGATCCTGCCAAAGTCAAAGCCATACAAGAAATGCCCGCTCCTCGAACTGAGAAGGAGGTCAGAGGTTTCTTGGGATGCCTAAACTACATTGCAAGGTTCATTTCTCACCTAACATCTACTTGTGAACCAATCTTCAAGCTGTTGAAGAAAGATCAGGTAGTTAAATGGAATGATGACTGTCAAGATGCTTTCGATAAAATCAAGGAGTATTTTCTAAAACCTCCTATCTTGATGCCACCCGTCAAAGGAAGACCGCTAATCATGTATCTAACCGCCTTAGAAAATTCAATGGGGTGCGTACTGGGGCAGCATGACGAGTCTGGCCGAAAAGAGCATGCCATTTATTACCTTAGCAAAAAGTTTACCGACTGTTAAACAAGATATTCACTGCTCGAGAAAAATTCCTGCGCTTTGGTATGGGCTGCTCGCCGGCTAAGGCAGTATATGTTGACTCATACCACTTTACTGATATCTAAGATGGACCCGATCAAGTACATTTTTGAGAAGGCTGCTTTGTCTGGAAGAATAGCTAGATGGCAAATAATCCTCATAGAGTATGATATATAGTACACGACCCAAAAAGCTATAAAGGGGAGTGTGCTAGCTGATCATCTGGCTCATCAAGCAGTCGAAGATTACCAATCCATGAGGTTCGACTTCCCCAACAAAGACATTATGACATTGGACAACATTAAAGATTTTAGACTATATGATAGACCCGAACAAGGATCCCGATGGACCCTGTACTTTGATGGTGCTTCTAATTCACTTGGCAACGGTATCGACGCAGTACTTATTTCTCCAGAAGGTTTCCATACTCCTTTCACAGCCAGACTTTGCTTCAACTGCACCAATAACATGTCCGAGTATGAAGCTTGTATCTTTGGTCTCAAGGCTGCAATAGACTTAGGAATCAAATCTTTGATTGTATTTGGGGACTCAGCTTTGGTCATTAGTCAGATCAAAGGAAAATGGGACACTAAGCATCCAAACCTCATCCCTTACAAAGAACATGTCTTGACATTGCTACCACATTTCAAGCAGATTACCTTCGAGCACTTCCCACGAGAAGAAAATCATCTAGCGGATGCTCTAGCTACAATGTCATCCATGTTTAAACTTAACTGGGATAATGAGGCTCCCCAAATCACCATTGAACGGATGGACAATCCCGCACACTGTCACGAGATTAATACCGAAGAAGTAGTGGACCGGCCTTGGTTTCACGAAGTCAAAAGGTATCTTGAGACTCAAGAATATCCTGAAGGAGCTTCAGTCAATGATAAAAAGTTCTTAAGGAGATTCTCAGCTAAGTTCTTCCTGAGCAATGGTATCCTATACAAGCGCAATCATGATTGCATTCTGCTTCATTATGTGGACAAGATTAAAGCTGAACAGATCATGGCTGAACTACACAATTGTACCTTTGGCACCCACTCTAGCGGTCATACGATGGCTAAGAAGATTCTAAGGGCAGGCTACTACTGGTCTACCATGGAAGCTGACTACTATCAATATTCCAGAACTTGTCACAAATGTCAGATTTATGCGGACAAGGTACATATACCTCCAGTTCCTCTCAATGTCTTAACAGCTCCTTGGCCATTCGCTATGTGGGGAATTGACATGATTGGAGAGATCAAGCCTACGGCATCCAATGGACACCATTTCATTTTGGTGGCCATTGATTACTTCACAAAATGGGTCGAAGCAGCTTCCTACGCATCCGTCACAAAGAATGTTGTTGCCCGCTTCATCAAGCAGAACCTCATTTTTCGGTACGGTATCCCCGAAAGGATCATCACTGATAACGGTACAAACCTTAACAATATTATGATCACCTCCTTGTGCGAACAGTTCAAGATTCAACATCACAATTCATCTCCCTATCGGCCAAAGATGAACGGTGTTGTCGAAGCTACGAACAAAAATATCAAGAAGATCATACAAAAGATGACAGTCACCTACAAAGAATGGCATGAGATGCTACCGTCTTCTCTCCACGGGTACCGTACCACGGCTCGTACTTCAACTGGGGCAACACCCTATTCCTTGGTATATGGCATGGAAGCTGTTTTACCTATTGAGGTTCAGATTCTTTCCTTGAGAATCATGAAAGATGCTGGTTTGAGTGAAGACGATTGGATCCAAACCCGGCTTGATTAGTTAAACTTAATTTACGAGAAGAGACTTACTGCTGTTTTCCACGGTCAGACATATCAAAAACGGATGATCAAAGCTTTCAACAAAAAAGTCAGGCGCCAAGTGTATCAAGTTGGAGATCTTGTGATCAAGCGCATCATCTTTCCGCAAAGTGATCCCGGGGGCAAGTGGACTCCTACCTACGAAGGACCATTTGTGATCAAGAATATCTTTTCTGGTGGGGCAATGATTTTAACCACCATGGACGGCGACGATCTTCCGCACCCTGCGAATGCATACATAGTCAAAATATACTACGCATAAGAGACCCGCTAGGTTGATACACCTAGGCAAAACAAGGGCATCCCGGTGAATCGAAAACCCGAAAGGGCGGTTCAGACAAAAATTAGGGATAAAACAAAAAAAATCTATACACCCGGCAAGTTGAAAACCTGAAAAGGCGACTTGGGCAAAAAAGGGTTTCCCGGTGGACTGAAAACCCGAAAGGGCAGTCCAGGCAAAAGTTAGGGAATTAAAGCGTATGACTATGTCTCATCGGATCACTTTAAGGACAATCTCTTCACAGACAAACTCCGAGGCTTCTGATCAATCCAATCATCTTCGGACGAAGCAACAAATGGACAAGATATTCGGAATTACGAAGGCTATAGCAGAATGGGAACCCCATGGAATTTTTACACTTAGCCATCTTTCTTTGTATAAATTTTTCTCATTTTTTACGACACCATCCTCTTACTAGGATGTCTGTCTCCTTTGTACAAAATACTTATTCAAAGTAAATACAAAGATATATCTTTCAAAGTACAGAAAACTATTTGCCTTTTTCTTTACACTTGTGTTTTATTTGCAAAAACGTCCAATGATTCATTTATGAACATATGCATTTGAACATAATTACTGTTTACAATAAACAGGATGAAAAAGAGTAATTACTAATAGGTAGAAAGATTAGGAAAACGTCTTTAGGCTATTCCATGAGCAATCTCTACAGCACCTCATTGAGATCCCCCAGCGGAGCCAAAACTTTAGACTACAGATCCCCGGCAGAGATGAGACTACCAACTACCAATCCCCAGCGGAGCTGAAATTTTCAACCCACGGTGGAAATTATCCAGTTTCTCCAGGTTTCCTCAACAGGTTGTCTTGAAACCTAAAACATCAACCAGTTAACAGTTAACTTATGTTTCTCCCCAACCTAGGGTAACTCCCCAGTAGTCTGGCATACAACCCAAACTCTTGAACTCCCCAGCGGAATAAGCTTTCCCCACAGAATTTTCATTACAGGATAAACTTTTTCCCACAAAGGTTTTTTGCTTCTTGACAGAACGAAGACTCCCATCAGTAATCCCCAGTAAAAGTCATTAAGATTCTCTGGATTCCCCAAGAAGATTCCTCAAGAAGTATATGGCATTATTCTCACAGCATGAATCCTCAGCAGTCAAGGGTTTATTTCCCCCGACGGCAGTCAAGGATTTATTTTCCTCAGCAATACAGCAAATCAGCTTACATGCGCATACATTACATCATAAGCATGGATAAAACACATTTATTGCATCATACATTTCATGCAACATAATTTTGTGTTTTAGCTAACATTTTACCCTTTTCAGGATAAGGTTAGCAGCTATCTTTAACAAAATATCCACAGATTACTGATACAGTCCAGATACGCTCCAGACACAGAAGCCATTCTGTCACTCATTCAAATCTCAACATCAGATACAATACAGATACACTCCAAACACGGAAGTCATTCTGATACTTAATCAAATTCCAAGTTCTGATATAGTTCAGATACGCTCCAGACACGGAAGCCATTCAGTCACTCATTTAGACTTCAACAATCAGATACATATTAGATACGCTCCAAATACGGAAGCCATTCTATTTCTCATTCAGATTCAACTATCAATTTCAAGTCCAGATACACTCCAGACATGGAAATCATTCTGTCACTTATTCAGATCCCGGTTACAGTTCAGATATACTCCAGTCACGAAAGTCATTCTGCTACTCATACAGATCTCAACTTCAGATACAGTCCAGATACGCTCCATACACGGTTGCCTTTCTGTCACTTATTCTGACTTTTCTCCCAGCTCAGAAGCGCTCCAGACATGGAAGTCATTCTGTTGCCTATTCAAGATACAGTCCAGATACACTCTAGAAATGGAAGTCATTATGTCACTCATTCAGACTTAATTTCAAGATACAGTACAGATACACTCCAGACATGGAAGTCATTTTGTCGCTTATCCATATTCCAAGAACAAATAAAGTTCAAATACGTTTCAAATACGGACACCATTCTGATGCTTATTATGTAGATTTACCACCAGACATTCTTGGATGGCATCTACAAGCCCATCTCCCACAAGATTCTGTCACCTCTTGAATGGCATCTTTAAGCCCATTCCCTCCACTACAAATTGACGAGTGCAAATTTACGGGCACTCTAGTGTCCAATCGTCTTTTACCTTCGAGTCACGAACGGCAAAACTCGTCGATCTAACTCTTCAGGTTCAAGAAGATTGAACAGGGGCAGTTGTTGTACCCCAAAATTTGCCCTCCCATTTTTCACAGAAATCACAACCCTAGGGTTTCTCAGATATTCAAAATTGGCTCAGGAATCGATCAGACAGATTCTCTCCTTTGGCAATTGTTGTACCCCAAAATTTTCCCTCCCATATTTCTCAAGATAGGTCAAGAATCATCTCCAAGTTTTTCAAGATGGCTCAAGAGTTGGACAGTCAAATCACCTCCTAAGGTAGTCAATTCAAAATTAGGGTTTTGTGTTGCATCAAGGCCCTCACATCCAAATGACCCCAAGTGCTCCCCAATGTCCTAGTATGTTCTCAAGTTCACCCATGTCAAATTTCAAGCCTTGCAGAGAAAGTTTGGTCAGTCAATTGCTCAAGAAGTCCAAAAATCGACTGTGCTAGGGCAAAAGTCAATTGTGTCCCAAATACAGTCAAACTTTAAGATTTTTTGTCAACATTCTCATTTTGAAGGATAATTAATCATTTTATCAAGGGTTGATCATGATTCATCAAGGATTGCTCAAGATTCATCAAGATTCAAAAGTTGCTAAATTAGAGTTTTGTAGGAAAAGTCAACTCAACTTTGACCAAGCATAACTTTCTCATACTTTATGAGAAATGACCAATCCAAAGCTCATTTTGAAGAGGATGAAATTTCCTACAATCCATCTTCACACCCCAAGATCAATAAATGCACTCACAAGAAGTTACAAATTTGGACATTATAGGTCATTTTTGAAAGTCAACAAAAACACCTTTTTTGTAAAAGCTTATAACTTGAGCATGGAATATCAAAATGATATGATACCAAAAAGTTTGGTTAGAGGACATCTCTAGATTTCTAAACAGTCAAAGAACACCTCCAAAAGTTCAAAATTGAAGAAGTTATGCATTATTGAAGTTGGGCATTTTTCCAAAATGGCCAAAAGTCAACTATCCTCAAAACTCCAATTTTTGACAAAAGGGACCACTTTTTTCCACTTGATATGGTCTTGTCATGCCACACACGTGTCCCATCTTTAATTTCATGGCCATTCAATTGTTTTTCTATTTTATTTAATTTTTATTGATTTAATTCATTTTAAATCAATATTAAATCAAATAAAATCTAAAAATTGATGTAATGAGATTCTTGTGGTCATTGCAGCTTTCAATTACCATGATTCATCAAATCAAATTCGTATCAAGGCTTTTCATGCATAAAAAATCAAATTTGGCATATATTTGGAAACTTGATAATGGTGATCAAAATCAAATCTCCAATATTCAATTCCTATGGATTAAGGCCCAAATTTTAACCTAAACTGATTCCCTTATGTACACACAAGCAAAACAAATCAAGAACACGCTGAAAGCATTGCAGAAAAGGCCATACAAAGTTTGGAAAAAGTGTGAGATCAAAAACAACATTAGAGCTCGATTCAAAGCAAAAGCTGGACACTAATCCCTTGCTGGCAATCCCCTGAAGCGATACCAACCAAAATCAAGCCTTCTCATCGCCTGAAACTCGCTGTAAGTCATCACGAATACACCTCTGTACATGAAAACGTAACTCATCATTCTTGCATCTTTTTGCCAATTTTCTTGTACATTCATACTTGCCATTCAATTTCCAATGATTCTGTAATATTCAATTTTGTTTCCATGGCTTATAACCCCGTGTCCAGAGCTAGGGTTCTTGTTCTTACTCTTTAGGAATTTTTGATGCAGGATAAATTGAGACTAATGATGGGTATAGGGATGATCAGGGGAGAGAGACGAATGTAGTGATGGTCTCCATTGGCATTTATATGGCCTGTAGCTCATGATAGGATGATGCCATGGATTTAGTTGCGGAATAAAATCCGCAGGTAAACGAACCAGTCTTCGTTGAAGAAGACGAAGACGAGTCCTAGCTTCATTGGACAATTCAAACAAATTGCGCGTTTTTTTTTATTTCCAGCATGATTAATTGATTTGTCCATATAATGTTTGTTGTATATTCCATTAACAATAAAGCAACATTGGTGGAGTGGTTGGAGCGCTGGCATTTGAGCATTGGGACCTGGGTTCGAATCCCAGGTCCCCCAAAACCTTTGTACAATTTTTTTTCAGGCAATTGCATGGGACTCAGCAAGCGTGGACCATCATGTTCCTCATCCCATCAAATGCCAAGTGGCCTTCAAGCCAGACCCAAAGGCCAGAATTGCAGATCCACCATGGACTAAAGTCAACATGCGCCTATGGAATCACAAAGGTCAAAACAGGCTGGAGCGTTAATGGGCCAAGAATTGGTGATTTCACACCCAAATTAAGCCCAACACCCCCCTGGGTTATTTCTTTTTCCCTTCATATTTTCATTTATTTATTTTGTTCTAATTATTTATTTTATTATTAATTAATTAACCAATTAACCTTTTTTTCATAAAAATCAGAAAACCCAAATAAAATTAATGTTTTTAGTAATTTCACTATTTCTTTATTTTTTTGTAAATAAATTATTTAATCAATTTAGTTTTGTTAATTAGGTATAATTTCAACATTTTTTGCAATAATTTAAAATTAATTAGAATATTAGGTTTTAATAACTTTTAATCATTTTAATTTATTTCCTTAATTATAAAAAACCCAAAAAATATTTTCATTTAATTAATTAATTGATTAACTTAGATATAATTTCCATTTTAATTTAAAATAACAAAAAAATATGCTTTATTTAATAAAAAGGGTCAAAACCCTAAAAAATGCTTCGATTTAATTTTCTCGCACGCGTATTATTTTTGATCCATTATCCAATAATGTAATTGCTTCGGGAATGTAATAGTTTTTAAATTAGGACTTTATTTATTTATCGCTTTTATTTATTTTCCGCAATTTAAGTTTAAAGGGTTTGTTTTTGGCGATGTAAATACCCGACGCCTTGTAATAGCTTAGATTTAATTTCCTACAATTTAATTTCCGCACAATATTAACTGTTAGATGTTTGATGAATAGGGAATGCATGACAAGATCAATCTTTAACCTAAAATCAACATAGCTCACCATTAACATGTACTGATAAATATAACTGAAAAATAACACACTCGCACATGCCACTCTTAGGGTACACCTCACTTGGTTGCCTCGAACGTGGTCATTAAGTATAGGAAGTTTTAGAGGTCGTCCTCTTGTCCAAAGATCATAAGTTGCCTCGAAACGGTTGCCTCGGGAAAAATGATCTAAGACATTAGGGTTACCGCTAAGGCGTCTTAAACATTGCTTTAGTGACCACACGTCCCTCAATCGAATTGACCCGAAAACTCCAACGGCGGTGCTACCTACTCCTCAATAGTGGGATAACATTGTCTAAAGGACATTTGTACAGATTAATTCCTTTTTCGAGTAGGTAGATGGTTCTTAAGTACTTGCTCCTTTTAAAACAAAATAAAACTTTTCGCACTTACACTCCTTTCAAAACAAAACTTCTTTCAAACCCACAAACACAAAGAAAAGCAAATTTTGAAAACACGATGAGCAAGTACCTAAGAGCCCGTGGATAACCACGGATAGAAAGGGTTCTAACACCTTCCCTTTCTATAATCTACCTCCCGAACCCGAGAAACATCTCAAAAAGGAATTTTTCTGTGCTTTTGTCCTTTCCTTGTTGGATAAAATAAAAGACGGTGGCGACTCTTGCTTACCGCGACATTTTGCGAAAACAAATGCAAGACGCGAACCAGCATTCCAAAAACAGTCAGTTCTCATTCCCACTGATCACAGAACTAGCGACTCTGCTGGGGAATTATAATAAGTGAGGTGTACCTTAGGATTAGATCATTGTGTTTTCAATTGTATGCTTTGTATGATTTATCTTTGTGGGCTTGTATCAGAGTTCTATAGATCCTAACCCGGATCTGGGGATACCCTTTAGGTAAGTAGCAATAAACTGTGAGGGATTTGTACGGCGTAGACCGATACGGATGAAGTAGTAGCTACATTGGTGTGGAACTTTAGTCTGTACCGATATCCCTTGTGTTGGAACGAGGAGAATATGGGTCTTCTAAGGGGTCATTAAGCACCAACTGACCTTAGAACCTTAAATTGACCAACTTGGCCATAGAACAGTAGCAGTATGCTACACTCATTGAGAATAAACTCTCGTGATGATTCCGGCCGCAAGAAAAGGTTGCTAAACTAGAATTATGACCAATTGAGGGTAGTCAGTGATATTGAGATCCTCTAGAACCCGGTTACTATTTTTAGGACAGGTCTGAACCAACTGAACTGAAAGAGGGTAGTACCTAAGCTCCATGCCAGCCTGAAATCTAAGTGCTCTCAGTGTGACTTGTATGCCTTTACCATGTTTGCTTTGTGGATACTTGTGTTGTGCCTTTATCATGACATCGTGACATCATAGCATTGCATACATCTTGCATAAGGACTAACCTATTTCAAAGACAAGAAGGTTTCATCTTTGCTCTATTTTGTAGGTCATCATGATGCCCATGTGTAAGAATACTATCTGGATCAACTTTGTCCAAGTACCTACACTGCTTAAAGAGTTGGTTGTGAGGATTCCATACACTACTTCCTTCATCAGGAGGCATGGTTCTCTTATCAGTTTGGTCACCTCCAAATTGGACGAACAAATGATGAGTGTCCTGGTCCAGTTTTATGATTCGTTGTACCATTGCTTCACTTTTCAATACTATCAGCTGGTTCCTACCCTAGAAGAGTTCTCTGAGTTGCTCAGTATCTCTGTTTTGGAGCAGACCCCGTTCACTGGGTGGGAAAAGACTCTTAGGCCCGAAGAGATTGCTGTAACCCTTCACTTGACCAAAGAAGAGGTAATGGCTAACTGGGAGACTAGAAGTGGAGCTAAGGGTTTTCTGACTAAGTTCTTGGTGAGCAAGGCTAACTACTTCTGGGATAGCCTAGACTTTAAGGCCTTTGAGGACATTTTGGCTCTTCTGATTTATGGTCTGGTATTGTTTCTGAATCCTGACACTTTTCTTGATATCAATGCCATAAAGATCTTCATCTCTCAGAATCCTGTACCCACTCTCTTGGGTGACATCCTTCATCAGCTCTATGCTCGTACTGCCCGAAAGCGGGGAACTTTGATGTGTTGTGCTCCTTTATTGTCGAGGTGGTTTATTTTGCACCTCCCCAAGTCAGTGCTAAAGAACAAAGAAGGGATGGGTTGGGCTTATAGGGTGATGTCTCTTTCTAATAATGACATTATCTGGACTCTCAAAGGTATGGATGAGGTGACTGTCATTGATCGCTGTGGGGAGTATCCAAATGTTCCATTGCTAGGAACCCATGGAGGAATTTCTTACAACCCATGCTTGGATCTCCATCAGTTTGGAAGAGCCAGAAGAGAAGGGCCTCATGAGATGTTGATGCCTCATATCATCTTTGATTTTCAGGGAGATAGTGACGAGCTACGTCGTAGATTCATACGGGCTTGGGACAGAGTTCACCAATCAGATCCACATGAGTTGGGCCTAAAGAATTCTCTGCCAATGGAGCCATATCTCAGATGGGTCCGCAACCGTGCCCAGAAGCTAGGTATTCCATATGAAGTTGTCCGGCCTGTCACTCTTGAAGTTGCTAATGAAGAAGGGGTTCTTCCAACCATTCTCCACCCTTATATGCCCACTGATACTGGGGCACTGAAGAGGTATTGGATGAAATTGAGGGATGAACGGGATTCTTACCGAGAGAAGTTCAACGAGCAGGAGCAGAAGATCCAGAAGCTTACTAGATAGTTGGAGAATGAGCGGATTCTGAATGATTATGTCCGCACTGAGAAGAAGAGACTATGGGAGCATTGATGGACCTTTGATGATTTCTTTTACAGTTTTTATTTACTTTTCAGTATTTCCATTCTTGTAACGCCTAAGGGCAGTTTGTTGAACAATTTAAATTTTGAAGTTTAAATCTAATAAAGTGTGTTTCTTTTCTTGTTTACAAATTTGAATCCCGATTGTCTTTGAAATCATAAATCATACGCATTTCATCCCATGCACTTCATAAACAGGTACCCTTTACAGGTCTCTTATCTTCTTCGCTGTTTATTTCAGTGATCATCATGTCTACTGAACCTTCAACTAAGCAAGCCATCAAGGCCCTCCAGGCCCAGAATGCCCAATTTCAAGAGTTGTTCCTGAATCTAGCCAAGGGTCAGCAGGACCTGAAGACCTTGATTCTGAAGGAGAAAAAGAAGAAGAAGAAGAAGAGGACCATCTTGTTCAACACTGGACGCAGGTTTGGAAACGGGATACAAAATGAAGTTGATCTGACCACCTCATCTGTAGGGAAAGATAGTCCACAAGAAAGGAGGGCTCCTAGCCCTATGGTCTCTGACAATGAGACGGACTACGATGAAGAACAGTATCCTCCTGCTGAGGATAAGTACAAACAGCTGGAGGACCATTTGAGCGCTATGGAAATCCAGAAGGTGCCCGGTCTGGACTTCGGAGATCTAGGTCTATCATCTGGGGTGGTGATTCCCCATAAATTCAAGGCACCAGCCTTTGCCAAGTATGACGGAGTTTCCTGTCCGAAGATGTACCTCCGGTCATATGTGAGGAAGATCCAGCCTTACACTGCTGATAAGAACTTATGGATCCATTTCTTTCAAGACAGTCTCTCAGGGACTCAGCTTGAGTGGTTCTATCAGTTGGACGGAGCCAGTATCTGCAGCTGGGAAGATTTGGCTACTGCATTCTATAGGCAGTATCAGTACAACTCCGACCTCGCTCCTACGCGTACCCAACTCCAGGGTATGACAATAGGAATGGGTGAAGGATTTAAAGAGTATGCGCAGAAGTGGAGAGACCTTGCCGGAAGGGTGCAACCACCTTTGGCTGATCGGGAGCTTGTTGACATGTTTCTGAGGACCATGTCTGGTCCATTCTTTAACCATCTGATTGGAAGCTCTTCAGTTGGGTTTACAGATCTTATTTTGACTGGTGAGAGGATTGAAGCTGGTATTAAGGCTGGGAAGATACAGAAAGGTGCCTCATCGAGCACCGAAAAGAACCCATTTAAGAAAGAGTCTAGTGTTGTCTACAGTGCAAGAAGACAGAGTAGACCTGAACACCACAAAGTTGTCAACGCAGTCGTTATTTCAAAACCTGCTGGTGCCCCTCAGTACAACAATCAACAAAAGGACGAGAGACCTAAGAGGCAATTCACTCGTCTCAGCATGACCTTATCTCAAATTCTGCCACAGTTGCTGACGACTAACCTGGTGACTATAAGGGAACCCCCAAAGAATGCAAATACAACGTCACCAAGGTATAACCCTAATGCCCGCTGTGCTTATCACTCTGATAGCCCGTGGCATACTACGGATGATTGTTGGGCTTTGAAGAACAAGATACAAGACTTAATTGATGCAAAGGAGATTGAATTCGAGGCGCACGAGAGGCCTAATGTTGTGATTGCTCCCATGCCCAAACATGGAGTAAATGTTGTGGAGGAAGACTTGTTTGTAGTTTCTGTGGATGACATTGTTACCCCTCTGATGACTGTCAAGAAGAACCTGCTGCTAGCCGGTCTATTTCCGGGCTGTGGCGAAGGTTGCCATGTGTGTTCTATTTTACCTATTGGTTGCCCATTCCTGAAGTCAGGTATCCAAAACCTGATGGATAATAAGGAGATCCTATTTGAGAAGACTGTTGTTCCTTCCATTCCTACTGAAGAAGTTGCCATCATTACCATTTTCGACAATTCTTCCAAGGCTCCCTCGAGGAAGCCTGTTAGAATTACATCTGTTCCGAAGATCGCACCTGTGGTCATCACTATTCTGGGGCCCATCCCCTACACCTCTGATAAAGCTGTCCCTTGGCACTACGGGGCAGATGTTTATGTTCATGGAATTAAGCAAGAGTTGGATACTGATACTGGCGTCAGCAACATTACTGGACCTGCTAAAGTCACCCGTAGCGCTAGACTTTTCTCACCTGATATTGCTCCACCAACTTCCTGAAGACCTGTTGTCATTACATCTGCAAGTGTACCTACTGCCATTCCTGATCAAGTCCCTATTCTTACCCCCGTCGCTGAGTCATCTGACACTCGGGGCAAAGGGATCGCCACTGATGTGCCTGCCCAGACGGAGGCACCGAAGACAATTACTGTTGAAGCTTCCAAACAGGGGATGGAAGAGATTCTGAAGATTATTAAGAAGAGTGATTATAACGTAGTGGAGCAGCTGGGGCAAACCCCATCCAAGATTTCTATGTTGTCACTGTTGTTGTGTTCAGAGGCCCATGCTAAGGCTCTGATTACCTTCCTGAAGACTGCCCACGTGCCACAAGAGACATCAGCTGATCAGTTTACCGATTGTGTGGCCAACTTGACTGCTGATAATGGGTTGGGTTTCTTGGACGCCGACTTGACTGTTAAAGGGAAGAATCACAACGATGCCCTACATGTCTCCATTGAATGCAGGGGCACTACTCTTGCACATGTATTGGTTGATATTGGTTCCTCATTGAACGTATTGCCTAAGAAAGCTCTAGACCGGTTTGATTACAAAGGGTTAGAGCTAAAACCAAGTAACATCGTCGTCAGGGCCTTCGATGGGTCTAAAAGGATGGTGCACGGTGAAGTTGATATTCCAATTAAAGTTGGCTCTCAGGTATTCAATTCTATGTTCTATGTAATGGACATTCAGCCATCCTACTCTTGTTTGTTGGGTCGTCCATGGATCCATAAAGTTGGGGCCGTAACCTCAACGCTTCACCAGAAGTTGAAGTACCCGGTAACAGGAAAGATTGTGACAGTGCAAGGGGAGGAAGAGTACATGGTCAGCCACCTCAACTCGTTCCGATACGTAGAAATGGATGGGGAGTTCATTGAGACCCCATTTCAGCACTTTGAAGAGGTTCCTCAGACACTGGCATCAACTGAGACTATGGTCGAAGATTCTCCTATGAAGATGGCTTCCTTAAAAGATGTCCGGGCTGTTATTGAGAAGGGTGAGTGTGCGAATTGGGGCCGACTCCCTGATTTTACGCAGAAGACTAACAAGTTTGGTTTGGGTTTCACTGCAGAAGCTCAAAGGGCTGTTCGAAGTGCAAGGATCGAAAGACCTCCCGTGTTCATCAGCAACTCGGGAGTAAATTCCATTGAAGATGATGTGGAGGAGTCTGAATTCGACAGCTGGATCTATCCTACGACCAACGGTGGACCAAGCAACTGGACAGCAAAGGACTTCATCCCTATTACTTTTGTTACCCAGTAATCAACTTTTTGTTTTTAATTTGTAATAGACAATGTTTGGAAACTTTATGGCCCAGTGTCTCACCCAGGGCACCGTGGCTTCATTTGTGAGGGCTCTTGTATGTCATTTTCATATGTCATTAATAAAAGCATTGGACTTTTTTGCATTTCAAATTTTGCGCTCCTTGTCTTTCTTTATTATATATTGCAAAACAGTTATTTTACACACACTCACGTATACAGGTCCGCATCCACTCTGCATCTCACTGGTAACGATTCTGCTACTGCCAGTTATGACTTCGAAAATCCGATCAACTTGGCCGAAGACGAAGGTGAAGATGATTGTGAAGTGCCTGGCGAACTTGCAAGACTGTTACTCCAGGAAGAGAGGACCATTCAGCCACATGAAGAGCTGGTAGAATCAGTGAATCTGGGTACTGAGACAGACAAGAAAGAGGTCAAGATTGGGGCCAACCTGGAGCTCAGTGTGAAACAACGGTTGATTCAGATGCTGCATGACTACATTGAGATCTTTTCCTGGTCTTACGAAGATATGCCTGGTTTGGATACTGACATTGTGGTCCATCGCCTGCCTACCAAGGAAGACTATCCTCCGATAAAATAGAAGATTCGTTGTATGCGCCCAGAGATGTCCGAGAAAATCAAGGCTGAAGTTATGAAACAGTTTGACGCTAGTTTTCTAGCAGTTACTTCTTACCCTCAGTGGGTCGCCAATGTGGTTCCTATGCCGAAGAAGGATGGGAAGGTTCGAATGTGTGTTGACTACAGGGATTTGAACAGGGCAAGCCCCAAGGATGACTTCCCTCTACCTCATATTGATGTTTTGGTTGACAATACCGCTCAGCACAAGGTCTTCTCCTTCATGGATGGCTTCTCCGGTTATAATCAGATAAAAATGGCTCCCGAAGACATGGAGAAGACCACCTTTGTTACTTAGTGGGGCACCTTTTGCTACAAGGTCATGCCTTTTGGACTGAAGAATGCTGGGGCAACGTATCAGCGTGCCATGGTTGCTTTGTTTCATGACATGATCCATCATGAGATTGAAGTATACGTCGATGATATGATTGCAAGGTCCCAGACTGAGGAAGAACACCTGGACCATCTACAAAAGCTGTTTGACAGGTTGAAGTTGTACAAGTTAAGATTGAACCCGAACAAGTGCACCTTCGGGGTGAGGTCCGGTAAACTGTTGGGTTTCGTCGTGAGCGACAAAGGTATTCAAGTGGACCCTGCCAAGGTGAAAGCTATACAAGAGATGCCAGCTCCCAGGACCGAGAAAGAAGTCAGAGGCTTTCTGGGACGTCTGAACTATATTGCCCGTTTCATCTCACACCTAACTGCTACTTGTGAGCTAATCTTCAAGCTACTGAAGAAAGATCAAGTGGTACGTTGGAATGATGAATGTCAGGCCGCTTTCGAAAGAATCAAAGAGTATCTCCAAGAGCCACCTATTCTGATGCAACCAGTTGAAGGGATACCTTTGATCTTATACTTGACAGTACTTGACAACTCAATGGCGTGTGCGTTGGGGCAGTATGATGAGTCTGGCCGAAAAGAGCATGCTATTTATTAGCTTAGCAAAAAATTTACCGACTGTGAGACCCGATACTCACTGCTTGAGAAAACTTGTTGCGCTTTGGCATGGGCTGCTCGTCGGCTGAGACAGTATATGCTGACTCACACTACTTTGTTGATTTCAAAGATGGATCCAATCAAGTATATCTTCGAAAAGCCTGCCTTGTCCAGAAGAATAGCGAGATGGCAGATGATCTTGACTGAGTATGACATCAAGTACACAACTAAAAAAGCAATCAAGGGAAGTGTATTGGCAGACCATTTGGCACACCAGGCAGTGGATGATCACCAGTCTATGAACTTTGAATTCCCGGACGAGAATATCATGTTGATAACTGATTGTGAGACACCTGGACCGGATGAAGGACCTGAGGAAGGATCCCGATGGTCTATGTACTTTGATGAAGCTTCGAACGCTTTGGGTAATGGAATTGGCGCTGTGATCATATCTCCTAAAGGCTCTCATACTCCGTTCACCGCCCGACTATGTTTCAACTGCACCAACAACATGGCGGAGTATGAAGCGTGCATTATGGGTCTTCGAGCTGCAATTAACCTAAGGATTAAGTTTCTGAGTGTCTTCGGAGATTCCGCTCTCGTGATCAGTCAGATCAAAGGCGAGTGGGATACGAAACACCCAAATCTTATCCCTTACAAGGAGTATGTATTGACGTTGCTTCCCCATTTTGAGGAGATAACCTTTGAACACTTCCCTAGAGAGGAGAATCAGTTGGCGGACGCACTGGCTATGATGTCTTCTATGTTCAAAGTCAATTGGGACAACGAGGCTCCCCGGATTATCATTGAGAAATTGGACGAACCTGCACATTGCTGTGATCTTGAGACTGAAGAGGTAACAGAAAAGCCCTGGTTTCACGAAGTAAAGAGGTATCTTGAGGCCCAGGAATACCCCGAGGGTGCATCTGTTAATGATAAAAAGTTTCTGAGGAGGTTCGTGGCGAAGTTCTTCATCAGCAATGACATCCTTTACAAGCGTAACCATGATTCAACCTTACTGCGTTGTGTGGATAAGACTGAAGCAGAAAGGATCATGACAGAGTTACATGAAGGAGCTTTCGGAACTCATTCCAGTGGACATACCATGGCAAAGAAAATCCTTCGGGCAGGATATTATTGGTCCACAATGGAGGCCGACTGTTATCAGCATTCTCGGACATGTCACAAGTGCCAGGTCTATGCTGATAAGGTGCACAAACCTCCAGTTCCTCTGAATGTTTTGACAGCGCCTTAGCCTTTTGCAATGTGGGGCATTGATATGATCGGCGAGATCAGACCTACAGCATCCAACGGGCATCGTTTCATCCTGGTAGCAATTGATTATTTTACGAAATGGGTTGAAGCGGCTTCCTTTGCTACCGTGACCAAGAATGTCGTGGCACGGTTCATTCAGCACAATCTGATCTGTCGATACGGTGTATCAGAGAGGATCATTACTGACAATGGTACCAATCTCAACAACAAGATGATCACTGAGCTCTGTGAGCAATTCAAGATACATCATCACAACTCTTCTCCTTACCGGCCGAAGATGAATGGGGCTGTTGAAGCGGCTAATAAGAACATTAAGAAGATTGTGTAGAAGATGACAATGACATATAAAGACTGGCATGAGATGTTACCATTTGCTCTTTATGGGTACCGTACCTCAGCACGAACGTCAACAGGGGCAACCCCATATTCCTTGGTTTATGGTGTGGAGGCAGTCTTGCCTATTGAAGTTCATATACCCTCTCTTCGGATAATGAAGGATGCAGGTTTGAGTGAAGATGACTGGATTCAGACCCGGCTTGATCAACTGAACCTAATCGACGAAAAGAGGCTTACTGCTATTTGTCATGGTCAGACGTACCAAAAACGGATGATCAAGGCATTTAACAAGAAAGTCAAACGACAAGAGTATCAATTTGGGGACCTGGTAATCAAACGCATTATTCTACCTCAAGGTGATCCCAGGGGAAAATGGACCCCTACTTACGAAGGGCCATTTGTGGTTAAGAACATTTTCTCAGGAGGAGCTATGATGGATGGTGACGACCTTCCTTACCCCGTCAATGCAGACATAGTGAAAAAATACTACGCATAATCAAAGACCCACTAGGTTGACTGGCCTAGGCAAAAATAAGGGCTTCCCGGCGAACCAAAAGGGTTCGGGCAAAAATAAGGGATGAAAATTGAAAAAAAAATGTACACCCGGCAAGTCGAAAACCTGAAAAGGCGGCTTGGGCAAAAATGGGTATCCCGGTGGACTGAAAACCCGAAAGGGCAGTCCAGGAAAAAGTTAGGGATAAGCGTAATATTATGTCTCATTGTATCACCCTGCATCCAGACTTCGGTACCGACTATCAAGCTCGGACGACACTAATCAATCAGATTCATCTTCAACTAAGCAGCAAAGTGATGAGACGCTTGAAGATATAAAGGCAATAGCAGAGATGGAACCCAGTGGGATTGTTCACGTAGTTGTTTTGTTTCTTTTTACAAATTGTATACATTCTATCTATTCGGCGGCGTTCTCTTACTAGGACGTCAGCCTCTTGTACAAAAAACGCCTATTTTCAGGCAAACTTCAAAATCAATACAAATTCATTTTCAGACAAATTTCAAACTATTTTTCCTTTATCTGTTTTGTTTTGCAAAGAACGTCCAATGTTCATTTTTGATATATGCATTTTACATTAATTGTTGCTCATTAATATTTACATGCGAAACAAAGGACGAATTACGGGTAATATCAGAAGCAGGGGCAATAAGATTTGTCTGAACTGTCTAGTTGCTCTGTCCACCAAGGTACCAAGGTAGGTTCAGCTGAAGAACATGACCAAGATACCGTCACTCCCCGCAGAGTAAAATAGTAATGGTAGATCTCCCCAGCTGAGACTTGCAACCATGAACGAATCAGCAATACTCTCCCCAAGCAGAGTTAATCTACCATCAGCCCTGAAAGGTTTGGTATCTCCAGAAGGTCTTAATCTTCCCCAACGGAGCATAAAGATATTCCCCATCAAGCATAAGAGTATCCTCGGCAGTCTTAATATTCCTCAACAGAGTATAAGAATGTTCCCCGGCGGAATACAAGATACCCCTAGTGGAGCCATTTCCCCAGCGCAGTCTAAAAAATCTTTCCCAACAGAGTTGAATCATCTTCCCCAGTAGGTTCCGGAAGTTTATCCCCTGCAGAGTACAATAAATCTCCCCATCCAAATTCAGAAGGTTATCCTCACAAGAGTCTAACTGGGTTATCCTCAGCAAGTTGCAACTGAAAGATCATCCCCAGCGAAATTCTTTCTTTCCCCAAACAGGAGTTCAATCCTCAACCGATTATGTATCACCAGCAACGGTAATCCATCCCCAGCAGAGTTCATCATGAAAATCCCCAACAGAGCTTATCAATATAATCCCCAGCGCAGTTATCGATAAAATCTTCAACAGAACATCTCTTCCCCACAGAGTAATTCCCCTCGGAGTAATCTCTTCATCAGTTTATTCCCCAACAAAATTCTTCTCTCCTGCAAATTTATCACCCTCGTCCACCATCCCCAGTGGAAGCGAAGCATTCAACTTTGTTCTCCAGCAGCCCTGGGGTTTATTTTCCCCAGCTAAACATTACATATCCATACATCATGATACATGCATATATGCATCATACCATACAATCTCATTTATATTGAGAACATCATTGTTTGATCCATATCATGCATTGCATAAAACTGACCTTTACCTTTCAGGAAAGATACAATCAAAATTCAAGTTATGAAGCGCGGGTACAACCGGATAGTATCTTGAATTCTGCGGCATATTGTGAAGCCCGGATTGCGACCAGATGACCATATCAAACTACCACAAAGCCTGGATTACGACCAGATAGTGATATCTCTCAAAAGTAAGCTATGAAGCCCGGAGAACGACCGGATAGTAGTTTATTCCCCAGTGTGCCGTGAAGCTCGGATTACAACCGGATAGCAGCTCAGTAAGCACCATGAAGCCTGGATTTCGACCAGATAGTGGTATGATACATTGTGAAGCCTGGATTACAACCAGATAGCAACCAAGAGTACTATGAAGCCTGGATTCGACCAGATAGTGGTATATCATAAATACAAGCCGTGAAGCCCGGATCACGACCGGATAACAGCTCAACAAGTTATTGTGAAGCCTGGATTACGACCAGAAAGCAATACAAGACCATGAAGCCTGGATTATAACCAGATAATGGTAGAAGATGTTATGAAGACTGGATGACGACCAGATAGCAACCAAGAGTACTACGAAGCCTGGATTTCGACCAGATAGTGGTATGGTACATCGTAAAGCCTGGATTACGACCAGATAGCATTAAGGGACATTGTGGAGCTCGGGTTATGACCGAATGATATTTTACCCAGCCAGTTACTATGAAGCCCGGGTTCTACCGGATACTAGTAAACCCAACAGTCAAAGGAAAAACCGGATGCGACCAGATAACCACTTGATTTGTTCTAAAGCCTGGATTTCGACCAGATAAGAAATGAGGTATTGTGAAGATTGGATTCGACCAGATAGCAGTACGCGACACCATGAAGCCTGGATTCGACCAGATAATGGTATAACACATCGTGAAACCTGGATTACGACCAGATAGTGGTACAAGGCACTGTGAAGTTTGGATTCCAACCAAATAGCAGTTTACACGGACAGTTACTAAGAAGCCCGGAGTCAGTCGGATATTAGTGTGCCCTAAATTCAAGATTGAAGCCCGTAGGTGACCGGATAACCACGTTATTTGTTCTGAAGCCTAGATTTCGACCAGATAAGAAGTGAGGTATTGCAAAGCCTGGATTACAACCGGATAGCAAGTTTAATCTCATCTCCCCAGTAAGTCACTGAAAAGCCTGGATTACGACCAGATAGCAGTCGGTCTTATCACTATGAAGCCTGGGTTACGACCAGATAGTAGTTCATTCTCATCTCTCCAACAGAGATGATTCCCCAGTAGAATAACAGACGACCGAAGCTCCTAAAGTTCTACTTCTCCTAAGAACAGCATTCCTCAACGAAATCTCTCTCAACAACAGGTATACAAGCTCTCGCTAAGGAATCTCTTCGGATGGCATCTTTAAGCCCATCTCCCATCATCAATCTCTAAATGGAATCTGTAATCCCATTCCCGACATCACAATGCTAATACTACTTCATGCGAGTGCAAATTTCTGGGCACTCTAGTGTTCAATCATCTCCCACCTTCGGATCACGAAAGGCCCGAACGCCAATCTATATCCTCAGGTTTAAGAAGATTGAACAGGGGAAACTGTTGTACCCCAAAATTTTCCCTCCCATATTTCTCAAGATAGGTCAAGAATCATCTCCAAGTTGTTCAAGATGGCTCAAGAGTTAGACAGTCAAATCACCTCCTAAGACAGTCAATTCAAAATTAGGGTTTTTTGTTGCATCAAGGACCTCACATCCAAATGACCCCAAGTGCTCCCCAATGTCCTAATATGTTCTCAAGTTCATCCATGTCAAATTTCAAGCCTTGCAGAGAAAGTTTGGTCAGTCAATTGCTCAAGAAGTCCAAAAATCGACTGTGCTAGGGCAAAAGTCAACTGTGACCCAAATACAGTCAAACTTCAAGATTTTTTGTCAACATTCTCATTTTTAAGGATAATTCATCATTTGATCAAGGGTTGATCATGATTCATCAAGGATTTCTCAAGATTCATCAAGATTCAAAAGTTGCTAAATTAGGGTTTTGTAAGAAAAGTCAACTCAACTTTGACCAAGCATAACTTTCTCATACTTTATGTGAAATGACCCATCCAAATCTCATTTTTAAGAGGATGCAATTTCCTACAATCCATCTTCACACCCGAAGATCAAGAAATGCACTCACAAGAAGTTACAAATTTGGACATTATAGGTCATTTTTGAAAGTCAACAAAAACACCTTTTTTGTCAAAGCTTATAACTTGATCATGGAAAATAAAAATGAGATGAGACCAAAAAGGTTGGTTAGAGGACATCACAAGGTTTCTAAAAAGTCTAATAACACCTCCAAAAGTTCAAAATTGAAGAAGTTATGCATTGTTGAAGTTGGGCATTTTTCCAAAATGGCCAAAAGTCAACTATCCTCAAAACTCCAATTTTTGACAAAAGGGCCCACTTTTTTCCACTTGATATGGTCTTGTCATGCCACACACGTGTCCCATCTTTAATTTCATGGCCATTAATTTATTTTCTATTTTATTTAATTTTCATTGATTTAATTCATTTTAAATCAATATTAAATCAAATAAAATCTAAAAATTGATGTAAGGAGATTCTTGTGGTCATTGCAGCTTTCAATTACCATGATTCATCAAATCAAATTCATATCAAGGCTTTTCATGCATAAAAATCAGATTTGGCATATATTTGGAAACTTGATAATTGTGATCAAAATCAAATCTCCAATATTCAATTCCTATGGATTAAGGCCCAAATTTTAACCTAAACTGATTCCCTTATGTACACACAAGAAAAACAAATCAAGAACACGCTGAAAGCATTGCAGAAACGGGCATACAAAGTTTGGAAAAAGTGTGAAAAAGTGTGAGATCAAAAACAACATTAGAGCTCGATTCAAAGCAAAAGCTGGACACTAATCCCTTGTTGGAAATCCCCTGAAGCGATACCAGCCAAAATCAAGCCTTCTCATCGCCTGAAACTCGCTGTAAGTCATCACGAATACACCTTTGTACATGAAAACGTAACTCATCATTCTTGCATCTTTTTGCCAATTTTCTTGTACATTCATACTTGCCATTCAATTTCCAATGATTTTGTAATATTCAATTTTGTTTCCATGGCTTATAACCCCGTGTCCAGAGCTAGGGTTCTTGTTCTTGCTCTTTAGGCATTTTTGATGCAGGATAAATTGAGACTAATGATGGGTATAGGGATGATCAGGGGAGAGAGACGAATGCAGTGATGGTCTCCATTGGCATTTATATGGCATGTAGCTCATGATAGGATGATGCCATGGATTTAGTTGCGGAATAAAATCTGCAGGTAAACGAAACAGTCTTTGTTGAAGAAGACGAAGACGTGTCCTAGCTTCATTGGACAATTCAAACAAATTGCGCGTTTTTTTTATTTCCAGCATGATTAATTGATTTGTCCATATAATGTTTGTTATATATTCCATTAACAATAAAGCAGCATTGGTGGAGTGGTTGGAGCACTGGCATTTCAGCATTGGGACCTGGGTTCGAATCCCAGGTCCCCCAAAACCTTTGTACAATTTTTTCCAGGCAATTGCATGGGACTCAGCAAGCGTGGACCATCATGTTCCTCATCCCATCAAATGCCAAGTGGCCTTCAAGCCAGATCTAAAGGCCAGAATTGCAGATCCACCATGGACTAAAGTCAACATGCGCCTATGGAATCACAAAGGTCAAAATAGGCTGGAGCGTTAATGGGCCAAGAATTGGTGATTTCACACCCAAATTAAGCCCAACACCCCCCTGGGTTATTTCTTTTTCCCTTCATATTTTCATTTATTTATTTTGTTCTAATTATTTATTTTATTATTAATTAATTAACCAATTAACCTTTTTTTCATAAAAATCATAAAACCCAAATAAAAATAATGTTTTTATTAATTTCACTATTTCTTTATTTTTTTGTAAATAAATAATTTAATCAATTTAGTTTTGTTAATTAGGTATAATTTCAACATTTTTTGCAATAATTTAAAATTAATTAGAATATTAGGTTTTAATAACTTTTAATCATTTTAATTTATTTCCTTAATTATAAAAAACCCAAAAAATATTTTAATTTAATTAATTAATTGATTAACTTAGATATAATTTCCATTTTAATTTAAAATAACAAAAAAATATGCTTTATTTAATAAAAAGGGTCAAAACCCTAAAAAATGCTTCGATTTAATTTCCTCGCACGCGTATTATTTTTGATCCATTATCCAATAATGCAATTGCTTCGGGAATGTAATAGTTTTTAAATTAGGACTTTATTTATTTTCCGCAATTTAAGTTTAAAGGGTTTGTTTTTAGCGATGTAAATACCCGACGCCTTGTAATAGCTTAGATTTAATTTCCCGCAATTTAATTTCCGCACAATATTAACTGTTAGATGTTTGATGAATAGGGAATGCATGACAAGATCAATCTTTAACCTAAAATCAACATAGCTCACCATTAACATGTACTGATAAATATAACTTAAAAATAACACACTCGCACATGCCACTCTTAGGGTACACCTCACTTGGTTGCCTCGAACGTGGTCATTAAGTATAGGAAGTTTTAGAGGTCGTCCTCTTGTCCAAAGATCATAAGTTGCCTCAAAACGGTTGCCTCGGGAAAAATGATCTAAGACATTAGGGTTACCACTAAGGCGTCCTAAACATTGCTTTAGTGACCACACGTCCCTCAATCGAATTGACTCGAAAACTCCAACGATGGTGCTACCTACTCCTTAATAGTGGGATAGCATTGTCTAATGGACATTTGTATAGATTAATTCCTTTTTCGAGTAGGTAGATGGTTCTTAAGTACTTGCTCCTTTTAAAACAAAACAAAACTTTTCGCACTTACACTCCTTTCAAAACAAAACTTCTTTCAAACCCACAAACACTCAGAAAAGCAAATTTTGAAAACACAATGAGCAAGTACCTAAGAGCCCGTGGATAACCACGGATAGAAAGGGTGCTAACACCTTCCCTTTCTATAATCTACCTCCCGAACCCGAGAAACATCTCAAAAAGGAATTTTTCTGTGCTTTTGTCCTTTCCTTGTTGGATAAAATAAAAGACGGTGGCAACTCTTGCTTACCGCGACATTTTGCGAAAACAAACGCAAGACACGAACCAGCATTCCAAAATCAGTCAGTTCTCATTCCCACCGATCACAGCAATAAACCAGCAATTAGGTTTTTTTTTACTTACAGTTCTCAGAAGAAATGAATTCACAAAGATCCAATTGGCTTTCACATGTTTTCATGCTTTTTCAAGTTTACTGAAAGGTTACTGTTTGTTTTCGAGGCATATTCATTTGGGACAAGAGATGGGATCTAAGACTGTCATTGGGAACATTCATGTTAATGGAATAAGTATTTGTTTGTTTATGGAATAAACATTTGTTTGAGGAATACGCAGTGCGTGTTCATTTGGATAGTAGTGGCAAGATTACATGATCACTGGAATTTAAGTTATCTTAGTTAGAATTATTGGAATACAGTTTCAATTATCTTAATCAGGAATCTTAAAGAATTAGTGAAGATGTGAAGAGAAAATTGCAAGTTATTGACAGTAAAAGATTATAATGGACATCAGAATACCTCATAAGACATTCTTTCATTTATTTCAAAAAATTGTTACAATACAATTTATTATTTAAATGCTTTAAGTTTTACAACTTATTGTATTTGAAAAAATAAATTAGTACAATTATTTGAGTATTCCTATCTAAATTACAAAGGAAAAATCTAAGCCTAAGAATGACTAAGCTTCCATTGCTTCCATGCTTTCCAAAGAATCTTATGCTTCCTCTGCTTTGCCACCATCCAGTTTGCACTCACATGAAAAACAAAATGCAGAAAAATGATCAGTACAGTTAATTGGACATGGTTAAGAATTTTTCAAAAGAGAAAAATGTGTTCATCATAAAAGTTTGCAATTTGGAATCAGATGGCTACTTTTATTTCATCACATTTTTTATTTTTCTATTTGCAAATCACAAGAAGATTATTCTTCTTGGTTCACAAAAAGAAAAATAAAAATACAAGCAAAGTTGTCCAAATAAAAATGCAAGCAATTTATCCAAATACAAGCAAAGCTGCCCAAACAAGTGAAAATATACAAGCATCATGGCCAAACAGGCAGCAGGCGCGCAAATTGCCCAAACAAGTGAAAATATACAAGCAGCATGGCCAAACAGGCAGCAGGCGCGCAAAATGCACAAGACAGCAGCATCAGCAAAAACAAATGCAAACAAAATACAAACAGTAAGAACGAGGCAGCATAAGCAGACAAAAGGGCATCAGCAAGAAGAAAATATAAAACTAAGTCAACAAGCAAGAGGCTTGTTCATAAGCTTTTTCATCATTTTCCAAATTAAAAATTGCAAACTTTTCAGAAAATATTTGGCTTAGGGTCATTAAGAGAGGAAGAGGAAAGAAGTCACCTAGGGGATGCTGCCCTGCTATCACAATTGCACCAAAAATGCTAGCAAACAAAACTGTAAGGAAAAGAGCCTAAGAAGAAAATCCCAAAGTATTCAGAATTTGGTGGTTTCCAACCATTTTGAATAAGCTGTAAAACAAAAGAAGGCAATATAACAATAGAAAGAGATCAAGAGAAAAGAGGTTTTTTTTGTAAAACTGAGAAAACCTAACTACATAGCAAAAACAAAACTCTCAAGCCTACAACATTTTCAACTTCCAAACTATCATAAAAATCATCCCAGCTCAAACCTGCTAACAAGTTCAAGATACCAAAACCTGTTAACAAAACCAACAACTCAGAACATTTGGCCAAAACTGTCAAACCAAAACAGTCCAACATAACTTCAAACCTACCCAACAAATCAAAAAACCATCAAAGGCATCCAAGTCCAAATAGTTAGAAACAAAACTGTAATAAACAGGGCCAAACCAAGAACTCACAAAACCCTTCAACCTGTTAACAAGACCAAATAGCCAAAATCTGTTAACAAGACCAAACAACAAAAGCCTGCAAACTCAACATTTTGTTAAACTCAGCAAACCATTTTTCAACATAACCAATATCTCAAAACATCCAAACCTGTAACCAAGTATCAAAACTTCCATCAAACACAACAAAACCATCAAAACTCAGTTCAAACATCCAAGACATATAACTCAGTTCAAACATCCAAAACAACAACTTTCAGAAAATATCCCAAAAAATAATTGTCCAACCATTACCAACCATTCTCAAGAACCATTTTCAATACAAAGCCACAAAATCTCAAATTTTCACAAACTGTATCAATCCAAAAAAAAACAGTTCAAAAACCAAATGGCCTAAGAACCATCACAGAGTCTATCAATAATACCAAATTCGTCACAACCAACAACAGTTCAAAAAACAAAGGGGCTAAGGACAGAAAGAGACTCAGAAGCATCATCATCATCGTTCAACATAAAGGACAGAAAAAGAAAAAGTTACCAGAAGCGTGCATCCTTCGTCATCATTTCTTCTCTCCTCCTTGCCAAGCCTGTCACCAAGGAGTACCATCAGCTCAAATCTCACATTCCAGTCCATTTTCCAAAAAATTCCAAAGGTATGATTTCGTCACATTTCTCATAAATCGTTTCCTGCATCTCAAGGTACAATAAAATTGATTAACAGAAAAATATGAACAAGATAAAACAACAACAGTAAAAAATTCAAATCAAGACAGAACATCACCTTTTTTATGAAAGAAATTATCTGAGCATCGTTAGGAAGAGAACAAGGGGTACTCCGGTAACAGAAGGCGAGAGGAAGATCAAAGAGAATGCAAGTCAAACCATTTAGATGATTCCATCTCAGAACCTAGGTTGTTCCTAGAAAAACAAGCGTTTCTCTCATGAATCAGTGACGATTAGGGACTTTGAGTGAGAAAGATGAACGAGAGAGAGAAGCGATTGAACGAACAGAGCGGCGCCGCTGTGAGACTCACAAAGACCAAACCCTAAATTTTTTTCACGTTTACCTTAATCAGAAGCATTAAACAAGCTTAAGAGCTTTGGGCCATTCCTTTTTCACAAACCCTTAAGCCCAGCACGTCATCATTCCCACCCCCCTTTTGCCCTGTTTTTGTTTCAGCAAGGTGATAACTTCTTTGGGCCCAATAACCCTTAAGCCCATTTCTTCCTTCAATTTGTTTTATTTGTTTTTGAAAAATTATTAATTAAAATTTAGTTTGCTTCTAATATATTTTCTTAAGTCTTAAAACTCAATTTTTCACTATTTTCTTCTTTTGTGATTTATTTTTATTAATTTGTTACATTTAATAAAATACCAAAAAAATCAAGAATTAGTTTAGTTAAGTTTCTTTCTTTACACTTTTCTTTTAAAACTAATAAAGATTAACAAAAAATATAATAAAGTTTTTTTTTAATTCAAATCATTTTCTTATTAGATTAAGTTTTTTTATTTCTTTTTTAAATACATTGCATTTCATACTTTATTGATTTCTTTATTTCATAAATTGTCATAGCTTCATATTGAATCGCACAGCAATTCGATTTGGTTGTATTATTTGGACATTGCTATTCTTATGTGATTCATCCCCATTTGTAATAATTGTACCCCCATTCCCGGATACTTTTGTAATAGCTTAGACTTTTAATTCCCGCAATTTATTGCTTTCTATATAATGTATAGTAATTTGGCATGTATGGCAAGATTCAAAAATCAACCGCTAGATGACCTAATCCAAGAATAAATAACTTGAAATCAACACACTTCTCACACGTGCACCTCTAGGGTAACCTTGCTTGTTGCCTCGGAAATACAATCATGTCCCTCGAATATGAGACACTCTAGCAAATGACCCTTCGATAAACAAAGATCGTAGTCCCTCGATGACCCTCGATGTTGCCTTCGATAAAACGATCTCGTCCCTTACAAAATTGCTAGAGCGTCTCACAAGTTGCTTCCAATGATTGTAAGATTGAGCCGTGCCCATCCCTTCACATCCAAGGATGGAGCTTCTTACCAAATTAATGGTAAGATAGCACCATTAAAAGGAAGAAAAAAAGAACAATTCAAGACCTTTCGAGTAGATAGATTTGCTCTTTGTTACTCGCTTGCTCACGGCAAAAACTTTCACACCTACACTTCCATTTCCAAACATTTTTAAAAGATAAAACGTTTTGTATACGTTCTTATAGAGACGAGAACCATTGCAAAACCTCTTTTTCAAAACACTTTTCAAAACACGATTCACAAACACATCTTTGAACCATTTTTCGAAACAAAGATTTGTATACGTTCTTATAGAGATGAGAACCATTACAAAGAAACTTTCCAAAATACTTTCAAAAACCACACCACAAGCACACAATCAAACAAAAGCAAGTGATCTAAACGAGTAACTAAGAGCCCATGGAAAACCATGGATGAAAAGGGTGTTATCCCCTTCCCTTTTCATAGTCTACCCCCCGAACCCGAGAAAATTCTCGAAAGGTCTTTCCTGTGCTTTTTTACCTTTCCTTTTGGATAAAAGAAAAGTCGGTGGCGACTCTTGCTAACTGCACAAGTGCGAATGAAACGCAAAACTTCTAGTCAGTTCTCCCACCGTATGACACTGACCATGCCTCTTAATGAACATAGAAGTCTCAGACACTCTTGAGGCTAGCTCTTTAAGTTGAGCAGGTATTTGCACAAAGTTAACTTGGATGGTATTTCTGCGCACGGAAGCCATAATCTACAAAATAGAACAAAGATAAATTTCCTTGGTCTTTGAAATGGTTAGTACAATGAAGTATGAATTCCATGTTATGATGCATGATGTCATGATAAAACAAACAACAGGTATAATAGATAACAGGCATGGCAAAGGCAAACAAGTCATACAAAGCCCTTAAGTTTAAGGCTTGCATGAGGTCAAAGGTAGTACCCTCTTGAAGTTTAGTTGGTTTCAACCTGTCCTAGCAAAAGTAACCGGGTTCTAGAGGATCTCAATATCATTGACCATCATCCATTGGTCATGGTTTCAGCTCACGCAATCTTTTCTTGCGGACGAAACTATCTCGAGAGTATGGTCTCAATGAGTTTAGCATCGAGTATCAACCAGTTCTCAGCTTTACATCGAGGTCGGCTATCTCACCACTTTCTAATGGCCAAGTTGGTCGATTAAAGGTTCTAAGGTCAGTTGATGCTTAACGACACCATGCAGTGGCCCCGTATTCTCCTTGTTTCTCCACAAGGGATACCAGTACCAACCAATGTGCCACATCAATGTAGCTACTACTTCAACCGTATCGGTCTATGTCGTACAGTTCCCTCACAGTTTATTGCTACTTAGCTAAAAGGTGTTCCCCAGATCTGGGTGTAGGATCTATAGTAACTCCCAAACAAAACCCTCAAAAGTAAAGCAACCAAAACAAACAAGAGAATCAATTATGATGAACTAGATGATAAGATATACCCCACTTATTAACTCCCCAGCAGAGTCGCCAGTTCTGTGATACGGTGGCAGAACCGACTGCTTTGAAAAATGTTGGTTTGCATTTTGCGTTCTTATTCGCAAAATGTCGCCGTAAGCAAGAGTCGCCACCGACTTTTATTTCATCCAACCGGAAAGGAAAAAAGCACAGAAAAAAATCCTTTTCGAGATATTCTGAGTACGGGGGTTAGATTATAGAAAGGGAAGGTGTTAGCACCCTTTCTATCTGTGGTTTTCCACGGGCTCTTAGGTACTTGCTCATCTTTTAAAATTGCTTGTGTGTGCTTGTTTTGAAAAGTTTTGTTTTACTTCATTTTAACCCTTGTTTCTGTCCTCAAGAGTGTTACGAAGTTGTTTTGAAAACTCTAGTTTTAAAAGTTAGTTTGAAAGTGTATGGTGTAAAAGATTTGTTGTTTTGAGCAAGTACCTAATAGTTATCTACCTACTCGAAAAAGGATCGTTTCTATTCTCGTTTCCTTTAGACAATGATATCCTACTATTGAGAAATAAGTAGCACCGTTGTTGGATTTGTAAGGGTCAATTCGTAAGGGACGCACGATCACTAAAGCAATGCTAGGACGTCTTAGTAATAACCCTAGAGTCTTAAGATCATATTCGAGGCAACATTTCTGAAGCGACGTTTCCGAGGCAACATTTTCGAACGGGACTTTTGATCTTTGTTAGACAGGAGGGCGGCCACTAAGACACCCTATACTTAATGATCATTTACCGAAGGAAACCGAAGTGAGAGTATACCCTAGGAGTTCACATGTGCATGTGATTTGATTTCAGTTATTATCTTTGCACATTTAGGGTTTTCTATCCGTTTTAAATTATCATGCAATCTTGTCATACAATCCTATTTACATCTAAACAGTTAATATTTGCGAAAATTAAAATGCGAGAAAATAAAACCTACGATATTACAAGGCTTAGGGGTAGGGATTAATTACATAGCTAAAAACCCGTAAAAACGATAAATAAAGAAAATCCTAGATTAAACTATTACATACCGTGGACAGTTACATCAATATTGCAAAAATGATAAAAACGTGCGATGAATCGAATGCAAAATAATTAGGGTTTTGACCCCAACTATGTCTAGTTGTAATTTAAAGGAAAAATCATTTTTCGTCGTTTTTTTGTGTTATTTGAGAAAATAAAGCTCAATTGAATAATAAAAGAAAACCTAATTACTAATTAATTTTAATTTAAGAAAAATAATTAAATTAACCTATTTTTTGTATTTTTATTTTTGAGAAGGAAATAAAAATTAAATCAAGAGTTGAACCCTAATTTTTCTAATTGATTTTAATTATATAAAAAAAGGTTAGAATTTCCCTAAATTAAATGAAACTAAATTAAATTAAATTTGATAAAAAACAAACTAATTCTAATTTTTTACAAACTCTTGATTTTATGATTTTTGTGAAAAAGAAATTAATTTTGGTTAAAAATAATTAAGCAAATAATAAAAGAATTAAAATAAATAAGCAAAGAAAGATTAAGATGGGCCTGCATCAGCAAATAGTGGGGGTGTGGTTTGAAATTCTTGGCCCAACAAGTCCAGGCCTTGTTGACTTCGTTGGATCCTGTATGCAAGCTTGACTTAGGGGCATGGTGGTCCTTCAGGGAGAAGGCGTTGGATCTGAAGCCTTGATGGGTTGAACGGTAAAATCTGGATAGTGCATGATGGGTCCCTTGCCATGTGATACACTAGATTTCCTGTTCAAGAAAAACATGAAATAAAGTTGGAACCTGGGGATCGAACCCAGGTCCTTATGTATTTCCCCTTTGCATGCTTGCCATCTGAGCTGGTTGATTCAATTGTACATATGATCAACAACAATTATAATATGATAAAAGTAAAATGTTATATTTTAAACCGCGTGAAATTCAAACTGGCAAGTCAGGGAGCGCCACTGTGATACGGTGGGAGAACTGACTTCGGATTTTGCGTTTATGTTCGCAAATGTTTTGGTTTAGCAAGAGTCGCCACCGACTTTTTATTTTATCCTAAGGAAAGGCCAAAACGCACAGGAAAGACCTTTGAGATGTTTTCTTGGGTTCGGGGAGTAGATTATAGAAAGGGAAGGTATTAGCACCCTTTCTATCCATGGTTATCCATGGGCTCTTAGCTACTTGCTTAGATCACTTGCTTTGCATTTCTATTGTTTGAAATGGTGCTTTTCAATTGTTTGAAATGGTGCTTTGTGTGTGCTTTGTGTGTACTTTTGGAAAATGTTTTGAAAAGAGGCCATTGTCGTGGCAACCTTTATAATGATTCTTGTTTGAATGTATACAAAGGTGTTTTTGTTTTTTGAAAGGTTTTCAATGTTTGAAAGTAGGGTTTTGAAATTGTGTTGTGGAGTGTGTTTTGAAAAGTAGCAAGGATGTTTTTTGCAAGCTTGATCAAGTAACTAAGAGCTATCTACCCTATTTTACTCAAAGATCCTTCCTAATGTTTTTAACCCTTTTGACAGTGTTGTTTCACCATTGCATTTGGTGAACAACCTTGTGTTAGGATGTTAACGGGACAGGCGCGGGTCATTGTATAGACCATGATAGCAATAGTGTCAAGTATCTTTGGCAATTTTCTTGAGGGACTTGATCATTTTGTTTAGGAAACTTCAGATAGCGTCATTGAGGGACTATGATCTTTTGTTTTGTTTTTGTTTTGCCAAAGTACTTGACATGCAACCATGGCCCATTTTTGAAGGCAACAAGTGGATTATAACCCTAGGGGTTCAAGTGTGCATTGTGTTTTTTTTCATGCATGTTATCTTGGATTAGGTCAAACTAATTGTTGATTTTATTTACATACAAACCCTAGGTCTAAGCATGGCATAATTGAAAGTTTTTTAAATGTGCGAGAATTTAAAAGCTACACTATTACAACATGATATAGGGAGGGGGTACAAATTTGAATTGGGGATATTTTGACAAGAAAATAAATTCTAAGTTATTACAACCATATCGAATGTACAAGATACAATATTTAACTGTACAATAATTGAAATAAATACAATAAATAAATGTAAATAAAATGTATTATGCCAAAATGTTTCTAGTATGTAAAAAGTATTTTTTTTTAATGTGAAGTGTATATAAATAAAAATGTCAATTTTAATTATTTTCTATTTAGGGCAAAAAACCCTAATTCCTAATAAATAATATTATTTATTAATTATGCGCAACAATATACTAATTTATACAAAAAATAAAAGTATATTATAAAAATGATAATTTTGGTCCAAAATAATAATAAAAAGGAAAATGTAATATTTTTTGTATTTTTTGTTCTAATTATTTAGTAAAATATATATATATATATATATATATATATATATATATATATATATATATATATATATATATATATATATATATATATATATATATGTGTATATATATATATATATATATATATATATATATATATATATATATATATATATATATATATATATATATATATATATATATATATATATATATATATATATATATATATATATATATATATATATATATATATATATATATATATATATATATATATATATATATATATATATATATATATATATAATAAATATATTAAATATAATAAATATGTATAAAACAAGATAAAATATTTACAAAAATAAAATATATTCAAGAAAATATTTTAGTGTGAATAAAATTAAGAAATAAAAAATAAAAGTATTATTTACATTATTTTTAAATTTAAACAAAATAATATAAAAACATATAAAATGTTTTAATTCTAGTAATAATAAAAATAAATACCAAATAAATGTAAAAAATTATGAAAATATTTTTGGATCATTTTTTATATTTGAAAATAAAATATTAAAGTCAGAAAAGAAAATAAAAATGCAAAAATATCAAAATATAAGAAAATGGGCCATGGGGTGTGAAACTGAAAGTGGGGGTGCCAAAAGTAGGAAGTAGCCAGGCCCAGTCCAGCTACTTCATCTTCTTCCTTTGTCCAACAGAATTTGAAAAAACGCGCGCTAGCTACCCCAACCTGTATCTCCTGATTCTTTGATCTTTGGACAAAACTCAAAACATGAAACTTGTAGAGCATCAAATAACGAATCTAACCATATAAAAAACTTGGATTAACTATCAAAGACCAGAGAGAATTTCTCTGGCCCTAATTTCTAACCTAATTTTTTCAGAAAGTTCATGAGTGAAATTCTCTCAGCACGATTAATGTAAATGAAAACTATGCATATGTATGGCTTCAGGGCTATGAGTACAACATTTTTCATTCACAAACCTAAGCCTAACCATTCCTAAATAGGGAGATAGAAGTCCATGAAATACCTGTTTCAGTTGACCTCGAGCTGGAAAATGCAGCAACCTTCAATGGTGTTTGAGCTTCTGTTGAGCTTGCCTAAGGTCCAAGGAAGCTTCTCTAATGCTTGGCTTGCTTTGAAACAACTTGAATCGTGCTATAGAATTCAACCTGCAGAGCTTTGAAATGAAAATGGAAAAGTTTGTTAGAGGTGTTACAGCTTGCAATGGGGGCCTGGGATAGTTCAGGTGAGTTGATTGGAAGGTGTTGGAACTATCTTGGGACAAAACGCACGATGGAATTTTGTTGTGGCTTGCAAAATGCAGAACCTGCCCTGTTTTGCAGAAAAACGGTGATTCTGAGTATGAGGAGGTATGAGTGATGAAAGGGTCGTGCTTTAGGCTTGTTGGGATGTATGGAACTTGTTCACAAAGTTCTTGTAAGCTTGTCTTAACAGATATGAGAGATTGCTTATGTTTTGCATGTTTTCTCCTACTTGAAGCAAGAGAATGGAAATGATGGTATAGCCATGTACAAGCCCTCCTATCATGATGCAACTTTTGTTCTTGGTTACTGGAATTAGTGGACTTGATTTTGCCTCAAAGATCTGGCCCCATGCCTCAAGGATTTGGTTTTGACATAAAGTGAAGTTTAGGCAAAAATGGCATTGTTGCTTTTTCCTTTTAAGGCTTAAACTAAAGTATAATGCCCTAATGACCAAGACAATACCTTAATACAATGGATATGCATTAAATTAAGGAGTACATATTGGTTTTGAGGCATGTAATGTTGAACCAAGCTAGCTAGATCAGAATTGCAAGTTGTTATGAACATTTATTGGCCATGGACAAAAGTGAGTTTTTGCCAACTTCAAGCATTCAATTCTCTCTAACCACAAGGGTGTTTGAGGAGTTATTGGACAATTTGGAAAGCTTGGAACATGTAATACAATCCATCTTTGTAATGCAACTTGAAACTCCAAGTGGAACTATGTGAAAAATGGCCAAGAAGATGGGTCAAAATGCTGCCTAGATTAGGGCAAATTTTCTCTAAGTTAAAAGTTTTAGGTACCCTTGTTCCAAAAATTATAACTTGAGATACAAGCTTATTTTGAGAAAACTTTGTGAATCAAAGTTGTAGAATTTGTGATGGACTACAACTTTCATGTTGCAGGTTTTCTTTGAATCCAATTGCATCTTGGTGAAAAAATGGGACAAAGTTAGGAAAAAATAAGAAAATTTCATAACTTAGAAAAATTCTAAGTTATGAATTTTTTTCCATTTATACCCTAATTTGCATTTTTGGGTTTCTTGATGAATAAGTTTCATAATTTGACATGTCTTGATGAAAAATGACCCTTGGCACTTGATTTTGACCAAAAAGTCAAAGTTTGACTTTTCAGTATATAGTCAAATTTTGATCAGTTGACTGAAAAATTCATATGTCAATCCTATGCATTTGAGATCTTTTGAATTTGTTGAATGAGTCAAGACAATTTAATTGAGTCCTTGAGTCCATATGTGAGCTTGGTTTTCCATTGGTTAGGTCAAACAGTCAAAAATTGCCTTTGTGCAGTCAAAAGCCTAAAAATGACCATTTTGCCCTTTTGGTGATCTGATCAAATTTCTTGTGGAATTGTGATCCAAACTTGATCAAATGGTTCATATGAGTTCATAATGTTGATGTGGGTCAAATTTCATGAGGTTTGACTGTCAATTGGCCACAATTGACTTTTTTCCCCAATACAGCTGATTTCTAGGTCAAATGTCCAATTGATTGGGCAAAGATTTGAATTAAGGCTTGAAACTTGGTATGGGCAAACTTGTGAACCCAATATGAAGCATGAAAGTCAATTTGGGTATTTTAGGTCAAAATATCCTTGTGCAAACTCAAACCCTAATTTGGGTTAACAGTGCAAGGAGGGGTCTTGAGCAGAGCAAACCCTAGCTTGATCCTGAATTCCAAGAGTCTTGTGATGAGAAAGTGTTGATGAAATGAGAGGGAAAATTTTGGGGTAAAACAGTTGCCCCTGTTCAATCTTCTTGAACCTGAAGAGTTAGATTGGCAAGTTTGCCTTTCGCGACTCGAAGGTAAAAGAGGATTGGACACTAGAGTGCCCGTAAATTTGCACTCGTCAAAACATAGATGCGGGAATGGGCTTAAAGGTGCCATTTGGAGATGGCAGAATCTTGCTGGAGATGGGCTTAAAGATGCCATCCAAGAACCTTTGTTGAATTGCAATGTTGTAGGCCAAAAGAATGAGTATCAAAATGGTATCCGTGTCTGGAATGCACTTGAACTGTATCTGGAGACCGAGTTTGTATGAGAAAAAGAATGGCGTCAACGTCTGGGGTGTATCTGAGTTGTAACTGTTTTTGAATGTTGAATGAATATCAGAATGACTGCCGTGTCTGGAGTGTATCTGTATTGTATCCGGGTAACAGAGAAATATCGGTGTATGGAGCAACTGTGTGCTGGGGATAAACTCTAAATGAGTGACAGAATGGCAACCGCGTCTGGAGCGTATATGGACTGTATCTGAAGTTGAGATTTGTATGAGCAGTAGAATGACTTCCGTGTCTGGAGTGTATCTGTACTGTAACTGGGATCTGAATGAATGACAGAATGACTTTTGTGGCGACTGCACTGAGGGGATCAAATTGCTGGTGTAAGGGTCCAGAATGGCATCCGTGTCTGGAGCACATCTGAACTTGAAGTTGATAGTTGAATCTAAATGAGAGATAGAATGGTCGCCGTGTCTGGAGCGTATCTAGTTTGTATCGGATGGCTGAAGTCTGAATGAGTAGTAGAATGACTGTCGTGCCTGGGGTGTATCTGTATTGTATTTGACTTGAAATTCTGAATGAGTAATAGAATGACCGCCATATCTGGGGTGTATCCATATTGTATCTGAATAATTATTAACGATGGCCTTTTAATCTTATCCTGAAAAGGATAAAATGTTAGCTAAAACACAAAGTTATGTTGCATGATATGTATGATGCAATGAACTGTATTTCATCAATGTTTATGATATATGAATGTAATGGTTATGCATGTAAGCTGAGTAATCGTCTTGTTGAGGAAGATAAAATCCAGATAGCTGGAGATAACAAAATCTTTGACTACTGCTGGGGAAAATAAATCCTTGACCGATGCTGAGGATTTCAAGATGAGAAACCCTTGCTGACTGCTTGGGGAATAAGGGAAACTCTGAAAAATCTCTACTGGGGAGTTACAACCTGGGAGACCTCTACTGGAGAAATGAGACTGAGAATCTTCAATCTGCTGGGAAATAAATCTGTGGGGAAATGCTCACTATTCTGGCTCCGCGGGGGATAGGATTTGCAGGGTTTTTGGGCTCCACTGGGGATCTTGAAACTCGACTTTGATGGGAATTTTGAAATTCAGCTTATTTGTGGAATCAAGCTTTAGAAAGCAGTGGCTCTGTCGAGGATCTTGAAGCTTAACCCCGCTGGGGAAATATATTCCAATTTTTAGCTTTGTTGAGGATCCAAATGATGTATCGTAGGGGATTTCTTCTAAAATGGCATAAAGGCATCTTCCTACACCTTCAACCTATCAGTAATTATCTTTTTTCAATTTCGTTTTATTTGTAAGCAGTGATTATGTTCAAATGCATATGCCTTTTTAACAAAACATTGGACGTTTTCAAATAAAACATAAGTGTAAAAAGAAAAGAAAGGCAAGTAAATTTCTACACTTTGAAGTATATTTGTATTTAACTTTTGTGAGTATCTTTATACAAAGGAGACATACATCCTAGTAAGAGAATGTTGTCGCAAAAATTGGAAAATTTTTATACAAAAGAAAAGATGGCTATGTGTAACAATTACATGGGATTCCCATTCTGCTATAGCCTTCACAACTCTG
The DNA here is from genome assembly GCA_948472305.1 of Vicia faba. Lineage (NCBI taxonomy): Eukaryota > Viridiplantae > Streptophyta > Magnoliopsida > Fabales > Fabaceae > Vicia > Vicia faba. The sequence goes on along the minus strand of OX451737.1, from coordinate 1,690,835,179 downwards.
AATATCTTGTTCATTTGTTGCTTCGTCCACCGATGACTAGGTTGATCAGAAGCTCGGAGCTTGTTGATGAAGAGATTGTTCTTAAAGTGATCCGACGAGCCATAGTCATACGCTTTAATTCCCTAACTTTTGCCTGGACCGCCCTTTCGGGTTTTCGATCCACCGGGAATCCTTTTTTTCCCAAGTAGCCCTTTCGGGTTTTCAACTTGCCGGGTGTACAGATTTTTTTGTTTTATCCCTAATTTTTTCCTGAACCGCCATTTCGGGTTTTCGGTTCACCGGGATGCCCATTTTTGCCTAAGTCGCCCTTTCGGGTTTTCAACTTGTCAGGTTGTTTTATGCGTAGTATCTTTTGACTATGTCTTCGTTCGCAGGGTGTGGTAAATCGTCGTTGTCCATGGTGGTCAAAATCATTGCCTCACCAGAAAAGATGCTCTTCATCACAAATGGTCCTTCGTAAGTAGGAGTCCATTTGCCCCTGGGATCACTTTGCGGTAAGATGATCCGTTTGATTACAAGATCTCTGACTTGATATATCTGACGCCTGACTTTCTTGTTGAAAGCCTTGATCATCCGTTTTTGATACGTCTGACCATGGCAAACAATAGTAAGTCGCTTCTCGTCGATCAAATTGAGTTGATCAAGCCGGGTCTGAATCCAATTATCTTCACTTAAACCAGCGTCCTTCATAATCCTTAAGGAAGGAATCTAAACTTCCATGGGTAGGACAGCCTCCATGCCATACACCAAAGAAAATGGGGTTTCCCCTGTTGAAGTATGTGTCGTGGTACGATATCCATGCAGAGCAAACGGTAACATCTCATGCCAGTCTTTGTAGGTAACTGTCATTTTTTGAATGATCTTCTTGATATTTTTGTTCGCGGCTTCAACAGCACCGTTCATCTTCGGCCGATAGGGAGATGAATTGTGATGATAAATCTTGAACTGTTCACATAGAGCGGTGATCATAGTATTGTTCAGATTTGTACCGTTGTCTGTGATGATCCTGTCGGGGACACCATACCGGCATATGAGGTTCTGCTTGATGAAACGGGCAACCACATTCTTTGTAACAGAGGCAAAGGAGGCTGCTTTGACCCACTTGGTAAAATAATCAATAGCGACCAAGTTAAAGCGATGTCCATTGGACGCCGTGGGCTTGATCTCTCCAATCATGTCAATGCCCCACATTGCGAATGGCCAAGGAGCTGTCATAATGTTGAGAGGAACAGGAGGAATATGTACCTTGTCGGCGTAGATTTGGCATTTGTGGTAAGTACGGGAATGTTGGTGACAATCAGCTTCCATGGTAGACCAGTAGTAGCCTGCCCTTAGAATCTTTTTAGCCATCATATGTCCGCTCAAGTGGGTGCCAAATGTGCCATTGTGTATCTCAATCATGATCAACTCTGCTTCAACTTTGTCCACGCATCGGAGTAAAACATAATCATGGCTGCGTTTATAAAGGATGTCGTTGCTTAGGAAGAACTTGGCAGCAAATCTCCTTAAGAACTTTTTGTCATTGACTGAAGCTCCTTCAGGATATTCTCTAATCTGGAGAAACCTTTTGATTTCATGAAACCAGGGTTGTTCCACTACTTCTTCGGTATTAATCTCATGATAGTGCGCAGGTTCGTCCATTCGCTCGATGGTGATTTGGGGAGCCTCGTTATCCCAGTTGAGTTTAAACATGGAAGACATTGTAGCCAGAGCATTTGCTAGCTGATTCTCTTCTCGCGGGAAATACTCGAAAGTAATCTGCTCGAAATGAGGCAACAATGTTAGGACATGTTCTTTGTATGGGATGAGATTAGGATGTTTGGTGTCCCACTCTCCTTTAACATGACTGATAACCAAAGCCGAGTCCCCAAATACGACCAAAGATTTGATCCCCAGGTCTATAGCAGCCTTGAGACCAAAGATGCGTGCTTCATATTCGGCCATGTTGTTGGTACAGCTGAAACAAAGTCGGGTAATGAAGGGTGTATGGCAGCCTTCCGGAGAAATGAGTATCGCACTGATACCGTTGCCAAGTGCATTTGAAGCACCATCAAAGTACAGGGTCCATCGGGATCCTTGTTCAGGTCCGTCATACGGTCCGTTACCTTCGATTTTGTCCAAAGTCATGATGTCCTCTTCAGGGAAGTCAAATCTCATAGATTGATAATCTTCGACGGCTTGATGAGCTAGATGGTCAGCTAGTACACTCCCTTTTATAGCTTTTTGGGTAGTATACTGGATGTCATACTCAGTCAGGATTATCTGCCATCTAGCGATTCTTCCAAATAAAGCAGGCTTCTCGAAGATGTACTTGATCGAATACATCTTGGAAATCAACAAAGTGGTATGAGTCAACATATACTGCCTTAGTCGGGGAGCAGCCCATACCAAAGCGCAGCAAGTTTTCTCGAGTAGTAGCGAGTCTAACAGTCGGTAAACTTTTTGCTAAGGTAATAAATGGCATTCTCTTTTCGGCCAGACTCGTCATGTTTGCCCAGTACGCACCCTATTAAGTTATCCAAAACGGTCAGATACATGATCAACGGCCTTCCTTCGACGGGTGGCATCAGGATAGGAGGTTCTAGTAAGTACTCCTTGATCTTATCAAAAGCAACTTGACAATCTTTGTTCCATTCAACTACCTGATCTTTCTTTAATAGTTTGAAAATTGGCTCACAGGTAGACGTCAGGTGAGATATGAACCTGGCGATATAGTTCAAGCGTCCTAAGAATCCTCTAACCTCCTTTTCAGTATGGGGGGCGGGCATTTCTTGTATAGCCTTTACTTTAGCAGGATCAACCTCAATACCCTTGTTGCTGACAATAAATCCCAAAATTTTACCAGACCTAACTCCAAAAGTGCACTTGCTTGGGTTCAGTCTGAGTTTATACTCCTTCAACCTGGCAAACAGCTTTTGCAAATGTTCAAGGTGTTCTTCTTCTGTCTGTGATCGAGTTATCATGTCGTCTACGTAAACTTCGATCTCATGATGTATCATATCATGAAACAAAGCCACCATGGCGCGTTGATAGGTTGCCCCTGCGTTCTTCAGTCCGAACGACATCACTTTGTAGCAGAAGGTACCCCATTGCGTGACAAAGGTAGTTTTCTCCATGTCCTCGGGGGCCATTTTAATCTGGTTGTAACCCGAGAATTCGTCCATAAAGGAAAAAACCTTGTGTTGAGTTGTGTTGTCAACCAAGATGTCGATATGCGGTAGTGGAAAATCGTCTTTAGGTATGGCCCTGTTCAAATCCCTATAGTCCACACACATTCTGACCTTGCCGTCCTTTTTGGGTACGGGCACAATGTTAGCAACCCATTGTGGATAGGTTGTAACATCTAGAAAACCAACGTTGAATTGCTTCATTACTTCAGCCTTAATCTTCTCAGACATGTCAGGCCTCATTCGGCGAACCTTTTGCTTGATCGGTGGACAATCTTCTCTTGTAGGGAGACAGTGAACCACGATATCGGTGTCTAGCCCTGGCATGTCTTCATAAGACCAAGCGAAGATTTCAACATATTCGTTCAACAACTGCACTAAGCGCTCTTTGACACTTGGTTCCAGGTTGGCACCTACTTTTACTTCCTTCCTGTCTTCCTCTGTCCCTAAGTTGATGGTTTCTAACAGCTCTTCATGAGGCAGAATGGCCCTCTCTTCTTGTTGTAGAAGTCTGGCTAACTCTCCCGGCACTTCACAATCTTCGTCAACTTCGTACTCAGCATGATTAACCAAATCTTCAGAGTTATTGAAGGCTAAAGCAGAATAGTCACCCATTGAATCCGGAGTGGATGGGTACTTGCATTTGTGAGTGTGGGTGTGTGTAAGGGATAGCCATCCTTAAACAAACAAAAATGCAAAAGGAAAGAAAATGAACACAACAATTTATAGATGAAAAACGTCCAATGATTCATTAAAACATGGCATATGATTATGAAGAAAATCAAGCCCTTACAAATGGACCTACATGCCCCGGGCAGGTCATGAGGTGAAAATAGTGTACGAATTGTTTTAGTTATTACAGACCATAAAAATGGGAAATTGTTCAAAGATAAAATTACTGGTTGATAAAGGTGATAGGAACAAAATCCTATGCTTCCCAATTGCTCAAACCCCCTTCGACAGTTGGAAAAATCCAATCTTCAAAGTGGCTCTCCTCGGCTTCATCTTCTACAGCATTGATTCCATGGTGAGAAATCTTGACGGGTGGTCTTCCGATCTTAGAGCGACGCATAGCCTTTTGTCCTGCAGCAGTAAACCCTAACCCAAACTTGTCTGTCTTATAGGGAAAGTCGGGAAACTGCCCCCATACTGTACTCCTCCCCTCCTTAATCACAGCCTCCGCGTCCTTGAGAGATGCCATCCTAGATGCATGCTTGGGAATGATAGGCACCTCAACCATTGTCTTCGCAACTGCTACCTCGGGAGAAACTTCCTCAAAATGTTGAAAAGGCGTTTCGATGAACTCGCCATCTAACTCCACATATCGAAAGGAATTGAGATGACTGATCATGTACTCTTCCTCGCCGTGCACAGTTATGATTTTACCCTTAACAGGATATTTCAGCATCTGGTGCAAAGAGGATGTAACTGCCCCGGCATAATGGATCCACGGTCTTCCTAGCAAACATGAGTATGACAGATGGATGTCCATTATGTAGAAGGTGGATTTGAACACTTCGGTGCCTACCTTGATAGGAATATCAACCTCTCCATGAACCATTCTTTTGGAACCATCGAAAGTCCTAACAACGATGTTACTAGGTTTGAGGGTCAAACCTTCGCAATCCAAACGGTCTAAGGACTTCTTTGGCAGCACATTCAGGGAAGAACCAGTATCAACTAAGACATGGGCGAGAGTGGTTCCTCGGCATTCAACTGAAACATGTAACGCATCATTGTGCTTCCTTCCTTTGGGAGTTAAGTCAGCATCGGAAAAGCCCAGGCCATTGTCAGCAGTAAGACTGGCCACACAATCCTGAAATTGGTCAGCCGAAGTCTCTTGGGGTACATGTGCCGTCTTCAAGAATTTAATCAGGGCCTTAGCATGGGCCTCTGAACAGAGCAGGAGGGCTAACATTGAAATTTTAGAAGGGGTCTGCCCCAGTTGTTCTACAACGTCGTAGTCACTTTTTCTGATTATTTTTAGGATTTCATCCATTTCTTTCTGAGTGGTTTTGGGGATAACCACAGCATGAGCCTTCGTACTGACAGGCATTTCCAGTACCCCCTTACCCTTGTCGGTATTATCAGCAGATGGTCTTTCTTCAGGAGTGTTTAACTCTTCAATCACTGGGCCTTGCACAGAGGGCCCAACAGGTGTAGAAGCTTTTAAGGGTCCGAAAACTGCTCGAGGGGGAGAAATCTCTGGAGAAAAGATTCAGCCATTGCGGGTTATCTTGCTTGTACCCGCGATGTTCCCTATATCAGGGTCTCCTTCAAAAATCTCTTGGACTATTTTGATTTTTTTAATGTCGTGGTACAAGATTTCTCCCCCATAGTTCCACATTATCATTTTGCTTGATTGGTACGGGACAGGTCCCGGCATGGTGATCTTTAAAGGTACACATTCAGAGTTGGGTGTAATCCTGACAGGCCTTTTGCAAGCATTGGGAGGATTGTCGGAAATGGTTATGATAGCAATATCGTTGGTTGAAGTATCACAAGTATCAAGAGTAATCGGATTGAAAGTGTTAACAGGGGTTTTTTGGAAAAGTATTTCTTGAGTATCCATCAGGCGTTGGACACCTGACTTCAACATTGGACAGTCACCTTGAATGTTCAAACAAAAATAACAGTCTTTACCACAACCAGGAAAGATCCCGACTCTCAACAAATTTTCTTTAATCACAATCAAAGGAGTCAACAGATTGGCAACATCGGTAACATGGAGGTTTTCCAAAATAGCATGCACATTGTGACCGTGCTTGGGCATCAGAGCGATATAAAATTGGGCTTCTCAGGAGCATCAAATTCAACCTCTTTGGCATCAATTAAGTCCTGAATTTTGTTCTTAAGTGCCCAACAATTATTGGTATCGTGTCCAGCACTGTCGGAATGGTAAGCACACTTGGCGTTGGAGTGATAGTATGGAGAGGAGGTGTTAGGGTTTTTTGGCGCCTCTTTCAAGCTAGTCAGATTCAGCTTCAACAAATGGGGAAGAACCTGTGCGGGTGTCATGTTGATGCGGGTGAACGGCCGTTGTGGCCGTTCTACCCGTTGTTGATAAGGTCTCGACTGATTGTTACGAGGTTGATCATTTGATGAATTTTGAATCATCACGGCCCCTACAGTCGGTCTGTGCTCAGTTCTTCCCAATCCCTTCTGAGAATACACAGCAGATGCTTCTTTCTTGGTTGGAAAAGGTTTTTTAATAGCTGTGGATGCGGAGGCATCCTTTTGAATCTTTCCACTTTTAATACCGGCCTCCACCCTTTCGTCGGTCAGAATTAGTTCAGTAAATCCCGCAGAATTAGTCCCCAAAAACATGTCAACTAATTCCCTATCTGATAGCGGTGGCTGCACCCTTCCAGCCAGATCACGCCACTTCTGGGCGTACTCCTTAAACCCTTCATTTGAAGCCATCCCCATACTTTGTAGCTGAGTACGGGTAGGCGCCAAATCAGCGTTGTACTGATACTGACGATAGAAAGCAGCTGCCAAGTCTTCCCAATTGTGAACTTCTGATCTCTCGAGCTGATAAAACCAATCTAACTGAGTGCCACACAAGTTGTCTTGGAAAAAGTGTACCCAGAGGTCTTTATCGAATGAATGAGGTTGGATCTTTCTAACATACGACCTCAAGTGCATCTTAGGGCAAGACAGGTCGTAGTACTTGGCAAATGTTGGCACCTTGAACTTGGGAGGGATTACAATCCCAGCTACCAACCCCAGTTCCTCAAAATCCAATCCGGGCACCCTCTGCAACTCCATAGCTGCCAATCTGTCTTCAAGGTTCTTATACTTGTCATCCGCTGGTGGATACTGTTGTTCTGAATAGTCTTCGTCTTCTTCCTCTTCCTCCTCTTCTACCTCAGACTCAGAAGGTACAGTAACTCCTTTCCCCTTGCCAATCCCTTCGTCAGACGTTGAAGGGAACTCAAGAGTCCTTCTAGCATCTCCCTCAAACCTTCTTCTGAAAGTGGATACCCCTGGTCTCTTTTTCTTTTTCTTCTCTTTATTCTTCTCTAGCAGAACTTTGAGATCCTCTTGACCCTTTGCCAAGGTCATGAGAAGTTGCTGAAATTGTGAATTTTGTGCCTGTAGATCCTTTACTGTTTGCTCCAAATCCATCTTGCTGAAATAAACAGCAGAAAGATAAGGAAACCCGGCTTGAAGACCTGTTTATGCATATGATGAATGGTATGTTATTCATGTAATGCATTCAAGGGTTCAAAAATTCAAATTTGTTGCAAACAAAAAGGAACACACGTCATATTAAAAGAAATTGTTAGTACATAAGTGCCCCATGGGAAAAATATTACAAAATTCTTAATGTAAAAAGACATTGCGCATCCTCTTTGGTGCGATGTAGGTGTTGAGAGTTTCCTCCTCGTGAAGTCGGCGGGTGAGCTCTAAAACCTTCTTCTCACTGGCATAGAAGCTGGCTTCAAAAGTATCCCGTTCTTCTTTGAGTTGGATCCAACTCTTTTGCATTTCCTCCCATGACGTTGGCATGTCAGGATGTAGGATGGTGTATGGAACCTCTCCTTCCATAACAGGCTCTTTGATCAAGGGGAGAATGTGAGGATATGGCATCATAATATTATGGGAGCGGGTTTGTACCCACTTTAGGTAAGGCTCAAGGGGGATGGAATTTTTGTGCCCCAGTGTCTTTCTATCCACCTTGTTAGGCATCCTCCAAGCTCTGATGAACCTTTGTCGAAGTCCTTGCGCATCGTTGTCGAAGTCAAAAACTAGGTCAGGAATCAGCATGTCATGAGGGCCATCGCTCCGAGCATATCCAAATTGTCTCAAAGCTAGACAGGGGTTGTAGGTAATGCCTCCCCTAATGCCAAGTAATGGGACATTAGGGAATTCACCACAACGATCAATGATGATGACATTTTCTCTGGACCGAGAACACCAATGTACATCAGAATGTGTGAGGGTCATCAACCGTTGTGACCACCTTAAACCCTGCTCATTCTTCAAAACTGCTTGTGGAAGGTGAGAAATAAACCACCTTGCTAGGAGAGGAGTACAACACATGAGAACACTTATTTTCCTCATTGTTCGTGTGTAAAATGAGTGTAGGATGTCCCCAAGCAATGTAGGTATGGGATTCTTGGACATGAAAATCTTGACAGCATTCACATCTATAAGTTGGTCAGGGTTTGGGAACAAGACCAACCCATAGATGAGGAGTGCCACAATCTCTTCAAAGGCTTGTAGATCAAGAGAATTCCAGCAGTCTTGTGCCTTCTCAAACAGAAACTTTGCCAAGAAACCCTTAACACCACTTCTGGTTTCCCAATGCCCCTTGATGTCAGATGGTTGCAAGTGTAGTGCTTGAGCAACATCTTCAGGCTTTGGTTCTTTTTCGGTACCGTTGTAGGGTAGTTGATGAAGAATAGGAATTCTCAGGAGTTGAGAAAATTCCTCCAAAGTAGGCACCAATTGGTAATCAGGGAATGTGAAACAGTGTTGTAGGGGGTCAAAGAACTGAAAGAGAACTTTCACCATGTCTTCTTCAATGCTGGTGTTGACTAAGTTGAGGAGTCTACCATGTCTTTCACTGAAGAGAGAATTCTCTGGAATCCTGGAAGTAAGCTCCTTGAGTTGAGGAGGGATTCTCACAAGGTTGACTTGAATTGTTTTCCTGCGAAGAGATTCCATGACCTACAAAACAAGAACAAAGATGAAGATCCAAACCCTTGAAATGGTTAGTGGATGCATATGATTCTTTATGATGTTCATGATGTATGCACAAACACATGTACAAGCAAGTCACACAAAAACCCTAGTTTCAGGCTTGCATGAGGTTTCATAGGTAAGTACCCTCTTGAGTTTAGTTGGCTCAAAACTTGTCCTATAAATAGTAACCGGGTTCTAAGGAGCTCAATATCATTGGATTGTTTTCTATGTTCATTGTTTTGGTTTAGCCACTTAACTAGCGACCAAAATATTCCAAGAAAATAACCCTCAATGAGTGTAGTATCGAGTATCTACCAACTTCGGACTGCACCAAAGCCGGTCATCTCACTACCCCTAATGAAAAGGCCAAGATGGTCAAGTAAGGTTCTAGTTCATTAGTGCTTTAATGACATCACTCAGCGGCCCCGTATTCTCTTTGATTGACTCAAAGGCTACCGGTACTCACAAATATGTCGCACTAATATAGCTATTGCTTCAACCGTGTCGGTATATCCAGCACAGTTTCCACAACGTATTGCTATCTATGAATGTTTCCCAAATCTGGGTGGAGGATTTCAAGCCCAAACAAGAGAACCAAAATGTAAAGCAATCAAAGCAAACAAAAGTCATGCCAAGGGTGATCTAAGCCCTAAGGTTACTCTACTTTTTAAAAATATCTCCCCAGCAGAGTCGCCAGTTCTGTGATACGGTGGGAGAACTGACTTGGGATTTTGCGTTTATGTTCGCAAATGTTTCGGTTTAGCAAGAGTCGCCACCGACTTTTTATTTTATCCTAAGGAAAGGCCAAAAAGCACAGGAAAGACCTTTGGGATGTTTTCTTGGGTTCGGGGAGTAGATTATAGAAAGGGAAGGTATTAGCACCCTTTCTATCCATGGTTATCCATGGGCTCTTAGCTACTTGCTTAGATCACTTGCTTTGCATTTCTATTGTTTGAAATGGTGCTTTTCAATTGTTTGAAATGGTGCTTTGTGTGTGCTTTTGGAAAATGTTTTGAAAAGAGGTCATCGTTGTGGCAACCTTTGTAATGATTCTTGTTTGAATGTATATAAAGGTGTTTTTGTTTTTTGAAAGGTTTTCAATGTTTGAAAGTAGGGTTTTGAAATTGTGTTGTGGAGTGTGTTTTGAAAAGTAGCAAGGATGTTTTTTGCAAGCTTGATCAAGTAACTAAGAGCTATCTACCCTATTTTACTCAAAGATCCTTCCTAATGTTTTTAACCCTTTTGACAGTGTTGTTTCACCATTGCATTTGGTGAAAAACCTTGTGTTAGGATGTTAACGGGACAGGCGCAGGTCATCGTATAGACCATGATAGCAATAGTTTCAAGTATCTTTGGCAATTTTCTTGAGGGACTTGATCATTTTGTTTAGGCAACTTCAAATAGCATCATTGAGGGACTATGATCTTTTGTTTTGTTTTTGTTTTGCCAAAGTACTTGACATGCAACCATGGCCCATTTTTGAAGGCAACAAGTGAATTGTAACCCTAGGGGTGCAAGTGTGCATTGTGTTTGTTTTTCATGTATGTTATCTTGGATTAGGTCAAACTAATTATTAATTTTATTTACATACAAACCCTAGGTCTAAGCATGGCATAATTGAAAGATTTTTAAATGTGCGAGAATTTAAAAGCTACACTATTACAACATGATATAGGGAGGGGGTACAAATTTGAATTGGGGATATTTTGACAAGAAAATAAATTCTAAGTTATTACAACCATATCGAATGTACAAGATACAATATTTAACTGTACAATAATTGAAATAAATACAATAAATAAATGTAAATAAAATGTATTATGCCAAAATGTTTCTAGTATGTAAAAAGTATTTTTTTTTTTAATGTGAAGTGTATATAAATAAAAATGTCAATTTTAATTATTTTCTATTTAGGGCAAAAAACCCTAATTTCTAATAAATAATATTATTTATTAATTATGTGCAATAATATACTAATTTATACAAAAAATAAAAGTATATTATAAAAATGATATTTTTGGTCCAAAATAATAATAAAAAGGAAAATGTAATATTTTTTGTTCTAATTATTTAGTAATATATATATATATATATATATATATATATATATATATATATATATATATATATATATATATATATATATATATATATATATATATATATATATATATATATATATATATATATATATATATATATATATATATATATATATTAAATATATATATATATATATATATATATATATATATATATATATATATATATATATATATTAAATATATTAAATATAATAAATATGTATAAAATAAGATAAAATATTTACAAAAATAAAATATATTCAAGAAAATATTTACAAAAATAAAATATATTCAAGAAAATATTTTAGTGTGAATAAAATCAAGAAATAAAAAATAAAAGTATTATTTACATTATTTTTAAATTTAAACAAAATAATATAAAAACATATAAAATGTTTTAATGCTAGTAATAATAAAAATAAATACCAAATAAATGTAAAAAATTATAAAAATATTTTTGGATCATTTTTTATATTTGAAAATAAAATATTAAAGTCAGAAAAGAAAATAAAAATGCAAAAATATCAAAATATAATAAAATGGGCCATGGGGTGTGAAACTGAAAGTGGGGGGTGCCAAAAGTAAGAAGTAGCTAGGCCCAGCCTAGCTACTTCATCTTCTTCCTCTGTCCAACAGAATTTGAAAAAACGCACGCTAGCTACCCCAACCTGTATCTCCTGATTCTTTGATCTTTGGACAAAACTCAAAACATGAAACTTGTAGAGCATCAAATAACGAATCTAACCATATAAAAAACTTGGATTAACTCTCAAAGACAAGAGAGAATTTCTCTGGCCCTAATTTCTAACCTAGTTTTTTCAGAAAGTTCATGAGTGAAATTCTCTCAGCACGATTAATGTAAATGAAAACTATGCATATGTATGGCTTCAGGGCTATGAGTACAGCATTTTTCATTCACAAACCTAAGCCTAACCATTCCTAAATAAGGAGATAGAAGTCCATGAAATACCTATTTCAGTTGACCTCGAGCTGGACAATGCAGCAACCTTCAATGGTGTTTGAGCTTCTGTTGAGCTTGCCTGAGGTCCAAGGAAGCTTCTCCAATGCTTGGCTTGCTTTGAAACAACTTGAATCGTGCTATAGAACTCAACCTGCAGAGCTTTGAAATGAAAATGGAAAAGTGTGTTAGAGGTGTTACAGCTTGCAATGGGGGCCTGGGATAGTTCAGGTGAGTTGATTGGAAGGTGTTGGAACTATCTTAGGACAAAACGCACGATGGAATTTTGTTGTGGCTTGCAAAATGCAGAACCTGCCCTGTTTTGCAGAAAAACAGTGATTCTGAGTATGAGGAGGTACTAGTTATGAAAGGGTCATGCTTTAGGCTTGTTTGGATGTATGGAACTTGTTCACAAAGTTCTTGTAAGCTTGTCTTAACAGATATGAGAGATTGCTTATGTTTTGCAAGTTTTCTCCTACTTGAAGCAAGAGAATGGAAATGATGTTATAGCCCTGTACAAGCCCTCCTATCATGCTGCAACTTTTGTTCTTGGTTACTGGAATTAGTTGACTTGATTTTGCCTCAAAGATCTGGCCCCATGCCTCAAGGATTTGGTTTTGACATAAAGTGAAGTTTAGGAAAAAATGGCATTGTTGCTTTTTCCTTTTAAGGCTTAAACTAAAGTATAATGCCCTAATGACCAAGACAATACCTTAATACAATGGATATGCATTAAATTAAGGAGTACAAATTGGTTTTGAGGCCTGTAATGTTGAACCAAGCTAGCTAGATCAGAATTGCAAGTTGTTATGAACATCTATTGGCCATGGACAAAAGTGAGTTTTTGCCAACTTCAAGCATTCGATTCTCTCTAACCACAAGGGTGTTTGAGGATTTCTGGGACAATTTGGAAAGATTGGAATTTGTACTACAATCCATCTTTATAATGCAACTTGAAACTCCAAGTGGAACTATGTGAAAAATGGCCAAGAAGATGGGTCAAAATCCTGCCTAGATTAGGGCAAATTTTCTCTAAGTTAAAAGTTTTAGGTACCCTTGTTCCAAAAATCATAACTTGAGATACAAGATTCTTTTGAGAAAACTATGTGAATAAAAGTTGTAGACGTTGTGATGGACTACAACTTTCATGTTTCAAGTTTTCTTTGAATCCAATTTCATCTTGGTGAAAAAATGGGACAAAGTTAGGAAAAAATAAGAAAATTTCATAACTTAGAAAAATTCTAAGTTATGCAATTTTTCCATTTTAAACCCTAATTTGCATTTTTGGGTTTCTTGATGAATAAGTTTCATAATTTGACATGTCTTGATGAAAAATGACCCTTGGCACTTGATTTTGACCTAAAAGTCAAAGTTTGACTTTTCAGTATACAGTCAAATTTTGATCAATTGACTGAAAAATTCATCTGTCAATCCTATGCATTTGAGATCTTTTGAATTTGTTGAATGGGTCAAGACAATTTCATTGAGTCCTTGATTCCATATGTGAGCTTGGTTTGCCATTGGTTAGGTCAAACATTCAAAAATTGCCTTTGTGCAGTCAAAACCCTAAAGATGACCATTTTGCCCTTTTGGTGATCTGATCAAATTTCTTGTGGAATTGTGATCCAAACTTGATCAAATGGTTCATATGAGTTCATAATGTTGATGTGGGTCAAATTTCATGAGGTTTGACTGTCAATTGGCCACAGTTGACTTTTTTCCCCAATACAGTTGATTTCTAGGTCAACTGTCCAATTGATTGGGCAAAGATTTGAATCAAGGTTTGAAACTTGGTATGGGCAAACTTGTGAACCCAATATGAAGCATGAAAGTCAATTTGGGTATTGTACGTCAAAATATCCTTGTGCAAACTCAAACCCTAATTTGGGTTAACAGTGCAAGGAGGGGTCTTGAGCAGAGCAAACCCTAGCTTGATCCTGAATTCCAAGAGTCTTGTGATGAGAAAGTGTTGATGAAATGAGAGGGCAAATTTTGGGGTACAACAGCCACGTATTTTCATCTTCCTCCCAACCATCATGTTAGCCCTGGAAGTTTTCACCTACGGACATTTGAGTGTAACTACAGCCCCTGTTCACTCCAAAATCTTGTACACGCATGATAAATGAAAACCAATGGTACCAATAAACTCGTTTCAAGCCCACGAGCATCATGGTACCATTATCATTGTCCAATTTTCCCTGTACAAAAAATCCCTAAAAATGAAACACGAACCCTAGCCATGGCAGTTTGATGCACAGTTAACAAAAATGCAATTGAATACAACCATTAGCTTGCAAACATCTCAAGGATTATAAATATGTCAATTAATCATGCTAAATATGCCAGAATCAATGTACTCGAATTCGAGAAAAGAGACAAACTGTGTGACTGCTACGATGCGTTTCAGGGCGTGGGGAAGCTTGCTAACGATTGAAACACGATCCTGGGAGGTCCAGCAAACGATTGGTATAATTAGAATGGCTTGAGATGGCCTGAAACTTGGAAATTGGTTTGCAACTTTTTCTTGAATTTTTGAAATTGGTTCTCTGCCTTTGCACGCCTCTAGACTCATCCTTTTGATCTGTTTTTGTTCCTTATGTATACTAGAGTGCATTAGGGTTGCAATTTTGTATCAAATCTCTTCTAATTTTGAATATTGATTCATGATTCAATCCTTGCACCAAATATTTCCAAAACAAGAAAATTCAATCTTTTTGTGAACATATAAAGCATTGCATGATTTGATCTTGTCTCCAGCTGTATAATGAACCTAATCATGCACAAAGTCTCAAGATTTAATTAGTTTTTGATATTTTCATTATTTTATATTGATTTTATTTGATTTAAATGAAATAAAATAAAAATAAATAACAAAATTAAAATAATGACAAGTGGAAGGGCTCATGGGTCGTGGGTCACATTAAAAACTCAGTGCAAGCATAAAAAATTGGGCCCATTTGGCAAAAAATGCAATTTTGGACACATTTGTCTTTTGGCAATTTTTCAAAAAGGGTCAACTTGGCCAATGCATAACTCTCTCAATTTTGACCCTAGAGATGTGTTCTTGGACTTTTTAGAAAGCTTAAGATGTCCTATAAGCAACCCTTTTGGTATCATATCAATTGAGTCTTCCATGTACATGTATGAAGCTTTGACCTAAAAGGTGTTTTTGTTGACTTTTTCAAAATGACCTATAATGTCCAAATTCATATCTTCTTGTGAGTGCATATTTTGAACTTGGGAGATGAATATTAATTGTAGGTAATTACATCCTATTAAAAATGAGCTTTAGATGGGTCATTTTTGATAAAGTATGAGAAAGTTATGCTTCGTAAAAGTTGAGTTGACTTTTCCTACATAACCCTAACTTAGCAACTTTTGAGTTTTGATGAATTGTGAGCAATCCTTGAGGAATCATGATCAAACCTTGATCAAATGATGAATAATACTTCAAAATCATAATGTTGACCAAAAATCTTGAAGTTTGACTATATGTGGGCCACAGTTGACTTTTGCCCTAGCAAAGTCGATTTTCAGGCCTTTGAGCAATTGACTGAGCAAACTTCCTCTGCAAGGCTTGAAACTTGACATGGATGATCTTGAGAACATATTAGCACAATGGTGATAAATTGGGATCCTTTGGACTCAAGCATCTTGATGCAAAATGAAACCCTAATTTCAGGTAGACTGCCTTAGGAGAGAGTTTGTCTGGTCAACTCTTGGACTTCCTTGAGCAATTTGAAGACCTTTCTTGACATATATAGAGAAATATGAGAGGGAAAATTTTGGGGTACAACAGAAGTGTATTGGCAGATCATTTGGCGCATCAAGCTATATATGACTACCAATCTATGAACTTCTAATTCCCAGATGAGAACATCATGCTAATTACAGATTGTAAAGAGCCTGGACCGTATGAAGGACCAGAGCCAGGATCCCGATGGACTATGGTTTTCGATGGAGCTTCTAACAGGCTTGGAAACAGGATCGGTGCTGTAATTATCTCTCCTCAAGGCTGTCATACACCTTTCACCGTCAAACTTTGCTTTGACTGCACCAATAATATGGCTGAATATGAAGCGTGCATCATGGGTATTAAAGTTGCTATTGACCTGAGATCAAATTCCTGAGCGTATATGGAGATTCATCCTTAGTAATCAGTCAAGTCAAGGGAGAATAGGATACAAAGCATCTGAATCTTATCCCTTACCGAGAACATGTGCTTACTTTTCTTTCGTACTTCGAAGAGATTACTTTTGATCATATCCCAAGAGAAGAGAATCAGTTGACAGACGCATTAGCTACCATGTCATCCATATTCAAGATCATATGGGACAATGAGGCTCCCAAAATTACCATTGAAAGATTCGATGAACCGATACATTGTTACAAATTAATACTGATAGAGTAGAAGAAAAACCTTGGTTTCATGAATTGAAAAGGTACCTTAAAGCTCAAGAATACCCTAAAGGGGCATCAATCAATGATAACAAATTCCTATGGAGGTTCTCAGCTAAGTTCTTCTTGAGCAAAGGAATTTTGTACAAGCACGGTCATGATTCGACTCTACTTCGTTGTATGGACAAGAAGGAAGCAGAGAAAATTATGAAGGATATGTACAAAGGCATATTTGGTACTCACTCCAGTGGGCATACTATGGCTAAGAATATTTTGAGAGCGGGTTACTATTGGTCGACTATGGAAACTAAATAGCACCACCACCCGAGAACTTGTCATAAGTGTGAGATCTACACTGATAAGGTTCATGTGCCCTGGTTCCTCTGAATTTTATGACTGCTCCTTGGTCATTCACAATGTGGGGAATTGATATGGTCGGAGAAATAAATCCCATTGCTTTTAATGGACATCGCTTTATTCTCGTCGACATTGACTATTTCACAAAATGGGTTGAAGCAACCTCGTTCGCCTCTATTACCAGGAATGTAGTTTTCCGGTTCATAAAACATAATCGGATATGTCAGTATGGCATTCCCAAAAGGATTATCACAAATAATGGTACCAACCTCAACAACACTATGATCACTAAACTCTGCATGTAGTTCAAGATCAAGCACCACAACTCTTCTCCATATCGACCAAAGATGAATGGCATAGTGGAAGCTGCCAATAAGAATATAAAGAAGATTATACAGAAGATGGTTGTGACTTACAAAGACTGGCACGAGATGTTACCATTTTCTCTTCATGGCTATCACACTTCAGCGTAAACATCAACTTGGCAACCCCATTCTCTCTGGTTTATTGTATATAAGCTGTCCTACATGTCGAAGTTTAGATTCCCTCTTTGAGAATTATGAAGAACGCAAACTTAGACGAAGACGGGTGGATTCAGACCAGGCTAGACCAGTTGAATTTGATTGATGAAAAGAGGCTTGCGGCTGTGTGTCATGGTCAGATGCACCAGAAGCGTATGATCAAGGCATTCAACAAGAAAATCAAGCATCGAGTATATCAGGCTGGTGACTTGGTAATAAAGCGCATCATTCTTATGCAAGGTAATCCCAAGGGAAAATGGACTCCCACCTACGAAGGGCCATTTGTTGTCAAAAAGATATTTTATGGCGGTGCTATGATACTAACCACCATGGACGGTGAAGACTTCCCACACCGTGTGAACATGGACATAGTTAAAAGATATTATGCATGAAAATGACCCGCTAGGTTGACCGGCCTAGGAAAATATAAGGGCATCCCGGCGAACCAAAAGGGTTCAGGAAATAATTAGGGATATATATAAAAGATTGTACACCCGGCAAGTCGAAAACCTAAAAAGGCGGCTTAGGCAAGAAAGGGTATCCCGGTGGACTGAAAACCCAAAAGGGCGGTCCAGGAAAAAGTTAGGGATTAAAAGCGTACGACTATGTCCCATTGGATCACTTACAGCAAGCTTTGTTACCAAAGTCAAAGGATCAGTTCAGTCAACTTCTTCCGGCAACAAGGGATGAGATGTTCGTAGACATAGGGGTAATAGCAAGTTGGAACGTAACGAGATCATTTCCACATAGCTATATGTTTTGTTTTCACTTTGTACTCTTTTTATTTCACGATAATTTCCTCTTACTAGGATTTATGTCTCTTTGTACAAAATCGCTTGTTTATAGGCAAATTATCAATGCAAATACACCTTAAAATTCAAACTTTGTCTTTTTTATTTTTCTGTTTTGTTTGCAAAAACGTCATGTGATACGGTGGGAGAACTGACTTGAGGGTTTTGCATTTTATCGCAAATGTTGCGGTTAGCAAGAGTCGCCACCGACTTTTCTTTTATCCAAAAGGAAAGGTGAAAAAGCACAGGAAAGACCTTTGAGATGTTTTCTTGAGTTCGGGGGGTAGATTATGAAAAGGGAAGGTATTAGCACCCCTTTCATCCATGGTTTTCCATGGGCTCTTAGTTACTTGCTAGATCACTTGCTTTTGTTGTTTGAAAAAGTGTTTGGTGTGGTTTTGAAAGTATTTTGTAAAAGAGGCCATTGTTTAGGCAATCTTTATAATGATTCTCGTTTGTAAGAATGTATACAAAGATGTTTGTCTTTTGAAAATGTTTTCAATGTTTGTAAAATGTTTGGAAATGTGTGTGTTTGTTTTGAAAATAGCAAGGATGGTTATTTGAAAATAGAGCAAGTAACTAGAAGTAATCTACCTACTCAAATGTCTTTCTTGTGCATTTCTATTCCTTTGACATTATTGTCTTACCATTGATTTGGTAAGCAACCCTATCTTTGGATATAAACGGGACAAGCATGGGTCATCGTATAACCATGATTAGCAATGTTTGCAAAGTATCTTAGCATTTTAAGGGACCAAGATCATTTTGTAAGGCAACCTTGAATAGCATCATCGAGGGACTATGATCTTATATTTGTTTTGTTTTGCCAAGATACTTCGCATGCGTAATATGGTTATTTTTTATATAAGGCAACCAAGTGGAGAAACCCTAAGGATGCTTGTGTGCAAGTGAATTATTTTCATGCTTTGATTTTATCTTGCATTTAGGGTTTTCTATTTGCTTTGTTTTGATCTTATCATACAAACCCTAATTACTAATCATGGCATGTAAAGCGGTAAATTGCGTAATGTAAATATTACTAAGTTATTACAACAATTTTATGGGAGGGGGGAATACAAATTTGAATGGGGATTTGCAAGAATATAAATCTAATTAAATTATTACAACCAAATCAAATTTGTACGAATATTAGAATAAATAACATACAATATTTAAATATGCAATATTATGTACATGTAAGAAAAATATTTTGTTTTGTTTTTTTGTCTTTTTTATGTGAAAAGAAATTTTAACCTAAACCTAAAAATATAAGGAAAAGAAATTAATTTTTAAAAGGAAAGTTTAACCCTAATTTCCATTTTAAAAGAAAATAAAGTTCTTATGTACTATTTTTTATGTATTTTTTATATTAAAATAATAAATAATATTGTATAAAAATATAAAGTTTTTATATATGCAAAAAATGAATATTTATAAGTATGGGATTAAAAGGAAATAAATAAATTAAACTAAACATATTTTAATTATATTTTACAAGTTTATTAAGAAAAATAAATAATATATATTGAAGATAAAATATATTTTTATGTGAAAAATAAAATAAAATAAAATAAAAATGCAATATTATCAAATTTATATTTTTTAGGGTTTTTATGCATTAAAGAAAATATTTAATGAATAAAAAATGAAAATAAAACAAATAAAGTAAAAATATAAAAATAGTTGGTAAAGGGGGGTGCCCTGAATAATCAAGTGGTGAAAGTTAGAAAAAACAGTTAAGCCCAACATGGAGGCCCAAACCTGCAAAAAGCCAAAATTGAAAGTGGAAAAATGTAAAAAAAAAAAACAAAAGGTAGCGCCGAGGTTCGAACCCAGGACATGGGTCTCACCAGCGCGCTACCTTGCCACTGGGGTGGCTATACATCTAATGATTTAAGTGAAACAAAAATAATATAACATGAACAAGGTCCTTGCCCTGTACTTCATCTTCTTCCCCAAGCTGGCCATATATCCTGTAACTCTCTCATTCTTCCATGAAAATGAAAACTCATAACATGAAAGTTGTAGCATTTGGTCTCACGATTCTAACCATATAAGTCATGTAAGCTATCAATCAAAGATCAAGATGAATTTTAAAAGCCCTAAATCTAAATTTTTTCAGAAATTTTAAGTTTAAAATTCTCTTAACTTAGGCCAAATAAATCCAAGATATGTATATGTACAACTTCGTTGCAATGAGGACTACATTGTTTATTCACAAATCGTGGCCAATGGTTGCCTGTATAAAGAGATAGAAGTTAGATTTTTACCTCTTTCAGTTGAAATCATGGATGGAGTTGGAGTGAGTTTGATGGAGGCCTGATGATTGCTTGAGCTTGCTTAAACCTCCCTGAGTGTGTTCTAACCCTTGCCTTGCTTTGAAAGTGTCTGAAACTCTTTGTCCAAGTCAACCTACAAGCTTTGAAAACAAAAATGGCAGATGATGGAGAAGGGGTTACAGTACAGGTATGAGGGTCTGGATCAGTTAGATATCATGTAGGTGGGGTGTTTTGATGATCAAGACTTGAAACGCACGAGCCAAATGAGAGATTGGTATGTGTGATGCGGTGGTAGAACTGACTTGAGGTTTTGCGTTTGTGTTTGCAAATGTCGCGGTTAGCAAGAGTCGCCACCGACTTTTCTTTTATCCAAAAGGAAAGGTAAAAAAGCACAGGAAAGACCTTTGAGATGTTTTCTTGAGTTCGGGGGGTAGATTATTAAAAGGGAAGGTGTTAGCACCCTTTTCATCCATGGTTTTCCATGGGCTCTTAGTTACTTGTTTAGATCACTTGCTTTGCTTTTGCAATTGTTTGAAATGGTGCTTTGTGTAGTTTTGAAAGTATTTTGAAAAGAGGCATTTGTTTAGGCAATCTTTGTAATGATTCTCGTTCGTAAGAATGTATACAAAGATGTTTGTCTTTTGAAAAATGTTTCAATGTTTTGAAAGCTGTTTGGAAATGTTTTAGAAATGTGTGTGTGTTTGTTTGAAAATAGCAAGGATTGTTTGCAAATTGATCAAGTAACTAGAAGCTATCTACCTACTCAAAAGTCTTTCCTATACATTTTTATTCCTTTGACATTGTTGATTTACCATTACTTTGGTAATCAACCCTATATTTGGATGTTTAACAGGACGGGTGTGGGTCATCGTATGCCCATGATAGCAATGTTGCCAAGTATCTTTAGCATTTTGAGGGACTAAGATCATTTGTTTACGCAACCTTTTGATAGCGTCATCGAGGGGCTATGATCTTATTTGTTTGTATTGTTTTGCCAAGATACTTTCCATGCATACCATGGCCATTTTTAAGGCAACAAAGTGGGTGAAACCCTAGGGGTTCTTGTGTGCAATGTGTTGTCATTTATATGCATTTGCCTTGTATTAGGTCTTTGCTATTTGTTTGATTTTTGTCTTATCATACAAAACCCTAGTTTTTACTAAACATGTATATAATGCGATAAATTGCGTAAAATAAATCTAAGCTATTACAACAATTATTATGGGAGGGGGGATACAAGTTTTTGAATGGGGATATTTTCACAAAATAAAACCCTAAAATACTATTACAACCCAATTGAATATTTGCAAATTAAATAAATAAACAAATATTAAAAATGCAATAAAAATATAAATATGAAAAATGTTTAGTAATTGATTTTTTGTATGAGAGAATTAATTATGTAAACCCTAAAAAATAAGAGAAAAATAAAATTATTTTTGAAAGGGGTAAAACCCTAGTTTTTTATTAAAAGAAAATATGTATTCTATATTTATTTTATTTTATCCATTTATGTACAAGAAAAAATAAATAAAATTATTTACAAATATTAAAAATTAAAATATATGTGGAAATAATATTTTATGTGTATGAATAATAAAAATAAAAATGTATGATATTTTTAGATATATTTACTATTTATTTAAGAAAATAAAGTTCTATTTATTTGAATAATCAATATTTTGTGCCAAAAAATAAAATAAAAATGCAAAAAATTAAGAAAATATTTTTGAGATTTTTTAATGTTCAGAAAAAATAATAAAGTCAATAAACATAAAAAATATTGGAAAATATGCAAAAATATAAAAATATGCAAAGGGGGGTGCAAATAGTAAACTGGGGGTATGGGAAGTAAAACAACAGGCCCAAAGGCGCCAAGGCCCAGAACATCATCTTCATCCCTGTCCTTGGCTTCCTGCATGTGTGTTTCTGAGTTCAAACTTGTATCTTGCTCTAGCTTGCATAAAATCAAAAACTCATAACACAAAAAATGTAGCTTATGATCTCACGATTCCAGTGATATAAAGTTTGTGACCTAACACTCAAAGATCAAGGAGAATTTTATCACCCCTAATTTCTGACCTAAATTTTTCATGAACTTCAAGCTTCAAATTCTCACTACTCAGTTAATATAAATAAGAATTATGCATATGTACAGTTTCAGCAAGTTAAGGACTACATTTTTACTTCACAAATCGTGACTTAAGGATGCATAAATAAAGAGATAGAGATTTGAAAAATACCTTGTTCAGCTGAGTTTGGATATGGCAATGTGGGGACTTTGAGTGAGGCTTGAAGATCGTGTGAGCTTCCTTGAAGTTCCTTCAAGTTATTCCAATGCTTAGCTGGCCTTATGGATGGCAGAAACTTCCTGCACGAGTCAACCTGCAACCTTCCAAAATGAAAATGGTGATGTCTGAAATAGAGCTTACAGAACCAGGACAAGGACTTGGATAGTTTAGGTAGGATGTATGGAATATGTATGATGTGTTACAAAGCAAAACGCACGAGCAAATATTGAGATGGCTAGCGTTTTGCAAAAGCTGCCCTGTTTGGGCAGAAATTTGTGTTTTCTGAGTTTGAGAGTGTTTGGGATTTTAGGCAATCGTGTATTGGCTTGTGACAAGTTTCTGAATGTGTCTAGAATGAAGCCAAGTTCACCCTTTATCAGATGTACAAGTTCTCTTGGCTTTTGCAACTTTTCTTGTTTTTGAAGAAAAGTGAAATGACTTATGCCAAAGGCATGTACAGGCTTGCTAGCTGCAGAGAGTTGGTACAAGTTGCTTGTTATCTGTGGAAAATGCCTGCATCCAAGGAACAAGTCCAAGGCTCAAGGCTGATAAAGTTGGAAAAGCTAGCTTTATGAAAATGTCAATGTACACTTTTGGCCATTTATGGAATTGTTTCTTGTACAATGCTCCAAAGGTCAAAATAAAGCAATTAACCACTGAGATAGAATTTAATTATGGAGTGTAGAAAGGATTAGGACCTGTAATACAAGGTAAAAGCATGCTAGGATCTGATTTGCAACTTGAAGCATTGTAAAAATGGTTTGAACAAAAGTGACAAAATGCCAACTTCTCTTCTTCGATTCTCCCTAACCACAAATTATCTTGGAGAGTTCTTAGACATTTTGGAAAGCTTGTAACATGATCTACAATCCATATTTGAAATGCATTTTGAGATTCCTCTTGGAACTATGTGAAAAATGTCTATGAAGTTGGGTCAAAAACCTGCCTAAATTAGGGCAAACTTTCACTAAGTTAAAAAGTTTATGGACCCCTATTCACAAATTCATATCTTGATATCCAAGCATCTTTTGGGAAAACTTTGTGAATAAAATTTGTATATTTCATAGAGGACTACAACTTTCATGTTGGAAGTTTTCTTTGAATCCAATTGCATCATGGTGAAAAAGTTGTGGAAAGTTGGGAAAAAATAAGAAAATTTCCATACTTAGAAATTTTCTAAGTTATGAAAAAATTTCAAATTAAAACCCTAATTTGAAAATTTAGGTTTCTTGGTCAACAAGTTTCACATTTTGACATATCTTGATGAATTATGACCCTTGGCACTTGATTTTGACAAAAAAAAGTCAAAGTTTGACTTTTCAGTGTTCAGTTGACTTTAGATCAGTTGACTGCAAAATCCATTTGTCAATCCTATGCATTTGAGATATTTTGAGCTATGTGATTAGGTCAAGATGATGCCATTGAGTCCTTGAAATCATTCTTGAACCCAATTGGTCATTGGCTAGGTTAAAAATCAGAAATTGCCCTTTCTCAGTCAAAACCCTAATTTTGACCATTTTTCCCTTTTGATGATCTGATCAAATTTCTTGTGGAGTTGTGATCCAAACTTGATCAAATGGTTCATAGGAGCCTAGAATTTTGTTATGGATCAAAAATTATGAAGTTTGACTGTGAATTGGCCATGGTTGACTTTTTCCCCAATACAGCTGATTTTTAGGTCAACTGTCAAATTGACTGGGCAAAAATGTGATTCAAGGCTTGAAACTTAACATGAGCAATCTTAGGGGTCTAAGATGGTGTATGAATGTCACATGAAGCATTGATGGTCCAAAAATCCTTGTGCAAACTCAAACCCTAATTTCAGTTCATCAATGCAAGATAAGGTCTTGAGCTGAGCAAACCTTAATCATATCTGGAGTCCAAGAAGTCTTGTGAGGAAAACCTTGATGAGAGGGAAAATTTTAGGGTACAACAGTATGCTTATGCAAAAACTGCAAGTCTTGACAGTTTTCTGGTGTTTTTGAGTTTGTGAGTGTTTCAGGCTTCTAGTTATCGTGTCTTGTGTTGTATTGTGTTTGTATATTAGTATGGAATCAGTTTCTTGTCAACTCTCCAACAGATTTGCAAGTTATAGGCTTTTGGCACACTTTCTTGCTTTTGAAGCAAAGTGAAGGTACAAGGCCTTACCTGCTTGTACTGGCTTGCTTAGGGTTGATATTTGCTCTATATAAATTTCCTTAGGTCTGTGGTACTTGTATGTGCAAAGGAGACAGGTTCAATGCTCAAGAATTGGAAAGTGGCAAAAGTTGAGCTTTTTCAAAATGGCAATGGTCACTTTATGCCATTTATGGAATTTCAACTTGGGTAATGGCTCTAAGGCTTGGATCAAAGCTTTGTCAACTGATTAAGCATTAAATTAAGGAGTAAGAAACAAGTTTGGGACATGTAAAGCATGAATTAGACAACATAGGTATTGATTGGAACTTTGTTCTTCATGAAATGGCTTGAACCAAAAGTGAGAAATTTCCAACTTCATCTCTTCGATTCTCCCTACTCAAAAATGATCTTGAGGAGTTCTTGGACATTTTGGAAATCTTGCAATGTGCTCTATAAATCATCTTTGAAATTCATTTCAAGATACCTCTTGGAACTAGGTGAAAAATTGCCATGAAGTTGGGTCCAAAACCTGCCTAAATTAGGGCAAAATTTCACTAAGTTATTTAGTTCATGAGCATGTATTCATAGATTTATATCTTGAGATCCAAGCATATTTAGGGAAAAGTGTGTGAAGCAAAGTTATAGATTTCATGGAGTTCTACAACTTTCATGTTGGGAACTTTCTTTGAATCATTATGCATCATGGTGAAAAAATGGTCTAAAGTTGAGAAAAAATAAGAAATTTTATATACTTAGAAAATTTTCTAAGTTAAGAAAATTTTCAAATTTAAACCCTAATCTTCAAAATTGGATTTCTTGATGAACAAGTTTCACATTTTGACATGTTTTGATGAATTGTGACCCTTGGCACATGATTTTGACCAAAAAGTCAAAGTTTGACTTTTCAGTGTACAGTTGACTTTTGATCAGTTTACTGCAAATTTCATCTGTCAATCCAATGAAATTGCAATGTTTTGAACCATGCTATTAGGTTAAGATGATGCAATTTAATCCTTGAAATAATGCTTTAACTCAATTGGTCATTTTCTAGGCCAAAAACCAGAAATTCCCCTTCCTCAGTCAAAACCCTAATTTTTTTACCATTTTGCCCTTTTGGTGATTTGATCAAATTTCTTGAGGAATTATGATCCAAACTTGACCAAATGATACATATAAGTTTAAAATGTTGATGTGGATCAAAAATTATGAAGTTTGACTGTAAATTGGCCATGGTTGACTTTTTCCCCAATACAGTTGATTTTTAGGTCAACTGTCCAATTGACTGATCAAAAATGCGGTTCAAAGCTTGAAACTTGTCCTGAGTGATCTTAGGGATCCATAATGATGTTTGAAAGTCACATGAAGCATTGATAGTCCAAAAATCCTTGTGCAATATCAAACCCTAATTTTGGGTCATCAGTGCATGATGAGATGTCTTGAGCTGACCAAACCCTAATCCAGTCTTGAGTCAAAGAAATCTTGTGAGAAAAGTCTTGATAAATGAGAGGGAAAAATTTTGGGGTACAATAGTTTCCCCTGTTCAATCTTCTTAAACTTGAAGAGTTAGATTGGCGAGATTTTCCATTCGTGACTCGAAGGTGAGAGAATGATTGGACACTAAAGTGCCCAGAAATATGCGCTCGACGATGTGTAGTTGAGAGAATGGGCTTAAAGATGCCATTTGGAGAAGTGATAGAATCTTGTTAGAGATGGGCTTGTAGATGCCATCCAAAAATATTTGTTGAATTGTAAGTTGTAAGCTGAAAGAATGAGCATTAGAATGGCGTATGTGTCTAGAGCGTATCTGAACTATATCTGGACTTGGAATCTGAATAAGTAACAGAATTGAATATGTGTCTAGAGCATATATGTACTGTATCTGAACTTGAGTATCTGAATGAGTATCAGAATGGCATCCGTGTCTGGAGTGTATCTGTATTGTATCTAAACTTGAATATCTGAATGAGTATCATAATGGCATCCGTGTCTGGAGCGTATCCGTAATGTATCTGAACTTGAATATCTGAATGAGTATCAGAATGGCATCCGTGTTTGGAGTGTATCCGTATTGTATCTGAACTTGAATATTTGAATGAGTATCAGAATGGCATCCGTGTCTGGAGCGTATCTGAACTGTATCTGAACTTGAATATCTGAATGAGTATCAGAATGGAATTCGTGTCTGGAGCGTATCCGTACTGTATCTGAACTTGAATATCTGAATGAGTATCAGAATGGCATCCATGTCTGGAGCGTATCCGTACTGTATCTGAACTTGAATATCTGAATGAGTATCAGAATGGCATCCGTGTCTGGAGCGTATCTGAACTGTATCTGATTACATATTATTAATGATAGCTATTTAATCTTATCCTGGAAAGGGTAAAATGTTAGCTGGAACACAAAATTACGTTGCATGAAATGTATGATGCAATATATGTGTTTTATCAATGTCTATGATATATGGATGTAATGTATGCGCATGTAAGCTGATTTGTTGTATTGCCGTCTGATTGAGGAAAATAAATTCCTGAATGCCGATGAGGATATGTTGAATTTCCAACGTCTCGAGACTGAAGTGCTGATGAACTCTTTGCTGAGAGAAGTAAATTCTGTTGTGAGGGAAATGTCGTGTACTGCTTGTAAGATTTGCTCGGGAATCCAGAGAAATCTGATGATTCCCAAAGGGGATTAGCAACTTGAAATTTTAGTTCCGTTGGGGATTTAAATGACGCATTGTGGGGATTGCTTATGGAATAGCCTAAAGATGTTTTCCTATCCTTTCAACCTATCAGTAATTGTCTTTCTCATTTTGTTTATTTGTAAACGGTAATCATGTTCAAATGCATATGTTCATTAATGAATCATTGGACGTTTTTGCAAATAAAACACAAGTGTAAAGAAAAAGACAAATAGTTTTATGTACTTTCAAAGATATATCTTTGTATTTAAATTTGCATAAGTATTTTGTACAAAGGAGACAGACATCCTAGTAAGAGAATGGTGCCATAAAAGCAAGAAAAATTTATACAAAGAAAGATAGATATGTGTGATAATCCCATGGGGTTCCCATTCTGCTATAGCCTTCATATCTCCGAATATCTTGTCTATTTGTTGCTTCGTCCGAAGATGATTGAATTGATCAGAAACTTTGAACTTTGTTAGGGGAAGTCAAGTGTCATCCACAAAGTGATCCGACGGGACATAGTCATACGCTTTAATTCCCTAACTGTTTCCTGGACCGCCCTTTCGGGTTTTCAGTCCACCGGGAAAACCCTTTTTGCCCAAGTCGCCCTTTCAGGTTTTCAACTTGTCGGGTGTACAGATTTTTTTTATTTTATCACTAATTTTTGCCCGAACCTTTTTGGTTTGCCGGGATGCCCTTTTTTGCCTAGGTGTGTCAACCTAGCGGGTCTCTCATGCGTAGTATCTTTTGACTATGTTCGTGTTCGCAGGGTGTGGCAGGTCGTCGCCGTCCATGGTGGTTAAGATCATTGCCCCACCGGAGAATATGTTCTTGATTACAAATGGTCCTTCATAGGTAGGAGTCCATTTTCCCCTGGGATCATTTTGTGGTAAGATAATGCGTTTGATCACTAGATCTCCAACTTGATATACTTGGCGTCTGACTTTCTTGTTGAAAGCCTTGTCCATCCGTTTTTGATACATCTGACCATGGCAAACAGCAGTAAGTCTCTTTTCATCAATTAAGTTCAATTGATCAAGTCGAGTCTGGATCCAATCGTCCTCACTCAAACCTGCATCCCTCATAATTCTTAAAGAGGGTATCTGAACCTCAATAGGCAAGACAGCCTCCATGCCATAAACCAAAGAATAGGGTGTTGCCCCAGTTGATGTGTGAGCCGTGGTACGATACCCGTGGAGAGAAAATGGTAGCATCTCATGTTAGTCCTTGTAGGTGACTGTCATTTTCTGTATGATCTTTTTAATGTTTTTATTTGCAGCTTCGACGGCACCATTCATCTTTGGCCGATAGGGGGACGAATTGTGATGCTGAATCTTGAACTGCTCGCACAAGGCGGTGATCATATTATTGTTAAGGTTTGTACCATTGTCAGTGATGATCCTTTCTGGGATATCGTACCGGAAAATGAGATTTTGCTTGATGAAGTGGGCAACAACATTCTTAGTAACGGATGCAAAGGAAGCCGCTTCGACCAACTTTGTAAAATAGTCAATGGCCACTAGAATGAAGCGGTGTCCATTGGAGGCTGTAGGCTTGATCTCCCCAATCATATCGATTCCCCACATAGCAAAGGGCCAAGGAGCCGTCAAGACATTCAGAGGAACCGAAGGTACGTGCACCTTATCAGCATAAATTTGACACTTATGACAGGTTCGAGAGTGTTGATAGCAGTTTGCTTCCATGGTAGACCAATAATAGTCTGCCCGTAGGATTTTCTTCGCCATCGTATACCCACTGGAGTGAGTTTCAAAAGTACCTTCATGTAATTCAACCATGATATTTTCAGCCTCAATCTTATCCACACACTGAAGCATAATGGAGTCATGACTACGTTTGTACAGGATGTCATTACTGAAGAAGAACTTAGCAGAGAATCTCCTTAAGAACTTCTTATCATTGATTGAAGCTCCTTCCAGATATTCTTGAGCCTCGAGATACCTCTTGACTTCATGAAACCAAGGCTGGTCCACTACCTCTTCAGCATTAATCTCGTGACAATGTGTTGATTCATCCATTCGTTCAATGGTGATTTAGGGAGCCTCGTTATCCCAATTAAGTTTAAACATAGATAACATTGTGGCTAGAGAGTCTGCTAGTTGATTTTCTTCTCGCGGGAAGTGTTCGAAGGTAATCTCCTCAAAATGTGGTAGCAATGTCAACACATGTTCTTTGTAAGGGATAAGATTTGGGTGCCTAGTATCCCATTCTCCTTTGATTTGGATGATGACTAAAGCTGAATCTCCGAATACATCTAAGAATTTGATTCCCAAATCTATGGCAGCTCTGAGACCAAAGATGCATGCTTCGTACTCCGCCATATTGTTCGTACAGTTGAAACCAAGTATGGCAGTAAAGGGAGTATGACACCCTTCTGGAGATATAAATACAGCGCTGATACCATTACCAAGTGCATTGGATGCCCCATCAAAGAACACGGTCCATTGGGATCCTTGTTCAGGTCCGTCATATGGTCTGATTTCTTCACAGTTGTGTAATGTCATGATGTCTTCATCTGGGAATTCAAATTTCATGGACTGATAATCTTCTACAGCTTGATGAGCAAGATGATCAGCTAGCACACTACCCTTTATAGCTTTCTGGGTAGTGTATTGTATGTCATATTCTGTTAGGATCATCTGCCATCTAGCTATCCTCCCAGACAGAGCAGGCTTTTCGAAGATGTACTTTATCGGATCCATCTTAGATATCAACAAAGTAGTATGAGTCAACATATATTGTCTTAGCCGGCGAGCAGCCCATGCCAGAGCGCAGCAAGTTTTCTCGAGCAGTGAATATCTGGTTTCACAGTTGGTAAACTTTATGCTCAGGTAGTAAATAGCGTGCTCTTTTCGGCCAGACTCGTCATGCTGCCCCAATACACACCCCATTGAGTTCTCTAAAACGGTCAGATACATGATCAATGGTCTTCCCTCGACTGGTGGCATCAAAACAGGAGGCTCTTATAAGTACTCTTTGATCTTGCCAAAAGCAATCTGGAATTCATCATTCCATCTGACTACTTGATCTTTCTTCAATAGTTTGAAGATTGGCTCACAAGTGGCCGTCAGGTGAGAAATGAATCTGGCAATATAGTTCAGGCGTCCCAAGAATCCTCTGACTTTCTTCTCAGTACAAGGAGCAAGCATTTCTTGTATCGCTTTAACCTTGGCAGGGTCAACCTTGATGCCTTTGTTGCTGACAACAAAGCCTAGGAGTTTACCGGACCGCACTCCGAATGTGCACTTATTTGGATTCAACCTAGTTTATACTCCTTCAATCTCTCAAACAACTTTTGCAAATGATCAAGGTGCTCCTCTTTACTTTGTGATCGGGCTATCATGTCATCTACATAGACCTCTATCTCATGATGTATCATATCATGAAACAAAACTACCATGGCGCGTTGATAGGTTGCCCCAGCATTCTTTAGTCCGAATGGCATCACTTTGTAGAAGAATGTGCCCCACTGTGTGACAAATGTAGTTTTCTCCATGTCCTCAGGTGCCATTTTGATTTGGTTATAGCCTGAGAATCCGTCCATGAAGGAAAATACTTTGTGTTTGACCGTATTTTCAACCAAGATATCGATGCGGGGAAGTGGAAAATCATCTTTAGGTCTGGCCCTATTTAAATCTTTATAATCCATGCACATTTGTACTTTGCCGTCCTTTTTAGGCACGGGAACAATGTTGGCAACCCATTGAGGATAGGAAGTGACAGCCAAGAATCCAGCATTGAATTATTTCATGACTTCCGCTTTGATCTTCTCTGATGTGTCAGGTCTCATGCGGCGGACTTTTTGTTTTACTGGTGGACAGTCTTCTCTTGTGGGTAGACGATGTATCACGATGTATGTATCAAGTCCTGGCATGTCTTCGTATGACCAGGCAAAGATCTCAACATAATCATGCAATAGCTGAATTAAACGCTCCTTGACACTCGGCTCTAGATTAGCACCCACCTTGATTTCCTTTTTATCCTCCTCGGTACCCAAGTTGATTGTATCCACTGGTTCCTCATGAGGCTGAATAGCTCTTTCCTCTTGTTGTAGTAATCTGGCCAATTCCCCTGGTACTTCACAATCTTCCTCACCTTCGTCTTCGGCTTGGTAGATTAGATCTTCAGAGTCACTAAAGGCCATAGCAGTATCGTTACCCACAGGATCCAAAATGGAGGGGTAACTGCATTTGTGAGTGTGGGTATGCATAAGGGTATAGCCATCTTTAAACAATAAAATGTAAAAGAAATACAATGAGACAAAAGGTTTGTATGTGAAAAAACGTCCATGATTCATTGAATTTCATATGAAGATGAAATAAAAACCCTTACAAATGGACCATTGCACCTCGGGTAAGACACAAGGTTTTAAATGTGCGAATTGTTTGTGAATATTACAAGTCCAACGGAAATGTAAAAGATAAATTATTGAGAGATGAAAGTTATTGGGACAAAGTCTCTGGCTTCCCAATTGCGAATTCCTCCATTGATAGTAGTAAATATCCAATCCTCTAAGCTGCCATCTTCTTCACCATCTTCCACTACATTGACCTCTTGGTTGCTAATCTTCAAAGGTGGCCCTCCAGCACGGGCACGGCGCACGGCCTTTTGAGCACTTGAAGTAAACCCTAAGCTAAACTTGTCAGATTTATACGGAATGTCTGGATGTTTCCCCCAGATGGTGCATCCACCCTCCTCTACTACTGCCTTGGCGTCCTTTAGAGATGACATCTGAAGTGGAGGTCCTGTGATCTTGGGGATCTGGGATACCGTCTTGGTTACTGCTACCTCTTGAGAGACTTCTTCGAAATGTTGAAAAGGAGTTTCAATGAACTCGCCATCCAACTTCACATACCGGAAAGAATTTAGGTGGCTAATCATGTACTCTTCCTCTCAGTGGACAGTGATAATCTTTCCATGGACCGGGTATTTCAGCATCTGGTGTAGTGTAGAGGTGACAGCATCGGCATTATGGATCCAGGGCCGTCCTAGCAGACAGGAGTAAGAGGGGCGGATGTCCATTACATAGAAAGTTGAGCTGAAAGTATGAGTCCCCACCTTTATGGGGATGTCCACCTCCCCGTGGACCATCCTCTTTGAGCCATTAAATGCTCTCACGACTATATTACTGGGTTTCAACGTCAGTCCTTCGCAATCCAATCTGTCAAGAGCTTTCTTTGGTAAAACGTTCAAAGATGAGCCAGTGTCCACTAAGACATGGGCCAGAGTTGTTCCTCTACATTCCACAGAGACATGTAATGCCTCGTTGTGCTTTCTCCCTCTTGGTGTCAAATCAGCATCAGAGAAGCCTAGGCCGTTATCAGCTGTCAAACTGGCCACACAATCTTAAAATTGGTCAGCAGATGTCTCTTGTGGCACATGGGTTGTCTTCAGAAACTTCACCAGAGCTTTCGCATGTGCCTCAGAACACAGCAACAATGCTAGCATGGAGATTTTGGAGGGAGTTTGCCCCAACTGTTCAACCACGTCGTAGTCGCTTTTCTTTATTATTCTCAAGATTTCCTCCATTTCCTTCTTGGAGGTTTCGGGGATAGTTAGTGGTTGAGCCGTCGTCCAGACAGGCTCTTCTTGAATACTTTTTCCTCGAATTTCAGCAGTAGAAGTGTTGGTAGGGATAACAGTAGGTGTTGTGTCGTCTTTTCCAGTAGGAGCACTTGCAGATATGATTATTGGTATGGAGGTAACCTTTGGAACAGCCACGGGTCCAAAAACTGCCTTTGGATGGGAAATTTCTGGAGAGAAGATTCTACCGCTACGGGTAATCTTACTGGTTCTGGAAATATTGATAATGTCGGAGTCTTCTTCTTCGGAGCTCATTTCTTCGGCGGCCAGCCCATCTTGTTTGATACCATGGTAGTAGATGTCTCCACCATAATTCCACGGTACTATTTTGTCTGATTCATACGGGACCGGCCCGGGCATTATGATTATAAGAGGAGTAGTTTTTGGAACCGATGTAATCCTAACGGGTCTTTTGGGGACCCTAGAAGGACTGGCGGAGATGGTTATGATTGAAACGTCTTCAATAGGAACAGGTGAAACAGGAGCATTTTCAAACAGAATCTCTTGGTTGTCTATCAAGCGTTGAATTCCTGTCTTCAACAAAGGGCAAACAGTTGGTGAGGATAAGCAAAGATGGCAGTCTTCATTACAACCTGGGAATACACCAGCTTTCAACAAGTTTATCTTAAGGATTGGGAGTGGAGTCAAGAGTTCATCAACTGTGGTAACAAACAAATCTTCTCTGATAGCATTGGTGTTGTGACCATGCCTAGGCATAGAAGCGGAAATGACGTTTGGTTTCTCGGGCGCATCAAACTCAATCTCTTTTGCATCTATAAGGTCTTGAATTTTGTTTTTCAAAGCCCAACAGTTGTTAGTGTCGTGACCCGGACTTTTGGAGTGATATGCGCATATGGCATTTGGGTGATAATGAGGGGACGCAGTGTTGGGATTCTTTGGAGCTTCCTTTAAAGTTGGCAGATTAGATTTCAGAAGATGTGGTAAAACCTAGGCTAGAGTCATATTAATTCTGGTCAATTTCCGGACTAGCCTTTCCACCCTTGGTTGGTTACTTCTTGGTTGATCAGATGTAGGCTTTGGGATCATAACGGCCCCTACCATTGGTCGGCGTTCAGCTTTCCCTTGATTCCTTTATGGGTAAACAGCATATACCTCCTTCTTCCCGGTGAAAGGCTTTATCACAGCTGTAGAGGCAGACGAATCCTTCTGAATCTTTCCACTTTTTATGCCAGCTTCCACCCTCTCTCCGGTTAGTATTAACTCAGTAAACCCGACAGATGAGCTCCCAATCAAATGGTTGAAGAAATGGCCTGATAGAGTGCCTAAGAACATATCCACCAACTCCCTTTCAGACAGAGGGGGTTGCACTCTCCTTGCTAGATCTCTCCATTTCTGCGCTTAATCTTTGAAAACTTCATTTGAAGCCATAGCCATACTCTGAAGTTGAGTACGGGTGGGCACCAAATCTACATTATACTGGTATTGTTTATAGAAAGTTGCGGCAAGGTCTTCCCATTTGTGGACGTCGGCCCTTTCTAATTGGTAAAACCAATCGAGTTGTGTTCCGGATAGACTATCCTGGAAAAAATGCACCCATAGGTCTTTATCGGCGGAGTGCGGCTGGATCTTTCTCACGTATGATCGGAGGTGCATTTTAGGACATGACACCCCATCATATTTTGCGAACAACGGCACTTTGAACTTCGATGGGATCACAATTATCGATACTAGCCCCAATTCTTCAAAGTCTAGACCTGGTACCCTCTGTATTTCCATAGCGCTCAAACGCTCTTCAAGATGTCTGTACTTATCATCTGTGGGAGGATATTGTTCTTCGGAGTAGTCTTCCTCTTCTTCCTCCTCTTCAGATTCTGACGGAACTGTTGTTTCTTTTCCTTTCCCTTCCCCTTCATCAGATGTTGCTGTGAAATTCAAGGTTCTTCTAGTTTGTTCTTGAAACCTTCTCCCCATGATTACAACACCAGTTAGTTTCTTCTCTTTCTTCTTTTTCTCTTTGGCCAACAGAGTCTTCAACTCCTCTTGTCCTTTGGTCAGGGTTGTGAGTAACTGTTGAAACTGCATGTTTTGAGCCTGAAGGTCTTTGACTGTCTGTTCGAGATCCATCTTACTGAAATAAACAGTAGAGAGATGAGGAAACTCGTTTCAAAAGACTTGTTTATGTTATGATGAATGATATGTACACATGCAATGTTTTCAAGGATTTTAAAAAATTCAAGTTCGTTTTAAACAAAAAGAAACACACGTTATATTAATAAAATAGAGTTTGAGTACATCAATGCCCCTTGGGATAAATAATACAAAACTCTAAGATAAAAAAAATTAGTGTGCATCCTCTTTGGTGCTATGTAGGCATTTAGAGCCTGCTCCTCATGAAGTAGCCTAGTGAGTTCCAAAACCTTCTTCTCGCTTGCATAGAATTGGGCTTCTAAAGTATCTCTCTCTCCTTTGAGTTGTATCCAATCCCTTTGTAGGTCTTCAAGAGATGTGGGCATGTCAGGAGGTAGGATAGTGTATGGAACTTCTCCTTCCTTAACAGGCTCGATGATCACCGGGAGAATGGAAGGATACGGCATCATAAGACTTTGAGCGCGAGTTCGTACCCACTTGAGGTAAGGCTCAAGAGGGATGGAATTCTTGTGTCCCAAAGTCTTGCTATCCACCTTGTTTAGCATCCTCCAAGCTCGGATGAATCTCTGGCGAAGACCTTGATCGTCGTTGTCGTAGTCGAATACCAAGCCTTGAATCAGCATCTCATGTGGGCCATCCCTTCGGACATAACCAAATTGTCTTAGAGCTAAGCATGGGTTTTAGGTGATGCCTCCCCTAATTCCAAGTAGAGGGACATTAGGAAATTCCCCACAACGGTCAACAATGATAACATTCTCTTTGGTTCGAGAGCACCAATGAATATCTGAATGTTTGAGCGTCATTAACCTTTGTAACCACCTTAATCCTTGCTCATTCTTTAAGACTGGTTGTGGAAGATGAGAAATAAACCATCTTTCCAGGAGAGGAGTGCAACACATAAGGACACCTCTTTTCCTCATTGTGCGAGTGTGAAAAGAGTGCAGGATATCCCATAGTAATGTAGGCACCGGATTGCGTGATATGAAGATTTTAACGGCACTCACATCTATGAGTTGGTCAGGATTGGGGAACAAGACCATCCCATAGATAAGAAGAGCCACAATTTCCTCAAAATCTTGTAAGTCTAGGGAATTCCAACATCTTTGGGCCTTCTCAATCAGAAACTTTGCTAAGAAGCCTTTGACACCACTTCTAGTTTCCCAATGGGTTGTGACATCAGATGAGTGCAAGTGCAGAGCTTGAGCAATCTCTTCTGGCTTTGGATCTCTTTCCGTACCGTTTAAAGGTAGTTGATTGAGAATGGGAATCCTCAAAAGTTGAGAGAATTCTTCCAAAGTGGGCACAAGTTGATAGTCGGGAAATGTGAAGCAATGATGCAAAGGGTCAAAGAACTGGAAGAGTACCTTCATCATGTCCTCCAATGTGTTGGAGGTGACCAAGTTGAGTAGACGGCCATGCCTCTCAGTGAATGGAGAGTTCTCAGGGATCCTTGAAGCTAGCTCCTTGAGTTGTGGAAGAACTCTTACAAGGTTGATTTGGATAGTTCTCCTGCGGAGTGAATCCATATCCTACAAAACAAAAACAAAGATGAATCTCCAAAATCCTTGAAATGGTTAGTGATGCACATGATGTTCATGATGTCCATGATGTTATGTACAAGTATGTATATACAATCAAAATAAAAAAGTTCTTAGTTTAGGCTTGCATAGGGCTTTATAGGTAAGTACCCTCTTGAAGTTTAGTTGGCTCAAACCTGTCCTAGTTGTAGTTGTTTAGGTATTGGCATGCATTTTTGGTAAAACCAGGTGTATGAATGTCATGACTGATGTCATAACATTCTAGTTTATTAGGTACAAATTTATTAGGTACCTTTGCAGAAAAATATTGTCATACAGGTACTGATATTTATGAGTGTGTATCTGAGCATTTTGCAAAATGATCACATTTACCAAAATCAGTAAACAGGAATTCAGATGTCATAACAAATGTTAAGACATCCTGTTCTGAACTAACAGGTATGCAGTTTGGTTAATTCTGAGTTTTTTCAGGAAAATGACTCAGTCTTTCCAGAATAGAATCCTGCGTTTTCTTGGGGTTAACCTAGCTCAACCCTAACCTGGTTGATATAGTCCTGTGACCTAGTCTTAAGGTCAAACGGAATTAACCCTAGCTTTTTGTGGAAACCCTAACTGAAGATGCAGCTGCTATATATTCAACAGAGCTGTTGTTTTGGAATTATCTCTTTTTGACAGAAGATTATTTAGAAGCTGTATAGTTTTAACTATTGTAATCCAAGCAATTATCATTGTGATAAGTGACTTGGAATAGGTTTTAATTGTAAGGGTTGTGTATCACTCAAAGCTTTGAAGCAAGAGTGTTTGTATGTCTCTTGACTAAAGCTTTGAAGCAAAGTCAAGTTAGGTTTGTGTATCACTCAAAGCTGTGAAGCAAGAGTGTTTGTGTTGCTTGATTAAAAAGCTGTGAAGCATAATCAAGTGTATTTTTTGAAGAGTGTCTTCTTCAATTAATTAGTCAAATTGTTTTATGTATCACTGCTGTGATTGAGGGGGAGTGAGTAGGTACTCAGGTTTAAGTTGTACTTAGATTGAAGTTGCATTGGGTAGGTCTTAAGTGAAGGAGATAAACTGGTTGGTTTATTCCTGAATTAATATCTCTTATAGTGGATTTCCTCCCTGGCTTGGTAGCCCCCAGAGTAGGTGTTGTTGCACACTGAACTGGGTAAACAATTGACTGTGTTCTTTACTGCTTTCTTGTATTTACTGTCTTATAGAAAGTCAGATACGGTGTCATAACATTGAACGTGACATTGAGTATCTGCAGCCAGAATTTCACTAGTAATAGTAACCGGGTTCTAAGGAGCTCAATATCACTGGACTGTTTCCTTGGTCATTGTTTCAGCTCAAGCCTCTTTAGTGACCGAAATATCCCAAGAAACCAACCCTTAATGAGTGTAGTATCGAGTATCTACCAACTTCGGACTGCACCAAAGTCGGTCATCTCACTACATCCTAAAGGCCAAGTTGGTCAAGTAAAGGGTTCTAGAAGTTCATTAGTGTTTCATGACATCACTCAGCGGCCCTGTATTCTCTTTGATTGACTCAAAGGCTACCGGTATCCACAAATATGTCACACTAACATAGCTATTGCTTAGACCATGTCAGTATACCCCGCACAGTTTCCACAATGTATTCCTATTTACCTATAATGTTTCCCAAATCCGGGTGGAGGATTTAAACCCAAACAAAGAACCATAATGTAAAGCAAACAAGTCAAACAATGTAAGAAAATAAATGTGATCTAGCCCTAAGGTAACCCCATTTTAAAATTTCCCCAGCAGAGCCGCCAGTTCTGTGATACGGTGGGAGAACTGACTTGAGGGTTTTGCGTTTTATCGCAAATGTTGCGGTTAGCAAGAGTCGCCGCCGACTTTTCTTTTATCCAAAAGGAAAGGTGAAAAAGAACAGGAAAGACCTTTGAGATGTTTTCTTGAGTTCGGGGGGTAGATTATGAAAAGGGAAGGTATTAGCACCCTTTTCATCCATGGTTTTCCATGGGCTCTTAGTTACTTGCTAGATCACTTGCTTTTGTTGTTTGAAAATGTGTTTGGTGTGGTTTTGAAAGTATTTTGTAAAAGAGGCCATTGTTTAGGCAATCTTTGTAATGATTCTCGTTCACAAGAATGTATACAAAGATGTTTGTCTTTTGAAAATGTTTTCAATGTTTGTAAAATGTTTGGAAATGTGTGTGTTTATTTTGAAAATAGCAAGGATAGTTATTTGAAAAATAGAGCAAGTAATTAGAAGTAATCTACCTACTCAAATGTCTTTCTTGTGTGTTTCTATTCCTTTGACATTGTTGTATTACCATTGATTTGGTAAGCAAACCTATCTTTGGATATAAACGGGACAAGCGTGGGTCATTGTATAACCATGATTAGCAATGTTTGCAAAGTATCTTAGCATTTTGAGGGACCAAGATCATTTTGTAAGGCAACCTTGAATAGCGTCATCGAGGGACTATGATCTTATATTTGTTTTGTTTTTCCAAGATACTTCGCATGCGTAATATGGCTATTTTTTATATAAGGCAACCAAGTGGAGAAACCCTAAGGATGCTTGTGTGCAAGTGTATTATTTTCATGCTTTGATTTTATCTTGCATTTAGGGTTTTCTATTTGCTTTGTTTTGATCTTATCATACAAAACCTAATTACTAATCATGCCATGTAAAGCGGTAAATTGCGTAATGTAAATATTACTAAGCTATTACAACAATTTTATGGGAGGGGGGAATACAAATTTGAATGGGGATTTGCAAGAATGTAAATCTAATTAAATTATTAAACCAAATCGAATTTGTACGAATATTAGAATAAATAACATACAATATTTAAATATTCAATATTACGTACATGTAAGAAAAAGATTTTGTTTTGTTTTTTTGTCTTTTTTATGTGAAAAGAAATTTTAACCTAAACCTAAAAATATAAGGAAAAGAAATTAATTTTTAAAAGGAAGGTTTAACCCTAATTTCCATTTTAAAAGAAAATAAAGTTCTTATGTACTATTTTTTACGTATTTTTATATTAAAATAATAAATAATATTGTATAAAAATATAAAGTTTTTATATATGCAAAAAATAAATATTTATAAGTATGGGATGAAAAGGAAATAAATAAATTAAACTAAACATATTTTAATTATATTTTACAAGTTTATTAATAAAAATAAATAATATATATTGAAGATAAAATATATTTTTATGTGAAAAATAAAATAAAATAAAATAAAAATGCAATATTATCAAATTTATATTTTTTAGGGTTTTTATGCATTAAAGAAAATATTTAATGAATAAAAAATGAAAATATAACAAATAAAATAAAAATATAAAAATAGTTGGTAAATGGGGGGTGCCCTGAACAATCAAGTGGTGAAAGTTATAAAAAACAGCTAAGCCCAACGTGGAGGCCCAAACCTGCAAAATGCCAAAATTGAAAGTGGATAAATGTAAAAAAAAACAAAAGGTTGCGCCAAGGTTCGAACCCAGGACATGGGTCTCACCAGCGCGCTACCTTGCCACTGGGGTGGCTATACATCTAATGATTTAAGTGAAACAAAAATAACATAACATGAACAAGGTCCTTGCCCTGTACTTCATCTTCTTCCCCAAGCTGGCCAGATATCCTGTAACTCTCTCATTCTTCCATGAAAATGAAAACTCATAACATGAAAGTTGTAGCATTTGGTCTCACGATTCTAACCATATAAGTCATGTAAGCTATCAATCAAAGATCAAGATGAATTTTAAAAGCCCTAAATCTAAACCTAATTTTTTCAGAAATTTCAAGTTTAAAATTCTCTTAACTTAGGCCAAATAAATGCAAGATATGTATATGTACAGCTTCGTTGCAATGAGGACTACATTGTTTATTCACAAATCATGGCCAATGGTTGCTTGTATAAAGAGATAGAAGTTGAGATTTTTACCTCTTTCAGTTGAAATCATGGATGGAGTTGGAGTGAGTTTGATGGAGGCCAGATGATTGCTTGAGCTTGCTTGAACCTCCCTAGGTGTGTTCCAACCCTTGCCTTGCTTTAAAAGTGTCTAAAACTCTTTATCCAAGTAAACCTGCAAGCTTTGAAAATAAAAATGGCAGATGATGGAGAAGGGGTTACAGTACACGTATGAGGGTCTGGATCAGATATATATCAGGTAGGTGGGGTGTTTTGATGATCAAGACTTGAAACGCACGAGCCAAATGAGAGATTGGTATGCTTATGCAAAAACTGCAAGTCTTGACAGTTTTCTGGTATTTTTGAGTTTGGGAGTGTTTCAGGCTTCTAGTAATCGTGTC
Organism: Vicia faba; assembly: GCA_948472305.1. Classification (NCBI taxonomy): domain Eukaryota; kingdom Viridiplantae; phylum Streptophyta; class Magnoliopsida; order Fabales; family Fabaceae; genus Vicia; species Vicia faba. The sequence continues at coordinate 1,690,794,286 of OX451737.1, read as the reverse complement.
TTGTGTTGTATTGTGTTTGTATATTAGTATGGAATCAGTTTCTTGTCAACTCTCCAACAAATTTGCAAGTTATAGGCTTTTGGCACACTTTCTTTCTTTTGAAGCAAAGTGAAGGGACAAGGCCTTACCTGCTTGTACTGGCTTGCTTAGGGTTTGTATTTGCTCAATACAAATTGCCTTAGGTCTGTGGTACTTGTATGTGCAAAGGAGACAGGTTCAATGCTCAAGAATTGGAAAGTGGCAAAAGTTGAGCTTTTTCAAAATGGCAATGGTCACTTTATGCTATTTATGGAATTACAACTTGGGTAATGGCTCTAAGGCTTGGATCAAAGATTTGTCAACTGATTAAGCATTAAATTAAGGAGTATGAAACAAGTTTGGGACCTGTAAAGCATGAATTAGGCAGCATAGGTACTGATTGGAACTTTGTTCTTCATGAAATGGCTTAAACCAAAAGTGAGAAATTGCCAACTTCATATCTCCGATTCTCCCTACTCAAAAATGATCTTAAGGAGTTCTTGGACATTTTGGAAAGCTTGAAATGTGATATATAACTCATATTTGAAATTAATTTCAATATACCTCTTGGAACTAGGTGAAAAATTGCCATGAAGTTGGGTCCAAAACCTCCCTAAATTAGGGCAAAATTTCACTAAGTTATTTAGTTCATGAGCATGTATTCATAAATTTGTATCTTGATATCCAAGCATCTTTAGGGAAAAGTGTGTGAAGAAAAGTTGTAGGTTTCATGTATGTCTACAACTTTCATGTTGGGAACTTTCTTTGAATCATTATGCATCATGGTGAAAAAATGGTCTAAAATTAAGAAAAAATATGAAATTTTCTATACTTAGAAAATTTTCTAAGTTAAGAAAATTTTCAAATTTAAACCCTAATCTTCAAACTTGGATTTCTTGATGAAAAAGTTTCATATTTTGACATGTTTTGATGAATTGTGACCCTTGGCACTTGATTTTGACCAAAAAGTCAAAGTTTGACTTTTCAGTGTACAGTTGACTTTTGATCAGTTGACTACAAATTTCATTTGTCAATCTAATGAAATTGCATTGTTTTGAACCATGCTATTAGGTAAAGATTATGCAATTGAATCCTTGAAATCATGCTTTAACTCAATTGGTCATTTGCTAGGCCAAAAACCAGAAATTGCCCTTCCTCAGTCAAAACCCTAATTTTTTTACCATTTTGCCCTTTTGGTGATTTGATCAAATTTCTTGAGGAATTGTGATCCAAACTTGACCAAATGATACATATAAGTTTAAAATGTTGATGTGGACCAAAAATTATGAAGTTTGACTGTAAATTGGCCATGGTTGACTTTTTCCCCAATACAGCTGATTTTTAGGTCAATTGTCTAGTTGACTGATCAAAAATGTGGTTCAAAGCTTGAAACTTGTCCTGAGTGATCTTAGGGATCCATAATGATGTTTGAAAGTCACATGAAGCATTGATAGTCCAAAAATCCTTGTGCAATATCAAACCCTAATTTTGGATCATCAGTGCATGATGAGATGTCTTGAGCTGACCAAACCCTAATCCAGTCTTGAGTCAAAGAAATCTTGTGAGAAAAGTCTTGATAAATGAGAGGGCAAATTTTAGGGTACAACACGTTCAATGACTAAAATTGAATGAACGTATGCATATGAACACGATTAACTGTTAACAAATATATGCATACAAACAGGAATAAGCATTTACTCAAGACTCTAGGAGTTGGGGTGACGTTCAAGTAATCCACAAATCCCCATAGATCCAATTCTATGAGATTATCCCCCAGAGTAATCTTCATAAATTCATCTTTAATAAAGATACATTCTCCACAATTTCCCCGACAATATCACTAACCTACGGAGTTCTAATCAGTACAATTCATGGAAATTCTCTTCCCCAACTGAGTTTATTCTTCCAAAACTGTAAAACCTCCTGCAAATTTCTTCTCTCCAGCAAATATGTTTCCTCATGTAGAGTATTTCTCCATCAACAGGGTTTATTTCCCCAACAGATTACAGTCTCCCCAGCTTGAGTCTATTCCTCAGATGGCTACGAATCGCCGGAAAAATTCCTCTCACCAGTGAAGTCGCCACTATCCTCATAGAGTTACTATGAAACCTGGAACCGGACCAGATATCAGTCAACTTTATCCTCCCCAGAAGAGTCGGAAGGTTATCCATCTCTTTTATCCATAGTCAAGGTATATAAGAATTATCCTCCCCAGACGAGTCAGAAGGTTATCCATCTCTTTTATCCCCATACAGGGTATATAAAAATTATCCTCCCCAGACGAGTCGGTAGGTTATCCATCTCTTTTATCCCCAGACAGGGTATATAAAAATTATCCTCCCCAGACGAGTCGGTAGGTTATCCATCTCTTTTATCCCCAGTCAGGGTATATAAAAATTAAACTCCCCAGACGAGTCGGAAAGTTATCCATCACTTTTATCCCCATTTAGGGTATGTAAGAATTAAACTCCCCAGTAGAGCGATGGACAACTAATGTTCCTAAACTCTTCTCCTCAAACAGAAGTTGACATTCCCCAGTGGTGTTTCCTCGAACAGCAAATAAGAATCCCCAGCGGAAGCATTCTAGACAAGGTCGAAGATTACACATATTCTTCATCCCTAGCACCAGTCAAGGATTCATTTTCCCCAGCAAATTTTCATACGGAACTCTTGATACATTTCCAATAACATTTCACATTCATACATCATTTACCAATACCACAACATATGCAAACGAAACGCATATGGTACAGTCTCATTTATTTTGAGAACATTATTACACAATGCATTTCATACATCATGACATTGCATACAGCTAACTCTTTACCTTTTCAGGAAAAATCAATCAACAGATAAATGTCATCAACTACTTATATGACCCGACAATCTTCTCCAAGGTTACATCTGACAAAGGATTATTTAAGCAATTCCCTCAGAGGGTAATTCTTGAATAAGACTTTTCTGGCTCAGATTAAATTAACCATAGATTTTTTCAGATACTTCTTCCAGTTAAAGACAGACGCAAACATCTTCCGGCTCAGATTAAATTGACCAAAGATTTATTCTGATACTTCTTCCAGTAGACTTTTTCTGGCTCAGATTAAATCAACCATAGATTTATTCTGATACTTCTTCTAGTTAAAGACAAACAGACACCTTTTGACTCAGATTAAATCGACCAAATATTTATTCTGATACTTCTTCCAGTAGACTTTTTCTGGCTCAGATTAAATCGACCAAACTTTAGGGCAAATATTTCTTCTAAGATCTCAAATGCTCAAGGCTACTAAAGAGTTAATCAAACAAACTCACCTCCTAGGCAAGGGTCTTCAACTAGGGTTTGGTGCTTCTAAAATATAATTGGTTTTAAAGGGTTTCAATTGACTTTCATGGTTCATCATAGGTCCTCAACAATGCTCATATCAAGTTTCAAGCCTTGCATCACATGTTTGCTCAGTCAATGGCTCCGATGATTGAAAATCAACTATATTGGGTAAAAAGTCAATTATGGTTAATATACAGTCAAACTTTAAGATTTTTGGTCAACTTAAACATTGTGAGATTATATTCATAAATTGATCAATGGTTGATCATGATTCCTCTAGTAAAACCCTCAAATCATCAAAGGTCAAAATTTGCCAAAATTAGGGTTTTGACTGAGGATGACTGATCATTGACTATTGACCTAATGCATGACCTAATGGCTTGAAGCATGATCTTAAGGACTAAAATACAACATCTTGACCTAATTACATGGCTCAAGCCATTTCCAAATATGCAAGTGATTGATAGTTGAAAATTTGAGTCAATTGATGAAAAGTCAACATTCACTCAAAAGTCAAACTTTGACTTTTTGGTCAACATTGGAATTCAAAAATCAAGAATCATAAAAACATTCAAAACTATCAAACTTGATCATCAAGAATCAATAAAGTCAATAAAAAGTCAAAAGTCAAGATTTTCAAACACTTAGAAAAAATTCAAGTGTTTTATACCTAAAAAACCCTAACTTCACAAGCAAGTTTCCTCAAGATACAAGTTGATTCAAGGAAAACTTTCAACATGAAAGTTATAGCAATTAATGAATTCTACAATTTGTTAATATGGGATGACCCTCAAAAAGTGCTTAATTTAAGAGATATAAGCCCATGAAGTTATGATGTTTTTTTATCCAACACTTAGAAAAAATTTTACAAGTTTTGATCAGTTTTTTGTCCCAACATCATGGCCATTTTTCACCAAGATCCCAATTGATTTAGCCAAAATGGTCAACATGAAAGTTGGAGATCATGTTTCAAGCTTTCCAAAATGTCAAAAAACATAAATATATCATGCTTGAGCTAGAAGTTTCGAAGACATGAAGTTAGGCATCCATTCTTGAAATATAAGTCATTTTTGTGAAAACCTAATGACCAAATCTCATAGACATGCCTTGTAATCTCATTTTTGCAGGCCTCTAACCTCTAAATCTATCAATAATCAGAATATTACACAAAATTTTGAGCCATTATCCAATTGGTGCAAGCTTTAACCAAACCATTTTGCCATTTTCAGAAGAAAGGCGAGACTTCCATTTTGATAGAGCTTGTGTTGCACTCCAAAATTTTCCCTCTCATTTTACACAAAACATACTCCTATAGGTCCTAAATTTCTCAAGTTGATTAAGATTGACCAGACAAATCCTCCTCCTAAGACAATGAGCCTCAAACTAGGGTTTCCATTTTCATCAATATGTTTGAGTTCCAAGGGTCCCAATTGGTCTCCATTGCCCTAATATATCCTCGAAATCATCCATGTCAAGTTTCATGCCTTACACAAGAAGTTGGCTCAGTCAATGGCTCAGATGCCTGAAAATCAACTATACTAGGTCAAAAGTCAATTGTGGCCCACATACAGTCAAACTTCAAGATTTTTGGTCAACATCAAGATTTTGAAGTGACATCCATCATTTGATCAAGGGTTGATCAAAACTCAAAAGTTGCTAAATTAGGGTTTCTATAGGAAAAGTCAACCAAACTTTGACCAGGCATAACTTTCTCATACTTTATCAGAAATTTCTCATCCAAGGCTCATTTTAAATATAATACAATTCCCTACAACTCATATTCATCCCTCAAGTTCAAGAAATGCATTCATGAAAAGATATAAATCCAGACATTATAGGTCATTTCAAAAAGTCAACAAAAACACCTTTTGGGTCAAAGCTTCTTACATGAACATGGAAGATCTAATTGAGATGAAACCAAAAAGGTTGTTTATAGGACATCCTAAGCTTTCTAAAAAGTCGTGGAATACATTCTTAGGGTTAAAATTGAGGGAGATATGTATTTTCAAAGTTGACCAATTTTTAGAAATGGGCATGAAGTCAACATTGATCAAAATGACTTTTTTCCAAATGGACCAGTGTTTTCTTGTTTGAAACATGTTCCTAAGATGGCCCACGACCCCTGAGCTTATTCACTTATTACTTTATTATTTTTATTATTTATTTTGATTTTTTATCCATTTAAATCAAAATAAATCAATTTAAATAGTAGAATAATGAAATAAAATCTAAGATTTGATTTTATGAGCATATCATGAGTCCATGAACAGCTAGCAAATCATCCAAATGGTGCAAGAGATAATTGATTGGAAAATATCATAATTTGGCTTGTTTTAGAAACAAATAATGCAAGGAACAAAATCAAATCAAATCTCAATAATGGGTGAACATACAGTCCAATTTCGTTAACCTAAATCAATCCATTATATGTCCACAACATTCCTAGGGCAGGAGAACAAGGTTTGGGTCATGAAAACTGAAGAATCAACTTCAATTTTTTGTCAAAAATATGCTGATCACATATTCCTCCACAGGATAATTCAAGCCATTCCAAGATTACAAAAAGCTTCAGTGAGTTCCTCTAATCAATTCCAGACCTTCACAAGTGACCACAACATTCAGAATCGTAAAATCCATAACTCGGTTCTCCAACTTTTTTTATTTTAGATTACATGCATACATGCGTTTTCAATTAAATTTAACCATGCATTTTTGTTTATCATAAGGTTTCGATGCTTTCTGATTTGTTTGATTGAGTTTCAAGTGAAGGAATCGAAGGATACCATTGTTAGGGTTCCAAGCTTCAAATTGGGGCTTTCTGATTTAGACATAATTGGGACAAACCAATGCCATCATCGTGTTCAGGGGACCAAAACGAGTTGATTCATAGCCTCACCATTAATTTATATTGCATATTTTGAGAATTTTGATTTTTGCAGGGGCTTTAGTGACGCTTGATCTGTTGTTATAAGCTATAGTAACGGATGCAGTTCGTAGGTAAAAGTGTGGTCAAGAACAACAGTTCTGGGGAGAATATGAGTGATGTGGCTGACTCCCACTGGCCGGTTTGAATGTTGGCGTGTTTTTCTGGGCATGCCACATTGTTTACGTTATGTTATTATTTGTTTATTATGTTAACAGATGAGTCATGTAGCACAGATGGTAAAAGGCAGCACTGGTGAGAGAAGGGACTTGGGTTCGGTCCCAGGTTCAGGCATCTTGTTATTTTATTTTCCTAACATACTTTGCAGGATCCCATGCGCCTCACCTTCATAATACCATCATGCAACAATTCACCCCCATGGTGGACCCTCAGAGGCAGGCTTCATTGAATCGCATGCTGGACAATTGGGCCATCAGCAAATTGGGCTTGGAAAATTCAGCAACAAACCCCCAGTTTGCTATTTCATACCAGGCCCATTTTAATTCTTTTAATTTCTTCTATTTAGTTATTTGACTTTAATTATTTCACAAAAAATCATTGTTTTTAATTAAATCATAAAAACACAAAAATATTAGAATTAGGTTTTTTTTTCATAAAATATTTAATTTCATAAACTAATTAAGCTAATTTAATTTGGGTAATTTAATCTCTTTTTCATAATTAAAATCAATTAGAAATTAGGTTAAATCATAATTTAATCACTTTTCTTTCAAATAAAAATACAAAAAATATTTTTCTTTAACTTATTAGATTTCTTTTAGAATTTCAATTTTATTCTCCGTATTTAATTCTGTCGCGCATAATCTTTTTTTCCCTTAATTCTTAATTATTGTAATTGCTTTGAGATTGTAATAGTTTTAACTAGGATTTTATTTACTGCCTTTATTTACTGTTTACGCCCATTTTGGTTATGTAATCCCATCCCCGAGGCCATGTAATAGCTAGGTTTAAATTCACGTACTTTACTTTCCGCTATTATTAACTGCTTAGACTAATAGGCTTGTATGGAAAGAACAACGAGTAAAACGGTAAATAACCCCAAATGTGCAAGATCAAAATTAACTGAAATCAAACACTTGCACATGCTCACTCTTAGGGTATACTCCCACTCTGATTGCCTTCGATAAACAGTCATGAAGTATAGGGAGTTTTAGTGGTTGCGCTCTAGTCTCAAAAGATCAAAAATAACTTATTCGAATGTTTCCTCGGAAAGATCTTTAAGACCCTAGGGTAACTACTAAGGTTTCCTAATCATTGCTTATGTCACTGTAAAAACGTCCCTTTCGATTGTCCCTCAAACTCCAACGATGGAGCTACCTACTCCTTAATAGTAGGATAGCGTTGTCTAAAGGAAATAAGAAAATGAACAGACTCTTTTTCGAGTAGGTAGAAACTTTTAGGTACTTTCTCAAAACAACAATTTTTACACCTACACTTTCAAACAAGCTTTTCAAACCAAAGTTTTCAAAAACACTTTATCACATCCTTGAGGACTGATACAAGGATTACCATAAAGTGAAACGCCGCACTAAGGAAAATTTCAAAACTTTTCAAAAGCACAAGTACAAAAGCAATTTCAAAAATGAGCAAGTACCTAAGAGCCCATGGAAAACCATGGATAGAAAGGGTGTTAACACCTTCCCTTTCTATAATCTACCTCCCGTACTCAGAAAACTCTCGAAAAAGGTTTTTTTTCTGTTCTTTTTCCTTTTCCTTTGTTGGATGAAATAAAAGTCGGTGGCGACTCTTGCTTATCGTCACATTTGCGAACGAAAAATGCAAACCAGTATTAACAGTCCGTTCTGCCACCGTATCACAGAACTGGTGACTCTGTTGGGGAAAGTATTAATAAAGTGGGTTATACCTTAGGATCTAGGTCATTTTTAAAATTTCTTTCTTGTTTGTTTTGTCTGCTTTATTCTTAAGGGTTTTTGTTTGGGTGTTGTTGAAGATCCTACACCCGGATCTGGGGGCATTTTTAGGTAAACAGCAATAGATAGTGGAGATTGTACAGCGTAAGACGATATGGTTTAAGCGATGGATGTGTTGGTGTGACACTTTGGTTGGTACCGGTATCCTTCGTGTGGAAACGAGGAGAATATGGGGTCGCCGCATGGTGTCGTGAAGCACTAACGGACCTTAGAACCTTATTTGAACAAACTTGGCCATTAGAAAGTAGTGAGATAGTCGGCCTCGATATAAAGCTGAGGATTGGTTGATACTCGATGCTACACTCATTGAGATTAGACTTTCGGGATATCTTGGCTGCAAGAAAAGATTTCCTGGGCTGAAACAATGCCCGATAAAGGATGATCCGTGATATTGAGAATCCTTAGAACCCGGTTACTATTAACTAGGACAGGTTTGAAACCATCTAAACTTCAAGAGGGTACTTACCTTTGACCTCATGCAAGCCTTTGAACCTAAGGCCTATTTGTGTGCTTTGCTTATGTATGATTTACTCTATTTGAACATAATATCATGCATCATAACATAGCATTCATTTTCATTACACTAACCATTTTAAGGACCAAGGGAATTTATCTTTGTTCTGTTTTGCAGATCATGGCTTCCGCTCGTAGAAACACTATCTGAATCAGCTTTGCAAGAATACCTCTCCAACTCAAGGAGCTAGTATCAAGGGTTCCTGAAACTTCTTCGTTCACTAAGAGATATGGTCGACTTCTCAACCTAGTTACTTCGAGCTTGGATGAAAAGATGATGGGTGTACTCTTTCAGTACTTTGATCCCAAGCACCACTGCTTCACCTTTCCAGACTATCAGTTAGTGCCTACCATGGAAGAGTTCTCTCAGTTATTGGATCTACCTATTCTTGACCAGATGCCTTTCACATGTTTAGAAGAGGTTCCTAAGCCAGAAGTCATTGCCTCAGCTTTGCATCTGAAATGGGCCGACGTGGTATCCAATTGGGAAACAAGAAGCGGAGTCAAGGGTTTTTTGGCCAAGTTCCTAATAGAGAAGGCCCATATGTTTTGGAATGATTTGGATTTTCAGGCTTTTTAAGAGGTTTTGGCTCTTCTAATTTATGGGTTAGTACTGTTCCCTAATCCAGACTTGCTCATAGATGTGAATTCTATCAAAACCTTCCTCTCTCACAACCTTGTGCCTACTTTACTCGGAGATATCTTGCATGCTCTCCACACTCGTACTATGAAGAGAAGAGGGGTTCTTATGTGTTGTGTGCCATTACTGTCGAGGTGGTTTATTTCTCACCTCCCTAAGTCAGTGCTGAAGAATGAAGAAGGTTTGGGTTGGTCGCAAAGGATAATGTCACTTTCTCACGCGGATATTCTCTGGTATTCCCGATCTATGAGAGATATTTCTATTATTGACAGTTACGAGGAGTTACCTAATGTCCCACTACTTGGCATTAGGGGAGGCATAACCTACAATCCTTGGTTGGCTCTGCGACAATTTGGCTATGCTCGAAGGGATGGTCCTCATGAGATGTTTATCCAGAGCATTGTGTTTAACTATGAGGATGATGTTCAAAGGTTTTGCCAGAGGTTCATACGAGCCTGGGACATGGTAAACAGATCAGACGCCAAGACTTTGGGGCCTAAGAATTCCATTCCTATGGAACCTTATCTCCAATGGGTACGAGCTAGTGCTCAGAAACTGATGATGCCATACATAGACGTCTTACCAATGATTGTGGAGCCCATTACTGAAGGGGATATTCCTTACACGGTTCTTCATCCTGATATGATCACCGATCTTGAAGAATTGCAGAGATCCTGGATTCAGTTGAAGAAGGAGCGTGATACTTATAGGGACCAGTTCTACGCCCAGGAGAAGAAAGTTTTAGAGCTCACAAAGCCGCTTCATGAGGAAAGAAGCCTTAATGTATATCTCGGCACGAAGAGGAAGCATCCATGGGAAACTTGATTTTCTTTTAGTTTTTATAATTTTCAATTGTAATTCCTAAAAGGCAGTTGTATTTTGAATTCTACTAATAAAATCTTTATTTCATTTTGGTTCGCAAATTTAAATTTCCCAAAGTCCTTGAAATCATTGCATACGCATATCATCCATGATATTGCATAAACAGGTTTCATAACAGGTTTCTCATCGTCCTCGCTGTTTATTTCAGAAATAATGAACTCTGAACAAAGTATCAAGGACCTCCAGGCACAAAATGCCCAATTTCAGCAAATGTTTGTAGCCTTGGCTAAAGGGAAGGAAGATCTGAAGGCCCTTATTCTGAAAGAGAAAAGGAAGAAGAAGAGGAAGACCGCTGGTGTCCTGGATCTGGGCAGAAGATTCAAGGGACCGATGAAGCAACCGATTAATCTGACCTCCTCATCCAAAGAAGGGGAGAATCAAGAGGGAGAGACAAGGGAGGAGTACCCCAAAATTTGCCCTCCCTTTTTCACAAGAAATCACAACTTCGGGGTTTTCCCTGATTTTTTTTCTTCAGATGGGCTCAAGAATCGGTCAAACAGACTTTTGTTTATCAGTCAGTCCAAAATTAGGGTTTCTATTGATTTAGTTAAGTTTGGCTCAGGAATTGATCAAGCAGACTTTTCTTTGACGGAAAATCTGGAATTAGGGTTTTTCACTCGTATTTCTCAAAAGAATTTGAATCCACAATATTTCAATTGACTGTTACGTTGTTTTTACACTTGTTCAAGATTGTTGTTTGTTTCTCAAAACCTAAACATCTGGGCCAGGAGCTGAGGCTTTTGATTGAAAGTTTGAAGCATTGGTTTGATCAGTGAAGTGAAAGGTGTATGGATGTTTGTTTGTTTAACTGTATAAAGCATATGATTAATTGGAATGCCAGGCGTATTGTGGTTAATGCGAGTTTGCAAAGTTTCTTGATTATTTATTTTATCTGAGTTAAAGTTATTGGGATGTGTGATACGGTGGGAGAACTGACTTGGGTTTTGCGTTTGTGTTCGCAAATGTTCGGTTTAGCAAGAGTCGCCACTGACTTTTTATTTTATCCTAAGGAAAGGCCAAAAATCACAGAAAAGACCTTTGAGATGTTTTCTTGGGTTCGGGGAGTAGATTATAGAAAAGGAAGGTATTAGCACCCTTTCTATCCATGGTTATCCATGGCCTCTTAGTTACTTGCTTAGATCACTTGCCTTTTGCTTTTTAATTGTTTGAAATGGTGCTTTGTGTGTGTGGTTTTGAAAATGCTTTAGAAAAGATATTTCAATGTTTTTGAAAGTTGTTTTTGAAGTTGTGTTGTGGAGTGTGTTTGAAAAATGGAAAGGATGTTTTGCAAGTTTGATCAAGTAACTAAGAGCCATCTACCCTAATTTTACTCAAAGATCTTTCTCATGTTTTTTAACCCTTCTACAGTGTTGTTTCACCATTGTATTTGGTGAACAACCTTGCATTAGGATGTTTAAACGGGACGGGTGCGGGACGTTGTATGCAATCATTGAAGGCAACTTGTGAGACGCTCTAGCAATTTCGTAAGGGACAAGATCGTTTTATCGAAGGCAACATTGAGGGTCATCGAGGGACTACGATCTTTGTTTATCGAAGGGACAATTGCTATAGTGTCTCATACTCGAGGGACATGATTGCATTTTCCGAGGCAACAAGTGGAGATACCCTAAGGGGTGCATGAGTGAATAGTGTGTTTGATTTGCATGCATTTAATCTTTGATTAGGGGTTGTCTACTTGTTGTTTTCATTTTTTCATACATCCTAGTTACTATCATTTGTGCGAAAGTAATAAAAGTGCAGAAAATAGATCCTACGCTATTACAACCCTATTGAAGAGAAAGAAATGTAAAGACAAAACAAAAATAAAAGGAATAAAAATGATCCTTTCGATCTGGGCAGAGACATCCTTCGATTCTGCCCTTCCTGACTTCCTTCGATTTGGGCCCGGAGTCAGTAAGGTCGTGTCTTTCAATTTCACCCTTCTCTTGCTTCTTTCGATTGAGACTTGGCAGTCAGTGTGGACATCCTCCTGGCTACTTCTTTCGTTTGAGGCCTGGGGTCAACGTGAAGTGAACTCTTTGCCTCAGGCTCCTTGCTGCTTCCTTCGACTGCAGGAGTGCTAGGCCCTTAGGTTGAGATTCGAAAGGCTTGAATACTTAGCCAATCGAAGAATACAGAGAACCTGTTTTAAACTTTTACAACACAACACTCGAGTGTAACTTTCAAAGCTACAGGCCATGGGTTAGTACAAGATTAACGGGTATCAAAAGTCCAAAGTCTAAACAGCCAGGGGTCAAAACTCTCAACATATAAGCATTCAGGATCGAAGATTGAAGCATGGTCAAACTCCCTAGATTAAATATCTACGTTTTTTATTGGTATGCACACATAATATAAAAAAATGAAATGGTTCTAAGTTCAGAGTGAACTTACCTCTTGAAGCGCTTAAATCAAAGGAAACTGTAAATGACTTCCTTGGTGATGAATAGAAGTTCGTAGGGGTCTTCCTGAGGCTAGTTCAATCACCGCCTTGCTTGAACAGTCACTGAATCGAGGGAGGGAGTTTTATAGTGGTGAGTGAATGGAAGGTTATTATATAAGTCTAAAGGACAAATCGAAGGCTGGTTATCTGGCTGTTGGAGAGTGAATCGAAGGATCCACCAAGGTATGAAAGGGTCTGAGTTTTTCTTAAGAGTGATAGGAATAAAACGTTGGGAAGTGTCTAAGAGTTTTTTTTTTTTGAGAATTTTCGCTAGAGTTTTCTTGCTTGAGGATTTCTTGTGATTTTTTCTCTTAATCAAAAATCTGGCCCTTTTCTTTGTCAATGATTCCTCTATTTATAGAGGAAAGGTTTGGGAGTTAAAAAACAAAGATGTGGCTTGGCTGACGCTTTGAGAGGGAAAACAAAAAATTCAAACAGAAGGGGTATGCTGTATTTGTAGCTTTCAAGGGGCAGTATTTTATTGCCATTTCGGTGCAAGGAATTTGGACAGTGTTTCAGAACTGCTGTGCAGTAGTCCTGGCGTTTTATGGCCAGTGAATCAGGCCCCTGCCTGGCAGCGCATGAGACTTAGTCAACAAATGCCTTTGGCCTCTCATCCTTTTATTTTGACTCCCTGACCTCACCTTTCGACCAGACTTTTAGAAACCATCTTCTTTTTTCAATCGAAGTGACATTCGAATGACTCCCCTAGACAATCCTTCGAATGGGCCAAATTAATGCTCTTGGGATGGAAAGCTCAATCGAAACTTGCAACGTTGGAGAAGTTACTCCCCCAAACGAAAGAGGCGTGCAAGGGCAGGATGTGTGATCGAAAGAGGGCAAAAGAGAGCCTTTTTCCTCTTGGATCGAAGGACATCCAAAGGGAACTTTTTGCCTTGGAATCGAAGGAAGCCTTTGCCTCAGTCGAAGCTTGTAACAAGTTATTTTAAAAGGTGATTTTGGCTTTGTGCATGCTAGCATGGTAAGGAATTTTGCCTTGTAAATCTTGGTTAACACGCAGGAGAGAGGCTATATGGCCAAGTGAAATATTTGTACTAAGAGAATATAACATTCAAACGAAGTTCAAAGTCCCAATGAAACAAGAAATGAACTTGCCCAAAAGGAGTCCAGCGCCCAATCGAAGGATGCAACCAAACCTACATCGAAAGAACCAAAGTTCCCAATCGAAGGATGCAAGTCAAGCTTGTGTCGAAAGAGGCCAAAAGGCCACTCGAAGGAAGTTGATTGAAGAGCACTTGTATTTCTCCAATTTTGTCAAAATAATGTTTTTATCTATTTTCTCCCTTTTTGATAGTTTCCTTTTAACTTTGGTACTGGAAAATCCCAATGCATTTGTTCAAGCTTGAACTTTGAGAATCATTGTGAGAGAGACCTTGAAGAATGAGAGGGAAAATTTTGGGGTACAACAGTTGCACCTGTTCAATTTTCTTTAACTTGAGGATATAGATTGGCTTTCGAGCCTTTCGTGATCCGAAGGTGGAAGATAATTGAACACTAGAGTGCCCAAAAAAATTTGCACTCGCATGGTGTAGTATCAGCATTGTGATGTCGGGAATGGGCTTATAGATGCCATTTGGAGATGGTAGAATCTTGCTGGAGATGGGCTTAAAGATGCCATTCGAGAATCTTTGTTGAATTGCAATGTGGTAGGTCAGAAGAATGAGGATCAAAATGGTATTCGTGTCTGGAATGCATTTGAACTGTATCTGGAGACTGAGTTTGTATGAGCAAAAGAATGGCCTCCGCGTCTGGGGCGTATCTGAGCTGTGACTGTGTTTGAATGTAGAATGAATATCAGAATGACTGTTGTGTCTGGAGTGTATCTGTATTGTATCTGGGTAACAGAGTAATATTTGTGTATGGAGCCACTGTGTGCTGGGAATAAATTCTGAACGAGTGACAGAATGGAAACCGTGTCTGGAGCGTATCTGGACTGTATCTGAAGTTGAGATCTGCATGAGTGACAAAATGACTTCCGTGTCTGGAGTGTATCTGAAACTATAACTGGGATCTGAATAAGTGACAGAATGGCAACCGTGTCTGGAGCGTATCTGGACTGTATCTGAAGTTGAGATCTGTATGAGTAGCAGAATAACTTCCGTGTCTGGAGTGTATCTGTACTGTAACTGGGATCTGGAAAAATGACAGAATGACTTCCGTGGCGACTGCACTGAGAGAATCAAACTGCTGATGTAAGGGTCAGAATGGTATCCGTGTTTGGAATGCATTGGACCTTGAGGTTGATAAATGAATCTGAATGAGAGATAGAATGGCTGCCGTGTCTGGAGCGTATCTAGTCTGTATCTGATTGTTGTACTCCGAATGAGTAGTAGAATGACCGCCGTGTCTGGGGTGTATTTGTACTGTAACTGACTTGAAGTTCTGAATGAGTAATAGAATGACCGCTGTGTTTGGGGTGTATCCATACTGTATCTGAATAATTGTTAATGATAGCCTTTTGATCTTATCCTGAAAAGGGTAAAATGTTAGTTGAACACAAAGTTATGCTGCATGATATGTATGATGCAATGAACTGTATTTCATCAATGTTTATGATATATGAATGTAATGGTTATGCATGTAAGCTGAGTAGTCGCCTTGCTGAGGAAGATAAATCCTGGTAGCTGGAGATAACGGAATCTTTGACTGCTGCCGGGGAAAATAAATCCATGACCGAAGCTGGGGATTTCGAGGATCTTTGATTACTGAAGATGAGAAATCCTTGCTGACTACTGACTGCTTGGGGATAAGGAAAACTTTGAAAATCTCTACTGGGAAGTTAAAACCTGGGAGACTTATGCTGGAGAAGTGAGACTGAGAATCTTCAATCTGATGGGAAGTATCTTTGTGGGGTGAATGTTCACTATTCTGGTTCTGTTGGGGACAGGATTTTCAGGTTTTTTGAGCTCCACTGGGGGTCTTGAAACTTGACTCTGAGGGGAATTAAGTTCTGGTATGCTCTTTAGCTGGGGAATTCAGCTTTTAGAAAGCTTTCGCTTTGTTGAGGATCCTGAAGCTTAACTCTGTTGGGGAAATATATTCCAAACTTTAACTCTTTTGAGGAACTTGGAGTTTAATTCCGCTGGGGATTTCTTCTGAAAGGGCATCAAGATATCTACCTATACCTTCAACCTATCAGCAATCATCTTTTCTTAATTTTTGTTTTATTTGTAAGCAATGATTATTGTACAAATGCATATGCCTATTTAACAAAACATTGGACGTTTTTCAAATAAAACATAAGTGTAAAAAGAAAAGAAAGACAAAGCAAATTTCTGCATTTGGAAGGGTATTTGTATTAACTTTTTATGAGTATCTTTGTACAAAGGAGACAGACATCCTAGTAAGAGAATGTTGTCGTAAACATTGAAAAATTTTATACAAAAGAAAGATGGCTATGTGTAACAATTCCATGGGATTCCCATTCTGCTATAGCCTTCACACTCTGAATATCTCGTTCATTCACTGCTTCGTCCTCCGGTGATTGGATTGATCAGAAGCTCGGAACTTGTTGATAAAGAGTTTGTTCTTTAAAGTGATCCGACGAGACACAGTCATACGCTTTTAATTCCCTAACTTTTGCCTGAATCGCCCTTTCGGGTTTTCGATCCACCGGGAAACCCTTTTTTGCCCAAGTCGCCCTTTCGGGTTTTCAACTTGCCGGGTGTACAGATGTTTTTTGTTTTATCCCTAATTTTTTCCTGAACCGCCCTTTCGGGTTTTCGGTTCACCAGGATGCCCATTTTTGCCCAAGTCGCCCTTTCAGGTTTTCGACTTGTCGGGTTGTTTCATGCGTAGTATCTTTTTACTATGTCCGCATTCGCAGGGTGTGGCAAATCATCGCCGTCCATGGTGGTCAGAATCATTGCACCACCAGAAAAGATGCTCTTGATCACAAACGGTCCTTCGTAAGTAGGAGTCCATTTGCCCCTGGGATCACTTTGCGGCAAGATGATCCGCTTGATTACAAGATCTCCGACTTGATATACCTGACGTCTTACTTTCTTATTAAAAGCCTTGATCATCCGTTTTTGGTATGTCTGACCATGGCAAACAGCAGTGAGTCGCTTCTCGTCGATCAAATTGAGTTGATCAAGTCGGGTCTGAATCCAATCGTCTTCACTCAAACCAGCGTCTTTCATAATCCTTAAAGAAGGAATCTGAACTTCCATAGGTAGGACAGGTTCCATGCCATACACCAAAGAAAATGGGGTTGCCCCTGTTGAAGTACGTGTCGTGGTACGATATCCATGCAGAGCAAACGGTAACATCTCATGCCAGTCCTTGTAGGTAACTATCATTTTCTGAATGATCTTCTTGATGTTTTTGTTTGCAGCTTCAACAGCACCGTTCATCTTCGGCCGATAGGGAGATGAATTATGATGATAAATCTAGAACTGTTCGCATAGAGCAGTAATCATAGTATTATTCAGATTTGTACCGTTGTCTGTGATGATTCTGTCGGGGACACCATACCGGAATATGAGGTTCTGCTTGATGAAGCGGGCAACCACATTCTTCGTAACAGAGGCAAAAGAAGTTGCTTTGACCCATTTGGTGAAATAGTCAATAGCGACCAAGATGAAGCGATGTCCATTGGACGTTGTGGGCTTGATCTCTCTAATCATGTCAATGCCCCACATTGCGAACGGCCAAGGAGCTGTAAGAACGTTGAGAGGAACAGGAGGAATATGTACTTTGTCGGCATAGACTTGGCATTTGTGGCAAGTGCGGGAATGTTGATGACAATCAGCTTCCATGGTAGACCAGTAATAGCCTGCCCTTAAAATCTTCTTAGCCATAGTATATCCGCTCAAGTGGGTGTCGAATGTGTCGTTGTGTATCTCAGTCATGATCAACTCTGCTTCATCTTTGTCCACACATCGAAGTAAAACACAATCATGGTTGCGCTTATAAAGGATGTCGTTGCTTAGGAAGAACTTGGCCGCAAATCTCCTTAAGAATTTCTTGTCATTTATGGAAGCTCCTTCGGGGTATTCTCTAGTCTGGAGATACCTTTTGATTTCATGAAACCAAGGTTGTTCCACTACTTCTTCGGTATTAATCTCATGACAATACACAGGTTCATCCATTCGCTCGATGGTGATTTGGGGAGCCTCGTTATCCCAGTTGAGTTTAAACATGGAAGACATTGTAGCCAGAGCATCTACTAGCTGATTTTCTTCTCGCGGGAAATGCTCGAAAGTAACCTGCTCGAAATGAGGCAACAATGTCAGGACATGTTCTTTGTATGGGATGAGATTAGGATGTTTGGTGTCCCACTCTCCTTTGATTTGACTGATAACCAAAGCTGAGTCCCCAAATACGACCAAAGATTTGATCCCCAGGTCTATAGCAGCTTTGAGACCAAAGATGCAAGCTTCATATTCGGCCATGTTGTTGGTACAGCTGAAACAAAGTCGGGCAGTGAAGGGTGTATGGCAACCTTCCGAAGAAATGATTACCACGCCGATACCGTTGCCAAGTGCGTTTGAAGCACCATCAAAGTACAGGGTCCATCGGGATCCATTTTCAGATCCGTCATACGGTCCGTTACCTTCGACGTTGTCTAATGTCATGATGTCCTCGTCTGGGAAGTCGAATCTCATAGACTGATAATCTTCGACGGCTTGATGAGCTAGATGGTCAGCTAGTATACTCCCTTTTATAGCTTTTTGGGTAGTATACTGGATGTCATACTCAGTCAGGATCATCTGCCATCTAGCGATTCTTCCAGATAAAGCAGGCTTCTCGAAGATATACTTGATTGGATCCATTTTGGAAATCAGCAAAGTGGTATGAGTCAACATATACTGCCTTAGCCGGCGAGCAGCCCATACCAAAGCGCAGCAAGTTTTCTCGAGCAGTGAGTAGCGAGTCTCACAGTCGATAAACTTTTTGCTAAGGTAATAAATGGCATGCTCTTTTCGACCAGACTCGTCATGTTGGCCCAGTACGCACCCCATTGAGTTATCCAAAACAGTCAGATACATGATTAACGGCCTTCCTTCGACGGGTGGCATCAGAATAGGAGGTTCCAGCAAATACTCCTTGATCTTATCAAAAGCAACTTGACAATCGTCGTTCCATTCAACTACCTGATCCTTCTTCAATAGTTTGAAAATTGGCTCACAGGTAGACGTTAGGTGAGAGATGAACCTTGCAATATAGTTCAAGCGTCCCAAGAATCCTCTAACCTCCTTTTCAGTACGGGGGGCAGGCATTTCTTGTATAGCCTTCACTTTAGCAGGATCAACCTCAATACCCTTGTTGCTGACAATAAATCCCAGAAGTTTACCAGACCTAACTCCAAAAGTGCACTTACTTGGATTCAGTCTGAGTTTGTATTCCTTCAACCTGGCAAACAACTTTTGCAAATGTTCAAGGTGTTCTTCTTCTGTTTGTGATCGAGCTATCATGTCGTCTACGTAAACTTCAATATCTTGATGTATCATATCATGAAACAAAGCTACCATGGCGCGTTGATAGGTTGCCCCTGCGTTCTTCAGTCCGAACGACATCACTTTGTAGCAGAAGGTACCCCATTGTGTTACAAAGGTAGTTTTCTCCATGTCCTCGGGGGCCATTTTAATCTGGTTGTAACCCGAGAATCCATCCATGAATGAAAAAACCTTGTGCTGAGCTGTGTTGTCAACCAAGATGTCGATATGTGGTAGCGGAAAATTATCTTTAGGGTTGGCCCTGTTTAAATCCCGATAGTCCACACACATTCTGACTTTGCCGTCTTTTTTAGGTACGGGTACGATGTTAGCAACCCATTGTGGATAGGATGTAACAGCCAGAAAGCCAGCGTTGAATTGCTTCATTACTTCAGCCTTAATTTTCTCAGACATGTCAGGCCTCATTCGACGGACCTTTTGTTTAATTGGTGGACAGTCTTCTCTTGTAGGGAGACGGTGAACCACGATATCTGTGTCTAACCCTGGCATGTCTTCATAAGACCAGGCGAAGATTTCAACGTTTTCATTCAATAACTGTACTAAGCGCTCCTTGACACTTTGTTCCAGATTGGCACCCACTTTTACTTCCTTCCTATCTTCCTCTGTCCCTAAGTTGATGGTTTCTAGCAACTCTTCATGAGGCAAGATGGTCCTCTCTTCTTGTTGTAGAAGTCTGGCTAACTCTCCCGGTACTTCACAATCTTCGTCAACTTCGC
Organism: Vicia faba; assembly: GCA_948472305.1. NCBI lineage: Eukaryota > Viridiplantae > Streptophyta > Magnoliopsida > Fabales > Fabaceae > Vicia > Vicia faba. The sequence goes on along the minus strand of OX451737.1, from coordinate 1,690,774,392 downwards.
ACTCAGCCTGATTGACCAAATCTTCAGAGTTATCGAAGGATAAAATAGAATAGTCACCCATGGAATCCGGAGTGGATGGGTACCTGCATTTGTGAGTGTGGGTGTGTGTAAGGGATAGCCATCTTTAAACAAGCAAAAATGAAAAAGGAAAGAAAATGAACACAGCAGTTTATAAATGAAAAACGTCCAATGATTCGTTAAAACATGGCATATGATTATGAAGAGAATCAAGCCCTTACAAATGGACCTACATGCCCCGGGCAAGGCATGAGGTGAAAAATAGTGTGCGAATTGTTTAGTAATTATTACAGACCAAACAGGAAATGTTCAAAAGATAAATTACTGATTGATGAAAGTAATGGGAACAAAGTCTTTCGCCTCCCAGTTGTTCAGTCCTCCTTCAATGGTTGGAAAGATCCAATCTTCAAAGTTTCCCTCTTCATCATCATCTTCTAAAGCATTGATTCCATGATGAGAAATCTTGACGGGTGTTTTTTCAATTTTGGAGCGACGCATAGCCTTTTGTCCCGCAGCCATAAACCCCAACCCAAACTTGTCTGTCTTATAGGGGAAGTCGGGAAACTGTCCCCATACTGCACTCTTTCCCTCCTTAATCGCAACCTTTGCGTCTTTGAGAGATGCCATCCTAGCCACCTGCTTGGAAATGATAGGTACCTCATCCACTGCCTTTGCTACTGCCACCTTGGGAGAAACTTCCTCGAAGTGTTGAAAAGGTGTTTCGATGAACTCGCCATCCACTTCCACATACCGAAAGGAATTGAGATGACTGATCATGTACTCCTCCTCACCGTGTACGGTTATGATTTTACCCTTAACAGGGTATTTCAGCATCTGATGTAAAGAGGAGGTGACTGCCCCAGCATAATGGATCCAAGGTCTTCCTAGCAAGCAAGAGTATGATGGGCGGATGTCCATTACATAGAAAGTGGAGTTGAACACTTTGGTGCCTACCTTGATGGGAATATCGACCTCTCCATGCACCATCCTTTTAGACCCATCAAAGGCCCTGACAATAACATTACTTGGTTTCAACTCCAAGCCTTCACAATCCAACCGGTCCAGAGCTTTCTTAGGCAGCACATTAGGGGAAGAACCAGTATCGACCAAGACATGGGCGAGAGTGGTTCCTCAGCATTCAACTGAAACATGTAATGCATTATTGTGCTTCCTTCCCTTAGGAGTCAGGTCAGCGTCGGAAAAACCCAGGCCGTTGTCAGTAGTAAGACTGGCTACACAATCCTAAAATTGGTCAGCCGAGGTCTCTTGGGGTACATGGGTTGTCTTCAAAAATCTTATCAAAGCTTTGGCATGAGCCTCTGAACAAAGCAGCAGGGCCAACATAGAGATCTTTGAGGGGTTTGCCCCAGTTGTTCCACAACATCATAATCACTTTTCTTGATTATTTTCAGAATCTCTTCCATTTCTTTTTGAGAGGTTTCAGGGATGACCAATGGTTGAGCCCTCGTCCTGACGGGCTCTTCTTGGATCTCTTTCCCCCTATCATTAGCAGCAGCAGAAGGGACAACCACAGGAGTTACAACTTCTTCAATAATTGGAGTTCTTGCAAATACGTTTACCGGTGCAGGGGTGATCTTAGGAGCAGCTGAGGGTCCAAAGATTTCCTTTGGAGGGGCAATCTATGGAGAGAAAATTCTTCCACTGCGGGTGATTTTGCTCGTTCCAGCAATGTTTCCAATGTCGGAAGTCTCTTCATTAGAACTCTCTTCAGTTGATTCAATTTTTTTAATACCGTGGTAGTAGATTTCTCCACTATAGTTCCACGGTATTGATTTGTCGGACTTGTACGGGACGGGTCCGGGCATGGTTATCTTCAAAGGTGCAGTCTTCGGAGCGGATGTAATCTTAACAGGTCTTTTGGAGACCTTGGAAAGATTGGCGGATATGGTTATTATTGAAACATCATTGATAGGAGTCGGTGTAACAGGAGTCTTTTCAAAAAGGATTTCTTGGTTATCCATTAGGCGTTGGATTCCTAACTTCAACAATGGACAGTCGGTTGGTAAGGATGAACAAAAGAAGCAATCTTCTTCACAACCTGGGAAAATCCCAGCCTTCAGCAAATTCAACTTGATTATCAGTAGTGGAGTTATCAAATCATCAACGGTAGCAACAAACAGATCCTCTTCAACAGCATGGGCATTGTGGCCATGCTTTGGCATTGGAGAAAAGATTACATTCGGCTTTTCAGGGGCGTCGAATTCCACTTCCTTAGAGTCTATTAAATCCTGAATCTTATTCTTGAGGGCCCAACAATTGTTGGTGTCGTGCCCCAGGCTGTCTGAATGATAAGCACACTTAGCGTTTGGATTGTAAGATGGAGAGGTGGTATTCACACTCTTTGGTGCCTCTCTCAAACTGGTCAGATTCAGCTTCAACAAATGGGGAAGAACTTGTGTGGGCGTCATGTTGATGTGGGTGAACTGCCGTTGTGGCCGTTCTACCTGTTGCTGATTAGGTCTCGACTGATTGTTACGAGGCTGATCATTTGACGAATTTTGAATCATCACGGCCCCTACAGTCGGCCGGCGCTCGGTTCTTCCCAATCCCTTCTGAGAGTAAATAGCAGATGCTTCTTTCTTGGCTGGGAAAGGTTTTTTAACAGCTGTGGATGCAGAGGCATCCTTTTGGATCTTTCCACTCTTAATACCGGCTTCCACCCTTTTGCCAGTCAGAATCAGTTCGGTAAATCCCGCAGAGGAGCTCCCGATAAGATGGTTGAAGAAAGGGCCAGATAGGGTCCCCAAGAACATATCAACTAGTTCCCTATCTGATAGCGGTGGTTGCACCCTTCTAGCTAGGTCGCGTCACTTCTGGGCGTACTCTTTAAACCCCTCATTTGAGGCCATCCCCATACTTTGTAGCTGAGTACGGGTAGGCGCCAAGTCAGCGTTGTACTGATACTGACGATAGAAAGCGGCTTCCAGGTCTTCCCAATTATGAACTTCTGACCTCTCTAGCTGATAAAACCAGTCTAACTGAGTACCAGACAAGCTTTCTTGGAAAAAGTGTACCCAGAGATTTCTATCGGATGAATGAGGTTGAATTTTTCTGACATACGACCTTAGGTGCATCTTAGGACAAGACAGACCGTCGTATTTGGCGAAGGTTGGCACCTTGAACTTGGGAGGGATAACAATCCCAGCAATCAATCCCAACTCTTCAAAGTCTAGCCCGGGAATCCTTTGCAACTCCATAGCTGCCAACCTGTCCTCAAGGTTCTTATATTTGTCGTCAGCTGGTGGGTATTGTTGTTCAGAATAGTCTTCATCTTCTTCAACCTCTTCCTCTTCAGCCTCAGACTCAGGGTACTGCAGCTCCTTTTCCCTTGCCGGTCCCTTCGTCAGACGTTGAGGGGAATTCCAGAACTCTCCTAGCTTCATTCTCAAATCTTCTTCCCAGTGTAGCTACCCCAATTCTCTTCTTTTTCTTTTTTCCTTTTTCCTGCTCTTTCTTCTCTAACAGTGCTTTAAGATCCTCCTGACCCTTTGCCAAGGTCATGAGGAGTTGTTGAAATTGCGAATTCTACGCTTGCAGATCTTTGACCGTTTGCTCAATATCTATCTTGCTGAAATAAACAGCAGAAAGATAAGGAAACCTGGTGTGAAGACCTGTTTATGCATATGATGAATGATATGTTTATTCATGTAATGCATTCAAGGATTTAGAAATTCAAAGTTTTTGCAGACAAAAGAACACACGTCATATTAATAAGAAGAAATTTTGTCAGTACATAAATGCCCCATGGGCAAAATATTACAAAGCTTCTTAAGGTAAAAAGACGTTGCGATCCTTTTTGGTGCGATGTAAGTGTTGAGGGTCTCCTCCTCGTGAAGTCGGCGGGTAAGCTCCAAAACCTTCTTCTCACTGACATAGAAACTGGCTTCAAAAGTATTCCGTTCTTCTTTGAGTTGGATCCAACTCTTCTGCATTTCTTCCCATGATGTTGGCATGTCTGGATGTAGGATGGTGTATGGAACCTCTCCTTCCTTAACAGGCTCTTTGATCAAGGGGAGAATATGAGGGTATGGCATCATAAGATTCTGGGAGCGGGTTCGTACCCACTTGAGGTAAGGCTCAAGGGGGATGGAATTCTTGTGCCCCAGTGTCTTACTATCCACCTTTTTAGGCATCCTCCAAGCTCTGATGAACCTTTGTCGAAGTCCTTGCATCGTTGTCGAAGTCAAAAACTAGGTTAGGAATTAGCATGTCATGAGGGCCATCCCTCCGAGCATATCCAAATTGTCTCAAGGCTAGGCAGGGGTTATAGGTAATGCCTCCCCTAATGCCAAGTAATGGGACATTAGGGAACTCACCACAATGATCAATGATGATGACATTTTCTCTGGACCGAGAACACCAATGTACATCAGAATGTGTGAGAGTCATCAATCGTTGTGACCACCTTGAACCCTGCTCATTCTTCAAAACTGATTGTGGAAGGTGAGAAATAAACCACCTTGCTAGGAGAGGAGTACAGCACATGAGAACACCTCTTTTCCTCATTGTTCGTGTGTAAAATGAGTGGAGGATGTCCCCAAGCAATGTAGGTATGCGATTCTTGGATATGAAAATCTTGACAGCATTCACATCTATAAGTTGGTCAGGGTTTGGGAACAAGACCAACCCATAAATAAGGAGTGCCACAATCTCTTCAAAGGCTTGCAGATCCAAGGAATTCCAACACTCTTGTGCCTTCTCAAACAAGAACTTTTCCAAGAAGCCCTTGACACCACTTCTGGTTTCCCAATGCCCCTTGATATCAGATGGTTGCAAGTGTAATGCTTGAGCAACATCTTCAGGCTTTGGTTCTTTTTCCGTACCATTGTAGGGTAGTTGATTAAGAATAGGAATTCTCAGGAGTTGAGAAAATTCCTCCAAAGTAGGCACCAATTGATAGTCGGGGAATGTGAAACAATGGTGAAGGGGGTCAAAGAATTGGAACAACACTTTCACCATGTCTTCTTCAATGCTGGTGTTGACTAGGTTGAGAAGTCTACCATGTCTTTCACTGAAGAGAGAATTTTCTGGAATTCTGGATGTAAGCTCCTTGAGTTGAGGAGGGATTCTCACAAGGTTGACTTGAATTGTTTTCCTGCGAAGAGATTCCATGACCTACAAAACAAGAACAAAGATGAAGATCCAAACCCTTGAAATGGTTAGTGGATGCATATGATGCTTTATGATGTTCATGATGTATGCACAAACACATGTACAAGCAAGTCACACAAAATCCTAGTTTCAGGCTTGCATGAGGTTTCATAGGTAAGTACCCACTTGAGTGTAGTTGGCTCAAAACCTGTCCTATAAATAGTAACCGGGTTCTAAGGAGCTCAATATCATTGGATTGTTTTCTATGTTCATTGTTTTGGTTTAGCCACTTAACTAGCGACCAAAATATTCCAAGAAAATAACTCTCAATAAGTGTAGTATCGAGTATCTACCAACTTCGGACTGCACCAAAGCCAGTCATCTCACTACCCCTAATAAAAGGCCAAGATGGTCAAGTAAGGTTCTAGGTCATTAGTGCTTAGTGACATCACTCAGCGGCCCCGTATTCTCTTTGATTGACTCAAAGGCTATCGGTACTCACAAATATGTCGCACTAATATAGCTATTGCTTCAACCGTGTCAGTATACCCCACACAATTTCCACAATGTATTGCTATCTATGAATGTTTCCCAAATCTGGGTGGAGGATTTCAAGCCCAAACAAGAGAACCAAAAATGTAAAGCAATCAAAGCAAACAATTAATCATGCAAAAGGTGATCTAAGCCCTAAGGTAACTCCACTTTTAGAAACTTTTCCCCAGCAGAGTCGCCAGTTCTGTGATACGGTGGGAGAACTGACTTGGGTTTTGCGTTTGTGTTTGCAAATGTTCGGTTTAGCAAGAGTCGCCACCGACTTTTTATTTTATCCTAAGGAAAGGCCAAAAAGCACAGAAAAGACCTTTGAGATGTTTTCTTGGGTTCGGGGAGTAGATTATAGAAAAGGAAGGTATTAGCACCCTTTTTATCCATGGTTATCCATGGGCTCTTAGTTACTTGCTTAGATCACTTGCCTTTTGCTTTTTAATTGTTTGAAATGGTGCTTTGTGTGTGTGGTTTTGAAAATGCTTTGGAAAAGATATTTCAATGTTTTTGAAAGTTGTTTTTGAAGTTGTGTTGTGGAGTGTGTTTGAAAAATGGCAAGGATGTTTTGCAAGTTTGATCAAGTAACTAAGAGCCATCTACCCTAATTTTACTCAAAGATCTTTCTCATGTTTTTTAACCCTTCTACAGTGTTGTTTCACCATTGTATTTGGTGAACAACCTTGCATTAGGATGTTTAAACGGGACGGGCGCGGGACGTTGTATGCAATCATTGAAGGCAACTTGTGAGATGCTCTAGCAATTTCGTAAGGGACGAGATCGTTTTATCGAAGGCAACATTGAGGGTCATCGAGGGACTACGATCTTTGTTTATCGAAGGGACAATTGCTAGAGTGTCTCATACTTGAGGGACATGATTGCATTTTCCGAGGCAACAAGTGGAGATACCCTAAGGGGTGCATGAGTGAATAGTGTGTTTGATTTGCATGCATTTAATCTTTGATTAGGGGTTGTCTACTTGTTGTTTTCATTTTTTCATACATCCTAGTTACTATCATTTGTGCGAAAGTAATAAAAATGCAGAAAATAGATCCTACGCTATTACAACCCTATTGAAGAGCAAGAAATGTAAAGACAAAACAAAAATAAAAGGAATAAAAATGATCCTTTTGATCTGGGCAGAGACATCCTTCGATTCTGCCCTTCCTGACTTCCTTCGATTTGGGCCCGGAGTCAGTAAGGTCGTGTCTTTCGATTTCACCCTTCTCTTGCTTCTTTCGATTGAGACTTGGCAGTCAGTGTGGACATCCTCCTGGCTACTTCTTTCGTTTGAGGCCTGGGGTCAACGTGAAGTGCATTCTTTGCCTCAGGCTCCTTGTTGCTTCCTTCGACTGCAGGAGTGCTAGGCCCTTAGGTTGAGATTCGAAAGGCTTGAATACTTAGCCAATCGAAGAATACAGAGAACCTGTTTTAAACTTTTACAACACAACACTCGAGTGTAACTTTCAAAGCTACATGCCATGGGTTAGTACAAGATTAACGGGTCTCAAAAGTCCAAAGTCTAAACAGCCAGGGGTCAAAAATTTTAACATATAAGCATTCAGGATCGAAGATTGAAGCATGGTCAAACTCCCTAGATTAAATATCTACGTTTTTTATTGGTATGCACACATAATATAAAAAAATGAAATGGTTCTAAGTTCAGAGTGAACTTACCTCTTGAAGCGCTTAAACCAAAGGAAACTGTAAATGACTTCCTTGGTGATGAATAGAAGTTCGTAGGGGTCTTCTTGAGGCTAGTTCAATCACCGCCTTGCTTGAACAGTCACTGAATCGAGGGAGGGAGTTTTATAGTGGTGAGTGAATGGAAGGTTATTATATAAGTCTAAAGGATAAATCGAAGGTTGGTTACCTGGCTGTTGGAGAGTGAATCGAAGGATCCACCAAGGTATGAAAGGGTCTGAGTTTTTCTTAAGAGTGTTAGGAATAAAACGTTGGGAAGTGTCTAAGAGTTTTTTTTTTGAGAATTTTCGCTAGAGTTTTCTTGCTTGAGGATTTCTTGTGATTTTTTCTCTTAGTCAAAAATCTGGCCCTTTTCTTTGTCAATGATGTTTGGGAGTTAAAAAACAAAGATGTGGCTTGGCTGACGCTTTGAGAGGGAAAACAAAAAATTCAAACAGAAGGGGTATGCTGTATTTGTAGCTTTCGAGGGGCAGTATTTTATTGCCATTTCGGTGCAAGGAATTTGGACAGTGTTTTAGAACTGCTGTGCAGCAGTCCTAGCGTTTTATGGCCAGTGAATCAGGCCCCTGCCTGGAAGCGCATGAGACTTAGTCAACAAATGCTTTTGGCCTCTCATCCTTTTGTTTTGACTCCCTGACCTCACCTTTCGACCAGACTTTCAGAAACCATCTTCTTTTTTCAATCGAAGTGACATTCGAATGACTCCCCTAGACAATCCTTCGAATGGGCCAAATTAATGCTCTTGGGATGGAAAGCTCAATAGAAACTTGCAACGTTGGAGAAGTTACTCCCCCAAACGAAAGAGGCGTGCAAGGGCAGGATGTGTGATCGAAAGAGGACAAAAGAGAGCCTTTTTCCTCCTGGATCGAAGGACATCCAAAGGGAACTTTTTGCCTTGGAATCGAAGGAAGACTTTGCCTCAGTCGAAGCTTGTAAAAAGTTGTTTTAAAAGGTGATTTTGGCTTTGTGCATGCTAGCATGGTAAGGAATTTTGCCTTGTAAATCTTGGTTAACACGCAGGAGAGAGGCTATATGGCCAAGTGAAATATTTGTACTAAGAGAATATAACATTCAAACGAAGTTCAAAGTCCCAATGAAACAAGAAATGAACTTGCCCAAAAGGAGTCCAGCGCCCAATCGAAGGATGCAACCAAACCTACATCGAAAGAACCAAAGTTCCCAATCGAAGGATGCAAGTCAAGCTTGTGTCGAAAGAGGCCAAAAGGCCACTCGAAGGAAGCTGATCGAAGAGCACTTGTATTTCTCCAATTTTGTCAAAATAATGTTTTTATCTATTTTCTCCCTTTTTGATAGTTTCCTTTTAACTTTGGTATTGGAAAATCCCAATGCATTTGTTCAAGCTTGAACTTTGAGAATCATTGTGAGAGAGACCTTGAAGAATGAGAGGGAAAATTTTGGGGTACAACAGTTGCCCCTGTTCAATTTTCTTAAACCTGAGGATATAGATTGGCTTTCGAGCCTTTCGTGATCCAAAGGTGGAAGATAATTGAACACTAGAGTGCCCAAAAAAATTTGCACTCGCATGGTGTAGTATCAGCATTATGATGTCGGGAATGGGCTTATAGATGCCATTTGGAGATGGTAGAATCTTGCTGGAGATGGGCTTAAAGATGCCATCCGAGAATCTTTGTTGAATTGCAATGTGGTAGGTCAGAAGAATGAGGATCAAAATGGTATCCGTGTCTGGAATGCATTTGAACTGTATCTGGAGACTGAGTTTGTATGAGAAAAAGAATGGCCTCCGCGTCTGGGGCGTATCTGAGTTGTGACTGTGTTTGAATGTAGAATGAATATCAGAATGACTGTTGTGTCTGGAGTGTATATGTATTGTATCTGGGTAACAGAGTAATATCTGTGTATGGAGCCACTGTGTGCTGGGAATAAATTCTGAATGAGTGACAGAATGGCAACCGTGTCTGGAGCGTATCTGGACTGTATCTGAAGTTGAGATCTGCATGAGTGACAAAATGACTTCCGTGTCTAGAGTGTATCTGTAACTGTAACTGGGATCTGAATAAGTGACAGAATGGCAACCGTGTCTGGAGCGTATCTGGACTGTATCTGAAGTTGAGATCTATATGAGTAGCAGAATAACTTCCGTGTCTGGAGTGTATATGTACTGTAACTGGGATCTGGACAAATGACAGAATGACTTCCGTGGCGACTGCACTGAGAGAATCAAACTGCTGATGTAAGGGTCAGAATGGTATCCGTGTTTGGAATGCATTGGACCTTGAGGTTGATAAATGAATCTGAATGAGAGATAGAATGGCTGCCGTGTCTGGAGCGTATCTAGTCTGTATCTGATTGTTGTACTCCGAATGAGTAGTAGAATGACCATCGTGTCTGGGGTGTATATGTATTGTAACTGACTTGAAGTTCTGAATGAGTAATAGAATGACCTCTGTGTTTGGGGTGTATCTATACTGTATCTGAATAATTGTTAATGATAGCCTTTTGATCTTATCCTGAAAAGGGTAAAATGTTAGCTGAACACAAAGTTATGCTGCATGATATGTATGATGAAATGAACTGTATTTCATCAATGTTTATGATATATGAATGTAATGGTTATGCATGTAAGTTGAGTAGTCGCCTTGCTGAGGAAGATAAATCCTGGTAGCTGGAGATAACGGAATCTTTGACTGCTACCGGGGAAAATAAATCCATGACCGAAGTTGGGGATTTCGAGGATCTTTGATTACTGAAGATGAGAAATCCTTGTTGACTACTGACTGCTTGGGGGATAAGGAAAGCTTTGAAAATCTCTACTGGGAAGTTAAAACCTGGGAGACTTATGCTGGAGAAGTGAGACTGAGAATCTTCAATCTGATGGGAAGTATCTTTGTGGGGAGAATGTTCACTATTCCGGTTCTGCTGGGGACAGGATTTTCAGGTTTTTTGAGCTCCACTGGGGGTCTTGAAACTTGACTCTGAGGGGAATTAAGTTCTGGTATGCTCTTTAGCTGGGGAATTCATCTTTTAGAAAGCTTTCGCTTTGTTGAGGATCCTGAAGCTTAACTCTGTTGGGGAAATATATTCCTAACTTTAACTCTGTTGAGGAACTTGGAGTTTAATTCCGCTAGGGATTTCTTCTGAAAGGGCATCAAGATATCTACCTATACCTTCAACCTATCAGCAATCATCTTTTCTTAATTTTTGTTTTATTTGTAAGCAATGATTATTGTTCAAATGCATATGCCTATTTAACAAAACATTGGACGTTTTTCAAATAAAACATAAGTGTAAAAAGAAAAGAAAGACAAAGAAAATTTCTGCATTTGGAAGGGTATTTGTATTAACTTTTTATGAGTATCTTTGTACAAAGGAGACAGACATCCTAGTAAGAGAATGTTGTCGTAAACATTGAAAAATTTTATACAAAAGAAAGATGGCTATGTGTAACAATTCCATGGGATTCCCATTCTGCTATAGCCTTCACACTTTGAATATCTCGTTCATTCACTGCTTCGTCCGCCGGTGATTGGATTGATCAGAAGCTCGGAACTTGTTGATGAAGAGTTTGTTCTTTAAAGTGATCCGACGAGACACAGTCATACGCTTTTAATTCCCTAACTTTTGCCTGAATCTCCATTTCGGGTTTTCGTTACACCGGGAAACCCTTTTTTTGCCCAAGTCGCCCTTTCGGGTTTTCAACTTGCCGGGTGTACAGATTTTTTTTGTTTTATCCCTAATTTTTTCCTGAACCGCCCTTTCGGGTTTTCGGTTCACCGGGATGCCCATTTTTGCCCAAGTCGCCCTTTCAGGTTTTCGACTTGTCGGGTTGTTTCATGCGTAGTATCTTTTGACTATGTCCGCATTCGCAGGGTGTGGCAAATCATCACTGTCCATGGTGGTCAGAATCATTGCACCACCAGAAAAGATGCTCTTGATCACAAACGGTCCTTCGTAAGTAGGAATCCATTTGCCCCTTGGATCACTTTGCGGCAAGATGATCCGCTTGATTACAAGATCTCCGACTTGATATACCTGACGTCTTACTTTCTTATTAAAAGCCTTGATCATCCATTTTTGGTATGTCTGACCATGGCAAACAGCAATGAGTCGCTTCTCGTCGATCAAATTGAGTTGATCAAGTCGGGTCTGAATCCAATCGTCTTCACTCAAACCAGCGTCTTTCATAATCCTTAAAGAAGGAATCTAAACTTCCATAGGTAGGACAGGTTCCATGCCATACACCAAAGAAAATGGGGTTGCCCCTGTTGAAGTACGTGTTGTGGTACGATATCCATGCAGAGCAAACGGTAACATCTCATGCCAGTCCTTGTAGGTAACTGTCATTTTCTGAATGATCTTCTTGATGTTTTTGTTTGCAGCTTCAACAGAACCGTTCATCTTCGGCCGATAGGGAGATGAATTATGATGATAAATCTTGAACTGTTCGCATAGAGCGGTAATTATAGTATTGTTCAGATTTGTACTGTTGTCTGTGATGATTCTGTCGGGGACACCATACTGGCATATGAGGTTCTGCTTGATGAAGCGGGCAACCACATTCTTCGTAACAGAGGCAAAAGAAGTTGCTTTGACCCATTTGGGGAAATAGTCAATAGCGACCAAGATGAAGCGATGTCCATTGGACGTTATGGGCTTGATCTCTCCAATCATGTCAATGCCCCACATTGCGAACGGCCAAGGAGCTGTAAGAACGTTGAGAGGAATAGGAGGAATATGTACTTTGTCGGCATAGACTTGGCATTTGTGGCAAGTGCGGGAATGTTGATGACAATCAACTTCCATGGTAGACCAGTAATAGCCTGCCCTTAAAATCTTCTTAGCCATAGTATGTCCGCTCAAGTGGGTGTCGAATGTGCCGTTGTGTATCTCAGTCGTGATCAACTTTGCTCCAGCTTTGTCCACACATCGAAGTAAAACACAATCATGGCTGCACTTATAAAGGATGCCGTTGCTAAGGAAGAACTTGGCCGCAAATCTCCTTAAGAATTTCTTGTCATTTACGGAAGCTCCTTCGGGGTATTCTCTAGTCTGGAGATACCTTTTGATTTCATGAAACCAAGGTTGTTCCACTACTTCTTCGGTATTAATCTCATGACAATACACAGGTTCATCCATTCGCTCGATGGTGATTTGGGGAGCCTCGTTATTCCAGTTGAGTTTAAACATGGAAGACATTGTAGCCAGAGCATCTGCTAGCTGATTTTCTTCTCGCGGGAAATGCTCGAAAGTAACCTGCTCGAAATGAGGAAACAATGTCAAGACATGTTCTTTGTATGGGATGAGATTAGGATGTTTGGTGTCCCACTCTCCTTTGATTTGACTGATAACCAAAGCCGAGTCCCCAAATACGACCAAAGATTTGATCCCCAGGTCTATAGCAGCTTTGAGACCAAAGATGCAAGCTTCATATTCGGCCATGTTGTTGGTACAACTGAAACAAAGTCGGGCAGTGAAGGGTGTATGGCAACCTTCCGGAGAAATGATTACCACGCCGATACCGTTTCCAAGTGCGTTTGAAGCACCATCAAAGTACAGGGTCCATCGGGATCCATTTTCAGGTCCGTCATACGGTCTGTTACCTTCGACGTTGTCTAATGTCATGATGTCCTCGTCTGGGAAGTCGAATCTCATAGACTGATAATCTTCGAAGGCTTGATGAGCTAGATGGTCAGCTAGTACACTCCCTTTTATAGCTTTTTGGGTAGTATACTGGATGTCATACTCAGTCAGGATCATCTGCCATCTAGCGATTCTTCCAGATAAAGCAGGCTTCTCGAAGATATATTTGATTGGATCCATTTTGGAAATCAGCAAAGTGGTATGAGTCAACATATACTGCCTTAGCCGGCGAGCAGCCCATACCAAAGCGCATCAAGTTTTCTCGAGCAGTGAGTAGCGAATCTCACAGTCGGTAAACGTTTTGCTAAGGTAATAAATGGCATGCTCTTTTCGACCAGACTCGTCATGTTGGCCCAGCATCTGATGTAAAGAGGAGGTGACTGCCCCAGCATAATGGATCCAAGGTCTTCCTAGCAAGCAAGAGTATGATGGGAGGATGTCCATTACGTAGAAAGTGGAGTTGAACACTTCGGTGCCTACCTTGATGGGAATATCGACCTCTCCATGCACCATCCTTTTAGACCCATCAAAGGCCCTGATAATAATATTACTTGGTTTCAACTCCAAGCCTTCACAATTCAACCGGTCCAGAGCTTTCTTAGGCAGCACATTTAGGGAAGACCAGTATCGACCAAGACATGGGCGAGAGTGGTTCCTCGGCATTCAACCGAAACATGTAATGCATCATTGTGCTTCCTTCCCTTAGGAGTCAGGTCAGCGTCGGAAAAACCCAGGCCACTCGAAGGAAGCTGATCGAAGAGCACTTGTATTTCTCCAATTTTGTCAAAATAATGTTTTTATCTATTTTCTCCCTTTTTGATAGTTTCCTTTTAACTTTGGTACTGGAAAATCCCAATGCATTTGTTCAAGCTTGAACTTTGAGAATCATTGTGAGAGAGACCTTGAAGAATGAGAGGGCAAATTTTGGGGTACAACAGGATGCATTTCCAATTATTTTAATTCAAGAGATTTAAATAATTAAATAGACAGGGCAGAAGAGATAAGGAATTATCTGACAAAGACTTTTTATTTATTTTAATTGTTGTTACAAATGTTATTTGAATACTGTAAATTTATTTACAATGTTTACAATAATATTTATTACAATAATTGAAAAGAAAATAAATCTAAAATCTAAGTCTCTTGAAGTCTTCTATCTTCTACTGCTTCTTCCATTATCTAACTGGTATTTACCTGCAAAGACAAAAAAAAATCAGTACAGTTAAATTAAAAAAAAAAGCATTTTCAGACAGATAAATATAAAGTCATCATTAAAGATTATTGGCCGGAATCAGATTGTTTTGGTTTCGTCATGTTTTACTCGTCCCCTTTGCAAATCACAAGAAGATTTCTCTTCTTGGTTCACAAAGAGGAAAGTAAAATATTTTTGCAAGCATATAATCAATTAAATACAAGGCACAAGGCTGCATACAAAGAAGGCACAAGCTGCACAAGGTCAAACTGAACAAACAAATTGCACTAGTCAACCAAAAGCAAACCAAGTTGCACAAACTGTCAACTAAGTACACAAGCTGTCCAAACCAAGTTGCACAAAACTGTCAACCAAGTACACAAGCTGTCAAGAAACTGTCAATGCAGAAAATATGGAAAATGCAAAGATAAACCAAGATCCAAGCAAGCAAGCTTATCAAAAAAACTTTTCATCATTTTCAAGCCAACAATCTTTTCAGAAAAAAGTACATTAAGCAATTAAATATGCTTTTTATGGAGAGAGAAGGAGAGCATGAGAAGAAGGTTTTGCAGTTTGGCAGGCTGTACAAAAGCAGTGAAAAAGAAAATAAATATAACAACATAGCAGTCCAGGGGAGCCCACAGAAGTTCAACAAGAAAACCTGCTGTCAAAGCAGAAAAATGCAGAGAGATATGATGGAACCTGTAAAACAAGGGTGTTAGTCAAGAGGCAAAGCAAAAGGACTGCAAGTTACAAGCCTGCCTTCAGAACTGCAAGTTACAAGCCTGCTTTCAAAAAAACAAATGGGCAAGCCTGTTTCAAAATATATAGGCTGAAAAATAACACAAAAGGCAGGAGCCACGAACTGCAACAGAGGGTCACAAAACTGAAGCTTGTTTTCAAAAACCAGAAGCAAGCTGCCTCAAAATATCCAGCCTGCATAACTAAAAGCACAACAAGTTATAAACTCAGTAACCTGCTTTACCAAACAAAAACCTTCAAAACCTGTTTTTTTCCAAAGCGAGCTTTAAGCCTGCTCCTTTTCAAAGACACAAGCTTGTTTTAAAAAAAACTTGCAAAGACTCAGAAGCAAGCCAAAACTCAGTAACCGGCCTAAACTACAAACTTTCAAGCAAGCCTGCCTGTATCAAACAATAGATCCAAGCATGCATCAAAACTATCAAGCATAACCTGCCTTCAAACAAGCCTGTCAAAACCTGCCTTACAAACCATTCAAGTCTGCCAACTCACAAAGCAAACTAAGATATCAAAAACATCCAAATCAAGAACAACAAATAAGCCTTTTTTTAGTTCATTCTCACCATCATCAAATACCAAACATCAAAACAACAATAACAAGCATCTCAGAACGAAGTTCATCATCGAAAGTCAACTCAAGCTAACAAGAACAAAGTCAACTCAAGCTAACAAGAACAAAGTAAGAATTCAGATAAGAAGAAGAAAAGATTGTAAAGCAGAACAACAAGAATCCTCAGAACAAATCCATCATCGAAAGGCAACACTCAAGGAAGAGGAAGAAATCAGAAAGGAAGTCAACAATAAGCAAAGTTCAGAACAAGCTCATCATCATTAAGTAATATTTCAGAAATACAAAATCATCATCAAAAGCCAACATTCAGATAAGAAGAAGAGGGAACTCAGAAGCAAGCGTTTTCAGAATATCTCATCACCAAAACAATTCAAGAAAAGCTAAAGATACAAAGTACCAAACAACGCTCTTGTCATTATGTTCCTCCCTCCTCCGGCCACCTGAGAGTACCTCCGTTCCACCCTCCGCCCATTCCACAAAGATGAAGCCACAAAGGTATCATTTTCCTTTCCCTCTTTCTTTTTCTACATCTCACACCAAAACATCCATGATTAAAACACTGTGAAACAATAAAACATGCAAAAATTAAACATGCACGAACCTAAACTCTAAAACGCGTTTAGAAGGAAATTAATACCCTTTTAATCGTCGCCTTGTACAATCACGGGGAGGAGAGGGTGGAGGTAGTATTCTGGCAACTGGAAGCGAGGGGAGAGGACATCAGTGGCTCCGTTTGAGAACGATGAAGAGGACGAAGACGAGAGAAGGAGTGGCGCCGTTCACAAAGCAAACCCTTGTTCTGAGAATATGAGGCGTAAACCCTAAACAAACTTTGTCAAGCATCGTGGGCTTTTTCCCCAGTAAACCAAAACCCTTAAGCCCAATCTTTCAGCACCTGCACCCCCTTTAGTCTAACTATGTTTCCTTTATTTGGGCCAAAGGCATTCCTCAAAGCCCACTTAACTTCTTTTTTTTATGTTATACAAACCAATACTTTTTTATTTTATCACCACATTTTCATAACCTAATTCTCTTTGTTAAATAAAAAATAACATATTAAATCTTTGTATAAAATATTCTTAATAACTCTTTTTAATATTTATTGCATTTAAAGGTATATAAATAATAGATTTTTAATAATTGGTCTTTGTGTTAAAACTTTTTGTTTAATTAATATTTTTATATATGTTTCTAAAAAACATTAACCAAAAATACAAATAAAATAATACATAATCTTTTTAGGTTAGAATCTTCATTTGATCATTTGTAAATAGCTATACGCATCTGTGATCGGTGGATCTGGAACTGACTGTTTAAAGCTGGTTCGCGAAATGTCGCGGTAAGCAAGAGTCGCCACCGTCTTTTATTTTCTCCAATAGGAAAGGACAAAAGCACAGAAAAATTCCTTTAAAGAGATTGCTCTCGGTTCGGGAGGTAGGTTATAGAAAGGGAAGGTATTAGCACCCTTTCTATCCATGGTTATCCATGGGCTCTTAGGTACTTGCTCAATGTGTTTTCAAAATGTGTGCTTGCTTTTCAATGTGGGTTTCAAAATATTCTTTGAAAAGTTTCAGTTCAACTCATACGTCAGAGTGTTTGAAAAAAAGTTTGTTTTGAAAGTTTTTGAAAGTGTGTTAGTGAAAAGATGTTTTGATTTGTTTGAAATTTGAGCAAGTATCCTTGAGAACCTACCTACCCTAAGGAATTCGTCTGTGTAAAAGTCCTTGAAAGTAGTGCTATCCCACCATTGAGAGGTAGGTAGCACCACCGTTGGAGGTGTTCGGGTCAATTCGAGTTTTAGGGATGTGGTGGTCACCAGAGCAACAGTAGGGCACCTTAGAAGCTACCCTTATGCCATTGATCCTTTATTTTCCGAGGCAACCGTTTCGAGGCAACTGGATCATGTCATGGACATAAGGACTTACTAAAACATCCTATACTCGACGACCACCTTTCGAAAGGCAACAGTGAGGCGTACCCTAGGGGTGGTGTGTGCGAATTGTGTGTCATTTTCAGTTTATTGTTTGTCTTGTCATGCAATGGTGATCTAACGATTTGATTTTATTTTTTTGGACATTCATTCTTTCATGCATATTTATTAACAGTTAAAAGTGCGGGAATTTAAATCTAAGCTATTACAACTGGCGCGGGTCCACATCGCCAAAAAACCGAACCCGATTTGACTGAAAGTAAAAAAAAACGATAAAAAGTGCAAGAAATAAATCTAAACTTATTACAAGGCTTTGGGGCATATACAGAGGTATTTAAACAATATAAAACCAATGCGCGAAATAAAAAGATTAAACAAAATTAGGGCTTTGGACCCTTTTACAAATAATTAAAATTAATCAAGGAAATTAAAAATTAAATGAAAAATAATGTTTTTGTGTTTTTTAGGTTTAAAAGGAAAAAAGAAAAGTTAATTAAAATTAAAATCCTAGTTCTAATGTTTTTTAAGTTTATTATGAAAAAAGAAGATTTAATTTCTAACCTAGTTAAACTCTAAACTAATTTATATACAATTTTTGATTTATAGAAAATAAATAATAAATAATAAATAGTAATATTGTGAGAAAAAGGAAAAAATTAAAAAGGATATAAAAAATTAATAATTAACCTAATTCTACATTTTTTTGATTTTTATTATGAAAAAAGAATTAAAATTAACATTAAAACCTAATTAAACTAAATGAGTTACATTTTAATTTCTTTAAAAAAAGAATCCAAATTAATTATATTTTTTTTTGTCCTTTCTGTATTTTTTAATGTTTTTTTGTATTTTTGTAAGAATTAATTAAATCAGAAAATAAAACACAAGTAAATTTAAAAATAATAGAATATAAAGAAAATTAAAAAAAGAAAAAAAGATAGAACCAGGGGGTGTGGATTTGAATTTGGAGGTGCAAGCCTGAACAGCCTGGCCCATTTGCATTGAAATCCATTGACCTTTTTTGATCCAGCGTGAACGTGTTGACTTGATGCATGGTACACTCTTCATCTTGGCCATGGATCTGAGGCTCTGGGACACGTGGATGAGCTGATGCTGAAGTGCATGGTGAGCCTTAATGTGAGCGTTGCATGGAATTACCAAATGAAAAATAATATGGAAATTTTACAAGGCCTGGGATTCGAACCCAGGCCATAAGCATTGCAAGCGTAACAGCTGTACCACTGAAGCATTTGTGTTTCATTTAATATATAACATAATATAAATAATATAAATTAAATCCAACGCCTGATGACTAAAGCGCGCGCGAATTCGAATTGCCCAATCTCCGTGTGACAACTCATCATCTCTTCCAATTTCCTGCAACACAAACCAATAAAGCAACGGTTTTGAAACGTGGTGTTAGGGTGGCTATGGAGAAATAACGAATAGGGCTGTGGTAATCAGAAATTGGGCGCGAGCATCTCATTCTCTTCGTCCAGATGCATGGAGTGTGATGGTGTGGTTCTGAAGCTCTAATTTTACCTATTTACAAAAGCCCCAATTTAAGAAGCTGGAAGCCCTAGAATTCGAAAATGGCAAGTTCACATTTATGGCACAAAAATGAAATTAAACGCATTGGTCAGCTTGGAAACTTCATCATGAGTATGAATATGTAATTAAAAATGCAAGAGGATGCGTAGAATCAAGAACACGAATTCAAAAAATTTGTTGTACAGTTTCACTTGTAACTACCAGTTCAAGGAGCTTTGAGTGATGTTATGAATTGAAATGCGTTTAGGATTATCTCAGGAAGCTATTGGTGCAAAAATTTTGGCTTGAAAAGATGCCTAGCTTTGAAATCAGATTTGCATTTTATGGTTCATTTTTCAAATTGCCAAATGGACTTTGAACGAGTTTTATGCTATGTTCCAGTTAGGGTTGGACTCAGTGATCATCATAGAATTGAATAGGCTTGCTAACTCTCCTTAATTCATGCTTGTTAGAGAATTGGCCTTAGGGTTTGTTCATTAACCATTTTTCCTAATTTCTAGCCAAAACCTAGACCTAGTGTGTAAATGAACCTTGGCCTGATTTTTGAGTTGGTTCATGATACATAGAACTTGTCCAAGTTCATATGACACCCTTTCATTGATTTTTAAATTTTATTTGAATTTTCAATGAATTAAAATGAATTAAATCATCAAAAATTAAATAAAATAAAAAAGTCAACATTTGGTCTTGAAATCAACCATGGGCCACGTGGGTGGCATGACAAGGATGAACAAAGTGAGAAAAATGGGGCCCTTTTGTCAAAATTGGATTTTCAAGGATAGTTGACCTTTGCCATTTCACAAAATTTTCCCAACTTCTACAAGGCACAACTTGCTCAATTTTTAAGCTTTTCACATGTTCTTGGACATTTTGGAAAGGTCTTTGAGTCCTTTAACCAATGCCTTTGGTCCCATGTCATTTTGATTTACCAATCTCAAGTTATGGCCTTTGACTTAAAGTCCCTTTTTGTTGACTTTTGAAAATGACCTGTAATGTAGAAATTGATAACTTTTTGTGAGAGCATTTCTTGGACTTGAAGTATGAAGATGAGTTGTAGGAAATGTCTTTCTCTTCAAAATGAGCTTTGGATGGAATTTTTCTGATAATCCATGTGAAAGTTATGCCCTGGTCAATTTCAGTTGACTTTTTCAGCTGTCCAAATATAGCAACTTTTGCATCTTTGATGATTTCTGAGCCAAATTTTGAGAATCATGATCAAGCATTGATCAAATGATGTTTGTGGCTTCAAAATGATATGTTGACCAAAAATTTGAACTTTTGACTGCCAAATGACCATTTTGCCCCTACAGTTGACTGTGGTGCAATTTAGGGTTTTGACTGTGCAATCTTGAGCTGAATGCCTTGAAACTTGATATGGGGATGCTTGACCATCTTTGTGGGCATATGAGACTTGATTGAGCCTTTGAAAACTTCCTTTTCTTGATCAAAACACAAACCCTAGTCTTGACTGTATAGGAGGCTCTTGCACTGTGCAACCCTTGGGGAATTTTGCAGCTTGGCTTGGCAATTTCTTGAAGAATATGGGAGGGCAAATTTTGGGGTACAACAGTTGCCCCTGTTCAATCTTCTTAGACCTGAGGATGCAGATTGGCTGACGTGCCTTTCGTAATCCGATGGTAAAAGAAGATTGGACACTAGAGTGCCCAGAAATTTGCGCTCACACTAGATTGGCTGACGTGTCATCTGGATGTTTTGATTGCGTAAGAGATCCCTTGGCGAGGACCTGCATACCTGCAAAACAGAAAATGAGTACCTGACACGTTGCAGGGGCTGATGTTTAGATGTGTCCTGACTGGTTACAGGAGCTGAGTCTGGAGCTTCAAACGGCGATGAAAGAATCAGGGATGATTACTTCCTTAGCATGAATGGTAAGAGAGCCTTGGGTGACTTTAACTTCAACAACGCTCGTTGAGAAAAATCTGGGGTGTCTTCTACTGGGATAAGAATCAGGGAGATCTGAGGATCGATCTGACTGAACCAGAGAGGCCTTTGACTGGGTAAGAATCAGGAAAATCTTGGGACGATTTAACTGAACCGGTCTAGGTCTTGAAATGTCTTCTACTGGGATAAGAATCAGGGAGATCTTAAGGTCGATCTGACTGAACCAGAGAGGCCTTTGACTGGGTAAGAATCAGGAAAATCTTGGGACGATTTAACTGAACCGGTCTAGGTCTTGAAATGTCTTCTACTGGGATAAGAATCAGGGAGATCTTAAGGTCGATCTGACTGAACCAGAGAGGCCTTTGACTGGGTAAGAATCAGGAAAATCTTGGGACGATTTAACTGAACCGGTCTAGGTCTTGAAATGTCTTCTACTGGGATAAGAATCAGGGAGATCTTAAGGTTGATCTGACTGAACCAGAGAAGGCCTTTGACTGGATAAGCATCAGGAAAATCTTGGGACGATTTAACTAAACCGGTCTAGGTCTTGAAATGTCTTCAAAGGGATAAGTATCAGGAAAATCTTGGGACGATTTAACTGAACCAGAGAAGGCCTTTGACTGAACCAGTCTAGGTCTTGAAATGTCTTCAAAGGGATAAGCATCAGGAAAATCTTGGGACGATTTAACTGAACCAGAGAAGGCCTTTGACTGAACCAGTCTAGGTCTTGAAATGTAGCTTGAGAACTTAACTGAATTTTTCCTGAAAGATAAAAGTCAGTCATGTGCAATGCATGATATGGATCAAGCAATGATGTTCTCAACATAAATGAGATTTGTATGATGCAGTGCGTTATGCATGCTATAATGCTGTATGTGATGTTTTATGTATGTTTTCGTCCAGGAAAATGAATCCTTGACGGGTGCCGGGAAGTCGTATCCCGGGCTGATGTCGAAGAATAGATTTGCTTCCGCTGGGGATGATAACTGCAAGGATACCGGTAGGAGAAGATGACTCCGTTGCGGGATGTACTTGGCGAATGGAATATTCTGCGGGGAGAAAAGATACTATAGCGATCATGCTGGAAAGCAATACTCTGTGGGAAGAGTGATGCCTTGCTGAATGTTGATAGTAACTCTGTTGGGGATATCTTTGTTGTTGGAAGTGTTAATAGACTTCGCTGGGGGTAGGAAAGAACTCCATTGACGACGACCTTTCCTTGGCTTTTGGCTGAGGATAACCCAGTTATATCCTGTTAAGGAAATAACTCTTTAAATCAAGCCGGACGACGCGTTCGTGCTCTGCTAAGGGATGAGCTTCCAGAATCTACTGGGGATAAGCTTACTGCTTGGGGAGATGAATTCCATCTTTCCTGGGAACTTGGATGGGACTCTCCTGGGGAATTTAAGATATGCTGGGGAAGTGATTCCTTTGAATGTTGATGTATGCCGCCGGGGAACAATCTTTAGACCAAGACTGCCGGGGATGCTTGCTGGGGAATATTGGGATCTACTGGAGGATACCCAATTTCCTTGAGACTTGTTAACTTTGTTTGGGGAAAAATGCACTGACTTGCTGTCTCACTCTCTGGGGAATTTAAGATGCCTGGTTAGGTTCTTTAGCTGAACCTACCTTGGTACCTTGAAGGATAGAACAATTAGACTGCTCAGACAACTCTTTATTGCCCCTGTTTCTAGTATCACCTGCAATTAATTCTTTGTTTCGTATGCAAATATTTACGAGCTAGCAAATTATTGTCAATGCATATATCATAAATTGAACCTTGGACGTTCTTCGCAAGACAAAACAGAAAAAGAAAAAAACAGTTGGCACGTTTAACTGAAAAGTATATTTGTATTGATTTTGAATAGCCTGTGAATAGGCGTTTTGTGTACAAGAGGCTGACATCCTAGTAAGAGGAACGTCGCCGAGCAAAAAAGTTTATACAAGTTTTGTACAAAAGAAAATAAACAGCTGTGTAAAAGATGAATGATCCACTGGATTTCAACTCCGCTATTGCCTTTATAACCCGTGCGTCTCATCACTTGATGACCTTGGTTGAAGGTGAAGCTGACTGATCGATGCCGTCTTGATGTTTTTATTAGCTGCTTCTACAGCCCCATTCATCTTCGGTCTGTAAGGAGAAGAATTGTGGTGCTGTATCTTGAACTGTTCGCAGAGCTCAGCGATCATCTTATTGTTCAGATTGGTACCGTTATCTGTAATAATCCGCTCAGGGACACCGTACCGACAGATCAGGTTTTGCCGAATGAACCGTGCCACAACGGTTTTGGTTACCGTAGCATAGGATGCTGCCTCAACCCACTTCGTAAAATAATCAATCGCCACTAGGATGAAGCGATGTCCATTGGATGCCGTAGGTTTAATCTCGCCGATCATGTCTATGCCCCACATTGCAAATGGCCAAGGCGCCGTCAGAACATTCAGGGGAACCGGAGGAACATGCACCTTGTCTGCGTAGATCTGGCATTTATGGCATGTCCTAGAATGTTGGTAGCAGTCAGCTTCCATTGTAGACCAGTAATATCCTGCCCGTAGGATCTTCTTTGCCATGGTATGTCCACTGGAGTGTGTACCAAAGGTCCCGTCATGTAGCTCTTCCATGATTCTTTCCGCTTCAGTCTTATCTACACAACGCAGTAAGGTGGAATCATGGTTTCGCTTGTATAAGATGCCGTTGCTTAGGAAGAACTTGGCTGCAAACCTTCTCAGGAACTTCTTATCATTGATCGATGCTCCTTCAGGGTATTCCTGAGCTTCTAGGTACCTCTTCACTTCGTAGTACCAAGGCTTCTCAGTCACCGATTCGGTTTCGAGATCACAACAGTATGCCGGCTCGTCCAGTTTCCAGATGATGATCCGGGGAGCTTCATTATCCCATTTAACCTTGAACATTGAAGACATTGTAGCTAACGCGTCCGCCAACTGATTCTCTTCTCTTGGAAAGTGCTCAAATGTTATCTCTATGAAGTGGGGGACCAGGGCCAACACGCATTCTCTGTAAGGAATCAAGTTTGGATGTTTCGTATCCCACTCTCCTTTGATCTGATTGATCACCAGAGCAGAATCTCCGAAGACACTCAGAAATTTGATCCTCAGGTCGATCGCAGCTTGAAGACCCATAATACACGCTTCATACTCCGCCATGTTGTTGGTACAGTTGAAACACAGCCGGGCGGTGAGTGGAGTATGAGTACCTTGTGGAGATACGATTATGGCGCCGATACCATTTCCCAAAGCATTGGAGGCTCCGTCAAAGTGCATAGACCATCGGGATCCTGGTTCAGGTCCTTCATCCGGCCCAGGTATTTCACAGTCAGTTACTATCATAATGCTTTCATCTGGAAACTCGAAGTTCATTGATTGGTAGTCATCCACAGCTTGATGTGCTAAGTGGTCTGCCAATACACTCCCCTTAATGGCTTTTTGGGTCGTGTACTGAATGTCGTATTCCGTCAAGATCATCTGCCATCTTGCAATTCTCCCGGACAGAGCAGGCTTTTCGAATATGTACTTTATAGGGTCCATTTTTGAGATTAACAAGGTAGTGTGAGTTAGCATATACTGTCTCAGCCGGCGAGCGGCCCACACCAAAGCGCAGCAAGTTTTCTCAAGCAGTGAGTATCGGGTCTCACAGTCGGTAAACTTTTTGCTAAGGTAATAAATGGCATGCTCTTTTCGGCCAGACTCGTCATGCTGCCCCAGCACACACCCCATTGCATTATCAAGCACTGTCAGGTAAAGTATCAAAGGTCTCCCTTCAACTGGTGGCATAAGGATGGGTGGTTCTTGGAGATACTCTTTGATTCTGTCAAAAGCAGCCTGACATTCATCATTCCAACGTACCACCTGATCTTTCTTCAACAGCTTGAAGATGGGCTCACAGGTGGCAGTCAGATGAGAGATGAAGCGAGCAATGTAATTCAGACGTCCTAGAAAGCCTCTGACTTCCTTCTCCGTCTTAGGAACTGGCATCTCTTGAATGGCTTTGACCTTAGCAGGGTCCACTTGAATTCCCTTGTCACTGACCACGAAGCCTAGCAACTTCCCAGATCTTACCCCGAAGGTGCACTTGTTCGGGTTCAATCTCAGCTTGTACAATTTCAACCGGTCAAACAACTTCTGCAGGTGATCTAGATGCTCTTCCTCAGTTTGGGACCTAGCGATCATGTCGTCCACATACACTTCGATCTCATGATGGATCATATCATGGAATAAGGTAACCATGGCACGTTGGTAAGTTGCCCCAGCATTCTTTAGCCCGAAAGGCATGACTTTGTAGCAGAAGGTGCCCCACTGAGTAACAAAGGTAGTCTTTTCCATGTCTTCAGGAGCCATCTTGATTTGATTGTAGCCTGAAAAGCCATCCATAAAAGAGAACACTTTATGTTGAGCTGTATTATCAACAAGGACATCAATGTGAGGTAGAGGGAAGTCATCCTTGGGACTGGCCCTGTTCAGATCCCTGTAATCGACACACATTCTGACCTTTCCGTCCTTCTTAGGCACCGGCACCACATTAGCAACCCACTGAGGGTAAGAAGTCACTGCAAGAAAACCGGCATCAAACTGCTTCATAACCTCGGCTTTAATCTTCTCAGACATCTCTGGACGCATCCGACGAACCTTTTGCTTAACCGGAGGGAAATCTTCTTTAGTTGGTAAATGATGGACCACAATGTCGGTATCTAATCCGGGCATATCTTCGTAGGACCAGGCAAAGATTTCTTTATAATCCTGCAGCATCTGAGTCAACCGTTGCTTCACGCTGAGTTCTAGGTTGGCACCAATCTTCACCTCTTTCTTGTCTTCCTCAGTACCTAAGTTTATTATTTCCACTGGCTCTTCATGGGGTTGAATTGCCCTCTCCTCCTGTTGTAACAGCCTTGCAAGTTCACCAGGCACTTCGCAATCATCTTCACCTTCGTCGGCGGCTAAGTTGATCGGATTTTCGAAGTCATAACTGGCAGTAGCAGAGTCGTTACCAGTGAGATCCAGAGTGGATTGAAACCTGTATGAGTGAGTGTGTGTGTAAATACAGCTGTTTTGCAATATGTAAAGAAAGGAAAGAAAAGGAGCGCAAAATTTGAAATGTGAAAAACGTCCAATGCTTTTATTCATGATATATGACAATGACAAACAAAAGCCCTCACAAATAAAACCACGGTGCCCCGGGTAAGACACCGGGCCATATAGTCTCAAATTATTGTTTATTACAAATCAAAAACAAAGAAATTCATTACTGGGGAACAAAAGTTATGGGTGTAAAATCTTTGGCGGTCCAATTGGTCAATCCACCGTCGGCCGTCGGGTAGATCCAGCTATCGAACTCTGACTCTTCCACTTTGTCTTCCTCTCCAATAGCATTCACCCCTGAGTGAGTGATGAGCACAGGAGGTCTTCCAATTCTCGCCTTGCGCACCGCTTTCTGAGCTTCTGTGGTGAAACCCAGCCCAAACTTGTTAGTCTTAGGAGTAAGATCAGGGAGCTTGCCCCAGTTTGCACATTCGCCTTTTTCGATCACAGCCCGGGCGTCCTTTAAGGAGGCCATCTTCATAGGAGAAACCTCTTCATCTGCTTCTGCTGCTGCCAAGGATTGTGGTACTTCCTCAAAATGTTGAAAGGGGGTTTCAATGAACTCCCCATCCATTTCCACGTATCTGAAGGAGTTGAGGTGGCTGACCATGTACTCCTCTTCCCCTTGCACTGTTACAATTTTCCCCCTGACCGGGTACTTGAGCTTCTGATGCAATGTGGAAGTTACAGCTCCAGCCTTGTGGATCCACGGGCGACCCAGCAAACAAGAATAGGATGGATGGATGTCCATCACATAGAATTTTGAATCAAATACCTGTGACCCAACCCTGATTGGGATGTCCACTTCACCATGCACCATTCTTTTGGACCCGTCAAAGGCCCGAACAACAATGTGACTTGGTTTGAGCTCTAGACCCTCACAATCCAGCCTATCCAGAGCCCTCTTGGGCAGCACGTTTAATGAAGAACCTGTGTCAACCAGCACATGAGCAAGAGTAGTGCCCCTGCATTCAATGGAGACATGCAGGGCATCATTATGGTTCTTCCCTTTAGCTGTCAGATCAGCATCAGAGAAACCCAGGCCGTTATCAGCAGTTAGGTTGGCCACACAGTCGGTGAACTGGTCAGCAGTCGTATCTTGGGGTACATGGGCAGTCTTTAAGAAAGCAATCAGAGCCTTTGCATGGGCCTCTGAACACAGCAGCAGTGACAACATGGAGATTTTAGAGGGGGTGTGCCCCAGCTGTTCCACAACATTGAAATCACTTTTCTTTATTATCTTGAGAATTTCTTCCATTTCCTGCTTGGAAGCCTCAACAATGGTTTTTGGTGCCTCCGTCCTGGCAGGCATATCAGCAGCAATTCCCTTGCCCCGAGTATCAGATGACTCAGCAGCAGGGGTGGATACTTGGTCAGGGGGAGAAACAGGTACTCTGGCATGTGTGAAGATTAAAGGCCTAGGAATTGCCGGAGGAGCAATGTCTGGCGAGAACAGTCTTCCACTACGAGTGACCTTAGCAGGCCCGGTGATGTTGGAGACACCAGTATCAATGTTGCACTCTTGTTTCACACCCAGAACATAAACATCCGCCCCATAGTGCCATGGGACAGCCTTATCAGAGTTGTAGGGTATAGGCCCCGGAACAGTAATGGTGATGGGAGCACCCTTGTGAACTGACAACATTTGGACAGGCTTCTTTGAAGGAGCCTCGGAATAGTTGTTGAAGATGGTAACGATCGACACTTCTTCAACAGGAGCAGCAGGAACAATAGTCTTTTCGAACAAAATCTCTCTACTATCTATCAGGCTTTGGACGCCTGACCTCAGCAGAGAACAACCAGCAGGGGAAGCAACACATAGAGGGCAACCTTCACCACATCCCGGAAATAAACCGGCTAGCAACAGATTCCTCTTGACCATTAGCAACGGAGTAGCAACATCATCCACTGAATCTACATACAAATCATCCTCAACAGCATTCACTCCATGCTGGGGCATGGGAGCAGTTACAACATTCGGCTTCTCGGGCGCCTCAAACTGTATTTCCTTTGCATCAATGAGATCTTGAACCTTGTTTCTTAAGGCCCAACAGTCATCTGTGTTATGCCCCGGGCTATCAGAGTGATAAGCACAGCGAGCATTTGGATTGAACTTGGGGGATGCAGTGTTGGGAAACTTTGGAGCCTCCTTGACAGTCACTAAATTGGTGGATAGCAACTGTGGCAGGATCTGTGATAAGGTCATGCTTAACCGGGTAAACTCTCTCCGGGGTCTTTCAAACTTTTGAGGATTAGTTGGCCGAGGAGCGGCAGCAGGTTTGGCAATCATTACCGCACTGACAGATTGGCGGTGTTCAGGTCGCTCTGTTCTCCGGGAGCTATATACAGCACTAGCCTCCTTTTTGAAGGGTTTCTTCTCAGTACTGGAGGAGGCAACTTTCTGTATCTTCCCCGATTTTATACCGGCTTCGATCCTTTCACCAGTCAGGATCAGATCAGTAAACCCAGCAGAGGAATTACCAATGAGATGGTTGAAAAATGGACCAGATAGGGTCCCCAAGAACATATCTACCAGCTCCCGATCCGTCAATGGTGGCTGTACCCTGCCAGCCAGGTCTCTCCATTTCTGAGCGTACTCCTTAAAGCCTTCACCCGACCCTAGCGACATACCCTGGAGTTGGGTACGCGTAGGAGCGAGGTCGGCATTATACTGATACTGCTTGTAAAAAGCAGTGGCCAGATCCTCCCAGTTACGAATGCTGATTCCATCTAGCTGATAGAACCAATCGAGGTGAGTCCCTGAAAGACTCTCCTGGAAGAAGTGGATCCAAAGGTTCTTGTCTGCTGTGTAAGGCTGGATCTTCCTTACATAAGAACGGAGGTGCATCTTGGGACAGGAAGCCCCATCATACTTCACGAAGGCAGGTGTTTTGAACTTGTGCGGGATCACCACCCCAGTAGATAACCCCAAGTCTCCGAAATCCAATCCAGGCACCCGCTGAACTTCCACAGCCTTCAATCTGTCTTCCAGCTGTTTGTACCGGTCTTCAGCAGGAGGGTACTGTTCGTCGTTGAAGTCTGTTTCAGTGTCAGAGCCTACAGGAGTAGTGACCTCCCTTTCTTGATGACTACCTTCTGTCACAGATGGAGGAGTCCTTTCAGCGTCAACCAAAGTGTTCCCGAGTCTGCGCCCAGTGCTGAATAGCACAGTCCTCTTCTTCTTCTTAGTCTTCTTCAGAAGCATGGTCTTCAACTCTTGTTGACCCTGAGCCAAGCCCTTGATCAGCTCCTGAAATTGGGCGTTTTGTGCCTGAAACTGGACGTTCTGCGCTTGAAGAGCCTTGATAGCCGCATCGGTTGATGATTCAGGAGGGTTCATGATGCTGAAATAAACAGCGAAGAACGGTAAACAACCTGAAAAGAAGAGTATTTATGATGCACATGATGAATGATATGTGTTTATGCAATGCATTCAAGAGTTCGAAAATTCAAATTTGTTGTAGACCAAAAGGAACACCCGTTATTATTAAGAAAATCATCGTTTGATACATCAAAGCCTCATGGGCAAAAGTACAAAAAGATCAAATCACATCCAAAATATGTTGCGCATCTTCTTTGGAGCTACGTAAGTGTTGAGATTCCTTTCCTCGTGCAACAGACGGGTGAGCTCCAAAACCTTCTTTTCACTGGCATGCAAACTAGTCTCAAGAGAATTCCTCTCTTCTTTAAGCTGGATCCAGCTCTTCTGCATCTCTTCCCAGGATGTGGGCATATCAGGGTGATGAATAACATGAGACACCTCTCCTTCCAAGGCAGGCTCTTTGATTACTGGAAGCATGTGAGGATAAGGCATTACTAATTTCTGAGAGCGAGCTCGTACCCACTTGATGTAAGGCTCCAAAGGGATGGAGTTCCTGTGCCCCAGTGTCTTGCTGTCTATCCTACTAGGCATCCTCCAAGCTCTGATAAATCTCTGGCGAAGTCCTTGAGTATCGTTGTCGAAGTCAAAAACTATGTCAGGAATCAGCATGTCATGAGGACCATCCCTCCGAGCATAACCAAACTGTCTCCAAGCCAGGCATGGACTATAAGTAATACCCCCTCTGATTCCAAGTAAAGGAACATTAGGATACTCCCCGCAACGATCAATGATAGTGACATCTTCTCTGGACCTAGGGCACCAATGTATATCTGCATGTGTAAGAGTCATCAACCGTTGTGACCATCTCAAACCCCGCTCGTTCTTCAGGACTGATTGTGGAAGGTGCGAAATAAACCACTTTCCCAGGAGAGGAGTACAACACATAAGGACACCTCTTTTTCTCATGGTTCGAGTGTAACATGAGTGAAGGAGGTCCCCTAGCAACGTAGGTATAGGATTCCTGGACATAAAGATCTGGACAGCACTGACGTCAATGAGCTGATCTGGGTTAGGGAACAATACCAAACCATAAACAAGGAGGGCCACAACCTCTTCAAAAGCTTGTAAGTCAAGAGAGTTCCAACATTCATAGGCCTTTTCAAACAGAAACCTGGCTAAGAACCCTTTGATACCACTTCTAACTTCCCAATGTCCCTTGAGGTCAGATGACTGTAGGTGCAAGGCTTTAGCAATCTCTTCAAGCTTAGGTTCCTTTTCTGTACCGTTGAAGGGTAGCTGATCAAGAATAGGGATCTTCAGGAGTCGGGAGAACTCCTCCAATGTAGGTATCAACTGATAGTCCAAGAAGGTGAAACAGTGATGCAGAGGGTCAAAGAATTGGAACAGGACTTTTATCATATCTTCCTCAATGTTGGTGTTGACCAAGCTGATGAGGCTTCCATGCCTTTCACTGAATGAAGAGTTCTCGGGAATCCTGGATATAAGCTCCTTAAGCTGAGGAGGGATCCTTACAAGACTGATTGGAATGGTCTTTCTACGAACAGTTTCCATGTCCTACAAAACAAGAACAAAGATGAAAATTCGAACCCCTGAAATGGTTAGTCAATGCGTATGATGCTGGATGATGTCATGATGCTATGATTAAACACACCACAGATATTTACAAAGACAAACATGTAAGGCACACAAGGCACACAAGACAGGCCCTTAAGGTTTAAGGCCAGCATGGGGTCTGGGTAGTACCCTCTTGAAGTTGGTGGGTTCAACCTGTCCTAATCAAAGTAACCGGGTTCTAAGGTTCCCAATATCACGGGATTGCTTTCATTGTTCATCGTTTCGATTAGCCACTGAACTGGCGACCGAAATATTCCAGGAAAGCAACCCTCAATCGAGTGTAGTATCGAGTATCAACCAACCTCGGACTGCACCAAAGTCAGTTATCTCACTACCCTAAAGAGGCCAAGATTGTTCAATTAAGGTTCCTAAGGTCTGTTGATGCTTCATGGCACCACATGGAGGCCCCGTACTCTCCTTGACTGACTCAAGGGTTACCGGTACACACCAAAGTGCCACATCAACGTAGCAGACTGTTTCAACCATGTCGGTATACCCCGCACAGTTCCCTCACAGCCTTGTTGCTACTTTCTAAAAGGGTATCCCCCAGATCCGGGTTAGGATCTATAGAACTCCCGAGACGGTCCCACAATTTTAAAGCAGACAAGGAAAGCAATTGAAAACACAGTGATCTTAGTCCTAAGGTACACCTCACTTTAGGTTTGTTCCCCAGCAGAGTCGCCAGTTCTGTGATCGGTGGATCTGGAACTGACTGTTTAAAGCTGGTTCGCGAAATGTCGCGGTAAGCAAGAGTCGCCACCGTCTTTTATTTTCTCCAATAGGAAAGGACAAAAGCACAGAAAAATTCCTTTAAAGAGATTGCTCTCGGTTCGGGAGGTAGGTTATAGAAAGGGAAGGTATTAGCACCCTTTCTATCCATGGTTATCCATGGGCTCTTAGGTACTTGCTCAATGTGTTTTCAAAATGTGTGCTTGCTTTTCAATGTGGGTTTCAAAATATTCTTTGAAAAGTTTCAGTTCAACTCATACGTCAGAGTGTTTGAAAAAAAGTTTGTTTTGAAAGTTTTTGAAAGTGTGTTAGTGAAAAGATGTTTTGATTTGTTTGAAATTTGAGCAAGTATCCTTGAGAACCTACCTACCCTAAGGAATTCGTCTGTGTAAAAGTCCTTGAAAGTAGTGCTATCCCACCATTGAGAGGTAGGTAGCACCACCGTTGGAGGTGTTCGGGTCAATTCGAGTTTTAGGGATGTGGTGGTCACCAGAGCAACAGTAGGGCACCTTAGAAGCTACCCTTATGCCATTGATCCTTTATTTTCCGAGGCAACCGTTTCGAGGCAACTGGATCATGTCATGGACATAAGGACTTACTAAAACATCCTATACTCGACGACCACCTTTCGAAAGGCAACAGTGAGGCGTACCCTAGGGGTGGTGTGTGCGAATTGTGTGTCATTTTCAGTTTATTGTTTGTCTTGTCATGCAATGGTGATCTAACGATTTGATTTTATTTTTTTGGACATTCATTCTTTCATGCATATTTATTAACAGTTAAAAGTGCGGGAATTTAAATCTAAGCTATTACAACTGGCGCGGGTCCACATCGCCAAAAAACCGAACCCGATTTGACTGAAAGTAAAAAAAAACGATAAAAAGTGCAAGAAATAAATCTAAACTTATTACAAGGCTTTGGGGCATATACAGAGGTATTTAAACAATATAAAACCAATGCGCGAAATAAAAAGATTAAACAAAATTAGGGCTTTGGACCCTTTTACAAATAATTAAAATTAATCAAGGAAATTAAAAATTAAATGAAAAATAATGTTTTTGTGTTTTTTAGGTTTAAAAGGAAAAAAGAAAAGTTAATTAAAATTAAAATCCTAGTTCTAATGTTTTTTAAGTTTATTATGAAAAAAGAAGATTTAATTTCTAACCTAGTTAAACTCTAAACTAATTTATATACAATTTTTGATTTATAGAAAATAAATAATAAATAATAAATAGTAATATTGTGAGAAAAAGGAAAAAATTAAAAAGGATATAAAAAATTAATAATTAACCTAATTCTACATTTTTTTGATTTTTATTATGAAAAAAGAATTAAAATTAACATTAAAACCTAATTAAACTAAATGAGTTACATTTTAATTTCTTTAAAAAAAGAATCCAAATTAATTATATTTTTTTTTGTCCTTTCTGTATTTTTTAATGTTTTTTTGTATTTTTGTAAGAATTAATTAAATCAGAAAATAAAACACAAGTAAATTTAAAAATAATAGAATATAAAGAAAATTAAAAAAAGAAAAAAAGATAGAACCAGGGGGTGTGGATTTGAATTTGGAGGTGCAAGCCTGAACAGCCTGGCCCATTTGCATTGAAATCCATTGACCTTTTTTGATCCAGCGTGAACGTGTTGACTTGATGCATGGTACACTCTTCATCTTGGCCATGGATCTGAGGCTCTGGGACACGTGGATGAGCTGATGCTGAAGTGCATGGTGAGCCTTAATGTGAGCGCTGCATGGAATTACCAAATGAAAAATAATATGGAAATTTTACAAGGCCTGGGATTCGAACCCAGGCCATAAGCATTGCAAGCGTAACAGCTGTACCACTGAAGCATTTGTGTTTCATTTAATATATAACATAATATAAATAATATAAATTAAATCCAACGCCTGATGACTAAAGCGCGCGCGAATTCGAATTGCCCAATCTCCGTGTGACAACTCATCATCTCTTCCAATTTCCTGCAACACAAACCAATAAAGCAACGGTTTTGAAACGTGGTGTTAGGGTGGCTATGGAGAAATAACGAATAGGGCTGTGGTAATCAGAAATTGGGCGCGAGCATCTCATTCTCTTCGTCCAGATGCATGGAGTGTGATGGTGTGGTTCTGAAGCTCTAATTTTACCTATTTACAAAAGCCCCAATTTAAGAAGCTGGAAGCCCTAGAATTCGAAAATGGCAAGTTCACATTTATGGCACAAAAATGAAATTAAACGCATTGGTCAGCTTGGAAACTTCATCATGAGTATGAATATGTAATTAAAAATGCAAGAGGATGCGTAGAATCAAGAACACGAATTCAAAAAATTTGTTGTACAGTTTCACTTGTAACTACCAGTTCAAGGAGCTTTGAGTGATGTTATGAATTGAAATGCGTTTAGGATTATCTCAGGAAGCTATTGGTGCAAAAATTTTGGCTTGAAAAGATGCCTAGCTTTGAAATCAGATTTGCATTTTATGGTTCATTTTTCAAATTGCCAAATGGACTTTGAACGAGTTTTATGCTATGTTCCAGTTAGGGTTGGACTCAGTGATCATCATAGAATTGAATAGGCTTGCTAACTCTCCTTAATTCATGCTTGTTAGAGAATTGGCCTTAGGGTTTGTTCATTAACCATTTTTCCTAATTTCTAGCCAAAACCTAGACCTAGTGTGTAAATGAACCTTGGCCTGATTTTTGAGTTGGTTCATGATACATAGAACTTGTCCAAGTTCATATGACACCCTTTCATTGATTTTTAAATTTTATTTGAATTTTCAATGAATTAAAATGAATTAAATCATCAAAAATTAAATAAAATAAAAAAGTCAACATTTGGTCTTGAAATCAACCATGGGCCACGTGGGTGGCATGACAAGGATGAACAAAGTGAGAAAAATGGGGCCCTTTTGTCAAAATTGGATTTTCAAGGATAGTTGACCTTTGCCATTTCACAAAATTTTCCCAACTTCTACAAGGCACAACTTGCTCAATTTTTAAGCTTTTCACATGTTCTTGGACATTTTGGAAAGGTCTTTGAGTCCTTTAACCAATGCCTTTGGTCCCATGTCATTTTGATTTACCAATCTCAAGTTATGGCCTTTGACTTAAAGTCCCTTTTTGTTGACTTTTGAAAATGACCTGTAATGTAGAAATTGATAACTTTTTGTGAGAGCATTTCTTGGACTTGAAGTATGAAGATGAGTTGTAGGAAATGTCTTTCTCTTCAAAATGAGCTTTGGATGGAATTTTTCTGATAATCCATGTGAAAGTTATGCCCTGGTCAATTTCAGTTGACTTTTTCAGCTGTCCAAATATAGCAACTTTTGCATCTTTGATGATTTCTGAGCCAAATTTTGAGAATCATGATCAAGCATTGATCAAATGATGTTTGTGGCTTCAAAATGATATGTTGACCAAAAATTTGAACTTTTGACTGCCAAATGACCATTTTGCCCCTACAGTTGACTGTGGTGCAATTTAGGGTTTTGACTGTGCAATCTTGAGCTGAATGCCTTGAAACTTGATATGGGGATGCTTGACCATCTTTGTGGGCATATGAGACTTGATTGAGCCTTTGAAAACTTCCTTTTCTTGATCAAAACACAAACCCTAGTCTTGACTGTATAGGAGGCTCTTGCACTGTGCAACCCTTGGGGAATTTTGCAGCTTGGCTTGGCAATTTCTTGAAGAATATGGGAGGGCAAATTTTGGGGTACAACAGCATCTCATACTTCTTTGATTTCCATTATCTTATACCTTGTTATATTTTTACGTTGAGAATGCGACGATTCGTTTTGGTTGTAAATATATACTTGGACATTACTATTCTGATAAGACTCATCCCCATTTGTAAACATTTGTACCCCCATCCTCGGATACTTATTTGTAATAATTTAGACTTTAAATTCCCGCAATTTATCGCTTTCCATATATTGTATAGTAATTAGGGTTTGTATGCAAAGATTCAAAATCAACTGCTAGATAACTTAATACAAGATAAATGCATGAAAATCAATACACCATTCACAGTTGCACCTCTAGGGTAGCCTCACTTGTTGCCTCGGAAAATGCAATCATGTCCCTCGAGTATGAGACACTCTAGCAAATGTCCCTTCGATAAACAAAGATCGTTAGTCCCTCGATGACCCTCAATGTTGCCTATGATAAAACGATCCCGTCCCTTACAAAATTGCTAGAGCGTCTCACAAGTTGTCTTCAATGATTGTATACGATGACCCGCGCCTGTCTTGTTTAACATCCTAACGCAAGGTTGTTCATCAAACACAATGGTGAAACAACACTGTTAAAAGGGTTAAAACATAAGAAAATCTTTGAGTAAAATAGGGTAGACAATTCTTAGTTACTTGATCAAAAATCTTGCAAAACATCCTTGCCATTTTTCAAAACACATTCCACAACACAACTTCAAAAACAACTTTCAAAACGTTGAATTATCTTTCCAAAAAAACACACACCTTTGTATATATTAAAACAAGAATCATTACAAAGGTTACCTAGACAAGGCATCTTTTTTCAAAACATTTTCAAAACCACACACACAAAGCACCATTTCAAACAATTGAAAAGCAAAGGCAAGTGATCTAAAACAAGTAACTAAGAGCCCATGGATAACCATGGATGAAAAGGGTGCTAGCACCTTCCCTTTTCATAATCTACCCCCTGAACCCACGAAAACATCTCAAAGGTCTTTCCTGTGCTTTTTGACCTTTCCTTTGGGTAAAATAAAAAGTCGGTGGCGACTCTTGCTAAACCGAACAAGTGCGAAAACAAACGCAAAATCCCAAGTCAGTTCTCCCACCGTATCACAGAACTGGCGACTCTGCTGGGGAAATCTTGAAATTGAGGTTACCTTAGGGTTTTAGATCACCTTTACATGCTTACCTTGATTTCTTTGATTGCTTTACATTTTGGGTTCCTTGTTTGGGTTTGTTTTAAATCCTACACCCGGATTTGGGGACACCTTTTTAGTTAAGTAGCAATAAACTGTGAGGGAACTGTGCAGGGTATACCAACATGGTTGAAACAGTAGCTACGTTGATGTGGCACTTTGGTTGGTACCGGTAACCCTTGAGTTGAATCAAGGAGAGTACGGGGCCGCCGCGTGGTGTCGTGAAGCATCAATTAACTTTAGAACCTTACTTGACCATCTTGGCCTTTTTAGGGGTAGTGAGATGACCGACTTTGGTACAGTCTGAAGTTGGTAGATACTCGATACTACACTCATTGAGGATTGTTTTCTTGGAATATTTTGGTCGCCAGTTAAGTGGCTAAACCAAAACAATGAACACAGAAAATAATCCAGTGATATCGAGCTCCTTAGAACCCGGTTTCTATTTTAGGACAGATTTAGCCAACTAACTTCAAGAGGGTACTTACCTACAAACCCCATGCAAGCCTAGACCTAAGGACTTGTCTGCTTTGTGTGAATATGATTACTTGTATATACACTTGCTTACTTTTTCATACATGTACATAACATCATAACATCATACCATAGCATTTTCAATAACCATTTCAAGGATCTTGAGGGTCTTTTGATGCAGGGTCACGTTGAACCAGACGTCTACCAAAGGGCAAGAGGTTTCATTTTCCTCTAAACAAACACCGTCAAAGATCAAGTACAACAAATTGAATCGGGGGCTATGACCCACTTGACATGGTGAGCTTGATTCTCGTGGAAAGACATCCACCAATACAAAGTTCTCCAATCAAAGATGTTGATCAAAGTTCAACCTCTAACATTTTCTTGTGTTTAGCCCGAGAGATCCTCGAAAACATGCATCCACATATCATGCATTGTATCATAACAGGTTTTCCTTTTCAGGTTTCCTTATTCTCCTACTGTTTATTTCAGTAGAGATGGCTCTAGAAAGGACTTTCAAAGATATCCAGGCTCAAAATGCTCAACTTCAAGAAATGTTCTTGAACTTGTCCCAGGGGCAAGAAGAAGTGAAAGCTCTCCTCACAAGGGGCATGGTCCTAGGGAATTCAGGCAGTGTCAGGAATGATCAGTTGGAAGAGCTACAGATTGAGCTGGCAACAATGAAGATCCAGATGATGGGACAGCTGGTGGGCCAGATGGCTCTCATTCAAGACTTGGCCCAAAGACAAGAAGAGCTCAGGGTTCTCATCAACAAACTGCTTCGGGACAACCAAGTGGGGCAAACAACTAGGGATGAAGACCAAGTCATCATTCAACCTCCTTTGAGACAAGAAGACAAGGGAAAAGCTCCTCAACTTGCTTCAGGGTCACAAGCCCAGCAACAACCCCGCCACCATCAACGGGGTAATCGGCGTAAGAAAAATACGTCTGGAAGACATTTCTGAGACTGACATACCATCATCTCTAATAATGAAACGCTTGTTGGAGATCAATCTGATTGCTTTAAAGGATCCTATTCGGAAGCCTAATACCTATACTCCTAGCTATCACCCTGACGCGTTTTGTGTATACCACTCCCATAGTCCTGGGCATGACACCGATGACTGTTGGGCTTTGAAAAACAAGACCCAAGACTTGATTGACGAAGGAGTGCTGGAATTCATGCTGGATGGCGAGATGAAAATCTTCCGCTAAGGGTTCTCCACCTGAAGTGACAAAACTCGAACTGAGAGACTTTTGTTCCATTTGAATTTTCAAGTTGTAATTTCTTTTGTTATTCAAACAATTATCTGTTGATGTTAAACTCTGTTTCGTTAATGCATTGCATATGTTTGTCTTGAATTCATCCATTCGTTTTCACTATTCTTAAACTATGCTTTCTTACTTTCTTTATGATATTTAACTCTTGATAAAAAGCTACAAGCCTTTAGAGGGAGGATGACGAAACAATGCCATAATCTCATACAGTATGCTTTTGAACAGACCTTGCTGACGATGTACAGGCGTTTCTTTCAAATCCTAAACACTGGAGTTATAAGGAAGATAATCCCTAGTCAACCCCTTCGAGCCAAAGAAGTAGGAGTTTTCTGTTTTAAACAAATTGAAACCTTTGATTTAAACCTGGGGCAGGGTAGTCTCTCAGTTAATTCAAAAGATGTGCATTGAAGTCGCAAACTCTCAGTTTGTAATACAACGAATAATATCAAAAACATTCCTTTAGAACCAAAAGACAGTGATGGTTCCTTATCTCATAGGCAGTCAATCTCTCAAAAGAGAAAAGCCCACTGAGCCAAAACCTACGAAGGAGGCTTAAGAAAGCTGGGGCATCCCGCTGACTGTAATCTCGAAAACCAGAACAGTCAGGCAAAAATCATGGATAACAAATCAAAAGAAAGAGGTAATTACAAATCCTCAACAATATGAAAAATGTGGCAAAAATGACGACTGCCTACCATAAAATTTAACTGGTGTGGACCATCACCAAAATGTCGTTCCAAACTCGAATAGAGTTCGACGCACAAATTAACTGAGTTTAGGATTGAAGAACATCACGAAGAGCAGGTGGGTACAAATATACTTTGAGCCTTTATCCTTTGTTTCTTAAACCATGAACCGAGCCATGTTACAACCCTTCAAAAGTCCTATTTGAAGCATAGGGTTAGTCCGAAAGCATATTGTTACAAAAGGTATCCTGACTCCTATAAGGTTTTGCCCTAAATCTTGTGTTAAATTTGTCTTATAAAAAGTTTTCTGCTAAAAAACGCATTTTTCAAAACTTCGAGACAAGCATAAACTTTGCATTATTTGAATATCATTGTTTGCACATGTTTATTTGTTTGACAGCGAAGAAATTCACAACAGTGAATGTTCGGAGGAACGAAAGCTCTCTCGGCGAATAAAATCACTTCAAGTGGGATGACACTTCCGTTACAAAAATCTCTTATCAACAAAAGTGGATTTGATATAGTATTGTCCAGTGAACCTAGGGCAGTCCAGTCAAAATTTCAACAGATCTTTCAAAGTTCAGTTAACCTGGGACAGTCTGGTTAAGATTTCAACAAATCTTTCAAATTCAGTGAACCTGGGGCAGTCCAGTCAAGATTTCAAGAAATCTCTCAATTACAGGTTAACCTAGGGCAAGTCTCCCTCACCATCACTTGGGGCATTTAAACGTCAATCTCATCAAAGGGTTACGAACAGTCCAAGTTTCCTGACAATGCCACAAGCATCTAATACTAGGGGCGGTGATGAAACCTCTCCGAAATCTTTCTGAAAAAATAAATTCAAGCGTCCTCGAGAAGGTTATCACCTCTCTAGCAGATCAGCAGTCATGGGTTTATTTCCCCAACACTTGTCAAGGACTTATTCTCCAAAACAAATTACATTCCAAGTTGCACGGTCGTTAAAACTTTCCTTCATCACCTGCTGGAAATTACGATCGTCATCAAAATTTCCTTCATCACCTGTTGGAAGTTACAGCCACCAACAGAATAACGGACAACTGAAGCTCCTAAAAATTTGTTTCTCTCAAGAATGAAGATTCTCATCCTTGAAACCTCAGAAGATTGGTATACTCCCAATTTCCTGACCATTAACAGAATGAAAATTCTCATCCTTGAAATCTCAGAAGATTGGTATACTCCTAACTTCCTGACCCTTAACAGAATGAAGATTCTCATCCTTGAAACCTCAGAAGATTTGTATACTCCTAATTTCCTGACCCTTAACAGAATGAAGATTCTCATCCTTAAAACCCCAAGAGATTGGCATACACCCAATCTTATGACCCAAGACCTGAATGAAGATTCTCATTTTGGCTTCCCCAGTAGATTGGCATACACCCAACCTCCTGATATTCCCTGAAGATTCTCATTTCTCAAAGTGGTATAACATCTGAATTTTTGGTATTTCCGACAGAGTGAAGATTCTCATTCTTAAAGTGGCCTACGACCTAAACCTGAACTTCTTCCAGACAGGAATAAGCTTTTTCCAGAATCCTGAGTTTTACTCTCCAACAAGATAGCTACTTTTCAACAGTATGGCTATTCCCCACAAAATTCTTATTCCCCAAGCAGAACGAAGACTCTTATTCTCAGTACCTCACAAAGTATTCAGATATTCCCCAGTAGAGGTCGTCATAGTTTCCCCTATATCCCAGGAAAGTCATGAAGGATTCTCATTCCCCGCAGAAGTTGTCAGAGGCCTTGTTAATCCCCAGCATCGGTCAAGGACTTACTTCCCCCGACAGCAGTCAAGATTTTATTATCTCCAGCTATCCATGATTCGTTTTCCTCAGCAAGACATCTCATCGGCTTACATACGCATACATTACATTCATATATCATAAACGTCAATATAACACTTATATTGCATCATACATTTCATGCAACATAACTTTGTGTTTCAGCTAATTTTGACCCTTTCCAAGGATAAGGTCATCCTAATTTTGACCCTTTCCAAGGATAAGGTCATCAAGCTTCAACTTTTAGACTTCTGAAAACAGTTTACAGATTCTCCAAACACGGATGTTAATCTATCGCTTGTTCAGATTCAACTTCTGAAAACAATTTACGGATTCTCCAAACATGGATGTTAATCTATCGCTTGTTCAGATTCAAGACTTCTGAAAACAGTTTACGGATTCTCCAAACACGGATGTTAATATATCGCTTGTTCAGATTTAACCTTTGAAAATAGTTTACGGATGCTTCCAAACACGGATGCTGATCTATTGCTTATTCAACTTTAAGACTTCTGAAAACAGTTTACGGATTCTCCAAATACGGATGTTAATCTATCGCTTGTTCAGATTCGACTTCTGAAAACAGTTTACG
Organism: Vicia faba; assembly: GCA_948472305.1. Classification (NCBI taxonomy): domain Eukaryota; kingdom Viridiplantae; phylum Streptophyta; class Magnoliopsida; order Fabales; family Fabaceae; genus Vicia; species Vicia faba. Next base: position 1,690,732,969 of record OX451737.1, on the reverse strand, counting down.
GATTCTCCAAACACGGATGTTAATCTATCGCTTGTTCAGATTCAACTTCTGAAAACAGTTTACGGATTCTCCAAACACAGATGTTAATTTATCACTTGTTCAGATTCAACCTTTGAAAACAGTTTACGGATGCTTCCCAACATGGATGCTGATCTATTGCTTATTCAACTTCAAGACTTCTGATAACAGTTTACGGATTCTCCAAACACGGATGTTAATCTATTGCTTGTTCAGATTCAACTTTTAAAAACAGTTTACAGATGCTTCCCAACTTGGATGTCAATCTATTGCTTATTCAAACCCCCAGCTCAGGGATGTTCCAAACATGGATACCTTTCTGATACTCACCCACTCACCTACAACAAACATTCTTGGATGGCATCTTTAAGCCCATCTCAGACAAGATTCTGTCACATCTCCAAATGCCATCTTTAAGCCCATTACCTCAACTACGCTTCGACGAGTACAAATTTTTTTGGCACTCTAGTGTCCAATCATTCTTCTACCTTTGAGTCGCGAACGGCAAAATTGCCAATCTAACTCTTCAGGTTCAAGAAGATTGAACAGGGGCAACTGTTGTACCCCAAAATTTTCCCTCCCTTTTTCACAAGAAATCACAACTTCGGGGTTTTCCCTGATTTTTTTTCCAGATGGGCTCAAGAATCGGTCAAACAGACTTTTCTTTATCAGTCAGTCCAAAATTAGGGTTTCTATTGATTTGGTTAAGTTTGGCTCAGGAATTGATCAAGCAGACTTTTCTTTGACGGCAAATCTGGAATTAGGGTTTTTCACTCGTATTTCTCAAAAGAATTTGAATCCACAATATTTCAATTGACTGTTACGTTGTTTTTACACTTGTTCAAGATTGCTATTTGTTTCTCAAAACCTAAACATCTGGGCCAGGAGCTGAGGCTTTTGATTGAAAGTTTGAAGCATTGGTTTGATCAGTGAAGTGAAAGGTGTATGGATGTTTGTTTGTTTAACTGTACAAAGCATATGATTAATTGGAATGTCGGGCGTATTGTGGTTAATGCAAGGTTGTGAGTTTGCAAAGTTTGTTGATTATTTATTTTATCTGAGTTAAAGTTATTGGGATGCATTTCCAATTATTTTAATTCAAGAGATTTAAATAATTAAATAGACAGGGCAGAAGAGATAAGGAATTATCTCACAAAGACTTTATATTTATTTTAATTGTTGTTACAAATGTTATTTGAATACTGTAAATTTATTTACAATGTTTACAATAATATTTATTACAATAATTGAAAAGAAAATAAATCTAAAATCTAAGTCTCTTGAAGTCTTCTAGCTTCTCATGCTTCTTCCATTATCTAACTGGTATTTACCTGCAAAGACAAAAAAAAATCAGTACAGGTAAATTAAAAAAAAAACATTTTCAGACAGATAAATATAAAGTCATCATTAAAGATTGTTGGCCGGAATCAGATTGTTTTGGTTTCGTCATGTTTTACTCGTCCCCTTTGCAAATCACAAGAAGATTTCTCTTCTTGGTTCACAAAGAGGAAAGTAAAATATTTTTGCAAGCATATAATCAATTAAATACAAGGCACAAGGCTGCATACAAAGAAGGCACAAGCTGCACAAGGTCAAACTGAACAAACAAATTGCACTAGTCAACCAAAAGCAAACCAAGTTGAATAAACTGTCAACTAAGTACACAAGCTGTCCAAACCAAGTTACACAAAACTGTCAACCAAGTACACAAGTTGTCAAGAAACTGTCAATGCAGAAAATATGGAAAATGCAGAGATAAACCAAGATACAAGCAAGCAAGCTTATCAAAAAAACTTTTCATCATTTTCAAGCCAACAATCTTTTCAGAAAAAAGTACATTAAGCAATTAAATATGCTTTTTATGGAGAGAGAAGGAGAGAATGAGAAGAAGGTTTTGCAGTTTGGCAGGCTATACAAAAGCAGTGAAAAAGAAAATAAATATAACAACATAGCAGTCCAGGGGAGCCCACAGAAGTTCAACAAGAAAACATGCTGTCAAAGCAGAAAAATGCAGAGAGATATGATGGAACCTGTAAAACAAGGGTGTTAGTCAAGAGGTAAAGCAAAAGGACTGCAAGTTACAAGCCTGCCTTCAGAACTGCAAGTTACAAGCTTGCTTTCAAAAAAACAAATGGGCAAGCCTGTTTCAAAATATATAAGCTGAAAAATAACACAAAAGGCAGGAGCCACAAACTGCAACAGAGGGTCACAAAACTGAAGCTTGTTTTCAAAAACCAGAAGCAAGCTGCCTCAAAATATCCAGCCTGCATAACTAAAAGCACAACAAGTTATAAACTCAGTAACCTGCTTTACCAAACAAAAACCTTCAAAACCTTTTTTTTCCAAAGCCAGCTTTAAGCCTGCTCCTTTTCAAAGACACAAGCTTGTTTTAAAAAAAACTTGCAAAGACTCAAAAGCAAGCAAAAACTCAGTAACCGGCCTAAACTACAAACTTTCAAGCAAGCCTGCCTGTATCAAACAATAGATCCAAGCCTACATCAAAACTATCAAGCATAACCTGCCTTCGAACAAGCCTGTCAAAACCTGCCTTACAAACCATTCAAGTCTGCCAACTCACAAAGCAAACTCAGATATCAAAAACATCCAAATCAAGAACAACAAATAAGCCTTGTTGTAGTTCATTCTCACCATCATAAAATACCAAACATCAAAACAACAATAACAAGCATCTCAGAACGAAGTTCATCATCGAAAGTCAACTCAAGCTAACAAGAACAAAGTCAACTCAAGCTAACAAGAACAAAGTAAGCATTCAGATAAGAAGAAGAAAAGATTGTAAAAGCAGAACAACAAGCATCCTCAGAACGAATCCATCATCGAAAGGCAACACTCAAGGAAAAGGAAGAAATCAGAAAGGAAGTCAACAATAAGCAAAGTTCAGAACAAGCTCATCATCATTAAGTAATATTTCAGAAATAAAAAATCATCATCAAAAGCCAACATTCAGATAAGAAGAAGAGGGAACTCAGAAGCAAGCGTTTTCAGAATATCTCATCACCAAAACAATTCAAGAAAAGCTAAAGATACAAAGTACTAAACAACGCTCTTGTCATCACGTTCCTCCCTCCTCCGACCACCTGAGAGTACCGCTGTTCCACCCTCCGCCCATTCCCCAAAGACGAAGCCACAAAGGTATCATTTTCCTTTCCCTCTTTCTTTTTCTACATCTCACACCAAAACATCCATGATTAAAACACTGTGAAACAATAAAACATGCAAAAATTAAACATGCACGAACCTAAACTCTAAAACGCGTTTAGAAGGAAATTAATACCCTTTTAATTGCCGCCTTGTACAATCACGGGGAGGAGAGGGTGGAGGTAGTATTCTGGCAACTGGAAGCGAGGGGAGAGGACATCAGTGGCTCCGTTTGAGAATGATGAAGAGGACGAAGACGAGAGAAGGAGCGGCGCCGTTCACAAAGCAAACCCTTGTTCTGAGAATATGAGGCGTAAACCCTAAACAAACTTTGTCAAGCATCGTGGGCTTTTGCCCCAGCAAACCAAAACCCTTAAGCCCAATCTTTCAGCGCCTGCACCCCCCTTTAGTCTAATTATGTTTCCTTTATTTGGGCCAAGGGCATTCCTCAAAGCCCACTTAACTTCTTTTTTTTATGTTTTACAAACCAATACTTTTTTATTTTATCACCACATTTTCATAACCTAATTCTCTTTGTTAAATAAAAAATAACATATTAAATCTTTGTATAAAATATTCTTAATAACTCATTTTAATATTTATTGCATTTAAAGGTATATAAATAATAGATTTTTAATAATTGGTCTTTGTGTTAAAACTTTTTGTTTAATTAATATTTTTATATATGTTTCTAAAAAACATTAACCAAAAATACAAATAAAATAATACATAATCTTTTTAGGTTAGAATCTTCATTTGATCATTTGTAAATAGCTATACGCATCTCATACTTCTTTGATTTCCATTATCTTATACCTTGTTATATTTTTACGTTGAGAATGCGACGATTCGTTTTGGTTGTAAATATATACTTGGACATTACTATTCTGATAAGACTCATCCCCATTTGTAAACATTTGTACCCCCATCCTCGGATACTTATTTGTAATAATTTAGACTTTAAATTCCCGCAATTTATCGCTTTCCATATATTGTATAGTAATTAGGGTTTGTATGCGAAGATTCAAAATCAACTGCTAGATAACTTAATACAAGATAAATGCATGAAAATCAATACACCATTCACAGTTGCACCTCTAGGGTAGCCTCACTTGTTGCCTCGGAAAATGCAATCATGTCCCTCGAGTATGAGACACTCTAGCAAATGTCCCTTCGATAAACAAAGATCGTTAGTCCCTCGATGACCCTCAATGTTGCCTATGATAAAACGATCCCGTCCCTTACAAAATTGCTAGAGCGTCTCACAAGTTGTCTTCAATGATTGTATACGATGACCCGCGCCTGTCTTGTTTAACATCCTAACGCAAGGTTGTTCATCAAACACAATGGTGAAACAACACTATTAAAAGGGTTAAAACATAAGAAAATATTTGAGTAAAATAGGGTAGACAACTCTTAGTTACTTGATCAAAAATCTTGCAAAACATCCTTGCCATTTTTCAAAACACATTCCACAACACAACTTCAAAAACAACTTTCAAAACGTTGAATTATCTTTCCAAAAAAACACACACCTTTGTATATATTCAAACAAGAATCATTACAAAGGTTGCCTAGACAAGGCATCTTTTTTCAAAACATTTTCAAAACCACACACACAAAGCACCATTTCAAATAATTTAAAAGCAAAGGCAAGTGATCTAAAACAAGTAACTAAGAGCCCATGGATAACCATGGATGAAAAGGGTGTTAGCACCTTCCCTTTTCATAATCTACCCCCCGAACCCACAAACACATCTCAAAGGTCTTTCCTGTGCTTTTTGACCTTTCCTTAGGATAAAATAAAAAGTCGGTGGCGACTCTTGCTAAACCGAACAAGTGCAAAAACAAACACAAAATCCCAAGTCAGTTCTCCCACCGTATCACAAGTCGCAATCTTCCGCTTCGCACACAACGAATGGCCTCGAAGACGTACTTCCGAATCAAAAGATGGTGATGGTTCCGCATAATCATCAAAGAAGACAGTCATTATTTTGCAAAAGAAAAGCTCGTTAAGTCAAAACCCATGAAAGGGACTTAAGGAAAAAACTGGGGGCATCCCGCTGACTGTAATCACAAAAAGAAACAGTTCAGAAAAAAGAAGGGATAACAAAATCAAAAAAGAAATAGGTCCTACAAGTCCTCAACAGAAAGAAGACTACAAAAATGACTGCCTATTCAAAATAAACTTTTAGTATCCGAACCATCACTGAAACATCAAGGACAGTACCCCAGGACTCAATTAGGATTCTAAACGCGCAATTAACTGAGTATAGGACTGAAGGACATCACGAAGAACGGGTGGGTACAAATAAATTTTGAGCCTTTATCCTTTGTTTCTTAAAGCATGAACCAGGCCACGTTATAACCCTTAAAAGTCCTAGCTGAAGCATGGGTTAGTTTGAGAGAATAATGTTACAAAGGTATCCTGACTCCTGTAGGACCCGCTATGAATCCCGAGTTGATATCACATTCTTGCAAAATTTTGTTTTACTACACAAAACATATTTTCAAAAAAAAAATTCAAGACAGACATGAGTTTTGCATTCTTTAAATGACATTGTTCGCATATTACTAATTGTTTGACAGCAGAGAAATCCGCACAATGGATATTCAATGAACAGACATCCTCTCAATGGATAGAATCACCTCAGCAGGAAAGACACTTCCCTTAACAGGTCTTCCATAAGCAAGGGGCATGACATGATGTCTAACACACCTGGGGAAGGCTCTCCAAAAGTGCCAAATAACCAGGGGCAGATCTCCATCTGAATCACTTGGGGCATTATGCACGCATTCCAGCAACGAATCATGTGCCATCAAGAAAACATTTTTGAAAGTACTACAACACAACACTATGGACAGTGGCAACTCTCCACATAGTAGAGGCAAATAAAGCTTTGACATCGGCTTCCCCAAACAGGAGCTATTTTCCCCAACAAAGCTCCTTCAGATAGTCGGCGTATATATTCCCCAGCCAAATTTTATAAGTCGCAAGCGGTTCATAAATTTGTCTCTCAAGCAGAGTTTATTTCTCTGAATGCAGAAGCTCAACCCCAAATAGAGTTTATTTCTCCAGCTACAAGAATTCATCCCCAACAGAGTTATTCTCTAGCAGAGTCTCTCTCGGCAGAATATTCACAAACAAAAAGGAGTAAATCCACGGCATAGTCGTCTCCGTTCACCATCTCCAGCGGAAGTAGAAGAACCACTTTTTCTACGACGGTCAGAAACTCAATTTCAAGTACTCTCCAACAGCAACCAGGGATTTATTTTCCCAGACTCAGACGTGTCACAATAGCATTTCATGTTCATACATCATGACGTGCGCACACATATTGCATACAGCATAATCTCATCTATTTTGAGAACATCATCATATAATGCATTTCATGCATCACATATAATTAATCATGTACATTTTCAGGAAAGATGGTTATCATCAACAATTTCCAGCAGGTCCAAGATTAGATCCTGAAGCTAAACAGAGTAATTATTTGCGCGACCAAATGCAGCTTTACATGGATTCGTCACGAAGCAACCTTACACGGATTTCTCCTAAAGGCAGCTTCACACGGGCTTATCTTGAAAAAATCTCACACTGGTCCCTTCTCATACATTTCCAAGTAAAGTTTCTCACGAACTTATCCCGAAGTAACCTTACCCGGTTTCCTTCTGAAGTTTAACACGAACTTATCCAGAAGTAACCTTACCCAGGTTCCTTCTGAAGTTTTACATGAACTTATTCCGAAGTAACCTTACCCAGGTTCCTCCTGAAGTTTTACACAGACTTATCCCGAAGTAACCTTACCCAGGTTCCTTCTGAAGTTTTACACGAACTTATCCCGAAGTAACCTTACCCAGGTTCCTCCTGAAGTTTTATACAGACTTATCCCAAAGTAACCTTACCCAGGTTCCTTCTTAAGTTTTACATGAACTTATCCCGAAGTAACCTTACCCAGGTTCCTCCTAAAGTTTTACATGGCCTTATCCCGAAGCAACCTTACCTAGGTTCCTTCTCAATTCGGATACAGTTTTACCCAAACTCATCACGAAGCAACCTTACCCAGGTTCCTTCTCGGTTCAAATGCAATTTTACCCAAACTCCTCACGAAGCAACCTTACCCAGGTTCCTTCTCAGTTCAGATGCAGGTTTACCCAGACTCATCACGAAGCAACCTTACCCAGGTTCCTTCTCGGTTTGGATGCAGTTTTACCCAAACTCATCACGAAGCAACCTTACCCAGGTTCCTTCTCGGTTCAGATGCAGTTTTACCTAGACTCCTTACGAAGCAACCTTACTCAGGTTCCTTCTCGGTTCAAATGCAGTTTTACCCAAACTCATCACGAAGCAACCTTACCCAGGTTCCTTCTCGGTTCAGATGCAGTTTTACCCAAACTCCTCACAAAGCAACCTTACCCAGGTTCCTTCTCAGTTCATATGCGGTTTTACCCAAACTCCTCACGAAGCAACCTTACCCAGGTTCCTTCTCGGTTCAGATGAGATTTTACCCGAACTCATCGTGAAGTAGCCCTACTACCCAGGCTATTATTTTGAAGTAACCCTACTATCCAGGTTCCTTCTCTTTTATCTCCAGACAACAGTTTACAACACTGCTAAGACCTGGACCCGAACAGATACGGTCAATTTCATATTCCCCAGTAGAGTAATGGGCAACCGAAGCTCCTAGACTCAATTTCCCAAAACATAAGTCAACATTCCTCGGCGAAGTCCTCCTCAACGGCAGGTACAAGAATTCTCGCAAAGGAATCTCTTATGCAACAAATATCTTTTCTGGATGGAATCTTTAAGCCCATATCTGATGATTCTCCGTCACCTTCCAAATGGCATCTATAAGCCTATTCTCGATATTATCAATCAACATTCACTTCATGCGAGTGCAAATTTCTGGGTACTCTAGTGTTCAATCATCTTCCACCCTCAGATCACGAAAGGCAGACAAGCCAATCTACACCCTTAGGTGTGAGAAGATTGAACAGGGGAAAATGTTCCACACCAAAATTTACCCTCTCACTTTACACAAAATATACTCCTAGAGGTCCTCAATTGCTCAAGTTGACTAAGGATTGACCAGACAAAGCCTCCTCCTAAGATAATGAGCCTCAAACTAAGGTTTCCATTTTCATCAAGATGTTTGAGTTCTAAGGGTCCCAATTGGTATCCATTTCCCTAATATATCCTCGAAATCATCCATGTCAAGTTTCATGCCTTGCACGAGAAGTTGGCTCGGTCAATTGCTCAGATGCATGAAAATCAATTGTACTAGGTCAAAAGTCAATTGTGGCCCACATACAGTCAAACTTCAAGATTTTTGGTCAACATCAACATTTTGAAGTGATATCCATCATATTATTAAGGGTTGATCATGATTCCTCAAGGAATACCTTAAATTCATCAAAACTCAAAAGTTGCTAAATTAGGGTTTCTATAGGAAAAGTCAACCAAACTTTAACCAGGCATAACATTCTCATACTTTATAAGAAATTTCTCATCTGAGGCTCATTTTGAAGAGAATTCAATTCCCTACAACTCATCTTCAACCCTCAAGTTCAAGAAATGCATTCATGAAAAGATATAAATTCAGACATTATAGGTCATTTCAAAAAGTCAACAAAAACACCTTTTGGGTCAAAGCTTCTTACATGAACATGGAAGATCCAATTGAGATGAAATCGAAAAAGGTTATTTATAGGACATCCTAAGATTTCTAAAAAGTCCAAGAACACATTCTTAGGGTTAAAATTGAGGGAGATATGTATTGTCAAAGTTGACCAATTTTTAGAAATGTGCATGAAGTCAATATTGATCAAAATGACTTTTTTTCCAAATGGACCCGTGTTTTCTTGTTTGAAACGTGTTCCTAAGATGGCCCACGACCCCTGAGCTTATTCACTTATTTTTTTATTATTTTTTTATTTATTTTGATTTTTTATCCATTTAAATCAAAATAAATCAATTTAAATAGTAGAATAATGAAATAAAATCTAAGATTTGATTTTATGAGTATATCATGAGTCCATGAACAGCTAGCAAATCATCCAAATCGTGCAAGAGCTAATTGATTGAAAAAGATCATAATTTGGCTTGTTTTAGAAACAAATAATGCAAGGAACAAAATCAAAACAAATCTCAATAATGGATGAAGATGCAGTCTAATTTTGTTAACCTAAATCAGTCCCTTATATGTCCACAACATTCCTAGGGCAGGAGAACAAGGTTTAGGTCGTGAAAACTGAAGAATTAACTTCAAATTTTTGTCAAAAAGTGCTGATCGCATATTCCTCCACAGGCAGATTCAAGCCATTCCAAGATCACAAACAGCTTCAGTGAGTTCCTCTGATCAATTCCAGACCTTCACAAGTGACCACAACATTCAGAATCATAAAATCCATAACTTTGTTCTCCAACTTTTTTTGATTTTCGATTACATGCATACATGCGTTTTCAATGAAATTTAACCATGCATTTTTGTTTATCATAAAGTTTCGATGCTTTCTAATTTGTTTGATTGAGTTTTAAGTGCAGGAATCAAAGGATACCATTGTTATGGTTCTAAGCTTCAAATTGGGGCTTTCTGATTTAGACATAATTGGGACAAACCAATGCCATCATCGTGTTCAGGGGACTAAAACGAGTTGATTCATAGCCTCACCATTAATTTATATTGCATATTTTGAGAATTTTGATTTTTGCAGGGGCTTTAGTGACGCTTGATCCGTTGCTATAAGCTATAGTAATGGATATAGTTCGTAGGTAAAAGTGTGGTCAAAAAAGAAAGTTCTGGGGAGAAGATGAGTGATGTGGCTGAATCCCACTGGCCGGTTTGAATGTTGGCGCATTTTTCTATGCATGCCACCTTGTTTGTGTTCTGTTATTATTTATTTATTATGTTAACGGATGAGTCATGTAGCAAAGATGGTAAAAGGCAGCGCTGGTGAGAGAAGGGACATGGGTTCGATCCCAGGTCCAGACATCTTGTTATTTTATTTTCCTAACAGACTTTGCTGGATCCCTTGCGCCTCACCTTCACAAAACCATCATGCATCCTCAGATCCAACCATGGGATCATTTCAGATTCAGATCTAGCGCCCAACATTTCACCCCTATGATGGACCCTCAGAGGCAGGCTTCATTGAATCGCGCGCTGGACAATTGGGCCATCAGCAAATTGGGCTTGGCAAATTCAGCAACAAATCCCCAGTTTTCTATTTCATACCAGGCCCATTTTAATTCTTTTAATTTCTTCTATTTAGTTATTTGACTTTAATTATTTCACAAAAAAAAATTGTTTTTAATTAAATCATAAAAACACAAAAATATTAGAATTAGGTTTTTTTTCATAAAATATTTAATTTCATTAATTAATTAGGCTAATTTAATTAGGGTAATTTAATCTCTTTTTCATAATTAAAATCAATTAGAAATTAGGTTAAATCATAATTTAATCACTTTTCTTTCAAATAAAAATACAAAAAATATTTTTCTTTAACTAATTAGATTTCTTTTAGAATTTCAATTTTATTCCCAGTATTTAATTTTGTCGCGCGTAGTCTTCTTTTCCCTTATTTCTTAATTATTGTAATTGCTTTTAGATTGTAATAGTTTTAACTAGGATTTTATTTAATTCCTTTATTTACTATTTAATTCCTTCTCAAACAGATCTCCTTTCCTCGAGGTAGCGTTGGAAGAATTGTCGAAAATGGTAATGATGGCGACTTCTTCAGTAGGAATATGGGGAACAACAGTCTTCTCAAACAGATCTCCTTATTATCCATCAGGTTTTGGATACCTGACTTCAGGAATGGGCAACCAGTAGGTAAAACAGAACACATATGGAAATCTTTGTCACAGCCCAGAAATAAACCGGCTAGCAACAGATTCTTCTTAACAGTCATCAGAGGGGTAACAATGTTATCCACAGAAACTACAAACAAGTCTTCCTCTAAAGCATTTACTCCATGTTTGGGCATGGGAGCAGTCACAACATTAGGCCTCTCGAGCGCCTCGAACTCAATCTCCTTTGCATCAATTAAGTCTTGTATCTTGTTCTTCAAAGCCCAACAATCATCTGTATTATGCCCCAAGCTATCAGAGTGATAAGCGCAATGGGCGTCAGGGTTATACCTTGGTGACGTTGTATTTGAATTCTTTGGGGGTTCCCTTAGAGTCACCAGATTGGTCTTCAGCAACTGTGGCAGAATCTGAGATAAGGTCATGCTGAGACGAGTGAATTGCCTCTTAGGTCTCTCATCCTTTTGTTGATTGTTGTACTGAGGAGTACCAGCAGGTTTTGAAATAACAACCGCATTGACAGTTTGGCAGTGTTCTGGTCTGCTCTGTCTTCTTGCACTGTAGATGGCACTGGACTCTTTCTTAAACGGCTTCTTCTTGGTGCTCGATGAGGCACCCTTCTGTATCTTCCCAGCCTTAATACCAGCTTCAATCCTCTCACCCGTTAAAATAAGATCTGTAAACCCAGATGAAGAGCTTCCAATTAGATGGTTAAAGAATGGACCAGACCGGGTCCCCAGAAACATGTCAACAAGCTCACGATCAGCCAAAGGTGGTTGCACCCTTCCGGCAAGGTCTCTCCACTTCTGAGCATACTCTTTAAATCCTTCGCCCGTTCCTATTGACATACCCTGGAGTTAGGTACGCGTAGGAGCGAGGTTGGAGTTGTACTGATACTGCCTATAGAATGCAGTAGCCAAATCTTCCCAGCTGCGGATACTGGCTCCGTCCAACTGATAGAACCACTCAAGCTGAGTCCCTGAGAGACTGTCTTGAAAGAAATGGATCTATAAGTTCTTATCAGTTGTGTAAGGCTGTATCTTCCTCGCGTATGACTGGAGGTGCAGCTTCGGATAGGAAACTCTGTCATACTTGGCAAAGGCTGGTGCCTTGAATTTATGGGGAATCACCACCCCAGATGATAGACCTAGATCTCTGAAGTCCAGATCGGGCACCTTCTGAATTTACATAGCGCTCAAACGGTCTTCCAGCTGTTTATACTTATCCTCAGCAGGAGGATACTGTTCTTCATCGTAGTTCGTCTTGTTGTCGGAGACCACAGGGCTAGGAGCCCTCCTTTCTTGTGAACTATCTTTCCCTCCAAATGAGGTGGTCAGATCAACTTCATTCTGCAACCCGTTTCCAAACCTGCATCCAGTGTTGAACAGGATGACCCTCTTCTTCTTCTTCTTTTTCTCCTTCAGAATCAAGGTCTTCAGGTCCTGCTGACCCTTGGCTAGATTCATGAACAACTCTTGAAATTGGGCATTCTGGGCCTGAAGGGCCTTGATAGCTTGCTCAGTTGAAGGTTCAGTAGACAAGATGATTGCTGAAATAAACAGCGAAGAAGATAAAAGACCTGTAAAGGGTACCTATTTATGAAGTTCATGGGATGAAATGCGTATGATTTATGATTTCAAAGATAATCGGGATTCAAATTTGTAAACAAGAAAGGAAACACACTTTATTAGATTTAAACTTCGAAATTTAAGTTGTTCAACAAATTACCCTTAAGGCGTTACAAGAATGGAAATACTGAAAGGTAAATAAAAACTGGAAAGGAAATCATCAAAGGTCCATCAATGCTCCCATGGTCTCTTCTTCTCAGTGCGGACATAATCATTCAGGATCCGCTCGTTCTCCAGTTGCCCAGTCAGCTTCTGGATCTTCTGCTCTTGTTCATTGAACTTCTCCTGGTAAGAATCCCGCTCATCCCTCAATTGCATCCAAGACCTCTTCAGTGCCCCAATATCAGTGGGCATATAAGGATGGAGAATAGTTGGAAGAACCCCCTCTTCATTAGCAACCTCAAGGGTGACAGGGCGGACAGCTTCATATGGCATACCTAGCTTCTGGGCGCGAATGCGGACCCATCTGAGATATGGCTCCATTAGCAGAGAAGTATTTGGGCCCAGCTCATGTGGATCTGATTGGTGAACTTTGTCCCAAGCCCGTATGAATCTACGACGTAACTCGTCACTATCTCCCTGAAAATCAAAGATGATATGAGGCATCAACATCTCATGAGGCCCTTCTCTTCTGGCTCTTCCAAACTGACGGAGAGCTAAGCATGGATTGTAAGAAATTCCTCCATGGGTTCCTATTAATGGAACATTAGGATACTCTCCACAGCGATCAATGACAGTCACCTCATCCATACCCTTGAGAGTCCAGATAATGTCATTATGAGAAAGAGACATCACCCTATAAGCCCAGCCCATTCCTTCTTTATTCTCCAGCACTGACTTAGGGAGGTGTGAAATAAACCACCTCGACAATAAAGGAGCACAACACATCAAGGTTCCCCGCTTTCGGGCGGTACGAGCATAGAGCTGGTGAAGAATGTCACCCAAGAGAGTGGGTACAGGGTTCTGAGAGATGAATATCTTTATGGCATTAATATCAACAAAAGTGTCAGGATTCGGAAACAATACCAAACCATAAATCAGAAGATCCAGAATATCCTCGAAGGCCTTGAAGTCTAAGCTATCCCAGAAGTAGTTAGCCTTGCCAACCAAAAACTTAGTCAGAAAACCCTTAGCTCCACTTCTAGTCTCCCAGTTAGCCATTACCTCCTCTTTGGTTAAATGAAGGGCTGCAGCAATCTCTTCGGGCCTAAGAGTCTTCTCCCAACCAGTAAACGGAGTCTGCTCCAAAATAGAGATACCGAGCAGCTCAGAGAACTCTTCTAGGGTAGGAACCAGCTGATAGTCTTGAAAAGTGAAGAAATGGTACAGCGGATCATAGAATTGGACCAGAACACTCATCATCTGCTCGTCCAATTTAGAGGTGACCAAACTAAGAAGAGAACCATGCCTCCTGATGAAGGAAGTAGTGTCTAGCATCCTGACAACCAACTCTTTAAGCAAGGTAGGGACTTGGACAAAGTTGATCCGGATGGTATTCTTACGCATGGGCATCATGATGACCTACAAAACAGAGCAAAGATGAAAACCTCTTGTCTTTGAAATAGGTTAGTCCTTATGCAAGATGTATGCAATGTTATGATGTCATGATGTCATGATAAAGGAACACCACAAGTATCCACAAAAAGCAAACATGGTAAAGACACACAAGTTACACTGAGAGCCCTTAGATTTTAGGCTGGCGTGGAGCTTAGGTACTACCCTCTTTCAGTTCAGTTGGTTTAAACCTGATCTAAAAATAGTAACCGGGTTCTAGAGGATCTCAATATCACTGACTACCCTCAATCGGTAATAATTCCAGTTTAGCGACCTTTTCTTGCGGCCGGAATCATCGCGAGAGTTTAGTCTCAATGAGTGTAGCATACTGCTATTGTTCTATGGCCAAGTTGGTCCATCTAAGGTTCTAAGGTCAGTTGATGCTTAATGACCCCTTAGAAGATCCATATTCTCCTCGTTCCAACACAAGGGATATCGGTACAGACTAAAGTGTCACACCAACGTAGCTACTGTTTCATCCGTATCGGTCTATGCTGTACAGATCCCTCACAGTTTATTGCTACTTACCTAAAAGGTATCCCCCAGATCCGGGTTAGGATCTATAGAAACTCCGATACAAGCCCACAAATATAAAGCATACAAAGCATACAATTGAAAACATAATGATCTAATCCTAAGGTACACCTCACTTATTATAATTCCCCAGTAGAGTCGCCAGTTCTGTGATCGGTGGTAAAGAGAACTGACTGTTTTTGGAATGTTGGTTCGCGTTTTGTGTTTGTTTTTGCAAAATGTCGCGGTAAGCAAGAGTCGCCATCGTCTTTTATTTTATCCAACAAGGAAAGGACAAAAGCACAGAAAAATTCCTTTTCGAGATATTTCTCGGGTTCGGGAGGTAGATTATAGAAAGGGAAGGTTTTATCACCCTTTCTATCTGTGGTTATCCACGGGCTCTTAGGTACTTGCTCATTGTGTTTTCAAAAGTTTGCTTTTCTTTGTGTTTGTGGGTTTGAAAAGAGTTTTTGTTTGAGAGGAGTGTAAGTGCGAAAAGTTTTGTTTTAAAAGGAGCAAGTACTTAAGAACCATTTACCTACTCAAAAAGGAATTAAACTGTGCAAATGTCCTTTAGACAATGCTATCCCACTATTGAGGAGTAGGTAGCATCGTCGTTGGAGTTTTCGGGTCAATTCGATTAAGGGACGTGTGGTCACTAAAGCAATGTTAGGACGCCTTAGCGGTAACCCTAATGTCTTAGATCATTTTTCCGAGGCAACCGTTTCGAGGCAACTATGATTTTTGGACAAGAGGGCGACCTCTAAAACTTCCTATACTTAATGACCACGTTCGAGGCAACCAAGTGAGGTGTACCCTAAGAGTGGCATGTGCGAGTGTGTTATTTTTCAATTATATTATCTTTATACATGTTATGGTGAGCTACTGTTGATTTTAGGTTAAAAATTAATCTTGTCATGCATTGCCTATTTATCAAACATCTAGCAGTCAATATTGTGCGGAAATTAAATTGCAGGAAATTGAATCTAAGCTATTACAAGGCGTTGGGTATTTACATCGCCAAAAACAAACCCTTGAAATTTAAATTGCGAAAAATAAATAAAAGCGATAAATAAACAAATAAAATCCTAAGTTAAACTATTACATTCCCGAAGCAGTTACAATATTGAAATATGGATCAAAAATAATACGCGCGCGAGAAAATTAAATCGGAGTGTCTTAGGGTTTTGACCCTTTTTTATTAAAGAAAGCATATTTTTGTTATTTTTTGAATTAAAACTTAAGTCTAAGTTAATAATTGAATTACCCTAGGCCATGGAAACGAAATCTAAGAGCACCAATACGTTCGTCTCTTCCTCCTGGTTATCCCTATACCCACCATTAGCATTGATTTTGCCTGTATCGAAAAGGCCTAAAAACAAGAACCCTAGGCTCGGGCATTACAGTACAGGCTATGAAAATCAAATTAAATAATGCAAAATTGTTAGAATTTGAACGTTAAGCATGACGGTGCAAGTAAATTGGCAAAAAGATGCAAGAAAAATGATTTACGATGCCATGTTCAGAGCCATATTCAAGGATACTTACAGCGTGTTTCAGATGGTCTCAAGGCCTGGTTTTGATTGTTTTTGCTTCACAGGATGTCAGGCAAGGGAGTAGTGTTGAGATCTTGCTTTGAAAACACCTCCAAACAAGAATTCGATCTCCACTTTTTTCAAGGTTTTTTCAATTTTGAGTTGGCCGTTTTTGCAGTCCTTAGGGCGTGTTCTTGATTTTTCTGGCTAGTGTGTACATAAAGGAATGTATTTAGGTCAAAACTTGGGCCTTAGTCCATATGCATTGAAGATGGAAGATTTGATTTTGATCACCATTCTCAAGTTTCCAAATATAAGCCAAATCTGATTTTTTATGCATGAAAAGCATTGATACGAATTTGATTTGATGAGTCATGATAATTGAAAGCTACAATGATCAAAAAGATATCATTCCATTCATTTTTAGATTTTATTTGATTTAATATTGATTAAAAATGAATTAAAATAATAAAAATTAAATAAAATAGAAAAATAAATGATTGGTCATGAAATTAAGGATGGGACACGTGTGTGGCATGACAAGACCAAATCAAGTGGAAAAAAGTGGGCCCTTTTGTCAAAAATTGGAGTTTTGAGGATAGTTGACTTTTGACAATATTGGAAAAATTCCCAACTTCAACAATACATAACTTCTTCAATTTTGAACTTTGGGAGTTGTTCTTGGACTTTTTAGAAACCTTGAGATGTCCTCTAACCAACTCTTTTGGTTTCATCTCATTTTGATATTCCATGCTCAAGTTATAAGCTTTGGCAAAAAATGTGTTTTTGTTGACTTTCAAAAATGACCTATAATGTCCAAATTTTAAACTTCTTGTGAGTGCATTTATTGATCTTGGGGTGTGAAGATGGATTGTAGGAAATTGCATCCTCTTCGAAATGATATTTGAATGGGTCATTTATCATAAAGTATGATAAAGTTATGCTTGGTCAAAGTTGAGTTGACTTTTCCTGCAAAACCCTAATTTAGCAACTTTTGAATCTTGATGAATCTTGAGCAATCCTTGATGAATCATGATCAACCCTTGATCAAATGATGAATTATCCTTCAAAATAATAATGTTGACAAAAAATCTTGAGGTTTGACTGTATTTGGGACACAGTTGACTTTTGCCCTAGCACAGTCGATTTTTGGGCCTCTTGAGCAATTGACTGACCAAACTCCCTCTGCAAGGCTTGAAATTTGACATGGATGAACTTGAGAACATATTAGAACATTGGGGAGCACTTGGGGTCATTTGGATGTAAGGACCTTGATGCAACACAAAACCCTAATTTTGACTTGACTGCCTTAAGAGGTGATTTGACTGTCCAACCCTTGAGCCAACTTGAACAACTTAGAGATGATTCTTGACATGTCTTGAGGAATATGGGAGGGAAAATTTTGGGGTACAACACAAGGCATGAGTTCACAAGCCCTCTAACCCTCTCAAACTCTCCCAAGTAAAAATTGTACACAAAACCTTCATTTTTGAGCTTTGAAGTCCAAATCTTCGAATCTCTCAAACCTTACAACTTTTGTCCAAACCAATCATCCAAACACTTCATATACATCATATATAACTCATTCATACCCTTGTTTCATCATTGTAACATCATCTTCATCATCCACCATTTCCACTTGTCACCTCTGTAACTTGACTTATCCATAAGAATTGAGGCACTCTCAATCCAAGGTAGGCGTTGCAAAAGCTTCGAGGGAGTTCAGTGAAGCTATCCAGATCATCTTAACACCTCCAGGAGTGCTCTAACTTCAAACTCGATTCTCACTTCAGAGGTAAGTTTCTCCAACTTTGAAATCCTTATTAAGCATCATTTACACTTACATTCTAAATATAAAATGTAGATATCGTGTCTATGAAGCTAGCCATGTCCTTAAATTTCATTTTAATTGGTTGTGTGATGAGAATTTTGGAACTGAGTTTTTTGAAGTTTTAGGGTTTCAGTTTGGTACCAAGTAAAATCCGTCCTAACCTTTGATTTATAGCTTTTGAAAATTATATGGTTGGCTTCCTTGTTAAAAATCAAGCAAGATTGATGTTTACATTTTTTTAATTTGGTTGAGAAATGAGCATTTTCTGAAGAATCAAAGATGGAAGTTATGTTGGTATACAGCGCGAGGAATAAGAAGGCCATGGCGCCAGATTTCAAATTTAAAAATTGAGTTTATAATATATTTATTGTTGGTTGTTTCATAACCGGATGAAACAGCCACCCCAGTGGCAAGCGTGTGTGTGTGTGTAGGGCGCTAGTGTGCCAAGGCAGAGGTTCGATCCCTGCCTCTGGCATTTTATTTTTTCAATATTTTCTTTGTTGATCATGTGCAAGCGAGTCCAAAGCGTGCATGATATACTCCCTCATTAACACCATTAGATCACATCAAGCCTAATCTGGATGCTTCAAGCGCGCCTTTCCACCATGAACCATCAAAAGCTGGCCACACTGGATTACAAACAGACGTCTGGGCTTAGTTGTTTTGGGCCTTTTTATTTTTGCTTTCTAACACCCCCCACCCCCCAATTGCTTTTACAGTTCAGGCCCATTAAATTATTTTTTTTTAATTAACTATTTTCTTTTCTTTAAATAATTTTATTTAAAATCAGAAGAAAAAAAAGTCATAAAAATGATTTAAAAAATTAAATTTAGGTTTTTAATTAGTTGATTTAATTTTTGACAAATAAGAATTAATTTAATTTTATCACCTTGATTTTATTTTATTTATTTATTAGAATTAAAATTTATACTATAAAATATTTTCTAAACACTTAATATTCTTTAAGTTTTAATTAATTAATTTAATTTTCATAAATAAAATTAATTAATTACATTTTATTTTATTTTAATTAATTAAATTGTAAATTAAATTAGAATTAGGTCTAACTTTTTATTTCATCATTTTAAATATTTTCTAAACAAAGAAACAACAAAATATTTTCTTAAAATACTTAGAATTTTTAGGGTTTTTACATCTTTCCCCTTTCTATCTCCGTGCATTTATTTATTTTTCGCATTAATACAATTATGTAACTGTCGAAGGTTTGTAATAGATAACTAGGATTTATTGCTTTCCTCCTCCATTCATAAACTTGTACCCCCCATTCCCGAGGCATTGTAATAGCGTAGAACATTTAATTTCTACAATTTACTGTTTTTCTTATTACTGTTAATAATTAGAGTTTGTATGACAAGACTAAAAGCAATCATTAGAAAACATAATTTCAAAGACAAATACTTGAAATTAAAATACTTCGCACACACACACCTCTAGGGTTACCCTTACTTTGTTGCCTTCAGATTTAAACAGTCATGTCCCTCGAACGTGAGATGCTTTAGCAAAGACCCTCAATTAAAAGATCTTAGTCCCTCGATGACCCTTTGATGCTGCCTTTGGTAAACGATCTTAGTCCCTTACAAAAATTGTTAAAGCCTTTTACAAGTTGCCTTGTATGACTGCACGATGACCCACGCATGTCCCTCACATCCAATGATATGGTTTTCTACCAACTAATGGTAGGATAGCACTATCTAAAGGAGGAGGAAACGAACAAAGACTTTTTTAGTAGGTAGAATGCTCATAGTTGTTTGCTCACAAACTTTTAAAACAAAACATCTTTTACAAAACAAACACTTTCCTTCACAAATATTTTCAAAACAAACATTTTGTATATATTCTCAACGATACGAGAATCATTACAAAATTGTCGCACTTAGGCATTTTCAAAATATTTACAAACGTACACAAAACACAAAGCATTTTCAAAATGAGCTAGCAATTAAGAGTCTGTAGATAACTACGAATGAAAAGGGTGCTAACACCTTCCCTTTTCATAAGCTACTCCCGAACTCAAGAAAATTCTCAAAGGTCTTTCTTGTTCTTTTCACCCTTTCCTTTATTGGATAAAAGAAAAGTCGGTAGAAACTCTTGTTATCTGCAATATTTGCAATAAAACGCAAATCAAAAGTCAGTTCTCCCACTGTATTACACACGCTAACTAACTCAACTCCAGAATTCCATAAGCTAAGCATACTTCTGGACGTAACCGCAGAAGCTTATGCTTCTGACTAATAACAACTTCATGAATATATCAAACTACTACCTCTAACTAAACAGTCTCAGAAGCTTACAGCTTCTGACTAACAACCTTATAAGCTCAACTGCTTCTGAGCAACACTGCTTCTGAGCAACAATATCAGAAGCTTCTGACTCTAACAAGAGCTTTTGAATATGAAATACTTTTCAACACCATCCCTTCATATTCAGCTAACCAAAAAAACTACAACACCAGTTCCATCCCTCAAATAGATAAGGTATTCAGTCTTGACATCCTTCATCAGAACGTATGCAAGTTGCTTTTGGTTGCTATAGTGTGCAACTTCTAATACTCCATTTAGAAATGCATATTCCTCCTTGAAAACTCAGTTAACTTCCAAGTCTTGTTTCTTTCAATAGCGTCAAGCTCTTATTTCATGGCTCCAGCTACACTTTTCTTCTTGAGAGCTTTACAGGTTGACAACGCAATAATCAGTTACTTCTTGGAGCACCAAGAAATAGGACTTTCCAGATACAAACAAAATATCCATAAGTATTTCTTATGTCAACTCTGTCTCCATACAAATCAGAGAATGAATAACTTATCAGCTCCGAATCGAATTTAACACCATAAGAGAACAACACTCCATACCTCATAGTCCCTTCAGTATCTTCCAGCTTGTTAAACTCTGCAAATCTCCTTGATCTTTGTTGGATTCTTTGTGGCCTCTGAACTTGTTCAGAATCTCCTGATTCTGGAACAATATCTCCGTCTGAACTTTCTTCAAAAGTTTGACGATCACCAAAAGTTCCACCTTTGTTAACTTTTGGACCACGTCCAAAATCACTATCTTCAGAAATAACCACCTTCAAAAATTGGATCGCCTTCAGAAACACTGCCTTCAGAAGTTCCACTTTCATAATCATGATCATCGTCAAAGGCTGGACTACCTTCAGAAGCTCCTCCTTCAGAATGTCCACCTTTAGAGACATGATTTCCACCAGAAACATGATCATCTCCATAAGCTTGTCCTCCAGAACCTACGTCTTTAGAGTTTTCCCTTCTAAAAGCATGATCACCAACAGATTCAAAATCTGGATCAGAATCATATTATTCACCATCTGACTCAACTTTAGAGTCTCCAGAAGATTCTTCATCTTCTGACTCTAGCTCTTCTTCAGAATTTTGAAGTTCTGACTCATCTTCAGAAATCTCAGATTCTGACTCATCTTCAGAATCTTCAGCGTCATCTTCTGATTCTGACTCATATTCAAACACTCCTCGGAGTCAGAATATTCAGAGTCATCTTCTTCCCCTTCAGAATCAGAAAATGGCAATCGCATTGATTTCTCATCTGATTCATAAGCCATCAATAACACAATTTCATCATCTGAATTTCTTCTGGCTATTTTTGCTTCTTCTTTGTTTGACGAACAATCTTTAGCAAAGTGGCCAAACCTATTACAACATTAACATTAAACCATTCTCTTGTCATACTTCTCCTTTCCCTTCTGATGTTTCTTCTCATCAGAGCAGAAGACTTCTGACTTCTGAGACCTATCATGTATTTTTTGCTTCTGGTCCTTCTTGATAAAAGCTTTCAGAGCCTGCTCAACCTCCCTCTCAAAAGTTCTTTCAGTCAGACGCAACTCTTACGCCTCTAGACTGCTTTGCAACTCTTCTATTTGCATGGTGTCCATATCTTTAGAATATTTAATTGCTACAACAATGTAATCAAGTTGAGGAATAAGAGACCTCAATATCTTCTCAATGATTACTTGTTCAGAAAGGGTTTCTCCACAAGCTTTCATCTCATTAGTGATCAGAATCACTCTAGAGATATACTCAAAAACCTTCTCGTTATTCTTCGTGTTGAGATTCTCATACTGCTTTCTGAGAGACTGAAGCTTCACCTTCTTCACTGATGTGTCACCATCATAACATCTACTCAGTGTGTTCCATGCAACCTTCGTCATCGTCGAATCACCAATTTTCTCAAACACGTTCTCATCCACACAATGATGGGTGAAGAACAACGTCTTCTGATCTTTCTTCCTTGTATCTCTCTACGTATTTCTTTGTTCCTCTCACATCTACTGCAACTGAAACATAACCATTTGTAACAAACTCAAGAATATCATGAGCACCAAACAACACACGCATCTGAATCATCCAACGATTTTAGTTTTTGTCATTAAATACTGGAAGTTTGATGCTTAGACTATAATTTCCGGTCATCTTCAACCTTGTACAGAACACTCCGATCTTACAAACACAGCGTTTCTCATTCCCATGGAATCATAAAACTTGATTCTGTTCAGATTTTGTTCAAGATTCAACACGAATTCAAGAATCAAAATCAATCACACAACGCCTCACCTTTTCACTTGTGTTTCCCGGGGATTCCAACCGGAGCTCTATATACCAATTTGTTGGTGCACAAGGTTAATAAATGAAGAAAAAGGTATGAGAGAATAATACTAAAGCTCTGCAATGACGACTATAAAGTTGTAAGAAAGAATGATTAAACAATAATTGTTGTTACTATTATAAATGGCAGCTACTACTAGTCTATTTATACACAAAATAAATTGTCACATAAGCCCTAATAAAAGTAAATTTAATGACTAAGTTAAAAGGTACAAACTAGGAAATACTAAACTTAACGGCTACACTAACAAATTCAGCTCCAGAATCCCAGAAGTTAAGCATACTTCTGGACGTAACTGCATAAACTTCTGCTTCTGACTAATAACAATTTCATGAATATATCAAACTATTACTTCTAACTAAGCAGTCTCAGAAGCTTACAGTTTCTGACTAACAAACTCATAAACTCAACTGCTTCTGAACAACAACATCAGAAACTTCTGACTCTAACAACAGTTTATGAATATGAAATATTTTTCAACATAGATAACCAATTCATTCCTAATCAAATTTTTTCATCCCATAGCCAAACCTACGGTAACTTAAAAAACCTAAGAAATACAATGAATTGACTCCTAGTTTTTCAAAACATAGTCAAATATGTGAGTATTGAGTTCCAAGCATTGTTTTGCAAGATTGAAAGAAAATGGCAAAACTCCAAACCAAATTCCATGTTAAATGTCAAGACAAGTAAACATCTCACTATTGGGAGATGGCGACAACCTAACAGGATAAATGCAACCTCTTTAATAGGGACATTTCATATGTCGAAAAATTTCAGGTTGTACATCTACATGTGATGTGTGCTTCTGACCTACTCTGGTTTAACTCCTATACAACTCAAATAAATTCCTTTTAAGTTTTAACTCATACACTTTTGTAATTTTAGTCGGATTAGTAATATTTTTGTAAGTTTAAATATTTTAAAAAGAGCTAATATGTGTTCTAAGAGCCTATGTTAAAAATATTATATTTTAAAAAAATTAAATATAATAAAATCATATTTAAATTTTCAAAATAATACTTATATTCTAAGAAAATATTTCTACAAATAATTTATTAATTTGTATCTATGAGACACATGTTAATTTTTCCTTTAAAAAATTAGTGACATCAACTTACACATTTATGAGATTTTCCTGCCACAGTTTTGTAATTAAAGTATTAAAATGCCAAAGTTATTTTTTAAGGACACATCTTTTTGTTTAAGGGTTCGTCCATTGGTTAGACAAACGGATGAAGTTGTTTTTTCAATGTACAGAGTTTCTATGGTTGCACGAACCGGGACAATTTTTTTTTATTTTTTATTTTTTATTATTTAAATATTTTAATTTATATGATTTAAATTTTCAAAACATCTCAGAATTGATAGCTAAAGATTCAAATAACTTACCATCTAATTTTGAGTATCAAATAAAGACACAACGCTATTTATGGTAATTTAATAAAAATATAACAATTTATAATAATATTATTACATTACTTAATCTGTACACAATTTTTAAACGACTCATTTTGATTTTGATACATTTGATGTTAGTCTTTAAGAGTGAAACAAATATGAGTGGCAAATGATGTGAATATCAAATAAATACACAATGCTATTTATGATAATTTAATAAAAATATATTATTTTATAATAACAGTATTGCATTATTTAATCTATGCACAAAATTCTTAAACAATTCATTTTGATTTAGATTTAGAAATATTTGATGTATATTTGATGTAGTTTTTAAGAGTGAAACAAATAAATAGGTGGTAAATGATGTGAATATCAAATAAACACAATATTATTTATAGAATGGGATATTAATCATTTTTTAAGTTTAAAAACTTATTTTAATTATATTATATTAATTAATATATTAATTAAAACATTTAAATAATAAAAAACAAAAAAAAATCATCATCTTCATACAGTCCCAACCAATGGATGAACCTATAAAGAAAAAAAAAATATGCACCCGTTCGTACAATGCATGGTAGAACCCAAAAGGAAAAAGTGACATTTTGAGGGGAAAAATTCAAACTATAGCATTTTAGTATTTAATTTTCAAATGTATGCATCCATGTAAAAAATCCATTTATAAACTAAAGTGGATAAAAAGTACTGCCTCTAGCACCATTACAAATATTTTGTTATTAGGTGTAACTCACCCTTCCAAAAT
Organism: Vicia faba; assembly: GCA_948472305.1. Taxonomy (NCBI): domain Eukaryota; kingdom Viridiplantae; phylum Streptophyta; class Magnoliopsida; order Fabales; family Fabaceae; genus Vicia; species Vicia faba. The sequence goes on along the minus strand of OX451737.1, from coordinate 1,690,708,099 downwards.
CGACGAGAGGACCATCCAAACTTCAAATTATAAGCACTACACATGCTATATTTCTAAATAATGCGAGACTAATTCTATCCCTTCACACCCAAAACAATGAAAGTCTTGAAAGCTACCAAGAAGGCAATCCAAATACTGCAATTGGACATCTAGGAGCAAACCGCAATGAAGGCGGAATTTTCAACACATCCCCTCACATTCGGGTCTCAATTGAGCCTGAAGCATGGACGATGCAAAAAGCCCTACAGATTTAAGGTAGACTCTATATGTGTCAGCTAAGTAACCCTATAGCAGTAAGTAACCTGATGCAAATGGCCCAACGAATCTTAAATAAACTCCGATATCATCACAGAATTTGGATCTAGCCTAACTCAACCTTATAAAACTTGATTGTAAAGTGAGAGTTGCCCAAACTTTGTAAACACTACACATGCCGTACCTCTAAACAATTTGAAACTAAATCCACTCTTTTACACCCAACACAATGAAGGCAGCCCAAATGTCACACTTAGGCAGCTAGGTCTTGGACCGTAATGAAGGCAGAATTTCCGACAGACAAACAATATAGCATTTTGAAATAACAATATCATGACTAAGCAAGTTGAACGATCAATTTAACAGTAACATTTGATATTGTGGAGAGAAAACTCCCTGGGATATTAACTACAATTCCAATCACAACTAAACAAATATCTATCCTAGAGTTAACATATTATCTAAGACTCAAGAATCTAAGTATTTCACAAGTAACATTTAGACCAACGACAAAAAAAAAAAAAGACCACATTTCCCTTGATTAATGAACATGTTTATATATGTAAAGAACACTACTTTAGAGGCCTTAACTAATTTGTGTCGGTATCTATATAATGAAGGGCAAATCACCCCAAAAACAGAACCTGATTCCAGTGTAGTTTCAAAGAAGATATAATTTTCTAAACACCATCATTACCACCTTTCTTGTTAGGTTTGCGGTATTTTTCCTCGAATTCCTTGGCCGTTAACAAGAAAGTGTCAGCTTCCTTCTTGATGTTTGGAACTTGGTAATTCTGAGCGACATATATCCCAACCACGTTCCCTGCTATAAAAGTGAAGAACCTCCTGATTATACCCATTACAGTTGCTTCAGTCCTTAATTCGAAAGCAGTTACAATGAATGACTGTCAGAAAGAAACATATTATCAGGCAAAAATCATCTGAGGAGTCATTTGCTTATGCACCCCATTCAATCTTCAAGCATATTGCTCAATTTCACTCTGATCGATTCGTTTTAAAATATCCAAGTACATCATGAGGCCAATATCGCGAAACAATAGCAGTTTGTTAAAATTTCATTATAGCTATAACTATGTAAATTTTAACAAAAAAATTTAGGGTTTAAGAAAAAACAAAGTAACCAAAAATAAGAACTAGATAAATAGAAAAATCAGGGACACCAAAACATGGTTATGATGAATTGCTACTTTTTAATCTATTGAAATTAACTAATCATATACAATAAATCATTCATACTTATCAATTTATTGAAATTAATGTGATAGATTATACATCAACAGAGAACAAAAACAAACATAGATAGATTCATGATTCAAACAGTGAAGAAGATATCGTACCGAATCGCGAGAGGCCGTTATTTGTTGAACTGATTTCGATAGAACCGAAAACGAATCGGAGAAGAAGACAATACCCCAATTCTCTTTACTCATAATAAACTATGAAATTTGAGCAATTTTAATATAGAGTATAAAATAATATTAAAAAGTTCAATTGAAAAATATGTATAAAATAATGTAATAGGATGGTTTATCATTTGTGGACCCGTATAATAGGTTTTTTAGACTGATTTTTGGCAAGAGTTGAAACAAATTTTGTACAGTTGTGTTTGGATGTGTAGTATGAAAATAATAAGAGATGGGATAAAATTGGTGTTGTAGTACTCTGACTCTCCTTTAACTTTGTATTTTTTATAGGAGTTTGCAATGTGGTTTGAGAGCGGTTTTGAAATAAAAAATCATCTGAATTGTAAGAGAAAAAAACATGTGATTCAGTTTGGTTTTGTTGACTTTTAAAAATAAATTCAAATCAAATCAAACTAATGCGGTTTGAATTGGTACGGTTGGTTCGGTTTTTTACAAAAAAATAATTATTAAGTCATACATACAAATATAGAGAAAAATATAATTTTGTGTTTAATTGTTCATACATTACCATAAAAAAATTTATAATTGTCAAAATAAGTTTATAATTTAATATATAAAATTACGTATTATTATTTTATCTAAATCTAAAGAATGATATAGACAAGATTGCATTCTTAAATAAATATTATACAAAGAATACGATAAAATACATTTTGTGAAAATAATATTTATAAATGAATAATATTTTACTTTTTTATGATTTGTAAATTAAAATAAATATAATACAAAGTCTGATAAAGTATATTTTATGAAAATAATATTTATAAATGAAAAATATTTTACTTTTTTATGATTTGTAAATTAAAATAAATATAATACAAAGTATGATAAAAATATATATCTTAAATTCTCTAAAGAATTAAAGAAATATATATAGGTTACTAAGATTTTATAACATAATGCGGTTTTGTTTGGTTTAGTTCGGTTTGTAAAATACAAACTGCAAACTGAACCGAACTGCACGGTTCCGTGAAAAAATGACTCAAACACATCTGAACCAAATGCGGTTTTTTACGATTTCGATTTAGTTCGATTTAATTTTACGGTTTTCTATTAGACCGGTTTGGTTTTGAACACCCTTAATATTTTCTTTCTTTTTGGATAAAATAAAATTAACAACAAGAAAATTGTAATAATAATTAACTAAAAAAGAAAAAATTGTTAGTAACAACTAAACTAAAAATACAAAAAATGAAAATAAGAGACACAAAAAATTGACTTTAATAATAATAATAATTAAGAAATTAAAGTAATATTATAACCAAATCAAAATTAAAAAGAAACTAAAATTTTAATGACTAAAAAAATAAAATATAAATAAAAGAAAATGGTATTAACTATATTTTTTTTTTGAGATTTTCTGAACGAAAAATACAACTAAAATAAAAATGACGCTGATTACATATATTTTTTTGGATTTTTCAAATAAAGTGACACAAACATATACGTTTAAATAGAATTAATAAAAGACCATATTTTTGATATTTTTCTTTTGAATAAAGAAGTACAAATAGTAAATAAAAAATAACATGATGTTAAATACTTTTTTTTGAGATTTTTTAATGGAAAAGAAATCATGAATAAAACACAATAAAAATCAAATTTTCCTAAATTCATAAAATGATTTCTAACGTTTCTATTTTTTGTGGTTTTTCAAAGGATAATCAACTCTTGACTTGTAAAGAAAAATTGTAGATGGTGTCAAGGAGAATTATATGCAAAAAGAACCGCTCAAAATATCAAAATTTGAAGAAGTTATGAATTTTTTAAATCTGACTCGAGAATTGGCGAAAATAGGTCAAACCACTTGTAAACACTTGCTATGCAATGATGCAGATGGGAGGTGGGATCTTAGATAAAAAATTGGGGTATGGAAGTTGCCCTTATTTAAGTTTCTTCTATTCACAGATATGAAGATTGAAATCTTCGTTTCGACGAGATTGAAGATACTTAAATATAGAATACACAACTTTTGGTCCTAAGATACCATAATGATGTTTATGATATGAATGCAATGCTCTGAATTTTATGGGGAATGACGCTACATGAGATAAACTACTACTGGAGAAACCAAGCACATGATAAAGTAATCCAACGGGGGAAGATATTATAACTTCACTGTGGAACAAAGCCACAAACTTCGAATGAAAGACTTTTATTGGGGAACAACTTCGAGAGAAGAAAAATTACCAAAGGTGAACTACTGAAGGTAGAGAAACAAAATGTGCACCAACTTTTACTGAAGGTGAACTACCTATTTTTATTGAAGGTAGAGAAACAAAATGATGCACCGACTTTTACTAAAGGTGAACTACCGACTTTTACTGAAGGTAAAAAAAGATAATAAACCTTTCCACGATAAATATGTTATAGTTTCTTCTTTATCAAGTCTTCCACTTGGAAAGGATAATATACAAACTTCTCCGTGGGACTTTTCTGAAGAGATACCATTTGCTGAGTAAACCTCCCCAAGAACCTGGTCATAAGCCACGAACTGGTCTCAGTTTCTTCTTAATCAAGTCTTCCACTTGAAAAGGATAAAATACAAGTTGTCTTTGTTAAAAGGACTACCACTTGCAATGATTTCATAACAAACTTCTCTACGGGACTTTTCCGAAGAGACGCCCTTTTCCGAAAGGTAAAAGTATGCTCCAAATACACAAGTTGATCAAATAAAGAGGATGTCACTTGCTGAAAGGTAAAAGTATGCTGGAAATACACAGGCTTCTCAAACAAAGAGGTCGTCACTTGCTGCCAGACAAGAGATTTCAATATAGTATTATAAATACACTGTTGGGAATGAGAGTCAATAACTTCATTGGGGATAGACAAACTGCTCATGAAGAGACCGCCATTTACCATAAAAGAGGAAATCCAGAAATGATCAAGCTGCTCAAATAAAGAGTCTGCCACTTGTTATTAGGTTGAGATTTCAAGAGAGTGTTGCAACAACACTACTGGGAAACAAAGTTCATATTTACTGGAAACCATGAATGGATTCTACCTGAGGAGACGAAGTATTTAAAGGTGCAAAATAAATTCACTTTCAATCTAGGTTTCACAGCCTAGGGAGATCCACGGGGTGACATCTGCAAGAGACAAAGCTCCATCCAAAAATAAATTGCAGAGAAACATTCAAACAAGACTCTACCAGGTGAGGAATAAACTTAACTGGGACTTATCCTATCCTAAGATGGAAGGGAAAGCTAAAACAAAACTTTTCCACGTGGAATAAACTCAGTGGGGAATTGGAAAGGATGTACACTTTCTACTTAGGTTGTCACTCTATTTGGAAAGAGAGAATACTCTACTTGGGGATAAACACAACCAAAGTAGATGGACCCAAAAACATCAATAAATGTGAATGTGCATGAATGATGTAAGTGTGAATGAATAAATGAATGTCATGTATATGCTGACAAAACAGACCAAAAGAGGTAAACTGGAGATAAAAAGACATCACAGTACAAACAGATACTCAGTTAATCTCAACAAGATAGGAACATTACTGAAGATAGAACAAAAGCCATCAACGTAACATATTTCTGCTATAAGGCTCTAATCTCTCCGGAGATGAAGATACTTCTCGCGAGAAAACCCAAAGTCCCATCAATAATCCATTGAAAGGATAACAACACGAACAACGCTTCAGCTGGAGGAAAAAATATTGCTTGGTTGGAGATACTGGGGAACACCACCATCTGATAATATGTGCGAAGCATTTCACATATCTTGAAAAATATGGATTGTCTCTAGAGCTAACTTTGTATGCCCCAAGTTTACTGCTGATAAACTGCATGATGCACGACAATTCTTGCGAATAAATTCACTTCTTAAATGCTCCAAGTTACATAGTTTACGAGAAGAAATTGTCTCAAGAGGATTTTACAAAAGACCTGGCGTCCAAAATGCCCGAATGTCTTCAAATTCTTGGAGATATTCATTGAATCTTGACGTGACTGCCTCATATTAACTGTATTTGGCAAGACACAATCTTCAAATTTTCCCCATGAGGGTAAACAAACTATGAAGGCAACAACCTGTTCATGTTGAAGGTCTTCAGGTGATATGCCCTTGGCTATGATCATTCTTAGAAATGATTTTCCAATTACTTAACAAAGTTTTAGACCTCAAAAGATTAAAATCATCACTGGTGCTTATATGTAAGTTTCCTTGACATTAAGAAACTGTTTTACAAGCAAGAAATGTTTATTCTAAGAATGAAAATTCTAATGCAACAACTATGTAAGTCTTGAAGATTTTATTAAAAAGATGTCACAAAACCTTGTGAGCGAATCAATAGCCAAGATACGACATTGATTTTTTTGTATAAAAGATAATAAAAGCATATAATACCAACACAATAACTTAGCAAAACTCATGGGAGTCAGGAAACACTATCTCGTTGGAGTATGATTTTTAAATAAACCTTATTTCAATTAGAACTTTTGAAGGTTGTAACGTGGCTTGGTTCATGGTTTTAGAAAAAAAAGATTTAAGGCTCAAAATATTTGGTGCCCACCCATTCTCCATGATGTTCTCCATTCCTACATTCAGTTAAACCAAAATGAGCACTCATTTCCCGAGAGTATTTAGTTGATGATTGGGGAACCACTTATATTCTCCGGACACGACAATCACTCACTTTTATTTCTTGTCACACGAATCTGTTCTTTGCTGAGGATTTTATATTTTAATCCTTTTTCACCTTTCAGACTTTCCATTTCTCCATTGCTTTCCCTAAATTTTGTCTGGACAAATTCTTTTTGAATTTGACTCTGAAGTCCAGCAGGATGCCCTGACTTTTGCCTAAGCGACTTATTTTTCAAGTTCCGACTTAGCAGGGCTTTTTGTTTCTTCCTTTTTCATTATCTTTTATTCATTTAATTTTTTTCATTTAATTTTTTATATATCACCTTTTCTTTCCTTTTGAACATGTCGCGTGACTTCGAGTCATTTGTGACTTGTTGGAAGAATTGTGATTGCCTGAGTCCTTGGTGGATGAGGGATAACCGTTGTGGTATCGTCATCTGTTGATCTCCTGATGGGCGAGAGATACCCATTGGGATATCGTCTTTTTTTTATGCACACTAATGATAGGCGAAGATTGATCATTGTAGTTTTAACTTTCCTCAACCTTTTGAAGTATAACCATTGGTGTATCCTTAGATGTGAACTCTATATGAGTTTTGAACGCTCAATCAGATTAACTGAACACTACCATGCCTCGGGTTAAAAATGAGGGTTTTTTCTAAATAGAAAAAGAAACTCCTACTTCAAGGCTCAAGGGGGTTAACGAGGGTTTCACTCCCTTATATCTCCGGTGTTTAGGGATTTTGAAACAATTATTGTACATCATCAACAAGGTTTTATCCAAAAACATACAACCAAAAATTTTGTGTTTTAAATTCATCATCCTCCCTCCAGTTTCTTCTTAAGCGAGGGAATTGGAAACAAGTTGGTATCATAATACAAAAAGTCGATTTAAAATTGAAAATGAATACGAGTGAAACGAATGGGTTTCTTCAAGACAAACATACTAATTGTATTAAGATAATCATTCAAATGCAAATAAGTCCTTACATGCAAACAGTGCAATGATAACCAAGAAAAATTACAAATGAGAAATCAGTAAAATTGCTAGTAAAATAAGGAGGATAAACATCCTTAAACTCCAGGGTATCCTTCAATCAAGCTCTCCAAAGTTCATACCTGCTTGAGCAGTGGGTTAACATTACAGAAGGATAAGATACCACTTTTTATCAACTTTTGTACTTCTATTTTCAACAGAAAACAATTCTCAATGTCATGCCCAGGGGAGCCTCGGTGAAAATCACAGAAAGCACCAGCCTTGTACCACCAAGGAATTACTTCTGGGATAGTTGTCGGTGATCTTGTCTGAACCAAATTTTTTTGTAACAAATCAGACAATAATTCAGCGTACGTCATAGGAATTGGGTCAAACTAATCTTTCTTCTGCATACGACTTTGTTGATTATGCTGTTGATAAGTCTTTTGAGCAGGGACCACAAGAGCTGAATTAACCACCAGACTAACAAAAGCAACTTGTTGATACCTATTATGAGATCTCCCTTGCCTACCATGAAGTATAGTGTTGCTCTTTCTTTTTGGAAGAACTATCATTGTACTCCTTAGAACCATTTGATGAGTCCCCATCTTTAGAAACAACTATTGTATAATTTAAACAATATATTTTCATTCTTTTTACAGTACAGAAACAACATGAAAACTTATTGCAGAAACATATCATGATTAAAATAGAAACAATATTATCGGCATTAAAAGGAAACATAATCAATACAAGGACTGAATAAAAAATTGAATCAGATTACAAATCCTAATCCGCGAAATCACAGACAAATTAAATTCTTTCCTCAATTACTACCCCTAAGAATGCTATAAAATTACATAATGGAACGTTACGAAGAGGAAAAAATCATAGGGGGAATCAGGGATATTACAGTGAAAGAAAAAAGGGAAGAAAATAGAGAGGGGGGAAAAGAATTATAGTGTGACAATAAAAGAAAAAGTCAGTATACAAAAAATATTATAGGAAGGGAACAACAACGACCTCCATGGAATTCCGCCGACGACCGCGAGAAGCACCTCTACCGGACACTTCCTCTTCTCCACTGCGGCCAACACTTATATCGCATATCACCTGCACCACTCAATCCAGACGCATCTCCGGCCTTTCCTCCGCTCAGATCGCGATCGCTGCCACCCGATCGTGACCTCGCGCCCATTGTACGAAGCTAATCGCCACCGGAAACGGACCCAGACCACTGATCGAAGCCATCACCTTCAATGTCAGGGTCGTTCACGGAGGGCGTCACAGGTGGAAAAGCTGTGAGAACATTGAAGACAGGAGACGAGAAGTCAAGAGTTGTGTTGTTGTTCTGGACACAGGAAATAGCATGGAAAAGAGATTAGGGAGCGACCAATTTCTTCTGCTAAAAGCTCCTAGGTTTTTCTAACCCGTTAGTTAAGGGATGGACCTGGGTCAACCCGACCCTATCCGCTTTAGGCCCAGTTCTTTTTATTATATATAATTCTGTTTGTTTGATATTAATAACTTTTGGATCAGCCTGCATCATGTCCACCAGCGAACCTCCTCTCCTTAAGCCTTAAACTTTACACCCTCCATTTTCCAATTATCACACCTCTTAGATTTGTTTAATTTTAATTAATTACTTACTTAGATAATTAGTCGTGTTAATTAATAACTTTATTTAGATAATTAGATTAGATATTTAATTAGGATAAGTATTTAGAGATTAATAATTGGTACATAAATCAAACACTTTTTAAATTGATTTAATTTAATATTTTACATCAAAATATTAAAACCTGCGCCGCTCACCAAATTACTACATCCACAAGTGACACGTGGCCAATATCTGGTCACGTGATAAGGAGGCTATATCAGACTCCCTCGCTCTATGTCTTGAAAATACTCAAATAAACATCAAATTATTTTTCATAATAAATTAAGTCAACATTAATTTTCAAAAAAGGAATACGAATATATTTAAATCAACTGCGCACTTAGTCTAGCAAACTCCACTATTCACACTCTTAGACTACATATGCGGGAAATTCAAAATATATTTCGCAATTCATAAAAAACACAAACCAAGCGCGAACTACGAAATGAGACTTTGATTCCTCCTAGGAGAATATGTAGGCATACGATCGAAAATCGTGGTGAGTACCGCTAACTAAAATTCAAACCATTTTTCCCCAATAATTATATAAAACCATATTTCCTAAAAAATGTGCTTCTAATCCTAGTATCCTTGCGAACAAGGTAGTTAAGGGGTGTGTCGTACCCCAAATTTGTCCTACCTCGATAATTTCATTTTTCGAGATTAAAATAGAAGAAATATTTAATTAAGGATGGTACATCAGTATCTTATGGCCTATCTTTATCCAACTAGGGGGGTTAAACCTTAAATTCAGGAGAGCGAGGCTTGCTAAAATCAAAAAGACTCGTGTATCCATGGACCCATTCGATCGAAAATTATTATTATTACTTTAATAAAGAAAATAAATAATGTGTTTTATTAAAAAAAGAGCAACACATTTTTGTACTACTGTTGAACTTATTTTAAACTTCTTTTCTTATTGAGTGTTATTAAAGATTATTGTTTTTAGAAAAAAGACATTATTATTGAAACTGTTGTTATTTATTTTCTTTTTAAAAAAATATACATATAATAAGTAACATATTTTTTCGTTATTAATAGAAAACATAATATTTTTTATTATTACTGATAAACTTTTATTAGGATAATACTTTGTTGAATATTATGTTTATACTTTATTCATTAAAATTTTTGCTTCAGAAAAAAGAGGCCAATTGGGTCTGGGTATGTTAAAAACCTTTTTTGTTGTAATAAAAAAATAATGTACTGGGCTGAACAGAAAAATATGGTAAACGCGCTAGCCCAAGTGATGATAAACCATTACTGTATCAATCATAACAAAAAATAGGTGTTTTTCGCTACTGTTGAAATCAATTTTTTAACTAAAACAAATCTCCATTGCAGCCAACACTTATATCGCATATCACCTGCACCACTCAAGCCAGATGCATCTCCGGCCTTTCCTCCGCTCAGATCGCGATCGCTGCCACCCGATCGTGACCTCCCGCCCACTGTACGAAGCCAATCGCCACCGGAAACAGACCCAGATCATTTATCGAAGCCATCACCTTCAACGTCAGAGTCGTTCACAGAGGGCATCACAGGTGGAGAAGCTGTGAGAACATTGAAGACAGGAGACGAGAAGTTAAGAGTTGTGTTGTTGTTCTGGACACAGGAAATAGTGTGGAAAAGAGATTAGGGAGCGACCAATTTCTTCTGCTAAAAGAGATTAGCGTGGAAATCATTTTTTTTAACTAAAACAAATCTCCAAAACATCTAATTAAATCCAGAATACCTTTTACAGTGCAAAACATAAGAACAATTAAATCAAATCTAAAACTAAAGCTTGAATTTAAATATGCAAATTAACATAAATCAAATCTCCAACACTGAATAATATAAAATCTGGAAATTACACGAAGTCGCTGTTACAAACCAAATTACGTATTACAGCAGAATCAATTTCAATATAAAAATACATCAAATCTCAAATCTCTATTACAATCAAATATACATAATCAATTACAATGAATTTCAAATCTCTAATAACCCTAAATCTTTGCAATCTAAACTGTAACGCTAACAAATTACAAAACCCTAAAAATCTAAACCTAATTGGAAAAACCTATAAATACAAAGGAAAAGAGAGAGGAAGAGGAATTTTTTTTGGTTGACTGAAAAAGAACAGTAACATACCGCGAAGTGTGAACGGAGAGAAGCTTGAATTCGACGAGGAAGTTGACGCCCTTGCAAGCGAACATGGTTGAAGAAGGGAAGAATGGTTGGGGTTTCTTTGTCAGAAACCACAACCGTCGTTGACGGCCGCCTTCAACCGACCATCGTTGCCTTCAATCAGAGTCGGACGCTTGGAGATTCAAAAGGGGTAATTCGCCTTTTTTCAGTTTTGTTGTTTGATTTATGTGCGGTTAGGGGTTTGTGGGGGGGTAGATCTCGCTCTTGCCAGCGCCGCCATGGTGGTTGTGGCTGTAGTGTTGATAGGAAGAAGAAGATAAAAGGGTTTGTGTCGCTAGCGTGAGAGAGAGAGAGAGAGAGAGAGAGAGAGAGAGAGAGAGAGAGAGAAAGGTGAAGCTTCTGTCAAACGAGGAATTGTTGAAAATGAAATAAAAACAAAAAATGTTAATTTGTTCCACTCCAGTGCACACGCACATACTGTAATTATCATGTTCCCTCAACTTTGACCGCAAGATCATAATCGGACGATCGTAGGCCAAGTCCTACCGTAAGATCCATACTCCTTCACATACATAATTAGTCTAGCCCTTCATGAATTAGAATTGGGCCTAAGCCCTGTGATTTTAGCACCCCCATTCTGCCATTTTACTTGAATGTAGAATAACGTACACCCCCCCCCCCCCTCCCCCATTTGCCTGGACTCATGTCTGGGCCTAATTCCCATAATTTTAACACCCCCTGTTTTACTCGTTAGTTAGAATTTACACCCCCTGAATTTAATTTATTTATTTATTTTTATAATTCAATTATCATTTCTAATTTTTTTTAATATACATATATATTATTTATTTACAATAATAATAATTATTATTATCAAATAGTGATTTTTATTATTATTATTATTATTTTATATTATTATTATATATTGTTATAATTACTTAACTTTTTACTATTATTTATAATTATCATTTATTATTTATAATCCTTTTGTATGTAAATATTATTACTAATATATTTTATTTACTATCTAAATATTATTATATGTTTAAATAAATTATTTTTATATTAAAATTGCATATATTATTTTATATATTATTTGCATTAAAATTTTCTCCAATCATGCATTAATCAAGATCTTCGCAAATAATACGATTAAAAAACACAAACAAATCATCAAACTATTTTCGCAATAAACTAAGCTAATCAACTATTTTTTTTTTTGCAAAAGGATTTCAAACTAGTTTTGACTTACTGCACACTCAGTCAAAATCTCCACAATCACTACTCCTGATCGAGTGCGAGGTGATTCAAAATATGTTTGCAAACCCCTAAAAAACACCAACTCTATACGAACTACGAATTGGAACTCTGATTCCTCATAAGAGGATACATAGGCATACGATCAAAAATCGTAGCGAGTTCCCCTATAAAAATATTTAAACCCTTCTTTCTATTTAAAGTTTAAAATCCAGTTTTACCCAACCTAAACCTAGAGCCTAATATCCTTGTGGACAAGATAAATGAAATGTGCCTAACACCTTCCTTTCGTCTAATTGAGTCCGAAACCTAGAATCTCTGTCTGCGAATTAGGGTTTTCTGTTAGATTCTCTTCTCTAGGATAAAAACTAATAGTGGCGGCTCCTGATTAAAAATCCAGTTGCTACAGGGTGCCTAACACCTTCCCCTCATCTAGAACTGAGTCCAAATCTAGAATCTCTGAACTTTAGGGTTATTCCTTTATACTCCATTTGTTGCAACTGGTTTTTTAATCAGAGTCGCCATCCTAAATTTTTATCCTAAAGGAAGGGAGTATAAAAGAATAACCCTAAAGTTCAGAGATTCTAGATTTGGACTCGGTTCTAGACGAAGGGAAGGTGTTAGGCACCCCTTATCTACCTTGTTCGCAAGGATACTAGGTTTAGAAGTGCGATGTTTAGGAAATAGGGTTTTAATTATTAATTAAGGAAAAGGGTTTGAATTTTAGTTAGGGGGACTCGCCACGATTTTGATCGTATGCATACGTATCCTCCTAGGAGGAATCAGAGTCCTATTTCGTAGTTCGTAGTGTTTGTTGGTGTTTTTATAAGATTGCATAAAATTGCTTTTGAATTAATCTTGAACTTTGTCTGGGTTATAAATTGAGCGATCGTAGACGTGGTTCGCAGTTTGATTTGAAAGTAATGCTATGTAATCATTTTTCGAAAACATCTTGTTTTTTATTATGTTAGTAGAAAAAACAGTTTGTAATTGATTAGTTGTTTTGGTATTTGATTTAATTGAGGCGTGGAGCGGGGGAGTCTGATATAGTCTCCTCCTCACGTGGCCAGATATTGTCCACGTGTTGCCCATTAGTGAATTGTATGTTTTTTAATATTTTTGTAAGATATTGAATTAATCTTGAGAAAAAAAGTTTTATTTGATTTGTAAGAGAACTAAAAATAGATAACTTACATTAATTTAATAAAATCCTAATAATTAATCTATTAACTAAAAAATACTAACTAAAAAAATAGTGACTAAACAATTGAATGGAAGAAAGAAACAAAAACTTAAAAAAACCTAAGGTGCTAAGTGAGCAATGGGAGGTGAATTTGTGAAATGTACCCAAAAAAGACCCATGATCCACATGCTATCTCTAAACTCTAATTCTTAATTTACACCTAATAATTAAAACACAATGATGTGCCATTCTTCGTTCAGCTAGCATACTAATTCATTTGGCTTTTAACTACACACCAGCCAATTGGATGAAGACAAGTAGCGGCTATTTAATTAAATTAGAAGGAAAAAAACAATTAATACAAAGGGAACATGATAAAGAACAGAAGCAAGTGTGTTTCTCTCTCCCATCGTTACACTCTTATTTCTTCCTCACTCTCTTTAAAGATAACATACCCATTTTTCCAAACTCATCTTTCTCGTAATGTTAAACATAACAAAACATGACAGCGACACATCCATATAAATGAAAGAACAAGAAAGGTACCAAATTGGGGCTTCTTACAGAGAGAAGTCGCCGAGATGTTGGATGGCGGAGTGGAGTCCAGCGAGGAGGGGAGTGATGATGCACGGAGGATGACGATGATTAAGGTGACGGAGGCTCCACTGGGTTTAAGGTTTCGGATCTCGAAACCCAAACCCCCAAATGTGGATATGAACGGTACGGAGGTCCTTTTACTGCAACACTTTCTTCCCCCTCTACTGTAATTTTCTATAACTTTCGATACTTCCCGTTGTAAGAAATTTTTATCCTCTTCATTCTGTAATATTAGTTTTTGTTTTATAGTGTTTTTTAGGATCAATATATTTGGTAATTGATTTAAGTTAGTTTATTGTATAGCAAATTAGGGAAGTTTTTTTTTGGCAACAAATTCAATCAGTTTTAATTATGCCCGTAATGGTATTGATTTTGTTTGATTCTGTTTTGAATATAATTATGTTTCCATTTTAGTCATGACATGTTTCTGCAATAAGTTTTGATGTTGTTCCTGTAGTGTAAAAAGAATGACAATATTTTAATTCACACAGTAACTGCTGGTGCATTTTTTCTAAACTATCCGTACAGTGCATGTTCCTAATTATTGGGTGTTGTACCCCAAAATTTGCCCTCCCATATTCTTCAAAGTTTTGACAAGCATCATCTCAATTTGCTCAAGTATACTCAAGGGCTACACATTCAACCATCCTCCTAAGCCAGTCAAAATTAGGGTTTTGGTTCCTTCAAGGAAGTTGAGGTTTTCAAGGGCTCAATCAAGTCACATATGCATATAAACATTGTCAAGCATCTACATGCCAAGTTTCAAGGCTCACAAGGTCAAGTTGCACAGTCAAAAAACCTTAATTGCTTCACAATCAACTGTAGGGGCAAAATGGTCATTTGGCAGTCAAAAGTCAAAATTTTTGGTCAACATCTTATTTTGAAGCCACAATCATCATTTGGTCAAGTCTTGACCATGATTCCACAAGAATGGCTCAAAAATCATCAAGATGCAAAAGTTTCTATTTTTGGACAGCTGAAAAGTCAACTGTAACTTGACCAAGGCATAACTTTTTCATGGTTCATCAGAAAAATCCCATCCAATGCTCATTTTGAAGGTGAGGACGTTTCCTACAACTCATCTTCACATTACAAGTCCAAGAAATGCTCTCACAAAAAGTTATCAATTTCAACATTATAGGTCATTTTTAAAAGTCAACAAAAAGGCATTTTAAGTCAAAGACCATAACTTGATATTGGTAAATCAAAATGACATGGGACCAAAGGCATTGGTTAGAGGACTTCAATACCTTTCCAAAATGTCCAAGAACATGTTCATATGATCAAAATTGAGCAAGATATGCATTGGAGAAGTTGGGAAACTTTTGTGAAATGGCAAAAGTCAACTATCCTTGAAACTTCAATTTTTGACAAAAGGGCCCACTTGTTTCCACTTGATTCAGCCTTTTCATGCCACCCACGTGTCCCATGATTAATTTCAAGATTAAACATTAATTTTTCTATTTTATTTAATTTTTATTGATTTAATCCATTTTAAATCCATAAAATTCAAATAAAATCAAAAAAATTAATTAAAGGGGATCTTTGTGGTTTGAATGACCTTTATATGCCATTTACTAGCTGCCAAATTTGTGCAAGCTATTTTTTGTACACAAAATTTTGAATTTGTGCCAAGATGTCCAGATACATGTAAGCATGGAAAGGGAAAGTTTTGCAAATTTTGGAAGCTTTTTAATTTGTTGGATTTTGGTTTGAAAGCATGACTTTATGGCTTGGATTCTTGCCTTATTTCTTTGTCCCCTCCATCTCCTCTATAAATACAAGCCATGAGAAAGCATTACAGACAAAATACACACAGCCTAGAGAACGCCCCAAAATTGCAAAAATTTCCTTGAAGTTGTCAAGCTCGAAAGACCTGATCTAGCCAGATTCAACTACTTCCAAGCACTCCATCAACATCCCAGGTCCCCCAAATGCTTATTTCTATTTTTTCATAACATGTTCCTGTGCAGGTTTCACAAAGGCTTTCCACCATGTGCATCAAACGATCATGCGCCAAGTGGCCTCAAAGATCAATCCAGGGGCTATGAGATGCTGGATACCATGCTCCAAGTCAAAGCACGTGCAGGCAATTCCTAAAGTCAACAAAGGCTTAAGCTTATTGGGCCATATTGCTTCCTCAAACCTCCATACCTGGGCCAACACCCCCATGGTTCTTTCGTATTTTCTTTTGTTTTCTTTTCCTTTTTTATTTTCTTTTAACTAATTATTATTATTAACTATTATTATTATTATTTAATTCATAGATAATTATTTTCATAAACAAAAAAATCAAAAAAACTAATATTTTTATTATTCTTATTTATTAATTTCACTTTAATTCATTGTTTTGTAATTAAATTATAATTAATTAATTAGTTTAATTAGGCAATTTTAATCTTTTTTTTAATAACTAAAATAAATTTAGAATTAGATTTTATTAACTTTTAATTTTAATTCCTTTTTATTTTATTTCATTAAAAACATAAAAACACAAAAATATCATTTTCTTAATTAATTAATTAATTAATTAGTTTAACAATTAGTTTTAATCTCATTTAATCACAAAAAAGACAAAAATTCATTTCTTTTCTTAAAAGGGTCAAAACCCTTAAGGCATTCCCGATTAATTTTTATTCGCGCGCATTTATTTTATTTTGATTATTATGTAATTGCTTCCAAGAATGTAATAGTAATTAGGTTTACCGCTTTATTTAATTTCTCGTACTTATTTACCAAAACGGGTCTTTGTATTTTTGGCGATGTATAGACCTGCGCCTTGTAATAGTTAGATTTACATTTCCGCAATTTATTTTCCGCACTCCTAACTGTTAAAAAAATGCATGAAAGAATGTATGTAAATAAAATTAATCCGTAGCTCACAAATAACTTGTACAAAACATTAACATGAAAAACAACACACAATGCACATGCCACTTCTAGGGTACGCTTCACTCGTTGCCTCGAAACGTGGTCATCAAGTATAGGATGTTTTAGAGGTCACCCTTATGTATAAGATCCAGTTGCCTCGAAACGGTTGCCTCGGATACAAAGGATCTAAGACGCTAGGGTTACTTCTAAGGTATCCTACCATTGCTTCAGTGACCACACTGTCCCGATAATCGAATTGACCCGAACACCTCCAACGATGGTGCTACCTACCCCTTAATGGTGGGATAGCACTTTTTAAAGGACTTTTACACAGCCTAATTCCTTAGAGTAGGTAGATTTCTCTTAAGTAATTGCTCTCTTCAAACAAACAAAAATACTTTTCGCACCTACACTTTCAAAAGTTTTCAAACAAATTTTTCATACACTCTTGAGGACTGATACAAGAGTTACTTAGAAATTTTTCAAACGAAACTTTTTCAAACCCACACACACATTTGAAAAGCAAACAAATTTTGAAAACATAAGAGCAAGTACCTAAGAGCCCGTGGATAACCACAGATAGAAAGGGTGCTAACACCTTCCCTTTCTATAAATCTACCTCCCGAATCGAGAAATGTCTCGAAAAGGAATTTTGCTTTGCTTTTGTCCTTTCCTTGTTGGAGAACATAAAAGACGGTGGCGACTCTTGCTTACCGCGACATTTCGCGAACCAGCATTTCAAAAACAGTCAGTTCTATTTCCACCGGTCACAGAACTGGCGACTCTGCTGGGGACTTAATAAGTGGGGTGTACCTTAGGAATAGTTCATCATCATGTTTTCATTTGCTTGATCTGTTTGCTTTAATATTGTGGGCCTATTTTGGGAGTTTCATAGATCCTAACCCGGATCTGGGGGATACCTTCTTAGAAAGTAGCAACAAACTGTGAGGGAACTGTGCGGGGTATACCGACACGGTTGAAGCAGTTTGCTATGTTGATGTGGCACTTTCGTGAGTACCGGTAACCCTTGAGTCAAGTCAAGGAGAGTACGGGGCCGCCGCGTGGTGTCGTGAAGCATCAACTGACCTTAGGAACCTTACTTGACCATCCTGGCCTCTTTAAGGGTAGTGAGATGACCGACTTTGGTGCAGCCTGAAGTTGGTAGATACTCGATACTACACTCATTGAGGGTTGCTTTATTGGAATATTTTGATCGCCAGTTCAGTGGCTAAATCAAAACAATGAACACAGAAAACAACCCAATGATTTTGAGCTCCTTAGAACCCGGTTACTTTTGATAGGACAAGTTTTGAGCCCACCAACTTCAAGAGGGTAGTACCCCAAACTTCATGCTGGCCTGAACTTTAAGGGCTGTCTTGTGTGACTTGTGTGCCTTCAAACTTGACTACTTGCATGCTTGTTATCTGACACTTGAGTTTCTTGCAGGTTTTGTTTACAGTCCTTAATCTGGACTCATAACAGGGTTTACCTACATTACTCCACGCATAGCATAACATCATACCATTGCATACATCCTGCATAAGGACTAATCCATTTCAAGGATCTCAAGGGTTTGTAATGCAGGTCATGATGAACCAAACGTCTAGCAAGGGGCAAAGGGGATTTATTTTCCTCTAGCCAAGGTTGTCAGGGGCTATGACCCACTCGATATGGTGAGCCTTGACTCTTGAAGAAGGACTCTCAACAAAATGAAGTTCCTTCAATCAAGCTACAAAATTCAAGTTCTAACAATCTTTCTTGTTTATCCCGCGAGATCCTTGAAAACATTGCATGCATACATACATGTCATTGCATTACAGGTACTCCTTTTACAGGTCTCTTACCATCTTCGCTGTTTATTTCAGCAATGGCTTCCCAACAAGACAACCAGGATCTTCATGCTCAAGAGACTCAGTTCGGGGAGATCCTCCTAAATCTATCCAAGGGGCAGGAAGAGCTGAGAACACTCCTCACGGGGACTTTGGTCAGGAACAGTCCAGAAGACGATAAAGACGAATGGTTGAAACGTCTACAAGCTAAGGTGGATACAATGAGAACCCATATGCTGGGGCAAATGGATCTTATCCAAGACTTATCTCAAAGACAAGGAGAGCTCAGGGTTCTCGTCAACCAACAAAGGGAAGAGAGACCTAAAAGGCAATTCACTCCCCTCAGGATGACCTTGTCCTGGATATTGCCACAACTGCTGGAGACCAAGTTGGTAACTCTAAGGGACCCTCCTAAGAATCCCAACAGGACACCTTCAAGGTATAACCCCAACGTTCGCTGCGCTTATCATTCTGACATCCCGGGGAATGCTACAGATGATTTTTGGACTTTGAGAAACAAGGTTCAGGATCTGATCGACGCAAAGGAAGTCCAGTTAGACTCTCCAGAGACTCCCAATGTGATCACTGCTCCCTTGCCAAAACGTGGCTAGGATTAGAATTTTTTTGTTCATTCGAATGTTCAAGTTGTATTTTTTCTTTGATTGTTCAAACATTGTATTCATGTCAAACATTGTTATTTCATTAATGCATTACACATGTCTGTTTTGAAGTAATTATTTCCTATTCAGTATACGCAAACTGTTTTCATATTTTTGTGATGATCAACTCTTGATTGAAAAATTCTAAGCCTCTTGAGGGAGGATGACGAAAACGATACCACAATCTACAGTATGCTTTTGAACAGACCCCGCTGATGAGGTACAGGCATTGTTTCAATTCCTAAACACTGGAGTTATAAGGAGGATAATCCCTCGTCAACCCCTTTGAGCCAAAGAAGTAGGAGTTTTTCTTTTCGAAAATTAAAACCCTTAATCGTAACCTGGGGAAGGGTAGTTCTCTCAGTTGATCCAAGTGCACAATGAATGGCATCACCGGAGACCTTCCAAAACAAGAGACAGTGATGGTTCCATATAATCATAAGGACAGGCAATCATTATCTCTCAAAGAAATAAAAGCCCATTAAGTCAAAACCTATGAAGGATACTTACAAAACTGGGGCATCCCGCTGACTGTAATCACAAAAGAAACAGTTCAGGAAAAAAACAGGGATAACAAAATCAAAAGAAAGAGGTCCAACAAACCCTCAAACAAAAAAGATGACTGCCTATTCAAAATAAACTGTCAATATCCGAACCATCACTGGAATATCCGAGCAAAGACTCAAACAAGGTCTAACGCACGATCAACTGAGTTTAGGTTTGAAGAACATCATGAAGAGCGGGTGGGTACAAATATAATTTGAGCCTTTTCCTTTGTTTCTTAAACCGTGAACCAGGCCACGTTACAACCCTTAAAAGTCCTAGCTGAAGCATGGGTTAGTTCGAAAGCATACTGTTACGAAAGGTATCCTGACTCCTTAAGGCTTGCGGTAAAATAACGAGTTGACATCACATTTTACAAAATTCACTTGTTTTTACTGAAAAATACATTTGCAAAAAAACTTCGAGACAGACATACGCTTTGCATTCTTAAAATAATATTGTTTGCATATGACTATTTGTTCAACAACAGAGAAATTCGCACGAAGAATATCTAGTGAACAAAAGCACTCCCAACCAAGGGGCAGGGCATGATCATTGTCCATCATCTGGGGCAGTTAAGTCAAGATTCGGAGAATCTCTCAAAAGGCCAACCAGCTTGGGGAAAATCTCTGTCTGGATCACTTGGGGCATTGGACGATCAAACGAAGATCTTCTGGTGGCATGGTAACACTGCACTACTGACAGTGACAACTCCCGGCATCCTGAGAGCACGGACATAGTCGGAAAAAAACACTACGCATAAGCAAAGACCCGCTAGGTTGACACACCTAGGCAAAAATAAGGGCTTCCCGGCGAACCAAAAGGGTTCGGGCAAAAATAAGGGATGAAATAAAAAAAAACTGTACACCCGGCAAGTCGAAAACCTGAAAAGGCGGCTTGGGCAAAAATGGGTATCCCGGTGGACTGAAAACCTGAAAAGGCGGTCCAGGCAAAAGTTAGGGATCAAAGCGTACGACTATGTTCCGTCATCTCGTCACTTGCCTACCAGAAGAAGATTTGTCAACTGGCAGTCATCAAGCGCCTCCACAGGTACCTTCTCCCACAGAAACAGGGGCAGTAATGAGTTGTCTAAGCGATCTAGTTGCTCTGTCCACCAAGGTACCAAGGTAGGTTCGGCTGAAGAACGTAACCAGGATACCTTCACTCCCCGTTAAGTAAGACAAGATTCAACAACTCTCCCCGAGCATAGTTGGTCTCCCATCAACCCTGAAAAGGCACAACATCTCCAGCAAGTCAGCAACACTCTCCCCAAGCAGAGTTAGCCTACAGTCAGCCTTAAGGAAGTTGGGTATCTCCAGAAAATCTCAATATTCCCCAGCGGAGTATACAGATTATTCCTCAGCAAGCATCCCCGACAGTCTTAATATAAGATTGTTCCCCCGGCGGAATACAGACATCCAGTAGGGCCATTCCCCAGGAAAGTTGAATCAATCTTCCCAGTAGATTCTGGAAGCTTATCCCCAGTAGATTTTGGAAGCTAATCCCCTGTAGAGCACGAAAGCATCTCCCCGGCTTTATTCAAAGGTCATTCTCCACCAGAGCCTATAACTGGGTTATCCTCAGCTAATTACCACGGAAAGATCGTCCTCGACGAAGTTCTTCCTATCTCCAGCGGAGTTCATCAAATTCCTCAACATAACTTCTCAATGGAATCCCCAGCGAAGTTATCGCCAAATCTCAGCGAAGTATCTCTTCCCACAGAGTAATTCCCTGCAGAGTAATCTCTTCAACAATTTTATTCCCCAACGGAGTCGTCTTCTCCTACCGGTTTATTCTTGTAATCATCATCCCCAGCGGAAACGAAGAACTCTGTTCTTCAACATCAGCCCAGGATTCAACTTCCCGGCATGCGTCAAGGATTTACTTTCCCAGACGAAGATACATTCATAAACATCACATCATGATACGTGCATATGCGCATCATGTCATACAATCTCATTTATGTCAAGAACATCATTGCTTGATCCATATCATGCATTGCATACGACTGGCCTTTACCTTTCAGGAAGGATACAGTTAAATAATCAGCTATGTCAAAGTAGACAAATACAGTCAAAAGAGACCAATCCAGTCAAAGAAGACAAATCCAGTCAAAGAAGACAAGTCCAGTTAAATCCCAAAGGTTTTTCTGATGCTCATCCAGTCAAAGAAGACAGGTCCAGTTAAATTACTTCCTAAAGTCAAAGAAGACAACTCGTCATTGAAGACAACCCGTCAGTATAGACACCCGTCATTGAAGACATCCCGTCATTGAAGACAACCCGTCATTGAAGACAACTCGTCATTTAAGACAACTCGTCATTGAAGACAACCCGTCATTATAGACAACTCGTCATTGAAGACAACCCGTCATTGAAGACAACTCGTCATTAAAGACAACTCGTCATTGAAGACAACTCGTCATTGAAGATAACTCGTCATTGAAGACATCTCGTAATTGAAGACAACTCGTCATTGAAGACAACCCGTCAGTATAGACACCCGTCATTGAAGACATCCCGTCATTGAAGACATCCCGTCAGTATAGACACCCGTCATTGAAGACATCCCATCATTGAAGACAACCCGTCATTGAAGACAACCCGTCATTATAGACAACTCGTCATTTAAGACAACTCGTCATTGAAGACAACTCGTCATTTAAGACAACTCGTCATTGAAGACAACTCGTCATTGAAGACAACCTATCATTATAGACAACTCGTCATTTAAGATAACTCGTCATTGAAGACAACTCGTCATTGAAGACAACTCGTCATTGAAGACAACTCGTCATTGAAGACAACTCGTCATTGAAGACAACTCGTCATTGAAGACAACTCGTCATTGAAGACAACTCGTCATTTAAGACAACCCGTCATTATAGACACCCGTCATTGAAGACAACCCGTCATTGAAGACAACT
Organism: Vicia faba; assembly: GCA_948472305.1. Classification (NCBI taxonomy): domain Eukaryota; kingdom Viridiplantae; phylum Streptophyta; class Magnoliopsida; order Fabales; family Fabaceae; genus Vicia; species Vicia faba. The sequence goes on along the minus strand of OX451737.1, from coordinate 1,690,685,172 downwards.
CGTCATTAAAGACAACTCGTCATTGAAGACAACTCGTCATTGAAGACAACTCGTCATTGAAGACAACTCGTCATTGAAGACGACTCGTCATTGAAGACAACTCGTCATTGAAGATCACTCGTCGTTGAAGACAACCCGTCCATGAAGACGACCCGTCCAAAGAGACAACTCGTCATTGAAGATCACTCGTCGTTGAAGACAACCCGTCCATGAAGACGACCCGTCCAAAGAGACAACTCGTCAAGAAAGACAAAACCTCCTCTGGTTCAGTTAAATCCTAAAGATTTTTCTGAGATAACCTGTCAGTAGAGACAACCCATCAACCTTTTGAAGTTCCAGATTCGATACTTGTATCTAGCCAGGGCATGTCTGTGAGCGACTGAGTGAGGATCAACACCTGTAACAGGCCAGGAAATTATCTTTCTCAGGTACGCAAGTTCTCGCTAAGGAATCTCTTACACGATCGACACCTAGATGGCATCTATAAGCCCATCCACATACCACATCTCCAAATGGCATCTGTAAGCCCATTCCCGACAAGGTCCTGTCACATCTCCAGATGGCATCTTTAAGCCCATCCTCCTATCCACCATCTCTCCAAATGGCATCTGTAAGCCCATTCCTGCCATCACACTGCTGATACTCTACTATGTGAGTGCAAATTTCTGGGCACTCTAGTGTTCAATCATCTTCCACCCTCGGATCACGAAAGGCACACAAGCCAATCTACATCCTCAGGTCTAAGAAGATTGAACAGGGGCAACTGTTGTACCCCAAAATTTGCCCTCCCATATTCTTCAAAGTTTTGACAAGCATCATCTCAATTTGCTCAAGTCTACTCAAGGGCTACACAGTCAACCATCCTCCTAAGCCAGTCAAAATTAGGGTTTTGGTTCCTTCAAGGAAGTTGAGGTTTTCAAGGGCTCAATCAAGTCACATATGCCTATAAACATTGTCAAGCATCTACATGCCAAGTTTCAAGGCTCACAAGGTCAAGTTGCACAGTCAAAAAACCCTAATTGCTTCACAATCAACTGTAGGGGCAAAATGGTCATTTGGTAGTCAAAATTTTTGGTCAACATCTCATTTTGAAGCCACAATCATCATTTGGTCAAGTCTTGACCATGATTCCACAAGAATGGCTCAAAAATCATCAAGATGCAAAAGTTTCTATTTTTGGACTGTTGAAAAGTCAACTGTAACTTGACCAAGGCATAACTTTTTCATGGTTCATCAGAAAAATCGCATCCAATGCTCATTTTGAAGGGGAGGACGTTTGCTACAACTCATCTTCACATTCTAAGTCCAAGAAATGCTCTCACAAAAAGTTATCAATTTCAACATTATAGGTCATTTTTAAAAGTCAACAAAAAGGCATTTTAAGTCAAAGACCATAACTTGATTTGGTAAATCAAAATGACATGGTACCAAAGGCATTGGTTAGAGGACTTCAATACCTTTCCAAAATGTCCAAGAACATGTTCATATGATCAAAATTGAGCAAGATATGCATTGGAGAAGTTGGGAAATTTTTGTGAAATGGCAAAAGTCAACTATCCTTGAAACTTCAATTTTTGACAAAAGGGCCCACTTTTTTCCACTTGATTCAGCCTTGTCATGCCACCCACGTGTCCCATGATTAATTTCAAGATTAAACATTAATTTTTCTATTTTATTTAATTTTTATTGATTTAATCCATTTTAAATCCATAAAATTCAAATAAAATCAAAAAAATTAATTAAAGGGGATCTTTGTGGTTTGAATGACCTTTATATGCCATTTACTAGCTGCCAAATTCGTGCAAGCTATTTTTTGTACACAAAATTTTGAATTTGTGCCAAGATGTCCAGATACATGTAAGCATGGAAAGGGAAAGTTTTGCAAATTTTGGAAGCTTTTTAATTTGTTGGATTTTGGTTTGAAAGCATGGCTTTATGGCTTGGATTCTTGCCTTATTTCTTTGTCCCCTCCATCTCCTCTATAAATACAAGCCATGAGAAAGCATTACAGACAAAATACACACAGCCTAGAGAACGCCCCAAAATTGCAAAAATTTCCTTGAAGTTGTCAAGCTCGAAAGACCTGATCTAGCCAGATTCAACTACTTCCAAGCACTCCATCAACATTACAGGTCCCCCAAATGCTTATTTCTATTTTTCCATAACATGTTCCTGTGCAGGTTTCACAAAGGCTTTCCACCATGTGCATCAAACGATCATGCGCCAAGTGGCCTCAAAGATCAATCCAGGGGCTATGAGATGATGGATACCATGCTCCAAGTCAAAGCACGCAATTCCTAAAGTCAACAAAGGCTTAAGCTTATTGGGCCATATTGCTTCCTCAAACCTCCATACCTGGGCCAACACCCCCATGGTTCTTTCATATTTTCTTTTGTTTTCTTTTCCTTTTTTATTTTCTTTTAACTAATTATTATTATTAACTATTATTATTATTATTTAATTCATAGATAATTATTTTCATAAACAAAAAAATCAAAAAAACTAATATTTTTATTATTCTTATTTATTAATTTCACTTTAATTCATTGTTTTGTAATTAAATTATAATTAATTAATTAGTTTAATTAGGCAATTTTAATCTTTTTTTTAATAACTAAAATAAATTTAGAATTAGATTTTATTAACTTTGAATTTTAATTCCTTTTTATTTTATTTCATTAAAAACATAAAAACACAAAAATATCATTTTCTTAATTAATTAATTAATTAGTTTAACAATTAGTTTTAATCTCATTTAATCACAAAAAAGACAAAAATTCATTTCTTTTCTTAAAAGGGTCAAAACCCTTAAGGCATTCCCGATTAATTTTTATTCGCGCGCATTTATTTTATTTTGATTATTATGTAATTGCTTCCAAGAATGTAATAGTAATTAGGTTTACCGCTTTATTTAATTTCTCGTACTTATTTACCAAAACGGGTCTTTGTATTTTTGGCGATGTATAGACCCGCGCCTTGTAATAGTTAGATTTACATTTCCGCAATTTATTTTCCGCACTCCTAACTGTTAAAAAAATGCATGAAAGAATGTATGTAAATAAAATTAATCTGTAGCTCACAAATAACTTGTACAAAACATTAACATGAAAAACAACACACAATGCACATGCCACTTCTAGGGTACGCTTCACTCGTTGCCTCGAAACGTGGTCATCAAGTATAAGATGTTTTAGAGGTCACCCTTATGTCTAAGATCCAGTTGCCTCGAAACGGTTGCCTTGGATACAAAGGATCTAAGACGCTAGGGTTACTTCTAAGGTATCCTACCATTACTTCGGTGACCACACTGTCCCGATAATCGAATTGACCCGAACACCTCCAACGATGGTGCTACCTACCCCTCAATGGTGGGATAGCACTATCTAAAGGACTTTTACACAGCCTAATTCCTTAGAGTAGGTAGATTTCTCTTAAGTACTTACTCTCTTCAAACAAACAAAAATACTTTTCGCACCTACACTTTCAAAAGTTTTCAAACAAATTTTTCATACACTCTTGAGGACTGATACAAGAGTTACTTATAAATTTTTCAAACGAAACTTTTTCAAACCCACACACACATTTGAAAAGCAAACAAATTTTGAAAACATAATAGCAAGTACCTAAGAGCCCGTGGATAACCATGGATAGAAAGGGTGCTAACACCCTCCCTTTCTATAAATCTACCTCCCGAACCGAGAAACATCTCGAAAAGGAATTTTGCTGTGCTTTTGTCCTTTCCTTGTTGGAGAACATAAAAGACGGTGACGACTCTTGCTTACCGCGACATTTCGCGAACCAACATTTCAAAAACAGTCAGTTCTATTTCCACCGGTCATATTGGGCCATGCGCTTTTCTCTTTTTTTTTATTAATGGGCCAAGCGTTTTTTGTTGAAACAACATCATGTCAGTAAAAATATGGGCCTGGTTGTTTTTTTTTGTTTTTTTTAGTTCTTAGCCTTTTTGTTATTTAATGATAAAAACAAATAAATAAATAAATAAAAAGTTTTTATAATTAATTGGTAATAATTGTTAGTTAAAACAACATAATAGTATTGTTATTAATAATATTATTAAAAAAAACCAATTCTCAAAACAAACAAAAAAGCTGAAAGGGCCATGTATTTTTCAAATTAGGCTTATTTAATTTTAAACAAAAAAAACAACCTGAATTTTAACCAAAAAAATTTTAGTGGCCTACACCATTTTAATTCATTGGACCTTTAAACAAAAACAAAATTATTCACACCTCCTTTGATTAAAACAATGCACCTCCCATTTTTAAACTTGAAATGGGCCTCCCTTTTTTTAAACCTAATGGGCCATCAGATATTGATGGTCCATTTTAAATCAATACACCCCTCTGACTTTAAATACCCCTATAAAAGTGAAAACTAAATAATGAAATTTATTTGAAGAAAACCCTAGATTAGGATAGGGCAAATTTGGGGTATGACAGCTTTCCCTATTTAATCATCTTTCGATTGAATAGTGCAAGAATACGCAGGTCTCATGCGTTTAACCGGAAGTTTATTAAATACTGGAATACCCCAAGATTTGTCTGAGTTAATATAAGAATACGTTGTACAACATTCTTATGAGTGTGAATAATAGGCATGGATGATGATGTATCATCTTACCAGCATTTGGACCAAAGTGGGTTAGAATCAAGACTCGACAACGCAGATAACTCGTCGGTATATGAGAGATTGTAAGATTTTGCTTACTTACCATAACCTAGGAGGTAAATGGTACGAGTTTAAAAAGCTGATTTGCTAATGCTGGGAGACTAATATAGTAAATTTGTGACGTAAATTTCGTATATTCATCGCAACCTAGGGGATGAATAATCATAAAGCTTGATAACACATTGCTGCATGGAGACTGATGCAATGGATTTACACAAATTTAGTTATGTTTACTACAACCTAGGTGTTGTACCCCAATTTTTGTCCCTAAGATTCCTCTATCATATCATATCAACTCGATCATAACAAGATCACATTAGGGTTGGTTCTTCCTCTTTTTTCCTATCTTTAAGTTTGCTCTTGAGGAATCTCCAAGCACCTTGATTGTGTATTTTGTATATGTGTTGTTGACTAACTTCTAATCAAAATACAAAAAATATTTGTCTCTGTCTTTGTATATTTTTGTTTTGTAGGTACCAAGTCGAAGCATCTGACAAATAAGGATTTCTGGTATTATTTTCCTAAAATCTCTATTTGCAAAGAAAAAAGAATTAAAAATTTTCATTTTTTCACTGATGCAAACAATTGCACATAGTGTATTTTGTGCCATTTTTGAAAAAATACACTGTGCAATCGATTTGCACTGTAGTGCAATCGATTGCACAACGTGAAAATTAAAAAAAAATCAGCATTTTAAACTTGTCAAATTTTGGCTCCAATTTTTCTTCACTTTTGAAAGATGTATCATTAATTCAAATTTTAGTGCCAATCTTTCATTTTTAAAAAGAATTATCATTAATTCAAATTTGGCTCTAATATTTGAAAGAATTATCATTAATTCAAATTTTGGCTCTAATTTTTGAAAGAGTTATCATTAATTCAAATTTTGGCTCCAAGAATCAATTACCAAATTACCACTAATCCCAATCCTAAAACTCTATAAATAGAGCTCTCATTTCATTCAAAATTCAAGCTTTTGATAGCCAAATCCACCTTGCTAAAAAATCTCTCAATTCTCTTCATCTACCAAATTCACTCAAAGCTCCATTTTCAAAAAGTTAGTAAGCTTTGCATTGAAGCTTACTAATCTTTAAGCTAAACCTTCATCCAAACACTTTTTCTCCATCAATTCTCTACATCCAAGCTTGGTCAATTTATTCTTGTGGTTGAATTGAAGCAAATTCTTGAAGTTGTTTTGATAATTCTCTAGATCTACCTTTGGTAAGTTGGATAATTCATCTTTCACAATGTGATCTCTTGGTGATCTTTGGGATTGATTCTTTGAGCATTATTTTTGTGATTTCAATGGTGTTATTTTCTCATAATTTGATGGAATTTTCGTGCTCAAGTGGATCCATGATCATAAGGTGTTTGATGGAAAGTTTGAACAAGAAATTGCCCTTTTAAAATGTTGTTTTTGCTACTGTAACTGTGTGCAATCGATTTGCACAGAAGCAATTTTGCACAATTTTTAGAAAACTGTACTGTGTAAATCGATTTACACAATAGTGCAATCGATTTACACAGGGACATAATGCACTTTTTTGCCTTGTTTTGGGACAACTTTGATCCAAAATGCTTTTTCTACTCACTCCTTTTGATTGTTGGTTTGGATTGCAATTTTAAATGTCCAATTTGTCTTTAAACTCAATGGACTTTGTGATGTAGATGAAGTTGGATAAATGTTCATCAATTCAAATCTACCTAAGAGTGAATTATTTAATTCATTTTTGGTGTTTTGGATTAATTATATGTTTAGTGCTTTAATCCATCTAGAGGAGTGGTTGAATTTAAAGATGAAAGAATTTTGAAATGGTGATCCAAATTAGCTTATCATTTCCCTCCCTCTTCATCTTATCCCTTTCTTTTTTTAATTGTGCTACATGTTAAAGGATGGTGATCTCTATATCATTTATCCAAACATGAAGTACATAGATTGCTATTGACCGGCCTCAAAATAGGTGTGACTTCTACATAAGTCCACTTACGATTGCTTAACATAGCGCTAAATTTTGTCCCGATTCGAATAAATGATCATTCGTGGCCCAAACTTATGATTGCAAGCCCAAGTATGTTAATTTGATCTCTTTGATCCAATAACCTTGAGATTCATTGTGTGGAGGCTTTGGTTCTACCAATCCTCTAATGGATCTACAACACCTTTGGTCAACGCGGATCACTTAAACATCGTTGATCATTACATGTTGCCTTGTGAGAATTCCAAAATGGATGATATAATTGACAAAAAGCAAATGCAACTTGTAGTGTGGAGGATTTGGTTCTACCAATCCTCTAATGAGTTCCAAATGCAAGTTTCAAGATGGTCATCCAACTAACCACTAATTACTAACAATTAACTTTACTTTACGCTTTTATTTTCATGCTTTATGTACCATTTACTTTTAGCATTTTACATTTCATTCTATTTTCATCTTTGCTCACTTGAGAATTTACTTTTATGTCATTTTTATTTTTGCTCACTTGAGCTTTTCTTTCTTTTTAAAGACACCTAATAATTAACATGAACCATAAAAATCATTAATGATACTTGGACTACATGGTTACTATCCTTTGCATTATGGAGTGATGGACTTCTTGGACTTAGGATTAGAGACCTTGGCCTATCTTGGAGACTTTGTGACTTTATTTGATATTTTGTCTGGATTTCTTGAGGTTTACCTCGAGACATTGGGTTGTTTGTTTGTTTTGTGTGCAGGTTATTGAGATTACGATCTTTGTTTGTAATCTGGAATTCACCCGTATACAGCCGTTACTCTGCCCAATTTTTGCAAAGACTTAAAACACTTGAATTTTGGTTCTCTCAAGAGGTCTAGTATCTTTGCTTGCTTGGTTTCAATCCAAAGAATGGGAATTCTATATTGACTTATAATGTCAAGTATTGGCTTCTTATTGGTTAGATGGTTCTTATCCCTAGCTTTTACCTTATGCTTTAGGATAGCCTCTTCTTCTTCTCCCATCTTCTTTAATTTCAAAAATCTTCTCCCTCCTTTTAAAAAAAAAACTCTTCTTGTTTTGAAACTTGAAACATTTTCATAATAAACTTGGACTTAGGTCCATGCATCTTCGAAACATTTTCATAAATAAATTTCAATCAATTTAATAATACCTTGACCTTTTTTGTGAGAAGACTAAAAGTCAATTAATCTCATTTCAAACCATTTTGCCACTTTGGCTTTTATCTTTAAACTTTTCTCAAAAGATTAGACTCTTGTCAATCCTTGTAGTGATGCAAACAACTATACTTCTACAATATGTAGTGAAGTGAGATATTTTCCACTTGGGTGTTGAGTGAGGCATTATTGATTTTAAAATCCAAGCCATATCCTCCACTTTGAGATGATGCAAATTCTCCTTTCTCATGATTGTGGGTAGTGTTGTACCCCAAAATTTGCCCTCCCATATTCCTCAAGATTTGTCAAGAATGATCTTCAAATTGTTCAAGATTGCTCAAGAGTTGTACAGTCCAACCACTTCCTAAGACAGCTGAAATTAGGGTTTTGGTTCTTTCAAGGAATGTGGGGTTTTCAATGGTTCAATCAAGTCTCATGGGCTTATATACATTCTCAAGCACCTACATGCCAAGTTTCAAGACTCACAGTGCCAATTTGCACAGTCAAAAGCCCCATTTGATCTACAGTCAACTGCAAGGGAAAAATGGTCATTTTGCAGTCAAAAGTCAGAATTTTTGGTCAACATATTATTTTGAGTTCACAATCATCATTTTATCAAATCTTGATCATGATTCCACAAGAATAGCTCAAAAATCATCAAGGTGCAAAAAGTTACTATTTTTGGACAGTAGAAAAGTCAATTGTATCTTGACCAGGGCATAACTTTTTCATGGTTCATCATAAAAATTCCATCCAATGCTCATTTTGAAGGGGATGCAATTTCCTACAATCCATCTTCACACTCCAAGATCAAGAAATGCCCTCACAAGAAGTTACCAAATTTTACATTATAGGTCAATTTCAAAAGTCAACAAATGTACACTTTAAGTCAAAGGCCATAACTTGAGATTGGTAAATCCAAATGACATGGAACCAACGGAATTGTTTAGAGGACTTTAAGAGCTTTCCAAAATGTCCAAGAACATGGTCATATGATCAAAATTGAGCAAGTTGTGCATTAGAGAAGTTGGGAAATTTTTATGAATTTGCAAAAGTCAACTTTGCTCAAAACACCTTATTTTTGCTAATGGGCCTCAAATTTCTTCTTGAAACTTCTTCCATGACCTATGCACGACCCATCAAGCTTAATTGAATTTATTTTCTTATTTTTATTGATTAATTGGATTTTTAATTAATATTAATTCATTTAATCAATTTAAATTATAGGAAAATAGAAGATTTGATTTTTTAAATCAACTTGTGAAGCAAATCTGATCAAAACATGCTGGCAAATTCATGCACAAGTCAAAGATACAAAAAAATCCAATTTTGGCAAGTTTGTTCAATCATGAAAATCAAGAATATTTGATTTTTCAATCAAGGATTCAATCATCAATGCACATGGGTTTTTGCCCAGCTTTTGACCTAATTCAATTGCCTTATATACAAGCAAGCAAACCCTGACCTAATGGACGTGAGAAAGCTGCAGAAACAACCATAGCACATTGAAGAAATTCCAAGAAAATTGAAAACTGATTTTTGCATTCTAGGTCGATTCAAGGGTTTTTGTTGATTCTAATACATTGCAGGAGGTCCCAAGAACGTTTTGCAATTCAATTCAGGCATCAAAGCTTAAAGAATCAAGGAATACAGAACCACGGTTTGCACTTATATTTCATAATCGTATATCCTAATTCATGCATAGTTAACATGTTTTTGTGATTGATTTGTGTTGCTAGGAACCATACGAAGCTAATGGTATAATTGGATTGAACTAAAACGCCCTGAATCGAAGAATGCCATGACTGATTTTTTAGGGTTCTTGAGCTTTAAATTAGGGCTTTCTGAACTAGGCCAAATTAGGACTCATAAGACACATGGTTGAAATCGTTAGACCCAGACGAACAAGAACCACCCCTCGCGAAATATTTATGCTTGCTAGATTTCTAATCGCTATTTTTCGTGCAGCTAGATAGTGGAGGTTAAAAACCCCCGCTATCTGATGTTATTTGTGCAGGACAAACGAAGAAGATGATGAGGTGTTAGCATCCGGTTGGCTTGTTTGAAAACACACGCTTTTTTTTTTGTGTTTACAACATATTGTTTATTTTTTGTATATAATATTCTCTCTCCATCCACTTAACAAACGCGCGTTCCAGTTCAGTTGGCAAAAGCATTGAAGCATTATCCCTTGGAACCTGGGTTCGAATCCCAGGTCCCCCAAAACAATTATTTGTTTTCTTTCTGCAGGTGATCCCATGTACTCTCCAATGCGTGATCCACCATGCACCTCACGTTTCAGTGAGCCAGATGTCTTCAAGGCTAAATCCAATGGCCATGAGTGGAAGACCACCATGCTCCCTGGTCAGCGCACGCATAGCTAATTCAGAAATTCAAAGCAGGCTTGAGTATTGATGGGCCACAAATTTCCAAACACACCTCCTAATTTGGGCCAGCACCCCTTGGGTTTAGTTCTTCTTCTCCTTTTATTTTTTATTTAATTTGTTTTTATTAATTTTTAATTAACTACTAACTAAAACAATTAATATTTTTTTAATAAATTCAGAAAACATGAAAAATATAATATTTTTATTTATTAAATTTAATTAGTTATTTTTGTAAATAAATACTAACATAATTAATTTATTTAGTTAATTAGGTTAATTTTAATATTTTCACAATAAATCTAAAACTAATGTAGAATTAGGGTTTCTTGACAATTTTGACCATCTTTTATTTATTTCCTTAAAACATAAAAAAACTCAAAAAATATTTCTTTCTTTTAATTAATTAATTAATTAGCTTAGGTTTAATTTAATTAAATACAAAATAGATAAAACTTCCTTCTTTCTCAAAAAAAGGGTCAAAACCCTAAGAACTTCTCCGATTCAAAATTTTCTCGCGCGTGTGATTTTTGATTCATATTTTGATCCATTATTATGTAATTGCTCTGAGGATGTAATAGCTTTAATTAGGACTTTTTATCGCTTTCATTAATTTTCCGCAATTTACTTTTTCAAGGGTTTGTTTTTGGCGATGTAAATACCCAACGCCTTGTAATAGTTTAGCTTTATTTTCCGCAACTATTAACTGCTAGATGTATGCTAACTAGGCTATGCATGACAAGACTTCTCTTAAATTAAAATCAATCGTAGCTCACCATAACATGTACAAAGATAACATAACTGAAACCTGACACACTCGCATATGCCATTCCTAGGGTACGCCTCACTTGGTTGCCTCGACGTGGTCATTGAGTATAGGGTGTTTTAGAGGTCGCCCTCCTGTCTAAAGATCAAAGTTGCCTCGAAACGGTTGCCTCGATAAAAAATGATCTAAGATATTAGGGTTACCGCTAAGGCGTCCTACCATTGCTTTAGTGACCACATGTCCCTATAATCGAATTGACCCAAAAACTCCAACGACGGTGCTACCTACTTCTCAATAGTGGGATAGTACTGTCTAAAGGACATTTACACAGCTTAATTTCTTTTGAGTAGGTAGAGGTTCTCAGGTACTTGCTCTTTCAAAACAAAAATACTTTTTGCACCTACACTTTTCTGACAAAAGTTTTCAAACAAACACTTCATACACTCTTGAGGACAGACACAAGAGTTAAATCGAAGTTTTCAAACAAAATTTTTCAAAACCCACAAACACAAGAAAAGCAAAACATTTTTGAAAACATAGTGAGCAAGTACCTAAGAGCCCGTGGATAACCACGGATAGAAAGGGTGCTAACACCTTCCCTTTCTATAATCTACCTCCCGAACCCGAGAAACATCTCAAAAAGGAATTTTTCTGTGCTTTTGTCCTTTCCTTGTTGGATAAAATAAAATACGGTGGCGACTCTTGCTTACCGCAACATTTTGCGAAAACAAACGCAAACGCGAACCAGCATTCCAAAAACAGTCAGTTCTCATTCCCACCGATCACAGAACTGGCGACTCTGCTGGGGATTATTAATAAGTGAGGTGTACCTTAGGATTAGATCACTATGTTTTCAATTGTATGCCTTGTGTGCTTTAAACTTTGTGGGCTTGTATCGGAGTTTTATAGATCCTAACCCGGATCTGGGGATACCCTTTAGAAGTAGCAACAAACTGTGATGGAACTGTGCGGGGTATACCGACATGGTTGAAGCAGTAGCTACATTGATGTGGCACTTTGGTGAGTACCGGTAACCCTTGAGTCAAGTCAAGGAGAGTACGGGGCCGCCGCGTGGTGTCGCGAAGCATCAACTGACCTTAGAACCTTACTTGACCATCCTGGCCTTTTTAGGGGTAGTGAGATGACCGACTTTGGTGCAGTCCGAAGTTGGTAGATACTCGATACTACACTCATTGAGGGTTGTTTTCTTGGAATATTTTGGTCGCCAGTTAAGTGGCTAAATCAAAACAATGAACATGGAAAACAATCCAATGATATTGAGCTCCTTAGAACCCGGTTACTATTTATAGGACAGGTTTTGAGCCAACTAACTTCAAGAGGGTAATACCTAAACTCCATGCCAGCCTAAACTTAAGGCTCTTTGTGTGACTTGTGTGCCTTCAAACTTTGAACTACTTGCACATTCTTGTTATCTGACAACATGAGTTCCTTGCAGGTTTTGTTTACAGTCCTTATCCAATAATTTGGACTTATTGCAGGGCTTGGTTACATCACCTCACACTTTTGCTTAAACGCATGGCATACACATCATAACATCATACCATAGCATTTTCCTTAACCATTTCAAGGATCTCAAGGGTTTGTGATGCAGGTCATGATGAACCAAATGTCTAGCAAGGGGCAAAGGGGATTTATTTTCCTCTAGCCAAGGTTGTTTGGAGATCAAAACACGATAACTTGAGTCAGGGGCTATGACCCACTCGATATGGTGAGCCTGACTCTTGAAGAAGGACTCTCAACAACATGAAGTTCCTTCAATCAAGCTATCAGATTCAAATTCTAACAGTTTCTTGTTTACCCCGCGAGATCCTTGAAAACATTGCATACATATATCATACATATCATTGCATAACAGGTCATTCGATACAGGTCTCTCATGTTCTCGCTGTTTATTTTAGCAATGGCTTTCCAACCAGACAACCAAGATCTCCGGGCTCAAAACGCCCAACTTCAAGAAATGTTCTTGAACCTATCCCAGGGGCAAGAAGAAATAAAATCTCTCCTCACAAGGGGCTTGGTCCTAGGGAATCCAGGAGGCGTCAAGAATGATCAGTTGGAAGGGCTACAAATTGAGTTGGCAACAATGAAGATCCAGATGATGGGACAGCTGGGGGGCCAGATGACTCTCATTCAAGACTTAGCTCAAAGACAAGAAGAGCCCAGGGTCCTCGTTAACAAGCTGCTTCAAAATAACCAAGTGAGGCAAACAACTAGGGTTGAAGTTCAAGCCATCATTCAACCACCTTTGGGGCAAGAAGACAAGGGAAAAGCTCCTCAGTTTGCTTCAGAGTCACAAGCCCAGCATCAACCTCGCCAACATCAACAGGGTAATCGCCGTAAGCAAAATACGTCTGGAATACATTTCTCTGAGAATGATATACCATCATCTCTAATACTGAAACGCTTGTTGGAGGTCAATCTGATTGCTTTAAAGGATCCTCCCCGGAATCCCAACACCTCTTCTCCTACCTATCATCCCTATGAAAGGTGTGCATACCACTCTGACAGTCCGGGACATGACACCGACGACTGTTGGACCCTGAAGAACAAGATCCAAGACTTGATCGATGGAAGGGTGTTGGAGTTCATGCCGGATGACGAGATGAAAATATTCCACTGAGAATTCTCCATCTGAGATGACTAGTTCAAACTAAGAGACTTTTGTTCATTTGAATTCTGAAGTTGTATTTTTCTTTGCTTATTCAAACAATTATTATCATGTCGAACTCCTTTATTTCATTAATGCATTACATATGTCTGTTTTGAATCAATCCATTCGCGTTTACTATATTCAAATTCTTTCATTTTTGTGATGTTCAACTCTCGATTAAAAAGTTCTAAACCTTTTGAGGGAGGATGACGAAAACGATACCACGATCTTTACAGTATGCTTTTGAATAGACCCCGCTGATGAGGTACAGGCATTGTTTCAAATCCTAAACAGTGGAGTTATAAGGAAGATAATCCCTAGTCAACCCCTTTGAGCCAAAGAAGTTGGAGTTTTTCTTTTTACAAATTAAAACCCTTAATTATAACCTGGGGCAGGGTAGTTCTCTCAGTTGATCCAGGTGCACAATGAATGGCATCAAATGAGTCCTTCCGAAACAAAAGACGGTGATGGTTCCGTATAATCGTAAGGACAGACAGTCATTATCTTTCGAAATAAAAGCCTACTAAGTCAAAACCTATGAAGGAGACTTACAAAAACTGGGGCATCCCGCTGACTGTAATCACAAAAGAAACAGTTCAGGCAAAAAGACAGGGATAATAAAATCAAAAAGAAAGAGATCCTGCAAACTCTCAACAAAATGACTGCCTGTTCAAAATAAATTGTCAGTATCCGAACCATCACTGGCATGTCAGAGCAAAGACTCAAACAAGATCTAATGCACGATTAGCTGAGTTTAGGATCGAAGAACATCACGAAGAACGGGTGGGTACGAATAAAATTTGAGCCTTTATCCTTTGTTTCTTAAACCGTGAACCAGACCACGTTATAACCCTTAAAAGTCCTAGCTGAAGCATGGGTTAGTTCGAAAGCATACTGTTACCAAAGGTATCCTGACTCCTGTAGGGTTTGCTGTAAAATCCTGAGTTGACATCACATTTTACAAAAATTCACTTGTTTTATTAAAAACTGCATTTTCAAAGAACTTCGAAACAGACATAAGCTTTGCATTCTTAAAATAATATTGTTTGCATATGACTATTTGTTCAAACAGCAGAGAAATTCGCACGACGAATATCTAGTGAACAAAAACCTTCTCAATAAAAAGGTCACCTCAAGTGGAAAAAACGCTTCCAATCAAGGGGCACGGCATGATCATTGTCCATAATCTGGGGCAGTCAAGTCAAGATTCAAGGAATCTCTCAAAATGCCAAATAGCCAGGGGCAGATCTCCACCTGAATCACTTGGGGCATTGGACATGAATTCCAGCAACGAATCTTGCATGATCAAACGAAGATCTTCTGGTAGTATGGCAACACAACACTACTGACAGTGACAACTCCCTACATCCTGAGAGCATGGACATAGTCAAAAAATACTACGCATAATCAAAGACCCGCTAGGTCGACTGGCCTAGGCAAAAATAAGGGCTTCCCGGCGAACCAAAAGGGTTCGAGTAAAATAAGGGATGAAAACAAAAATCTGTACACCCGGTAAGTCGAAAACCTGAAAAGGCGGCTTGGGCAAAAAAAAGGGGGTATCCCGATGGACTGAAAACCCGAAAGGGCGGTCCAAGCAAAAGTTAGGGATCAAAAGAGTACGACTATGTCCCGTCATCTCGTCACTTGCCTACCAGAAGAAGATTTGTCAATCGGCAGTTATCAAGCACCTCCACAGGTACCTTCTCCCACAGAAATAGGGGCAATAAGAATTGTCCGAACTGTACAAGCTGCTATGTCCTCCAGGTACAAGGTAGATTCGGCTGAAGAATATGACCAGGATACCTTCACTCCCCAAGAGTAAGACAGTAATGGAAGCTCTCCCCACCGAGACTCGCAACTATGAACAAATCAGCAATACTCTCCCCAAGCAGAGTTGGTCTACCATCAGCCCTAAAAAAGTTGGGTATCCCCAGTAGATCTTAATATCCCCCAGCGGAGTATATTCCTCAGCAAGCATCCCCGGCAGTCTTAATATTCCTCAACGAAATATAAGAATGATTCCCCGGCGGAATACAAGATACCCCCAGTGGAGCCATTTCCCAGCGCAGTCTAAAAAAAGCTTCCCCGTCAGAGTTGAATCATCTTCCCCAGTAGATTCCGGAAGCTCGTCCCCTGCAGAGTATAAATGTATCTCCCCAGCCATATTCAGAAGGTTATCCCCACAAGAGTCTAACCGGGTTATCCTCAGCAAGTTGCAACGGAAAGATCATCCTCAGCGAAGTTCTTTCTATCCCCAGCGGAGTTCATCAAATCCCTAACAGAGCTTATCAACGGAATCCCCAGCGGAGTTATCGTTAAAATCTCAGCAAAGCATCTCTTCCCACAAAGTAATTCCCCGTAGAGTAATCTCTTCACCAGGTTTATTCCCCAACAGAGATCTTTTCCTCCTGCAGGTTTATTCTCACAATCATCTTCGTTCATCATCCCCAACAGAAACGAAGAACTCAACACTATTCTCCAGCAGCTCCGGGATTTATTTTCCCCAACTAAAAACATCACATCTTCATACATCATGACATGCATACGCATCATACAACACAAATCTCATTTATTCTTGAGAACATCTTGACATCATGCAGTTCATGCATCATGACATTGCATACAGCTAATGTTTTGCCTTTTCAGGAAAAGGTCGATCAAAAGATGGCTACCATCAACCTTTCCAAGTCCCAGATTAATACCTGTAACGAGCCAGGAAAAGCATCTGTGGACGACTAATTCCAGATTAATACCTGTAACAAGCCAGGAAAATTCTGCGGACGATTGATTGTAGGTTAATACCTGAAACCAGACAGGACAATTATCTACTTGACCATCATAAAGCAACCCTACACTGGTTCCTTCTCTTTCCCAGATGCAGTTTTACACGGACTCCTCATCAGGCAACCCTACACAGGTTCCTTCCTTTCAGATGTAGTTTTACACGGACTCATCCTCAGGCGACCCTACACCGGTTCCTTCTCATTTCCAAGATGAAGTTTTACACAGACTCATCATCAAAGTAACCCTACACCGGTTCCTTCTCTTTCAGATGAAGTTTTACACTGACTCATCATAAAGCAACCCTACACCGGTTCCTTCTCTTTCCAAGATGCAGTTTTACAGACTCATCATCAGGCAACCCTACACAGGTTCCTTCCTTTCAGATGTAGTTTTACACGGACTCATCCTCAGGCGACCCTACACCGGTTCCTTCTCATTTCCAAGATGAAGTTTTACACGGACTCATCATCAAAGTAACCCTACACTGGTTCCTTCTCTTTCAGATGCAGTTTTACACGGACTCATCATCAGGCGACCCTACACCGGTTCCTTCTCGTTCCAAGATGCAGTTTCACACGAACTCATCGTCAAAATAACCTTACCCCGGTTCATCCTGAAGTTTCACACGAACTTATCTCACAATGACCTTACCCCGGTTCATCCTGAAGTTTTACACGGACTTATCACCTTACCCATGTTCCCCCAGAAGTTTCACACGAACTTATCCCAAAGTAACCTTACCCAGGTTCCTCCTTGCAATTTCCCGATGTAGTGCAAGGCAACCCTACACAGGTACCTTCCTTTCAGATGAAGTTTTAC
This sequence comes from Vicia faba, assembly GCA_948472305.1. Classification (NCBI taxonomy): domain Eukaryota; kingdom Viridiplantae; phylum Streptophyta; class Magnoliopsida; order Fabales; family Fabaceae; genus Vicia; species Vicia faba. The sequence continues at coordinate 1,690,667,928 of OX451737.1, read as the reverse complement.
ACGGACTCGTCCTCAGGCAACCATACACCGGTTCCTCCTCAGTTCAAAGATGAAGTTTTACACGGACTCATCGTCAAAGTAACCTTACCCAGGTTCCTCCATAAGTTTTGCACGAACTTATCTCACAATAACCTTACCCAGGTTCCTCCATAAGTTTCACACAAACTTATCCCGAAACAACCCTACATCGGTTCCCTCTTTTCAAGACGTAGTTTTACACGGACTCGTCATCAAGAAACCCTACATAGGTTCTCTCTCTCCAAAGATGCAGTTTTACACGGACTCCTCATCAGGCAACCCTACACCGGTTCCTTCTCTTTCAGATGTAGTTTCACACAGACTCATCATCAGGCAACCCTACACAGGTTCCTTCCTTCAACCTACAAAATTACAATTCAACAAACAATCTCCAGATGGCGTCTATAAGCCCATCCTCCTACCAACAATATCCAGGTGGCATCTATAAGCCCATCCTCCTACCCATCATCTCTCCAAATGGCATCTGTAAGCCCATTCCCGACATCACATTGCTGATACTACACCATGCGAGTGCAAATTTCTGGGCACTTTAGTGTTCAATCATCTTCCACCTTTGGATCACGAAAGGCACGCAAGCCAATCTATATCCTCAGGTCTAAGAAGATTGAACAGGGTCAACTGTTGTACCCCAAAATTTGCCCTCCCATATTCCTCAAGATTTGTCAAGAATGATCTTCAAATTGTTCAAGATTACTCAAGAGTTGTACAGTCCAACAACTTCCTAAGACAGTTGAAATTAGGGTTTTGGTTCTTTCAAGGAATTTGGGGTTTTCAATGGTTCAATCAAGTCTAATGGGCTTATATACATTCTCAAGCACCTACATGCCAAGTTTCAAGACTCACAATGCCAATTTGCACAGTCAAAAGCCCCATTTGATCTACAGTCAACTGCAAGGGCAAAATGGTCATTTTGCAGTCAAAAGTCAGAATTTATGGTCAACATATTATTTTGAGTTCACAATCATCATTTTATCAAATCTTGATCATGATTCCACAAGAATAGCTCAAAAATCATCAAGGTGCAAAAAGTTACTATTTTTGGACAGCAGAAAAGTCAACTGTATCTTGACCAGGGCATAACTTTTTCATGGTTCATCAGAAAAATTCCATCCAATGCTCATTTTGAAGGGGATAGAATTTCCTACAATCCATCTTCACACTCCAAGATCAAGAAATGCCCTCACAAGAAGTTACCAAATTTTACATTATAGGTCAATTTCAAAAGTCAACAAATGTACACTTTAAATCAAAGGCCATAACTTGAGATTGGTAAATACAAATGACATGGGACCAAAGGCATTGGTTAGAGGACTTCAAGAGCTTTCCAAAATGTCCAAGAACATGGTCATATGATCAAAATTGAGCAAGTTGTGCATTGGAGAAGTTGGGAAATGTTTATGAATTTGCAAAAGTCAACTTTGCTCAAAACACCTTATTTTTGCTAATGGGCCTCAAATTTCTTCTTGAAACTTCACCCATGACCTATGCACGACCCATCAAGCTTAATTGAATTTATTTTCTTATTTTTATTGATTAATTGGATTTTTAATTAATATTAATTCATTTAATCAATTTAAATTATAGGAAAATAGAAGATTTGATTTTTTAAATCAACTTGTGAAGCAAATCTGATCAAAACATGCTGGAAAATTCGTGCACAAGTCAAAGATACAAAAAAAATCCAATTTTGGCAAGTTTGTTCAATCATGAAAATCAAGAATATTTGATTTTTCAATCAAGGATTCAATCATTAATGCATATGGGTTTTTGCCCAGCTTTTGACCTAATTCAATTGCCTTATATACAAGCAAGCAAACCCTGACCTAATGGACGTGAGAAAGCTGCAGAAACAACCATAGCACATTGAAGAAATTCCAAGAAAATTGAAAACTGATTTTTACATTCTAGGTCGATTCAAGGGTTTTTGTTGATTCTAATACATTGCAGGAGGTCCCAGGAACATTTTGCAATTCAATTCAGGCATCAAAGCTTAAAGAATCAAGGAATACAGAACCACGGTTTGCACTTATATTTCATAATCGTATATCCTAATTCATGCATAGTTAACATGTTTTTGTGATTGATTTGTGTTGCTAGGAACCATACGAAGCTAATGGTATAATTGGATTGAACTGAAACGCCCTAAATCGAAGAATGCCATGACTGATTTTTTAGGGTTCTTGAGCTTTAAATTAGGGCTTTCTGAACCAGGAAAAATTAGGACTCATAAGACACATGGTTAAAATCGTTAGACCCAGACGAACAAGAACCACCCCTCGCGAAATATTTATGCTTGCTAGATTTCTAATCGCTATTTTTCGTGCAGCTAGATAGTGGAGGTTAAAAACCCCTGCTATTTGATGTTATTTGTGCAGGACAAATGAAGAAGATGATGAGGTGTTAGCATCTGGTTGGCTTGTTTGAAAACACACGCGTTTTTTTTGTGTTTACAACATATTGTTTATTTTTTGTATATAATATTCTCTCTCCATCCACTTAACAAACGCGCGTTACAGTTCAGTTGGCAAAAGCATTGAAGCATTATCCCTTGGGACCTGGGTTCGAATCCCAGGTCCCCCAAAACAATTATTTGTTTTCTTTCTGCACGTGATCCCATGTACTCTCCAACGTGTGATCCACCATGCACCTCACGTCTCAGTGAGCTAGATGTCTTCAAGGCTAAATCCAATGGCCATGAGTGGAAGACCACCATGCTCCCTGGTCAGCGCACGCATAGCTAATTCAGAAAGTCAAAGCAGGCTTGAGTATTGATGGGCCACAAATTTCCAAACACACCTCCTAATTTGGGCCAGCACCCCTTGGGTTTAGTTCTTCTTCTCCTTTTATTTTTTATTTAATTTGTTTTTATTAATTTTTAATTAACTACTAACTAAAACAATTAATATTTTTTTTAATAAATTCAGAAAACATAATATTTTTATTTATTAAATTTAATTAGTTATTTTTGTAAATAAATACTAACATAATTAATTTATTTAGTTAATTAGGTTAATTTTAATATTTTCACAATAAATCTAAAACTAATGTAGAATTAGGGTTTCTTGACAATTTTGACCATCTTTTATTTATTTCCTTAAAACATAAAAAAACTCAAAAAATATTTCTTTCTTTTAATTAATTAATTAGCTTAGGTTTAATTTAATTAAATACAAAATAGATAAAACTTCCTTCTTTCTCAAAAAAAGGGTCAAAATCCTAAGAACTTCTCCGATTCAAATTTTTCTCGCACGTGTGATTTTTGATTCATATTTTGATCCATTATTATGTAATTGCTCTGAGGATGTAATAGCTTTAATTAGGACTTTTTATCGCTTTCATTAATTTTCCGCAATTTACTTTTTCAAGGGTTTGTTTTTGGCGATGTAAATACCCAACGCCTTGTAATAGTTTAGCTTTATTTTCCGCAACTATTAACTGCTAGATGTATGCTAACTAGGCTATGCATGACAAGACTTCTCTTAAATTAAAATCAATCGTAGCTCACCATAACATGTACAAAGATAACATAACTGAAACCTGACACACTCGCACATGCCACTCCTAGGGTACGCCTCACTTGGTTGCCTCGACGTGGTCATTGAGTATAGGGTATTTTAGAGGTTGCCCTCCTGTCTAAAGATCAAAGTTGCCTCGAAACGGTTGCCTCGATAAAAATGATCTAAGATATTAGGGTTACCGCTAAGGCGTCCTACCATTGCTTTAGTGACCACATGTCCCTATAATCGAATTGACCCAAAAACTCCAACGACGGTGCTACCTACTTCTCAATAGTGGGATAGTACTGTCTAAAGGACATTTACACAGCTTAATTTCTTTTGAGTAGGTAGAGGTTCTCAGGTACTTGCTCTTTCAAAACAAAAATACTTTTTGCACCTACACTTTTCTGACAAAAGTTTTCAAACAAACACTTCATACACTCTTGAGGACAGACACAAGAGTTAAATCGAAGTTTTCAAACAAACTTTTTCAAAACCCACAAACACAAGAAAAGCAAAACATTTTTGAAAACATAGTGAGCAAGTACCTAAGAGCCCGTGGATAACCACGGATAGAAAGGGTGCTAACACCTTCCCTTTCTATAATCTACCTCCCGAACCCGAGAAACATCTCAAAAAGGAATTTTTCTGTGCTTTTGTCCTTTCCTTGTTGGATAAAATAAAATACGGTGGCGACTCTTGCTTACCGCGACATTTTGCGAAAACAAACGCAAACGCGAACCAGCATTCCAAAAACAGTCAGTTCTCATTCCCACCGATCACAGGTAGTAAGTATGTTTTTCACACGGATAATTGCGATGATGTCTTATCTCATAAAATCAACCAACACACTTGTGTTTCAAATTTTTTAAAGAGGAACTACGTGTACCCTGATCCCCTATTGCACGAAAGGTGGTACGTAGGCACTAAAGGTTCGCAACCGCGGCGGGTGCAAAAATCATAAAAATATTTCTTTTCTCACCTCCACCATCCATTTTATATACAACACATTTTTATAGCCAAAATATACAGATTTTTTCAAAGAGGTTCCTGCGGAGTACCGTAGATGTTTAGGGTGCTAATACCTTCCCTTTGCATAACCAACCCCCTTACCTTGAATCTTTCCCCCTCTTTTTGGGTTATTCGCTCTTTTCCCATTCCTTTGGAAACAATAAAGCGCGGTGGCGATTTTTATTTTTATTTGTATAAAGTCTAGTCAATCCAATGGCTTAGTCTTGCACATTTCTACCGCCACACTAGGGAGTAAACAGTACAAGGATGAACCTGTGCATTTATCACAACCTAGGGGATAAAAGACAACAGGGATGGGCTTACGTTATCCACCGCAACCTAGGGGATGAATAATATAACCTTGAAGATTCGCATATCCATCACAACCTAGGGGATAGATAATTGAAATAGGCTTGAAACCATATATGTAGAAATTGGAATGACGATGTTGGTTGCATCGTCTCAACCAAAATTCGATAACCAAACAAAAATATACTAGATTTGAAGCAAAGGAACCCAAAATTCACTTATGAGGTTAGTTGTGTCGTCTCAACCATAACCATCAACATGAAGAAAATAAATCCCAAACTCATGATGATATTGGTCATGTCGTCTCAACCATTATCAACATGAAGAAAATAAACCCCAAATCCATGATGATATTGGTCGTGTCGTCTCAACCATTATCAACATGAAGAAAATGAACCCCAAATTCATGATGATATTGGTCGTGTCGTCTCAACCATTATCAACATGAAGAAAATAAACCCCAAGTTCATGATGATATTGGTCGTGTCGTCTCAACCATTATCAACATGAAGAAAATAAACCCCAAATTCATGATGATATTGGTCGTGTCGTCTCAACCATTATCAACATGAAGAAAATAAACCTCAAATTCATGATGATATTGGTCGTGTCATCTCAACCATTATCAACATGAAGAAAATGAACCCCAAATTCATGATGATATTGGTCGTGTCGTCTCGACCATTATAAACATGAAGAAAATGAACCCCAAATTCATGATGATATTGGTCGTGTCGTCTCAACCATTATCAACATGAAGAAAATGAACCCCAAATTCATGATGATATTGGTCGTGTCGTCTCAACCATTATCAACATGAAGAAAATGAACCCCAAATTCATGATGATATTGGTCGTATCGTCTCAACCATTATCAACATGAAGAAAATGAACCCCAAATTCATGATGATATTGGTCGTGTCGTCTCAACCCTTATCAACATGAAGAAAATGAACCCCAAATTCATGATGATATTGGTCGTGTCGTCTCAACCATTATCAACATGAAGAAAATGAACCCCAAAATAATTTGAAATCTTAACCAGAGTGGCTTTGCAAGATGCGATGTATGCATAATGTCCTAAACTGATATGTTATTCGAGTGTGATGTATACCCCAAATGTTTGTATGTGTATGCTTTTGATCGATTTTTTTTTTGGTAAACCAATTGGGTTCTCGTAGTCACCAACTCCTCGACAGTGTTTGCTGCCCATTATTGTACCTCCAAGTGGATTTGGATTTAGTGAAAGATTTCAGTGAAGTCTTGATGTCTGAATCATAGGCGTAAGCATAGGTGTGGACATAGTACGTGGATGTTAGCGCGGATATTGACATAGTCGCGAACGTAGGCGTAGGCGTTGAGATAAACATGGACGTTGATGCAGGCGTGGCTATTCCTTTAATGTTCTTATAACAAAAAATTCTTTTCGATGTTTTATCAAATGCTTTTATTGGTATGTCAATTCCCCAACATGATTCCAAACAATATTCACAAAATAATTATGGCACTTTGCAAACAAGTCTAAAAGAAAAAAAAAACAATTGAAATATTTGAAGAAAAATTCAATGTTTTATTGATAAATATGCCTCTGAACAAGCAAGTGTACAAGATGCAATCCCTAGAAAGAGGTAATTACAGAAAGTTTTGATAAGAAGCTATAAATGGAAATGAAAATGATGATTTCTACTGCTATTTCCCCGACATTCTCTTGATAACTCCAATCTTCTTTTGCTTTTGAGTTAGATGATTTAGATCAGTCCCTTCCTTCGTGGTTCGTAGTCGTGGTTCTTAGATCACAGTCTTTTTGTTCTTTATTCCTTTGAATGAAATCCATAATTTTGCCTGGATCTCCCTTTCAGATTTTCAATCCACTGGGATAATTTTTTTGTGTATGCCCCTAATTTTTGCTTGGATCGCCCTTTTAGGGTTTTCAATCCAACAGGATAATTTTTTGTGTGTATGTCCCTAATTTTTGCCTGGATCGCCCTTTTAGGGTTTTCAATCCACCGGGATAATTTTTTGTGTGTATGTCCCTAATTTTTGCCTGGATCGCCCTTTTAGGGTTTTTAATCCACCGGGACGCTCCTTTTTGCATAAGTCGCCTTTTTAGGGGTCGAGCTTAGCGAGCTTTCTTATACATAGTATTTTTTAACCGTGTCTATATTTGCCGGATGCGGTAATTCTTCCCCGTCCATTGTTGTGAGGATAAGACCACCACCAGAGAATGCCGTTTTTACCACAAATGGACCCTCGTAATTGGGTGCCCATTTACCACGTGAATCGAGGCGGGGTAGAAGAATCTTTTTGAGTACTAAGTCCCCTTCTTTGAATATGCGAGGACGAACTTTCTTGTCAAAGGCTTTCTTCATTCGTCTCTGATATAATTGACCATGACATACAACTGTCAAGCGGTTTTCTTCAATGAGGTTGAGCTGATCGAGTCGTGTTTGAACCCATTCGGCTTCTTCGAGCTTAGTTTCCATTAGCACTCGGAGCGACAAAATTTCTATCTCGACTAGGAGTACTGCTTTCATGCCGTATACTAGTGTAAAAGGAGTTGCCCCTGTTGACGTGCGTACAGAAGTACGATATCCATGTAAAGCAAAAGGAAGCATTTCGTGCCAATCTTTGTATGTCTTGACCATATTCTGAATGATTTTCTTGATATTCTTGTTCGCAGCTTCGACGGCCCCGTTCATCTTGGGTCGATATGGTGAGGAATTATGATTCTCGATCTTGAAATTATCGCATAATTCTTTCATCATTTTGTTATTTAAATTAGATCCGTTACCAGTTATGATCTTGTTTGGAACTCCATATCTGTATATGAGATTTTGCTTGATGAAACGAGTGACCACTTAGCTTGTTACATTTGTGTATGATGCCGCTTCTACCCATTTGGTGAAGTAATCAATGGCGACCAGTATAAATTGGTGTCCGTTAGATGCCTTCGGTTCGATCATACCTATTGTTGTACCCCAAAATTTGCCCTCTCATGTTTTCCAAAGTCTCCCCCTGCATGGTTGATCACAAACCCTTGCCTAAGGAAAAATAAAAATTTTGAGTGGTACTTTAAGTACATTTCGATTGGCAGTCTGAAAGACCCTTCGATTGGTATTCTGAAGGAGCCTTTCGATTGGCATTCTGGACAAGCACTTCGATTGGCAGTCTGAAAGACCCTTCGATTGGTATTCTGAAGGAGCATTTCGATTGGCATGGACAAGCACTTCGATTGGCATTATGTCAAGGCCTTCGATTGTCATGCCAAGGGATCCTTCGATTAGCATTGTGTCAAGGCAGCTTCGACAAGCATGTGAACCATGTCCTTCGATTAGCATGAACAACACCTTTCGATTGGCCTGTTAACAAAGCCTTTCGACTGGCCTGTTAACAAAGCCATCTAGAGGGCACTCAAAACATGTCCAGGTACACTGAACATGAGAAAATGGCATGTTTCCCTTGCAAATATAGAAATAATTAAATGCTGATTGTGGATTTAATTCCTGAGTTAAAGGCCAGATTCTTGCCTTTTCTGTTCCTAAAGAGCTGATTCGACCAGAGTGCTTCTGTGCAACTCAAGACCATTCGAAGAAGCATTCAGAAGGCCCATTCGAAGGGTACAGAAGAAGTCCATTCGAAGGAGGCAACTTAGGACCAATCGAAGAGCAAGGCCTGAAGGCATTCAAAATTCAAAAGTGTCCAGGTTCATTCAAGAGACATGAATATTTCAAAAAAGGAAATTATTTAATGTGTTTGATTCTTGTCTCATGGCTTTAATGGCCTGGTTAAATGTTGTCTCCTGCCATTACTAGACCCCCCACTCCTATAAATACAAGGGCCAGTGGCACATTACAACACACAAAAATTATACAAGGAAGGACGAAAAAACACAGAGACACGAAAATATACAGAAAAATAGAGAACTTGGAGATACGCTGCCAAAAGTCATCAGCACTTCCAGGAAGCCATACCCAATCCTTGCACAAGCCAAAGCTGCCACCCAGCGAACACCTCCATCCTCAGAACTACAGATCGAAGCACCTCTGTTTGGTAAAAAAAAATCTAATCTCAAACTCATTTTTTAAATTCATTTTGATTGCATATTCATATTATTACTGCTGTTTATGAATGATTTAATGTGCTATATATAAGCTACAGCGCAGAGATGAGATTGTGCCATTGCTTGGGCATAATCTGAGTTTCTCCTTCGAATCCCAGGATAAAACAAACCCAGACCCAGATTTAGCAAGTGCGAATAAAGGGGGAGATTCGAACCAGGGGGGTAAAATCCCCCCTGGACCTTTAACATGTGTTTCGTTTTGCAGGAACTACATTCTCAGATTCCTGTTCAGAGTTTCGAAGCTCAGCAGTTTAGCTTCGAACTGGACCAAGGATTTCCAGATCGAAGGATAACATGTCCAGATCGAACACCCTCAGAGTGCAGCCCCTCATGCACCTTCGATCCAGCCTCTTCACTGGGTCGAAAGACAACCTGCACCTCTTTCGACCCAGGCCTCCAGAATTATATTTTTTCTTGATTTGCTGCCTGGCCCATTTGTACTTTGTTTACTTTGTTTTTTGTTTATTTCTTTTAGTTTGTTGTTTTTAATCAACACAAAAATCATAAAAATAAATAACTTAGAATTAGGATTTAATTTAGTTAATTATTTTAACTTATTTTCTTCAATTTTAAAATCAGTAGACTTAGGATTTATTTGAATTCAATCCTTTTCATAAACAAAAAAATGCAAAAAATATTAGCTATGTTTTAGAATTAATTTTAATCAGTTTTTTTTTATTAATTAAATTTGACTTAGTTGAACATTTAGCATTTTCCCAAAAATAAAATAAAACAACAAAAAAATTTTATTCTTAGAATTTTTAGAGTTTATTTTCAGATTCGCGCACATTTATTTTATTATAACTGTCTATTGGTTTGTAATAGCTTAACTAAGACTTTTACTTTACTGCTTTTATTCCCCCAATTTTGGACATGTAAATAATCCCCCTCCACGAAGCCTTGTAATAGCGTAGGATTTACAATTCCCGCACTTTAAATTCCTATACATATATTAACTGTTTAGATGTATGCTAACTAGGATTGCATGACAAGATTAACTCTTAATTTAAAATCAACCACAACTCACCATAACATGTACAAAGATAACATAAACTGAAAATTGACACACTTGCACATGCCACTCTTAGGGTACACCTCACTTGGTTGCCTCAAACGTGGTCATTGAGCATAGGAAGTCTTAGAGGTCGCCCTCCTGTCCAAAGATCAAAAGTTGCCTCGAAATGGTTGCCTCGATAAAAATGATCTAAGACATTAGGGTTACCACTAAAGCGTCCTAACGTTGCTTTAGTGACCACACGTCCCTTAAACCGAATTGACCCGAAAACTCCAACGACGATGCTACCTACTCCTCAATAGTGGGATAGCATTGTCTAAAGGACATTAGCACAATTTAATTCCTTTTTGAGTAGGTAGAGGTTCTTAAGTACTTGCTCATTTTAAAAACAAAACAAAACTTTGCACACTTACACTTTTCGAACAAAGTTTTCAAAACACTTCATTACACTCTTGAGGACAGAAGCAAGAGTTAAATCGAAGTTTCAAACAAAAACTCTTTTCAAAACCCATAAACATAAAGAAAAGCAAACTTTTGAAAACATAGTGAGCAAGTACCTAAGAGCCCGTGGATAACCACGGATAGAAAGGGTGCTAACACCTTCCCTTTCTATAATCTACCTCCCGAACCCGAGAAATAATCTCGAAAAGGAATTTTTTCTGTGCTTTTGTCCTTTCCTTGTTGGATAAAATAAAATATGATGGCGACTCTTGCTTACCGCGACATTTTGTGAAAACAAATGCAAACGCGAACCAGCATTCCAAAAATAGTCAGTTCTCATTCCCACCGATCACAGAACTGGCGACTCTGCTGGGGACATATAAGTGAGGTGTACCTTAGGATTAGATCACTTGTGTTTTCAATTGCATTGCTTTGTATGCTTTTAATTTTGTGGTTTTGTATCGGAGTTCTATAGATCCTAACCCGGATCTGGGGGTACCCTTTTTAGGTAAGTAGCAATAAACTGTGAGGGATCTGTCCGGCGTAGACCGACACGGATGAAGCAGTAGCTACGTTGGTGTGACACATTGGTCTGTATCGATATCCCTTGTGTTGAAACGAGGAGAATATGGGTCTTCTGAGGAGTCATTAAGCACCAACTAACCTTAGAACCTTAAATTGACCAACTTGGCCATAGAATAGTAGCAGTATGCTACACTCATTGAGACTAAACTCTCGCGATGATTCCAGCCGCAAGAAAAGGTTGCTAAACTGGAATTATGACCGATTGAGGGTAGTCAGTGATATTGAGATCCTCTAGAACCCGGTTACTATTTCTAGGACAGGTTTGAACCAACTGAACTGAAAGAGGGTAATACCTAAACTCCATACCAGCCTGAAATCTAAGGGCTCTCAGTGTGACTTGTGTGCTTTCAAACTTGAACTACTTGTTATCTGACAACATGAGTTCATTGCAGGTTTTGTTTACCGTCCTTATCCAATAAATCTGGATTTGTTGTAGGGCTTACTTACATCACCTCACACTTGTGCTTAAACGCATATCATACACATCATAACATCATGCCTTAGCATTTCTTTAACCATTTCAAGGATCTCAAGGGTCTGTGATGCAGGTTATGGTAAATCAAATGTCCAGCAAGGGGCAAAAGGGGATTTATTTTCCTCTAGCCAATGTCATCTAGAGATCCAAGCATGATAACTTGAGTCAGGGGCTATGACCCACTCGATATGGTGAGCTTGAATCTTGAAGAAGGACTCTCAGCAACATGAAGTTACTTTAATCAAGCTACCAGATTCAAATTCTAACAGTTTCTTGTTTACCCCGCGAGATCCTTGAAAACATTGCATACATATATCATACATATCATTGCATAACAGGTCTCTCCGTACAGGTCTCTTATCTTCTTCGCTGTTTATTTCAGCAATCATCATGTCTGCTGAACCTTCCACTGAACAAGCTATCAAGGCCCTCCAGGCCCAGAATGCCCAATTTCAAGAGTTGGTCATGAGCCTAGCTAAGGGTCAGCAGGACCTGAAGACCCTGATTCTGAAAGAAAGGAAGAAGAAGAAAAAGAGGACCATCCTGTTCAACACTGGACGCAGGTTTGCGAACGGGCTGCAGGATGAAGTTGATCTGACCACCCCATCTGAAGGGAAAGATAGTCCACAAGAAAGGAGGGCTCCTAGCCCTATAGTCTCCGACAACGAGACGGACTATGATGAAGAACAGTATCCTCCTGCTGAGGATAAGTACAAACAACTAGAAGACCGTCTAAACACTATGGAAATACAGAAGGTTCCCAGTCTGGACTTCGGAGATCTAGGTCTATCATCTGGGGTGGTGATTCCCCATAAATTCAAGGCACCTGCCTTTGCCAAGTACGACGGAGCTTCCTGTCCAAAGCTGCACCTCCGGTCATATGTGAGGAAGATCCAGCCTTACACTGCTGATAAGAACTTGTGGATCCATTTCTTTCATGACAGTCTTTCAGGGACTCAGCTTGAGTGGTTCTATCAGTTGGACGGAGCCAGTATTCGCAGCTGGGAGGATTTGGCTGCTGCATTCTATAAGCAGTATCAGTATAACTCCGACCTTGCTCCTACGCGTACCCAACTCCAGGGTATGTCAATAGGGACGGGTGAAGGATTTAAAGAGTATGCTCAAAAATGGAGAGACCTTGCTGGAAGGGTGCAACCACCTTTAGCTGATCGTGAACTTGTTGATATGTTTTTGGGGACCCTGTCTGGTTCATTCTTTAACCACTTGATCGAAAGCTCTTCAGCCGGGTTCACCGAGCTAATACTGACCGGCGAAAGGGTTGAAGCTGGCATCAAAAGTGGGAAGATTCAAGAGGCTACACCTTCTGATGCTCAGAAAAAGCCCTACAATGGGAAGAAAGAGTCCAATGCTGTGTATGGTCAAAAGGGTCGTCATGACCAACACGTAGGGGAAATCTTGATCTCTAATCCTACACCAGCTCAACAAAGACAGGGGCATCAGCGTAAGGAGGTCGCGCCTAAAAGACAATTCACTAAGATCAACATGTCACTGGGTCAAGCACTACAACGCCTGTTGGAGGCAGAACTGATTACGTTAAGGGCTCCTCTCCGGAACCCAAATACTCCCGCTCCTACCTATCATCCCAATGAAAGGTGTGCATACCACTCTAACAGTCCGGGACATGACACAAACAACTGTTGGGCTCTGAAGAACAAAGTCCAAGACATGATTGATGCCAAGGAGATCAAGTTTGACCCTCCGGAGACTCCCAACATAATCACTGCTCCTATGACGAATCATTGAAAGCTTTTGTTTCATTTGATTTTCAAGTTGTAATATCTCTTTGTTATTCGAACATTTATCTATTAATGTCAAACTCTGTTTCACTAATGCATTGCATATGTTTATCTTGATTTGATCCAATCATTTTAATTACATTTAAACTATGCTTTTTACTCACTTTATGACATTCAACTCTTGCTAAAAGTTACAAGCCTTTAGAGGGAGGATGACGAAACAATGCCATAATCTCATACAGTATGCTTTTGGACGGACCTTGCTGACGATGTACAGGCGTTTCTTTCAAATCATAAACAGTGGAGTTATAAGGAAGATAATCCCTAGTCAACCCCTTTGATCCAAATAAGTCGGAGTTTTTCTTTCCACAAATTGAAACCTTTAATTTAAACCTGGGGCAGGGTAGCCTCTCAGTTAATTCAAAAGATGCGCATTGAAGTCGCAAAAATCTCAGTTCATAATACAACGAACGACATCAAAAGCATTCCTCTGGAATCAAAAGACAGTGGTGGTTCCTTATCTCAAAGGCAGTCAATCTCTCAAAAGAAAAAAAGCCCACTGAGCCAAAACCTATAAAGGAGGCTTAAGAAAGTTGGGGCATCCCGCTGACTGTAATCTCGAAAACAGAAACAGTCAGGCAAAAGTTAGGGATAACAAATCAAAAGAACGAGGTCGCTACAAATCCTCAACAACATGAAAAATGTTGCAAAAATGATGACTGCCTTCAAAAATCCAACTTGTGTGAACCATCACCAAAACGTCGTTCTAAATTTGAATAGAGTTCGGCGCACAATTAACTGAGTTTAGGATTGAAGAACATCACGAAGAGCGGGTGGGTACAAATATACTTTGAGCCTTTATCCTTTGTTTCTTAAACCGTGAACCAAGCCACGTTATAACCCTTCAAAAGTCCTAACTGAAGCATGGGTTAGTTCAAAAGCATACTGTTACAAAAGATATCCTGACTCCTGTAAGGCTTTGCCCTAAATCTTGTGTTAAATTTGTCTTATAAAAAGTTTTCTGCTAAAAAACGCATTTTTCAAAACTTCAAGACAAGCATAAACTTTGCATTATTTGAATATCACTGTTTGCATTTGGCTATTTGTTTGACAGCGGAGAAATTCACACAACAAATATCCGATGAACAAAAACCCTCTCAGTGAACAAAATCACTTCAAAAAGGATGACACTTCCATTGACAAATCTCCTTCCAATCAAGGGGCATGGCATGATCATTGTCCATCACCTGGGGCAGTCCAGTCAAGATTTCAAGAAATCTCTGAAGAAGTGCAGAGTAACCAGGGGCAAGTCTCCATCTCCGTCACTTGGGGCATTGAACATCAATCTCAGTGAAGGGTTACGTACAATTAAACATTTTCTGGCAATGTCACAAACACTTGCTACTAAGGGCAATGACAGATCTCCCCAAAATCCTTCTCATAGGATGACATCCCAGCAAGGGTTTAATCTCTGAAAACCTTTCCCCAGTTGAATCAACCTCAAGAATCCTCGAGGACTTCCCCCATCGAAGATGTCACCTCTCTAGCGGACTGATGACAGGGTTTATTTCCCCAACAACACCAGGATTCCCCAGCTTGGGTTTGCCTCTCCGACTACTACAAATCAAAGGACATCAACTCCTCTTCCCCAGTAGACTACTTTGCAATCCCCAACAAGTTACTGCGAAACCTGGACACGACTAGATATCAAGTTCAACTTCGACTCCCCGATAGAGCAACGGACGACTAAGACTCCTAAACTCTTTTCCCAAGCAGAAATAAACATACTCCCCAGAGTTTTCAATATCCCCCAGCGGAGTTCTCCTCAAACAACAAAGCAGGGATCCCCGGTGGAAACATTTTGAGCAAAGTCCAAGACAAAATTACACTTCAACATTCATAACATATGCATACAAAATACATATGACACAAATCTCATTTTATTTTGAGAACATCATTACACAATGCATACATCATGACAATGCATACATCATGACATTGCATACAACTAACTCTTTACCTTTTCAGGAAAGATCAATCAACAAGCAAAGATCATCATCTTCTGAGATTCCTTCTAGAGACAGTTCAGATGCGATCCAGATATGACTGACATTCTGATACTTATTCCAAACTCCTTCTAGAGATAGTTCAGATGCGACCCAGATATGGCTGACATTCAGATACTTATTCCAGATTTCCTTCTAGAGACAGTTCAGATGCGATCCAGATATGGCTGACATTCTGATACTTATTCCAGATTCCTTCTAGAGACAGTTCAGATGTGACCTAGATATGGCTGACATTCTGATACTTATTCCAGATTCCTTCTAGAGACGGTTCAGATGCGATCCAGATATGGCTGACATTCTGATACTTATTCCAGATTCCTTCTAGAGACAGTTCAGATGTGACCCAGATATGGCTGACATTCTGATACTTATTCCAGATTCCTTCTAGAGACGGTTCAGATGCGATCTAGATATGGCTGACATTCTGATACTTATTCCAGATTCCTTCTAGAGACAGTTCAGATGCGACCCAGATATGGCTGACATTCTGATACTTATTCCAGATCCCTTCTAGAGACAGTTCAGATGCGATCCAGATATGGCTGACATTATGATGCTTATTCCAAATTCCTTCTAGAGATAGTTCAGATGCGACCCAGATATGGCTGACATTCTGATACTTATTCCAGATCCCTTCTAGAGATAGTTCAGATGCGACCCAGATATGGCTGACATTCTGATACTTATTCCAGATTCCTTCTAGAGATAGTTCAGATGCGACCCAGATATGGCTGACATTCTGATACTTATTCTAGATCCCTTCTAGAGATAGTTCAGATGCGACCCAAATATGGCTGACATTCTGATACTTATTCCAGATTCCTTCTAGAGATAGTTCAGATGTGACCCAGATATGGATGACATTCTGATACTTATTCCAGATCCCTTCTAGAGACAGTTCAGATGCGATCCAGATATGGCTGACATTCTGATACTTATTCTAGACTCCTTCTAGAGATAGTTCAGATGCGACCCAGATATGGCTGACATTCTGATACTTATTCCAGATCCCTTCTAGAGACAGTTCAGATGCGATCCAGATATGGCTGACATTCTGATACTTATTCCAGATTCCTTCTAGAGATAGTTCAGATGCGACCCAGATTTGGCTGACATTCTGATACTTATTCCAGATTCCTTCTAGAGACAATTCAGATGCGACCCAGATATGACTGACATTCTGATACTTATTCCAAACTCCTTCTAGAGATAGTTCATATGCGACCCAGATATGGCTGACATTCTGATACTTATTCCAGACTCCTTCTAGAGATAGTTCAGATGCGATCCAGATATGGCTGACATTTTGATACTTATTCCAGACTCCTTCTAGAGATAGTTCAGATGCGACCCAGATATGGCTGACATTCTGATACTTATTCCAGACTCCTTCTAGAGATAGTTCAGATGCGACCCAGATATGGATGACATTCTGATACTTATTCCAGATCCCTTCTAGAGACAGTTCAGATGCGATCCAAATATGGCTGACATTCTGACACTTATTCCAGATTCATTCAAAATACAGTCTAGATACGATCCAGATTTGTCATTCTATCACTCATTTCAAAATTACAGTCCAGATACGATCCAGATTCGGATGTCATTCTGCCACTCATTCAAATTACAGTCCAGATACGATCCAGATTCGGATGTCATTCTGTCACTCATTCAAATTACAGTCCAGATACGATCCAGATTCAGATGTCATTCTATCACTCATTCAAATTACAGTCCAGATACGATCCAGATTCGGATGTCATTCTGTCACTCATTTAAAATTACAGTCCAGATTCGGATGTCATTCTGTTACTCATTCAAATACATTTCAGATACGCTCCAGATGCAGACGCAATTCTGACAATCATCCAGACTCAACTCCATTCTCCAGCAGCTCTGGGATTTATTTTCCCAGCAAAAACATCACATTTCCCTACGTCATAGTATGGACGAGTACTATAACCTCAACGGTATACTCCATTGAGCACGAGTCAGTTCCTAGATCTTGATGTTTTCCTCCGTCATAGTGTGGACGAGTTCTATAACCTCAACGGTATACTCCATTGAGCACGAGACAGTTCCTAGATCTTGATGAAGATGTTCCCCCCAGTTGAATTATGGACAGGTTCTTAAAGCTCAGCTGAAACATTCTCTCAGTTGAAGTACATGCAGGTTCCTAAATCTCAACAAAGTTAGACTTCCCCAGTGGAATCTTCTACAACAACAGGTATGCAAGTTCTCGCTAAGGAATCTCTTATGCGATCGACACTCCTGCAGATGGCATCTATAAGCCCATCCTCCTACCAACAATCTCCAAATGGCATCTACAAGCCCATTCTCGACATCACAATGCTGATACTTCACCATGCGAGTGCAAATTTCTGGGCACTCTAGTGTTCAATTATCTTCCACCTTCGGATCACGAAAGGCTCGAAAGCCAATCTATATCCTCAGGTTTAAGATAATTGAATAGGGGCAACTGTTGTACCCCAAAATTTTCCCTCTCATGTTTTCCAAAGTCTCCCCCTGCATGGTTGATCATAAACCCTTGCCTAAGGAAAAAAGAAAAATTTTGAGTGGTACTTTAAGTACATTTCGATTGGCAGTCTGAAAGACCCTTCGATTGGTATTCTGAAGGAGCCTTTCGATTGGCATTCTGGACAAGCACTTCGATTGGCAGTCTGAAAGACCCTTCGATTGGTATTCTGAAGGAGCATTTCGATTGGCATGGACAAGCACTTCGATTGGCATTCTGGACAAACACTTCGATTGGCATTATGTCAAGGCCTTCGATTGGAATGCCAAGGGATCCTTCGATTAGCATTGTGTCAAGGCAACTTCGACAGGCATGTGAACCATGTCCTTCGATTAGCATAAACAACACCTTTCGATTGGCTGTTAACAAAGCCTTTCGACTGGCCTGTTAACAAAGCCATCTAGAGGGCACTCAAAACATGTCCAGGTACACTGAACATGAGAATGGCATGTTTCCCTTGCAAATATAGAAATAATTAAATGCTGATTGTGGATTTAATTCCTGAGTTAAAGGCCAGATTCTTGCCTTTTCTGTTCCTAAAGAGCTGATTCGACCAGAGTGCTTCTGTGAAACTCAAGACCATTCGAAGAAGCATTCAAAAGGCCCATTCGAAGGGTACAGAAGAAGTCCATTCGAAGGAGGCAACTTAGGACCAATCGAAGAGCAAGGCCTGAAGGCATTCAAAATTCAAAAGTGTCCAGGTTCATTCAAGAGACATGAATATTTCAAAAAAGGAAATTATTTAATGTGTTTGATTCTTGTCTCATGGCTTTAATGGCCTGGTTAAATGATGTCTCCTGCCGTTACTAGACCCCTCACTCCTATAAATACAAGGGCCAGTGGCACATTACAACACACAAAAATTATACAGGGAAGGACAAAAAAACACAGAGACACGAAAATATACAGAAAAATAGAGAACTTGGAGATACGCTGCCAAAAGTCATCAGCACTTCCAAGAAGCCATACCCAATCCTTGCACAAGCCAAAGCTGCCACCCAACGAACACCTCCATCCTCAGAACTACAGATCGAAGCACCTCTGTTTGGTAAAAAAAAATCTAATCTCAAACTCATTTTTTAAATTCATTTTGATTGCATATTCATATTATTACTGCTGTTTATGAATGATTTAATGTGCTACATATAAGCTACAGCGCAGAGATGAGATTGTGCCATTTCTTGGGCACAATCTGAGTTTCTCCTTCGAATCCCAGGATAAAACAAACCCAGACCCAGATTCAGCAGGTGCGAATAAAGGGGGAGATTCGAACCAGGGGGGTAAAATCCCCCCTAGACCTTTAACATGTGTTTCGTTTTGCAGGAACTACATTCTCAGATTCCTGTTCAGAGTTTCGAAGCTCAGCAGTTTAGCTTCGAACTGGACCCAGGATTTCCAGATCGAAGGATGACATGTCCAGATCGAACACCCTCAGAGTGCAGCCCCTCATGCACCTTCGATCCAGCCTCTTCACTGGGTCGAAAGACAACCTGCACCTCTTTCGACCCAGGCCTCCAGAATTATATTTTTTCTTGATTTGCTGCCTGGCCCATTTGTACTTTGTTTACTTTGTTTTTTGTTTATTTCTTTTAGTTTGTTGTTTTTAATCAACACAAAAATCATAAAAATAAATAACTTAGAATTAGGATTTAATTTAGTTAATTATTTTAACTTATTTTCTTCAATTTTAAAATCAGTAGACTTAGGATTTATTTGAATTCAATCCTTTTCATAAACAAAAAAATGCAAAAAATATTAGGTATGTTTTAGAATTAATTTTAATCAGTTTTTTTTATTAATTAAATTTGACTTAGTTGAACATTTAGCATTTCCCCAAAAATAAAATAAAACAACAAAAAGATTTTATTCTTAGGATTTTAGAGTTTATTTTCAGATTCGCGCGCATTTATTTTATTATAACTGTCTATTGGTTTGTAATAGCTTAACTAAGACTTTTACTTTACTGCTTTTATTCCCCCAATTTTGGACATGTAAATAATCCCCCTCCACGAAGCCTTGTAATAGCGTAGGATTTACAATTCCCGCACTTTAAATTCCTGTACATATATTAACTGTTTAGATGTATGCTAACTAGGATTGCATGACAAGATTAACTCTTAATTTAAAATCAACCACAACTCACCATAACATGTACAAAGATAATATAAACTGAAAATTGACACACTTGCACATGCCACTCTTAGGGTACACCTCACTTGGTTGCCTCAAACGTGGTCATTGAGCATAGGAAGTCTTAGAGGTCGCCCTCCTATCCAAAGATCAAAAGTTGCCTCGAAATGGTTGCCTCGATAAAAATGATCTAAGACATTAGGGTTACCACTAAAGCGTCCTAACGTTGCTTTAGTGACCACACGTCCCTTAAACCGAATTGACCCGAAAACTCCAACGACGATGCTACCTACTCCTCAATAGTGGGATAGCATTGTCTAAAGGACATTAGCATAATTTAATTCCTTTTTGAGTAGGTAGAGGTTCTTAAGTACTTGCTCATTTTAAAAACAAAACAAAACTTTTCACACTTACACTTTTCGAACAAAGTTTTCAAAACACTTCATTACACTCTTGAGGACAGAAGCAAGAGTTAAATCGAAGTTTCAAACAAAAACTCTTTTCAAAACCCACAAACACAAAGAAAAGCAAACTTTTGAAAACATAGTGAGCAAGTACCTAAGAGCTTGTGGATAACCACGGATAGAAAGGGTGCTAACACCTTCCCTTTCTATAATCTACCTCCCGAACCCGAGAAACAATCTCGAAAAGGAATTTTTTCTGTGCTTTTGTCCTTTCCTTGTTGGATAAAATAAAAGATGGTGTCGACTCTTGCTTACCGCGACATTTTGCGAAAACAAACGCAAACGCGAACCAGCATTCCAAAAACAGTCAGTTCTCGTTCCCACCGATCACACCTATCATATTGATTCCCCATATTGAGAACGACCAAGGATAGCTCATGACATTCAAAGGAGTAGGTGGTACATTCATTTTATCAGCATAGATTTGGCATTTGTGACACGTTTTTGTATAATGATAGCAGTCTGTTTCCATTGTTAACCAGTAATACCCTGCCCGTAGAATTTTTCTTGCCATAGCATGTCCGTTTGTATGGGTTCTGAAAGTTTCCTCGTGGATTTCCCTCATAAGCATGTATGCTTCTTATTTCTCCACACACCTGAGTAGCACCATATCGTAATTTATTTTGTACAATATGTTACCGCTCAGAAAGAATTTTGATGCTAGCCTTCGTAGAGTTCACTTGTCGATGATGGAGGCATTTTCAAGATATTCCTGCTTTTCAAGATATCTCTTGATGTCATAGAACCAGGGTTTGTCATCCGATTCTTCTTCAATAGCGAGACAATGTGATGGCTCTTCAAAATGTATGATAGTAATGCGTGGCTCATGGTTGGGCCAGGTTACCTTAAACATAGCTGACAAGGTTGCTAGAGCATCTGCCATTTCATTTTCTTCTCGCGGGATGTGGTTGAAAGTAATTTTGGTAAATTCCGCAGCCAATTTTAAGACGTGATCCCGATATGGAATCAAGTTTGGGTGTTTGGTGTCCCATTCACCTTTGACTTGGCATATGACCAATGCGGAGTCTCCGAATACTTCAAGGTATTTGATTCTCAGATCGATGGCAGCTTCCAGACCCAAGATGCAAGCTTCATATTCAGCAATAATATTGGTGCAGTCGAAACATAACCTTGTGGTATAAGGTTTGTGATAGTTATTTGGAGAAGTTAAAACTGCCCCGATACCATGTCCTAAGGCATTTGAAGCTCCATCGAACATGAGTGTCCAACGTGCCCCTAGTTCAGGTCCTTCGTCGTGTCTTGGTATTTCATAGTGATCAATAGCCATAACATCCTCGTCTGGGAAGTCAAATTTCATGGGTTGATACTCTGGCAATGGTTGATGGGCTAGATGATCAGCCAGTATACTACCTTTTATGGCCTTTTGGGTAACATATAGTATGTCGTATTCTGACAATAACATCTGCCATCGAGCAATCCTTCCTGTAAGAACTGGTTTCTCGAACACATACTTTAAAGGATCCATCATTGCTATTAGCCACGTGGTATGTGTTAACATGTATTGCCTCAATCGTTTAGTGGCCCAATCCAAAGCACAACAGGTTTTCTCAAGGAGTGAGTACCTGGTTTCGCAGTCAGTGAATTTCTTATTGAGGTAATAGATGGCATGCTCTTTTCTACCTATTTTATCTTGTTGGCCCAATACACACCCCATCGATCCTTCAAGTACGGTTAGGTACATAATGAGAGGTCTTCCTGGAACTGGTGGCATTAGTATTGGTGGCTCTTGCAAATATTGCTTTATCGTCTCAAAAGCCGTCTGGAAATCCTCATTCCATGCTGTTGTTTGATCTTTTCGCAGTAATTTGAATATAAGCTCGCATGTGGCGGTTAGGTGAGATATGAACCTCGAGATATAGTTCAAACGTCCTAAGAAACCACAGACCTCTTTTTATGTCTTTGGTGCCGGCATCTCTTGTATAGCTTTTACTTTGGCAGGGTCCACTTTGATACCATGCTGGCTTACTATAAAACCTAATAACTTTCCTGACCTGACGCCAAAAGTACACTTATTTGGGTTCAACCTTAATTTAAACCTTCGCAGTCGGTCAAATAACTTCTGTAAGTGTATGATGTGGTCCTCCTCTGTATGAGATTTGGCGATCATATCATCTACGTACACCTCGACCTCTTTGTGAATCATATCATGGAACAATGTCACCATCGCTCGCTGATAGGTTACCCCTGCATTTTTCAAACCGAATGACATTACTTTGTAGCAAAAAGTTCCCCAAGGTGTCATGAAGGTAGTCTTCTCCATATCTTCGGGCGCCATTTTGATTTGATTATAACCTGAGAAGCTGTCCATGAATGAAAATACTGAAGCTTGAGCTGTGTTGTCTACCAGAACATCTATGTGCGGTAGCGGGAAGTCGTTTTTAGGACTTGCTTTATTTAGATCCCGATAGTCCACACACATGCGTACTTTGCCGTTTTTTTTAGGTACTGGTACAATATTAGCTATCCATGGTGGATAATCTACCACTGCCAAGAACTCCACGTCGAATTGTTTAAGGACCTCCTCCCGAATTTTGCTGGACATATCTGGACGAGTTCTTCTGAGCTTTTGTCGGACCGGAGGACAACCTTCTTTGAGAGGTAATCTGTGTACCACAATGTCTGTATCCAATCCTGGCATGTTGTTGTACCCCAAAATTTGCCCTCGCATTTTTCCACAAGAAATCACAACTTCAGGCTTTTCCTGATTTTTCAGATTGGCTCAAGAATCGGTTAAACAGACTTTTCTCGTCAGTCAGACAAAATTAGGGTTTTCATTGATTTTCAGGGCTCTAGAATGTTTCAAACAGTTGGCTTAGGGTTTTGGTTGATTTTGGCTCAACTTCGATCAGGCGAACGCTTCTTTGGCATTTAATCAGGAATTAGGGTTTTTATGCGCGGTTCCTCAGAAAGGTTTAACTTTACAGTGTTTTTCAAGATATTCCGAGACTTGGATTGAATTCGCATTTGTTTGACTGAATCAGTAAAAGGTTGCATTGGGTTTGAATTTGCAATGTTTGATTAAAGCCAGTAAAGGGAAAAAGCGTATGGGCAATTGCTGTGATTGACTGTTGTTTTGCTCTGGATGTTTGAAACGCCAGGTTTAACTGATCAAATGCTGAAGCATTGTTTATTTAATTATTTATTATTCTAAGATTAAATGATTGGAATTTATTTTCAATTATTATAATTAAAGAATTATAAATAATAAAACGAACAATTAAAAAAAAGAGGAAAAGAATTAATTGGATAAAGAAACTTTTTATTTATTTTTAAATTATTTGTACAATTGTTTTGTTTACAAATTGTTTACAACAATGATTTTACATTTATTTAAAATTTAAATAAAAACTATCCTAAGTATGTTTCTAAATCTTCAATTCTTCATCTTTTATCCCTTGCTCCAGTACTCCATGGAATTTTATCTGCAAAACAAAGAACAGAAGAAAAGTTAGAAGCAGATAAATAAATAAAAGAGAGACAGATAAAGATAAAGGTCATCATTAAGGGCAACTGACTGGGATCAGTTAGCCCTCTCTGTAAATCACGGGATTTCTCCCGGTTCACAAAGAGGGATGAATATTTGCTTGCTAATTTGGAATGCACAAAGTTGAAATTCACAAGTCAAAATTGTTAAACCACTACATACTGCACAAACAGAATGGCCTAACTAAAGTCCCAAACTCAGTTCAAATTTCAAACCATCCAAAAAAGAACTGTCAAAGATATCAAGCAAGTACAAAAGGTCTTTAGCTGTCAAAAGAGGATGTGAAAAGATATCAAAGTACCAAAAGGTACAAGATGCAGCACAAAATCTGGAAGGAAGGATAAAATATGCAGAGTAAACATGTAATGAAAGCAAGCTTCTCATCATTTCCCAATGTTGCCCTTTCAGAATAAAGTACACATAACACATATTTTAATATTTTGAAGTGTACTAGAGAGAGAAAGAAGAGAGAAAAAGCAGGTTTTGCAGGCTTAAGGCTTTAGGCATGAGAAACAAAATAAAAAAAAAACAACCTGTTCATAACACAGTGAGGAGAGGAAAAATCACAAGCAGAAACAGACCTGTCAAGCATAAGCCTTAAAGTTCAAAAACCTCCAACCTGTAAAACTCAATCAAGAGCCTTGGCCTCAAAAGAGTTTTCAACATAAGCAATACCCTGTCAAACCTGCTGAAGGATATATCCAAACAGCATCAAGCCTAACCAAAAAACGATCCAAACACAAAGACCAGCATAAGCTTAATCATCTAAGGCCATAACCATTCAAAACCTGCATTAAACCTGCTGAAGCCTCAAACAAACAAAAACTGAAGCTAGCCTCAATCAAAGCTCTAAGCCCGCATTAAGCCTAAAACCTGATACTACACAAACAGGTCCATACAAGCCTGAACCACTAAGCTTCACCTGTCATAAACCTGCCTGAAGCCTTTAAACAACACAAACCAAAAGGAGAACTCAGAACATAAGCTCTCAAACCATAACCACCCAGTACCCTAACCTGTAACACCAAGCCACAAAAAGCCATAGCCATGAACCAGAACAGCATAAGCCTAAAAACTGATTCAAACCTTCCAATCTTAACCTGACCAAAGGCCAAGCTTAGCCTGAAGCAAGCCTTACCAATTTCCAAACCCACTTAAGCCCTCAGAACTGTAAGTTCATCATAGGGCTATCATTATCACATCCAAGCATCAAGACAACCAAACAAAAAGGAAACGTTCAAGGCAACACAAAGGCCTCAGAAAAGTTTTCTTCATAGGCAAATCAAATAGGTAACAGAAGCAAAGCAAAGAAAGAAGAAGGAAAGCTAGTCAAAACAAAATGTTTCAACAATAGCACATTCAGAAGCATACAGGGGCAAGCACAAATATCTCAAGGCAACTCAGAAGCATATTCAGCAAGCCAAAGAGGAAGAAGGGACAAAGAAGCGTGCATAGGAAAAGGCAAGGCAACCAGAAGAGAAGTAAAAAGAAGCATCTCAGTATATCAAGCTCTCAAGTGATCATCATCAAGCATATCAATAAAACAATATTCAAGCATACAGGAAAGGCATCAAGACAGCAAGAAGAGGAAAAAGACGCTAAAGCTAGGTTTTCAATATCATCATCAAACCAAAAGTAAGACACAAGTACCAGGGTCTCCAAGCAAGCACAGCCTCATCAAGTTCCCCTCACCGTCAAAGCCTCCGGAGCGCCTCCGACCCCACCTCTCCTCCATATCCAGAAAACGAAGGTAGTATGTCTTTCTCTCTTTCCTTCCACCACCTCAACAGAAAACCAAGTTTAATCAAGATCAATAATCACAAAATCATAACATGCAAAATCGTAAAAAACGAATAAAATGTCAAAATCAAACCCTGCTTCGTAAAACCACTGGGCTCAAATTATGGAGGAGGGAGAGATTAGGTGATGGCACTGGTGGCTAAGCAGAGGGAGTCGTATTCAGAAGATAATCGGAGAAGGTGAAGTGAAGTAAACGAACGGCGCCGCTGCAAAGTTCTCAAACCCTAAGTCCTCCAAATGAAACAAAAGCTATCTAACCCTAAAAACCTTGTTTCAATTAATTTGGGCCTAACCCGTTTCAGCCCACTGCAAGCTGGGCACACACCCCCCTTTTTCTCTTTATTTATTCTTTTTGTTTTATTTCGTTTGGGCCCAAGCCCATTTATTTCTTCTTTCCATTTCCTTTTTTTACAAATTAAAATTTTTGTTTATTTTCTTTTAACATAACTCTTTTTTTTTGAGATGATACGCTAGTTTTGTATAGAAAAATATTAATACATAAAAACCATTTTTAAGTTAATACATTTTCTTTTCTTAAAAAACATTATTTGTACATAAAACAATAATATATAATATAATTAAAACACTAAAACATTTTTCTTTTTTTGTTGTTTTGTTTTATTAAAACATTTTATTTATACAATGACACATGATATAATGGAATTAAAAACTTTTCTTTTCTTTCTTTTATTAAAATGTTCTTATTTGTAAAAATACATAAAAGAATAGAATCTAAAATGTTTTCCTTTCTTTTCTTAGAATACATCAATTTGTACATAAATACATAGTTACATAATTTTTCTTTTAAGATAAATACTTTTCTTTTTTCAAGATATCATCTTTGTACATAATCAATAAAATACATTTTTCTACTATACATAATTTAAATTTTAAACATTTAATTAAAATACCTCTTTTGTATATATATTAAACAAATATGAAGATACAAATTTATATCAAATGTAAATAATAATTTTCAAACTTAGAACATTCTCTTTTCTTTCTTAAATTTTTTGTTTGTACATATTAACAATATACAAGATTACAAATTAAATAAATAAACATCTAATTCTTTTCAGTTAAGTTAAACAATGCTTAATAATACACATTAAATTCACATTTCCGCACTTGTAAATAAAATACATGTACACGTACACCTACACAATACATTTTACATTATACATTCGCTATACTTTGCTATACATCATTTACACTTTTATCGCAATTCGATTTGGTTGTAAATTATTGGACACTACATTCCTAAAGTCTCATCCCCATTTGTGAATTTGTACCCCCACTCCCGGATACTATTTGTAATAGCGTAGACTTTAAATTCTTGCAATTTACCGCTTTCGAATTATACCATGGTTAGACCTAGGGTTTGCATGTACATAAAATCAAACGCTAGATAACCTAATATAAGACAAATACATGAAATCAATACACAATCACACT
Source organism: Vicia faba (assembly GCA_948472305.1). Lineage (NCBI taxonomy): Eukaryota > Viridiplantae > Streptophyta > Magnoliopsida > Fabales > Fabaceae > Vicia > Vicia faba. Next base: position 1,690,640,721 of record OX451737.1, on the reverse strand, counting down.
TGCACCCCCTAGGGTAATCCCACATGTTGCCTTCCAAAATGGGCCATGCTTGCACGTCGAGTTTCTTTGGCAAAACAAATTCAAATGATCATAAGTCCCTCGATGACGCTTTCGAAAGTTGCCTAAATGGAATGATCATAGTCCCTTCAAAGCAAATTGCCAAAGACACTTGGCACCATTGCATTCATGGTCCATACGATGACCCGCGCCCGTCCCGTTAAACATCCTAAACGCAAGATTGTCCACCAAATTCAATGGTGGAACAAAATTGTTAAAAAGGGTTGAAAACATAGAGAAAACCTTTGAGTAGAATAGGGGTAGACAAAACTCTTAGTTACTTGAGATCAACTTGCAAAAACACTTGCCTTCTTTTCAAAAACCATACTCCACAAACACTTTCAAAACAAACTTTCCAAAAACATTTGAAACATCTTTTCGAAAAGATACACACCTTTGTAAAACATTCGAGTAAAGAATTGTTACAAGGGTTGCCTAAGACAAGGCATCTTCTTCAAAAACATTTTCAAAAACACACACACACACCATTTTCAAGCAATCGAGAGTCAAGGCAAGTGATCTAAAAACCAAGTAACTAAGAGCCCATGGATAACCATGGATGAAAAGGGTGCTAATACCTTCCCTTTTCATAATCTACCCCCCGAACCCACGAAATATCTCAAAAGGTTTTTGCTGTGCTTTTTTAACCTTTCCTTTAGGATAAAATAAAAAGTCGGTGGCGACTCTTGCTCAACCGAACAAGTGCGAATACATAACGCAAAACTCAAGTCAGTTCTCCCACCGTATCACAGAACTGGCGACTCTGCTGGGGAAGTTGAGTTAAAAGTGGGGTTACCTTAGGGTTTAGATCACCTTTACTTTCTTGCTTTGATTGACTTGATTGATTTATCTTTTGGGTCCTTGTTTGGGTTTGTTGTAAATCCTACACCCGGATTTGGGGCACCTTTTTAGGTAAATAGCAAAAAAACTGCGAGGGAACTGTGCGAGGTATACTGACATGGTTGAAGCAGTAAGCTATGTTAGTGTGACATATTTGTGAGTACCGGTAACCCTTGAGTTCAATCAAGGAGAGTACGGGGCCGCTGAGTGATGTCGTGAAGCACTAACGAACTCTTAGAACCTTAATTGACCATCTTAGCCTTTTTAGGGGTAGTGAGATGACCGACTTTGGTGCAGTCCGAAGTTGGTAGATACTCGATACTACACTCATTTGAGGGTTGTTTTCTTGGAATATTTTGGTCGCCAGTAAGTGGCTAAACCGAAACGATGAACACAGAAAACAATCCAATGATATTGAGCTCCTTAGAACCCGGTTTCTACTTTAGGACAGGATGAGCCAACTAACTTCAAGAGGGTACTTGCCTACAACCCCATGCAAGCCTAAACCTAAGGACTTGTTTGCTTTGTGTGAATATGTTTACCTGTATATACACTCACTTGCTTTTTGCATACATGTACATAACATCATGACATCATACCATAGCATTTTCAATAACCATTTCAAGAATCTCGAGGGTTCTTTTTGATGCAGGGTTATGTTGAACTAGACGTCTACAAAAGGGCAAGAGGTTTCCTCCTCTAACCAACTCCAGTCAAAGATCAATTACAACAACTTGAATCAGTGGCTATGACCCACTCGACATGGTGAGCTTGATTCTTGTGGAGAGACATCCACTGATACAAAGTTCTCCAGTCAAAGATCAAGTACAACAACTTGAATCAGTGGCTATGACCCACTTGACATGGTGAGCTTGATTCTCGTGGAAAGACATCCACCGGTGCAAAGTTCTCTAATCCAAGAGCAAAGTTCAACCTCTAACATTTTCTTGTGTTTACCCCAAGAGATCCTTGAAAGCATGCATCCACATATCATGCATTGCATCTTAACGATCTTTCCTTTTTCAGGTTTCCTTACTCTCCTGCTGTTTATTTCAGTAAGAGATGGCTCTAGAAAGGTCTGTCAAAGACATCCAAGACCAGACTGCTCAGCTACAGGAAATGTTCCTGAACTTGTCTCTGGGGCAAGAAGAAATGAAAGCTCTCCTCACAAAGAGCTTGGAGAATTTAAACAATGCCAGGAGTGATCAGCTTGCGGAGCTGCAGTTTGATCTGACAATATTGAGGACCCAAGTGATGGGACAGTTGGTGGGCCAGATGGCTCTCATCCAAGACCTATCTCAAAGACAAGAGGAACTCAGAGTTCTTGTCCGCCAACTGCTTCCAAACAACCAATTGGGGCAAACATCTGAGGTTGAAGAGCAAGTCACCGCTCAGCCTCCATCCACTCAAGAAGACAAGGGGAAAGCTCCTTCGCTTGCTTCAGGGTCACAAGCCCATCAACAACCTCTCCAGCGTCAACGGGGTAATCGGCGTAAGCAAGAAACATCGGGAAGGCAGTTCACGGAGACTGAAATACCATCATTCTTCATACTGAAGCGCCTGTTGGAGGTCAACCTGCTTAACTTAAGGGATCCTCCTCAGAAGCTCAATACCTCCTCTCCTAACTATCGTCCCAACGCATTTTGTGTTTACCACTCCTACAGCCCGGGACACGACACCAACGACTGTTGGGCCTTGAAGAACAAGATTCAAGATCTGATCGACATTGGAGTGCTGGAATTCATGCCAGACGGCGAGATGAAAATCTTCCGTTAAAGGGTTCTCCACCTGAAGTGACGAAGCTCAAGCTGAAAGACTTTTGCTTCTTTTTGAATTTTCAAAGTTGTGATTTCTTGTGTTATCAAACAATTATCTGTTGATGTTAAACTCTGTTTTCATTAATGCATTGCATATGTTTGTCTTGAATTCATCCATTCGTTTCACTACTCTTATGCTTTCTTTATGATATTTAACTCTTGATAAAAAGCTGCAAGCCTTTAGAGGGAGGATGACGAAACAATACCATGATCTTATACAGTATGCTTTTGAACAGACCTTGTTGATGATGTGCAGGCATTTCTTTCAAATCCCAAACACTAGAGTTATAAGGAAGATGATCCCTAGTCAACCCCTTCGAGCCAAAGAAGTAGGAGTTTTCTGTTCTAAACGATCAAAACCTTTGATATAAACCTGGGGCAGGGTAGTATCTCAATTAATTCAAGAGGAACGCGCATTGAAGTCGCAAACTCTCAGTTCGTAACACAACGGACGACGTCAAAGAAAAAGAAAAAGCATTCCCTTGGAATCAAAAGACAGGGTGGTTCCCTATCACATAGGCAGTCAATCTCTCAAAAGAGAAAAGCCCACCAAGCCAAAACCTATAAAGGAGGCTTAAGAAAGCTTGGGCATCCCGCTAACTGTAATCTCGAAAAACGGGAACAGTCAGGCAAAAGTTAGGGATAACAAATCAAAATCAAAATAGTGAGGTCATTACAAAATCCTCAACAACATGAAAAATGTTGAAAAAGAAAAAGGAGATGATGACTGTCTCCCCAAATTCAACTGGTGAACCATCGCCCAAAAGTCGTTCCAAACTCAAAACAGAGTGTGACGCACAATTAACTGAGCTTAGGTATGAAGAATATCACGAAGAGAGGGTGGGTACAAATATACTTTGAGCCTTTATCCTTTGTTTCTTAAACCGTGAACCAGGCCACGTTACAACCCTGCAAAAGTCCTAATTGAAGCATGGGTTAGTTCGAAAGCATACTGTTACAAAGGTATCCTGAATCCTGTAAGGCTTTGCTCTAAATCTCGTGTTGACTTGTCTTATAAAACGTTTTCTGCTAAAAAACGCATTTTGTCAAACTTCGAGACAAACATAAACTTTGCATTGCTTGAATATCACTGTCTGCATTTGGCTTTTTGTTTGACAGCGAAGAATTTCGTACAACGAATGTTCGGAGGAACTAAAACTCTCTCAGTGAGCAAAATCACTTCAAAAGGATGACACTTCCATTGCGAATCTCCTATCAACAAGGGGCATGACATGGCACCATCCAGTTAACCTGGGGCAGTCCAGTCAAGGTTTTGACAGATCTTTCAAAATTCAGTTAACCTGGGGCAGTCCAATCAAGATTTCAAGAAATCTCTCAATTCGCAGAGTAATCTGATTCAAGACTCATCATCACTTGGGGCATTCGAATGTCAAAAGTGTTCAACCATTCCTTCACCACCTGTTGGAAATTACAACCACCAACAGATCAACTATCACAATTCCAGATTCGATTCCTGTATCCAGCCAAGGCATATCTGTTGACGACTATTTCCAGACTCGATTCCTGTATCTAGCCAGGGCACGTCTGAAGAGTTTGAAGATTCGATTCCTGTATCCAGCCAGGGCATATCTGTTGACGACTATTTCCAGACTCGATTCCTGTATCTAGCCAGGGCACGTCTGAAGAGTTTGAAGATTCGATTCCTGTATCCAGCCAGGGCATATCTGTTGACGACTATTTCTAGACTCGATTCCTGTATCTAGCCAGGGCACGTCTGAAGAGTTTGAAGATTCGATTCCTGTATCCAGCCAGGGCATATCTGTTGACGACTATTTCCAGATTCGATTCCTGTATCCAGCCAGGGCATATCTGAAGAGTTTGAAGATTCGATTCCTGTATCCAGCCAGGGCATATCTGTTGACGACTATTTCCAGATTCGATTCCTGTATCCAGCCAGGGCACATCTGAAGAGTTTGAAGATTCGATTCCTGTATCCAGCCAGGGCATATCTATTGACGACTATTTCCAGATTCGATTCCTGTATCCAGCCAGGGCACATCTGAAGAGTTTGAAGATTCGATTCCTGTATCCAGCCAGGGCATATCTGTTGACGACTATTTCCAGATTCGATTCCTGTATCCAGCCAGGGCACATCTGAAGAGTTTAGAGATTCGATACCTGTATCCAGCCAGGGCACGTCTGTAAGCAACCTTTTGAAGTTCTAGATCAACACTTGTAACAAGCTAGGAAATTATCTACATCACCACTTGGGGCATTCGAATGTCAAAAGTGTTCAAAAAACCCGATGCAGTTTTACACGGACTCATCATCAGGAAATCCTACACAGATCTCCTCAAAACACAGATCTCCTCAAAACAGGAAATCCCCAGTAGTTTGGCATACAACCCAAGCTTTTGATTCCCCCAACAGTGGTCCCAAGGCTTCTCATTTTTTCCACAATCAAGAGATTCTTGCCCTCCACAGCAGCAGCCAAGGAATTGTTCTCCCCGGCAGCAGTCAAGATTCTTTTATCTTCAGCCATCCAGGATTCATTTATCCTCAGCAAGATAGTTCATCAGCTTACATGCGCATTCATCACATTCATGTCATAAACATTGATGTCACATACATTGCATCACGCATCATGACAGTGCATACAACTAACTCTTTACCTTTTCAGGAAAGATCAGCCAACAAACTAAGACCACCATCTTCCGAGACAGTTCAGATGTGACCCAGACACGGCGACATTCTGATACTGATTCCAAATTCATCCAGATGCAGTTTTACACGTACGCATCATCAGGAAACCCTACACCGGTTCCTCTTCCACTTCAAGACTTCTGAAAATAGTTTATGGATTCTTCCCAACAACGGATGTTAATCTATCACTTGTTCAGATGCAATTGTTGAAAATAGTTTACGGACGCTTCCCAACAACGGATGCTGCTCTATTGCTTATTCAACTTCAAGACTTCTGAAAACAGTTCACGGGTTCTCCAGTAATGGATGTTAACCTATCACTTGTTCAGATTCTTCTCAAGACTTCTGAAAACAGTTTATGGATTCTCCCCAACAACGGATGTTAATCTATCACTTGTTCAGATGCAATTGTTGAAAACAGTTTACGGACGCTTCCCAACAACGGATGCTGCTCTATTGCTTATTCAACTTCAAGACTTCTGAAAACAGTTCACGGGTTCTCCAGTAACGGATGTTAACCTATCGCTTGTTCAGATTCTTCTCAAGACTTCTGAAAACAGTTTACGGATTCTTCCCAACAACGGATGTTAATCTATCGCTTGTTCAGATGCAATTTTTGAAAACAGTTTACGGACGCTTCCCAACAACGGATGTTGCTCTATTGCTTATTCAACTTCAAGACCTTCAAAAATAGTTTACGGATTCTCCAAACATGGATGTCAATCTATTGCTTGTTCGGACCCCCAATTCAGAGATGTTCCAAAACACGGGTGCCTTTCTGATACTCGACATACGGTTCAACATTTCCAAATGGCATCTTTAAGCCCATTCTCAGATGGCATCTATAAGCCCATCCTCCTACCAGCAGTTACCAAATGGCATCTTTAAGCCCATTCTCAGATGGCATCTCTAAGCCCATCCCCCGACAAGATTCTAGCGCATCCCTAGATGGCATCTTTAAGCCCATCACCAAATGGCATCCTTAAGCCCATTCCCTCTACCATCGCATCACCAAGTGCAAATTTTAGGGCACTCTAGTGTCCAATCTTCTTTTACCTTCGAGTCGCGAAAGGCAAACTTGCCAATCTAACTCTTCAGGTTCAAGAAGATTAAACAGGGGCAACTGTTGTACCCCAAAATTTGCCCTCGCATTTTTCCACAAGAAATCACAACTTCAGGCTTTTCCTGATTTTTCAGATTGGCTCAAGAATCGGTCAAACAGACTTTTCTCGTCAGTCAGACAAAATTAGGGTTTTCATTGATTTTCAGGGCTCTAGAATGTTTCAAACAGTTGGCTTAGGGTTTTGGTTGATTTTGGCTCAACTTCGATCAGGCGAACGCTTCTTTGGCATTTAATCAGGAATTAGGGTTTTTATGCGCGGTTCCTCAGAAAGGTTTAACTTTACAGTGTTTTTCAAGATATTCCGAGACTTGGATTGAATTCGCATTTGTTTGACTGAATCAGTAAAAGGTTGCATTGGGTTTGAATTTGCAATGTTTGATTAAAGCCAGTAAAGGGAAAAAGCGTCTGGGAAATTGCTATGATTGACTGTTGTTTTGCTCTGGATGTTTGAAACGCCAGGTTTAACTGATCAAATGCTGAAGCATTGTTTATTTAATTATTTATTATTCTAAGATTAAATGATTGGAATTTATTTTCAATTATTATAATTAAAGAATTATAAATAATAAAACGAACAATTAAAAAAAAGAGGAAAAGAATTAATTGGATAAAGAAACTTTTTATTTATTTTTAAATTATTTGTACAATTGTTTTGTTTACAAATTGTTTACAACAATGATTTTACATTTATTTAAAATTTAAATAAAAACTATCCTAAGTATGTTTCTAAATCTTCAATTCTTCATCTTCTATCCTGTTGTACCCCAAAATTTTCCCTCCCATTTCCTCAACATTTTCTCATCACAAGATCCTTGAAGGTCAAGACTCAGTTAGGGTTTCCTCTGCTCAAGACTTCTCCTTGCACTGTTGACTCAAATTAGGGTTTGTGTTTGCACAAAGATGTTTTGACCTAAAATGCCTAAGATGACTTTCATGCTTCATATTGGACTCCCAAATTTATCCATACCAAGTTTCAAGCCTTGATTCCAAATTTTGCCCAGTCAATTGGACAGTTGACCTAGAAATCAACTGTATTGGGGAAAAAGTCAACTGTGGCCAATTGACAGTCAAACCTCATGAAAATTGACCCACATCAACATTATGAACTCACATGGACCATTTGATCAAGTTTGGATCACAATTCCACAAGAAATTTGATCAGATCATCAAAAGGGCAAAATGGTCATTTTTAGGGTTTTGACTGCACAAAGGCAATTTTTGACTGTTTGACCTAGCCAATGGCAAACCAAGCTCACATAGGGACTCAAGGACACCATGGAATTATCTTGACATGCTCAACAAGTTCAAAAGATCCCAAATACACAAGATTGACAGTTGAATTTCCCAGTCAATTGATCAATTTTGACTGTATACTGAAAAGTCAAACTTTGACTTTTTGGTCAAAGTCAAGAGTCAAGATTCATTTTTCATCAAAACATGCCAAATCATGAAACTTGTTCACCAAGAAATCAAGAAATGCAAATTAGGGTTTAAAATGGAAATTTTTCATAACTTAGAATTTTTCTAAGTTATGAAAAACCCTAATTTTTCCCAACTTTGCCCCACTTTCTCACCATGATTCATTTGGATTCAAGCAAAAGTCAAAACATGAAAGTTGTAGCTTGTTGCACAATATACAACTTTGATTCACAAAGTTTTCCCAAATGAGGCTTGTATCTCAAGTTACAAGTTTTGGAATAAAGGTACTAAACCATTCTTAACTTAGTGAAAATTTGACCTATTTTGGCAAGGTTTTCTACCTAACTTCAAGACCATTTTCCATACACTTCCACTTGGAATTTCAACTTGCACTTCAAAGATGGATTGTAGTACACATTCCAAGCTTTCCAAAATGTCCAAGAACTTCTCAAACAACCTCATGGTTAGGGAGAATCGAATTTTGCAAAATGGGAAAAAGTCACTTTTGTTCTTGGCCAAGACATGTTCATACATTGGTACCATTTTGAATTCAGCATGCTTAAACTTGATTACAGGCTTTTTATCTCAATTACACTCATAAATTTAATGCAAATCCCTTGTGCCAAGACCATGTTTTGTGTGTTCTTGCATTGCCTAAAGGATTAATCCCAATTTGGAAAAAGCATTTTAGCCATTTTTGAAAAGTTTGCTTTATGTCAAGTTCACAAATCCAAGAAGTACAAAGAAATCTCTGAGGCACAAGTTATGAGACATATTGCACTGATCAAGACAAGGTTTTGCAGCATGTTTAGAGGGCCTGTACAGGCTAGAAGCACAACTTGACCATTGCTTGCTTAAAGTTCAAGTAACATTGCATATGATATACCAACTCTGATATCAGCTTACAAACACTTAAGCAAACTTGTAAAACACATTCAAGAGATCCCAACTGAGCTAGTACACGACCCTAACATCCCTCATACACTCCCATTCCCAGAATCACCTTCAAACTGCAAGAACAGGGCAGGGCCTGCAGTTTGAGTGCCATCTCTCATTCCTCTCAAGCTTTCTTGCCCAAACCAGTTCACACACCTTCCCTACCATCTATGCAAGCTAACCAAAACCTAAAACACGACCTGTAACTCCTCTAACTAGTTCCACCATTTTCACTTTTCTGATTTGCAGGTGAAGTGCTCTAGCACGATTCAAAAGCTTTCAAGACAAAGTAAAGCTTGGAATAGCATCCCTGGACCTCAAGGAAGCTATACCAATCATCACCTTGCACTGAAAGCTTCTCCATTGCCAGATAGAACTTCAACTGAACAGGTAAGTTCATGAACTCGTATCTCTCTTATTAGGCATTGTTAGCTTTAGGTTTGTGAAGGAAACATGTCACAATCATAGCCCTGAACATGCCCATATGATTAGATTTCATTTATATTATGTGTGCTTAGAGAATTTTATGTTTGAACTTTGATAAAAAATTAGGTTAAGATTTGGGAATGGAGAAATTCTCTCCCATTTTTGAGAGTTAGATCAAGTTTTTGGTATATATGGATTCGTTGTTTGATGCTGAACATTTTTGATGTTGTAAGTTTTCATTAAAAAGCCAGGAATCAGGAGTTAGAAGTTTGAGAAGAAGGGCGCGCGTTTTTGAACATGTTTTGTCTGAAGGTTGAAGACAATGTCTTCTTGGGCTGGGCCTGAGTTGATTTCTTATTCACACCACCTTTTTGCCTTTGCACCCCCCTGAGCCCATTTCATTCATTTTAATGACTTTTTGACTTTTCTTTTTTTGGTTTGACTTATTTATTTTTCCTCATCATATAAAAAATATAAAAATATTTTTTTGTACCATTTTCCTATTTATTAGATATTTATTTGGTTAGACTAGTTATTTGAACATAAATAAGTAAATAGATATACTTTTATTTAAGAAATGTTAAAATAGTGTAAATACATTTTTATTTTTATTTTATTTCATTTTATATTCTGAAAATATTTTATGTGAAATATACTTTTTTTTATAAAAATTAAATATTATTATTTTGTGCATATTTAAAATAGTTTGTAAATAATACAAATAAATACATATATATTAGTATACTTAGAATAAAATACCAAAATATACATATTTTTATTTTATTAATATTTAATACTAAAAATGCATTTTTTACAAATATACTCCATTTTATTTTATTTTTGTATGCAAATAATAAATATTGAACATATAAATTATTTAATACTTTTACTTAATAAAAATTAGGGTTTTGCCCTAAACATAAGAAAAATCCAAAAATATTTCTTTTTTTTATTTTGCTTATTTGACACAAAAAATATTTCTTTTTCATACATACATAAAACTATTTTTTGCATCTTACATATTTATTCTTATTTTATTTAATTTGTGCAATTAAAATACCTTGTAAATAATTCAATATTGATGTAATAGTTTAGGTTTAAATTCCTTGTCGAAATCCCCATTTGAACATTTGTACCCCCCTTCCCATATGTGGTTTTGTAATAGCTTAGTAAATTTATTTTCGCACTTTATTGCTTTCTAATTATACCATGTTAGAATTAGGGTTTGTATGCGAAAAAACGACAAAAATAGTCATGACCTAATCTCAAGATAAACAAGCATGAAAATGAACACACAAATCACACTTGCACCCCCTAGGGTATTCCACTTGTTGCCTTTCAAAATTGGGCCATATTGCATGTTAGATCTCTTTGGGCAAAACAAACAATCAAATGATCATAGTCCCTCGATGACGCTTTCAAAATGTTGCCTAAACAAATGATCAAGTCCCTTAAAGAAAAATTGCCCAAAGACACTTAGCACCATTGCAAATATGTTCTAAACGATGACCCGCGCCCGTCCCTTTCACATCCTAACATGAGATTGTCCACCAAATACAATGGTGGAACAAACTTGTTAAAAGGGTTAAAACATAGCAATAATCTTTGAGAAATTTAAGAGTAGATAACCTCTTAGTTACTTGAATCAAACTTGCAAAACAAAACACTTGCCTATTTTCTAAAACCACACATCACTACACTTTCAAAACAATTTCAAAAACAATGAAAACCTTTTCAAAAGACGTACACCTTTGTATACATCCCAACATGGATCATTACAAAGGTTGCCACCACATTGGCCTCTTTTCAAAAACATTTTTCAAACCCATACACACAAAGCACCATTTCAAACAATTGAAAACAAAAGGCAAGTGATCTAAGCAAGTAACTAAGAGCCCATGGATAACCATGGATAGAAAGGGTGATAATACCTTCCCTTTCTATAATCTACTCCCCGAACCCAAGAAAACATCTCAAAAGGTTTTTGCTGTGCTTTTTAACCTTTCCTTAGGATAAAATAAAAAGTCGGTGGCGACTCTTGCTCAACCGAAACATTTGCGAAAACAAACGCAAAACCATAGTCAGTTCTCCCACCGTATCACAGAACTGGCGACTCTGCTGGGGAATTATTTAAAAAGTGGAGTAACCTTAGGGCTTAGATCACCTTTGTTTTCAATTGTTTGCTTTGTTTGCTTTTATATTTGTGGACTTTGCATCGGAGTTTTATAGATCCTAACCCGGATCTGGGGAATACCCTTTTTTTAGGTAACATAATCTGTGAGGGACCTGTCCGGCGTAGACCGACATGGGTGAAGCAGTGGCTACGTTGGTGTGGCACCTTGGTCTGTACCTATATCCCCTGTGTTGCAACAGGGAGAATATAGGTCTTCTAAGGAGTCATTAAACACCAATTGACCTTAGAACCTTAAATTGACCAAACTTGGCCATTAGGACAGTAGCAGTATGCTACACTCATTGAGGCTAAACTCTCGAGATGGTTCTGGCTGCAAGAAAAGATTGCGATGCTGGAGTTATGACCGATTGAGGGTAGCCAGTGATTTGAGATCCTCTAGAACCCGGTTACTTTTGATAAGACAGGTTTTAACCAACAAAACTAAAAGAGGGTAATACCTAAACTTCATGCTGGCCTGAAACCTAAGGGTTGTCTTGTGTGACTTGTGTGCCTTATCATGCTTGCCTATGTGAATACTTGTGGTGTGCTTCATCATAGCATCATTCCATCATACCATTGCATGCATCCTGTACAAAGGACTAACCCATTTCAAAGACAAAAAAGTTTCATCTTTGCTCTGTTTTGTAGGACATCATGATGCCCGTGCGTAGGAATACTGTCCGGCTCAACTTTGTTCAACCACCAACTTTGCTCAAGGATTTGGTTGGTAGGATTCCAAACACTTCCTCCTTCATCAACAGACATGGTTCTCTCCTTGGCTTGATCACCGCAAAATGGGACCAACAACTGATAAGTGTTCTGACCCAGTTTTATGACCCCCTATATCATTGTTTCACTTTTCAAGACTTCCAGCTGGTCCCTACCCTGGAAGAGTTCTCTTATCTGCTTGGGATCCCTGTCTTGGAACAAACTCCATTCACTGGTTTGGAAAAGGCTCCTAGGCCTGAAGAGATTGCTGCAATTCTCCCCTTGACCAAAGAAGAGATATTGGCTAACTGGGAAACTAGAAGTGGAGTTAAGGGCTTTTTGGTCAAATTTCTGGTTGGCAAGGCTAATGATTTCTGGAATGACTTGGACTTCAAGGCGTACGAAGATATTCTGGCTCTTTTGATCTATGGTCTGGTATTGTTTCCCAATCCTGACACCTTTATCAGTACCCATGTCATAAAGATTTTCATGTCTCGGAATCCTGTACCCACTCTTTTGGGTGATATCCTACAACAACTCTATGCTCGTACTGCCCGAAAACGGGGAACTTCGTGGTGTTGTGCTCCTTTGTTAGTAAGGTGGTTTATTTCGCACCTTCCTAAGTTCGTGCTGAAGAATGAAGAAGGAAAGGGTTGGGCTCAGAGGTTAATGTCTCTCACTGATAATGACATCACTTGGACTCTCAGAGGTTTGGATGAGGTAGCTGTTATTGATTGTTGCGGAGAATACCCCAATGTTCCGTTGATTGGTATCCAAGGAGGAATCTCTTATAATCCATGCTTAGCTCTCCGCCAGTTTGGAAGATCCAGAAGAGTTGGGCCTCATGAAATGTTGGTTCCTCACTTCCATTTTGAGTTTCAGGTAGACAGTGACAAACTACGCCATGGATTCATTAGAGCTTGGGACAGAATTCACAAAGCTGACCCACATGAGTTGGGACCAAAGACTTCTCTACCATTGGAACCCTATTGCAAATGGGTCCGCATCTGTGCTCAGAGGTTAGGTATGCCGTACGAAGCTGTCAGACCTATCATTCTTGAATCTCCTGATGAAGATGGGGTTCCTCCAACTGTCCTCCCTCCTCAGATACCCACTGATTTTGACACAATGAAGAGATCTTGGGCGCAGCTAAAGGAAGAACGGGATTTCTATCGGGAAAAGTTCAACGAGCAGGAACGGAAGATCCAGAGGCTGACTAAGCAATTGAAGGAAGAGCGGGTTCTGAATAACTACATCAACACTGAGAAGAGGAGGCCATGGGAGCACTGATGGGGCTTTGGATATTTCCTTTTATAGCTTTCATTTCCTTTCCAGTATTTTTCCTTCCTGTAATGTCTAAGGGCAAGTTGTTGAACAATTAAAATTTTAATCTAATGAAGTGTGTTTCCCTTTTGTCTACAAAGTTGAATCTTGTTTGTCTTTGAAAACATAAAACATACGCATCTCATTGCACCATATGCATAGCAGGTACCCTATTTCACAGGTTGCTTAATCTTCTTCGCTGTTTATTTGAACATTCATCATGAATCCAGACTCATCCAGTGAGCAAGCAATCAAGGCCCTTCAGGCCCAAAGTGCCCAGTTTCAAGAGATGGTTCTGAGCCTGGCCCAAGGACAGCAAGAGTTGAAGACTCTACTCCTGAAGAAGAAGAAGAAAAAGAGGACTGCGTTATTCAACACTGGACGCAGATTTGGGAACACACTCCATAATGAAGCTGAACCAACCACTTCTTCTGCTGAGAAAAACAGTCCCCAAGGGGGAGGAGCTCCTAGTCCTGCAGTCTCTGACAACGAGACGGACTACAACGACGAACAATACCCACCTGCTGCTGACAGATATAAGCAATTAGAAGACCGCTTGAGCGCCATGGAAATTCAGAATGTGCCGGGGCTGGATTTCGGAGATTTGGGGTTATCTTCTGGGGTAGTAATCCCACACAAGTTTAAGGCGCCTGCCTTTGCCAAGTACGATGGGGCCTCCTGTCCAAAGCTGCATCTAAGGTCGTACGTAAGGAAGATCCAACCTTACACGGCAGATAAAAATCTTTGGATCCACTTCTTCCAAGATAGCCTTTCGGGGTCACAGCTTGAGTGGTTCTATCAACTAGATGGAACTAGTATCCGACACTGGGAAGATTTGGCAACCGCGTTCTACAGACAATATCAATACAATTCTGATCTCGCTCCTACGCGTACCCAACTCCAGGGTATGTCTCTAGGAACGGGCGAAGGGTTCAAAGAATATGCACAAAAATGGAGAGATTTGGCTGGCAGGGTGCAGCCTCCATTGACTGATCGTGAGCTGGTTGATATGTTTCTAGGGACCTTGTTTGGCCCATTTTTCAATCATTTGGTTGGTAACTCCTCCGCTGGGTTTACGGACTTGATTCTGACGGGTGAAATAATTGAAGCTGGCATCAGGTCAGGAAAGATACAAAAGGCTGCCTCCCCAAGTACTGAGAAGAGACCTTTCAAGAAAGAAGCAAGTGCCGTCTATGGTCCTAGAAGACAAGTCAAGACAGAAAGTTGCCAAGCCGTCAATGCTTTGGTCATTTCAAAACCTGTTGCTGCTCCTCAGCAGTACAATCAACAAAGAGGTGAAAGGCCCAAGAGGCAGTATACTCGGCTGAGTATGACCTTATCTCAAATTTTACCCCAACTGTTATCAACCAATTTGGTGACCATCAAAGAGGCTCCTAAGGTCGTTAATACTGCATCTCCTAAGTATAACCCGAATGCCCGCTGTGCTTATCATTCTGATAGCCCCGGGCACACTACTGATGATTGCTGGGCCTTGAGAAACAAAGTGCAAGATCTCATCGACGCGAAGGAAATTCAGTTTGAAGCGCCTGAGAGACCGAATGTTGTAACTGCTCCTATGCCCCAGCATAGAGTAAATGCCATTGAGGAAGAGTTGTATGTTGTTTCGGTGAATGATGTTGCTACCCCTCTTTTGACTGTTAAGAGGAACTTACTACTAGCCGGTTTATTTCCGGGTTGTAGCAAGGGTTGCCTCCTGTGTGCTATTTCCCTACCGGTTGTCCACTGCTGAAATCAGGCATCCAAAGCCTGATGGATAGCAAGGAAATTCTGTTCAAGAAAACTGTTGTTCCGTTTGTCTCCGTTGAAGAAATATCTGTTGTCACAATTTACAATCCTGCCAAAGCTCCCATGAAGAAACCAGTCCAAATTATGTCTGTTGCACCCATTACTATTACTGTTCCGGGGCCTCTCCCCTATGAGTCTGATAAAGCGGTCCCATGGCATTATGGGGCCGACGTGTATGTGCTTGGAGTGAAGCAGGAGTTCAACACCAGTACCAATACCAGTATCAGTAACATCACAGGTCCCGCCAAGATTACCCGCAGTGGCAGGCTCTTCTCGCCTAACATTGCACCGCCAGTTATCCGAAAACCTCTCACCATCACACCCGCAAGTGTGCATGTTCTGAATCAAGTTCTTGTGTCTACTACTGCCGCCGAGTCCTCTGATACTCGGGGCAAAGAAGTTGTTACCGATTTTCCTGCCAGGACGGAGGCATCAAAGAAGACTGCTGTGGAAGCCTCCCAACAAGAAATGGAGGAAATCCTTAAAATCATTAAAAAGAGTGACTTCAATGTTGTTGAACAGTTGGGACATACTCCCTCCAAAATCTCTATGCTATCACTGCTACTATGCTCAGAGGCCCATGCAAAAGCCCTGATTTCATTTCTGAAAACGGCCCATGTGCCGCAAGAGACCTCTGCGGATCAATTCACCGACTGTGTGGCTAGTTTAACAGCTGACAATGGCTTGGGGTTCTCGGATGCCGACCTTACTGCCAAAGGGAAAAATCACAATGATGCCCTGCATGTTTCCATAGAATGCAGGGGCACTACTCTCGCACACGTGTTGGTGGATACCGGTTCTTCCCTGAATGTTTTGCCCAAGAAGGCATTGGATCGCTTGGATTGTGAGGGCCTGGAATTGAAACCTAGTAACATCATTGTTAGAGCCTTCGACGGTTCTAGGAGGATGGTGCACGGTGAAGTAGACATTCCTATTCGTGTGGGTTCCCAAGTATTTGACTCAACGTTCTATGTAATGGATATTCGTCCATCTTATTCCTGCTTGTTGGGACGACCCTGGATTCACAAAGCTGGGGCAGTAACATCCACTCTACACCAAAAGCTCAAATACCCTGTCAAAGGGAAGATTGTTACTGTGCAAGGTGAGGAGGAATACATGATTAGTCACTTGAACTCATTCCGGTATATCGAGATGGACAGGGAGTTTATTGAAACACCCTTTCAGCATTTCGAGGAGGTACCTCCAACTTTGGCATCAGCTGAAACAGTAGTTGAGGAAGACTTTCCGTTGAAGATGGCGTCCTTGAAGGACGCCCGGGCTGTAATCGAGAAAGGCAGTTGTGCAAACTGGGGTCAGCTTCCTGACTTCACTCAAAAGAACGACAAGTTTGGGCTGGGCTTTACTGCAGAGGCTCAAAGGGCTGTGCGCAAGGAAAAGATCAGAAAAGCTCCGGTGTTCATCTCCAGCCCAAGGGTGAATGCTATCGAAGAGGATGTAGAGGAAGCAGAATTTGACAGTTGGATCTATCCAACCACCAGCAACGGACCAGGCAACTGGACGGCAAAGGATTTTACTCCTATCACATTTGTCACGCAGTAATTAACTCTTTTGATTTTCAATTTGTAACAAACAATATGTTAAAACTTTGTTGGCTCAGTGTCCTACCCGGGGCATCGTAGCTCCATTTGTGAAGGCTTTTTGTATGACATTTTCATATATCATCAGTCAAAACATTGGACGTTTGTTGCATTTCAAATCTTGCGCTCTTTTTCTTTCTGTGTTATATATTGCAAAACAGCTATATTTACACACACTCACTTATACAGGTTTCAATCCACCCTGGATCTCACTGGTAACAGCTCTGCTACCACCAGTTATGACTTCGAGAATCCGATCAACTTGGCCGAAGACGAAGGTGAAGATGATTGCGAAGTTCCTGGTGAACTCGCAAGACTGCTACTCCAGGAAGAGAGGGCCATTCAGCCGCATGAAGAGCCGGTGGAAACAGTTAACCTGGGTACTGAGGCAGATAGGAAAGAGGTCAAGATTGGTGCCAATCTAGAGCTCGGCGTGAAGCAACGATTGATCCAGATGCTACATGATTACATGGAGATATTTGCTTGGTCCTACGAGGATATGCCTGGTTTGGATGCCGACATTGTAGTTCATCACCTGCCAACCAAGGAAGACTGCCCTCCGGTAAAGCAAAAGGTCCGCCGTATGCGCCCAGAGATGTCCGAAAAGATCAAGGCTGAGGTTATGAAGAAATTCAATGCCGGGTTTCTGGCAGTAACTTCCTATCCTCAAGTGGTTGCCAACATGGTGCCAGTGCCAAAAAAGGACGGAAAAGTCAGGATGTGTGTCGACTACAGGGATTTGAACAGGGCAAGCCCCAAGGATGACTTCCCCTTACCTCACATCGACGTTCTTGTTGACAATACTGCTCAACACAAGGTGTTCTCCTTCATGGATGGTTTTTCAGGGTATAATCAGATCAAGATGGCTCCGGAAGATATGGAAAAGACTACCTTTGTGACTCAGTGGGGCACCTTCTGCTACAAGGTCATGCCATTCGGGTTGAAAAATGCTGGGGCAACCTATCAACGTGCCATGGTTGCTTTATTTCATGATATGATCCATCATGAGATTGAGGTATATGTTGATGACATGATAGCAAGGTCTCAAACTGAGGAGGAGCATCTTGATCATCTGAGGAAGCTGTTTGACCGACTAAAGTTATACAAGCTGAGGTTGAATCCCAACAAATGCACCTTTGGGGTGAGGTCCGGAAAATTGCTAGGCTTCATTGTAAGTGATAAAGGTATTCAGGTGGACCCTGCCAAGGTAAAAGCCATACAAGAGATGCCAACTCCAAGGACAGAGAAAGAAGTCAGAGGCTTTCTGGGACGACTGAATTACATTGCCCGATTCATCTCACATCTGACCGCTACTTGTGAGCCAATCTTCAAATTACTGAAGAAAGATCAAGTAGTACGCTGGAACGATGAATGTCAGGCTGATTTTGAAAAGATAAAAGAATACCTCCAAAAGCCACCCATTCTTATGCCACCAGTGGAAGAAAGACCTCTGATACTATACTTGACAGTACTTGATAATTCAATGGGGTGTGTGCTGGGGCAGCATGACGAGTCTGGCCGAAAAGAGCACGCTATTTATTACTTGAGCAAAAAGTTTACCGACTGTGAGTCTCGTTACTCACTGCTTGAGAAAACTTGCTGCGCTCTGGTATGGGCTGCTCGCCGGCTGAGACAGTATATGCTGACTCACACCACTTTGTTGATTTCAAAAATGGATCCCATCAAGTACATCTTCGAAAAGCCTGCTCTGTCTGGAAGAATAGCGAGATGGCAAATGATCTTGACGGAATATGATATCCAGTATACAACTCAGAAAGCAATCAAAGGAAGTGTACTGGCAGATCATTTGGCACACCAACCTGTGGACGATTATCAATCATTGAACTTTGATTTTCCGGACGAAGACATCATGGTGGTAACAGATTGTGAAGTGCCTGGACCGGATGAAGGACCTGAGGAAGGATCCCGATGGTCTATGCATTTTGACGGAGCCTCCAATGCTTTGGGTAACGGTGTCGGCGCTGTAATCATATCCCCCCAAAGGAACTCATACTCCACTCACCGCCCGATTGTGTTTCAACTGCACCAACAATATGGCGGAGTATGAGGCGTGTATCATGGGTCTACAAGCTGCGATCGACTTAAGGATCAAGCTTCTAAGTGTCTTCGGAGATTCCGCTCTCGTGATCAATCAGATCAAAGGCGAGTGGGATACGAAACACCCGAATCTTATTCCTTACAAGGAGTATGTGCAGACTTTGCTTCCCCACTTTGAGGAGATAACCTTTGAGCACTTCCCAAGAGAGGAGAATCAACTAGCAGACGCGCTAGCCAGGATGTCTTCAATGTTCAAAGTTAAATGGGACAATGAGGCTCCCCGGATCATCATCTGGAAGTTGGGCGAACCGGCATACTGCTGTGACCTTGAGGCCGAAAAGGTGACTGAAAAACCCTGGTATCATGAGGTGAAGAGGTACTTGGAAGCTCAGGAATACCCTGAAGGTGCATCTGTCAATGACAAAAAGTTCATGAGGAGGTTCGCTGCAAAATTCTTCCTCAGCAACGGCATTCTCTACAAACGGAATCATGATTCAACTCTACTGCGTTGTGTGGATAAGGCTGAAGCAGAGAAAATCATGATAGAGTTGCATGAAGGTACGTTCGGAACGCATTCCAGTGGACACACCATGGCAAAGAAAATCCTTAGGGCAGGATATTTTTGGTCCACAATGGAAGCCGATTGTTACCAACATTCTCGAACTTGTCACAAGTGCCAGATCTATGCTGACAAGGTGCACATCCCTCCGGTTCCTTTGAACGTCCTGACGGCACCTTGGCCTTTCGCAATGTGGGGCATTGATATGATCGGTGAGATCCGACCGACGGCATCCAATGGGCATCGCTTCATCTTGGAGGCGATCGATTACTTCACGAAGTGGGTTGAGGCAGCTTCCTACGCCACAGTAACCAAGAGCGTCGTGGCACGTTTCATCCGGCATAATCTGATCTGTCGGTATGGCGTCCCAGAGAGAATCATTACAGACAACGGTACCAATCTCAATAACAAGATGATCACTGAACTCTGCGAACAATTCAAAATACAGCACCACAATTCTTCTCCCTACCGGCCGAAGATGAATGGAGCTGTAGAGGCGGCTAATAAGAATATCAAGAAAATTGTGCAGAAGATGACAGTGACCTATAAAGATTGGCACGAGATGTTACCATTCGCTCTTCATGGGTACCGTACCTCAGCAAGGACGTCGACCGGGGCAACTCCTTTCTCCTTGGTCTATGGCATGGAGGCAGTCTTGCCAATTGAAGTCTAGATACCCTCTCTCCGGATAATGAAGGATGCAGATCTGAGTGAAGATGACTGGATCCAGACTCGACTTGATCAATTAAATCTGATTGACGAAAAGAGACTCACCGCTATCTGTCATGGTCAAACGTATCAAAAATGAATGATCAGGGCATTTAACAAGAAAGTCCGACCACAAGAGTATCAAGTTGGGGACCTGGTAATCAAACGCATCATCCTTCCTCAAAGCGATCCCCGGGGCAAATGGACCCCTACTTACGAAGGGCCATTTGTGGTTAAACATGTGTTCTCAGGAGGAGCCATGATCCTAACCACCATGGATGGCGACGACCTTCCTCACCCCGCCAATGCAGACATAGTGAAAAGATACTACGCATGAATAAAAGACCCGCTAGGTTGACATACCTAGGCAAAAATAAGGGCTTCCCGGCGAACCAAAAGGGTTCGGGCAAAAATAAGGGATGAAATGAAAAAAATCTGTACACCCGGCAAGTCGAAAACCTGAAAAGGCGGCTTGGGCAAAAATGGGTATCCCGGTGGACTGAAAACCCGAAAGGGCGGTCCAGGCAAAAGTTAGGGATAAAGCGTAACACTATGTCTCATTGGATCACTTCGCATCCGGAATTCGGCATCAACTATCTGGCTCAGATTTCGGCATCGACCAATCAGCTTCATCTTCAACTAGGCAGCAAAGCGATGAGACGCTTGGAGACATAAAGGCGATAGCAGAGTTGGAACCCAGTGGGATTGTTCACATAGCTGTTTTGTTTCTTTTTTTCAAAATTGTAAATTCTGTGTTATTCGGCGGCGTCCTAGGATGTCAGCCTCTTGTACAAAAAAAACACCTATTCACAGGCAAAATTCAAATCAATACAAATTCACTTATCCATACAAATTGCCTTTGTTTTTCCTTTTTTCTGTTTTGTCTTGCGAAGAACGTCCAATGTTCATTTTTGATATATGCATATGACATTAAATTGCTGATTCATAAATATTTGCATATGAAATAAAAGACTAATTACAGGTGACATCAGAAACAGGGGCAATGTGAAGTTGTCTAATGCAGTCTGTTTGCCTTGTCCACCGAGGTACCAAGATGGATTCAACTGAAGAATGTGACCAGGTTATCTCAACTCCCCACAGAGTAAGATAAGTTTCAGCAATACATCAGCCCTACAATGGGTGCCCTATTTCCCCAGCGAGTCAGCATTACTTTCCCCAAGCAGAGTTGGTTCCCCGTCAATCCTGAAAAGGCACAACATTCCCCAGTAGATTCTGGAAGCAGTTCCCCTGCAGAGTACGGACGTTTCTCCCGAGATTTATTCAAAGTTATTCCTCACAAGGGCTTATAACTGGGTTATCCTCAGCTATCTGCCACGGAAGATCGCCCTCGGCAAAGTTCTTCCTATTCCCCAGTGGAGTTTATCTTTGGTATTCCCCAGCGGAGTTTATCGTCATTATCCCCGGCGGAATCCATCATTGAAGTCCTCAGCAGGCCTCTCATCGAAACTTCAGCAAAGTATCTCTGCCACAAAGCAATTCCCCGGCCGGTCGTCAAGGATTTATTTTCCTAAGACGAAATTACATTCATAAACATTTCATATTTTCATACATCTTGCCTACATACATGATAAAGTGCATACAACACTATCTCATGTTGAACATCATGACCTCATGCATATAATATATCATGACATTGCATACAACTTATGTTTTTGCCTTTTCAGAAAAAAAGACAATCCAAAAGACAACTACCTTCAACTGTCACAATTCCAGATTCGATACCTGTATCTAGCCAGGGCACATCTGAGAGTGATTAGTTTCCAGACTCGATTCCTGTATCTAGCCAGGGCACGTCTGAAGAGTTCAAAGATTCGATTCCTGTATCCAGCCAGGGCACATCTATCAACTATAACATTTCCAGACTCGATTCCTGTATCTAGCCAGGGCACGTATGAAGAGTTCAAAGATTCGATTCCTGTATCCAGCCAGGGCATATCTATCAACTGTCACAATTCCAGATTCGACTCCTGTATCCAGCCAGGGCATATCTGTTGACGACTATTTCCGGATTCGATTCCTGTATCCAGCCAGGGCACATCTGTGAGCAACCAATTGTAGACTCGACACCTGTATCTAGCCAGGGCATATCTGCATGAGGAGATTGAAGATCAAACACCTGTAACAAGCCAGGAAAACATCTGTCTCAAATACACAAGTTCTCGCTAAGGAATCTCTTATGCGATCAACACTTCCAAATGGCATCTATAAGCCCATTCCCGACAAGGTTCTGTCACATCTCCAGATGGCATCTATAATCCCATCTCCCTATCCACCATCTCTCCAAATGGCATCTATAAGCCCATTCCCGTCATCACATTGCTGATACTCTAACATGCGAGTGCAAATTTCCGGGCACTCTAGTGTCCAATCTCCTTTTACCCTCGAGTCACGAAAGGCAAACTTGCCAATCTAACTCTTCAGGTTCAAGAAGATTGAACAGGGGCAACTGTTGTACCCCAAAATTTTCCCTCCCATTTCCTCAACATTTTCTCATCACAAGATCCTTGAAGGTCAAGACCCAGTTAGGGTTTCCTCTGCTCAAGACTTCTCCTTGCACTGTTGACTCAAATTAGGGTTTGTGTTTGCACAAAGATGTTTTGACCTAAAATGCCTAAGATGACTTTCATGCTTCATATTGGACTCCCAAATTTATCCATACCAAGTTTCAAGCCTTGATTCCAAATTTTGCCCAGTCAATTGGACAGTTGACCTAGAAATCAACTGTATTGGGGAAAAAGTCAACTGTGGCCAATTGACAGTCAAACCTCATGAAAATTGACCCACATCAACATTATGAACTCACATGGACCATTTGATCAAGTTTGGATCACAATTCCACAAGAAATTTGATCAGATCATCAAAAGGGCAAAATGGTCATTTTTAGGGTTTTGACTGCACAAAGGCAATTTTTGACTGTTTGACCTAGCCAATGGCAAACCAAGCTCACAATGGAATTATCTTGACATGCTCAACAAGTTCAAAAGATCCCAAATACACAAGATTGACAGTTGAATTTCCCAGTCAATTGATCAATTTTGACTGTATACTGAAAAGTCAAACTTTGACTTTTTGGTCAAAGTCAAGAGTCAAGATTCATTTTTCATCAAAACATGCCAAATCATGAAACATGTTCACCAAGAAATCAAGAAATGCAAATTAGGGTTTAAAATGGAAATTTTTCATAACTTAGAATTTTTCTAAGTTATGAAAAACCCTAATTTTTTCCCAACTTTGCCCCACTTTCTCACCATGATTCATTTGGATTCAAGCAAAAGTCAAAACATGAAAGTTGTAGCTTGTTGCAAAATATACAACTTTGATTCACAAAGTTTTCCCAAATGAGGCTTGTATCTCAAGTTACAATTTTTGGAATAAAGGTACTAAACCATTCTTAACTTAGTGAAAATTTGACCTATTTTGGCAAGGTTTTCTACCTAACTTCAAGACCATTTTCCATACACTTCCACTTGGAATTTCAACTTGAACTTCAAAGATGGATTGTAGTACACATTCCAAGCTTTCCAAAATGTCCAAGAACTTCTCAAACAACCTCATGGTTAGGGAGAATCGAATTTTGCAAAATGGGAAAAAGTCACTTTTGTTCTTGGCCAAGACATGTTCATACATTGGTACCATTTTGAATTCAGCATGCTTAAACTTGATTACAGGCCTTTTATCTCAATTACACTCATAAATTTAATGCAAATCCCTTGTGCCAAGACCATGTTTTGTGTGTTCATGCATTGCCTAAAGGATTAATCCCAATTTGGAAAAAGCATTTTAGCCATTTTTGAAAAGTTTGCTTTATGTCAAGTTCACAAATCCAAGAAGTGCAAAGAAATATCTGAGGCACAAGTTATGAGACATATTACACTGATCAAGACAAGGTTTTGCAGCATGTTTAGAGGGCCTGTACAGGCTAGAAGCACAACTTGACCATTGCTTGCTTAAAGTTCAAGTAACATTGCATATGATATACCAACTCTGATATCAGCTTACAAACACTTAAGCAAACTTGTAAAACACATTCAAGAGATCCCAACTGAGCTAGTACACGACCCTAACATCCCTCATACACTCCCATTCCCAGAATCACCTTCAAACTGCAAGAACAGGGCAGGGCCTGCAGTTTGAGCGCCATCTCTCATTCCTCTCAAGCTTTCTTGCCCAAACCAGTTCACACACCTTCCCTACCATCTATGCAAGCTAACCAAAACCTAAAACACGACCTGTAACTCCTCTAACTAGTTCCACCATTTTCACTTTTCTGATTTGCAGGTGAAGTGCTCTAGCACGATTCAAAAGCTTTCAAGACAAAGTAAAGCTTGGAATAGCATCCCTGGACCTCAAGAAAGCTATACCAATCATCACCTTGCATTGAAAGCTTCTCCATTGCCAGATAGAACTTCAACTGAACAGGTAAGTTCATGAACTCGTATCTCTCTTATTAGGCATTGTTAGCTTTAGGTTTGTGAAGGAAACATGTCACAATCATAGCCCTGAACATGCCCATATGATTAGATTTCATTTATATTATGTGTGCTTAGAGAATTTTATATCTGAACTTTGATAAAAAATTAGGTTAAGATTTGGGAATGGAGAAATTCTCTCCCATTTTTTAGAGTTAGATCAAGTTTTTGGTATGTATGGATTCGTTGTTTGATGCTGAACATTTTTGATGTTGTAAGTTTTCATTAAAAAGCCAGGAATCATGAGTTAGAAGTTTGAGAAGAAGGGCGCACGTTTTTGAACATGTTTTGTCTGAAGGTTGAAGACAATGTCTTCTTGGGCTGGGCCTGAGTTGATTTCTTATTCACACCACCTTTTTGCCTTTGCACCCCCCTGAGCCCATTTCATTCATTTTAATGACTTTTTGACTTTTATTTTTTTGGTTTGACTTATTTATTTTTCCTCATCATATAAAAAATATAAAAATATTTTTTTGTACCATTTTGCTATTTATTAGATATTTATTTGGTTAGACTAGTTATTTGAACATAAATAAGTAAATAGATATACTTTTATTTAAGAAATGTTAAAATAGTGTAAATACATTTTTATTTTTATTTTATTTCATTTTATATTCTGAAAATATTTTATGTGAAATATACTTTTTTTTATAAAAATTAAATATTATTATTTTGTGCATATTTAAAATAGTTTGTAAATAATACAAATAAATACATATATATTAGTATACTTAGAATAAAATACCAAAATATACATATTTTTATTTTATTAATATTTAATACTAAAAATGCATTTTTTACAAATATACTCCATTTTATTTTATTTTTGTATGCAAATAATAAATATTGAACATATAAATTATTTAATACTTTTACTTAATAAAAATTAGGGTTTTGCCCTAAACATAAGAAAAATCCAAAAATATTTCTTTTTTTTATTTTGCTTATTTGACACACAAAAATATTTCTTTTTCATACATACATAAAACTATTTTTTGCATCTTACATATTTATTCTTATTTTATTTAATTTGTGCAATTAAAATACCTTGTAAATAATTCAATATTGATGTAATAGTTTAGGTTTAAATTTCTTGTCGAAATCCCCATTTGAACATTTGTACCCCCCTTCCCATATGTGGTTTTGTAATAGCTTAGTAAGTTTATTTTCGCACTTTATTGCTTTCTAATTATACCATGTTAGAATTAGGGTTTGTATGCGAAAAAACGACAAAAATAGTCATGACCTAATCTCAAGATAAACAAGCATGAAAATGAACACACAAATCACACTTGCACCCCCTAGGGTATTCCACTTGTTGCTTTTCAAAATAGGGCCATATTGCATGTTAGATCTCTTTGGGCAAAACAAACAATCAAATGATCATAGTCCCTCGATGACGCTTTCAAAATGTTGCCTAAACAAATGATCAAGTCCCTTAAAGAAAAATTGCCCAAAGACACTTAGCACCATTGCAAATATGTTCTAAACGATGACCCGCGCCCGTCCCTTTCACATCCTAACATGAGATTGTCCACCAAATACAATGGTGGAACAAACTTGTTAAAAGGGTTAAAACATAGCAATAATCTTTGAGAAATTTAGGAGTAGATAACCTCTTAGTTACTTGAATCAAACTTGCAAAACAAAACACTTGCCTATTTTCTAAAACCACACATCACTACACTTTCAAAACAACTTTCAAAAACAATGAAAACCTTTTCAAAAGACGTACACCTTTGTATACATCCCAACATGGATCATTACAAAGGTTGCCACCACATTGGCCTCTTTTCAAAAACATTTTTCAAACCCATACACACAAAGCACCATTTCAAACAATTGAAAACAAAAGGCAAGTGATCTAAGCAAGTAACTAAGAGCCCATGGATAACCATGGATAGAAAGGGTGCTAATACCTTCCCTTTCTATAATCTACTCCCCGAACCCAAGAAAACATCTCAAAAGGTTTTTGCTGTGCTTTTTAACCTTTCCTTAGGATAAAATAAAAAGTCGGTGGCGACTCTTGCTCAACCGAAACATTTGCGAAAACAAACGCAAAACCATAGTCAGTTCTCCCACCGTATCACATATCCCTTGCTCCAGTAGTCCATGGAATTTTATCTGCAAAACAAAGAACATAAGAAAAGTTAGAAGCAGATAAATAAATAAAAGAGAGACAGATAAAAATAAAGGTCATCATTAGGGGCAACTGACTGGGATCAGTTAGCCCTCTCTGCAAATCACGGGATTTCTCCCGGTTCACAAAGAGGGATGAATATTTGCTTGCTAATTTGGAATGCACAAAGTTGAAATTCACAAGTCAAAATTGTCAAACCACTACATACTGCACAAACAGAATGGCCTAACTAAAGTCCCAAACTCAGTTCAAATTTCAAACCATCCAAAAAAGAACTGTCAAAGATATCAAGCAAGTACAAAAGGCCTTTAGCTGTCAAAAGAGGATGTGAAAAGATATCAAAGTACCAAAAGGTACAAGATGCAGCACAAAATCTGGAAGGAAGGATAAAATATGCAGAGTAAACATGTAATGCAAGCAAGCTTCTCATCATTTCCCAATGCTGCCCTTTCAGAATAAAGTACACATAACACATATTTTAATATTTTGAAGTGTACTGGAGAGAGAAAGAAGAGAGAAAAAGCAGGTTTTGCAGGCTTAAGGCTTTAGGCATGAGAATTAAAATAAAAAAAACAACATGTTCATAACACAGTGAGGAGAGGAAAAATCACAAGCAGAAACAGACCTGTCAAGCATAAACCTTACAGTTCAAAAACCTCCAACCTGTAAAACTCAATCAAGAGCCTTGGCCTCAAAAGAGTTTTCAACATACGCAATACCCTGCCAAACCTGCTGAAGGATATATCCAAACAGCATCAAGCCTAACCAAAAAACGATCCAAACACAAAGACCAGCATAAGCTTAATCATCTAAGGCCATAACCATTCAAAACCTGCATTAAACCTGCTGAAGCCTCAAACAAACAAAAATTGAAGCTAGCCTCAATCAAAGCTCTAAGCCTGCATTAAGCCTAAAACCTGATACTACACAAACAAGTCCATACAAGCCTGAACCACTAAGCTTCACCTGTCATAAACCTGCCTGAAGCCTTTAAACAACACAAACCAAAAGGAGAACTCAGAACATAAGCTCTCAAACCATAACCACCCAGTACCCTAACCTGTAACACCAAGCCACAAAAAGCCATAGCCATGAACCAGAACAGCATAAGCCTAAAAACTGATTCAAACCTTCCAATCTTAACCTGACCAAAGGCCAAGCTTAGCCTGAAGCAAGCCTTACCAATTTCCAAACCCACTTAAGCCCTCAGAACTGTAAGTTCATCATAGGGCTATCATTATCACATCCAAGCATCAAGACAACCAAACAAAAAGGAAACGTTCAAGGCAACACAAAGGCCTCAGAAAAGTTTTCTTCATAGGCAAATCAAATAGGTAACAGAAGCAAAGCAAAGAAAGAAGAAGGAAAGCTAGTCAAAACAAAATGTTTCAACAATAGCACATTCAGAAGCATACAGGGGCAAGCACAAATATCTCAAGGCAACTCAGAAGCATATTCAGCAAGCCAAAGAGGAAGAAGGGACAAAGAAGCGTGCATAGGCAAAGGCAAGGCAACCAGAAGAGAAGTAAAAAGAAGCATCTCAGTATATCAAGCTCTCAAGTGATCATCATCAAGCATATCAATAAAACAATATTCAAGCATACAGGAAAGGCATCAAGACAACAAGAAGAGGAAAAAGACGCTAAAGCTAGGTTTTCAATATCATCATCAAACCAAAAGTAAGACACAAGTACCAGGGTCTCCAAGCAAGCACAACCTCATCAAGTTCCCCTCACCGTCAAAGCCTCCGGAGCGCCTCCGACCCCACCTCTCCTCCATATCCAGAAAATGAAGGTAGTATGTCTTTCTCTCTTTTCTTCCACCACCTCAATAGAAAACCAAGTTTAATCAAGATCAATAATCACAAAATCATAACATGCAAAATCGTAAAAAACGAATAAAATGTCAAAATCAAACCTTGCTTCGTAAAACCACTGGGCTCGAATTATGGAGGAGGGAGAGATTAGGTGATCGCGCTGGTGGCTAAGCAGAGGGAGTCGTATTCAGAAGATAATCGGAGAAGGTGAAGTGAAGTAAACGAACGGCGCCGCTGCAAAGTTCTCAAACCCTAAGTCCTCCAAATGAAACAAAAGCTATCTAACCCTAAAAACCTTGTTTCAATTAATTTGGGCCTAACCCGTTTCAGCCCACTGCAAGCTGGGCACACACCCCCCTTTTCTCTTTATTTATTCTTTTTGTTTTATTTCGTTTAGGCCCAAGCCCATTTATTTCTTCTTTCCATTTCCTTTTTTTACAAATTAAAATTTTTGTTTATTTTCTTTTAACATAACTCTTTTTTTTTGAGATGATACGCTAGTTTTGTATAGAAAAATATTAATACATAAAAACCATTTTTAAGTTAATACATTTTCTTTTCTTAAAAAACATTATTTGTACATAAAACAATAATATATAATATAATTAAAACACTAAAACATTTTTCTTTTTTTGTTGTTTTGTTTTATTAAAACATTTTATTTATACAATGACACATGATATAATGGAATTAAAAACTTTTTTTTTCTTTCTTTTATTAAAATGTTCTTATTTGTAAAAATACATAAAAGAATAGAATCTAAAATGTTTTCCTTTCTTTTCTTAGAATACATCAATTTGTACATAAATACATAGTTACATAATTTTTCTTTTAAGATAAATACTTTTCTTTTTTCAAGATATCATCTTTGTACATAATCAATAAAATACATTTTTCTACTATACATAATTTAAATTTTAAACATTTAATTAAAATACCTCTTTTGTATATATATTAAACAAATATGAAGATACAAATTTATATCAAATGTAAATAATAATTTTCAAACTTAGAACATTCTCTTTTCTTTCTTAAATTTTTTGTTTGTACATATTAACAATATACAAGATTACAAATTAAATAAATAAACATATAATTCTTTTCAGTTAAGTTAAACAATGCTTAATAATACACATTAAATTCACATTTCCGCACTTGTAAATAAAATACATGTACACGTACACCTACACAATACATTTTACATTATACATTCGCTATACTTTGCTATACATCATTTACACTTTTATCACAATTCGATTTGGTTGTAAATTATTGGACACTACATTCCTAAAGTCTCATCCCCATTTGTGAATTTGTACCCCCACTCCCGGATACTATTTGTAATAGCGTAGACTTTAAATTCTTGCAATTTACCGCTTTCGAATTATACCATGGTTAGACCTAGGGTTTGCATGTACATAAAATCAAACGCTAGATAACCTAATACAAGACAAATACATGAAATCAATACACAATCACACTTGCACCCCCTAGGGTAATCCCACATGTTGCCTTCCAAAATGGGCCATGCTTGCACGTCGAGTTTCTTTGGCAAAACAAATTCAAATGATCATAAGTCCCCCGATGACGCTTTCGAAAGTTGCCTAAATGGAATGATCATAGTCCCTTCAAAGCAAATTGCCAAAGACACTTGGCACCATTTCATTCATGATCCATACGATGACCCGCGTCCATCCCGTTAAACATCCTAAACGCAAGATTGTCCACCAAATTCAATGGTGGAACAAAATTGTTAAAAAGGGTTGAAAACATAGAGAAAACCTTTGAGTACAATAGGGGTAGACAAAACTCTTAGTTACTTGAGATCAACTTGCAAAAACACTTGCCTTCTTTTCAAAAACCATACTCCACAAACACTTTCAAAACAAACTTTCCAAAAACATTTGAAACATCTTTTCGAAAAGATACACACCTTTGTAAAACATTCGAGTAAAGAATTGTTACAAGGGTTGCCTAAGACAAGGCATCTTCTTCAAAAACATTTTCAAAAACACACACACACACACACACACCATTTTCAAGCAATCGAGAATCAAGGCAAGTGATCTAAAAACCAAGTAACTAAGAGCCCATGGATAACCATGGATGAAAAGGGTGCTAATACCTTCCCTTTTCATAATCTACCCCCCGAACCCACGAAATATCTCAAAAGGTTTTTGCTGTGCTTTTTTAACCTTTCCTTTAGGATAAAATAAAAAGTCGGTGGCGACTCTTGCTCAACCGAACAAGTGCGAATACAAAACGCAAAACTCAAGTCAGTTCTCCCACCGTATCACACATGTCTTTGTAGGACCAGGCGAAAATATCTACATACTTGTTTAATAACTTAAACAACCTTTCTTTGACGCTTTCTTCTAAAGTTGCCCCTAACTTGACCTCTTTTGGATCCTCTATCGTATTGAGATTAATGGTCTCGATAGGCTCTTGATACGGTTGTATACTGTCAGCCTTCAGTTCTATACTTCTTTCCAGTTCTTCAGAAAGTTCAAAATCCTCAACATCCCCCTCTTCAGCTTGGTTGACGGGATTATCAAAATCATATTGGATAGTAGCAGTACCATCATCGATGATATTGGGCATGGATCTGCACATTTATCATGTTTTGGTGCAGTTTTTAGTACGTGAATTTGGAAAATGCATATGCGAGAAAATATTTCCATTTGAAATATATAGGATAAATGCAAGAAGAAAATCAAGGATCTTAATTAAGTACAAAACACACTTTTATCATTCATAAATATTGTTCGATACATGCGGGGACCCTTACAAACAACCACTATGCCTCGGGCTTGGCATAGGTTCTTTCAAAAACAAAGAAAATTACACTGGAAAGAAAATTTCAGGAATCTCCACAACTGTCCAGTTCTTTAACTCTTCGTCTGGGGCGCATTCACTGATGAAATCTGTCGCTCTTTTGATGGTATTTTTGTGGGACACCATTGCCACTTGTTCGCCATGTTTTACCCCTTTGCTGATGAAGGTCTCCTGGATGGGTGGAAATCGTGCTTTCCCTTTTAGAGTAGCCTTCGATGATTCATAACCCAAGCCAAAACGGTTCTTCTTCTCAGATATTTCAGGGAGCCTTCCCCAGCCTTTTGGGTCACCATTACCCACTGCTATTTGTAAGTCTCTCCATGAAGTCATATTGGGCTTTTTTATTTTTTCTACAGGTAAGGTTATTGTTGAGGCAACCTCCAATACTTGAAATGGTGTAGCTATGCAATCTTCGTCGGCGCTGATATACCTGTAGGACTCAATGTGACTTACGAAGATGTCTTCTTCTCCACCAATTATGACCAATCTCCCTTCTGAAGAATTTCAACTTCTGATGTAAAGTCGACATGACTGCCCCTGCCGCATGAATCCAAGGTCGCCTGAGTAAACATGTATATGTCGGTTCTATATCCATGACTTGGAAGGTGATATAGAACATGTGTGGACCGATCTTGACAGGAAGGTCTACTTCTCCGAATACTGTACTCTGAGAACCATTGAAAGCTTTGACTATCATGGAACTTGGTCTTATCATGACACCATCTAGTGTTAACTTCATCAGGCTAGATTTAGGTAACACATTAAGGGCATAACCAGTATCAGTAAGTACTCTGGATAAACTCGTAGTACCTATCTATATTGAAATGTGTAGTGCTTGATTGTGAGCTCGGCCTTGCGAAGGTAACTCACGGTTGTTGAAACCCAAATAGGACCCCGACGTCAGATTTTCTACCACATTATCAAATTGATTCACAGTGATTTCTTCCGCAAAATGAGTCGAACTTAAGACTTTCATCAAAGAATCCCGATGCGCTTCTGAATTGATGAGCAACAAGAGTATGGAAATCTTGGATGGAGTTTGATGAAGTTGGTCCACCACCTTATAATCACTCCTTTTAATTATCTTTAAGAATTCGTTGGCCTCTTGGTCGGTGAAACTTTTGTTTACGGGCTCTTGATTCACCTCTTCTACTGCTTTTCCTTTTTCTTCTGTCACCAGGTCGCTTTTGTTTTTCGGAACATTAGTATTCTTCTCCAATGGTTTATTTCCGAACACCCGGCCACTACGGGTCATGCCCCCTGTCCCTGCTATATTTGAAATTGCAGGTTCTTGGCTTGATGATGGCTCACATTCTTGTTTAGAGCCATTGCCATACACGGTCGAGTCATAACTCCATGGTACTTCCTTGTCGCTTTTGTAAGGGATAAGAGATGGCCCTTTGATTACCATGGTAGCCTTCGATGCTACTAGTATTTTCAAAGTTTGCTTTACAGGTTTTTCTGTCGAATCTCTCCACGGAATCACGAGAGTTTTTTTGTCATGATAAGGAATCACCAATGGTTTCTTTGTACTTCCTTCAATTGCTGCTATATATTTAGCCTCAGGGTATGGTCCGAATTGGACTATCCCCTGATCCACCAATTGTTGTAAGGTCTTTTCAAAAGCTTCATTGTGTTCCAACAGAAAACCGCATTCTAACAAGTATTCTTTCAACAGTCTTATTGGAGACTTTGCTTGTCTGCCAGCCCCAAAGTCGGTGACTACTTCAATTGCATTTATTGTCGGACCACCATGCGGAGGCATAGGATTTGACTTGACGTTCGGCTTTTCAAAGGTAATATCTTGAGCCTCTAATAGGTCTTGAACCTTATGCTTAAAGGCCCAACATTTATCTAGGGTATGGACCGGAGAATTTGCATGATATTCACACCTAGCATTGGCGTCGTATCTTGGTGGGAGTGCCCCAGGTGGTGGAGCTAAAGGTTTGAGTTCTACCAAAGACGCTTTGATCAAATGCTATAATAACTGGCTAGGTGGCATAAGGAGGGGGTCAAACTTCCTCAGAGGTTTGTCAAACCTATTTTGTTGTTGCTGCTCTCGCGAAATCATCAGTGGTTGTTGTGCTCTTGGTTGTGAGGCCACATCATTAACTTCACCCTCTTTCCTCTTTGTAAAATTAGGAACCGGCCTTTTTGCATTGAAAGGAGAATTTGATGACCCCCCCTTGAATCTTTCCGTTATGTATCCCTATCTCAATTCTCTCTCCAATGGTCACTAAGTCGGAAAAGCCTGAAGAAATGCTTCCTACCATCTTTTCATAATATACCCCTTGTAAGGTCACCATGAACATGTCGACTAATTCTTTTTCTAGAAGTGGTGGTTGTACTCGAGACGCCATCTCCCTCCACCTTTGAGCATACTCTTTGAAGGACTCTTCCTTCTTCTGGGATAGGTTCTGGAGTTGTGTGCGGGTAGGTGCCATATCCAGGTTATATTTGTACTGCTTCAAGAATGCATTGGCAAGATCTGCCCACGTTTTTATATGCATCCTTTCCAATTGCATATACCAATCCAGTGATGCCCCACTTAAACTGTCCTGAAAGCAATGAATCATTAGCTTCTGGTTTTGAGCATATGCATGCATTTTTCTACAGCACACGTGTAAGTGGTTTCTCGGACAAGTGATCCCTTTATATCTTCCAAAGTCTGGTACTTTGAACTTTGGTGGGATTATTACATCCGGAACGAGACCCATTTCGAGGGCGTCGACATCAAAAGCATCATATCCTTCCACAACTTTCAACCTTTCTTCTAGAGCCTTGTATTGACCTAGTGCTAACGGGTTTTCCACAGCAGGGGTGTCGGTCACTTTCTGTGGTGCCTGATTAACATCCTCCAGATCGTTATCTTTGTATTGTAAATCCAAGTAATCGTCAACACGATTAACTAGAATCTGCAGGGTGGGAGATGCCCCCGCCTTTGGTGGAGGTGGGATAAATCCCTCAGATTCTTATCTTGTCTCGTGTTGAGCCGTGACAGATTTCTGTGGCCCGGTTTCCAGTCCTTTTCTCAGTTGGTGACCGCCTGATGCACCAATGGCTTGGGTTATTTCTTCGAAAGCTACCCTAGGAATCTGTTATTGTCTATCAATGATGTTCTTCAAAGCTAGAAGAACCTGACTCATGTCTCCCCTCATTGAGTCGATGTCGCTTTTAACTTGTTCCAAATCAAACTTAAAAGCTGCTTGATTCCCTTCTATTTGTTCCATGGCTCTTAAATGGTGAACTCTTGTTTGATACAGAGGCCAAGGAGGTGGTGGTTTCCTTCTACCAATGGTTAAACTGGTGAACATTTTTTGAAAAATAATGAGTTTCTGAATGGAAAATACATGGGATGTAATGTTTTCTGAATGCATGATTATGTATGTGTGATGCTTAAGCTTTAAGCCTTGCGTGTCTTATTCACCTGGGTATACATATATATAGGTTTTTGCTTTTTTCATTTTTATTTAGTAAGTATCTGAAAAATGAATACACAAATAAGATAGGAAACACAAAGCTTTTATTGAAACATCAACTGTCTTTAAAGGATAATACATCTCAGATACTGAAAAATATTACAATTCTAAATAGTAAATTTGCTGGAAGGAAAATACACCAAAGGAAAACAATATTCTAAGCCCGTTTGAGAATATCTTCTCTAAAACGATCAACCATCATCCTACACAGCTTGAGAAAGTTGTCAACATCCTCTGGGAGAGGGGCCATTACACTTTCTGCGTCTTTTAAGCTTATGGGAATGTCTTCGATAAGGTTGTTGGCCAAGAACGCGAGCTTCTCGTGCTTATCTTTGTAGTATTGGTACTCTTGGTAGAGGCGGGGAATTATCTTGTGGTTATCCATTCCTGCTTGGGCAATTTTCGTATATTGTTCTTCCTAATACATCTTTTTAGCTCTCAGCTCGGTGTAGAGTCTTTGTTGTATCAGGAAGTTCTCCCGGAGCCCCTCCAGTTCAAGGCATACTTGCTCATACTCATCAGTCTTCTGGGTCAGATGTCTCTCTACCCTCATTTTTATCAGGCGCTCTTTGACTTCTGAATCTTGGCTATCCTGAAGTCTAGTAGTGAGGTACTTCAACTGTTCTTCTTGGTCTAAGGATGCCTGGGCCAAGCTTTGGACCTGAGCCCTTAACTCTTCCTCTAGCACTTTTTTTCCTGCACAGCCTTTTCATACCATCTATTCAACCTTCCAATTTCATTGGCAGCATCTTCCAGTCTCTGGTTATGGGAATCCAGATTAAAGGTAGCACTTAAAATCCCTTCGGTTGACCGCTTCCTTTTCAAACTTTCCTTTTCAAATGCTTCACGCTCTTTTTGGATCTGTTGATCTTTCGATTCGAGTATGCGTTGCATTTGTCTTTTCTCCTTGGTCAAATTAAAGAGATTGAGCTCTAGTTCTTCCTTCTCTCTCTGAGCCTGCTTTAGTGCCTTTTTTAGATCATCTACCTCTTCTAAAGACATAGGAGGAGTAATTGGGGCCTCTTGCTTATATTCAGGGTCTACATCAAAAGGAAGTTTGATAATCTATACCCTGTTTAGAACCTAATGAGTGTAAGGTTCTTTTGCCACTGCATTCTTCTTCTCTGCTTTTCTTTTTTTTAACCCTACTCCAAGCCCGGATGATTTTGTTGAGTAATTCTCTGTCATTTATGCCCATGTCGTGAACAATCAATTGCTGAAGTTGTTCATCCGAAGGTTTGTCTGCCAAAGGAAACCCTAGTTATCGTAAGGCCAAGGTGGGATTGTAATTGATGCAGCCTTGTGACCCGATTAGTGGGACATTAGGAAAATCCCCACAACTATAGATAATATCACTAATGTCTAACTTCCTGGCATACCATAATACAGAGCTAGTAGTAAGAGATCTTAACTTCTGAGGCCATTCATACCTTGTCAGACTTGGGATTAAGTAATCCTCCTTGTAAAGGTGATTCATAAACCAGGAGTATAATAATGGAATACAGCAATTCAAAGTACCTCTCTTCTTCTCATACCGTGTGTGAACGGCGTAATATATATCAGCAAGTAGAGCTGGAGTGGGGTCTGTATTAAAATTTTTTGCTCCCTAAAACACGCTGATGGCGGCAGGGTCAATATAATCTACAGTGCGCGGAAATAAGACAACACCAAATATGAGCAACCCAAGACAGTCGACACAAGATTCCCATTCCTTGTTATTTTCCAAATCAAGAGCTTTG
This sequence comes from Vicia faba, assembly GCA_948472305.1. Taxonomy (NCBI): domain Eukaryota; kingdom Viridiplantae; phylum Streptophyta; class Magnoliopsida; order Fabales; family Fabaceae; genus Vicia; species Vicia faba. Next base: position 1,690,604,006 of record OX451737.1, on the reverse strand, counting down.
CTCTCCAAATAACACCTTTTAATCCCTCGCACTTCTCCTTCTTTCTTATAATTCAGAGCAAACTCAGGGTAGGGGATTCCCAGACCTTCGGCCAGTATCTTAATATCAATGGTTTGCCCAATACCTGTATAAGCCTTCTCTTTGGAGAAGTTCATAATTATATCCAGTTCCTCTAAGGTCGGGGCTAACTGGAAATCTTGAAATGTGAAGCATCTCAGTGGAGGATCATAGAACTGTACTAGAGCAGAAATGGCGTCCAACTGTACTTCAATTTTAATTAATTCCAAGATATCCCCATAACAATGAGTAAATGTTTTCACGGCCCTTTCAGACAATCTTTCTTTTACAGCTTTGATTCGAGTTACATTCGGCTTGGTAACATTGATACAAACGAGTTGTTTTCCTTTGGCATTCATTTTCAGATACTCACACAAAAACCTTTACTCTTTATACCCTGTGAATAAGACAAGCAACCAATGTATGATGAACATGCGAAATATAGAGATGCACGAACATATGAATAAAGTGTTAAATGACGGGATTCAATGAACAGTAACCCTTAGAAGGTAGGCTCTAGCTTGGTTTTATGGATATTCTACCCTCCCTATAAGGTGATTTCCTTAAGGGTATCATGAATAACACTAGAGGGAAAGGCGGAAGGGCCTCCCTTAAGTGAAGTCTCTTTGCAGACCGAAACTTTCGTATCTAGGTCGTGAAAGGTCTCATCATGAAATTTTAGTTTAGGGTTATACAAAGAGTCATAGGCGTCATTCCAAAGTCCTACTTCCCAAGAGGATGTCTCTTGAGACGTATTTCTTTTGCAGAATTCCACCGACTCTAGGCGAAATCGTCACATAAACTCATAGGGATGATGTCCCCTTGGCTAATAGACGAACCTTCTTTCTAAGGTTTATAAAAAAATTGCAAAATTTAAAAACCCGTCACTGACATATAAATGTAATGATTAATAAGAGAAAGCAAGAAAATAAACAAATAAATAAACAATAATTAAACAAATGTAAAAAACCCAAAAATAAAAAAACCCCTTAAAACCCTAAAACTAATGGACAAGACTCCTAAACCTAAGGTTGGTTCCCCAGCAGAGTCGCCAGCTGTTGCAATTGGTTTTTTAATCAGAGTCGCCATCCTAAATTTTTATCCTAAAGGAAGGGAGTATAACGGAATAACCCTAAAGTTCAGAGATTCTAGATTTGGACTCGGTTCTAGACGAAGGGAAGGTGTTAGGCCCCCCTTATCTACCTTGTTCGCAAGGATACTAGGTTTAGAAGTGCGATATTTAGGAAATAGGGTTTTAATTATTAATTAAGGAAAAGGGTTTGAATTTTAGTTAGGGGGTCTCACCACGATTTTGATCGTATGCCTACGTATCCTCCTAGGAGGAATCAGAGTCCTATTTCGTAGTTCGCAGTGTTTGTTGGTGTTTTTTATAAGATTGCATAAAATTGCTTTTGAATTAACCTTAAACTTTGTCTGGGTTATAAATTGAGCGATCGTAGACGTGGTTCGCAGTTTGATTCGAAAGTAATGCTATGTAATCATTTTTCGAAAACATCTTGTTTTTTATTATGTTAGTAGAAAAAACAGTTTGTAATTGATTAGTTGTTTTTGTATTTGATTTAATTGAGGCGTGAAGCGGGGGAGTCTGATATAGTCTCCTCCTCACGTGGCCAGATATTATCCACGTGTTGCCCATTAGTGAATTGTGTGTTTTTTAATATTTTTGTAAGATATTGAATTAATCTTGAGAAAAAAAGTTTTATTTGATTTGTAAGAGAACTAAAAATAGATAACTTACATTAATTTAATAAAATCCTAATAATTAATCTATTAACTAAAAAATACTAACTAAAAAAAATAGTGACTAAACAATTGAATGGAAGAAAGAAACAAAAACTTAAAAAAACCTAAGGTGCTAAGTTAGCAATGGGATGTGAATTTGTGAAATGTACCCAAAAAAGACCCATGATCCACATGCTATCTCTAAACTCTAATTCTTAATTTACACCTAATAATTAAAACACAATGATGCGCCATTCTTCGTTCAGCTAGCATACTAATTCATTTGGCTTTTAACTACACACCAGCCAATTGGATGAAGACAAGTAGCGGCTATTTAATTAAATTAGAAGAAAAAACAATTAATACAAAGGGAACATGATAAAGAACAAAAGAAAGTGTGTTTCTCTCTCCCATCGTTACACTCTTATTTCTTCCCCACTCTCTTTAAAGATAACATACCCATTTTTTCAAACTCATCTTTCTCGTAATGTTAAACATAACAAAACATGACAGCGACACATCCATATAAATGAAAGAACAAGAAAGGTACCAAATTGGGGCTTCTTACAGAGAGAAGTCGCTGAGATGTTGGACGGAGGAGTGGAGTCCGGCGAGGAGAGGAGTGATGATGCACGGAGGATGACGATGATGATTAAGGCGACGGAGGCTCCACCGGGTTTAAGGTTTCGGATCTCGAAACCCAAACCCCCAAATGTGGATATGAACGGTACGGAAGTCCTTTTACTGCAACACTTTCTTCCCCCTCTACTGTAATTTTCTATAACTTTCGATACTTCCCGCTGTAAGAAATTTTTATCCTCTTCATTCTGTAATATTAGTTTTTGTTTTATAGTATTTTTTAGGATCAGTATATTTGGTAATTGATTTAAGTTGGTTTATTGTTTAGCAAATTAGGGAAGTTTTTTTTTTGCAACAAATTCAATCAGTTTTAATTATGCCCGTAATGGTATTGATTTTGTTTGATTCTGTTTTGAATATAATATTGTTTCCATTTTAGTTATGACATGTTTCTGCAATAAGTTTTGACGTTGTTCATGTACTGTAAAAAGAATGACAATATTTTAATTCACACAGTAACTGCTAGTGCATTTTTTCTAAAGTATTCGTACAATGTCTGTTCCTAATTATTGGGCCATGCGCTTTTCTCTTTTTTTAATTATTAATGGGCCAAGCGTTTTTTGTTGAAACAACATCATGTCAGTAAAAAATGGGCCTGCTTGTTTTTTTATTTATTTTTAGTTCTTGGTCTTTTTGTTATTTAATGATAAAAACAAATAAATAAATAAATAAAAAGTTTTTATAATTAATTGGTAATAATTGTTAGTTAAAACAACATAATAGTACTGTTATTAATAATATTATAAAAAAATCAATTCTCAAAACAAACAAAAAAACTGAAAGGGCCATGTATTTTTCAAATTAGGCTTATTTAATTTTAAACAAAAAAAACAACCCGAATTTTAACCGAAAAAACTTTAGTGGGCTACACCATTTTAATTTATTGGGCCTTTAAACAAAAACAAAATTATTCACACCTCCTTTGATTAAAACAATGCACCTCCCATTTTTAAACTTGAAATGGACCTCCTTTTTTTAAACCTAATGGGCCATCAGATATTGATGGTCCGTTTTAAATCAATACACCCCTCTGACTTTAAATACCCCTATAAAAGTGAAAACTAAATAATGAAATTTATTTGAAGAAAACCCTAGATTAGGTTAGGGCAAATTTGGGGTATGACACCATTCCATTAGGATAAAAATTAAGGGTGGCGACTCTGAATTTAAAACTAGTTGCAACACAGTGATGCCCGATACGCACACTTGACTGAATCAGCAACTATCTCTCTGTCAGCCCGACACAAGTCGAGCTGATAACCAAGAAACGTCCAGAACGACTCTACCCGTAATCCGCCTCATTCTCAAAACAAACGATTAGTTACGAGCATGATTGCCCATTTTGACCAAGTTATGGCAGTTGCATATTCTTGCGGACCCGCATATCTACACCCAAAAATAGGGACCAATGGCCAAACGTCGGGGGAATTATATAAACCCTCACACATGTGAGGGCCAAGTATCAAATATTCAAGCCTTAAACCCTAATGTTCAGCTTGTATCTGTTTGCACCCATTCTTACTTGATCGTCGGAGTGTCTAGCAGGTACAACCCCTCTTTCTCCTCAACTTTCAACAAATCAGACGTCATCCTTCGATCCATTTGCATGTTCTGATCAACCTATAAGATCAATATTATTCTCTTTTAATAAGTAATTTTTTATTTTATTTTATTTAAAACAGTATCCTTTCAAGTAATCTCTTTTGTCATAATATTGTTGCAACATGTTTTCATGCTATTCCAATTATCTCACATTTGCTTCATAATCTCATAAGAAATATCTCTCCTAAAAGTACTCTACCTCGTAAAAAAAAATATTAATTCAAACACGAGATATATGTGTTTTTTTAATTATTTATACATACAATATTTTTATTTAGAAATTATTTTTAATTTAAAAAAAATATAATTTAAAGATAATATATGAAAATAAAATATATATTATTGATGAAATAATTTTGGTAAAACAATTTTATTTTTATTTTAAAAATAATAAATTATTTTAGTAAAATAATTTTATTTTGATTATTTATATTTTTATTATATTTTAAAAATAAAAACGTATGTATCACACCAATACCCGTGCAAACGTATGAGTAACATACCAGTACCATGTGAACATACGAGTAATCATAATGTATTAATCCAAACATGAAAAAAAAAATATTTTTATTATTTATGCATATAATATTTTTATTTAAAAATTATTTTTAATTTAAGATAAATATAATTTAAAGATAATATAAGAAAAATTGAAATATATATTATTGATGATACAATTTTTGTAAAACAATTTATTATTTATTTTAAAAATATGTATTTTTTTTAAAAATAATAAACTATTTTAGTAAAATAATTTTATTTTGATTATTTATATTTTTATTACATTTTGAAAATAAAAACGTTCGTACTTTATCAGTATTTGTACGAATGTACTAGTTACACACCAACACTATGTGAATGCACAAATAATCATATCAAAATACGCGCGAACGCACAAGTTTAATATATGAAAAGTTAAAATATATTATTGTTGTAAAACAATTTTGGTAAAATAATTTTATATATCTTTCAAAAATATGTTTTTTTTTTAAATAATAAATTTTTTTGATAAAATAATTTTGTTTATTTGATTTACATTTTTATTACATTTAAAAATAATTATATTGTTGATTATATTTTTTATTTTTTATTTTTTTAATAATATTTTAATATTTTTTAATTTATTTAAATTTATACGACAAACTGATGATAATTCCGTGGTCCAGACGCTTGTTAAAAAATGAAATCGTTAATATCTTTTAAAGAAGCTAATTATAATTCACTTACAGAGTATGGAAAATTTGAGGAGGAAAATAGAATGCAAGGATGAGCGGTGACGGTGTGGCAGAAACATGGTGGTAAAGAGGCTGGTTTGCAAGAATGAGCGGTGACTAGATTAGGTAGTCGCAAAAACTCATGTGGTGGTGGCGTCACAGACTCAAGGAAAGAAAAAGAAGAGGAAGCGATGTTCTGATAAGAAGAAGAAGAGGAAGTGAAGTTCATAAGAGAGAATGATTTGAATGGATTAATGTAGAGGAAGTGAAAGAAGTGACCATTTGTTTTTCCAATGGTTTCATTATAATTTTACACTTTCCAAGTGACTTTTGGAATAGATAAAGATGAAATTGACGACTCTTTTACTACTGTTACACGGTACTCAATATATATTAGGTGTAAATATTAACTGTAATAATTAATTAGGGTTAATAATAATTAATTAGATGAAGCTTCAGCCTCGATGCTTAGTATGTTTACCTTTTACTTTTTTCCTTTCCAAGTAATTTTGTTTGTTATTTTTGTCTACATGTATTCTATTTTTGATGATAATTTTAATGGAATTGTTAATTTGTAGATATTGCATTGGAGCGTGAGGTTGAGGGCGACCTTTTACTTGATAACATGGGTCAGGTATACTTTTAATCTAATTTCAACATTATTGTGAAGTTTAATAATTTTTTATTTCTGTTGCTGTTGTTGTTCATTTCATCTTAGGCTTCTATGCATAATTAGTTTGATCATGGATTTGTTTTGATTAATGAAATATTAGTTTGATCAGGGATTTGTTTAAAATTTTATTGTTTGGATGAATGAAATATTAGTTTGATCAGGGATTTGTTTAAAATTTTATTGTTTGGATAATGTAGAATTGGATGGAGTGGTGCAAAGTGAATGGGTGTCTATTTGGTCTTGTTCCGTCACTTGCCATTACTTTTCTCCCTCTTCCGTTTCCGCTCAATTCGTTTTATGATTTCCAAACATAGACAGACTGTTTTTCATGTAAATGCTTATGTATAAGATATTTGACTATTTCTATAACAAAAGGTAAACTCAAATAAATCAATTCAATCATGCCTTGTTTTCTTTTGGTTTCCTTTTCCATGTGATTAATAAACACTAGCCTGTAGTCATACATTAAAATAAATCGTTATTTGATTGGATAAACAATGTTAAAATTATAAATACTATAACTTAGTAATGATATGCATCTTTCTTACCATCTCCTTATGTTACAAATAACATCATAACACACGCTCTATATCTTTCTTATTTCTCTATCTTACACTTTATATTTGGTTTCAGGGTTTAGGGCTTCGATTTGGAGTGTTTAATGGGGCCATTGGTATATCTACCATTCAGGCATGCTTTTGATAAATGAAAATTAAAAAAAAAAAAAAAAACAAGCATGGTCACAGTGTGAAGAAGAAGAAATTTGTTTATGGATGATACTCTATTATGTAAACCATACAACAAGAAATAAAACTTAGCGTTAAACTTTATTTTTGATATGGGTTTTGAATAAAGTCATCCCTTTCTACCAAAAGTTTCCCGATATCATGTATCTGATTTTCATTATTGATATTTTGACTTATTTACGATAATGCAATGATTATGTTGTTGGTGTAAGGTGATGAAATTGAGGAAGAAGAGAGAAAACTATGAATGATAAAATCGGTTACAAATGATTAAAAAAGAATTGAATTAATTAATGAAATCTAGTACACTTATTTATACACAAAAATAATAAAAATAAGAATGTCACATAGGCCCTAAGAGAGAATATTCTAAGTATAACAAATACTAAATTACTTCTTTAATATCATCCCTTAATTTAGTATCTATCAGAAACTAACAACACCAATTTCATTCTTCAAATGAAAAAATTAGTCTGTTTTGATTGCCTTCGTCAGAACATCTGCCAACTGTTTCTGGGTGCTACAGTGCAGAACTTCTAACACTCTTTTCTGCACTTGACTTCTCAGAAAATGATACTTCGTCTCAATATGCTTGCTTCTTCCATGCAACACTGGATTCTTAGTAAGATTGATTGCAGACTTGTTATCAATTAACAACTTCAGAGGTTTCTCTATCTCAATCTTCAAATCCTCCAAAAGATTCAGAAGCCAAACATCTTGACATGCAGCTACAACACCTGCAATGTACTCAGCTTCACACGTTGACAGAGCCATAACATACTGTTTCTTGGAACTCCAAGAAATTGGACCTCCCAGAAACTTAAACAAGTAGCCAAAAGTACTTATTCTGTTAACTCTATCTCCACACCAGTCATAATCAAAATAACTCACTAATTCTGGTTCTGTCTTTCTTTCAGAAGGAAATAACACTCCATATTTCAGAGTTTCCTTGATATACCTCAGAATTATGACAACAGCTTGGTAATGAGACCACTTTGGTTTACTCATGAATCTACTAACCATTCCAACCGCATAGCAAATGTCAGGTCTGATATTGCACAAGTACTTGAGAGAACCAACCAACTGCTTGAAGGTCGTAGCATCCACAGAATCACCATCAGAATCAGAATCCAATTTATAATTGGTTTCTGATGGTGTCACAACAACTTTACAATTCTGCAGCTTAAATCTCTTCAGAAGTTCAAGTTCATACTTCAGCTGATGTAGAATGTTACCTTTCTTTGAGTACAAAATCTCCATTCCTAGAAAATATACCATATTTCTCAGATTTTCCATCTTAAATTCATTCATCAGAACTTCTTTGAACTTGATTATATCTTCTGGATAACTTCCTGTTAGCAATATTTCATCAACATATAGACACACCAGAATCATATTGCCACCAGAATGCTGCACATACACGCCATATTCCATCTCACATTTTTGAAACTTCTGCCTCTTAAAAAATGAATCAATTTTCAGATTCCAAGCTCTGGGCGCTTGTTTCAGTCCATACAAGGCTTTATGTAACTTGTATACCATCCCTTCTTGATTCTTTTTCACAAATCCAGAAGGTTGTGACACATATACCTCTTCTTGTAACGGACCATTCAGATATGCAGACTTCACACCCAGATGTATCAAAGGCCAATTTCTGTTTGCAGTTAAAGCAATCACCAGTTTGATTGTTTCATGTCTAGCTACAGGCGCAAACATCTCAAAGTAATCTAGTCCAGGTTTCTAAAGAAAACCTCTAGCCACTAGTCTCACTTTGTGTTTGCCAATTGATCCATCTGGATTAAGCTTCACCTTGAAAACTCATATGACGCTGATGGCTTTCTTCTTTTCTGGAAGCTTTGTCAACTTCCAAGTTTTGTTTCTTTCAATAGCCTCAAGTTCTTCATTCATGGCATTCAACCATACTTTCTTCTTGAGAGCTTCTTCAATACCTACTGGTTCAGAATCTACTAACATGGCACACTGAACGACTTCTCCTTCAGAATCTACTTCAGTATCATGCAACATGCTAAAATCTGCAAACCTACTTAGTATTTGTCTGATTCTCTGTGGCCTCTGAACTTGCTCTGAAGCTTCTCCAGAACTTAGAACAGTGCTAGCTTCTGGACCTTGTCCAGAACTACTTCCTTCAGAATTACCACCTTCATATTTACTTCTGGAAGCTTGTCCTCCATACTCTATGTCTTTAGAGTTTTCCATTCTAGAATTATAATCACCACCAGATTCTGGATCTTCATACGAATCTGGATTAGAATCAGATCCACTGTCAGGATCTCCCTGAGATTCTAACTTATCTTCAAAGTCTTCAGAATCAGATTTATCTTCTGACTCTGACTCGTCTTCAGAACTTTCTGAAAAATCTTCAGAAACTAACTCTGGTGTTGGCGCTACACCAGAATATGATTGAGGCTTGTTCCAATCCCATGTGACTCTTTCACAATAACGTCTCTTCTGATTTCAACTTTGTTGGTTTCTGGACAATAAAGCTTATAGGCACCTTGTTGTACCCCAAAATTTGCCCTCTCTTTTTCACAAGAAATCACAACTTCGGGCTTTTCCTGATTTTTCAGATTGGCTTAAGAATCGGTCAAACAGACTTTTCTCATCAGTCAAACAAAATTAGGGTTTTCATTAACTTTTGAATCTATTTAAGCAGATTGCTAGGGTTTGGTTGAGTTTGGCTCAGGGTTTGATCAAGCAGACGCTTCTTTGACAATAAATCAAGAATTAGGGTTTGCACGCGCATTTTCAGAAGAATTTAAATCCACAGTGTCTTAACTGGCTGTCACACTGCTTTGACGCCTGTTCAAGATTTCAGTTTGTTTCTCAAAATCTGAACCTCTGGGATAGAAGTTGAGGTTTCTGATTGAAAGTTTGAAGCTTTAGTTTGATCAGTAAAGAAAAAGGTGTGTGGACGTTTGTTTGTTTAACTGTGCAATGCTATTGGTTAATTGGAACGCCAGGTTTATTATTGGTTAATGCAAAGTTGCAAGACTACAATGTTTATTAATTATTTATTTTATCTAAGTTAAAATAATTGGGATGTACTTCCAGTTATTTTAATTCAAGAAACTTAAATAATTAAATAGACAGTGAAATAAAGAATTATCTGACAAAAGATTTTTTATTCACTTTTAATTGTTGTTACAAGTGTTATTTGAATACACTAAATTTATTTACAGTATTTATAATAATGTTTATTACAAACAATTGAAAGACAAAATAAATCTATCCTAAGTCTTCATCTTCTACTGTTGCTTCCTTTGCCCAACTGATATTTACCTGCAAAGATAGAAGAAAGAAATCAGTACAGATAAATTAAAGGGCATTTTCAGACAGTTAATCATAAAAACTCATCATTAAAAGTGTTGGCCGGAATCAGTTTGTTCGTCCTCTCTGCAAATTGCAAGAAGACTCTCTTCTTGGTTCACAAAGACGGAAAGAAAATATGTTTGCAAGCATATGAATTAAATACAAGGCAGCATGTTGAACAAAATGCACAAAAATGCATAAATTCAAACAAGGCAAACTGAACAGCCAAGTAAAAAATTCAAACAAGCTGCACATGTACAAACTGAATATGCCAAAGTTCAAACTGAACAAACAAGTTGCACAAGTTCAAAATGTCAACCAAGCTGTCAAACTGTCAGAGAAGCCATCAAACTGTCAATGCAGAAGAAAGTACACAAAAGGCAGAAAATCTGGAAGTAAGAAGATATGCAGAGAAAAGCCAAAATGCAAGCAAAACTTTCATCATTTCCCAACCAACACCTTTTCAGAAAAAAAGGACTCTAAGCAATATAATATGCTTTAATAGAAAGAGGAAGAGAGAGAGAGAAGTAAAGGCTTACAGTTTGCAGGCTTAGAGGACAATAAATATAATAAGATGTCCAACACTGTAAAAGGGGCCAGGATACAAAGAATACAAAGAGAAGATACCACAAAACCTGTGTGACAATAAGCCTCAAAGCTTGTTCAACTTCAAACCTGTGTTAAGAACACCTCAGGCCTGCATAAAACACCAAGCCTTGAAGAAGCAAGCACAAGCCTACTAAAACCTCAACAGGCCTGCTTCAAACTTGTGAACAACAAAAGCATGTCAACCTGCATAAACAAGCTTCAGTAGCCTGCATAAAACACAAGCCTCAGTAGCCTGCATAAAACACAAACCTCAACTTGTTCATCCTCAAGCCTGTAACCAAACATATCAGCCTGCATAAAACATTCAACCTGCATCAAAATTCCAAAACAACCAAAATATCAACAGGCCTATAACCAAAAAGCAAGCCTTGAGGCCTGTTTTCCTCCAAGCCAAACAAGCCAACAAGCCTATAACCTCCAACCTGTTTCAACACAAATAAAAAACCTACAAAACTGTTACAGAAGCAACAAGCCTGTAACCTTTCAAGCCTGTCAAAACACATAACAAAAGCGAGCCTAAAAGCTTGTTCATCCTCAAGCCTGTACCAAGAAAACTGTACAATAAACAAGCATTCAAGCAAAGCCAAAAAGCCCTCAGAACGAATTCATCATAGGGCCAACATAAACATTCTCAGAACTAGGTGCATCACAGAATCATCAAAATCCCAAAAGAGAGGAAAGAGTTAGAGGTGAAAAGAATAACAATAGCAGAATCTCAGAACTAATTCATCATCGAAAGGTATCAAAAAGGGTCAACAAATCCAAACCAGAACAAAGCTTATCATCAGAACGACGACAAGCAGCTCAGAAAAGTATTATCATTGACAAGAAGAAGAGGAAGAATCTTGGAAGCAAAAACATTATAGAAGCATTGTTTTCAGATTACAGTATCATCATAAAACATACAAACCATTCAAAAGAAAGATACGAGGTTACCAGCCAACTCTCATCATCATACTCCCTCGCCTTGGCCGCCTAAGACGCCTCCTGTCCAAGTTCTCCTCCTCCTTTCCAAAAAGCAGAGCCAAGGTATAAATTCTCCTTCCCTTTTCTTTTTACACTTCACAGAAACATAAATAACATAAAAGATCAGAATATGTAAAATCAATAACATGCACGAGTTTTGAAACCCTAAAAAGCGCATGAAGATAGAAATCGTTACCTTCTCTTGTCACCGCCTTGCTCAAGCATGGAGAGAGGGAATTGGAGGTGGCGTCCAGTGGCCAGGCATGGAAGTTTATCAGTGGTTCTGATCAAGAAGGATGAAGAGGCGAAGAAGAAGGGAGCGGCGTCGTTCATAAAACAAACCCTATTCTGAGCCAAATAACTCAAACCCTAAACAAAATTGTCAAACGTGTGCTGGGCCTGCTCCACAGAACAAAACCCATAAGCCCAATACCCCTCCTTCAGCGTGTGCACCCCCCCTTTCTTTCTCAAATATGTTTGTTTTAATCTTTGGGCCAAACGCCTCCTTAGGCCCATTCAACTTTTTTTCATTTTTTTCTTATACTTATAAATCAATACTTTTTTTTATTTAATCACTTTATTTTTCCTCCTTTTCATACATATAACTTAAATTAATCCTTTTATTAAATAAAAACAACATATTGAACTTTTGTATAAAAAAATGTTTTAATAGTCTTTTTTTTTATTTATTCATCACATTTTAAACAAAATATGTAAACAATAGATTTTCTTTATTAAGTTAAAATATTTTTTCTTTTAAGAACTTCTTGTATATAAAGCATTAATAAAAATACATCAAAAAAATAGAATTTTTAAGGTTAAATATTTCCTTTTTATTAAACCTTTTGTTTATATATAATTAACAAAAAAACACAAAAAAATGATAATAATACTTAATAATACATTAGGTTAACATTTTGATCACTTGTAATTAATCATGTGCATCTTACATTGCTTTTGATTCTCTTTTATCCTTATACTTTGCTATACTTTACATTGAGAATGCGATGATTCGATTTGGTTGTAAATAATATTTGGACACTACTATCCTGATAAGACTCATCCCCATTTGTAAACATTTGTACCTGTTGTACCCCAAAATTTGCCCTCCCATATTCTTCAAGATTTATCAAGGTCAATCTTCAAATGGTTCAAAATCTCTCAAGGGTTGCACAGTTCAAACACCCTCCTAAGCCAGTCAAATTAGGGTTTTGGTTCTTGCAAGGAAGTTGAGGTTTTCAAGGGCTCAGTCAAGTCACATATGCCTATACACATTGTCAAGCACCTACATGGCAAGTTTCAAGGCTCACAAGGTCAAGTTGCACAGTCAAAAGCCTCATTTGCTTCACAATCAACTGTAGGGGTAAAATGGTCATTTGGCAGTCAAAAGTCAAAATTTTTGGTCAACATATTATTTTGAGGCCACAATCATCATTTGATCAAGTCTTGATAATGATTCCAAAAGAATGGCTCAAAAATCATCAAGATGCAAAAGTTTCCATTTTTGGACAGCTGAAAAGTCAACTGTAACTTGACCAAGGCATAACTTTTTCATGGTTCATCAGAAAAATCCCATCCAATGCTCATTTTTAAGGGGATGACATTTCCTACAACTCATATTCACATTCCAAGTCCAAGAAATGTTCCCACAAAAAGTTATCAATTTCTACATTATAGGTCATTTTCAAAAGTCAACAAAAAGGCATTTTAAGTCAAAGACCATAACTTGAGATTGGTAAATCAAAATGACATGGGACCAAAGGCACTGGTTAAAGGACTTCAATACCTTTCCAAAATGTCCAAGAACATGTTCATATGATCAAAATTGAGCAAGATATGCATTGGAGAAGTTGGGAAATTTTTGTGAAATGGCAAAAGTCAACTATCCTTAAAACTTCAATTTTTGACAAAAGGGCCCACTTTCTTCCACTTGATTCAGCTTTGTCATGCCATACACGTGTCCCATGCTTAATTTCAAGATCAAACATTTATTTTTCTATTTTATTTAATTTTTATTGATTTAATTCATTTTAAATCCATAATAATTCAAATAAAATCTAAAAATTAATGGAAGGGCATCTTTTTGATTTGGACAACTTTCATGTGCCATATGCCAACTCACAAATTCGTGCTAGGCTATTTTGTGCATGAAATCTTGGTTTTTGCTTCAAACATGGAAGGTTCTTTAATGGTGTTAAGACAAAATCTCAAAACTTAATTGCACAAGATACAAGCTCAGCTGCTGACCTAATTCCCTTCACATATACATATGCAAGCATTCCAGACCTAGGACACGACCAAGCTGCTGCACAAACGGCCAAACCATATTAAAAAAAATCAAGCAAAAAGTCAAAACTGTTTTTCATATTGCAGACCAATTCAAAGCCTTAGAGCAATTCAAACACGTTGCTAGCATTCCCAGGAACACATTGCAATCCAAAACAAGCCTCAAAGCTCAAGAACACGTGCTACACAGACCCACGGTTTGTCAAATTTTCTCATAATCACATACACTGATTCATGCATATTTAACACCTTTGGTTGTTTGTTTTATACTCATAGAACTCATGTGAAGCTTTTGGTATGGTTCAATTGGTCTATAATGCCCTGAAACAGAAAACGCCATGAACGATTTCTAGGTTTTCCAAGCTCTAAAATTGGGGCTTTCTTATTTAGGGAAAATTAAACCTCATGATGCCCATGGTTGAACTCAGGAAATCAAGACGAACCAATCCCAACCCTCGCGAACAATTTATATACAACATAGGCCTGTTTGCTATTTTTGGCATTTGCAGGTTGTGGGGGTTAAAAACCCCCGCTATTTGATTTTTTGTTACAGGCAAAAGGAAGAAGACGAAGGACGTGGAAGCATGGGAGTGGTCCATTCAAATTAAACACGCGCGTTTTTTTAATTTCTAGGATTTGCTTGTTTATTCCATATAATATTAATTGTTTATTTTAGTAACAATTGGAACATACAACTCAGATGGCCAAGGTGTGCAAGCATAATCCCTTGGGACCTGGGTTCGAATCCCAGGTCCCCCAATACTTGATATTATTTTGCTTAACGTGTTCCCATGCAAATTCCCCAAAGCATCTCACCATACACCTCCAGTTCACAAAGCACCATGTGGCCTCAAGCGTGCATCCAAAGGCCAGGAGATGATCCTCACCATGCACTCAGTCAACACTTCCACACCTGATCCAGAAGTCAACGCAGGCTTGGAAACCAATGGGCCTGGAAATTTCTAAACAGACCCTCAAATCTGGCCCAAACCCCCCTGGGTTTGCATTTTATTTTTGTCTTTTTATTTTTTATTTGCCTTATTTTATTTTTTATTCTTTTTTTAATTATTAGCTAGATAATTATTTTTTTCATAATAAACCTAGAAAACAAAAAAAAAATTATTAATTAAATTAGTCATTATTTTGTAAATAAATACTAACTTAAATTAATTTAGTTTAATTAGGTTTAAATTTTAATTTTCTTTTTACAATAAATAAAATTATTTAGACTTAGGTTTTTTTCTTTTGACACTTTTAATTTCTCTTTTTTTATTTTATCTCATTAAAAACATAAAAAAAACACAAAAACATTTTTTCAATTAATTAGTAATTAGGCTTAATTTCATTAATTGCAAAAAAGGGCAAAATTCAATTCTTTCTCAAAAAAAGGGTCAAAACCCTAAGGACGTCCCGATTTAATTCTTTCGCGCGTATTTTTTTTTAATTCATTATTTTGTATCTGCTCAGGAAATGTAATAATTAATTAGAATTTTATCGCTTTCTTTTAAATTCTCGCAATTTATTTCCAAACGGGTTTTTGTTTTTGGCGATGTATAGACCCGCGCCTTGTAATAGTTAGATTTACCTTTTCCGCAATTCATTTTCCGCACTCCTAACTGTTAATATGCCTGCAAGAATGTATGAAAAATAAAATCAATCCGTAGCTCACAAATAACATGTACAAGACAAACATTAACATGAAACAACACACATGCACATGCCACCCCTAGGGTACGTCTCACTGGTTGCCTCAAAGTGGTCATCAAGTATAGGGTGTCTTAGAGGTCGCCCTCCTGTCTAAGATCCAGTTGCCTCAAAACGGTTGCCTCGGATAAAAAGGATCTAGGACATTAGGGTTACTTCTAAGGTGTCCTACCATTGCTTTGGTGACCACACATGTCCCTCATAATCGAATTGACCCGAACAACCCCAACGATGGTGCTTCCTACTTCTCAATAGTGAGATAGCACTATCTAAAGGACTCTTACACAGCCTAATTCCTTAGAGTAGGTAGATTCTCCTGGGTACTTGCTCTCTTTTCTAAAAAACAAAAACATCTTTTCACACCTACACTTTCTAAAAGTTTTCAAACAAAATTTTCATACACTCTTGAGGACAGATACAAGAGTTACCTAGAAAATTTTCAAACGAAACTTTTTTCAAAACCCACATACACTTGAAAAGCAAACAATTTTGAAAACATAAGAGCAAGTACCTAAGAGCCCGTGGATAACCACAGATAGAAAGGGTGCTAACACCTTCCCTTTCTATAAATCTACCTCCCGAACCGAAAAACATTCTCAAAGAAGGAATTTTGCTGTGCTTTTGTCCTTTCCATGTTGGAGAACATAAAATACGGTGACGACTCTTGCTTACCGCGACATTTCGCGAACCAGCTTAAAAAACAGTCAGTTCTATTTCCACCGATCACAGAACTGGCGACTCTGTTGGGGAGATGCTTATAAGTGAGGTGTACCTTAGGAATTAGACCACTCTTATGTTTTCAATTGCTTGCTCTGTTTGCTTTAATATTGTGGGCCTGTTTTGGGAGTTTCATAGATCCTAACCTGGATCTGGGGGATACCTTTTAGGTAGCAACAAAACTGTGAGGGAACTGTGCGGGGTATACTGACACGGTTGAAGCAGTTTGCTACGTTGATGTGGCACTTTGGTGAGTACTGGTAACCCTTGAGTCAAGTCAAGGAGAGTGCGGGGCCGCCGCGTGGTGTCGTGAAGCATCAACTGACCTTAGGAACCTTACTTGACCATCCTGGCCTCTTTAGGGGTAGTGAGATGACCGACTTTGGTGCAGTCCGAAGTTGGTAGATACTCGATACTACACTCATTGATGGTTGTTTTCTTGGAATATTTTGATCGCTAGTTTAGTGGCTAAATCAAAACAATGAACACAGAAAACAACCCAATGATATTGAGATCCTTAGAACCCGGTTACTTCTGATAGGACAGGTTTTGAGCCCACCAACTTCAAGAGGGTAGTACCCCAAACTTTATGCTGGCCTAAACTCTAAGGGCTGTCTGGTGTGACTTGTGTGCCTTATCATGTTTGCCTTTTGTGAATACTTGTGGTGTGTCCTTATCATAACATCATACTGTGATACGGTGGGAGAACTGACTTGAGTTTTGCGTTTTGTATTTGCAAATGTTTCGGTTGAGCAAGAGTCGCCACCGACTTTTTATTTTATCCTAAGGAAAGGTTAAAAAGCACAGCAAAAACCTTTGAGATGTTTTCTTGGGTTCGGGGGGTAGATTATAGAAAGGGAAGGTATTATCACCCTTTCTATCCATGGTTATCCATGGGCTCTTAGTTACTTGCTTAGATCACTTGCCTTGTATTTTCAATTGTTTGAAATGGTGCTTTCAATTGTTTGAAATGGTGCTTTGTGTGTGGTTTTGAAAAATGTTTTGAAAAGAGGCCATTGTTGTGGCAACCTTTGTAATGATCCATGTTTGGATGTATACAAAGGTGTATATCTTTTGAAAAGTTTTCAATGTTTTTGTTTTGAAAGTGTTTTTGAAAGTGTTGTGGAGTGTGGTTTTGAAAAGTAGGCAAGTGTGTTTTTGCAAGTTTGATCAAGTAACCAAGAGCTATCTACCCTAAATTTCTCAAAGATCTTTCCTATGTTTTAACCCTTTTAACAATTTTGTTCCACCATTGTATTTGGTAGACAATCTTGTGTTAGGATGTTAACGGGACAGGCGCGGGTCATCGTTTAGACCATGATTGCAATGGTGCCAAGTGTCTTTGGCAATTTTTCCTTTAAGGGACTTGATCATTTTTAGGCAACTTTCGAAAGCGTCATCGAGGGACTATGATCATTTGATATTGTTTTGTTTTGCCAAAAACACTCAACATGCAACATGGCCCATTATTGAAGGCAACAAGTGGAGTAACCCTAGGGGTGCAAGTGTGATTGGTGTTGTCCATTTTCATGCTTTTTTGTCTTTGAATTAGGTCAAGCTATTTGTTATTTGATTTTTTTGCATACAAACCCTAAGTCTATCATGGCATCTTTAGAAAGCTTTAAAATGCGGAATTTAAAGTCCTAAATTATTACAAAATAATCATGGGGATGGGGGTACAAATGTTCAAATGGGGATGAGACTTTAATAGGAGAGTAGTGTCCAAATAATTTACAACCAAATCGAATCAATCGCAAATGTAATATGTAACAATGTATAGGAATAAGTAAATGTGTATGTGTAAATGTATTTGTGTAAGTGTATGTGATTTATTTACAAGTGAAATAAAAATAATAAAAAAGGTTAATTTTGGATATTTTCATGTTTAGGGCAAAACTCTAATTTTGTAAATAAATAGTATTTATTATTTATATCATATACAATATTTATTAAATATGCAAAAAAATAAATAAAAGAGAAGTATATTTGTAAAAAAGTAATTTTGAGGTTAAATATTAATAAAAATAAAAATGTATTATTTTTGTATTTTTATCCTAAATATTCTAATAAATATATAAGTATTTATATTATGTATTAAATATATTAAATTTATACAAAAATAAAATATTTATTATTTACAAAAAAAAAGTATATTTTTTAGAAAATGTTTCCAAAATGTAAATAAAAAATAATAACTAAAAAATATATTTTGTATTATTATTTTTAATGTTTTAAACAAATAGTATTATATTTATTTATATATGTAACTAAATGAAACAAATAAATATCAAATAAAATGCAAAAAATGTGAGAAAAATATTTTTAGTGTTTTTTCATGCTTGAATAAAAATATAAAATCAGAATCAAAAAGAAAAAAAATCAAAAATGACAAATATAACACACAATAGGCCAGGGGGGTGCAATTGTAAAAGGATGGTGTAAACAGAAAAACAAAGCCAGGCCCAGTCCAAGGAGGCTTGTCTTCAACCTCCAGCCAATTTCAAACAAAAACGCGCGTTTTCTCTTGTCCCTGCTATCTCTTGATCCTTTGATTTTCAACAAAAACTTACAACATCAATGTTATAGAGCAACATGTCACGATTCTAAACATATAAAGAAGTTGATCTAACTCTCAGAAATGAGAGAGAATTTCTTCTCCCCCAATTCCTGACCTAACTTTTTTCTAATGTTCAGGTTCCAAATTCTCTTAACACACACAATATAAATGAAAAGTGAGGATACAGGTAGCTTCAGGGCCATGAGTAGGACATAACTTCTTCACAAACCTAAGCCTAGATATGCTTGGATAGAGAGATAGAAGTTCAAATTCTTACCTATTCAGCTTGAATCGTGTACAACAATGGAGGCACTTCCAATGGAATGTGAGGACTTGTACAACTTGCTTGAGGTCCAAGGATGCTCCTCCAATGCTTGGTGTGCCTTGAATCCTTCTGAATCACTCCATGGAAGTCAACCTGCAAGAGAGCAAAGTGAAAATGGCACATTTTGCTAGAGGTGTTACAGTCTGTATCTAAGGCTTGGGATGGTTTGTATGGATGATGTAGGATGTGTTTGAAGTGGTTTGGACAAAAACGCACGATGTGAATGGACTGGCCAAGTTAAAATGCAGAATGCCCTGTTTCTTGCAGAAGAATGGTGTTTCTGTGAATGAGGGAGTTTTAGGGATGGTTTGGTCGTGCTTCAGGTTGGTTAGGGAGTATGAAATGTATGGACAAAGTTTGTTTTGGTTCTTGCTTGCAGGAAGTCAATGTTGGATCTGTTTTGCAAAGTTACTTCTTTGATAAGTAAGAAAATGTGTCTTTACAATGCAAGCCCCTACTCTCCTCAATCTATGCTGCATAAATCACTCTTGATCAGTGGAATTTGTTCATGAACTTGTGCCCAAAAGATCTGCTTTGGTACTTCTTTGATTTGCTTTTGACATAAAGCACTTCTTTTCAAAAATGGCTAAAATGCTTTTTCCATTTATGGATTAATCTAACATGTATTGCCCAAATGAATGAAATAACATCTTGGCACAATGTTTTAGCATTGAATTATTGAGTAAGAAAGGGATTAGAGGCCTGTAACCTAGATTGTGCATGCTGAGTTTGAAAATGCAAAGTGTTATGAACATGCATTTGGTCAAGAACAAAAGTGACTTTTGCCCAACTTTGCCAATTCGATTCTCCCTAACCACATGGGTGTTTGAGAAGTTCTTGGATAATTTGGAAAGCTTGGAATGTGTACTACAATCCATCTTTATAATGCAAGTTGAGATTCCAAGTGGAAGCATGTGAAAAATGGCCATGAAGTTGGGTAAAAATCCTGCCTAAAATAAGTCAAAAATTTTCTAAGTTAAGAATGTTTTGCACCCCTATTCCAAAAATCATAACTTGAGCTACAAGCTTCTTTTGAGGAAACTTTGTGAATCAAAGTTGTAGATTTTTCAATGGACTATAACTTTCATGTTTTGAGTTTACCTTTAATCCATTTTCATCTTGAAGAAAAAATAGGACAAAGTTAGGAAAAAATTAGGAAATTTCATAACTTAGAAAAATTTCTAAGTTATGAAATTTCTTCATTTTAAACCCTAATTTGTAATTTTTGGTTTCTTGATGAACAAGTTTCATAATTTGACATGTCTTGATGAAAAATGAATCTTGGCACTTGATTTTGACCAAAAAGTCAAAGTTTGACTTTTCAGTATATAGTCAAATTTTGATCAGTTGACTGGAAAATTCATCTGTCAATCTTGTGCATTTGGGATCTTTTGAACTTGTTGAATGTGTCAAGACCATGTCATTGAGTCCTTGAGTCCATAAGGGAGCTTGGTTTGCCATTGGTTAGGTCAAACAGTCAAAAATTGCCTTTGTGCAGTCAAAACCCTAAAAATGACCATTTTGCCCTTTTGGTGATCTGATCAAATTTCTTGTGGAATTGTGATCCAAACTTGACCAAATGGTTCATATGAGTTCATAATGTTGATGTGGGTCAAAAATCATGAGGTTTGACTGTCAATTGACCACAATTGACTTTTTCCCCAATACAACTGATTTCTAGGTCAACTGTCCAATTGACTGGGCAAAGATTGGAATCAAGACTTGAAACTTGGTATGGATAAACTTGTGAGTCCAACATGAAGCATGAAAGTCATATTGGGCATTTTAGGTCAAAACATCTTTGTGCAAACTCAAACCCTAATTTGGGTCAACAGTGCAAGGAGGGGCCTTGAGCAGAGCAAACCCTAACTTGATCTTGAGCTCCAAGGGTCTTGTGGTGAGAAAATATTGATGAAATGGGAGGGCAAATTTTGGGGTACAACAGTTGCCCCTGTTCAATCTTCTTAGACCTGAGGATCTAGATTGGCTTGCGTGTCTTTCGTGATCCGAAGGTGGAAGATGATTGAACACTAAAGTGCCCAGAAATTTGCACTCGCATAGTGGAGTATCAGCAATGTGATGTCAGGAATGGGCTTATAGATGCCATTTGGAGATAGGATGGATAGGAGGATGGGCTTATAGATGCCATCTGGAGGTGTGACAGAACCTTGTCGGGAATGGGCTTATAGATGCCATTTGGAGGTGTCGATCGTGTAAGAGATTCCTTAGCGAGAACTTGCGTACCTGAGAAAGAAAGATGGTTTCCTGGCTTGCTACAGGTGTTGATCTTCAATCTCTTCATGAAGATATGCCCTGTCTAGATACAGGTATCGAATCTACAATCAAACGCTCACAGATATGCCCTGGCTAGATACAGGAATCGAATCCGGAACTTCAAAAGGTTGCTTACAAACGTGCCCTGGCTGGATACAGGTATCGAATCTCTAAACTTTTCATGCAGATATGCCCTGGATAGGTACAGGTGTCGAATCCACAATCAAATACTCACAGATATGCTCTGGCTGGATACAGGAATCGAATCTGAAATTTGTCGTCTACAAATATGCCCTGGCTGGATACAGGAATCGAATCTGGAATTTGTCGTCTACAGATATGCCCTGGCTGGATACAGGTATCAAATCTGGAATTTTTCGTCTTCAGATATGCCCTGGCTGGATATAGGAATCGAATCTGGAATTTGTCGTCTACAGATATACCCTGGCTAGATACAGGTATCGAATATGGAATTGTGACACTTGATAGTAATCATCTTTGGATTGTCCTTTTTCTGAAAAGTCAAAAACATTAGTTGTATGCAATGTCGTGATGATGTCATGATGTTCTCAAAAATAAATGAGATCGTGTGATATGATGCTGTGATCGGTGGATCTGGAACTGACTGTTTAACGCTGGTTTCGCGAAATGTCGCGGAAGCAAGAGTCGCCACCGTCTTTTATTTTCTCCAACATGGAAAGGACAAAAGCACAGAAAAATTCCTTATTGAGATTAGTTCTCGGTTCGGGAGGTAGATTTATAGAAAGGAAAGGTGTTAGCACCCTTTCTATCCATGGTTATCCATGGGCTCTTAGATACTTGCTCATTGTGTTTTCAAAAAATGTTTGTTTGCTTTTCAAAGGTGTGTGGGTTTGAAAAAAAGTTTCTTTGAAAGTTTCAGATCGACTCTTGTATCAGTCCTCAAGAGTGTTTGAAAAGTTGTTTTTGAAAGCTTTTTGAAAGTGTGAGGTGTGAAAAGTATTTTGTTTGTTTTTTGAAAAGAGCAAGTATCCATGAGTCATCTACCTACCCTAAGGAATTAGTCTGTGTAAATATCCTTAAGGTAGTGCCATCCCACCATTGAGAGGTAGGTAGCACCACCGTTGGAGGTGTTCGGGTCAATTCGAGGGTTAGGGACGGTGTGGTCACCGGGCAATAGTAAGATACCTTAGAAGCTACCCTTATGCCATTGATCTTTTTATTCCGAGGCAGCCGTTTCGAGGCAACTGTTCCGAGGCAACTTATTCCGAGGCAACCGTTTCGAGGCAACTAGATCAATGGAACATAAGGACTCACTAAGACGTCCTGTACTCGACGACCACGTTTCGAGGGGCAAGGCAACAGCGTGATCACCAGAGCAACAGTAGGACACCTTAGAAGCTACCCTTATGCCATGTTCATGGACATAAGGACTTACTAAGACGTCCTGTACTCGACGACCACGTTTCGAGGGACAAGTGTTGTACCCCAAATTTTGACCTAAGATATCATCTCCTATATGCATCATTACATTGCCAGCGTTTTGAGTTTTAAAAATTCCTAACTTTTTTCAGGCCGAGAGCTATTTATTTTGAACACTAAATTATTTAATCGATTCATGCTAAAACAATGTTTATTAATTATTTATTATCTTAAATTTAAATAATTGGAATTTGTTTTCAATTGTTATATAATTTAAAGATTTATAGATAATAAAATAAATATTAGAAAAGAGACATATTAATCGTTCAGACAGTGTTTATTTATTATTCACTATCTTAAATTTAAATAATTGGAATTTATTTTCAGTTATTACATAATTTAAAGATTTATGAATAATATAATAAATATTTGGGAAAAGTTCATTAGTTGGTCAATAATGGTTATTTAATTATTTATCATTCTAAGTTAAATAATTGAAATTCTATTTTTAATTATTACAATTTAGAAAATTATGAATAATGAATTAAATAATTGAAACTATTAATTGAGCAATGATATTTATTTATTTGTTTATTATTCTGAATTTAAGTAATTGAAATTTATTTTCAACTATTCTACAATTTAAAGAATGATAAACGATAAAATAAATAATTAGAGAGAAGGAAGGAATTAATTGGTAAAATATTGGAATTTTATTCATTTTTTCTAAGTGTACAATTATTGTGTAAATACTGTATTTATTTACAACGAATTTACAATAATAATTTTTTACAAAGTTAAAATGAAATGAAAACTATTCTAAATTCTAAATCTTCTATCCAATGCTTTTTGTCTGCTCGTTTGATTTTACCTGCAAAAACAATTAAAAGAAAAGTCAGAATCGAATAAATGATTAAAAGTAGAAAATTATTTATTAATATTCATCATTAAAAGCAAACGGCTGGAATCAGTTTACCCTTTTTTGCAAATCACGGGATTTCTCCCGGTTCACAAAAAAGGGAGGAATTTTTATAAATGAATGCACAATTTAAAACATGCACAAATTCATTTATTTTCAAAACTGCACATTTAAAAATTAATTGTATTTTTCAAAAGTTCACAACATGTTTCAAAAGTAATATCATATGCATAATACAACAGCACATGCATTTCAATTCCATTTTCAAATGCAACGTAAACTACATGCAAACATGGGGGAAAAGTCAAAAACTTAAGCTCCATGCAGTAGACAAAAGAAATGTGCAGTCTAAAAATCATTTTGCAAGCAAGCATATTTCCTTTTTCATCATGTTCCAGCCTATTGCTCTTTCAGAACAGCAATACAATACATCATTTTTATGTATCAAATGTACCCATGAGAGAGAAGAGAGAAAGAAATTTGGTTTTACAGGTTTTGGTTTAGGCAGAAGTGGATACAAAACAAACTGCAGTAACACAGTCAGTAAGAGGAAAGAAGCATGGAATAAGATATCAAACAAAACTGCTGTAACAGTTTGATGCAGAAGGCCAAAGAATATATTAAAATATACCACAAAGCCAACGGAAACCAAGCCAGTATATGGATATATACAACATCACAAACCCCTTCAAGGAGAGTTCAGAACCTGCACAAGCCTTCCACGTTCAAACTGTAAAACAAAGATACAAAACCATTCTTCTCCAAGTCTAAAAACAAGAAAACCAGTGGAACCTACTGTGAAACCTGCGAAAACCAGCATAAACCAACATGTCCTAAACCACTCAAAAAAACAAAATCATTAACCTGATTGAGCCATCAAACCAATACCACAAAAATTCCTACTGTCAAAAAACCATCCAACCCATGGCCTAAAAAACCAAACATGTTACTGCATTACAGAAACCAAAACATCATGGCCTAAAAACCTTTCCTACTACATTAAATCATTCAAAAAAAAATACCAAGCTTGCATAAACCATCAAACAATATAGCCTACTGCATAAAACCATAGAACCTGCCCTGTCAAAATCAAAAAAACGATTCCTACTGCATAAGATTAGTAAAACCTTCACCAAATTCAAATATCCAAACCAGTATGGCTTAAACCATACAAACCTGCATAGGCCAGTTACAACCAGTAACCTGCATAACCGTTACCTCAATCATCACAAAACCTATTCCAAAACCAGTTTCCATCAACAAACATAAAACCAGTAGGACCATAAAAACTATCAAAACCATGGCCTAAACCAATTTCCAAACCCAAGCATACGAAGACCTCAAATTACCTCATCATTGGCCAAAAGCAAAAGCGTACAGACGCATAGTTGAGAAGAAACGGAAAAGCATACAACGAAGGCGACAGAATCATAGCATCAAGCTAGTAAAAAAAAATGGTTATTTCAACATAGCATTCAAAAATGTCCAAAGCAACGGAAAGCATACAATAGCAGTAGCAAGAGAAGAAGAGAAAAAGCAAAGCAAAAGGGCCAAAAGGAACGAAGTACCAGGGTCAAGTAGCTAGCGCCTCCGCCGTTTCCTCGCGCCTCAGCCTCCTAGCTCACCTCAACCTCCCCTCCGTCCCCAAGGTATCTCTTCTTTTCTCTTCTCTTCAAAAAAAAAACGCTTCAAAACAACATAATGAAACAAACAGAATCAAAATCACGAGCATGCATAACCGTAACCAAAGCGTAAAGATTTGAGATAATGTTCGTATCGTGAATTCGTGACCGTCGCCCTAACGCTCGGACTGGAGGGAGGAGAAGGATGAGATGCCGGTGGCTTGGGCCGTGGAATGCATTAGCGAAGCAAGAGACGAAGAGATGTCACGCGAAGAAGACAAGCAAACGATGAGTGCCGCTCTGCAAACCAAAACTCTAAGCCCTAATTCAACTGAAACCCTTTTGCTTAACCCTAAAAACAAATTATGGTATTTGGGCCTTTTCCCTACCCTGAGCCCAGCGTATTCCTTTTGGCACCCCCTTCCTGTTTGTTTTCTCTTGGGCCCTTCAAAACTCTTGGCCCATATAATTGTTCTTCAAGCTTTTTTTAAATGCACTTTTTTTGTTTATTTCTTTTTTTTAGTTTTAGAACTATTACCAACTTAGTTTAATTTAATTAATAATTTAATCAATAGAATAATTTAATTAAAATATGTTACCTTTTGTTTTCATTAAATTAAATTTTAGGATTATTTGGTAATTTTAAATATCCCTTCCTAATTAGGTTTAAGTTAGTTTTTTTAATATTCATTTAGTTTGATTATTTAATAATTACTAAAAATAATGCCTTATATAGAATTCTAAAAAATATATAAAGTATATAGAAACTCAAAAACTTAAAAAAACATTTTATTTTACTAAATTAATTCTCATTGCTTTTATCCATATTAAAAATGCGTAAAAAATGAAAACTATTAAAACATTTTTCTTTTCATTAAGATTAACAAAAATCCAAAAAATACATATTTACACCATTTAAGTCATTTATTTAACTATTGTTATTTAATCATTATCTGCATAATGTTTTGTCAATTATTTCATCGTACTTGTTTATTCAGTTTACGTCTAAATCCAAGGAAAAAACGATAAATTTGTTGACTTCATGTCCTCAAATCCAATCGCGCGAACATTCGCATTTCATTAAAACTTAGGATGATTTTTCTTCAAATACCCAATCTTTTCAAAACTCATACCCTCTTAAGTCAAAACTTCGACATTAGGTCGTCGCATCTTCAAAAACCCGTCCGTACCCCTTTTCGGCCAAAACGATTCATTTTTTAATCAAACGATCAATTTTAATAAAACAGATATTTCAAAAGGTTCCTATAGAATACTATAGATACATTGGGTGCTAATACCTTCCCACTGTATAACCAACCCCCGAACCATAGATCTCTTTTCAAAAACGCCTTGTATTTTTATTACTTTTAAAAAGTATTATTTACATTGCATATTTAAGGTTTTATTTCGCTCTTTCCCCTTTTCCCTTGGAAACAATAAAGCGCGGTGGCGACTCTTGCTTTTGTGAGACGAATTAATCAATAATTCGATCTCCGATTTACCCCGCTACATTTTTTAGCGCTACAGAATTGGCGACTCTGCTGGGGATAGATTGACCTCTTGCTGGTCCATCCCTAAGTGGGTTGAGCCTAATTTGTTTTATCTGTTTTATTATTATTTGATTTGCTTGATTATGTGTTTAAATTGGGGTGTTTGGGTTTTTGCAAAGGACGAATCCTATACCTGGATTAAGTAACACTTAAGGAATAGGACGGGCGATATAGTCATGTTAACTTTGAGGGAGTAATCCCGAAGAAGGAGGCATGAGATCCCCCACTCAATGGAAGGCCCTTTTGAACTTAATATTTGTTTACTGAGTAATCGGGAAGACATTATTATTTTCGACCTAGGAGCCCGAGAAGTTGAGGACCGTAGAACCCTAACCCATCTTGGCCTTTTTAGGTGTAGCGCGGAGACTATAACGGAGTAATTCGGAAGTAGTTGTTACGCGATGCTACGCTCGGACGAGTTTCTCTTGAGAATATTGCTAATTATTGAGTAATCAAGACGTTGGTAATATCCGAAGGAGGGATGTAGACTCTGGGAACTCTTAGAACCTTGTCTTACAGGTGCGATTGAACCGTTAGTACATACCTTTGGGTGGGCTTTACCCTTGACTCCATGCTGAACGTTGAACCTTTGAACCCCATGTTTATGAACTTGTGTGTGACTGTTGCATTATCATTCATTCATGCATTCATCAACATCTTTGTAAAAAACTTGTTTTTCAAGGAACTTCGGAACGATTTTTGCAGACATCTAAAGTATTATGGAATTTGGAAGGAGAAATACTCGAAGCTTTAGTTTTAAGGAGCCCGAGATTGAAGAACTGAAGAGTTTGATTCCGAAGATCGAGAGTCAGACGGATTTTCAGAAGAAGTATGGGTCCATTATACCTCTCATGAAGCGCAAGATGAAGGAAGGCATTCTCAATACGTTGGTCCAATTCTACGATCCTTTGTACCGATGTTTCACCTTTCCAGATTACCAGTTGATGCCCACCTTAGAAGAGTATTCCTACATACTTGGTTTGCCGATCACCGATCGTGTTCCTTTTTCTGGATTAGAAGAGGAGCCCAAATCTCACGAGATAGCAACCATCACTCACTTGAAGAAGTCAGAGATAGAGGAGAACATGACTACGAAAGGGGGGATCCGAGGTTTATCTGCGCAGTTTTTGTTGAGAAAAGCTCGTCATTTTGCTGAGATAAAAGATACTGTTGCCTTTGAAGACGTGTTTGCTTTACTCGCTTATGGTCTATTCTTGTTCCCTAACGTTGATAAGTTTGTGGATATCAACGCCATCAGAATTTTCTTGATTGGAAATCCAGTCCCTACGCTGCTAGGAGATACTTACTACTCCATCCATCTTCGAAACTCTTATCAAGGAGGAATGATTATTTGTTGTACACCGTTGCTGTATCAATGGTATGTTTCTCATCTACCTGGGTCTGATGTTTTCTGGGATCTCGAGAAGGAACCGCGTTGGGCGCCAAAGATTATGGCTCTCACTCATTTCGACATTGATTGGTATAATCGAGTTTACTACGACGTGAAGATCATCGATAGCTGTGGTGCTTTTCCTAACGTGCCTCTTCTCGGTACGAGAGGTGGAATCAATTATAACCCTGTTCTCGCGCGCCGTCAGTTTGGGTACCCGATGAGAGATAAGCCAAACAACATCCATGTGAGTGGTTTCTTTCTTCAGGAAGGACAAGATCATCAGGCAGCTAAGAGGGAGATCGAAGGAGCTTGGCGCCACATCCATAGGAAAGGGAGAGATATGCTAGGACATAGAGGTGCCGTTTCTTTGGAGCCTTACCTACAGTGGGTCCGTGCTAGGGCTTGTGCTCTCAAGATGCCCTATAAACTTGAGAAACCTTTATTCCCCACCCTTGCACCATCATCTGTTGTTATCCCTATCGCGAATATAGGAGAATACCAAGGAAATCTGGCTAGGATGAAGTCCGAGAGGGATGCTTGGAAAGAAAAGTACCATATGTCTGAATATGAGAATCGAGTCCTGACTCGACAGTTAAAGGAAAAGGAGGAGTTGCTGTTTATTCAAGACGGCTAGTTCATTGATCACGATGAGAAACTTCGTCAAAAGGATGCTTTACTGAAGAAGTATGCTAGTGAAAGGAAGAGAAAGAGGGAAGGTTCGTTAAGCGTTGCTCTGGTTCCTAATCCACAGAAGGAAATCATTGATCGACTGGTAGCTGAGAAGAAAGAGATGGAAGACTTTTATGAAGAGAAGATCAAGAAGCTCCGGTTACAGTTGGTATTTGGTCCTTCATCTGAGGATTCCTAGTGATCTTCAGCTTTTAGTTTCATTTTATTGATGTCATTTTGTAAAACTATGTAAAAGAGCGTCATGCTCCAAATTTGTAATTTATTGCTTTATTTTGAGCGTCATGCTCCAAATTTGTAATTTATTGCTTTATTTTGGGCTTCATGCTTCAAATTTGTAATTTATTGCTTTATTTTGGGCTTCATGCTTCAAAGTTGTAAGTTATTGCTTTATTTTGGGCTTCATGCTTCAAAGTTGTAATTTATTGCTTTATTTTAGACTTCATGTGTTGAAATTGTAATTTATCGCTTTATTATGGATTCCATGTTTCGAAGTTGTAATTTACTGCTTTTATTATTGGGTTGTTACCCCAAAGTTGTAATTTATTGCTTTGATATTCCAAGTTGTAAGTTGTGATCTACTGTCTTCGATTAATGGATTGAGTTTTTGTTGTTCCAAATTCCTTTACCATTGATGTATGCAAAATTATTAAAGTTCCTTGAAAAACTTTTAAAAATGGACCATCATTTGCATCGCACATCATGCATCATTCAACATTTCACTTCACATGTTTTCTAGAGTCTTATCCTTGTTCTTTTTCCACTCCAAAGGTTGTCAAGCTGTCTCATCGATACGACACTCGAGCCAATCGCCAGAGGAAAATGGAAGATCTCGAACAGGAAAATCATGAGCTTCGTGGGGAAGTTTCTACCCTTCGTGTCGAGATGGAAACGTTAACTGCGTTAGTGGAAAGTTTGGTGGCTGTTCAGAATCAGCCATCAACCACGGCTGCCGAGATTCAGACTTCAACTCCAGTGGTCTCCGAGATTGTCACCGTTCCTACCTCTGTGACTCAAATCAACTCTCCGCTTCAACATCAGATGCCGAAAGGTTTTCCGTGGGGAATGCCTTACAACTTTGTGCCAGAGGGGTATCAGCCTGCCGTACAGCCTTTGTTTCAACCTGCTTTGTCTCTTCCTCAGCCAGAGACAACTGCCTTGCCGCCAGTAATTCCTTCTGTAACATCTTTTCCGCAACCGATCATGACAACTGTCGCTCCTGTGGTCCACTCCGTGCCCTACTTGAATGAACCTACTTATCCTGCCGAGCCTGCTGAAAGTATGGGTCTTTTTGATAGAATGGAGGAATTTCAGGATCAGTTCCAAGAAATGCAGAAGGAGCTTAGAGCATTAAAGGGGAAAGATTTGTTTGGGAAGAATACGCATGACCTTTGTTTAGTTCCGAATGTCAAGATTCCAGCAAAATTCAAAGTGCCAGACTTTGTGAGATATAAGGGTGATTCGTGTCCTAGAAGTCATTTGACAATGTACGTGAGAAAGATGTCTACGTATTCCGATGATCATGACTTGTTGATTCATTATTTTCAAGATAGTTTGACGGGTGCTGCTCTAAAGTGGTATATGGATTTAGACAGCATTCGGATCCGCAACTTCAACGATCTTAGCGAAGCCTTTGTTCACCAGTATAAGTACAACGTTGACATGGCACCGGACAGGGATCAACTCCGGGCGATGTCGCAGAGAGACCGAGAATCTTTTAAGGAGTACGCCCAGAGGTGGCGTGAAATTGTTGCTCAAATCTATCCACCTCTTGAGGAGAAAGAGATGACTAAGATATTTTTGAAGACCTTAGGTTCCTTTTACTACGAAAGAATGATCGCCAGCGCACCCAGTGACTTCACCGAAATGGTAAGCATGGGCATGCGGTTAGAGGAAGGGATTCGTGAAGGGCGTTTGGTTAAAGAAGGAAGTCCGTCTAGCAGTACTAAGAAGTTTGGAAGTGTTTTCCCGAAAAGAAAAGA
The DNA here is from genome assembly GCA_948472305.1 of Vicia faba. Lineage (NCBI taxonomy): Eukaryota > Viridiplantae > Streptophyta > Magnoliopsida > Fabales > Fabaceae > Vicia > Vicia faba. The sequence goes on along the minus strand of OX451737.1, from coordinate 1,690,573,010 downwards.
GCAGGATGTCAGCGCTTTGTTCCCAGTTAGACCTAGGAGAGGTTACTCTCACGTTGCGGCAGTCACTCCGGCTGTCCGCCCGGCTTTGATGACTCCAGCTCATCAAACCCCACCAACTCAACAACGGCCATTTCAGCAGCAGCCTCGACAACAGGCTTATCCATTCAACAATCAGAACCGTTCGCCTAGAAAACCGCAGTTCGATGCCATTCCTATGACTTATACGGAATTGTTCCCTGCTCTTATCAGAAAGAATCTCATAACGACAAAGCCTCCTCCTGTCGCACCAAATAGTACTTCTCCGTGGTACAAGGCGGATCAGTTTTGTGAATATCATCAAGGGTCGCCGGGGCACAACCTTGAGAACTGTTTTGCTCTGAAGGCAGATGTGCAGAGATTGATTAAGAATGGTATCTTGTCTTTTAAGGATGTTAATCCAAATGTTAGAGATAATCCTTTGCCTCGACATGGGGCAGCTTCGGTGAATATGGTGGAAGGTTGTCCGGGGAAGTTTCGAGTTTTTCAAGTTGAACACATAAGAGAGTCGTTGATCAGGTTACATCAGAGTTTGAGAAGACTTGCCTTTGTTAGACATCAGCATGATTACGATGTTTGTGATTTTTGTTCAAGAGAGGTTGATTGTCCTATTGTGAAGGAGGATATTCAGAAGTTGCTAGACCAGAGAGTTATCACCATTACGTATGACAGAAATCCGGAAGATGAAGTGAATGTTATCATACCACAATTCAATTTGCCTGAATCAGTAGAGATCGCTTATGACAGTCAGACTGCACCTGTTGATCCTTTGATTATTTACCCACCTGATCCTGTGCCTTACAACTCAGACCAAGCTGTACCGTACAAGTATAATGCCACAATGATTGAGAATGGGGTAGAAGTTCCTATACCGACAAGACCGTCTTTTGTTAACATTGCTGATGTGAGTAGAGTTACGAGAAGTGGACGTGTTTTTGCAGCAGTACCTTTGAAGAGACCAGAAGTTCAAGTCAGGAGACCCATACCTGCAGAAATTCCAGTGAGAAATGTTGAACCAAGGGTTGAGATAGGCCGATCCAGTGAACCTATCCCTCACCCTGAGGATGATGATATTCTGAAGCTTATCAAGAGAAGTGAATATAAGATTGTGGACCAACTTTTGCAAACTCCTTCCAAGATTTATTTGCTTGCTTTACTGAGAGATTCTGGTGCCCATAGAGAAGCTTTGATGAAGGTCTTGGACCAAGCGTTCGTGGATCATGATGTGACGGTTGACCAGTTTGATGGGATTGTGGGAAATATTACTTCGTGTAACAATCTTGGTTTCAGTGATGAAGAGCTCCCGGAGGAGGGGAGAAACCATAATATGGCTTTGCATATCTCAGTAAGTTGTGGAAATGATACCTTATCAAGTGTGTTGGTGGATACAGGTTCGTCGTTGAATGTGATGCCCAAGACTATGTTGTCTCGACTCTCATATCCAGGTGCTCCCATGAGACCTAGTGGAGTAATTGTTAAAGCGTTTGATGGTTCTAGGAAGACTGTCATTGGTGAAGCGGATCTTCCTATAGTAATTGGTCCCCATACTTTTCAAATCACTTTCCAAGTGATGGATATCCGTGCTGCCTACAGTTTCTTACTAGGTCGTCCTTGGATCCATGATGCAGGGGCAGTCACCTCTACGCTCCATCAGAGACTGAAGTTCGTAAGGCATGGGAAGCTGGTGATGATTGGAGGAGAGCAGGCTATGGTGGTAAGCCATTTATCATCATTCTCTTTTATTGACGCTGACGAGGATGTTGGAACCCAGTTCCAAGGTCTATCTGTTTCCAAGAATGCAGTGAAGAAGCCAGGGGCATCCATCTCTTCTTTTGAGGATGCGCGACGGGTGGTGGAAAGTGGTTCGGCCGAAGGATGGGCCAGGTGTTGACTTTGCCCGAGAACAAGTCTGAGGAAGGTCTGGGTTTTCGTCCTGTGTCTGCGAGAGTCAAGCAAGAGGTGGTTGTTCGTCCGATTCAAGAGGTTTTCCGAAGTGCAGGGTTTATACATCCTGAGGTTGATGCTATCATAGAGGATGATTCCGAGGAAGATTTGCCCGATTTTGTGACGCCTGGATTGGCTTGCCAAAACTGGATAGTTGTTGATGTTCCTGTTGTTATGCACGTTTCCGAGTAATGTTTTGTTTTGTTTTTTTCTTTGAAAAAAATCCGCTCTGCCCAAGGCGAAAAGTATTTTGTGTCGGGCTATGAAAAATAATTCCTTTTGCTCTGCCCAAGGCAAAAGAGAGATGTCGGGGTTCCTTGTTTCAAATATTTCCCTTCAATGAATAAAAATGTTATTTTGTCCACTACTGTTTTATTTTTCACTTTTTCTGGGAAATAGTAATGAAAATTAATTAATAACCTTTGGTTTTATTTGCACAAATCGATTTCTAAAATAAAGCATAATCATGTGTGCAGATTAATCCACGACTTAACCATTGAAAACAATGATCCTATGCCCTCTCCCAACTTTGAATTCCCTGTGTTCAGAGCCGAAGAAGAGGAGGACGAAGAGATTCCTGTTGAGATTTCCCGTTTGCTTGAGCATGATGAGAAGGTTATTCAACCTTTTGAAGAACCTGTAGAGTTGGTCAACTTGGGTGATGAAGAAGTTAGAAAGGAAGTCAAAGTCGGAGCATTGCTTATCCCGGAAGTTAAAGAGAAAATGTTGGAGCTTCTCAAAGAGTATGTTGACGTGTTTGCTTGGTCCTACCAAGATATGCCGGGTTTGGACAATGATATTGTGGAGCATCGTTTACCGTTGAGACCTGAATGTCTGCCGATCAAGCAGAAGTTGAGAAGGACTCGTCCCGATATGGCTGACAAGATCAAAGAGGAGGTTCAGAAGCAGATAAATGCAGGTTTCCTTGTTACATCGGTCTATCCTCAGTGGTTAGCCAATATAGTGCCTGTTGCTAAGAAAGATGGCAAAGTTCGGATGTGTGTAGACTATAGAGATCTGAATAGAGCTAGCCCAAAGGATGACTTCCCATTACCGCACATTGACGTTTTGGTCGATAGTACCGCCAAGTTCAAAGTCTTTTCTTTCATGGACGGTTTCTCTGGTTACAATCAAATCAAGATGGCGCCGGAAGATATGGAGAAGACCGCTTTCATTACACCTTGGGGAACTTTTTGCTATCGGGTTATGCCGTTTGGTTTGAGGAATGCTGGCGCGACATACCAAAGAGCCATGACTGCGTTGTTCCATGACATGATGCATAAGGAGATCGAAGTGTATGTGGATGACATGATTGCCAAATCGCAGACTGAGGAAGATCATTTGGAACATTTGTTGAAGTTATTCCAGCGTTTGAGAAAGTATAAACTCCGTCTGAATCCCAACAAGTGCACTTTTGGTGTTCGTTCTGGAAGACTTCTGGGTTTCATTGTCAGTCAGAAAGGTATTGAAGTAGATCCTTATAAAGTCAAAGCTATCCGAGAAATGCCCGCACCCAAGACGGAAAAACAAGTAAGAGGATTCCTTGGGAGACTGAACTACATTTCTAGGTTTATATCTCATATGACCGCTACCTGTGGGCCGATTTTCAAGCTTCTCCGAAAGAACCAAGGATGTGTGTGGACAGAAGATTGTCAGAAAGCTTTTGATAGCATCAAAGAATATTTGCTTGAACCTCCCATTTTGATTCCTCCGGTGGAAGGAAGACCTTTGATTATGTACCTGACTATATTGGAAGATTCCATAGGATGTGTGCTTGGTCAACAAGATGAGTCTGGAAGAAAGGAACATGCCGTATATTATCTGAGTAAGAAATTCACGGACTGTGAGTCTCGATACTCATTGCTTGAGAAAACCTGTTGTGCTTTAGCTTGGGCTGCTCGCCGTCTGCGCCAGTATATGATTAACCACACCACTTGGTTGATCTCCAAAATGGATCCGATCAAGTATATCTTTGAGAAGCCCGCCTTATCTGGAAGAATAGCCCGTTGGCAGATGTTGTTATCTGAATACGACATTGAGTATCACACTCAGAAAGCAATCAAAGGGAGTATTTTAGCCGATCATTTGGCTCACCAACCAATTGAAGATTATCAATCCGTCAAGTTTGATTTCCCAGATGAAGATGTTATGTACTTGAAAGCTAAAGATTGTGAAGAGCTGTTACCTGAAGAAGGACCTGATCCTGAATCCCGTTGGGGTTTGATATTTGACGGAGCTGTGAATTCTTATGGAAATGGAATTGGGGCAATCATCGTCACTCCTCGAGGTACTCATATCCCGTTCACGGCGAGATTGAAGTTTGACTGCACGAACAACATGGCGGAGTATGAGGCATGTATTTTGGGTCTCGAAGAAGCGGTGGATCTAAGGATTAAGATCCTTGATATTTACGGAGATTCGGCATTGGTGATTAATCAAATCAAAGGAGAATGGGAGACTCGTCATCCTGGTTTGATCCCTTACAGAGACTATGCTAGAAGGTTGTTAACTTTCTTTAACAAAGTGGAGTTACATCATATCCCTAGAGATGAGAACCAAATGGCTGATGCTTTGGCTACTTTGTCTTCAATGTTCCAAGTGAATGGTTGGAACGATGTGCCTACAATCAGAGTTATGTGCCTCGACAGACCTGCTCATGTGTTCTCAGTAGAAGAGGTCACCGACGACAAACCATGGTTCTATGACATTAAACGTGTTCTTCAGACTCAAGAGTATCCGCCTGGGGCATCTAATAAAGATAGAAAGACGTTGAGAAGATTAGCAAGCAGTTTCTTTCTCAATGAAGAAGTATTGTATAAGAGGAATTATGACACGGTCTTGCTCAGATGTGTAGGCAGACGTGAAGCAGACATGCTGATGCAAGAAGTACATGAAGGATCCTTTGGCACACATGCCAACGGACATGCGATGGCTAGAAAGATGTTGAGAGCTGGTTACTATTGGATGACAATGGAATCTGATTGCTGCAAGTATGTGAAGAAATGTCATAAATGCCAGATTTATGCGGACAAGATGCACGTGCCGCCGACCCTCCTCAACGTTATCTCTTCACCTTGGCCTTTCTCTATGTGGGGCATTGATATGATTGGAATGATCGAACCCAAAGCTTCAAATGGTCATCGTTTCATCTTGGTAGCGATCGATTATTTTACTAAATGGGTGGAAGCAGCATCTTATGCTAATGTAACCAGACAGGTGGTAGTCAGATTTATCAAGAATCAGATCATTTGTCGATACGGTATCCCGAGCAAGATTATCACTGATAATGGTTCGAATTTGAATAACAAGATGATGAGAGAGCTTTGTGAAGAGTTCAAGATCGAACATTATAATTCTTCTCCTTACAGACCGAAGATGAATGGGGCTGTTGAAGCTGCTAACAAGAATATTAAAAAGATTGTCCAGAAGATGGTGGTAACATATAAAGATTGGCATGAAATGCTTCCGTTTGCTTTGCATGGTGTGATACGGTGGGAGAACTGAGTGTGGTTTTGCGTTTGTTTTCGCAAATGTTTCGGTTGAGCAAGAGTCGCCACCGACTTTTTATTTTATCCTAAGGAAAGGTTAAAAAGCACAGCAAAAACCTTTGAGATGTTTTCTTGGGTTCGGGGAGTAGATTATAGAAAGGGAAGGTATTAGCACCCTTTCTATCCATGGTTGTCCATGGGCTCTTAGTTACTTGCTTAGATCACTTGCCTTTTGTTTTCAATTGTTTGAAATGGTGCTTTGTGTGTGTGTGTTTGAAAAAATGTTTTGAAAAGAGGCCAATGTGGTGGCAACCTTTGTAATGATCCATGTTGGGATGTATACAAAGGTGTATGTCTTTTGAAAAGTTTTCCATGTTTTTGAAAGTTGTTTTGAAAGTGTATTGATGTGTGATTTGAAAAATAGGCAAGTGTTTTGTTTTTGCAAGTTGATTCAAGTAACTAAGAGATTATCTACTCCTAAATTTCTCAAAGATTATTGCTATGTCTTGACCCTTTTAACAAGTTTGTTCCACCATTGCATTTGGTAGACAATCTCATGTTAGGATGTGAAAGGGACGGGCGCGGGTCATCGTTTAGACCATAATTACAATAGTGTTAAGTGTCTTTGGGCAATTTTCTTAAGGGACTTGATCATTTGTTTAGGCAACATTTTGAAAGCGTCATCGAGGGACTATGATCATTTGATTTGTGTTTTGTTTTGCCAAAGACACCTAACATGCAACATGGCCCAATTTTGAAAGGCAACAAGTGGAGTATCCTAGGGAGTGCAAGTGTGATTTGTGTGTTCATTTTCATGCTTGTTTATCTTGAGATTAGGTCATAACTATTTTTGTCGTTTTTTCGCATACAAACCCTAATTCTAACATGGTATGATTAGAAAGCAATAAAGTGCGAAAATAAATTTACTAAGCTATTACAAAACCAAATATGGGAAGGGGGGTACAAATGTTCAAATGGGGATTATTTAGACAAGAAAAATTAAACCTAGCTATTACATCAATCTTGGGAATATTTACAAGATAAATAATTGCATAATTAAATAGAAATGAAATAAAGATGCAAAATGCAAAAAGAAAGGTTTTTATATGTATGAAAAAAAAAGTATTATTTATGTCAAATAAATAAAAATAAGAAAAGAATTATTTTTTGGAATATTTTCATATTTAGGGTAAAACCCTAATTCTATTAAATAAAATACATTATTTATTTATTATGTACAAATATTTATTTATATATACAATAATAAAATAAAATGAGGTATTTGTTAAAAAATGTATTTTTATATTAAATATTAATAAGAAAAACAAAAGTGTATATATTTTGTATTTATCCTAAATATATTAATAAATATATGTATGTATGTATTATTTTAAATATGTATTATATATATAAATAATAATAATATTTAATAATAAAAAAAAGTATTTTTTATATAAAGTATTTTCAGAAGGTAAATAAAATAAAAATGAAAATAAAATGTATTTACACTATTTTAATATTTTAAATAAAAGTATAGGTATTTATTTATTTATGTACAAATGTCAATATAAACAATTAAATGCCTAAAAAATAGGAAAATAGTGAGAAAAATATTTTTTGTATTTTTAATATCATAAGAAAAAATAAAGAAGTCAAACCAAAAAAAGAAAAGGCAAAAAATCAATAAAATGAATGAAATGGGCTCAGGGGGTGCAAAGGCAAAAAGGTGGTGTGAATAAGAAAATGACTCAGGCCCAGCCCAAGAAGACATTGTCTTCAACCTTCAGACAAAACCAGTTCAAAAACGCGCGCCCTTCTTCTCAAACTTCTAACTCCTGATTCCTGGCTTTTCAATGAAAACTCATAACATAAAAAATGTTCAGCATCAAGAGACGAATCCAACCATATGCAGAACTTGTCTTAACTCTCTAAGATGAGGGAGAATTTCTTCTCCCCCAAATCCTGACCTAGATTTTCTTCCAAGTTCAGACTCAAAATTCTTGCAACACACATAATATAAATAAAATCTAATTATATGGGCATGTTCAGGGCTATGATTGTGACATATTTCCTTCACAAACCTAAAGCTAACAATGCCTAATAAGAGAGATACGAATTCAAAAACTTACCTGTTCAGTTGAAGTTCTATCTGGCAATGGAGAAGCTTTCAGTGCAAAGTGATGACTGGTATAGCTTCCTTGAGGTCCAGGGATACTATTCCAAGTGTTACTTTGCTTTGAAACCTTTTGAATCGAGCTATAGCACTTCACCTGCAAATCAGAAAAGTGAAAATGGTGGAACCAGTTAGAGGGATTACAGGTCGTGTTTTAGCTTTTGGTTAGCTTGCATAGATGGTAGGGAAGGTGTGTGAACTGGTTTGGGCAAGAATGCTTGAAAGGATTGAGAGTTGGAACTCAATCTGCAGAGGTTGCTCTGTTTGAGCAGTTTCAAGGTGATTTTGAGTTTGTGGAGGTGTTGAGGATCTTAGGGTCGTGCTTCAGCTTAGGATCAATGTTTGGAATGTGTTTGATAAGTTTGTTTAAGTGTTTGTAAGCTGATAAAGTTGGTATATGTTATGATGTGTTTCTTACACTTTAAGCAAGCAATGGTTACTTTGTGCCTCTAGCCTGTACAGGCCCTCATACTATGCTGCATAATCCCTCCTTGATCAGTGTGATTAACTCATAAACTTGTGCCAATTAGATATGGACTGTACTTGCTTGGATTTTCAATTTGACATAAAGCTACCTTTTGCAAAAATGGAAGAAATGCTTTATCTATTTTGGGATTAATCCTTTAGACAATGCTTGAACTCAAAGAACATGGTCTTGGCACAAAGAATATGCATTAAATTTATGAGTGTTGGATGGTTTAAGGACCTGTAATCAAGATATGCAAGCTGAGATTGAAATGCATAGTGTTATGAACATGTACATGGCCAAGAACAAAAGTGACTTTTTCCCATTTTGCAAAATTCGATTCTCCCTAACCATGAGGTTGTTTGAGAAGTTCTTGGACATTTTGGAAAGCTTGGAATGTGTACTACAATCCATCTTTGAAGTGCAAGTTGAAATTCCAAGTGGAAGTGTATGGAAAATGGTCTTGAAGTTAGGTAGAAAACCTTGCCAAAATAGGTCAAATTTCACTAAGTTAAGAATGGTTTAGTACCCTTATTCCAAAAATCATAACTTGAGATACAAGCTTCTTTTGGGAAAACTTTGTGAATCAAAGTTGTAGATTTTGCAACAAGCTACAACTTTCATGTTTTGACTTTTGCTTGAATCCAAATGAATCTTGGTGAGAAAGTGGGGCAAAGTTGGGAAAAAATTAGGGTTTTTCATAACTTAGAAAAATTCTAAGTTATGAAAAATTTCCATTTCAAACCCTAATTTGCATTTCTTGATTTCTTGATGAACAAGTTTCATGATTTGGCATGTTTTGATGAAAAATGAATCTTGACTCTTGATTTTGACCAAAAAGTCAAAGTTTGACTTTTCAGTATACAGTCAAAATTGATCAATTGATTGGGAAATTCAACTGTCAATCTTGTGTATTTGGGATCTTTTGAACTTGTTGAGCATGTCAAGATAATTCCATGGGGTCCTTGAGTCCATATGTGAGCTTGGTTTGCCATTGGCTAGGTCAAACAGTAAAAAATTGCCTTGGTGCAGTCAAAACCCTAAAAATGACCATTTTGCCCTTTTGATGATCTGATCAAATTTCTTGTGGAATTGTGATCCAAACTTGATCAAATGGTCCATGTGAGTTCATAATGTTGATGTGAGTCAATTTTCATGAGATTTGACTGTCAATTGGCCACAATTGACCTTTTCCCCAATACAGTTGATTTCTAGGTCAACTGTCCAATTGACTGGGCAAAATTTGGAATCAAGACTTGAAACTTGGTATGGATAAACTTGGGAGTCCAACATGAAGCCTGAAAGTCATATTAGGCATTTTAGGTCAAAACATCTTTGTGCAAACACAAACCCTAATTTGAGTCAACAGTGCAAGGGGAAGTCTTGAGCAGAGGAAACCCTGACTGGATCTTGATCTTCAAGGGTCTTGTGATGAGAAAAAGTTGAGGAAATGGGAGGGCAAATTTTGAGGTACAACAGTTGCCCCTGTTCAATCTTCTTGAACCTGAAGAGTTAGATTGGCAAGTTTGCCTTTCGTGACTCGAGGGTAAAAGGAGATTGGACACTAGAGTGCCCGGAAATTTGCACTCGCATGTTGAAGTATCAGCAATGTGATGTCGGGAATGGGATTATAGATGCCATTTGGAGAGGTGGATAGGGAGATGGGCTTATAGATGCCATCTGGAGATGTGACAGCAACTTGTCGGGAATGGGCTTATAGATGCCATTTGGAAGTGTTGATCGCATAAGAGATTCCTTAGCGAGAACTCGTGTGTCTGGGAAAGACAGATGTTTTCCTGGCTTGTTACAGGTGTTTGATCTTCAATCTCCGGATGTAGATATGCCCTGGCTAGACACAGGAATCGAATCTACAATCGGTTGCTCACAGATGTGCCCTGGCTGGATACAGGAGTCGAATCCGGAAATAGTCGTCAATAGATGTGCCCTGGCTGGATACAGGAATCGAATCTTCGAACTCTTCAAACGTGCCCTGGCTAGATACAGGAATCGAGTCTGGAAATGTGGTCAACAGATATGCCCTGGCTGGATACAGGAATCGAATCTGGAAATGTTGCAGTTGATAGATGTGCCCTGGCTGGTTACAGGAATCGAATCTTCGAACTCTTCAGACGTGCCCTGGCTAGATACAGGAGTCGAGTCTGGAAATATGGTCAACAGATATGCCCTGGCTGGATACAGGAATCGAATCTGGAAATGTGGCAGTTGAAGGTAGTTGTCTTTGGGATTGTCTTTTTCCCTGAAAAGGCAAAAACATAAGTTGTATGCAATGTCATGATGTATGATATGCATGATGTCATGATGTTCAACACGAGATAGTGTTATATGCACTTTATCATGTATGTGAGCAAGATGTATGAAAATGTGAAATGTTTATGAATGTAATTTCATCTTTAGGAAAATAAATCCTTGACGACCGGCCGGGGAATTGCTCTGTGGAAGAGATATTTTGCTGATGTTTTGATGAGAGCTTCACTGAGGGTTTCAATGATGAACTCCGCTGGGGAAACCAAAGATAAACTCCGCTGAGGATTGAAAGAACTTTGCCGAAGGTGATCCTCTTGTGGCAATTAGCTGAGGATAACCCAGTTATAAGTCCTTGTGAGGAATAACTTTGAATAAAGCTCGAGAGAGACGTCCGTACTCTGTAGGGGATAAGCTTCCGGAATCTACTGGGGAAATTTTGAATGTCTGTATACCGCCAGGGAACTATCTTAGATCAAGACTGCCGGGGATGCTTGCTGATGAATGCCTATACTCCTTCTGGGGAATGTTGTGCCTTTTTAGGATTGACGGGGAACCAAACCTGCTTGGGGAAGGTAATGCTGACTCGCTGGGAAAATAGGGCACCCATTGTAAGGCTGATGTATTGCTGAAACTTATCTTACTCTGTGGGGAGTTGAGATAACTTGGTCACATTCTTCAGTTGAATCCATCTTGGTACCTCGGCGGACAAGGCAAACAGACTGCATTAGACAACTTCACATTGCCCCTGTTTCTGATGTCACCTGTAATTAGTCTTTTGTTTCACATGCAAGTATTTATGAATTAGAAATTTAATGACAAATGCATATATCAAAAATGAACATTGGACGTTCTTCGCAAGACAAAACAAAAAGGAAAAAAAACAATTGGCAATTTGTCTGAAAAGTGTATTTGTATTGATCTTGAGATTTGCCCGTAAATAGGCGTTTTTTGTACAAGAGGCTGACATCCTAGTAAGAGAATGCCGTCGAATAATTTACAATTTTGAAAAAGAACAAAACAGCTATGTGAATAATCCCAGTGGGTTCCAACTCTGCTATCGCCTTTATGTCTCCAAGCGTCTCATCACTTTGCTGCCTAGTTGAAGATGAAGTTGATTGGTCGATGCCGAAATCTGAGCCAGATAGTTGATGCTGAATTCCGGATGCGAAGTGATCCAATGAGACATATTGTTACGCTTTATCCCTAACTTTTGCCTAGACCGCCCTTTCGGGTTTTCAGTCCACCGGGATACCCATTTTTGCCCAAGCCGCCTTTTCAGGTTTTCGACTTGCCGGGTGTACAGATTTTTTATTTATTTCATCCCTTATTTTTGCTCGAACCCTTTTGGTTCGCTGGGAAGCCCTTATTTTTGCCTAGGTATGTCAACCTAGCGGGTCTTTTATTTATGCGTAGTATTTTTTCACTATGTCTGCATTGGCGGGGTGAGGAAGGTCATCACCATCCATGGTGGTTAGAATCATGGCTCCTCCTGAGAACACATGTTTAACCACAAATGGCCCTTCGTATGTAGGGGTCCATTTTCCCCGGGGATCACTTTGAGGAAGGATGATGCGTTTGATTACCAGGTCCCCAACTTGATACTCTTGTGGTCTGACTTTCTTGTTAAATGCCCTGATAATTCGTTTTTGATACGTTTGACCATGACAGATAGCGGTGAGTCTCTTTTTGTCAATCAGATTTAATTGATCAAGTCGAGTCTGGATCCAGTCATCTTCACTCAGATCTGCATCCTTCATTATCCGGAGAGAGGGTATCTGGACTTCAATTGGCAAGACTGCCTCTATGCCATAGACCAAGGAGAAAGGAGTTGCCCCGGTTGACGTCCTTGCTGAGGTACGGTACCCATGAAGAGCGAACGGTAACATCTCGTGCCAATCTTTATAGGTCACTGTCATCTTCTGCACAATTTTCTTGATATTCTTATTAGCTGCTTCTACAGCTCCGTTCATCTTCGGCCGGTAGGGAGAAGAATTGTGGTGCTGTATTTTGAATTGCTCGCAGAGTTCAGTGATCATCTTGTTATTGAGATTGGTGCCGTTGTCTGTAATGATTCTCTCTGGGACACCATACCGACAGATCAGATTATGCCGGATGAAACGTGCCACGATGCTCTTGGTTACCGTGGCGTAGGAGGCTACCTCAACCCACTTCGTGAAGTAATCGATCGCCACCAAGATGAAGCGATGCCCATTGGTTGCCGTTGGTCGAATCTCACCGATCATATCGATGCCCCACATTGCAAAAGGCCAAGGTGCCGTCAGGACGTTCAAAGGAACCGGAGGGATGTGCACCTTGTCAGCATAGATCTGGCACTTGTGACAAATTCGAGAGTGTTGGTAACAATCGGCTTCCATTGTGGACCAGAAATATCCTGCCCTAAGGATTTTCTTTGCCATGGTGTGCCCACTGGAATGTGTTCCGAATGTACCTTCATGCAATTCTATCATGATCTTCTCTGCTTCAGCCTTATCCACACAACGCAGTAGAGTTGAATCATGATTCCGTTTGTAGAGAATGCCGTTGCTGAGGAAGAATTTTGCAGCAAACCTCCTCATGAACTTCTTGTCATTGACAGATGCACCTTCAGGGTATTCCTGAGCTTCCAAGTACCTTTTCACCTCATGATACCAGGGTTTTTCAGTCACCTTTTCGGCCTCAAGGTCGCAGCAGTATGCCGGTTCGTCCAACTTCCAGATAATGATCCGGGGAGCCTCATTGTCCCATTTAACTTTGAACATTGAAGACATCGTAGCCAGTGCGTCCGTTAGCTGATTCTCCTCTCTTGGGAAGTGCTCAAAAGTTATCTCTTCAAAGTGGGGAAGCAAAGTCTGCACATATTCCTTGTAAGGAATAAGATTCGGGTGTTTCGTATCCCACTCGCCTTTGATCTGATTGATCACGAGAGCGGAATCTCCGAAGACACTTAGAAACTTGATCCGTAAGTCGATCGCAGCTTGGAGACCCATGATACATGCCTCATACTCCGCCATATTGTTGGTGCAGTTGAAACACAATCGGGCGGTGAGTGGAGTATGAGTTCCTTTGGGAGATATGATTACAGTGCCGACGCCGTTACCCAAAGCATTGGAGGCTCCGTCAAAATGCATAGACCATCGGGATCCTTCCTCAGGTCCTTCATCCGGTCCGGGTACTTCACAGTCGGTTACCACCATGATGTCTTCGTCCGGAAAATCAAAGTTCAATGATTGGTAATCGTCCACAGGTTGGTGTGCCAGATGATCTGCCAGTACACTTCCTTTGATTGCTTTCTGAGTTGTATACTGGATATCATATTCTGTTAAGATCATTTGCCATCTCGCTATTCTTCCAGACAGAGCAGGCTTTTCGAAGATATACTTAATGGGATCCATCTTTGAAATCAACAAAGTGGTGTGAGTCAGCATATACTGTCTCAGCCAGCGAGCAGCCCATACCAGAGCGCAGCAAGTTTTCTCAAGCAGTGAGTAACGAGACTCACAGTCGGTAAACTTTTTGCTCAAGTAATAAATAGCGTGCTCTTTTCGGCCAGACTCGTCATGCTACCCCAGCACACACCCCATTGAATTATCAAGCATTGTCAAGTATAGTATCAGAGGTCTTCCTTCCACTGGTGGGATAAGAATGGGTGTCTCTTGGAGGTATTCCTTTATCTTTTCAAAAGCAGCCTGACATTCATCGTTCCAGCGTACTACTTGATCTTTCTTCAGTAATTTGAAGATTGGCTCACAAGTAGCAGTCAGATGTGAGATGAATCGGGCAATGTAATTCAGTCGTCCCAGGAAGCCTCTGACTTCTTTCTCTGTCTTTGGAGTCGGCATCTCTTGTATGGCTTTTACCTTGGCAGGGTCCACCTGAATACCTTTATCACTTACAATGAAACCTAGCAATTTTCCGGACCTTACCCCAAAGGTGCATTTGTTGGGATTCAACCTCAGCTTGTACAACTTTAGTCGGTCAAACAGCTTCCTCAGATGATCAAGATGCTCCTCCTCAGTTTGAGACCTTGCTATCATGTCATCAACGTATACCTCAATCTCATGATGGATCATATCATGAAATAAAGCAACCATGGCACGTTGGTAGGTTGCCCCAGCATTTTTCAACCCGAATGGCATGACCTTGTAGCAGAAGGTGCCCCACTGAGTCACAAAGGTAGTCTTTTCCATATCTTCCGGAGCCATCTTGATCTGATTATACTCTGAAAAACCATCCATGAAGGAGAAAACTTTGTGTTGAGCAGTGTTGTCAACAAGAACGTCGATGTGAGGTAGAGGGAAATCATCCTTGGGGCTTGCCCTGTTCAAATCCCTGTAGTCGACTCACATCCTAACTTTTCCGTCCTTCTTTGGCACTGGCACCACGTTGGCAACCCATTGAGGATAAGAAGTTACTGCTAGAAACCCGGCATCGAATTGCTTCATAACCTCAGCCTTGATCTTTTCGGACATCTCAGGGCGCATACGGCGGACCTTTTGCTTTACCGGAGGGCAGTCTTCCTTTGTCGGCAGGTGATGAACTATAATGTCGGCATCCAGACCTGGCATGTCCTCATAGGACCAAGCAAATATCTCCATGTAATCATGTAGCATCTGGATTAATCGTTGCTTTACGCTGAGCTCTAAATTGGCACCAATCTTGACCTCTTTTCTATCCGTCTCAGTACCCAGGTTAACTGTTTCCACCGGCTCTTCATGTGGTTGAATAGCCCTCTCTTCTTGGAGTAGCAGTCTTGCGAGTTCACCAGGCACTTCGCAATCATCTTCACCTTCGTCTTCGGCCAAGTTGATCGGATTCTCGAAGTCATAACTGGGGGTAGCAGAGCTGTTACCAGTGAGATCCAGAGTGGATTGAAACCTGTATAAGTGAGTGTGTGTAAATATAGCTGTTTTGCAATATATATAACACAGAAAGAAAAAAGGAGCACAAGATTTGAAATGCAACAAACGTCCAATGTTTTGATTGATGATATATGGAAATGTCATACAAAAAGCCCTCACAAATGGAGCTACGATGCCCCGGGTAGGACACCGAGCCAACAAAGTTTTAACATATTGTTTGTTACAAATTGAAAATCAAAAGAGTTAATTACTGCGTGACAAATGTGATAGGAGTAAAATCCTTTGCCGTCCAGTTGCCTGGTCCGTTGCTGGTGGTTGGATAGATCCAACTGTCAAACTCTGCTTCTTCTACGTCTTCCTCGATAGCATTCACCCTAGGGTGGGAGATAAACACCGGAGCCTTTCTGATCTTTTCCTTGCGCACAACCCTCTGAGCCTCTGCAGTAAAGCCCAGCCCAAACTTGTCGTTCTTTTGAATGAAGTCAGGAAGCTGACCCCAGTTTGCACAATTGCCTTTCTCGATTACAGCCCGGACATCCTTCAAGGATGCCATCTTCAACGGAAAGTCTTCTTCAACCACTGCTTCAGCTGATGCCAAAATTGGAGGTACTTCCTCAAAATGTTGAAAGGGGGTTTCAATAAACTCCCCGTCCATCTCGATATACCGGAATGAATTCAAGTGGCTAACCATGTATTCCTCCTCACCCTGCACAGTAACAATCTTCCCTTTGACAGGGTATTTGAGCTTTTGGTGTAGAGTGGATGTTACTGCCCCAGCCTTGTGAATCCAGGGTCGACCCAACAAGCAGGAGTAAGATGGACGAATGTCCATTACATAGAACGTTGAGTCAAAAACTTGGGAACCCACACGAATAGGAATGTCTACTTCACCGTGCACCATCCTTTTAGAACCGTCGAAGGCTCTAACAATGATGTTGCTAGGTTTCAATTCCAGGCCCTCACAATCCAAGCGATCCAATGCCTTCTTGGGCAAAACATTCAGAGAAGAGCCGGTATCCACCAACACGTGTGCGAGAGTAGTTCCCCTGCATTCTATGGAAACATGCAGGGCATCATTGTGATTTTTCCCTTTGGCGGTGAGGTCAGCATCCGAGAACCCCAATCCGTTGTCAGCTGTCAAATTAGCCACACAGTCGGTGAATTGATCCGCAGAGGTCTCTTGTGGCACATGGGCCGTTTTCAGAAATGAAATCAGGGCTTTTGCATGGGCCTCTGAGCATAGCAGCAATGATAGCATAGAGATTTTGGAGGGAGTATGCCCCAACTGTTCGACAACATTGAAGTCACTCTTTTTGATGATTTTAAGAATTTCCTCCATTTCTTGTTGGGAGGCTTCCACATCAGTCTTTTTGGTGCCTCCGTCTTGGCAGGCAAATCGGTAGCAACTTCTTTGCCCCGAGTATCAGAGGACTCGGCGGCAGTAGTAGACACAGGAACTTGAATTGGAACATGCACACTTGCGGGTGTGATGGTGAGAGGTTTTCGGATAACTGGCGGTGCAATGTCAGGCGAGAAGAGCCTGCCACTGCGGGTAATCTTGGCGGGACCAGTGATGTTACTGATACTGGTGCGGGTGTTGAACTCCTGCTTCACTCCAAGCACATACACGTCGGCCCCATAATGCCATGGGACCGCTTTATCAGACTCATAGGGGAGAGGCCCCGGAACAGTAATAGTAATGGGTGCAACAAACATAATTTGGACTGGTTTCTTCATGGGAGCCTTGGCAGGATTGTAAATTGTGACAACAGAAATTTCTTCAACGGAGACAAACGGAACAGCAGTTTTCTTGAACAGAATTTCCTTGCTATCCATCAGGTTTTGGATGTCTGACTTCAGCAGTGGACAACCGGTAAGGATAATAGCACACAGGAGGCAACCTTTGCTACAACCCGGAAATAAACCGGCTAGTAGTAAGTTCCTCTTAATAGTCAAAAGAGGGGTAGCAACATCATTCACCGAAACAACATACAACTCTTCCTCAATGGCATTTACTCTATGCTGGGGCATAGGAGCAGTTACAACATTCGGCCTCTCAGGCGCTTCAAACTGAATTTCCTTCGCGTCGATAAGATCTTGCACTTTGTTTCTCAAGGCCCAACAATCATCAGTAGTATGCCCGGGGCTATCAGAATGATAAGCACAACGGGCATTTGGGTTATACTTAGGAGATGCAGTATTCACGACTTTAGGAGCTTCTTTGACGGTCACCAAGTTGGTTGATAATAGTTGGGGTAAAATTTATGACAAGGTCATGCTCAACCGAGTATACTGTCTCTTGGGCCTTTCACCTCTTTGTTGATTGTACTGCTGAGGAGCAGCAACAGGTTTTGAAATGACCAAAGCATTGACGAATTGACGACTTTCTGGCTTGACTTGTCTTCTAGGACCATAGACGGCACTTGCTTCTTTCTTGAAAGGTCTCTTCTCAGTACTTGGGGAGGCAGCTTTTTGTATCTTTCCTGACCTGATGCCAGCTTCAATTCTCTCACCTGTCAGAATTAAATCCGTAAACCCAGCGGAGGAGTTACCAACCAAATGATTGAAAAATGGACCAGACAAAGTCCCTAGAAACATATCAACCAGCTCACGATCAGTCAATGGAGGTTGCACCCTGTCAGCCAAATCTCTCCATTTTTGTGCATATTCTTTGAACCCTTCGCCCGTTCCTAGAGACATTCCCTGAAGTTGGGTACGCGTAGGAGCGAGATCATAATTGTATTGATATTGTCTGTAGAACGCGGCTGCCAAATCTTCCCAGTGTCGGATGCTAGTTCCATCTAGTTGATAGAACCACTCAAGCTGTGACCCCGAAAGGCTATCTTGGAAGAAGTGAATCCAAAGGTTTTTATCTGCCGTGTAAGGTTGGATCTTCCTTACGTACGACCTTAGATGCAGCTTTGGACAGGAAGCCCCGTCATATTTGGCAAAGGCAGGCGCCTTAAACTTGTGTGGGATTACTACCCCAGAAGATAACCCCAAATCTCCGAAATCCAGCCCCGGCACATTCTGAATCTCCATGGCGCTCAAGCGGTCTTCTAATTGTTTGTACCTGTCAGCAGCAGGTGGGTATTGTTCGTCATTGTAGTCCGTCTCGTTGTCGGAGACTGCCTGACTAGGAGCTCCTCCCCCTTTGGTACTATCTTTCTCAGCAGAAGAAGTAGTTGGATCAGCTTCATTATGGAGTGTGTTCCCAAATCTGCGTCCAGTGTTGAATAACGCAGTCCTCTTTTTCTTCTTCTTATTCAGGAGTAGAGTCTTCAACTCTTGCTGACCTTGGGCCAGGCTCAGGACCATCTCTTGAAACTGGGCACTTTGGGCCTGAAGGGCCTTGATTGCTTGCTCACTGGATGAGTCCGGATTCATGATGACTGTTCAAATAAACAGCGAAGAAGATTAAGCAACCTGTGAAATAGGGTACCTGCTATGCATATGGTGCAATGAGATGCGTATGTTTTATGTTTTCAAAGACAAACAAGATTCAACTTCGTAGACAAAAGGGAAACACACTTCATTAGATTAAAATTTTAATTGTTCAACAACCTTGCCCTTAGGCATTACCAGAATGAGAAATACTGGAAAGGAAATGAAAGCTATAAAAGGAAATATCCAAAGCCCAATCAGTGCTCCCATGGCCTCCTCTTATCAGTGTTGATGTAGTTATTCAGAACCCGCTCTTCCTCCAATTGCTTAGTCAGCCTCTGGACCTTCCGTTCCTGCTCGTTGAACTTTTCTCGATAAAAATCCTGTTCTTCCTTTAGCTGCGCCCAAGATCTCTTCATTGTGTCGAAATCAGTGGGTATCTGAGGAGGGAGGACAGTTGGAGAAGCCCCATCTTCATCAGGAGATTCAAGAATGATAGGTCTGACCGCTTCATATGGCATACCTAACTTCTGAGCACAGATGCGGACCCATTTGCAATAGGGTTCCAATGGTAGAGAAGTCTTTGGTCCCAACTCATGTGGGTCAGCTTTGTGAATTCTGTCCCACGCTCTAATGAATCCATGGCGTAGTTTGTCACTGTCTATCTGAAACTCAAAATGGAAGTGAGGAACCAACATCTCATGAGGCCCAGCTCTTCTGGCTCTTCCAAACTGACGGAGAGCTAAGCATGGATTATAAGAGATTCCTCCTTGGATACCAATCAACAGAACATTAGGGTATTCTCCGCAACGATCAATAACAGCTACCTCATCCAAACCTCTGAGAGTCCAAGTGATGTCATTATCAGTGAGAGACATTAACCTCCGAGCCCAACCTTTTCCTTCTTCATTCTTCAGCACGAACTTAGGAAGGTGCGAAATAAACCAGCTCACTAGCAAAGGAGCACAACACCACGGAGTTCCCCGTTTTCGAGCAGTACGAGCATAGAGTTGTTGTAGGATATCACCCAAAAGAGTGGGTACAGGATTCCGAGACATGAAAATCTTTATGGCATGGATACTGATAAAGGTGTCAGGATTGGGAAACAATACCAGACCATAGATCAAAAGAGCCAGAATATCTTCGTATGCCTTGAAGTCCAAGTCATTCCAGAAATCATTAGCCTTGCCAACCAGAAATTTGACCAAAAAGCCTTTTACTCCACTTCTAGTTTCCCAGTTAGCCAATACTTCTTCTTTGGTCAAGGGGAGAATTGCAGCAACCTCTTCAGGCCTAGGAGTCTTTTCCAAACCGGTGAATGGAGTTTGCTTCAAGACAGGGATCCCAAGCAGATAAGAGAACTCTTCCAGGGTAGGGACCAGCTGAAAGTCTTGAAAGGTGAAACAATGATACAGAGGGTCATAAAACTGGGTCAGAACACTCATCAGTTGTTGGTCCCATTTTGCAGTGATCAAGCCAAGGAGAGAACCATGTCTGTTGATGAAAGAGGAAGTGTTTGGAATCCTACCAACCAAATCTTTGAGCAAAGTTGGCGGTTGAACAAAGTTGAGTCGGACAGTATTCCTACGCACGGGCATCATGATGTCCTACAAAACAGAGCAAAGATGAAACTTTTTTGTCTTTGAAATGGGTTAGTCCTTTGTACAGGATGCATGCAATGGTATGATGGCATGATGCTATGATGAAACACACCACAAGTATTCACACAGGCAAGCATGATAAGGCACACAAGTCACACAAGACAACCCTTAGGTTTCAGGCCAGCATGAAGTTTAGGTATTACCCTCTTTTAGTTTTGTTGGTTAAAACCTGTCCTATCAAAAGGTAACCGGGTTCTAAAGGATCTCAAATCATTGGCTACCCTCAATCGGTCATAACTCCAGCATCGCAATCTTTTCTCGCGGCCAGAACCATCTCGAGAGTTTAGCCTCAATGAGTGTAGCATACTGCTACTGTCCTAATAGCCAAGTTGGTCAATTTAGGGTTCTAAGGTTGGTTGGTGTTTAATGACTCCTTAGAAGACCTATATTCTCCCCGTTGCAACACAAGGGATATAGGTACAGACCAAGGTGCCACACCAACGTAGCCACTGCTTCACCCATGTCGGTCTACGCCGGACAGGTCCCTCACAGATTATGCTACCTAAAAAGGGTATTCCCCAGATCCGGGTTAGAATCTATGAAACTCCGATGCAAAGCCCACAATTATAAAACAAACAAAGCAAACAATTGAAAGCAAGGGTGATCTAAGCCCTAAGGTTACTCCACTTTTAAATTAGTCCCCAGCAGAGTCGCCAGTTCTGTGATACGGTGGGAGAACTGAGTGTGGTTTTGCGTTTGTTTTCGCAAATGTTTCGGTTGAGCAAGAGTCGCCACCGACTTTTTATTTTATCCTAAGGAAAGGTTAAAAAGCACAGCAAAAACCTTTGAGATGTTTTCTTGGGTTCGGGGAGTAGATTATAGAAAGGGAAGGTATTAGCACCCTTTCTATCCATGGTTGTCCATGGGCTCTTAGTTACTTGCTTAGATCACTTGCCTTTTGTTTTCAATTGTTTGAAATGGTGCTTTGTGTGTGTGTGTTTGAAAAAATGTTTTGAAAAGAGGCCAATGTGGTGGCAACCTTTGTAATGATCCATGTTGGGATGTATACAAAGGTGTATGTCTTTTGAAAAGTTTTCCATGTTTTTGAAAGTTGTTTTGAAAGTGTATTGATGTGTGATTTGAAAAATAGGCAAGTGTTTTGTTTTTGCAAGTTGATTCAAGTAACTAAGAGATTATCTACTCCTAAATTTCTCAAAGATTATTGCTATGTCTTGACCCTTTTAACAAGTTTGTTCCACCATTGCATTTGGTAGACAATCTCATGTTAGGATGTGAAAGGGACGGACGCGGGTCATCGTTTAGACCATAATTACAATAGTGTTAAGTGTCTTTGGGCAATTTTCTTAAGGGACTTGATCATTTGTTTAGGCAACATTTTGAAAGCGTCATCGAGGGACTATGATCATTTGATTTGTGTTTTGTTTTGCCAAAGACACCTAACATGCAACATGGCCCAATTTTGAAAGGCAACAAGTGGAGTATCCTAGGGAGTGCAAGTGTGATTTGTGTGTTCATTTTCATGCTTGTTTATCTTGAGATTAGGTCATAACTATTTTTGTCGTTTTTTCGCATACAAACCCTAATTCTAACATGGTATGATTAGAAAGCAATAAAGTGCGAAAATAAATTTACTAAGCTATTACAAAACCAAATATGGGAAGGGGGGTACAAATGTTCAAATGGGGATTATTTAGACAAGAAAAATTAAACCTAGCTATTACATCAATCTTGGGAATATTTACAAGATAAATAATTGCATAATTAAATAGAAATGAAATAAAGATGCAAAATGCAAAAAGAAAGGTTTTTATATGTATGAAAAAAAAATTATTATTTATGTCAAATAAATAAAAATAAGAAAAGAATTATTTTTTGGAATATTTTCATATTTAGGGTAAAACCCTAATTCTATTAAATAAAATACATTATTTATTTATTATGTACAAATATTTATTTATATATACAATAATAAAATAAAATGAGGTATTTGTTAAAAAATGTATTTTTATATTAAATATTAATAAGAAAAACAAAAGTGTATATATTTTGTATTTATCCTAAATATATTAATAAATATATGTATGTATGTATTATTTTAAATATGTATTATATATATAAATAATAATAATATTTAATAATAAAAAAAAGTATTTTTTATATAAAGTATTTTCAGAAGGTAAATAAAATAAAAATGAAAATAAAATGTATTTACACTATTTTAATATTTTAAATAAAAGTATAGGTATTTATTTATTTATGTACAAATGTCAATATAAACAATTAAATGCCTAAAAAATAGGAAAATGGTGAGAAAAATATTTTTTGTATTTTTAATATCATAAGAAAAAATAAAGAAGTCAAACCAAAAAAAGAAAAGTCAAAAAATCAATAAAATGAATGAAATGGGCTCAGGGGGTGCAAAGGCAAAAAGGTGGTGTGAATAAGAAAATGACTCAGGCCCAGCCCAAGAAGACATTGTCTTCAACCTTCAGACAAAACCAGTTCAAAAACGCGCGCCCTTCTTCTCAAACTTCTAACTCCTGATTCCTGACTTTTCAATGAAAACTCATAACATAAAAAATGTTCAGCATCAAGAGACGAATCCAACCATATGCAGAACTTGTCTTAACTCTCTAAGATGAGGGAGAATTTCTTCTCCCCCAAATCCTGACCTAGATTTTCTTCCAAGTTCAGACTCAAAATTCTTGCAACACACATAATATAAATAAAATCTAATTATATGGGCATGTTCAGGGCTATGATTGTGACATATTTCCTTCACAAACCTAAAGCTAACAATGCCTAATAAGAGAGATACGAATTCAAAAACTTACCTGTTCAGTTGAAGTTCTATCTGGCAATGGAGAAGCTTTCAGTGCAAAGTGATGATTGGTATAGCTTCCTTGAGGTCCAGGGATACTATTCCAAGTGTTACTTTGCTTTGAAACCTTTTGAATCGAGCTATAGCACTTCACCTGCAAATCAGAAAAGTGAAAATGGTGGAACCAGTTAGAGGGATTACAGGTCGTGTTTTAGCTTTTGGTTAGCTTGCATAGATGGTAGGGAAGGTGTGTGAACTGGTTTGGGCAAGAATGCTTGAAAGGATTGAGAGTTGGAACTCAATCTGCAGAGGTTGCTCTGTTTGAGCAGTTTCAAGGTGATTTTGAGTTTGTGGAGGTGTTGAGGATCTTAGGGTCGTGCTTCAGCTTAGGATCAATGTTTGGAATGTGTTTGATAAGTTTGTTTAAGTGTTTGTAAGCTGATATGAAAGTTGGTATATGTTATGATGTGTTTCTTACACTTTAAGCAAGCAATGGTTACTTTGTGCCTCTAGCCTGTACAGGCCCTCATACTATGCTGCATAATCCCTCCTTGATCAGTGTGATTAACTCATAAACTTGTGCCAATTAGATATGGACTGTACTTGCTTGGATTTTCAATTTGACATAAAGCTACCTTTTGCAAAAATGGAAGAAATGCTTTATCTATTTTGGGATTAATCCTTTAGACAATGCTTGAACTCAAAGAACATGGTCTTGGCACAAAGAATATGCATTAAATTTATGAGTGTTGGATGGTTTAAGGACCTGTAATCAAGATATGCAAGCTGAGATTGAAATGCATAGTGTTATGAACATGTACATGGCCAAGAACAAAAGTGACTTTTTCCCATTTTGCAAAATTCGATTCTCCCTAACCATGAGGTTGTTTGAGAAGTTCTTGGACATTTTGGAAAGCTTGGAATGTGTACTACAATCCATCTTTGAAGTGCAAGTTGAAATTCCAAGTGGAAGTGTATGGAAAATGGTCTTGAAGTTAGGTAGAAAACCTTGCCAAAATAGGTCAAATTTCACTAAGTTGAGAATGGTTTAGTACCCTTATTCCAAAAATCATAACTTGAGATACAAGCTTCTTTTGGGAAAACTTTGTGAATCAAAGTTGTAGATTTTGCAACAAGCTACAACTTTCATGTTTTGAATTTTGCTTGAATCCAAATGAATCTTTGTGAGAAAGTGGGGCAAAGTTGGGAAAAAATTAGGGTTTTTCATAACTTAGAAAAATTCTAAGTTATGAAAAATTTCCATTTCAAACCCTAATTTGCATTTCTTGATTTCTTGATGAACAAGTTTCATGATTTGGTATGTTTTGATGAAAAATGAATCTTGACTCTTGATTTTGACCAAAAAGTCAAAGTTTGACTTTTCAGTATACAGTCAAAATTGATCAATTGACTGGGAAATTCAACTGTCAATCTTGTGTATTTGGGATCTTTTTAACTTGTTGAGCATGTCAATATAATTCCATGGGGTCCTTGAGTCCATATGTGAGCTTGGTTTTCCATTGGCTAGGTCAAACAGTAAAAAATTGCCTTGGTGCAGTCAAAACCCTAAAAATGACCATTTTGCCCTTTTGATGATCTGATCAAATTTCTTGTGGAATTGTGATCCAAACTTGATCAAATGGTCCATGTGAGTTCATAATGTTTATGTGAGTCAATTTTCATGAGATTTGACTGTCAATTGGCCACAGTTGACCTTTTCCCCAATACAGTTGATTTCTAGGTCAACTGTCTAATTGACTGGGCAAAATTTGGAATCAAGACTTGAAACTTGGTATGGATAAACTTGGGAGTCCAACATGAAGCCTGAAAGTCATATTAGGCATTTTAGGTCAAAACATCTTTGTGCAAACACAAACCCTAATTTGAGTCAACAGTGCAAGGGGAAGTCTTGAGCAGAGGAAACCCTGACTGGATCTTGATCTTCAAGGGTCTTGTGATGAGAAAAAGTTGAGGAAATGGGAGGGCAAATTTTGGGGTACAACACATGGATACCGTACTTCAGTTCGAACTTCAACAGGTGCAACTCCATTTTCCCTGGTTTACGGTATAGAAGCAGTACTCCCCGTGGAGGTCGAGATTCCGTCTATGAGAGTGTTGATGGAAGCTAAACTTTCTGAGGCCGAATGGTGTCAAAGTAGATATGATCAATTGAATTTAATCGAAGAGAAGAGATTGACAGCTTTGTGTCACGGTCAGTTGTATCAGCAGAGGATGAAGAAGGCTTTTGATAAGAAGGTTCGACCGCGCGAGTTCAGAGAAGGTGATCTTGTGCTCAAAAATATATTATCTTTCCAACCTGATTCAAGGGGCAAGTGGGCTCCGAATTATGAAGGACCCTATGTCGTTAAGAAAGTCTTCTCTGGAGGTGCCTTGATTCTCACCAATATGGACGATGACGAGCTCCCGCGTCCCATGAACGCCGATGCAGTCAAGAAGTATTTCGCTTAGGCAGGCTTTTGGTCAGACCAGTCTTGGCATTTGAGCACATTTTGGAATTCGAAGTTGTTAGGGAGAATAGTGATCATTGTTTTTGTGTGACCTTTTTATTTCATATACTACTTCCCAAACTTTTTGTAAACCGTTGGAGTCGCATTGTTAGCGAACTACCATCTTATTAATGAAATTTGAGCATTTACCTTTTGTGGGCAAAATTTTAATTTTTACGCCAATATTTGAAACAAAGTATTTAAAATATTCTTATTTTAAAATGTGTCGTGAATAACGAAAGGAATATTAACAGTCGTTCCGAAGATGGTCAAGCCCTGAAATGCAAAACAATACAGTAGTTTATCCTTGCGTGTTGAATATGTTTCGTTTCAATCGTCATGAGGTGTTGGTTGTGCAAGTTTGCATTCTAGTGGTGCTAAGTTCGGTGTCTCCCCAGTTTTTCCAGTTTAGTGCTGTTTTGGTTACCTTTGTTCGAGCAGATTTCTGAAGTGTGGTACGCTTTGTCTTCTGCCAGTGGTCTATTGGTTTTGTAAGATTGGTTTTGAATACTTTTCTCCTCAGAAGACTTGAGCCTTGTGGCGTGTTACGCTCTGACGTGGTTCTGTGATTCCAGTTCCAGCTATCTTCCGTCTTTTTTAGGATTGGCCGAATATCTATCGTGCTGTGACATCTTGTTATCTTCAAGATATTCCGTCTGTTCGTTTTGTCAGCATAACATTCATTTATTCATTCACACTTACATCATGCACGCATACTCACATTTGCCGTTTTTTTTTGGGTTGTACTTTGTTTATTCAAATAATGTACATGTTTCTTTCCAAGTAGAAGGTTAGCTTAGGCAGAAAATGTGCTTCCTTTCTAAATTCCCCAACTGAGCTAATCCTCGTGGATGATTTTTGATTTAGCTTACCCTGGTCCATTTCTGGATAGGATGAATTCCCCAATTGAATTGCTTTCTCATTGGGTGGAGTCTTGTTTGACTGTTGTCTCTCTAGTTATTCCTGGATGAAGTTGCTGCCTCTTGCATAGGCTATCTCATTGATTTTCCCCAGTGAAACCGCGACCTAGACAGTTGGTGCATTTATTTTGCACGTTTAAGTATATGATCTCCTAGGGAAAGAGTGATTCAGGTTCTTTTTGACGAAGATGTTATTCTCTTCCAGTGTCATCGCAATTTCCTTCTGAGTTATTCTTTGGAAAACGACAAGCGGCAGCTCTTCACGAGCAACTTGTACGTCATTATTATTTTTGGGAAAACGACAAGCGGCAGCTCTTCACGAGCAACTTGTACGTTATAGACACCGGAAAACGACAAGCGGCAGCTCTTCACGAGCAACTTGTACGTCATTATTATTTTTGGGAAACGACAAGCGGCAGCTCTTCACGAGCAACTTGTACGTCATTATTATTTTTGGGAAAACGACAAGCGGCAGCTCTTCACGAGCAACTTGTATGTTATAGACACCGGAAAACGACAAGCGGCAGCTCTTCACGAGCAACTTGTACGTCATTATTATTTTTGGGAAACGACAAGCGGCAGCTCTTCACGAGCAACTTGTACGTCATTATTATTTTTGGGAAACGACAAGCAGCAGCTCTTCACGAGCTACTAGTGCGTTATTATTATTTTTGAGAAACGACAAGCGGCAGCTCTTCACGAGCAACTTGTACGTTATTACTTTTTTTGGACGACAGCAAGTGGCAGCCTCTTTATTTGAGCAACTTGTATGTTATCGGTATTTTCTTTGGACGATAGCAAGTGGCAGCCTCTTTATTTGAGCAACTTGTATGTTATCGGTATTTTCTTTGGACGACAGCAAGTGGCAGCCTCTTTATTTGAGCAACTTGTATGCTATCGGTATTTTCTTTGGACGACAACAAATGACAGTTCCTTTATTTGAACAACTTGCGTATCTATAACCATATGATCTCAGCATTAATGAGCATATCTCCGAAAATCGTGCAGAGAAGTTTGTCATGAATCGTTACCTTCAGAAGTCGGTAATCCATCATCAGCAAGATTGTTTGCTTTTCTTCTATCTTCGACCTTGAGTTGTGAACTCACTGTTTTGGGTCAATAATCTGTTTTATGGCCTATGCAAGATGCCTTCTTCGTTAGGGTCAGAGGTCGTTTTCCCTCAATTTTATTCGCTGTCAAGAGTCTGTCGTTTGAAGTCGATAGCTTGTTTCCCCAGTAATGTATAGTCCATGTCTCTGTGTTTTGTTGGTGTTCGATTCCTCCAACATTGTCTTGTTTCATACAACATCTTTCTCTGTGAATTCAATCACTGCATTCATATCAAACATAAGGGCGGCATCTTAGGACAAAATTTGCGTAATTATGTATTTAAGTACCTTCAATCTCGTCGAAACGAAGATTTCAATCTTCATATCTCCGGATAGAAGAAACTTAAATAGGGGCAGCTGTTGTACCCCAAATTTTGACCTAAGATATCATCTCCTATCTGCATCATTACATTGCCAGCGTTTTGATTTTTAAAAATTCATAACTTTTTTCAGGCCGAGAGCTATTTATTTTGAACACTAAATTATTTAATCGATTCATGCTAAAACAATGTTTATTAATTATTTATTATCTTAAATTTAAATAATTGGAATTTGTTTTCAATTGTTATATAATTTAAGGATTTATAGATAATAAAATAAATATTAGAAAAGAGGCATATTAATCGTTCAGACAGTGTTTATTTATTATTCACTATCTTAAATTTAAATAATTGGAATTTATTTTCAGTTATTACATAATTTAAAGATTTATGAATAATATAATAAATATTTGGGAAAAGTTCATTAGTTGGTCAATAATGGTTATTTAATTATTTATCATTCTAAGTTAAATAATTGAAATTCTATTTTTAATTATTACAATTTAGAAAATTATGAATAATGAATTAAATAATTGAAACTATTAATTGAGCAATGATATTTATTTATTTGTTTATTATTCTGAATTTAAGTAATTGAAATTTATTTTCAACTATTCTACAATTTAAAGAATGATAAACGATAAAATAAATAATTAGAGAGAAGGAAGGAATTAATTGGTAAAATATTGGAATTTTATTATTTTTTCTAAGTGTACAATTATTGTGTAAATACTGTATTTATTTACAATGAATTTACAATAATAATTTTTTACAAAGTTAAAATGAAATAAAAACTATTCTAAATTCTAAATCTTCTATCCAATGCTTTTTGTCTGCTCGTTTGATTTTACCTGCAAAAACAATTAAAAGAAAAGTCAGAATCGAATAAATGATTAAAAGCAGAAAATTATTTATTAATGTTCATCATTAAAAGCAAACGGCTGGAATCAGTTTACCCTTTTTTGCAAATCACGGGATTTCTCCCGGTTCACAAAAAAGGGAGGAATTTTTATAAATGAATGCACAATTTAAAACATGCACAAATTCATTTATTTTCAAAACTGCACATTTAAAAATTAATTGCATTTTTCAAAAGTCCACAACATGTTTCAAAAGTAATATCATATGCATAATACAACAGCACATGCATTTCAATTCCATTTTCAAATGCAACGTAAACTACATGCAAACATGGGGGAAAAGTCAAAAACTTAAGCTCCATGCAGTAGACAAAAGAAATGTGCAGTCTAAAAATCATTTTGCAAGCAAGCATATTTCCTTTTTCATCATGTTCCAGCCTATTGCTCTTTCAGAACAGCAATACAATACATCATTTTTATGTATCAAATGTACCCATGAGAGAGAAGAGAGAGAAATTTGGTGTTACAGGTTTTGGTTTAGGCAGAAGTGGATACAAAACAAACTGCAGTAACACAGTCAGTAAGAGGAAAGAAGCATGGAATAAGATATCAAACAAAACTGCTGTAACAGTTTGATGCAGAAGGCCAAAGAATATATTAAAATATACCACAAAGCCAACGGAAACCAAGCCAGTATATGGATATATACAACATCACAAACCCCTTCAAGGAGAGTTCAGAACCTGCACAAGCCTTCCACGTTCAAACTGTAAAACAAAGATACAAAACCATTCTTCTCCAAGTCTAAAAACAAGAAAACCAGTGGAACCTACTGTGAAACCTGCGAAAACCAGCATAAACCAACATGTCCTAAACCACTCAAAAAAACAAAATCATTAACCTGATTGAGCCATCAAACCAATACCACAAAAATTCCTACTGTCAAAAAACCATCCAACCCATGGCCTAAAAAACCAAACATGTTACTGCATTACCGAAACCAAAACATCATGGCCTAAAAACCTTTCCTACTACATTAAATCATTCAAAACAAAATACCAAGCTTGCATAAACCATCAAACAATATAGCCTACTGCATAAAACCATAGAACCTGCCCTGTCAAAATCAAAAAAACGATTCCTACTGCATAAGATTAGTAAAACCTTCACCAAATTCAAATATCCAAACCAGTATGGCTTAAACCATACAAACCTGCATAGGCCAGTTACAACCAGTAACCTGCATAACCGTTACCTCAATCATCACAAAACCTATTCCAAAACCAGTTTCCATCAACAAACATAAAACCAGTAGGACCATAAAAACTATCAAAACCATGGCCTAAACCAATTTCCAAACCCAAGCATACGAAGACCTCAGATTACCTCATCATTGGCCAAAAGCAAAAGCGTACAGACGCATAGTTGAGAAGAAACGGAAAAGCATACAACGAAGGTGACAGAATCATAGCATCAAGCTAGTAAAAAAAATGGTTATTTCAACATAGCATTCAAAAATGTCCAAAGCAACGGAAAGCATACAATAGCAGTAGCAAGAGAAGAAGAGA
This sequence comes from Vicia faba, assembly GCA_948472305.1. NCBI lineage: Eukaryota > Viridiplantae > Streptophyta > Magnoliopsida > Fabales > Fabaceae > Vicia > Vicia faba. The sequence goes on along the minus strand of OX451737.1, from coordinate 1,690,542,668 downwards.
AAAAGCAAAGCAAAAGGGCCAAAAGGAACGAAGTACCAGGGTCAAGTAGCTAGCGCCTCCGCCGTTTCCTCGCGCCTCAGCCTCCTAGCTCACCTCAACCTCCCCTCCGTCCCCAAGGTATCTCTTCTTTTCTCTTCTCTTCAAAAAAAAAAACGCTTCAAAACAACATAATGAAACAAACTGAATCAAAATCACGAGCATGCATAACCGTAACCAAAGCGTAAAGATTTGAGATAATGTTCGTACCGTGAATTCGTGACCGTCGCCCTAACGCTCGGACTGGAGGGAGGAGAAGGATGAGATGCCGGTGGCTTGGGCCGTGGAATGCATTAGCGAAGCAAGAGACGAAGAGATGTCACACGAAGAAGACAAGCAAACGATGAGTGCCGCTCTGCAAACCAAAACTCTAAGCCCTAATTCAACTGAAACCCTTTTGCTTAACCCTAAAAACAAATTATGGTATTTGGGCCTTTTCCCTACCCTGAGCCCAGCGTATTCCTTTTGGCACCCCCTTCCTGTTTGTTTTCTCTTGGGCCCTTCAAAACTCTTGGCCCATATAATTGTTCTTCAAGCTTTTTTTAAATGCACTTTTTTTGTTTATTTCTTTTTTTAGTTTTAGAACTATTACCAACTTAGTTTAATTTAATTAATAATTTAATCAATAGAATAATTTAATTAAAATATGTTACCTTTTGTTTTCATTAAATTAAATTTTAGGATTATTTGGTAATTTTAAATATCCCTTCCTAATTAGGTTTAAGTTAGTTTTTTTAATATTCATTTAGTTTGATTATTTAATAATTACTAAAAATAATGCCTTATATAGAATTCTAAAAAATATATAAAGTATATAGAAACTCAAAAACTTAAAAAAACATTTTATTTTACTAAATTAATTCTCATTGCTTTTATCCATATTAAAAATGCGTAAAAAATGAAAACTATTAAAACATTTTTCTTTTCATTAAGATTAACAAAAATCCAAAAAATACATATTTACACCATTTAAGTCATTTATTTAACTATTGTTATTTAATCATTATCTGCATAATGTTTTGTCAATTATTTCATCGTACTTGTTTATTCAGTTTACGTCTAAATCCAAGGGAAAAACGATAAATTTGTTGACTTCATGTCCTCAAATCCAATCGCGCGAACATTCGCATTTCATTAAAACTTAGGATGATTTTTCTTCAAATACCAAATCTTTTCAAAACTCATACCCTCTTAAGTCAAAACTTCGACATTAGGTCGTCGCATCTTCAAAAACCCGTCTGTACCCCTTTTCGGCCAAAATGATTCATTTTTTAATCAAACGATCAATTTTAATAAAACAGATATTTCAAAAGGTTCCTATAGAATACTATAGATACATTGGGTGCTAATACCTTCCCACTGTATAACCAACCCCCGAACCATAGATCTCTTTTCAAAAACGCCTTGTATTTTTATTACTTTTAAAAAGTAATATTTATATTGCATATTTAAGGTTTTATTTCGCTCTTTCCCCTTTTCCCTTGGAAGCAATAAAGCGCGGTGGAGACTCATGCTTTTGTGAGACGAATTAATCAATAATTCGATCTCCGATTTACCCCGTTACATTTTTTATCGCTACAGCAAGGCAACAGTGAGGCGTACCCTAAGAGTGGTGTGTGAATTGTGTGTCATTTTCAGTTTATTATTTGTCTTGTCATGTATTGATGATCTACGCTTTGATTTTATTTTTGGGCATTCATTCTTTCATGTGATAGTTAATAGTTAAAAGGTGCGGAATTTAAAGCGCGGGAAAGATAAAGGTCCTACGCTATTACAAAGGCGCGGGTCTACATCGCCAAATTAAACCAAGACCCGATTTAAAGTAAAATGCAGAAAGTAAATGCCTAATTAACTATTACAGGGCTTTGGGGCAAATACATTATATTCATAAAAGAAATAAACACGCGAAAGGAAATTATAATCGAATGCGAGGGCGTTGGACCCTTTAAAGAAATAAATGTTGAAATTAAGAAATTAACTAATAATTAAATAAAGAAAACAATTTATTTTTTGGATGTTTTTGGATTTATGACATTAAAGAAAATTAAATTGGAATTAAAAGTTAAATAACTCTAGTTCTAAATTTTTTAATTATTAGAAAATGCATTAAAGTTAAAACCTAAAATTAAAACTAAATTGATTATGAAATTTATTTACAAAAATAAAACCATTAATGGATTAAATTAAATAAAACATTTTTTCATTTTTTGTGATTTCTGATTTTTTTGGTTTTTATATTAAATTGAATTAATTTAATGACAGAACAATTATTTTTTGTTTTCTTGAGTTTTTGAATTAAGAAGGAAATTAAGCCTAAATTAAAGAACTAAATTAGTTAATAAATTAAATAATTAAAATAAATTATGGCATGTTTTTGGTTTTTTTTAATTATTTTAAGAAGTAAAACTAATTAAATTAGTATTTAAAACCTAATTAAATCTAATCAATTTTAATAAAAAAAAATAATTTAGAGTTTCCTAGAATAAAAAAAACTAATTAATTAATTAAATTTAGAAAAAAAAGGAAAAGTCTGAAATTTATTTGGGTAAGAATATTTTATGATTTTTGAAATAAAGAGAAAATTAATTTTTGTGAATAAAAAAGCAAATTAAATAAATTAAAATAAAATAGAAAAGAAAAATAATTCAAGGGAAAAAGGAAATGGGCCTGTTTTTTGTAGCAAAAGGGGGGTGTGGATGGCAAAGCTGAGCCCAAACGCTGGAGGCCTCCTTTGACTTTCTCCAATTCCATGTGCCTGCTTTGACTAACGCCCACGATGGAGGGATGCACCTGAGACGTTGGATTTGGATCAGGGGGCAATCTGACGGCTGGATCTCACACGCGCATGGTATGGATTGAAGCTGGAAACACATGGAGTCCACTAAGCCCAGTCAGCTTTAAGTAACTGAATCAACAACTTGAATGGCCAATCAAAACACAAGAAAGAGCCACGCCTGCGTCAAACCGAGTCAAGCGAAGTCAATGACGCCGGAGCAGTGCTCCGGTCGTCTTCTCCGGCGGGGGGTGATTCTAAAACCTGCGAAAACAGTAAAAATGAAGCAAACAAAATAGCCAGATCAAGTGATTAGGGCATGGCGATCCTCATGGTGATGTTTTCATAGTTTAATATTGCCTATTCCCATCAAAACGAAACTCCACATAATCTAAACCCTAGCCATGGAGGTTTACGTTTTGGCCATGAAAAATCCCAAGCGATAGCCCAGACCTGCTCTAAACATTCATTGGAACTCAAAGGTATGGTCAGTAGGGATTAAATCAAGCCATAAGTGAAAATTCGATCTATGGAAATTCTGCAAAATGGATGTTCATGTATCTACAGTTTCAGTATGCATGGTTATGTGAAAAGAGTGTGTTTATACCTTGTTTTACCTGTAGATCACGATAGGATGGGTGGGAAGTCTTGTGGATGGTTGAGCCTTTGGATTCGATCTTGGTGCAATTCTTTGGAATTTTGAAAAGAAATTTATCTTGGCTGCCTCTCTCTCTCGTTCCAATTCCCTTTGTGATAGTTTGTATACAGCTTATGTAAGTGATTCCAATCAGCATTAAGGCCCATAATACCATGCATTCATGCTTTAAGATTTTGACATAACTCCATTAACAAACTTTCCTTTTTTGAGCCAATTTTGAATTCTTGCTCCATTTGGCCTTGGCACGAATATGGGATATGCATAATGATGTATCAAAGCTAATCAAAGCCAAATATCCCTTTTAATTAACCTTTTTGATTTTTATTTGATTTTAAAGGATTAAAAATGAATTAAATCCAAAAAAATCTAATAAAAATGAAAAATTAATTTTAAATATTGAAATAAAAGGTGGGACACGTGGGAAGCATGGCCAAACTGATTCAAGTGAAAAAAAGTGGGCCCCTTTTGTCAAAAATGGAATTTCAAGGATAAATGATTTTGGCCATTTCACAAAAATTTCCCAACTTCTCCAATGCATATCTTGATCAATTTTTAAGCTTTGATCATGTTCTTGGACATTTTGGAAAGGTCTTGAAGTCCTCTAACCAATGTCTTTGGTCCCATGTCATTTTGATTTACCAATCTCAAGTTATGGTCTTTGACTTAAAGTCCCTTTTTGTTGACTTTTGAAAATGACGTATAATGTTGAAATTGATAACTTTTTGTGAGAGCATTTCTTGGACTTGGAATGTGAAGATGAGTTTTAGGAAATGTCTTACCCTTAAAGATGAGCATTGGATGGAATTTTTCTGATGAACCATGAAAAAGTTATGCCTTGGTCAAGTTACAGTTGACTTTTCAGTTGTCCAAAAATAGAAACTTTTGCATCTTGAGACTTTTTGAGCCATACTTTTGAGAATCATGATCAAGCATTGATCAAATGATGTTTGTGGCTTCAAAATAAGATGTTGACCAAAATTTTTGACTTTTGACTGCCATATGACCATTTTGCCCCTACAGTTGACTGTTGAGCAATTAGGGTTTTTGACTGTGCAACTTGACCTTGTTAGCCTTGAAACTTGACATGTAGGTGCTTGACAATGTGTATGAGCATAGGAGACTTGATTGAGCTCTTGAAAACTTCAACTTCCTTGCAAGAACCAAAACCCTAGTTTGACTGTCTCAGGAGGATGGTTTGACTGTGTGGCCCCTTGAGTAAACTTGAACCATTTGTGGATGATTCTTGTCAAAACTTTGAAGATTATGGGAGGGCAAATTTTGGGGTACAACAGTTGCCCCTGTTCAAACTTCTTAGACCTGAGGATGTAGATTGGCGTGTGTGCCTTTCGTGATCCGAAGGTGGAAGATGATTGAACACTAGAGTGCCCAGAAATTTGCACTCACATAGTTGAGTATCAGCAGTGTGATAGCGGGAATGGGCTTACAGATGCCATTTGGAGGGATGGTGGATAGGAGGATGGGCTTGTAGATGCCATCTGGAGATGTGACAGAACCTTGTCAGGAATGGGCTTATAGATGCCATTTGGAACTGTGATGGATAATTGTGGAGATGGGCTTATAGATGCCATCGGGAGGTGTCGATCGCGTAAGAGATTCCTTAGCGAGAACTTGCGTACCTGAGAAAGAAAGAAAATTACCTGGTCTGTTACAGGAGTTGACTTTCAAACTCTTTATGTAGACGTGCCCTGGCGGGATGCAGGAATCGAGTCTGGTACTGTAGTCGTCAACAGATACACCCTGGCAGGATACATGAATCGGATCTTCGAACTCTTTAGACGTGCCCTGTCAAGATACAGGAATCGAGTCTGGTACAGTAGTCGTCAATAGATACTCCCTGGCAAGATACAGGAATCGGATCTTCGAACTCTTCAGACGTGCCCTGTCAAGATACAGGAATCGAGTCTGGTACTGTAGTCGTCAACAGATACTCCCTGGCAAGATACAGGAATCGGATCTTCGAACTCTTCAGACGTGCCCTGTCAAGATACAGGAATCGAGTCTGGTACTGTAGTCGTCAACAGATACTCCCTGGCAAGATACAGGAATCGGATCTGGAATCACGACAGTTGATAGCCATTATCTTTGTATTAACTTTTGTCCTGAAAAGACAAAACGTTAGTTGTATGTGATGTCATGATGTATGACATGCGAGATGTTCTCAGAATGAATGGGATTGTATGTTCATGATGCATGCTATAATGTATGAAGATGTGTTGTTTATGAATGTATGTTTTCGTCTTAGGAAAATAAATCCTTGACGGATGCCGGGAAGTTGAATCCTGGGCTGATGTGGAAGAAAAGAGCTTCTTGTTTCCGCTGGGGATGATGGTTGCAAGAATAAACCGGTAGGAGAAGATGACTCCGTTGGGGAATAAGCTTGGCGAATGGATTACTCTGCGGGGAGAAAATTATCCTAGCGATCTTGCTGGGGAACAATACTCTTTGGGAAGAGAGGTACTCTGTTGAGATGTTGGTAGTAACTTCGCTGGGGATACCGTTGTTATGTTGGAAGTTTTAATAGACTCCGCTGGGGATGAGAAGACTTCACCGAGGACGATCTTTCCGTGGCTTTTGGCTGAGGATAACCCAGTTATATCCTGGTAGGGAAATAACCTTTGAATAAAGCCGGGAGACGCGTTCGTGCTCTGTAGGGGATAAGCTTCCAGAATCTACTGGGGATAAGCTTCCTGCTGGGGAGATGATTCAGCTTTCCTGGGGAAACTGTATTGGACTCTCCTGGGGAAATTTCTGAGATGTATTGGGAAGTGGCTCTACTGTGGTGTCTAGATTCTGCCGGGGAACAAACTTAGATCCAGACTGCCGGGGATGCTTGTCAAGAATATTTGTATACTCCGCTGAGGAATGTTGAGATCTGCTGAGGATACCCAACTTCCTTAAGGTTGATAGTATAATTCTGCTTGGGGAGAGTGCATGGACTTGCTGACTCACTCTCTGGGGAATTAAGGTATACCGGTTATGTTCTTCAGCCGAACTCACCTTGATACCTTGGTGGATAGAGCAATTAGATTGCTTAGACAACTCTTTATTGCCCCTGTTTCTAATGTTACCTGTAATCAATCCTTTGTTTCGTATGCAAATATTTATGAGTTAGCAATTAGTGTCAATGCATATATCACAAATTGAACCTTGGACGTTCTTCGCAAAACAAAACAGAAAAGAAAAAACAAATGGCAATTTGAGCTAAAAAGTGATTTTTGTATTGATTTTTGAATTTGCCTGAAAATAGGCGTTTATGTACAAGAGGCTGACGTTCTAGTAAGAGAATGCCGCCGAACAAAAGAGTTTATACAATTTGTACAAAGGGAAAACAAAACAGCTGTGTGAAAAGAATAATCCCACTGGGTTCCAACTCTGCTATTGCCTTTATATCTTCGAGCGTCTCATCACTTGATGACCTAGTTGAAGATGAAGCTGATTGATCGATGCCGTCTGAACTCGCTGTAGATACCAGATTCTGGATGCAAGGTGATCCAATGAGACATAGTATTTACGCTTCATCCCTAACTTTTGCCTGGACCACCCTTTCGGGTTTTCAGTCCACCGGGATACCCATTTTTGCCCAAGCCGCCTTTTAAGGTTTTCGACTTGCCGGGTGTACAGATTTTTCATTTCATCCCTTCATTTTGCCCGAACCCTTTTGGTTCGCCGAGAAGCCCTAATTTTTGCCTAGGTATGTCAACCTAGCGGGTCTTTTTTATGTGTAGTATCTTTTTACTATGTCTGCATTGGCGGGGTGTGGAAGGTCGTCACCATCCATATTGGTTAGAATCATGGCTCCTCCTGAGAACACATGTTTAACCACAAATGGCCCTTCGTACGTAGGGGTCCATTTGCCCCTTGGATCACTCTGAGGAAGGATGATGCGTTTGATTACCAGATCCCCAACTTGATATTCTTGTGGTTTGACCTTTTTGTTAAATGCCCTGATCATCCGTTTTTGATACGTCTGACCATGACAGATAGCAGCAAGTCTCTTTTCGTCAATTAGATTTAGCTGATCAAGTCGTGTCTGGATCCAATCATCTTCGTTCAGATCTGCATCCTTCATTATCTGGAGAGAGGGTATTTGCACTTCGATTGGTAAGACTGCCTCCATACCGTAAACCAAGGAGAAAGGAGTTGCCCCGGTTGACGTCCTTGCTGAGGTACAGTACCCATGTAGAGCAAACGGTAACATCTCGTGCCAATCTTTATAAGTCACGGTCATCTTCTGCACAATTTTCTTGATATTTTTATTTGCTGCTTCTACAGCCCCATTCATCTTCGGTCTGTAAGGAGAAGAGTTATGGTGCTGTATCTTAAACTGCTCGCAGAGCTCAGTGATCATCTTGTTATTGAGATTGGTACCGTTGTCAGTAATGATCCTTTCTGGGACGCCGTAGCGACAAATCAGATTGTGCCGAATGAACCGTGCTACAACGTTCTTGGTTACTGTGGCGTAGGAAGCTGCTTCAACCCACTTTGTAAAGTAATCAATCGCTACCAGGATGAAGCGATGCCCGTTAGATGCCGTAGGTCTGATCTCACCGATCATATCAATGCCCCACATTGCAAAAGGCCAAGGTGCAGTCAGGACATTCAGAGGAACTGGAGGAATATGCACCTTATCAACATAAATCTGGCACTTGTGACTTCCGAGAATGTTGGTAACAATCAGCTTCCATTGTGGACCAGAAATACCCTGCCCGAAGGATTTTCTTAGCCATAGTGTGTCCACTGGAATGTGTTCCGAAGGTCCCTTCATGTAGCTCTTCCATGATCCTTTCTGCTTCAGTCTTATCCACACAACGCAGTAAGGTCGAATCATGGTTTCGCTTGTACAGAATGCCGTTGCTAAGGAAGAACTTCGCTGCGAACCTTCTCAGAAACTTCTTATCGTTGACAGATGCACCTTCAGGGTATTCCTGAGCTTCCAAGTATCTCTTCACCTCATGGTACCAAGGCTTCTCAGTCACTAATTCAGTCTCGAGATCACAACAGTATGCCGGTTCGTCCAGTTACCAGATAGTGACCTGGGGAGCCTCATTGTCCCATTTGACTTTGAACATGGAAGACATCGTAGCTAACGCGTCCGCTAACTGATTCTCCTCTCTTGGGAAATGTTCAAAAGTTATCTCTGTGAAGTGGGGGATCAATGTCAACACACATTCTTTGTAAGGAATAAGATTCGAATGTTTCGTATCCCACTCTCCTTTAATCTGATTGATCACGAGAGCGGAATCTCCGAAGACACTCAAAAACTTGATCCTTAAGTCAATCGCATCTTGGAGACCCATGATGCATGCCTCATACTCCGCCATGTTGTTGGTACAGTTGAAACATAGCCGGGCAGTGAGTGGAGTATGAGTGCCTTGAGGGGATATGATCACCGCGCCGATGCCGTTACCCAAAGCATTGGAGGCTCCGTCAAAGTGCATAGACCATCGGGATCCTTCCTCAGGTCCTTCATCCGGTCCAGGTACTTCACAATCAGTCACTATCATGATGCTCTCGTCTGGAAACTCGAAGTTCATTGACTGATAATCGTCTACTGCCTGGTGTGCCAAGTGGTCTGCCAATACACTTCCCTTGATAGCTTTCTGAGTCGTGTACTGTATGTCGTATTCCGTCAAGATCATTTGCCATCTTGCTATTCTCCCAGACAGAGCAGGCTTTTCAAATATATACTTTATAGGATCCATCTTTGAAATCAACAAGGTAGTGTGAGTCAGCATATACTGTCTCAGCCGGCGAGCAGCCCATACCAAAGCGCACCAAGTTTTCTCAAGCAGTGAGTATCGGGTCTCACAGTCGGTAAAATTTTTGCTAAGGTAATAAATGGCATGCTCTTTTCGGCCAGACTCGTCATGCTGCCCCAGCACACACCCCATTGAGTTGTCAAGTACTGTCAGGTATAGTATCAGAGGTCTCCCTTCGACCGATGGCATAAGAATAGGTGGTTCTTGGAGATACTCTTTGATTCTGTCGAAAGCGGCCTGACATTCATCATTCCAACGTACTACCTGATCTTTCTTCAGCAGCTTGAAGATTGGTTCACAGGTAGCAGTTAGGTGCGAGATGAATCGGGCAATGTAATTCAGGCATCCTAAAAAGCCTCTGACCTCTTTCTCTGTCTTAGGAACTGGCATCTCTTGAATAGCTTTAACCTTGGCAGGGTCCACTTGAATACCCTTGTCGCTCACGACGAAGCCTAGCAGCTTTCCAGATCTAACCCCGAAGGTGCACTTATTTAGGTTCAACCTCAGCTTGTACAGTTTCAAACGGTCAAACAATTTCTGCAGATGGTCAAGGTGTTCCTCCTCAGTTTGGGACCTTGCAATCATGTCGTCGACATACACTTCAATCTCATGATGGATCATGTCATGAAATAAAGCAACCATGGCACGTTGGTAGGTTGCCCCAGCATTTTTCAACCCGAACGACATGACCTTGTAGCAGAAGGTGCCCCACTGAGTGACAAAGGTAGTCTTTTCCATGTCTTCAGGAGCCATCTTGATCTGATTATACCCTGAAAAACCATCCATGAAGGAAAACACCTTATGCTGAGCAGTATTGTCAACAAGGACATCAATGTGAGGTAGAGGGAAGTCATCCTTGGGGCTGGCCCTGTTCAGATCCCTGTAATCGACACACATTCTGACCTTTCCATCTTTCTTTGGTACTGGCACCACATTAGCAACCCACTGAGGGTAAGAAGTCACTGCAAGAAACCCGGCATCGAATTGCTTCATAACCTCAGCTTTGATCTTCTCAGACATCTCTGGACGCATACGGCGGACCTTTTGCTTAACCGGAGGACAGTCTTCCTTGGTAGGCAAATGATGGACCACAATGTCGGTGTCCAACCCAGGCATGTCTTCGTAAGACCAGGCAAAGATTTCCATGTAGTCATGCAGCATCTGGATCAACCGTTGCTTCACGCTGGGCTCCAGGTTGGCACCAATCTTAACTTCCTTCCTATCTGTATCAGTACCTAGATTTATCATTTCCACTGGCTCTTCATGTGGTTGAATTGCCCTCTCTTCCTGTTGTAGCAATCTTGCAAGCTCGCCAGGCACTTCGCAATCATCTTCACCTTCGTCTTCGGCTAAGTTGATTGGATTTTCGAAGTCATAACTGGCAGTAGTAGAGTCGTTACCAGTGAGATCCAGAGTGGATTGAAACCTGTATGAGTGAGTGTGTGTAAATACAGCTGTTTTGCAATATATGTAAAGAAAGAAAGAAAGAGAGCACAAAATTTGAAATGTGAAAAACGTCCAATGCTTTTATTTATGATATATGACAGTGACAAACAAAAGCCCTCATAAATAAGACCACGGTGCCCCGGGTAAGACACCGGGCCATACAGTTTCAAATTATTGTTTATTACAAATCCAAAACAAAGAAGTTCATTACTGGGTGACAAAAGTTATGGGTGTAAAGTCTTTAGCAGTCCAATTGGTCAATCCACCGTCAATCGTCGGGTAGATCCAACTATCAAACTCTGACTCTCCCACTTCGTCTTCATCTCCAATAGCATTCACTCCTGGGTGGGTGATGAGCACAGGAAATCTTCCAATTCTCGCCTTGCGCACAGCCTTCTGAGCCTCTGCAGTGAAACCCAGCCCAAACTTGTTAGTCTTAGGAGTAAAATCAGGGAGCTTGCCCCAGTTCGCACATTCACCTCTTTCAATCACAGCCCGGGCGTCCTTTAAGGAGGCCATCTTCAAAGGAGAAACCTCTTCAACCACCGCTTCTGCTGCTGCCAATATTGGAGGTACCTCTTCAAAATGTTGAAAGGGGGTCTCAATGAACTCCCCATCCATTTCCACGTACCTGAAGGAGTTGAGGTGGCTGACCATGTATTCCTCTTCCCCTTGCACTGTTACAATCTTCCCCCTGACCGGGTACTTGAGCTTCTGATGCAACGTGGAGGTCACAACTCCAGCCTTGTGGATCCACGGGCGACCCAACAAACAAGAATAGGATGGACGGATGTCCATCACATAGAATTTTGAATCAAAGACCTGTGACCCAACCCTGATTGGGATGTCAACCTCACCATGTACCATTCTTTTGGACCCGTCAAAGGCCCGGACAATAATGTTACTTGGTTTGAGTTCTAGACCCTCACAGTCCAGCCTGTCCAGAGACTTCTTGGGTAGCACGTTTAATGAAGAACCAGTGTCAACCAGCACGTGAGCAAGAGTAGTGCCCCTGCATTCAATGGAGACATGCAGGGCATCATTATGGTTCTTCCCTTTGGCTGTCAGATCGGCATCAGAGAAACCCAGGCCATTATCAGCGGTTAGGTTGGCCACACAGTCGGTGAACTGATCAGCAGACGTCTCTTGGGGTACGTGGGCCATCTTTAAGAAAGCAATTAGGGCCTTGGCATGGGCCTCTGAACACAGCAGCAGTGACAGCATGGAGATTTTGGAGGGGGTGTGCCCCAGCTGTTCGACAACATTGAAATCAATTTTCTTTATTATTTTGAGGATCTCTTCCATCTCCTGCTTGGAAGCCTCAACAATGGTCTTTGGTGCCTCCGTCCGGGCAGGCACATCAGCAGCAATCCCCTTGCCCCGAGCACCAGATGACTCGGCAGCAGGGGTGGAAACTTGGTCAGGGGGGAAAACAGGCACACCGGCAGGTGTGATGATCAAAGGCCTCTGAATTACCGGAGGAGCAATGTCTGGTGAGAACAGTCTTCCACTACGAGTGACCTTAGCAGGCCCAGTGATGTTGGTGACACCAGTATCAGTGTTGAACTCTTGTTTCACTCCCAGAACATAAACATCTGCCCCATAGTGCCATGGGACAGCCTTATCAGAATTGTAGGGGATGGGCCCCGGAACAGTAATGGTGATGGGAGCAATCTTGTGAACAGGCAAAATTTGGACAGGCTTCTTTGAAGGAGCCTTGGAAGGGTTGTTGAAAATGGTAACAATTGAAACTTCTTCAATAGGGGCAGCAGGAACAGAAGTCTTCTTGAACAAAATCTCTTTACTATCCATCAGGTTTTGGACGCCTGATTTCAGCAAAGAACAACCAGCGGGGGAAGCAACACATAGAGGGCAACCTTTGCTACATCCCGGAAATAAACCGGCTAGCAACAGATTCCTCTTGACAGTCAGCAGCGGAGTAGCAACATCATCCACAGAAGCTACATATAAATCCTCCTCAACAGCATTCACTCCATGCTGGGGCATGGGAGCGGTCACAACATTTGGCCTCTCGGGCGCCTCGAACTGTATCTCCTTGGCATCAATAAGGTCCTGAACCTTATTCTTTAGGGCCCAACAATCATCTGTGTTATGCCCCGGGCTATCAGAGTGATAAGCGCAACGGGCGTTGGGGTTGAACCTGGGGGACGTAGTATTCACAACCTTCGGGGCCTCTCTAACAGTCACCAAGTTGGTTGATAACAGTTGTGGCAGGATCTGAGAGAGAGTCATGCTGAGCCGAGTATACTGCCGTTTGGGCCTCTCAGCTCTGGGTTGGTTGTACTGTTGTGGAGCAGCAGCAGGCTTAGAAATAACCATCACGTTGACAGCTTGGCGGTGTTCAGGTTTGTTTTGCCTTCTTGGGCCATACACAGCACTAGCCTCTTTCTTGAAGGGCTTCTTTTCAGCATTGGAGGAGGCAACCTTCTGTATCTTCCCCGATTTTATACCAGCCTCGATCCTTTCACCAGTCAGGATCAGATCAGTAAACCCAGCAGAGGAATTACCAATGAGATGATTGAAAAATGGACCAGATAGGGTCCCCAAGAACATATCCACCAGCTCCCTGTCCGTCAATGGTGGCTGCACCCTGCCAGCCAGATCTCTCCATTTCTGTGCATACTCCTTAAAACCTTCACCCGACCCTAGCGACATACCCTGGAGTTGGGTACGCGTAGGAGCGAGGTCGGAATTATATTGATACTGCTTGTAAAAAGCAGTGGCCAGATCCTCCCAGTTACGAATGTTGGTTCCATCCAGCTGATAGAACCATTCGAGGTGAGTCCCTGAGAGACTCTCCTGGAAGAAGTGGATCCATAAGTTCCTGTCTGCTGTGTAAGGCTGGATCTTCCTTACATAAGAACGGAGGTGCATCTTGGTACAGGAAGCCCCATCATACTTCACAAAGGCAGGTGCCTTGAACTTGTGTGGAATCACCACCCCAGTAGATAACCCCAAGTCTCCGAAATCCAGTCCAGGCACACGCTGGATTTCCATAGCATTTAATCTGTCCTCCAGCTGCTTATACCGGTCCTCAGCAGGAGGGTACTGTTCGTCGTTGAAGTCTGTCTCAGTATCAGAGACCACAGGAGTAGGGACCTCCCTTTCTTGGTGACTACCTTCCCCCACAGATGGAGTAGTCCTCTCAGCTTCATCTTGTAAAGTGTTCCCAAGCCCGCGCCCAGTGTTGAATAACACAGTCCTCTTCTTCTTCTTATTCTTCTTCAGGAGCATAGCCTTCAGCTCTTGTTGACCTTGAGCCAAACCCATGATCAGCTCCTGAAATTGTGCGTTCTGCGCTTGAAGGGCCTTGATGGACATCTCGGTTGATGATTCAGGGTTCATGATGCTGAAATAAACAGCGAAGAACAGTAAGTGTTGTACCCCAAAATTTGCCCTCCCATATTCTCCAAGAAATTGCCAGGCCAAGCTTCAAAATTCCCCAAGGGTTGCACAGTCAAAGATCTCCTATACAGTCAAAACTAGGGTTTGTGTTCTGATCAAGAAAATAAACTTCCCAAAGGTCCAATCAAGTCTCACATGCCTACAAACATGGTCAAGTATCCTCATATCAAGTTTCAAGACATTCAGTACAAAATTGCACAGTCAAAACCCTAAATTGCACTACAGTCAACTGTAGGGGCAAAATGGTCATTTGACAGTCAAAAGTTCAAAATTTTGGTTAACATATCATTTTGAAGCCACAAACATCATTTGATCAAGGCTTGATCATGATTCTCAAAATTTGGCTCAGAAATCAACAAAAATGCAAAAGTTTCCTTATTTGGACAGCTGAAAAAGTCAACTGAAATTGACCAGGACATAACTTTCACATGGATTATCAGAAAAATTCCATCCAAAGCACATTTTGAAGAGAAAGACATTTCCTACAACTCATCTTCATACTTCAAGTCCAATAAAGGCTCTCACAAAAAGTTATCAATTTCAACATTATAGGTCATTTTCAAAAGTCAACAAAAAGAGACTTTAAGTCAAAGACTATAACTTGAGACTGGTAAATCAACATGACATGGGACCAAAGGCATTGGTTAAAGGACTCAAAGACCTTTCCAAAATGTCCAATAACATGAGAAAAGCTTAAAAATTCAGCAAGTTATGCCTTGTGGAAGTTGGGAAATTTTTGGATATTTTGAAAAGTCAACATTACTTCAAATGGCTTAAAAGTGCTAATGGGCCCATTTTTCTTCCATGATTCATCATTCTAAGCATGTGCACGACCACTTGGCCCAAAGGGAAGTATTTTCTCATTTTTTATTTATTTATTTGAATTTTTATTCATATTAATTCATTTAAATCAAATTAAATATAGGAAAAATACTAACCTAAGTTTTCAAATCCTTTTATACATGTTTTGCCATCAAGATTTCGTGCATAGGTCAAAAAGGAAAGAATTGGATTGATTTGAGCATAATTGACACAAAATACACATGAAAAAAGATATGGAAGATCTTAAGAAATCAAATTTCCTAAAACCATTATTGCATTGGATTTGATTGAGTTTTGTTGACCTAATTTGTTCACTACATATGCCTGATCATAAACCTAATGCAGGGGGACACAAAAGCTGCGCTCATAGGCCATTGAAAACTTGGAAAAATTCTCTAAAAACTCAATTCTGAAATCATTGTTACAGGGCGATTCAAAGCATAAGATTTGTCTCAATAGCTTCCTTGGAGATCACTGATCACGTGCCAATCAGAAATAACCATCAAAACCTCAAGGATTGGTATACAGAATTCGAAATTTTTCATGAAATAAGCATAATCGTGTTTTGATTTTCAAGCATAATCATTGCATTCTTTTTATGGATTATTACTCATTGATGGATTCTGATGCTAACTGTACCATTTAATTGCGTTTTTGTGCACTCAATACGATTTCACCATGTTCAATATTTAGGGTTTACAGAGCTTCAAAATAGGGCTTTTGTAATGGGGAAAAATTAGCCCACGAAACCATGACCATTCAAACCAGCAAGCTTGGACGAAGAAGAATCCACATTCGCGATCAATTTATGAATGACACAAGCCTAATCGCTATTTTCTCGAAACTGACCTAAAACAACACTATGAAAACCGTTGCTTTTGTTTTTGTATTACAGGGACGAGGAAGGAGATGGAGTCGTGGCACACGCTGATTGGCCTGTTCAAAAGTTCGCGCGCGTTTCCAAGCGTGGCTCCATTTTCTTTTATATTATTTATTTGATATTATATATTAAATGTAATTGAAGTGGCTCAGTGGCAGGTACATATGCTTGTAACGTCCAAGACCTGGGTTCGAGCCCCAGGTCTGTATAATTTCCATAATATTTTTCATTAGCAATTCCCATGCAGCGCCAATGTTAATACACACCATATATCCTCAAAGATCCACAGCCACGCGTCCATCAGAAGCAATCCAAGGGTGCAAAATTGATGAGCACCATAAACCCTAGTCAACGTTGCCACATGTGTCATGCAAAAAGTCAGAAGGGCCATGCTTAACTGGGCCAGATTGTAAAGCCTATACCTCCTAATTTGGGACTGAAACCCCCCTGGTTTGCAATTTTCTTCATATTTTATTTTTTCAATTATTGTTTTATTTATTTTATTGCTTTGATTTAGTTAATTATTTTTTTACAAAATATAAAAAATACAAAAACCTCATAAAAATCAGAAAAGATGAAAAAATATAATAAGTATTCTATTTTAATTATTTTCATAAGCAAATTGTATGTAAATAAATTTAGTTTAAATTAGGGTTTTTAATTTTAATTCTTTTAATAAAAAAAAATCTAAAAAATATAGAAATAGGTTTAATAAATTTTATTCCTTTTAAGTTTTTCTCTTTTACAATAATAATATTTATTTTATTTATTTTTTATAATTAAATTTGTAAATTAATTAGGGTTTCATTTAGGTTAAAAACTTCAATATTTTCTTAAATAACTTAAAAATAATTAGAATTAGGTTTAGTATTCTATTTTAATTTTAATTAATTCCTCTTTTCATTAAATCTTAAAATACATAAAAATACCAAGAACATTTTCTTTTAATTTTAATTCCTTATTAATTAATTTTGCAAAAGGGTCCAACGCCCATATTTTTTTATTTAATTTCGCATATTTATTTTATTTCGCTTAATTAATTATGTACCTCTCCCAAAGCCATGTAACTCGGACAATTTAATTTCTCGCACTCTTTTTAATTCCTTTACTTTCCGTCAAATCGGGTCCGGTTTAATTTTGGCGATGTGGACCCGCGCCATTTGTAATAGCTTTAGATTTACTTTTCCCGCAATACTCTTAACTGTTAAATAAATGCATGCAAGAATGAATGGACAAAAATAAAAACAAACGCTAGATCACCAATGACATGGCAAAAGACAAAAATGAATGAAAACGACACACGAATCGCACACACCACCCCTAGGGTACGCCTCACTGTTGCCTTGCCCTCGGAAAGGTGATCGTCGAGTAGAGGACGTTTTAGTAAGTCCTCATGATCCAGGAACCTGGCATGGGGGTAGCTTCTAAGGTGTCTTCCCATTGCTCGGTGATCACATTGTTGCCTTGTCCCTCGAAACGTGGCCGTCGACTATAGGACGTCTTAGTGAGTCCTTGTGTCCATTGATCTAGTTGCCTAAAACAAAGTTGCCTCGAATAAGTTGCCTCGGAACGGTTGCCTCGAAATAAAAGATCAAGGGCATAAGGGTAGCTTCTAAGGTGTCTTACCTTTGCTCGGTGACCACAATGTCCCTAAAACTCGAATTGACCCGAACACCTCCAACGGTGGTGCTACCTATCTCTCAATGGTGGGATGGCACTACTTTAAAGGACATCTACACAGACGAATTCCTTAGGGTAGGTAGACGACTCTAGATACTTGCTCTAATTTCAAAACAAAACAAAAAATACTTTTCACACCGACACCTTTTCAAAAGCTTTCGAAAGCAATTTTTCAAACACTCTTGAGGACCGATACAAGAGTCGAACTGGAATTTTCAAAGAAACTTTTTTAAACCCACAGTTGAAAAGCAAACAAACCATTTTTGAAAAACACAATGAGCAAGTATCTAAGAGCCCATGGATAACCATGGATAGAAAGGGTGCTAACACCTTCCCTTTCTATAATCTACCTCCCGAACCGAGAGCAATCTCTTTAAGGAATTTTTCTGTGCTTTTGTCCTTTCCATTTGGAGAAAATAAAAGACGGTGGCGACTCTTGCTTCCGCGACATTTCGCAAACCAGCATTAAACAGTCAGTTCCAGATCCACCGATCACAGTAAGCAACCTGAAAAGAAGAGTACCTGCTATGCACATGATGAATGATATGTGTTTATGCAATGCATTCAAGGGTTCGAAAATTCAAATTTGTTGTAGACACACGTTATCATTAAGGACATAATTGTTTGGTACATCAAAATCTCATGGGCAAATTATTACAAAGAAACTTAATCCCAAAAGACATTACGCATCCTCTTTGGAGCAATGTAAGTGTTGAGATTCCTCTCCTCGTGCAATAGGCGGGTGAGCTCCAAGACCTTCTTTTCACTAGCATGTAGACTGGTCTCCAGAGAATTCCGTTCTTCCTTAAGCTGGATCCAGCTATTCTGCATCTCTTCCCAGGACGTGGGCATGTCAGGATGTTGAATGGTGTAGGACACCTCCCCTTCCAAGACTGGCTCTTTGATTACAGGGAGAACATGAGGATAAGGCATCTCTAACTTCTGGGAGCGGGTGCGTACCCACTTGAGATAAGGTTCCAACGGGATGGAGTTCCTGTGCCCCAGTGTCTTGCTGTCTATCCTACTGGGCATCCTCCAAGCTCAGATAAATCTCTGGCGAAGTCCTTGCGCATCATTGTCGAATTCAAAAACTATGTCAGGAATTAACATGTCATGAGGGCCATCCCTCCGAGCATAACCAAACTGTCTCCAAGCCAAGCATGGGTTGTAAGTAATACCTCCTCTGATTCCAAGTAAAGGAACATTAGGGTACTCCCCGCAACGATCAATGATAGTGACATCCTCTCTGGACCGAGAGCACCAATGTATATCTGCATGTGTAAGAGTCATCAATCGTTGTGACCACCTCAAACCCCGCTCATTCTTCAAAACTGATTGTGGAAGGTGTGAAATAAACCACCTTCCCAGGAGAGGAGTGCAGAACATAAGGACACCTCTTTTTCTCATGGTTCGAGTGTAACATGAGTGAAGGATGTCCCCCAGCAACGTAGGTATAGGATTCCTGGACATGAAGATCTGGACAACACTGATGTCTATAAGCTGATCTGGATTAGGAAACAACACCAAACCATAGACAAGGAGGGCCACAACTTCTTCAAAAGCTTGTAGGTCAAGGGAGTTCCAACATTCTTGGGCCTTTTCAAATAGAAACCTGGCTAGGAACCCTTTGATACCACTTCTAGCTCCCCAATGTCCCTTGAGGTCAGATGATGGTAGGTGTAAGGCCTTAGCAATCTCTTCAAGTTTGGGTTCCTTTTCTGTACCGTTGTAGGGTAGTTGATCAAGGATATGGATCTTCAGAAGCCGGGAGAACTCTTCCAATGTAGGCACCAATTGATAATCCAGGAAAGTGAAACAGTGATGTAGAGGGTCAAAGAATTGGAATAGGACCTTTATCATATCTTCCTCAATATTGGTGTTGACCAAGCTGATGAGTCTTCCATGTCTCTCACTGAACGAAGAGCTCTCGGGAATCCTGGATATAAGCTCCTTAAGCTGAGGAGGGATCCTTACAAGGCTGATCTGAATTGTCTTTCTGCGAACAGTTTCCATGTCCTACAAAACAAGAACAAAGATGAAGGTTCGAACCCCTGAAATGGTTAGCCAATGCATATGATGCTGTATGATGTTATGATGCACCACAAATATTTACAAAGGCAAACATGACAAGGCACACAAGTCACACAAGACAAGCCCTTAGAGTTTAGGCCAGCCTGGGGTCTGGGTATTACCCTCTTGAAGTTGGTGGGTTCAATCTGTCCTATTAGAAGTAACCGGGTTCTAAGGGTCCCAATATCACTGGATTGCTTTCATTATTCATCGTTTCGATTTGCCACTGAACTGGCGACCGAAATATCCCAGGAAAGCAACCCTCAATTGAGTGTAGTATCGAGTATCAACCAACCTCGGATTGCACCAAAGTCATTTATCTCACTACCCTAAAGAGGCCAAGATAGTTCAATTAAGGTTCCTAAGGTCAGTTGATGCTTCACGACACCACATGGAGGCCCCGTACTCTCCTTGACTGAACTCAAGGGTTACCGGTACACACCAAAGTGCCACATCAACGTAGCAGACTGTTTCAACCATGTCGGTATACCCCACACAGTTCCCTCACAGCCTTGTTGCTACTTTCTAAGAAGGTATCCCCAGATCCAGGTTAGGATCTATAGAACTCCCAAGACAGTCCCACAATTTAAAGCAAACAAGTCAAAGCAATTGAAAACACAGTGATCTTAGTCCTAAGGTACACCTCACTTTAAAATAATAATCCCCAGCAGAGTCGCCAGTTCTGTGATCGGTGGATCTGGAACTGACTGTTTAACGCTGGTTTCTTGAAATGTCGCAGAAGCAAGAGTCACCACCGTCTTTTATTTTCTCCAACATGGAAAGGACAAAAGCACAGAAAAATTCCTTATTGAGATTAGTTCTCGGTTCGGGAGGTAGATTTATAGAAAGGGAAGGTGTTAGCACCCTTTCTATCCATGGTTATCCATGGGCTCTTAGATACTTGCTCATTGTGTTTTCAAAAAATGTTTGTTTGCTTTTCAAAGGTGTGTGGGTTTGAAAAAAAGTTTCTTTGAAAGTTTCAGATCGACTCTTGTATCAGTCCTCAAGAGTGTTTGAAAAGTTGTTTTTGAAAGCTTTTTGAAAGTGTGAGGTGTGAAAAGTATTTTGTTTGTTTTTTGAAAAGAGCAAGTATCCATGAGTCATCTACCTACCCTAAGGAATTAGTCTGTGTAAATGTCCTTAAGGTAGTGCCATCCCACCATTGAGAGGTAGGTAGCACCACCGTTGGAGGTGTTCGGGTCAATTCGAGGGTTAGGGACGGTGTGGTCACCGGGCAATAGTAAGATACCTTAGAAGCTACCCTTATGCCATTGATCTTTTTATTCCGAGGCAGCCGTTTCGAGGCAACTGTTCCGAGGCAACTTATTCCGAGGCAACTAGATCAATGGAACATAAGGACTCACTAAGACGTCCTGTACTCGACGACCATGTTTCGAGGGGCAAGGCAACAACGTGATCACCAGAGCAACAGTAGGACACCTTAGAAGCTACCCTTATGCCATGTTCATGGACATAAGGACTTACTAAGACGTCCTGTACTCGACGACCACGTTTCGAGGGGCAAGGCAACAGTGAGGCGTACCCTAAGAGTGGTGTGTGAATTGTGTGTCATTTTCAGTTTATTATTTGTCTTGTCATGCATTGATGATCTACACTTTGATTTTATTTTTGGGCATTCATTCTTTCATGTGATAGTTAACAGTTAAAAGGTGCGGAATTTAAAGCGCGGGAAAGATAAAGGTCCTACGCTATTACAAAGGCGCGGGTCTACATCGCCAAATTAAATCAAGACCCGATTTAAAGTAAAATGCAGAAAGTAAATGCCTAATTAACTATTACAAGGCTTTGGGGCAAATACATTATATTCATAAAAGAAATAAACGCGCGAAAGGAAATTATAATCGAATGCGAGGGCGTTGGACCCTTTAAAGAAATAAATGTTGAAATTAAGAAATTAACTAATAATTAAATAAAGAAAAGAATTTATTTTTTGGATGTTTTTGGATTTATGACATTAAAGAAAATTAAATTGGAATTAAAAGTTAAATAACTCTAGTTCTAAATTTTTTAATTTATTAGAAAATGCATTAAAGTTAAAACCTAAAATTAAAACTAAATTGATTATGAAATTTATTTACAAAAATAAAACCATTAATGGATTAAATTAAATAAAACATTTTTTCATTTTTTGTGATTTCTGATTTTTTTGGTTTTTATATTAAATTGAATTAATTTAATGACAGAACAATTATTTTTTGTTTTCTTGAGTTTTTGAATTAAGAAGGAAATTAAGCCTAAATTAAAGAACTAAATTAGTTAATAAATTAAATAATTAAAATAAATTATGGCATGTTTTTGGTTTTTTTTTATTATTTTAAGAAGTAAAACTAATTAAATTAGTATTTAGAACCTAATTAAATCTAATAAATTTTAATAAAAAAAATAATTTAGAGTTTCCTAGAATAAAAAAAAAACTAATTAATTAATTAAATTTAGAAAAAAAAGGAAAAGTCTGAAATTTATTTGGGTAAGAATATTTTATGATTTTTGAAATAAAGAGAAAATTAATTTTTGTGAATAAAAAAGCAAATTAAATAAATTAAAATAAAATAGAAAAGAAAAATAATTCAAGGGAAAAAGGAAATGGGCCTGTTTTTTGTAGCAAAAGGGGGGTGTGGATGGCAAAGCTGAGCCCAAACGCTGGAGGCCTCCTTTGACTTTCTCCAATTCCATGTGCCTGCTTTGACTAACGCCCACGATGGAGGGATACACCTGAGACGTTGGATTTGGATCAGGGGGCAATCTGACGGCTGGATCTCACACGCGCATGGTATGGATTGAAGCTGGAAACACATGGAGTCCACTAAGCCCAGTCAGCTTTAAGTAACTGAATCAACAACTTGAATGGCCAATCAAAACACAAGAAAGAGCCACGCCTGCGTCAAACCGAGTCAAGCGAAGTCAATGACGCCGGAGCAGTGCTCCGGTCGTCTTCTCCGGCGGGGGGTGATTCTAAAACCTGCAAAAATAGTAAAAATGAAGCAAACAAAATAGCCAAATCAAGTGATTAGGTCATGGCGATCCTCATGGTGATGTTTTCATAGTTTAATATTGCCTATTCCCATCAAAATGAAACTCCACATAATCTGAACCCTAGCCATGGAGGTTTACGTTTTGGCCATGAAAAATCCCAAGCGATAGCCCAGACCTGCTCTAAACATTCACTGGAACTCAAAGGTATGGTCAGTAGGGATTAAATCAAGCCATAAGTGAAAATTCGATCTATGGAAATTCTACAAAATGGATGTTCATGTATCTACAGTTTCAGTATGCATGGTTATGTGAAAAGAGTGTGTTTATACCTTGTTTTACCTGTAGATCACGATAGGATGGGTGGGAAGTCTTGTGGATGGTTGAGCCTTTGGATTCGATCTTGGTGCAATTCTTTGGAATTTTGAAAAGAAATTTATCTTGGCTGCCTCTCTCTCTCGTTCCAATTCCCTTTGTGATAGTTTGTATACAGCTTATGTAAGTGATTCCAATCAGCATTAAGGCCCATAATACCATGCATTCATGCTTTAAGATTTTGACATAACTCCATTAACAAACTTTCCTTTTTTGAGCCAATTTTGAATTCTTGCTCCATTTGGCCTTGGCACGAATATGGGATATGCATAATGATGTATCAAAGCTAATCAAAGCCAAATATCCCTTTTAATTAACCTTTTTGATTTTTATTTGATTTTAAAGGATTAAAAATGAATTAAATCCAAAAAAATCTAATAAAAATGAAAAATTAATTTTAAATATTGAAATAAAAGGTGGGACACGTGGGAAGCATGGCCAAACTGATTCAAGTGAAAAAAAAGTGGGCCCCTTTTGTCAAAAATGGAATTTCAAGGATAAATGATTTTGGCCATTTCACAAAACTTTCCCAACTTCTCCAATGAATATCTTGCTCAATTTTTAAGCTTTGATCATGTTCTTGGACATTTTGGAAAGGTCTTGAAGTCCTCTAACCAATGTCTTTAGTCCCATGTCATTTTGATTTACCAATCTCAAGTTATGGTCTTTGACTTAAAGTCCCTTTTTGTTGACTTTTGAAAATGACCTATAATGTTGAAATTGATAACTTTTTGTGAGAGCATTTCTTGGACTTGGAATGTGAAGATGAGTTGTAGGAAATGTCTTCCCCTTCAAGATGAGCATTGGATGGAATTTTTCTGATGAACCATGAAAACGTTATGCCTTGGTCAAGTTACAGTTGACTTTTCAGTTGTCCAAAAATAGAAACTTTTGCATCTTGAGACTTTTTGAGCCATACTTTTGAGAATCATGATCAAGCATTGATCAAATGATGTTTGTGGCTTCAAAATAAGATGTTGACCAAAATTTTTGACTTTTGACTGCCAAATAACCATTTTGCCCCTACAGGCAACTGTTGAGCAATTAGGGTTTTTGACTGTGCAACTTGACCTTGTTAGCCTTGAAACTTGACATGTAGGTGCTTGACAATGTGTATGAGCATAGGAGACTTGATTGAGCTCTTGAAAACTTCAACTTCCTTGCAAGAACCAAAACCCTAGTTTGACTGTCTCAGGAGGATGGTTTGACTGTGTGGCCCCTTGAGTAAACTTGAACCATTTGTGGATGATTCTTGTCAAAACTTTGAAGATTATGGGAGGGCAAATTTTGGGGTACAACAGATGCGTATATGCATGCGTCATGGTGTATGATAATGTGATGAATGTATTTTTGTCTAGGAAAATAAATCCTTGACGACTGCCGAGAGTTTGTGGAATCCTGGGCTGATGTTGAAGAGTGGAGTTCTTAGCTTCCGCTGGGGATGATGGTTGCAAGAATAAACCGGTAGGAGAAAATGAATCCGTCGGGGGATAAACTTGTTGGAGAGATTACTCTGTGGGGAATTACTCTGTGGGAAGAGATACTTCGCTGAGGTTTTGATGAGAGCTCCACTGGGGATTCCACTGGTAAGTTATGTTGGGGAATTTGATGAACTCCGCTGGGGATGGGAAGAACTTCGCCGAGGACGAACTTTCCATGGTAATTAGCTGAAGATAACCCAGTTATAAGCCCTAGTGGGAAATAACCTTTGAATAAAGTCGGGGAGAGACGTATGCACTCTGCAGGTGATAAGCTTCCAGAATCTACTGGGGATAAGCTTCCAGAATCTACTGGGGATATGGATTCCACTTTCTTGGGGAAACTTTGGACTGTACTGGGGAAGTGGCTCCACTGGGGTGTCTGGATTCCGCCGGGGAACAATCTTATATTAAGACCGCCGGGGATGCTTGCTTAGGAACATTTGTATACTATGCTGGGGAATTTTGAGATCTTCTGGGGATACCCAACTTCCTTAAGGCTGACAGTAGACTAACTCTGCTTGGGGAGAGTATCGCTGACTTGCTGGAGATACTGTGCATTTTTAGGGCTGATGGGAGACCAACTCTGCCTGGGGAGAGTAATGCTGAATCTTGTCTTACTCAACGGGGAGTGAAGGTATCTTGGTTACGTTCTTCAGCCGAACCTACTTTGGGTACCTTGGTGGACAGAGCAACTAGATCGCTTAGACAATTCTATATTGCCCCTGTTTCTGATGTCATCTGTAATTAGTCCTTTGTTTCGCATGCAAATATTCATGATTAGCAATTAATGTCAAATGCATATATCAAAAATGAACATTGGACGTTCTTTGCAAAACAAAACAGAAAAAGGAAAAACGATGGGTAACTTGTCTGAAAAATTGAACTTGTATTGATTTGAAATTTGCCTGTAAATAGGCGTTTTATGTACAAGAGGCTGACGTCCTAGTAAGAGAACGCCGCCGAGCAACATAGAGTTTATACAATTTTGAAAAGGAAACAAAACAGCTATGTGAAAAATAAACCCACTGGGTTCCAACTCTGCTATCGCATTTATGTCTTCAAGCGTCTCATCACTTTGCTGCTTAGTTGAAGATGAAGCTGATTGATTGGTGACGTCTGAACCCGATAGTTGATGCCGAATTCTGGATGCAAGGTGATCCAATGAGACATAATATTACGCTTTATCCCTAACTTTTGCCTGGACCGCCCTTTCGGGTTTTCAGTCCACCGGGATACCCATTTTTTCCCAAGCCGCCTTTTCAGGTTTTCGACTTGCCGGGTGTACAGATTTTTTTCATTTCATCCCTTATTTTTGCCCGAACCCTTTTGGTTCGCCGGGAAGCCCTTATTTTTGCCTAGGCCAGTCGACCTAGCGGGTCTTTGATCATGCGTAGTATCTTTTTACTATGTCTGCATTGGCGGGGTGAGGAAGGTCGTCACCATCCATGGTGGTTAGAATCATGGATCCTCCTGAGAAGATATGTTTAACCACAAATGGCCCTTCGTACGTAGGGGTCCATTTGCCCCTGGGATCACTTTGAGGAAGAATGATGCGCTTGATTACCAGGTCTCCGACTTGATACTCTTGTCGTCTGACCTTCTTGTTAAATGCCCTGATCATCCGTTTTTGGTACGTCTGACCATGGCAAATAGCAGTGAGTCTCTTTTCGTCAATTAGGTTTAATTGATCAAGCCGAGTCTGGATCCAGTCGTCTTCGCTCAAACCTGCATCCTTTATTATCCGGAGAGAGGGTATCTGTACTTCAATAGGCAAGACTGCCTCCATGCCATAGACCAAGGAAAAGGGAGTTGCCCCGGTTGACGTCCGTGCTGAGGTACGGTACCCATGAAGAGCAAACGGTAACATTTCGTGCCAATCTTTATAGGTCACTGTCATCTTCTGCACAATCTTCTTGATGTTCTTATTTGCTGCCTCTACAGCCCCATTCATCTTCGGCCGGTAAGGAGAAGAGTTGTGGTACTGTATCTTGAATTGCTCGCAGAGCTTAGTGATCATCTTGTTGTTAAGATTGGTACCCTTGTCCGTAATTATCCTCTCAGGTACACCATATCGACATATCAGGTTATGCCGAATGAACCGCGCCACGACGTTCTTGGTTACGGTAGCGTAGGAAGCTGCCTCGACCCACTTTGTGAAGTAATCAATCGCTACTAGGATGAAGCGATGCCCGTTAGAGGCCGTAGGTCGGATCTCGCCGATCATATCAATGCCCCACATTGCAAAAGGCCAAGGTGCTGTCAAGACGTTCAGAGGGACCGGAGGAATGTGCACCTTATCAGCATAGATCTGGCATTTATGACAAGTTCGAGAATGCTGATAACAGTCGGCTTCCATTGTGGACCAGAAATATCCTGCCCGAAGGATTTTCTTTGCCATGGTATGTCCACTGGAATGTGTTCCGAAGGTACCTTCATGTAGCTCTGCCATGATCCTTTCTGCTTCAGTCTTATCCACACAACGCAGTAAGGTCGAATCATGGTTTCGCTTGTAGAGAATGCCATTGCTGAGGAAGAACTTTGCCGCAAACCTTCTCAGGAACTTCTTGTCATTAACAGATACGCCTTCGGGATATTCTTGAGCTTCCAAGTACCTCTTCACTTCATGATACCAGGGTTTTTCTGTTACCTCCTCGGTCTCGAGATCGCAGCAATGTGCAGGCTCATCCAACTTCCAGATAATGATCCGGGGAGCCTCGTTGTCCCATTTGACTTTGAACATAGAAGACATCGTAGCCAACGCGTCCGCTAACTGATTCTCCTCTCTTGGGAAGTGTTCAAAAGTTATCTCTTCGAAGTGGGGAATCAACGTCAACACATACTCTTTGTAAGGAATAAGATTTGGGTGTTTCGTATCCCACTCGCCTTTGATCTGGTTGATCATGAGAGCGGAATCTCGAAGACACTCAGAAACTTGATCCTTAAGTTAATTGCAGCTTGAAGACCCATGATACATGCCTCATACTCTGCCATGTTGTTGGTGCAGTTGAAACATAGCCGGGCGGTGAGTGGAGTATGAGTGCCTTTAGGGGATATGATCACAGCGCCGATACCATTACCCAAAGCGTTCGAGGCTCCGTCAAAGTGCATAGACCATCGGGATCCTTCCTCAGGTCCTTCATCCGGTCCAGGTACTTCACAATCAGTCACTACCATGATATCCTCGTCTGGAAATTCAAAGTTCATCGACTGGTAATCGTCCACTGCCTGGTGTGCCAAATGGTCTGCCAATACACTTCCCTTGATTGCTTTTTGAGTCATGTACTGGATGTCATATTCCGTCAAGATCATCTGCCATCTTGCTATTCTTCCGGACAAAGCAGGCTTTTCGAATATGTACTTGATTGGATCCATTTTTGAAATCAACAGAGTAGTGTGAGTCAACATATACTGTCTCAGCCGGCGAGCAGCCCATACCAAAGCGCAACAAGTTTTCTCAAGCAGTGAGTATCGGGTCTCACAGTCGGTAAACTTTTTGCTAAGGTAATAAATGGCGTGTTCTTTTCGGCCAGACTCGTCATACTGCCCCATCACACACCCTATTGAGTTGTCCAGTACTGTCAAGTATAAGATTAGAGGTCTCCCTTCAACCGACGGCATAAGAATGGGTGGTTCTTGGAGATACTCTTTGATTCTTTCGAAAGCGGCCTGACATTCATCGTTCCAACATACTACTTGATCTTTCTTCAGCAGCTTGAAGATTGGTTCACAGGTAGCAGTTAGATGCGAGATGAATCAGGCAATGTAGTTCAACCGTCCTAGAAAGCCTCTGACTTCTTTCTCTGTCTTGGGAGTTGGCATCTCTTGTATGGCTTTCACTTTGGCAGGGTCCACTTGAATGCCTTTGTCGCTTACGACGAAGCCTAGCAATTTTCCAGATCTCACCCCAAAGGTGCACTTGTTTGGGTTCAACCTCAGCTTGTACAACTTCAGACGGTCAAACAGCTTCCGTAGATGGTCAAGGTGTTCCTCCTCAGTTTGGGACCTTGCAATCATATCGTCGACGTATACTTCTATCTCGTGATGGATCATGTCATGAAATAAAGCAACCATGGCACGTTGGTAGGTTGCCCCAGCATTTTTCAACCCAAAAGGCATGACCTTGTAGCAAAAGGTGCCCCACTGAGTGACAAAAGTGGTCTTCTCCATGTCTTCAGGAGCCATCTTGATCTGATTATAACCGGAGAAGCCATCCATGAAGGAGAAAACTTTATGCTGAGCAGTGTTGTCAACCAGAACGTCGATATGAGGCAGAGGGAAATCATCCTTAGGGCTGGCCCTGTTCAAATCCCTGTAATCAACACACATTCGGACCTTACCATCCTTCTTCGGCACTGGAACCACGTTGGCAACCCACTGAGGGTAATAAGTCATTGCTAGAAACCCGACATCAAATTGTTTCATAACCTCCACTTTGATTTTCTCGGACATTTCTGGACGCATACGGCGGACCTTCTGTTATACCGGAGGGCATTCTTCCTTGGTAGGCAGGTGATGGACCACAATGTCGGTATCCAACCCAGGCATGTCTTCGTAAGACCAGGCAAAGATTTCCACATAGTCATGCAGCATCTGAATCAACCGTTGTTTCACACTGAGCTCTAGATTGGCACCAATCTTGACTTCCTTTCTGTCTGTCTCAGTACCCAGATTTACCGTTTCCACTGGCTCTTCATGTGGTTGAATGGCCCTCTCTTCCTAGAGTAGTAGTCTTGCAAGTTCACCAGGCACTTCGCAATCATCTTCACCTTCGTCTTCGGCTAAGTTGATCGGATTTTCGAAGTCATAACTGGCAGTAGCAGAGTTGTTACCAGTGAGATCCAGAGTGGATTGGAACCTGTATAAGTGAGTGTGTGTGTGTAAATATAGCTGTTTTGCAATATATAATAAAGAAAGAAAAGGAGCGCAAGATTTTGAAATGCAACAAACGTCCAATGTTTTTATTAATGATATATGAAAATGACACACAAAAGCCCTCACAAATGAAGCCACGGTGCCCCGGGTAAGACACCGAGCCATAAAAGTTTCAAAATATTGTCTGTTACAAATTCAAAACAAAAGAGTTCATTACTGAGTGACAAAAGTAATAGGTGTGAAGTCTTTGGCAGTCCAGTTGCTTGGTCCACCGTCGGTTGTTGGGTAGATCAAACTGTCGAATTCAGATTCCTCCACGTCGTCTTCAGTAGCATTTACTCCCGGGTTGGTGATAAACACAGGAGGTCTTCCAATTCTTGCCTTACGAACAGCCCTCTGAGCTTCTGCAGTGAAGCCCAAACCAAACTTGTCAGTCTTTGGAGTGAAATCAGGAAGTCGGCCCCAGTTTGAACACTCACCCTTCTCAATCACAGCCCGGGCATCCTTTAAGGAAGCCATCTTCAAAGGAGAGTCTTCTTTAGTCACAGTCTCAGCTGATGCCAGTGTCTGAGGAACTTCTTCAAAGTGCTGGAATGGAGTCTCAATGAATTCCCCATCCATTTCTATGTACCAGAACGAGTTGAGGTGGCTGACCATATACTCTTCCTCCCCCTGAACTATAACAATCTTCCCTCTGACCGAGTACTTAAGCTTTTGATGTAGTGTGGAGGTCACAGCTCCAGCCTTGTGGATCCATGGACGACCCAGCAAACAGGAATAGGATGGTCGGATATCCATCACATAGAAAGTAGAATCAAAAACTTGAGAACCAACCCTGATTGGAATGTCAACTTCCCCATGTACCATCCTTTTCGAACCGTCAAAGGCCCGGACAACAATGTTACTAGGCTTGAGCTCCAAACCCTCACAATCCAACCTGTCTAGGGCCTTCTTGGGTAATACGTTCAATGAAGAACCGGTGTCTACCAACACATGGGCAAGAGTAGTGCCCCTGCATTTAATGGAGACATGCAGGGCGTCGTTATGGTTCTTTCCTTTGGCAGTCAGATCAGCGTCAGAGAAGCCCAACCCATTATCGGCAGTCAAGTTGGCCACACAATCGGTAAATTGATCAGCAGACGTTTCTTGTGGCACATGGGCCGTTTTCAGGAAGGAAATCAGGGCCTTGGCATGGGCCTCTGAACACAACAACAGTGATAGCATAGAAATTTTAGAGGGGGTGTGCCCCAGCTGCTCAACTACGTTGAAATCACTCTTCTTGATAATCTTGAGAATCTCTTCCACCTCTTGCTGGGAAGCTTCAACATTGGTTGTCTTTGGTGCCTCCGTCAGGGCAGGCAAATCAGTAGCAATCCCTTTGCCCCGAGCGTCAAATGACTCGGCAGCAGGGGTAGAAACAAGAACTTGATCAGGAATGGAAGCAGGCACACTTGCAGGTGTGAAGATAAGAGGTCTCGGAATAGCTGGCGGCGCAATATCTGGTGAGAACAGCCTACCACTGCGAGTGACTTTAGCAGGTCCGGTGATATTGGTGACGCCGGTACTAGTATCAAACTCTTGTTTAACCCCAAGCACATAAACGTCTGCCCCATAGTGCCATGGGACAACTTTGTCGGATGTATAAGGGAGAGGCCCCGGAACAGTGATGATGATAGGAGCAATCTTCTGACTGGACATGATTTTGACAGGCTTCTTTGAAGGAGCCTTAGGAGGGTTGTTGAAAATAGTAACAATAGACACTTCTTCAGCAGGGACAGCAAGAATAGCAATCTTCTCGAACAAGATCTCTTTGCTATCCATCAGGTTTTGGACGCCTGACTTCAGCAAAGGACAACTAGCAGGTGAAACAACACATAGATGGCAACCTTTACTACATCCCGGAAATAAACCGGCTAGCAACAGGTT
The DNA here is from genome assembly GCA_948472305.1 of Vicia faba. NCBI lineage: Eukaryota > Viridiplantae > Streptophyta > Magnoliopsida > Fabales > Fabaceae > Vicia > Vicia faba. The sequence goes on along the minus strand of OX451737.1, from coordinate 1,690,511,452 downwards.
CCTCTTGACAGTCAGCAACGGAGTAACAATATCTTCCACAGAGGCCACATACAGGTCTTCTTCCACAACATTCACTCCATGCTGGGGCATGGGAGCAGTTACAACATTGGGCCTTTCGGGCGCCTCGAACTGTATTTCCTTAGCATCAATAAGGTCCTGAACCTTATTCCTCAGAGCCCAGCAATCGCCCGTCTTATGCCCCGGGCTATCAGAGTGATAAGCACAATGGGCGTTGGGGTTGTACTTTGGAGAAGCTGTGTTCACTACCTTCAGAGCTTCTTTGACAGTTACCAGATTGGTTGACAGTAGTTGCGGAAAAATATGAGACAGGGTCATGCTGAGCCGAGTGTACTGCCTTTTGGGTCTCTCACCTCTTGGTTGGTTATACTGCTGAGGAGCAGCAATAGGCTTTGAAATTACCAACGCGTTGACAGCTTGGTGGCGTTCCAGCTTATTTTGTCTTCTGGGACCATAAACAGCACTGACTTCCTTCTTGAAGGGCTTCTTTTCAGTACTCGCGGAGGCACCTTTCTGTATCTTCCCCGACTTGATACCAGCTTCTATTCTCTCACCAGTCAAGATCAGATCTGTAAACCCAGCAGAAGAATTCCCAATCATATGGTTGAAGAACGGACCAGACAGGGTCCCTAAGAACATGTCCACAAGCTCACGGTCAGTCAGCGGTGGCTGCACCCTGCCAGCCAGGTCCCTCCACTTTTGCGCATACTCCTTGAATCCTTCGCCCGTCCCCAGTGACATACCCTGGAGTTGGGTACGCGTGGGAGCAAGGTCGGAATTGTACTGATACTGCTTATAGAATGCAGTAGCCAAGTCCTCCCAGTTTCGAATACTGGCTCCATCCAGCTGATAGAACCATTCGAGTTGAGCCCCTGAAAGGCTATCCTGGAAGAAATGGATCCATAGGTTCTTGTCTACAGTGTAAGGTTTGATCTTCCTTACATATGATCTGAGATGCATCTTCAGGCAGGACAGCCCGTCATACCTTGCAAAAATTGGCACTTTAAACTTCGGGGGATCACAATTCCAGCAACTAATCCCAAATCTTCGAAATCTAAGTCGGGAACTCTCTGCAGCTCCATAGCTTCCAACCTGTCTTCCAAGCTTTTGTACTTATCGTCGGCGGGCGGGTATTGTTGCTCTGAGTAGTCTTCGTCTTCTTCAGCCTCTTCTTCTTCAGCTTCGGATTCGGAAGGTACCGCAACCCCTTTTCCTTTACTGGTTCCCTCTTCAGAAGTAGGGGGAAATTCAAGAACTCTTTTGGCTTCACCCTCAAACCTTCTTTCCAGGGTAGCCACCCCGATTCTTTTCTTCTTCTTTTTCACTTGCTCTTTGTTCCCAAGCAGGGCCTTTAGATCCTCCTGACCCTTTGCCAAGGTCATCAGGAGATGTTGAAACTGTGAGTTTTGAGACTGCAAGTCTTTGACCGTTTGTTCGAGATCCATCTTACTGAAATAAACAGCAGAAAGATAAGGAAACCTGGTGTGGAGACCTGCTTATGCGCATGATGAATGATATGCTTATTTATGCAATGCATTCAAGGATTTAGAAAATTCAAAATTGTTGCAAACAAAAAGAACACACGTCATATTAATAAGAAGAAATTTTGTCAGTACATAAATGCCCCATAGGCCAAATATTACAAAAAAACTTCTCAAGGTAAAAAGACGTTGCGCATCCTCTTTGGTGCGATGTAGGTGTTGAGGGTCTCTTCCTCGTGGAGTCGGCGGGTAAGCTCCAAAACCTTCTTCTCACTGGCGTAGAAGCTGGCTTCAAAAGTATTTCGTTCCTCCTTGAGTTGGATCCAACTCTTCTGCATCTCCTCCCACGATGTTGGCATGTCAGGATATAGGATGGTGTAGGGAACCTCTCCTTCCTTAACGGGCTCTTTAATCACAGGGAGAACATGAGGGTAGTGCATCATTAGACTCTGGGCTCGGGTTCGTACCCACTTGAGATAAGGCTCAAGAGGGATGGAGTTCTTGTGCCCCAGTGTCTTGCTGTCTACCTTGTTAGGCATCCTCCAAGCTCTGATGAATCTTTGGCGAAGTCCTTGCGCATCGTTGTCGAAGTCAAAAACTAAGTCAGGAATCAACATGTCATGAGGGCCATCCCTCCGTGCATATCCAAATTGTCTCAAAGCTAGACAAGGGTTGTAGGTAATGCCTCCTCTAATGCCAAGCAATGGAACATTAGGGAACTCTCCACAACGATCGAGGATGATGACATTTTCTCTGGACCGAGAACACCAATGTACATCAGAGTGAGTGAGGGTCATCAATCGTTGTGACCACCTTAAGCCTTGGTCATTCTTCAAAATAGATTGTGGAAGGTGCGAAATAAACCACCTTGCAAGGAGAGGAGTACAGCATATGAGAACACCCCTCTTTCTCATTGTTCGTGTGTAAAATGAGTGAAGAATGTCCCCAAGCAATGTTGGTATTGGATTTCTGGATAAGAAGATCTTGACGGCGTTGACATCTACAAGCTGGTCAGGATTTGGGAACAGGACCGACCCATAAATGAGGAGTGCCACAATTTCTTCAAAGGCTTGTAGATCCAATGAATTCCAACACTCTTGTGCCTTCTCAAATAAGAATTTTGCCAAGAAGCCTTTGACACCGCTTCTAGTTTCCCAATGCCTCTTGATGTCAGATGGTTGCAAGTGTAGTGCTTGAGCAACATCTTCAGGCTTTGGTTCTTTTTCCGTACCGTTGTAGGGTAGTTGATTAAGAATAGGAATTCTCAGGAGTTGAGAAAATTCCTCCAAAGTGGGCACCAATTGGTAGTCGTGGAATGTGAAACAGTGGTGAAGGCGGTCAAATAACTGGAACAACACCTTTACCATGTCTTCTTCAATGCTGGTGTTGACTAGGCTGAGCAGTCTACCATGTTTTTCACTGAAGGGAGAGCTTTCCGGAATTCTGAATGTGAGCTCCTTGAGTTGAGGAGGGATTCTCACAAGGTTGACTTGGATGGTTTTCCTGCGAAGAATTTTCATGACCTACAAAACAAGAACAAAGATGAAGATCGAAACCCTTGAAATGGTTAGTGGATGCATATGATGCTTTATGATGTTCATGATGTATGCACAAAACACATGTACAAGCAATTCACACAAAACCCTAGTTTCAGGCTTGCATGGGGTTTCATAGGTAAGTACCCTCTTGAGTGTAGTTGGCTTAAAAACCTGTCCTATAAATAGTAACCGGGTTCTAAGGAGCTCAATATCATTGGATTGTTTTCCATGTTCATTGTTTTGGTTTAGCCACTTAACTAGCGACCAAAATATTCCAAGAAAACAACCCTCAATGAGTGTAGTATCGAGTATCTACCAACTTCGGACTGCACCAAAGCCGGTCATCTCACTACCCCTAATGAAAGGCCAAGATGGTCAAGTAAGGTTCTAGGTCATTAGTGCTTAGTGACATCACTCAGCGGCCCCGTACTCTCCTTGATTGAACTCAAGGGTTACCGGTACTCACAAATATGTCGCACTAATATAGCTATTGCTTCAACCGTGTCGGTATACACCGCACATTTTCCACAACGTATTGCTATCTATGAATGTTTCCCCAAATCCGGGTGTAGGATTTCAAGCCCAAACAAGAGAACCAAGATATAAAGCAATCAAAGCAAACAATTAGTCATGCAAGAGGGTGATCTAAGCCCTAAGGTTACTCCACTTTTAAAAATTTCCCCAGCAGAGTCGCCAGTTCTGTGATACGGTGGGAGAACTGACTTGAGTTTTGCGTTTTGTATTTGCAAATGTTTCGGTTGAGCAAGAGTCGCCACCGCCTTTTTATTTTATCCTAAGGAAAGGTTAAAAAGCACAGCAAAAACCTTTGAGATGTTTTCTTGGGTTCGGGGGGTAGATTATAGAAAGGGAAGGTATTAGCACCCTTTCTATCCATGGTTATCCATGGGCTCTTAGTTACTTGCTTAGATCACTTGCCTTGTATTTTCAATTGTTTGAAATGGTGCTTTCAATTGTTTGAAATGGTGCTTTGTGTGTGGTTTTGAAAAATGTTTTGAAAAGAGGCCATTGTTGTGGCAACCTTTGTAATGATCCATGTTTGGATGTATACAAAGGTGTATATCTTTTGAAAAGTTTTCAATGTTTTTGTTTTGAAAGTGTTTTTGAAAGTGTTGTGGAGTGTGGTTTTGAAAAGTAGGCAAGTGTGTTTTTGCAAGTTTGATCAAGTAACCAAGAGCTATCTACCCTAAATTTCTCAAAGATCTTTCCTATGTTTTAACCCTTTTAACAATTTTGTTCCACCATTGTATTTGGTGGACAATCTTGTGTTAGGATGTTAACGGGACAGGCGCGGGTCATCGTTTAGACCATGATTGCAATGGTGCCAAGTGTCTTTGGCAATTTTTCCTTTAAGGGACTTGATCATTTTTAGGCAACTTTCGAAAGCGTCATCAAGGGACTATGATCATTTGATATTGTTTTGTTTTGCCAAAAACACTCAACATGCAACATGGCCCATTATTGAAGGCAACAAGTGGAGTAACCCTAGGGGTGCAAGTGTGATTGGTGTTGTCCATTTTCATGCTTTTTTGTCTTTGAATTAGGTCAAGCTATTTGTTATTTGATTTTTTTGCATACAAACCCTAAGTCTATCATGGCATCTTTAGAAAGCTTTAAAATGCGGAATTTAAAGTCCTAAATTATTACAAAATAATCATGGGGATGGGGGTACAAATGTTCAAATGGGGATGAGACTTTAATAGGAGAGTAGTGTCCAAATAATTTACAACCAAATCGAATCAATCGTAAATGTAATATGTAACAATGTATAGGAATAAGTAAATGTGTATGTGTAAATGTATTTGTGTAAGTGTATGTGATTTATTTACAAGTGAAATAAAAATAATAAAAAAGGTTAATTTTGGATATTTTCATGTTTAGGGCAAAACCCTAATTTTGTAAATAAATAGTATTTATTATTTATATCATATACAATATTTATTAAATATGCAAAAAAAAAAATAAAAGAGAAGTATATTTGTAAAAAAGTAATTTTGAGGTTAAATATTAATAAAAATAAAAATGTATTATTTTTGTATTTTTATCCTAAATATTCTAATAAATATATAAGTATTTATATTATGTATTAAATATATTAAATTTATACAACAATAAAATATTTATTATTTACAATAAAAAAAGTATATTTTTTAGAAAATGTTTCCAAAATGTAAATAAAAAATAATAACTAAAAAATATATTTTTTATTATTATTTTTAATGTTTTAAACAAATAGTATTATATTTATTTATATATGTAACTAAATGAAACAAATAAATATCAAATAAAATGCAAAAAATGTGAGAAAAATATTTTTAGTGTTTTTTCATGCTTGAATAAAAATATAAAATCAGAATCAAAAAGAAAAAATCAAAAATGAAAAATATAACACACAATGGGCCAGGGGGGTGCAATTGTAAAAGGATGGTGTAAACAGAAAAACAAAGCCAGGCCCAGCCCAAGGAGGCTTGTCTTCAACCTCCAGCCAATTTCAAACAAAAACACGCGTTTTCTCTTGTCCCTGCTATCTCTTGATCCTTTGATTTTCAACAAAAACTTACAACAGCAATGTTATAGAGCAACATGTCACGATTCTAAACATATAAAGAAGTTGATCTAACTCTCAGAAATGAGAGAGAATTTCTTCTCCCCCAATTCCTGACCTAACTTTTTTCTAATGTTCAGGTTCCAAATTCTCTTAACACACACAATATAAATGAAAAGTGAGGATACAGGTAGCTTCAGGGCCATGAGTAGGACATAACTTCTTCACAAACCTAAGCCTAGATATGCTTGGATAGAGAGATAGAAGTTCAAATTCTTACCTGTTCAGCTTGAATCGTGTACAACAATGGAGGCACTTCCAATGGAATGTGAGGACTTGTACATCTTGCTTGAGGTCCAAGGATGCTCCTCCAATGCTTGGTGTGCCTTGAATCCTTCTGAATCACTCCATGGAAGTCAACCTGCAAGAGAGCAAAGTGAAAATGGCACGTTTTGCTAGAGGTGTTACAGTCTATATCTAAGGCTTGGGATGGTTTGTATGGATGATGTAGGATGTGTTTGAAGTGGTTTGGACAAAAACGCACGATGTGAATGGACTGGCCAAGTTAAAATGCAGAATGCCCTGTTTCTTGCAGAAGAATGGTGTTTCTGTGAATGAGGGAGTTTTAGGGATGGTTTGGTCGTGCTTCAGGTTGGTTAGGGAGTATGAAATGTGTGGACAAAGTTTGTTTTGGTTCTTGCTTGCAGGAAGTCAATGTTGGATCCGTTTTGCAAAGTTACTTCTTTGATAAGTAAGAAAATGTGTCTTTACAATGCATGCCCCTACTCTCCTCAATCTATGCTGCATAAATCACTCTTGATCAGTGGAATTTGTTCATGAACTTGTGCCCAAAAGATCTGCTTTGATACTTCTTTGATTTGCTTTTGACATAAAGCACTTCTTTTCAAAAATGGCTAAAATGCTTTTTCCATTTATGGATTAATCTAACATGTATTGCCCAAATGAATGAAATAACATCTTGGCACAATGGTTTAGCATTGAATTATTGAGTAAGAAAGGGATTAGAGGCCTGTAACCTAGCTTGTGCATGCTGAGTTTGAAAATGCAAAGTGTTATGAACATGCATTTGGTCAAGAACAAAAGTGACTTTTGCCCAACTTTGCCAATTCGATTCTCCCTAACCACAAGGGTGTTTGAGAAGTTCTTGGACAATTTGGAAAGCTTGGAATGTGTACTACAATCCATATTTGTAATGAAAGTTTAGATTCCAAGTGGAAGCATGTGAAAAATGGCCATGAAGTTGGGTAAAAATCCTGCCTAAAATAGGTAAAAAAATTTCTAAGTTAAGAATGTTTTGCACCCCTATTCCAAAAATCATAACTTGAGCTACAAGCTTCTTTTGAGGAAACTTTGTGAATCAAAGTTGTAGATTTTGAAATGGACTATAACGTTCATGTTTTGAGTTTAGCTTGAATCCATTTGCATCTTGAAGAGAAAATGGGACAAAGTTAGGAAAAAATTAGGAAATTTCATAACTTAGAAAAATTTCTAAGTTATGAAATTTCTTCATTTTAAACCCTAATTTGTAATTTTTGGTTTCTTGATGAACAAGTTTCATAATTTGACATGTCTTGATGAAAAATGAATCTTGGCACTTGATTTTGACCAAAAAGTCAAAGTTTGACTTTTCAGTATATAGTCAAATTTTGATCAGTTGACTGGAAAATTCATTTGTCAATCTTGTGCATTTGGGATCTTTTGAACTTGTTGAATGTGTCAAGACCATGTCATTGAGTCCTTGAGTCCATAAGGGAGCTTGTTTTTCCATTGGTTAGGTCAAACAGTCAAAAATTGCCTTTGTGCAGTCAAAACCCTAAAAATGACCATTTTGCCCTTTTGGTGATCTGATCAAATTTCTTGTGGAATTGTGATCCAAACTTGACCAAATGGTTCATATGAGTTCATAATGTTGATGTGGGTCAAAAATCATGAGGTTTGACTGTCAATTGACCACAGTTGACTTTTTCCCCAATACAGCTGATTTCTAGGTCAACTGTCCAATTGACTGGGCAAAGATTGGAATCAAGACTTGAAACTTGATATGGATAAACTTGTGAGTCCAACATGAAGCATGAAAGTCATCTTGGGCATTTTAGGTCAAAACATCTTTGTGCAAACTCAAACCCTAATTTGGGTCAACAGTGCAAGGAGGGGCCTTGAGCAGAGCAAACCCTAACTTGATCTTGAGCTCCAAGGGTCTTGTGGTGAGAAAATATTGATGAAATGGGAGGGAAAATTTTGGGGTACAACACATAGCATCATACAGCATCATATGCATTTACTAACCACTTCAAGGGTTCGAATCTTCATCTTTGTTCTTGTTTTGTAGGACATGGAAACTATCCGTAGAAAGACAATTCAGATCAACCTTGTAAGGGTCCCTCCTCAGCTTAAGGAACTTACATCCAGGATTCCCGAGAACTCTTCTTTCAGTGAGAGACATGGTAGACTCATCAGTTTGGTCAATACCAACATTGAAGAGGATATGGTGAAAGTGTTGTTCCAGTTCTTTGACCCCTTGCATCACTGTTTTACTTTCCCGGATTATCAATTGGTGCCTACGTTGGAAGAGTTTTCTCATCTTCTGAAGGTTCCCATTCTTAGTCAACTACCCTACAACGGTACGGAAAGGGAACCAAAACTTGAAGAGGTTGCTAAAGCATTATGCCTACAATCATCTGACATCAAGGGGCATTGGGAAACCAGAAGTGGTATCAAAGGATTCTTAGCAAAGTTCATGTTTGAGAAAGCACAAGAATGTTGGAATTCCCTTGACCTACAAGCCTTTGAAGAAGTTGTGGCACTCCTTGTCTATGGGTTGGTGTTGTTCCCAAATCCGGATCAGCTTATAGATATCAATGCTGTCAAGATCTTCATGTCCAGAAATCCTATACCTACGTTGCTCGGGGACATCCTCCACTCATGTTACACTCGAACCATGAGAAAAAGAGGTGTTCTCATGTGCTGCACTCCTCTCCTGGCAAGGTGGTTTATTTCGCACCTTCCACAATCAGTTTTGAAGAACGAGCGGGGTTTGAGATGGTCACAACGATTGATGACTCTTACACATGCTGATATACATTGGTGTTCTCGGTCCAGAGAAAATGTCATTATCATTGATCGTTGCGGAGAGTTTCCTAACGTTCCTTTACTTGGAATCAGAGGAGGTATTACTTACAACCCCTGTCTGGCTTTGAGACAGTTTGGATATGCTCGGAGGGATGGCCCTCATGACATTTTGATTCCTGACATAGTTTTTGACTTCGACAACGATGCACAAGGACTTGGCCCGAATTTCATCAGAGCTTGGAGGATGCCCAACAGGGTAGATATTAAGACACTGGGGCACAAGAACTCCATTCCCCTGGAGCCTTATCTCAAGTGGGTACGAGCCCGCTCCCAGAAGCTGGTGATGCCATATCCTCATGTTCTTCCCGTAATCAAAGAGCCTGTTTTGGAAGGAGAGGTGCCCTACACCATTCAACATCCTGACATGCCAACATCTTGGGAAGAAATGCAAAAAAGCTGGATCCAACTCAAGGAAGAACGGAATTCTCTTGAAACCAGTCTACATGCCAGTGAGAAGAAGGTCTTGGAGCTCACCCGCCTACTGCACGAGGAAAATACTCTCAACACCTACATTGCTCCAAAGAGGATGCGCAATGTCTTTTGGGATTAATTATTTTGTAATGTTTTGCCCATGAGGCCCTGATGTACTGAACAAATTATTTCTTAATATAACGTGTGTTCCTTTTTGTCTACAATAAATTTGAACTTTCGAACCCTTGAATGCATTGCATAAATAGCATATCATGATCATGTGCATAACAGGTACCCTTTTTCTATAGGTTGCTTAATCTTCTTCGCTGTTTATTTCAGCACTCAATCATCATGAATCCTGAACCAACTACTGAACAAGCTATCAAGGCCCTCCAGGCCCAGAACGCCCAGTTTCAAGAGCTGGTCATGAGCTTAGCCCAAGGACAACAGGAGTTGAAGGCTTTGCTCCTGAAGAAGAAGAAGAAGAAGAGGACTGTGCTGTTCAACACTGGACGCAGACTCGGGAATACACTGCAGAATGAAGCTGAGCTGACTACTCCATCTGTTGGGGAAGGCAGTCACCAGGAGGGAAGGGTTCCTAGTCCCGTGGTCTCTAACAGCGAGACAGATTTCAATGATGAACAGTACCCTCCTGCCGAGGACCGGTACAAACAGCTGGAGGACCGGTTAAATGCTATGGAGATTCAACGTGTGCCTGGGTTGGATTTTGGAGACTTAGGGTTATCTTCCGGGGTGGTGATTCCACACAAGTTCAAGGCACCTGCCTTTGTGAAGTACGACGGGGCTTCCTGTCCTAAGCTGCACCTCCGTTCTTATGTAAGGAAGATCCAACCTTACACTGCCGATAAGAACTTATGGATCCATTTCTTCCAGGAGAGTCTTTCAGGGACTCAACTCGAATGGTTCTATCAGCTGGATGGAACCAATATTCGTAACTGGGAGGACTTGGCTACTGCTTTTTATAAGAAGTATCAGTACAATTCCGACCTCGCTCCTACGCGTACCCAACTCCAGGGTATGTCTCTTGGGACGGGTGAAGGTTTTAAGGAGTACGCGCAGAAGTGGAGAGACCTGGATGGCAGGGTGTAGCCACCGTTGGCGGATCATGAACTCGTGGACATGTTCTTGGGGACCCTGTCTGGTCCATTCTTCAACCACCTGATTGGTAATTCTTCTGCTGGGTTTATAGACCTGATCCTGACTGGTGAGAGGATCGAAGCTGGTATCAAATCGGGGAAGATACAAAAAGGTGCCTCCTCTAGTACTGAAAAGAAGCCCTTCAAGAAGGAAGCTAGTGCTGTGTATGGTCCCAAAAGACAAAACAAACTGGAACGCCGCCAAGCTGTCAACACGGTGGTAATTTCAAAGCCTGCTGCTGCTCCTCAGCAATACAACCAGCCAAGAGTTGAGAGGCCCAAAAGGCAGTACACTCGGCTCAGCATGACTCTCTCTCAGATATTGCCGCAACTGCTGTCAACCAATCTGGTAACTGTCAAGGAAGCTCCAAAGGTAGTGAACACAACATCTCCGAAGTACAACCCCAACGCCCGCTGCGCTTATCACTCTAACAGCCCGGGGCATAACACAGATGATTGTTGGGCTCTGAGGAATAAGGTTCAAGACCTTATTGATGCTAAAGAGGTTCAGTTTGAGGCTCCCGAGAGGCCTAATATGGTGACAGCTCCCATGCCCAATCATGGAGTAAATGATATTAGGGATGATGACGACGTGGAAGAATATGAGTTCGACAGCTGGATCTACCCAACGACCAACGGTGGATCAAGCAACTGGACTGCCAAAGACTTCACACCTATTACTTTTGTCACTCAGTAATGAACTCCTTTGTTTTAAATTTGTAACGAACAATAATTTGAAACTTTATGGCCCGGTGTCTTACCCGGGGCACCGTGGCTTCATTTATGAGGGCTTGTTATTTGTCACTTTCATATATCATGAATAAAAGCATTGGACGTTTTTCGCATTTCAAATCTTGCGCTCCTTTTCTTTCTTTATTATATATTGCAAAACAACTATATTTACACACACTCACTTATACAGGTTCCAATCCACTCTGGATCTCACTGGTAACGACTATGCTACTGCCAGTTATGACTTCAAAAATACGATCAACTTAGCCGAAGACGAAGGTGAAGATGATTGCGAAGTGCCTGGTGAGCTTGCAAGACTGCTACTCCAGGAAGAGAGGGCCATTCAGCCACATGAAGAGCCAGTGGAAACGGTAAATCTGGGTACTGAGACAGACAAAAAGGAAGTCAAGATTGGTGCCAATCTAGAGCTCAGTGTGAAACAACAGTTGATTTAGATGTTGCATGACTATGTGGAAATCTTTGCCTGGTCTTACGAAGACATGCCTGGGTTGGATACCGACATTGTGGTCCATCACCTGCCTACCAAGGAAGAATGCCCTCTGGTAAAACAGAAGGTCCGCCGTATGCGTCCAGAGATGTCTGAGAAAATCAAAGCTGAGGTTATGAAACAATTTGACGCCGGTTTTCTAGCAGTGACTTCTTACCCTCAGTGGGTTTCCAACGTGGTTCCAGTGCCGAAGAAAGATGGTAAGGTCCGAATGTGTGTTGATTACAGGGATTTGAACAGGGCCAACCCTAAGGATGACTTCCCTCTACCTCACATCGACGTTCTGGTTGACAACACTGCTCATCATAAGGTTTTCTCCTTCATGGACGGCTTCTCCGGTTATAATCAGATCAAGATGGCTCCTGAAGACATGGAGAAGACCACTTTTGTTACTCAGTGGGGCACCTTTTGCTACAAGGTCATGCCTTTTGGGTTGAAAAATGCTGGGGCAACTTACCAACGTGCCATGGTTGCTCTGTTTCATGATATGATCCATCACGAGATCGAAGTATATGTCGATGATATGATTGCAAGGTCCCAAACTGAAGAGGAACACCTTGACCATCTGCAGAAGCTGTTTGACCGGTTGAAGTTGTACAAGCTAAGGTTAAACCCGAACAAGTGCACCTTTGGGGTGAGATATGGAAAACTGCTAGGCTTCGTCGTGTGCGACAAAGGTATTCAAGTGGACCCTGCCAAGGTGAAAGCCATACAAGAGATGCCAGCTCCCAAGACAGAAAAAGAAGTCAGAGGCTTTCTAGGACGGCTGAACTACATTGCCCGATTCATCTCGCATCTAACTGCTACCTGTGAACCAATCTTCAAGCTACTGAAGAAAGATCAAGTAGTACGTTGGAACGATGAATGTCAGGCCGCTTTCGACAGAATCAAAGAGTATCTCCAAGAACCACCCATTCTTATGCCACCGGTTGAAGGGAGACCTCTAATACTATACTTGACAGTACTTGACAGCTCAATGGGGTGTGTGCTGGGGCAGCATGACGAGTCTGGCCGAAAAGAGCACGCTATTTATTACCTTAGCAAAAAGTTTACCGACTGTGAGACCCGATACTCACTGCTCGAGAAAACTTGCTGCGCTTTGGTATGGGCTGCTCGCCGTCTGAGACAGTATATGTTGACTCACACTACTTTGTTGATTTCAAAAATGGATCCAATCAAGTACATATTCGAAAAGCCTGCCTTGTCCGGAAGAATAGCAAGATGGCAAATGATCTTGATAGAATACGACATCCAATACGCGACTCAAAAAGCAATCAAGGGAAGTGTATTGGCAGACCATTTGGCACACCAAGCAGTGGACGATTACCAATCTATGAACTTTGAATTTCCAGATGAGGATATCATGGTAGTGACTGATTGTGAAGTACCTGGACCGGATGAAGGACCTGAGGAAGGATCCCAATGGTCTATGCACTTTGACGCAGCCTCAAACGCTTTGGGTAATGGCATCGGCTCTATGATCATATCCCCCAAAGGCACTCATACTCCACTCACTGCCCGGCTATGTTTCAACTGCACCAACAACATGGCGGAGTATGAAGCATGTATCATGGGTCTTCAAGCTGCAATTGACTTAAGGATCAAGTTTCTGAGTATCTTCGGAGATTCCGCTCTCGTGATCAATCAGATCAAAGGCGAGTGGGATATGAAACATCCAAATCTTATTCCTTACAAAGAGTATGTGTTGACATTGATCCCCCATTTCGAAGAGTTAACTTTTGAACATTTCCCGAGAGAGGAGAATCAGTTGGCGGACGCGTTAGCTACGATGTCTTCTATGTTCAAAGTCAAATGGAACAACGAGGCTCCTCGGATCATTATCTGGAAGTTGGATGAACCTGCATATTGCTGTGATCTTGAGGCTGAGGTGGTAACTGAAAAACCTTGGTATCATGAAGTGAAGAGGTACTTGGAAGCTCAAGAATACCCTGAGGGTGCATCTGTTAATGACAAAAAGTTTCTGAGAAGGTTCGCGGCGAAGTTCTTCCTCAGCAACGACATTCTTTACAAGCGAAACCATGATTCAACTTTACTGTGTTGTGTGGATAAGACGGAAGCAGAAAAGATCATGGTAGAGATACATGAAGGTACCTTCGAAACACATTCCAGTGGGCATACTATGGCAAAGAAAATCCTTCGGGCAGGATATTTCTGGTCCACAATGGAAGCTGACTGTTACCGACATTCTCGGACGTGTCACAAATGCCAGATCTATGCAGATAAGGTGCACGTTCCTCCAGTTCCTCTGAACGTTTTGACAGCACCCTTGCCTTTTGCAAAGTGGGGCATTGATATGATCGGCGAGATCAGACCTACGGCATCTAACGGGCATCGCTTCATCTTGGTAGTGATTGATTACTTCACAAAGTGGGTTGAAGCAGCTTCCTATGCTACCGTAACCAAGAATGTCGTGGCACGGTTCATTCGGCATAACCTGATCTGTCGATACGGCATACCTGAGAGGATCATTACGGACAATGGTACCAATCTTAACAAAAAGATGATCACTGAGCTCTGCGAGCAATTCAAGATACAGCACCACAACTCTTCTCCTTACCGACCGAAGATGAATGGGGCTGTAGAAGCAGCGAATAAGAATATTAAGAAGATTGTGCAGAAGATGACGGTGACCTAAAAAGATTGGCACGAGATGTTACCATTTGCTCTTCATGGGTACCGTACCTCAGCACAGACGTCAACAGGGGCAACACCCTTTTCCTTGGTCTATGGTATGGAGGCAGTCTTGCCTATTGAAGTCCAGATACCCTCTCTCCGGATAATGAAGGATGCAGGCTTGAGCGAAGATGACTGGATCCAGACTCGACTTGATCAATTAAACCTAATTGACGAAAAGAGACTCACTGCTATTTGCCATGGTCAAACGTACCAAAAACGAATGATCAGGGCATTTAACAAGAAAGTCAGACGACAAGAGTATCAAGTCAGAGACCTAGTAATCAAACACATCATTCTTCCTCAAAGTGATCCCAGGGGAAAATGGACCCCTACGTACGAAGGGCCATTTGTGGTTAAACATATCTTCTCAGGAGGAGCTATGATTCTAACCACCATGGATGGTGACGACCTTCCTCACCCCGCCAATGCAGACATAGTAAAAAGATACTACGCATGAATAAAAGACCCGCTAGGTTGACACACCTAGGCAAATAAGGGCTTCTCGGCGAACCAAAAGGGTTCGGGCAAAAATAAGGGATGAAATGAAAAAAATCTGTACACCCGGCAAGTCGAAAACCTGAAAAGGCGGCTTGGGCAAAAATGGGTATCCCGGTGGACTGAAAACCCGAAAGGGCGGTCCAGGCAAAAGTTAGGGATATAAGCGTAATACTATGTCTCATTGGATCACCCTGCATCCGGACTTTGGTATCAACTATCAGGCTCAAACGGCATCGATCAGTCAGCTTCATCTTCAACTGAGCAGCAAGGTGATGAGACGCTTGAAGACATAAAGGCGATAGCAGAGTTGAAACCCAGTAGGATTATTTTTCACATAGCTGTTTTGTTTTCCTTTTCATAAAATGTATAAACTCTGTTGTTCGGCGGCGTTCTCTTACTAGGACGTCATCCTCTTGTACATAAACGCCTATTTACAGGCAAATTCAAAAATCAATACAAATTCACTTTTTCAGACAAATTGCCAATTATTTTTCCTTTTTCTGTTTTGTTTTGCGAAGAACGTCCAATGTTCATTTTTGATATATGCATTTGACACTAATTGCTAACTCATAAATATTTGCATACGAAACAAAGGACTAATTACATGTGACATCAGAAACAGGGGCAATAATGAGTTGTCTAAGCGGTCTAGTTGCTCCGTCCACCAAGGTACCAAGGTAAGTTCGGCTGAAGAATGTAACCAAGATACCTTCACTCCCCACAGAGTAAAGCAAATCAACAATACTCTCTCCAAGCAGAGTGGGTCTCCCATAAGCCCCAAAAAGGCATAGCACCTCCAGCAAGTCAGCGACACTCTCCCCAAGCAGAGTTAGGTTACTATCAGCCTTAAGGAAGTTGGGTATCCCTAGAAAATCTCAATATTCCCTAGCAGAGTATACAGATGTTCCTAAGCAAGCATCCCCGGCAGTCTTGATCTAAGATTGTTCCCCGGCGGAATACCAGATACCCCAGTGGAGCCATTTCCCAGTGCATTTCCAAAAGTTTCCCCAGGAGAGTTGAATCAATCTCCCCAGTAGATTTTGGAAGCTTATCCCCAGTAGATTCTGGAAGCTTATCACCTGCAGAGTACATACGTCTCTCCCCGACTTTATTCAAAGGTTATTCCCCACCAAAGCTTATAACTGGGTTATCCTCAGCTAATTACCACGGAAAGATCGTCCTCGGCGAAGCTCTTCCCATCCCCCAGCGGAGTTCATCAAATTCCCCAACAAAACTTCTCAACGAAATCCCCAGCGGAGTTATCATCAAATTCTCAGCGAAGTATCTCTTCCCTACAGAGTAATTCCCCGCAGAGTATCTCTCCAACAAGTTTATTCCCCAACAGAGTCATCTTCTCCTACCGGTTTATTCTTGCAACCATCATCCCCAGCGGAAACGAAGAACTCTACTCTTCAGCATCAGCCCAGGATTTAACAAGCTCCCGACATTCGTCAAGGATTTATTTTCCTAGACGAAAATACATTCATAGACATTTCACATTTCATACATCCTATTCATATACATGATAAAGTGCATACGACATTATCTCATTTTGAGCATCATGACATCATGCATTTCATACATCATGACATTGCATACGACTGATGTTTTGCCTTTTCAGAAAAAAGTTAATCCAAAGATGATTACTATCAACTGTCGCAATTCCAGATTCGATTCCTATATCTAGCCAGGGCATATCTGTGAGTAACTGATTGTAGATTCGACACCTGTATCTAGCCAGGGCATATTTGCATGAAGAGTTTAGAGATTCGATTCCTGTATCTAGCCAGGGCATATCTGTGAGTGATTGATTGTGGATTCGATACCTGTATCTAGCCAGGGCATATCTACATGAAGAGTTTAGAGATTCGATTCCTGTATCCAACCAGGGCATATCTGTAGACGACTAATTCCAGATTCGACACCTGTATCCAGCCAGGGCATATCTGTGAGATTGTGGATTCGATACCTGTATCTAGCCAGGGCATATCTACATGAAGAGTTTAGAGATTCGATTCCTGTATCCAGCCAGGGCATATCTGTAGACGACTAATTCCAGATTCGACACCTGTATCCAGCCAAGGCATATCTGTGAGATTGTAGATTCGATACCTGTATCCAGCCAGGGTATATCTGCATGAAGAGTTTAGAGATTCGATTCCTGTATCCAGCCAGGGCAAATCTGTAAGCGACTAATTCCAGATTCGACACCTGTATCCAGCCAGGGCATATCTGTGAGATTGTAGATTTGATACCTGTATCCAGCCAGGGCATATCTGCATTAAGAGTTTAGAGATTCGATTCCTGTATCCAGCCAGGGCATATCTGTAAGCGACTAATTCCGGATTCGATTCCTGTATCTAGCCAGGGTACATCTGTGAGCGATTGTTTGTAGATTCGATACCTGTATCCAGCCAGGGCACGTCTATAAGCAACCTTTTGAAATTCCGGATTCGATACCTGTATCTAGCCAGGGCATATCTGTGAGTGATTGATTGTAGATTCGATACCCGTATCTAGCCAGGGCATATCTGCATGAAGAGTTTAAGATTCGATACCTGTATCCAGCCAGGGCATATCTGTAGACGACCAATCCCAGATTCGATACCTGTATCTAGCCAGGGCATATCTGTGAGCGATTGATTGTAGATTCGATACCTGTATCTAGCCAGGGCATATCTGCATGAAGAGTTTGAAGATCAACCCCTGTAACAGGCCAGGAAACCATCTTCCTTTCTCAAAGTACGCAAGTTCTCGCTAAGGAATCTCTTACGCGATCGACACCTTCAGATGGCATCTATAAGCCCATCTCCACAACTATCCATTACACTTCCAAATGGCATCTATAAGCCCATTCCCGACAAGGTTCTGTCACACTTCCAGATGGCATCTATAAGCCCATCCTCCTATCCACCATCTCTCCAAATGGCATCTGTAAGCCCATTCCCGCCATCACACTGCGGATACTCCACTATGCGAGTGCAAATATTTGGGCACTCTAGTGTTTAATCATCTTCCACCTTCGGATCACGAAAGGCACGCCAGCCAATCTACATCCTCAGGTCTAAGAAGATTGAACAGGGGCAACTGTTGTACCCCAAAATTTGCCCTCCCATATTCTTCAAGATTTATCAAGGTTAATCTTCAAATGGTTCAAAATCTCTCAAGGGTTGCACAGTTCAAACACCCTCCTAAGCCAGTCAAATTAGGGCTTTGGTTCTTGCAAGGAAGTTGAGGTTTTCAAGGGCTCAGTCAAGTCACATATGCCTATACACATTGTCAAGCACCTACATGGCAAGTTTCAAGGCTCACAAGGTCAAGTTGCACAGTCAAAAGCCTCATTTGCTTCACAATCAACTGTAGGGGTAAAATGGTCATTTGGCAGTCAAAAGTCAAAATTTTTGGTCAACATCTTATTTTGAGGCCACAATCATCATTTGATCAAGTCTTGATCATGATTCCACAAGAATGGCTCAAAAATCATCAAGATGCAAAAGTTTCTATTTTTGGACAGCTGAAAAGTCAACTGTAACTTGACCAAGGTATAACTTTTTCATGGTTCATCAGAAAAATCCCATCCAATGCTCATTTTGAAGGGGATGACATTTCCTACAACTCATCTTCACATTCCAAGTCCAAGAAATGCTCCCACAAAAAGTTATCAATTTCTACATTATAGGTCATTTTCAAAAGTCAACAAAAAGGTATTTTAAGTCAAAGACCATAACTTGAGATTGGTAAATCAAAATGACATGGGACCAAAGGCATTGGTTAGAGGACTTCAAGACATTTCCAAAATGTCCAAGAACATGTTCATATGATCAAAATTGAGCAAGATATGCATTGGAGAAGTTGGGAAATTTTTGTGAAATGGCAAAAGTCAACTATCCTTAAAACTTCAATTTTTGACAAAAGGGCCCACTTTCTTCCACTTGATTCAGCCTTGTCATGCCATACACGTGTCCCATGCTTAATTTCAAGATCAAACATTTATTTTTCTATTTTATTTAATTTTTATTGATTTAATTCATTTTAAATCCATAATAATTCAAATAAAATCTAAAAATTAATGGAAGGGCATCTTTTTGATTTGGACAACTTTCATGTGCCATATGCCAACTCACAAATTCGTGCTAGGCTATGTTGTGCATGAAATCTTGGTTTTTGCTTCAAACATGGAAGGTTCTTTAATGGTGTTAAGACAAAATCTCAAAACTTAATTGCACAAGATACAAGCTCAGCTGCTGACCTAATTCCCTTCACATATACATATGCAAGCATTCCAGACCTAGGACACGACCAAGCTGCTGCACAAACCGGCAAACCATATTCAAAAAAATCAAGCAAAAAGTCAAAACTGTTTTTCATATTGCAGACCAATTCAAAGCCTTAGAGCAATTCAAACACGTTGCTAGCATTCCCAGGAACACATTGCAATCCAAAACAAGCCTCAAAGCTCAAGAACACGTGCTACACAGACCCACGGTTTGTCAAATTTTCTCATAATCACATACACTGATTCATGCATATTTAACACCTTTGGTTGTTTGTTTTATACTCATAGAACCCAGGTGAAGCTTTTGGTATGGTTTAATTGGTCTATAATGCCCTGAAACAGGAAACGCCATGAACGATTTCTAGGTTTTCCAAGCTCTAAAATTGGGGCTTTCTTATTTAGGGAAAATTAAACCTCATGATGCCCATGGTTGAACTCAGGAAATCAAGACGAACCAATCCCAACCCTCGCGAACAATTTATATACAGCATAGGCCTGTTCGCTATTTTTGGCATTTGCAGGTTGTGGGGGTTAAAAACCCCCGCTATTTTATTTTTTGTTACAGGCAAAAGTAAGAAGACGAAGGACGTGGAAGCCTGGGAGTGGTCCATTCAAATTAAACACGCGCGTTTTTTTAATTTCCAGGATTTGCTTGTTTATTCCATATAATATTAATTGTTTATTTTAGTAACAATTGGAACATACAACTCAGATGGCCAAGGCGTGCAAGCATAATCCGTTGGGACCTGGGTTCGAATCCCAGGTCCCCCAATACTTGATATTATTTTGCTTAACGTGTTCCCATGCAGATTCCCCAAAGCATCTCACCATACACCTCCAGTTCACAAAGCGCCATGTGGCCTCAAGTGTGCATCCAAAGGCCAGGAGATGATCCTCACCATGCACTCAGTCAACACTTCCACACCTGATCCAGAAGTCAACGCAGACTTGGAAACCAATGGGCCTGGAAATTTCTAAACAGACCCTCAAATCTGGCCCAAACCCCCCTGGGTTTGCATTTTATTTTTGTCTTTTTATTTTTTATTTGCCTTATTTTATTTTTTATTCTTTTTTTAATTATTAGCTAGATAATTATTTTTTTCATAATAAACCTAGAAAACAAAAAAAATATTTTTATTAATTAAATTAGTCATTATTTTGTAAATAAATACTAACTTAAATTAATTTAGTTTAATTAGGTTTAAATTTTAATTTTCTTTTTACAATAAATAAAATTATTTAGACTTAGGTTTTTTTCTTTTGACACTTTTAATTTCTCTTTTTTTATTTTATCTCATTAAAAACATAAAAAAAACACAAAAACATTTTTTCAATTAATTAGTAATTAGGCTTAATTTCATTAATTGCAAAAAAGGGCAAAATTCAATTCTTTCTCAAAAAAAAGGGTCAAAACCCTAAGGACGTCCCGATTTAATTCTTTCGCGCGTATTTTTTTTTTAATTCATTATTTTGTATCTGCTCAGGAAATGTAATAATTAATTAGAACTTTATCGCTTTCTTTTAAATTCTCACAATTTATTTCCAAACGGGTTTTTGTTTTTGGCGATGTATAGACCCGCGCCTTGTAATAGTTAGATTTACCTTTTCCGCAATTCATTTTCCGCACTCCTAACTGTTAATATGCCTGCAAGAATGTATGAAAAATAAAATCAATCCGTAGCTCACAAATAACATGTACAAGACAAACATTAACATGAAACAACACACATGCACATGCCACCCCTAGGGTACGCCTCACTGGTTGCCTCAAAGTGGTCATCAAGTATAGGGTGTCTTATAGGTCGCCCTCCTGTCTAAGATCCAGTTGCCTCAAAACGGTTGTGTTGTACCCCAAAATTTGCCCTCCCATATTTCTCAAAACATTTCAAGAAAAATTCACAAGTCCAACCCGACGCATCATATTCAGGTGTTCTTTCGCCAAGATATCTCTGATAACATATTCTCAAATTCAGGTTCGGCACAAGAGTCAATTCTTTAAAGAAGGTATCCGAAGGTGTGAGTTTGCTCGAAAAAATATGGTGAAAAAGTGTGCTGAAAGTGCAGTTTTTACGCGCTAAAAAATTCATAACTTGAAGATCGTGACTCGTTTTGAACCCGTTCCGGTGGCCAAAATTCCGTCTTGACATTATCTACGTTTTCATGTCTCACGGCTGGAAGCCAATTTCGATCAGAAGGTCTTCAAAAATGTGGATTTATCAAGTATTTTCATATAGAAAATTTGTGACAGAAGTTTATTTGCGTCATGTTCAGAAAATCATAACTTGGTCGATTTTCATCGTATCGAGCTGGTTCTGGCGCCAAATTTTCACCAATTGAGTTGGCCACATTTTCACAGAAGGTATTAAGTTCAAACAGTATTCAAAAGGCCTTCGTTTTTTGCTCAGAGTGCGTGACACGCTGAAAATCCTGAATGCTGAATATTATTTCATCTGAGCTGAAACTTCAAAAATTCATAACTAATTCACCGTTTATCCGATTGAGCCGATTTTCGGACAGGAGTTAGTTATCGATGTCGGCTACATTTTGTTTTCACATTTCAACTTCAAAAATTGCACTTAAGTCCCTGCTATTTAGCCTGGAAAGTGACGAACTCAAGTGAACATTGGAGGCCCAATTGCACATTCAAAGCCCATTTTCTTTACCCTAATTTCCATTATATAATCACCTTCTTTTCACACAAACCAGAGGGGAGAAAAAGAGAGAGAAAACCTTGCCACAATACTGTTAGAATATCAAATCCTTTCAAGAACCCTAAAACCTTGAAATCCTTATTACAAATCTCTCTCTCACTACAAACAAGCCATCACAGTTACAAACCAACACCTCACTACTTCTTCAGTAAGGATAAGGCTGACTTGATCTCCATGATCCAAAGGGCATAAAAGCATTCAGGTCACTAATTTTCCAGTAAGGGTAAGATTGATTTGATCTCCATGATCAAAAGGGTATAATCATTCATACATGTCATATTGTGCCTAAACATTAAATTTCTTCATATATTGGCTTTATTTGCATTTTATGATTTTATTTAATGTATTCGTGAGATTCAACACTGCAGATTTAGACAGGATCTCATGCAGGTTCATTAAGGAACGTTGAGGCCAAAACACAAATGGCCAAAAGCCAAAAGCCAAAAGTCAAATGGCCAAAAGAACAACTTATGCATGACGAGACAGACATCCTGAGAAGGTTAAGGAACACAAATGGCCATGAAACCCAATCCAATGGCCAAAGAATGCAGACCACGGTACTCAGGGGTCAATGAACACGCACGTGATGCCAGAAAGTCAAACAAGGCTTTTTGTCTAATGGACCTGAATTTCTCAATTTACCTCCAAAAAGGGCCAGATACCCCCCATGGTTTGCATTATTTTTTATTTTTATTTGATTTTCTTTTAATTCTTTTTAATGTTTTTAATTATTTCTTTTAATTTCATAAAATAACTTTTCATAATATAAAATACAAAAAAAAAAAGCAAAAGTGTAATATATTTAATTATATTTAATTTCTATTAACTTATTTTGTAAATAAACTTTAAATAATAAATTTAGTTAATTTAGGTTTTCAATTTTAATATTTTTTCTTAATAAATAAAAAATATGTAGAATAGGGTTTTTAACATTCTCATATTTTTCTTAAATAATTTCCTCTCATCATTATTATTATTAATTACTAAATATTTTGTAAATAAGCATGTACATTAAATATTTAGTAAATTAGGTTAAACTTTAATATTTTTTATTAATAATTAAAAATAATTTAGAATTAGAGTTTCTCTTCAATTTTAATTTCTTTCTCTCATAAATACCAAAAACCTAAAAAACATTTCTTTTCTGTAAATTAATAATTAATTAACTTTTAATTCAATTTAATTTCAAAAGGGTCCAACGCCCTCGAACGTTCTATTTTTATTCCTTTCGCGCATTTATTCTTATTTTATTGTGAATATTATGTAATTGCTCAAGCCATGTAATAGTAATTAGGAATTTATTTATTTTCCGCATTTTTTTATCAAAAACGGGTCTTTGTAATTTGGCGATGTATAGACCCGCGCCTTGTAATAGCGTAGGATTTATCTTTCCGCATTTAAATTTCCGCACTTTTAAATTCTAATTGCATGAAAGAATGTATGGCTAATTAAAAACAATGTGTAGATCACCATGATACATGTACAAGATAAAACATAACATGAAAACAACACACAAATTCACACACCACTCTTAGGGTACGCCTCACTGTTGCCTTGCCTTCGAAACGTGGTCGTCGAGTATAGGATGTTTTAGTAAGTCCTTATGTCCATTGATCCAGTTGCCTCAAAATAAGTTGCCTCGAAACGGTTGCCTCGGAATAGTTGCCTCGAAACGGTTGCCTCGGACTAAAAAGGATCAATGGCATAGGGGTAGCTTCTAAGGTGTCCTACTGTTGCTCTGGTGACCACACTGTCCCTACAAACGAATTGACCCGAACACCTCCAACAGTGGTGCTACCTACCTCTCAATGGTGGGATGGCACTACCTTAAGGACATTTACACAGCCTAATTCCTTAGGGTAGGTAGATGACTCATGGGTACTTGCTCTATTAAAAAACAAATCAAAAACTCTTTTCACACCGACACTTTTCAAAAAGCTTTCAAAACATTTTTTCAAACACTCTTGAGGACTGATACAAGAGTCGATCTGAAATATTTAAACGAAACTTTTTCAAACCCACTCACACTTTGAAAAGCAAACATTTTGAAAACACAATGAGCAAGTATCTAAGAGCCCATGGATAACCATGGATAGAAAGGGTGCTAACACCATCCCTTTCTATAAATCTACCTCCCGAACCGAGAAACTATCTCATAAGGAATTTTGCTGTGCTTTTGTCCTGTCCATGTTGGAGAAAATAAAAGACGGTGGCGACTCTTGCTTCCGCGACATTTCGCGAACCAGCGTTAAACAGTCAGTTCCAGATCCACCGATCACAGAACTGGCGACTCTGTTGGGGAATCTTATAAAGTGAGGTGTACCTTAGGACTAAGATCACTTGTGTTTTCAATTGTTGTGTTTGTTTGCTTTATTATTATGGGCTGTATCGGAGTTACATAGATCCTAACCCGGATCTGGGGATACCCTGTTAGGTAGCATAAGCTGTGAGGGACCTGTCCGGCGTAGACCGACATGGGTGAAGCAGTGGCTACGTTGGTGTGGCACCTTGGTCTGTACCGATATCCCTTGTGTCGCAACGAGGAGAATATGGGTCTTCTGAGGAGTCATTAAGCACCAACCGACCTTAGAACCCTAATTTGACCCAACTTGGCCAATAGAACAGTAGCGGTATGCTACGCCCATTGAGGCTAAACTCTCGTGATGGTTCTGGCCGCAAGAAAAGATTGCGATGCTGGAGTTATGACCGATTGAGGGTAGTCAGTGATATTGGGATCCTCTAGAACCCGGTTACTTCTGATAGGACAGGTCTTAACCAACCAACTTCAAGAGGGTAATACCTAGACCCCATGCTGGCCTAAACTCTAAGGGCTCTTTGTGTGACTTGTGTGCTTTCAAACTTGACTATTCACATTCTTGTTATCTGACAACATGAGTTCCTTGCAGGTTTTGTTTACAGTCCTTAATCTGGGCTTATAACAGGGTTTACTTACATCACTCCGCGCATAGCATAACATCATACCATCATACCATTGCATACATCCTGCATAAGGACTAACCCATTTCAAGGATCTCAAAGGTTTGTGATGCAGGTCATGTTGAACCAACTGTCTAGCAAAGGGCAAAGGGGATTTATTTTCCTCTATCCAAGGTTGTCAGGGGCTATGACCCACTCGATATGGTGAGCCTTGACTCTTGAAGAAGGACTCTCAACAACACGAAGTTCCTTCAATCAAGCTACCGGATTCAAACTCTAACAATTTTCTTGTCTACCCCGCGAGATCCTTGAAAACATTGCATGCATACATACATATCATTGCATTACAGGTATCCCTTTTACAGGTTGCTTACCTTCTTTGCTGTTTATTTCAGCCGATCATCATGAATCCTGAATCATCTACTGAGCAATCCATCAAGGCTCTCCAGGCTCAGAACGCCCAGTTCCAAGAGTTGATCATGAGTTTGGCCCAGGGGCAACAAGATCTGAAGACCCTACTTTTGAAAAAGAAGAAGAAGAGGACGGTGTTGTTCAACCCTAGACGCAAATCTGGGAATGGATCACTAAATGAAGTTGAGCAGGCTACCCCGTCTGTTGGGAAAGACAGTCCCCATGAGAGAGAGGTGCCTAGTCCAGTGGTCTCCGACAACGAGACCGAGTTCAATGATGAACAGTACCCTCCAGCTGAGGACAGGTATAAACAGTTGGAAGACCGGCTAAGTGCTATGGAGATACAGAAAGTGCCCGGCCTGGACTTCGAAGATCTAGGTCTGTCTTCTGGGGTAGTAATCCCGCACAACTTCAAGGCAACTGCCTTTGCCAATTACGACGGGGCATCCTATCCTAAGCTGCATCTCAGGTCTTACACAAGGAGGATCCAGCCCTACACGGCTGACAAGAATTTGTGGATTCACTTCTTTCAGGATAATCTGGCCGGAACTCAACTCGACTGGTTCTATCAACTGAATGGAGCCAACATCTGCAACTGGGAGGACTTGGCCACTGCGTTCTACAAGCAATACCAGTACAATGCCGACCTTGCTCCCACGCGCACTCAGCTTCAGGGAATGTCTATGGGTGCAGGTGAAGGTTTCAAAGAATATGCTCAAAAATGGAGGGACCTTGCTGGAAGGGTACAACCACCTCTGACTGACCGCGAGTTCGTCGACATGTTCTTGGGGACCCTGTCTGGTCCATTCTTCAACCACCTGATTGGGAATTCTGCTGCTGGGTTTACAGATCTAATCTTGACCGGGGAAAGAATAGAAGCTGGCATCAAGTCGGGGAAAATACAGAACGGTGACTCCTCGAACACTGAGAAGAAACCATCCAAGAGAGAATCTAGTGCTGTCTATGGCTCAAGAGGGCAGAATAGGTCCGAACACCGCCAAGATGTCAACGCGGTGGTTATTGCAAAACCGGCCGGCGCTCCTCAGCGTCATAATCAGCAAACGGAAGAGAGACCCAAAAGGCAATTCACTCCCCTCGGCATGACCTTGTCACAGATATTGCCACAGTTGCTGGAAACCAAGTTGGTAACTCTCATGGACCCTCCAAAGAATCCCAACAGGACGCCTTCAAGGTATAACCCCAACGTTCACTGCGCTTATCATTCTGACAGCCCGGGGCATGCTACAGATGATTGTTGGACTTTGAGAAACAAGGTTCAGGATCTGATTAACGCAAAGGAAGTCCAGCTCGACTCTCTAGAAGCTCCCAATGTGACCAATGCTCCCCTTCCCAAACATGGCTAGGATTGGAAACTTTTGTTCATTCGAATGTTCAAGTTGTATTTTTCTTTGATTGTTCAAACATTTTATTCATGTCAAACTTTGTTATTTCATTAATGCATTACACGTGTCTGTTTTGAAGTAATTATGTTTACTATGCTTAAAACTGTTTTCATATTTTTGTGATGTCCAACGCTCGGTTAACAATTCTAAGCCTCTTGAGGGAGGATGACGAAAACGATACCACGATCTTTACAGTATGCTTTTGAACAGACCCCGCTGATGAAGTACATGCATTGTTTCAATTCCCAAACACTGGAGTTATAAGGAAGATAATCCCTCGTCAACCCCTCTGAGCCAAAGAAGTAGGAGTTTTTCTTTTCGAAAATTAAAACCCTTAATCATAACCTAGGGCAGGGTAGTTCTCTCAGCTGATCCAAGTGCACAACGAATAACATCAAAAGAAGTCCTTCTGAAACAAAAGACAGTGATGGTTCCAAATAACCATAAAAACAGGCAGTCATTACAAAAATCAAAAAGCCCATTAAGTCAAAACCTATGAAGGAGACTTACAAAACTGGGGCATCCCGCTGACTGTAATCACAAAAGAAACAGTTCAGGCAAAAAACAGGGATAACGAAATCAAAAAAAAGAGAAAAGAGGTGCTGCAAACCCTCATCAAAAAGGAATGACTGCCTAATCAAAAATAAACTGTCAACATCCAAACCATCACTGGTATATCAAAGCAAAGACTCAAACAAGGTCTAATGCACGATCAACTGAGTTTAGGTTTGAAGAACATCACGAAGAGCGGGTGGGTACAAATATAATTTTGAGCCTTTATCCTTTGTTTCTTAAACCGAGAACCAGGCCACATTACAACCCTAAAAAAGTCCTAGCTGAAGCATGGGTTAGTTCGAAAGCATACTGTTACGAAAGGTATCCTGACTCCTTAAGGCTTGCGGTAAAACAACGAGTTTGACATCACAGTTTACAAAAGAACTCACTTGTTTTATTAAAAAAAACTGCATTTTCAAAAACTTCGAAACAGACATAAGCTTTGCATTTTTAACATAACTTTGTTTGCATACGACTATTTGTTTGAACAGCATAGAAGCTCGCACGACGAATATCGGATGAACAAAAGCACTCCCAAACAAGGGGCATGGCATGATCATTGTCCATCATCTGGGGCAGTTAAGTCAAGATTCGGAGAATCTCTCAAAAGGCCAACCAGCTTGGGGCAAATCTCCATTTAGATCACTTGGGGCATCAGATGATCAAATGAAGATCTTCTGGTGGTATGACAACGCAACACTACTGACAGGGGCACCTCCCTACATCCTGAGAGCGTGGACATAGTCGGAAAAAAATACTGCGCATAATCAAAGACCCGCTAGGTTGACACACCTAGGCAAAAATAAGGGATGAAATGAAAAATCTGTACACCCGGCAAGTCAAAAACCTGAAAAGGCGGCTTGGGCAAAAATGGGTATCCCGGTGGACTGAAAACCCGAAAGGGCAGTCCAGGCAAAAGTTAGGGATCAAAAGCGTACGACTATGACCCGTCACCTCGTCACTTGCCTGCCAGAAGAAGACTCGTCAATCAGCGGTTATCAAGCACCTCATAGGACTCATTCTCCCTCAGAAACAGGGGCAGTAATAAGTTATCCAAGCAATCCAATTGCTCTGTCCACCAAGGTACCAAGGTAAGTTCGGCTGAAGAATGTAACCAAGATATCTTAATTCCCCAGAGAGTGAGCCAGCAAGTCAGCGATACTCTCCCCAAGCAGAATTGGCCTACTCAGTCAGCCTTAAGGAAATTGGGTATCCCCAGCAGATCTCAACATTCCGCAGCGAAGTATACAAACAGTCTTAACAAGCATCCCCGGCAGTCTTGATCTAAGATTGTTCCCCGGCGGTATCCGAACATCCAGTGGAGTCACTTCCCCAGTACAACCCAAAAGTCTCCCCAGGAAAGTGGAATCCATCTCCCCAGCAGAGTCGCCAGTTCCAGATCCACCGATCACAGGTTGCCTCGGATAAAAAGGATCTAGGACATTAGGGTTACTTATAAGGTGTCCTACCATTGCTTTGGTGACCACACATGTCCCTCATAATCGAATTGACCCGAACAACCCCAACGATGGTGCTTCCTACTTCTCAATAGTGAGATAGCACTATCTAAAGGACTCTTACACAGCCTAATTCCTTAGAGTAGGTAGATTCTCCTGGGTACTTGCTCTCTTTTCTAAAAAACAAAAACATCTTTTCACACCTACACTTTCTAAAAGTTTTCAAACAAATTTTTCATACACTCTTGAGGACAGATACAAGAGTTACCTAGAAATTTTTCAAACGAAACTTTTTTCAAAACCCACATACACTTGAAAAGCAAACAATTTTGAAAACATAAGAGCAAGTACCTAAGAGCCCGTGGATAACCACGGATAGAAAGGGTGCTAACACCTTCCCTTTCTATAAATCTACCTCCCGAACCGAGAAACATTCTCAAAGAAGGAATTTTGCTGTGCTTTTATCCTTTCCATGTTGGAGAACATAAAAGAGGTGGCGACTCTTGCTTACCGCGACATTTCGCGAACCAGCTTAAAAAACAGTCAGTTCTATTTCCACCGATCACAGTACCCCCGTCCCCAGATACTTATTTGTAATAGCTTAGACTTTAAATTCCCGCAATTTATCGCTTTCTATATACTGTATAGTAATTAGGGTTTGTATGCGAAGATTCAAAATCAACCGCTAGATAACCTAATACAAGACAAAAGCATGAAAATCAATACATAATTCACACTTGCACCTCTAGGGTAACCTCGCCTGTTGCCTCGGAAAAATGCAATCATGTCCCTCGAGCATGAGAGACTCTAGCAAATGTCCCTTCGATAAACAAAGATCGTAGTCCCTCGATGACCCTCGACGCTGCCTTCGATAAAACGATCTCGTCCCTTACAAAGTTGCTAGAGCGTCTCACAAGTTGCCTTCAATGATTGTATACGATGACCCGTGCCTGTCCCGTTAACATCCTAACACAAGGTTGTTCACCAAATACAATGGTGAAACAACACTGTTAAAAGGGCTAAAACATAAGAAAGATCTTTGAGAAATTTAGGGTAGATAGCTCTTGGTTACTTGACCAAACTTGCAAAATAATCCTTGCCATTTTTTCAAAACACACATCACAACACAACTTCAAAACAAACTTTCAAAAACATTGAAACATCTTTTCAAAAAGACAAAACACGCTTGTAAAATATTCAAACAAGAATTGTTACAATGGTTGCCTAGACAAGGCATCTTTTCCAAAACATTTTCAAAACCACACACACAAAGCACCATTTCAAATAATTGAAAAGCAAAGGCAAGTGATCTAAAACAAGTAACTAAGAGCCCATGGATAACCATGGATGAAAAGGGTGCTAGCACCTTCCCTTTTCATAATCTACCCCCCAAACCCACGAAAACATCTCAAAGGTCTTTCCTGTGCTTTTTGACCTTCCCTTAGGATAAAATAAAAAGTCGGTGGCGACTCTTGCTAAATCGAACAAGTGCGAATACAAACGTAAAACCTCAAGTCAGTTCTCCCACTGTATCACAGAACTGGCGACTCTGCCGGGGATTAACAGTTAAAGTGGGGCTACCTTAGGGTTTTAGATCACCTATACATACTTGCTTTGATTGCTTTGATTGCTTTACTTTTTGGGTACTTTGTTTGGGTTTGTTTAAATCCTACACCCGGATTTGGGGGAACCTTTTTAGGTAAATAGCAATAAACTGTGAGGGAACTGTGTGGGGTATACCGACATGGTTGAAGTAGTAGCTATGTTAGTGTGACATATTTATGAGTACCGGTAGCCCTTGAGTAGTCAAGGAGAATACGGTGCCGCTGAGAGATGTCATGAAGCACTAACAAACTCTTAGAACCTTACTTGACCATCTTATCCTTTTTTAGGGGTAGTGAGATGACCGACTTTGGTGCAGTCCGGAGTTGGTAGAAACTCGATACTACACTCATTGAGGATTGTTTTCTTGGAATATTTTGGTCGCCAGTTAAGTGGCTAAACCAAAACAATGAACACAGAAAATAATCCAGTGATATTGAGCTCCTTAGAACCCGGTTTCTATTTTAGGACAGGATGAGCCAACCAACTTCAGGAGGGTACTTACCTATGAACCCCATGCAAGCCTAAACCTAAGGACTTGTTTGCTTTGTGTGAATATGATTGCCTGTATATACACTTACTTGCTTTTGCATACATGTACATAACATCATAACATCATACCATAGCATTTTCAATAACCATTTCAAGGATCTCGAGGGTCTTTTGATGCAGGGTCACGTTGAACCAGACGTCTACCAAAGGGCAAGAAGTCTTCTCCTCTAAACAAATGCCATCAAAGATCGAGTGCAACAACTTGAATCAGGGGCTATGACCCACTTGACATGGTGAGCTTGATTCTCGTGGAAAGACATCCGCTGATATAAAGTTCTCCAATCAAAGATGTTGATCAAAGTTCAACCTCTAACATTTTTCTTGTGTTTACCCCAAGAGATTCTTGAAAACATGCATCCACATATCATGCATTGCATCATAACAGGTTTTCCTTTTCAGGTTTCCTTATTCTCCTACTGTTTATTTCAGTAGAGATGGCTCTAGAGAGGACTGTCAAAGATATCCAGGACCAAAATGCCCAACTTCAAGAAATGTTCTTGAACCTGTCCCAGGGGCAAGAAGAAGTGAAAGCTCTCCTTACAAGGGGCTTGGTCCAGGGGAATTCAAGCAATGCCCGGAGTGATCAGTTGGAGGAACTGCAGTTTGAGCTGGCAACAATGAAGATCCAGATGATGGGACAACTGGTGGGCCAGATGGCTCTCATCCAGGACTTGGATCAAAGACAAGAGGAGCTCAGGGTTCTCGTCAACAAACTGCTTCGAGACAACTAAGTGGAGCAAACGTCTGAGGTTGAAGATCAAGTCATCATTCAACCCCCTTCGAGACAAGAAGACAAGGGGAAAGCTCCTCTACTTGCTTCAGGGTCACAAGCCCATCAACAACCTCGCCGACGTCAACGGGGTAATCAACGTAAGCAAAATACGTCTGGAAGACAGTTCACTGAGACTGACATACCATCATCTCTAATACTGGAACGCCTGTTGGAAGTCAATCTGACTGCTTTAAGGGATCCTATCCGGGATCCCAACACCTCTGCTCCTAGCTATCATCCTGACGCATTTTGTGTATACCACTCCTATAGTCCGGGACATGACACCGACGACTGTTGGGCCTTGAAGAACAAGATACAAGACTTGATTGACAGTGGAGTGCTGAAATTCATGCCAGATGGCGAGATGAAAATCTTCCGTTAAGGGTTTCTCCCCCTGAAATGACAAAGCTTGAACTGAGAGACTTTTGTTCCATTTGAATTTTCAAGTTGTAATTTCTTTTGTTATTCAAACAATTATCTTTTAATGTCAAACTCTGTTTCATTAATGCATTGCATATGTTTGTCTTGAATTCATCCATTCGTTTTCACTATTCTTGAACTATGATTTCTACTTTCTTTATGACACTTAACTCTTGCAAAAGCTACAAGCCTTTAGAGGGAGGATGACGAAACAATGCCATAATCTCATACAGTATGCTTTTGGACAGACCTTGCTAACGATGTGCATGCATTTCTTTCAAATCCTAAACACTGGAGTTATAAGGAAGATAATCCCTAGTCAACCCCTTCGAGCCAAAGAAGTAGGAGTTTTCTGTTCTAAACAAATTGAAACCTTTGATTTAAACCTGGGGCAGGGTAGTCTCTCAGTTAATTCAAAAAAGATGCGCATTGAAGTCGCAAACTCTCAGTTCGTAATACAACGAACGACATCAAAAACATTCCTTTGGAATAAAAAAAAATACAGTGATGGTTCCTTATCTCATAGGCAGTCATTACCTCTCAAAAGAGAAAAGCCCACTAAGCCAAAACCTATAAAGGAGGCTTAAGAAAGCTGGGGCATCCCGCTGACTGTAATCTTGAAAACAGGAACAGTCAGGCAAAAGTTAGGGATAACAAATCAAAAGAACGAGGTCATTACAAATCCTCAATAACATGAAAAATGTTGCAAAAATGATGACTGCCTTCCATAAAATTCAACTGGTGTGAGCCATCACCAAAAGGTCGTTCCAAATTCAAATAGAGTTCGACGCACAATTAACTGAGTTTAGGGTTGAAGAACATCATGGAGAGCGGGTGGGTACAAATATACTTTGAGCCTTTATCCGTTGTTTCTTAAACCATGAACCAAGCCACGTTACAACCCTTCAAAAGTCCTAATTGAAGCATGGGTTAGTTCGAAAGCATACTGTTACAAAAGGTATCCTGACTCCTGTAAGGCTTTGCCCTAAATCTTGTGTTGAATTTGTCTTATAAAAAGTTTTCTGCTAAAAAATGCATTTTTCAAAACTTCGAGACAAGCATAAACTTTGCAGTATTTGAATATCGTTGTTTGCACATGGTTATTTGTTTGACAGCGAAGAAATTCATACAACGAATGTTCAGAGGAACGAAAGCCCTCTCAGTAAGCAAAATCATTTCAAAAGGAACGACACTTCCATTGACAAATCTCCTATCAACAAGGGGGCATGACATGTCACTATCCAGCACACCTGGGGCAGTCCAGTCAAGATTTCAACAAATCTTTCAAAGTTCAATTAACCTGGGGCAGTCCAGTCAAGGTTTCAATAGATCTATCAAAGTTCAGTTAACCTGGGGCAGTCCAGTCAAGATTTCAACAAATCTCTCAATTACAGATTAACCTGGGGCAAGTCTCCGTCATCATCACTTGGGGCATTCGAATGTCAATCTCAAGAGCGTTCAAAATTTCCTTCTGGAAGTTGCGGTCATCATCAAAATTCCTTCATCACCTACTGGAATTCAAGAGCGTTCAAAATTTCCTTCTGGAAGTTGCGGTCATCATCAAAATTCCTTCATCACCTGCTGGAATTCAAGAGCGTTCAAAATTTCCTTCTGGAAGTTGCGGTCATCATCAAAATTCCTTCATCACCTGCTGGAATTCAAGGTCGTTCAGAATTTCCTTCATCACCTGCTGGAAGTTACAACCACCGACAGAATAACGGACAATTGAAGCTCCTAAAAATCTGTTTCTCTCAAGAATGAAGACTCTCATCCTTAAAACCTCAGAAGATTGGTATACTCCCAGTTTCTGACCGTTAACAGAATGAAGATTCTCACCCTTGAAACCTCAGAAGATTGGTATACTCCCAATTTCTGACCCTTAACAGAATGAAGACTCTCATCCTTAAAACCTCAGAAGATTGGTATACTCCCAGTTTCTGACCGTTAACAGAATGAAGCTTCTCATCCTTGAAACCTCAGAAGATTGGTATACTCCCAATTTCTGACCCTTAATAGAATGAAGACTCTCATCCTTAAAACCTCAGAAGATTGGTATACTCCCAGTTTCTGACCGTTAACAGAATGAAGATTCTCATCCTTGAAACCTCAGAAGATTGGTATACTCCCAATTTCTGACCCTTAACAGAATGAAGACTCTCATCCTTAAAACCTCAAAAGATTGGTATACTCCCAGTTTCTGACCATTAATAGAATGAAGATTCTCATCCTTGAAACCTCAGAAGATTGGTATACTCCCAATTTCTGACCCTTAACAGAATGAAGACTCTCATCCTTAAAACCTCAGAAGATTGGTATACTCCCAGTTTCTGACCGTTAACAGAACGAAGATTCTCATCCTTGAAACCTCAGAAGATTGGTATACTCCCAATTTCCGACCCTTAACAGAATGGAGACTCTCATCCTTAAAACCTCAGAAGATTGGTATACTCCCAGTTTCTGACCGTTAACAGAATGAAGATTCTCATCCTTGAAACCTCAGAAGATTGGTATACTCCCAGTTTTTGACCGTTAACATTTTGTTGAAGATTCAACATAAATCAAACACACAGCTCACTTTTCACTCGTGTTTTCCAGAATTTCAGAAGAATCAAGTGCTTTAGATATCAATTTTGTTGGTATAACGTGATGAAATTGAGGAAGAAGAGAGAAAATGATGAATGATAAAAGCTGCTACAAATGATTGAAAAAGGATTGAATTAATTAATGAAACCTAGTACACCTATTTATACACAATAATAATAAAGATAAGAATGTCACATAATTCTAAGAGAGAATATTCCAAATATAGCAAATACTAAATTACCCCTTTAATATATGTAATGCTGATAAATCCTCTCACAACCCTCATCTAAGATTGAAGTATGTTCCTTTCCTTATCTATTATGCCACTTTTCATTTTTTCAATTTATGTCAAAGCATATGGAAACATGCAGTGTTTTTCTACGTTTTATTTTTACCCTGTCACACCAATATTATATCAGTTATGTTCTTTTGTAGGGCGTTTTTTACATCTTTATAGAGATGCTTAACAAATGGTACTAGAGCAGTATTTCAAGTGTATCCTGAAAATGATGATCAACGTAAATTGATTGTGAATGCTGCAATGGCTGTTGGATTTGGAGGGGGTCTATTGGTTGATTATCCGGATAGGTATGAATAAATCTTTCAATATTATTGAAACTCATTGGTTTCATTAGGGGCAAAGTGGCGAATTTGTTCCTCTTTTTGCATTTGGCTGATACCTTTAAGATACATCTTTGATGATTTTGAAGGAAGCTCAAAAAACTTGTCTTAAATGTTTTTTATGCAGCCATGTTAATGATCACACTCTTAAAGGAATTGGGTTGGGGCAAACACTCCTTTATTCATTTTTGCAGATATATAAAAATATGAGGGGTATTAACTTAAGTGGATGATGTACACGGTCCACGTGTTGATGATGGTGATTGACTTTAATCAGAAGACTTGGAATGCATGTTTTTTGGATGGTGAAACAATGTATGTAGTATTAGACAACAACAGTAAATAGTAAACAATTGAATCGAGTGTAAGACTTATTTTTTATTAGGATTGATGATATTTTGTGAAATTCTTTTATGGTTAATGGTTAGACAAAAGAATACATTTGTGAGATATTTATTTTTTACATGGATGTTGGGTCAATTTATGCTGTCAATAGTGGCCTTGGGTGGTGCAGAATAGTGGCAAGTTTCCGCAAAATATGTGAAACTGGGGCAGAATGGATGAGTGTTGCACTTTTACAGGAGCACATTTCTGTTTTTCCTCTGTTGCCTTTGTTGCGCCAGTCGCCACCGCTGTTCCAGGCCCAAACCCACTTTTAGATATAAATTTTTCTGGCCAACTCTAGAGGTTTCCGGCAAGGCTTCTCTTTAGCTCTAGGGTTTTCTTGCAGTTGGGTTTTAGGTTTTGTTTAGAAGCTAGGGTGTTTGATGTTGTCTATTTATTTGTTGACTATCCGGGACTAACAACATAGATCATTATTATCTTTTTGTGTATTGTTCAGCTTGTTTTTTTCACCTTTATCTCACATGTGGTTGTAATAAACTCTTGCCCAAAGGTAAAACTGAAGATGACGACAGTGAAAGTGAGGAAAATAAAACAGTGATTCTATTCATATCTTATAAAATAATGTAATGCATTTTGTAAAAATAATTGTTCATAACATATTGTTTTGGTTACAAAGCGCCATGTATTGATTTCTTCTTGACTCTCATTAGTTGGTATATTTTTTAGTTGGTTGTATTTTTGAATTGGTTATAGCTAGTCTAAAAATAACAATTCACTTCATAGAATAAGATCTCTCTCTCTCTCTAAAAAGCTGAGAAGAGGCTCTCCACACCAACTGTCTTTTCAAAAATTAATTTTGGTACCATCACCAACTAGCCAATAAGAGTGATCTTTGATAGTATTGACCTCAGACTTCATACCTTGCATAACAGAAGCACCAATTTTATGCCTGATCATTCCATAACTTCTCATCACCCTATCCCTGACAATGCAAGCCCAATCCTCATCAGAACAAAGCAAGTTCCAAGTAAGTTTAAGGTTAGAAGCCTTATTAAGACATTTGAGTGATCTAAGACCAAAACCACCATTCTCCTTTGGCTTTGAGATCTTTTTCCAAGAAACAATTACTAGCTTTATTTTGTTAACTTCTCATCCAAAACAAAATTCCTAGTGGCCTAACTTTATTTTGTTAACTTTTCATCCCAAACAAAATTCCTAGTGGCTCTCTCAATGTCTTGGAGGAGGGAAGCTGTCTTTGTCCAGGCTAAACATTGTTGCATGAATTTCTTCAAAAGACGGATGGAAGTGACCTGGTTATTCATGTTATCAGTCATTAAACCAGGGATTTCCTCTTTAATTAAAGAAGAATCATGGCCTACAATTTCATAAGAAAACATCTTAGAAAAATAGGTCACTGCATGATTGGAGATGTCAAGTGAATTTGTTAAGACTCTATCCCCATCCTTTATTTTCACGGGCTCCAAGATTTAAGTTGAAATTGTTATAATGAAACAGACTTCGATTAGTTTTTGTTTTGAGAAAGAGACAAACTTTTCTATATTACTTGTTAAATAAAATACACTCTTGGTCCTTATATAGACCCAATGACTTTTACAATTTAGAAAAGATAACTACTACTAATAAAAACTATCATAACTTACTAACTTTTGACCTTCCACATTACATTGGTTCTTAATCTTCCTACTACCTTATTTAATATGAAAACTTATTACTAATGACATTAAAGTTTACTCAACAAAACTCCTCTGTAAACTTAAATGTTTCTTCCATCCAACATTCTTATCATCTTCTTGCCTCTGTCGAAGATCTCTTTCGATAGTGGTTTTGTGAACATATCCGCTGCTTGGTTTTTGCTTGCTACATGGCTCGATTCGACACTGAAGAAGTGAAAAACACAAGAAGGGGGGTTGAATTGTAAAACTTAAAATCAAATGCAGACAACACTGTATTTTTATCCTGGTTCGTTTAATCTCAAACTACTCCAGTCCACCCGTCAAGGTGATTTCGCATCTCTCCAACGAGGTCTTAATCCACTATATTCAACTGAATACACAACTGCTTTAACAACTGTTAAAGCCTTCTTGAGTCTAACCACAGACCGGTTTATCTCAAGGAATTTCTCTTACAGATAAATGAACAAAAGTGTGTTTGATGTTTTCTAGAAAAACTATATATCACAACTGTGATAATACACAATATGAAGCTTAGATGAAACTAGATTGCTAGAGCTATAGAGTAAGCGAGGTTGAAAGCTTTAGCAAAAGTGAGAGCGTGCTTGAGGATGATTAGCTTTTTGCGCGTATATGCGTGAAGAGTATTAGCCATTTCTTTTCTCCCTGACTTGTTTAAGTAGCCTAGGAATAGATACGTTGCTGTCCATAAATCCATTTCAATGCTCATAACGTTCTTTCCTTTTTGAGAAGATCTTTGTCTTGGAATAAAGTCGTTGGTAATTAATCTGTCTTGAATGCATAGTAACATTGACACTTCAGAGTGTTCTGCTAATGATAATCAGAGTGTTCTTGGCTTTAGCTTATTCTGACGCTTCTGAGTGCTGATGACATGGTTAGGATCTTGATCAGAGTCAGAGTATGTTATGCGTAAATTTTGTTCATCAGGCTTCAGCGTATAGCACATGTTATTTGATCTTCTGATGTTGACATATCTTCTGATGCTGATGTTGATACTGATATTCTGATGCTGATTCCATCAAAGTTTCTGTAAATACACAACATAATTTTAAGTAGCATATATGTCTCATATAAATCTCATAATTCATTTAATCTTGTATTTTGTTATCATCAAAACTCTAACTGAGGGTTGTAGAGTCAAACTATGTTCTAACAATCTTCCCCTTTTTGATGATGACAAAAACCAGATTTTTTCAATTAAAATTAAAGAATAGAAGGTATCAGAGATTACAGATAGAGAAGAAAAAGTATCAGAGATAACCAAATAACTAATACAAGGTATTAGAGATAAGAAGATAAGGAATAAAAGGTATCACAGTAATGACGAAAAAAACTCCCCCTGAGTTGATTACTTCCCTTTAATTCCATGAGACCTTGAGCATCAGAACTTTATTGAACTTTCTTTGAGCATCAGAACTTTATTTTATCAGAGTTCATCAGATTCTTGTACCTGTAAGCTTTTCAGAAGAAGGAAATTCAAATATATCAGAATGTTAGAATGTTTGAGACTTATGTCTCAGTAATCCGTTATTGAAAAATATCATTCTTTCTCCCTCTTTTTGTCAGTTATCAAAAAGCAAAAATAATCAGAGTTAAAATGATCAGAGCAAAAAGAGCGTTTATATAAAAACATAAGCAGTGATTAAGTTCAGAACACGAGAAAATATTACAGACAAACATGTAAAGAAAACAGGGAAAACACAATAAAATTTCTAAGAAGAAGGTGGAAGACGTGTGAACAGAGCTTCCAACATGCTCTTGATTTGATTGTTGGTTTCCTGTTGCTGGAAGAAGCCATGTTCAAACGAGGTTTTTGAAAAAGATTGAAAGGTTTTCTTGAGAAAGTAAGAACACAGAAATCAAAAATATTGAGAGAAAACGAAAGTGACGGTAAAAGTGTGTGAACGGTGTGAAGTGTTTAAATAGATTTCTAATTTTTTTTTTTGAAAACATAAACGTTTAAGAGAGAAATAAATAATGATTATTAGCATTTAATGATAGCTGATTTTAGGGGATTCAGAAAGATACTTGGAACGGTTACCCATGACATGTGTCTCAATGCATCCAATCAGCGCTTTGCCTTTTCAGAAACGTGAACGCGTGTTCAGCCTCAGAAAATAGCTGATGACTGGATGACACTTGTTTGCTTGAGTGAACAGCACTTCTATCCTTGAACTGAAGTGCTCAGATCTTCATGGATAGATTCTGATACAATCTGCATTTCTAAAGATTCTAAAAGAAGATTGATCAGAAGTTCACAGAGAAATAAACACAATTCTGAAGGTTAATATATAAAATTAAAACAGTTTTATTCTGGATAGAGCTTCATGCTGAGATGTTTCAGAATGAAGTTGAACCTATCTTCAGAAAGTGGTTTTGTGAAAATATCAGCCCATTGATGGTCTGTGTTAATAAATTTTAAATTTAAAATCCCTTTCTGAATATAGTCCCTAATAAAATGATGTTTTATTTCTATATGCTTAGCCCTAGAATGCAAAATTGGATTTTTACTTAAGCAAATAGCAGAAGTGTTGTCACAGAGGATAGGAATGTTACTCTCAAATATCTGGAAGTCCTCAAGTTGACTTTTCATCCAGAGCATTTGTGTGCTGCATCCAGCTGCTGCTATGTATTCAGCTTCTGCTGTTGATAGAGCAATTGTGGATTGTCTTTTGCTGGACCATGAGATCAGATTTTCTCCCAGAAACTGGCAGCTTCCAGAAGTTCTTTTACGCTCTACTCTGTCTCCAGCAAAGTCAGCATCACAGTATCCTACTAAGCCGTAATCACTTGATTTTATATAAAACAGACCCAGATTAGTAGTACCTTTCAGATACTTGAAAATTCGCTTAACAAATGTTAAGTGAGATTCTCTAGGATCTGATTGGAATCTTGCACAAATGCATACACTGAATAAAATATCAGGCCTTGAAGCTGTCAGATAAAGAAGAGAACCAATCATACCTCTGTAGACCTTCTGTTCTACCTTTTTGCTTACCTATTCTCTTTCCAGAATGCACGTGGGATGCATTGGAATCTTTGATGGCTTACATTCTGAGAGATCAAATTTCTTCAGAAGTTCTCTGACATATTTGCTCTGATGAATGTAAGTTCCTTCTGAGGTTTGATTGATCTGAATGCCCAGAAAGAATTTCAGTTCCCGCATTAGGCTCATCTCAAATTCCTCCTGCATACACTTAGCAAACTTTCTTCCCAGAGAAGGTTTAGTAGATCCAAAAATGATATCATCAACATAAATCTGACATACTAAAATGTCATTCTTAACTGTCTTACAGAATAGAGTTGTGTCCACTTTCCCTCTGGTGAATTCCTTTTCTAACAGGAAGTTACTCAGTCTTTCATACCAAGCTCTGGGAGCTTGTTTCAGACCATACAGTGACTTCTTTAGTTTGAAAACATATTCTGGATTTTTTGAACTTTCAAAACCAGGGGGTTGGTGCACATATACCTCTTCTTCTATATAGCCATTTAAGAATGCACTCTTAACATCCATCTGATACAGAGTGATGCCTTTATTAACAGTAAAAGAAATTAAAAGTCTGATAGATTCTAACCTGGCGACTAGAGCAAAGGTTTCTGTATAGTTTATCCCATCTTGCTGACTATAACCTTGTGCTACCAATCGTGCCTTGTTTCTGATGACTTCACCTTATTCATTCAGTTTGTTTCTGAACACCCATTTTGTTCCAATGACGTTGAATCCTTTTGGTTTAGGAACTAGATCCCATACGTCATTTCTTGTGAATTGATTCAGCTCCTCTTGCATTGTTAGAATCCAGTCATTGTCCAGAAGTGCTTCATCAATTGATGATGGTTCAATTAGAGAAACAAGTCCCATGAGGGATTCTTCAGAGTTTCTGAAGCTAGCTCTTGTTCTTATTGGATCTTCCTTTCTTCCTAAGATTGTTTCTTCTGGGTGATCCATGCTGCTTCTGGATGGTCTTTTCTGAAGTTGATCAACAGAAGGTGCTGGATTGCTTGCAGTGCCTCTTTCTGATGTTGAGGGAGTGTCTTTGTTGAGAGCTTCTGATGAATTGTCTTCAGTACCTGTGAATTCAACTTCCATACCTGCAAGTAATTCATTCTGCTTTGACTTTGGAGAGTCAAGCTTATCGTCAAAACAAACACTGATTGATTTTTCAACAATCTGTGTTTCTGTATTGTATACTCTGTACCCTCTTGAGCGTTCAGAGTATCCTAACATAATACACTTTTGTGCTTTAGAGTCAAACTTGTTCAAATAATTTTTAGTATTCAAAATAAAACAAGTACATCCAAATGGATGAAAATATGAAATGTTGGGCTTTCTGTTCTTCCACAATTCATATGGAGTCTTTTCCAGAATAGGTCTTATAGAGATTCTATTCTGAATGTAGCACGTTGTGTTTATTTCCTTTGCCCAAAAGATCTTCGCAACGTTAGTCTCGTTGATCATGGTTCTGGCCATTTCTTGCAATATTCTGTTCTTTCGTTCTACAACTCCATTTTGCTGGGGAGTTCTAGGACAAGAGAAATCATGCATAATGCCTTTGTCATTAAAAAATGATTTAAAATCTTTGTTTTCAAATTCTCCACCATGATCACTTCTGACTTTAACGATTCTAAGATCCTTTTCATTCTGAACTTGGTTGCAAAAGGTGACAAACACAGAGTGTGACTCGTCCTTGTGTCTTAAGAACTTTACCCATGTCCATCTGCTATAGTCATCTACGATTACTAACCCGTACTTCTTGCCACTGACTGAAGCAGTTTTAACTGGTCCAAATAAGTCAATGTGCAGAAGTTCTAATGGCTTAGAGGTGCAAACAACGTTTTTAGATTTGAAAGCTGGTTTTGCAAACTTGCCTTTCTGACATGCTTCACACAGAGCATCTGAATTGAACTTCAGGTTAGGAAGTCCTCTGACCAGATTGAGTTTGTTAATCTGAGATATTCTTCTCATACTAACATGCCCCAATCTTCTGTGCCAGATCCATTGCTCGTTGTTAACAGACAGAAGACACTTTACATTCTGACTTTTCAGTTCAGAAAGTTTGATTTTATAAATGTTGTTTCTCCTCTTTCCATTAAATAGGATAGTCCCATCTTTCTGACTAACAGCTTTGCATGAATTTTGATTAAAGATTATATCATAACCGTTATCACTTAATTGACTTATGGATAACAGATTATGCATTAATCCATCTACTAATAAAATATTACTTATAGAGGGAAGATTTCCATTACCTACTGTTCCAGAGCCAATGATATTTCCCCTCTGATTGCCTCCAAAGCCTACGTGGCCTCCATGCTTAAGTTCCAGGCTTTGGAACATATACTTTCTTCCCATCATGTGTCGTGAGCAGCCAGAGTGCAGGTACCATGACTGGTGTTTCTGCTTTGCTGCTAAAGATATCTGTAACATGTATTATTTTATCCTTAGGTACCCATATTTTCTTGGGTCCTGATTTGTTAGTTTTACCAAAACTCTGGTTGAATTTTGGTTTGACAGAATAGTTACTACTAGTATATTTGATGTCGTGTGTGTGCCCATATACAAAGTGTGAATTAAGTGGAGTTCGTTTTATAACTAAATCCATGGCATTCTTTGGTGTAGGAACCTTACCTTGGTATCCTATTCCTTTTCTGCCATTTCTGCTAACTCCATAGATCATTGAAGCCATTTTGCTTCTATCTATGTTTTTAGCTAGAAACTTCTGAAAGTTGTGATCATACTCCTTGATGATCTCATCAACACTACTGGGAGTTTCAGGGATTGTTTCCTTCTGAGAGTTTTGCAATAGATTTTCTAATTTTGAAACTTTATCTTTCAACTCAGAATTCTCCAATTTGAGACTCTCAGTTTTATCAGAGTCAGAAGCAAGATTCCTTTTCAGGTTTCTGAATTTGACTCTGATCTGCTGATATCTTTCCAGAATTTCATTAAGGCTTTCAGCTAGTTCAGCCTTAGTAAAGTTAATAGCAAAGTCAGGGAATACCTCTTCTGTGTCTGATTCAGAGTCTGATTCAGAAGCTTCACTGTCTTCTGTTATGTTTGCCATGAGAGCTATGTTTTCTCTCTCATCATCTGATTCTGAGTCAGCTTCAGATGTGTCAGAGTCATCCCATGTAGCCATGAGACTTTTCTTCTTTTCCTTGCCAAACTTATTTTTGGGCTTTTCCCTCT
This sequence comes from Vicia faba, assembly GCA_948472305.1. Classification (NCBI taxonomy): domain Eukaryota; kingdom Viridiplantae; phylum Streptophyta; class Magnoliopsida; order Fabales; family Fabaceae; genus Vicia; species Vicia faba. Next base: position 1,690,468,155 of record OX451737.1, on the reverse strand, counting down.
GAAGCTTTGGACAATCACTCTTGTAGTGTCCTTGCTCAATACATTCATAGCAGATGATGTCTTTGTTTGGCTTTCTGCTTCCTGAAGAGCCTTCAGATCTTCTGTGTCCAGAGGAGGATTCTGACCTTCTGTATCTGGAGGAAGATTCATTCTGATTTTCTGATCTTCTGGGATTCCTGAACTTTCTTTGCCTCTGCTTCCATAGTTGGTTCACCCTTCTGGAGAGGAGAGATAGTTCATCTTCTTCTGATGAGGATCCATCAGAGGTTTCTTTAACAGCCTGCAAAACTTTGGAGTCAGATTTTCTGTTAGATTTTAAAGCTAATGGCTTACCTTGCTTTTGAGGTTCATCTGCTTCTAGCTCTATCTCGTGACTTCTGAGGGAGATGACAAGTTCCTCCAGAGAGATTTTGTTGAGATCCTTAGCTAGCTTCAGCGCTGTGACCATTGGCCTCCACTGTTTTGGAAAGCTTCTGATGATCTTCTTAACATGATCAGCAGTAGAATACCCTTTGTCCAGAACTTTGAGACCAGCAACCAGAATTTGAAATCTTGAGAACATCGTTTCAATTGATTCACTTTCTTCCATCTTGAATGCCTCATACTTCTGAATGAGCGCAAGAGCTTTAGTTTCTTTAACTTGAATGTTGCCTTCATGCGTCATTCTTAGAGAGTCAAACATATTCTTTGCAATGTCTCTGTTTGATATCTTTTCATATTCAGAGTAAGAGATGGCGCTGAGAAGAATTATTCTGGCCTTGTGATGATTTCTGAAATCACGCTTTTGCTGATCAGACATTGCTTTCCTATCAATCTTCTAACCACTTGCATCCACTGCGTGCGTGTATCCATCAGTCACCATGTCCCACAGATCAGCATCATGGGCCAGAAAGAAGCTTTCAATTCTGTCTTTCCAGTAGTCAAAGTTCTCTCCATCAAAGACTGGAGGTTTGCCACTGAATCTGTCTCTTTCTTCATTGTTGTCATTGCTGATGTTTTGATGTGGTCCTGCCATTGTGTTTTTCTAACGCCGGATCTTGTACTAACACGGTTAAGTGTTATAAGCTCAGAACCAGGCGCTCTGATGCCAATTGAAGAAGTGAAAAACACAAGAAGGGGGTTTGAATTGTAAAACTTAAAATCAAATGCAAACAACACTGTATTTTTATCCTGGTTCGTTTGATCTCAAACTACTCCAGTCCACCCGTCAAGGTGATTTCACCTCTCTCCAACGAGGTCTTAATCCACTATATTCAACTGAATACACAACTGCTTTAACAACTGTTAAAGCCTTCTTGAGTCTAACCACATACCAGTTTATCTCAAGGAATTTCTCTTACAGATAAATGAACAAAAGTGTGTTTGATGTTTTCTAGAAAAACTATATATCACAACTGTGATAATACACAATATGAAGCTTAGATGAAACTAGATTGCTAGAGCTATAGAGTAAGCGAGGTTGAAAGCTTTAGCAAAAGTGAGAGCGTGCTTGAGGATGATTAGCTTTTTGCGCGTATATGCGTGAAGAGTATTAGCCATTTCTTTTCTCACTGACTTGTTTAAGTAGCCTAGGAATAGATACGTTGCTGTCCATAAATCCATTTCAATGCTCATAACGTTCTTTCCATTTTGAGAAGATCTTTGTCTTGGAATAAAGCCGTTGGTAATTAATCTGTCTTGAATGCATAGTAACGTTGACACTTCAGAGTGTTCTGCTAATGATAACCAGAGTGTTCTTGGCTTTAGCTTATTCTGACGCTTCTGAGTGCTGATGACATGGTTAGGATCTTGATCAGAGTCAGAGTTTGTTATGCGCAGATTCTGTTCATCAGGCTTCAGCGTATAGCACATGTTATTTGATCTTTTGATGCTGACATATCTTCTGATGCTGATGTTGATACTGATATTCTGATGCTCATTCCATCAGAGTTTCTGTAAATACACAACATAATTTTAAGTAGCATATATGTCTCATATAAATCTCATAATTCATTTAATCTTGTATTTTGTTATCATCAAAACTCTAACTGAGGGTTGTAGAATCAAACTATGTTCTAACAGACACTTCCCTCCTTCACATGTTCACGAATGAAGTGAAATCGAACATCAATGTGTTTGCTTCATTCATGATTCACTGGATTCTTTGCCAATTCGATAGCTGATTTATTGTCCACTTGTATTATTGTTGGACCTTCCTGTTTTAGCTCCATCTTGCTTATCAACCTTCTGAGCCATACTGCATGAAAGATGCACCAGGATGCTGCCACATATTCAGCTTCACACGTCAAAAGTGTTACTATAGGTTGCTTCTTCGATATCCAAGTAAATGCTATGTTTTCCATGAAGAACACATATCCAGAAGTTCTCTTTCGATCGTCTATGTCTCCGCACCAGTCACTGTCAGAATAACCAACTAACTTGTAGTCTTCTGTTTTTGAATAAAACATTCCAAGTGATACTGTTCCTTGGATGTATCTTAGAATTCGTTTCAGTGCCTTCCAATGTGTGTGCACTGCCTCCTCCATGAATCGACTTATAATGCCAACACTTAGTGAAATGTCTGGCCTTGTGCATGTGAGATATCGAAGGCTACCTACCAAGATTCGATATTTGCTTCCTTCAATCCGTTCTCCTCCATCAAACTTTGACATTTTTGCATCTGGTTCCATTGGCGTCGAAGTTGGATTGCAATTATTCATCTTATATTTTTCCAGGATTTCCTTTGCATATTTTTCTTGTGAGATAAATATTCCAGCTTCTTCTTGTCGAACCTCCAAACCAAGAAAGAATCTCATCAGACCTAAGTCTGTCATTTCGAATTCGCTTGTCATGGTGCTCTTGAAATCTTCTATCATCTGAACATCACTGCCTAGGAAAATAAGATCATCAACATAGAGAGCAACAAGTAATACATTACTTCCATTTTTCTTCACATAGAGGGAAGGTTCATAAGGACATTTCTCGAACCCATTCTCTTTGAAATATGCGTCAATGCGTGTGTTCTATGCCCTAGGTGCTTGCTTCAGCCCATACAACGCTTTCTTCAATTTCAACATCTTCTTCTCTTCTCCAATTCTCATATATCCAAGTGGTTGTTCGACATAGATTTCTTCTTCGAGCACACCATTCAAAAATGTTGTCTTGACATCCATTTGAAATATTGCCATTTGAATTGAGCAGCCTGAGAAATGAGTAATCGAATTGTCTCCATTCTTGCAACAGGTGTAAACACTTCGTCATAGTCAATTCTTGCTTTCTGTTTGTATCCTTTCCAGTCATGCTTTGAATCTTTCGATTTCTCCTTGAGCATTCATCTTTTTCTTGAATACCCACTTTACACCAATGAGTTGACTATCTTTTGGCAATTCGACTAGCTCCCAAGTGTTGTTGCATTCGATTGCTCTAATCTCTTCGTCTATGGAACTTTTCCACTTCTTGTCTCGTAACGCTTCTTCGACACTGATGTTTTCAGCATCTGCCAGAAGGCACACGAGATGCACCTCACTTGTTGAATCATATAAATCTTGCAAACTTCTCATTCTGGGTTGTAGAGGTTCATCTTCATCTTCAGTTTCTTCATGTTCTGTCGGAATACTTGTTGGTACAACTACAGTTGTTTCTTCGACTGCGTCAATAACCTCTGTCGAATTGTTCTAGTCCCACTTGCTTGCTTCGTTTATTCAAACGTCTCTACTCATGATCACTTTCTTGCTCATGGGATCGAATAGCTTGTACCCTTTCGTCTTCTCATCATATCCAATGAATATGTACTTCTGACTTTTGTCTTCAAGCTTTGTTCTTCGTTGATCTGGTACATGTGCATAAGCTAAACTATCAAATACCTTGAGATGAGAAACTGTTGGCTTCTGTCCACTCCATGCTTCTTGTGGTGTTTTGTCTTCTAACATAGAATGTAGACATCTATTCTGAACATAAACAACACATTGTACTGCTTCTGCCCAGAATTCTTTCGACATGTTCTTGCTTTTGAGCATTGATCAAATCATGTTAAGAATAGTTCGATTCTTCCTTTCAGCCACACCATTTTGCTGAGGTGAATATGGTGCAGTTAGGAATCTCCTTATGCCCTGTTCTTCACAGTACTTCACAAAGGCCATCGAAGTATACTCACCTCCTCTGTCAGATCGAATTGCTTTAATGTGTCTATCTGTTGCCTTCTCCACCATTATTTTGAACTTTTTGAACACCTTTAATGCTTTCGATTTTTCTTTCAGGAAGTAAACCCAGATCTTTCTTGAGAAGTCATTAATAAAAGAAATGAAATACCTTTTTCCACTGAAGGATTCTAGAGTGATTGGCCCACATATGTCAGTATGTATCAATTCGAGAATATGTTTAGCTTGATACTCTGCCTTCTTTTGAAATGAGGTTCTTGTTTGTTTGCTGAGCACACATTCTTCACAGAACTTTCCTTCGAAATCCATGTCTGGTAGTCCATGCAACATGTTCCTTTTCGCCAACCTTCTCAAACCAGCATGATGTAGATGACCAAAGCGCATATGCCATAGTGACGCTTTGTCTTGCACTTCGATTTGCAGACATTTCTCTCGAACGTTCCTCAGGTTCAGTTTGTACATTCGATTTCTTTCCATTTCGACACGGGAAATCAGATGTCCTACTTTGTCCTTCAAATGCAGTGTTCGATCTTTCATAAGTATCGAAGCACCTTTTTCTGTAAGTTGTCCCAGACTCAATACGTTGGTCTTGAGATCTGGTACATAGTAAATATGTTCGATTGATCCAATTAAGCTATCCTTATGCAAGTAACTGATTGTGCCCTTTCCTTCGACCTTCACTTTTGATGCATCTCTGAAAGACACATTACCATCTTCAATTCTCTTCATATCTTTAAACAGGTGTTTGTAACCACACATGTGATTACTTGCTCCTGAGTCAAGATACCAAACATTGTCATTATTGGTGCTGATTTCGTTTTGAGCCATCAGGAGAAAGCCTTCATTCGATTCAGCTTCCAAGGCTAGGTTGGTTGTTTCTTCAATCTTCTTTTCGATTCGACAGTCTTTTGCAAGATGTCCCACTTTGTCACAGTTGTAACATTTGTAGAAGTTGCAATCTTTCGCGTAATGACCATACTTCCCACACTTGTAGCATTCGAAGTTGGAATGATTCGAACGACCACCTCTTTGATCGCGTCCTCTGCCACGCCAATTTTGTTGGCTCAATTGTCCTCTTTCGAAGTTGCTACCTCTACCACTTCGACCACTGTCACGACCTCCACGTCCACATCCTCTTCCTCGAAAGTTTTGAGAAAAGAGTACCTTTTCGTCTTTGTTCGATTCCTTGGTTTGATTTGCTTCTTCGACTGCTTCTTCTTTCTTTTTCATCTTTCGTTGTTCATGTGCTTCGAGAGAGCCAGCGAGCTCTTCGACTGAGAGCGTCGAAAGGTCCTTCGGCTCTTCTATTACACAGACAATATTCTCAAACTTGTCTATTAAAGATCTCAAGATCTTTTCAACAACTCGTGCATCAGTTATTGTCTCTCCATTTCTGGTGAGTTGATTCACCACCTTTTGCACACGTGTGATGTAGCTAGATACAATTTATGTATCCTTCATTTGTATCCTCTCCAATTCGCCACGAAGAGTTTGGAGTCGAACTTGCTTCACTCGATCTTCTCCTTTGAACACTTTTTCTAACATGTCCCACGCTTGTTTCGACGTAGTCGAACCAACAATTTTTTTGAAGCCTGATTCATCTACAACCCTGAACAACATGTATAATTCCGTTTTGTCCTTCAATCGCATCTCTTTCAACTCCTTCGTTTGAGCTGTCGTATATCCCCCAACTTCTGTTGGTTCTTCAAACCCTTCATGGGTCACATCCCACGCGTCTAGAGATTCAGAAAGAGCTTTCATTTGGATACTCTAGTTTTCATAATTTGACTTCGTTAGCCGTGACAACGACATTTGATTCATCATGTTTGCCATGAGCTCTGATGCCAAATTGTTATAATGAAGCAGACTTCGATTAGTTTTTGTTTTGAGAAAGAGGCAAACTTTTCTATATTACTTGTTAAATAAAATACACTCTTGATCCTTATATAGACACAATGACTTTTACAATTCAGAAAAAATAATTGTTACTAATAAAAACTATCGTAACTTACTAACTTTTGACCTTCCACATTAAATTGGTTCTTAATCTTCCTACTACCTTATTTAATATGAAAACTTATTACTAATGACATTAAAGTTTACTCAACATAAATCACCCAACAAAGCCCAGAGATGAAGGTGAGCATTATGAATCAAGGATAAGTCTTTCCAAAGACTGCTTCTTTTATTGGTGCAAGTTGAGGCATAGACGACACTTATGCAAAAATTGGAGTAGTTATGACATATTTGGTCGAAAACAATAAGTTTTCATAGAAAATTGAAAAGGATATTCATTTTGAAAATGCGATAGTATCTTTCTGTATGACATATTTGTACCTGATTTTGGTATTTTTTATTGGGACATTTCCTGATCATTTTGGCTCAGGTTGTTATCACAGGCTCTAACACCAGCCTAACCTTCAAGGGCTATATGGAAGATATTTCTCTCATTAAGACTTTTAATGTCCCTATTCAAGGCAGTAAATGTGTTGCAAATTTTTCATGACCCGCCATTATAGAATTCACTTGCAATCACTTGAATCCTTAAGATTGTTCTTGATATGAATTTGTCGGGGACAGCTGTTTGAGAAAAAAAGATTGAGAGAGAAGAATATGGAATTGAATGAGAGTATAGAGATTAAGTGATTAAAAATTGAGTATTTGTTATTATTAAGCTAAATGATCACCAATACCAAGTAACAGCTTATTACAACATTTTAAAAATAGAAACTGACTATAACTAATTAACTAAGTTAGTATTTATAACCAACTAACAAATAACCTCTAAACTACTAATTTGAAACAAAGGAAAATAAAATAAAATAAAATGAAAAGGAGAATTACAAATTCAAAATGAAAGAATCTAATTTGAAATCATGATGATAAAGAAATATGTTTATTTCATTAAACTAATATTATGACTGAAATAAAAAACTTGTAAATACTTTTTAAAAAAAAAATGTTATTTTGTATGACATATACACGTTACATTTTATTTATAGACTATAATAAAATAACTTAAATAAGAGAAACTAAATTATTTATAAAAAATCATTTATATTTATAAAATGCAATAGATTGCATCAAACAAATGATTTATGCTATTTTCCCAATTAGTTAATTGTGAGGAAATATAGTAACAACTTCTTTGATAGAAAGATGGGACAAAAGGGTGACTCAGATGAAAATCATTTTTAATGCACGAAATGTTTGTGACAAGATAGAAAAGGGTTTGGAAGCTTTTCTTGGAGATGGAAGTGCAGCACAAATGAAAGCATACAAAGAAGACAAGAAAATGGACTACAATACCTTGTTTCTTATTCATCAAAGTGTGGATTCAAAGATTTTTGAAAAATCTCTGGTGAAACTAGTCCAAGACCACACGGGATAAGTTGGAAAGGTATTATGATGGTGATGCAAAAGTCAAGAAGGTGAAGTTGCAGTCATTGAGAAGGAAACTTGAGTTATTGCAAATGAAGAATGATAAGAAAAAGGTGATTACATATCAAGATTACTAACTCTTATTGTTAGAGACAAAGTTGAAGATGAAGAAGGAAGAAGAGAAAAAGAGAGAAAACGTAACAAACTCTCAATGGTAAAAAATTCAATTATGATTTTACTGTAACAAACTTGTTTAAATACACAAAAATCAAACTATGTCACATAAGCAAAACTAACTATGCTAATAAAACTCAGAACAAGATTATGAACTCGCTACTTCTCAGCTACACTGAGAAGGTTCTAAAGCATGTAGCTTTTGAACAACAAACTTCTGAGAATAAATTACTTCTAACACCATCCCTTAATTCATATTCAGCTAACTAAAATCTACAATTCCAATTCCATCCCTTAAATAGATAAAGTGTTCAGTCCTGAAAGCTTTAGTCAGCACATGTGCAAGTTGCTTCTGAGTGCTATAATGCACAATTTCTAGCACTTCATTATGAACTTGATTCCTCAGAAAATGATATTTTATTTTAATGTGCTTGCTCCTTACATGTATGATTGGATTCTTGACAAGTTTTATGGCATATTTGTTGTCTATCATAAGCTTCACAGGCTTGTTCACATTGATCTTCAGATCCTGCAACAAATTCATCATCTAAACAATTTGATACAGAGACAAAGCACCTGCAATGTAATCAACTTCACAAGTTGACAAGGCAACCACATGTTGTTTCTTGGAGCACTAAGAAATAGGACTTTCCAGATGCTTGAAGAATATCCAAAAGTACTTCTTTTGTCAACTTTGTCTCTACACCAATCAAAGTATGAATAACATATCAGTTTTGAATCATATTTAACACCAGAAGGGAACAACACTCCATACCTCATAGTCCCTTTAATGTACCTTAGTATCTTGACAATCGTTTGGTAATGTGACCACTTTGGCTTGTTCATAAATGCACCCACCATTCCAACTGTATAGCAAATGTCAGGTCTAGTGTTACAAAGATATCTCAATGAGCCAACCAACTGTTTAAAAATTGTACCATCTACATCATCACCCTTAACATCAGAATCCAACTTGTAATTCATCTCAGCAGGTGTGATTACAGTCTTGTAATTTATCAGCTCAAATCTCTTCAAAATCTCAAGTTCATACTTTAGCTGATGCAAAATGATATCCTTTTCAAAGTACAAAATCTCCATCCCTAGAAAATATACCATATTTCTCATATAAATCATTTCAAACTCATTCATCAACACCTTTTTGAACTTAATCATCTCATATGAACAACTCCTTATTAGTAATATATCATCAACACAGAGACACACCAAAATCATATTGCTTTCAGAAGTATGCTAAACATAAACCTCATATTCCATCTCACACTTTCTAATCCTTGCAGCTTAAAAAATGAATCAATCTTCAGATTCTAATCTCTATGAACTTGTATCAGTCTATACAACGCTTTTCTGTGACATGTACACCATACCATCCCTTCCTTGTTCTTCTTCAAAAGTCCAAGGGGTTGTGACACATATAACTCTTCTTGTAAGAGATAATTCAGAAAGGAAGATTTCACATCTAGATGCATCAGAGGCCAATTTATATTACCAATTATAGTAATCATCAATATGATTGTTTCATGCCTAACTACATGTGCAAACACTTCAAAGTAATCTAATCCATATTTTTGTAGAAATCCTCTAGCTACTAACCTTGCTTTGTGTTTTTCAATTGATCCATCTAGATTATATTTCACCTTGAAAACCCATCGGACGATGATGACTTACTTTTACTTTGGAAGATCAATCAACTCCCAAGTATTGTTTCTTTCTATAGCCTCAAGTTATTCTTTCAAGGCCTTCAACTACACTTTCTTCTTGAGAGATTCTTCAGTACTAAGTGGTTCAGAGTCTACTAACATGGCACCGTGAATGAGTTCTCCTTCAGAGTCTATCTCAGTATCTTGCAACATGTCAAACTCTGCGAATCTCCTTGGTAATTGTCTAATTCTTGTGTCCTCTAAACTCGTTCAGAATCTTCTTCAGATACTAAAAAATATTATATGTTGGACCACATTTAGAGGATGGATTACCACCTTTAGAAGCTTCACCTTCAGAGGTTCCATATTCAGAGGCATGACCACCACCAGAGGATGGATTACCACCAGAGTATGGATCATCATCATAATTTAGATTTGAATTCGATTCACCTTCAGAGTCGGACTCATCTTCAGAGTCTCCGTTAGAGTCAGACTCGACTTCAGCTTCAGAGTCATCTTCTGACTCTGACTCATCTTCAGAGGCAAAATTCTCTTCAAATTTAGAAGTATCTTCAAAAGTTAACTCAAGTGTTGACACTACACAAAATTTGGAATGAAAGTTGCTCAAATCCCATGCTTCTGCTTCCTTCACAATGATGTCAGTTGAATTCAACTTTATTAGTGACTGGACAATAAAGCTTATAAGCACCTGTATTGTGGTACCCAATCATTAACATTACTTTGCTTCTATCATCCAACTTCTTTCTAGTAGAACCTGGAACATGTTTGTAACAAATTGAACCAAATAATCTGAAATGACTCACACTTTGCTTATCTCCAGTCCAATTCTCAAAAGGAACAGTTTCCTTCAACTTCTTTGTTGGACACCTATTGAGCATATATGTTGTAATGAAAATTGCTTCTTCCTAAGGTGTGATGAAGCTTCTTCTCTTTTAGCATTCTCCTTGTCATATCAAGCAAAGTTACATTTCTTCTTTAAGCAAGACCATTGTGCTGAGGAGTGTACGGAGAAGTAACTTCATGATCAATACCATTATCCTCATAGAAAATTATGAACTCTATAGAGTTGTACTCATCTCAACCGTCAGTACTGAGAACTTTCAACTTCTGACCACTCTGTTTTTCAGCCTTCACCTTGAACTTCTTAAGTTTAGAAAACACTTCATGCTTGAACTTAATGAGTTCTACCCATGTCATACTTGTGAACTCATCCATAAACGACATAAAATACTTGTTTCCTCCAAGTGAAGGTACTTTAAATGTTCCACATACATCAGAATGCACTACTCCCAAATCATGCTTTACTCTTGGAGCCACTTTTGATGAAAATGGAAATCTGAGTTACTTGCCTTTCATGCATATCTCACATGACTTCTCAGGCTTTACAATCTTAGGAATACCATGTAACATCTTCTTAGAACTCATATGCCCTAAGCTTTTAAAGTTTAAATGCCCCAATCTCTTGCGTCACGACTCACTGTCACCTTCAGCGCCTTGTGCACTAAGGCATTTAGTTTCAGTTGTCTCCATATTCATCTTGAATATTCTATTGCTTTCATGCTCATATTGCATAATTAGTTTTTGATAAGAATCGTACAACTTCAAGAGATTATTCTTCATGATAATTAAGAAACATTTCTCATTGAGTTGACCTACACTCATCAGATTTCTCTTCATGCCATGAACATACCAAACATCCTTGATGAAAATAGTTTTACCATTCTTCACTTTGACTTTGACAATTCCCATACCTTCAACATTAATGTATTTATCATCAACACATATGATCTTTATCTTCTTTCTAGAGTCAAAATCAATCAACCATTATTTGTTTCCAGTTAAGTGATTTGAGCAGCCAAAGTCCATATACCACCGGTATATCAAATATCTACCATCATAATCAGAAGCCATCAATAGCACACGTTCATCATCAAAATCTCCTACGACTATGTTTTCTTCTTCTAACTTCCTTTCCTTGTATGACTAAAAGTCCTTAGCAAAGTGACCAAACCTATTACAGCAGTAGCATTGAACCTTCTTTTTGTCAAACTTCTCATTTCTCTTATGATGTTACTTCTCATTAGAGTTGGAGGCTTCTGACTTCTAAGAACCACCACATGTCTCTTCTTGGCTTCTGACCAAGACTTCTTCTGATTCTTCTTAGAAGACGTCTTCAGAGCTTGCTCTACCTCTCTTTTATAGGTTCTCTCAATCAGACGTAACTCTTGTGTCTCTAGACTGCTCTGCAACTTTTCAGTTCTCATGGTGTTAAGATTCTTAGAATGTTCAATTTCTACAATAATGTAATCAAATTAAGGAGCGAGGGATCTGAGTACCTATTCAGCAATAACTTGTTCATAGAGCATTTCACCACAAGCCTTCACTCTAGATATATAATCAAGTACCTTCTCATTGTACCTTCACATTTTTCTCACTACTAAAAATAGGACATTTGGTTAAATGATTTTACATCGGGCCTAGATTTGCAATGATGTGAAAAAAATGTGGTGGCAGTTTGGTAATTAAAATGAAATTGTTATAAGGGTTTTTACATCAGTCCAGGCTTTCCATCGATGTAAGATGTATTTGACAAAAATTTGGTGGCAATTTGGTAATTAAAAGGAAATTTTGTTATAAGGATTTTTACTTCGGTCCAGGCTTTCCACTGATGTAAGATGTGGGAGATGTGGGCCTTTACATCGAGCCAGGCTATCCACCGATGTAAAAAAGTCAATAAAAAAACCCTAGTCTATATCACTTCTCTTCGTTTCCTCCTCCAAGACAGAAACAAAACATTTCTTTTCTTCATTTCTCTCCGCCTCCAAGACCGAACCCACCATTTCCTAGAACTCACAATTGATTGAATCTAGAACTCAGAAACCAATTGATTTATTTCTAGAAACCTTCAGAATCCGATTGATTTATTTATAGAAACCTTCATAAAGGTTACCTTCATTGTTTTACTCTATCTCAATGTTGTCGTAACCGTTGTTGGTTTTCTCACTCGCTAACATCTCACTTTCTTTTAAACCCTCTCGCATATCCTCATTTATGACTTACTTTCACCTCCTTCCATAGCTACTTTAATCTCTTTTTTCAAGTTGCATGTGAAGGTTTCAAAACTCTAGAGGAGGGTAGTTTGGTAGTATCATAGTGTAAGTGGCAATTGAAATTGAATTAAGGTACGTGTATCTGCAAATCTCATTTTTCAAATCTCTCTTTCTTTGGGTTTCCCACTCCTGCTTTGTTGATTATACTCCATTAAATAATTCTAAACACATATTACTGTGTTTTTGACGCATTAGGGAAACTGTACACTTTAGTGGCTGATGATATGTTAACATGATTAATAGTTAATGGATAAGCACAAATTATTTGAGTTTATTTACCCGCTATTATCTTAGTTTATTAACCCCATAGGATGCGCATGGGTTGCTGATTTGTCTAGCACGTGAGTTCATCATATGGGCTGATTTTATTTCTTGGGTCTACTTTGGTACTATGGTTGATGTATTTCTTTAATATTTTGATGGGTTCAGATATTCTATTTCATAATTATTGGTCTGTTTTCTAATATTTGGCACCCCTTATGCTAAATATTGGTGCCTTCACAAAAAATTTAGCTTAAAAAAGATGCCCCTGGATTTGTTATTTACTTTGATGGATAAACTTATGAATTCTTTATAGGTAATGGATCAATTATTTGGTTTAGTTAACACATTCCTAAAGAACCATCAAGATACATGGAGAAGAAGGTTAGGTGTTCGGACTTACATGATATCTTTTTCTTTGTATTGTTCTTTGTCTCGAATGCTGATGATTAACTAGTATGTTTTTACATTGTCTTGTAGAGAAGAATCTATAAGTAAATATATTTAAGGAATTTCTGGATAAGCATTCTCTAAATAAGGGAAATGGAAATATGCGTATACTAGTTTTAGATTTATCTTAGCTGTTAATCAACTTACAAAGTTTGCGACACTAGTTTGGCTTAGTTGTAGCATGCTTCAAAAGATTCAAAAGTTAGTTAGTGGGGGTATACCATCATATCAATATAAACTATTTGGAACTGCCTTAGAGTTAGTTATTAGTCGGTGTAAAATCATTTAACCAAATGTCTTATTTTTAGTAGTGAGATCTTGGGTTTGTTAACACAGGCTGGTGTATGTTCCTTCACTTGCATGATATTTGTCAAACTGATATTCATTTTTTGTGCATATGCTAAATTCTATTAGTTTCTTTTTAAATGATAGTGTTAGGGTTCTACTTTAGACAAGAGCCTAACCAATAACACATCAAGAAAGAACAACTTGGCCATGGTAAAACTGATTGGAGTTAAATGTGGAAGGCTATTGATAGTAGTTATAATATTATTAATATTTAAATTATAGTAGTTTGTTGTAATTTAGATTTATGTTGATGTTGCATTTATGTTGTAGTAATTTTGATTAATGTTGGATTTCTTTTGAGGCCATTGATAGAGCATTGAATGATAGGCCATTGGCTTAATGTTGAAAAATATGAAAAATTAGGTACAAAAAAAATTACGGGAATTCCACATGGATTCCGCCAAAAAATAGTCAAATTTTTTAAGAAAGAAAACTTACATATTACATCGGATGTGCCTTGCAACCGATGTAAAAACCTATCTTTTACATCGGGCCAGAACGACAATCGATGTAAAATGTTGCATTTATTTAAAGAAAAATAAAGTAAAACCCATATTTCACATTAGACTTAACAGGCAACCGATGTGGTAGGTGTGTTTTTGACATCGTGTTGTTGCCCATTGTAAAATGTGTCTGACTTACTACATCGCTTGGATTTACATCGGACCTAAACCCGATGTAAAATGTACTTTCTGCTCGATGTAAAATGTCTTTCCTGCACTAGTGGTATCGCTGCTGTAGCACTGTTGTACCCCAAAATTTGCCCTCCCATATTCTTCAGGAAATTGCCAAGTCATGCTTCAAAATTCCCCAAGGGTTGCACAGTGCAAAGGTCTCCTATACAGTCAAAATTATGGTTTGTGTTCTGATCAAGAAAATGAAGTTTCCAAAGGTCCAATCAAGTCTCACATGCTTACAAATATGGTCAAGTATCCTCATATCAAGTTTCAAGACATTCAGCACAAAATTGCACAGTCAAAAACCCTAATTGCACTACAGTCAACTGTAGGGGCAAAATGGTCATTTGACAGTCAAAAGTTCAAATTTTTGGTCAACATATCATTTTGAAGCCACAAACATCATTTGATCAATGCTTGATCATGATTCTCAAAATTTGGCTCAGAAATCATCAAGATGCAAAAGTTTCCTTATTTGGACAGCTGAAAAAGTCAACTGAAATTGACCAGGGCATAACTTTCACATGGATTATCAGAAAAATTCCATCCAAAGCTCATTTTGAAGAGAAAGACATTTCCTACAACTCATCTTCATACTCCAAGTCCAAGAAATGCTCTCACAAAAAGTTATCAATTTCAACATTATAGGTCATTTTCAAAAGTCAACAAAAAGGGACTTTAAGTCAAAGGCCATAACTTGAGATTGGTAAATCAAAATGACATGGGACCAAAGGCATTGGTTAGAGGACTCAAAGACCTTTCCAAAATGTCCAAGAACATGAGAAAAGGTTAAAAATTGAGCAAGTTATGCCTTGTAGAAGTTGGGAAATTTTTGGATATTTTGAAAAGTCAACATTGATTCAAATGACCTAAAATTGCTAATGGGCCCATTTTTCTTCCACAATTCATCATTCCAAGCATGTGAACGACCACTTGGCCCAAAGGGAAGTATTTTCTCATTTTTTATTTATTTATTTGAATTTTTATTTATAATAATTCACTTAAATCAATTAAATATGTGAAAAATATTTAACTTAACCTAACAAATCTTTTTGTACTTGTTTTATTCTCAAGATTTCGTGCATAAGTCAATATGGAAAGAATTGGAGCAATTGGATATGATTTGAACCAAAAACACATGGAAAAAGATATGGAAATCATGGTGAAAAATCAAATCTTCAAACCATGATGGCAAGAGATTTTGAGCAAGTTTCTTGACCTAATGCATTCAGTACAAAAGCCTAAACACAACCCTAATGTTCATACACACTGAGCTGCGCCCAAAAGCCATTACAAAACTTGAAAATTTTGCAAAGAAAGTCAATTCTGAAAACTCCCTTTCAAGGCGATTCAAGACATAATTTTTGTTCCATTGGCTTGCTGAAGGTCCATTGAACGTGCCTCAATCAAAAAACAGTCATCCAAACCTTAAGAATCGCTGTACAGAACCCAAAATTTTCTCATAAAATTGCATACTCGTATCTTAATTTTGAGACATTTTCATGACATTTAGTTTATGTATTCTTATTCAATGATGCCTTCTGACGCTTACCATGTGAACTAATTGCGTTTTTATGTGTTGTATGCAAAGATGCCATTGTTGATATTTAGGGTTCTTCAACCTTAGAATTAGGGCTTTTGAAATAAGGCAAAATTAGAGGCTGAGACCCAGGCCATTGGATTCAACGCGTTTGGATGAACAGAAACCAGCCATCGCGATCAATTTATGAGGCCTTGTGGCCTATTCGCTATTTTTTCATATGGTACTTTCAGCAACGCGTGAAAACCGTTGCTTATGTTGTTATTGTTTCAGGAAAAGTAAAACACGAGGAAGAAGATGGTGTGGTGGCAAGACGTGATAGGCCAGTTCAAAAATTCGCGCGCTGAAGGCATTAAGGGATTGTTTTCTTTTATTATATTTGTTTGTTTATTATACATCAAAACGCGTGGAATGGCTTAGTGGTGAGCAAGGCTATTGGTAACATTCCTGACCTGGGTTCGAGCCCCAGGTCTTCAATAATTTCTATGTTATTTTTCATTTAACGTTCACATGCAGCGCCTACGTTATAGTCCATGATACACCATCAGAACCCAGCGTACACGCGTCTAACAGATTCAAATCAAAGGCTGAGAGTTGGAGAGCACCATAAACCCTGGTCCACGCTTCAGCATGCTACTCAAAAAAGTCAAACGGACCCAGGTTTTTGGGCCAGAATTGCTTGGATTCAACCTCCACTTTGGGGACTACCACCCCCTGGGTTTGCATATTTTTCACTTTCTTTATTTTATTATTTATTTAAATCTATTACTTTTAATTATTATTTGTTTAAATTAATTACCTATTTTCATAAAATATAAAAAATGCATAAAAATCAGAAAAGATAAAAAATATAATAAATATTTTTATTTTAATACTTTTGGTAAATAAATGTATGTAAATTAATTAGTTTAAAATAGGGTTTTAATTTTAATTTCTTTTATAACAAAAATCTAAAAAATATAGAACTAGGTTTAATTAATGTTATTCCTTTTCAATTTTTTTCTTTTTTCATAATAATATTATTTATTTTATTTATCTTTATAATTAAATTTGTATGTAAAAATTAGGTTTAATTTAGGTTAAATTCCAATATTTTTTTTAATAAATTAAAATAAAATAGAATTAGGGTTAGTAGTTAATTGCAATCAATTTTTTTCTATTAAATCTTAAAATACTAAAAAACACCAAAAACAAGTTCTTTCTCTTTTAATTAATTAACTCCGTTATTAATTTAGTTTTTTTGCAAAAGGGTCCAACGCCCTCGTTCGTAATTTCTTATTTCTTTGCATATTTATTTTATTTCGTTTAAATAATTATGTATCTCTCCCAAGGCCTTGTAACATTTTAATTACTTCTCGCACTTTTATTTTCTGTCAAATCGGGTTCGAGAAACTTTAATTACTGTCCCGTTAGAAAATGCATATATATATATTTGTTCCCATATCTGCTCCTAAACCAAGGCACATGCATCTGTTCAAAGTGTGAGATTCTCTGCATGCATGCAGGAAAAGATACAAAGCATGAGATTCCCTGCATTGAGACGCCCGCCCCAAGGCTCTGAGACCCCCGTCTCAGCCTCTTCCTATGACTGAGGCGACCGTCCCCTGCTATGAGGCGACCATCCCCAGTCAATGTCCCCTTGTCGTTTTTCTTTTTCACGCGTTATGCCTCGTACACCATCCGTTTAATTCAAACACACTCATTCATTTCATTCAAACATTTTCAAAATATTCAAATAACTCTCAATTTCCAAACATCAATTCTTATTAACCGTTTCCCAACACACAATTACTACTATTTACCACCCTATTCATTCCACTCCACCATCATACCACTATAAAACCATAACACCTTTCTACCATTCACCACACACTCTCATTCTACCACAAACATATTTCTACATCCTACATTCTCCTTTCTCTCCTATTTACCATATCACCTCCCCTACCATAAACCCCTCTCCTACATAACGCCATGCCTCCAAGAAATTCAAACCGACAAGTGCGACCGGAAAGGCCACCACCCGACCTCTTCAACGTCGTGTTTCGTGAAAATGACGACGGAGCTCAACAAACAAAGTACTTGGATTTTTACGCTCGCTCCGTTGTTCCCACGAAATATGTGGACACTGATAGTTTAGATATATTGGGTCTAACGGAAAGTGTGACATGGATGCTCAACAACACAGGCTTGTATGATTTAACCACCCAACCTACCCCAACATTCGAACCACTAGTGCTAGAATTTCTTAGTTCATTTTCCTACTCCACACCTTCCGACGATCTTTTTCAAACAGGCACAATAAATTTTTGAATGTTCAATCGAGAATATCATCTTGATCAGGAAGAAAAATGTTCCTCGAGGAGAAAAATGTTTACTACAAACCTTTTGAAAATTATGAAGGAGCGCCATGGGAACATTTTGGATTCACGCTATGGAAAGATCTTACCGGTGAAGAAACCGACAGTTGGAGGAACCTTTACGCTTCCCACATCCATAACCCCGCTGTGCGTTACTTTCACCGTGTTTTAGCAAATACAATCTTTGGAAGAACCAACAATCACAAAGTAAACCAAATTGAAGTGTTCTTCCTACTATGTGCACTCAATGGTTTTCAAATCAACGCTGCACCTCTCATGCTGAGCCACTTCCACTCTTGCGTAAACTCAGCAGGTAAAAATTCTTTCTGTTTCGGTGGCATTATAACATCTTTAGCCTATGCCTTAGGTCTGGCCGACGAGCTTCTCATGCTTGCACCTTTCATGATGCCGACCCAGACGCTAGATGTTATGTACTGCCGCGATTCACACCTAATTTCCCCAAGATTGGATGGAAGGTATACTCTTGTAATCAACAAAAATCCGATTCCCAATATAATACTTCCATGTCCAAATCAGATTAATGTGCAAAATTTCCAAAATTGGCGTTTCGATTTGAATGCACCAGTTAATGAAGGTAATGCACAAGAGGCAGTTGATGAAATGGAAAATGAAATGGATCACGGAAATCAACAACCAGAATTTCCTCAGCCGGCTGCACAACCAGATAATGCTCATCCTCCGGTTACTCTAGAAGCAATGTATGCTACGATTCTACAACAAGATCAACGTTTCCAAGCAATGGAAGCCGTTCAAAATGAAACATTGCGCCTAGTTCGAGAAATGCAACGCGACCAACACGATTATGCACATTGGAATAACTGCAATTACGAAGCGATATCAAATCAAATGGAGGATTTCAACGAGTCCATGCATGCCTTAAACCTTAGAATCGATGGATGGCATGATTACGACTCTGATAGTCGTAGAAGACCACGAACTAGAGGCCGAGGAAGCAGACGACATCCAAACGGTGGTGAATGATTTTTCCTTACATTGAGGACAATGTAAAGTTTAAGTATGGGGGAGGAAGTATTTCCATTTTACTAGTAGTTTTATTTCATTTGTAATTTCCCTTCCTGTTATTTCCCTTCTTGTTATTTCCATTCAAGTATTTTCCCTTCTAGTTATTTCCATTCAATAAAATTTTTGTTTTATCAAGTTATCTATGTAACAATTGTGTTGTTTTTCCGATTCCCCTATTTTATTGAGCCCCAACAAATTTTTTATGGTTTTATGCATAACTTGACTCACTCGACGAGTACGTAGGTTGCCAATTTTTAAACTAGTTAGAAACTTTAGCAAGATTAGACGAAATCACTATCGTCTTAACACTCTAGAACCCCAGAGTATAATAGACTAGTTAAAGTATCTATTATTCCGAAACCCCGAGTTTTAGTATTGGAGTAACCCTGAGTAGTTTATTTAGCAGTCAGCACCGTCTTAAACACAAACTACGCAGAAAGTCGATGAATATAAGTGGATGATCTTAGTTAATTATTTAGAAAAATGTTACATGCTTTAAAGAAAATAGGTAATGCACCAATTAAATTGGACGATCCTCACACGATCGTTTAATCCAACGGACGCAAACCTTATTAAGTAACATAAGATTCCATTGTTAGGTGGTTCAGAAGCATCTGGTACTGAACTTGGTAGGGCAGATTACGGTCTGATCCCCCACATCTTGCAATTGGATAGAAAAGGTTGCCACATTATTGTGCCAGAAACCATTGTGCTAAAAGATCATAGCCACTAACCGGCTGTTCTTCTATGTGCGTGTAAAGATAAAGGGCTTAATGTGATTGCGCCAGAATGAAATGGGTAAAACAAGATGATTACTTGGGGTGAGCTATGATAGCATCTGCAACCGGTTTATGTAGGACGGGATTATATAGTGTTGTTGCTGTAGTGCTGGAGTATAAATCAAGCTTTTGATTTTCTGACAAAAACACGATGCAACCGTGTACAAGTTGATTTAAGTCATGTATGTGCATCAGACCAATATTTAGAAAACATCGTACTGAGCATTTGCTTAAGGACAAGCAAAAGTTTAAGTATGGGGGAGTTTGATAACACGAAATTGTATCGTATTTTTAGCTTGATTTACATTAATTATTTCCCTATTTTTATTTTAATTAAGCTATTTTATATTGGTATTACGCTGGTATTTCTTTGTTTCAGGTATTTTGCCTTAAATAAGCTTATGTGAAGAAATATGAAGAAATGAATGCAATTTAGTACAAAAATGAAGATAATTGAGCAATGTGGTGCAGATTAGTAAAAGGGGGTGAAAAGAATGAAATTACAAGGCCCAAAAGACGATTGTACGTGCAAGGCCCAAGGGAACCCACATTCCCACTTCAGCTTGAAGGGACCGACCGACCCACTAAGGGGAACGACCGGTCCGGCCCACTTCAGCTGAGTGGAACGACCGTTCCCACGCCCTTGCTACTTTCACGCCACTTTCCCTCCTCACACGGAACGACCGGTCCCACTTCCTTCCTATATTTTTGCCACTTCCTTATTTTATGGAACGACCGTCTCCACCTTGTTGCTGTTTCAAAACTTCCTCCTCAATTCTAGGCACGTTCTCCATCACTTGCTATAATTTAGGAAGACCAAGACCATGCCTTCCTAGAATATTGGAAAGGGAAGTTACAAAGTGGGATTATAAATATAACGTACAAGACCAACAGAAAGGGGTTGGACATTTTCTATTCAACCGTTCAGAGCTCTTTTATTATTTTATTTCATAGTTTTTTTTAGGCAGTTTTTTTCTCACAATAGTTTCCACGCTGGAAACTATTGTGTATTTTTATTGGATCTAACCTTACGTTAGATCTTAGTATTTTATTTCTTTGTTGTTATTATTATTAAATTCAAGATTCGACGAGTAGATCCAACCGGCTTGTGGTGGAATACTCAAAGGTTTTTGAAGAACGCATTTAATTGAAGTTATTGAAGTTTTCTACATTTCCAGGTTTTTAATTTAATCGCTTTTATTTATTTATTATTATTACATGTTTGTTATTATGGATATGAATTTATATAATTGTTCGCAATTTAATTATCTATGCGTATTTAATTTAATAAACATGTCCGGCTAAACCGATTAAATATCGGTATGTAAATTAACCAAATAACGGGATCCGAGATAAATTGGCTTAATATTATTTTGTAAAAGAAATACCTTTCATGGTTTTAATATTCAATTGAATTGTTTAAGATTTTATAAATCAATAGAACGGAAGTTTGAGGTTTTGAAATTGATTAAGGTTTTTACTAATAGAACGGAAGTTTGAGGCTAAAACCAGATAGTGATTATTAGGCATTGTTTTTAAAGAGGCGGAAGCATTTTAAAAACAATTAAATTTTATTCTGTTTTCAAAAATTGCTTTTGAATCCGGCGGAGTGACGGAAGCACACGTTAGGGTATTAATTGCATAATCTGAACTAATAAAACGGAAGTGTGAGGGGAAGGTTTTTAAACAAATAAGGTTTGCTTAAAGGTAATTTTTGATCAACTTAAATAAAAGCCAATGGAAATTCGGAACCCAAAGTTAGGTGAAATACATACCGGTATTTATAATTAAATTTATAACTAGATTTAGTTTTTATTTCCCCCTTTACAATTAAATTATTATTAGCCTTAGCTTTACATAGTATCCTAAGAACGCGGTAGGTCGATTTATAGTCCCTGTGGATTCGATATCTTTAAAACTACGCGATAGGACTGTGCACTTGCAGTCTCCAGATTTATAGACATACAAAGTCGCGATCACCTTTGTAATAGCTTAGGAATTTTACTTTTCGCAACTTTTAACTGTTAATCAAAAGCATGAAAGAATGTATGGATAAAATAAAATCAAGCGTAGAACACCAATAACATGACAAGATAAATACAAATGAAAACGACACATGAATCACACACACCACCCCTAGGGTACACCTCACTGTTGCCTTGCCCCGAAAGGTGATCATCGAGTAGAGGATGTTTTAGTAAGTCCTCATGATCCAGGAACCTGGCATGAGGGTAGCTTCTAAGGTGTCTTCCCATTACTCTGGTGATCACATTGTTGCCTTGTCCCTCGAAACGTGGCCGTCGACTATAGGACATCTTAGTGAGTCCTTGTGTCCATTGATCTAGTTGCCTAAAACAAAGTTGCCTCGAATAAGTTGCCTCGGAATAGTTGCCTCGGAATAAAAGATCAATGGCATAAGGGTAGCTTCTAAGGTGTCTTACCTTTGCTCGGTGACCACAACGTCCCTAAACTCGAATTGACCCGAACACCTCCAAACGGTGGTGCTACCTACCTCTCAATGGTGGGATGGCACTACTTTAAAGGACATTTACACAGACGAATTCCTTAGGGTAGGTAGACGACTCTAGATACTTGCTCCAAATTCAAAACAAATTCAAAAATACTTTTCACACCGACACCTTTTCAAAAAGCTTTCGAGAGCAAATTTTCAAACACTCTTGAGGACCGATACAAGAGTCGAACTGAAATTTTCAAAGAAACTTTTTTAAAACCCACAGTTGAAAAGCAAACAAACCATTTTTGAAAACACAAATGAGCAAGTATCTAAGAGCCCATGGATAACCATGGATAGAAAGGGTGCTAACACCTTCCCTTTCTATAATCTACCTCCCGAACCGAGAGCAATCTCTTTAAGGAATTTTTATGTGCTTTTGTCCTTTCCATTTGGAGAAAATAAAAGACGGTGGCGACTCTTGCTTCCGCGACATTTCGCGAACCAGCGTTAAACAGTCAGTTCCAAATCCACCGATCACAGAACTGGCGACTCTGCTGGGGACTAAACTTATAAAGTGAGGTGTACCTTAGGGCTAGTTCATAACTGTGTTTTCAATTGTTTTCCTTGTGTGCTTTAAATTGTGGGTTGCTTGGGAGTTCTATAGATCCTAACCCGGATATGGGGGATACCTTCTTAGAAAGTAGCAACAAGGCTGTGAGGGAACTGTGCGGGGTATACCGACATGGTTGAAGCAGTCTGCTACGTTGATGTGGCACTTTGGTGTGTACCGGTAACCCTTGAGTTCAGTCAAGGAGAGTACGGGGCCTCCGCGTGGTGTCATGAAGCATCAACAGACCTTAGGAACCTTAATTGAACTATCTTGGCCTCTTTAGGGTAGTGAGATAACTGACTTTGGTGCAGTCCGAGGTTGGTTGATACTCGATACTACACTCAATTGAGGGTTGCTTTCCTAGAATATTTCGGTCGCCAGTTCAGTGGCTAAATCGAAACGATGAACAATGAAAGCAATCCAGTGATATTGGGGACCCTTAGAACCCGGTTACTTCTGATAGGACAGGTTGACCCCACCAACTTCAAGAGGGTAATACCTAGACCTCATGCTGGCCTAAACTCTAAGGGCTCTTTTGCGTGACTTGTGTGCCTTCAAACTTGGATTACTTGCATGCTTGTTATCTGACGTCTGAACTTCTTGCAGGTTTCGTTTATAGTCCTTAACTAGGACTCATAATAAGGTTTACTGAACTTCCTGCAGGTTTTGTTCATAGTCCTTAACTAGGACTCATCACAAGGCTTACTAAGTTTCTTGCAGGTTTTTGTTTTAGTCCTTAACTAGGACTCATAACCAGGTTTACCGAGTTTCTTGCAGGGTTTGTTTTAGTCCTTAATTGGGACTCATGACAAGTATACTGAATCTCTTGCAGGGTTTGTTTATAGTCCTTAATTGGGACTCATAACAGGGTTTACCTACATCACCCCATGCATAGCATGACATCATACCATTGCATACATCCTAACCCATTTCAAGGATCTCAAGGGCTTGTGATGCAGGTCATGATAAATCAAACATCTAGCAAGGGGCAAAGAGGATTTATTTTCCTCTAGCTAAGGTTGTCAGGGGCTATGACCCACTTGATATGGTGAGCTTTGACTCCTGAAGAAGGTTCCCCTAAGCCAAAGTCGTTTGGAAAGCAAAATAAGGTTGATGACTTGAGTCAGGGGCTATGACCCACTGGATATGGTGAGCCTTTGACCCTTGAAGAAGGACTCTCAACAATATGCAGTGCCTTCAATCAAGTTACCAGCTCCCAAATTCTAACCAATTCTCTTGTTTACCCCACGAGGTCCTTGAAAACATTGCATGCATGTCATACACATCATTACATAACAGGTATCTTTGTTGCAGGTCACTTACCTTTCTCGCTGTTTATTTCAGCAATGGCCCTCCAACCAAATGACCGGGACCTTCTTGCTCAAGAGACTCAGTTCAGGGAAATCCTCCTGAATCTATCCAAGGGGCAGGAGGAGCTAAGGACACTTCTCATGGAGACCTTTGTCAGAAACAGTGCTGAGGGTGAACAGCTGAAACGTCTACAAGCTGAGGTAGACACATTGAAAACCCAGATGCTGGGGCAAAGGGCCCTCATTCAAGGTTTAGCTCAGGAGCAAGGAGAGCTGAGAGCCATGATCAGCCAACTTCCTCAAGGCATAAAGCAACCAGCCCAAATCAGGGACCAGGTCATAGAACAGCTTCCAAGAAGGCAAAGGTCGGGTCCAATGAATAGACCTCTCCGAGTTGCTACTATTCCTCAGGTCCAACAACGACCGCGCCAAGAACAACGGGTTGATCAGAACAGGTCGGACGAGCCTAAGAGATAATTCACCTACATCAACATGTCATGGTCACGAGCTTTGCAGCACATGTTAAGGATGAACCTGATTGCGGTGATCAACCCTCCTGCAAATCCAAAGACTTCCTCTCCAAATTACAACCCAGAAGCTAGGTGCGCTTACCATTCTGGTAGCCCGGGGCACGATACTGAGGATTGTTGGGCACTGAAGTACAAGATTCAGAACATGATCGATGCTAAAGAGATTGAGTTCGAGCCCGCCAAGACTCCCAACGTGATCACTGCTCCCTTGCCAAAACATGGCTAGGATTGAAAAGACTTTTGTTCATTCGAATGTTCAAGTTGTGTTGTTCTTTGATTGTTTAAACATTTATTCATGTTAAACATTGTTATTTCATTAATGCACTACACATGTCTGTTCTGAAACAATATATTCGCATTCACTAAATGCAAATTATTTTCATATTTTTTCTGATGATCAACTCTGAATTAATAATTCTAAGCCTCTTGAGGGAGGATGACGAAAACGATACCGTGATCATTACAATATGCTTTTGAACAGACCCTGCTGATGAAGTACATGCATTGTTTCAATTCCTAAACACTGGAGTTATAAGGATGATAATCCCTCGTCAACCCATCTGAGCCAAAGAAGTAGGAGTTTTTCTTTTCGAAATTTAAAACCCTTTATCATAACCTGGGGCAGGGTAGTTCTCTCAGTTGATCCAAGTGCATAACGAATGGCACCAAAGAGGTCCTTACAAAAAAAAAAGAAAGACAGTGATGGTTCCGAATAATCAAAAAGGACAGGCAGTCATTATATATCTCAAAAAAGAAGCCCAATAAGTCAAAATACCTATGAAAGAGACTTACGAAACTGGGGCATCCCGCTGACTGTAATTCCACAAAAGGAAACAGTTCAGGCAAAAAAATTCAGGGATAGCAAAATCAAAAAAAAAGAAAGAGGTCTTACAAACCCTCAGCAAAAAAAATGACTGCCTATTCAGAATAAATCATCAATATCTGAACCATCATTGGAACATCAGGACAAAAACTCAAACAAGGTCTAACGTATGATCAACTGAGTTTAGGTTTGGAGAACATCACGAAGAGCGGGTGGGTACAAATAAAATTTGAGCCTTTATCCTTTGTTTCTTAAACCGTGAACCAGGCCACGTTATAACCCTCAAAAGTCCTAGCTGAAGCATGGGTTAGTTCGAAAGCATACTGTTACGAAAGGTATCCTGACTCCTTAAGGCTCGCGGTAAAATACGGAGTTAACATCACGTTTTACAAACATTCATTTGTTTTATGAAAAAGAATGCATTTTCAAAATCTTCAAGACAGACATAAGCTTTGCATTTTTAACATAACTTTGTTTGCATATGACTTTTTGTTTGAACAGCATAGAAGTTCGCACGACGAATGCCTAATGAACAGAAGTACTTCCAATCAAGGGGCAGACATGATCATGGTCCATCATCTGGGGCAGTCCAATCAAGATTCAGAGAATCTCTCAAAGGCCAAATAGCCTGGGGCAAATCTCCACCTGAGTCACTTGGGGCATTCCAACAACGAATCTTGCCTGATCAAATACCTTCTGGTGGCATGACAAAACACTTCTAACAGGGGCAACTCCCTACTTTCTGAGAGCATGGACATAGTCGAAAAGATACTACGCAAAATCAAAGACCCGCTAGGTTGACATACCTAGGCAAAAATTAGGGCTTCCCGGCGAACCAAAAGGGTTCGGGCAAAATGAAGGGATGAAATGAAAAATCTGTACACCCGGCAAGTCGAAAACCTGAAAGGGCGGCTTGGGCAAAAATGGGTATCCCGGTGGACTGAAAACCCGAAAGGGCGGTCCAGGAAAAAGTTAGGGATCAAAGCGTACGACTATGTCCTGTCATCTTGTCACCTGCCTACCAGAAGAAGCTTCGTCTATCTATAACTATCAGCCCCCCACAGGTGCCTTCTCCCATAGAAACAGGGGCAATAAAGAGTTGTCTAAGCAATCTAATTGTTCCATCCTCCAAGGTACCAAGATAGGTTCAGCTAAAGAACATAACCGGCATATCTTAATTCCCCAGAGAGTGAGCCAGCAAGACAGTACACTCTCCCCAAGCAAAGCAGTTATCAACCTTAAGGAAGTTGGGTATCCTCCAGCAGATCTCAACATTCCCCAGCAGCATATATATTCTTAACAAGCATCCCCGGCAATCTTGGTCTAAAGATTGTTCCCCGGCGGTATATCAAACATTCAGTGGAGTCACTTCCCTGATACAGCTCAAAACTTCCCCAAGAGAGTCCAATCCAGATTTCCCCAAGAAAGTTGGAATCCATCTCCCCAAGCAGTAAGCTTATCCCCAGTAGATTCTGGAAGCTTATCCCTCGCAGAGCACGAAAGCGTCGTCCGGCTTTATTTAAAGAGTTATTTCCTTAACAGGATATAACTGGGTTATCCTCAGCCAAAAGCCACGGAAAGAGCGTCCTCGACGAAGTCTTCTTACCCCAGCGAAGTCCATCAACACTTCCAGCACAACAAGGGTATCCTCAGCAAGTTACCATCAACTATTCAGCAGAAGCATCTCTCTCCCCACAGAGTATTGCTCCCCAGCATGGTCGCTAGAGTATTTTTCTCCCCGCAGAACCTTCCATTTGCCAAGTTTATTCCGCAACGGAGTCATCTTCTCCTACCGGTATTCTTGCAGTTATCATCCCAGCGGAAGCAAAATCCATTCTTCAACATCAGCCCAGGATATGATTTCCCGGCACCCGTCAAGGATTTAATTTCCTAGACGAAAATATACATTCATAAAACATCACATACATCATTATAGCATGCATAGACGCATTATGTCATACAAATCTCATTTATGTTGAGAACATCATTGCTTGATCCATATCATGCATTGCATACGACTGACCTTTACCTTTCAGGAAAGATGCAGTTGAAATTCTCAATCATATTTCAAGACCTAGACTGGTTCAGTTAATCGACTCCAAAGATTTCTTATCCAGTCCCAGGCCTTCTCTAGTCCAGCTAAATCGACTCCCAACAGATTTTTCTGATAAGGACTCGGTAGAAGTTATCCCAGATTATGATTTCCTATGGTTCCCTCTCCGACGGTGAGTGGGGTGATAATCTCCTATGGTTCCCTCTCCGACGGTGAGTGAGGTGATAATTCCTTTTCAGATGGTTCCCTCTCCGACGGTGAGTGAGGTGATAATCTCCTATGGTTCCCTCTCCGACGGTGAGTGAGGTGATAATTCCTTTTCAGATGGTTCCCTCTCCGACGGTGAGTGAGGTGATAATCTCCTATGGTTCCCTCTCCGACGGTGAGTGAGGTGATAATTCCTTTTCAGATGGTTCCCTCTCCGACGGTGAGTGAGGTGATAATCTCCTATGGTTCCCTCTCCGACGGTGAGTGAGGTGATAATTCCTTTTCAGATGGTTCCCTCTCCGACGGTGAGTGAGGTGATAATCTCCTATGGTTCCCTCTCCGACGGTGAGTGAGGTGATAATTCCTTTTCAGATGGTTCCCTCTCCGACGGTGAGTGAGGTGATAATCTCCTATGGTTCCCTCTCCGACGGTGAGTGAGGCGATAATTCCTTTTCAGATGGTTCCCTCTCCGACGGTGAGTGAGGTGATAATCTCCTATGGTTCCCTCTCCGACGGTGAGTGAGGTGATAATTCCTTTTCAGATGGTTCCCTCTCCGACGGTGAGTGAGGTGGTAATTCCTTTTCTTATGGTTCCCTCTCCGACGGTGAGTGAGGTGACAATTCCCTTTCAGATTATAATTGCCTATGGTTCTCTTCCCGATACTGCAAAGATGGTAATTCCCGCTAAGATTTTTCTCAACGAGCGTTGTTGAAGTTAAAGTCGCCCAAGGTTCTCTTACCATTCATACTAAGGTAGTAACCATCCCTGGTTCATTCATCATCTTGTGAAGCTCCAGACTCAACTCCTGTAACCAGTCAGGACACATCTATCAAACATCTGAAAACCAGCCCCTGCAACATGTCAGGTACTCATTTTTTCTGTTGCAGGTACGCAGGTTCTCGCTAAGGAATCTCTTACGCGATCAACATCCAGATGGAATCTATAAGCCCATCATCCTATTCATCAACCTCTAAATGGCATCTGTAAGCCCATTTCCACCATCACTGCTACTATGTGAGCGCAAATTTCTGGGCACTCTAGTGTTCAATCATCTTCTACCCTCGGATTACGAAAGGCACGTCCGCCAATCTGCATCCTCAGGTCTAAGAAGATTGAACAGGGGCAACTGTTGTACCCCAAAATTTGCCCTCCCATATTCTTCAGGAAATTGCCAAGTCATGCTTCAAAATTCCCCAAGGGTTGCACAGTGCAAAGGTCTCCTATACAGTCAAAATTAGGGTTTGTGTTCTGATCAAGAAAATGAAGTTTCCAAAGGTCCAATCAAGTCTCACATGCTTACAAATATGGTCAAGTATCCTCATATCAAGTTTCAAGACATTCAGCACAAAATTGCACAGTCAAAAACCCTAATTGCACTACAGTCAACTGTAGGGGCAAAATGGTCATTTGACAGTCAAAAGTTCAAATTTTTGGTCAACATATCATTTTGAAGCCACAAACATCATTTGATCAATGCTTGATCATGATTCTCAAAATTTGGCTCAGAAATCATCAAGATGCAAAAGTTTCCTTATTTGGACAGTTGAAAAAGTCAACTGAAATTGACCAGGGCATAACTTTCACATGGATTATCAGAAAAATTCCATCCAAAGCTCATTTTGAAGAGAAAGACATTTCCTACAACTCATCTTCATACTCCAAGTCCAAGAAATGCTCTCACAAAAAGTTATCAATTTCAACATTATAGGTCATTTTCAAAAGTCAACAAAAAGGGACTTTAAGTCAAAGGCCATAACTTGAGATTGGTAAATCAAAATGACATGGGACCAAAGGCATTGGTTAGAGGACTCAAAGACCTTTCCAAAATGTCCAAGAACATGAGAAAAGGTTAAAAATTGAGCAAGTTATGCCTTGTAGAAGTTGGGAAATTTTGGATATTTTGAAAAGTCAACATTGATTCAAATGACCTAAAATTGCTAATGGGCCCATTTTTCTTCCACAATTCATCATTCCAAGCATGTGCACGACCACTTGGCCCAAAGGGAAGTATTTTCTCATTTTTTATTTATTTATTTGAATTTTTATTTATAATAATTCACTTAAATCAATTAAATATGTGAAAAATATTTAACTTAACCTAACAAATCTTTTTGTACTTGTTTTATTCTCAAGATTTCGTGCATAAGTCAATATGGAAAGAATTGGAGCAATTGGATATGATTTGAACCAAAAACACATGGAAAAAGATATGGAAATCATGGTGAAAAATCAAATCTTCAAACCATGATGGCAAGAGATTTTGAGCAAGTTTCTTGACCTAATGCATTCAGTACAAAAGCCTAAACACAACCCTAATGTTCATACACACTGAGCTGCGCCCAAAAGCCATTACAAAACTTGAAAATTTTGCAAAGAAAGTCAATTCTGAAAACTCCCTTTCAAGGCGATTCAAGACATAATTTTTGTTCCATTGGCTTGCTGAAGGTCCATTGAACGTGCCTCAATCAAAAAACAGTCATCCAAACCTCAAGAATCGCTGTACAGAACCCAAAATTTTCTCATAAAATTGCATGCTCGTATCTTAATTTTGAGACATTTTCATGACATTTAGTTTATGTATTCTTATTCAATGATGCCTTCTGACGCTTACCATGTGAACTAATTGCGTTTTTATGTGTTGTATGCAAAGATGCCATTGTTGATATTTAGGGTTCTTCAACCTTAGAATTAGGGCTTTTGAAATAAGGCAAAATTAGAGGCTGAGACCCAGGCCATTGGATTCAACGCGTTTGGACGAACAGAAACCAGCCATCGCGATCAATTTATGAGGCCTTGTGGCCTATTCGCTATTTTTTCATATGGTACTTTCAGCAACGCGTGAAAACCGTTGCTTATGTTGTTATTGTTTCAGGAAAAGTAAAACACGAGGAAGAAGATGGTGTGGTGGCAAGACGTGATAGGCCAGTTCAAAAATTCGCGCGCTGAAGGCATTAAGGGATTGTTTTCTTTTATTATATTTGTTTGTTTATTATACATCAAAACGCGTGGAATGGCTTAGTGGTGAGCAAGGCTATTGGTAACATTCCTGACCTGGGTTCGAGCCCCAGGTCTTCAATAATTTCTATGTTATTTTTCATTTAACGTTCACATGCAGCGCCTACGTTATAGTCCATGATACACCATCAGAACCCAGCGTACACGCGTCTAACAGATTCAAATCAAAGGCTGAGAGTTGGAGAGCACCATAAACCCTGGTCCACGCTTCAGCATGCTACTCAAAAAAGTCAAACGGACCCAGGTTTTTGGGCCAGAATTGCTTGGATTCAACCTCCACTTTGGGGACTACCACCCCCTGGGTTTGCATATTTTTCACTTTCTTTATTTTATTATTTATTTAAATCTATTACTTTTAATTATTATTTGTTTAAATTAATTACCTATTTTCATAAAATATAAAAAATGCATAAAAATCAGAAAAGATAAAAAATATAATAAATATTTTTATTTTAATACTTTTGGTAAATAAATGTATGTAAATTAATTAGTTTAAAATAGGGTTTTAATTTTAATTTCTTTTATAACAAAAATCTAAAAAATATAGAACTAGGTTTAATTAATGTTATTCCTTTTCAATTTTTTTCTTTTTTCATAATAATATTATTTATTTTATTTATCTTTATAATTAAATTTGTATGTAAAAATTAGGTTTAATTTAGGTTAAATTCCAATATTTTTTTTAATAAATTAAAATAAAATAGAATTAGGGTTAGTAGTTAATTGCAATCAATTTTTTTCTATTAAATCTTAAAATACTAAAAAACACCAAAAACAAGTTCTTTCTCTTTTAATTAATTAACTCCGTTATTAATTTAGTTTTTTTGCAAAAGGGTCCAACGCCCTCGTTCGTAATTTCTTATTTCTTTGCATATTTATTTTATTTCGTTTAAATAATTATGTATCTCTCCCAAGGCCTTGTAACATTTTAATTACTTCTCGCACTTTTATTTTCTGTCAAATCGGGTTCGAGAAACTTTTGGCGATGTGGACCCGCGCCTTTGTAATAGCTTAGGAATTTTACTTTTCGCAACTTTTAACTGTTAATCAAAAGCATGAAAGAATGTATGGATAAAATAAAATCAAGCGTAGAACACCAATAACATGACAAGATAAATACAAATGAAAACGACACACGAATCACACACACCACCCCTAGGGTACGCCTCACTGTTGCCTTGCCCCGAAAGGTGATCGTCGAGTAGAGGACGTTTTAGTAAGTCCTCATGATCCAGGAACCTGGCATGAGGGTAGCTTCTAAGGTGTCTTCCCATTACTCTGGTGATCACATTGTTGCCTTGTCCCTCGAAACGTGGCCGTCGACTATAGGACATCTTAGTGAGTCCTTGTGTCCATTGATCTAGTTGCCTAAAACAAAGTTGCCTCGAATAAGTTGCCTCGGAATAGTTGCCTCGGAATAAAAGATCAATGGCATAAGGGTAGCTTCTAAGGTGTCTTACCTTTGCTCGGTGACCACAACGTCCCTAAACTCGAATTGACCCGAACACCTCCAAACGGTGGTGCTACCTACCTCTCAATGGTGGGATGGCACTACTTTAAAGGACATTTACACAGACGAATTCCTTAGGGTAGGTAGACGACTCTAGATACTTGCTCCAAATTCAAAACAAATTCAAAAATACTTTTCACACCGACACCTTTTCAAAAAGCTTTCGAGAGCAAATTTTCAAACACTCTTGAGGACCGATACAAGAGTCGAACTGAAATTTTCAAAGAAACTTTTTTAAAACCCACAGTTGAAAAGAAAACAAACCATTTTTGAAAACACAAATGAGCAAGTATCTAAGAGCCCATGGATAACCATGGATAGAAAGGGTGCTAACACCTTCCCTTTCTATAATCTACCTCCCGAACCGAGAGCAATCTCTTTAAGGAATTTTTCTGTGCTTTTGTCCTTTCCATTTGGAGAAAATAAAAGACGGTGGCGACTCTTGCTTCCGCGACATTTCGCGAACCAGCGTTAAACAGTCAGTTCCAGATCCACCGATCACAAGCACCATGTCAGTATGTCCTGTGCAACCTTCGCTGTTGTTAAATCAACGATTTCCTCAAACACAATTGCATTCATACACTGATGGATTTAGAACAACACCTTCTGATCTATCTTCCTTGTATCTCTTTACACATTTCTTTTTTGCTCTGTCACATCTGCTACAACAGGAATGTAACCGTCGATGATGAGATCAAGAACGTCTTGAGCATCAAACAACACACACATTCGAATCATCCACTGATTCCAATTCTTTCCACCAAACACTGGAAGATTTGTATTCAAAATGTTTCCTCCATTCATCTTCATTATTGTGCACTTAAACTCACTCATATCTCACCAAAACACTCGTGTTTCTTGATCCTGTAAAATCAAGAAATGTAATTCTTTTAAAATTTCGATCGTGAATTCAACAGGCTGCCTTTGGTAAACGATCTTAGTCCCTTACGACAATTGCTAAAGAGTCCTACAAGCTGCCTTCTATGACTGTACGATGATCCACGCCTGTCCCTCACATGCAATGATAGGGCTTCCTACTAACTAAGGGTAGGATAGCACCATCTAAAGGAGGAGGAAAAGAACAAAGAATTTTTGAGTAGGTAGATTGCTCGTGATTTCTTAGTCACAAACTAAAACAACCTCTACACCTCACATTTTCAAGACACTTTTCAAAACAAACATTTTGTATACATTCTCAAGGATACGAGAATCATTACAAAATTGCCTTACATTGGCATTTTCAAAACATCTTTCCAAAACAACATTTTTCTTTCACAAGTATTTTCAAAACAAACAATTTTTATACATTCTCAACGATACTAGAATCATTGCAAAATTTCCATACTTAGGCGTTTTCAAAATATTTTCAAACATACACAAACACAAAGCATTTTTTCAAAGTGAGCTAGAAATTAAGAGCCCGTAGTTAACTACGGATGAAAAGGATGCTAACACCTTCCCTTTTCATAACCTACCCCCCGAACTCAAGAAAATTCTCAAAAGGTTTTTCTTGTTCTTTTCACCCTTTCCTTTATTGGATAAAAGAAAAGTCAATGGCGAATCTTGCTATCCGCAACATTTGCGATAAAGTGCAAAACCTCAAGTCAGTTCCCAATCGTATTACACAGGTCAACACATGTAGTTGCATTTTTAAGCCAGTAAGTCTCTGTAAGTTTAGATCTACTCATGCATTGTTACAGGTCGACACATACTGCAAGATTTATTCAATTGAAGAAATATTGAATTTATGTGTCGACACACCCATCCTTCAGGTCGACACAAGTACTATAAGTCTGTAAGTCTCTGTAATAGTAGGTCAACACATAACCTTATTTTAGGTAGACACATACGACCTAAGCATAACGTATGTGTCGACACATACGTGTTTCAGGTCGACTCATCATGCGCATTTTAGTCAATTTCTTAAATTTCTTTTATTCCAAATCTATCCCTCTTGCCTTATCTTTCACATATCTATATGTACTCATGCATGCATCATTTCACAACTTGATGATACCATAAAATTAGCCTACTCTCTCTCTCTCTCTCTCTCTCTCTCTCTCTCTCTCTCTCTCTCTCTCTCTCTCTCTCTTCATCTTCAACCTTCCAATCTAAGTGTATGCAACAATATTACATTGTGATAATGTTCCGTCGGGGTATGATCTAGACGAAGAATTATGGATTTCCAATTGCTTTGGGTCGAGATTTTATAGGGGTCTTCATCCGGTAAAAACCTTAGGGTTTCTCCTCCAAGATCATTGGTTCATTTTGGTGTTTGTACAAGATCGTTCAAAAGTTCGTTCATGTGAAAGATCCCTTGGGGTGGTTGAAATCCTTTCAAGGATCTTTGGGGTGCTTGAAATCCTTTCAAGGAAGTAGCAAAAATTGGGTGATAGAATTAGTGATCTTGGATTGATAGAATTGAAATCAGATTTACTCGGGTGAAAGTTCCCTTGGGGTGGTTGAAATCCTTTCAAGGATCCTTGGGGTGTTTGAAATCCTTTCAAGGAAGTAGCTTAAGCGGCGAATAGATTGCATCTATCAGTTTGATTTGATCTTGCTTAAGATCAAAAGTTGAAGAGGAAGAATCAACATAAAAGTGAAGACTTTTTTTATTATTGTTTCTATCTCTTCTTATTGTATTAACATTTTATTATATAAAAATTATCCTAAGTTTCATTGGAATTTAGTCGCAGACGTACCCACACATGAGGACGATAGTGGGGAACTGTGTAGATAAATTCCTCGTGTGCTTTTACCTTTTCGCTTTTTACTCGCTTTCATTTGATAAATCATTTATCAAATAGAATTATGATTGCCATTGAATTGTAATAATTTTTTTCTCATAATATGTTTTTAAAATAGGTGCAGATATAGCTTATAATAAATTTTGATTATAAGTGGTTTTACATATCAACATCAATCAAAGAGAAATTCTGAAAATTCACTTGCACGCCAAGTGTTTGATAAATTGATTACACTAGCTCTTTATCTTACTAGCATTGGCAATAGCATTACAAAGTTGTGTGTTCAAATGTCGAATAAGAAAATTGTTGTTTTGAGGTTATTGTATCTCGTATTATCAAGTTTATCTCATAGACCCTTTTTTATTTAATTTGCATATCCGAGTTCCAATAAGCTCTTTAGACGACTTTTCAAATAAAATCGCCTCCCCTCAAAAGTTTTTGAAAACTCTATGTTTCTAGATTTTTGTCTAGAAAAATCTTTTGTGCTTTATTCACCCCCTCTAGATACAGGTCATCGTCTAACAAGTGGCATCAAGAGCCCGATTCATTCTGGCTTAAGTACACTCTTTAGAAAATGGCTTACGAACCTAAGGGGGGTCATAAGAGAGCTCCGGTTTTCATGGGAGAAAATTATACTTATTGGAAAGCTTGTTTGCAAATTTATATCAATTCTTATGACAAAGGTATTTGGGAAGCCATTCAAAATGGTCCAACAATGGTGACATATGAAGTTGATGTCATTACTATGCCTAAGCCAAAAAATCTATGGGATGAAAATGATAATAAAAAGTGGTCTTACGATTGGAAAGCAAAGAACATCATCGTATCCGTAATAGGTGTCGATGAGTTCTACCGCATTTTACATTGTGATACAGATAAGGCTATGTGGGACACATTACGAGTTGCCCATGAGGAAACTAATGATGTCAAACAAGCTAGGGTTAACACACTCAATCAAGAGTTTGAACTCTTTTGTATGAAGAATGGTGAAACCATTGTAGAAATGCGAAAGAGATTCTCTCATCTTAACAATCGTTTAAACTTACTAGGTAATCCTATTTCCAATTCTATTTCTACTAATAAAGTTTTGAGATGTCTTACTAGGAATTGGATACCTAAGGTCATCGCAATCAAGGAAGCTAACAATCTTGAAACAATTGATCTCACCGCACTCTTTGGTAAGCTTGGAGAACACGAGCAAGAGCTCAATTGCTTGGACAAATATGAAAGAAATGTTGAGAAGAAAAATAAGAACAAGGAAAGTCACAAGGAGGAAATTATAAAGTCAAAAGCCCTCATGGCTTCTAGCTCAAAATCCTCAAAACAAGAGCACTATAATTATAAAGAAGATGGTAACAACTCTCATGTTTTGGAAGATGAAGAAATGGGCTTATTTGTGAAAAGATATCACAAATATATGAAAAATAAAGAGGGGAAAGGTTCAACTTTAAAGGAAGAAACAATAAAAAAGAAAGAGTCAAACCGTGATAAAAAGAAAAAGGAAGAAAAATCAAAGAATCGTGGTAAATATAGAAAGTCTATGTTACTTGGGGTAGTGATGATGAATCATCAAATGATGAAGAATCTAGTGAGAGCTCAAGTGTTGCAAATGTATGTCTCTCAACCAACTCAAAGGATAAAAGATATAGAAAGTTCTGTTAGAACATAGTTTGATTCTACAACCCTTAATTAGAGTTTTGATGATAACAAAATACAAAGAATAAATAAATTGTAAGATTTATATATAAGACAAATATGCTTCTTAAAGTTATGTTTTGTATATACAGAAGATCTGATGGAATCAGCATCAGAAGATCAGTAACATGTGCTACACGCCGAAGCTACTAGATCATACGCTAAAGCTTGATGACTAGAATCTGCGCATAAACAAATACACTCTGACTCTGATCAAAGATCTTTTCCAAGTCATCAGCACTCTGAAGCGTTATCCTAAGTTAAAGAAAAGAAGACTCTGAAGCGTTATTAAGTATTCAAGACAAAATTAAATGCTAACGGCTATCCTCAGACAAGATCTTCTCAAAAACGGAAAGTGCGTTATTATCATTAAAATGGCTTTATGGACAACGTATCTCTGCCTTGCCTATTTAAACAAGCCTGTGTGAGAAAAGACGCATGCATGCACTCACATAATTTGCCAAGCATTCAAAACCACGCTTACTCAAACGCTTTAGCAAATTCAGTTTATTCCAAGCTTAAATTGTGTAATTATCACAGTTGTGATATATTGTTTTATTAGAAAACGTTAACACATCATTGTTCAAATTATTTGTAAAAGATTTCCTTGAGATAAACCGGTTTGTGGTTATACTCAAGAAGGCTTTAACAGTTGTTAAAGTAGCTGTTGTAATCCTTTGAATATAGTGGATTAAGACTTCGTTGGAGAGAGGCGAAATCACTTTGACAGGTGGACTGGAGTAGTTTGAGATCAAACGAACCAGGATAAAAATATTGTGTTGTCTAAGCATTTGTTTTAAGTTTTACAATTCAACCCCCCTTCTTGTGTTTTTCACATCTTCAATTGGCATCAGAGCGTCTGGTTCTGAGCTTATAACACTTAACCGTGTCAGTACAAGATCCAGCGTCAGAAAAACACAATGGCAGGACCAAATCAAAACATCAGCAATGACAACAATGAAGAAAGAGACAGATTCAGTGGCAAACCTCTAGTCTTTGATGGAGAGAACTTTGACTACTGGAAAGACAGAATTGAGAGTTTCTTTCTGGCCCACGATGCTGATCTGTGGGACATGGTGACTGATGGATACACACACCCAGTGGATGGAAGTGGTCAGAAGATTGACAGGAAAATGATGTCTGATTAGCAAAAGCGTGAGTTCATAAATCATCACAAGGCCCGAACAATTCTTCTCAGCGCCATCTCTTATTCAGAATATGAGAAGATATCAAACAGAGACACTGCAAATAATATGTTTGACTCTCTAAGAATGACGCATGAAGGCAACATTCAAGTAAAAGAAACCAAAGCCCTTGCGCTCATTCAGAAGTATGAGGCATTCAAGATGGAAGAGAGTGAATCAATAGAAACTATGTTTTCAAGATTTCAAATTCTTGTTGCTGGTCTAAAAATTCTTGACAAAGGGTATTCCACTGCTGATCACGTTAAGAAGATCATCAGAAGCTTGCCAAAACAATGGAGGCCAATGGTCACAACACTTAAGCTAGCCAAGGATCTCAACAAAATCTCTCTGGAGGAACTTGTCAGCTCCCTCAGAAGTCACGAGATAGAGCTAGAAGCAGATGAACCTCAAAAGCAAGGTAAGCCATTAGCTTTAAAATCTAACAGAAAATCTGACTCCAAAGTTTTGCAGGCTGTGGAAGAAACCTCTGATGGGTCCTCATCAGAAGAAGATGAACTATCTCTCCTCTCCAGAAGGGTGAACCAATTGTGGAAGAAGAGGCAAAGGAAGTTCAAGAATCCCAGAAGATCAGAAAATCAGAATGAATCTTTCTCCAGATACAGAAGGTCAGAATCCTCCTCTGGACACAGAAGATCTGAAGGTTCTTCAGGAAACAGAAAGCCAAACAACAAAGACATCATCTGCTATGAATGTAACGAGCAAGGACACTACAAAAGTGATTGCCCAAAGCTTCAGAAGGAAAATCCCAAAAAGAAGTTTGGCAAGGAAAAGAAGAAAAGTCTCATGGCTACATGGGATGATTCTGATACATCTGAAGCTGACTCAAAATCAGATGATGAAAGAGCAAACATAGCTCTCATGGCAAACATAACAGAAGACAGTGAAGCTTCTGAGTCAGAATCTGAATCAGATACAGAAGAGGTATTCCCTGACTTTACTATAAACTTTACTAAGTCTGAACTAGCTGAAAGCCTTAATGAAATTCTGGAAAGATATCAGCAGATCAGAGTCAAATTCAGAAATATGAAAAGGAATCTTGCTTCTGACTCTGATAAGACTGAGAGTCTCAAATTGGATAATTCTGAGTTAAAAGATAAAATTTCAAAATTAGAAAACCAATTGCAAAACTCTCAAAAGGAAACAATCCCTGAAACTCCCAGCAATGCTGATGAGATCATCAAGGAGTATGATCACAGCTTTCAGAAGTTTCTAGCTAAAAACATAGACAGAAGCAAAATGGCTTCAATGATCTATGGAGTTAGCAGAAATGGAAGAAAAGGGATAGGATATCAAGGTAAGGTACCTGTGATCGGTCGAAATAGAACTGACTGTTTTTTTAAAGCTGGTTTCGCGAAATGTCGCGGTAAGCAAGAGTCACCACCGTCTTTTATGTTCTCCAACATGGAAAGGACAAAAGCACATCAAAATTCCTTCTTTGAGAATGTTTCTCGGTTCGGGAGGTAGATTTATAGAAAGGGAAGGTGTTAGCACCCTTTCTATCCGTGGTTATCCACGGGCTCTTAGGTACTTGCTCTTATGTTTTCAAAATTGTTTGCTTTTCAAGTGTGTGTGGGTTTTGAAGAAGTTTCGTTTGAAAAATTTCTAAGTAACTCTTGTATCTGTCCTCAAGAGTGTATGAAAAATTTGTTTGAAAACTTTGAGAAAGTGTGAGTGCGAAAAGTTGTTTTGTTTGTTTGAAGAGAGCAAGTACCTAGGAGAATCTACCTACTCTAAGGAATTAGGCTGTGTAAGAGTCCTTTAGATAATGCTATCCCACCATTGAGAGGTAGGTAGCACCATCGTTGGAGGTGTTCGGGTCAATTCGATTATATGGGACATGTGTGGTCACCAAAGCAATGGTAGGACATCTTAGTGGTAACCCTAATGTCCTAGATCCTTTTATCCGAGGCAACCGTTTCGAGGCAACTGGATCTTTTGGACAGAAGGGCGACCTCTAAGACACCCTATACTTGATGACCACGTTCGAGGCAACCAGTGAGGCGTACCCTAGGAGTGGCATGTGCTTTGTGTGTCGTTTTTCAGTTAATTGTCTTTGTACATGTTATTTGTGAGCTACGGATTGGTTTTATTTACATACATTCTTTCATGCATTTTTAACAGTTAGGAGTGCGGAAAATAAATTGCGGGAATGTAAATCTAACTATTACAAGGCGCAGGTCTATACATCGCCAAAAAAAACAAAACCCATTTTGGTAAATAAATGCGAGAAATTAAATAAAGCGGTAAAATTCCTATTTAACTATTACATATCTGGGGATAGTTACATAAATAAACAAAATAAATAAATGCGCGCGAGAATTAAATCGGGAACGTTCTAAGGGTTTTGACCCTTTTTGAATAAGAATTGAATTTTGTCCCTTTTTTTCGTAATTAATGAAATTAAAATTAATAACTAATTAATTAATTTAATTAAAAGAAAAATATTTTTGTGTTTTTATGTTTTTTAATGAAAATAAAATAAAAGGAATTAAAATTAAAAGTTAACCTAATTCAAAATTGTTTTTACTTATTATAAAGAAAAGAGATTAAAATTGACTTAATTAAACTATTTTATTTGTTAGTATTTTATTTACAAAAATAACATGAAATTAATAATAATAATATTAGTGTTTTTTTTTTTTATGAAAAATATTAATTATGTTAATAGTTAATAAAAAAAGAATAAGAAATAAAATAAGGCAAAAAAAAAATAAAAAAATGAAATGACAAAACAAAAATGCAAACCCAAGGGGGGTTTGGGCCAGAATTGGGAGTTTGTTTAGCATTGTTGTGGCCCATTTGCCTTCAAGCCACGTTGACTTCTTGGATCTGCTGAGCTGGCTTTGACTGAGAAACATGGTGGTCCTCCTCTTTGGGCCTTTGGATGGCTTATTGTGGACACATGGCGTGTTTGGGTGTGAGGTGTATGATGCACCTTTCTTGTGAACCTGCACATAAGTACATAAAGAAAAAATGCATGGAAATTATGGGGGACGTGGGATTCGAACCCAGGTCCCAAGGATTATTTGCCAACACCTGTACCACTGGATCAGTTATGCGCGTTTGTAAGTAAGATGAGAAATAATTATTATATAAAATAAATACATTATATGCTGGACAAAAGAAAAATAGCGCGCGTGATGTTTGAATCAGCCAGCCATGCGTGGACACCTCATCATCGTCTTCATTTATCTGCAAAATCAAAACAAGATAGCGGGGGTTTTTAACCCCCACAACATGGAACTGTCAAGAATAACGATTAGGCCCCTGAGCTATATAAAAAGGGCGCGAGGGTTGCAATAGATTCATCTCACTTAGGCGGTTTCAACCATGTGCGTTTTGAGGTTTGATTTTACAGTATGTGAAAAGCCCCAATTCAAAAGCTCTGAAACCCTAGAACTTAACAATGGTGTTTTGCAATTCTGGGCGCCATAATCAAATTAAACTATATCAAAAGCTTCATAAAGATGTTAGCAATGCAAAGCAATAATCAAAATGTGTTAATGATGCGTAAAAAATGAATTTCGATTATGGAAAAAGATGATGAACCGTGTGACTGTATTGAGTGATTACTTGAGTGTTAGAACTTGTTTATGATTGCAATAGGTTCCTGGCAATGCTGGCAACGTGTTAGAAGCAAGAAAAGTGTTTGAATTGTGCTGGAATATGGATTTCAGTTTGTGAATTTCTTTGGAATTTTTGGAAATGGTTCTGGCCGCTTTTGGTGTCTCTAGGTCGTGCTTAAGGTCTGCAAGGTTTGTATATGTATGTTTTAATGAGAATCAAGTGACATTAGGAGCCTTAAACCATTGCAATGATGTTTTGAGATTCTTCATCACCACCATTAAAGGAACTTGCCATGTTTGTTCAAATTTGAATTTTCATGCTTAAAATGGACTTGGCACGGTT
The DNA here is from genome assembly GCA_948472305.1 of Vicia faba. NCBI lineage: Eukaryota > Viridiplantae > Streptophyta > Magnoliopsida > Fabales > Fabaceae > Vicia > Vicia faba. The sequence continues at coordinate 1,690,426,146 of OX451737.1, read as the reverse complement.
TTGGTATGTGGAATATGACACATGAAGGCTAATCAAACCACAAGATACCATTTAATTAATTCTTTTAATTTTATTTGAATTATTATGGATTAAAATGAATTAAATCCATAAAAATTAAATAAAAAATGGAAAAATAATTATTTGGTCTTGAAATTGATCATGGGACACGTGGGTGGCATGACAAGGATGAATCAAGTGGAAAAAAGTGGCCCCTTTTGTCAAAAATTGAAGTTTCAAGGATAGTTGACTTTTGCCATTTCACAAAAATTTCCCAACTTCTCCAATGCATATCTTGCTCAATATTGATCATATGAACATGTTCTTGGACATTTTGGAAAGGTCTTAAAGTACTCTAACCAATGACTTTGGTCCCATGTCATTTGAATTTACCAATCTCAAGTTATGGTCTTTGACTTAAAGTGCCTTTTTGTTGACTTTTGAAAATGACCTATAATGTTGAAATTGATAACTTTTTGTGAGTGCATTTCTTGGATTTGGAATGTGAAGATGAGTTGTAGGAAATGTCATCCCCTTAAAAATGAGCATTGGATGGGATTTTTCTGATGAACCATGAAAAAGTTATGCCTTGGTCAAGTTACAGTTGACTTTTCACCTGTCCAAAAATAGAAACTTTTGCATCTTGATGATTTTTGAGCCATTCTTGTGAAATCATGGTCAAGATTTGACCAAATGATGGTTGTGGCTTCAAAATAGGATGTTGACCAAAATTTTTGACTTTTGACTGCCAAATGACCATTTTGCCCCTACAGTTGATTGTGAAGCAATTAGGGTTTTGACTGTGCAACTTTACCTTGTGAGCCTTGAAACTTGACATGTAGGTGCTTGACAATGTATATGAGCATATGGGACTTGATTGAGCCCTTGAAAACCTCAACTTCCTTGCAAGAACCAAAACCCTAATTTTGACTGGCTTAGGAGGATGGTTTGACTGTGCAACCCTTGAGTAGACTTGAGCAAATTTAGATGATGCTTGTCAAAACTTTGAAGAATATGGGAGGGCAAATTTTGGGGTACAACAGTTGCCCCTGTTTAATCTTCTTAGACCTGAGGATGTAGATTGACTTGCGTGCCTTTCGTGATCCGAGGGTGGAAGATGATTGAACACTAGAGTGCCCAGAAATTTGCACACATAGTAGGGTATCAGCAGTGTGATGGCGGGAATGGGCTTACAGATGCCATTTGGAGAGATGGTGGATAGGGGGATGGGCTTATAGATGCCATCTGGAGATGTGACAGAACCTTGTCGGGAATGACCTTATAGATGCCATTTGGAAAGATGGTATGGGAGGATGGGCTTATAGATGCCATCTAGGTGTGGATCGCGTAAGAGATTCCTTAGCGAGAACTTCCGTACGTGAGAAAGATAATTTCCTGGCCTGTTACAGGTGTTGATCTTCACTCAGTCGCTCACAGACATGCCCTGGCTAGATACAGGTATCGAATCTGGAACTTCAAAAGGTTGCTTACAGACGTGCCTTGGCTGGATACAGGAGTCGAATCTCTAAACTCTTCATGCAGACATGCCCTGGCTGGATACAGGTGTCGAATCTACAATCAGTTACTCACAGATATGCCCCGGCTGGATACAGGAATCGAATCTGGAATTAGTCGTCTACAGATATGCCCTGGCTGGATACAGGAATTGAATCTTCAAACTCTTCAGACGTGCCCTGGCTGGATACAGGAATCGAATCTGGAATTAGTCATCAACAGATATGCCCTGGCTGGATACAGGAATCGAATCTTCAAACTCTTCAGACGTGCCCTGGCTAGATACAGGAATCGAATCTGGAACTTCAAAAGGTTGCTTACAGACGTGCCCTGGCTGGATACAGGAGTCGAATCTCTAAACTCTTCATGCAGACATGCCCTGGCTGGATACAGGCGTCGAATATACAATCAGTTACTCACAGATATGCCCTGGCTGGATACAGGAGTCGAATCTGGAATTAGTCGTCAACAGATATTCCCTGGCTGGATACAGGAATTGAATCTTCAAACTCTTCAGACGTGCCCTGGCTGGATACAGGAATCGAATCTGGAATTAGTCGTCAACAGATATGCCCTGGCTGGATACAGGAATTGAATCTTCAAACTCTTTAGACGTGCCCTAGCTGGATACAGGAATCGAATCTGGAATTAGTCGTCAACAGATATGCCCTGGCTGGATACAGGAATCGAATCTTCAAACTCTTCAGACGTGCCCTGGCTGGATACAGGAATCGAATCTGGAATTAGTCGTCAACAGATATGCCCTGGCTGGATACAGGAATCGAATCTTCAAACTCTTCAGATGTGCCCTGGCTAGATACAGGAATCGAATCTGGAATTGCGACAGTTGATAGTAATTATCTTTGGATTAACCTTTTTCCTAAAAAGGCAAGATGTCAGTTGTATGCAATGTCATGATGTATGAAATGCATGATGTCATGATGTTCTCAAAAATAAATGAGATTTTGTGATATGATGCGTATATGCATGCGTCATGGTATATGATAATGTAATGTTTATGAATGTATTTTCGTCGAGGAAAATAAATCCTTGACGAATGCCGGGAGCTTGAATCCTGGGCTGATGTTGGAGAGTAGAGTTCTTCGTTTCCGCTGGGGATGATGGTTGCAAGAACAAACCGGTAGGAGAAGATGACTCCGTTGGGGAATAAACTTGTTGGAGAGATATTCTGCGGGGAATTACTCTGTGGGAAGAGATACTTCGCTGAGGTTTAATGATAACTCCTGGGGATACCGTTGATGATTTATGTTGGCAGATTTGATGAACTCCGCTAGGGATAGGAAGAACTTTGCTGAGGACGATCTTCCCATTGCAATTTGCCGAGGATAACCCAGTTAGGCTCTGGTGGAGAATAACCTTTGAATAGAGACGCGTTCGTACTCTGCAGGTGATAAGCTTCCAGAATCTACTGGGGATTAGCTTCCAGAATCTACTAGGGATAAGCTTCCAGAATCTACTGGGGAGATGGTTCAACTCTCCTAGGGAAACTTTTTGAATTGTACCGGGGAGTGGCTCCACAAGGGTGTTTGGTATTCCGCCGGGGAACAATCTTATATTAAGACTGCCGGGGACGCTTGTTAAGAATATCTGTATACCCCACTAGGGAATATTTGAGATTTTCTGGGGATGCCCAAACTTCCTTAAGGCTACAGTAGATTAACTCTGCATGGGGAGAGTGTTGCTGACTTACTGGAGATACTGTGCCTTTTCGGGCTGATTGGAGACCAACTCTGCTCGGGGGAGAGTATTGTTGATTCTTGTCCTACTCTGCAGGGGGTGTGAAGGAAAATTGCGATCAAAACGCAGCGGAATATAAAATTTTCCTTTAGAGATCCTTACGAATGAGCATGGTCAGTGATAGAAAGTTTTACCTCTTGTGGCGATTCAGACCTTTGATGTCGTGATCACGAGCGTTGATGAAGAACAACGCCTCTACTCAGTCCACACGAACAGATCGCTTCCGGTCACAGTGCTAGCTGATCACGAACGGAAACCTTGAGTGAGAGAGAGAGTCAAAAACGAAAATGCATCCAGTGAAAAAACTTCATCACAAGGGATCTATTTATAGAATCACTCGTGTGGGCTACAAGCTAAAAGCCCAATTAAGGCTATAAGCTAAAATCCCAATTAAGCTTATGGACATCATACCTTATGATGTACCATATATCACTTATCCACATGGTACCTTACCACTTTCCGTATTACACTTAAGTGCACCGTACCTTACGGCGTTCCTTATTTATTCTATCTCTCATCAACCTGTCCTTATGTGTGTGACCCTGTAGGTTTTTGCAACGTTGGCAATTATATTAAATTACACATTTAATATAATAAACAGTGAGCGGTATCTAGCAACACATCACTGTTACCCAAGTCACGAAAATGTCATGTGATCTGACCAAACCTTTTCCGTGATAATATTTGTGTTGTACAATTACCCTTTTGCCCTCATGTCTATATTGAACACAAGGCATACACTGTGTCACCCTTGTCCAGTTCAATATTGGGCCCTTAGACATTTATCCTGTTATGCAAGATGAGCAAATTCCATCTAGGTCACTCATGTCCCTTAGCATGCTTTGTGAAGTACCCATCAACCATCTTTATAGTCATCCAGTTACGGATGACGTTTGATCAGCAATAAAGTACTTGACTCTACATCTAGGGTCCATAGTGGTTTCAGGTCGAAGGGTGGTATACACCATTATCATCATGAGAATAACTTATGACACTTTGCATAACATTCTATGTAGTATTCTCATAACGGGTCAATCCAGTATAAATATTACTCCTAATATTCATACCTATGTCAAGACTTGATAACTCCTTATCTATGATCCATGAGATGTGATCATCAATCTATCTTCATAATAATCTTAATGCTTTAATGTTATCCCACTTCACATTAAAGCTTGACTACGGATACTTTAAGAATAGTTTCTTATGTTTAATGGGATCTCATGATTAAGTCACACTTAACATTTCATTAAACCAATAAACCATTCTAGGGACTTTATTATTTTGGAAAACATAATAAAGAAATGCCTTTTATTATTAATAAATAATTCGATACAAGTACCAAAAGTATTGGCCTCTAGGGCTTACACCAACAATCTCCCACTAGCACTAGAGCCAATCAGGCATACCCCTAATACCCATAGATCTAGTATGTCCATCATGCTTCAGCTGCACAAGAGGCTTTGTTAATGGGTCAGCAACATTGTCAAGTGTAGGTACTCTACATATTTTCACATCTCCCCGATCAATTATCTCTCGAATGAGATGATAACGCCTAAGTATGTGTTTGGATCGTTGGTGAGATCTAGGCTCCTTAGCTTGTGCGATAGCACCATTGTTATCACAATAGAGATCAATGGGATCCACAATGCTATGGACTATGCCAAGTTCACTAATGAACTTCTTGATCCAAACAGCTTCCTTTGCTGCAGTTGAGGCAGCAATATACTCAGCCTCGGTTGTAGAATCAGCAATTGTATCTTGCTTTGAACTTTTTCAGCTCACAGCGCCACCATTTAAACAAAACACATAACCAGATTGCGATCTAAAGTCATCCTTATCTGTCTGGAAGCTAGCATCAGTGTATCCAATTACAGCAAGCTCTTCCTGACCTCCATATATCAAGAATGAATCCTTAGTCCTTCTCAAGTACTTAAGGATATTCTTGACAACTACCCAATGAGCATCACCGGGATTAGACTGGTACCTACTCGTTGCACTTAAAGAATACGAGACATCTGGTCGAGTACATAGCATGGCATACATGATAGATCCTATTGCAGATGCATATGGAATCTTATCCATGCGATCCCTTTCTTCCTTACTTGAAGGGGATTATGTTTTTGACAGACACATGCCATGTTGCATAGGTATGAATCCTTTCTTGGAATCATGCATATTAAAGCGTCTCAACACTTTTTCTATGTATGTACTCTGACTTAGGCCAAGCAGTTTTTGTGACCTATCTCTATAGATCCTGATTCCTAATATATAGGCTGCTTCACCTAGGTCCTTCATTGAAAAGCATTTCCCTAACCAAGTCTTCACTTGTTGCAAGGTAGGGACATCGTTTCCAATGAGTAATATGTCATCTACATATAATACCAGGAATACGATCATGCTCCCACTAACCTTCTTGTAGACACAAGGCTCATCTTCATTCTTGATGAATCCATATTGTTTTACTGTTTCATCAAAACGAAGATTCCAGCTTCTGGAAGCTTGCTTTAATCCATAAATTGATCGCTGTAACTTACATATCTTTTGGGCTTCCTCTAGTATGTCAAATCCTTCAGGTTGTGTCATGTACACATCCTCAAGAAGGTTCCCATTAAGGAAAGCAGTTTTGACATCCATCTGCCATATTTCATAATCATGATATGCAGCGATAGCAAGTAAAATTCGAACAGATTTAAGCATTGCAACTGGTGAAAAGGTTTCATCATAGTCCACCCCATGAATTTGTTTATAGCCTTTTGCAACCAGTCTTGCCTTATAGGTATGTACCTTACCATCCATGTCAGTCTTCTTTTTGAAGACCCACTTGCATCCTATAGGGTTAACTCCTATAGGAGGCTCTACCAAGGTCCAAACCTGGTTTGTGTACATGGAATCCATTTCAGATTTCATGGCTTCTAGCCACTTCTCGGACTCAGGACCAGTTATGGCCTCTTGGTAGGTCACAGGCTCATCTTGATCCATGAGTAATACATCACCCTGATCACTTATGAGATATCCATATCTCTCAGGTTGTTGACGTATCCTGCTTGACCTACGCTGGTCTTGTTCTACTTGAGCAGGTTGCTCTTCCACAACTACTTGTGTTTCCTGCTCTAATTCCTCCATAGGTGTATCAATGCTTTGTGGTTCTTGAATTTCTTCAAGCTCTATTTTCCTCCCACTGATTCTTTTGGAAATAAAATCCTTTTCCAGAAAAACTCCAGTTCGAGCGACAAACACTTTGCCCTCAGAAGGATTGTAGAAGTAATACCCTCTTGTTTCTTTAGGATACCCAACAAATAAGCATTTGTCAGATTTGGGCTCAAGCTTAGTTGAAATTTGTCGTTTCACATAAACTTCACAACCCCAAATCTTCATGTAAGACATATTTTGTTTCTTACCACTCCATATCTCATATGGTGTCTTCTCAACCTTTTTGGATGGAACTCGGTTAAGTGTGTAAGCTGCAGTCAATAGTGCATGTCCCCAAAAGGAGTTCGGAAGATCGGCGTGACTCATCATGGATCGAACCATGTCTAACAAGGTCCGATTTCTTCTCTCGGATACACCATTCCATTGTGGTGTTCCGGGAGGAGTAAGTTGGGATAAAATCCCATATTCCTTTAGATGGTCATCAAACTCTAGGCTTAAATATTCACCGCCTCGATCTGATCGAAGAACTTTAATATTCTTACCTAGTTGGTTTTGTACTTCATTCTTGAATTCCTTAAATTTTTCAAAGGTTTCAGATTTGTGTTTCATTAAATACACATAACCATATCTACTGAAATCATCAGTAAATGTGATGAAGTATTGAAAACCTCCTCTGGCTGGTATGTTCAGTGGTCCACATACATCAGTATGTATGAGGGCCAAAAGATCATTAGCCCTTTCACCTTTTCCTGTGAATGGGGACTTTGTCATCTTTCCAATTAAACAAGATCTGCATGTCTCATATGATTCATAATCAAAAGAGTCCAAGAGTCCATCTTTATGGAGTTTGGAAATGCGTTTCTCATTTATGTGGCCTAAGCGACAGTGCCAAAGGTAGCTTGGATTTAACTCATTAGGTTTAATCCGTTTAGTATTAATGTTATAAATTGGCATTTCAAGATCAAGGACATATAGTCCATTTTTCATTTGTGCAGAAGCATAGAATATATCATTCAAATAAATAGAGCAACAATTGTTCTTTATTATAAATGAAAAACCAAACTTGTCCAAACAAGAAACGGAAATAATATTCCTACTAATTGCAGGTACATAATAACAGTTCTCTAACTGAATTATTAAACCACTAGGTAAAGTCAAAACATAAGTTCCTACGGCTAAAGCAGCAACCTTTGCTCCATTTCCAACTCGTAGGTCAACTTCACCTTTTGCCAAATCTCTACTCCTTTTTAGCCCCTGCACATTAGTACAAATGTGAGAACCGCATCCAGTATCTAATACCCATGATGCAGAAGTAGATAAATTAATTTCAATAACAAAAATACCTGAATTTGAAGTCCCTACTCCATTGTTCTTATCTTCCAGGTACTTTGGGCAGTTTCTCTTCCAATGTTCGGTCTTACCGCAATGGAAGCAAGTGCCCTCCTTTGCTATGCCTCCACTAGGCTTCAAAGCAGGAACAGTAGGTTTAGGCCTGGCAACTTCCTTGCCTTTCCCTTTACCAACCTGCTTGGTAGGCCTCTTGTTCAGCTTCTTTCCATTACTGACCATCAGAATGGACTTCCCTTTTGTCTTCATATTCTGCTCAGCAGTTTTCAACATGCTTAGCAATTCTGGAAGACTCTTATCCATGTCATTCATGTTGAAATTCATGACAAACTGATTAAAGCTATCTGGCAACGATTACAAGATAAAATCAGTTGCAAGTTCCTTTCCAAGCGGAAACCCTAACCTTTTAAGGTTCTCCACATACCCAATCATTTTGAGTACATGGGGACCTACAGGGTTTCCCTCAGATAACTTGCTGTTAAAAAGGGCCTTTGAAACCTGAAACCTCTCATTTCTTGCCTGCTCTTGATAGAGCATTTTCAGATGTCCGATCATATCGAACACTGACATGTTCTCGTGTTGCTTTTGCAACTCCGAGTTCATAGTAGCTAGCATGAGACAAGCGGCTTCATTAGCATCATCAAGATGCTTCTTATAAGCTTCTCTTTCTGCCTCAGGTGCCGAACTAGGCGGTTCCTCTTCAGGAACAGGTGTCTCCAAGACATACAGCTTCTTATCGTGCTTGAGGACAATCCTCAGATTTCGGTGCCAATCCAGGAAATTTGTCCCAGACAATTTTTCCTTATCTAGGATTGATCGCAAAATATGGTTGTTTGTTGTCATGGTAATCTACAAAAAAAAAATGAAAATATAAGTACCATTAAAACAACATATTTAATTAGGCCTTTAATCAAATATGCTCCCACTATTTTACTCAAACCAAATGACCCTCATCATTTGATTCGGAAAATCCCGTTGGAAGACTTTCTAGTGGGTCGAGATCCACATTTCACTTCGTTCTAAGTCAGCGTTAGGCTGATTACACAAAACTAGGTTATTTAGGTAGGAACTCCTTCCAATTGTATCTCATACAACTCTCGAATATTTTCAGTTGGGTGAATTACTCCTTATTCTAATTCATCATATGAATCATTCCCAACTCTTGCTTCTAAACATGTATAATCTTATTATAATGTGTTTAGTTAAGTTTGACCCATTGTTTCAGCAGTTGGATATTACAATTATCCCATCGCACCTTACTAATATAGAACATGCACCTCGCGTAGGCGAAACCTACATTATTCGATACTAGTCTTGATGAGTGCTAAAACTTGGAAAGCATGAACTTAATATTTAACTTGAGGGATTTTGTTATTAGTTTGATCTCACCGGCTTAACATGCAATTCGTCTCTCTCATGCATCAACATACAAACACATGCATCAATATACATAAAAGGATACAGTTATGGCCCCTAGCGCAATTGTTCTCCCAAGCCAATGAGAGAACCTAAGCTAACCTAATAACGATCTAAACTTCTCCAAGCAAGATCTCCAAGGTTATCCTCCTTTGATATTGTATTCTTCTCTTTCTTCATAACATTACATTACATAAAAGAAACTCGTTTTACATACGAGGGAGTGAGATGAGAAAAGAAGTTACATCAAGGATTTTAGAGAGAGGCACGACACGCATGCCGTATTTTACAATCCCAAAACAAAATAAAGGAAAAAACTAAGGCCATAACTGATCACCACAAGACAATAATAATAAACACACTTTTATTATTAGTTTAAATTTTGTTAATTAAAAAAAAAAAGGCAAATTAAATTTCGATGATTGATCACACTACGCAGAGTTAGCCGGGGGTTCCGCTGCCCGGTCAGCGGACGGTGGTTCCGCTGACCGTTCAGCAGACAGGGGTCAAGGGGGCAGCGCCCCTTTGCGGGGTTGTCAGGGGCAGCGCCCCGGCGCAAAATTTTAATGAACAATTCATTTGAAATCGGCGTCATTTTCGCACAACTCTTGTGCATTCACAACCCTAATCGCATAACTCTGCAACAACACAACCCTTGTGCCGTCATGAACCCTAATGCAACAGTTTCATGTTGTCAAACACATCTCGATTGATAATTCAGTATGATTAATCACATGCCATTGCTTCACCATACTAATGTCGGATTCCGAAGCATATGAACAGTGATCGGTCAAAGGAATAACAATCATCAAGTGTTTGAATGAACGAAACAGAAACAGTATATCACATATACCATCGTTGCATCAGATTTACTTATATCATATATAAGAGTGATCGATCTTATTTGTGTAACCTATGGACGATCGATGTATCGCTGCTTCACCATACTAATGTCGGATTCCGAAGCATAGTCAACATCAATCATCCAAATCGTACACAACAGATGCCAAATTTAATTAATCGTTTATTATTCAATTCATTCTGGTTTTAATCGAATCAAAACAGAAAATATAGAACATAAACAACTATCAGATCCATGGTTTCGTAAGTGGCTCTGATACCACTGAAGGAAAATTGCGATCAAAACGCAGCGGAATATAAAATTTTCCTTTAGAGATCCTTACGAATGAGCATGGTCAGTGATAGAAAGTTTTACCTCTTGTGGTGATTCAGACCTTTGATGTCGTGATCACGAGCGTTGATGAAGAACAACGCCTCTACTCAGTCCACACGAACAGATCGCTTCCGGTCACAGTGCTAGCTGATCACGAACGGAAACCTTGAGTGAGAGAGAGAGTCAAAAACGAAAATGCATCAAGTGAAAAAACTTCATCACAAGGGATCTATTTATAGAATCACTCGTGTGGGCTACAAGCTAAAAGCCCAATTAAGGCTATAAGCTAAAAGCCCAATTAAGCTTATGGACATCATACCTTATGATGTACCATATATCACTTATCCACATGGTACCTTACCACTTTCCATATTACACTTAAGTGCACCGTACCTTACGGTGTTTCTTATTTATTCTATCTCTCATCAACCTGTCCTTATGTGTGTGACCCTGTAGGTTTTTGCGACGTTGGCAATTATATTAAATTACACATTTAATATAATAAACAGTGAGCGGTATCTAGCAACACATCACTGTTACCCAAGTCACGAAAATGTCATGTGATCTGACCAAACCTTTTCCGTGATAATATTTGTGTTGTACAATTACCCTTTTGCCCTCATGTCTATATTGAACACAAGGCATACACTGTGTCATCCTTGTCCAGTTCAATATTGGGCCCTTAGACATTTATCCTGTTATGCAGGATGAGCAAATTCCATCTAGGTCACTCATGTCCCTTAGCATGCTTTGTGAAGTACCCATCAACCATCTTTATAATCATCCAGTTACGGATGACGTTTGATCAGCAATAAAGTACTTGACTCTACATCTAGGGTCCATAGTGGTTTCAGGTCGAAGGGTGGTATACACCATTATCATCATGAGAATAACTTATGACACTTTGCATAACATTCTATGTAGTATTCTCATAACGGGTCAATCCAGTATAAATATTACTCCTAATATTCATACCTATGTCAAGACTTGATAACTCCTTATCTATGATCCATGAGATGTGATCATCAATCTATCTTCATAATAATCTTAATGCTTTAATGTTATCCCACTTCACATTAAAGCTTGACTACGGATACTTTAAGAATAGTTTCTTATGTTTAATGGGATCTCATGATTAAGTCACACTTAACATTTCATTAAACCAATAAACCATTCTAGGGACTTTATTATTTTGGAAAACATAATAAAGAAATGCCTTTTATTATTAATAAATAATTCGATACAAGTACCAAAAGTATTGGCCTCTAGGGCTTACACCAACAGGGTGAAGGTATCGTGGTTACATTCTTCAGCCGAACTTACCTTGGTACCTTGGTGGACAAAGCAACTAGATCGCTTGGACAACTTCTTATTGCCCCTGTTTCTAATGTCACCTGTAATTAGTCCTTCGTTTCGCATGCAAATATTTATGATTAGCAATTAGTGTCAAATGCATATATCAAAAATGAACATTGGACGTTCTTCGCAAGACAAAACAGAAAAATGAAAAAACAAACTGGCAATTTGTCTGAAAAAGTGAATTTGTATTGATTTTTGAATTTGACTGAAAATAGGCGTTTATGTACAAGAGGCTGACGTCCTAGTAAGAGAACGCCTCCGAACAATCATAGAGTTTATACAATTTTGTGAAAAGAAAACAAAACAGCTATGTGAAAAAAATAATCCCACTGGGTTCCAACTCTGCTATCGCCTTTATGTCTTCAAGCGTCTCATCACTTTGCTGCTTAGTTGAAGATGAAGCTAATTGATTGGTGCCGTCTGAGCCCGATAGTTGATGCCGAATTCTGGATGCAAGGTGACCCAATGAGACATAGTATTACGCTTATCCCTAACTTTTGCCTGGACTGCCCTTTCGGGTTTTCAGTCCACCGGGATACCCATTTTTGCCCAAGCCGCCCTTTCAGGTTTTCGACTTGCCGGGTGTACAGATTTTTTTCATTTCATCCCTTATTTTTGCCCGAAACCTTTTGGTTCGCCGGGAAGCCCTTACTAGCGGGTCTTTAATTCATGCGTAGTATCTTTTTACTATGTCAGCATTGGCGGGGTGAGGAAGGTCGTCACCATCCATGGTGGTTAGAATCATAGCTCCTCCTGAGAAGACATGTTTAACCACAAATGGTCCTTCGTACGTAGGGGTCCATTTTCCCCTGGGATCACTTTGAGGAAGAATGATGCGCTTGATTACCAGGTCTCCGACTTGATACTCTTGGCGTCTGACTTTCTTGTTAAATGCCCTGATCATCCGTTTTTGGTATGTTTGACCATGACAAATAGCAGTGAGTCTCTTTTCGTCGATCAGGTTTAATTGATCAAGCCGAGTCGGGATCCAGTCATCTTCGCTCAAACCTGCATCCTTCATTATCCGGAGATAGGGTATCTGGACTTCGATAGGCAAAACTGCCTCCATGCCATAGACCAAGGAAAAGGGGGTTGCCCCTGTTGACGTCCGTGCCGAGGTACGGTACCCATGAAGAGAAAACGGTAACATCTCGTGCCAATCTTTGTACGTCACTGTCATCTTCTGCACAATCTTCTTGATATTCTTATTAGCTGCTTCGACATCCCCATTCATCTTCGGCCGGTAGGGAGAAGAGTTGTGGTGCTGTATCTTGAATTGCTCGCAGAGCTCAGTGATCATCTTGTTGTTGAGATTGGTACCATTGTCCGTAATGATCCTTTCCGGGACACCGTATCGACAGATCAGGTTATGCCGAATGAATCATGCTACGACATTCTTGGTTACCGTAGCATAGGAAGCTGCTTCAACCCACTTCGTGAAGTAATCAATCGCTACCAGGATGAAGCGATGCCCGTTGGGTGCCATAGGTCTGATCTCGCCGATCATATCAATGCCCCACATTGCAAAAGGCCAAGGTGCTGTCAAGACGTTCAGAGGAACTGGAGGAACGTGCACCTTATCAGCATATATCTGGTATTTATGACATGTCCGAGAATGTTGGTAACAGTCAGCTTCCATTGTGGACCAGAAATATCCTGCCCGAAGGATTTTCTTTGCCATAGTATGTCCACTAGAATGTGTTCCGAAGGTACCTTCATGTAGCTCTGCCATGATCTTTTCTGCTTCAGTCTTATCCACACAACACAGTAAGGTCGAATCATGGTTTCGCTTGTACAGAATGCCATTGCTGAGGAAGAACTTTGCTGCGAACCTTCTCAGAAATTTCTTGTCATTAACAGATGCGCCTTCAGGATATTCTTGAGCTTCCAAGTACCTCTTCACTTCATGATACCAAGGTTTTTCAGTTGCCTCTTCAGCCTCAAGATCACAGCAATGTGCAGGTTCGTCCAACTTCCAGATAATGATTCGGGGAGCCTCATTGTCCCATTTGACTTTGAACATGGAAGACATTGTAGCTAGCGCATCCGCCAACTGATTCTCCTCTCTTGGGAAGTGTTCAAAGGTTATCTCTTCGAAATGGGGGATCAATGTCAACACATACTCTTTGTAAGGAATGAGATTTGGGTGTTTCATATCCCACTCGCCTTTGACCTGATTGATCACGAGAGCGGAATCTCCGAAGACACTCAGAAACTTGATCCTTAAATCAATTGCAGCTTGAAGACCCATAATGCATGCCTCATACTCTGCCATGTTGTTGGTGCAGTTGAAACATAGCCGGGCAGTGAGTGGAGTATGAGTGCCTTTAGGGGATATGATCACGGCGCCAATACCATTACCCAAAGCGTTTGAGGCTCCGTCAAAGTGCATAGACCATCGAGATCCTTCCTCAGGTCCTTCATCCGGTCCAGGTACTTCACAGTCAGTCACCACCATGATATTCTCGTCTGGAAATTCAAAGTTCATGGATTGGTAGTCGTCCACTGCCTGGTGTGCCAAATGGTCTGCCAACACACTTCCCTTGATTGCTTTCTGAGTCGTGTACTGGATGTCGTATTCTGTCAAGATCATCTGCCATCTTGCTATTCTTTCGGATAAGGCAGGCTTTTCGAATATATACTTGATCGGATCCATTTTTGAGATCAACAGAGTAGTGTGAGTCAACATATACTGTCTCAGCCGGCGAGTAGCCCATACCAAAGCGCAACAAGTTTTCTCGAGCAGTGAGTATCGGGTCTCACAGTCGGTAAACTTTTTGCTAAGGTAATAAATGACGTGCTCTTTTCGGCCAGACTCGTCATGCTGCCCCAACACACACCCTATTGAGTTGTCAAGTACTGTCAAGTATAAGATTAGAGGTCTCCCTTCAACCGGTGGCATAAGGATGGGTGGCTCTTGGAGATACTCTTTGATTTTTTCGAAAGCGGCCTGACATCATCATTCCAACGTACTACTTGATCTTTCTTCAGTAGCTTGAAGATTGGTTCACAGGTAGCAGTTAGATGCGAGATGAATCGGGCAACATAGTTCAGCCGTCCTAGAAAGCCTATGACTTCTTTCTCTGTCTTGGGAGTTGGCATCTCTTGTATGGCTTTCACCTTGGCAGGGTCCACTTGAATACCTTTATTGCTCACGACGAAGCCTAGCAATTTTCCAGATCTCACCCCAAAGGTGCACTTGTTCGGGTTCAACCTCAGCTTGTACAACTTCAGACGGTCAAACAGCTTCTGTAGATGGTCAAGGTGTTCCTCCTCAGTTTGGGACCTTGCAATCATATCATCGACATATACTTCAATCTCATGATGGATCATGTCATGAAATAAAGCAACCATGGCACGCTGGTAGGTTTCCCCAGCATTTTTCAATCCAAAAGGCATGACCTTGTAGCAAAAGGTGCCCCACTGAGTAACAAAAGTGGTCTTCTCCATGTCTTCCGGAGCCATCTTGATTTGATTATAATCGGAGAAGCCGTCCATGAAGGAGAATACTTTATGCTGAGCAGTGTTGTCAACCAGAACATCGATGTGAGGCAGAGGGAAATCATCCTTAGGGCTCGCCCTGTTCAAATCCTTGTAATCAACACACATTCGGACCTTACCATCTTTCTTCGGCACTGGAACCACGTTGGCAACCCACTGAGGGTAAGAAGTCACTGCTAGAAAACCGGCGTCAAATTGTTTCATAACCTCAGCTTTGATTTTCTCGGACATTTCTGGACGCATGCGGCGGACCTTTTGTTTAACCGGAGGGCAGTCTTCCTTGGTAGGCAGGTGATGAACCACAATGTCAGTATCCAATCCAGGCATGTCTTCGTAAGACCAGGCAAAGACTTCCACATAGTCATGCAACATCTGAATCAACCGTTGTTTCACACTGATCTCTAGATTGGCACCAATCTTGACTTCCTTTCTGTCTGTCTCAGTACCCAGATTTACCGTTTCCACTGGCTCTTCATGTGGCTGAATGGCCCTCTCTTCCTGGAGTAGCAGTCTTGCAAGCTCACCAGACACTTCACAATCATCTTCACCTTCGTCTTCGGCTAAGTTGATCGGATTTTCGAAGTCATAACTGGCAGTAGCAGAGTCGTTACCAGTGAGATCCAGAGTGGATTGAAACCTGTATAAGTGAGTGTGTGTAAATATAGCTGTTTTGAAATATGTAAAGAAAGAAAGGGAGCACAAGATTTGAAATGTAAAAAACGTCCAATGCTTTTATTAATGATATATGGAAGTGACACATAAAAGCCCTCACAAATGAAGCCACGGTGCCCCGGGTAAGACACCGGGCCATAAAGTTTTTAGTAATATTGTTCGTTACAAATTCAAAACAAAGAAGTTCATTACTGAGTGACAAAAGTAATAGGTGTAAAGTCTTTTGCAGTCCAGTTGCTAGGTCCACCGTTGGTCGTCGGGTAGATCCAGCTGTCGAATTCGGATTCTTCCACTTCATCATCCATCCTGATAGCATTTACTCTATGGTTGGGCATGGGAGCTGTCACCACATTAGGCCTCTCGGGCGCCTTGAACTGAACCTCTTTAGCATCAATAAGGTCTTGGACCTTATTCCCCAGAGCCCAACAATCATCTGTGTTATGCCCCGGGCTGTCAGAGTGATAAGCGCAGCGGGCGTTGGGGTTGTACTTTGGAGAGGTTGTGTTCACAACCTTTGGAGCTTCCTTGACAGTTACCAGGCTGGTTGACAGCAGTTGCGGCAATATCTAAGAGAGAGTCATGCTGAGCCGAGTATACTGTCTTTTGGGCCTCTTAACTCTTGGCTGGTTGTATTGCTGAGGAGCAGCACCAGGCTTTGAAATTACCACCGCGTTGACAGCTTGGCGACGTTCTGGTTTATTCTGTCTCCTGGGACCATAAACAGCACTAGCTTCCTTCTTGAAGCGCTTTTTTTCAGTATTTGAGGAGGCACCCTTCTGTATCTTCCCCGATTTGATACCAGCTTCGATCCTCTCACCAGTCAGGATCAGGTCTGTAAACCCAGCTGAGGAATTACCAATGAGATGGTTGAAGAATGGACCAGATAGGGTCCCCAAGAACATGTCCACTAGTTCACGATCCGTCAACGGTGGCTGCACCCTGCCAGCCAGGTCTCTCCATTTCTGTGCGTACTCCTTAAAACCTTCACCCGTTCCTAGTGACATACCCTGGAGTTAGGTACGCGTAGGAGCAAGGTCGGAATTGTACTGATACTGCTTATAAAAAGCAGTGGCCAAGTCCTCCCAGTTACGAATGTTCGTTCCATCCAGCTGATAGAACCATTCGAGATGAGTCCCTGAAAGACTCTCCTGGAAGAAATGGATCCATAAGTTCTTGTCTGCAGTGTAAGGCTGGATCTTCCTTGCATAAGAGCGGAGGTGCAGTTTAGGACAGGAAGCCCCGTCGTACTTCACAAAGGCAGGCGCCTTGAACTTGTGTGGGATCACCACCCCAGAAGATAACCCTAAGTCTCCAAAATCCAACCCAGGCACACGTTGAATCTCCATAGCATTTAACCGGTCCTCCAGCTGTTTGTACCTGTCCTCACCAGGAGGGTACTGTTCATCATTGAAATCTGTCTCTGTGTCAGAGACCACAGGACTAGGAACCTCTCTCCCTTGGTGACTGCCTTCCCCAACAGATGGAGTAGTCTTCTCAGCTTCATTCTGCAGTGTATTTCCGAGTCTGCGTCCAGTGTTGAACAACACAATCCTCTTCTTCTTCTTCTTCTTCTTCTTCAGGAGCAAAGCCTTCAACTCCTGTTGCCCCTGGGCTAAGTTCATGACCATCTCTTGAAACTGGGCGTTCTGGGCCTGGAGGGCCTTGGTAGCTTGTTCAGTAGTTGGTTCAGGATTCATGATGATTGAGTGCTGAAATAAATAGCGAAGAAGATTAAGCAACCTGTAGAAAAAGGGTACCTGTGATGCATATGATGAATGAAATGCGTATGAATTATGTTTTCAAAGACAATCGGGAATCAACTTTGTAGACAAAAGGAACACACTTTATTAGATTTAAACTTTGGAATTTAAATTGTTCAACAAATTGCCCTTAGGCGTTACAGGAATGAAAATACTGAAAAGGAAATAAAAGCCGTAAAGGAAACATCCAAAGCCCATCAGTGCTCCCATGGCCTCCTCTTCTCAGTACAGATGTAGTCATTCATGATCCGCTCGTTCTCCAATTGCTTGGTCAGCTTCTGGATCTTCTGTTCCTGTTCGTTGAACTTTTCCCGATAATAATCCCGCTCTTCCTGTAGTTGCACCCAAGACCTCTTTAGTTTATCAATATCAGTGGGTATCTGAGGAGGGAGTATGGTTGGAGGAACCCCGTCTCTATCAGGAATTTCAAGAATGATAGGCCTGACAGCTTCATATGGCATACCTAGCTTCTGAGCACGGATGTGGACCCATCTGTAATAGGGTTCCATTGGTAGAGAAGTCTTTGGTCCCAACTCATGTGGGTCAGCTTTGTGAATTCTGTCCCAAGCTTTGATGAATCTACGGCGCAGTTCGTCACTATCTACCCGAAACTCAAAACTGATGTGAGGTACCAACATCTCATGAGGCCCTGCTCTTCTGGCTCTTCCAAATTGACGGAGAGCTAAACATGGATTATAAGAGATTCCTCCCTGGGTACCAATCAATGGAACATTAGGATATTCTCCGCAACGATCAATAACAACCACCTTATCTAAACCTCTGAGAGTCCAAATGATGTCATTATCAGTGAGAGACATTAACCTATGAGCCCAGCCTCTTCCTTCTCGGTTCTTCAGCACGAACTTGGGGAGGTGCGAAATAAACCACCTCACTAATAAAGGAGTACAACACCACAGGGTTCCTCGTCTTCGGGCAGTACGAGCATAAAGTTGTTGCAGGATATCACCCAAGAGAGTGGGTACAGGGTTCCGAGACATGAAGATCCTTATGGCATTGATATTGACAAAGTTATCAGGATTTGGAAACAATACTAGACCATAGATTAAGAGAGCCAGAATGTCCTCGTACGCCCTGAAGTCTAAGTCATTCCAGAAACTGTTAGCTTTACCAATCAGAAACTTAGCCAAGAAGCCCTTAACTCCGCTTCTAGTCACCCAGTTGTCCATTACCTCCTTGTTGGTCAAAGGAAGGGCTGCTGCAACCTCCTCAAGTCTAAGAGCCTTTTCCCAGCCAGTGAAGGGAGTCTGATCCAAGATAGGGATACCAAGCAAGTCGGAGAATTCTTCCAGGGTAGGGACCAGCTGGAAGTCTTGAAAGGTGAAGCAATTGTACAAGGGATCATAAAACTGGGTCAAGACACTCATCAGTTGTTGGTCCCACTTTGAAGTGACTAAACCGAGAAGAGAACCATGCCTCTGGATGAAGGAAGTAGTGTTTGGAATTCTGTCAACCAACTCTTTAAGCAAATCAGGTGGGTGAACAAAGTTGAGCCGGATAGTATTCCTTCGCACAGGCGTCATGATGTCCTACAAAACAGAGCAAAGGTGAAACCCTCTTGTCTTTGAAATAGGTTAGTCCTTATGCAGGATGCTTGCAATGGTATGATGGTATGATGTTATGGTAAAGCACACCACAAGTATTCACAAAGGCAAACATGATAAGGCACACAAGTCACACCAGACAGCCCTTAGAGTTTAGGCCAGCATGAAGTTCAGGTACTACCCTCTTTCAGTTTCGTTGGTTAAGACCTGTCCTATCAAAAGTAACCGGGTTCTAGAGGATCCCAATATCACTGACTACCCTCAATCAGTCATAACTCCAGCGTCACAATCTTTTCTTGCGGCCAGAACCATCGCGAGAGTTTAGCCTCAATGGGTGTAGCATACTGCTACTGTTCTATGGCCAAGTTGGGTCACATTAGGGTTCTAAGGTCGGTTGGTGCTTAATGACTCCTCAGAAGACCCATATTCTCCTCATTGCAACACAAGGGATATCGGTACAGACCAAGGTGCCACACCAACGTAGCCACTGTTTCACCCGTGTCGGTCTACGCCGGACAGGTCCCTCACAGCTTATGCTACATAAAAGGGTATCCCCAGATCCGGGTTAGGATCTATGAAACTCTGATGCAAAGCCCACAAATATAAAGCAATCAAAGCAAAGCAATTGAAAACATAAGTATGATCTAATCCTAAGGTACACCTCACTTTTATATTCCCCAGCAGAGTCGCCAGTTCTGTGATCGGTGGAAATATAACTGACTGTTTTTTTAAGCTGGTTTCGGGAAATGTCATGGTAAGCAAGAGTCTCCACCGTCTTTTATGTTCTCCAACATGGAAAGGACAAAAGCACATCAAAATTCCTTCTTTGAGAATGTTTCTCGGTTCGGGAGGTAGATTTATAGAAAGGGAAGGTGTTAGCACCCTTTCTATCCGTGGTTATCCACGGGCTCTTAGGTACTTGCTCTTATGTTTTCAAAATTGTTTGCTTTTCAAGTGTGTGTGGGTTTTGAAGAAGTTTCGTTTGAAAAATTTCTAAGTAACTCTTGTATCTGTCCTCAAGAGTGTATGAAAAATTTGTTTGAAAACTTTTAGAAAGTGTGAGTGCGAAAAGTTGTTTTATTTGTTTGAAGAGAGCAAGTACCTAGGAGAATCTACCTACTCTAAGGAATTAGGCTGTGTAAGAGTCCTTTAGATAATGCTATCCCACCATTGAGAGGTAGGTAGCACCATCGTTGGAGGTGTTCGGGTCAATTCGATTATATGGGACATGTGTGGTCACCAAAGCAATGGTAGGACATCTTAGTGGTAACCCTAATGTCCTAGATCCTTTTATCCGAGGCAATCGTTTCGAGGCAACTGGATCTTTTGGACAGAAGGGCGACCTCTAAGACACCCTATACTTGATGACCACGTTCGAGGCAACCTGTGAGGCGTACCCTAGGAGTGGCATGTGCTTTGTGTGTCGTTTTTCAGTTAATTGTCTTTGTACATGTTATTTGTGAGCTATGGATTGGTTTTATTTACATACATTCTTTCATGCATTTTTAACAGTTAGGAGTGCGGAAAATAAATTGCGGGAATGTAAATCTAACTATTACAAGGCACGAGTCTATACATCGCCAAAAAAAACAAAACCCGTTTTGGTAAATAAATGCGAGAAATTAAATAAAGCGGTAAAATTCCTATTTAACTATTACATATCTGGGGACAGTTACATAAATAAACAAAATAAATAAATGCGCGCGAGAATTAAATCGGGAACGTCCTAAGGGTTTTGACCCTTTTTGAATAAGAATTGAATTTTGTCCTTTTTTTTCGTAATTAATGAAATTAAAATTAATAACTAATTAATTAATTTAATTAAAAGAAAAATATTTTTGTGTTTTTATGTTTTTTAATGAAAATAAAATAAAAGGAATTAAAATTAAAAGTTAACCTAATTTTAATTGTTTTTACTTATAATAAAGAAAAGAGATTAAAATTGACTTAATTAAACTATTTTATTTGTTAGTATTTTATTTACAAAAATAACATGAAATTAATAATAATAATATTAGTGTTTTTTTTTTAATGAAAAATATTAATTATGTTAATAGTTAATAAAAAAAGAATAAGAAATAAAATAAGGCAAAAAAAAATAAAAAAATGAAATGACAAAACAAAAATGCAAACCCAAGGGGGGTTTGGGCCAGAATTGGGAGTTTATTTAGCATTGCTGTGGCCCATTTGCCTTCAAGCCACGTTGACTTCTTGGATCTGCTGAGCTGGCTTTGACTGAGAAACATGGTGGTCCTCCTCTCTGGGCCTTTGGATGGCTGATTGTGGACACATGGCGTGTTTGGGTGTGAGGTGTATGATGCACCTTTCTTGTGAACCTGCACATAAGTACATAAAGAAAAAATGCATGGAAATTATGGGGGACCTGGGATTCGAACCCAGGTCCCAAGGATTATTTGCCAACACCTGTACCACTGGATCACTTATGCGCGTTTGTAAATAAGATGAGAAACAATTATTATATAAAATAAATACATTATATGCTGGACAAAAGAAAAATAGCGCGCGTGATGTTTGAATCAGCCAGCCATGCGTGGACACCTCATCATCGTCTTCATTTATCTGCAAAATCAAAACAAGATAGCGGGGGTTTTTAACCCCCACAACATGGAACTGTTGAGAATAGCGATTAGGCCCCTGAGCTATATAAAAAGGGCGCGAGGGTTGCAATGGATTCGTCTCACTCAGGCGGTTTCAACCATGTGCGTTTTGAGGTTTGATTTTACAGTATGTGAAAAGCCCCAATTCAAAAGCTCTGAAACCCTAGAACTTAACAATGGTGTTTTGCAATTATGGGCGCCATAATCAAATTAAACTATATCAAAAGCTTCATAAAGATGTTAGCAATGCAAAGCAATAATCAAAATGTGTTAATGATGCGTAAAAAATGAATTTCGATTATGGAAAAAGATGATGAACCGTGTGACTGTATTGAGTGATTCCTTGAGTGTTAGAACTTGTTTATGATTGCAATAGGTTCCTGGCAATGCTGACAACGTGTTAGAAGCAAGAAAAGTGTTTGAATTGTGCTGGAATATGGATTTCAGTTTGTGAATTTCTTTGGAATTTTTGGAAATGGTTCTGGCCGCTTTTGGTGTCTCTAGGTCGTGCTTAAGATCTGCAAGGTTTGTATATGTATGTTTTAATGAGAATCAAGTGACATTAGGAGCCTTAAACCATTGCAATGATGTTTTGAGATTCTTCATAACCACCATTAAAGGAACTTGCCATATTTGTTCAAATTTGAATTTTCATGCTTAAAATGGACTTGGCACGGTTTTGGTATGTGGAATATGACACATGAAGGCTAATCAAACCACAAGATACCATTTAATTAATTTTTTAATTTTATTTGAATTATTATGGATTAAAATGAATTAAATCCATAAAAATTAAATAAAAAATGGAAAAATAATTATTTGGTCTTGAAATTGATCATGGGACACGTGGGTGGCATGACAAGGATGAATCAAGTGGAAAAAAGTGGCCTCTTTTGTCAAAAATTGAAGTTTCAAGGATAGTTGACTTTTGCCATTTCACAAAAATTTCCCAACTTCTCCAATGCATATCTTGCTCAATTTTGATCATATGAACATGTTCTTGGACATTTTGGAAAGGTCTTGAAGTACTCTAACCAATGCCTTTGGTACTATGTCATTTGAATTTACCAATCTCAAGTTATGGTCTTTGACTTAAAGTGCCTTTTTGTTGACTTTTGAAAATGACCTATAATGTTGAAATTGATAACTTTTTGTGAGAGCATTTCTTGGATTTGGAATGTGAAGATGAGTTGTAGGAAATGTCATCCCCTTCAAAATGAGCATTGGATGGGATTTTTCTGATGAACCATGAAAAAGTTATGCCTTGGTCAAGTTACAGTTGACTTTTCAACTGTCCAAAAATAGAAACTTTTGCATCTTGATGATTTTTGAGCCATTCTTGTGAAATCATGGTCAAGATTTGACCAAATGATGGTTGTGGCTTCAAAATAGGATGTTGACCAAAATTTTTGACTTTTGACTGCCAAATAACCATTTTGCCCCTACAGTTGATTGTGAAGCAATTAGGGTTTTTGACTGTGCAACTTGACCTTGTGAGCCTTGAAACTTGACATGTAGGTGCTTGACAATGTATAT
Organism: Vicia faba; assembly: GCA_948472305.1. Lineage (NCBI taxonomy): Eukaryota > Viridiplantae > Streptophyta > Magnoliopsida > Fabales > Fabaceae > Vicia > Vicia faba. Next base: position 1,690,402,778 of record OX451737.1, on the reverse strand, counting down.
GAGCATATGGGACTTGATTGAGCCCTTGAAAACCTCAACTTCCTTGCAATAACCAAAACCCTAATTTTGACTGGCTTAGGAGGATGGTTTGACTGTGGAACCCTTGAGTAGACTTGAGCAAATTTAGATGATGCTTGTCAAAACTTTGAAGAATATGGGAGGGCAAATTTTGGGGTACAACAGTACCTACACCAAAAAATGCCATGGATTTAGTTATAAAACGTACTCCACTTGATTCACACTTTATATATGGGCACACACATGACATAAAATATACAAGTAGTGATTACTCTGTCAAACCAAAATTCAACCAGAGTTTTAGTAAAACTAACAAATCAGGACCCAAGAAAATGTGGGTACCTAAGGATAAAATAATACATGTGGCAGATATCTTTAGCAGCAAAGCAAAAACACCAGTCATGGTACCTGGACTCTGGCTGCTCACGACACATGACGGGAAGAAGGCATATGTTCCAAAGCCTGGAACTTAAGCCTGGAGGCCACGTAGGTTTTGGAGGCAATCAGAGAGGAAAGATCATTAGATCTAGAACAGTAGGTAATGGAAATCTTCCCTCTATAAGTAATGTTTTACTAGTTGATGGATTAGTGCATAATCTGTTATCCATAAGTCAATTAAGTGATAACGGTTATGATATAATCTTCAATCAAAATTCATGCAAAGCTGTTAGTCAGAAAGATGGGACTATCCTATTTAATGGAAAGAGGAAAAACAACATTCATAAAATAAAACTTTCTGAACTAAAAAGTCAGAATGTAAAATGTCTACTGTTTGTTAACAACGAGCAATGGATCTGACACAGAAGATTGGGACATGTTAGTATGAGAAGAATATCTCAGATTAACAAACTCAATCTGGTCAGAGGACTTCCTAACCTGAAGTTCAATTCAGATGCTCTGTGTGAAGCATGTCAAAAAGGCAAGTTTGCAAAACCAGCTTTCAAATCCAAAAACGTTGTTTCCACCTCCAAGCCATTAGAACTTCTGCACATTGACTTATTTGGACCAGTTAAAACTACTTCAGTCAGTGGAAAGAAGTATGGGTTAGTAATCGTAGATGACTATAGCAGATGGACATGGGTAAAGTTCTTAAAGCACAAGGACAAGTCACACTCTGTGTTTGTTACCTTCTGCAACCAAGTTTAGAATGAAAAGGATCTTAGAATCGTCAAAGTCAGAAGTGATCATGGTGGAGAATTTGAAAACAAAGATTTTGAGTTATTCTTTAATGACAAAGGCATTCTGCATGATTTCTCTTGTCCTAGAACTCCCCAGCAAAATGGAGTTGTAGAACGAAAGAACAGAACATTGCAAGAAATGGCCAGAACCATGATCAACGAGACTAACGTTGCTAAGATCTTTTGGGCAGAGGCAATAAACACAACGTGTTACATTCAGAATAGAATCTCCATAAGACCTATTCTGGAAAAGACTCCATATGAATTATGGAAGAACAGAAAGCCCAACATTTCCTATTTTCACCCATTTGGATGTACATGTTTTATTCTGAATACAAAAAATTATTTGAACAAGTTTGACTCTAAAGCACAAAAGTGTATTATGTTAGGATACTCTGAACGCTCAAGAGGATACAAAGTATACAATACAGAAACACAGATTGTGGAGGAGTCAATCAGTGTTCGTTTTGATGATAAGCTTGACTCTCAAAAGTCAAAGCAGAATGAATTCCTTGCAGGTATGGAAGTTGAACTCACAGGTACTGAAGACAAATCATCAGAAGCTCTCAACAGAGACACTCCCTCAATATCAGAAAGAGGCACTACAAGAAATCCAGCACCTTCTGTTGATCAACTCCAGAAAAGACCATCCAAAAGCAGCATGGATCACCCAGAAGAAATAATCTTAGGAAGAAAGGAAGATCCAATCAGAACAAGATCTAGCTTCAGAAACTCTGAAGAATCCCTCATGGGACTGGTTTCTCTAATTGAACCAACAACAATTGATGAAGCACTTCAGGACAATGACTGGATTCTAGCAATGCAAGAGGAGCTAAATCAATTCACAAGAAATGATGTATGGGATCTAGTTCCCAAACCAAAAGGATTCAACGTCATTGGTACAAAATGGGTGTTCAGAAACAAACTGAACGAACAAGGTGAAGTCATCAGAAACAAAGCACGACTGGTAGCACAAGGTTATAGTCAGCAAGAGGGATAAACTATACAGAAACCTTTGCTCCAGTCGCCAGGTTAGAATCTATCAGACTCTTAATCTCATTTGCTGTTAATAAAGGCATCACTCTGTATCAGATGGATGTTAAGAGTGCATTCTTAAATGGCTATATAGAAGAAGAGGTATATGTGCACCAACCCCCTGGTTTTGAAAGTTCCAAAAATCCAGAATATGTTTTCAAACTAAAGAAGTCACTATATGGTCTGAAACAAGCTCCCAGAGCTTGGTATGAAAGACTAAGTAACTTCCTGCTAGAAAAGGAATTCACCAGAGGGAAAGTGGACACAACCTTGTTCTGCAAGACAGTTAAGAATGACATTTTAGTATGTCAGATTTATGTTGATGACATCATATTTGGATCCACTAAACCCTCTCTGGGAATAAAGTTTGCTAAATGTATGCAGGAAGAATTTGAGATGAGCCTAATGGGGGAACTAAAATTCTTTCTGGGCATTCAGATTAATCAAACCCCATAAGGAACTTACATTCATCAGAGAAAATATGTCAGAGAACTTCTGAAGAAATTTGATCTCTAAGAATGTAAGCCATCAAAGATTCCAATGCATCCCACGTGCATTCTGGAAAGAGAAGAGGTAAGTAAAAAGGTAGAACAGAAGGTCTACAGAGGTATGATTGGTTCTCTTCTCTATCTGACGGCCTTGTAGCGATAAAAAATGTAGCAGGGTAAATCGGAGATCGAATTATTGATTAATTCGTCTCACAAAAGCAAGAGTCGCCACCGCGCTTTATTGTTTCCAAGGGAAAAGGGGAAAGAGCGAAATAAAACCCTAAATATGCAATGTAAAATAATACTTTTAAAAGTAATAAAAATACACGGCGTTTTTGAAAAGAGATCTATGGTTCGGGGGTTGGTTATACAATGGGAAGGTATTAGCATCCAATGTATCTATAGTACTCTATAGGAACCTTTTGAAATATCTGTTTATTAAAAATGTTCGTTTGATTGAAAAAATAAATTGTTTTGGCCTAAAAAGGGGTACGGACGGGCTTTTGAAGAGACGACGACCTAATGTCGAAGTTTTTGCTTAAAAGGTATAAGTTTTGAAAAGATTGAATGTTTTGAGGAAAAAATTATCCTAAGTTTTAATGGAATGCGAATGTTTGCGTGATCGGACTTGAGGACATGAAGTCAACAAATTTAATCGTTTTTCCTTTGGATTTAGAAGTAAACGGAATAAACAAGTAACGACAAAATAAATAAACTGAAAAATTATGCGGATAATGATGTATAATAATTAAATAAAAGACTAAGTGTGTGAACGTGCATTTTAGATTTTTGTTTAATATTAATAACGCAAGAGAGTCAACTAAAGATAAAATGTTTTAAATCTTAAATTCTATTTTTTTTAATATTTTTGTATTAGTATTAACTAAAACGAGTGAATTAATTAAAAGAAATAAAAATGTTTTTTAAGTTTATTATTATATGTTTTTTTTTAATAGTTTTATTAAAGCATTATTTTATTAATTACTAAATTAAAACTTAAAAGGTTATTAACTTAAATCTAATTAAAAGAAATACTAAAAATTATTAAATTAGTCCTAAAGTTAACTTAATAAAATGATCAAATTATTAAAATGTTTTAATTAAATACATCTCTTGTTTTTTATTACACTTACTAATTAACTAATGTAATAATAATTTCAAAAAAAACTAAAAGAAAACAAAATAGAAATGTGTATCAAAGGGAAAAAAAGGGCAAGTAAATATATGGGTTAAAGATATAAAGGGCCTAATCAAAACTGAAGACAGGGGGGGGGGGGGGGGGGGTGCATTAAAACTCGTTTGGGCTTTGGCATTTGAGGTTTAGTCCAATTGTTTCATAATTTGTTTTTTCTTAGGGGTCAGACAAAGGTATTAGTTGAATTAGGGATTAGGGTTAGGCAAGAGGGATACAGCGGCGCTTGTTCTCTCTTCTTCACATGATTCATCTCTTTGTCTCTTGCTTTCGTCCGAGCCTTGCCTGAGCTTTCTCGCCATAATGGCCACCAGCAGTCTTCAACCTCCTCTTCCCTCCGGTCAAAGCGTTAGGGCGACAGTCACGGATTCACGGTACGAACGTTTATCTTTCAATTCGTTAGGTTTTGGTTACGATTGCATGTTCGTGATTTTCATCTATTCTGATTCTTATTCGTTTTTCACATGATTATTTTGAGGTATTGAAAGGAAAGAAAAACGACCGTTACCTGGAGATGGAGGAGGAGGGTTGAGGGCGATACGCTTAGGAGGCCAAGGCAAAGGGGAAACGCGCGATGCTTGCTAGCTACTTGACCCTGGTACTCTGTATTTGTATCTTTCTTCTTCTTCCTTTGGTTCACCTCTGTATGCTTCAATGTTGCCTTTTGCGTTTGTCTATGATGGAATTTCTGAAGCTTTGATACTTGACATTGCTACTGTTGAAATGGATTTTGACTAGCTCCTTTTCTTCTTCTTGCCTTTACTATTGTATGCTTTGCTGGGTTGCCTTGATGATATTGTTGGAATGGTTTGACAGTGTTTATGCTTTTTTCTCTTCTTCTCAGCTATGCTTTTGTATGCTTTTTTTGTTGGCCAATGATGATGTATCTGAGGTCTTCATGTATGGACACGTTATTGTTGAAATGTTTTGACATGGGTTTGGTAAAAAGTTTGCATTGTTCTGGGTTTTGCTTTGGTTGGATAGACAAGGGGTTATGGTTTTAGGCTATTACAGGTTGCACTGGTTTAGCAGGTTTTATGGCCTTTAGGCCATATGGTATGATGGTTTTGAAAATGGTTATGGTAGCAGGTTTGGTGATATTATGCAGGTTAATGGTTTAGGCCATATTTGTGATGGTTTTGAAAATAGTAGGTTTTGAACTGGTTATGGTGTTTGTTGGTTTGGAATGGTTTAACATGTTGGTTTGTATGGTGTATGCTGGTTCTACTGGTTTTTGCAGTAGGCTATGGTTTTGATTTATGTTGTAGTTTTTTTTGAGTTTTTGAACGCTTTAGGCAGGTTGAACTCTCTTGTGTTTTTGAAAGGGGTTTGTGTTGTTATAACAGCTTTTCCTGGCCTTTGGTATCAGGTTTGAATATTTAATATATTCTTGGCCTCTGCACATATGCTGCTCCAACAGTTTGTTGGTATTCTTATTTCATGCTTTCTTTTTTCTTATGAGATGCTGCTGTTCTGTTTCTATCCTCTTCCTGCCTAAACCAAAACCTGCAAAATCATACTTCTATCTCTCTTCTCTCTCCTCAATGCAAATTTGACATAAAAATGATATGTTATGCATTTTGTTCTTAAAAAGCACTACTGCTGGAAAAATGATGTAAATGGAAAGATTTCATTCTTGCATATATTGATTTGAACTGCATATTTGCTCTTTGACTTGCAATGTAACAGTAGGAGCCTATGCATTTTGGCTTCTTCTTACCTCTTGGCATAGTTTACGTTGGCTTTTGTTTGGAATTGAAAATGCATGTGCTGTTGTATTATGCATATGATGTTAATTCTGAAATATGCTGTGGACTTTTAAAAATGCAATTAATTTTTAATTATGCAGTTTTGAAAACAAAAATGAATTTGTGCATCTTTTTAAATTGTGCATTCATTTCTGAAAATAAAAATCCATCCCTTTTTGTGAACCGGGAGAAATCCCGCGATTTGCAAAAAGGGTAAAAACTGATTCCGGCCGTTTGCTTTTAATGATGAACACTAAAAAATAATTTTGCTTTTAATTATTTATTTATTTCTAACTTTTTCTTTTAATTGTTTTTGCAGGTAAAATTAAATGAGCAGACAAAGAAGCATTGGATAGAAGATCAAGAATTAGAATTTTAGAAAAAAGTTTTTATTTTACTTTAAACTTTTTATGTAATTGTCATTATAAATATTTTGTAAATAATACAATATTTAAATAACAATTGTAATAAATAGAATAGAGTGAATAAAATTCTATTATTTCCCAATTAATTCTTTTTCTTTCCAATTATTTATTTATCGTTTATAATTCTTTAAATTGTATAATAACTGAAAATCAATTTCAATTACTTAAATTCAGAATAATAAACAAATAAATAAACATCATTGATCAATTAATAACTTCAATTATTTAATTCATTATTCATAATTCTCTAAATTATAATAATAAAATATAGAATTTCAATTATTTAACTTAGAATGATAAATAATTAAATAATCATTGTTGACCAATTAATAAACCTCTTTCCAAATGTTTATTTCATTATTCATAAATCTTTAAATTATATAATAACCGAAAATAGATTCCAATTATTTAAATTTAAGATAATAAATAATTAATAAACATTGTTTGATCATTGATCGATTAATAAATTCAGCGTTCAAAAATAAATAGCTCTCGACCTGAAAAAGTTATGAATTTTTAAAAATCAATAGATCAAAACGCTTGCAATGTAATGATGCAGATGGGAGATGGTATCTTAGGTCAAAATTTGGGGTACAACAGCTGCCCCTATTTAAGTTTCTTCTATCCGGAGATATGAAGATTAAAATCTTCGTTTCGACGAGATTGAAGGTACTTAAATACATAATACGCAAAGTTTTACCCTAAGATACCCCCATTATGTTTGATATGAATGCAGTGATTGAATTCACAGAGAAAGATATTGTATGAGACAAGACGATGCTGGAGGAATCAAACACCAACAAAACACAGAGACGTAGATTATACACTACTGGGGAAACGGGCTATCGACTTCAAACGACAGACTCTTGACAGCGAATAAAATTGAGGGAATACGACCTCTGACCCTAACGAAGAAGGCATCTTGCATAGGCCATAAAACAGATTATTGACCCAAAACAGTGAGTTCACAACTCGAGGTCAAAGATAGACAGAAAGTATCAAATTTGCTGGCGATGGATTACCGACTTCTGAAGGTAATGATTCATGACAAGCTTCTCTGCGAGATTTCCGGAGATATACTCATTAATGCCGAGATAATAATAAGATTGTAGATACGCAAGCTGCTCAAATAAAGAAGCTGCCACTTGCCGTCTTCCCAAAATATTATGACATACAAGCTACTCAAATAAAGAGGTTGCCACTTGCTGTCGTCCAAAGAAAGTACCAATAACATACAAGCTGCTCAAATAAAGAGGTTGCCACTTGCTGTCGTCCAAAGAAAATACCAATAACATACAAGCTGCTCAAATAAAGAAGCTGCCGCTTGCTGTCGTCCAAAGAAAATACCAATAACATACAAGCTACTCAAATAAAGAAGCTGCCGCTTGCTGTATTCCAGAAAAATCATAACGTACAAGTTGCTCGTGAAGAGCTGCCGCTTGTCTTTTTCCGAAAATAATAATAACGCACAAGTTGCTCGTGAAGAGCTGCCGCTTGTCGTTTTCCAACGATGTCTATAACGTACAAGTTGCTCATGAAGAGACCGCCGCTTGTCGTTTTCCCAAAATAATAATAACGCACAAGTTGCTCATGAAGAGCTTCCGCTTGTCGTTTTCCCAAAATAACAATAACGCACAAGTTGCTCATGAAGAGCTGCCGCTTGTCGTTTTCCGATGAGTAACTCAGAAAGAAGTTGCGATGACACTGGCAGAGAATAAAAATCTTCGTCGAAGAAAATCATGAATCAATCCTTCCCGAGGAGATCACATATGTAAATGTGCAACATAAATGCCCCATACGTCTAGGTCGCGACTTCACTGGGGAAAATCATGAGATAGCCTACGCAAGAGACAACAACTTCATCCAGGGATAACTAGAGAGAAAACAGTCAAACAGGACTCCATCCAATGAGAAAGTAACTCGATTGGGGAATTCATCCTATCTAGAAATGGACAAGGTAAGCTAAATCAAAAATCATCCATGAGGATTAGCTCAGTTGGCGAATTTAGAAAGGAAGCACATTTTCTGCCTAAGCTAACCTTCTACTTGGAAAGAAACATGTACGTTATATTAAAACAACATATACAACCCAAAATCAACGGCAAATGTGAATATGCGTGCGTGATATAAGTGTAAATGAGTAAATGAATGTTATGCTGACAAAACAGACAGACGGAATATCTTGAAGACAATAAGATGTCACAAAATAATAGATACTCGGCCAATCTTAAAAAAGATGGAAAATAACTGGAACCGGAGACACAAAGCAACGTCAGAGTGTAACACGCCACAAAGCTCAAGTCTTCTGAGGAGAAAAGTATTCAAAACCAATCTTCTAACACCAATAGACCACTGGCAAGAGACAAAGCGTACCACACTTCCGAAATCTCCCAAATAAAGATAACTGAAACAAATCTTAACTGGAACACTTGGGGAGTCACCAAAATTAGTACCACCAGAAACACGAGCTTACACAACTAACACCTCATGATGATTTTGAAATAAGACATGTTCATCATGCAAGGATAAACTACTGTACTGTTTTGCACTTCACGGCTTGACCATCCTTGGAACAACTGTTAATATTCCTTTCGTTATTCACGACACATTTTTTAAAATAAGAATATTTTAAGTAAATTTGTTTCAAGTATTTCCATAAAAATTAAAATTCTGCCCACAAAAGGTAAATGCTCAAATTTCATTAATAATATGGTAGTTCACTAACAATGCGACTCCAACGGTTTACAAAAGTTTGGGAAATAACACATGAAATAAAAAGGTTACACCAAAAACCATGATCACTATTCTCCCTAACAACTTCGAATTCCAAAATGTGTTCAAATGCCAAGACTGGCCTGACCAAAAGCTTGCCTAAGCGAAATACTTCTTGACTGCATCGGCGTTCATGGGACGCGGGAGCTCGTCGCCATCCATATTGGTGAGAATCAAAGCACCTCCAGAGAAAACTCTCTTAACGACATACGATCCTTCATAATTCGGAGCCCACTTGCCCCTTGAATCAGGTTGGAAAGATAATATCATCTTGAGCACAAGGTCACCTTCTCTGAACTCGCGCGGTCGAACCTTCTTATCAAAAGCCTTCTTCATTCTCTGCTGATACAATTGACCGTGACACAACGCTGTCAATCTCTTTTCTTCGATTAAATTCAACTAATCATATCTACTTTGACACCATTCGGCCCCAGAAAGTTTAGCTTCCATCAACACTCTCAGAGACGGAATCTCGACCTCCACGGGGAGTACTGCTTCCATACCATAAACTAGGGAAAATGGGGTTGCACCTGTTGAAGTTCGAACTGAAGTACGGTATCCATGTAAAGCAAATGGAAGAATTTCATGCCAATCTTTATAAGTTACCACCATCTTCTGGAAAATCTTCTTGATATTCTTGTTAGCAGCTTCCACAGCCCCATTCATCTTCGGTCTGTAAGGAGAAGAATTATGATGTTCGATCTTGAACTCTTCACAAAGCTATCTCATCATCTTGTTATTCAAATTCGAACCATTATCAGTGATGATCTTACTCGGGATGCCGTATCGACAAATGATATGATTCTTGATAAATCTGACTACCACCTGTCTGGTTACATTAGCATAAGATGCTGCTTCCACCCATTTAGTAAAATAATCGATCGCTACCAAGATGAAACGATGACCATTTGAAGCTTTGGGTTCAATCATTCCAATCATATCAATGCCCCACATAGAGAAAGGCCAAGGTGAAGATATAACATTGAGGAGGGTCGGTGGCACATGTATCTTGTCCACATAAATCTGGCATTTATGACATTTCTTCACATACTTACAGCAATCAGATTCCATTGTCATCCAATAGTAACCAGCTCTCAACATATTTCTAGCCATTGCATGTCCATTGGCATGTGTGCCAAAGGATCCTTCATGTACTTCTTGCATCAGCATGTCTGCTTCACGTCTGTCTACGCATCTGAGCAAGACCATGTCATAATTCCTCTTATACAAAACTTCTTCATTGAGGAAGAAACTGTTTGCTAATCTTCTCAATGTCTTCCTATCTTTATTGGATGCCCCAGGCGGGTACTCTTGAGTCTGAAGAACACGTTTAATGTCATAGAACCATGGTTTGTCGTCGGTAACCTCTTCTACTGAGAACACATGAGCAGGTCTGTCAAGGCGCATAACTCGGATTGTAGGCACATCGTTCCAACCATTCACTTGAAACATTGAAGACAAAGTAGCTAAAGCATCAGCCATCTGGTTCTCATCTCTAGGGATATGATGTAATTCCACTTTGTTGAAGAAAGTTAACAATCTTCTAGCATAGTCTCTGTAAGGGATTAACCCAGGATGACGAGTCTCCCATTCTCCTTTGATTTGATTAATTACCAATGCCGAATCTCCATAAATATCAAGAATCTTAATCCTTAGATCCACTGCTTCTTCGAGACCCATAATACATGCCTCATATTCAGCCATGTTGTTTGTGCAGTCAAACTTCAATCTCGCCGTGAACGGGATATGGGTACCTCGGGGAGTGACGATGATTGCCCCAATTCCATTTCCATAAGGATTCACAGCTCCGTCAAATATTAAACCCCAATGCGATTCAGGATCAAGTCCTTCTTCAGGTAACGGCTCTTCACAATCTTTAGCTTTCAAGTACATAACATCTTCATCTGGGAAATCAAACTTGATGGATTGATAATCGTCAATTGGTTGGTGAGCCAAATGATCGGCTAAAATACTCCCTTTGATTGCTTTCTGAGTGTGATACTCAATGTCATATTCGGACAACAACATCTGCCAACGGGCTATCCTTCCAGATAAGGCGGGCTTCTCAAAGATATACTTAATCGGATCCATTTTGGAGATCAACCAAGTGGTGTGGTTAATCATATACTGGCGCAGACGGCGAGCAGCCCAAGCTAAAGCACAACAGGTTTTCTCAAGCAATGAGTATCAAGACTCACAGTCTGTGAATTTCTTACTCAAATAATATACAGCATGTTCCTTTCTTCCAGTCTCATCTTGTTGACCAAGCACACATCCCATAGAGTCTTCCAATTTAGTCAGGTACATAATCAAAGGTCTTCCTTCCACCGGAGGAATCAAAATGGGAGGTTCAAGCAAATATTCTTTGATGCTATCAAAAGCTCTCTGACAATCTTCTGTCCACACACATCCTTGGTTCTTTCGGAGAAGCTTGAAAATCGGCCCACAGGTAGCAGTCATATGAGATATAAATCTGGAAATGTAGTTCAGTCTCCCAAGGAATCCTCTTACTTGTTTTTCCGTCTTGGGTGCGGGCATTTCCCGAATAGCTTTGACTTTATCAGGATCTACCTCAATACTTTTCTGACTGACAATGAAACCCAGAAGTCTTCCAGAACGAACACCAAAAGTGCACTTGTTGGGATTCAGACGGAGTTTATACTTTCTTAAACGCTGGAATAACTTCAACAAATGTTCCAAATGATCCTCCTCAGTCTGTGATTTAGCAATCATGTCATCCACATACACTTCTATCTCCTTATGCATCATGTCATGGAACAAAGCAGTCATGGCCCTTTGGTATGTCGCACCAGCATTCCTCAGACCAAACGGCATAACCCGATAACAAAAAGTTCCCCAAGGTGTAATGAAAGCTGTCTTCTCCATATCTTCTGGTGCCATCTTGATTTGATTGTAACCAGAGAAACCATCCATGAAAGAAAAGACTTTGAACTTGGCAGTACTATCGACCAAAACATCAATGTGCGGTAATGGGAAGTCATCCTTCGGACTAGCTCTATTCAGATCTCGATAGTCTACACACATCCGAACCTTGCCATCTTTCTTAGCAACAGGCACTATGTTGGCTAACCACTGAGGATAGACCGATGTAACAAGGAAACCTGCATTAATCTGCTTCTGAACTTCCTCTTTGATCTTGTCAGCCATATCGGGACGAGTCCTTCTCAGCTTCTGCTTGATCGGCGGACATTCAGGTCTCAACGGTAAACGATGCTCCACAATATCGTTGTCCAAACCCGACATATCTTGGTAGGACCAAGCAAACACATCAACATACTCTTTGAGAAGCTCCAACATTTTCTCTTTGACTTCCTTTCTATCTTCTTCACCACCCAAATTGACCAACTCTAAAGGTTCTTTAAACGGTTGAATGATCTTCTCATCATGCTCAAGAAAACGGGAAATTTCAACAGGAATCTCTTCATTATCCTCTTCCTCGGCTCTGAACACAGGGAATTCAAAGTTGGGAGAGGGCATATGATCATTGTTTTCGATGGTTAAGTCATGGATTAATCTGCACATATGATTATGCTTTATTTTAGAAATCGATTAATATGAATGTTGTACAAATGAAACAAAAAAAAGTTATTATATTTTCCTATTACTACTAATTAATTTTCATCACTATTTCCCAAAAAGTGAAAAATAAAACAGTAGTGGACAAAATAACATTTTTATTCATTGAAGGGAAATACTTGAAACAAAGGGCCCAGACATTTCTCTTTTGCCTTGGGCAGAGCAAAAGGAATTAATTTTCATAGCCCGACACAAAATACTTTTCGCCTTGGGCAGAGCGAATTTTAAAAAAAAAAAACAAAACAGAACATTACTCGGAAATGTGCATAACAATAGGAACATCAACAGCTATCCAGTTTTGGCAAGCCAATCCAGGCGTCACAAAATCGGGCAAATCTTCCTCGGAATCGCCTTCTATGATAGCATCAACCTCAGGATGTATAAACCCTGCACTTCGGAAAACCTCTTGAATCGGACGAACAACCACCTCTTTCTTGACTCTTGTAGACACGGGACGAAAACCAAGACCTTCCCCAGATTTGTTCTCGGGCAAAGTCAACACCTGGCCCCATCCTTCGGCCGAACCACTTTCCACCACTCGTCGCGCATCCTCAAAAGAAGAAATGGATGCCCCTTGCTTCTTCACTTCATTCTTGGCAACAGATAGACCTTGGAACTGGGTTCCAACATCCTCATCAGCATCAATAAAAGAGAAGGATGATAAATGGCTTACCACCATAGCCTGCTCTCCCCCAATCATCACTAGCTTCCCATGCCTCACAAACTTCAGTCTCTGATGGAGCGTGGAGGTGACTGCCCCCGCGTCATGGATCCATGGACGACCCAATAAGCAACTGTAGGCAGCACGAATATCCATCACTTGGAAAGTGATTTGAAAAGTATGAGGACCAATTACTATAGGAAGATCCACTTCACCAATGACTGTCTTCCTAGAACCATCAAACGCTTTGACAATTACTCCACTAGGTCTCATAGGAGCACCTGGATATGAGAGCCGAGATAATGTAGTCTTAGGCATCACATTCAACGACGAACCTGTATCTACCAACACACTTGACAAAGTATCATTTCCACAACTTATTGAGATATGCAAAGCCATATTATGGTTTCTCCCCTCCTCCGGGAGTTCTTCATCACTGAAACCAAGATTGTTACACGAAGTAATATTTCCCACAATTCCATCAAATTGGTCAATCGTCACATCATGATCCACGAACGCCTGGTCCAAGACCTTCATCAAAGCTTCTCTATGGGCACCAGAATCTCTCAGTAAAGCAAGCAAAGAAATCTTGGAAGGAGTTTGCAAAAGTTGGTCCACAATCTTATATTCACTTCTCTTGATAAGCTTCAAGATCTCATCATCCTCAGGGCGAGGGATAGGTTCATTGGATCGGCCTATCTCAACCCTTGGTTCGACATTTCTCGCTGGAACTTCTGCCGGTATGGGCCTCCTGACTTGAACTTCTGGTCTCTTCAAAGGTACTGCTGCAAAAACACGTCCACTTCTCGTAACTCTACTCACATCAGCAATGTTAACAAAAGATGGCCTTGTCGGTATAGGGACTTCTACCCCATTTTCAATCATTGTGGCATTATACTTGTACGGTACAGCTTGGTCTGAGTTGTAAGGCACAGGACCAGGCGGATAAATGGTCAAAGGAGCAACAGGTGCAGTCTGACTGCCGTAAACGATCTCCACTGATTCAGGCAAATTGAATTGTGGTATTATAACATTCACTTCATCCTCCGGATCTCGGTCATATGTAATGGTGATAACTCTCTGGTCTAACAACTTCTGAATATCCTCCTTCACAATAGGACAATCAACCTCTCTTGAACAAAATTCACAAACATCATAATCATGCTGATGCTTAACAAAGGCAAGTCTTCTCAAACTCTGATGTAACCTGATCAACGATTATCTTATGTGTTCAACTTGAAAAACTCGAAACTTCCCCGGACAACCTTCCACCATATTCACTGAAGCTGCCCCATGTCGAGGCAAAGGATTATCTCTAACATTTGGATTAACATCCTTGAAAGACAAGATACCATTCTTAATCAACCTCTGCACGTCCGCCTTCAGAGCAAAGCAATTTTCAAGGTTGTGCCCTGGCGACCCTTGATGATATTCACAAAACTGATCCGCCTTGTACCACGGAGAAGTACTATTCGGTGCGACAGGAGGAGGCTTTGTCGTTATGAGGTTCTTTCTGATAAGAGCAGGGAACAATTCAGTATAAGTCATAGGAATGGCGTCGAACTGCGGTTTTCTGGGTGAACGGTTCTGATTGTTGAATGGATAAGCCTGTTGTCGAGGCTGCTGCTGAAATGGCCGTTGTTGAGTTGGTGGGGTTTGATGAGCTGGGGTCATCAAAGCTGGGCGGACAGCCGGAGTGACTGCTGCAACATGAGAGTAACCTCTCCTCGGTCTCCCTGGGAACAATGCGCTGACATCCTGCTCTTTTCTTTTCGGGAAAACACTTCCAAACTTCTTAGTACTGCTAGACGAACTTCCTTCTTTAACCAAACGCCCTTCACGAATCCCTTCCTCTAACCGCATGCCCATGCTTACCATTTCGGTGAAGTCACTGGGTGCGCTGGCGATCATTCTTTCATAGTAAAAGGAACCTAAAGTCTTCAAGAATATTCGTCATCTCTTTCTCCTCAAGAGGTGGATAGATTTGAGCAGCAATTTCACGCCACCTCTGGGCGTATTCCTTAAAAGATTCTCTGTCTCTTTGCGACATTGCCCGGAGTTGATCCCTGTCCGGCGCCATGTCAACGTAATACTTATACTGGTGGACAAAAGCTTCGCTAAGATCGTTGAAGTTGCGGATCCGAATACTGTCTAAACCCATATACCACTTTAGAGCAGCACCCGTCAAACTGTCTTGAAAATAATGAATCAATAAGTCATGATCATCGGAATACGTAGACATCTTTCTCACGTACATAGTCAAATGACTTTTAGGACACAAATCACCCTTATATCTCTCAAAGTCTGGCACTTTGAATTTTGTTGGAATCTTGACATTCGGAACTAAACAAAGGTCGTGCGTGTTCTTCCCAAACAAATCCTTCCCCTTTAACGCTCTAAGCTCCTTCTGCATTTCTTGGAACTGATCCTGAAATTCTTCCATTCTATCAAAAAGACCCAAACTTTCAGCAGGCTCGACAGGATAAGTAGGTTCATTCAAGTATGGCACGGAGTGAACCACAGGAGCGACAATTGTCATAATAGGTTGCGGAAAAGGTGTCACAGACGGAATTACCGGCGGCATGGCAGTTGTCTCTGGTTGAGGAAGAGACAAAGCAGGTTGAAACAAAGGCTTTACGGCAGGCTGATACCCCTCTGGCACAAAATTGTAAGGCATTCCCCATGGAAAACCTTTCGGTATCTGATGTTGAAGCGGAGAGTTGATTTGAGTCACAGATGTAGGAACGGTGACAATCTCGGAAACCACTGGAGTTGAAGTCTGAATCTCAGCAGCCGTAGTCGATGGCTGATTCTGAACAGCCACCAAACTTTCCACTAACGCAATTAACTTTTCCATCTTGATACAAAGGGTAGCAACTTCCCCACGAAGCTCATGATTTTCCTGTTCCAGATCTTCCATCTTCCTCTGACGATTGGCTCGAGTGTCGTATCGGTGAGACAGCTTGACAACCTTTGGAGTGGAAAAAGAAACAAGGATAAGACTCTAAAAAAGGTGTGAATTGGAATGTTGAATGATGCATGATGTGTGATGCAAATGATGATTCATTTTAATAGTTTTTCAAGGAACTTCGATAATTTTGCACATATCAATGGTAAAGGAATTTGGAACAACAAAAACTCAATCCATTAATCAAAAAGCGGTAAATTACAACTTACAACTTTGAAACAACAAAATAATAAATTACACTTTGGGATAACAACCCAATAATAAAAGCAGTAAATTACAACTTTGGAACATGAAGCCCATAATAAAGCAATAAATTACAACTTTAAAACATGAAGTCCATAATAAAGCAATAAATTACAACTTCGGAGCATGAAGCCCTTTTACATAGTTTTACAAAATGACATTAGTAAAATAAAACTAAAAGCTAAAGATCACTCAGAAACATCAGATGAAGGACCAAACACCAACTGTAACCGGAGCTTCTTGATTTTCTCTTCATAAAAGTCTTCCATCTCTTTCTTCTCAGCTACCAGTCGATCAATGATTTCCTTCTGCGGATTAGGAACAAGAGCAACGCTTACCGAACCTTCCTTCTTTCTCTTCCTTTCACTAACATACTTCTTCAGTAAAGCATCCTTTTGACGAAGCTTCTCATCATGATCAATGAACCAGCCATCTTGAATAAAGAGCAAATCTTCCTTTTCCTTTAGCTGTCGAGTCAGGACTCGATTCTCATATTCAGACATATTGTACTTTTCTTTCCAAGCATCTCTCTCGGACTTCATCTTAGCCAAATTTCCTTGGTATTCTCCTATATTCGCGATAGGGATAACAACAGATGATGATGCAACGGTAGGGAATAAAGGTTTCTCAAGTTTATAGGGCATCTTGAGAGCACAAGCCCTAGCACGGACCCATTGTAGGTAAGGTTCCAAAGAAACGACACCTCTATGCCCTAACATATCTCTCCCTTTCCTATGGATGTGGCGCCAAGCTCCTTCGATCTCCCTCTTAGCTGCCTGATGATCCTGCCCTTCCTGTAGAAAGAAACCACTCACATGGATGTTGTTTGGCTTGTCCCTCATCGGGTATCCAAACTGACGGCGCGCGAGAACAGAGTTATAATTGATTCCACCTCTCGTACCAATAAGAGGCACGTTAGGAAAAGCACCACAACTATCGATGATCTTCACGTCATAGTAAACTCGATTATACCAATCAATGTCGAAATGAGTGAGAGCCATAATCTTTGGCGCCCAACGCGGCTCCTTCTCGAGATCCCAGAAAGCATCAGACCCAGGTAGATGCGAAACATACCACTGATACAGCAACGGTGCACAACAAATAATCATCCCTCCTTGATAAGAATTCCGAAGATGGATGGAGTAGTAGGTATCTCCTAGTAGCGTAGGGACCGGATTTCCAATCAAGAAAATTCTGATGGCGTTGATATCCACAAACTTATCAACGTTAGGGAATAAGAATAGACCATAAGCGAGTAAAGCAAAGACGTCTTCAACGGCAATAGCATCTTTTATCTCAGCGAAATGACGAGCTTTCCTCAATAAAAACTGCACAGACAAGCCTCGGATTCCCCCTTTTGTAGTCATGTTCTCCTCTATCTCTGACTTCTTCAAGTGGGTGATGGTCGCTATCTCGTGAGATTTGGGTTCTTCTTCTAAGCCAGAAAAAGGAACACGGTCGGCGATCGGCAAACCAAGTATGTAGGAATACACTTCCAAGGTGGGCATCAACTGGTAATCCGGAAAGGTGAAACATCGGTACAAAGGATCGTAGAATTGGACCAACGTATTAAGAATGCCTTCCTTCATCTTGCGCTTCATGAGAGGTACAATGGACCCATACTTCTTCTGAAAATCCGTCGGGTTCTCGATCTTCGGAATCAAACTCTTTAGTTCTTCAATCTCGGGCTCCTTAAAACTAAAGCTTCGAGTGTTTCTCCTTCCAAATTCCATAATAACCTGAGATGTCTGCAAAAATCATTCCGAAGTTCCTTGAAAAACAAGTTTTTTTACAAAAATGTTGATGAGTGCATGAATGAATGATAATGCAACAGTCACACACAAGTTCATAAACATGGGGTTCAAAGGTTCAACGTTCAGCATGGAGTCGAGGGTAAAGCCCACCCAAAGGTATGTACTAACGGTTCAATCGCACCTATAAGACAATGTTCTAAGAGTTCCCAGAGTCTACATTCCTCCTTCGGATATTACCAACGTCTTGATTACTCAATAATTAGATATATTCTCAAGAGAAACTCGTCCGAGCGTAGCATCGCGTAACAACTACTTCCGAATTACTCCGTTATAGTCTCCGCGCTACACCTAAAAAGGCCAAGATGGGTTAGGGTTCTACGGTCCTCAACTTCTCGGGCTCCTAGGTCGAAGATAATAATGTCTTCCCGATTACTTGGTAAACACATATTAAGTTCAAGAGGGCCTTCCATTGAGTGGGGGATCTCATGCCTCCTTCTTCGGGATTACTCCCTCAAAGTTAACATGACTGTACCACCCGTCCTATTCCTTAAGTGTTACTTAATCCGGGTATAGGATTCGTCCTTTGCAAAAAAACCCAAACACCCCAATTTAAACACATAATCAAGCAAATCAAATAATAATAAAACAGATAAAACAAATTAGGCTTAACCCACTCAGGGATGGACCAGCAAGAGGTCAATCTTTCCCCAGCAGAGTCGCCAATTCTGTAGCGATAAAAAATGTAGCGGGGTAAATCGGAGATCGAATTATTGATTAATTCGTCTCACAAAAGCAAGAGTCGCCACCGCGCTTTATTGTTTCCAAGGGAAAAGGGGAAAGAGCGAAATAAAACCCTAAATATGCAATGTAAAATAATACTTTTAAAAGTAATAAAAATACACGGCGTTTTTGAAAAGAGATCTATGGTTCGGGGGTTGGTTATACAATGGGAAGGTATTAGCACCCAATGTATCTATAGTACTCTATAGGAACCTTTTGAAATATCTGTTTATTAAAAATGTTCGTTTGATTGAAAAAATAAATTGTTTTGGCCGAAAAAGGGGTACGGACGGGCTTTTGAAGAGACGACGACCTAATGTCGAAGTTTTTGCTTAAAAGGTATAAGTTTTGAAAAGATTGAATGTTTTGAGGAAAAAATTATCCTAAGTTTTAATGGAATGCGAATGTTTGCGTGATCGGACTTGAGGACATGAAGTCAACAAATTTAATCGTTTTTCCTTTGGATTTAGAAGTAAACGGAATAAACAAGTAACGAAAAAATAAATAAACAGAAAAATTATGCGGATAATGATGTATAATAATTAAATAAAAGACTAAGTGTGTGAACGTGCATTTTAGATTTTTGTTTAATATTAATAACGCAAGAGAGTCAACTAAAGATAAAATGTTTTAAATCTTAAATTCTATTTTTTTTTTTATATTTTTGTATTAGTATTAACTAAAACGAGTGAATTAATTAAAAGAAATAAAAATGTTTTTTAAGTTTATTATTATATGTTTTTTTTAATAGTTTTATTAAAGCATTATTTTATTAATTACTAAATTAAAACTTAAAAGGTTATTAACTTAAATCTAATTAAAAGAAATACTAAAAATTATTAAATTAGTCCTAAAGTTAACTTAATAAAATGATCAAATTATTAAAATGTTTTAATTAAATACATCTCTTGTTTTTTATTACACTTACTAATTAACTAATGTAATAATAATTTCAAAAAAACTAAAAGAAAACAAAATAGAAATGTGTATCAAAGGGAAAAAAAGGGCAAGTAAATATATGGGTTAAAGATATAAAGGGCCTAATCAAAACTGAAGACGGGGGGGGGGGGGGGGGGGGGGGGGGGTGCATTAAAACTCGTTTGGGCTTTGGCATTTGAGGTTTAGTCCAATTGTTTCATAATTTGTTTTTTCTTAGGGGTCAGACAAAGGTATTAGTTGAATTAGAGATTATGGTTAGGCAAGAGGGATACGACGACGCTTGTTCTCTCTTCTTCGCGTGATTCATCTCTTCGTCTCTTACTTTCGTCCGAGCCTTGCCTGAGCTTTCTCGCCCTAATGGCCACCAGCAGTCTTCAACCTCCTCTTCCCTCCGGTCAAAGCGTTAGGGCGACAGTCACGGATTCACGGTATGAACGTTTATCTTTCAATTCGTTAGGTTTTGGTTACGATTGCATGTTCGTGATTTTCATCTATTCTGATTCTTATTCATTTTTCACATGATTATTTTGAGGTATTGAAAGGAAAGAAAAACGACCGTTACCTGGAGATGGAGGAGGAGGGTTGAGGGCGATACGCTTAGGAGGCCAAGGCAAAGGGGAAACGCGCGATGCTTGCTAGCTACTTGACCCTGGTACTCTGTATTTGTATCTTTCTTCTTCTTCCTTTGGTTCACCTCTGTATGCTTCAATGTTGCCTTTTGCGTTTGTCTATGATGGAATTTCTGAAGCTTTGATACTTGACATTGCTACTGTTGAAATGAATTTTGACTAGCTCCTTTTCTTCTTCTTGCCTTTACTACTGTATGCTTTGCTGGGTTGCCTTGATGATATTGTTGGAATGGTTTGACAGTGTTGATGCTTTTTTCTCTTCTTCTCAGCTATGCTTCTGTATGCTTTTTTTGTTGGCCAATGATGATGTATCTGAGGTCTTCATGTTTGGACACGTTATTGTTGAAATGTTTTGACATGGGTTTGGTAAAAAGTTTGCATTGTTCTGGGTTTTGCTTTGGTTGGATAGACAAGGGGTTATGGTTTTAGGCTATTACAGGTTGCACTGGTTTAGCAGGTTTTATGGCCTTTAGGCCATATGGTATGATGGTTTTGAAAATGGTTATGGTAGCAGGTTTGGTGATATTATGCAGGTTAATGGTTTAGGCCATATTTGTGATGGTTTTGAAAATAGTAGGTTTTGAACTGGTTATGGTGTTTGTTGGTTTGGAATGGTTTAACATGTTGGTTTGTATGGTGTATGCTGGTTCTACTGGTTTTTGCAGTAGGCTATGGTTTTGATTTATGTTGTAGTTTTTTTTGAGTTTTTGAACGCTTTAGGCAGGTTGAACTCTCTTGTGTTTTTGAAAGGGGTTTGTGTTGTTATAACAGCTTTTCCTAGCCTTTGGTATCAGGTTTGAATATTTAATATATTCTTGGCCTCTGCACATATGCTGCTCCAACAGTTTGTTGGTATTCTTATTTCATGCTTTCTTTTTTCTTATTAGATGCTGCTGTTCTGTTTCTATCCTCTACCTGCCTAAACCAAAACCTGCAAAACCATACTTCTATCTCTCTTCTCTCTCCTCAATGCAAATTTGATATAAAAATGATATGTTATGCATTTTGTTCTTAAAAAGCACTACTGCTGGAAAAATGATGTAAATGGAAAGATTTCATGCTTGCATATATTGATTTGAACTGCATATTTGCTCTTTGACTTGCAATGTAACAGTAGGAGCCTATGCATTTTGGCTTCTTCTTACCTCTTGGCATAGTTTACGTTGGCTTTTGTTTAGAATTGAAAATGCATGTGCTGTTGTATTATGCATATGATGTTAATTCTGAAATATGCTGTGGACTTTTAAAAATGCAATTAATTTTTAATTATGCAGTTTTGAAAACAAAAATGAATTTGTGCATCTTTTTAAATTGTGCATTCATTTCTGAAAATAAAAATCCATCCCTTTTTGTGAACCGGGAGAAATCCCGCGATTTGCAAAAAGGGTAAAAACTGATTCCGGCCGTTTGCTTTTAATGATGAACACTAAAAAATAATTTTGCTTTTAATTATTTATTTATTTCTAACTTTTTCTTTTAATTGTTTTTGCAGGTAAAATTAAATGAGCAGACAAAGAAGCATTGGATAGAAGATCAAGAATTAGAATTTTAGAAAAATAGTTTTTATTTTACTTTAAACTTTTTATGTAATTGTCATTATAAATATTTTGTAAATAATACAATATTTAAATAACAATTGTAATAAATAGAATAGAGTGAATAAAATTCTATTATTTCCCAATTAATTCTTTTTCTTTCCAATTATTTATTTATCGTTTATAATTCTTTAAATTGTATAATAACTGAAAATCAATTTCAATTACTTAAATTCAGAATAATAAACAAATAAATAAACATCATTGATCAATTAATAACTTCAATTATTTAATTCATTATTCATAATTCTCTAAATTATAATAATAAAATATAGAATTTCAATTATTTAACTTAGAATGATAAATAATTAAATAATCATTGTTGACCAATTAATAAACCTCTTTCCAAATGTTTATTTCATTATTCATAAATCTTTAAATTATATAATAACCGAAAATAGATTCCAATTATTTAAATTTAAGATAATAAATAATTAATAAACATTGTTTGATCATTGATCGATTAATAAATTCAGCGTTCAAAAATAAACAGCTCTCGACCTGAAAAAGTTATGAATTTTTAAAAATCAATAGATCAAAACGCTTGCAATGTAATGATGCAGATGGGAGATGGTATCTTAGGTCAAAATTTGGGGTACAACAGGCCTCAAGGCCTGGCATTCTATTCAGTGTTTGCATTTGTGCTAGATTCCAATTAGATCCTAGAGAATCTCACTTAACAGTAGTTACACGAATTTTCAAGTATCCGAAAGGTACTACTAATCTGGGTTTGTTTTATAGAAAATCAAGTGATTACAGTTTGATAGGATACTGTGATGTTGATTTCGCTGGAGACAGAGTGGAACGTAAAAGCACTTCTGGAAGCTGCCAATTTCTGGGAGAAAATCTGATCTCATGGTCCAGCAAGAGACAATCCACAATAGCTCTATCAACAGCTGAAGCTGAATACATAGCAGCAGCTGGGTGCAGCACACAAATGCTCTGGATGAAAAGTCAACTTGAGGACTTCCAGATATTTGAGAGTAACATCCCTATCCTCTGTGACAATACTTCTGCTATTTGTCTCAGTAAAAATCCTATTTTACATTCTAGGGCTAAGCATATGGAAATAAAACATCATTTTATTAGGGACTATATTCAGAAAGGGATTCTAAATTTAAAATTCATTAACACAGACCATCAATGGGCTGATATCTTTACAAAACCTCTTTCTGAAGATAGGTTCAACTTCATTCTGAAACATCTCAGCATGAAGCTCTTCCCAGAATAAAACTGTTTTGATTCCATATCTTAACCTTCAGAACTTTGTTTATTTTTCGTGAACTACTGACCAATCTTTCTTCAGATCCTTAGAAGTACAGATTGTATCAGAATCAAGGATAGAAATGTGCAGTTCACTCAAGCAAACAAGTGTCATCCTGTCATATGCTACTTTCTGAGGCTGAACACGCGTTCACGTTTCTGAAAGGTCAAAAGCGCTGATTGGTTGCATTGGGACACATGTCATGGGTAACCGTTCCAATATCTTTCTGAATCTTCCAAAATCAGCTATCATTAAATGCTCATAATCATTATATTTAATTTCTCTCTCTTGCCGTTTATGTTTTCAAAATTTTTTAGAAATCTATTTAAACACATTTCTCACCATTTACACTCTTTTACCTTCACTTTCATTTTCTCTACAAACTTATTGTTTTCAGTTTGCATCCTTTCTCAAAAACCCTTTCAATTTCTTCACAAAACCTTCGGTGTGAACATGGCTTCCTCAAGCATTCCTACTTCCAGTTCTCAGAAAACAGATTCCTCAGAACAATATGAAGAACCCTACAGAACTCTTCTCACACCCATCAAAAATCTATAAGTTCTTTCAGAATTGATCGTGGATTTCAACAACCTTCAAGAGAACGAGTTTAATCTCTCTGAAGAGGTTAAGGCTCAAGGCTGGGAAGGATATTTTGACCGACTGGTGGGTCCAACATTCCCAATTCTTGTAAAGGAATTTTAGATTCATGCTTCATCTTCCAACCATCAAGTTACTTCATACATTATGAGGAAGAAGATAGTTATTAATGAGGACCTCATTGCAAGATTAATAGGCTATAGTGGTGGTGGTGTACGTTGCATTGACATGGCTGAAAGATGCGCTGATGTTGCCCTAATTGCTAGAGAAATCTTCACTCTAGGTCTTCCCTCCAGCAAGATAAGGGATTTAAAAGACCATCACAGAATATGGGCCAAGATCATTCTGGGATGCATAAACCACAGGAAGCCTACCAGCTCTCCTGACTACATCAATATTGATCAGCAATTTCTGATCTACTTCATCTCCCAGAAGATCAAGGTAAATCTGGCTCATCTGCTGTTTAACCATCTAAAGACCAGTGTTAAGGAAACCAGAGAAGAGGAGCGCACAAAAAGGGACTGGATACCCCTAGGAAGACTTATATCAGATATTCTAACAGAGAATAAGCTGATTGATCATCTTACAGAGGCTTAGGAAATCAGCTCTTTGGAAGTTATTGTTGGCAAACAGCTGAATGCAAAGAATCTGAAGAAAATGAAGTTGATTGAGAACATCAAGAAGGAACCCAGCGTCACTCCTTTTGCAGCAATCTCCAGCAGAAGAGTCCCTCTGGATAACTTTCCTCTGTTCTCAGAGATTGATTCTAAACCTGATATAATAGTCAGATATCTGGATGCTTGCAAGGCGGATGGTACAACACCTAATTTGAACATTCAGGATCTGCAGCAGAAGGCTCCAGAAGTTATGCTGAAGAAAACCAAGAAAAGGAAAGCTGTAGCAGAAGGATCATCCCAACGGACTCCTAAAAAGAGAGGTAATCCTTCTTCTGTAACTGTTTTAAATTCAATTTCTGTATCAACATCTATCCCAATTCCCACTCAATCAGAAAACCCTACACCACAAACATTTGATGACTTTGACATTGAATTTGACCCCTCTGAATCCTTAACTCTTAGAAGATCTCGCTCCCAACCTCCAAATCCAAATATTGATGCAACCCAACAAGAACTTGCAAAAGTTCTATCTGATATAGATACCTTTGACCAACATACTTCTGCTCCCATTCCAAAAAATCCAAACCCTGAAACCACCACAGAAGCACAACCAGAAATCCCACTACCTCCATCTCCTCAACCAGAAATTCATCCACCTTCTCCACAACCTGAACTATTTCAACCAGAAGTTCAAACTTCTGAGACTCAACCTTCTGAATCCTGTGAACCAGAACCTCATAACGATCAATCAAACCAAACTGTTGATTCTGATACCATTCCCATTCCTGGAATCACAGAACCTCTGGCCATTCGTATGCCCCTAACCATTCTGAATATTCCCCAAATTCCCTCTTCTCTAGAATCAACTCCACCAAACTCCCCAACCAGTCCAATAATAATTCCTGACTCTCCCACTCCCTCACCAAAGAACAATTCAGATGACAACATCAAGACTGTCATTGACTTAACGGTCTTTGAACGTCTTGCTACCATAACCCACAAAACAGTTATCCCAAAACCAAAACCATCTGAACCCTCTCCAGATGTTGGTACCATCATATTGATATTTGAAACAGAAGTATAAAAGTGGATCACTTCTCTGAAACAAGCTAGTCTTGAGCTAGTTGATCCTGCTGCATCAGACTACCTTTGGTCAAAGTTCAGAAGATGGGTATGTTCTGAAACTCATAAGTTGCAAGAACAGAGCTACGGACAAGCTCAACAGAACTTCAGCAATCTGTTGAAAGAAATTAAAGATCCAGTTCTGAGCTAGCTGCTCAAGGAAGAAGTTCTCCCTCTGGACATTGCTCCCTGGTCTGAACATCGTCCAGCATCCAAAGTTCAACCAGAGTCAGAAGATCTCAATCTGACTGATACTCAAGAGCAGATGATTCCTGCTGAAGAACTGGGCCAAGAAAAGGATATTGCAGAAGGCTCTGGGAAGCATCCAGTTACTGAAGATCCTCAAGCTTCCTCCTATGAAATGCAAACTCTAGAAGACCTGAAAAGATCTGATATGTTGATGAAGGAAAGAATGGATAAACAGGACGACAAAATTAATGCAATCGCGAGCATGTTAACCCAACAACAGGAAACCAACATCCAGATCAAGAGCATGTTGGAAGCCTTGTTCACGCGTCTACCTCCTCCCTCTTAGAATTTCCTTGTCTTTAAAACTTGTTTATCTGTAATTTTCTTACATTGTTCTGAACTTATCCTTGCTTCTGGTTTTTAATATAAACGCATTTTAGCTCTGATCTTATGTTCTTTTTGATAACTGACAAAAAGGGGGAGAAAGAATGATATTTTTCAATAACGGATTAGTGAGACATAAGTCTCAAACATTCTGATCTATTTAAATTTTTTCTCTTCTGAAAAGCTTGAACATGTACAAAACTCTGAGGAAAGATACAGTAAGGTTCTGATGCTCAAAGACTCATGGAATTAAAGGGAAGTAATCAACTCAGGGGGAGTTTTCTCTTCTTAATTTTATACTTTTTATTCTTTATTTTTAATTGAAAAATCTGGTTTTTGTCATCATCAAAAAGGGGGAGATTGTTAGAACATAGTTTGAGTCTACAACCCTTAATTAGAGTTTTGATGATAACAAAATACAAAGAATAAATAAATTGTAAGATTTATATATAAGACAAATATGCTTCTTAAAATTATGTTTTGTATATACAGAAGATCTGATGGAATCAGCATCAGAAGATCAGTAACATGTGCTACACGCTGAAGCTACTAGATCATACGCTGAAGCTTAATGACCAGAATCTGCGCATAAACAAATACACTCTGACTCTGATCAAAGATCTTTTCCAAGTCATCAGCACTCTGAAGCGTTATCCTAAGTTAAAGCAAAGAAGACTCTGAAGCGTTATTAAGTATTCAAGACATAATTAAATGCTAACGACTATCCTCAGACAAGATCTTCTCAAAAAAGGAAAGTGCGTTATTATCATTAAAATGGCTTTATGGACAACGTATCTCTGCCTTGCCTATTTAAACAAGTCCGTGTGAGAAAAGACGCACACATGCACTCACATAACTTGCCAAGCCTTCAAAACCACACTTACTCAAACGCTTTAGCAAATTCAGTTTATTCCAAGCTTAAATTGTGTAATTATCACAGTTGTGATATATTGTTTTATTAGAAAAAGTTAACACATCATTGTTCAAATTATTTGTAAAAGATTTCCTTGAGATAAACCGGTTTGTGGTTATACTCAAGAAGGATTTAACAGTTGTTAAAGTAGCTGTTGTAATCCTTTGAATATAGTGGATTAAGACCTCGTTGGAGAGAGGCGAAATCACCTTGACGGGTGGACTGAAGTAGTTTGAGATTAAACGAACCAGGATAAAAATACTGTGTTGTCTAAGCATTTGTTTTAAGTTTTACAATTCAACCCCCATTCTTGTGTTTTTCACATCTTCAAGTTCAAATCATCAAAGTATGATGAGATATGTCTCTCGGGGAACTATCATGAAGATGACAAGGAAATAACTACAGCCTCGAAAAGAAACTATGTTCATCATCATCCTAATCAAAAAGGTAAAAATAATGAGGTAAAATATTTTCAAAATATATTAAATGAAAATTCTCATGTTGATTTACTTGACGCCTTTGAAAAACTACATAAGGGAGCTATTGAAGCCTTTAAAATGTTAGCTTCAAATGAAAAGATTTTCTCGCACTTGAAAGCAAAGATTTTGGAAAATTAAACCAACATTGAAACTCTAAATAACTCCCTTGTAGGTATTCCAATGGTTAAAAATAGAACGGATGATAATCCCTTCAATTTTGGTTGTGGTACTTGTCATATTTGGCAAAAAGAAGTTAAAGTGTTTAAAAATAAAATGACTAAAACTCTACAACCAAAATTCACTCTTAATGTAGATTTAGATAAGTTTGATAAATCCTTGAATCCCCCTTATGCTAATTATACTTTTGTTAAAAAGAAAATTAAAAATAAAGTGAATGTCTTTCGAAATATAACTTGTTATCATTTTCGCATAAAGGGACATAAAATTGAGGATTGCAAACTTAAGAAAATCTTAACTTCAAATAGCTATCCTCAATTGAAACATAAGTGTGACGATTATGTTACTTACCCTAAAGGACCCAATGAATATTGGATACCTAGTTCATCTTGTTAAATTTTACAGGAAAATTGTCTTGATTAAAAAGGGATTTACATTGCATCAACAAAGACATGCCATCAAGACAATTGTAAAATAACACATTTACGTCATATTGACTTTATTTAATATGATAAAATGTGTTCCATAAAAACATCAACAAATGACCTTGTGATCAATCGATCCTAAATTCTCTTGAAATCTAAAGTGATAAAGAATTGGTTCATATTTCTTTTTGCACTCAAAAGCTATAAGTTGAGTCTCATGTTCTTGAGGACCATGTAAATGCTTGTGCTTGGCTCCGCTTAGTCGGTGAGGTTGTATCGTTTCTCTTTATATTTCTTGTATAATATTTGATCCCTTTCTCTTTACATAATGTGTATTTCTTAATTAAGATTCACCTCCAAAAATTTCTGATTGAATCTGTGATTATTTCAATCTATATGCTTATGGTAATTTTTAATGATGAATATGTTCATTATGTGTATTATAGTTTATTACCATAATGTTAATATTTTTTTTACATATGCATTACATAACATAAGACATAAAAATGAGCCTAGGCATGAAAATCAATTCTCAAGCTACTGGTTAATTTTTTCACTAGTATGTGTCGACTCAAAAATCATACAGGTCGACACATAAATTAACTCTTTTGACTCCTTGTTTATACGTTCAGTATGAGTCGACACATAAATTGGATGTGTCGACACATAGTTGTTTCGTGTCGACACGTGTTTGCAGAAAAATACCTAATCTGATCCCTTCATCTTCTTACTCTCTCTCTTGCCTCCTTTATTGTTTCTAAACCCTAAAACACTTCATTTTCATACCCATTAAGAAACCCAAACAAAATCCTTACCCTCTTCTTATTCAAATTCGTTTAACCCACTCAAAATCAAATTTAGCATTCATTGTGGTCAAGTTTTCCAAATTTGTTCTTTGATTCAAAGTGTCCACATTCATGGCATACTCTCTGTTGCAAGATTTACAATGCCTCCTAAAACTATGAGAGAAAGAGGTGTTGGTCATGGTAAAACAAAGGTTAGATCATCATTAATTGTTGCTGAGAATGTTTTCAGTTTGATTAGTGAAGAAAATATAAACTTCTTTGACAAGAAGTGTCGGGGAAGGCTTATCACCAAACAACACTTCTACAAGGCTAGAACTGCTGATGAATTACACCTTCATGAGATTTTTAGCAGGCTTGATAATCAAGGTATCAATTAATTTCTTCAATTAACTCAACAGTACAATGAGGATTTGATTCACATATTCTATGTGGGACTTATTGGAAGAAATGGTGTTGCAATATCATTTAAAATTGGCGGTAAGACCTTCAACTTTACGAAGGAAATGTAGAAATCCTTATTTGACATTGATGTTGGAAATGAGCCACGGGTTAAAGATACAAGTTATCATTCGGACTTCAAGTGGAGGATGCAATCAAATGAACAATTGAGAGAATTGCGTGAAAACTATGACAACACTTCAATTACTACAGGATGTCTCAAAAGGTTACCTCGGATACTGCACTTGTTTGTTTCTCATATTCTTCATCCTAAAAGTGAAGGATATTCACGAGTTGACAATACTAAAATTAATCTTGTGTATATTCTACCCAATAACATCAAGATCAACTGGCCACACTACTTTGTAACTAGGATGTTTGCTATCAAAGACTGCAACAAAGGGACTGCATTTTTCTATCCATCAATGATAGCAAAAAATCTGAACTTTTTCGACATTGCTTTTCCTAACTTAGTGATGTCTTACCCAAGTCCTGTCTTGGAATTTTCCAAGAAAACAATGCATTTGATGAGATATCATTGGGATAGTGCTAGGGAGACATACTACTACAAAACTTTCAAAAACAAATAGAAGAATATACAACTATGATGAACCTGATCCGATTGAGTATCCTGAAGAGGAAGAGAATGATGATGGTCCTGAAGACATCAGTGGTGTTCCACAAGATGATGTTCCAATGTCCGATGCAAATCATGAAGAAGATAGTATCTGGCTGAATGCGACAACCGCTCAACAAAGCAACTTTGAGGAGGATTGGAAACAAAATTGCTGGTCTGCACGAAGAAACACATACATAGGAGATGGAGAAAATTCTTATGACTATGGTGGGAACTCAAATAATTACATAAAAAATAGCTCTGAAGTTATCACTATGCTCCGGAACATGCAAATCCAACAAGATGCTCGCTACAAAGAAACTTTAGAATGGCAAAATACTCAAGTAGAGTGGCGTAATGGGTTTAAAAAATCACAAGATGAGCAATTCAGAATTCTAAATTCCAGTGTTGTACCCCAAAATTTTCCCTCTCATTCTCTCAAGATTTCTCTCACAAGATGTCCATTGGTTCAAGAAGGCACAAGGATGGATCAACTCAAGACCCCTCCTCAAGCACTGATGACACAAAATTAGGGTTTGAGTTTGCACAAGTAAAATTGTACTTTTAAGGCCCCATATGACTTTCATGGATCATTTTGGACTCTCAAGATTTCTCAAATCAAGTTTCAAGCTTTGGATCACATTTTTTCTCAGTCAATTGATCCGTTGACCTAAAATCAACTATATTAGGCAAAAAGTCAACTGTGGTCAATTTACAGTCAAACTTCATAATTTTTTATCCATATAAACATTTTGGACTCATACATGTCAATTTTTCAAGTTTGGATCACAAATCCTCAAGAAATTTGGTCAAATCACCAAAAGGGCAAAATGGTCAAAATTAGGGGTTTGATTGAGAAGGCTCAATTTTTGACTTTTGACCAAATACATGACTTATTGGTTTGAGACATAATATCAAGTATTCAAATACATAATTTTGACCTAATGGCATGATTCAAAACATTTCTCATGATCAATTAATTGATAGTTGAAATTTGGTCAACTGATGAAAAGTCAACTGTACACTGAAAAGTCAAACTTTGACTTTTTGATCAAAATCAAGTTTCAAAAATCATATTTCATCAAGACATGTCTAAATATGAATATTTTTCATAAATAAATCAAAAAGTCAAAATCATCCTTGAAAAGTCAAAATTCTAAGACTTAGAAATTTTTCAAAGTGTTAGAAAGTTAATATTTTTTCATGACTTTGTGCCAAATTTTTACCATGATGCAAGATGATTCAAGAAAAACTTACAACATGAAAGTTTCATAACTCAATGAGATCTAAAACATTGTAGGGCAGGACTTTTTCTAGAAATTCTTGTATTTTAAGTTATAAATTCATGAAGACATGTACATAAAACAAAAACACTTAGTGAAAATTTGCCCTAGTTAGGTAGATTTTTTATCTAACTTCTTGGCCAAGTTTCACATAGTTCCAAAGTGATTATTCAAAAATGTCCAAAATGAAGGTTGTAGAGGATGTTACAAACTTTCCAAAATTCCAAAGAACTCATTGAGATCATTTTTGAGCTAAGAGAATTAAAGGCAAAAAGTTGAGAATTCATTCTTGATTTACAAGGCAGATTTGTGAAGAACATTTGGTCCAATCTTCAAGCATGCTGTACAAATTCCATTTTGCAGGCTTCTAACTTACATTTCACTCCATAATTAAATGTTTACACAACTATTAGAGCTTTGATCCAAGCATTTGAGACATTATCCAAGTGGTTATTCCATTAATGGCACAAAGGTAACACTTCCATTTTGGAAAAGCAAACTTTATTGCAAAAGTCAATGCATAGAGCTCCTAACTTGTTTCATATGAACACAAGCAAAGTCAAAAACTAAAATCAACATGGATAGAACCTCCTCCCAACTCAGACCATACTTGTACAACACATTGAAACTTGTTTTCCACTTTTCTTCAAAATCAAGTAACATAGCCATAACTCTATATCTCACAGATCTGTTAAATTCAAACCCTAAGACCTCTTTCTTATAATTATAAATGTTATTCACAAGAAAAGACACAAAGGCTCAAGCCCTGAAATAGTCCCAAACACAAAACCATCAAAAACACCTCAAAACTTGCCATTTCTGAGTTTTAAATCCAATCTCCAATTTCACTCGTGCGTTTCTTAGCCTTTTTCTTTCAAGAGATTCTAAACATCATATACAAACAATCCAACACCTTTTAAATTTCTGTAACACCATTTTCTTCAACCTCTATAACCAAAAACATAGATTACATCTTGACTTCTCTATCACAACTCAAGCACTCCCAGCATCAAGTAAGGGTTGCATTAGCTTCATGGGAACTTGAGGAAGCTAACATGATCATTGATTGTTAAATTCCACAAGTGCACAGAAATATCGAAGTAATATAAAATATTGTTGAACCACAGAGACCAATGTCAACCTACCGTAATCTATAGTCACTTTGTAAAGCTAAGGCTAATGAATAATTGATTAAGGGGAATAAAGGTACTAAATTCTAAAGGTTTGAAAATAATACTAAAATGAGGCCGAGATATGATTCCTGCATTCCTGAAGGACTTATAGAAAACAGGTACTAATAACGACTATAACTTAGTTCCGTAGAATATACTAACTTAAAGACTCCGTCTCACGCTCTCGCGTTATTAACTAAAGCCATACTTCCTAGTACCAAGATTTTGCTCTCGCTCGCCCGGTAACTAAGAAATATATTTTGAAAGCCAATTATAACTTGAACGTATCTAAAGCGCTTTCGCTGTATTTAAATATGTTGCCTAATTTCCACTATCCGGTTCGCTCCTCACGCTCTCGCGGTCTCGGCTTAAACCTTAATTAATTTCCCACTCTCGTGGCAAAATCATGTTAAATAATCTTTCACTCTCGTGACAAGGATATTTAAAGTAGACTTGGAAATTAAAACCAAAACAAAATTCTAATCATAAATTTGCACCTATTATTTTCTACCGATTCCGTTGGCAACAACGGTCCTCATACACCAGACTCAAGACTATTTAGCCAAACATGTTACTAATTAAAAACGCATGAATAATTATAGTTACGATGAAGAACGACATAACAAATAAATTTGACAAACAAAATAGTAATAATAAATAATGCGATAAAAAGGAATAGTAATGATAATAATAATAAAGCGGTAAAATGAAGAACCTGTAAATGCAGAAAATGGAAACAAAGAAAACCTGAATTGAAATAGCCGACAAACATAGATCCGATACATAAATTAAATGGTAGAAATAAATCCTAAAACTAATTTGGTAATAGTCCCCCGATGTTGAGAACTATTACTTTTACATTCTAAGAAAAAGCTATGAATGAAAAATGGTGGAAAAATGGACGAGAGAGAGAGAGAGAGAGATATATAGAGAGCCTATTTATAGCCTTGGAGACGCGCGAGAGTTGAGATATTTTCTCCTTCGGAATTTCCTCTGTAGCGACCGCTATGGACTGAAGGACTCTTAGTGTAACGGTCGTTACACTCCTGAACTTGGGGTATG
Organism: Vicia faba; assembly: GCA_948472305.1. NCBI lineage: Eukaryota > Viridiplantae > Streptophyta > Magnoliopsida > Fabales > Fabaceae > Vicia > Vicia faba. The sequence continues at coordinate 1,690,369,212 of OX451737.1, read as the reverse complement.
GCTTGCGTGGCAGGGTGTAATGGTCGTTACACTCATGCTTTTGAGGAAAGGCTTGCGTGGCAGGGTGTAACGGTCGTTACACTCCTTTAGGCCAATGTGTAACGGTCGTTACACTCCCTTAGGTCAATGTGTAACGGTCGTTACACTCCCTTAGTGGATTGGGCCAGTGCTTCTTTTCTTGGGCTTTTTGCTTTTAGTGCACCCTATTCTACCACACACCCCTCAATTGCATAATTGCTCTTGATTAGCTTGACTTTTCTCGACTTTCTTCGCACATGCCTTGCAAACATCAAATTTCTGAAAACATAGAAAATACCAGCATAATACGAATAAAGAGTAATTTAATTAATTAAAATAGATACATAATTTATGTTAATCAAGCCAAATATACTATACATTTTTGTGTTATCAAATACCCCCACACTTAAACCATTGCTTGTCCTCAAGCAATCGACCAACACGGTAAAAGAAATGATAAGAGAGCTTTGAAATAAGGGCACAACACGACTCCTAATCATACGTGGCTGCTAGGCTAATGTTAGTTTGATAGGTACTAAGTATTCAATACCAAGGATACCATAACGATACAATGTTCAAAGACTCCCACTTTATGCAAACCAATTCGAATCATGCCATTATAACTCAACCTATATCCCTCGTTTTTATTTCACTCTATTCATTCAAGCGAAATCACATTAAGACCGTTATCTGTACATGCACATAGTAGGGGAAATAGGTTAGCGACTATGATCCTTTTCTTTTCTTTAGCACGGGGTTCTGGTATTTAAGCGGTGTAACCCATTTTTCCCAACTGCGGTTGTGGGTGATCGGACCTTAGCTCGCCCTACCAAGTCCAGTACCAGTGACCTCTGGACCAACCAACAATGGGTGCTTATTATTAAATTCTTACAGGATTAAAAATCGTTGGGCTAAATTACCGGGTGAGGGTCACCTAACTTAGAAGGTTATTTTTCAATTAAATCTTTTATTTATTAAAAACAGGATCATTCACTTATATTCATCGACTCCCTACGTAGTTTGTGTTTAAGATGGTGCTGATTGCTAATATAAACTACTTAAGAGCTACTTTGAAAACTTGAGCCTAAGGTCTTGACATAATGGGTACCCAAATTGATATCACATAATGAGGGGTTTAGGGTGTCATAACGGTATCGATTTTATCGAAACTTTCCCAAATCTATCTAACAAAGCCTAGACAACCTATAAACTTTCAGAGTGTGGTGCCATGAATCAAAAAGAAAATTTTTGTTGGAGGCTAAAATTTTAAAAATATGGGGAAATTCGATAACAACTGAAAATAGTCATACATATTTGACAACACATGTTATGACTCGACCAAATACCGAAAAAAAGTAAAATTCTAAAAATATGAAATAAACTTAGAAAATGATCAATCAAACTAAAAAGTGATAAATGGAAAGCGGTAAAGTTCCTCCCCCACACTTAAACCAAACATTGTCCTTAATGTTTTGATAAAAGGTGGATAGAGGAAAGACAGAACCTGTATGGATGCTATTGATGGGCTATCATGACCAAATCTTCTCCTATCGTACTCATCAAAGGTGTCACCACCAGCAGTGACATTCGTAGGGAATGTGCGTGGGCACCGACGCCCTTCGAGATGATCTTCTATAAATTTTCCGCCTAGAGATGGTCAAGACATGAGGAGCAATCCATATCTTTATTTTCTGCAAATTCAGACAATAAAAACAAAACAATAAATTAAAAGCCCGTGGGTTGCCTCCTACGCAGCGCTTTGTTTAACGTCGGTTTCTTGACGGCTCAGGAGTGCAAGCACTCATAGTGGTTCTCTCGAGAATGACTCCTCGGTTGAAATTTTAGTAGTTTCCGTTTTCCATGGCCACTTATCAAGACATCTCACATATCCCTCACCTTTTCTTTTCTTTCTTCTATGGGGCGATTCATTCTTTTGAACTTGTGGTGGTGGTTCTGGATTTATCCTAAGTATCATATTTTCCAGTTTGGGCTTAGTGATTTCATCCACCACCTCAAAGGTTAACCTTACCCTCTTAACAATAATTATATCCCTAGTTTCATGGTCCTCTTATTTTCTCTTTTTATGCAAGACTTCAAACAAGGGTGCATTGGTGTGGATATTTTCCAATACCTCCACATATGTTTTAAATTGGGAGTCTACCTAAGCTTCCATAAAACTTTTTGAAAAAGGAAACGGTGGGGTATAGGGATGAGGAACAACAATAGGTGCTTCCTTCTCTACCTCTTCTACAACCTCCCTTTCAGATGGTGTTGGAGGATTTTTCTCAATCTTTACTCTTTTCTCGTCGGAACTCTCCTCAACCACATCATCACTCTCCTCAACCTTATTATCACTCTCCTTAGGATTTTCAATTTGTTTTTCACTACTGGTTGTTACAACATACATTTTCTCCTCAGGGAAGGGTCCTAGAGGTTTTTGTTCAAGCTGGGAGATTTGAGTCTCTAAGGCTATATTGTTAGTCGCGAGCGACTCAACCACAGTGGTCAGTTTCCTAAGGGTTTCATTGTTTTGAAGACTTTGTTTTCTAAACTCTTCATTCTGGTCTTGTTCTACTTGAGCAGGTTGCTCTTCCACAACTACTTGTGTTTCCTGCTCTAATTCCTCCATAGGTGTATCAATGCTTTGTGGTTCTTGAATTTCTTCAAGCTCTATTTTCCTCCCACTGATTCTTTTGGAAATAAAATCCTTTTCCAGAAAAACTCCAGTTCGAGCGACAAACACTTTGCCCTCAGAAGGATTGTAGAAGTAATACCCTCTTGTTTCTTTAGGATACCCCACAAATAAGCATTTGTCAGATTTGGGCTCAAGCTTAGTTGAAATTTGTCGTTTCACATAAACTTTGCAACCCCAAATCTTCATGTAAGACATATGTGGTTTCTTACCACTCCATATCTCATATGGTGTCTTCTCAACCTTTTTGGATGGAACCCGGTTAAGTGTGTAAGCTGCAGTCAATAGTGCATGTCCCCAAAAGGAGTTCGGAAGATCGGCGTGACTCATCATGGATCGGACCATGTCTAACAAGGTCCGATTTCTTCTCTCAGATACACCATTCCATTGTGGTGTTCCAGGAGGAGTAAGTTGGGATAAAATCCCACATTCCTTTAGATGGTCATCAAACTCTAGGCTTAAATATTCACCGCCTCGATCTGATCGAAGAACTTTAATATTCTTACCTAGTTGGTTTTGTACTTCATTCTTGAATTCCTTGAATTTTTCAAAGGTTTCAGATTTGTGTTTCATTAAATACACATAACCATATCTACTGAAATCATCAGTAAATGTGATGAAGTATTGAAAACCTCCTCTGGCTGGTATGTTCAGTGGTCCACATACATCAGTATGTATGAGGGCCAAAAGATCATTAGCCCTTTCACCTTTTCCTGTGAATGGGGACTTTGTCATCTTTCCAATTAAACAAGATCTGCATGTCTCATATGATTCATAATCAAAAGAGTCCAAGAGTCCATCTTTATGGAGTTTGGAAATACGTTTCTCATTTATGTGGCCTAAGCGACAATGCCAAAGGTAGCTTGGATTTAACTCATTAGGTTTAATCCGTTTAGTATTAATGTTATAAATTGGCATTTCAAGATCAAGGACATATAGTCCATTGTTCATTTGTGCAGAAGCATAGAATATATCATTCAAATAAATAGAGCAACAATTGTTCTTTATTATAAATGAAAAACCAAACTTGTCCAAACAAGAAACGGAAATAATATTCCTGCTAATTGCAGGTACATAATAACAGTTCTCTAACTGAATTATTAAACCACTAGGTAAAGTCAAAACATAAGTTCCTACGGCTAAAGCAGCAACCTTTACTCCATTTCCAACTCGTAGGTCAACTTCACCTTTTGCCAAATCTCTACTCCTTTTTAGCCCCTGCACATTAGTACAAATGTGAGAACCGCATCCAGTATCTAATACCCATGATGCAGAAGTAGATAAATTAATTTCAATAACAAAAATACCTGAATTTGAAGTCCCTACTCCATTTTTCATATCTTCCAGGTACTTTGGGCAGTTTCTCTTCCAATGTCCGGTCTTACCGCAATGGAAGCAAGTGCCCTCCTTTGCTATGCCTCCACTAGGCTTCAAAGCAGGAACAGTAGGTTTAGGCTTGGCAAATTCCTTGCCTTTCCCTTTACCAACCTGCTTGGTAGGCCTCTTGTTCAGCTTCTTTCCATTACTGACCATCAGAATGGACTTCCCTTTTGTCTTCATATTCTGCTCAGCAGTTTTCAACATGCTTAGCAATTCTGGAATACTCTTATCCATGTCATTCATGTTGAAATTCATGACAAACTGATTAAAGCTATCTGGCAACGATTGCAAGATAAAATCAATTGCAAGTTCCTTTCCAAGCGGAAACCCTAACCTTTCAAGGTTCTCCACATACCCAATCATTTTGAGTACATGGGGACCTACAGGGTTTCCCTCAGATAACTTGCTGTTAAAAAGGGCCTTTGAAACCTGAAACCTCTCATTTCTTGCCTGCTCTTGATAGAGCATTTTCAGATGTCCGATCATATCGAACGCTGACATGTTCTCGTGTTGCTTTTGCAACTCCGAGTTCATAGTGGCTAGCATGAGACAAGCGGCTTCGTTATCATCATCAAGATGCTTCTTATAAGCTTCTCTTTCTGCCTTAGGTGCCGAACTAGGCGGTTCCTCTTCAGGAACAGGTGTCTCCAAGACATACAGCTTCTTATCGTGCTTGAGGACAATCTTCAGATTTCGGTGCCAATCCAGGAAATTTGTCCCAGACAATTTTTCCTTATCTAGGATTGATCGCAAAATATGGTTGTTTGTTGTCATGGTAATCTACAAAAAAAATGAAAATTATAAGTATCATTAAAACAACATATTTAATTAGGCCTTTAATCAAATATGCTCCCACTATTTTACTCAAACCAAATGACCCTCATCATTTGATTCGGAAAATCCCGTTGGAAGACTTTCTAGTGGGTCGAGATCCACATTTCACTTCGTTCTAAGTCAGCGTTAGGCTGATTACACAAAACTAGGTTATTTAGGTAGGAACTCCTTCCAATTGTATCTCATACAACTCTCGAATATTTTTAGTTGGGTGAATAACTCCTTATTCTAATTCATCATATGAATCATTCCCAACTCTTGCTTCTAAACATGTATAATCTTATTATAATGTGTTTAGTTAAGTTTGACCCATTGTTTTAGCAGTTGGATATTACAATTATCCCATCGCACCTTACTAATATAGAACATGCACCTCGCGTAGGCGAAACCTACATTGTTCGATACTAGTCTTGATGAGTGCTAAAACTTGGAAAGCATGAACTTAATATTTAACTTGAGGGATTTTGTTATTAGTTTGATCTCACCGGCTTAACATGCAATTCGTCTCTCTCATGCATCAACATACAAACACATGCATCAATATACATAAAATGATACAGTTATGGCCCCTAGCGCAATTGTTCTCCCAAGCCAATGAGAGAACCTAAGCTAACCTAATAACGATCTAAACTTCTCCAAGCAAGATCTCCAAGGTTATCCTCCTTTGATATTGTATTCTTCTCTTTCTTCATAACATTACATTACATAAAAGAAACTCGTTTTACATACGAGGGAGTGAGATGAGAAAAGAAGTTACATCAAGAATTTTAGAGAGAGGCACGACACGCAGGCCGTATTTTACAATCCCAAAACAAAATAAAGGAAAGAAAAACTAAGGCCATAACTGATCACCACAAGACAATAATAATAAACACACTTTTATTATTAGTTTAAATTTTGTTAATTAAAAAAAAAGCAAATTAAATTTCGACGATTGATCACACTACGCAGAGTTAGCTGGGGGGTTCGAACAATTCATTTGAAATCAGCGTCATTTTCGCACAACTCTTGTGCATTCACAACCCTAATCGTATAACTCTGCAACAACACAACCCTTGTGCCGTCATGAACCCTAATGCAACAGTTTCATGCTGTCAAACACATCTCGATTGATAATTCAGTATGATTAATCACATGCCATTGCTTCACCATACTAATGTCGGATTCCGAAGCATATGAACAGTGATCGGTCAAAGGAATAACAATCATCAAGTGTTTGAATGAACGAAACAGAAACAGTATATCACATATACCATCGTTGCATCAGATTTACTTATATCATATATAAAAGTGATCGATCTTATTTGTGTAACCTATGGACGATCGATGTATCGCTGCTTCACCATACTAATGTCGGATTCCGAAGCATAGTCAACATCAATCATCCAAATCGTACACAAAAGATGCCAAATTTAATTAATCGTTTATTATTCAATTCATTCTGGTTTTAATCGAATCAAAACAGAAAATATAGAACATAAACAACTATCAGATCCATGGTTTCGTAATTGGCTCTGATACCACTGAAGGAAAATTGTGATCAAAACGCAGCGGAATATAAAATTTTCCTTTAGAGATCCTTACGAATGAGCATGGTCAGTGATAGAAATATTTACCTCTTGTGGCGATTCAGACCTTTGCTTTCGTGATCACGAGCGTTGATGTAGAACAACGCCTCTACTCAGTCCACACGAACAGATCGCTTCCGGTCACAGTGCTAGCTGATCACGAACGGAAACCTTGAGTGAGAGAAAGAGTCAAAAACGAAAATGCATCAAGTAAAAAAGCTTCATCACAAGGGATCTATTTATAGAATCACTCGTGTGGGCTACAAGCTAAAAGCCCAATTAAGGCTATAAGCTAAAAGCCCAATTAAGCTTATGGACACCATACCTTATGATGTACCATATATCACTTATCCACGTGGTACCTTACCACTTTCCGTATTACACTTAAGTGCACCGTACCTTACGGTGTTCCTTATTTACTCTATCTCTCATCAACCTGTCCTTATGTGTGTGACCATGTAGGTTTTCGCGACGTTGGCAATTATATTAAATCACACATTTAATATAATAAACAGTGAGCGGTATCTAGCAACACATCATTGTTACCCAAGTCACGAAAATGTCATGTGATCTGACCAAACCTTTTCCGTGATAATATTTGTGTTGTACAATTACCCTTTTGCCCTCATGTCTATATTGAACACAAGGCATACACTGTGTCATCCTTGTCCAGTTCAATATTGGGCCCTTAGACATTTATCCTGTTATGCAGGATGAGCAAATTCCATCTAGGTCACTCATGTCCCTTAGCATGCTTTATGAAGTACCCATCAACCGTCTTTATAGTCATCCAGTTACGAATGACGTTTGATCAGCAATAAAGTACTTGACTCTACATCTAGGGTCCATAGTGGTTTCAGGTCGAAGGGTGGTATACACCATTATCATCATGAGAATAACTTATGACACTTTGCATAACATTCTATGTAGTATTCTCATAGCGGGTCAATCCAGTATAAATATTACTCCTAATATTCATACCTATGTCAAGACTTGATAACTCCTTATCTATGATCCATGAGATGTGATCATCAATCTATCTTCATAATAGTCTTAATGCTTTAATGTTATCCCAGTTCACATTAAAGCTTGACTACGGATACTTTAAGAATAGTTTCTTATGTTTAATGGGATCTCATGATTAAGTCACACTTAACATTTCATTAAACCAATAAACCATTCTAGGGACTTTATTATTTTGGAAAGCAAACATAATAAAGAAATGCCTTTTATTATTAATAAATAATTCGATACAAGTACCAAAAGTATTGGCCTCTAGGGCTTACACCAACACTTGCAATTCCTCAAAATGTTGGGATTGGTAGTTGGAAAGGTAATTCGGGTGAGAATGAGTTTGTGAAGCATTGAAATTCTCCAATAGTATTTCGAGGTTGGATTTATAAGGTTCTTGTGATTCCGCGAAATACTCGGAATGGGAGTTGTAGAAAAAATTTGGGTGATACATAGCAATTGGGACAAGAGTGCCTTAGTCTATATGGTGCAACAATGGAATAACAATATTGACTGTTGGTCCTCGACAACGGCGCCCAAAACTTGACCAGTAAATTCTGCAAGTGCACGGAAATATCGAAGTAATATAAAAGATTGTCGAAGCACAAAGACTAATGTCAACCTACCGTAATCTATCGTCACTTTGTAAAGCTAAGGATAATGAATAATTGATTAAGGGGAATACAGGTACTAAATGCTAAAGGTTTGAAAATAATACTAAAACGAGGCCGGGATATGATTTCCGCGTCCCTGAAGGACTTATAGAAAACAGGTACTAATAACGACTATAACTTAGTTCTGTAGAATATACTAACTTAAAGACTCCGTCTCACGCTCTTGCGTTATTAACTAAAGCCATACTTCCTAGTCCCAAGATTTTGCTCTCGCTCGCCCGGTAACTAAGAAATATATTTTGAAAGCCAATTATATCTTAAACGTATCTAAAGCGCTTTTGCTGTATTTAAATATGTTGCCTAATTTCCACTATCCGGTTCGCTCCTCACGCTCTCGGCTTAAACCTTAATTAATTTCCCACTCTCGTGGAAAAATCATGTTAAATAATCTTTCACTCTCGCGACAAGGCTATTTAAATTAGACTTGGAAATTAAAACCAAAACATGATTCTAATCATAAATTTGCACCTATTATTTTCTATCTCGTTGGCAACAACAGTCCTCATACACCGGACTCAAGACTATTTAGCCAGACATGTTACTAATTAAAAACGCATGAATAATTATAGTTACGATGAAGAACGACATAACAAAAAATTTGACAAACAAAATAGTAATAATAAATAATGCGATAAAAGTAATAATAATGATAATAATAATAAAGCGGTAAAATGAAGAACCTGTAAATGCAGAAAATCGAAACAAAGAAAACTTGAATTGAAATAGTCGACAAACTTAGATCCGATAGATAAATTAAACGGTAGAAATAAATCCTAAAACTAATTTGGTAATAGTCCCCCGATGTGGAGAACTATTACTTTTACATTCTAAGAAAAATATATGAACGAAAAATGGTGGAAAAATGGACGAGAGAGAGATATAGAGATCCTATTTATAGCCTTGGAGACGCGCGGGAGTTGAGATATTTTCTCCTCCAGAATTTCCTCTGTAGAGACCGCTACAGACTGAAGAACTCTCAGTGTAACGGTCATTACACTCCTGAACTTGGGGTAGGGCTTGCGTGGCAGGGTGTAACGGTCGTTACACTCCTTCTTTTGAGGAAAGGCTTGCGTGGCAGGGTGTAACCGTCGTTACACTCCTTTAGGCCAATGTGTAATGGCCGTTACACTCCCTTAGGTCAATGTGTAACGGTCGTTACACTCCCTTAGTGGATTGGGCCAATGCTTCTTTTCTTGGGCTTTTTTCTTTTAGTGCACCCTATTCTACCACACACCCCTCAATTGCATAATTGCTCTTGATTAGCTTGACTTTTCTCGACTATGTTCGCACATGCCTTGCAAACATCAAATTCCTGAAAACATAGAAAATACCAGCATAATACGAATAAAGATTAATTTAATTAATTAAAATAGATACATAATTTATGTTAATCAAGCCAAATATACTATACATTTTCATGTTATCAATCATCACCATCACTTGAAACAAGCTCAAACTCATTTCACGATTTCCAGTTTTTGAGGTATTTTCTGAACTTTCATCTCTTCATTTAGGCACTGTTAGGCTTGCATTTTCAAAGACAAAATGTAGACATCGTTGCCTTGAAGCTAATCATATCCATAGTTTTCATTTATATTGACTGAGCTTAGTGAATTTTGAGATTGAAATTTTTGAAAAAATTAGAGCTCTGATTAGGGCCAGCAAAATTCTCATTCATCTTTGATTTATAGTCTTAGTGATTTATATCTCTGGAATCGTGATAGAATTTGCTATAACTTTCATGTTTTCATTTTCCATTTTTGTTGAGAAATGAATGAGATACAGGTGGTCTGGCTGGCGTGAGGTTGAAGATGAAGTTCAGGCCATGGAAGTGTTTTGTATTACACATTTATGGTTTTGTTTTATACACTGGATATATAGCTACCCCAGTGGCAAGGCAACATACATTTATTGCTCAGGGTGTGGGTTCGAGCCCCATCGCTGCCAATTTTTTTTCCATATTTTTCTAACATTTTCTTTTGTATGTTTCCAACCAGCGCACTTGGGACTTCCCCTTATGGGCCTTGTTTTTTTACTCAATATGACCCCCCTGATTACCATAACAACACAACCCGTTTCACATTTTTTTTCTCTTTGGTCTGACCAAAAATCACATTTGGCCCAAACTAAAAACAAAACTGTTTTACTTCCATACACCTTAAATAAATGTCACACCCGTCTGGCTTTTATTTTATTTTCTTATCTTATTTTCTTTTTATTATTAATATTATTATTATTTTTATTAGTAAAAAATCTCAAAAAAATATTTTTATTATTTATATATTAGTATACTTTTATTTCATTAAGATAAAAGACTAAAAATATTTTCTTATTATAAATTTAATCTCTTTTCCTAATATTAGACCTATGTTTTAATTTATTTTAATTAAATTAACTTAGAATTTAGGTTTTCTTTTAATTAATTTTTATACTAGTTAATTAAATAAAAATCTTTTTCATAAAAAAAAACCCTAAAAACAATTCCTTGATTAAATTTAATTTCTTTTCTTAATTAATTTAGGTTTAATTTTCTTAATTTAATTAATTATTTATTTTAGTTAATTAGGTCAAAACCAAACCCTTTCCTCAAAAACCAAACAAATTCCATTTTCTTTTTTACCACTTCTTATCCTTGTACATTATGTTCATTTCAATTCTTGTACATTTATTCAATATGGTTGTAATAGATAATTAGGGCTTATTTTTCTTGCAATCCATATTTGTAATTTGTATACCCCATCCCCAAAAATGATGTAATAGCATAGGATATTTAATTTTTTGCAATTTATCGCTTTCATATAAATGCTAGTAAATTAGGGTTTGTATGGAAAGATAAAATCAATACTTAGAAAACCATAATCCAAGATAAACTCAAGCATGGAATATAATACACTTGCACACTTTGCACCTCTAAGGTTAACTCCAATTTGTTGCCTTGAGAAAAATGGTCATGATATGCATGTGAGACATCTTATCAAAAACAAACAAAATACAAGATCATAATCCCTCAATGACGCTTCAAATGTTGCCTTTAAATGATCTTAGTCCCTTAAGAGAAATGCTAAGATATCTCACAAACATTTCATTTTATGACTATACGATGACCCACCCCCATCCCTTTATATTCAAAGATAGGGCTTCTTACCAATCAATGGTAAGATATCAATGTCAAATGAAGAGAGAAATGAACAAAAGACTTTTGAGTAGGTAGAACGTTCTTAGTTGCTTGCTCATAATCCATCTTCAAAAACAAACATCTTTTCAAACACACCAAACACTTTCAAAACATGAAATATTTTCAAAAAGTCTAAACACTTTGTATGCATTCTTATAGAGACGAGAATTATTACAAAGTTTGCTTAAACGAAGGCGCTTTTCAAAGATACTTTCAAAACATATCACAAACACATTTCAAACAAAGCAATTTCAAAAGTGAGCTAACAAAACAACTGAGATCCCATAGATAACTATGGATGAAAAGGGTGCTAACACCTTCCCTTTTCATAACCTACCCCCCGAACTCAAGAAAATATCTCAAAGGTATTTCATGTTCTTTTCACTCTTTCCTTATTGGATAAAAGAAAAGTCGATGGTGACTCTTGCTATTCGCAATATGATACGGTGGCAGAACCGACTGTTATACTGGTTTACGTTTTTTGTTTGCAAATGTTGCGGTAAGCAAGAGTCGCCACCGAATTTTATTTCATCCAACAAAGGAAAAGGAAAAAGAACAAAAAAAACTTTTTTCGAGATATTTCTGAGTACGGGGGGTAGATTATAGAATGGGAAGGTGTTATCACCCTTTCTATCCGTGGTTTTCCACGGGCTCTTAGGTGCTTGCTCATTTTTAAATTTCTTGTGTGTGCTTGTTTTGAAAAGTTTTGTTTACTTTTTGATAACCCTTGTTATGATCCTCAAGAGTGTGACGAAGTTGTTTTGAAAACTATTTTTTGAAAAGTGTTTGTGTGGAGAGTTTTTGTTTTGAGCAAGTACTTAAGAGTTTTCTACCTACTCGGAAAAGACTATTCGTTCTCGTTTCCTTTAGACAGCGCTATCCTACTATTAAGGAGTAGGTATCCCCATCGTTGGAGTTTTAAGGGACATTTGAAGGAACAGGTACGGTCACAAAAGCAATAGTTAGGAAACTTTAGTAGTTACCCTAGAGTCTTAAAGATCTTTCCGAGGCAACATTCAAATGGGTCATTTTTGATCTTTTGAGACTAGAGGACGACCACTAAAATTCCCTATGCTTCATGACCGTTTACCGAAGGCAACCAGAGTGGGGTAAACCCTAGGAGTGAGCATGTGCAAGTGTACTTTTTTCAATTAATTATCTTTGCACAATTAGGGTTTGCTATTGTTTTAATCATGGACTTATCTTCGGCATACAATCCTATTATCAATCATCTAACAATTAATAGTAGCAGAAAATTAAAGTGCGGAAAGGAAAAATCTAGCTATTACAAGGCCTCAGAGAGGGGGTTACATAACCAAAAATGAGGGATAAACAGTAAATAAAACCCTAATTTGAAACTATTACAAATCATCAACAGTTACATTAATTGAAAAATAATGGTACGGAAAGAAATAAACGCGCGAATAATTAAGATGGGAATAAGTCAAAAAGTCCTAAAAATCTAATTAGTTAAAAAATATTTTTTGTATTTTTTTTATTGAGAAAATAAAATAAATTTTGAAATTTGCAAGTTAGTCCTAAGTTCTAATTAATTTTAATCAATGAAAATAATTAAGTTAATATAATTAAATTAATTAATTTTCAACAAAATTAATTCTAATTAGAAAAAAACCTAATCCTATTTATTTTTGTGATTTTTGATTAATATAAAAAAATTATTTTTGTTAAAACAATCAAAAATAAATAAAAAAAGAATGTTAAAGAAATAAAAAAAACAAATAAGAATGGGCCTGCTGTAGTTAGACAAACTGGGGGTGTGACTGAAATTGTGTTAGGCCCAAATCCTTTGGCCCAAAGGTCCTGCGCCTGATCCAATGGGATCATCTTCTGAGGGTCTACCATGAGCTTACGCATGCTGAGCGTTGGATATGGCTGGAGATGGATCCAATGATGAGGCGTTTGGGTGTATGGTGGGCATGCTTGGTAGTGTGACATCAGATGTGTAATTAAATGTTGGGAAAAATGCAAAAGTAGCATGCCTGGGATCGAACCCAGGATGCTTGCTACAAATCCTTCTCCCTTAACCATCTGCGCTGTGTGATACGGTGGGAGAACTGACTTGAGGTTTTGCGTTTGTTTTCGCAAATGTTTCGGTTGAGCAAGAGTCACCACCGACTTTTTATTTTATCCTAAGGAAAGGTTAAAAAGCACAGCAAAAACCTTTGAGATGTTTTCTTGGGTTCAGGGAGTAGATTATAGAAAGGGAAGGTATTAGCACCCTTTCTATCCATGGTTATCCATGGGCTCTTAGTTACTTGCTTAGATCAACTTGCCTTGATTTTTAATTGTTTGAAATGGTGCTTTGTATGTGGGTTTGAAAATGTTTTGAAAAGAGGCCAATATGGTGGCAACCGTTGTAATGATCCATGTTGGGATGTATACAAAAGTGTACTTATCTTTTGAAAAGTTTTCAATGTTTTTGAAAGTTATTTTGAAAGTGTATTGTGATGTGTGTTTTGAAAAGTAGGCAAGGATTGTTTTGCAAGTTTGATCAAGTAATTAAGAGTTTGTCTACCCCTAAATATCTCAAAGGTTTTCTCTATGTTTTAACCCTTTTAACCATTTTGTTCCACCATTGTATTTGGTGGACAATCTTGTGTTAGGATGTGAACGGGACGGGCGCAGGTCATCGTTTAGATCATGATTGCAATGGTGCCAAGTGTCTTTGGGCAATTTTTTCTTTAAGGGACTTGATCATTTTTAGGCAACTTTTGAAAGCGTCATCGAGGGACTATGATCATTTGATATTGTTTTGTTTTGCCAAAGACACTCAACATGCAACATGACCCATTATTGAAGGCAACAAGTGGAGTAACCCTAGGGGTACAAGTGTGATTGGTGTTGTCCATTTTCATGCTTTGTTATCTTTGAATTAGGTCAAGCTATTTGTTATTTGATTTTTGCATACAAACCCTAAGTCTATCATGGCATATTTAGAAAGCTTTTAAATGCGAAAAATAAAATCCTAAATTATTACAACATAATTATGGGATGGGGGTACAAATGTTCAAATGGGGATATTTTAGCAAGAAATTTAAATCTAAACTATTACATCCAAATTGAATATACAAATTAATTAATTGCATAATAATAAAATAAAATAAAATAAATATGCAAGATGCAAAAAATGATTTTTTATATGTATGTAAAAGTATTTTTTTATGTGAATATAAACAAAAATAAAAAGGATTAATTTTTGGATATTTTTCATGTTTTAGGGCAAAAACCCTAATTTTCTAAGTAAGAAGTATTTATTATTTATTATATGCAATATTTATTAATTATATACAAAAAATAAATAAAAAGGAAGTATATTGTAAAAAAGTGATTTTTGAGGTCAAATATTAATAAAAATAAAAATGTATTATTTTTATGTTGTATTTTTTTTCTTCTAAATATTCTAATAAATATATAAGTATTTATATTATTTACTAAATATATTAAATATGTACAAAAATAAAATATTTATTATTTACAAAAAAAAAGTATATTTTTAGAAAATGTTTTCAAAAGATAAAATAAAATAAAATTAGAAAACAAAATGTATTTTGTATTATTTTTGTATTTTGAATAAAATGTATTTTGTTTATTTATGTACAAGTTTAAAATAAAACAAATAAAATCCAAATAAAATGCAAAAATGTGAGAAAAATACTTTTTAGTGTTTTTTATATTTTAACAAAAAAATAACAAATCAGAATCAAAAAGAAAAAGTTAAAAATGACAAATATATCATGCAATGGGCCAGGGGGTGTATGTGTAAAAAGATGGTGTAAACAGAAAAAAGAATCAGGCCCAGCCCAAAGGTGGTTGTCTTCAACCTCCAACACCTTTCAAACACAAAAAACGCGCGCTTCCTTCCATCCCTGTTATCTCTTGATTCCTTGACTTTTAACAAAAACTTACAACACAAACATTATAGAGCATCATGTCACGAGTTCATACATATAAAAAACTTGATCTAACTCTCAGAAATGAGAGAGAATTTCTTCTCCCCCAATTTCTGACCTAAGTTTTTTTCAATGTTCAGGTCCAAAATTCTCTCAGCATACACAACATAAATGAAAAGTAACTACATGGATGGCTTCAGGGCTATGATTAGAACATGCTTTCTTCACAAACTTAAGCCTAAATATGCTTGGATAGAGAGATAGAAGTTCAAAAACTTACCTGTTCAGCTTGAATTGTGTATGACAATGGAGGTACTTTCAATGCAATGTGAGGACTTGTATAGCTTGCTTGAGGTCCAGGGATGCTTCTCCAACCTCTAGCTTGCTTTGGAACTAACTGAAACGAGCTATGGAAGTTAACCTGCACAACTGAAAAAATGAAAATGGTGAACTTGGTTAGAGGTGTTACAGTCTGTAGCTAGGGCTTGGGATAGTTTCAATGGATGGTAGAGAGTGTGTATGAACAAGCTTTGGCCAAAACGCACGAGCAAACTGAGTTGTGCAACTCAATCTGCAGGGATGCCCTATTTTGTGCATCAAAGTAGTGTTTCTGTGTTTGGGGAGGTATTGAAGGTGGTTGGTTTGTGTTTCAGGTTAGGTTTGATGTTTGGAATGTGCTCAATAAGTTTGCTTAGGCTTGTGATTGCAGGAATGAGAGTTGTTGTTCAAAATGCCAAGTTTCTTCCTTCTTAAGTCAAAAATGCCAAGTTAGGTTGTAGGCCAAAGCATGCCCCTCAAGCATGCTGCATAATCTCTCCTTGATCAGTGGGATTAGTTCATAAACTTGTGCCTAGAAGATATGCTTTGTACTTCTTGGATTTGTGTTTGACATAAAGTCATGCTTTACAAGAATGGATAACATGCTTTTTCCAAATATGGCTTGATTTTGTGTGTATTGTCCAAATGAGCAAAATAATGCTAGAACACAATGGATTGGAATTTAATTATTGAGTGTAAGAAGGATTAGAGGCCTGTAATCTAGCTTGAACTATGCTGAGTTTGAAAATGCAAAGTTATGAACATGAAAATGGCCATGAGCAAAGTGACTTTTGCCCATATTGACAAATTCGATTCTCCCTAACCACAAGGGTGTTTGAGAAGTTCTTGGATAATTTGGAAAGCTTGGAATGTGTACTACAATCCATCTTTGTAATGAAAGTTGAAATTCCAAGTGGAAGCATGTGAAAAATGGTCATGAAGTTGGGCAAAAATCCTGCCTAGAATAGGTCAAAATTTTTCTAAGTTAAGAATGTTTTGCACCCTTGTTCCAAAAATCATAACTTGAGCTACAAGCTTATTTTGAGGAAACTTTGTGAATCAAATTTGTAGATTTTGCAATGGACTATAACTTTCATGTTTTGAGTTTTGTTTGAATCCAAATGCATCTTGATGAAAAAATGGGACAAAGTTAGGAAAAAATTAGGAATTTTCATAACTTAGAAAATTTCTAAGTTATGAAATTTCTTCATTTCAAACCCTAATTTGTGATTTTTGATTTCTTGATGAACAAGTTTCACAATTTGACATGTCTTGATGAAAAATGAATCTTGGCACTTGATTTTGACGAAAAAGTCAAAGTTTGACTTTTCAGTATACAGTCAAAAATTGATCAGTTGACTGGAAAATTCATCTGTCAATCTTGTGCATTTGGGATCTTTTGAACTTGTTGAACATGTCAAGACAATGTAATTTAGTCCTTGAGTCCATATGTGAGCTTGGTTTTCCATTGGCTAGGTCAAACAGTCAAAAATTGCCTTTGTGCAGTCAAAACCCTAAAAATGACCATTTTGCCCTTTTGGTGATCTGATCAAATTTCTTGTGGAATTGTGATCCAAACTTGACCAAATGGTTCATATGAGTTCATAATGTTGATGAGGGTCAAAAATCATGAGGTTTGACTGTCAATTGACCACAGTTGACTTTTTCCCCAATACAACTGATTTTTAGGTCAACTGTCCAATTGACTGGGCAAAGATTGCAATCAAGGTTTGAAACTTGGTATGGATAAACTTGTGAGTCCAACATGAAGCATGAAAGTCACTTTATGCCTTTTAGGTTAAAACATCTTTGTGCAAACACAAACCCTAATTTGGGTCAACAGTGCAAGGATGAGTCTTGAGCAGAGCAAACCCTAACTTGATCTTGAACTCCAAGGGTCTTGTGATGAGAAAATGTTGAGGAAATGGGAGGGCAAATTTTGGGGTACAACAGTTGCCCCTGTTCAATCTTCTTAGACCTGAGGATGTAGATTGGCTTGCGTGCCTTTCGTGATCCGAAGGTGGAAGATGATTGAACACTAAAGTGCCCAGAAATTTGCACTCACATAGTGGAGTATCAGCAATGTGATGTTGGGAATGGGCTTATAGATGCCATTTGGAGAGATGGTGGATAGGAGGATGGGCTTATAGATGCCATTTGGAGACGTGACAGAACTTTGTCGGGAATGGGCTTATAGATGCCATTTGGAAGTGTTGATCGCATAAGAGATTCCTTAGCGAGAACTTGCGTATTGGAGAAAGGAAGATGGTTTCCTGGTCTGTTACAAGTGTTGATCTTCAAACTCTTCATGCAGATATGCCCTGGCTAGGTACAGGTATCGAATCTCTAAACTCTTCATGCAGATATGCCCTGGCTAGATACAGGTATCGAATCCATAATCAAATACTCACAGATATGCCCTGGCTGGATACAGGAATCGAATCTGGAATTAGTCGTCTACATATATGCCCTGGCTGGATACAGGAATCGAATCTGGAAATTGTCGTCTACAGATATGCCCTGGCTGGATACAGGAATCGAATCTGGAATTTGTCGCTCACAGATATGCCCTGGCTGGATACAGGTATCGAATCTGGAAATTGGTCGTCTACAGATATGCCCTGGCTAGATACAGGTATCGAATCTGGAAATTGGTCGTCTACAGATATGCCCTGGCTAGATACAGGTATCGAATCTGGAAATTGGTCGTCTACAGATATGCCCTGGCTGGATGCAGGTATCGAATCTGGAATTGCAAAAGGTTGGTAGAGATAGCTTTCCTGGATGGATACAGGTGTAAACCTTTGACCTGAGAATGAAAGATGATTTCCTGGCCTGTTACAGGGGTTGATCTTCAAACTCTTCATGCATATATGCCCTGGCTGGATACAGGTATCGAATCTACAATTGATCACTCACAGATATGCCCTGGCTAGATACAGGAATCGAATCTGGAATTGCGATAGTTGATAGTAATCATCTTTAGATTGACCTTTTCCTGAAAAGGCAAGACATTAGTTGTATGCAA
This sequence comes from Vicia faba, assembly GCA_948472305.1. NCBI lineage: Eukaryota > Viridiplantae > Streptophyta > Magnoliopsida > Fabales > Fabaceae > Vicia > Vicia faba. The sequence goes on along the minus strand of OX451737.1, from coordinate 1,690,350,603 downwards.
TGTCATGATGTATGAGATGCATGATGTCATGATGCTCAAAATGAGATAGTGTTGTATTCACTTTATCATGTATGTAAGCAGGATGTATGAAATAGGAAATGTCTATGAATGTATTTTCGTCTAGGAAAATAAATCCTTGACGAGTGCTGGGAACTTGTTGAATCCTGGGCTGATGTTTTGAAGAGTAGAGTTCTTCGCTTCCGCTGGGGATGATGGTTGCAAGAGTAAACCGGTAGGAGAGGATGACTCCGTTGGGGAATAAACTTGTTGGGCAGATTACTCTGCGAGGAATTACTCTATGGGAAGAGATACTTCGCCGAGGTTTTGATGAGAGCTCCGCTGGGGATTCCACTGATAAGTTATGTTGGGGAATTTGATGAACTCCGCTGGGGATAGGAAGAACTTCGCCGAGGACGATCCTTCTGTGGTAATTAGCTGAGGATAACCCAGTTATACCCTGGTGGGGAAATAACCTTTGAATAAAGTCGGGGAGAGACGTATGCACTCTGCAGGTGATAAGCTTCCATAATCTACTAGGGATAAGCTTCCAGAATCTACTGGGGACATGGATTCCACTTTCCTGGGGAAATTTTTTGGACTGTACTGGGGAAGGGTTCCACTGGGGTGTCTGTATTCCGCTGGGGAACAATCTTATATTAAGACTGCTGGGGATGCTTGTTGAGGAATGTCTATACTCCGCTGGGGAATGTTGAGATCTTTTGGGGATACCCAACTTCCTTAAGGCTGACAGTAGACTAACTCTGCTTGGGGAGAGTACCGCTGACTTGCTAGGGGGATATTGTGCCTTTTCAGGGCTGATGGGGGACCAACTCTGCCTGGGGAAGAGTATTGCTGAAATCTGGTCTTACTCTGTGGGGAGTTGAGGTAACTTGGTTACGTTCTTCAGCCGAACCTACCTTAGTACCTTGGTGGACAGAGCAATTAGATTGCTTGGACCACTCTTTATTGCCCCCGTTTCTAATGTCATATGTAATTAATCCTTTGTTTCGCATGCAAATATTCATGATTAGCAATTAATGTCAAATGCATATATCAAAAATGAACATTGGACATTCTTTGCAAAACAAAACAGAAAAAAGGAAAAACGATGGGTAATTTGTCTGAAAAATTGAACTTGTATTGATTTCGAAATTTGCCCGTAAATAGGCGTTTTATGTACAGGAGGCTGACGTCCTAGTAAGAGAACGCCGCCGAGCAAAATAGAGTTTATACAATTTTGTGAAAAGGAAACAAAACAGCTATGTGAAAAATAATCCCACTGGGTTCCAACTCTGCTATCGCCTTTATGTCTTCAAACATCTCATCACTTTGCTGCTTAGTTGAGGATGAAGCTGATTGATTGGCGCCGTCTGAGCCCGATAGTTGATGCTGAATTCTAGATGCAATGTGATCCAATGAGACATAGTATTACGCTTTATCCCTAACTTTTGCTTGGACTGCCCTTTCGGGTTTTCAGTCCACCGGGATACCCATTTTTGCCCAAGCCGCCTTTTCAGGTTTTCGACTTGCCGGGTGTACAAATTTTTTCATTTTCATCCCTTATTTTTGCCCGAACCCTTTTGGTTCGCCGGGAAGCCCTTATTTTTGCCTAGGTGTGTCAACCTAGCAGGTCTTTAATCATGCGTAGTATCTTTTTACTATGTCTGCATTGGCGGGGTGAGGAAGGTCGTCACCCTCCATGGTGGTCAGAATCATGGCTCCTCCTGAGAAGATATGATTAACCACAAATGGCCCTTCGTACGTAGGGGTCCATTTGCCCCTGGGATCACTTTGAGGAAGAATGATGCGCTTGATTACCAGGTCTCCGACTTGATACTCTTGTCGTCTGACTTTCTTGTTAAATGCCCTGATCATCCGTTTTTGGTACGTTTGACCATGACAAATAGCGGTGAGTCTTTTTTCGTTAATTAGGTTTAATTGATCAAGCCGAGTATGGATCCAGTCATCTTCGCTCAAACCTGCATCCTTCATTATTCGGAGAGAGGGTATCTGGACTTCAATAGGCAAGACTGCCTCCATGCCATAGACCAAGGAAAATGGAGTTGCCCCTGTTGACGTCCGTGCTGAGGTACGGTACCCATGAAGAGCAAACGGTAACATATCGTGCCAATATTTGTAGGTCACTGTCATCTTCTGCACAATCTTCTTGATGTTCTTATTTGCTGCTTCTACAGCCCTGTGATCGGTGGATCTGGAACTGACTGTTTAACGCTGGATCGCGAAATGTCGCGGTAAGCAAGAGTCGCCACCGTCTTTTATTTTCTCCAACAAGGAAAGGACAAAAGCACAGAAAAATTCCTTATGAGATTAGCTCTCGGTTCGGGAGGTAGATTTATAGAAAGGGAAGGTGTTAGCACCCTTTCTATCCGTGGTTATCCACGGGCTCTTAGATACTTGCTCATTGTGTTTTCAAAATGTTTGTTTGCTTTTCAAGTGTGAGTGGGTTTGAAAAAAGTTTCTTTGAAAGTTTCAGATCGACTCTTGTATCAGTCCTCAAGAGTGTTTGAAAAGTTGTTTTGAAAGCTTTTTGAAAAGTGTAGGTGTGAAAAGTATTTTGTTTGTTTTTTTTTAAAAGAGCAAGTATCCACGAGAATCTACCTACCCTAAGGAATTCGTCTGTGTAAATGTCCTTAAGGTAGTGCCATCCCACCATTGAGAGGTAGGTAGCACCACCGTTGGAGGTGTTCGGGTCAATTCGAGTTTAGGGACATTGTGGTCACCGAGCAAAGGTAAAACACCTTAGAAGCTACCCTTATGCCATTGATCTTTTATTCCGAGGCAACTATTCTGAGGCAACTTGTTTTGAGGCAACCAGATCAATGGGACATAAGGACTCACTAAGACGTCCTATAGTCGACGGCCACGTTTCGAGGGACAAGGCAACAGTGTGATCACCGGAGTAATGGGAAGACACCTTAGAAGCTACCCTCATGCCAGGTTCCCGGATCATGAGGACTTACTAAGACATCCTCTACTCGACGATCACCTTTCGAGGCAAGGCAACAGTGAGGCGTACCCTAGGGGTGGTGTGTGATTTGTGTGTCATTTTCAGTTTATTGTTTGTCTTGTCATGCATTGGTGATCTACGCTTTGATTTTATTTTTGGGCATTCATTCTTTCATGTTATTGTTTAACAGTTAAAGGTGCGGGAATTTAAAGTGCGGAAAAGATAAAAGGTCCTACGCTATTACAAGGGTGCGGGTCTACAACGCCAAATTAATCCAGACCCGATTTAAAATAAAGTGCAGAAAATAAATGTCTAATAGCTATTACAGGGCTTTGGAACAAGTACATTATATTCACAAAAGAAATAAATAAAACGCGCGAACAAAAACGTAATCAAATGCGAGGGCGTTGGACCCTTTGAAGGAATTTAAAATAATTAAATTAAAATAATTAAATTAAATAAAAAGGAAGAACTTATTTTTTATGTTTTTTTGTATTTATGACATTAAAGAAAATTAAATTAATTAAAAGTCAAATAATTAATTCTAATTCTAATTGTTTTTTAATTTATTAAAGAAAATGCATTAAAGTTAAAACCTAGAATTAAAACTAAATTAATTATAAAATTTATTTACAAAATTAATGGTTGATGATACTTATAATAAAATATTTAATTAATTAAAAAAAAGGGTAAAAGGGGTCAAAGATCTATTTTTATTATTTTTGGTTTATTGTGAAAAAAGAATTAAATTACAACCTAAAATTAAATCTAAATTAATTATGCGATTTATTTACAAAATTAATACTAAAATAAAATATTTATTATTTTTATCTTTTTTTTTATTTTTTTTTTTGTGTTTTTTATATTTATTATGAAAATATTGATTTGAAAAAATTAAATAGAAATTAAGCAAACAAATAAAAATAAATAATAAAAAAGATAAGGAATAGCAAACCAAGGGGGTGCAGCCCAAGTAATTCTGGCCCATTTTTGGAGGCTTTGTTGACTTTTCCAGGATGCATGTGGGATCTTTGACTTGGGTTTACCGCGCTCTTCAGATCTGGTCCCTTGGATGATCTTCAGTGGCCACGTGGTGTGTTGGATGGAGGGGCATATGGTGGACTTCAACGCTGAACCTGTATGCAAGCATGAATTGCAAAATAACATGAAAGAGTGAGGGACCTGGGATCGAACCCAGGTCCTCTTGGTTATCCACTTACACGCCTACCAACTGTACCACTTTGATTCTTTGTAAGTTAAATAAACAACAATTAATATAAAATAAAGCAGCACGCTAATGGATTTTTAGCGCGCGTTTTTGAACCAACCAATTATTGATGGCCACCTCATCTTCTTCCTCCTTGGTTTATTTTTTTTCCTGAAACAAAATAGAATGAGCAACGGTTTTTCACCGTTCCAGAATACCCCCTATGGGAAAATAACGATTAGAGCCCTGTCGCTCATAAATTGAGCGCGAGGCATGGAAACAACTGGCCATGAGCTGCTGATTCTGATGATGTGGGTCTTATAGGCCAATTTTCCCAGAACAAGGAAGCCCTCTTTTTGAACCTCTGAAAACCTATGATATGTCAATGGCAAGTTCTTGTATGATGCACGAAAACAAAATTAAACTGCTTGGTTAGCATTAGAATTGAATAAGGAACACAAATCATATATAAAAAATGGCTAAATGCGCATGAATTGAGATGTAAGAGTTTCAAATATTTTGTGCACAGGGTGAGGTTGTTCTTACGTTTCTGGGGATGGAAGCTTGTGGTTTTGATCCAAATGCGTTGCTTGGTGTCCCAGGAATATGATAGAATATGTCTCTTTGCTTGAATCAACCTCTAACTTTGTTTTCAGATTTGAGATTTTTTGCCAAAAGTGTGAGTTTGTTTTTTTAGTGTTTTTTTCGTTTTTCAGATGCCTCCTCCCAATTTTCGTTTTGTCTCACTTGTATAAGCATTAGGCAATGTGAATCAAAAGGAATTATGGCCTCTTAATGCAACACATTCAATTCCATGATTCTCCATAAACCTCCATAACCAAATTTCCTTTTTTGACTCATTTTTGAATTCTTGCTTCTTTGAGCTTTGGCACGAAAATGGAATGTGCTTAATGATGTTTCAAGGTTAATCAAAACCAAATATTCCCTTAAATTAATTTTTTTTGAATTTCTTTTGATTTTAAAAGATTTAAAATTAATTAAATCCAATAAAATCAATAAAAATGAAAAAATTAATAAAAAAAATCTGAAATAAAAGGTGGGACACGTGGGAAGCATGGCCAAGTTAATTCAAGTGGAAAAAGTGGGCCCCTTTTGTCATAAATGAAATTTCAAGGATAAATGATTTTGGTCATTTCACAAAAATTTCCCAACTTCTCCAATGCATATCTTGCTCAATTTTTAAGATTTAATCATGTTCTCGGACATTTTAGAAAGGTCTTGAAGTCCTCTAAACAATGTCTTTGGTCCCATGTCATTTTGATGTACCAATCTCAAGTTATGGTCTTTGACTTAAAGTCCCTTTTTGTTGACTTTTGAAAATGACCTATAATGTTGAAATTGGTAACTTTTTGTGAGAGCATTTCTAGGACTTGGAGTGTGAAGATGAGTTGTAGGAAATGTCTCCCCCTTCAAGATGAGCATTGGATGGGATTTTTCTGATGAACCATGTGAAAGTTATGCCCTGGTCAATTTCAGTTGACTTTTTCAGCTGTCCAAAAATAGAAACTTTTGCATCTTGATGATTTTTGAGCCAAGTTTTGAGAATCATGATCAAGCATTGATCGAATGATGTTTGTGGCTTCAAAATGATATGTTGACCAAAAATTTGAACTTTTGACTGTCAAATGACCATTTTGCCCCTACAGTTGACTGTAGTGCAATTAAGGTTTTTGACTGTGCAATTTTGTGCTGAAAGTCTTGAAACTTGATATGAGGATGCTTGACCATATTTGTAGGCATGTGAGACTTGATTGGGCCCTTTGAAACTTCATTTTCTTGATCAGAACCAAAACCCTAATTTTGCCTGCTTAGGAGGCCCTTGCACTGTGCAACCCTTGGGGAGATTTGAAGCTTGACTTGGCAATTTCTTGGAGAATATGGGAGGGAAAATTTTGGGGTACAACAGTTGCCCCTGTTCAATCTTCTTAGACCTGAGGATGTAGATTGGCTGACGTGCCTTTCGTAATCCGAGGGTGGAAGATGATTGAACACTAGAGTGCCCAGAAATTTGCGCTCACATGGTAGCAGTGATGGTGGAATGGGCTTATAGATGCCATTTAGAGGTTGCTGGATAGGATGATGGACTTATAGATGCCATTTGGAGATTGATGAATAGAATGATGGGCTTATAGATGCCATCTGGATGTTGATCGTGTAAGAGATTCCTTAGCGAGAACCTGCATACCTGCAAAAGAAAAAGGAGTACCTGACACGTTGCAAGAACTGGTTTTCAGATGCTTGGCATAGATATGTCCTGACTGGTTACAGGAGCTGAGTCTGGAGCTTCACAAGATGATGAATGAACCAGGGATGGTTACTGCCTTAGCATGAACGGTAAGAGAACCTTGGGTGACTTTAACTTCAACAACGCTTGCCGAGAAAATCTTGGTGGGAATTACCATCTTCGCAGGATCGGGAAGAGAACCATAGGTAATTATAATCTGAAAGGGAATTATCACCTCACTCACCGTCGGAGAGGGAACCATGAAATTATAATCTGAAAGGAATTATCACCTCACTCACCGTCGGAGAGGGAACCATGAAATTATAATCTGAAAGGAATTATCACCTCACTCACCGTCGGAGAGGGAACCATCTGAAAAGGAATTATCACCTCACTCACCGTCGGAGAGGGAACCATAAGAGATTATCACCTCACTCACCGTCGGAGAGGGAACCATCTGAAAAGGAATTATCACCTCACTCACCGTCGGAGAGGGAACCAAAGGAAATTATAATCTCAAAAGCGGGCGTTTGAGAAAAACCTAAAATGGAATTATCACCTCCACAACGTCGGGAGAGAACCAAAGGAACCAAAAATGGAATTATCATCTTCACACACCGTCGGAGAGAGAACCAAAGGAACCAAAAAAGCTTCTACCGAGTCTTCATCAGAAAAATCTGTTGGGAGTCGATTTAGCTGGACTAGAGAAGGCCCTTTGACTGGATAACAACAGAGAATCTTAGGGTCGATTAACTGAACCGGTCTAGGTCTTGAAATGTCTTCAACTGGAATAAGTGTCAGAATATCGCCATATCTGGTTCATATCTGGACTATATCTGGAAGGAAATCTGGAAGCAGTATCAGAACGTCACCATATCTGGTTTACATCTGAAACTATATCTAGAAGGAAATCTGGAAGCAGTATCAGAACGTCACCATATCTGGTTTACATCTGAAACTATATCTAGAAGGAAATCTGGAAGCAGTATCAGAACGTCACCATATCTGGTTTACATCTGAACTATATCTAGAAGGAATTCTGGAAGCAGTATCAGAACGTCACCATATCTGGTTTACATCTGAAACTATATCTAGAAGGAATTCTGGAAGCAGTATCAGAACGTCACCATATCTGGTTTACATCTGAAACTATATCTAGAAGGGAATCTGGAAGCAGTATCAGAACGTCGCCATTTCTGGTTTACATCTGAAACTATATCTAGAAGGAACTCTGGAAGCAGTATCAGAACGTCGCCATTTCTGGTTTACATCTGAAACTATATCTAGAAGGAATTCTGGAAGCAGTATCAGAACGTCACCATATCTGGTTTACATCTGAAACTATATCTAGAAGGGAATCTGGAAGCAGTATCAGAACGTCGCCATTTCTGGTTTACATCTGAAACTATATCTAGAAGGAACTCTGGAAGCAGTATCAGAACGTCGCCATTTCTGGTTTACATCTGAAACTATATCTAGAAGGAATTCTGGAAGCAGTATCAGAACGTCACCATATCTGGTTTACATCTGAAACTATATCTAGAAAGAATTGCGATAGTTGATAGTAATCATTTTTGTATTGACCTTTCCTGAAAAAGTAAAGCATCAGTTGTATGCAAGCTCATGATGCGTGAACTGCATGATTTCAAGATATCCTCAAAATTGATGAGATTCGTGTAGTATGATGCATATGCATGCTATAATGTATGAAGATGTGATGTTTATGAATGTATTTTTGTCTAAGAAAATAAATCCTTGACGGGTGCCGGGAAGTCACTCCTGGGCTGATGTTGAAGAATAGATTTTGCTTCCGCCGGGGATGTTAGTTGCAAGAATTCCGATAGGAGAAGATAACTCTATTGGGGAATAAACTTGGCGAATGGATTACTCTGCGGGGAGAAAAGTACTCTAGTAATCTTGCTGGGGAGCAATACTCTGTGGGGAGAGAGACACTCTGTTGATTGTTGATAGTAACTTGCTGAGGATATCTTGTTGGATTGGAAGTGTTGATAAACTTCGCTGGGGGTAAGAAAGACTGTGTTGACGACGACCCTTCCGTGGCTTTTGGCTGAGGATAACCCAGTTATATCCTGTTAAGGAAATAACTCTTTGAATAAAGCCGGGAGACGCATTCGTGCTCTGCGAGGATAAGCTTCCAGAATCAACTGGGGATAAGCCTACTGCTTGGGGAGATGGATTCCAACTTTCCTGGGGAAGATGGATTGGACTCTCCTGGGGAAGTATTGAACTGTATTGGTTATGTTCTTCAACGGAAACCTACCCTGATACCTTGGAGGATAGAACAATCAGATTGCTTAGACCACTCTTTATTGCCCCTGTTTCTATGGGGGAGGCACTTGTGGGGTGCTGATAGTTGTTGATGGACAAACCTTCTTCTGGTAGACAGATGGCAGGACATAGTCGTACGCTTTAATCCCTAACTTTTGCCTGGACCGCCCTTTCGGGTTTTCAGTCCACCGGGATACCCATTTTTGCTCAAGCCGCCTTTTCAGGTTTTCGACTTGCCGGGTGTACAGATTTTTTTCCATTTCATCCCTTCATTTTGCCCGAACCCTTTTGGTTCGCCGGCAAGCCCTTATTTTTGCCTAGGTGTGTCAACCTAGCGGGTCTTTGATTTTGCGTGGTATTCTTTTTCGACTATGTCCGCTCTCTCAGAATGTAGGGAGTTACCCCTGTTAGAATGTTTTGCCATGCCACCAGAAAGTGTTCGGTCAGGCAAGATTCGTTGCTGGAGTGCCCCAAGTGACTCGGGCGGAGATTTGCCCCAGGCTATTTGGCCTTTTGAGAGATTCTCCGGATCTTGACTTAACTGCCCCAGATGATGGACAATAATCATGCCATGCCCCTTGATTGGAGATACTCTTGTTCATTAGACTTTCATTGTGCGAATTTCTATGCTGTTCAAACAAAAAGTCATATGCAAACAAAGTTATGTTAAAAATGCAAAGCTTATGTCTGTCTCGAAGATTTTGAAAATGCATTTTTTTTCATAAAACAAATAAATGTTTGTAAAACGTGATGTCAACTCGTTATTTTGTTGCGAGCCTTAAGGAGTCAGGATATCTTTCGTAACAGTATGCTTTCGAACTAACCCATGCTTCAGCTAGGACTTTTAAGGGTTATAACGTGGCCTGGTTCACGGTTTAAGAAACAAAGGATAAAGGCTCAAATTTTATTTGTACCCACCCGCTCTTCGTGATGTTCTCCAAACCTAAACTCAGTTGATCATACGTTAGACCTTATTTGAGTTTTTGTCCTGATGTTCCAATGATGGTTCAGATATTGATGATTTATTCTGAATAGGCAGTCATTTCCCTTTTTTGTTGAGGGTTTGTAGTACCTCTTTCTTTTCTTTTTTTGATTTCGTTATCCCTGTTTTTTTTTTTTGCCTGAACTGTTTTTTTTTTTTTTTTTTGTGATTACAGTCAGCGGGATGCCCCAGTTTTGTAAGTCTCCTTCATAGGTTTTGACTTAATGGTTTTTTTATTTTTTGAGATAATGACTGCCTTTCTTTATTGATTATTCGGAACCATCGATGTCTTTCCTCTTTTTTGTTGTTGTAAGGACCTCTTTGGTGCCATTTGTTATGCACTTGGGTCAACTGAGAGAACTACCCTGCCCCAGGTTATGATAAAGGGTTTTAATTTTCGAAAAGAAAAACTCCTACTTCTTTGGCTCAGATGGGTTGACGAGGGATTATCATCCTTATAACTCCAGTGTTTAGGGATTTGAAACAATGCCTGTACCTCATCAGCGGGGTCTGTTCAAAAGCATACTGTAAAGATCGTGGCATCGTTTTCGTCATCCTCCCTCAAGAGGCTCAGAATTATTAACCGAGAGTTGATCATCAGCAAAAATATGAAAAGAATTTTGAATATAATGAAAACAATTGTATTAATTCCCAAAACAGACATATGCGATGCATTACTGAAATAAAAGAGTTTGCTATGACATTAATTGTTTGTATAAGCAAGGAAAAATACAACTCAAAAATTCAAATAAACAAAAGGTCTTCAATGATTGGGCAATGGAGCAGTGATTATGTTCGGAGTCTCAGGCACTTCAAACTGAATCTCTCCGGCGTCGATCATGTCTTGGATCTTGTTCTTGAGAGGCCAGCAATTGTCCGTAGTATGCCCCGGGCTATCAGAATGATATGCGCACCTATCGTTGGGATGATAGTTAGGAGCAGAAGTGTTCGGGTTCCGAAGAGGAGCCCTTAAGGTGATCAGCCCTGCCTTCAACATTTGTTGTAGTGCTTGATCCAACGACATGTTGATCTTGGTGTACTGTCGTTTCTCCTTGCGCTGCTGCCCCTGTCCTTGTTGAGCATGTCTAGGATTGGAGATCTGGGTTGCCCCTACCTCATGACGGCTCTTTTTACCGTGCACAGCATTGGACTCTTTCTTTCCATGATGAGGCTTTTTATCGGAAGGTGCAGCCTCTTGAATCTTCCCAGACCTGATGCCAGCTTCTATTCGTTCTCCAGTCAGGATAAGATCTGTGAATCCAGCAGACGAATTCCCAATCAGGTGGTTGTAGAATGGACCAGACAGGGTCCCCAAGAACATGTCCACAAGTTCCCGATCAGTCAGAGGTGGTTGTACCCTACCGGCCAGGTCTCTCCATTTCTGCGCATACTCTTTAAAACCTTCTCCCGATCCTAGCGACATACCCTGGAGCTGGGTACGCGTAGGAGCGAGGTCGGCATTATATTGATACTGCTTATAGAAAGCAGTAGCTAATTCCTCCCAGTTACGAACCTTGGTCCCATCCAGTTGATAGAACCATTCGAGATGAGTCCCTGAAAGACTTTCCTGGAAGAAGTGGATCCACAAGTTCTTGTCCACAGTATACGGTTGAATCTTCCGCACATAAGACCTGAGATGCAGCCTGGGACAGGATGCCCCATCGTACTTAGCAAAAGAGGGTGCTTTGAATTTGTGTGGGATCACCACACCAGAAATTAGACCCAAGTCTCCGAAATCTAAACCAGGTACCTGTTGAATTTCCATTGCATTCAGACGGTCTTCCAACTGCTTGTACTTGTCTTCGGCAGGAGGGTATTGTTCGTCGTTGAAATTTGTCTCGTTGTCGGAGACCACTGGACTGGGAACCCTTTCCTCCTGATGACTACCTTCCCTTACAGATGGAGTTGTCCTCTCAGCTTCATTCTGTAGTGTGTTCCCAGATCTGCGCCTAGGGTTGAAGAAAACAGTCCTCTTCTTCTTCTTTTTCAAGAGCAGAGTCTTCAGGTCTTGTTGCCCCTGGGCCAAATTCATGATTAGCTCTTGGAATTGGGCGTTCTGAGCCTGAAGGGCCTTGATGGACTGCTCAGTTGATGATTCAGGATCCATGACGATCGACTGAAATAAACAGCGAAGAGGGTAAGCAACCTGTCAAAGGGGTACCTGCAATGCAATGAGATGCATGACATGCATGTAATGTTTTCAAGGACCTCGCGGGGTAGACAAAAAATTTGTTAGCATTTGGATCCGGTAGCTTGATTGAAAGAAACTTCACATTTGTTGAAAGTCTTCCTTCCAAGGGTCAAAGGCTCACCATATCCAGTGGGTCATAGCCCCTGACAACCTTGGCTAGAGGAAAATAAATCCTCTTTGCCCTTTGCTAGATGTTTGATTTATCATGACCTGCATCACAAGCCCTTGAGATCCTTGAAATGGGTTAGGATGTATGCAATGGTATGATGTCATGCTATGCATGGGGTAATATGAATAAACCCTGTTATGAGCCCTTATTAAGGACTACAAACAGAAACCTGCAAGAAACTCAAGTAAAACCTGTCATGAGTCCCAGTTAAGGACTAAAAACAAAACCTGCAAGAAACTCGGTAAACCCTGTTATGAGTCCCAGTTAAGGACTATAAACAAAACCTGCCAGAAACTCAAGTGTCAGATAACAAGCATGCAAGTAGTCAAGTACGAAGGCACACAAGTCACACAAAAGAAGCCCTTAGAGTTTAGGCCAGCATGGGGTCTGGGTATTACCCTCTTGAAGTTGGTGGGCTCAAACCTGTCCTATCAAAGTAACCGGGTTCTAAGGATCTCAATATCATTGGGTTGCTTTCATTGTTCATCGTTTCGATTTAGCCACTGACTGGCGATCAAAATATCCCAAGAAAACAACCCTCAACTGAGTGTAGTATCGAGTATCAACCGACTTCGGAGTACACCAAAGTAGTCATCTCACTACCCTTAAGAGGCCAAGATGGTTCAATTAAGGTTCCTAAGGTCTGTTGATGCTTCACGACACCACGCGGAGGCCCCGTACTCTCCTTGATTGACTCAAGGGTTACCGGTACACACCAAAGTGCCACATCAACGTAGCAGACTGTTTCAACCATGTCGGTATACCCCGCACAGTTCCCTCACAGCCTTGTTGCTACTTTCTAAGAAGGTATCCCCCAGATCCGGGTTAGGATCTATAGAACTCCCAAGACAGTCCCACAATTTGAAGCAAACAAGTCAAAGCAATTGAAAACACAGTGATCTTAGTCCTAAGGTACACCTCACTTTAAATATTCCCCAGCAGAGTCGCCAGTTCTGTGATCGGTGGATCTGGAACTGACTGTTTAACGCTGGATCGCGAAATGTCGCGGTAAGCAAGAGTCGCCACCGTCTTTTATTTTCTCCAACAAGGAAAGGACAAAAGCACAGAAAAATTCCTTATGAGATTAGCTCTCGGTTCGGGAGGTAGATTTATAGAAAGGGAAGGTGTTAGCACCCTTTCTATCCGTGGTTATCCACGGGCTCTTAGATACTTGCTCATTGTGTTTTCAAAATGTTTGTTTGCTTTTCAAGTGTGAGTGGGTTTGAAAAAAGTTTCTTTGAAAGTTTCAGATCGACTCTTGTATCAGTCCTCAAGAGTGTTTGAAAAGTTGTTTTGAAAGCTTTTTGAAAAGTGTAGGTGTGAAAAGTATTTTGTTTGTTTTTTTTGAAAAGAGCAAGTATCCACGAGAATCTACCTACCCTAAGGAATTCGTCTGTGTAAATGTCCTTAAGGTAGTGCCATCCCACCATTGAGAGGTAGGTAGCACCACCGTTGGAGGTGTTCGGGTCAATTCGAGTTTAGGGACATTGTGGTCACCGAGCAAAGGTAAAACACCTTAGAAGCTACCCTTATGCCATTGATCTTTTATTCCGAGGCAACTATTCCGAGGCAACTTGTTTTGAGGCAACCAGATCAATGGGACATAAGGACTCACTAAGACGTCCTATAGTCGACGGCCACGTTTCGAGGGACAAGGCAACAGTGTGATCACCGGAGTAATGGGAAGACACCTTAGAAGCTACCCTCATGCCAGGTTCCCGGATCATGAGGACTTACTAAGACATCCTCTACTCGACGATCACCTTTCGAGGCAAGGCAACAGTGAGGCGTACCCTAGGGGTGGTGTGTGATTTGTGTGTCATTTTCAGTTTATTGTTTGTCTTGTCATGCATTGGTGATCTACGCTTTGATTTTATTTTTGGGCATTCATTCTTTCATGTTATTGTTTAACAGTTAAAGGTGCGGGAATTTAAAGTGCGGAAAAGATAAAAGGTCCTACGCTATTACAAGGGCGCGGGTCTACAACGCCAAATTAATCCAGACCCGATTTAAAATAAAGTGCAGAAAATAAATGTCTAATAGCTATTACAGGGCTTTGGAACAAGTACATTATATTCACAAAAGAAATAAATAAAACGCGCGAACAAAAACGTAATCAAATGCGAGGGCGTTGGACCCTTTGAAGGAATTTAAAATAATTAAATTAAAATAATTAAATTAAATAAAAAGGAAGAACTTATTTTTTATGTTTTTTTGTATTTATGACATTAAAGAAAATTAAATTAATTAAAAGTCAAATAATTAATTCTAATTCTAATTGTTTTTTAATTTATTAAAGAAAATGCATTAAAGTTAAAACCTAGAATTAAAACTAAATTAATTATAAAATTTATTTACAAAATTAATGGTTGATGATACTTATAATAAAATATTTAATTAATTAAAAAAAAGGGTAAAAGGGGTCAAAGATCTATTTTTATTATTTTTGGTTTATTGTGAAAAAAGAATTAAATTACAACCTAAAATTAAATCTAAATTAATTATGGGATTTATTTACAAAATTAATACTAAAATAAAATATTTATTATTTTTATCTTTTTTTTGATTTTTTTTTTTGTGTTTTTTATATTTATTATGAAAATATTGATTTGAAAAAATTAAATAGAAATTAAGCAAACAAATAAAAATAAATAATAAAAAAGATAAGGAATAGCAAACCAAGGGGGTGCAGCCCAAGTAATTCTGGCCCATTTTTGGAGGCTTTGTTGACTTTTCCAGGATGCATGTGGGATCTTTGACTTGGGTTTACCGCGCTCTTCAGATCTGGTCCCTTGGATGATCTTCAGTGGCCACGTGGTGTGTTGGATGGAGGGGCATATGGTGGACTTCAGCGCTGAACCTGTATGCAAGCATGAATTGCAAAATAACATGAAAGAGTGAGGGACCTGGGATCGAACCCAGGTCCTCTTGGTTATCCACTTACACGCCTACCAACTGTACCACTTTGATTCTTTGTAAGTTAAATAAACAACAATTAATATAAAATAAAGCAGCACGCTAATGGATTTTTAGCGCGCGTTTTTGAACCAACCAATTATTGATGGCCACCTCATCTTCTTCCTCCTTGGTTTATTTTTTTTCCTGAAACAAAATAGAATGAGCAACGGTTTTTCACCGTTCCAGAATACCCCCTATGGGAAAATAACGATTAGAGCTCTGTCGCTCATAAATTGAGCGCGAGGCATGGAAACAACTGGCCATGAGCTGCTGATTCTGATGATGTGGGTCTTATAGGCCAATTTTCCCAGAACAAGGAAGCCCTCTTTTTGAACCTCTGAAAACCTATGATATGTCAATGGCAAGTTCTTGTATGATGCACGAAAACAAAATTAAACTGCTTGGTTAGCATTAGAATTGAATAAGGAACACAAATCATATATAAAAAATGGCTAAATGCGCATGAATTGAGATGTAAGAGTTTCAAATATTTTGTGCACAGGGTGAGGTTGTTCTTACGTTTCTGGGGATGGAAGCTTGTGGTTTTGATCCAAATGCGTTGCTTGGTGTCCCAGGAATATGATAGAATATGTCTCTTTGCTTGAATCAACCTCTAACTTTGTTTTCAGATTTGAGATTTTTTGCCAAAAGTGTGAGTTTGTTTTTTTAGTGTTTTTTTCGTTTTTTCAGATGCCTCCTCCCAATTTTCGTTTTGTCTCACTTGTATAAGCATTAGGCAATGTGAATCAAAAGGAATTATGGCCTCTTAATGCAACACATTCAATTCCATGATTCTCCATAAACCTCCATAACCAAATTTCCTTTTTTGACTCATTTTTGAATTCTTGCTTCTTTGAGCTTTGGCACGAAAATGGAATGTGCTTAATGATGTTTCAAGGTTAATCAAAACCAAATATTCCCTTAAATTAATTTTTTTTGAATTTCTTTTGATTTTAAAAGATTTAAAATTAATTAAATCCAATAAAATCAATAAAAATGAAAAAATTAATAAAAAAAATCTGAAATAAAAGGTGGGACACGTGGGAAGCATGGCCAAGTTAATTCAAGTGGAAAAAGTGGGCCCCTTTTGTCATAAATGAAATTTCAAGGATAAATGATTTTGGTCATTTCACAAAAATTTCCCAACTTCTCCAATGCATATCTTGCTCAATTTTTAAGCTTTGATCATGTTCTCGGACATTTTAGAAAGGTCTTGAAGTCCTCTAAACAATGTCTTTGGTCCCATGTCATTTTGATGTACCAATCTCAAGTTATGGTCTTTGACTTAAAGTCCCTTTTTGTTGACTTTTGAAAATGACCTATAATGTTGAAATTGGTAACTTTTTGTGAGAGCATTTCTAGGACTTGGAGTGTGAAGATGAGTTGTAGGAAATGTCTCCCCCTTCAAGATGAGCATTGGATGGGATTTTTCTGATGAAACATGTGAAAGTTATGCCCTGGTCAATTTCAGTTGACTTTTTCAGCTGTCCAAAAATAGAAACTTTTGCATCTTGATGATTTTTGAGCCAAGTTTTGAGAATCATGATCAAGCATTGATCAAATGATGTTTGTGGCTTCAAAATGATATGTTGACCAAAAATTTGAACTTTTGACTGTCAAATGACCATTTTGCCCCTACAGTTGACTGTAGTGCAATTAGGGTTTTTGACTGTGCAATTTTGTGCTGAAAGTCTTGAAACTTGATATGAGGATGCTTGACCATATTTGTAGGCATGTGAGACTTGATTGGGACCTTTGAAACTTCATTTTCTTGATCAGAACCAAAACCCTAATTTTGCCTGCTTAGGAGGCCCTTGCACTGTGCAACCCTTGGGGAGATTTGAAGCTTGACTTGGCAATTTCTTGGAGAATATGGGAGGGCAAATTTTGGGGTACAACAAGCCCCATTCATCTTCGGCCGGTATGGATAAGAGGTGTGGTGCTGTATCTTGAATTGCTCGCAGAGCTCAGTGATCATCTTGTTGTTAAGATTGGTACCATTATCCGTAATGATCCTCTCAGGTACACCGTATCGACAGATCAAGTTGTGCCGAATGAACCGTGCCACGACGTTCTTGGTTACCGTAGCGTAAGAAGCTGCTTTGACCCACTTTGTGAAGTAATCAATCGCTACCAGGATGAAGCGATACCCGTTGGACGCCGTAGGTCTGATTTCTCCGATCATATCAATGCCCCACATTGCAAAAGGCCAAGGTGCTGTCAAGACGTTCAGAGGAACCGGAGGAATGTGCACCTTATCAGCATAGATCTGGAATTTATGACAGGTTCGAGAATGCTGATAACAGTCGGATTCCATTGTGGACCAGAAATATCATGCCCGAAGGATCTTCTTTGCCATGGTATGTCCACTGGAATATGTTCCGAAGGTACCTTCATGTAGCTCTGCCATGATCCTTTCTGCTCCAGTCTTATCCATACAACGCAGTAAGGTTGAATCATGGTTTCGCTTGTAGAGAATGTCGTTGCTGAGGAAGAATTTTGCCGCAAACCTTCTCAGGAACTTCTTGTCATTAACAGATGCGCCTTTGGGGTATTCTTGAGCTTCAAGGTACCTCTTCACTTCATGATACCGGGGTTTTTCTGTTACCTCTTCGGTCTCGAGATCGCAGCAATGTGCAGGTTCATCCAACTTCCAAATAATGATTCGGGGCGCCTCATTGTCCCATTTGACTTTGAACATAGAAGACATTGTAGCCAACGCGTCCGCTAACTGATTCTCTTCTCTTGGGAAGTGTTCAAAAGTTATCTCCTCTAAGTGGGGAATCAACGTCAACACATACTCCTTGTAAGGAATAAGATTCGAGTGTTTCGTATCCCACTCGCCTTTGATCTGATTGATCACGAGAGCGGAATCTCCGAAGACACTCAGAAACTTGATCCTTAAGTCGATTGCAGCTTGAAGACCCATGATACATGCTTCATATTCTACCATGTTGTTGGTGCAGTTGAAACATAGTCGGGCGGTGAGTGGAGTATGAGTGCCTTTAGGGGATATGATCATAGCACCGATACCATTACCCAAAGCGTTCGAGGCTCCGTCAAAGTGCATAGACCATCGAGATCCTTCCTCAGGTCCTTCATCCGGTCCAGGTACTTCACAATCAGTCACTACCATGATATCCTCGTCTGGAAATTCAAAGTTTATTGACTGATAGTCGTCCACTGCCTGATGTGCCAAATGGTCTGCTAATACACTTCCTTTGATTACTTTCTGAGTTGTGTACTGGATGTCATATTCCGTCAAGATCATCTGCCATCTTGCTATTCTTCCTGACAAGGCATGCTTTTCGAATATGTACTTGATTGGATCCATTTTTGAAATCAACAGAGTAGTGTGAGTCAACATATACTGTCTCAGCCGGCGAGCAACCCATACCAAAGCGCATCAAGTTTTCTCGAGCAGTGAGTATCAGGTCTCACAGTCGGTAAACTTTTTGCTAAGGTAATAAATGGCGTGTTCTTTTCGGCCAGACTCGTCATGCTGCCCCAGCACACACCCCATTGAGTTGTCAAGTACTGTCAAGTATAGTATTAGAGGTCTCCCTTCAACCGGTGGCATAAGAATGGGTGGTTCTTGGAGATACTCTTTGATCTTTTCGAAAGCGGCCTGACATTCATCGTTCCAACGTACTACTTGATCTTTCTTCAGCAGCTTGAAGATTGGCTCACATGTAGCAGTTAGATGCAAGATGAATCGGGCAATGTAGTTCAACCGTCCTAGAAAGCCTCTGACTTCTTTCTCTATCTTGGGAGTTGGAATCTCTTGTATGGCTTTCACTTTGGCAGGGTCCACTTGAATTCCTTTGTCGCTTACTATGAAGCCTAGCAATTTTCCAGATCTCACCCCAAAGGTGCACTTGTTTGGGTTCAACCTCAGCTTGTATAACTTCAGACGGTCAAACAGCTTCCGTAGGTGGTCAAGGTGTTCCTCCTCAGTTTGGGACCTTGCAATCATATCGTCGATGTAAACTTCTATCTCGTGATGGATCATGTCATGAAATAAAGCAACCATGGCACGTTGGTAGGTGGCCCCATCATTTTTCAACCCAAAAGGCATGACCTTGTAGCAAAAGGTGCCCCACTGAGTAACAAAAGTGGTCTTCTCCATGTCTTCAGGAGCCATCTTGATCTGATTGTAACCGGAGAAGCCGTCCATGAAGGAGAATACTTTATGCTGAGCAGTGTTGTCAACCAGAACGTCGATATGAGGCAGAGGGAAATCATCCTTAGGGCTCGCCCTGTTCAAATCCCTGTAATCAACACACATTCGGACCTTACCATCTTTCTTTGGCACTGGAACCACGTTGGCAACCCACTGAGGGTAAGAAGTCACTGCTAGAAACCCGACATCAAATTGTTTCATAACTTCAGCTTTGATTTTCTCTGACATCTCTGAACGCATACGGCGGACCTTCTGTTTTACCGGAGGGCAATCTTCCTTGGTAGGCAGGTGATGAACCACAATGTCGGTATCCAACCCAGGCATGTCTTCGTAAGACCAGGCAAAGATTTCCACATAGTCATGCAGCATCTGAATCAACCGTTGTTTCACACTGAGCTCTAGATTGGCACCAATCTTGATTTCCTTTCTGTCTGTCTCAGTACCCAGATTTACCATTTCCATTGGCTCTTCATGTGGCTGAATGGCCCTCTCTTCCTGGAGTAGCAGTCTTGCAAGCTCACCAGGCACTTCACAATCATCTTCACCTTCGTCTTCGGCTAAGTTGATCGGATTTTCGAAGTCATAACTGGCAGTAGCAGAGTCGTTACCAGTGAGATCCAGAGTGGATTGGAACCTGTATAGGTGAGTGTGTGTAAATATAGCTGTTTTGCAATATATAATAAAGAAAGAAAAGGAGCGCAAGATTTTGAAATGCAACAAACGTCCAATGTTTTTATTGATGATATATGAAAATGACACATAAAAGCCCTCACAAATGAAGCCACGGTGCCCCGGGTAAGACACCGAGCCATAAAAGTTTCAAAATATTGTTTGTTACAAATTCAAAACAAAAGAGTTCATTACTGAGTGACAAAAGTAATAGGTGTGAAGTCTTTGGCAGTCCAGTTGCTTGGTCCATCGTCGGTTGTTGGGTAGATCCAGCCGTCGAATTCAGATTCCTCCACATCGTCTTCAATAGCATTCACTCCCGGGTTGGTGATGAACACAGGAGGTCTTCCAATCCTTGCTTTACGAATAGCCTTCTGAGCCTCTGCAGTGAAACCCAAAACAAACTTGTCAGTCTTTGGAGTGAAATCAGGAAGTCGGCCCCAGTTTGCGCACTCACCCTTCTCAATAACAGCCCGGGCATCCTTTAAGGAAGCCATCTTCAAAGGGGGGTCTTCAATCACAGTTTCAGCTGATGCTAGTGTCTGAGGCACTTCTTCAAAGTGTTGAAAGGGGGTTTCAATGAACTCCCCATCCATCTCTATGTATCGGAACGAGTTAAGGTGGATGACCATATATTCTTCCTCCCCCTGAACTGTAACAATTTTTCCTCTGACCGGGTACTTAAGCTTCTGATGTAGTGTGGAGGTCACAGCTCCAGCCTTATGGATCCATGGACGACCCAGCAAACAAGAATAGGATGGTCGGATGTCCATCACATAGAAAGTAGAATCAAAAACTTGAGAACCAACCCTGATTGGAATGTCAACTTCCCCATGTACCATCCTTTTCGAACCATCAAAGGCCCGGACAACAATGTTACTAGGCTTGAGCTCTAAACCCTCACAATCCAACCTGTCTAGGGCCTTCTTGGGCAATACGTTCAATGAAGAACCAATGTCTACCAACACATGGGCAAGAGTAGTGCCCCTGCATTCAATGGAGACATGCAGGGCATCGTTATGGTTCTTTCCTTTGGCGGTCAGATCGGCGTCAGAGAAGCCCAAACCATTATCGGCAGTCAAGTTGGCCACACAATCGATAAATTGATCAGCAGACATTTCTTGTGGCACATGGGCCGTCTTCAGGAAGGAGATCAGGGCCTTGGCATGGGCGTCTGAACACAACAACAGTGATAGCATAGAAATTTTTGATGGGGTGTTCCCCAACTGCTCAACTACATTGAAATCACTCTTCTTGATAATCTTGAGGATCTCTTCCATCTCTTGCTGGGAAGCTTCAACAGTGGTTGTCTTTGGTGCCTTCGTCAGGGCAGGAAAATCAGTAGCAATCCCTTTGCCCCGAGCGTCATATGACTCGGCAGCAGGGGTAGAGACAGGAACTTGATCAGGAAGAGAAACAGGAACACTTGCAGGTGTGATGATAAGAGGTTTCTGAATAGTTGGTGGCGCAATATCCGGTGAGAACAGCCTACCACTGCGAGTAACTTTAGCAGGTCCGGTGATATTGGTGACGCTGGTACTGGTATCAAACTCTTGTTTTACTCCGAGAACATAAACATCTGCCCCATAGTGCCAAGGGACAGCTTTGTCAGACGTATAGGGGAGAGGCCCCGGAACAGTAATGATGATAGGAGCAATCTTCTGAGTAGACATGATTTTGACAGGTTTCTTTGAGGGAGCCTTAGGAGGGTTGTTGAAAATAGTAACGATAGACACTTCTTCAGCAGGGACAGCAGGAACAACAATCTTCTCGAACAAGATTTCTTTGCTATCCATCAGGCTTTGGATACCTGATTTCAGCAGAGGACAACCAACAGGTGAAACGGCACATAGAAGGCAACCTTTACTACATCCCGGAAATAAACCGGCTAGCAACAGGTTCCTTTTGACGGTCAACAACAGAGTAACAATCTCTTCCATGGAGGCTACATACTGGTTTTCTTCCACAGCATTCACTCCATGCTGGGGCATGGGAGCGGTCACAACATTGGGTCTTTCGGGCGTCTCAAATTGTATTTCTTTAGCATCAATAAGGTCTTGAACCTTATTCCTCAGAGCCCAACAATCGTCCGTAGTATGCCCCGGGCTATCAGAGTGATAAGCGCAACGGGCGTTGGGGTTGTACTTTGGAGAAGCTGTGTTCACTACCTTCGGAGCTTCTTTGACAGTTACCAGATTGGTTGACAGTAGTTGCGGCAAAATCTGAGACAGGGTCATACTTAGCCGAGTGTACTGCCTTTTGGGCCTCTCACCCCTTGGTTGGTTGTATTGCTGAGGAGCAGCGGCAGGCTTTGAAATTACCAATGCATTGACAGCTTGGCGACGTTCCGGTTTAATTTGTCTTCTGGGACCATAAACAGCACTGGCTTCCTTCTTGAAGGGCTTCTTCTCAGTACTCGCGGAGGCACCTTTCTGTATCTTCCCCGACTTGATACCAGCTTCTATTCTCTCACCAGTCAAGATCAAATCTGTAAACCCAGCAGAAGAATTACCAATCAGATGGTTGAAGAATGGACCGGACAGGGTCCCTAGGAACATGTCAACAAGTTCACGGTCAGTCAAAGGTGGCTGCACCCTGCCAGCCAGGTCTCTCCACTTTTGCGCATACTCCTTGAATCCTTCGCCCGTCCCCAGTGACATACCCTGGAGTTGGGTACACGTAGGAGCGAGGTCAGAATTATACTGATACTGTTTATAAAATGCGGTAGCCAAGTCTTCCCAGTTTCGGATACTGGCTCCATCCAGCTGATAGAACCATTCGAGTTGAGCCCCTGAAAGGCTATCTTGAAAGAAATGGATCCATAGGTTTTTGTCTGTAGTGTAAGGTTGGATCTTCCTTACATATGATCTGAGATGCATCTTCGGGCAGGACAACCCGTCATATCTTGCAAAAATTGGCACTTTGAACTTCGGGGGGATCACAATTCCAGCAACTAATCCCAAATCTTCGAAATCTAAGCCGGGAACTCTCTGCAGCTCCATAGCTGCCAACCTGTCTTCCAAGCTCTTGTACTTATCATCGGCGGGCAGATATTGTTGCTCTGAGTAGTCTTCGTCTTCTTCAGCCTCTCCTTCGTCTTCTTCGGATTCGGAAGGTACCGCAGCCCCATTCCCTTTACTGGTTCCCTCTTCAGATGTGGGGGGAAATTCAAGAACTCTTCTGGCTTCACCCTCAAACCTTCTTCCTAGGGTAGCCACCCCGATTCTTTTCTTCTTCTTCTTTTTCACTTGCTCTTTGTTCCCAAGCAGGGCCTTTAGATCTTCCTGACCCTTTGCCAAGGTCATCAGGAGATGTTGAAACTGTGAGTTTTGAGACTGCAAGTCCTTGACCGTCTGTTCGAGATCCATCTTACTGAAATAAACAGCAGAAAGATAAGGAAACCTGGTGTGGAGACCTGCTTATGCACATGATGAATGATATGTTTGTTTATGCAATGCATTCAAGGATTTAGAAAATTCAAAATAGTTGCAAAAAAAAGAACGCACGTCATATTAATAAGAAGAAATTTGTCAGTACAAAAACACCTCTCAAGGTAAAAAGACGCTGCGCATCCTCTTTGGTGCGATGTAGGTGTTAAGGGTCTCTTCCTCATGGAGTCGGCGGGTAAGCTCCAAAACCTTCTTCTCACTGGCGTAGAAGCTGGCTTCAAAAGTGTTTTGTTCCTCCTTGAGTTGGATCCAACTCTTCTGCATCTCCTCCCACGATGTAGGCATGTCAGGATATAGGATGGTGTAGGGAACCTCTCCTTCCTTAACGGGCTCTTTAATCACAGGGAGAACATGAGGGTAAGGCATCATTAGACTCTGGGCTCGGGTTCGTACCCACTTGAGATAAGGCTCAAGGGGGATAGAGTTCTTGTGCCCCAGTGTCTTGTTGTCTACCTTGTTAGGCATCCTCCAAGCTCTGATGAATCTTTGGCGAAGTCCTTGTGCATCGTTGTCGAAGTCAAAAACTAGGTCAGGAATCAACATGTCGTGAGGGCCATCCCTCCGTGCATATCCAAATTGTCTCAAAGCTAGACAAGGGTTGTAGGTAATGCCTCCTCTAATGCCAAGTAATGGAACATTAGGGAACTCTCCACAACGATCGACGATGATGACATTTTATCTGGACGGAGAACACCAATGTACATCAGAGTGAGTGAGGGTCATCAATCATTGTGACCACCTTAAGCCTTGGTCATTATTCAGGACAGATTGTGGAAGGTGCGAAATAAACCACCTTGCAAGGAGAGGAGTACAGCACATGAGAACACCCCTCTTTCTCATTGTTCGTGTGTAAAATGAGTGAAGAATGTCCCCAAGCAATGTTGTATTGGATTTCTGGATAAGAAGATCTTGACGGCATTGACATCTATAAGCTGGTCAGGATTTGGGAACAGGACCAACCCATAAATGAGGAGTGCCACAATTTCTTCAAAGGCTTGTAGATCCAATGAATTCCAACATTCTTGTGCCTTCTCAAACAAGAATTTTGCCGAGAAGCCTTTGACACCGCTTCTAGTTTCCCAATGCCCCTTGATGTCAGATGGTTGCAAGTGTAGTGCTTGAGCAACATCTTCAGGCTTTGGTTCTTTTTCCGTACCGTTGTGGGGTAGTTGATTAAGAATAGGAATTCTCAAGAGTTGAGAAAATTCCTCCAAAGTGGGCACCGATTGGTAGTCGGGGAAAGTGAAACAGTGGTGAAGGGGGTCAAAGAACTGGAACAACACCTTTACCATGTCCTCTTCAATGTTGGTGCTGACTAGGATGAGCAGTCTACCATGTCTTTCACTGAAGGGAGAGCTTTCCGGAATTCTGGATGTGAGCTCCTTGAGTTGAGGAGGGATTCTCACAAGGTTGACTTGGATAGTTTTCCTGCGAGGAATTTCCATGACCTACAAAACAAGAACAAAGATGAAGATCTAAACCCTTGAAACAGTTAGTGTATGCATATGATGCTTTATGATGCTCATGATGTATGCACAAACATATGTACAAGCAATTCACACAAAACCCTAGTTTCAGGCTTGCATGGGGTTTCATAGGTAAGTACCCTCTTGAGTGTAGTTGGCTTAAAAACCTGTCCTATAAATAGTAACCGGGTTCTAAGGAGCTCAATATCATTAGATTGTTTTCCATGTTCATTGTTTTGGTTTAGCCACTTAACTAGCGACCAAAATATTCCAAGAAAACAACCCTCAATGAGTGTAGTATCGAGTATCTACCAACTTCGGACTGCACCAAAGCCGGTCATCTCACTACCCCTAATGAAAGGCCAAGATGGTCAAGTAAGGTTCTAGGTCATTAGTGCTTAGTGACATCACTCAGCGGCCCCATACTCTCCTTGATTGAACTCAAGGGTTACCGGTACTCACAAATATGTCGCACTAATATAGCTATTGCTTCAATCGTGTCAGTATACCCTGCACAATTTCCACAACGTATTGCTATCTATGAATGTTTCCCCAAATCTGGGTGTAGGATTTCAAACCCAAACAAGAGAGCCAAGATATAAAGCAATCAAAGCAAACAATTAGTCATGCAAGAGGGTGATCTAAGCCCTAAGGTTACTCCACTTTAAAATATTCCCCAGCAGAGTCGCCAGTTCTGTGATACGGTGGGAGAACTGACTTGAGGTTTTGCGTTTGTTTTCGCAAATGTTTCGGTTGAGCAAGAGTCGCCACCGACTTTTTATTTTATCCTAAGGAAAGGTTAAAAAGCACAGCAAAAACCTTTGAGATGTTTTCTTGGGTTCGGGGAGTAGATTATAGAAAGGGAAAGTATTAGCACCCTTTCTATCCATGGTTATCCATGGGCTCTTAGTTACTTGCTTAGATCAACTTGCCTTGATTTTCAATTGTTTGAAATGGTGCTTTGTATGTGGGTTTGAAAATGTTTTGAAAAGAGGCCAATGTGGTGGCAACCGTTGTAATGATCCATGTTGGGATGTATACAAAAGTCTACTTATCTTTTGAAAAGTTTTCAATGTTTTTGAAAGTTGTTTTGAAAGTGTGTTGTGATGTGTGTTTTGAAAAGTAGGCAAGGATTGTTTTGCAAGTTTGATCAAGTAATTAAGAGTTTGTCTACCCCTAAATTTCTCAAAGGTTTTCTCTATGTTTTAACCCTTTTAACAATTTTGTTCCACCATTGTATTTGGTGGACAATCTTGTGTTAGGATGTGAACGGGACGGGCGCGGGTAATCGTTTAGACCATGATTGCAATAGTGCAAAGTGTCTTTGGGCAATTTTTTCTTTAAGGGACTTGATCATTTTTAGGCAACTTTTGAAAGCGTCATCGAGGGACTATGATCATTTGATATTGTTTTGTTTTGCCAAAGACACTCAACATGCAACATGGCCCATTATTGAAGGCAACAAGTGGAGTAACCCTAGGGGTGCAAGTGTGATTGGTGTTGTCCATTTTCATGCTTTGTTATCTTTGAATTAGGTCAAGCTATTTGTTATTTGATTTTTGCATACAAACCCTAAGTCTATCATGGCATATTTAGAAAGCTTTTAAATGCGAAAAATAAAATCCTAAATTATTACAACATAATTATGGGATGGGGGGTACAAATGTTCAAATGGGGATATTTTAGCAAGAAATTTAAATCTAAACTATTACATCCAAATTGAATATACAAATTAATTAATTGCATAATAATTAAATAAAATAAAATAAATATGCAAGATGCAAAAAATGATTTTTTATATATATGTAAAAGTATTTTTTTATGTGAATATAAACAAAAATAAAAAGGATTAATTTTTGGATATTTTTCATGTTTTAGGGCAAAAACCCTAATTTTCTAAGTAAGAAGTATTTATTATTTATTATATGCAATATTTATTAATTATATACAAAAAATAAATAAAAAGGAAGTATATTGTAAAAAAGTGATTTTTGAGGTCAAATATTAATAAAAATAAAAATGTATTATTTTTATGTTGTATTTTTTTTCTAAATATTCTAATAAATATATAAGTATTTATATTATTTACTAAATATATTAAATATGTACAAAAATAAAATATTTATTATTTACAAAAAAAGAGTATATTTTTAGAAAATGTTTTCAAAAGATAAAATAAAATAAAATTAGAAAACAAAATGTATTTTGTATTATTTTTGTATTTTGAATAAAAGGTATTTTGTTTATTTATGTACAAGTTTAAAATAAAACAAATAAAATCCAAATAAAATGCAAAAATGTGAGAAAAATATTTTTTAGTGTTTTTTATATTTTAACAAAAAAATAACAAATCAGAATCAAAAAGAAAAAGTTAAAAATGACAAATATATCATGCAATGGGCCAGGGGGGTGTATGTGTAAAAAGATGGTGTAAACAGAAAAAAGAATCAGGCCCAGCCCAAAGGTGGTTGTCTTCAACCTCCAGCACCTTTCAAACACAAAAAACGCGCGCTTCCTTCCATCCCTGTTATCTCTTGATTCCTTGACTTTTAACAAAAACTTACAACACAAACATTATAGAGCATCATGTCACGAGTTCATACATATAAAAAACTTGATCTAACTCTCAGAAATGAGAGAGAATTTCTTCTCCCCCAATTTCTGACCTAAGTTTTTTTCAATGTTCAGGTCCAAAATTCTCTCAGCATACACAACATAAATGAAAAGTAACTACATGGATGGCTTCAGGGCTATGATTAGAACATGCTTTCTTCAAAAACTTAAGCCTAAATATGCTTGGATAGAGAGATAGAAGTTCAAAAACTTACCTGTTCAGCTTGAATCGTGTATGACAATGGAGGTACTTTCAATGCAATGTGAGGACTTGTATAGCTTGCTTGAGGTCCAGGGATGCTTCTCCAACCTCTAGCTTGCTTTGGAACTAACTGAAACGAGCTATGGAAGTTAACCTGCACAACTGAAAAAATGAAAATGGTGAACTTGGTTAGAGGTGTTACAGTCTGTAGCTAGGGCTTGGGATAGTTTCAATGGATGGTAGAGAGTGTGTATGAACAAGCTTTGGCCAAAACGCACGAGCAAACTGAGTTGTGCAACTCAATCTGCAGGGATGCCCTGTTTTGTGCATCAAAGTAGTGTTTCTGTGTTTGGGGAGGTATTGAAGGTGGTTGGTTCGTGTTTCAGGTCAGGTTTGATGTTTGGAATGTGCTCAATAAGTTTGCTTAGGCTTGTGATTGCAGGAATGAGAGTTGTTGTTCAAAATGCCAAGTTTCTTCCTTCTTAAGTCAAAAATGCCAAGTTAGGTTGTAGGCCAAAGCAGGTCCCTCAAGCATGCTGCATAATCTCTCCTTGATCAGTTGTATTATTTCATAAACTTGTGCCTAGAAGATATGCTTTGTACTTCTTGGATTTGTGTTTGACATAAAGTCATGCTTTACAAGAATGGATAACATGCTTTTTCCAAATATGGCTTGATTTTGTGTGTATTGTACAAATGAGCCAAATAATGCTAGAACACAATGGATTGGCATTTAATTATTGAGTGTAAGAAGGATTAGAGGCCTGTAATCTAGCTTGAACTATGCTGAGTTTGAAAATGCAAAGTTATGAACATGAAAATGGCCATGAACAAAGTGACTTTTTCCCATATTGACAAATTCGATTCTCTCTAACCACAAGGGTGTTTGAAAAGTTCTTGGACAATTTGGAAAGCTTGGAATGTGTACTACAATCCATCTTTGTAATGCAAGTTGAAATTCCAAGTGGAAGCATGTGAAAAATGGTCATGAAGTTGGGCAAAAATCCTGCCTAGAATAGGTTAAAATTTTTCTAAGTTAAGAATGTTTTGCACCCTTGTTCCAAAAATAATAACTTGAGCTACAAGCTTCTTTTGAGGAAACTTTGTGAATGAAAGTTGTAGATTTTGCAATGGACTATAACTTTCATGTTTTGAGTTTTGTTTGAATCCAAATGCATCTTGATGAAAAAATGGGACAAAGTTAGGAAAAAATTAGGAATTTTCATAACTTAGAAAATTTCTAAGTTATGAAATTTCTTCATTTCAAACCCTAATTTGTGATTTTTGATTTCTTGATGAACAAGTTTCACAATTTGACATGTCTTGATGAAAAATTAATCTTGGCACTTGATTTTGACCAAAAAGCCAAAGTTTGACTTTTTAGTATACAGTCAAAAATTGATCAGTTGACTGGAAAATTCATCTGTCAATCTTGTGCATTTGGGATCTTTTGAACTTGTTGAACATGTCAAGACAATGTCATTGAGTCCTTGAGTCCATATGTGAGCTTGGTTTGCCATTGGCTAGGTCAAACAGTCAAAAATTGCCTTTGTGCAGTCAAAACCCTAAAAATGACCATTTTGCCCTTTTGGTGATCTGATCAAATTTCTTGTGGAATTGTGATCCAAACTTAACCAAATGGTTCATATGAGTTCATAATGTTGATGAGGGTAAAAAATCATGAGGTTTGACTGTCAATTGACCACAGTTGACTTTTTCCCCAATACAGTTGATTTTTAGGTTTGAAACTTGGTATGGATAAACTTGTGAGTACAACATGAAGCATGAAAGTCACTTTAGGACTTTTAGTTCAAAACATCTTTGTGCAAACACAAACCCTAATTTGGGTCAACAGTGCAAGGAGGAGTCTTAAGCAGAGCAAACCCTAACTTGATCTTGAACTCCAAGGGTCTTGTGATGAGAAAATGTTGAGGAAATGGGAGGGCAAATTTTGGGGTACAACACGCTGCATTACTCAATTGTTAATATAATAAGATAAATACAACATAAAGCAAGCCAAGTGGTTTCCCCCAAAAAACGCGCGAATTTCAAATCATCCATTCAGGTACTGACACACCTTCATCCTCTTCCACAGGGACTGTTGTCTTAGAGGGAACTTTTACCTACAGACAAACTCGTCACTATAGGCTATAATGATGGTTTTTATGCGTGGCTACAAACCTGTAAACATCAAAAATACAATCCAAGCAACATAAATCCCATCCAAAGCCATGGATCGATTGCAAATCAATCCCTGCACATGAAGAGGTCCTTAATTTAGCCTAATTTTTCTTCTAACTAGGGTTCCCCAAATTGGAGCTCCGGAACCCTAGCCATGGTAAATGTCTATTCCTGCACTCAAACTTCAATCAAACCAATCCAGTACATTACAAATACGATAATAAGCACATACATATAATTAAAACATGTTTATGACGCAAGAATCATGGTAATCGATTTTGGAAAGAAGGACAAACCGTGATGATCGTACAACATGTTTCTGGGCTTGTGGAGACTGGGTGATGCTTGCAATCGCTTCAGAGGATGCCCATGGATCTGTTTTACCCCTTGGAATGACTGGAAACCGCTTGTAGAAAGGGATCCGGTCTAATATTTTTTGACAAAAAATGGAACTTTGTTCTTGCTCCAGCCGGGAAGGCTGCGTGTGAAATCCCCCTTTCTAGGTCTGGCCTCATTTTGTTATGTATGAGGCAACAAAATAGGTTAACATTTATGGAGGAAATCAAAAGAATTATGGAGTTTCAATTTTGCTTCAAATCTTTCCATTTTCAAATATTTCCTTCCTTTTCCATAGCATGGCACGATTTCTTCATTATGTGACAACATATAGGATCTATCATTAAATGAAAATGATCTCAAAACAATTTTTTATTATTTATTTAATTTAATTTGGATTGTTAATGATAAAAAACCAAGATAAATTAAATAAAAAAGAAAATAAAGCATGGATGGGTTTATGAGTCGTGGACCATGTTAGGAATGTGTTGCAAGCATAAAAAGTTAGGCCCATTTGGGAAAAGAAAATGCAATTTTGAGCATTGTTGACTTTGGGCAAATTTCCAAAAATGGCGAATTTTGACAATGCATATCTCCTTCAATTTTGACCCTAAGAGGGTGTTCTTGGACTTTTTAGAGAGCTTATGATGTCCTCTAAACAACCCTTTTAGTTTCATCTCAATTGGATATTCCATGTTCATGTAATAAGCTTTGACCCAAAAGGTGTTTTTGTTGACTTTTTGAAATGACCTATAATGTCTGAATTTATATCTTTTCATGAGTGTATTTCTTGAACTTGAGGGCTGAAGATGAGTTGTAGGGAATTAAATCCTATTCAAAATGAGTCTTGGATGAGAAATTTCTGATAAAGTATGAGGAAGTTATGCCTAGTCAAAGTTTGGTTGACTTTTCCTGAGAAACCTTAATTTAGCAACTTTTGAATTTTGATGAATTAGGAGCATTCCTTGAGTAATCATGATCAACCCTTGATAAAATTATGAATATCACTTAAAAATGTTTATGTTGACCAAAAATCATAAAGTTTGACTGTATGTGAGCCACAATTGACTTTTAACCTAATATAGTCGATTTTCAAGCATTTGAGCAGTTGATTGAGCAAACTTCTTGTGCAAGGCATGAAACTTGGCATGGATGATCTTGAGGATATATTAGGGAAATGAAAACCACTTAGGACCCTTGTAAACTCAAACATATTAATGAGGAGTGAAACCCTAGTTTGAGGCTTATTGTCTTAGGAGGAAGATTTGTCTGGTCGATCCTTGGGCAAATTGAGGACCTCAATGAGCATGTGTTGAGTAAAATGAGAGGGAAAATTTTGGGGTGCAGTAGCTGCCCCTATTCAATCTTATTACACCTGAGGATGTAGATTGGCTGGTCTGCCTTTCGTGATTTGAAGGTGGAATATGATTGAACACTAGAGTGCCCAAAAATTTGCAATCGCATGGAGTAATACTGATTGATGATATCGAGAATGGGCTTACAGATGCCATTTGGAAGTTGACATAAAATCGTTGGAGATGGGCTTAAATATGCCATCCAAAAAAGATATTGATCGCATAAGAGATTCCTTTGCGAGAAACTCTGTACCTGCTGTTGAGGAGAACTTCGCAGGGGAATGTTTATTTATGTCTTGGGAAATAGAGTATAGGAGCTTCAACAGTCCATTACTCTACTGGGGAATTAACTCTTGATTGAGGAAGTGGAAGTAAACTGCATATCTGGTCAGGGTTCAGGCTGCACAGCGACTTACTGGGGGAATGTGAAATCAATTGTATCTGGTCGGGTCCAGGTCTTACAGTGTTGTAAACTGTTGTCTGGAGATAAGTCAGAATAAACCTGGATGGTAAGGTTATGAGAAGGAACCTGGGTCGTAGGGTTACTTCAAAACGAAGGCCTGGATAGTAGGGCTATGAGAAGGAACCTGGGTCGTAGGGTTACTTTAAGATGAAAGCCTGGATAGTAGGGCCATGAGAAGGAACCTGGATAGTAGGGTTACTTCGAAGTGAAATCCTGGATAGTAGGGCTATGAGAAGGAACCTGGATAGTAGGGTTACCTCAAAATGAAAGCCTGGGTAGTAGGGCTGTGAGAAGGAACCTGGATAGTAGGGTTACTTCGAAATGAAAGCCTTGATAGTAGGGCTATGAGAAGGAACCTGGATAGTAGGGTTACTTCGAGATGAAAGCCTGGATAGTAGGGATTATGGGAAGGAACCTGGATAGTAGGGTTACTTAGAGATGAAAGCCGGGATAGTAGGGCTATGAGAAGGAACCTGGATAGTAGGGTTACCTCGAGATGAAAGCCGAGATAGTTGGGCTATAAGAAGGAACCTGGATACTAAGGTTACCTCGAGATGAAAGCCTGGATAGTACAACTATGAGAAGGAACCTGGGTCGTAGGGTTACTTCGAGATGAGAGCCTGGATAGTAGGGCTATGAGAAGGAACCTGGATGGTAGAGTTACTTCGAGATGAAAGCCTGGATAGTAGGGCTATGAGAAGGAACCTGGGTCGTAGGGTTACTTCGAGGTGAGAGCCTGGATAGTAGGGCTATGAGAAGGAACCTCATTTGGTAGGGTTACTTCGAAGTGAAATCCAGGATAATAGGGCTATGAGAAGGAACCCGGATAGTAGGGTTACCTCGAAATGAAAGCCTGGGTAGTAGGGATGTAAGAAGGAACATGGATAGTAGGGTTACTTCGAGATGAAAGCCTGGATAGTAGGGCTATGAGAAGGAACCTGAATAGTAGGGTTACTTCGAGATGAAGTCCTGGATAGTAAGGCTATGAGAAGGAACCTGGGTCGTAGATTTACTTCGAGATGAGAGCCTGGATAGTAGGGCTATGAGAAGGAACCTGGATGGTAGGGTTACTTCGAGATGAAATCATGGATAGTAGGGCTATGAGAAGGAACCTGGGTCGTAAGGTTACTTCGAGATGAGATCCTGGATAGTAGGGCTATGAGAAGGAACCTGGATGGTAGGGTTACTTCGAGATGAAAGCCTGGATAGTAGGGCTATGAGAAGGAACCTGGGTCGTAGGGTTACTTCGAGGTGAGAGCCTGGATAGTAGGGCCGTGAGAAGGATCCTAAATAGTAGGGTTACTTCGAAATGAAAGCCTGGATAGTAGGGCTATGAGAAGGAACCTGGATAGTAGGGTTACTTTGAAATGAAAGCCTGGATGGTAGGGATATGATAAGGAACCTGGATAGTAGGGTTACTTCGAAATGAAAGCTTAGATAGTAGGGTTGTGAGAAGGAACCTGGATAGTAGGGTTACTTCGAAATGAAAGCCTGGATAGTAGGGCTTTGAGAAGGAACCTGGATAGTAGGGTTGTGAGAAGGAACCTGGATAGTAGGGTTACTTCGAAATGAAAGCCTGGATAGTAGGGCTGTGAGAAGGAACCTGGATAGTAGGGTTACTTTGAAATGAAAGCCTGGATAATAGGGCTTATGGGAAAGAACCTGGGTCGTAGGGTTACTTCAAGATGAAAGCCTGGATAGTAGGGCTTATAGGAAGGAACCTGGGTCGTAGGGTTACTTCGTGGGGAGTTTGGGTAAAACTGCATCTGAACCGAGAAGGAACCTAGGTAAGGTTGCTTCGTGAGGAGTTTGGGTAAAACTGCATCTGAACCGAGAAGGAACCTAGGGAAGGTTGCTTCGTGGGGAGTGTTGTACCCAAAAAGTTTCCCTCTCATTTATCAAGGATTTTCTCACAAGACTTCTTTGACTCAAGACAAGATCAGGGTTTGCTCAGCTCAAGACAGCTCATCTTGCATTGATAACCCAAAATTAGGGTTTGAGTTTACACAAGGATTTTTGGACTACCAATGCTTCATGTGACTTTCATACATCATTTTGGACCCCTAAGATTTCTCATGATAAGTTTTAAGCCTTGAACCACATTTTTGACCAGTCAATTGGACAGTTGACCTAAAAATCAGTTCTATTGGATAAAAAGTCAACCATGGCCAATTTACAGTCAAAATTCATAAATTTTGATCCACATTAACATTTTAGACTCACATGTACCATTTGATCAAGTTGGGATTACAACTCCTCAAGAAATTTGATCAAATCATCAAAACGGCAAAATGGTCAAAATTAGGGTTTTGACTGAGGAAGGGCAATTTCTGATTTTTAACTTAGCAAATGACCAATTGAGTTCAAGAATGATTTCAAGGATTCAATGGCATCATATTGACTAAATTACATGGCTCAAAACTTTTCAAATTCATTGGATTGACAGATGAAATTTGCAGTCAACTGATCAAAAGTCAACTGTATACTGAAAAGTCAAACTTTGACTTTTTGGTCAAAATCAAGTACCAAGGATCATAATTCATCAAAACATGCCAAAATGTGAAACTTTTTCACCAAGAAAACCAAATTTGAAAATTAAGGTTTGAATTTGAAAACTTTCATAACTTAGAAATTTTCCAAGTATAAAATTTTCTTATTTTTTCTCAACTTTACACCACTTTTTCACCATGATGCATATTGATTCAAGGAAAGTCCCCAACATGAAAGTTGTAGACCTCCATGAAAACTACAACTTTTCTTCACAAACGTTTCCCTAAATATGCTTGGATATCAAGTTATAAATTTGTGAATACATGGTCATGAACTTCTTAACTTAGTGAAATTTTGCCCTAATTTAGGAAGGTTTTGGACCCAACTTCATGGAAAATTTTCACCTAGTTCCAAGAAGTATCTCAAAATGCATTCAAAGAGGGATTATAGATCACATTGCAAGCTTTCCAAAATGTCCAAGAACTCTCCAAGATCATTTTTGAGTAGGGATAATCGAAGAGAGGAAATTGGCATTTTCTCACTTTTTGTTCAAGCCATTTCATGAAGAACCAAGTTGAAAATAAATCCTATGCTAGCTATTTCATGTTGTACATGTCCTAAACTTTCTACACACTCCTTAATTAAATGCTTACTCAGTTGACAAAGCCTCTATCCATGCCTTTGAACCTTTATCCAACTTGTAATTCCAGTTATGGCAAAAAGGTTCCATTGCCATTTTCATAAAGAACCACTTTTGCAAACTTTACTTTTTTGAGCTTTGAACCTGACCCCTTGATGTATACAAACCACACAGGTCTCAAGCAATATGTACAAACTCATACCAACCCTAAGAAAGCTGTTACAAGCATGTGAAGCTTTGGTCTTGTCACTTTGCTTCAAGTACAAGAAAGTTGGCAAAAAGGCTAGCATTGGCAGATCTGTTGGGAAGGTGACCTAAGATCATTTCAATACTAATATACAAACTATATGCAACACATAAAACACCAAGCCAAGACATGAAACACTCAGAGCAAGCAAAACACCAAAAACCTGCACAAACATACAGTTTCTGCACAAATACATCCAGCTTCCATTAGGCTCATGCATTTTCTGTTTAGATCATTCCAACACCTTAAATACTTGATATCAAACCCATCCAAACCATCATCCCTGTTATGTATTCTCTTTTCCACCATCTGCCATTGTTGACTTTGAAGCTTGCGGTTGGACTTGGTCAGGGAGTTCTAGCCACTTTCAGAGCAAGGCAAGGATTGGAATAGATTCAGGGAAGCTAAAGGAAGCTCAAGCAAGCATCAGGCCCCCATTAAAGTCACTGCATTTCCATACAAGATTCCAGATGAAGGAGGTAAATTTCCAAACTCTATCTCCTTGTACAGGCAGCCTTAGGCCACAATCTGTGAGTAAAAAGTGTAGTTTTCATCATAACAAAGCTATACATATCATTATCTTGCATTGATTTTACTTGTGCTAAGAGAATTTGGAAGTTGAAATCTCTAAAAATATTAGGTTAGAATTTGGGGCTTTTAAAATTCTCTTTGATCTTTGATAGTTAGATTACATAACTTATATGGTTGGATTCGTGAGTTCAAATGCTACATTTTTCATGTTATAAGTTTTCATTTTTATGGAAGCATGAGGAAGTTACAGGGGATCCGGCCAAGGCTTCAGGAAGAAGATGAAACAGGGCAAGGATGCGTTTTGTAATATATTATTTTTGTTTCAGTAAAGACAATGGATGTATGGACACCCCAGTGGTAAAGCAGCACGCTGGTGAGACCCATGTCCTGTGTTCGAACCTGCGCGCTACTTTTTGTATTTTTCCTTCTTTTTCTTTTCCATTTCACACTTTTTTGCAGGATGGGCTTAGTCTACTTGGGCCATATTTTTTTGCTAATCTTACCATAAATCTGCTTTATCACCCCCTTTGCTAATTCATATTTTTATTTTTATTTTTTATTTTTGTTGTTTTCATATTTAATGTTTTTAATATTTCCTTTAAAACATAAAAATTCCAAAAAATGTAAATTAATATATTACACTTTTATTTCTTGTATTATTTCTCACATAAAAATATAGTTTATTTTAATAGGATATAATTTATTTTTCTTAATAAATTTGTAAATATAATTAAATATACTTAGTATTTTTATTTTGCATTTCATATTTATAAATCCCTATTTTTTGCATACATACAAAGCTTTATATTTTATTACAATATTATTTATTATTTTTATACAAAAATACATAAAATAATACATATAGAAACTTTATTTTCTTTTAAATAAAATTAGGGTTAAACCCCTTTCAAAAATTAAATCTTTTTCCTTATATTTTTAGGTTTAGATTACATATTCTTCTACATGAAAATAAGACATTAAAAAATCTTTTCTTTACATGTACATTGCATTACATTTTAAATATTGTATTATATTTATCTTAATTCGCACAAATTTGATTTGGTTGTAATAATTTATTTAGCTTTATATTCTTGCAAAATCCCCATTCAAATTTGTATTCCCCCTTCCCATAAATTGTTGTAATAGCTTAGAAACATTTACATTACGCAATTTATCGCTTTCATATGCCATGATTAGTAATTAGGGTTTGTATGACAAGAACAAAACAAAACAAATAGAACACTTTAAATACAAGACAAAATCAAAGCATGAAAATGATACACTTTGCACACAAGCATCCTTAGGGTTTCTCCCACTTGGTTGCCTAAAACAAAAATGGCCATATTACGCATGCAAAGCATCTTGGCAAAACAAAACAAATTTAAGATCATAGTCCCTCAATGACGCTATTCAAAAGTTGCCTAACAAAAATGATCTTGGTCCCTCAAAAATGCTAAGATACTTTGCAAACATTGCTAATCATAGTTATACGATGACCCATGCCCGTCCCGTTTACATCCAAAGATAGGGTTTCTTACCAAATCAATGGTAAGACAACAATGTCAAAGGAATAGAAAATACATAGGAAAGACATTTGAGTAGGTAGATAGCTTCTAGTTACTTGCTCCATTTCAAACAAAACATCCTTGCTTTTTTAAAACAAGCACACACACATTTCAAAATCATCTTACAAACATTGAAAACATTTTTCAAAAGACAAACATCTTTGTATACATTCTTACGAACGAGAATAATTACAAAGATTGCATAAACGAATTGCCTCTTTTACAAAATACTTTCAAAACCACACAAAGCACAGTTTCAAACAAAAGCAAGTGATCTAAGCAAGTAACTAAGAGCCCATGGAAAACCATGGATGAAAAGGGTGCTAGCACCTTCCCTTTTCATAATCTACCCCCTGAACTCAAGAAACAATCTCAAAGGTCTTTCCTGTGCTTTTTAACCTTTCCTTTTGGATAAAAGAAAAGTCAGTGGCGACTCTTGCTAACTGCGACATTTGCGATAAAACACAAAACCTTCAAGTCAATTCTCCCATTGCATCACAGAACTGGCGACTCTGTTGGGGATATTTATAAAAGTGGGGTTACCTTAGGGTTTAGATCACATTTATTTGCTTACATCTGTTTGACTTGTTTTCTTTACATTATGGTTCTTTTTTTGGGTTTGAATCCTCCACCCGGATTTAGGGAAACATTATAGGAAAATAGCAATACGTTGTGGAAACTGTGTGGGGTATACCGACATGGTCTAAGCAATAGCTATGTTAGTGTGACATATTTGTGGGTAACGGTAGCCTTTGAGTCAATCAAAGAGGATACGGGGCCACTGAGTGATGTCATGAAGCACTAATGAACTTCTAGAACCCTTTACTTGCCCAACTTGGCCTTTAGGATGTAGTGAGATGACCGGATTTGGTGCAGTCCGAAGTTGGTAGATACTCGATACTACACTCATTGAGGTTTGGTTTCTTGGGATATTTAGGTCGCCATTAAAGAGGCTTGAGCTGAAACAATGACCAAGGAAACAATCCAATGATATTGAGCTCCTTAGAACCCGGTTACTATTGTTAGAACAAGTTGAGCCAACTAAACTTCAAGAGGGTACTTACCTATGAAACCCCATGCAAGCCTAAACTAAGAACTTGTTTGATTTGCTTGTATATGAATACTTGTACATAACATCATGGACATCATGAACATCATATGCATTCACTAACCATTTCAAGGATTTTGGAGATTCATCTTTGTTCTTGTTTTGTAGGATATGGATTCACTTCGCAGGAAAACTATCCAAATCAACCTTGTGAGAATTCCTCCACAACTCAAGGAGCTAGCTTCAAGGATCCCTGAGAACTCTCCATTCACCGAGAGACATGGTCGTCTACTCAAATTGGTCACTTCCAACACATAGGAGGATATGATGAAGGTTCTCTTCCAGTTCTTTGACCCTTTGCATCATTGCTTCACATTTCCTGACTATCAACTTGTGCCTACTTTGGAAGAATTATCTCAACTTTTGAGGATTCCTATTCTCAATCAACTACCTTTCAACGGTACGGAAAGAGATCCAAAGCCAGAAGAGATTGCTTAAGCTCTGCACTTGCATTCATCTGATGTCACAACCCATTGGGAAACTAGAAGTGGTGTCAAAGGCTTCTTAGCAAAGTTCTTGTTTGAGAAGGCCCAAAGCTGTTGGAATTCCCTAGACTTGCAAGCTTTTTAGGAGATTATAGCTCTTCTCATCTATGGGATGGTCTTGTTCCCCAATCCTGACCAACTCATAGATGTGAGCACTGTCAAAATCTTCATGTCATGCAACCCGATGCCTACATTGCTTGGGGATATCTTACACTCTTTTCACACTCGTACAATGAGGAAAAGAGGTGTTCTTATGTGTTACACTCCTCTCCTGGCAAGATGGTTTATTTCTCATCTTCCCCAATCAGTCTTAAAGAATGAGCAACGTTTGAGGTGGTCACAAAGGTTAATGACGCTTAAACATTCAGATATTCATTGGTGCTCTCGATCCAAAGAGAATGTTATCATTGTTGACCATTGTGGGGAATTCCCTAATGTCCCTCTACTTGGAATTAGGGGAGGCATCACCTACAACCCATGATTAGCTCTAAGACATTTTGGTTATGCCCAGAAGGAATGGCCAATATGATATGCTGATTCAAGGCTTGGTTTTCGACTACGACAACGATGATCAAGGTCTTCACCAGAGATTCATCCGAGCTTGGTGGATGCTAAACAAGGTGGATAGCAAGACTTTGGGACACAATAATTCCATCCCTCTTGAGCCTTACCTCTAATGGGTATGAACCCGCGCTTAAAGTCTTATGATGCCTTATCCTTCCATTTTCCCAGTGATTATTGAGCCTGTTAAGGAGGGAGAAGTTCCATACACTATCCTACATCCTGACATGCCCACATATCTTGAAGACCTACAAAGGGATTGGATACAGCTCAAAGGAGAGCGTGATACTTTTGAAGCCTAATTCTACGCAAGCGAGAAGAAGGTTTTGGAACTCACTCGGCTACTTCATGAGGAGCAGACTCTAAATACCTACATTTCACCAAAGAGGATGCGCAATATCTTTTTATCTTAGAATTTTGTATTATTTTGCCCAAGGGGCATTGATGTACTCAAATTCTATCTTATTAATATAACATGTGTTTCTTTTTTTTTAAAACAAATTTGAATTTTTAAATCCTTGAAAGCATTGCATGTATACATATCATTCATCATAAACATAAACAGGTCTTTGTAACAAGTTTCCTCATCTCTCTACTGTTTATTTCAGTAAGATGGATCTCAAACAGACGGTCAAAGACCTTCAAGCTCAAAACACACAATTTCAACAGTTACTCATGACCTTAGTCAAGGGGCAAGAGGAGATGAAGACTCTGCTAGAGAAAGAGAAAGAGAAAAAGAAGAAAGAGAAGAAACCAGCTGGTGTGGTAATCATGGCAGAAGGTTTCAAGGACAAGCTATAAGGACCTTAGATTTTCCAACAACATCTGATGAAGGGGAAAGAAAATGAAAAGAAACAGCAGTTCCATCAGACTCTGAAGAGTAGGAGGAAGAGGAAGACTACTCTGAAGAACAGTATCCTCCGGCTGATGATAAGTACAGACACCTGGAAGAGCATTTAACCGCTATGGAAATATAGAAAGTATCGGGGCTAGATTTTGAGGAATTGGGGCTAGTGTCAAGAATTGTGATCCCACCAAAGTTTAAAGTGCCATTATTTGTGAAATATGATGGGGTGTCTTGTCCTAAAATGCACCTCCGGTCATATGTCAGAAAGATTCAGCTGCACTCTGCCGAAAAAGACTTGTGGGTCCATTTCTTCCAAGATAGTTTATCCAGAACACAGCTCGATTGGTTTTACCAATTGGAAAGGGCCGACGTCCACAATTGGGAAGAACTTGCCGCAACTTTCTATAAACAATACTAGTATAATGCAGATTTGGCGCCTACCCGTAATCAACTTTAGAGTATGGCTATGGCTTCAAACGAGGGTTTCAAAGATTACGCGCAAAAGTGGAGAGATTTAGCTGGAAGAGTGCAATCCCCTCTGTCTGAAAGGGAGTTGGTGGATATGTTCTTGGGCACTCTATCAGGCTCTTTCTTTAACCATTTTATTGGGAGCTCATATGCTGGATTTACTGAGTTAATTTTAACCAGAGAGAGGGTGGAAGCTGGTATAAAAAGCGGAAAACTTCAGAAGGACGCGTCTGCCTCTACAGCTGTGAGAAAACCTTTCACTGGGAAGAAGGAGGTATCTGCTGTTTATTCACAAAGGAATCAAGGAAGAACTGAACGCCGACCAGTGGTGGGGGCCGTTATGATCCCAAAGCCTGCTGTTGTACCCCAAAATTTACCCTCCCATGTTCCTCAAGATATGTCAAGAATCATCTCCAAATGGTTCAAGATTGCTCAAGAGTTAGACAGTCAAACCATCTCCTACGCAGTAGACAGCTGAAATTAGGGTTTTGGTTCTTTCAAGGAATTTGGGGTTCTCAATGGTTCAATCAAGTCTCATAGGCCTATTTACATTCTCAAGCACCTACATGCCAAGTTTCAAGACTCACAGTGCCAGTTTGCACAGTCAAAAGCTCCATTTGATCTACAGTCAACTGCAAGGGCAAAATGGTCATTTTGCAGTCAAAAGTCAGAATTCTTGATCAACATCTTATTTTTGAGTTCGCAATCATCATTTGATCAAGTCTTGATCATGATCCCACAAGAATAGCTCAAAAATCATCAAGATGCAAAAGTTACTATTTTTGGACAGCAGAAAAGTCAACAAAAGTACACTTTGAGTCAAAGGCCATAACTTGAGATTGGTAAATCCAAATGGCATGGGACCAAAAGCATTGGTTAGGGGACTTCAAGGGATTTCCAAAATGTCCAAGAACATGGTCATATGATCAAAATTGAGCAAGTTATGCATTGGAGAAGTTGGGCAATTTTCATGAATTTGCAAAAGTCAACTTTACTCAAAACACCTTCTTTTTGCTAATGGGCCTCAAATCTCTTTTTGAAACTTCACCCATGACCTATGCACGACCCATCAAGTTAAATTGGATTTATTTTCTTAAATTTATTGATTAAATGGATTTTTAATACATATTAATTCATTTAATTAATTTAAATTATAAGAAAATAAAAGATTTGATTCTTAAATCTATTTGTGAACCAAATGTGATCCAAATATGCTGACCAAGCAATGCCAATTCGTGCACAAGCTAAAAGATGCAAAAATATCCAATTTTGGCAACTTGTTCAATCATGAAAAATCAAGAATATTTGATTTGTCAATCAAATATTCAATCTTCAATGCACATGGATATGGGTCCAAATTTTGACCTAAACTGAATCCCTTATATGCAAGCAAGCCTAGCATAACCTAGTTCACGCACAAAGCTTTGCAGAAACGGCCAGAACAAATTGCAAAAATCCTTGAAAAAGTGTGAGATCAAAAGCGATATTGGAGGCACTTTCAGACAAAAAGAGGAACGCAGATCTCTTCCTTGACATCCAGTGGTGCTATAGTAATCAAAATCAGTCTTTTTCATCACCTACATCCCGCTGTAAGTCCTCGCGAACTGGCCTCTGAACATGGAATCCCAACTTCCAGTTCTTGCACTTTTTCTTCAAAATATTGGCATATTCATGTTTATTATTTGATTTAGAACATTTTTGCATTATTCGATTTCATTATTGGACCCTGTATCATGATGCTCGAACCTAGGGTTCATGTTCTTGTGTTTTAGGCGTTTAGTCTATAGGCAAAATCAAGATGAATGGTGGTTACAGGGATGATGAGGAGACAGAGACGATCACGTCCATGTGCTTGGATGGGATTTTTATTGCCTAGGACGAGTTTTTGGAACATCCTACGAAACCTCCTGCGGATAAAAATCCGCAGGTAAATAACCAGTCTTTTTGGGGAAGAAGACGATTATGTGTCTTCATTTCATTGGCCCATTCAAATCAATTTCACGCATTTTTTTGTTTTCCAGTATATTGCTTGCTTTTTTTATATAATATAATTTGTCCATTACATTAACAATTGGAGCAACTTGGTTGGGTGGTAAACGCGTTGTCCTTGAAGCATTGGGACCTGGGTTCGAATCCCAGGTCCCCCAAAACATTATTCAATTTTGTTTTCAGGTGTTCCCATGTAGCGCCTAGAATGCAGACCACCATGCGCCTCAATTATCAATATGCCAAGTGGTCTCAGATCCAAATCCAATGGCCAGAATGGGGTCCTCACCATGGTCTCTGATGGGGATCTGTAACGTATAGCCTAAATATAGTACTGCAAGTGCACAGCCTATCGAAGTAATATATAAGATTATCGAACCACAGAGACCAATTTTCAATCTATCAACTCTATTGCTAAGGTGCTTATCTAAGGTGAACAAGAATATTGATGTGAGTGCAGTGCAACAAAGTAAATGAGCGAGGTAAATAACAGTTTAAAAGACAGGTTGGAATGTAAATCATGTAATCAGATATTAGTCCGGTCATGCGTAGATGAAACTACTTATGGGGCAGTATTTTCTATTGATAGCAAAGAATCAATTTAACGGGAACTTGTAGCTTTTGACTACTAAGAACCGAATTTACTCTTTAAATTAAATTCCTTTATTGTCACATATAAAGGGTGCCTTCCGCGTTAAAGAGGTAAACCTATTTTTAAGAAATTGATAGTTTTGACTTAACAGAAAAGTAATTTTACTTGGAAAGATTAACTTAAAGAGACTTTTGGCTTTTGACCAAGAGTCAGATTTCAAACCTACAAACGCGTCCGAAAATAGTTTCAAAATCGTTTTCTAAAAAGGTCAATGATTCCTATTTAACCAATCAACGACTTTCGCTCTTTTTGTTTGGTTAAATAATAATCAAGTCGTATCATTAGTTTGGACGGCTTTCGATCTTACCCAATAAACATTTAAACATAATTGACTTAAGTTAAAAGCAAAACATCCCCTAGAGTATTTTCACTAGCATGATAATTGGAACACGACCATGATGACAATCATTACATCCAAACCTTTATAGTTTAGCCAGACATAATAAGTGCGAGTCTATAAAACGTGTAGACTATGATAAGAGCGAGTAAGTAAAAGAGTGCGAGTCTATAAAACGTGTAGACTATGGTAAGAGCATTTAGAGTCTATAAAACGTGTAGATTATGGTAAGAGCATTTAGAGTCTAT
Organism: Vicia faba; assembly: GCA_948472305.1. Lineage (NCBI taxonomy): Eukaryota > Viridiplantae > Streptophyta > Magnoliopsida > Fabales > Fabaceae > Vicia > Vicia faba. The sequence goes on along the minus strand of OX451737.1, from coordinate 1,690,306,512 downwards.
AAAACGTGTAGACTATGGTAAGAGCATTTAGAGTCTATAAAACGTGTAGACTATGGTAAGAGCAATTATAACTAAAGAAATGCAATAAAATAGAACCTTGCTCCAGTCGGAGACTTGAATCTGATACAAATCTGCGGAATGGTAAGGCTGGTATGATGAACTTTAACCAAAGTGCTCCAAGACTCGATTACAACTCAATCTACACCGCAATAACTTCCCGATGTGAAGAGATTATTACTTTACATAAACTGATAGTATATGGCTTAAGATTGTACTAAGCTTGGATGAAACTAAAAAATGAAAATCGAAAACTATTTATAGAGGATCCTTGAGATGCGTAAAGACCAGCATGCCCCTCAACTTCTTCTGAGCGGGAAACTTTTGTGAAGACCGCGGGCGTGGTGGCAGTGGCCGCAGGCGCGGTGGCTGGAACTGCCAGATCGTGGGAACGTGGCAGTTGGTCTCTGGGTGAAAGTGGGCCACGTCATCGCGTTCCCTGTAGCCGGCGCGGCGCTGAACGCCATAAGTGCAGAATATCTTGAAAAACCCTAATTTCTTGGCGTTTTGGCTCGTTTCTTCACAGAAGGCTCTGAAATGACAAGAATCCTGAAAACAAAGGAAAAAGGAACATAATACGAGAAAATGATGATAAAAACTAAGGAAAACATGTGATATTTGAGTCAGAAACATAGTGCGATTTAGTGCGATCAAATCCTCCCACGCTTAGACCTTTGCTTGTCCTCAAGCAACAACTCTTAGAAGTAGATGAAAGAAAATTATGGTGTATACAGGTTTTGGGCAAAGAGGGCTTCTAAGTTCGAGTAAGGGTGTGTTGTCAGGCACTAACTATCTGAACCAAGGGTATCGTAATTACACTACTTGCAGAAATGCGGACATAAACCTCATAAGTATACAGATCGATCCTAATATCCTTACTATGCTAAGACTTCTTTTTGTACGAGGTCCTTTTTCATTCAGGCGCAATCACATTAAGCCCGTTATCCGTACATACTCATGGTGTAGTGACCGGTTAGTGACTCTGATCTCAAGTGATGGGATTCTGGTACAAGAGTTGGTTTAACCCCTTTTTATTTTACCCATTTGCAGTTGCGGGGGATCGGACCGTAGTCCGCCCTACCAAGTCCAGCACCAGATACCTCTGGACCAACTACAACGGATGTGCCTTATATATATATATATATATATATATATTTTTTTTTTTTTTTTTCTTTGTTTTTATTAGTGCTTACAACTTTCTTGAGTTGAGTAATCTTTGTGAGGATCACCCAACTCGCAGTCGTATTCATACTTTATTTTATAAACTTTTAAGGCAAAATAGAGATCATCCACTTATATTCATCGATCCTACACTTAGAGCATGCTTAGGCCGGTGCTGACTGCTAAGATAAACTACTTGAAGACCTATTTGTACAGTTTTATTCAAAATCATAGCATATTGGGAAGAAAGGATCTAATCTAAATGTTCAAAAAGGCTTACGGTGTTAAAACGATAACAAATTTTTCAAAAAGTGAGTGCCTAAGAAATAGACCCTATCTAGGACCTGTCTCATAGCCCAAATCCTTAAAAACAACCACAATTCTTTGAAAAAGATTTTGTAAAAATTTTGTAAGGCTAAAAAGTGGGGGAAATGAAAGGGTACACTACGCAGAAAGACTCGCCTATCACATGCATTTTATTAACTACGAATATAACATACCTAAAAGGAAAAATGCGGAAGGGAAATAAAAGCAGGAAAAACGGGAAATAAAAGCGATAAATGCTCCTCCCACACTTAAATCGGACATTGTCCTCAATGTTCCAAAATAAGGTAGGAGGAGGTACCTGAAAACGCTAGTGGGGGCCACTAGGACCTTCACCATCCTGGTTGGTATGACCGGAACAGCGGCTACGGCTGCGACGGCGGCTCTCTCGGTCCAAAACTAGCTGCTCCATTCTCTCTGTCAAGGCGGCATTTGCCACTTGTAGCTCTTGGGTCCTACCAATGAGGGTGCCTTGGGTTGCCTCCATCAATTGGAAGTGACGAGCGTATGTGGTCTGGTTAAGGTGATGTTCTCTCTGGAAAGCCAGCTGACTTTCCATAATAGTGCGCAGAGAGCTAGCATTTTGCTGTTGGGATGCTTGCATGAAGGCCATGTTATCGGTCGCCTGTTGCTGCAAAGTAGCAAGGAGGGTGTCCCTCTGGGCCTCTCGGGCCATATGCTCACGCCACGTGTCCTCAGTGACATGGAAACTAGGAGCTGTACCTGCACGTGGGTTAGAAGTAGATGGTGTCGTGTGTGGTGGTGAAAAGTGGGGTGGTTCTTCCGTACGGAAATCGTACTCATCATCAGTGTTGTTACCCTCATTTAAAGGTAGATTTGGGGGCAACGGACCAATAAAAGCAGGAGCGTTGAGATCGTAGGTCCAGTTACGCTCAAATCTGATATCAGTACGACGAGTGCAAGGAATAACAACACTGGGTACAGCGGCACCTCCAACCATGAGGAAGTAACCACCTTCCCTCCTCGTCTTGCATAAACGCATATCCTTTAAAAATTTAAGATTTTCAATACGAGGAGGAAGTGGCTCAAGGGTGGCAAGTTCTGTATCCAATCCTATGGCACGGGCAATAGTAGTAATCAGTCCACCAAAGGAAATCGGCCCACCTTTTCTTAAAACATGGTGCATGTGGGCAATCATAAATGGGACTGGATTAACTTTGGTGTCTGTGAGGCAGCTCTGCATGATAATTAATTCTTTAGCATTCACCTTGTTTGGGTTTTCCCGAGCAAAGATGGTGGATGCTAAAAGAAATCTAAAAACACAAAGGGCAGGATTGTGGATATGAGAAGCAAGTAGGCCATCAAAAGATGTTGCATTTTGTTTAGTAATCCTGGCCCAAAATGCTTCAAATGCCCAATCCGTGTCTAAAGGTGCTTCACAAACGGCATCATCCCCATAAGGCCATCCTAACATGGCAGCTAGACCGTCAGTGGAGTAGTCATATTCAACATTAAACATTCTAAATTTTACTCCACCTACGACGCTAGCAGTGTTAGGAGAGACGTTATAAATTAAAGAACTCAAAAATTCGAACGTCAGCCTAGTTTGTCGAGAAGGAAAAATACACTATGGTATATACCTAATGAATATAGACAGTTTTCATCGATATACCTGGTAGAGTGTATTGGTGTTGTCAGCAATTTCTCAAGCCGCTTTTGTTGTCTTTCTCCGGGTTGGCCATCTCGCAAAATGTAGCCGTGATACTCCATAGGATTTTCTTGTGGATGAATATAAAGAGAAAGAATGGGATGTAGAAGTAGTGAAGGTGTGAGGAAGAAAATGAAATAGTGGGGGTATTTATAGGTAGTGAAGAAAAATGGTTGTTGATGAATATTTATGATGGGAATAAATGTAGTGGGGTAGGTATGGATAATAAAGGAAGTTATGGGGGGTTAAGAATGGAAGAAAATGGGATTGGAAGTGGAAAAAGAGGCAAAATGGGGGGAAAACCGAGCCACTAGCCGTTAGGTGACCGTTACGTCACCGCGGGCGCGGCAGGGATCACGCGGGCGCGGTCAGGGCGAGCCAAGTTGGGCCGGTCTTGCTTCCTTTCCATTGGGCTTTTCCTTCCTTGCCATTAGCTTCAATTTTTGGAGGTGTACCTAGTTTTCTTACGAACGTGCATATATGTATGTGAATACATATATACATGTATATTTATTTATTTTTATATCAAAATTTTCATTATGGTGACCAGAAAAACAAAAACATTAGTAAATGAAAGATATATATAGAGAAAAAAAACACATGCATATATATATATATAGGTACGGACATCGGGTCACCAAAATAGTTATTAATAATGCAGGAAACAGATAATGCAAATAAAAATGAGTCTGAAAAGGAAATCAACATAATACTAATAATACTAGAACTAGAGATCTTGTGAATAACACAGATCTATCGCCAACCGGGAGGATGCTCTGCAGGAGTGTCTGGGCCACGCAGCTCAGTCAGCTGGCGTCGAATCTCTGCCACCTCGTGAGCTAATTCATCTAACTCACCAGCAAAGGTAACATCATTCAGTTCCAACTGTAAATGAAGGTTAGCCACCTCATTGCGGAGAGTGGCTATCTCAGTGCGCATAGCAGTCAACAGAGTGCGAATATCAGGTTCCTGCAAGCTGAGGTTATTAGTAAGAACAGTAGTGCGTGTAACCTCGGGTCGGGATGTGTGATCTGGAGTAGAGTCCTCGGGAGAAGGAGTATATTCAGGAGTAGGATCTTCGGAAGCAGGAGTATATTCTGGGGCATACTCTGATATCTCACCCCAACCTTCTACAGAATAGTTCCAATTAGCAGGGTTGGAAACACAAGTCATCTGAGGGTCTGGAAGTGTGAAGGTGTAAACTGTCTGGTCATCGATGAGCAATCTGTACTGATATGGGTGGAAAGAGGCCCTCCTCATGAGCCCACGATCCATGCAAAAGTCTAAATCCAGGAAAGTATATCCACAGTATGGGGTCAGCTGTGCTATCATACTGTCCAAACCCAAAGCAGAAGCTATCTGTGTCACATTCCCTCCGGAATGAATGAGTCCTACAGCGGATCGAGCGGTCTGCTCGAGGCTCTCTATCAGAAAACCTCTACTAGCTATAGGTCTGGACTGACTGGCACAGTATAGGAAAAGGATCTCCTCAGCGGTGACTAAGTGGTCACAGTAACTCCTCCCAAAGAAAGTGTGGCACCGAATCATCTCGAAGTATCGGAAAGCCGGGTTATGGATCTTCCTGGACAGCTGGGTAGAGGGGTCAAGGCTGGCTCCATCAGTAATGTCCTGCCAAAATTTATCAATATCTCTGTCCATATAGTAACTCAATGGTAACTCAGTGATAGCGGCCGGTCCAGTTTGGAAACCAAGCAAATCCCCAAATTCTTTGATGGTCAGGGTATACTCGGTACCAAACAATCTGAAACTTAGGCATCCTCGCTCATCTCCTTCACCCACCCATGGGTTATAATCCACAGAGCTAAGAAACTCCAGAGTAAGGTTCCTGTAGGTTTTGTGGACATCATCAGCATAATAATCCCAGCCAAGTTGGTTGCACAGATACCTAATACTTGGCTCAATCCCGAGTGCCTCCATGCAGCTCTGATCGGGGTACCTAGTGGGTACCATAGGTCTAGCAGATAAGGTAGCAAATCGGGCTTTTTGTGCTTCATCCCTGAAAATCACAACCATACCATCGGGGTAATGCATCCTGAAAATATAAACACAAGAAATTAGTCCAGATAAAACATATATAAATTAATAAAATAAAATAAAATTAAGAATAAACCATGGGTTGCCTCCCATGCAGCGCTTGTTTAACGTCTTTAGCTTGACGATTAGATCTTACTTTATGTGGGTATTGGTGGGTCTATAAGAATATGACTAGAGTAGTCAACAGGCAAATCACCTCCTTTGTATAGCTTCAGTCTTTGTCCATTTACCACAAATGGAGCGCATGAATTGTTTTTGATTTCTACTGCTCCAGACTTTAGAACTTTTGACACTTCAAATGGACCTGTCCATCTTGAACGAAGCTTACCAGGAAAAAGTCGTAACCTTGAGTTAAATAGGAGAACAGGGTCACCAATGTTGAAATCTTTCTTGATGATTTTTTTATCATGCCACATCTTGGTTCTTTCCTTATATATGATGGCATTCTCATAGGCATTCAAGCGAAGCTCTTCCAGCTTGTGAATGTCCAGGATACGTTTTTCTCTGGCTTTTAGGTAATCTAGATTCAAGGATTTAATGGCCCAATAGGCTTTATGTTCTAGTTCGAAGGGTAAATGACAGGACTTTCCATAAACCAATTGATAAGGAGTTGTTCCAATAGGGGTTTTATAAGCCGTTCTATAAGCCCATAAGGCGTCTTTAAGTTTTCCAGACCAGTCTTTTCTGGATAATGATACGGTTTTCTCTAGGATCTGCTTAATCTCCCTATTCGATACTTCTACTTGGCCACTGGTTTGCGGGTGATATGGTGTTGCTACTCTATGTTTTACTCTGTATTTGCTTAGAAGCTTGTCAAATATCTTAGATATAAAATGCGATCCTCCATCACTTATGACTAACCTCGGGGTTCCAAACCTAGGAAAAATAATATTCTTAAACAGTTTGATAACTACCTTGGTATCGTTTGTGGGTGATGCAACAACTTCTATCCACTTTGAGACATAATCGACAGCTACTAGGATATACTTGTTACCCATTGAGGAAGGAAAAGGTCCCATGAAATCTATACCCCAGACATCAAATATTTCCACTTCTTGGATGTTACTTAAAGGCATTTCATCACGTCTTGAGATGTTCCCAGTGCGTTGGCATCGGTCACATTTTGTAATGTAAGTGTGGACATCGCGCCATACAGTAGGCCAATAAAAACCTGCTTGAAATATTTTGGCGCATGTTTTAGATGTGCTTGCATGTCCACCATAAGGTGCAGCATGACAATGTTTAATGACGTTGCCTACTTCTTCTTCCGGCACACATCGTCTGAATATATTATCTATTCCTCTTTTGAATAGGAGGGGTTCATCCCAAAAGAAGTGTTTAACATCACTAAAAAACTTCTTCTTCTGTTGGTAGCTTAAGTCAGGGGGTATGATATCAGCGGCCAGATGATTCACAATATCTGCGTACCATGGTATGTTGTTCAAGGTTGAGATTTCCTCATAGGTCTCTTCTTCAGTTGAGTTTATCCCAGCTATTAATCTTTCATAAGTAGAGTGATCGTCTATAGGTATAAGTTCAGGTTTAAGGTGTTCTAACCTAGAGAGATGATCAGCTACTAAGTTTTCAGCTCCTTTTTTATCCTTAATATCCAAGTCAAATTCTTGGAGTAAAAGAACCCATCTGAGCAATCTAGGCTTAGCATCTTTCTTACTTAACAAGTACCGGATTGCTGCATGATCTGTGTATACTATTATTTTTGCTCCCACCAAATAAGATCGAAATTTATCAATAGCAAAAACTACGGCTAGCAATTCCTTTTCTGTGGTTGTATAATTTAGCTGGGCAGCGTCTAGTGTTCTACTAGCGTAGTAAATAGCATGCAGTTTCTTGTCTTTTCTTTGCCCTAGTACAGCTCCTACAGCGAAATCACTAGCATCGCACATGATTTCAAAGGGTTGTGTCCAATCAGGTGGTCTTATGATAGGTGCTGAAATAAGAACTTGCTTTAAAACTTCAAAGGCCTCAAGACATTTTTGGTCGAATTCAAACTCGACATCCTTCATCAATAAGTTAGTTAAAGGTTTTGTTATTCCGTAAAAATTCTTGATGAAACGTCGGTAGAACCCGGCATGTCCTAGAAAACTTCTTACTTCCCTAACGGTCTTAGGTGGGTTTAGGTTTTCTATAACTTCTATCTTGGCCTTATCAACTTCTATACCTCTTTCAGAAATAATGTGTCCCAAGACTATCCCTTCATTTACCATAAAGTGGCACTTTTCCCAATTCAACACAAGGTTTACTTCCACACATCTTTTTAAGATTTTCTCTAAGTTTGAGAGGCAGTTTTTGAAATCAAACCCACACACTGAAAAATCGTCCATAAATACTTCCATAATTCCATCTAGGTAGTCTGCGAAAATTGACATCATACAACGTTGGAAAGTGGCAGGTGCATTACAGAGTCCAAAGGGCATTCGTCTATAAGCGAATGTTCCATAAGGGCAAGTAAATGTGGTTTTTTCTTGGTCCTCTGGGTGAATAGGGATTTGGAAAAACCCCGAATACCCATCAAGATAGCAGAAATATGAGTGTCTTGCTAGACGTTCAAGCATCTGATCTATAAATGGGAGAGGGAAATGGTCTTTTCTCGTTGCCTTATTCAACTTTCTGTAATCTATACACATACGCCATCCTCCTTCTGTTTGTTTTGCCACATGCTCACCTTTCTCATTATCCATAACAGTGATACCTCCTTTCTTGGGTACCACATGGACTGGGCTTACCCATTCACTATCCGAAATTTGGTATATGATACCAGCTTCTAATAACTTAAGAACTTCTTTCTTGACTACATCACTCATGATAGGGTTTATTCTTCTTTGATGTTCTCTTGAGGGTTTTGAATCTTCTTCTAGCATAATCCGATGCATGCATACGGATGGGCTTATACCTTTTAAATCTGAAACTTTATACCCTAAAGCTGAGGGATATTTTCGCAAGGTATCTAAGAGTTGATTTGTTTCTATTTGGTTTAGAGCGGCGCTAATTATAACAGGTCTATTCATCTCCTCATCCAAAAACTCATATCTTAGATTCTTGGGTAGTTCCTTAAGTTCTATAGTGGGTTTCTCAGTACGCGGCATAAGGTCAGGGGTAAGAGCTAAGCATTCGAAAAGGTTGTCGTCAATGTACGGTTCGATACTCTTAAATCCGTCATCCTCTAAAATAGGGGTTGATGGTAATTTGATTAAAGATTCGTTTTGTTCAAGCTCATTTACACATTCGTCAATGACGTCGATGGCATAACACGCATCTCCTATCACTGGTGCCATTAGAAACTTTGATAAAATGAACTCAATCTTTTCATCTCCTACCTCGAAAGTCAGTTTCCCTTTCTTAACATCTATTATAGCTCCGGCGGTCGATAGGAATGGTCTTCCTAAGAGGATTGGGATGTCTTCATCTTCTTTAATATCCATTACGACGAAGTCGGTCGGAATGTACAACTGACCAATCTTGACAGGTATGTCTTCTAAAATACCCATGGGATATTTGACAGATCTATCAGCTAGTTGTAAGAACATCTTAGTAGGTTGAAGTTCTCCTAATTTTAACCTCTTACAGACGGCCAGAGGCATCAGACTTACGCTTGCTCCTAAGTCTAAAAATGCTTTGTCTATCATATGGTTACCTAGGATGCAAGGGATAGAAAAACTTCCAGGGTCTTTATCTTTCTTGGCGAGTTTATTTTCGGATATAGAATGACATTCTAAAGGCTTGGGATCATCGAGTCGCCGTTTATTGGTCAAAATATCTTTCAAGAACTTAGCATATGATGGTATCTGGGTTATAGCTTCAGTAAAAGGAATCTCTACATGGAGTTTCTCTATTACCTTAATAAACTTTTGGTACTGGTTTTCTACTTTGGTGTTTTTCAGCCTCTGTGGGAACGGAATAGGTGGTTTATAAGGTTGTTGAGTGTTATTCCCTACTTCTGGTTTTGATTGCTTTTCTGGTTCCTCTACCTGGTCTTTAGGTGTAGCATCTTCCATAGGTTTTTCTGATGTGCTTAAGTTAGGATTTCTAGGCCCTTCATAAGCAGTTCCACTTCTTAAGGTGATAGAATTTGCTTGGCCTTTTGGATTTGGTTGAGTTTGTCCAGGAAATTGTCCTCCAGGTGCAACTTGTACAGAGGTGTTTTGTGCTACTTGGGAAATTTGAGTCTCAAGCATTTTGGTGTGGGTTATCATCTGGTCAAACTTGGTTGCCAGTTGAGTAACTAGTTCGTTCGTGTGAATGTGTTGGTTCATAAACTCCTTATTTTGCTGAGTTTGAGTCTGAATAAAGGTGTCTATGGTTTCTTTAAGGTTTGGTCTTGGGGGCACTATTTGCATAGGTTGGTTTTGTTTTTGCGTTTGGAATCCTTGAGGTCTCGAAGGTCCGGGATTTTGGATAGGGTTATTGTTTTTGTAAGAGAAATTCGGGTGGTTCCTCCATCCAGGATTGAAGGTATTCGAGAAAGGGTTCCCTTGGGTATAGTTAAGTTGGTCTGAGCTAGATTCGTTCAAAAGGTTACAGTCAACGGTTTGATGTCCTTGAGTTCCACAGAGTTCGCATTCCGATTGGATTGCTGCTACTGTGGTTGGGTTTTGAGACATGTTCTCGACTCTCAAAGCTAGGGCGTCCATCTTGGCATTAATCATGTCCATGCAACTTACCTCATGCTTTCCTCCATGGCTCTCCTTTTTCTCTACTGTCGCTCGTTCTAATCCCCACTGGGCGTGGTTTTGGGCCATGTCCTCTATTAGGGCACAAGCGTCAGGGTAAGGTTTGTTCATCAACGCTCCGCCAGCGGCAGCGTCTATGGACATCTTTGTGTTGTAATGGAGTCCATTATAGAAGGTATGTATGATTAACCATTGCTCCAGGCCATGGTGCGGACAAGCTCTTAAAAGTTCTTTATATCTCTCCCAGGCATCAAAAAGTGATTCGCCTTGGTTTTGGGTGAAACAAGTGATCAGGTTCCTAAGAACAGCGGTCTTGCTTGGTGGAAAATATCTCGCAAGAAAAGCTCTCCTAAGGTCTTCCCAAGTTGTTATTGAGTTAGCTGGAAGGGCGTCTAACCAGTCGTGAGCTTTACCTCTAAGGGAAAAAGGAAACAGTCTTAAACGGATGGCTTCGGGTGTGGCTCCATTTTCCTTAAGGGTGTCAGCTAACTGGATAAATACCTTTAAATGTTGATTCGGGTTCTCGGTAGCGAGACCAGCGAATTGGTTTTGTTGTACTAATTGAATAATGAGGGCTTTAGTTCAAAGTTGTTGGTAGTTATAGTAGGGTTTACTATACTAGAACTAGGTTCCTCGTTAGATGGTTGGGCGAATTCCTTGAGTGGTCTTTGGTTACGATCTTCTGCCATAGCTCTTCTTATCTTGCGTATAAAAAGACGGGCACGAGCGTAACGTTCAGGTTCTACTAAAGGATCTATTAGGTTACTGGTGCTACGATTTCTACGCATCTACCGGCTAGAATAGCCTTAGTCTAAACGGGATAACAATAGGGTACGAAATTTGACGAAGTTGGTCCCCGGCAACGGTGCCAAAAACTTGATGGGGATCTGTAACGTATAGCCTAAATATAGTACTGCAAGTGCACAGCCTATCGAAGTAATATATAAGATTATCGAACCACAGAGACCAATTGTCAATCTATCAACTCTATTGCTAAGGTGCTTATCTAAGGTCAACAAGAATATTGATGTGAGTGCAGTGCAACAAAGTAAATGAGCGAGGTAAATAACAGTTTAAAAGACAGGTTGGAATGTAAATCATGTAATCAGATATTGGTCCGGTCATGCGTAGATGAAACTACTTATGGGGCAGTATTTTCTATTGATAGCAAAGAATCAATTTAACGGGAACTTGTAGCTTTTGACTACTAAGAACCGAATTTACTCTTTAAATTAAATTCCTTTATTGTCACATATAAAGGTTGCCTTCCGCGTTAAAGAGGTAAACCTATTTTTAAGAAATTGATAGTTTTGACTTAACAGAAAAGTAATTTTACTTGGAAAGATTAACTTAAAGAGACTTTTGGCTTTTGACCAAGAGTCAGATTTCAAACCTACAAACGCGTCCGAAAATAGTTTCAAAATCGTTTTCTAAAAAGGTCAATGATTCCTATTTAACCAATCAACGGATTTCGCTCTTTTTGTTTGGTTAAATAATAATCAAGTCGTATCATTAGTTTGGACGGCTTTCGATCTTACCCAATAAACATTTAAACATAATTGACTTAAGTTAAAAGCAAAACATCCCCTAGAGTATTTTCACTAGCATGATAATTGGAACACGACCATGATGACAATCATTACATCCAAACCTTTATATTTTAGCAAGACATAATAAGTGCGAGTCTATAAAACATGTAGACTATGATAAGAGCGAGTAAGTAAAAGAGTGCGAGTCTATAAAACGTGTAGACTATGGTAAGAGCATTTAGAGTCTATAAAACGTGTAGACTATGGTAAGAGCATTTAGAGTCTATAAAACGTGTAGACTATGGTAAGAGCATTTAGAGTCTATAAAACGTGTAGACTATGGTAAGAGCAATTATAAGTAAAGAAATGCAATAAAATAGAACCTTGCTCCAGTCGGAGACTTGAATCTGATACAAATCTGCGGAATGGTAAGGCTGGTATGATGAACTTCAACCAAAGTGCTCCAAGACTCGATTATAACTCAATCTACACCGCAATAACTCCCCGATGTGAAGAGATTATTACTTTACAGAAACTGATAGTATATGGCTTAAGATTGTACTAAGCTTGGATGAAACTAAAAAATGAAAATCGAAAACTATTTATAGAGGATCCTTGAGATGCGTAAAGACCAGCATGCCCCTCAACTTCTTCTGAGCGGGAAACTTTTGTGAAGGCCGCGGGCGCGGTGGCAGTGGCCGCGGGCACGGTGGCTGGAACTGCCAGATCGTGGGAACGTGGCAGTTGGTCTCTGGGTGAAAGTGGGCCACGTCATCGCGTTCCCTGTAGCCGGCGCGGCGCTGAACGCCATAAGTGCAGAATATCTTGAAAAACCCTAATTTCTTGGCGTTTTGGCTCGTTTCTTCACAGAAGGCTCTGAAATGACAAGAATCCTGAAAACAAAGGAAAAAGGAACATAATACGAGAAAATGATAATAAAAACTAAGGAAAACATGTGATATTTGAGTCAGAAACATAGTGCGATTTAGTGCGATCAGTCTCCAGTCAACAAGCATGTGAGAAATTCAGAAAGTCAAACGAGGCTGAATGAAAGTGGGCCAAGAATTTCCAGATTCACCACCAATTTGGGCCCAGCACCCCCCTGAGTTGGTTCTATTTTTTATTTTCTTTTCATTATTTTTCTCTATTTCTATTTTATTATTATTATTATTTTAATTAACCAATTAACAAATTAACCCCTTTTTTATAAAAAAATCAGAAAACATAAAAAACATTATTTTTATTTATTAAATTCAATTTCATTTATTTCATATTTCTTTTTGTAAATAATCCAATTAATTTAGTTTCTAATTAGGTATAATTTTAACATTTTTTGTAATAAAATAAAATAAATGTAGAATTAGGGTTTTTAATAACTTTTAACCATTTTTTATTTTATTTCCTTAAATAACAGAAAAACCAAAAATATTTTTTATTTTAATTAATTAATTCAATTATTAATTTAGACTAATTTCTTTAATTCAAAAAAATAACAAAAATCTCCTTCTTTCTTAAAAAGGGTCAAAACCCTAAAAACTCTCCGATTCAACTTTCCTTGCGCGTATTTTTTTTATCCGTATAATGTAATTGCTCCAAGGATGTAATAGTTTTAACTTAGGACCTTTTATCGCTTTTATTTACTTTTTCGCGTTTACTTTTTCAAGGGTTTGTTTTTGGCGATGTAAATACCCGACGCCTTGTAATAGCTTAGTTTTATTTTCCGCAACCATTAACTGCTAGATGTATGAATATTAGGCTATGCATGACAAGATCTACCTTAACTTAAAATCAACCGTAGCTCACCATAACATGTACAAAGATAACATAACTGAAAATTGACACATTTGCACATGCCACTCCTAGGGTACGCCTCACTTGGTTGCCTCGAACGTGGTCATTGAGTATAGGAAGTTTTTCGAGGTCGCCCTCTTGTCCAAAGATCATAAGTTGCCTCGAAACGGTTGCCTCGGATAAAATGATCTAAGACATTAGGGTTACCGCTAAGGCGTCCTAACATTGTTTTAGTGACCACATGTCCCTTAATCGAATTAACCCGAAAACTCCAACGACGGTGCTACCTACTCCTCAATAGTGGGATAGCACTGTCTAAAGGACATTTGCACAGTTTAATTCCCTTTTGAGTAGGTAGAGGTTCTTAGGTACTCACTCTTTCAAAACAAAACAAATTTTTCGCACTTACACTTTTCAAACAAAGTTTTCAACAACACTTCATACACTCTTGAGGACAGAAACAAGAGTTAAATCGAAGTTTTCAAACAAAACTCTTTTCAAAACCCACGAACACAAGAAAAGCAAAACTTTTTGAAAAAATAGTGAGCAAGTACCTAAGAGCCCGTGGATAACCACGGATAGAAAGGGTGCTAACACCTTCCCTTTCTATAATCTACCTCCCGAACCCGAGAAACATCTCGAAAAGGAATTTTCCTTTGCTTTTGTCCTTTCCTTGTTGGATAAAATAAAAGATGGTGGTGACTCTTGCTTACCGCGACATTTTGCGAAAACAAACGCAAACGCGAACCAGCATTCCAAAAATAGTCAAATCTATTTCCACCGATCACAGAACTGGCGACTCTGCTGGGGATTTATAAGTGAGGTGTACCTTAGGATTAGATCGTTTGTGTTTTAAATTGTATTTCTTTGTATGCTTTAAACATTGTGGGCTTGTATCAGAGTTTTATAGATCCTAACCCGGATCTGGGGTACCCTTTTTTAGGTAAGTAGCAATAAACTGTGAGGGATCTGTCCGGCGTAGACCAACACGGATGAAGCAGTAGCTACGTTGGTGTGACACCTTGGTCTGTACCGATATCCTTTGTGTGGGAACGAGGAGAATATGGGTCTTCTGAGGAGTCATTAAGCACCAAATGACCTTAGAACCTTAAATTGACCAACTTGGCCATAGAACAGTAGCAGTATGCTACACTCATTGAGACTAAACTCTCGTGATGGTTCCGACCGCAAGAAAAGGTTGCCAAACTGGAATTATGACCGATTGAGGGTAGTCAGTGATATTGAGATCCTCTAGAACCTGGTTACTATTTTTAGGACAGGTCTTAACCAACTGAAACTGAAAGAGGGTAGTACCTAAAATTCATGCCAGCCTGAAATCTAAGGGCTCTTTTGTGTGACTTGTGTGCCTTTACCATGTTTTCCTTTTGTGAATACTTGTGGTGTGCCTTTACCATGACATCATAACATCATAACATTGCATGCATCTTGCATAAGGACTAACCCATTTCAAAGACAAGAGGGTTTCATCTTTGCTCTGTTTTGTAGGACCTCATGATGCCCATGCGTAGGAATACTATCCGGCTCAACTTTGTTCAAGCACATACTTTGCTTAAAGAATTGGTTGACAAGATTCCAGACACTACTTCCTTCATCAGGAGGCATGGTTCTCTTCTCGGTTTAGTCACCTCAAAGTTGGACAAACAAATGATGAGTGTCCTGGTCTAGTTTTATGATCCCCTATACCATTGCTTCACCTTTCAAGACTTCCAGCTGGTCCCTACCCTGGAAGAATTCTCTGAGTTGCTTGGTATCTCTATTTTGGAACAGACTCCATTCACTGGTTGGGAAAAGACTCTCAGACCTGAAGAGATTGCTGCAGCCCTTCACTTGTCCAAAGAGGAGGTAATGGCTAACTGGGAGACTAGAAGTGGAGTTAAGGGTTTTTTTGGCTAAGTTTCTGGTTGGCAAAGCTAATTGTTTCTGGGATTACTTAGACTTCAAAGCGTACGAGGACATTCTGGCTCTCTTAATCTATGGTCTGGTATTGTTTCCAAATCCTGACACCTTTCTTGATGTTAATGCCATAAGGATCTTCATCTCTCGGAACCCTGTACCCACTCTCTTGGGTGATATCCTTCATCAGGTCTATGCTCGTACTTCCCGAAAGCGGGGAACTTTGATGTGTTGTGCTCCTTTATTGTCGAGGTGGTTTATTTCGCACCTCCCTAAGTCCGTACTAAAGAACAAAGAAGGAATGGGCTGGGCTCATAGGATAATGTCTCTTACTAATAATGACATTATTTGGACTCCCAAAGGCTTAGATGAGGTAGCTGTCATTGATCGTTGTGGAGAATATCCTAATGTTCCACTGATCGGAACCCACGGAGGAATCTCTTATAACCCATGTTTAGCTCTCCGTCAGTTTGGAAGAGCCAGAAGAGAAGGGCCTCATGAGATGTTGATACCTCATGTCATCTTTGATTTTCAGGGAGATAGCGACGAGTTGTGTCGTAGATTCATCAGGGCTTGGGATAGAGTTCACAAATCTGACACACATGAGTTGGGACCAAAGACTTCTCTGCCAATGGAGTCATATTTCAGATGGGTCCGCATCCGTGCCCAGAAGTTAGGTATGCCATACGAAGCTGTCAGGCCTATTACTCTTGAAGTTGCTGATAAAGACGGGGTTCCTCCAACTATTCTCCATCCTCATACGCCCACCGATGTTGGCACACTGAAGAGGTCTTGGGCGCAACTGCAGGAAGAACGGGACTCTTATCGGGAGAGGTTCAACGGACAAGAACAGAAGATCCAGAAGCTGACTAAGCAATTGGAGAACGAGCGAATCTTGAATGATTATATCCGCACTGAGAAGAAGAGGCCATGGGAACATTGATGGACCTTGGATGATTTCTTTTACGGTTTTATTTACTTTTTAGTATTTCCATTCTTGTAACGCCTAAAGGCAATTTGTTGAACAATTTAAATTCTGAAGTTAAATCTAATGAAGTGTGTTTCCTTTCTTGTCTACAAATTTGAATCCCGATTGTCTTTGAAAACATAAATCATACGCATTTCATCTCATGCAATGCATAAACAGGTACCCTTTTACAGGTCGCTTATCTTCTTCGCTGTTTATTTCAGCAATCATCATGTCTACTGAACCTTCCACTGAGCATGCTATCAAGGCCCTCCAGGCCCAGAATGCCCAGTATCAAGAGTTGGTTATGAGCCTAGCCAAGGGTCAACGGGACTTGAAGACCCTGATTCTGAAAGAGAGGAAGAAGAAGAAGAGGACTGTCCTGTTCAACACCGGACGCAGGTTTGGAAACGGGCTGCAAAATGAGGTTGATCTGACCACCTCATCTGGAGGGAAAGATAGTCCACAAGAGAGAAGGGTTCCTAGCCCCATAGTCTCCGAAAACGAGACGGATTATGATGAAGAACAGTATCCTCCTGCTGAGGATAGGTACAAACAGTTGGAGGACCGCTTGAGCGCTATGGAGATACAAAACGTGCCCGGGCTGGACTTCGGAGACCTAGGTCTATCTTCTGGGGTGGTGATTCCCCATAAATTCAAGGCACCTGCCTTTTCCAAGTATGACGGAGCTTCCTGCCCAAAGCTGAACCTCCAGTCGTATGTAAGGAAGATCCAGCCTTACACAGCTGATAAGAATTTATGGATCCATTTCTTTCAAGACAGTCTTTCAGGGACTCAGCTTGAGTGGCTCTATCAGCTGGATGGAGCCAGTATCCGTAACTGGGAAGATTTGGCTACTGCGTTCTATAAGAAGTATCAATATAATTCCGACCTCGCTCCTACGCGTACCCAACTCCAGGGTATGTCAATAGGAACGGGTGAAGGATTTAAAGAGTATGCTCAAAAATGGATAGACCTTGCCGGAAGGGTGCAACCACCGTTAACTGATCGTGAACTGGTTGATATGTTTTTAGGAACCCTGTCCGGTCCATTCTTTAACCATTTGATTGGAACCTCTTCAGCCGGGTTTACAGACCTTATCTTGACTGGTGAGAGGATTGAAGCTGGTATCAAGGCTGGGAAGATACAGAAGGGTGCCTCATCGAGCACCGAGAAGAAACCATTCAAGAAAGAGTCCAGTGCTGTCTATGGTTCAAGAAGACAGAATAGACCGGAACACCGCCAAGCTATCAACGCGGTTATTATTTCAAAACCTGCTGGTGCTCCTCAGCATCACAACCAATAAAGGGGCGAGAGACCTCGAAGGCAGTTCACTCGTCTCAGCATGACCTTGTCTCAGATATTGCCGCAGTTATTGACGACCAATCTGGTGACTCTAAAAGAAGCTCTGAAGATTTCAAACACAACATCCCCAAAGTACAATCCTAACGCCCGTTGCGCTTATCACTCTGACAGCCCGGGGCATAATACAGATGATTGTTGGGCTTTGAAGAATAAGGTTCAGGACCTAATCGATGCAAAGGAGATTGAGTTCGAGGCGCCCGAAAGGCCTAATGTTGTGACTGCTCCCATGCCCAAACATGGAGCAAATGCTGTAGAGGAAGACTTGTTTGTAGCCTCTGTGGATGATATTGTTACCCCGCTGATGACCGTCAAGAGGAACCTGTTGCTAGCCGGTTTATTTCCGAAATGTGGTGAAGGTTGCCATCTGTGTTCTGTTTCATCTACTGGTTGCCCATCTTTGAAGTCAGGCATCCAAAACCTGATGGATAACAAGGAGATCCTGTTTGAGAAGATTGCTGTTCCTGCCACCCCTACTGAAGAAGTTTCCATTATTACCATTTTCAACAATTCTCCCAAGGCTCCCTCGAGGAAGCCTGTCAGAATTACGCCTGTTCAAAAGATTGCACCCATAATCATCACTGTTCCGGGGCCTATTCCCTACACCTTTGACAAAGCTGTCCCTTGGCACTATGGGGCAGATGTTTATGTTCTTGGAGTCAAGCAAGAGTTTGATGCTAATACCGGCGTCAAAAACATTACCGGGCCTGCTAAAGTAACCCGTAGTGGTAGACTTTTCTCACCCGATATTGCTCCACCGACTGCCCGAAGACCTGTTGTCATTACACCTACAAGTGTGCCTAATGCCATTCCGGATCAAGTTCTTAGTCCTACCCCTGTCGCCGAGTCATCTAACACTCGGGGCAAAGGGATCACCGCTGATATGCCTGCCCAGACGGAGGCGCCAAAGACAACCACTGTTGAAGCTTCCAAACAGGAGATGGAAGAGATTCTGAAGATTATTAAGAAGAGTGATTATAATGTAGTTGAGCAACTGGGGCAAACCCCATCCAAGATTTCTATGTTATCACTGTTGTTGTGTTCAGAGGCCCATGCCAAGGCTCTGATTACCTTCCTGAAGACGGCTCACGTGCCACAAGAGACATCAGCTAATCAGTTTACCGATTGTGTGGCCAATTTAACTGCTGATAATGGTTTGGGTTTCTCCGACGCTGATCTGACTGCTAAAGGGAAGAACCATAATGATGCCCTGCATGTCTCCATTGAATGTAGGGGCACTACTCTTGCACATGTGTTGGTTGACACTGGTTCCTCATTGAACGTCTTGCCCAAGAAAGCTCTAAACAAGTTGGATTGTGAAGGGTTAGAGCTAAAGCCAAGTAACATTGTTGTCCGGGCCTTTGATGGGTCTAAAAGGATGGTGCATGGTGAAGTCGATATTCAAATTAGAGTTGGTTCTTAGGTCTTCGATTCTACATTCTACGTGATGGACATTCAACCGTCCTATTCTTGTTTGCTGGGTCGTCCATGGATCCATAAAGCTGGAGTTGTGACCTCCACACTCCATCAGAAGCTGAAGTACCCGGTCAGAGGGAAGATTGTGACAGTACATGGGGAGGAAGAGTATATGGTCAGCCACCTCAACTCGTTCCGGTACATAGAGATGGATGGGGAGTTCATTGAGACCCCATTTCAACACTTTGAAGAGGTTCCTCAGACACTGGCATCAACTGAGACT
This sequence comes from Vicia faba, assembly GCA_948472305.1. Lineage (NCBI taxonomy): Eukaryota > Viridiplantae > Streptophyta > Magnoliopsida > Fabales > Fabaceae > Vicia > Vicia faba. The sequence goes on along the minus strand of OX451737.1, from coordinate 1,690,287,296 downwards.
GTGGTTGAAGATTCTCCTTTAAAGATGGCTTCCTTAAAGGATGCCCGAGCTGTTATTGAGAAGGGTGAGTATGCAAACTGGGGCCGACTTCCTGATTTCACTCAGAAGACTAACAAGTTTGGTTTGGGTTTCACTGCAGAAGCTCAAAGGGCTGTTCGTAGTACAAGGATTGGAAGACCTCCTGTGTTCATTAGCAACTCGGGAGTAAATGCCATCAAAGATGACGTGGAGGAATCTGAATTCGACAGCTGGATCTACCCTACGACCAATGGTGGACCAAGCAAATGGACGGCAAAGGACTTCATCCCTATTACTTTTTTTACTCAGTAATGAACTCTTTTGTTTTGAATTTGTAACAGACAATATTGTGAAACTTTATGGCCCAGTGTCTTACCCGGGGCACCGTGGCTTCATTTCTGAGGGCTTTTGTGTGCCATTTTCATATACCATTAATAAAAGCATTGGGCGTTTTTTGCATTTCAAATCTTGCACTCCTTGTCTTTCTTTATTATATATTGCAAAACAGCTATTTTACACACACTCACGTATACAGGTCCCAATCCACTCCGGATCTCACTGGTAACGGCTCTGCTACTGCCAGTTATGACTTCGAAAATCTGATCAACTTGGCCGAAGACGAAGGTGAAGATGATGGCGAAGTTCCGGGTGAGCTTGCAAGACTGCTACTTCAGGAAGAGAGGGCCATTCAGCCACATGAAGAGCCGGTGGAAACGGTGAATCTGGGTACCGAGACAGACAAGAAGGAAGTCAAGATCGGTGCAAACCTGGAGCTCAGTGTGAAACAACGGTTGACTCAGATGCTGCATGACTACGTGGAAATCTTTTCCTAGTCTTACGAAGATATGCCTGGGTTGGATACCGACATTATGGTTCATCGCCTGCCTACCAAAGAAGACTGCCCTCCGGTAAAACAGAAGGTTCTCCGTATGCGCCCAGAGATGTCCGAGAAAATCAAGACCGAAGTTATGAAACAGTTTGATGCCGGTTTTCTAGCAGTGACTTCTTACCCTCAGTGGGTTGCCAATGTGGTTCAGGTACCGAAGAAAGATGGTAAGGTCCGAATGTGTGTTGACTACATGGATTTGAACAGGGCGAGCCCTAAGGATGACTTCCCTCTGCCTCACATCGACGTTCTGGTTGACAACACTGCTCAGCATAAGGTATTCTCCTTCATGGACGGTTTCTCCGGTTATAATCAGATAAAGATGGCTCCCGAAGACATGGAGAAGACCACTTTTGTTACTCAGTGGGGTACCTTTTGCTACAAGGTCATGCCTTTTGGGTTGAAAAATACTGGGGCAACGTATCAGTGTGCCATGGTTGCTCTGTTTCATGATATGATCCATCATGAGATTGAAGTATATGTCGACGATATGATTGCAAGGTCCCAAACTAAGGAGGAAAACCTTGACCATCTACAGAAGTTGTTTGACCGGTTGAAGTTGTACAAGATGAGATTAAACCCGAACAAGTGCACCTTCGGGATGAGATCTGGAAAACTACTAGGTTTTGTCGTAAGCGACAAAGGTATTCAAGTGGACCCTGCCAAAGTGAAATCCATACAAGAGATGCCAGCTCCCAAGACAGAGAAAGAAGTCAGAGGCTTTCTAGGACGGTTGAACTACATTGCCCGATTCATCTCGCACCTAACTGCTACTTGTGAACCAATCTTCAAGCTACTGAAGAAAGATCAAGTAGTACGTTGGAACGATGAATGTCAGGCCGCTTTTGAAAGAATTAAAGAGTATCTCCAAGAGCCACCCATTCTTATGCCACAGGTTGAAGGGAGACCTCTAATCTTATACTTGACAGTACTTGACAATTCAATGGGGTGTGTGATGGGTCAGCATGACGAGTCTGGCCGAAAAGAGCATGCTATTTATTACCTTAGCAAAAAGTTTACCGACTGTGAGACCCGATACTCACTGCTCGAGAAAACTTGCTGCGCTTTGGCATGGGCTGCTCGCCGGCTAAGACAGTATATGTTGACTCACACTACTCTGTTGATTTCAAAGATGGATCCAATCAAGTATATCTTCGAAAAGCCTGCCTTGTCCGGAAGAATAGCAAGATGGCAGATGATCTTGACTGAATATGACATCCAGTACACGACTCAAAAAGCAATCAAGGGAAGTGTGTTGGCAGACCATTTGGCACATCAGGCAGTGGATGATTACCAGTCTATGAACTTTGAATTTCCAGACGAGAATATCATGGTAGTAATTGATTGCGAGATACCTGGACCGGATGAAGGACCTGAGGAAGGATCCCGATGGTCTATGTACTTTGATGGAGCCTTAAACGCTTTGGGTAATGGCATTAGAGATGTGATCATATCTCCTAAAGGCTCTCATACTCCGTTTACCGCCCGACTATGTTTCAACTGCACCAACAACATGGCGGAGTATGAAGCATGCATTATGGGTCTCCGAGCTGCAATTGACCTAAGGATCAAGTTTCTGAGCGTCTTCGGAGATTCCGCTCTCGTGATCAGTCAGATCAAAGGCGAGTAGGATACGAAACACCTAAATCTTATTCCTTACAAGGAGTATGTATTGACGTTGCTTCCCCATTTCGAGGAGATAATCTTTGAACATTTCCTAAGAGAGGAGAATCAGTTGGCAGACGCGCTAGCTACGATGTCTTCTATGTTCAAAGTCAAATGGGACTACGAGGCTCCCCGGATCATTATTTGGAAATTGGATGAACCTGCATATTGTTGTGATCTTGAGACCGAAGAGGTAACAGAAAAACCTTGGTATCATGAAGTAAAGAGGTACCTTGAAGCTCAAGAATACCCCGAGGGCGCGTCTGTTAATGACAAGAAGTTTCTGAGAAGGTTCGCGGCAAAGTTCTTCATCAGCAATGACATTCTTTACAAACGTAACCATGATTCAACCTTACTGCATTGTGTGGATAAAATTGAAGCAGAAAGGATCATGGGAGAGCTGCATGAAGGTACCTTCGGAACGCATTCCAGTGGACATACCATGGCAAAGAAAATCCTTTGGGTAGGATATTACTGGTCAACAATGGAAGCCGACTGTTATCAGCATTCTCGGACATGTCACACGGGCCAGATCTATGCTGATAAGGTGCACATTCCTCCAGTTCCTTTGAACGTCTTGACAGCACCTTGGCCTTTTGTAATGTGGGGCATTGATATGATCGGCGAGATCATACCTACGGCATCCAACGAGCATCGCTTCATCCTGGTAGCGATTGATTACTTTACAAAGTGGGTTGAAGCAGCTTCCTTTGCCACCGTAACCAAGAACGTCGTGGCACGATTCATTCGGCACAACCTGATTTGTCGATACGGTGTACCAGAGAGGATCATTACGGATAATGGTACCAATCTTAACAACAAGATGATCACTGAGCTCTGCAAGAAATTCAAGATACAACATCATAATTCGTCTCCCTACCGGCCAAAGATGAATGGGGCTGTAGAAGCAGCTAATAAGAACATTAAGAAGATTGTGAAGAAGATGACAGTGACCTACAAAGATTGGCACGAGATGTTACCATTTGCTCTTCATAGGTATCGTACCTCAGCACGGACGTCAACAGGGGCAACACCCTACTCCTTGGTATACAACATGGAGGCAGTCATGCCCATTGAAGTTCAGATACCCTCTCTCCGGATCATGAAGGATGCAGGTTTAAGCGAAGACGACTGGATCCAGACCCGGCTTGATCAACTAAACCTAATCAACGAAAAGAGACTCACTGCTATTTGTCATGGTCAGACGTACCAAAAACGGATGATCAAGGCATTTAACAAGAAAGTCAGACGACAAGAGTATCAAGTCGGGGACCTGGTAATCAAGCGCATTATTCTACCTCAAGGTGATCCCAGGGGAAAATGGACCCCTACGTACGAAGGGCCATTTGTGGTTGAGAACATCTTCTCAGGAGGAGCGATGATTCTAACCATCATGACGACCTTCCTCGCCCCGTCAATGCAGATATAGTAAAAAGATACTACGCATAATTAAAGACCCGCTAGGTTGACTGGCCTAGGGAAAAATAAGGGCTTCCCGGCGAACCAAAAGGGTTCGGGCAAAAATAAGGGATGAAAATAAAAAAAAAATCTGTACACCCGGCAAGTCGAAAACCTGCAAAGGCGGCTTGGGAAAAAAATGGGTATCCCGGTGGACTGAAAACCCGAAAGGGCGATCCAGGCAAAAGTTAGGGATAAGCGTAACACTATGTCTCATTGGATCACCCTGCATCCAGACTTTGGTATCAACTATCAGGCTCGGGCGGCACCAATCAATCAGATTCATCTCCAACTAAGCAGCAAAGTGATGAGATGCTTGAAGATATAAAGGCGATAGCAGAGTTGGAACCCAGTGGGATTATTCACATAGCTGTTTTGTTTTCTTTTTACAAATTGTATAAATCCTATTTGTCCGGCGGCGTTCTCTTACTAGGACGCCAACCTCTTATACAAAAGCGCCTATTTACAAGCAAACTTCAAAATCAATACAAGTTCATTCTTCAGACAAATTGCAAATTGATTTTTTCTTTATCTGTTTTGTTTTGCAAAGAACGTCCAATGTTCATTTTTGATATATGCATTTGACATTAATTGCTGCTCATAAATATTTGCATGCGAAACAAAGGACTAATTACGGGTGATATCAGAAGTAGGGGCAATAAGAATTGTCTGAGAGATCTAGTTGCTCTGTCCACCAAGGTACCAAGGTAGGTTCAGCTGAAGAATATGACCAAGATATCGTCACTCCCCGCAGAGTAAGACAGTAATGGAAGCTCTCCCCACTGAGACCTGCAACCATGGACGAATCAGCGATACTCTCCCCCAAGCAGAGTTAGTCTACCGTCAGTCCCGAAAAAGCTCGGTATTCCCAGAAGGTCTTAATATTCCCTAGCGGAGTATAAAGATATTCCCCAGCAAGCGTAAAGAGCATCCCCGACAGTCTTAATATTCCTCAACAAGATATAAGAATGTTCCCCGGTGGAATACAAGATACCCCCAGTGGAGCCATTTCCCCAGCGCAGTCTAAAAAAGTTTCCCCAATAGAGAATTGAATCATCTTACCCAGTAGATTCTAGAAGCTTGTCCCCTGTAGAATACAAATGCATCTCCTCAGCCAAATTCATAGGTTATCCCCACAAGAGTCTAACTGGGTTATCCTCAGCAAGTTGCAACTGAAAGGTCATCCCCAGCGAAGTTCTTTCTATCCCCAGCGGAATTCATCATCAAAATCCCCAACAGAGCTTATCGACGGAATCCCCAGCGGAGTTATCGTTAAAATCTCAACACAACATCTCTTCCCACAGAGTAATTCCCTGCAGAGTAATCTCTTCACTAGGTTTATTCCCCAACGGAGTCATCTTCTCCTACAGGTTTATTCTTGCAACCATCTTCGTGCATCATCCCCAGTGGAAACGAAGAATTCAACCATACTCTTCAACATCAGCCCATGATTTAACAAACTCCCCGGCATTTGTCAAGGATTTATTTTCCCAGACGAAAATACATTCATAAACATTTCACATTTCATACCTCCTATTTACATACATGATAAAGTGCATACGACACGATCTCATTTATTTTTAGAACATCATGCATTTCATACATCATGACATTGCATACAACTAATGTATTGCCTTTTCAGGAAAAGGTCAATCAAAAGATGATTACCATCAACCTTTGTAGTTCCAAATCAATACCTGTAACAAGCCAGGAAAATTCTCTGGACGACTGATTGTAGGTTAATACCTGTAACAAGCCAGGAAAACCATCTACACAAAGAGATTGAAGATTAACACCTGTAACAAGCCAGGAAGATCTTCATTTCTCAGGTCAGAGATTAATAACTAAAACCAGCCAGGACAACTATCTCATCGGCCAACCTTTTCAAGTTCCAGATTAATACCTGTAGCAAGCCAGGAAAAACATCTATGGACGACTGATTGTAGGTTAATACCTGAAACCAGCCAGGAAAACCACCTACATGAAGAGATTGAAAATTAATACCTGTAACAAGCCAAGAAAACTATTTTTCTTTCTCAGGTCAGAGATCAATACCTGTAACCAGCCAGGACAACTATCTCATCGGCCAACCTTTTCAAGTTCCAGATTAATACCTGTAACAAGCCAGTAAAATTATGTGGACGACTGATTGTAGGTTAATACCTGAAACCAGACAGGACAATTATCTACTTGACCATCATGAAGCAACCCTACACCGGTTCCTTCTCTCTTTCAGATGAAGTTTCACACGGACTCATCATCAGGCAACCCTACACCGGTTCCTTCTCTTTCAGATGCAGTTTTACACGGACTCATCATCAGGCAACCCTACACCGGTTCCTTCTCTTTCAGATGCAGTTTTACACGGACTCATCATCAAGCAACCCTACACAGGATCCTTCTTTCAACTTACAAAATTACAATTCAACAAACAATATCCAGATGGCATCTATAAGCCCATCCTTCTACCAACAATCTCCAAATGGCATCTGTAAGCCCATTCCCGACATCACATTGCTGATACTACACCATCCGAGTGCAAATTTCTGGGCACTTTAGTGTTCAATCATCTTCCACCTTCGGATCACGAAAGGCACGCAAGCCAATCTACATCCTCAGGTTTAAGAAGATTGAACAGGGGCAACTGTTGTACCCCAAAATTTTCCCTCCCATATTCTTCAAGATATGTCAAGAATCATCTCCAAATGGTTCAAGATTGCTCAAGAGTTAGACAGTCAAACCATCTCCTAAGCAGTAGACAACTGAAATTAGGGTTTTGGTTCTTTCAAGGAATTTGGGGTTCTCAATGGTTCAATCAAGTTCATAGGCCTATATACATTCTCAAGCACCTACATGCCAAGTTTCAAGACTCACAGTGCCAGTTTGCACAGTCAAAAGCTCCATTTGATCTACAGTCAACTGCAAGGGCAAAATGGTCATTTTGCAGTCAAAAGTCAGAATTCTTGGTCAACATCTTATTTTTGAGTTCACAATAATCATTTGATCAAGTATTGATCATGATCCCACAAGAATAGCTCAAAAATCATCAAGATGCAAAAGTTACTATTTTTGGACAGCAGAAAAGTCAACAAAAGTACACTTTGAGTCAAAGGCCATAACTTGAGATTGGTAAATCCAAATGACATGGGACTAAAAGCATTGGTTAGAGGACTTCAAGGGATTTCCAAAATGTCCAAGAACATGGCCATATGATCAAAATTGAGCAAGTTATGCATTGGAGAAGTTGGGCAATTTTCATGAATTTGCAAAAGTCAACTTGGCTCAAAACACCTTCTTTTTGCTAATGGGCCTCAAATCTCTTTTTGAAACTTCACCCATGACCTATGCACGACCCATCAAGTTAAATTGGATTTATTTTCTTAAATTTATTGATTAAATGGATTTTTAATACATGCTAATTCATTTAATTAATTTAAATTATAAGAAAATAAAAGATTTGATTCTTAAATCTATTTGTGAACCAAATGTGATCCAAATATGCTGACCAAGCAATGCAAATTCGTGCACAATCTAAAAGATGCAAAAATATCCAATTTTGGCAACTTGTTCAATCATGAAAAATCAAGAATATTTGATTTGTCAATCAAATATTCAATCTTCAATGCACATGGATATGGGTCCAAATTTTGACCTAAACTGATTCCCTTATATGCAAGCAAGCCAAGCATAACCTAGTTCACGCACAAAGCTTTGCAGAAACGGCCAGAACAAATTGCAAAAATCCTTGAAAAAGTGTGAGATCAAAAGCGATATTGGAGGCACTTTCAGACAAAAAGAGGAACGCAGCTCTCTTCCTTGACATCCAGTGGTGCTATAGCAATCAAAATCAGTCTTTTTCATCACCTACATCCGGCTGTAAGTCCTCGCGAACTGGCCTCTGAACATGGAATCCCAATTTCCAGTTCTTTCACTTTTTCTTCAAAATATTGGCATATTCATGTTTATTATTTGATTTAGAACATTTTTGCATTATTCGATTTCATTATTGGACCCTGTATCATGATGCTCGAACCTAGGGTTCATGTTCTTGTGTTTTAGGCATTTTCTCTATAGGCAAAATCAAGATGAATGGTGGTTACAGGGATGATGAGGAGACAGAGACGATCACGTCCATGTGCTTGGATGGGATTTTTATGGCCTAGGACGAGTTTTTGGAACATCCTACGAAACCTCCTGCGGATAAAAATCCGCAGGTAAATAACCAGTCTTTTTGGGGAAGAAGACGATTATGTGTCTTCCTTTCATTGGCCCATTCAAATCAATTTCGCGCATTTTTTTGTTTTCCAGTATATTGCTTGCTTTTTTTATATAATATAATTTGTCCATTACATTAACAATTGGAGCATCTTGGTTGGGTGGTAAACGCGTTGGCCTGGAAGCATTGGGACCTGGGTTCGAATCCCAGGTCCCCCAAAACATTATTCAATTTTGTTTTCAGGTGTTCCCATGTAGCGCCTAGAATGCAGACCACCATGTGCCTCAATTATCAATATGCCAAGTGGTCTCAGATCCAAATCCAATGGCCAGAATGGGGTCCTCACCATGGTCTCCAGTCAACAAGCATGTGGGAAATTCAGAAAGTCAAACGAGGCTGAATGAAAGTGGGCCAAGAATTTCCAGATTCACCACCAATTTGGGCCCAGCACCCCCCTGAGTTGGTTCTATTTTTTATTTTATTTTCATTATTTTTCTCTATTTCTATTTTATTATTATTATTATTTTAATTAACCAATTAACAAATTAACCCCTTTTTTATAAAAAAATTCAGAAAACATAAAAAAACATTATTTTTATTTATTAAATTCAATTTCATTTATTTCATATTTCTTTTTGTAAATAATCCAATTAATTTAGTTTCTAATTAGGTATAATTTTAACATTTTTGTAATAAAATAAAATTAATGTAGAATTAGCGTTTTTAATAACTTTTAACCATTTTTTATTATATTTCCTTAAATAACAAAAAAACCAAAAATATTTTTTTTTTAATTAATTAATTCAATTATTAATTTAGACTAATTTCTTTAATTCAAAAAAATAACAAAAATCTCCTTCTTTCTTAAAAAGGGTCAAAACCCTAAAAACTCTCCGATTCAATTTTCCTTGCGCGTATTTTTTTTATCCATATAATGTAATTGCTCCAAGGATGTAATAGTTTTAACTTAGGACCTTTTATCGCTTTTATTTACTTTTTCGCGTTTACTTTTTCAAGGGTTTGTTTTTGGCGATGTAAATAACCGACGCCTTGTAATAGCTTAGTTTTATTTTCCGCAACCATTAACTGCTAGATGTATGAATAATAGGCTATGCATGACAAGATCTACCTTAACTTAAAATCAACCATAGCTCACCATAACATGTACAAAGATAACATAACTAAAAATTGACACATTTGCACATGCCACTCCTAGGGTACGCCTCACTTGGTTGCCTCGAACGTGGTCATTGAGTATAGGAAGTTTTTAGAGGTCGCCCTCTTGTCCAAAGATCATAAGTTGCCTCGTAACGGTTGCCTCAGATAAAATGATCTAAGACATTAGGGTTACCGCTAAGGTGTCCTAACATTACTTTAGTGACCACATGTCCCTTAATCGAATTGACCCGAAAACTCCAACGACGGTGCTACCTACTCCTCAATAGTGGGATAACACTGTCTAAAGGACATTTGCACAGTTTAATTCCCTTTTGAGTAGGTAGAGGTTCTTAGGTACTTGCTCTTTCAAAACAAAACAAATTTTTCGCACTTACACTTTTCAAACAAAGTTTTCAACAACACTTCATACACTCTTGAGGACAGAAACAAGAGTTAAATCGAAGTTTTCAAACAAAACTCTTTTCAAAACCCACGAACACAAGAAAAGCAAAACTTTTTGAAAACATAGTGAGCAAGTACCTAAGAGCCCGTGGATAACCACGGATAGAAAGGGTGCTAACACCTTCCCTTTCTATAATCTACCTCCCGAACCCGAGAAACATCTCGAAAAGGAATTTTCCTATGCTTTTGTCCTTTCCTTGCTGGATAAAATAAAAGACCGTGGCGACTCTTGCTTACCGCGACATTTTGCGAAAACAAACACAAACGTGAACCAGTATTCCAAATACAGTCAGTTCTATTTCCACCGATCATACCTGCATCTGACCAGCCAAGAAATAACCAGCCAAGGGTAGAAAGGCCAGTCCGGCAATTCACCAGGATTAACATGACTCTAGCCCAGGTTCTACCACATCTTCTGAAATTGAATCTAGCAACTTTAAAGGAGGCCCCAAAGAATCCCAATACCGCGTCCCCTCATTATCACCCAAATGCCAGATGCGCATACCATTCTGAATATCCAGGGCACGACACTAACAATTGTTAGGCTCTGAAGAACAAAATTCAAGACCTTATAGATGCAAAGGAGGTTGAGTTTGATGCACCTGAGAAACCGAATGTCATTTCCGCTCCGATGCCTAGGCATGGTCACAATGCCAATGCTGTCGAGGAAGATTTATTTGTTGCCACAGTGGATGAACTTTTAACTCCACTCCCGATCATTAAGATGAATTTGTTAAAAGCTGGTGTATTCCCAGGTTGTAAGGAAGACTGCCATTATTTCTTATCCTCACCCGCCGATTGCCCTCTGTTGAAGACAGGTATCCAACGCCTGATTGATAACCAAGAAATTCTGTTTGAGAATGCTCCCATTTTACCCGTTCCTGTTAAAGACATTTCTATCATAACCATCTCCGCCAATCCTTCCAGGGTCCCTAAAAGGCCCGTCAGGATTACACCCACTCCAAAAACTACTCCACTTAAGATCACAATACCCGGGCCGGTCCCGTATGAGTCAGATAAAACAATACCATGGAATTATGGTGGAGAAATCTACTACCATGGTATCAAACAAGATGAACTGACTGCCGAAGAAGAGAGTTCCAAAGAAGAAAACTCCGACATTAGCAATATTGTCGGAACTAGCAAGATTACCCGTAGTGGTAGAATCTTCTCTCCAGAGATTGCCCCTCCAAAGGCAGTTTTTGGACTCGTGGCCGTTCCGAAGATTACCTCTGCACCAATGATTATACCTGCAAGTGTACCTACCGACAAAGACGACACTAATACTTCTACTGCTGAGAATCGAGGGAAAAGCATTCAAGAAGAGCCTGTCCAGACGAAGGCTCAATCACTAGCTATTTCCGAAACATCCAAGACGGAAATGGAAGAGATCCTGAGGATAATAAAGAAGAGTGACTATGATGTGGTTGAACAGTTAGGGCAAACCCCCTCCAAGATCTCTATGCTAGCATTGCTGCTGTGCTCTGAGGCACATGCGAAAGCTCTGGTAAAATTTCTGAAGACAACTCATGTGCCACAAGAGACGTCTGCTGACCAATTCCAAGATTATGTGGCCAATTTGACAGCTGATAACGGCCTAGGATTCTCTGATGCTGATTTGACACCCAAAGGGAGAAAGCACAATGAGGCATTGCATGTCTCTGTAGAGTGTAGAGGAAAAACTCTGGCCCATGTCTTGGTAGACACAGGTTCATCTTTGAATGTCTTACTGAAGAAAGCTCTTGACAGATTGGATTGCGAAGGGCTGACGTTGAAACCCAGTAACATAATTGTGAGAGCATTTGATGGCTCGAAGAGGATGGTCCACGGGGAGGTGGACATCCCGATAAAGGTGGGAACTCATACTTTCAACTCAACCTTTTATGTCATGGACATCCACCCCTCTTATTCCTGTCTGTTAGGACGGCCTTGGATCCACAATGCTGATGCTGTCACCTCCACATTGCACCAGATGCTGAAATACCCGGTCCAAGGAAAAATCATAACTGTCCACGGGGAAGAAGAGCACATGATTAGTCATCTGGATTCTTTCCGATATGTGGAGTTGGATGGCGAGTTCATTGAAACTCCTTTTCAACATTTCAAAGAGGTCTCTCAAGAAGTAGCGGCAACCAAGGAAGTATCCTCGATTCCCAAGATCACAAGACATCCACTTCAGATGTCATCTCTAAAGGACGCAAAGGCAGTAATAGAAGAGGGTGGATGCACCATCTGGGGGCAGCTTCCACACATTCCTTATAAATCAGACAAGTTTGGCTTAGGGTTTACTTCAACTGCTCAGAAGGCTGTACACCGCGCCCGTGTTGGAGGGCCACCTTTGAAGATTAGTAACCAGGAGGTCAACACAGTGGAAGATGTTGAAGAGGATGGCAGCTTGGAAGATTGGATATTTCCTACTGTCAACGGAGGACTTTGCAACTGGGAAGCCAGAGACTTTGTCCCAATAAATTTCATCTCTCAGTAATTTATCTTTTACATTTCTGTTGGACTTGTAATATTCACGAACAATTCACACTTTAAAAACCTTGTGTCTTACCCGAGGCACAATGGTCCATTTGTAAGGGTTTTTATTTCATCTTCATATGACATTAAACGAATCATGGACGCTTTTTCACATACAAATCTTTTGTTCTCATTGTCTTTCTTTTACATTTTATTGTTTAAAGATGGCTATACCATTACACACACCCACACTCACAAATGCAGATACCCCTCCATTCCGAATCCCATGGGTAACGATACTGCTATAGCCTTCAGTGACTCTGAAGATTCAATCTATCAAGTCGAATACGAAGGTGAGGAAGATTGTAAAGTGCCAGGGGAATTGGCCAAACTACTACAACAAGAGGAAAGAGCTATTCAGCCTCATGAGGAGATGTTGGATACAATCAACTTGGGTACCAAGGAAGATAAAAAGGAAATCAAAGTGGGTGCCAATTTAGAGCCGATTGTCAAGGAGCGCCTAATTCAGCTATTGCATGATTATGTTGAGATCTTTTCCTGGTCATACGAAGACATGCCAGGACTTGATACATACATCGTGGTACATCATCTACCCACAAGAGAAGACTGTCCACCAGTGAAACAAAAACTCCGCCGCATGAGACCTGACATCTCGGAGAAGATCAAAGCAGAAGTTATGAAACAGTTCAATGCTGGGTTCTTGGCTGTCACTTCCTATCCTCAATGGGTTGCAAACATTGTTCCCGTGCCTAAAAAGGACGGTAAAGTACGGATGTGCATGGATTATAGAGATTTAAATAGGGCCGGCCCTAAAGATGATTTTCCACTTCCCCACATTGACATTCTGGTTGATAATACGACCCATAACAAAGTACTTTCCTTCATGGACGGATTCTCAGGCTATAACCAAATCAAAATGGAACCTAAGGACATGGACAAAACTACGTTTGTCATATAGTGGGGCACGTTCTACTATAAAGTGATGCCATTCGGGCTGAAGAATACTGGGGCAACCTATCAACGCGCCATGGTAGCTTTGTTTCATGATATGATACATCATGAGATAGAGGTCTATGTAGATGATATGATAGCCCGATTACAAACTGAAGAGGAGCACCTTGATCACTTGAAAAAGTTGTTTGTAAGATTGAAGGAGTACAAACTAAGGTTGAACCCGAACAAGTGCACATTCGGAGTCCGGTCCTGTAAACTCTTAGGTTTCATTGTCAGCAACAAAGGCATCGAGGTTGATCCTGCCAAGGTTAAAGCGATACAAGAAATGCCTGCTCCTCGTACTGAGAAGGAAGTCAGAGGATTCTTGGGACGCCTGAACTATATTTCCATATTCATTTCTCACCTAACATCTACTTGTGAACCAATCTTCAAGCTGTTGAAGAAAGATCAAGTAGTCAGATGGAATGATGAATGCCAGATTGCTTTTGACAAAATCAAAGAGTATTTACAAAAGCCTCCTGTCTTGATGCCACCAGTCGAGGGAAGACCGCTAATCATGTATCTGACCGTTTTAGGGAACTCAACAGGGTGTGTATTGGGGCAGCATGACGAGTCTGGCCAAAAAGAACATGCTATTTACTACCTAAGCAAAATGTTTACCGACTGTGAAACCAAATATTCACTGCTCGAGAAAAATTTCTGCGCTCTGGTATGGGCTGCTCGCCGGCTAAGACAGTATATATTGACTCATACCACTTTGCTGATATCTAAGATGGATTCGATAAAGTACATCTTTGAGAAGCCTGCTCTGTCTGGGAGGATAGCTAGATGGTAGATGATCCTAACATAATATGACATACAATACACTACCCAAAAATATATAAAGGGCAGCGTGCTAGCTGATCATCTTGCTCATGAAGCTGTAGAAGATTATCAGTCCATGAAGTTTGAATTCCTGGACGAAAACATCATGACATTAGACAATTGTGAAGAAATAAGACCATATGACGGACCTGGACAAGGATCCCGATGGACCCTGTTCTTTGATGTGGAATCCAATCCACTTGGTAATGTTATCAGCGCTATACTCATATCTCCAGAAGGGTGCCATACTCCTTTTACTGCCAGACTTTGCTTCAACTGTACGAACAACATGGAGGAATACGAAGCATGCATCTTTGGTCTCAAGGCTGCCATAGACTTGGGAATCAAATCTTTAGTTGTATTTGGAGATTCAGCTTTGGTTATCAGTCAGATCAAAGGAGAATGGGACACTAAGCACCCAAACCTTATCCCTTACAAAGAACATGTTTTGACATTGTTACCACATTTCAAGCAGATTACCTTTGAGCATTTCCCGCGAGAAGAAAATCAGCTAGCTAATTCTCTAGCCACAATGTCATCTATGTTTAAACTTAATTGGGATAACGAGGCTCCCCAGATCACCATTGAACGAATGGACGAACCAACACACTGTCACGAGATTAATACTGAAGAAGTAGTGGACCAGCCTTGGTTTCATGAAGTCAAAAGGTATCTCGAGGCTCAAGAATATCCAGAAGGAGCTTCAATCAATGATTAAAAGTTCCTAAGGAGATTCTCCGCTAAGTTCTTCCTAATTAATGGCATCCGGTACAAACGTAATCATGATTCTATTCTTCTCCATTGCGTGGATAAGATTGAAGCTGAAAAGATCATGGTTAAATTACATGAAGGTACCTTTGGCACTCACTCTTGTGGGCATACGATGGCGAAGAAAATCCTACGGGAAGGCTATTATTGGTCTACTATAGAAGCAGACTGCTATCAACACTCCCAGACCTGTCATAAGTGTCAAATCTATGCAGACAAGGTGCACGTGCCTCCAGTTTCTCTAAATGTCTTAACAGCTCCTTGGCCCTTCGCTATGTGGGGAATCGATATGATAGGGGAGATCAAGCCTACAGCCTCCAATGGACACCGTTTCATTCTAGTGGCCATTGATTATTTCACAAAGTGGGTCGAAGCAGCTTCCTTCGCATCTGTTACTAAGAATGTTGTTACCCGCTTCATCAAGCAGAATCTTATTTGCCGGTACGGTATCCCAGAAAGGATCATAACTGATAATGGTACGAACCTTAACAATACTATGATCACCGCCTTGTGCGAGCAGTTCAAGATTCAACATCACAATTCGTCCCCCTATCGGCCAAAGATGAATGGTGCAGTCGAAGATGCTAATAAAAACATTAAAAAGATCATACAAAAAATGACATTCACCTACAAGGACTGGCATGAGATGCTTCCCCAATACAATTCATGCAACATAATTTTGTGTTCCAGCTAACATTTTACCCTTTTCAGGATAAGATTAACAACTACTGTTAAACAATGTACAATCAGATACAGTTCGGATACGCTCCAAACCCGGATGCCATTCTGTTACTCATTCAGATTCCAAGCCCAGATACAATATGAATACACTCTAGACATAGAAGCCATTCTGTTACTCATTCAGATACAGTTCGGATACACTCTAGACACGGTTGCCATTCTGATACTCATTCAGATTTCAACTATCAGATACAGTTCATATACGCTCCAGACACGGATGCTATCCTGATACTCATTCGGATTTCAAGTTCAGATACGCTCCAGACACGGATGCCATTCTGACACTTATTCAGATTCAAGTTCAGATACAGCTCGAATACGCTCCAGACACGAATGCTATTATGTTGCTCATACAGATTCAATCTCCAGATACAACTCAGATACGTTCCAGATACTGACACCATTCTGATACTTATTCTTTTGACTTACAAATTACAATTCAACAAACATTCTTGGATGGCATCTATAAGCCCATCTTTAACAAGATTCTATCACCTCTCCAAATGGAATCTTTAAGCCCATTCCCTCAACTACACTTTGTCGAGTGCAAATTTATGGGCACTCTAGTGTCCAATCATCTTTTACCTTCAAGTCACGAACGACAAAACTCGCCAATCTGAATCTTCAGGTTCAAGAAGATTGAACAGGGGCAGCTGTTGTACCCCAAAATTTTCCCTCTCATTTCTCAAGGCTTTTCTCACAAGACTTCTTTGACTCAAGACAAGATCAGGGTTTGCTTAGCTTAAGACAGCTCATCTTGCACTGATAACCCAAAATTAGGGTTTGAGTTTGCACAAGGATTTTTGGACTACCAATGCTTCATGTGACTTTCATACATCATTTTGGACCCCTAAGATTCCTCATGATAAGTTTCAAGCCTTGAACCACATTTTTGATCAGTCAATTGGACAGTTGACCTAAAAATCAGCTGTATTGGGGAAAAGTCAACCATGGCCAATTTACAGTCAAACTTCATACTTTTTGATACACATAAACATTTTAGACTCATATGTACCATTTGATCAAGTTTGGATTATAACTCCTCAAGAAATTTGATCAAATCATCAAAAGGGCAAAATGGTCAAAATTAGGGTTTTGACTGAGGAAGGGCAATTTCTGATTTTTAACCTAGCAAATGACCAATTGAGCTCAAGCATGATTTCAAGGATTCAACAGAATGATCTTTACTTAATTACATGGCTCAAAACATTTCAAATTCATTGGATTGACAGATGAAATTTGCAGTCAACTGATCAAAAGTCAACTGTATACTGAAAAGTCAAACTTTGACTTATTGGTCAAAATTAAGTACCAAGGGTCATAATTCATCAAAAAATGTCAAAATGTGAAACTTGTTCACCAAGAAAACCAAATTTGAAAATTAGGGTTTGAATTTGAAAATTTTCATAACTTAGAAATTTTCTAAGTATAAGATTTTCTTATTTTTTCTCAACTTTACACCACTTTTTCACCATGATGTATATTGATTCAAGGAAAGTCCATAACATGAAAGTTGTAGACCTCCATTAAAACTACAACTTTGCTTCACAAACTTCTCCCTAGAGATGCTTGGATCTCAAGTTATAAATTTGTGAGTACATGGTCATGAACTTCGTAACTTAGTGAAATTTTGCCCTAATTTAGGCAGGTTTTGGACCCAACTTCATGGCAATTTTTCATCTAGTTCCAAGAAGTATCTCAAAATTCATTTCAAATAGGGATTATATATCACATTGCAAGCTTTCCAACATGTCCAAGAACTCTCCAAGATCATTTTTGAGTAGGGAGAATCGAAGAGAGGAAATTGGCGTTTTCTCACTTTTTGTTCAAGCCATTTCATGAAGAACCAAGTTGCAAATCAATCCTATGCTGGCTATTTCATGATGTAAAGGTCCTAAACTTGCTACACACTCCTTAATTAAATGCTTACTCATTTGACAAAGCCTCTATCCATGCTTTTGAACCTTTATCCAACTTGTAATTCCACTTATGGCAAAAAGCTTCCATTGCCGTTTTCATAAAGAACCACTTTTACAAACTTTACATTTTTGAGCTTTGAACCTGTCCCCTTGATGTATACAAACCACACAGGTCTCAATCAATTTTTAAAAACTCATAGCAACCCTAAGCAAGTTGGTACAAGCATGTGTAACTTTTGTCTTGTCACTTTGCTTCAAGTACAACAAAGTTGGCAAAAAGGCTAGCATTGGCAGATCTGTTAGGAAGGTGACCTAAGATCATTTCAATACTAATATACAAACTATATGCAACACATAAAACACCAAGCCAAGACCTGAAACACTCAGAGCAATCAAAACCCCAAAAACCTGCACAAACATATAGTTTCTGCACAAATACATCCAGCTTCCATTTGGCTCGTGCGTTTTGTGTTTAGATCATTCCAACACCTTACATACTTGATATCAAACCCATCCAAACAATCATCCATGTTCTGTATTCTCTTTTCCACCATCTTCCATTGTTGAATTTGAAGCTTGCAGTTGGACTTGGTCAGGGAGTTCTAGCCACTTTCAGAGCAAGGCAAGGATTAGAATAGATTCAGGAAAGCTCAAGGAAGCTCAAGCAAGCATCAGGCCCCCATTAAAGTCACTGCACTTCCATACACGATTCCAGCTGAAGGAGGTAAGTTTTCAAACTCTATCTCCTTGTACAAGCAACCTTAGGCCACGATCTGTGAATAAAAAGTGTAGTTTTCATCATAACGAAGCTATACATATCATTATCTTGCATTGATTTTACTTGTGCTAAGAGAATTTGGAAGTTGAAATCTCTGAAAATATTAGGTTAGAATTTGGGGCTTTCAAAATTCTCTTTAATCTTTGATAGTTAGATTACATAACTTATATGGTTGGATTCGTGAGTTCAAATGCTACATTTTTCATGTTATAAGTTTTTATTTTTATGGAAGCATGAAGAAGTTACAGGGGATCCGGCCAAGGCTTGAGGAAGAAGATGAAACAGGGCAAGGATGCGTTTTGTAATATATTATTTTTGTTTCAGTAAAGACAATGGATGTATGGCCATCCCAGTGGTAAAGCAGCACGCTGGTGAGACCCATATCCTGGGTTCGAACCTGCGCGCTACTTTTTGTATTTTTCCTTCTTTTTCTTTTCCATTTCACACTTTTTTGCAGGATGGGCTTAGTCTACTTGGGCCAGATTTTTTTGCTAATCTTACCATAAATCTGCTTTATCACCCCCTTTGCTAATTCATATTTTTATTTTTATTTTTTATTTTTGTTGTTTTCATATTTAATGTTTTTAATATTTCCTTTAAAACATAAAAATTCCAAAAAATGTAAATTAATATATTACACTTTTATTTCTTGTATTATTTCTCACATAAAAATATAGTTTATTTTAATAGGATATAATTTATTTTTCTTAATAAATTTGTAAATATAATTAAATATACTTAGTATTTTTATTTTTCATTTCATATTTATAAATCCCTATTTTTTGCATACATACAAAACTTTATATTTTATTACAATATTATTTATTATTTTTATACAAAAATACATATAGAAACTTTATTTTCTTTTAAATAAAATTAGGGTTAAACCCCTTTCAAAAATTAAATCTTTTTCCTTATATTTTTAGGTTTAGATTACATATTCTTTTACATGAAAATAAGACATTAAAAAATCTTTTCTTTACATGTACATTGCATTAAATTTTAAATATTGTATTATATTTATCTTAATTCGCATAAATTTGATTTGGTTGTAATAATTTATTTAGCTTTATATTCTTGCAAAATCCCCATTCAAATTTGTATTCCCCCTTCCCATAAATTGTTGTAATAGCTTAGAAACATTTACATTACGCAATTTATCGCTTTCATATGCCATGATTAGTAATTAGGATTCGTATGACAAGAGCAAAACAAAACAAATAGAACACTTTAAATACAAGACAAAATCAAAGCATGAAAATGATACACTTTGCACACAAGCATCCTTAGGGTTTCTCCCACTTGGTTGCCTAAAACAAAAATGGCCATATTACGCATGCAAAGTATCTTGGCAAAACAAAACAAATTTAAGATCATAGTCCCTCGATGACGCTATTCAAAAGTTGCCTAACAAAAATGATCTTGGTCCCTCAAAAATGCTAAGATACTTTGCAAACATTGCTAATCATGGTTATATGATGACCCACGCCCGTCCCGTTTACATCTAAAGATAGGGTTGCTTACCAAATCAATGGTAAGACAACAATGTCAAAGGAATAGAAAATACATAGGAAAGACATTTGAGTAGGTGGATAGCTTCTAGTTACTTGCTCCCTTTCAAACAAAACATCCTTGCTTTTTTTAAAACAAGCACACACACATTTCAAAAACATCTTACAAACATTGAAAACATTTTTCAAAAGATAAACATCTTTGTATACATTCTTACGAACGAGAATAATTACAAAGATTTCCTAAACGAATGACCTCTTTTACAAAATACTTTCAAAACCACACAAAGCACAGTTTCAAACAAAAGCAAGTAACTAAGAGCCCATGGAAAACCATGGATGGAAAGGGTGCTAGCACCTTCCCTTTTCATAATCTACCCCCTCGAACTCAAGAAACAATCTCAAAGGTCTTTCCTGTGCTTTTTCACCTTTCCTTTTGGATAAAAGAAAAGTCGGTGGTGACTCTTGCTAACTGCGACATTTGCGATAAAACGCAATACCTTCAAGTCAGTTCTCCCACCACATCACAGAACTGGCGACTCTGCTGGGGATATTTATAAAAGTGGGGTTACCTTAGGGTTTAGATCACATTTATTTTCTTACATCTGTTTGACTTGTTTGCTTTACATTATGGTTCTTTTTTTGGGTTTGAATCCTCCACCCGGATTTGGGGAAACATTATAGGAAAATAACAATACGTTGTGGAAACTGTGTGGGGTATACCAATATGGTCGAAGCAATAGCTATGTTAGTGTGACATATTTGTGGGTACCGGTAGCCTTTGAGTCAATCAAGGAGAATACAGGGCCGCTGAGTGATGTCATGAAGCACTAATGAACTTCTAGAAACCTTTACTTACCCAACTTGGCCTTTAGGATGTAGTGAGATGACCGACTTTGGTGCAGTCCGAAGTTGGTAGATACTCGATACTACACTCATTGACGTTTGGTTTCTTGGGATATTTAGGTCGCCATTAAAGAGGCTTGAGCTGAAACAATGACCAAGGAAACAATCCAGTGATATTGAGCTCCTTAGAACCCGGTTACTATTGTTAGAACAGGTTGAGCCAACTAAACTTCAAGAGGGTACTTACCTATGAAACCCCATGCAAGCCTAAACTAAGAACTTGTTTGATTTGCTTGTATATGCATACTTGTACATAACATCATGGACATCATGAACATCATATGCATTCACTAACCATTTCAAGGATTTTGGAGATTCATCTTTGTTCTTGTTTTGTAGGATATGGATTCACTTCCCAGGAAAACTATCCAAATCAACCTTGTGAGAATTCCTCCACAACTCAAGGAGCTAGCTTCAAGGATCCCTGAGAACTCTCCATTCACCGAGAGACATGGTCGTCTACTCAACTTGGTCACTTCCAACACAGAGGAGGATATGATGAAGGTTCTCTTCCAGTTCTTTGACACTTTGCATCATTGCTTCACATTTCCTGACTATCAACTTGTGCCTACTTTGGAAGAATTCTCTCAACTTTTGAGGATTCCTATTCTCAATCAACTACCTTTCAATGGTATGGAAAGAGATCCAAATCCAGAAGAGATTGCTCAAGCTCTGCACTTGCACTCATCTGATGTCACAACCCATTGGGAAACTAGAAGTGGTGTCAAAGGCTTCTTAGCAAAGTTCTTGTTTGAGAAGGCCCAAAGCTGTTGGAATTCCCTATACTTGCAAGCTTTTTAGGAGATTATAGCTCTTCTCATCTATGGGATGGTCTTGTTCCCCAATCCTGACCAACTCATAGATGTGAGCGCTGTCAAAATCTTCATGTCATGCAACCCGATGCCTACATTGCTTGGGGATATCTTACACTCTTTTCACACTCGTACAATGAGGAAAATAGGTGTTCTTATGTGTGGCACTCCTCTCCTGGAAAGATGGTTTATTTATCATCTTCCCCAATCAGTCTTAAAGAATGAGCAAGGTTTGAGGTGGTCATAAAGGTTAATGACGCTTAAACATTCAGATATTCATTGGTGCTCTCGATCCAAAGAGAATGTTATCATTGTTGACCATTGTGGGGAATTCTCTAATGTCCCTCTACTTGGAATTAGGGGAGGCATCACCTACAACCCATGCTTAGCTCTAAGACAGTTTGGTTATGCCCAAAGGGATGGCCCATATGATATGCTGATTCAAGGCTTGGTTTTCGACTACGACAACGATGATCAAGGTCTTCGCCAGAGATTCATCCGAGCTTGGAGGATGCTAAACAAGGTCGATACCAAGACTTTGGGACACAATAATTCCATCCCTCTTGAGCCTTACCTCAAATGGGTACGAACCCGTGCTCAAAGTCTTATGATGCCTTATCCTTCCATTCTCCCAGTGATTATTGAGCCTGTTAAGGAGGGAGAAGTTCCATACACTATCCTACATCCTGACATGCCCACATATCTTGAAGACCTACAAAGGGATTGGATACATCTCAAAGGACAGTGTGATACTTTCGAAGCCCAATTCTACGCAAGCGAGAAGAAGGTTTTGGAACTTACTCGGCTACTTCATGAGGAGCAGACTCTAAATACCTACATTGCACCAAAGAGGATGCGAAATATCTTTTTATCTTAGAATTTTGTATTATTTTGCCCAAGGGGCATTGGTGTACTCATATTCTATCTTATTAATATAACGTGTGTTTCTTTTTGTTTAAAATAAATTTGAATTTTTAAATCCTTGAAAGCATTGCATGTATACATATCATTCATCATAAACATAAACAGGTCTTTGCAACAAGTTTCCTCATCTCTCTACTGTTTATTTCAGTAAGATGGATCTCGAACAGACGGTCAAAGACCTTCAAGCTCAAAACACACAATTTCAAGAGTTACTCATGACCTTAGCCAAGGGGCAAGAGGAGCTGAAGACTCGGCTAGAGAAAGAGAAAGAGAAAAAGAAGAAAGAGAAGAAACCAACTGGTGTGGTAATCATGGGCATAAGGTTTCAAGGACAAGCTAGAAGGACCTTAGATTTTCCAGCAACATCTGATGAAGGGGAAAGAAAAGGAAAAGAAACGGCAGTTCCATCAGACTCTGAATAGCAGGAGGAAGAGGAAGACTACTATGAAGAACAGTATCCTCCGGTTGATGATAAGTACAGACACCCGGAAGAGCGTTTAACCGCTATGGAAATATAGAAAGTACCGGGGCTAGACTTTGAGGAATTGGGGCTAGTATCAAGAACTGTGATCCCACCAAAGTTTAAAGTGCCATTATTTGCGAAATATGATGGGGTGTCTTGTCCTAAAATGCACCTCCGATCATATGTCAGAAAGATTCAGCTGCACTCTGCCGAAAAAGACTTGTGGGTCCATTTCTTCCAAGATAGTTTATCCGGAACACAACTCGATTGGTTTTACCAATTGGAAAAGGCCGACGTCCATAATTGGGAAGAACTTTCCGCAGCTTTCTATAAACAATACCAGTATAATGAAGATTTGGCGCCTACCCGTACTCAACTTCAGAGTATGGCTATGGCTTCAAACGAGGGTTTCAAAGATTACACGCAAAAGTGGAGAGATCTAGCTGGAAGAGTGAAACCCCCTCTATCTGAAAGGGAGTTGGTGGATATATTCTTGGGCACTCTATCAGGCTCTTTCTTCAACCATTTGATTGGGAGCTCATATGCTGGATTTACTGAGTTAATTTTAACCGAAGAGAGGGTGGAAGCTGGTATAAAAAGCAGAAAAATTCAGAAGGACGCGTCTGCCTCTACAGCTGTAAGAAAACCTTTCACTGGGAAGAAGGAGGTATCTGCTGTTTATTCACAAAGGAATCAAGGAAGAACTGAACGCCGACCAGTGGTGGGGGCCGTTGTGATCCCAAAGCCTGCATCTGACCAGCCAAGAAATAACCAGCCAAGGGTAGAAAGGCCAGTCCAGAAATTCACCAGGATTAACATGACTCTAGCCCAGGTTCTACCACATCTTCTGAAATTGAATCTAGCAACTTTAAAGGAGGCCCCAAAGAATTTCAATACTGCGGCCCCTCATTATCACCCAAATTCCAGATGCGCATACCATTCTGAAAGTCCAGGGCACGACACTAACAACAGTTGGGCTCTGAAGAACAAAATTCAAGACCTTATAGATGCAAAGGAGGTTGAGTTTGATGCACCTGAGAAACCGAATGTCATTTCCGCTCCGATGCCTAGGCATGGTCACAATGCCAATGCTGTCGAGGAAGATTTATTTGTTGCCACAGTGGATGAACTTTTGACTCCGCTCCCGATCATTAATATGAATTTGTTAAAAGCTGGTGTATTCCCAGGTTGTAAGGAAGACTGCCATCATTTCTTATCCTCACCCGCCGATTGTCCTCTGTTAAAGACAGGTATCCGACGCTTGATTGATAACCAAGAAATTCTGTTTGAGAATGCTCCCGTTTTACCCGTTCCTGTTAAAGACATTTCTATCATAACCATCTTCGCCAATCCTTCCAGGGTCCCTAAAAGGCCCGTTAGGATTACACCCGCTCCAAAAACTACTCCACTTAAGATCACAATACCCGGGCCAGTCTCGTATGAGTCAGATAAAACAGTACCATGGAATTATGGTGGAGAAATCTACTACCATGGTATCAAACAAGATGAACTGACTGCCGAAGAAGAGAGCTCCAAAGAAGAAAACTCCGACATTAGCAATATTGTCGGAACTAGCAAGATTACCCGTAGTGGTAGAATCTTCTCTCCAGAGATTGCCCCTCCAAAGGCAGTTTTTGGACCCGTGGCCGTTATGAAGGTTACCTCTGCACCAATGATTATACCTGCAAGTGTACCTACCGATAAAGACGACACCAATACTTCTACTGCTGAGAATCGAGGGAAAAGCATTCAAGAAGATCCTGTCCGGACGAAGGCTCAATCACTAGCTATTTCCGAAACATCCAAGACGGAAATGGAAGAGATCCTGAGGATAATAAAGAAGAGTGACTATGATGTGGTTGAACAGTTAGGGAAAACCCCCTCCAAGATCTCTATGCTAGCATTGCTGCTGTGCTCTGA
This sequence comes from Vicia faba, assembly GCA_948472305.1. NCBI lineage: Eukaryota > Viridiplantae > Streptophyta > Magnoliopsida > Fabales > Fabaceae > Vicia > Vicia faba. Next base: position 1,690,262,389 of record OX451737.1, on the reverse strand, counting down.
GGCACATGCGAAAGCTCTGGTAAAATTTCTGAAGACAACTCATGTGCCACAAGAGACATCTGCTGACCAATTCCAAGATTATGTGGCCAGTTTGACAGCTGATAACGTCCTAGGCTTCTCTAATGCTGATTTGACACCCAAAGGGAGAAAGCACAATGAGGCATTGCATGTCTCTGTAGAGTGTAGAGGAACAACTCTGGCCCATGTCTTGGTAGACACAGGTTCATCTTTGAATGTCTTACCGAAGAAAGCTCTTGACAGATTGGATTGCGAATGGCTGACGTTGAAACCCAGTAACATAATTGTGAGAGCATTTGATGGATCGAAGAAGATGGTCCACGGGGAGGTGGACATCCCGATAAAGGTGGGAACTCAGACTTTCAACTCAACCTTTTATGTCATGGACATCCGCCCCTCTTATTCCTGTTTGTTAGGACGACCTTGGATCCACAATGCCGGTGATGTCACCTCCACATTGCACCAGATGCTGAAATACCCGGTCCAAGGAAAAATCATAACTGTCCACGGGGAAGAAGAGTACATGATTAGTCATCTGAATTCTTTCCGATATGTGGAGTTGGATGGCGAGTTCATTGAAACTCCTTTTCAACATTTCAAAGAGGTCTCTCAAGAAGTAGCGGCAACCAAGGAAGTATCCTCGATTCCCAAGATCACAAGACCTCCACTTCAGATGTCATCTCTAAAGGATGCAAAGGCAGTAATAGAAGAGGGTGGATGCACCATCTGGGGGCAGCTTCCAGACATTCCTTATAAATCAGACAAGTTTGGCTTAGGGTTTACTTCAACTGCTCAGAAGGCTGTACGCCGCGTCCGTGCTGGAGGGCCACCTTTGAAGATTAGTAACTTGGAGGTCAACGCAATGGAAGATGTTGAAGAGGATGGCAGCTTGGAAGATTGGATATTTCCTACTGTCAACGGAGGACTTTGCAACTGGAAAGCCAGAGACTTTGTCCCAATAACTTTTATCTCTCAGTAATTTATCTTTTACATTTCTGTTGGACTTGTAATATTCACGAACAATTCACACTTTAAAAACCTTGTGTCTTACCCGAGGCACAATGGTCCATTTGTAAGGGTTTTTATTTCATCTTCATATGACATTCAATGAATCATGGACGCTTTTTCACATACAAATATTTTGTGCTCATTGTCTTTCTTTCACATTTTATTGTTTAAAGATGGCTATACCATTACACACACCCACACTCACAAATGCAGGTACCCCTCCATTCCGAATCCCATGGGTAACGATACTGCTATAGCCTTCAGTGACTCTGAAGATTCAATCTATCAAGCCGAATACGAAGGTGAGGAAGATTGTGAAGTGCCAGCACTACAAGAAAATTAGTGTTTAACGACACAAAAATTGCGACAGTTATGTGATAACTGTCGTAATTGACATATAGAGACAGTGTTTACGACAGTTGACACCAACCGTCCCTAATATTTATTTTGCGACGGTATATTTAACCATCATAATACTATTATTACGACGGTAAAACAACCGTCGGCCCCCATTTAACACTTTTAACATTGATTTTTCACCAACAACTAGTCACGACGGTAAAATTAACCGTCCTAAAAGGCATATCACGACGGTAAAGCACCCGTCGCACCCTTAAACCTTTCACGACGGTAAAATTATCCGTCCTAAAATTCATTTCACGACGGTAAAACAACCGTCGCACCCAAAATTCAATTTGCAAAGTAAAAAAGAAAAAGAAAAAGAAAAAAAAAGAATTATTTTGTTTTGCACAAGCCACTCGCCCGCCGTGTTTTTCCTTTTCCTCGATTAGTCTCCAACTTTTATTTTGAAAAAAGAAAACCCCTTGTCACGTTCGTGTGGAAGATTCTCTGAATTCCCTGTCCCTTTTCGCGAGAAAACAGGAAACAGCCAACAAATTGAACTGAAGTGGAGAAGAAACGAGCGAGTCTGTGTTTGTAACTCGTGTACGCTGAGTCAAATCGTTCTTTGCAATGGAGAGGTTAGAGTTGAAAGAGGTTCAGAAACTCGAAGGTCACACCGATAGGGTTTGGAGCTTGGATTGGAATCCGGCCACTGGTCATGCCGGTGTTCCGCTCGTTTTCGCTTCTTGCAGCGGCGATAAAACCGTTCGAATCTGGGAACAGAACCTCTCCAATAGCCTCTTCTCATGCAAGGTCTATTTCTAAATTTCAACACCGTCGTTTATTTTTATAGCGTATGTTTCAATTTTTTTTTTGGATTGTTGAGTAGAATCACTTTTGAATAGGAATTATTGATGAATTTTGTATGTTACCCTACCAATCATTTGAACCGTCATCTTCACTTTGCTCAATCTAAATCTGAAACCTGCAATTCTGTAATTAGGTTTTATGGTGTTCTATTTTGCTGCTCTGTAATCTACATAGAGTTCTACAATCGGTTGTTCTACTGCTCAATTCTGCTACTCGATAATTCAAAACTCTACAATCAATCATTTTTAAGGTAATACTTTTATTTCCTTGTTTGATTCATAACTCTATTTTCTAGGTGGTGAATCGTTCCTTATCTTTGTAGTTTATTGATGCATAAGTATATAATCTCAATTCACGATGAACATCAATTGATTGTAGAAATGCGTTGTTGGATTCATAACTCTATTTGCTAGGTGGTGATTCTTTCCTTATCTTTTTAGTTTTCTAATGCATAAGTATATAACCTTAATTCACTATGACATCAATTGTTCAACAAGATGCCATATTTGACTGCATTTGACTTATACTCTCTTCTTTTCAGAAAAATCTTGGTTAAGTCACTAGTGCCTCACTAACTTCACCAGTTTGAACCACTGGGTAGTTAAATACTAATTCCATTTTGAAGTAAGTTCTCTCACCATGTTCACATTGGTAGTAATTTTATTATTTTTTAAGAGGTAAGTTAATATTTTTGCAGTAGTGTGCATGACTCTAAAATGTCTAAAAACAAGGAAAATTTAGTTTGTAATATTTTGACAGTGTTTGTATGATATTAATTAGTATAAAATTGATTTTAAGAGAGTAAGTAATTTTTTATTATAATAAGTGGTTCTTAACAAAACTCCTTCTACTATTATATGGAAAACATAGGATTTTTTAATAATAAAAACAATAGTATTCATGTGCCTAGGTCACATATAAATATGTGTGTGGAACCCGAGCACATCCAAATCAATACAAATACCGGCTATCCTAGAATTTTCTAATCATACTTACAAAATTTATTCCCTTTTTTCTTTAAAAGAAGAATCGTATAAATTTCATTGGAGTAGTTTTTGTTGTCGAGGAACTATTGAAGTAAGTACTTATTATGTATTCATCTTGTCATATCAGAACTAGCATGATGAATGGTCAAATATAAATGAGCGTCAAGTAGTTGAAAGAGCACATGTCCTTGAAGATACCTTCCAAGCCAAAATGGAATGGAAAACATGGTCCGTGATGCATTTGGATATACCCAAAGTACTCTGAATAATCTCAGTCCATCTTCTCTCATATTTCTTTGATGTACATGACTTAACCTTATTACATGTGCCACTTGAGTCACTTTATTTTCACCAGTGGGTTCCTTTCATGTTACGTTATGATTATGAAATTTACTTTCATTGGTAGAATTGATCTTTAACTTTTCATTCCTTCTGGTGTTATGAGTTTCCACTGACTTTTGCACTCTCTCTTTTGAGGGTAAGCTTCTGAGCTTTTCATTTTCCTGCATTTAGGTAAAATTGTTAGTTTACTATTTGGATATAGCGGAATTGATATTAGTGGTATACATAGTGAAAAACCTTGTCAATTTTCAAAGCCTCAAAATATGCAACATTTTGTTCTTCTCTGGCCCTAAGATCTACTCGAATATTTTCATATTGCTTAGCTTTAGAAATTCTGAAAGCCAACCCTTGTTCTTCCAATGTTGTTCGTAGAATTTCTACTAGTTCTGCTAGTGAAACTAGTCCCTCTAACTAATTGTAATTAAAAGAGAATAATAAATGAACGCAGCATTTTCTGTTTCAAATATGAGTATAGTTTATGACTGGAGTTCTATACTTTCAAGTTTGGTGGCAATTTCTTAATGATGATATTGGTGTCCAAAAACGAAATGCAGGCGGTTTTGGAAGAAACACATACTCGAACTGTTCGATCTTGTGCTTGGTCACCTTCTGGGAAATTGTTAGCTACTGCAAGTTTTGATGCCACCACTGCTATATGGGAAAATGTTGGGGGTGATTTTGAGTGTGTCTCTACTTTGGAGGTATGCTACTTCCATGCTGCCGTGAATCTAGTCTGTCTGTTTCTTCTTTCCATTTGGATGTGTATATTCTTTTATCATTGCTGGCTATTTTTTTGATCAGTTTTATTAACTTGCTTTGAGATATATGTAAATTTTATGGACAGGGACATGAAAACGAAGTAAAGAGTGTATCTTGGAATGCATCTGGAACTTTGCTTGCAACTTGCAGTAGAGATAAGTCCGTTTGGATATGGGAAGTGCAGCCAGGCAATGAGTTTGAGTGTGTCTCAGTGCTGCAAGGACATACTCAGGATGTGAAAATGGTGAGGTGGCACCCAACAGAGGATATCTTATTTTCATGTAGCTATGATAATAATATTAAGGTAATCCAGACACTGGAAAAGACTTCTGTTCCTTTAGTGCAGCCATTTTAATTTAATTTTTGTTCCTTAGTTTTACACACTGTGATGACATTATAATGCAATCAAATTTCTTCCAGGTCTGGGCAGATGAAGGTGATAGTGACGATTGGCAGTGTGTTCAAACCCTTGGAGAACCCAACAAGTACTACTTCTTGAACTCTCTCATCAACCTAGATTTTGTGTTTTCTTCTATTTTTAAGCATGATTGTTTAGGTCATACTTTATGTTGAATGACCAATTGTTTAGGTCATACTTTATGCATTCTTCTTGGTCTACCAATATTGAAGGTGAATGTGGTATTTACTGCAATAACTTCAATATGCACAATTGGTTGGGTTGGTGGTTATGCAGTTCCAATATTTGCAAGAATGGTAATGCCTGAGAAAAATTTCAAGGCTGGACCATTTTATTTGGGAAAGGCAAGAAGACCAATTTGTTACATTGCAATCCACACAATGTGTGTTCTTCGTATTTATGGTTGCCATTGGATATAGATATATAATCAATAGTTAATAAGTTACTTGAGTGGTGAAAGAAATCTCATTGACATTGGGCTTGCATCGCTAAACTGGCTTGGAAGTTAAAGAGTGGTGAAAGAGCTTTGTGGTGTGAAATCTCATTGATATTGGGTCTTCCTATCTTAGTCCTTTATTATAGGGAGTGTTAGTTTTTGAACTCAGTTGTAATTGGAGAGTGGCTTTCTAGAATCAGTCAGTTTATTGCATACTCTGAATTCTTTTGAGAATTCTTATCTTCTTTACTTGTACCAGTTGAACCTTCCATAATTCATGTCATCTATCTTTAAATTGTTGACTCTGTCTTAACCCTTTATGCAGGAGAAGAAAGCTCTGAAGGAAGAAAAATTGAAGCAAGAGGAGAAATACACATGGGCTATTGTCGAAGGTGTTAAAGAGAAGGTAAAGAAGAGAATGTTGATTGTGAGGAAAACTGCAAGAGAGGAATAAGTTTTGGAAGCCATTTTAGTAAAACTCTTGTAGTAATATAGCTAGTATTATGTTGCAAATACTAGTTATTAGCTACTATGGCTTAAGGGGAGAGTGTGAGTTATAGTTGTGTATGATATAGGGGTTTATATAGTGCTTGTGAGGTTTTACAGTATACCATGTGGGATGAGTTGTATAAAGAAGTAATGGACAAAATGTATAATAATTATAAATTATGAAATGGTACAATAGGAGAGATTTTCCTGCCCCTCTTCCTCAATGATATTAGGATAATGAATTCTTACATGATGTCTTTGGTTTCACACCCAAGAAAAAGCTTAACAATGGTGAGCACAGAATGTCTGGTGGTGAAAAGATGAGTTTTGTCCTGGTAGTTGTGCTACATAATCTCGTGATTTAGTTCATGACTTTCTCCAGATTTCACTTATTATCTGCTGATCTCCCTAAATTTTTTACATGCAGAGGATGTTCAAGTCACCAAATTCTGTTTTGAACAAGGCTAGGACCCAATTACTTAACAAGCAGCGGGTATTATCGGAGGTTAGCATTCTTGCTATATCAGTTGCATGATTTCATCTTTTCTGATTTATACATGATACAATTCAAAGTCTAAACATTTGTGAAAACCTTCGTTGAAATATATGTTCAATAAAATATGCCATTTATGAAAACTTTGCTGTCACTTATGCAAACATCTGATAAATTTAGATAGCACAAAATTACTTGTATTTGTCCCTTTGGATTTAGTTTGACTGGATTCCATTTTTGTTGAATCAAACAGGGCAGGAACTTCGGGCATTATTCAGTCAGTATGGGAGATGATGAGACATGAGTTTGAGTGGGAACACAATATGATGTAATGCTTTATTTCAGGATTATATTATTCATTTGGACATGTATTTATCGTGTCCACTGTCGCTTTGTTGTATGGAATTGTTTAACTTAATCGTTTGCGAACTAGATTCGGGTAATATCGTACGATATTACTTTAAAACAATACTCCAGCTGATTCTATTCTTATACAACACCTTTTATACCCCTTTTTGGCTTCTTTTATAAGAATATTTTTGTATTGATGTTAAATATTTTTTATTGAAATTATTTTTACTATATTACAAAGTGATAGAAAATAAAACAAAAAATAATACTATAAATAAATATATTAAAGAAGAAATAATTTAAAGAAAAAAAGAACACAAAAAAAAAACTATATTTAAAATTTTTTACATAGATAATAATTTAAATAAAAAATATATATAATAGAAAAATAAAAAAAAATCAAGACATAAACAAAAGTCATGGCGACAGTACCGAACCGTCGCCATAAACAATTTAATCAATTTCAAAAGATATTCACGACAGTATCGAACCGTCGCCATCAATAATTAAAAGAAACTCAAAAGATAGTCACGACGGTATCAACCCGTCGTAAACATGAACGACAGTTTTTGTAACCGTCGCGAAATAGGTTGGGGACACACACTTCTGCGACGGTAAAGCAACCGTCGTGGAAAGCAAATTGCGACGGTTTTAACCGTCGTAATCTACAAAAATACCTGTCGCAATCTGCCAATTTTCTTGTAGTGCAGGGGAATTGGCCAGACTACTACAACAAGAGGAAAGAGATATTCAGCCTCATGAGGAGATGTTGGATACAATCAACTTGGGCACCAAGGAAGATAAAAAGGAAATGAAAGTGGGTGCCAATTTAGAGTCGAGTGTCAAGGAGCGCCTAATTCAGCTATTGCATGATTATGTTAAGATCTTTGCCTGGTCATACGAAGACATGCCAGGACTTGATACAGACATCGTGGTACATCGTCTACCCACAAGAGAAGACTGTCCACCACTGAAACAAAAAGTCCGCCGCATGAGACCTGGCATCTCGGAGAAGATCAAAGCAGAAGTTATGAAACAGTGTAATGCTGGGTTCTTGGCTGTCACTTCCTATCCTCAATGGGTTGCCAACATTGTTCCCGTGCTTAAAAAGGACGGTAAAGTACAGATGTGCATGGATTATAGAGATTTAAACAGGGCCGACCGTAAAGATGATTTTCCACTTCCCCACATCGACATCCTGGTTGATAATACGACCCAGCACAAAGTATTTTCCTTCATGGACGGATTCTCAGGCTATAACCAAATCAAAATGGCACCTGAGGACATGGAGAAAACTACGTTTGTCACATAGTAGGGCACGTTCTACTACAAAGTGATGCCATTCGGGCTGAAGAATGCTGGGGCAACCTATCAACGTGCAATGGTAGTTTTGTTTCATGATATGATACATCATGAGATAGAGGTCTATGTAGATGATATGATAGCCCGATCACAAACTGAAGAGGAGCACCTTGATCACATGCAAAAGTTGTTTGTAAGATTGAAGGAGTACAAACTAAGGTTGAACCCGAACAAGTGCACATTCGGAGTCTGGTCCGGTAAACTCTTAGGTTTCATTGTCAGCAACAAAGGCATCGAGGTTGATCCTGCCAAGGTTAAAGCGATACAAGAAATGCCTGCTCCTCGTACTGAGAAGGAAGTCAGAGGATTCTTGGGATGCCTGAACTATATTTCCAGATTCATTTCTCACCTAACATCTACTTGTGAACCAATCTTCAAGCTGTTGAAGAAAGATCAAGTAGTCAGATGGAATGATGAATGCCAGATTGCTTTTGACAAAATCAAAGATTATTTACAAGAGCCTCTTGTCTTGATGCCACCAGTCGAGGGAAGACCGTTAATCATGTATCTGACCGTTTTAGAGAACTCAATGGGGTGTGTATTGGGGCAGCATGACGAGTCTGTCCGAAAAGAACATGCTATTTACTACCTGAGCAAAAAGTTTACCGACTATGAAACCAAATATTCACTGCTTGAGAAAACTTGCTGCGCTATGGTATGGGCTTCTCGCCGGCTAAGACAGTATATGTTGACTCATACCACTTTGCTGATATCTAAGATGGATCCGATAAAGTACATCTTTGAGAAGCCTGCTCTGTCTGGGAGGATAGCTAGATGGTAGATGATCCTAACAGAATATGACATACAGTACACTACCCAAAAAGCTATAAAGGGCAGCGTGCTAGCTGATCATCTTGCTCATCAAGCCGTAGAAGATTATCAGTCCATGAAGTTTGAATTCCCGGACGAAGACATCATGACATTAGACAATTGTGAAGAAATCAGACCATATGACGGACCTGGACAAGGATCCCGATGGACCCTGTTCTTTGTTAGGGAATCCAATGCACTTGGTAATGGTATCAACGTTGTACTCATATCTCTGGAAGGGTGCCATACTCCTTTTACTGCCAGACTTTGCTTCAACTGTACGAATAACATGGCGGAATATGAAGCATGCATCTTTGGTCTCAAGGCTGCCATAGACTTGGAAATTAAATCTTTAGATGTATTTGAATATTCAACTTTGGTTATCAGTCAGATCAAAGGAGAATGGGACACTAAGCACCCAAACCTTATCCCTTACAAAGAAAATGTTTTGACATTATTACCACATTTCGAGCAGATCACCTTCGAGCATTTCCCGCGAGAAGAAAATCAGCTAGTAGATGCTCTAGCCACAATGTCACCTATGTTTAAACTTAATTGGGATAACGAGGCTCCCCAGATCACCATTGAACGAATGGACGAACCAACACACTGTCACGAGATTAATACTGAAGAAGTTGTGGACCAGCCTTGGTTTCATGAAGTCAAAAGGTATCTCGAGGCTCAAGAATATCCAGAAGGAGCTTCAATCAATGATAAAAAGTTCCTAAGGAGATTCTCCGCTAAGTTCTTCCTAATTAATGGCATCCTGTACAAACGTAATCATGATTCTATTCTGCTCCATTATGTGGATAAGATTGAAGCTGAAAAGATCATGGTTGAATTACATGAAGGTACCTGTGGCACTCACTCTTGTGGGCATACGATGGCGAAGAAAATCCTACGGGAAGGCTATTATTGGTCTACTATGGAAGCAGACTGCTATCAACACTCCCGGACCTGTCATAAGTGTCAAATCTATGCAGACAAGGTGCATGTGCCTCCAGTTTCTCTAAATGTCTTAACAACTCCTTGGCCCTTCTCTATGTGGGGAATCGATATGATAGGGGAGATCAAGCCTACAGCCTCCAATGGACACCGTTTCATTCTAGTGGCCATTGATTATTTCCCAAAGTGGGTCGAAGCAGCTTCCTTCGCATCCGTTACTAAGAATGTTGTTGCCCGCTTCATCAAGAAGAATCTTATTTGCCGGTACCGTATCCCAGAAAGGATCATAACTGATAATGGTACGAACCTTAAAAATACTATGATCACTGCCTTGTGCGAGCAGTTCAAGATTCAACATCCTAATTCGTCCCCCTATCGGCCAAAGATGAATGGTGCAGTTGAAGCTGCTAATAAAAACATTAAAAAGATCATACAAAAAATGACACTCACCTACAAGGATTGGCATGAGATCCTGTCATTTTCTCTCCATGGGTACCGTACCACGGCTCGCACATTAACTGGGGCAACACCATATTCTTTGATCTATGGCATGGAGGCTGTCTTGCCTATCGAGGTTCAAATCCCCTCCTTGAGAATTATGAAAGATGCAGGTTTGAGTGAGGACGATTAGATCCAGACCCGACTTGATCAACTGAACTTAATTGATGAAAAGAGGCTTACTACTGTTTGCTATGGTCATATGTATCAAAAACGGATGATCAAGGCTTTCAACAAGAAAGTCAGACGCCAAGTATATCAAGTTGGAGATCTAGTGATCAAGCGCATCGTCTTGCCACAAAGTTATACCAGGGGAAAATGGACTCCTACCTATGAAGGACCATTTGTAATCAAGAACATCTTTTTCGGTGGGGCAATGATCTTAACCACCATGGCTAGCGACGACCTGCCACACCTTGCGAACGCAAACATAGTCAAAAGATACTACGCATAAGAGACCCGCTAGGTTGACACACCTAGGCAAAACAAGGGCATCCCGGCGAACCAAAAGGTTCGGGAAAAAATTAGGGATAAAATTAAAAAAATATGTACACCCGACAAGTTGAAAACCCGAAAGGGCGACTTGGGCAAAAAAGAGTTTCCCGATGGATTGAAAACCCGAAAGGGCGGTCCAGGCAAAAGTTAGGGAATTAAAGCGTATGACTTTGTCTCGTTGGATCACTTTGGGGACAACATCAATCTCTTCACTGACAAACTCAGAGTTCTGATCAATTCAATCATCTTCAGACGAAGCAACAAATAGATAAGATATTCGGAGACACGGAGGCTATAGCAGAATGGGAACCCCATGGGATTATCACACATAGCTATCTTTCTTTGTATAAGTTTTTCTTATTTTCATGACACCATCCTCTTACTAGGATGTATGTCTCCTTTGTACAAAATACTTATTCAAAGTAAATACAAAGATATCTCTTTAAAGTACAAAAAACTATTTGTCCTTTTATTTTACACTTGTGTTTTATTTGCAAAAAACGTCCAATGATTCATTAATGAACATATGCATTTGAACATAATTACTGTTTATAAATAAACAAAATGAAAAAGAACAATTACTAACAGGTTGAAATAATAGGAAAACGTCTTTAGGCTATTCCATGAGCAATCCCTACAGTACGCCATTAAGATCCCCAGCGGAGCTGAAACTTAAAACTATTAATCCCCAGTGGAAACCATCCAGTTTCTCCAAATTACCCAGCAAGTTGTCTTGAAGCCTGAAAATCAACCGGATAACAGCTAACTTCTGTTTCTCCCAAACCTAGGATAACTCCCCGGTAGAGTGGCAGATGACCGAAACTCCTGAACTTTTTCCCAAACAGGAATAAGCTTTTTCCCCACAGAGTTTTCAATATTCCCCAACAGAACGAAGACTCCCATTATTAATTCCCAGTAGAAGTCATCAAAGTTCTCTGGATTCTCCAAGCAGATTCCTCAAGCAGTATATGACATTGCTCTCCCAACAGAATTTTTGTCAATACCCCAACTTCAAGACATGAAGAATCCACATATCTTCAGCAACAATCAAGGATTTATTTTCAGTCAAACAACAATACAGCGAATCAGCTTACATGTGCATACATTACATCCACATATCATAAACATTGATAAAATATATATATTGCATCATACATTTCATGCAACATAATTTTGTGTTCCAGCTAACACTTTACCCTTTTCAGGATAAGATTAACAACTACTGTTAAACAATGTACAATCAGATACATTTCAGATACGCTCCAAACCCGGATGCCATTCTGTTACTCATTCAGATTCCAAGCCCAGATACAATACGAATACGCTCCAGACATGAAAGCCATTCTGTTACTCATTCAGATACAGTTCAGATACACTCCAGACACGGTTTCCATTCTGATACTCATTCAGATTTCAACTATCAGATACAGTTCAGATACGCTCCAGACACGAATGCCATCCTGATACTCATTCAGATTTCAAGTTCAGATACGCTCCAGACACGGATGCCATTCTGACACTTATTCAGATTCAAGTTCAGATACAGCTCGAATACACTCCATACACGGATGCTATTATGTTGCTCATACAGATTCAGTCTCCAGATACATCTCAGATACGTTCCAGATACTGACACCATTCTGATACTTATTCTTTTGACTTACAAATTACAATTCAACAAACATTCTTGGATGGCATCTATAAGCCCATCTCTAACAAGATTCTATCACCTCTCCAAATGGAATCTTTAAGCCCATTCCCTCAACTACACTTTGTCGAGTGCAAATTTATGGGCATTCTAGTGTCCAATCATCTTTTACCTTCAAGTCACGAACGACAAAACTCACCAATCTGACTCTTCAGGTTCAAGAAGATTGAACAGGGGCAGCTGTTGTACCCCAAAATTTTCCCTCTCATTTCTCAAGGCTTTTCTCACAAGACTTTTTTGACTCAAGACAAGATCAGGGTTTGCTTAGCTCAAGACAGCTCATCTTGCACTGATAACCCAAAATTAGGGTTTGAGTTTGCACAAGGATTTTTGGACTACCAATGCTTCATGTGACTTTCATACATCATTTTGGACCCCTAAGATTGCTCATGATAAGTTTCAAGCCTTGAACCACATTTTTGATCAGTCAATTGGACAATTGACCTAAAAATCAGCTGTATTGGGGAAAAAGTCAACCATGGCCAATTTACAGTCAAACTTCATAATTTTTGATCCACATCAACATTTTAGACTCATATGTACGATTTGATCAAGTTTGGATTACAACTCCTCAAGAAATTTGATCAAATCATCAAAAGGGCAAAATGGTCAAAATTAGGGTTTTGAGTGAGGAAGGGCAATTTCTGATTTTTAACCTAGAAAATGACCAATTGAGCTCAAGCATGATTTCAAGGATTCAATGGAATCATCTTGACTTAATTACATGGCTCAAAACATTTCAAATTCATTGGATTGACAGATGAAATTTGCAGTCAACTGATCAAAAGTCAACTGTATATTGAAAAGTCAAACTTTGACTTTTTGGTCAAAATCAAGTACCAAGGGTCATAATTCATTAAAACATGCCAAAATGTGAAACTTGTTCACCAAGAAAACCAAATTTGAAAATTAGTGTTTGAATTTGAAAATTTTCATAACTTAGAAATTTTCTAAGTATAAAATTTTCTTATTTTTTCTCAACTTTACACCACTTTTTCACCATGATGCATATTGATTCAAGGAAAGTCCCTAACATGAAAGTTGCAGACCTCCATGAAAACTACAACTTTGCCTCACAAACTTTTCCCTAAAGATGCTTGGATATCAAGTTATAAATTTGTGAATACATGGTCATGAACTTCTTAAGTTAGTGAAATTTTGCCCTAATTTAGGCAGGTTTTGGACCCAACTTCATGGCAATTTTTCACCTAGTTCCAAGAAGTATCTCAAAATTCATTTCAAATAGGGATTATAGAGCACATTTCAAGCTTTCCAAAATGTCCAAGAACTCTCCAAATCATTTTTGAGTAGGGAGAATCGAAGAGAGGAAATTGGCATTTTCTCACTTTTTGTTCAAGCCATTTCATGAAGAACCAAGTTGCAAATCAATCCTATGCCGGCTATTTCATGCTGTACAGGTCCTAAACTTGCTACACACTACTTAATTAAATGCTTACTCAGTTGACAAATCCTCTATCCATGCTTTTGAACCTTTATCCAACTTGTAATTCCACTTATGGCAAAAAGGTTCCATTGCCGTTTTCATAAAGAACCACTTTTGCAAACTTTACATTTTTGAGCTTTGAACCTGTCCCCTTGATGTATGCAAACCACATAGGTCTAAAGCAATTTGTAAAAACTCATACCAACCCTAAGCAAGCTGGTACAAGCATGTGTAACTTTTGGCTTATCACTTTGCTTCAAGTACAAGAAAGTTGGCAAAAAGGCTAGCATTGGCAGATCTGTTGGGAAGGTGACCTAAGATCATTTCAATACTAATATACAAACTATATGCAACACATAAAACACCAATCCAAGACCTGAAACACTCAGAGCAAGAAAAACACCAAAAACCTGCACAAACATACAGTTTCTGCACAAATACATCCAGCTTCCATTTGGATCGTGCGTTTTTTGTTTAGATCATTCCAACACCTTACATACTTGATATAAAACCCATCCAAACCATCATCCCTGTTCTGTATTATCTTTTCCACCATCTTCCATTTTTGAATTTGAAGCTTGCAGTTGGACTTGGTCATGGAGTTCTAGCCACTTTCAGAGCAAGGCAAGGATTATAATAGATTCAGGGAAGCTCAAGCAAGCATCAGGCCCCCATTAAAGTCACTGCACTTCCATACACGATTCCAGCTGAAGGAGGTAAATTTTCAAACTCTATCTCCTTATACAAGCAACCTTAGGCCACGATCTGTGAATAAAAAGTGTAGTTTTCATCATAACGAAGCTATAAATATCATTATCTTGCATTAATTTTACATGTGCTAAGAGAATTTGGAAGTTGAAATCTATGAAAATATTAGGTTAGAATTTGGGGCTTTTAAAATTCTCTTTGATCTTTGATAGTTAGATTACATAACTTATATGGTTGGATTCGTGAGTTCAAATGCTACATTTTTCATGTTATAAGTTTTGATTTTTATGGAAGCATGAGGAAGTTACAGGGGATCCGACCAAGGCTTGAGGAAGAAGATGAAACAGGGCAAGGATGCGTTTTGTAATATATTATTTTTGTTTCAGTAAAGACAATGGATGTATGGTCACCCCAGTGGTAAAGCAGCACGGGATTGGCTTAGTCTACTTGGGCCAGATTTTTTTGCTAATCTTACCATAAATCTGCTTTATCACCCCCTTTGCTAATTCATATTTTTATTTTTATTTTTTATTTTTGTTGTTTTCATATTTAATGTTTTTAATATTTCCTTTAAAACATAAAAATTCCAAAAAAATGTAAATTAATATATTACACTTTTATTTCTTGTATTATTTCTCACATAAAAATATAGTTTATTTTAATAGGATATAATTTATTTTTCTTAATAAATTTGTAAATATAATTAAATATACTTAGTATTTTTATTTTGCATTTCATATTTATAAATCCCTATTTTTTGCATACATACAAAACTTTATATTTTATTACAATATTATTTATTATTTTTATACAAAAATACATAAAATAATACATATAGAAACTTTATTTTCTTTTAAATAAAATTAGGGTTAAACCCCTTTCAAAAATTAAATCTTTTTCCTTATATTTTTAGGTTTAGATTACATATTATTTTACATGAAAATAAGACATTAAAAAATCTTTTCTTTACATGTACATTGCATTAAATTTTAAATATTGTATTATATTTATCTTAATTCGCACAAATTCGATTTGGTTGTAATAATTTATTTAGCTTTATATTCTTGCAAAATCCCCATTCAAATTTGTATTCCCCCTTCCCATAAATTGTTGTAATGGCTTAGAAACATTTACATTACGCAATTTATCGCTTTCATATGCCATGATTAGTAATTAGGGTTCGTATGACAAGAACAAAACAAAACAAATAGAACACTTTAAATACAAGACAAAATCAAAGCATGAAAATGATACACTTTGCACACAAGCATCCTTAGGGTTTCTCCTACTTGGTTGCCTAAAACAAAAATGGCCATATTACGCATGCAAAGTATCTTGGCAAAACAAAACAAATTTAAGATCATAGTCACTCGATGACGCTATTCAAGAGTTGCCTAATAAAAATGATCTTGGTCCCTCAAAAATGCTAAGATACTTTGCAAACATTGCTAATCATGGTTATACGATGACTCACGCCCGTCCCGTTTACATCCAAAGATAGGGTTGCTTACCAAATCAATGGTAATACAATAATGTCAAAGGAATAGTGTGATCGGTGGATCTGGAACTGACTGTTTAACGTTGGTTCGCGAAATGTCGCGGAAGCAAGAGTCGCCACCGTCTTTTATTTTCTCCAAATGGAAAGGACAAAAGCACAGAAAAATTCCTTAAAGAGATTGCTCTCGGTTCGGGAGGTAGGTTATAGAAAGGGAAGGTGTTAGCACCCTTTCTATCCATGGTTATCCATGGGCTCTTAGATACTTGCTCACTTGTGTTTTCAAAAATGGTTTGTTTGCTTTTCAACTGTGGGTTTTAAAAAGTTTCTTTGAAAATTTCAGTTCGACTCTTGTATCGGTCCTCAAGAGTGTTTGAAAAATGCTTTCGAAAGCTTTTTGAAAATGTGTTGGTGTGAAAAGTATTTTTGATTTGTTTTGTTTTGAATTAGAGCAAGTATCCACGAGTCGTCTACCTACCCTAAGGAATTCGTCTGTGTAAATGTCCTTTAAAGTAGTGCCATCCCACCATTGAGAGGTAGGTAGCACCACCGTTGGAGGTGTTCGGGTCAATTCGAGGTTCGGGACATGGTGATCACCGGAGCAATAGGAAGACACCTTAGAAGCTACCCTCATGCCAGGTTCCCGGATCATGAGGACTTACTAAAACATCCTCTACTCGACGATCACCTTTCGAGGCAAGGCAACAGTGAGGCGTACCCTAGGGGTGGTGTGTGATTTGTGTGTCGTTTTCATTTATTTTGTCTTTTCATGTTATGGTGATCTACGCATTTGTTTTTATTTTATCATTCATTCTTGCATGCATTTATTAACAGTTAAAAAAGTTGCGGGAAGTAAAAGATTCTAAGCTATTACAAAAGGCGCGGGTCCACATCGCCAAAATTTCTTGAACCCGATTTGACAGAAAATAAAGAAAGTAAAGAAAATAAAGAATTAAAAGTGCGAGAAATTAATTACAAGGCCTTGGGAGAGATACATAAATATTAAAAGAAATAAAATAAATATGCGAATTAAATTTAAATTAGAAACGAGGGCGTTGGACCCTTTTTGCAAAATTAAATTAAACGATGAAATTAATTAATTAAAAAAGGAAAAGAAATTGTTTTTGGTATTTTATGATTTTAATGGGACAAGGAATTAAATGCAATTAAACCTAATTCTACATGTTTTTATTTATTAAGAAAGGATTGAATTTTAGCCTAAAATTAAACCTAATTATTTACATGCAATTTAATTACAAAAAATAAATATTTTAATGTTTAATTATTATGAAAGAAAAATAAAAAGGATAAAAAATTAATTAAACCCTAATTCTATATTTTTTAGATTTTATTAAAAAAGGTTAAGATTAAAACCTAATTTAAAACTAGTTAATTAATGCAATTTATTTATAAAATACTAAAATAAAATATTTATTATTTTTCTCTTTTTTCTGATTTTTTTTATGTGTTTTTTGTGTTTTATGAAAATATTAAATTAATTAAAAAACAATAATTAGAAGAAAAAAATATAATGAAATAAAGAATAATAAAATGGCAAACCTAGGGGGGTATCTGTCCCCAAAGTGGAGGTTTCTCCTTAGCAATTTGGGCCCATCAACCTTGGCCTGTAAGACTTTTCCATGCAACGTGTGAGAGCACTGACTCAGGCTTATGGTACGCTTCAGATTGTGGCCATTGATTGAATCTCCAGGGGCACGTGGATGGCCAGATGTGGTGGATGTATGGTGTTCCTTCAGGCTGAAACTGCATAAGAATATTGAATGGAAAATAATATGAAAGGGGGTGAGGACCTGGGGCTCGAACCCAGGTCCTGAACATTGCCAACGATGCACTCTACCAACCGTTCCACTCAACGCGTTTGTATATTATATAACAAATAAATAATATAAGCGCACATAATAATTAATGGATTTCTGGCGCGAATTTTTGAACGAGCCAATCAACACTTGCCACTGCATCGTCTTCCTCATTGATTTGTTTTCCTGAAAAAATAACAAACATTTAACGGGGGTTTTGAACCCCCTCAAAACATGCTTATTCTGATAATAGCGATTAGGCCCCCTTGGTATATAAATTAAGCGCGAGCATGCCATTCTTTTCGTCTAAGCGAGCTGAACATGGTTATGGCAGTGAGGTCTCTTAATTTTACAGTATCAAGAAACCCCTAATTTGGATTTCAAGAAAACCTAGCCTGCTTCAATGGTAGAATCATGTATATCGCACAAAAACGCAATTAATTTGTATGGTTAGCTTCAGAATCTTATAATGAACATGAATCAAGCATCAAAAATTGTTAAAAGTGCATGAATCGAGATGCAAGATTATGAGATTTTTTCTGTACAGGTCACATTCGTTTTACCAATTCTTGATGTTAGGATGAACGATTTTGATTGGAAATCCTTCCTTGAAGCTTCAGGAAGGTGATGGGATAAAAATCTGGCCTTGAATCGCCCTCTAACCCTGTTTTCAGTTTTGAGATTTCTAAGCAAAAAGTCAAGTTTTGTTCTTCAAGTTCTTGCGCAGCTGAGTGGTCAATGGCATTAGGGTTGTGTTTGGTACTTATGTATGAGTGATCTAGGTCAAAGAAATCAATCAAAAACCTTAGCATTCATGGTTTGAAAGATTTGATTTTTCAAGATCTTTTTTCAATCTTTTTTCATGCTATTTTGTACAAATCATATCCAATCAATTCCAATTCTTCCATATCTGATCATGCACGAATTTTTGAAGATATTATATGCACAAAAAGATTGAAAAACTTAGGTTAATTATTTTTCATGTATTTAATTGATTTAAATGAATTATTATTAATAAAAATTCAAATAAATAAATAAAAATGAAGAAAAACTTCCCTTTGGGCCAAGTGGTCGTGCACATGCCTTGGATGATGAATTGTGGAATAAAAATAGGCCCATTAGCAATTTTAGGTCATTTGAATCAATGTTGACTTTTCAAAATATCCAAAAATTTCCCAACTTCCACAAGACATAACTTGCTCAATTTTTAAGCTTTGCTCGTGTTCTTGGACATTTTGGAAAGGTCTTTGAGTCCTATAACCAATGCCTTTGGTCCCATGTCATTTTGATTTACCAATCTCAAGTTATGGCCTTTGACTTAAAGTCCCTTTTTGTTGACTTTTGAAAATGACCTATAATGTTGAAATTGATAACTTTTTGTGAGAGCATTTCTTGGACTTGAAGTATGAAGATGAGTTGTAGGAAATGTCTTTCTCTTCAAAATTAGATTTGGATGGAATTTTTCTGATAATCCATGTGAAAGTTATGCTCTGGTCAATTTACAGTTGACTTTTTCAACTGTCCAAATAAGGAAACTTTTGCATCTTGATGATTTTTGAGCCAAGCTTTGAGAATCATGATCAAGCATTGATCAAATGATGTTTGTGGATTTAAAATGAGATGTTGACCAAAAATTTGAACTTTTGACTGCCAAATGACCATTTTGCCCCTACAGTTGACTGTAGTGCAATTTAGGGTTTTGACTATGCAATTTTGTGTTGAAAGTCTTGAAACTTGATATGAGGATGCTTGACCATATTTATAGGCATGTGGGACTTGATTGGACCCTTGGAAACTTCATTTTCTTGATCAGAACCAAAACCCTAATTTTGACTGCTTAGGAGACCCTTGCACTGTGCAACCCTTGGGGAATTTTGAAGCTTTGACTTGGCAATTCTTGAAGAATATGGGAGGGCAAATTTTGGGGTACAACAAATAGAAAATGCACAGGAAAGACATTTGAGCAGGTAGATAGCTTCTATTTACTTGCTCCATCTCAAACAAAACATCCTTGCTATTTTTAAAACAAGCACACACACATTTCAAAAACATCTTACAAATATTGAAAACATTTTTCAAAAGACAAACATCTTTATATACATTCTTATGAACGAGAATAATTACAAAGATTGCCTAAACGAATGGCCTCTTTTACAAAATACTTTCAAAACCACACAAAGCACAGTTTCAAACAAAAGCAAGTGATCTAAGCAAGTAACTAAGAGCCCATGGAAAACCATGGATGAAAAGGGTGCTAGCACCTTCCCTTTTCATAATCTACCCCCCGAACTCAAGAAACAATCTCAAAGGTCTTTCATGTGCTTTTTCACCTTTCCTTTTGGATAAATGAAAAGTCGGTGGCAACTCTTGCTAACCGCGAAATTTGCGATAAAACGCAAAACCTTCAAGTCAGTTCTCCCACCGCATCACATGGAGTTTGGGTAAAATTGCATCTGAACCGAGAAGGAACCTAGGTAAGGTTGCTTCGTGAGGAGTTTGGGTAAAACTGGATCTAAACCGAGAAGGAACCTAGGTAAGGTTGCTTCGTGAGGAGTTTGTGTAAAACTGTATCTGAACTGAGAAGGAACCTAGGTAAGGTTGCTTCGTGAGGAGTTTGGATAAAACTGCATCTGAATCTAGAAGGAACCTAGGTAAGGTTGCTTCGTGGGGAGTTTTGCTAAAACTGCATCTGAACCGAGAAGGAACCTAGGTAAGGTTGTTTCGGGATAAGTCCGTGTAGGGCTTCAGGAGGAACCTGGGTAAAGTTACTTCGGGATGAGTTCGTGTGAAACTTTATTTGGAAGTGTATGTGAAGGGACCCGTGTAATATTTTTTTCAGGATAAACCCGTGTGAAGCTGTATTTAGGAGAAACCCGTGTAAGATTGCTTCGTGACAAACCCGTGTAGAGCTGCATCTGATCGTGCAGATAATTACTCTGTTTAGTTTCAAGAGCTAATCTAGGACCTGCTGGAAATTGTTGATGATAACCATATTTCTTGAAAAGGTACACGATTAATTATATGTGATGCTTGAAATGCATTGTATGATGATGTTCTCAAAATAAATGAGATTATGCTGTATGCAATATGTGTGCGTATGTCATGATGTATGAACATGAGATGCTATTGTGCCATATTCGAGTTCGGGAAAATAAATCCCTGATTACTGTCGAAGAGTACTGGAAATTGAATTCCTGATCGTCGTAGAAAAAGTGGTTGTTCTACTTCTGCTGGGGATGGTGAACGGAGATGACTATGCTGTGGATTTACTCCTGTTTGCGAATAGTCTACCGGGGAGAGATTCTGTTTGAGAATAACTCTGCGGGGAAATAAATCTGTTGGAAGATGAACTTCCGTAGCTGAAGTAATAAGCTCTGTTGAGGATTGAGATTCTGTATTCAGAGAAATAAACTCTGCTTAGGAGACAACTTTATGAACCGCATGCAATTATAAAAATCGACTGAGGAATAAATGTCGACTCTCTGAAGGAACTTTGCTAGGGAAAGTAACTCCGATTTGGGGAAGCCTATGTCAAAGATTTGGTTGCCTCTACTCTTTGGGGGACATAAACGTCACTGGGACGTATGCTGAGGACGTAGCAGTGACTTTACATCAAGACATTTCTGCCCCTGTACTTGTTGGAGAAAGTACCTGCAGAGGCTTGGTGGATGCTGATCAGGATGATAAGTCTTCTACTGATAAACAAATGACAAGATGACGAGACATAGTCGTACGCTTCAAATCCCTAACTTTTGCCTGGACCTCCCTTTCGGGTTTTCAGTCTACCGGGATACCCTTTTTTGCTCAAGCCGCCTTTTCGGGTTTTCGACTTGTCGGGTGTACATATCTTTTTTGTTTTTATCCCTAATTTTTTCCCGAACTCTTTTGGTTCGCCGGGATGCCCTTATTTTTTCCTAGGCCAGTCAACCTAACGGGTCTTTGTTCATGCATAGTATTTTTCGGCTATGTCCATGTTCACCGGGTACGGAGAATTGTCACTGTCCATAGTAGTATGTGTTGCCATATTTCCAAAAGATGTTTGTTTAATCATACATGATTCGTTGTCGGAATTCATGTCGAATTCCCCAAGTGATTCAGATGGAGATCTTCCCCTGGCTATTTGGCATTTTTGAGAGATTCCTTGAATCTTGACTTGACTGCCCCAGATGATGGACACTGATCCTGCCGTGCCCCTTGGTTGGAAGTGTTTTTCCACTTGAGGTGATCCTTTTCATTGAGAAGGTTCATGTTCACTAGATATTCGTCATGCAAATTTCTCTTCTGTTGAACAAATAGCCATATGCAAACAATGGTATTCTAAGAATGCAAAGATTATGTCTGTCTTGAAGTTTTGAAAATTCATTTTTTTTAGTAAAATAAACAAATTTTGTAAAAGTGTGATATCAAGTCGGGATTTATAGCGAACCCTACAGGAGTCAGGATACCTTTTGTAACAATATGCTTTCAAACTAACCCATGCTTCAGCAAGGACTTTTAAGGGTTATAACATGGCCTGGTTCACAGTTCAAGAAACAAAGGATAAAGGCTCAAAATTTATTTGTACCCACCCGCTCTTCGTGATGTTCTTCAGTCAAATGCTCAGTTAATTATGCATTCAGATCCCGATTGAGTCTGGCAACTTGTCCTTGACGTTCCGGTGATGGTTCCGATACTGACAGTTTATTTTGAATAGGCAGTCATTTTTGTAATCTTTTTTGTCGAGTATTTGTAGTAACCTCTTTATTTTTTATTTTACTATCCCTGTCTTTTTCCTGAACTGTTTCTTTTTGTGATTACAGTCAGCGGGATGCCCCAGTTAAGTCTCCTTCATAGGTTTTGACTTAACGGGCTTTTATTTCGAGAGATAATGACTGTCGATTTTAACGATTATGCGGAACCATCACCATATTTTGATTTGGAAGGACGTCTTCGAAGCCATTCATTGTGTGCGAAGCAGAAAATTGCGACTGAATGCGCCTTTGAATTAATTGAGAAAACTACCCTGCCCCAGGTTATGATTAAGGGTTTTAATTTGTGAAAAGAAAAACTCATACTTCTTTGGCTCGAAGGGGTTGATTAGGGATTATCTTCCTTATAACTCCACTGTTTAGGATTTGAAACAACGCCTGTACATTGTCAACGGGGTCTGTTCAAAAGCATACTATATAGATTGTGGTATCATTTTCGTCATCCTCCCTCTAAAGGCTTAGAGATTTTGATCGAGAGTTGGATATCACAAAAAGGGAAGCAATTTTAAGTGTAGTGAATACGAATGAATTGATTCAAACAGACATATGTAATACATTGATAAAGTAATAGAGTTTGACATGAATAGATGTTCGAACAATTTGAAAATTCTAATGAACAAAAGCCTCCTTGTCTGATCTTGTCACTTCAGATGGCGTGCCTTGGAGGGATGGAATAAACATTCCAATTTACCATCTTGTGTGAATTCCAATGCTCCTTCATCAATCAGGTCTTGAATTTTGTATTTCAACCCCAACAGTCGTCAGTATCATGCCGCGGGCTGTTGGAGTGGTATGCACATCTTGCATCAGGATTGTAGTTAGGGGAAAAAGTCTTGGGATTCAGATTAGGTTCTATCAACGTAATCAGATTCATCCTCAACAGGTGTTGCAAAGCTTGAGACATCGGCATGTTGAGTTTGGTAAACTGCCTCTTGGGTGTATCCAACTTACTCTAATTAACCTGTTGTTTTTGGCGAGGTTGTTGTTGGACCCGTGAGGTAGTAGCAGTTTTGGAAAGGTCCACTCTTCACCAAACCAACCTCTTGTCTTCTTGGAGGTTGATCAATGACTTGGTCCCCAACCTCGACTGTTTGCTTCACATGGTTGTATCCGTCTTGAGGAAGTTTGCTGATAAGGATTCTTAACTATTCTTTCCCCCCGAGCCAAGCTTTGGATAAGGGCCATCTGACTACTCATCTGGATTCTCATCCTTTCCATTTCAGCTTGCAGTTGTTCCAACTGGTCATCCTTATTGTCTTCAGGATTCTTCTTGGTTAGGTTCCCAGCGAGGAGTGCTTTCAACTCTTCCTGCCCCTTGGATAGTGTTGTACCCCAAAATTTTCCCTCTCATTTTATTAATATTCTCCTCACAAGACTTCTTGGATTCAAGATCAGATTAGGGTTTGCTCAGTTTAAGACCTCTCCTTGCACTAATAATCTGAAATTAGGGTTTGAATTTGAACAAGGATTTTTGGACTTCCAATGCCTCATGTGACTTTCATACTTCATATTGGACTCCTAAGATTGCTCATACCAAGTTTCAAGCCTTGAATCACTTTTTTGCCCAGTCAATTGAACAGTTGACCTAAAAATCAATTGTATTGGGGGAAAAGTCAACCATGGCCAATTTACAGTCAAACCTCATAATTTTTTATCCACATCAACATTCTAGGCTCATATGAACAATTTTATCAAGTTTGGACCATAACTCCTCCAGAAATTTGATCAGATCATCTAAAGGGCAACATGGTCAAAATTAGGGTTTTGACTGAGAAAGGGAAATTTCTGATTTTTAACCTAGCTAATGACCAATTGGGTTCAAGCATGATTTCAAGGACTCAATAACATCATCTTGACCTAATCACAAGGTTCAAAAGATCTCAAATGCATTGAATTGACAGATGAATTTTCCAGTCAACTGATCAAAAATCAACTGTACACTGAAAAGTCAAACTTTGACTTTTTGGTCAAAATCAAGTGCCAAGGGTCATAATTCATCAAGATATGTCAAAACATGAAACTTTTTCACCAATAAACCTAATTTTGAAAATTAAGGTTTTAATTTGAAATATTTCATAACTTAGAATTTTTCTAAGTTATGAAAATTTCTTATTTTTTCCCAACGTTTCACAACTTTTTCACCATGATGCAATTGGATTCAAAGAAAACTTCCAACATGAAAGTTTTATTCCTCCACAAAATCTACAACTTAGATTCACAAAGTTTTCCCAAAATATGTTTGGATCTCAAGTTATGATTTTGTGAATAAGGGTCCATAAACCTTTTAACTTAGTGAAATTTTGCCCTAGTTTAGGCAGATTTTTGACCTAATTTCATGGCAACTTTTCGCCTAGTTCCAAGAGGAATCTCAAAGTTCATTTCAAAGAGGGATTGTAGATCATGTTACAATATTTCCAAAATGTACAAGAACTCTCCAAGATCATTTATGGTTAGGGAGAATCGAAGAAAAGAAAATGGAAATTTCTCACTTTTGTCCATGGTATTTTTCACATTGTTACAAGTTGCAAATCAGTTTCAAACTTGCTTGTACTTGCATTACAGGTCCTAATACTTTATACACTCATTAATTTAATGCAAACACATTGGACAATTATCTTATTCTGACCTATGGAGCTTTGTACATTGAATTAATCCTAAAATGGCATGAAGGTAACAATGCTACTTTGATAAAGCATGCTTTTATCAACTTTGTTTATCTTGAGCCATGGACCTAATCTCTTTCTGCAAACAATATCCAAAAATATCAGGCAATTTGTACCAACTATGTGTAGCTAAGGAACTAGCAAGTACAAGCTTTTGGGCATTTTCATTTCAACTTTCTTCAAAAACAAGTAAACTTGCAAAAGTCAAGAGAAGTGGTGTATCTGATAAAAGGAAGCCTTGGTATAATTTCAAACAATCTCAGAACATTGTAACAAGCCTAAGCACGATTTTCTAACAGTTCAAACACTCCAAAACACCAAAAACACCATTTTCTGCCCAAACATGGCAACCTCTACAAATCACTAGCCAAATCATATTTTGCTCGTGCGTTTTTTGTTTTAAGGCTTCAAACACATTCCATACATCACACCTAAGCTGACCAGGCCTTTGTCTAGCAACTGTAACCCCTGTTTCGAGCTTCACCATTTCCATTTTCTGAGTTTGCAGGTTGACTTCTACAGAGAGATTCAAGCATATACAAGGCCAGCTGAGCATTGGAGAAGCTTGAGGGAACTTCAAGCAAGCTCACACGACCTTCAGGACTTACTCAAAGTTCCTACATTGCCATATCCAAACTCCACTGAACAAGGTATTTGTCAAGTTTCTATTTCTCTATTTAGGCATCATTAAGCTTAGGTTTGTGAAGCAAAAATGTAGTCCTCAACGTGCTTAAGTTGTACATATGCATAGCTTCCATTTATATTAACTGAGCTAGGAGTATTTGATTGTTGAAGTTATCGAAAATTTTAGGTCAGAAATTAGGGGTGATAAAATTCTCCTTGATCTTTGAGAGTTAGGTCATGTTTTTTATATCATTGGAATCGTGACTAAAAATGCTACAAGTTTCATGTTGCAAGATTTTGTTTTTGTGCAAAGAATAGAGAGTTACAGAATCAAGCACAGGACGCGCGCGTTTGGAGAGACAGAGGTCAGGGATGAAGTTATTCTGGGCCTGGAATTTGGGCCTGCTTCTTTTTGCAGCCCCCTTTTTGCTTCTGCATCCCCCTTTGCATTTTCTTTTATTTTATATATTTTTTGCATATATTTTATTTTGACTTGCATTATTTTATTTTCTGAACATTATAAAATCATAAAAATATTTTCTTATTTTTTTTGCATTTTATTTTATTATTTTTATTATTTTTTTGGCATAAAAATAGTTTATTAGGTTTAATAGAATTTATTTTCTTAAATAAACTTGTAAATAATAATAAAAATACTTAAATATTTTATTTTATTATATTATACACATAAAATATTATTTTCTCACATATTTTAATTTTTATTTATACATAATATTATTATTATTTTTCTTATACAAAAATGGACAAGAATATTAGAAAACATATATTTTTCTATTAAATCAAAAATTAGGGTTTTCACCCTTTCAAAAATAACCATTATTTTTTCTTATTTTTAGGACTTAGATAATTTTATTTTATCATACATAAAACAATTACAAAACATTTTTGCATATTTACATTTTATTGCATATTTAAATATTTGCTTATTTATTTATTTGTACAATAAATTTAATTTGGTTGTAATAGTTTTAGGGTTTTATTTTGAGCAATATCCCCCTATTCAAAACTTGTATCCCCCTCCCCATAATATTGTTGTAATAGTCTAGATTTACTTTACGCATTTTATTGCTTTCATATACCATGATAGTAAACTAGGGTTTTGTATGCAAAGACCAAAAATCAAAACAAATAGCATGACCTAATACAAGACAAAAATGCATGAAAAATGACAACATATTGCACACAACACCCCTAGGGTTTCATCCACTTTGTTGCCTTAAAAATGTCCATGGTATGCATGCTAGGTATCTTGGCAAAACAAAACAAAACAAAAGATCATAGTCCCTCGATGACGCTATCAAAAGTTGCCTAAACAAATGATCTTAGTCCCTCAAAATGCTAAAGATACTTGGCACCATTGCTATCATGGTCATACGATGACCCACACCCGTCCCGTTTAACATCCAAAGATAGGGTTGTGTACCAAATGCAATGGTAAATCAACAATGTCAAAGGAATACAAATGTGTAGGAAAGACTTTTTGAGTAGGTAGATGCTTCTAGTTACTTGATCAATTTGCAAACCATCCTTGCTATTTTCAAACAAACACACACAATTTCTAAACATTTCCAAACAACTTTCAAACATTGAAACATTTTTTTCAAAAGACAAACATCTTTTTATACATTCTTACAAACAAGAATCATTACAAAGATTGCCTAAACGATGGTCTCTTTTCAAAATACTTTCAAAACCACACAAAGCACCATTTCAAACAATTGGAAAAAGCAAGTGATCTAAACAAGTAACTAAGAGCCCATGGAAAACCATGGATGAAAAGGGTACTAGCACCTTCCCTTTTCATAATATACCCCTCGAACTCAAGAAAACATCTCAAAGGTCTTTCCTGTGCTTTTTTACCTTTCCTTTTGGATAAAATATAAGTCGGTGGTGACTCTTGCTAAACCGAAACATTTGCGAACAGAAACGTAAAACCTCAAGTCAGTTCTCCCACCGTATCACAAACAGGTTTAGGAACATTTCTATGAACTGAGCCTCTTGAGTTCGGAGATCTCTATTATCTTGTTTGAGAGACATTGCTGAAATAAACAGTGAGAACATGAGAGACCTGCTTTGAAACCTGCTTATGCAATGATATGTATGATGTATGTATGCAATGTTTTCAAGGATCTCGCAGAGTAAACACAAGAAGATGTTAGGAGTTGAAATTTGCAACTTTGATTGAAGAACTTTCGTATCGTCTGAAGGTCCTTCTACGAGAGTCAAACTCACCATATCGAGTGGGTCATAGCCCCTGACTCAAGTTGTCGTGTTTTTGTCTTTTGACGGTATTGGCTAGAGGAAAATAAATCCCCTTGCCCCTTTCTAGACGTCTGATTCATCACAACCTGCATCACAGGCCCTCTAGATCCTTGAAATGGTTAGTATGATATGTCATGTTATGATTCTATGATGGGTATGCTATGCATTAAGCGAAAGTGTAGGGTAAGAAACCAATTTATTGGATTTATACAAACAAGGTCCTGCAAGGAATACAAACAAAAGCCCTGCAATGAGTTCAAATTATTAGGAAAAGAAAGCAAACAAGTCACACAAGTAGCCTTAGGTTTAGGCTTGCATGAATTCCATAGGTAAGTACCCTCTTGAAGTTTAGTTGGCTCAACTTGTCTTAGAAATAGTAATCGGGTTCTTAGGAGTCTCAATATCACTGATCATCCTTTATTGGGTATTGTTTCAGCTCAGGCAATCTTTTCTTGCAGCCAAAATATCCCGAAAGTCTGATCTTAATGAGTGTAGCATCGAGTATCAACCAATCCTCAGCTTTATACCAAGGCCGACTATCTTACTACTTTCTAATGGCCAAGTTGTTCAACTAAGGTTCTAAGGTCCGTTAGTGATCCACAACACCAAGCGGCGGCCCCGTATTCTCCTCGTTTCAACATGAAGGATACCGGTACCAACCAAAGTGTCACACCAACACAACCATCACTTAAACCATATCGGTCTACGCCGTACAATCTCCACGATCTATTGCTGTTTACCTAAAAATTGTCCCTAGATCCGGGTATAGAATCTATACAAGAATACCCCAACAAACCTTTAAAAGTAAAGCAATCAAAGCAAACAAAGAAACCAATTTAAAATGAAACTAAATCCTAAGGTAAATCCAACTTTACAAGAGTCCCCAACAAAGTCGCGAGTTCTGTGATATGGTGGCAGAACCTACTGTTATAATGGTTTGCGTTTTTTTTCCGCAAATGTTATGGTAAGCAAGAGTCGCCACCGACTTTTATTTCATCCAAGAAAGGAAAAGGAAAAAGAACAGAAAAAACCTTTTTCGAGATATTTATGAGTACGGGGGGTAGATTATAGAAAGGGAAGGTGTTAGCACCTATTGTACCACAAAATTTTCCCTCTCACTTATCAAAAATTTCCTCATAAGATCTCTTGAACTCAAGACTGCATTAGGGTTTGACCAGCTCAAGATAACTCCTCATTCACTGATGACCAAAATTAGGGTTTGAGTTTGAACAAGGATTTTTGGACTATCAATGCTTAATATGACTTACAAGGACAATTATGGACCCCCAAGATTATTCATGTCAAGTTTCAAGCCTTGGATCACACTTTTGATCAGTCAATTGAACAATTGACCTAAAAATCAGCTGTATTGGGGAAAAAGTCAACCATGGCCAATTTACAGTCAAACTTCATAATTTTTTATCCACATCAACATATTAGACTCATATGTATCATTTGGTCAAGTTTTGACCATAATTCCTCAAGAAACTTGATCAAATCATCAAAAGGATAAAATGGTCAAAATTAGGGTTTTGACTGAGAAAGGGAAATTTATGATTTTTGACCTAGAAAATGGTCAACTGGTTTAAAGCATGATTTCAAGAGTTCAATTGCATCATCTTGGCCTAATGACATGGTTTAAAACATTGCAAATCTATTGGATTGATAGATGAATTTTTCAGTCAACTGATCAAAAGTCAACTGTATACTGAAAAGTCAAACTTTGACTTTTTGGTGAAAATCAAATGCCAAAGATCATAATTCATCAAAACATGTCAAAATGAGAAACTTGTTCATCAAGAAATCAAGGGTTTAAGTTTTTGTTTTGAAAAGTTGAAAATTTTAACTTAGAAAATTATCTAAGTATAGAAAATATATTATTTTTTCTCAACTTTGAGCCAAATTTTCACCATGATGCAAGATGATTCAAAGGAAACTTCAAACATGAAAGTTGTAGATCTCCATGAAATATACAACTTTTATTTACACAATTTCTCCTAAAAATGCTTGTATCTCAAGATATAATTTTGTGAATACATGCTCATGAACCAAAATAACTTAATGAAATTTTGCCCTAGTTAGGTAGATTTTTGACCTAACTTCATGCCAATTTTTCACATAGTTCCAAGGGGAATCTTAAAAAGAAATTCAAAGATGGGTTGTTGATCACATTGAAAGCTTTAAAAAATGTCCAATAACTCTTTGAGATCATTCTTGAGTAGGTAGAATAGAAGAGATGAAGTTGGTGATTTATCACTTTGATTTCAAGCCATTTCATGAAGAACAAAAATTCAAATCCTCAAGCATGTTGAACAAATATTACTTTTCAGGCTCCTAACTTGACTTTCACTCCATAATTAAATGTTTTCGCAGAGGTTGGAAGCTTTAAGCCAATCATTAAATTCATTGTACAAGAACAATTCCATTTTTGGCACAAAGGTACCATTTCCATTTTGATAAAACACTACTTTTGCAATTTTACACTTCTTGAGCCTTGCACTTGTTTTATCTACACACAAGCAAAGCCAAAACCAAAAGCAACTTGCCTGAAGCCTCTACCAAACCAGGCCATGCTTGTACAACACTTAGGGACTTGTCTCCTCACTTTTCTTCAAAAGCAAGTAATAGAGCCAAAAGGCTATATCTCAGAAATCTTGAGAAAGCTTGATGTCTAACCTCTTACATACTTATACACAAGTGTATTGTAACATAACACATGAATTCTAAGACTCAGAAAAACTCCCAAACACTTTGCCATTGAAAATCTGCCATAGCTTGACAATTTTGAACCTTACTCAGCCTTCTCCAAACCCACTCGTGCGTTTTAAGTTTTAACCATCTAAACACTTAATATACTTCATATCTAAGTGATCCAGACCCCTGTTCCCTCACTGTAACTCCTCCTCCTCCATCCACGATTTTCAAATATCAAGCTTGCAGGTTGACTTGAGTAGGGAGATTCAGAGACTTTCAAGACAAAGTAAGGATTGTAATACACTCAGGGAGGTCCAAGCAAGCTAAATAGATCCCCAGGCCTTCTCAAAACTTGCTCAAACTCCATTCACGATCTCAACTGAAAGAGGTAAAAACAAAAACTTCTATCTCTTCATACAAGCATCATTTGGTCCTGATTTGTGAAAGAAAAATGTAGATATCCTTGCACTAAAGCTAA
The DNA here is from genome assembly GCA_948472305.1 of Vicia faba. Taxonomy (NCBI): domain Eukaryota; kingdom Viridiplantae; phylum Streptophyta; class Magnoliopsida; order Fabales; family Fabaceae; genus Vicia; species Vicia faba. Next base: position 1,690,231,105 of record OX451737.1, on the reverse strand, counting down.
CCATGTTCATAGTTTTCATTTATATTAACTGTGTATAGAGAATTTTGGATTTGAAATTTCTGTAAAAATTAGGTTTCAAATTAGGGAAATTAAAATTAGCTTTGATCTTTGATTGTTAGTTTACATAAATTATATGGTTGAACTCGTGGGAAGAAACACCATAATTTTCATGTTTGGACTTTCCATTTTCATGGAGAAATGAGAGAGATACAGGTGGTCCGACCATGGTTCAAGGTTGAAGATGAAGTTACCTTCAGGGGGCGTTTTCTAATATATATTTATCTGTGTTTCTATAAACGGATATACAGCCACCCCAGTGGTAAGGCAGCGAGCAAAAATGCTATAGGTCACGGGTTCGAACCTTAGCGCCTGCCTTTTTGCATTTTTCACACTTTTTTCATTTTTTTATTGCAGCGCTGGGCCTCTCATTCTTGGGCCTTTTTGTTTTTGCTAATATGTTACCTCCTGTTTGCTTGCAGCACCCCTTGGCCCATATAATTTTATTTATTTATTTTATTTTCATTTTATTTTATTAAGCATATTTCTCTTAATATTAAAAATCACAAAAAATATGAAAATGATAGATTTAAATTTTGAATTGTTTTATTTATTTTTTCTCTCATAAAATATTTTTATTTAGTTATACATGATCTATTTTTTCATTAAATAAACTTGTAAATTAAATTATAACTAGTTTAATATTTTACTTTTTCTTTATACCTATTAAATATTTATTTTAATATAAAAGGACCAAAATACCTCATAATGCCATGTATTATTTTCAAGACAAAAATATAAAAAAAATACTTACTTTTTCTTAAAGAAATTTATTTTCTTTTAATCAAATAGAATTAGGGTTTATTCAAAAATCTTTTCTAAAAAATAATTTCTTTTCTTAATTAATTTGAGTTAATCTTGATTTATTTATTAGGTTTAGGTTAAACTTTTTTTCATATAAAAAACCAAACAAAATCTTCTTTGCATTTACATACCTTTGCATATTTAATTCATTTTTGTATATTATTTATTCCAATATTTGTACATATTCAATTTGGTTGTAATAGACTAATTAGATTTATATTATTGCAATCCCCATTCATAAATTGTATACCCCCTCCCACAAGTGTTGTAATAACGTAGTAATCTTTAAATTTCACAATCTATCGCTTTTACATAACATGCTAGTAACTAGGGTTTGTATGGCAAGATAAAACCAATCAAATAGAAAACCCTAAATCAAGACAAAATCAAGCATGAAAATGACACACTTGCACACAAAACACCCCTAGGGTTATCCCACTTGGTTGCCTTACAAAAATGGACATATTACGCATGTGAGGTGTCTTAGCAAAAATAAACAAATACGAGATCATAGTCCCTCGATGACGCTATTCAAAGTTGCCTTACAAAAATGATCTTAGTCCCTCAAAAATGCTAAGATACCTAGAAACATTGCTAATCATGGCTATACGATGACCCACGCCTGTCCCATTTACATCCAAAGATAGGGTTGCTTTCCAAATCAATGGTAAGACAACAATATCAAGGAAAAAGAAAATGAACAAGAAAGACATTTGAGTAGGTAGATTACTTTTAGTTACTTGCTCCACTTCAAAACAAATATCCTTGCTATTTTCAAAACAAACACACACATTTTCAAACATATTACAAACATTGAAAACATTTTCAAAAAGATCAACATCTTTGTATACATTCTTACGAACGAGAATAATTACAAAGACTGCCTAAAACAATGGCCTCTTTTACAAAAGACATTCAAAACCACACAAAGCACAATTTCAAACAAAAGCAAGTGATCTAGCAAGTAACTAAGAGCCCATGGAAAACCATGGATGAAAAGGGTGATAATACCTTCCCTTTTCATAATCTACCCCCGAACTCAAGAAACAATCTCAAAGGTCTTTCATGTGCTTTTTCACCTTTCCTTTTGGATAAAAGAAAAGTCGGTGGCGACTCTTGCTAAACTGCAACATTTATGATCAAACGAAAAACAATCAAGTTAGTTCTCCCACCACATCACAAAGCTGGAGACTCTACTGGGGAAAATTCTAAAAGTGGGGTTACCTTAGGGATTAGATCACATTTACTTGCTTACATTGTTTGACTTATATGCTTTACATTATGGTTCTTTGTTTGGGTTTGAATCCTCTACCCGGATTTGGGATACATTATAGGTAAGTAGCAATACATTGTGGAAACTCTGTGGGGTATACCGACATGGTCTAAGCAATAGCTACGTTAGTGCAACATATTTGTGGGTACCGGTAGCCTTTGAGTTAATCAAAGAGAATATGGGGCCGCTGAGTGATGTCATGAAGCACTAATGAACTTCTAGAAACTTTACTTGACCAACTTGGCCTTTAGGATGTAATGAGATGACCGACTTTGGTGCAGTCTGAAGTTGGTAGATACTCGATACTACACTCATCGAGGTTTGGTTTCTTGGGATATTTAGGTCGCCATTAAAGAGGCTTGAGCTGAAACAATGACCAAGGAAATAATCCGGTGATATTGAGCTCCTTAGAACCTGGTTACTATTACTAGGACATGTTTGAGCCAACTAAACTTCAAGAGGGTACTTACCTATAAAACTCCATGCAAGCTGAAACTAAGGACTTGTTTGCTTTGCTTGTATATGCATACTTGTACATAACATCATGGACGTCATGAACATCATATACATCCACTAACCATTTCAAGGATTTTGGGATTTATCTTTGTTCTTGTTTTGTAGGATATGGATTCACTTCGCATGAAAACTATTTAAGCCAACCTTGTGAGAATCCCTCCACAGCTTAAGGAGCTAGCTTCAAGGATTCCTGAAAACTCTCCATTCATCAAGAGACATGGTTGTCTACTTAACTTGATCACCTCTAACACATATGAGGACATGATGAAGGTGCTCTTTCAGTTCTTTGATCCTTTACACCATTGCTTCACATTTCCCGACTATCAACTTGTGCCTACTTTGGAAGAATTCTCCCAACTCTTGAGTATTCCAATTCTCAATCAACTACCTTTCAACGGTACGGAAAGAGACCCAAAGCCATAAGAGATTGCTCAAGCTCTACACTTGCACTCATCTGATGTCACAACCCATTGGGAAACAAGGAGTGGTGTCAAAGGTTTCCTAGCAAAGTTCCTATTTTAGAAAGCCCAAAGCTATTGGAATTCCTTAGAATTGCAAGCCTTTGAGGAGATTATGGCTCTCCTCATCTATGGGATGGTTTTGTTTCCAAACCCTGACCAACTCATAGATGTGAATAACATCAAAATCTTCATATCTCTCAACCCGGTGCCTACATTGCTAGGGGATATCCTATACTCTTTTCACACTCGCACAATGAGGAAAAGAGGTGTCCTTATGTGTTGTACTCCTATCTTGGCAAGATGGTTTATTTCTCATCTTCCCCAATCAGTCTTAAAAAATGAGCAAGGTTCAAGGTAGTCACAAAGGTTGATGACGCTCAAGCATTCAGACATTCATTGGTGCTCCCGATCCAAAGAGAATGTTATCATTGTCGACCGTTATGGAGAATTACCTAATGTCCATTTACTTAGCATTATGGGAGGTATCACCTACAACCCATGTTTAGCCTTAAAACAGTTTGGTTACGCCCGAAGGGATGGCCCGCATGAGATGTTGATTCAAGGTTTTGTATTTGACTACGACAACGACAATCAAGGTCTTCGCCAGAGATTTATCTAAGCTTGGAGGATGCTAAACAAGGTAGATTGCAAGACTTTGGGACACAAGAATTCCATCCCTCTTGAGCCTTACCTCAAATGGGTACGAACTTGTGCTCAAAGTCTTATGATGCCTTACCCCTCCATTCTCCTGGTAATCGTTGAGCTTGTCATGGAGGGAGACGTTCCATACACTATCCTACATCCTGACATGCCCACATCTCTTGAAGACCTCCAAAGGGATTGGATACAACTTAAAGGAGAGCGAGATACTTTCGAAGCCCAATTCTACGCAAGCGAAAAAAGGTTTTGGAACTCACTAGTCTACTTCATGAGGAGCAGACTCTGAATGCCTACATTGCACCAAAGAGGATGTGCACTACTTTTCTATCTTAGAGTTTTGTATTATTTTGCCCAAGGGGAATTGATGTACTCAAACTTTATCTTATTAATGTAACGTGTGTTTCCTTTTTGTCTAAAACAAATTTGAATATTTGAAATCTTTGAAAACATTGCATATGCATATATCATTCATCATAACATAAACAAGTCTTTTGCAACAAGTATCCTCATCTCTCTACTGTTTATTTCAGTAAGATGGATCTCGAGCAAACAGTGAAAGATCTCCACGCTCAGAAGAGGAAAAAGAAAACAAAGAAGGTAACCGGAGTCTTAAACATGGGAAGAAGATTTCATGGGAAGACAAGGAGGACTTTGTATTTTGCAACAACATATGGTGAAGGAGAGGGGAAAGGCAAGGAAACAGTTTTCCCATCAGAATTGGAAGAAGAAGAAGAAGACTACTCTGAGGAACAGTATCCTCCAACTGATGACAAGTATAAACATCTTGAAGAACGGTTGAGCGCAATGGAAATCCAAAAGGTGCCAGGCTTGGACTTTGAGGAATTGGGGCTAGTGTCGGGGATTGTGATTCCTCCAAAATTCAAAGTGCTTAAATTTTCCTAATATGACGGAGTGGCATTCCCTAAAATGCATCTTCGATCATATGTGAGGAAAATTCAACCCCATACCGCTGATAAAGACTTATGGGTGCATTTCTTCCAAGACAGTTTGTCTGGGACTCAACTTGACTGGTTCTACATACTAGAAAGGGATAATATTCACAATTGGGAAGATCTTCCTGCAGCTTTCTACAAGCAATATCAATACAATGCTGATTTGGCGCCCACCCGTACTCAAGTCCAGAGTATGGCGATGGTTTCCAATGAAGGTTTCAAGGACTATGCACAAAAATAGAGAGATTTGGCTGGAAGAGTTCAACTTCCTCTGTCTGAGAGAGAATTGGTAGACATGTTCTTAGGAACCTTATCTGGTCCCTTCTTCAATCATTTAATCAGAAGTTCATCTGCAGGGTTTACTGAACTAATATTGATCGGGGAGAGGATAGAAGCCGGTATAAAGAATGGAAAGATTTAGAAAGACACATCTTCCTCTACAACTGTAAGGAAGCCCTTCATCGGTGTTGTACCCCAAAATTTTCCCTCCCATATTTCTTAATACATGTAAAGTGAGGTCCTCAAATTGCTCAAGGAAGTCCAAGAGTTGACCAGACAAACTCTCTCCTAAGGCAGTCTACTTCAAATTAGGGTTTCATTTTTCATCAAGATGCTTGAGACCAAAGGATCACAAATGCTCACCATTTTCCTAATATGTTCTCAAGATCATCCATGTCAAGTTTCAAGCCTTGCAGAGGAAGTTTTCTCAGTCAATTGTTCAAAGACCTGAAAATCGACTGTGTTAGGTCAAAAGTCAACTGTGGCCCACATATAGTCAAACTTCAAGATTTTTGGTCAACATCCTAATTTTGAAGTATAATTCATCATTTGATCAAGGTTTGATCATGATTAATCAAGTATTGCTCACAATTCATCAAAACCCAAAAGTTGCTAAATTAGGGTTTTGTAGGAAAAGTCGACTCAACTTTGACCAAGCATAACTTTCTCATACTTTATCAGAAATGACCCATCCAAAGCTCATTTTGAAGAGGATGAAATTCCCTACAATTCATCTTCAACCCCCAAGTTCAAAATATTCACTCACAAAAGGATATGAATTTTGACATTATAGGTCATTTTGAAAAGTCAACAAAAACACCTTTTGGGTCAAAGCTTCATACATGAACATGGAAGACTCAATTGAGATTAGACCAATAGGGTTGCTTATAGGACATCTTAATCTTTCTAAAAAGTCCAAGAACACCTCTCTAGGGTCAAAATTGATAGAGTTATGCATTGGCCAAGTTGATCTTTTTTGCAAAATTGCCAAAAGTCAAATGTGCTCAAATTTGCTTTTTTTTTGCTAAATGGACCCAACGTTTTATGCTTGCACTTCAATGATAACATAGTCCACGACCTATGGGACCCTCCATGCTTTATTTATTCATTTATTTTATTTATTTTGATTTTTATTTATTTAAAATTCAAATAAAATCAAATAAATCTAAATAAATCATATATTGTGTTTTAGGGATGATTTTTGCATTGAAGGAAGATCTTATATGCTTTCAATTAAGAATCAATTCGTGCAAGGCTGATTTGGTTGGAAAAAGATTGAATTTGAGCAAAATTGGAAAGAAATCATATGCCATGAAGGACCAAATCAAATCTTCATGATGAGCAAGATTGAGGTCGTTTTTGTTGACCTAATATGTTGTATTACATATACAGAAGAAAGGCAAGGCACAAGAGGAGGTTGAACAGTCGTGAAAGAGGCAAATAAAACTCAAAAAATTCAAGGAAAAGTGGTGATCCAATTTCCATACTAGAGGCCAATTCGTGCCATTCTCACATTGCCAACAGATTGCTGGACATCCCAGGAACATATCCCAACCAATTGCAAGCTTACTCACACCTGGAATCATAGGTACATAAGTCACGGTTTTGTCCCAAAACTTTGATTTCGTTTTAATTGGTTCACGCATCATTAGCATTTTGTGAATATATCCTTGTTTATCATTGAATTTGCAAGCTTTTGGTATTGTTTAATTGTGTTTTTAGTATGGGAATCAAGAGATGCCATTGTTAGGGTTTGCTCTTATGTTTTGGGGTTTCTCTGTATCAGTAAAATTGGTCCAAGAAAGTAATACCATGGTGTTCATGGGTTCAAGACGAATGGAACCATGTAATTAGAATTTATTTAGCACACGTTTTCTTGATTATTGAAGTTTACAGGTCTTTAGCCATGGAGCCACGCCTGTAGGTATAAGTTTACAGCCTAACACGACGGACAAGGAAGAAGAAGGCAACGTGCCTCGCCACCATTGGCTGTTTTTAAATTCTGCGCGTTTTTTTATCTAACCGTCGCGTTTGATATATTGTGTATTATTCTTATTTTTATATGTACAACAGAAACGTGTATCACAGATGGTAGCGTGGAGGTGGAATTATGCATAAGGACCTTGGTTCGATCCCCAGGTCCCAAACTTTGTTCATGCTATTTTGTTTTAGGAATTCAAGTACACTACAGCCTCCAACGTCCACCATGTACCCTCAACATCTGGCCATCAAACGCATCTCTGACCCAGATCAACGTGACACTCTTGAAGGACCACCATACGCCTCCAGTCAATAGCCACATTGGATCAGGCAAAGTCAAACGGGCCTGGATCTTTTGGGCTCAGAATCTCAAACAGCAAACCCCGCATAATTGCTAATACATGCCCATTATTCCTTCCTTTTTCTTTTAGTTTATTTAAATCTTTCAATATTTATTTTATTTTCTTTAATTCACAAATTAATTTATATTTTTCACAAACAAAAACATAAAATCACTAATTCACAAAACATTAGGGTTAGTTTTTTAATTTTATTATTATCAAAATTAATTTAATGTATTTTAATTTAGGAAATTGTAACTTGCTTTCATAAATAAAATCAAAATAGAAATTAGGTTAAACTTTTGATTAAATTCAAATTTTTGCTCTTTTCTCAAAATAAATAAAAATACAAAAATAGGTTGTAGATTTAATTAATTCATTTTTTCTTAAAATTAAAATTAATTAGAATTAGGCTTTTCTTTTTTTAATTTAATAATTTATCTATTTTCTTAAAATGACAAAACAAAAACATTTTTTTAACTAACCATAATTAGGTTTAGGCAAGGGTCAAAACCCTAGTTGTCTCGTATTCAATTCATCGCGCGCGTGTTATTATTTTTGCCAATATTTTTGTAACTGTTCATGGTTTGTAATAGTTTAATCTAGGTTTTTTACTTATCACTTTCTTCCCGGGTTTTTGGCTATGTAATTAATCCCTCTCCCGAAGCCTTGTAATAGCGTATATTTACTTTTTCGCATTTTAATTCTTGCAAATATTTGACTGTTTAGATGTATGCTAATAGAATTGTATGACAAGAATGCATGCAAAATCAATCCAGTTAGAAAACCCTAATGTGCAGAGATAAATAATTGAAACCAATCACTTGCACATATCACTCTTAGGGTATACTCTCACTTCGGTTGCATTCGGTAAACGATCATTAAGTATAGGGTGTCTTAGTGATTACCCCTCTGTCTAAAAAAGATCAAATATCCCGTTTGGATGTTGCCTCTGAATGTTTCCTCAGAAAGGTTGCCTTAGAAATGTTGCCTCGAATATGACCTTAAGACTCTAGGGTTATTACTAATGTGTCCTAACATTGCTTTAGTGATCGTACGTCCCTTTCGAATTGACCCTTACAACTCCAACGATGGTGCTACCTATTTCTCAATAGTAGGATAGTGCTGTCTAAAGGAAACGAGAATAGAAACAATCTTTTTCGAGTAGGTAGACGCTAGTAGGTACTTTCTCAAATCAAAACTCTTCACAGTTACACATTTTCAAAACAATTTTCAAAATAAATTCGTCACACCTTTGAGAACTGATACAAGGGTTGTCACGAAGTCAAACATTTTCAAAAACAAAGCACATACACAAGCAATTTTAAAAAGATGAGCAAGTACCTAAGAGCCCATGGAAAACCATGGATAGAAAGGGTGCTAACACCTTCCCTTTCTATAATCTACCCCGCGTACTCAGAATATCTCGAAAAAGGATTTTTTCTGTACTTTTTCCTTTCCGATTGGATAAAATAAAAGTCGGTGGCGACTCTTGCTTACCATGACATTTTGAGAACAAAAAACGCAAAATGCAATCCAACATTTCAAACAGTCGGTTCTTCCACCGTATCATAGAACTGGCGACTCTGCCGGGGACTTGCTTATAAGTGAGGTATACCTTAGGATCTAGTTCATAATGATTGCTTCTCTTGTTCGCTTTGTTTGCTTTAATTTTAAGGGTTTTGTTTGGGGTTACTATAGATCCTAACCCGGATCTAGAGATACCTTTTAGGTAAGTAGCAATAGACTATGAGGGAACTGTATAGCATAGACCGATACAGTTAAAGCAGTAGCTACGTTGATGTGGCACATTGGTTGGTAATGGTATCCCTTGCGGAGAAACGAGGAGAATACGGGGCTGCTGCGTGGTGTCGTTAAACATCAACTGACCTTAGAACCTTTAATTGACCAACTTGGCCATTAGAAAGTAGTGAGATAGTCGGCCTCGGTGTAAAGCTGGGAACTGGTTGATACTCAATGCTACACTCATTGAGACCATACTCTGGAGATAGTTTCGGCTGCAAGAAAAGATTGCATAAGCTGAAACCATGACTGATGGAGGATGGTCAGTGATATTGAGATCCTCTAGAACTCGATTAATTTTTCTAGGACAGGTTGAAACCAACTTAACTTCAAGGGGTACTAACTTTGACCTCATGCAAGCCTTAAACCTAAGGGCTTTGTGTGATTTGACTGTGTTTGCAATATCTGTGTTTGCTATACCTGTGGTTTACCATGACATCATGCATCATAACATGGCATTCATACTTAATTACACTAACCATTTCAAAGACCAAGGGAATTTATCTTTGTTCTGTTTTGCAGATTATGGCTTCCGTGCGTACAAATACCATTCGAGTCAACTTTGTGCAAATACCTGCCCAACTTAAAGAGCTAGCCTCAAGAGTTTCTGGGACTTCTATGTTCATTAAGAGACACGATCAACTTCTCAGCCTGGTCACTTCAAATCTTGATGAGCAGAGGATGAGTGTACTTTTTCAGTTCTTCGATCACGTGCATCATTGCTTCACCTTTCCAGATTACCAACTGGTTCCCACCTTGGAAGAGTTCTCTCACCTATTGGGCATATCCATCCTTGAACAGGTACCCTTCATAGGTATGGAAGAAGTTCCTAGACCAGATGACATTTCCTCAACTCTGCATTTGAAACGGGCTGATGTAGTATCCAATTGGGAAACACGAAGCGGGGTCAAAGGTTTTCTAGCCAAATTTATGATAGACCAGGCTCATCTATTCTGGGATAATTTGGATTTTCAGGCTTTTGAAGATATCTTGGCTCTCCTTATCTATGGTTTGGTTCTCTTCCCGAATCCAGATTCCTTTGTAGATGTGAATGCTGTCAAGATTTTCCTTTCTCGCAACCCTGTGCCTACCTTGCTTGGAGATATCTTGCATGCCCTCTATACTCGTACTGTGAGGAGAAGAGGGACTCTTATGTGTTCCATGCCATTGCTGTCGAGGTGGTTTATTTCTCACCTCCCTAAGTCTGTGCTGAAGAACGAAGAAGGTTTGGGTTGGTCCTACAGAATAATTTCGCTTGCTCATACAAATATTCTTTGGTGTTCCCGGGCTATGGAAGACACTGTTGTTATTGACCGTTGTGGGGGATACCCTAATGTCCCGTTGCTTGGAATAAGAGGGGGTATAACTTACAATCCTTGTCTAGCTTTGCGACAATTTGGTCTTGCTCTGAGAGATGGTCCCCATGAGCTACTTCTTGAGGACATTGTATTTAACTACAAGGAGGACGTTAAGGAGCACCACCGAAGGTTTATACGAGCTTGGGGCATGGTGAACAGGTCTGACCCCCAAGAGTTGGGACCAAAGACTTCCCTTCTTATGCAGCCTTACCTCCAACGGGTCCGAGCTCGTGCCCAAAAGATTGGGATGCCCTATGAGGCCGTGTTACCAATGATTGTGGAGCCCACTAATGAAGAAGGCATTCCTTACACAGTTCTCTATCCTTACATGCCCACTGATCCTGGGGAGTTGCAGAGGTCTTGGATTCAGCTGAAGAATGAGCGGGACACTTACCGGGAACAGTACCATGAGCAAGAAACGAAGATTTTGAAGCTCACCAGGCAGCTCGAGGAAGAAAAAGTGATCAATGACTACATCAGCACAAAGAGGAAGCGACCATGGGACTTTTGATTTTGCTTTTTCTAGTTTTAGATTTTGTTTTATTTACTTCTTTGTAACGCCTTAAAGGCATTGTTGAACCTTTCAAAGTTAAGCTAATAAAGTTTTATTTATTTTTGGTTTACAAATTTAAATCTCCCAAAGTCTTTGAAATCATTACATGCGCATCCCATTATCATGCACATCATTACAGGTACCCTTACAGGTTTCTCATCTTCTTCGCTGTTTATTTAAGCAGAAATGTCTTCCGATCAAGCCATCAAAGATATTCAGGCACAGAACGCCCAATTCCAACAGATGTTCATAAGTCTGGCTAAAGGGCAAGAGGATCTGAAGACCCTTATTCTGAAAGAGAAGAAGAAGAAGAAGAAGGTCGGTATTCTGAACATGGGTAGAAGATTCGGAGAAAGGTTGAGGCAACCAGCTGATCTGACCTCCTCATCCAAGGACATGGAAAACCAAGAGAGATCAAAGGAACCTAGTCCTGCAGTTTCTGATAACGATACGGATTATGATGATGAGAAATATCCTCCTGCTGAGGATAGGTACAAGCAGCTAGAAGACCATCTGAGTGCTATGGAGATTCAGAAATCCTTGGTTTGGATTTCGGAGAATTGGGACTGGTATCGAGAGTGATCATCCCTCATAAGTTCAAAGCTCCAGTTTTTGCTAAGTACGATGGAGTATCCTGTCCAAAACTCCGTCTCCGTTCGTATGTTAGGAAAATCCAACCACACATCGTTGATAGAAATTTGTGGGTGCATTTCTTTCAAGATAGTCTGTCAGGGACTTAACTTGAATGGTTCTATCAGTTGGAGGGGGCCAGTGTCCGAAACTGGGAAGACCTTGCTGCTGATTTTTACAAGCAGTATCAGTATAACGCCGACCTTGCTCCCACTCGTACTAAGCTCCAGGGTATGTCCATGGGTGCAGGTTAAGGTTTTAAAGACTATGCTCAAAGGTGGAGAGACCTGGCTGGAAGAGTCCAACCCCCTTTGTCTGATAGGGAGTTGGTTGACATGTTTCTAGGGACGCTATCTGGTCCATTTTTCAATCACTTGATCGACAGCTCATCATCAGGTTTCATTGAGTTGATCTTGACTGGAGAAAGAGTAGAAGCTGGTATCTGAAGTGGTAAAATATAGAAGGATGCCTCTTCGAGTTCGGCAAAGAAGCCTTTCACTGGTAAGAAGGAAGCTAGTGCGGTCTATGGCCCGAGAGGCCAAAGTAGATCTAAACATCGTCAAGTGATAAATGCTGTAGTGATACCAAGACCCGCAGTTGCTCTACAGGGCAACAATCAACAAAGGGTAGAAAGACCACAACGGCAGTTTACCCGTATCAACATGACTTTGGCTGAAATTCTGCCTCATCTGTTAAAGTCCAACTTGGCAACCTTGAGAAAGGTTCCCAAGAATCCAAACACTGCTTCTCCCAGATACAATCCCAACGCGCGGTGCGCCTGCCTTTCTGAGATTCTGGGCCATGATACAAACGATTGCTGGGCTCTGAGAAACAAAGTGCAAGATTTGCTCGAAGCCAAAGAGATTGAGTTTGATGCTCCGGAAAAGCCCAACGTCATAATCGCTCCTATGCCCAAACATGGTCGTGGAGTTAATGCTGTTGACACCAATTTGTTTGTGACCTCTGTCGACGAATTTACTACCCCTCTAATGACGATTAAGAGGAATTTGCTGTTAGCCGGTTTATTTCCGGGTTGTGGTGAAGGTTACCGCATGTGTTCAATTCTACCTTCCGGTTGCTGTTTGTTGAAGTCAGGTGTTCAGTGCCTGATGGGTAATAAAGAGATTTTGTTTCAGAATACTATGTTTCCATTTGTTCCAAATGAAGACGTTGCCATTATCACCATTTCCGCCAATCCTTCCAAGGTTTCCTCGAGAAAACCTGTTAGGGTTACACCTGTTCCAAGAATTGCTCCATTAATAATCACTGTTCCTAGTCCCATCTCATACACTTTGGATAAGGCTGTCCTTTGGCACTATGGTGCTGATGTGTATTACCATGGTGTTAAACAAGACTTGAAGAATGAAGAAGCTGATATTGATGTCAGTAATATTGTTGGGGCTAACAAGGTCACCAGAAGTGGAACACTCTTTCCCCCCGAGATTTCCCCTCCGACTATCCACAAACCTGTTGTCATTCCGTCTGCTAGTACATCAACTACTGTCCCAGTTCCTACTCCAGTTATCACCCCTGTCGCCGAGCCATCTGGGACTCGGGGCAAAGAAATCATAGGCGAGCCTGCCCGAACGGAGGAACCTAGGAAAATAATTGTGGAAACCTCTAAACAAGAAATAGAGGAAATATTGAAAATTATCAAGAAGGGCGACTACAATGTGGTCGAATAGCAAGGGCAGACCCCATCAAAAATATCCATGTTGTCCCTGCTGTTGTGTTCTGAAGCCCACGCGAAAGCTTTGATTGCATTTCTCAAGACCGCGCATGTGCCACAGGAAACTTCTGCAGATCAGTTCAAAGATTGTGTGGCTAGCCTGACTGCTGACAATGGGCTAGGATTTTCAGATGCGGATCTGACTGCTAAGGGGAGGAATTATAATGATTCTCTGCATGTCTCGATTGAGTGCAGGGGCACCACTATGGCTCATGAGCTGGTTGACACCGGGTCTTCGCTGAATGTTCTGTCGAAGAAATTATTGGACCGTTTGAATTGTGAGGGTTTGACCTTAAAGCCAAGTAACATTGTGGTGAGGGCTTTTGACGGATCAAAAAGAATGGTGCACGGGGAGGTGGACATCCCTGTAAAAGTGAGTTCTCAGACTTTTGGGTCCACCTTCTACGTAATGGATATCAAGCCATCGTATTCTTGCTTGCTGGGTCTTCCTTGGATTCATAAGGCTTGGGAAGTTACTTCCACACTCCATCAAATGCTGAAATATCCGGTGAAGGGGAAGATTGTCACAGTACGAGGTGAAGAGGAGTATATGGTAAGTCATCTCAATTCCTTCTGCTACATGGAGATGGATGGGGAATTCATAGAAACTCCTTGTCAGAATTTCGAAGAAGTCCCTCAGACTTTGGCGTCAACCGAAGTTACTACCAACAAACCTCCGCTGAAGATGGATTCTCTCAAGGATGCCAAGGCTGTCGTTGAAGAAGGTGGGTGTACCAATTAGGGTCGGCTCCTTGATTTCACTCACAAAACTGACAAATTTGGTTTGGGCTTTACTACAAGGGCTCAGAGGGCTGTTAGGCGCGCACGAATTGGAAAACCTCCTCTACACATCAGCAATCAGGGAGTTAATGCAATTGAGGACAATGAAGAAGACTCAGACATCGACAACTGGATCTACCCAACAACCAATGGTGGACTAAATAACTGGACGGCAAAGGACTTCACACCTGTTTCTTTTATTCCGCAGTAATTGACTTTTGTCTTAAGATTTGTAATAGACAGTTTGAAACTTCACGGCCCGGTGCCTTGCCCGAGGCACCTTGGCTTTTCTTGTGAGGGCTTATTATTTGTCATTTTCATATATCATTAATAAAACATTGGACGTCTCTTGAATTACAAATTTTGCGCTCCTTGTTTTTCTTTCCTGTCTCTCAATTTATCAAAACATCTATTCTCTTACACACACTCACGTATCATACTGCAGATCCATATCCACTCTGGATCCCATTGATAACAACTCTACTACTGCCAGTTTTGACTTCAAAAATCCGATCAACCAAGCCGAGGACGAAGGTGAGGATGATTATGAGGTGCTTGGAGAACTTGCTAGGATATTACAACAGGAAGAAAGGGCCATACAACCTCATGAAGAGCCAATCGAGTCAGTGAATTTGGGTACAGAGGAAGACATTAAAGAGGTTAAAATAGGTGCGAATCTGGAGCCTAATGTCAAACAACGGTTAATACAGATGCTACACGACTATGTTGAGATCTTCGCCTGGTCTTATGAAGACATGCCTGGTTTGGACACTGATATTGTGGTACATCGCCTGCCGACTAAAGAAGACTGCCCTCCGATAAAGCAGAAGGTCCGCCGTATGCGCCCTGAAATGTCAGAGAAAATCAAGGCAGAGATCATGAAACAGTTAGACGCATGATTCTTAGCTGTCACTTCTTATCCGTAGTGGGTTGCCAACGTCATTCCGGTACCTAAGAAGGACGGTAAGGTACGGATGTGTGTGGACTACAGATATCTGAATAGGGCGAGCCCCAAGGATGACTTCCCACTTCCTCACATTGATGTTCTAGTCGACAACACCACATAGCACAAGATATTCTCCTTCATGGATGGTTTTTCTGGCTACAACCAGATCAAGATGGCTCCTGAAGACATTGAGAAGACAACCTTCGTTACACAGTGGGGCACCTTCTGTTACAAGGTAATGCCTTTTGGGTTGAAGAATGCTAGGGCAACTTATCAGCGCGCCATGGTCGCTTTGTTCCACGATATGATTCACCACGAGATCGAGGTTTATGTTAATGACATGATAGCCAGGTCCCAGACTGAGGAAGAGCACCTTGATCATCTTCAGAAACTATTTGACAGGTTGAAGACATACAAGCTGAGGTTGAATCCGAACAAGTGTACCTTCGGGGTAAGGTCTGGTAAGTTTCTGGGTTTTGTTATCAGTGACAAAGGTATTCAGGTAGACCCTACAAAGGTAAAATCCATACAAGAGATGCCAGCTCCCCGCACAGAAAAAGAAGTTAGAGGTTTCTTGGGATGTCTGAACTACATCGCCAGGTTCATTTCACATCTGACTGCTACTTGTGAGCCAATCTTCAAGCTGCTGAAGAAAGATCAAGTGGTAAAGTGGAATGATGAATGCCAGACTGCTTTCGAAAGAATCAAGGAATACCTTCAAGAACCACCAATTTTGATGCCTCCAGTTGAAGGAAGACCTTTGATTTTATACTTGACAATGCTAGACAGTTCAATGGGGTGTGTGATGGGGCAACATGACGAGTCTGGCCGAAAAGAGCACGCTATTTACTACCTTAGAAAAAAGTTTACCGACTGTCAGACCCGATACTCATTGCTCGAGAAAACTTACTGCGCTTTGGCATGGGCTGCTCATCAGCTGAGACAGTATATGCTGACTCACACCACCCTGTTGATATCAAAGATGGATCCGATCAAGTATATCTTCGAGAAGCCCGCTCTCTCCAGAAGGATAGCAAGATGGCAGATGATCTTGACCGAATACGACATCCAATACACAATCCAAAAAGAAATCAAGGGGAGTGTATTGGCGGATCATTTGGCGCATCAAGCTGTGGATGACTACCAGTCCATGAATTTCGAGTTCTAGGATGAGAATATCATGTTGGTGACCGACTACGAAGAACATGGACCGAATGAAGGACCCGAGGAGGGATCCCGATGGTCTATGTATTTTGATGGAGCATCAAACGCTTTGGGTAATGACATTGGCGCTATAATTATATCTCCTGAGGGTTGTCATACTCCATTCACCGCCCGATTATGTTTCAACTACACCAACAATATGGCGGAGTATGAAGCGTGTATCTTAGGTCTTCGAGATGCTATTGACCTGAGAATTAAGTTCTTGAGTGTATTCGGAGATTCCGCTCTGGTGATAAGTCAGATCAAAGGTGAGTGGGATACAAAGCACCCAAATCTTATTCCTTACAAAGAGTATGTACTGACATTGCTCCCACACTTTGAGGAGATAACTTTTGAACACTTCCCAAGAGAGGAGAATCAGTTGGAGGATGCACTAGCTACCATGTCTTCTATGTTCAAAGTCAGGTGGGACAATGAAGCTCCCCAGATTACCATTAAGAGGTTGGACGAACCCGCACATTGCTGTGACATTGAGACTGAAGAGGTAGCAGATATACCCTAGTTTCACGAGGTAAGGAGGTATCTTGAGGCTCAAGAATACCCCAAGGGGGAATCTGTTAATGATAAGAAGTTTCTGAGAAGATTCGCTGCGAAGTTCTTCATCAGTAATGGTATTCTCTATAAACGTAACCATGATTCAACCTTACTGCGGTGCATAGACAAGAGCGAGGCAGAAAGGATCATGGAAGACCTACATGAAGGCCCTTTCGGAACTCATTCCAGTGGACACACCATGGCGAAGAAAATCCTACAGGCAGTATATTATTGGTCGACTATGGAAGCCGGTTGTTATCAGCACTCTCGAACATATCATAAGTTCCAAGTCTATGCTGATAAGGTGCATGTACCTCCGGTTCCCCTAAATGTTTTGACAGCTCCTTGGCCCTTTGCAATGTGGGGCATCGACATGATCAGCGAGATCAGACCTACTGCGTCTAAAGGGCATCGCTTCATTCTGGTAGCAATTGATTATTTCACAAAGTGGGTTGAGGCAGCTTCCTTTGCTACAGTAACCAAGAACTTCATGGCGCGGTTTATCCGACACAATTTGATCTATCGATATGGTGTACCAGAGAGGATCATTACTGACAATGGTACAAACCTCAACAATACAATGATCACCAAGCTCTGCAAACAATTCAAGATTCAGCATCATAATTCTTCTCCCTACCGGCCGAAGATGAATGAAGCTGTCGAAGCGTCTAACAAGAACATCAAGAAGATTGTGCAGAAGATGACTGTGACATACAAAGACTGGCACGAGATGTTACCATTCGCTCTTCATGGGTACCGTACCTCAGTACGAACATTGACAGGGGCAACACCCTACTCTTTGGTGTATGGCATGGAGGCAGTCCTACCCATCGAAGTCCGGATACCCCCTCTCAGGATTATGAAGGATGCGGGTTTGAACGAAGATGACTGGATCCAAACCCGACTTGATCAGCTGAACCTAATCGACGAGAAGAGACTTACTGCTATCTGTCATGGTCAGACGTATCAAAAGCGAATGATCAAGGCTTTTAACAAGAAAGTCAGACGTCAAGAATATCAAGTTGGGGATCTGGTGATCAAGCGCATCATACTACGGCAAGGTGATCCCAGGGGCAAGTGGACCCCCACATACGAAGGGCCATTTGTGGTTAAGAACATTTTCTCGAGAGGAGTTATGATTCTAACCACCATGGATGGTGACGACCTTCCTCACCCCGTCAATGTAGACATAGTGAAAAGATACTACGCATGATCAAAGACCCTCTAGGTTGACTAGTCTAGGCAAAAATAAGGGCTTCCCGACGAACCAAAAGGGTTCGGGCAAAACTAAGGGATGAAAATGAAAAAACTGTACACCCGGCAAGTCGAAAACCTGAAAAGGCGACTTGGGCAAAAAAGGGTATCCCGGTCGACTGAAAACCCGAAAGGGCGGTCCAGGAAAAATTAGGGATTGAAGTGTAACACTATGTCTCATTGGATCATCTTGTAACTAGACTTCAGTATCGACTATCAAGCGCGGACGACGCCAACCAATTTGATCCACCTTCGACCAAGTAGCAAAGTGATGAGACGCTTGAAGATATAAAGGCAATAGCAGAGTTGAAACCCGATGGGATCATTCCACATAGCTGTTCTTCATTCTTTTACACAAATTGTAATTTCTATCTTTCAGTGGCGTTCTCTTACTGGGACGTCAGCCTCTTTGTACAAACGCCTATTATAGGTTAACTTCGAAAATCAATACAATTCATTTTCACAGGAAATTTCAAATTGTTTTTTCTTTTTCTGTTTTGTTTTGCAAGAACGTCCAATGATTCATTTTTGATATATGCATTTGGAAATAATTACTGCTCATAAATATTTTAATAAAAAACAAAAGACGATTACTCGTAATTCCAGGAACAGGGACAAACAAGAAGTGTCCAAACCCTACAGTTACTCTGCCCATCAGGTATCGGGATAGAGCAAGCTCGAGAACATGAGTAGTGAGACATACACTCCCCACAGAGTAAAAAGTACCCAAAGATAGGTGTCATGCTTCCCCGAGCAGGACATAACTCTCCCTAGCTGAGGTTCACAATCATGGGCGAGTCAGTAAATGTCATCCCCCAAGTAGAGTCTATTCTCAGGAAGAAATTCAATCCCGACAGAAGTCATTATCACCAGTAACGGAAATTCATCCCCGGTGGATTTTATTTCTCCAAGTCAGCAGATCTATCGATAGAGTGTCTCCTCTCCAACAGAGTTATTCCCTGCAGAGTTATCCTCAGACAGGGTCTCGTCCGGCAGAATATCTACCAGCCAAGGGGAAAATCCCCAGCTAGTCATCCTTGGTCACCACCCCCAACAGAAGTAGAGGAACTATGGTTTTCACAGCAATCAGAGATTTATTTTCCTAGATTCAGATTATTACGTCAGCATTTCATGTTCATACATCATGACATATGCATACATCACATATAGCATAGTCTCATTTATTTTGAGAAACGTCATCATACAATGCATCTCATGCATCACACATAACTAACCCTGTATTTCTTTCAGGAAAGACAATTATTATCAACAATTTCCAACGAGTCCATGATCAACACTCGAAGCTAAATAGAGTAATCATCGGTGTGACAAAAGCAACCTTACCCCGGTTCCCCCTGCAGTTTTACCCAAATTCATATCGAAGTAACCCTACTATCTAGGTTCCTTCTTACAACCCTACTACCCAGGCTTTCATCTCGAAGTAACCCTACTATCCAGGTTCCTTCTCACAGCCCTACTACCCCGACTTTCATCTCGAAGTAACCCTACTATCCAGGTTCCTTCTCACAACCCTACTACCCAGGATTTTATCTCTAAGTAACCCTACTATCCAAGTTCCTTCTCACAGCCCTACTACCCCGGCTTTTATCTCAAAGTAACCTTACTATCCAGGTTCCTTCTCACAACCCTACTACCCTGGCTTTCCTCTCGAAGTAACCCTACTACCCAGGTTCCTTCTCACAACCCTACTACCCCGACTTTCATCTCGAAGTAACCCTACTATCCAGGTTCCTTCTCACAGCCTTACTATCCAGGCTTTCATTTCGAAGTAACCCTACTATCCAGGTTCCTTCTCACAACCCTACTACCGAGGCTTTCATCTCGAAGTAACCCTACTATCCAGGTTCATTCTCACAACCCTACTACCCTGGCTTTCATCTCGAAGTAACCCTACTATCCAGGTTCTTTCTCATAGCCCTACTATCCAGGCTTTCATTTCAAAATAACCCTACTATCCAGGTTCCTTCTCAATAGCCCTACTACCCCAGCTTTCATATCGAAGTAACCCTGCTATCAAGGATCCTTCTCAACAGCCCTACTACCCCGGCTTTCATATCGAAGTAACCCTTATATCCAGGTTCCTTCTCATAAACTTACCATCCAGGTTCCTCCTCATAAGCTTACTATCCGGGTTTTTCCTCTCTTATCCCCAGAACATCAGTCCACAACACTGTAAGACCGGGGACCCAATCAAACACAATTGATTTCATATTTCCCTAGTAAGTTGCGGTGCAACATATACCCCGACCAAACACGCAGTGCACTTCCGCTTCCCAAACAGAATTATTCCCCAGTAGAGTAAAGGACAACTGAAGCTCCTAAAACTCTATTTTTCTCAAGATAGAGACCAGCATTCCCCAACAAAGTCCTCCTCAATAACAAGCATACCGGACCTCGCAAAGGAATCTCTTATGCGATCGACACCTCTTCGGATGGAATCTTTAAGCCCATCTTCCATCATCAACTTCCAAATGGCATCTATAAGCCCATTCCTGATATCGCAATTCAAGTATCACTTTGTGCGAGTGCAAATTTCTAGGTACTCTAGTGTTCAATCATCTTCCACCTTCAGATCACGAAAGGCAGACACGCCAATCTACATCCTCAGGTTTAAGAAGATTGAACAGGGGAAGCTGTTGTACCCCAAAATTTTCCCTCCCATATTTCTTAATACATGTCAAGTGAGGTCCTCAAATTGTTCAAGGAAGTCCAAGAGTTGACCAGACAAACTCTCTCCTAAGGTAGTCTACCTCAAATTAGGGATTCATTTTTCATCAAGATGCTTGAGACCAAAGGATCCCAAATGCTCACCATTGTCCTAATATTTTCTCAAGATCATCCATGTCAAGTTTCAAGCCTCACAGAGGAAGTTTGCTCAGTCAATTGCTCAAAGACCTGAAAATCGACTGTGCTAGGTCAAAAGTCAACTGTGGCCCACATACAGTCAAACTTCAAGATTTTTGGTCAACATCCTCATTTAGAAGTATAATTCATCATTTGATCAAGGGTGGATCATGATTCATCAATGATTGCTCACAATTCATCAAAACCCAAAAGTTGCTAAATTAGGGTTTTGTAGGAAAAGTCAACTTAAATTTGACCAAGCATAACTTTCTCATACTTTATCAGAAATGACCCATCCAAATATCATTTTGAATAGGATACAATTCCCTACAATTCATCTTCATCCCCAAAGTTCAAAATATGCACTCACAAAAAGATATGAATTTTGACATTATAGGTCATTTTGAAAAGTCAACAAAAACACCTTTTGGGTCAAAGCTTCATACATGAAAATGGAAGCCTAAATTGAGATGATAGCAAAAGGTTTGCTTAGATGACATCCTAAGATTTCTAAAAAGTCCAAGAACACCTCTCTAGGGTCAAAATTGAGAGAGTTATGCATTGGCCAAGTTGATCTTTTTTGCAAAATTGCCAAAAGTCAAATGTGCTCAAATCTGCATTTTTTGCTAAATGGGCCAAACTTTTTTATGCTCTCACTTTAATGATAACATAGTCCACGACCTATGGGACCCTCCATGATTTATTTATTCATTTATTTTATTTATTTTGATTTTTATTTATTTAAAATTCAAATAAAATCTAATAAATCTAAATAAATCATATATTGTGTTTTAGGGATGATTTTTGCATTGAAGGAAGATCTTATATGCTGTCAATTGAGAATTAATTCATGCAAGGCCGATTTGGTTGGAAAAAGATTGAATTTGAGAAAAATTGGAAAGAAATCATATTCCATGAAGGACCAAATCAAATCTTCATGATGAGCAAGATTGAGGTCGTTTTTGTTGACCTAACATGTTGTATTACATATACAGAAGCAAGGCAAGGCACAAGAGGAGGTTGAACAGTCATGAAAGAGGCAAACAAAACTCAAAAAAATTCAAGGAAAAGTGGTGATCCAATTTCCATACTAGAGGCCAATTCGTTCCATTCTCACACTGCCAACAGATTGCTGGACATCCCAGAAACATATCCCAACCAATTGCAAGCTTTCTCACGCCTGGAATCATAGGTACAGAAGTCACGGTTTTGTCCCAAAACTTTGATTTCGTTTTCATTGGTTCACGCATCATTAGCATGTTTTGTGCATATATCCTTGTTTATCATTGAATTTGCAAGCTTTTGGTAGTGTTTAATTGTGTTTTTAGTACAGGAATCAAGAGATGCCATTGTTAGGGGTTGCTCTTATGTTTTGGGGTTTCTCTGTATCAGTAAAATTGGTCTAAGAAAGTAATACCATGGTGTTCATGGGTTCAAGACGAATGGAACCATGTAATTAGAATTTATTTAGCATGTGTTTTCTTGATTATTGAAGTTTACAGGTCTTTAGCCATGGAGCCATGCCTGTAGGTATAAGTTTACAGCCTACCACGACGGACAAGGAAGAAGAAGGCAATGTGCCTCGCCACCATTGGCTGTTTTGAAATTCCGCACGTTTTTTATCTAACCGTCGCGTTTGATATATTATGTATTATTATTTTTATATGTACAACAGAAACGTGTATCACAGATGGTAGCGTGGAGGTGGAATTATGCATAAGGACCTTGGTTCGATCCCCAGGTCCCAAACTTTGTTCATGCTATTTTGTTTTAGGAATTCAAGTACACTACAACCTCCAACGTCCACCATGTACCCTCAACATCTGGCCATCAAACGCATCTCTGACCCAGATCAACGTGCCACTCTTGAAGGACCATCATACGCCTCCAGTCAATAGCCACATTGGATCAGGCAAAGTCAAACGGGCCTGGATATTTTGGGCTCAGAATCTCAAACAGCAAACCCCGCATAATTGCTAATACATGCCCATTATTCCTTCCTTTTTATTTTAGTTTATTTAAATCTTTCAATATTTATTTTATTTTCTTTAATTCACAAATTAATTTATATTTTTCACAAACAAAAACATAAAATCACTAATTCACAAAAAATTAGGGTTAGTTTTTTAATTTTATTATTATCAAAATTAATTTAATGTATTTTAATTTAGGAAATTGTAACTTGCTTTCATAAATAAAATCAAAATAGAAATTAGGTTAAACTTTTGATTAAATTCAAATTTTTGCTCTTTTCTCAAAATAAATAAAAATACAAAAATAGGTTGTAGATTAAATTAATTCATTTTTTTTCTTAAAATTAAAATTAATTAGAATTAGGCTTTTCTTTTTTTATTTTAATAATTTCTCTATTTTCTTAAAATAACAAAACAAAAACATTTTTTAACTAACCATAATTAGGTTTAGGCAAGGATCAAAACCCTAGTTGTCTCGTATTCGATTCATCGCGCGCGTGTTATTATTTTTGCCAATATTTTTGTAACTGTTCATGGTTTGTAATAGTTTAATCTAGGTTTTTTTACTTATCGCTTTCTTCTCGGGTTTTTGGCTATGTAATTAATCCCTCTCCCGAAGCCTTGTAATAGTGTAGATTTACTTTTTCGCATTTTAATTCTTGCAAATATTTGATTGTTTAGATGTATGCTAATAGGATTGTATGAAAAGAATGCATGACAAATTAATCCAATTAGAAAACCCTAATGTGAAGAGATAAATAATTGAAACCAATCACTCACACATATCACTCTTAGGGTATACTCTCACTTTGGTTGCCTTCGGTAAACGATCATTAAGTATAGGGTGTCTTAGTGATTACCCTTCTGTCTAAAAAAGATCAAATGTCTCATTCGGATGTTGCCTTGGAATGTTGCCTCGGAAAGGTTGCCTCGGAAATGTTGCCTCGGATATGATCTTAAGACTCTAGGGTTATTACTAATGTGTCCTAACATTGATTTAGTGATCGTACGTCCCTTTCGAATTGACCCTTACAACTCCAACGATGGTGCTACCTATTTCTCAATAGTAGGATAGTGTTGTCTAAAGGAAACGAGAATAGAAACGATCTTTTTTCGAGTAGGTAGACACTAGTAGGTACTTGCTCAAATCAAAACTCTTCACACTTACGCATTTTCAAAATAATTTTCAAAACAACTTCGTCACACCTTTGAGGACTGATACAAGGGTTATCACGAAGTCAAACATTTTCAAAAACAAAGAACATACACAAGCAATTTTAAAAAGATGAGCAAGTACCTAAGAGCCCATGGAAAACCATGGATAGAAAGGGTGATAACACCTTCCCTTTCTATAATCTACCCCCCGTACTCAGAATATCTCGAAAAAGGATTTTTTTTTTTTGTACTTTTTCCTTTCCGATTGGATAAAATAAAAGTCGGTGGCGACTCTTGCTTACTGCGACATTTTACGAACAAAAAATGCAAAACGCAAACCAGCATTTCAAACAGTCGGTTCTTCCACCGTATCACAATCGGAAAGAAAGAGGTGGATTCCGTATATCCGCAAAGAAACCAAGATAGGGCCGAACGCCGACCAATGGTGGGGGATGTTATGATCCCAAAGCCTACGTCTGATCAACAAAGAAATAATCAACCAACGGTGGAAAGGCCAGTCAGGCAATTCACCAGAATTAACATGACTCCGTATCAAGTATTATCGCATCTTCTAAAATCCAATTTGGTAACCTTGAAAGAAGCTCCGAAAAACCCCAATACAACATCTCCACATTATCATCCCAATGCCCGTTGTGCATATCACTCTGAAAGTCCTGGTCACAATACTAATAACTGTTTGGCCTTAAAGAACAAAATACAGGACCTCATTGAAGCAAAAGAAATTGAGTTTGATGCGCCCAAGAAGCCAAATGTCATTTCTGCTCCTATGCCCAGACATGGTCACAATACCAACGCCATTAAAGAAGATTTGTTTGTTACCTCAGTTGATGAACTCATGACCCCACTTCTGACTGTTAAAATGAACTTGTTGAAAGCCGGTGTGCTCCAGGGCTGTAATGAAGTTTGACATCTCTGCTTGTCCTCACCAATGGGTTGTCCTTTGTTGAAAGTAGGCATTCAGTTCCTAATATATAACAAAGAGATTTTGTTTGAAAAGACTCTTGTTACACCAGTTCCTTTTGAAGATGTTTCTATCATTACCATTTCCGCCAATTCTTCCAGGGTCTCCACCAAAAGACCCATTATAATTACATCAGTTCCGGAAGTAGCTCCTTTAATAATCACAATGCCTAGGCCAGTCCCATATACATCAGACAAAACCATATCGTGGAATTTTGGAGGGGATGTCTATTACCATGGTATTAAGCAAGACTGGCCGGCTGCCGAAGAGATAAATTCCGAGAAAGAAGACTCTGACATCAGTAATATTGCCGGAACTAGCAAAATTACCCGAAGTGGTAGGATCTTTTCTCCAGAAATTTCTCCCCTAACAGTAGTTTCTGGACCCGTAATTATCCCCGTGGCTTCTCCAAAGGTTACTCCTACACCCGTAATCATCTCTGCAAGTACTCTAATTGACAAAGCCGTTACAACCTCTGTAATCATTCTTACTGACACTCCTGCTGCCGAGTTAACCGAGGCTCGAGGAAAAGGTGTTATGGTTGAGCCTGTCCAGACGAAGGCTCAGTCATTGACTATCCTTGAGACCTCCAAGAAGGAAATGGAGGAGATCTTAAAAATTATAAAGAGAAGCGACTACGATATAGTTGAACAACTGGGGCAAACTCCCTCTAAGATCTCCATGCTGGCTTTATTACTATGTTCCGAGGCACATGCTAAAGCCTTGGTGAAGTTATTAAAAACCGCCCATGTACCTCAAGAGACATCTGCTGATCAATTTCAATACTGCGTGGCCAGCCTAACTGCGTACAATGGTTTAGGTTTTTCAGATGTTGATCTGACGCCAAGGGGAAGAAAGCATAATGAAGTGTTACACGTCTCAGTGGAATGTAGAGACATCACTTTGGCGCATGTTTTGGTGGACATTGGCTCATCTTTGAATGTATTACCCAAAAAAGCTCTTGAGAAACTTGACTGTGAGGGGTTGACTTTGAAGCCAAGCAACATAGTGGTAAGGGCTTTTGATGGTTCGAAGAGGATGGTAGATGGGGAGGTAGACATTCCCATAAAGGTTGGAACCCAAACTTTCAATTCAACCTTTTATGTGATGGACATCCGCCCTTCATACTCCTGCCTGCTAGGACGACCATGGATCCACAATGTTGGCGTTGTTACCTCTACATTGCACCAGATGCTGAAGTACCCGGTTCAAGGGAAGATTATCACCATCCATGGATAGGAAGAATACATGATCAGCCATCTCAATTCCTTTATATATGTGGAATTAGACGGCGAATTCATTGAAACTCCATTTCAACACTTTGAAGAGGTCCCTCAAGAGGTGGAAGTGACCAAGGCTGTTCCCAAGATTACAAGGCCTCCACTCCAGATGTCGTCGATGAAAGATGCTAAAGCAGTGATGGAAGAAGGTGGGTGCACTATCTGGGGAAAACTGCCAAATATCCCAAATAAGTATGACAAGTTTGGCCTAGGTTTCACTTTAAGTGCTCAAAAGGCTGTACGCCGTGCCTGTGTTGGAGGGCCACCCTTGAAGATCAACAACCGTGAGGTCAACACGGTAGAAGGTGGTGATGATGATTGCAACCTGGAGGATTGGATCTTCTCTACTGTCAATGGAGGGCTCAGTAATTGGGAGGCTAAAGACTTCATCCCAATCACTTTCATCCCTCAGTAATTTATATTTACATTTTTGTTGGATCTGTAATATTTAAAACAATTCGCACTCTTAAAACCTTGTGTCTTACCCGAGGCACAATGGTCCATTTGTAAGGGTTATTATCTCATCTTTCATATGACATCAATGAATCATGGACGTTTTCGCATTCAAACTTTTGTGCTCATTCTTTTTCTTTTACATTTTACTTTCTTTCAAAGAGAGTTATAACCTTAGACACACCCACACTCACAATGCAGGTATACATCCATTCTGGATCCCATGGCTAATGATACTGCTATGGCCTTTTGTGACTCTGAGAATTTGATCTACCAAGCTGAAGAAGAAGGTGAGGAAGATTGTGAAGTACCAGGGGAACTTGCCAGATTGCTACAACAAGAAGAAAGAACCATTCAGCCTCATGAGGAACCCATGGATACGATCAACCTAGGTACCGAAGAAGATAAAAAGGAGGTCAAAGTGGGTGCCAATCTGGAACCCAATATCAAGAAGCGTCTGATTCAGTTGTTGCATGATTATGTAGAAATCTTTTCCTGGTCCTACAAGAGAGGATTGTTCGCCAGTAAAGCAAAAAGTTTGTCGAATGAGGCCGGATATGTCAGAAAAGATTAAAGCAGTGGTCATGAAGCAATTCAATGTCGGATTCTTGGCTATCACCTCTTACCCCCAATGGGTTGCTAATGTTGTTCCCGTGCCCAAAAAGGACGGCAAAGTGCGAATGTGTGTGGACTACAGAGATTTGAATAGGGCAATCCCCAAGGATGATTTTCCACTCCCCCACATTGATATCCTAGTTGACAATACGGCACAACACAAAGTGTTTTCCTTCATGGATGGATTCTCAGGTTACAACCAAATCAAAATGGCACCTGAGGACATGGAGAAAACAACATTTGTCACACAGTGAGGCATATTCTGTTACAAGGTGATGCCATTCGGACTGAAAAATGGTGGGGCAACCTATCAACGTTCCATGATAGCTTTATTTCACGACATGATACATCATGAAATAGAAGTCTACTTGGACGATATGATAGCCAGATATTAAACAGAAGAAGAGCATCTTGATCACTTACAAAAACTGTTTGAGAGACTAAAGAAGTACAAGTTGAGGTTGAATCCAAACAAATGCACCTTTGGGGTACGGTCTGGTAAACTCCTAGGCTTTATCGTCAGCAACAAAGGTATCAAGGTCGATCCTGCCAAAGTTAAAGTAATACAAGAGATGCCTGCTCCTCGCACTGAAAAGGAAGTCAGAGGATTCTTGGGACGTTTGAACTATATTGACAGATTTATTTCCCATCTGACAGCTACTTGTGAGCCAATCTTCAAACTATTGAAAAAAGATCAAGTAGTCAAATGGAATGATGAGTGTCAAGTTTCTTTTGACAGAATCAAGGAATACTTACAAGAGCCTCCTGTGTTGATGCCACCAGTCGAGGGAAGACCATTGATTATGTATCTGACTGTTTTAGAAAACTCAATGGGGTGTGTATTGGGGCAGCATGACAAGTCTGGCCGAAAAGAGCACGCTATTTACTACCTGAGCAACAAGTTTACCGACTGTGAAACCAGATATTCACTGCTCGAGAAAACTTGCTGCACTTTGGCATGGGTTGCTTGCCGGATAAGACAGTATATGCTGACTCATACTACCTTGTTGATATCTAAGATGGATCCGATAAAATACATCTTCGAGAAGCCTACTCTTTCTGGGAGAATAGCGAGATGGCAGACGATCCTGACAGAATATGACATACAATATACTACCCATAAAGCTATAAAGGGAGTATATTAGCCGATCACCTTGCTCACCAAGCTGTAGAAGACTACCAGTCCATGAAGTTCGAATTTCCGGATGAAGATATCATGACATTAGACAACTGTGAAGAATTCAGGCCATATGACGGACCTGAACAAGGATCCCGATGGACCCTGTTCTTTGATGGGGCATCTAATGCACTTAGAAATGGTATTAGTGTTGTACTCATATCTCCGGAAGGGTGTCATACTCCCTTTACTGCCAAACTTTGCTTCAATTGTACAAACAACATGGCGGAATACAAAGCATGCATCTTCGGTCTCAGAGCTGCCATAGACCTAGGGATCAAATCCTTGGATGTATTTAGAGACTC
Source organism: Vicia faba (assembly GCA_948472305.1). Taxonomy (NCBI): domain Eukaryota; kingdom Viridiplantae; phylum Streptophyta; class Magnoliopsida; order Fabales; family Fabaceae; genus Vicia; species Vicia faba. Next base: position 1,690,202,165 of record OX451737.1, on the reverse strand, counting down.
GGATTTGGTTATCAGTCAGATCAAAGGGGAATGGGACACCAAACACCAAAACCTTATCCCTTATAAAGAACATGTTTTGACATTGCTACCACATTTTGAGAAGATTACCTTCGAGAATTTCCCGCGAGAATAAAATCAGCTAGCAGACGCTCTAGCCACAATGTCATCTATGTTTAAAATTAATTGGGATAACGAAGCTCCCCAGATCACCATTGAACGAATGGATGAACCAGCACACTGTCACGAGATTAATACTGAAGAAGTATTGGACCAGCCTTGGTTTCACGAAGTCAAGAGGTATCTCGAGGCTCAAGAATATCCAGAAGGAGCTTAAATCAATGATAAGAAGTTCTTAAGGAGATTCTCTACTAAATTCTTCCTTAGTAATGGCATCCTGTATAAACGCAATCATGACTCTGTGTTACTTCGATGCATAGATAAGGTTGAAGCTGAAAAGATCATGGCTGAATTGCATGAAGGCACTTTTGGCACCCATTCATGTGGGCATATTATGGCAAAGAAAATCCTATGGGCAGGCTATTACTGGTCTACCATGGAAGCAGATTGCTATTAACACTCTTGAACCTGCCATAAATGCCAGATTTATGCAAATAAGGTGCACGTACCTCTGGTTCCTATGAATGTCTTGACGGCTCCTTGGCCCTTTGCTATGTGGGGAATAGATATGATTGGGGAAATCAAGCCGACAACCTCCAATGGACACCGCTTCATCCTAGTGGCCATTGACTATTTTACAAAGTGGGTGGAGGCAGCTTCCTTCGCTTCCGTCACCAAGAACTTTGTTGCCCGTTTCATCAAGCAAAACCTTATTTGCCGGTAAGGTATCCCGGAAAGGATCATCACTGACAATGGAACAAATCTCAACAACACTATGATCACCATATTGTGCGAGCAATTCAAGATTCAACATCACAATTATTCTCCCTCTCGACCGAAGATGAATGGTGTTGTCGAAGCTGCAAATAAAAACATTAAAAAGATCATACAGAAAATGAAAGTCACATACAAAGACTAGCATGAGATGTTACCATTTGCTCTCCACAGATATCGTACCACGAATCACACATCAATCGGGGCAACACCCTATTCTTTGGTTTACGGCATGGAGGCTGTCTTGCCTATTGAGGTTCAGATCCCCTCTCTGAGGATTATGAAGGATGCAGGATTAAACGAAGACGATTGGATCCAGACTCGACTTGATCAATTGAACTTGATTGATGAGAAGAGACTTACCGCTGTTTTCCATGGTCAAATGCATCAAAAACGGATGATCAAGGCTTTCAACAAGAAAGTCAGATGCCAAGTGTATCGAGTTGGGGATCTAGTGATCAAACGCATCATCCTGCCACAAGGTGATACCAGGGGAAAATGGACTCCTACCTATGAAGGACCATTTATAATCAAAAACATCTTCTCTGGTGGGGAAATGATCTTGACCACCATGGATGGCGACGACTTGGCACACCCTGCGAACGTGGACATAGTCAAAAGATACTACGCATAAGAGACCCGCTAGGTTGACATACCTAGGCAAAACAAGGGCATCCCGGCAAACCAAAAGGGTTCGGGCAAAAATTAGGGATAAAACAAAAAAAATCTGTACACCCGGCAAGTTGAAAACCCGAAAGGGTGACTTGGGAAAAAAAGGGTTTCCCGGTGGACTGAAAACCCGAAAGGGCGGTCCAGGCAAAAGTTAGGGAATTAAAGCGTATGACTATATTCCGTTGGATCACTTTACGGACGACCATTAGCTTCAACTAACAAATTCAAAGGTTCTGATCGATTCAATCAGCTTCAGACAAGGAAACAAATAGACAAGACGCTCAGAGATACGAAGGCTATAGCAGCATGGAAACCCCATGGTGTAAGTCTCGGAGTGCCTAAGAGGGGGGGGGGGGTGAATTAGGTCTTATAAAAATTTATTCGGTTTTATGAGAATGCTTGGTAGTAATTTTGGTTAAGTGTTTGAAGGTTTTGTTTATATCTTTATCTTTTCTTGATTATGGTGATGAAAGCGATAAATGTGGAAAAGTAAAGAACACAGTGATATATCCTGGTTCCCCTCACAATCCGAGAGTACTCCAGCCCCCTTTCCAACACGAAAGAGATTTCACTATATTTAGGATGATTGTACAGCCTATGCTTACTATCTAACCTATAGGGTGATCAAAGGTTCTTAACACCTTTAAGACCAAACAAACACTAATGTGAATGAAGAACAATCCTCTTCAAATCACAACACTTACTTCCAACAATCCTGGATAGTAAGGGAAAACCTTTAAGTAATACAATGATTAATTTTGAAGTATATGGAGAGCTTTATCAATCTTCAATTGATCTTCTTCTTCAAGATAAAACAATTCTCAACAATGTATATAAATGTTCACAATGTATGAATGAAACTTGTAATGATAATGAAAGTGTATATGGCAAGTTTCACAAAATTATGAACACATGAAAGTTTATGTTCAAATGTGAATGAATGAGAAAATTGTTTATTGAAGAAGTTTTTGTTAATTTGAAAATTGAAGCATTGTTTGAAATAAGAAAATTTGCATTTTATAAAGTTGTAAGAACCTCTTCATTCATGCCAATTCATATGAAAAGTTGCAATGCATTCATGAAAAGATACCACTTGAAAAATGTTCAAAAAACAAAGTAAAAGCTGCACTGGTTCGCTAGGAACCGGTTCTGACACTGACAGAACCCGGTTCTTAGTGAACGTTATAAGTTGGAATTCAAAAATATCACGCATGAACCGGTTCCCCTATTGGTACAACCCGGTTCCTGGTACAAAATCCAGGGACATGTTTTTTGAGAAATTCTGGAACCCGGTTCCCTGTTAGGGAGGAACCGGTTCCTAAAGCTTTATTTTCAAAAATACTTTTTGAAAGATATTTCAAACAAAGTTTTTCTTGATCTTAAAGTTATGGAATATGTATATGTTGATGAATGCATATTGTGAACATCTATATTCAAGATTTTAAGAATTATTTATACCATAATGACATTTGATGATTCTTCAATAATTCTTCAATAATATTCAAGACTTTTATTTGATGTTGATAAGCTTTTTGCACATCCTTTGAATGTTGATGTCCATGTTGTCTTCATCAAAACACATGATTTAAATATGACTTGAGAAGCTTGCAATTACATTCTCCCCCTTTTTGATGATGACAACCAAGTCTTGAAAACAATTTCTTGAAATGTTTTATGTTGTGTTGTATAGTAAACATGTTGAGAAAATGCAAGGCTCCCCCTAAATTGTATGCTCCCCCTAAGTCCATGATTCTTTGAATTTTGGAGTGAGTTTGATATTTATTTGGGCCTGCAATTTCTTTGAAACAAAACAACACACATGCATATTCTTCTCACCCTTTGTTAACATCAAAAAGGATGGGGAAAAGAGTGAAATAGATACATATAAAAATTAAGACATGCATAAAAAGAGAAACATTAGATATCACCTTCATCCAAAATACCAAGTTCTCTTCGGATTTTGAAGAAAGGTTCTCGAGCAAGCGGTTTAGTGAAGATATCTGCGAGTTGGTTATGAGTATCCACAAAAGTGACTTCGACATCTCCTTTAAGTACATGATCACGGAGAAAATGATGTCGAATATCTATATGTTTGGTTCTTGAATGCATGACCAGATTCTTTGTAATATTGATAGCACTTGTATTGTTGCATCGAAGAGGAATGCATCCGAGATCAAGTCCGTAATCACGGAGTTGTTGCTTGAGCCAAAGAATTTGTGCACAACAACTACCCGCTGCTATGTATTCTGCTTCGGCCGTGCTAAGAGAAACACATGCTTTCTTTTTACAAGCCCATGATACTAATGCATTTCCAATAATGTGACACGTACCACTTGTGCTTTTACAACCTGCATAATCCGCATCAGAATAACCAATTAAAGTGCAAGTACTACCTTTTGGATACCATAGTCCGACATTGATTGTTCCTTTAAGATACTTCATGATCCTTTTAACTGCCATGAGGTGTGATTCCTTTGGATTTGCTTGAAAGCGAGCGCAAAGACAAACACTAAACATGATGTCAGGACGGCTTGCCATCAAGTACAATAAAGAACCAATCATACCTCTGTATTTTGTAATATCAATTGGAGTACCGGATTCATCTTGATCAACATATGTACCGGAGCCCCTTGGAGTATTCATGGCTTTACAATTGTCCATATCAAACTTTTTCAATAATTCTTTGCAATACTTAGATTGGTTGATGAAGATTCCATCTTCTAGTTGCTTAATTTGTAGTCCAAGAAAGTAGTTCATCTTTCCCATCATAGACATCTCAAATTCTCCTTGCATCATCAATGAGAATTCCTCACACATTTCTTTGTTAGTCGATCCAAAAATGATATCATCAACATAGACTTGAACCAATAAAGTGTTACTTTGGATTTTCTTAATGAACAAGGTTTTATCAACCTTACCCTTTTCGAACCCTTTTTCACACAAAAAATTGCTAAGTCTATCATACCATGCTCTTGGTGCTTGCTTTAAGCCATAAAGAGCCTTTCTCAACTTAAAGACATGTGAAGGATGTTTGAAGTCTTCAAATCACGGGGGTTGATTGACATAGACTTCTTCATTGATGTATCCATTCAAGAATGCGCTTTTGACGTCCATTTGGAAAAGCTGAAAATTTAATGAACAAGCATAAGCAAGTAAAAGACGTATAGCTTCTAACCTTGCAACCAGAGCAAATGTTTCTTCAAAGTCGATTCCTTCCTCTTGATTGTAACCTTGGGCAACTAACCTTGCTTTGTTTCGAACAATTAGACCATTCTCATCAAGTTTGTTCTTAAACACCCATCGGGTACCTATGATGTGTTTACCACTTGGTCTAGGAACAAGTTCCCAAACTTGATTTCTCTCGAATTGATTTAATTCTTCTTGCATAGCAATAATCCATTGATCATCTCCTAAGGCTTCATCAACTTTGGTAGGTTCAATTTGAGAAACAAACGCCATGTTTAAGCAAGCATCTTTTAGATTCAATCTTGTTGATACTCCTTGGATAATGTCACCAATAATTTTGTCAATAGGATGGTCTCTATGAGTTCTCCATTCTTTTGGTAGATCATTGGTGTTTGAATCTTGTTGTACAATGTTTTCTTGATTTTCCGGTGATTTCTTAATTTGATCAATTGAAAGATCTTCCGGGGGTAAATCTATAGGATCATCATCATCACAAACAACTTCTTCCTCCTTCGTCGGATTTCTCGTCAAACTTACCGAGATTATCCCTGTCATTATTAAGAACAAAGCACTTGCATCCAAAAATGTGAAAGTGAGCAATATTTGGCTTTCTTCCTTTGAAGAGTTCATATGGAGTCTTCTTTATTATAGGTCTAATGATCACTCGATTTCCAACATAACATGCCGTACTAACCGCATCCGCCAAAAAATATTTAGGAAGATTTGCATCACTAAGCATTGTTCTTGCAAGTTCCACTAGAAACCTATTCTTTCTTTCAACTACTCCATTTTGTTGTGGAGTTCTAGGTGCTGAAAAATTATGAGAGATGCCATATTCTTCACAAAATTCTTCAAATTGAGCATTTTGGAATTCTCCACCATGATCACTTCTTATGGATACAATCTTTAGTGATTTTTCATTTTGGATTTTCTTAGCATACTTCTTAAAAGCTTTAAAAGCATCACTTTTCTGCACAAGAAACAAAGTCCAAGAATATCTAGAAAAATCATCAATAATGACTAAAGCGTATACATTACCTCCGAAGATTTTTGTTCTTGATGGACCAAAGAGATCCATGTGTAACAATTGTAGTGGTCTTGTAGTAGACACCACATTCTTAGATTTGAAAGTTGTTTTGGTCTGTTATCCCTTTTGGCATGCATTGCATAATTTGTCTTTGATGAACTTCATCTTTGGTAGACCAATAACTAAGTCATGCTTAACCAATTTGTTCAAGTGCTCAATGTGAATGTGAGCGATCCTCTTGTGCCATAACCAAGCGTCATTATTGTTTACCATAAGACATTGTACCTTCAGAGACAAATCATCTAAAGTAATCATAAAAATATTGTTAGTTCTTATACCTTTGAGTTTTACCTCATTGGTTGCCTCATCCATAATGAGACATTCATCTTTGTTGAATTTGATCTTGAACCCTCTATCGCAAAGTTGACGTATGCTAAGAAGATTGTGCTTTAATCCTTCAACATAGAGAACATCCTCAATTTGAATGGATGGAGGTGTGCCAACTATTCCAACGCCAAGAATCTTTCCTTTGGTGTTGTCTCCATAGGTGACATACCCTTTGGCTTTATGTACTAGATATGAAAATTGGTGTACATCTCCTGTCATATGCTTTGAACATCCACTATCAAGATACCAAACATTTGATGTGGATTTCAAGCATACCTACAAAAACAAATTATTCTTTGTTAGGTACCCAAGTTGCCTTGGGTCCTTCATAGTTAGTTCCCTTTTTCACCCACACATAATGTCCACTTGCTATACTAAAGTTTCTAACATAGCAAGCATTAGGTGTATGGCCTTTAATACCACAATAAAAACAAGTAGGTTCAAAGTTACTTCTATATCTAGAAGGATAATATTTCTTCTTAGGAAATGTTTTCTTTTTCGATACATTTGCCTTTTTCTTTTGATGATTATGAACAACTTGCTTCTTTTCAACTTTCTTGGGATTGGAACTATTACTAGCCTTTACAAAAACAGTGGGATTGTTACTTGGTTTCTTAGAATTCACATAACCAAGACCCCTTTTATCATTAGGATAACGTTGTTGGCTTAGTAATCCTTCCAATCCTATTTGTCCTTTTTCATATCGTTCAATGACTCTTTTCAATTGAACAATTTGAAAGCCATTTGATTCACACTTGGAGCATGCAAAGTTTTCTTTTTCTTTAATAAAATTCTGTTTTTGAAGTTCAAAATCTTTAGTCATGGTGTCAATTTTTTCTAAACAACTTAGAAGTTCTTTTTCTTGTTTTGACACCTTTTTGTATAAACTTTTGCATTCTTTCAAGAGTTCATCAATAGCATCTTGAACATCATCATCAAAAAGATTAAATTCATTACTAACCTCTTCTTCATCGTCGGAGTGATGTGAAGCCATTAATGCTAGATTGGCACATTCCTCGCTTTCTGAATCGGATGAAGAACTTATCTCATTATCTTTCCATGCAACATAAGCCTTTTTGTTCTTGAACTCCTTTTTGCCTTTGAATCCATTTTTCTTGGAGAGTTTTGGACAATCCGGCTTTATGTGACCTTGCTTTCCACATTCATAACATGTGACATCTTGTGTTGATGTGGAGGCTTCTTTATCTTTATGATTATAAAATTTCTTCCTCTTGACAAAGTTAGCATTATGAAGATTATTTTTGTGACCAAAATATTTTCCTAACCTTTTTACAAGAAGCAAGAAGTTTTCATCTTCCTCCGATGCATCTTTATCTTGACTTTCTTTTGAATCAACTTTCAAAGCAATGCCTTTGGATTTCTTCTCTAAATTTTCATGTTTTTCAAGTCTACCGAGTTCCGTTTCGTATTCTTGAAGTTTGCCAAATAATGTAGCGGAAGTCATTGCGAAAAGACTCTTCTTTTCCGAGATTGTCGTTACCTTTGGTTGCCATTCCCTAGTCAATGATATAAGTATTTTCAAGTTGAGTTCATCATTTGTCAAGGTTTTACCAAGAGCATTTAAGTGATTTGTCAAATGCACAAATCTCTTTTGTAAGTCAAGAATGGATTCTCCGGGCTGCATTCGAAATAGTTCATATTCTTGACTCAAGGTATTTAGCCTTGATCTTTTTACTTAAGCCGTTCCTTCATGAGTTTGAACCAGGGTATCCCATATTTCTTTTGCTGTCTTGCAGTTTGAGACACGGAAAAATTCGTCCATACTGAGTGCACCTTGAAGAAGGTTTATTGCCTTTTGGTCATAGAGAACTTTCTTTTTATCATCGTCGTCCCATGCAGTTTTGGGCTTTGCAGAACCAATGCCATTGATAACTGATATCGGGATAAAAGGACCATTTTCAACAGCATCCCATACTTCCTCTCCCTGTGCTTCTAAATGCGCCTTCATGCGTATTTTCCAGAAGTCAAAATATTCACCACAGAATAGAGGAGGCTTGTTATTACTACCACCATCTCTGAAAACTGGTTGATGATTTGCGGAAGCCATTCTGGATCTTTAGGAACAAGTTACCTATAACTTGCTATGATACCAATTGTAAGTCTCAGAGTGCCTAAGAGGGGGGGGTGAATTAGGTCTTATAAAAATTTATTTGGTTTTATGAGAATGCTTGGTAGTAATTTTGGTTAAGTGTTTGAAGGTTTTGTTTATATCTTTATCTTTTCTTGATTATGGTGATGAAAGCGATAAATGCGGAAAAGTAAAGAACACGGTGATATATCCTGGTTCCCCTCACAATCCGAGAGTACTCTAGTCCCCTTTCCAACACGAAAGAGATTTCACTATAGTTAGAATGATTGTACAGCCTATGCTTACTATCTAACCTATAGGGTGATCAAAGGTTCTTAACACCTTTAAGACCAAACAAACACTAATGTGAATGAAGAACAATCCTCTTCAAATCACAACACTTACTTCCAACAATCCTGGATAGTAAGGGAAAACCTTTAAGTAATACAATGATTAATTTTGAAGTATATGGAGAGCTTTATCAATCTTCAATTGATCTTCTTCTTCAAGATAAAACAATTCTCAACAATGTATATAAATGTTCACAATGTATGAATGAAACTTGTAATGATAATGAAAGTGTATATGGCAAGTTTCACAAAATTATGAACACATGAAAGTTTATGTTCAAATGTGAATGAATGAGAAAATTGTTTATTGAAGAAGTTTTTGTTAATTTGAAAATTGAAGCATTGTTTGAAATAAGAAAATCTGCATTTTATAAAGTTGTAAGAACCTCTTCATTCATGCCAATTCATATGAAAAGTTGCAATGCATTCATGAAAAGATACCACTTGAAAAATGTTCAAAAAACAAAGTAAAAGCTGCACTGGTTCGCTAGGAACCGGTTCCGACACTGACATAACCCGGTTCTTAGTGAACGTTATAAGTTGGAATTCAAAAATATCACGCAGGAACCGGTTCCCCTATTGGTACAACCCGGTTCCTGGTACAAAATCCAGGGACATGTTTTTTGAGAAATTCTGGAACCCGGTTCCCTGTTAGGGAGGAACCGGTTCCTAAAGCTTTATTTTCAAAAATACTTTTTGAAAGATATTTCAAACAAAGTTTTTCTTGATCTTAAAGTTATGGAATATGTATATGTTGATGAATGCATATTGTGAACATCTATATTCAAGATTTTAAGAATTATTTATACCATAATGACATTTGATGATTCTTCAATAATTCTTCAATAATCTTCAAGACTTTTATTTGATGTTGATAAGCTTTTTGCACATCCTTTGAATGTTGATGTCCATGTTATCTTCATCAAAACACATGATTTAAATATGACTTGAGAAGCTTGCAATTACACATGGGATTTTTGAACACATAGCTATCTTTTCTTTGTATCAAAATTTTCATTTTTTACGACAGAATTCTCTTACTAGAATGTTTGTCTCCTTGTACAAAAAATACTTGCTCAAAGTCAATACAAAGATATCTCTTTGAAAGAGAAAAAACTATTCGTCTTTTCTTTACGCTTGTTTTTGTTTACAAAAACGTCCAATGATTCATTGTTGAGCATATGCATTTGAACATAATTACTGTTTACAAATAAACAAAATGAAAAGAGGCAATTACTGATAGGCTGAAAGGATAGGAAAATATCTCTAAGCTACTCCATAAGTAAACCCCTACAGAACGTCATTTAAATCCCCGCCAAAACAAATTTTCAAATTATGAATCCCCAGTAGAAGTTGTCAAATTTCTCAGGATTCCCCAATAGAATTCGTCAAACTTCTCAGGATTTTACAAGCAGTATAGGACATTTCCCTTACAACAGAGTTTATTTCTCTAAAAAGAAATTCATCAACACTTAGACTTTACAACATGAAGACTTATACTCCATATCCTCAGTAGCAGTCAGGGATTTATTTTCTCCAGTCCAACAGCAGTGCAACAAACTAGCTCATATACGCGTGCATTGCATCCATATATCATAAACATTGATAACACGAATGCATTATACTATGCATTTCATACAACATAAACATTATGTTTTAGCTAACATTTTACCCGTTTCAGGATAAGGTTAATAGCTACCATTAACAAATATTTAAAATCTTCAGATACAGTTCAGATACGCTCCAGACACAGATGTTATTCTGATACTCATTTGAATTAAACTCTCAGATACAGTGCAGATACGCTCTAGACACGGATTCCATTATGATACTCATTTAGATTCAAATTCAGATACAGTTCAGATACGCTCCAGATACGGATGCCATTCTGATACTCATTCAGATTCAAATTCAGATATAGTTCAGATACGCTCTAGACACGGATGCCATTCTGACACTCATTCAAAACTAGCTTTTAGATACAGTTCAGATATGCTCCAGACATGAATGCCATTCTGATAATCAGTCGAAATCAACTCTTTGATACAGTTCAGATACACCCTAAACACGGACGCCATTCTGATACTCATTCTTTCAGCTTACAAATTACAATTCAACAATCACCTTTGATGGCATCTTCAAGCCCATCTCCAAGAGCTTTCTATCACCTCTCCAAATGGAATCTATAATCCCATCCCTTCTATCATCACATCGCCGAGTGCAAATTTCTGGGCACTCTAGTGTCCAATCATCTTCCACCTTCGAGTCACGAATGGAAAAACTCGCCAGTCTAACTCTTCAGGTTTAAGAAGATTGAACAGGGGCAGCTGTTGTACCCCAAAATTTTCCCTCTCACTTATCAAATATTTCCTCACAAGATCACTTAAACTCAAGACTGCATTAGGGTTTGACCAGCTCAAGATAACTCCTCATGCACTGATGACCAAAATTAGGGTTTGAGTTTGAACAAGGATTTTTGGACTATCAAGGCTTCATATGACTTACAAGGATAATTATGGACCCCCAATATTATTCATGTCAAGTTTCAAGCCTTGGATCACACTTTTGATCAGCCAATTGAACAATTGACCTAAAAATCAATTGTATTGGGGAAAAAGTCAACCATGGCCAATTTACAGTCAAACTTCATAATTTTTAATCCACATCAACATCTTAGACTCATATGTATCATTTGATCATGTTTGGACCACAATTCCTCAAGAAATTTGATCAAATCATCAAAAGGGAAAAATGGTCAAAATTAGGGTTTTGATTGAGAAAGGGAAATTTCTGATTTTTGACCTAGAAAATGATCAATTGGTTTAAAGCATGATTTCAAGAGTTCAATTGCATCATCTTGGCCTAATGACATGGTTCAAAACATTGCAAATCTATTGGATTGACAGATGAATTTTTTAGTCAACTGATCAAAAGTCAACTGTATACTGAAAAGTCAAACTTTGACTTTTTGGTCAAAATCAAATGCCAAAGATCATGATTCATCAAAACATGTCAAAATGAGAAACTTGTTCATCAAGAAATCAAGGGTTTAAGTTTTTATTTTGAAAAGTTGAAAATTTTAACTTAGAAAATTTTCTAAGTATAGAAAATTTCTTATTTTTTCTCAACTTTGAGCCAAATTTTCACCATGATGCAAGATGATTCAAAGGAAACTTCAAACATGAAAGTTGTAGATCTCCATGAAATATATAACTTTGATTCACACAATTTCTCCTAAAAATTCTTGGATCTCAAGATATAATTTTGTGAATACATGCTCATGAACCAAAATAACTTAGTGAAATTTTGCCCTAGTTAGGCAGATTTTCGACCTTATTTCATGCCATTTTTTCACATAGTTCCAAGGGGAATCTTCAAAAGAAATTCAAATATGGGTTGTAGAGAACATTTTAAGCTTTCCAAAATGTCCAAGAACTCCTTGAGATAATTCTTGAGTAGGGAGAATCGAAGAGATGAAGTTGGTGATTTATCACTTTGATTTCAAGCCATTTCATGAAGAACAAAAATTCAAATCCTATGCTGAACAAAACTTACTTTGAAGGCTCCTAACTTGACTTTCACTCCATAATTAAATTTTTTCATAGAGGTTGGAAGCTTTAAGCCAATAATTAAATGCATTGTACAAGAACAATATCATTTTTGGCACAAAGGTGCCATTTCCATTTTGATAAAGCACTACTTTTGCAATTTTCCACTTCTTGAGCCTTTCACTTGTTTTCTCTGCACAAAAGCAAAGACAAAACCAAAAGAAACTTGCATGAAGCCTCTACCAAACCAGACCATGCTTGTACAACACTTAGGGACTTGTCTCCTCACTTTTCTTCAAAAGCAAGTAATAGAGCCAAAAGGCTATATCTCAGAAATCTTTAGAAAGCTTGATGTCTAACCTCTTACATACTTATACACAAGTGTATTGCAACCTAACACACGAATGCTAAGACTCAGAAACACTCCTAAACACTTTGCCATTGAAAATCTACCATAGCTTGACAGTTTTGAACCTTACTCAGCCTTCTCCAAATCCACTCGTGTGTTTTGAGTTTTAACCATCTAAACACTTAATATACTTCATATCTAAGTGATCCAGACCCCTATTCCCTCACTGTAACTCCTCCTCCTCCATCCACCATTTTAAAATATCAAGCTTGCAGGTTGACTTGAGTAGGGAGATTCAGGGACTTTCAAGACAAAGTAAGGATTGGAATACACTCAGGGAGGTCCAAGCAAGCTAAACAGATCCCCAGGCCTTCTCAAAACTTGCTCAAACTTCATTCACGATCTCATCTAAAAGAGGTAAATACTCAAACTTCTATCTCTTCATACAAGCATCATTTGGTCTTGATTTGTGAAAGAAAAATGTAGATATCCTTGCGCTAAAGCTAACCATGTTCATAGTTTTCATTTATATTAACTCTGTATAGAGAATTTTGGATTTGAAATTTCTGTAAAAATTAGGTTTTAAATTAGGGCAATTAAAACTAGCTTTGATATTTGATTGTTAGTTTACATAAATTATATGGTTGAACTCGTGGGAAGAAACACCATAATTTTCATGTTTGGACTTTCCATTTTCATGGAGAAATGAGAGAGATACAGGTGGTTCGGCCATGGCTCAAGGTTGAAGATGAAGTTGCCTTCAGGGGGCGTTTTCTAATATATATTTATCTTTGTGTTTCTATAAACAGATGTACAGCCACCCCAATGGTAAGGCAGCGCACAAAAATGCTATAGGTCACGGGTTCGAGCTTTAGCGTCTGCCTTTTTGCATTTTTCACACTTTTGTTCATTTTTTTTATTTCTGGCAGCGATGGGCCTCTCATTCTTGGGCCTTTTTGTTTTGCTAATATGTTACCTCCTATTTGCTTGCAGCACCCCCTGGCCCATATAATTTTATTTATTTATTTTATTTTCATTTTATTTTATTAAGCATATTTCTCTTAATATTAAAAATCACAAAAAATATGAAAATGATAGATTTAAATTTTGAATTGTTTTATTTATTTTTTCTCACATAAAATATTTTTATTTAGTTATACATGATCTATTTTTTTATTAAATAAACCTGTAAATTAAATTATAACTAGTTTAATATTTATTTTTTCTTTATACCTATTAAATATTTATTTTAATATAAAAGGACCAAAATACCTTATAATGCCATGTATTATTTTCAAGACAAAAATATAAAAAAAATACTTACTTTTTCTTAAAGAAATTTATTTTCTTTTAATCAAATAGAATTAGGGTTTATTCAAAAATCTTTTCTAAAAAATAATTTCTATTCTTAATTAATTTGAGTTAATCTTGATTTATTTATTAGGTTTAGGTTAAACTTTTTTTCATATAAAAAACCAAACAAAATCTTCTTTGCATTTACATACCTTTGCGTATGTAATTCATTTTTGTATATTATTTATTCCAATATTTTTACATATTCAATTTGGTTGTAATAGACTAATTAGGTTTATATTATTTCAATCCCCATTCATAAATTGTATACCCCCCTCCCACAAGTGTTGTAATAGCGTAGTAATCTTTAAATTTTGCAATTTATCGCTTTTACATAACATGCTAGTAACTAGGGTTTGTATGGCAAGATAAAACCAATCAAATAGAAAACCCTAAATCAAGACAAAATCAAGCATGAAAATGACACACTTGCACACAAAACACCCCTAGGGTTATCCCACTTGGTTGCCTTACAAAAATGGCCATATTACGCATGTAAGGTGTCTTAGCAAAAATAAACAAATACGAGATCATAGTCCCTCGATGACGTTATTCAAAGTTGCCTTACAAAAATGATCTTAGTCCCTCAAAAATGCTAAGGGATGCAACACATGATAGTTCCTCGGTGCATGGTGGTACGAGTGTGAAGAGAATGTAGGATATCTCTAAGTAAGGTAGGCACCGGTTTGTGAGTCAGGAATATCTTGATTGCGTGCACGTCTATGAACCCATCAGGATTAGGGAAAAACACCAAACTGTAGATCAACAGAGCCACTATTTCTCCGAAGGCATAGTAACTCATGGCGTCTAAGAATTTGTGAGCCTTCTCAAACAAGAACTTGGCAGGTAGACCTTCGACTCCACTTTTGATTCCCCAATTAGAGACAATGTCAGCCCGTTTCAGATGTAGAGATGCTGCAACAACCTTAGGCTTCAGAGTAGCCTCTAAACAGGTAAATGTAACTTGGTCTAAGATAGGGATACCCAATAGCTAAGAGAACTCCTCTAGGGTAGGCACTAGCTGATAATCAGGGAATGTGAAGCAGTGATGTCTCGAATCTAAGAACTGGAACAAGATACTCATGAGGTCCATGTCGAAACCGGAAGTGACCAAGCTGAGTAGATGATCATGTTGCTTAGTAAACTGAGAACTGTCGGGAACCTTTGAGACCAAATCTTTAAGCTTGGCGGGAGTCTCTTGAAAGTCGATGCGGATGTAGTCCTTAGTAGCAGAGGCTACGATCCTATAAAATAGAGACAAAGATGAAATCCAAAAGTCCTTGAAATTGTTATTTTATTATATGCGATGCTTATGATGTCATGCTCAAGTAGATAACACACACAAACAAGTCAAGCAAAAGTCCTAGGGTTTAAGGCTTGCATGAAGTTAGGTAAGGTACCCTCCCCACTGAAAGTTTGTTCAACCTGTCCTAGAAAAGTAACTAGTTCTAAGGGGGTTCCCATATCTCATACCCTTCTCGTAGGCTACCTCAACACGTCCTTAAGTGAACGAACCGAAGTATCCTTTGAGTCAAGTCTTAATGGATGTAGCATCGAGTGTCATCCAACCTTGGGTCATGCCAAAGCCGGCACCTCGCTACCTAATGGCCAAAAGTTTCAACTAGGGTTCTAAAAGAACTATGACCACCACTTCAACCACACTAGTACATGCTAATGTAGCGTCCATGATCTATTATCACTTACCTATCTCTCAGTCCGGGTTAGGACTTTCACATAAATATCTTACCCAAGCAAGCCTTAAAATTAAATCAAATAAAGAAACAATTGAAAACATGGGTAAGCTAAATCTCTAAGGTAAACCTCTCTTTAAGTTTCTCCCTAGCAGAGTCGCCAGTTCTGTCATACGGTGGGAGAACTGACTTTTATTTTGTTTTAGAAAACAATGTCGCAAAAGCAAGAGTCGCCACCGACTTTTATTTTATCCTACGGATCGGCAGAAAAGAACAGAAAAGACCTTTATTTTAAAAGAGGGTTCGGGAGGTAAATTATGCGAAGGGGATGTTTTAGGCACCCTTCGCGTCCGTGGTTGTCCACGGGATCTTAAGTACTTAGCTCACAATATGTTTTCGGAAAATTGTTTACTTTGGTGTAAAGGGTGTGTGTTTAGAAATTCTTTTGAAGAGAGAAGTTTTAACTTCATAACAATTCTCGTTCGAACGTTTTATGAAGTGTTAACTTGTTTTTGAAAGTTTTTTTGAAAACAGTGTGGGGTGCAAAAGAATTTTGAAAGGTGAGCAAGTACTTAAGGCTATTTACCTACTCCTAAGGTCTTTTCATTCTTTAGTGCAATCCTTGGCGGGAGGTGACTAGCTCTACCATTGAAGGGTAGGTAGTCAGATCCCTAGGATTTATTAGGGATAAGCGTGGGTCATTGTACGGTCACCCAAGGTATGGTGTAGGGTTCCCTTAGCACTTTTATCATTAGGACTACACTATCACACTTATCGGAGGGACAAGGCCATAACCCATGGGGTTATATCCTTTTTAATCAGAGGGACTTGTGATAGCATCTTTTTTATTCGAGGCAGCTTGTGCTTAGGGTCTCTTGCGCTCAAGGATGACCGCTTTTATTAAGGCAACATGAGAGAGGTATTCCCTAGGGGTGTAGTGTGTGAAAATTGTTTTGATGTTAGAGTTTAATCTTACGATGTTATCTAAATTCAATTTTAACTTTTTGTCTTTTGCACTCCCTAGATTACTAACCGGAGCAGTTGAAAATTGCAGAAAAGTAAATAGCGGAAAATTAAATGGTCCTATGCTATTACATGGCTTTAGCAGTTACATAATTAAATTTGTGGAAATATAAAACCTAATTTAATCTATTACAAACTATAAGCAATTACATAATTAAAATAATAGAAAATAAAAATGCAGAAATTAAACCTAAATTAAAGCTATTACAACCCTTATGCAAATACAAAATACTCGGCCAAAATCGGCGTACAAAAAGACTATGTACGAACGCGCGTGAAAAAGAACGATTAAACGATAAAAAACGAGAAAATAGGAAAACTCGGGAAGTTGGAAAAAACCGACCAAAGTTGTAGCCAATCTATAAAATAGGAGTTTCGGTTAAATCCTTATTAATTTTCTAGTGAATTAAATCTAAATTAATTCAATTATTTATTAAGCTAAAACCCTAATTTATTTAACTTAATCTAATTAACTAATTAATATAAAATAAAAACCTAGTTAGAAAACTAATTTTTGTTTCATTGTCAAATTAATCCTAAGTTAACATTAATTCTAAATTTAATTACCTAATTATATTAAAATTATAATAATAATTATTATTAACTAAAATAAATTAAAATGATTAAACTAAAGAAAGTTGGAAGAAAAAGAGGAAAAAGGAGAAGGGGGCACGTTAGGGTTCGAACCCGCGTCCCCCGGATACCAGAGCGAGGCCGTGACCACTGGAGCATTGTGTGCATGATGTTCGAACCTTGGCGAAGAAAAAAGAAAAAAACAAACGAAGCGAATATCATAACAAAAAAAGGCGCACTATTTTGAACTGTCCAATGGATGTGTGCCGCGTCATCATCGTCCCCATCGTCTGTCGTCTTATGTCTAAGCATATAGCGACATACAACCATGCATAGCTAAAAGCCTGGGCAGAAATCACATTGCGTCAACATCCGCAGGGACCAGCGCAATGCTTTGTTTTAATTAAACAGTTGGATTCCCCTTGTCCGTACCAGTTCTGAGTTGACTGTTCGATGCTCGGGGAAGAGGCCCCAAAGGTCCTGTTCCCAATCCGTCCCCCAAAGGCTTCAAAATATCAATATGGATATTGGATTATGTGATTAATTTTAGTATTATGTCTATTAGGAACCCCTACTAGATATGTAACCCCTACTATGAACATAACCCCTACAATGGTCATAACTCCTTTTAGTAGGGTTTATGCCCCTATGTTATATATAGTAGGGGTTATTTTGCCACATCCCTAGTAAACATATAACCCCTACTAAGGGTATAACCCCTACTAGACATATAACCCCTACTAACCCTTTTTTTTATTGCCAATATATTATTTTGTTGCAATTCAATCTTTTGAATTATAGTAGGGGTTATATTGGCACGTCCCTAGTAAACATATAACCCCTAATAATGGTATAACCCCTACTATACATATAACCCCATTAAGCATATAACCCCTACTAACCCCTTTTTTTTATTGCCAATATATTATTTTGTTGCAATTCAATCTTTTGAATTATTGTTGATATTAATATATTATTTTGTTCCAATTCAATTTTTCGAATTGTTGTTCATATTGAAATAAATCAATGTCCTACCTACTAGATTTGTAACTCCTACTAGGGACATAACCCCTACTATGTCATATATAGTAGGGGTTATATTGCCACGTCCCTAGTAAACATATAACCCCTACTAAGGGTATAAACCCTACTAGACATATAACCCCATTAAGCATATAACCCCTACTAACCCTTTTTTATTATTGCCAATATATTATTTTATTGCAATTCAATCTTTTGAATTATAGTAGGGGTTATATTGGCACGTCCCTAGTAAACATATAACCCCTACTAGACATGTAACCCCATTAAGCATATAACCCCTACTAACCCCTTTTTTTTTATTGCCAATATATTATTTTGTTGCAATTCAATCTTTTGAATTATTGTTGATATTAATATATTATTTTGTTGCAATTCAATCTTTTGAATTGTTGTTCATATAGAAATAAATAAATGTCCCTACCTACTAGATATGTAACCCCTACTAGGGACATAACCCCTACTATGTTATATATAGTAGGGGTTATATTTCCATGTCCCTAGTAAACATATAACCCCTAGTAAACATATAACCCCATTAAGCATATAACCCCTACCACTATAAACATAACCCCTACAATGGTCATAACTCCATCTAGTAGGGTTTATGCCCCTAAGTTATATATAGTAGGGGTTATATTGGCACGTCCCTACTAATGGTATAACCCCTACTAAAGGTATAACCCCTACTCGACATATAATCCCATTAAGCATATAACCCCTACTAACCAATTTTTTTTATTGCCAATATATTATTTTGTTGCAATTCAATCTTTTGAATTATTGTTGATATTAATATATTATTTTGTTGCAATTAAATCTTTTGAATTGGTGTTCATATTGAAATAAATCAATGTCCCTACCTAATAGACATGTAACCCCTACTACGAAGGAGCCTTCTTGCAGCACATTGTCCCTCGGAGGCTCGACAATTTGGACTCCCTGTGAAGCTCGGACTGATGGAGAGGCATTGCCCGAGTCGACTTTTCTTGCTCTTCTTGGACGAACGGTTTACTAGTAGGGGTTACATATCTAGTAGGAACGGGTTACATGTCTAGTAGGAACCCCTACTACATATGTAACCCCAACTATGAACATAACCTTTACAATGGTCATAGTAGGGGTTTATGACTAGTAAGGAATATGTTCCTAGTAGGGGTTACATGTCTAGTAGGAACCCCTACTAGATATGTAACCCCTACTATGAACATAACCCCTACAATGGTCATAACTCCTTTTAGTAGGGTTTATGCCCCTATGTTAAATATAGTAGGGGTTATTTTGCCACATCCCTAGTAAACATATAACCCCTACTAAGGGTATAAGCCCAACTAGACATATAACCCCATTAAGCATATAGCCCCTACTAACCCTTTTTTTTATTGTCAATATATTATTTTGTTGCAATTCAATATTTTGAATTATAGTAGGGGTTATATTGGCACGTCCCTAGTAAATATATAACCCATACTAAGGGTATAACCCCTACTAGACATATAACCCCATTAAGCATATAACCCATACTAACCCATTTTTTTTTATTGCCAATATATTATTTTGTTGCAATTCAATCATTTGAATTATTGTTGATATTAATATATTATTTTGTTGCAATTCAATCTTTTGAATTGTTGTTCATATTGAAATAAATCAATGTCCCTACCTACTGGACATGTAACCCCTACTATGTTATATATGGTAGGGGTTATATTGCCACGTCCCTAGTAAACATATAACCCCAAGTAGACATATAACCCCATTAGGCATATAACCCCTACTACTATGAACATAACCCCTACAATGGTCATAACTCCTTCTAGTAGGGTTTATGCCCCTAAATTATATATAGTAGGGGTTATATTGGCACGTCCCTGGTAAACATATAACCCCTACTAATGGTATAAACCCTACTAGATATATAACCCCATTAAGCATATAACCCCTACTAACCCCTTTTTTTTATTGCCAATATGTTATTTTGTTGCAATTCAATCTTTTGAATTATTGTTGATATTAATATATTATTTTGTTGCAATTGAATCTTTTGAATTGTTGTTCATATTGAAATAAATCAATGTCCCTACCTACTAGATATGTAACCCCTACTATAAACATAACCCCTACAATGGTCATAACTCCTTTTAGTAGGGTTTATGCCCCTATGTTATATATAATAGGGGTTATTTTTCCACATCTCTAGTAAACATATAACCCCTACTAGACATATAACCCCATTAAGCATACAGCCCCTACTAACCCCTTTTTTTTATTTCCAATATATTATTTTGTTGCAATTCAATCTTTTGAATTATAGTAAGGGTTATATTGGCACGTCCCTAGTAAATATATAACCCATACTAAGGGTATAACCCCTACTAGACATATAACCCAATTAAGCATATAACCCCTACTAACCCCTTTTTTTTTGCCAATATATTATTTTGATGCAATTCAATCTTTTGAATTATTGTTGATATTATTATATTATTTTGTTGCAATTCAATCTTTTGAATTATTGTTGATATTATTATATTATTTTGTTGCAATTCAATCTTTTGAATTATTGTTGATATTATTATATTATTTTGTTGCAATTCAATCTTTTGAATTATTGTTGATATTATTATATTATATTGTTGCAATTCAATCTTTTGAATTGTTGTTTATATTGAAATAAATCAATGTCCCTACCTACTAGACATGTAACCTCTACTAGGGACATAACCCCTACTATGTTATATATAGTAGGTTTTATATTGCCACATCCCTGGTAAACATATAACCCCTAGTAGACATATAACCCCATTAAGCATATAACCCCTACTACTATGAACATAACCTTTATAATGGTCGTAACTCCTTCTAGTAGGGTTTATGCCCCTAAGTTATATATAGTAGGGGTTATATTGGCACGTCCCTAGTAAATATCTAACCCCTACTAAGGGTATAACCCCTACTAGACATATAACCCCATTAAGCATATAACCCCTACTAACCCCTTTTTTTTATTGCCAATATATTATTTTGATGCAATTCAATCTTTTGAATTATTGTTGATATTATTATATTATTTTGTTGCAATTCAATCTTTTGAATTATTGTTGATATTATTATATTATTTTGTTGCAATTCAATCATTTGATATATTGTTGATATTATTATATTATTTTGTTGCAATTCAATCTTTTGGATTATTGTTGATATTATAATATTATTTTGTTGCAATTCAATCTTTTGTATTGTTGTTCATATTGAAATAAATCAATGTCCCTACCTACTAGACATGTAACCCCAACTAGGGACATAACCCCTACTATGTTATATATAGTAGGGGTTATATTTCCACGTCCCTAGTAAACATATAACCCCTAGTAGACATATAACCCCTAGTAGACATATAACCCCATTATGCATATAACCCCTACTACTAAGAACATAACCCCTACAATGGTCATAACTCCTTCTAGTAGGGTTTATGCCCCTAAGTTATATATAGTAGGGGTTATATTGGCACGTCCCTAGTAAACATATAACCCCTACTAATGGTATAACCCCTACTAGACATATAACCCCATTAAGCATATAACCCCTACTAACCCCTTTTTTTATTACCAATATGTTATTTTGTTGCAATTCAATCTTTTGAATTATTGTTGATATTAATATAGTATTTTGTTGCAATTCAATCTTTTGAATTATTGTTCATATTGAAATAAATCAATGTCCCTACCTACTAGACATGTAACCCCTACTAGGGACATAACCCCTACAATGGTCATCACTCCTTCTAGTAGGGTTTATGCCCCTATGTCATATATGGTAGGGGTTATATTGCCACGTCCCCGGTAAACATATAACACCTACTAAGGTATAACCCCCACTAGGGACATAAACCCCTACTTAGTTGGGGTTATATCTCCTACTAGACGTATATCTCCTTCTACGAAGGAGCCTTCTTGCAGCACATTGTCCCCCTGAGGCTTGACAATTCAGACTCCCTGTGAAGCCCAGACAGCTGGAGAGGCATTTCCCAAACTCCCTTGCCCGAGTCGAATTTTCTTGCTCTTTTTGGACGAACAGTTTACTAGTAGGGGTTATATATCTAGTAGGAACGAGTTACATGTCTAGTAGGAACGCCTACTATATATGTAACCCCTACTATGAACATAACCTTTACAATGGTCATAGTAGGGGTTTATGACTAGTAAGGAATATGTTCCTAGTAGGGGTTACATGTCTAGTAGGAACCCCTACTAGATATGTAACCCCTACTATGAACATAACCCCTACAATGGTCATAACTCCTTTTAGTAGGGTTTATGCCCCTATGTTATATATAGTAGGGGTTATTTTGCCACATCCCTAGTGTTGCACCCCAAAATTTTCCCTCTCATGTTTTCCAAAGTCTTCCCCCTGCATGGTTGATCAGAAACCCTTGCCTAAGGAAAAAGAAAATTTTTTAGTGGTGCTTTAAGTACCTTTTGATTGGCACTCTGAAAGACCTTTCGATTGGCATTCTGAAAGATCTTTCGATTGGCATTCTGAAAGACCCTTCGATTGGCATTCTGAAAGACCTTTCGATTGGCATTCTAAAAGACCCTTCGATTGGCATTCTGAAAGACCCTTCGATTGGCATTCTGAAAGACCCTTCGATTGGTATTCTGAAAGACCCTTCGATTGGTATTCTGAAGGAGCCTTTCGATTGGCATTATGTCAAGGCCTTCGATTGGCATTCTGAAAGACCCTTCGATTGGTATTTTTAAGGAGCATTTCGATTGGCATTATGGAGAAGCACTTCGATTGGCATTATGGCAAGGCCTTCGATTGGCATTCTGAAAGACCCTTCGATTGGTATTTTGAAGGAGCATTTCTATTGGCATTATGAACAGCACCTTTCGATTGGCCTGTTAACAAAGCCTTTCGATTGGAATTTTAATTAGGACCCTTCGATTGATATTTGGACAAGAGCCATTTGAAGAACTCCTTCCAGGCCATTCGAAAGAGGCCATCAAGAGGGCACTCAAAAAAAAAAGTCCAGGTACACTGAACATGAGAAGATGGCATGTTTTCCTTACAAATATGGCAATAATTAAATGCTGATTGTGGATTTAATTCCCGAGTTAAAGGCCAGATTCTTGCCTTTTCTGTTCCTAAAGAGCTGATTCGACCAGAGTAACTCTTTTCAAATCAGGCAGTCGAAGCAGAAGAAGTCCATTCGAAGGAGGCAACTTAGGACCAATCGAAGAGCAGGGCCTGAAGGCATTCGAAATTTAAAAGTGTCCAGGTTCATTCAAGAGACACGAATATTTCAAAAAAGGAAATATTTTAATGTGTCTGATTCTTGTCTCATGGCTTTAATGGCCATTTAATTGGCTGTCTCTTGCCGTTACTAGACCCCGACACTCCTATAAATACAAGGGCCAGTGGCACATTACAGGAAACAGGAAAAACACACAGAAAAAATAGAGAACAGAGAAAAAATAGAGAAAAGAAACAGGAAACATTGGAGAGGCGCTGCCCATACAAACCCACCACAGGTTACCAACATTTTCATAAGTAATCCAGGCCAAAGCAACCCTTCAACAAAAGTATCCACGCCCAGAAACCCCAGATCGAAACTTCTCACCTCCAGCCAGTGCTCAAATCGAAGACTCAATCTGCAGGTAATAAAGGGTAAATTGTCCAACTTTACATTTGCATAACACATTATTACTTGTTGTTACCTTTGATTTGCCATCCTAGACAGGATCGAAAGGTCTGGGTTTGGCGCCCAGGTCATGTTCTTCGTTTGCCAACACTTACTGCAGACATAGCCTAAAGAGACCCAACAAGTGCAGGATCGAAGGGCCTGGGGTTCAATACCCAGGCCCTGTGTTTTATTTCGCTAACATACTTTTGCAGGTATAATATCCCAGATCGAAGGAGACACCTTCTCTGGATCAAAGGCTGCTCACGCCTCACTCCTTTGCCCAATCGAAGAAGGAATCTTTCCCAGAATCGAAGGGCAATCCCCTTCCCTAGATCGATGGCTGTTCATGCCCACTTCCTGGCCCAATCGAAAGGACC
The DNA here is from genome assembly GCA_948472305.1 of Vicia faba. NCBI lineage: Eukaryota > Viridiplantae > Streptophyta > Magnoliopsida > Fabales > Fabaceae > Vicia > Vicia faba. The sequence goes on along the minus strand of OX451737.1, from coordinate 1,690,177,919 downwards.
ATGACTCTCTCTGGATCGAAGCTTCCATTCCCTCCCTGGGTTGAAGCTCCTTTTTTCCTTGGATCGAAGGATCCCTCCTGCATTTTTATTTTTGTTTTTCATAGACTTCTTTTTATCTTTTTAACATTAAAATAAAAAAACCACAAAAACATTAGGCTAGTTTTTTCTATTAAATTAACTTTGTTAATTAACCTTTTAATTATCTTAACGTTTTTTCCAAAACTAAAATTAAATAGATTTAGATCATTTTCTCAAAATAAAATAAAACTAAAAAAATATTTTCTTTTTAATTAATTAATCATTAGTTAGTCTTAATTCTTAAATAAAAAATGACAAAAAATTATGCTTTATTTAATAAAAAAAAGGGTCAAAACCCAAGGACACTCCGATTCAATTTTTTTCGCGCACGCTTATTTTATTGTAACTGCATACTGGTTTGTAATAGCTTAACTAAGACTTTTACACTTTACTGCTTTTTATTCCCCCAATTTTTGGACATGTAAATAATCCCCCTCCCCGAAGCCTTGTAATAGCGTAGGATTTACAATTCCCGCACTTTAAATTCCTGTACATATATTAACTGCTTAGATGTATGCTAACTAGGATTGTATGACAAGATCTATCTTAACTTAAAATCAACAGCAGCTCACCATGACATGTAAAGATAATATAACCGAAAATTGACACACTTGCACATGCCACTCTTAGGGTACACCTCACTTGGTTGCCTCGAACGTGGTCATTGAGTATAGGAAGTCTTAGAGGTCTCCCTCCTGTCCAAAGATCAAAGTTTCCTCGAAATGGTTGCCTCGATAAAAATGATCTAAGACATTAGGGTTACCGCTAAAACATCCTAACATTGCTTTAGTGACCACACGTCCCTTAAATCTAATTGACCCGAAAACTCCAACGACGGTGCTACCTACTCTTCAATAGTGGGATAGCACTGTCTAAAGGACATTTACACAGTTTAATTCCTTTTTGAGTAGGTAGAGGTTCTTAAGTACTTGCTCCTTTTAAAAACAAAACAAAACTTTTCGCACTTACACTCTCTTCAAAAAAAAAACTTTTCAAAACCCACAAACACAAAGAAAAGCAAACTTTTGAAATCATAGTGAGCAAGTACCTAAGAGCCCGTGGATAACCACGGATAGAAAGGGTGCTAACACCTTCCCTTTCTATAATCTACCTCCCGAACCCGAGAAACATCTCGAAAAGGAATTTTTCTGTGCTTTTGTCCTTTCCTTGTTGGATAAAATAAAAGACGGTGGCGACTCTTGCTTACCGCGACACTTTGCGAAAACAAACGCAAACGCGAACCAGCATTCCAAAATAGTCAATTCTCGTTCCCACCGATCACAGAACTGGCGACTCTGCTGGGGACATTATAAGTGAGGTGTACCTTAGGATTAGATCACTTTTGTTTTCAATTGTATGCTTTGTATGCTTTAAATTTTGTGGGTTTGTATCGGAGTTCTATAGATCATAACCCGGATCTGGGGATACCCGTTAGGTAAGTAGCAACAAACTGTGAGGGAACTGTGCGGGGTATACCGACATGGTTGAAACAGTAGCTACGTTGATGTGGCACTTTGGTGAGTACCGGTAACCCTTGAGTTAAGTCAAGGAGAGTACGGGGCCACCGCGTGGTGTCGTGAAGCATCAATTGACCTTAGAACCTTACTTGACCATCTTGGCCCTTTTTAGGGGTAGTGAGATGACCGACTTTGGTGCAGTCCGAAGTTGGTAGATACTCGATACTACACTCATTGAGGGTTGTTTTCTTGGAATATTTTGGTCGCTAGTTCAGTGGCTAAACCAAAACGATGAACATAGAAAACAATCCAATGATATTGAGCTCCTTAGAACCCGGTTACTATTTATAGGACAGGTTTTGAGCCAACTACACTCAAGAGGGTACTTACCTATGAAACCTCATGCAAGCCTGAAATCTAAGGGCTCTTTTTGTGTGACTTGTGTGCCTTCAAACTTGAACTACGTGCACATTCTTGTTATCTGACAACATGAGTTCCTTGCAGGTTTTGTTTATAGTCCTTATCCAATAATTTGGATTTATCACAGGGTTTACATACATCACCTCACACTTTTGCTTAAACACATAGCATACACATCATAACATCATGCCTTAACATTTCCTTAACCATTTCAAGGATCTCAAGGGTCTGTGATGCAGGTTATGGTAAATCAGATGTCCAGCAAGGGGAAAAAGGGGATTTATTTTCCTCTAGCCAATGCCATCTAGAGATCCAAGCACGATAACTTGAGTCAGGGGATATGACCCACTCGATATGGTGAGCTTGACTCTTGAGGAAGGAATCTCAGCAACATGAAGTTCCTTCAATCAAGCTACCAGATTCAGATTCTAACAGTTTCTTGTTTACCCTGTGAGATCCTTGGAAACATTGCATACATATATCATACATATCATTGCATAATAGGTCTCCCAGTACAGGTCTCTTGTCTTCTTTGCTGTTTATTTCAGCAATCATCATGTCTACTGAACCTTCCACTGAGCAAGCTATCATGGCCCCCCAGGCCCAGAATGCCCAATTTCAAGAGTTGGTCATGAGCCTAGCTAAGGGTAGCAGGACCTGAAGACCCTGATTCTGAAAAAGAGGAAGAAGAAGAAAAAGAGGACCATCCTGTTCAATATTGGATGCAGGTTTGGAAACGGGCTGCAGAACGAAGTTGATCTGACCACCCCATCTGAAGGGAAAGACAATCCACAAGAAAGGAGGGCTCCTAGCCATGAAGTCTCTGACAACGAGATGGACTACGATGAAGAAAAGTATCCTCCTGCTGAGGATAAGTACAAACAGCTGGAAGACCGTTTAAATGCTATGGAAATACAGAAGGTGCCCGGTCTGGACTTCGAAGATCTAGGTCTATCCTCTGGGGTGGTGATTCCCCATAAATTCAAGGCACCCGCCTTTGCCAAGTATAACGGAGTGTCCTGTCCAAAGCTGCACCTCCGGTCATATGTGAGAAAGATCCAGCCATACACTGCTGATAAGAACTTGTGGATCCATTTCTTTCAAGACAGTCTCTCAAGGACTCAGCTTGAGTGGTTCTATCAGCTGGATGGAGACAGTATCCACAGCTGGGAGGATTTGGCTACTGCATTCTATAGGCAGTATCAGTATAACTCCGACCTTGCTCCTACGCGTACCAAACTCCAGGGTATGTCAATAGGGACGGGTGAAGGATTTAAAGAGTATGCTCAAAAATGGAGAGACCTTGCCGGAAGGGTGCAACCACCTTTGGCTGAACGTGAACTGGTTGATATGTTTCTGGGGACCCTGTCTGGTCCATTCATTAACCATTTGATTGGAAGCTCTTCAGCCGGGTTTACAGACCTTATCTTGACTGGTGAGAGGATTGAAGCTGGTATTAAGGCTGGGAAGACACAGAAGGGTGCCTCATCGGGTACCGATAAGAAGTCGTTTAAGAAAGAGTCCAGTGTTGTCTACAGTTCAAGAATACATAATTGACCTGAACACCGCCAAGCTGTCAACGTGGTTGTTATTTCAAAACCTGCTGGTGCTCCTCAGCATCACAACCAACAAAGGGACGAGAAACCTCGAAGGCAATACACTCGTCTCAGCATGACTTTATCTCATATGTTGCCACAGTTGCTGAAGAGCAATCTGGTGACTCTAAAAGAAGCTCCAAAGATTTTAAATACAACATCACCAAGGCATAACCCTAACGCCCACTGCGCTTATCACTCTGATAGCCCGGGGCATAATACAGATGATTGTTGGGCTTTGAAGAACAAGGTCCAAGACTTGATTGATGCGAAAGAGATCGAATTTGGCCTTCCTGAGACTCCCAATGTGATCACTGCTCCCTTGTCAAACTATGGCTAGGATTGAAAGCACTTTTGTTCATTTGAATTCTGAAATTGTATTTTTCTTTGCTTATTCATACAATTATTGTCATGTCAAACTTTTTTTATTTCATTAATGCAATGCACGTGTCTTGTTTTGAATTAATTGTTTTCACTATGCTTAAATTTCTTCATATTTCCTTTTTGTGATGTTCAACTCTCGATCAAAGATTAAAAATTCTAAGCCTTTAGAGGGAGGATGACGAAAATGATATCAAAATATCTACAGTATGCTTTTGAATAGACCCCGCTGATGAGGTACATGCATTGTTTCAAATCCTAAACAGTGGAGTTATAAGGAAGATAATCCCTTGTCAACCCCTTTGAGCCAAAGAAGTTGGAATTTTTCTTTTCACAAATTAAAACCCTTAATTATAACCTGGGGCAGGGTAGTTTTCTCAGTTGATCCAGGTGCACCATGAATGGCATCAAAGGAGTCCTTCCAAAACAAGAGACAATGATGGTTTCGAATAATCGTAAGGAAAGGCAGTCATTATCTCTCAGAAATAAAAGCCCATTAAGTCAAAACCTATGAAGGAGACTTACAAAACTGGGGCATCCCGCTGACTGTAAATAGAAACAGTTCAGGAAAAAGACAGGGATAATAAAATCAAAAAGAAAGAGATCCTACAAGCTCTCAATAAAAATGACTGCCTATTCAAAATAAATTGTCAGTATCCGAACCATCACTGGTATATCAGAGCAAAGACTCAAACAAGGTCTAATGCACGATTAGCTGAGTTTAGGATCGAAGAACATCACGAAGAGCGGGTGGGTACAAATAAATTTTGAGCCTTTATCCTTTGTTTCTTAAACCGTGAACCAGGCCACGTTATAACCCTTAAAAAGTCCTAGCTGAAGCATGGGTCAGTCCGAAAGCATACTGTTACAAAGGTATCCTGACTCCTGTAGGGCTTGCTGTAAATCCTGAGTTGACATCACATTTTACAAAAATTGCCTGTTTTACAAAAAAAATGCATTTTCAAAAAATTTCAAGACAGACATAAGCTTTGCATTATTAAAATAACATTGTTTTCATAAGACTATTTGTTCAAACAAAAGAGAAATTTGCGCGACGAATATCTAGTGAACAAAAATCTTCTCAATAAAAAGGGTCACCTCAAGTGGAAGAAACACTTCCAACCAAGGGGAAGACATGATCATTTCCCATCATCTGGGGAAGTCAAGTCAAGATTCAAGGAATATCTCAAAATGCCAAATAGCCAGGGGCAAATCTCCATCTGAGTCACTTGGGGCATTGAACATGAATTCCAGCAACGAATCTTGCAGGATCAAACGAAGATCTTCTGGTAGTATGGCAACATAACACTACCGATAGTGACACCTCTCTACATCCTGAGAGCATGGACATAGTCAAAAAAGTACTACGCATAATCAAAGACCCGCTAGGTTGACTGGCCTAGGCAAAAATAAGGGCTTCCCGGCGAACCAAAAGGGTTCGGGCAAAAATAAGGGATGAAAATGAAAATTTTGTACACCCGGCAAGTCGAAAACCTGAAAAGGCGACTTGGGCAAAAAAGGGTATCCCGATGGACTGAAAACCCGAAAAGGCGGTCCAGGCAAAAATTGGGGATTAAAGCGTACGACTATGTCCCGTCATCTCGTTACTTACCTGCCAGAAGAAGACTTGTCATTTCAATTTAAATAGACCAAGCACCTCATAGGTTGGGATAATACTCGATCCACAAGGCCTCCGCAGACACCTTCTCCCACAAAAACAGGGGCAAATAAGAATTGTCCGAACTGTACAAATTGCTCTGTCCACCAGGTACTAAGGTATATATTCAGCTGAAGAATATGGCTAAGATACTTTCACTCCCCGTAGAGTACAACAGTAATGGTAGCTCTCCCCCACTAAGACTCGCAATCATGAACGAATCAACCATACTCTCCCCCAAGCAGAGTTCATCCACCATCAGCGCTTAAAAGGCTGGGTATCCCCAGAAGATCTTAATATTCCCCAGCAAGCATAAGAGTATCCCTGGAAGTCTTAATATTCCTCAATGGAATATAAGAATGTTCCCCGGCAGAATGCAAGGTACCCCCATTGGAGCCATTTCCCCAGCGTAGTCTAAAAAGGTTTCCCCAATGGAGTTGAATCATCTTCCCCAATAGATTCTGGAAGCTTATCCCCTGCAGAGCACGAATAAGTCTCCCCAGCCAAATTCAGAGGTTATCCTCAGCAAGTTGCAACTGAAAGATCACCCCCAGCGAAGTTCTTTCTATCCCCAGCGGAGTTCATCATCAAGATCCCCAGCAGAGCTTATCAACAGATTCCCCAGCGGAATTATCATTAAAATCATCAACAAAACATCTCTTCCCCACAGAGTAATTCCCCTCAGAGTAATCTCTTCATCAAGTTTATTCCCCAACGGAGTTCTTTTCTCCTGCAGGTTTATTCTCACAATCATCTTCGTTCATCATCCACAGCGGAAACGAAGAACTCAACTCTATTCTCCAGTAGCTCCAGGATTTATTTTCCCCAGCTAAAAACATCACATCTTCATACATCATGACATGCATACGCATCATACAACACAAATCTCATTTATTTTGAGAACATCATGACATCATGCATTTCATACATCCTGACATTGCATACAACTAACATTTTACCTTTTTCAGGAAAGGGTCAATCAAAAGATGGCTACCATCAACCTTTTCAGGTTCCAGATCAATACCTGTAGCAAGCCAGGAAAATATCTGTGGACGACTGATTGTAGATTAATACCTGTAACAAGCCAGGAAAATTATCTACATGAAGAGATTGAAGATTAATACCTGTAACAAGCCAGGAAGACCTTTCTTTCTCAAGTCAGAGATTAATACCTAAAACCAGCCAGGACAGTTGTCTCCTCGACCAACCTTTTCAAGTTCCAGATCAATACCTGTAACAAGCCAGGAAGGCTATCTGTTAACGACTGATTGTAGAGTAATACCTGTAACAAGCCAGGAAAATTATCTACATGAAGAGATTGAAGATTAATACCTGTAACAAGCCAGGAAGACCTTTCTTTCTCAGGTCAGAGATTAATACCTGAAACCAGCCAGGACAAATATCTCCTCGACCGACCTTTTCAGGTCCCGGTTTAATACCTGTAGCAAGCCAGGAAAATATCTGTAGACGACTGATTGTAGATTAATACTTGTAACAAGCCAGGAAAAGTATCTATATGAAGAGATTGAAGATTAATACCTGTAACAAGCCAGGAAGACCTTTCTTTCTCAGGTCAGAGATTAATACCTGAAACCAGCCAGGACAGATATCTCCTCGACCAACCTTTTCAGGTCCCAATTTAACACCTGTAGCAAGCCAGGAAAATATCTGTGGACGACTGATTGTAGATTAATACCTGTAACAAGCCAGGAAAAGTATCTACATGAAGAGATTGAAGATTCATACCTGTAACAAGCCAGTAAGACCTTTCTTTCTCAGGTCAGAGATTAATACCTGAAACCAGCCAAGTCAAATATCTCATCGACCAACCTTTTCAGGTCCCAGTTTAATACCTGTAGCAAGCCAGGAAAATATCTGTGGACGACTGATTGTAGATTAATACCTGTAACAAGCCAGGAAAAGTATCTACATGAAGAGATTGAAGATTAATACCTGTAACAAGCCAGGAAGACCTTTCTTTCTCAGGTCAGAGATTAATACCTGAAACCAGCCACGACGGATATCTCCTCGACCAACCTTTTCAGGTCCCTGTTTAATACCTGTAGCAAGCCAGGAAAATATCTGTGGACGACTGATTGTAGATTAATACCTGTAACAAGCCAGGAAAAGTATCTACATGAAGAGATTGAAGATTAATACTTGTAACAAGCCAGGAAGACCTTTCTTTCTCAGGTCAGAGATTAATACCTAAAACCAGCCAGGACAGATATCTCTTGGACCAACCTTTTCAAGTCCCGGTTTAATACCTGTAGCAAGCCAGGAAAATATCTGTGGACGACTGATTGTAGATTAATACATGTAACAAGCCAGGAAAATTATCTACATGAAGAGATTGAAGATTAATACCTGTAACAAGCAAGGAAGACCTTTCTTTCTCAAGTCAGAGATTAATACCTCAAACCAGCCAGGACAGATATCTCCTCGACCAACCTTTTCAGGTCCCAGTTTAATACCTGTAGCAAGCCAGGAAAATATTTATGGATGACTGATTGTAGATTAATACATGTAACAAGCCAGGAAAATTATCTACATGAAGAGATTGAAGATTAATACCTGTAACAAGCCAGGAAGACCTTTCTTTCTCAGGTCAGAGATTAATACCTGAAACCAGCCAGGACAGCTATCTCCTCGACCAACCTTTTCAAGTTCCAGATCAATACCTGTAACAAGCCAGGAAGGCTATCTGTGAATGACTGATTGTAGAGTAATACCTGTAACAAGCCAGGAAAACCATCTACACGAAGAGATTGAAGATTAATACTTGGAACCAGACAGGACAAGTTCTATAACCTCAATGGTGTACTCCCAATGAGCACGAGTCAGTTCCTAAATCTCAACAAAAGTTAGACTTCCCCAGCGGAATCTTCTACAAACAACAGGTATGCAAGTTCTCGCTAAGGAATCTCTTATGCGATCGACACTCCTACATATGGCATCTATAAGCCCATCCTCCTACCAACAATCTCCAAATGGCATTTGTAAGCCCATTCCCGACGTCACAATGCTGATACTACACCATGCGAGTGCAAATTTATGGGCACTCTAGTGTTCAATTATCTTCCACCTTCGGATCATGAAAGGCTCGAAAGCCAATCTATATCCTCAGGTTTAAGAGAATTGACTAGGGGCAACTGTTGCATCCCAAAATTTGCCCTCTCATGTTTTCCAAAGTCTCCCCCCTGCATGGTTGATCACAAACCCTTGCCTAAGGAAAAATAAAATTTTTGAGTGGTGCTTTAAGTACCTTTCGATTGGCACTCTAAAAGACCTTTCGATTGGCATTCTGAAAGACCTTTCGATTGACATTCTGAAAGACCCTTCGATTGGCATTCTGAAAGACCTTTCGATTGGCATTCTGAAAGACCCTTCGATTGGCATTCTGAAAGACCTTTCGATTGGCATTCTGAAAGACCCTTCGATTGGCATTCTGATAGACCCTTCGATTGGTATTCTGAAGGAGCCTTTCGATTGGCATTATGTCAAGGCCTTCAATTGGCATTCTGAAAGACCCTTCGATTGGTATTTTGAAGGAGCATTTCGATTGGCATTATGGACAAGCACTTCGATTGGCATTATGTCAAGGCCTTCGATTGGCATTCTGAAAGACCCTTCGATTGGTATTTTAAAGGAGCATTTCGATTGGCATTATAAACAACACCTTTCGGTTGGCCTGTTAATAAAGCCTTTCGATTGGAATTTTAATTAGGACCCTTCGATTGATATTTGGACAAGAACCATTTGAAGAACTCCTTCCAGGCCATTCGAAAGAGGCCATCAAGAGGGCACTAAAAAAAAAGTCCAGGTAAACTGAACATGAGAAGATGGCATGTTTTCCTTGCAAATATGGCAATAATTAAATGCTGATTGTGGATTTAATTCCTGAGTTAAAGGCCAGATTCTTGCCTTTTCTGTTCCTAAAGAGCCGATTCGACCAGAGTGACTCTTTTTAAATCAAGCAGTCGAAGCAGAAGAAGTCCATTCGAAGGAGGCAACTTAGGACCAATCGAAGAGCAGGGCCTGAAGGCATTCGAAATTTAAAAGTGTCCAGGTTCATTCAAGAGACACGAATATTTCAAAAAAGGAAATATTTTAATGTGTCTGATTCTTGTCTCATGGATTTAATGGCCTATTTAATTGGATGTCTCTTGCCGTTACTAGACCCCCACACTCCTATAAATACAAGGGCCAGTGGCACTTTACAGGAAACGGGAAAAACACAAAAAAAATAGAGAACAGAGAAAAAATAGAGAAAAGAAACAGGAAACATTGGAGAGGCGCTGCCCATACAAACCCACCAAAGGTTACCAACATTTTCATAAGTAATCCAGGCCAAAGCAACCCTTCAAAAAAAGCATCCACGCCCAGAAACCCCAGATCGAAACTGCTCACCTCCAGCCAGTGCTCAAATCGAAGACTCAATCTGCAGGTAATAAAGGGTAAATTGTCCAACTTTACATTTGCATAACACATTATTACTTGTTGTTACCTTTGATTTACCATCCTAGACAGGATCGAAAGGCCTGGGTTTGGCGCCCAGGTCATGTTCTTCATTTGCCAACACTTGCTGCAAACATAGCCTGAAGAGACCCAGCAAGCGCAGGATCGAAGGGCCTGGGGTTCAATACCCAGGCCCTATGTTTTATTTCGCTAACATACTTTTGCAGGTATAATATCCCATATCGAAGGAGACACCTTCTCTGGATCAAAGGCTGCTCACGCCTCACTCCTTGGCCCAATCGAAGAAGGAATCTTTCCCAGAATCGAAGGGCAATCCCCTTCCCTGGATCGATGGCTGTTCATGCCCACTTCCTGGCCCAATCGAAAGGACCATGACTCTCTCTGGATCGAAGCTTCCATTCCCTCCCTGGGTTGAAGCTCCTTTTTTCCTTGGATCGAAGGATTCCTCCTGCATTTTTATTTTTGTTTTTCATAGACTTCTTTTTATCTTTTTAACATTAAAATAAAAAAACCACAAAAACATTAGGCTAGTTTTTTCTATTAAATTAACTTTGTTAATTAACCTTTTATTTATCTTAACGTTTTTTCCAAAACTAAAATTAAATAGATTTAGATCATTTTCTCAAAAAAAAATAAAACTCAAAAAACATTTTCTTTTTAATTAATTAATCATTAGTTAGTCTTAATTCTTAAATCAAAAATGACAAAAAAAATGCTTTATTTAATAAAAAAAAAGGGTCAAAACCCAAGGACACTCCGATTCAATTTTTTTCGCGCGCACTTATTTTATTGTAACTGCCTACTGGTTTGTAATAGCTTAACTAAAACTTTTACACTTTACTGCTTTTTATTCCCCCAATTTTTGGACATGTAAATAATCCCCCTCCCCGAAGCCTTGTAATAGCGTAGGATTTACAATTCCCGCACTTTAAATTCCTGTACATATATTAACTGCTTAGATGTATGCTAACTAGGATTGTATGACAAGATCTATCTTAACTTAAAATCAACAGCAGCTCACCATGACATGTAAAGATAATATAACCGAAAATTGACACACTTGCACATGCCACTCTTAGGGTACACCTCACTTGGTTGCCTCGAACGTGGTCATTGAGTATAGGAAGTCTTAGAGGTCGCCCTCCTGTCCAAAGATCAAAGTTGCCTCGAAATGGTTGCCTCGATAAAAATGATCTAAGACATTAGGGTTACCGCTAAAACATCCTAACATTGCTTTAGTGACCACACGTCCCTTAAATCGAATTGACCCGAAAACTCCAACGATGGTGCTACCTACTCCTCAATAGTGGGATATCACAGTCTAAAGGACATTTACACAGTTTAATTCCTTTTTGAGTAGGTAGAGGTTCTTATGTACTTGCTCCTTTTAAAAACAAAACAAAACTTTTCGCACTTACACTCTCTTCAAAAAAAAAAAACTCTTTTCAAAACCCACAAACACAAAGAAAAGCAAACCTTTGAAAACATAGTGAGCAAGTACCTAAGAGCCCGTGGATAACCACGGATAGAAAGGGTGCTAACACCTTCCCTTTCTATAATCTACCTCCCAAACCCGAGAAACATCTCGAAAAGGAATTTTTCTGTGCTTTTGTCCTTTCCTGGTTGGATAAAATAAAAGACGGCGGCGACTCTTGCTTACAGCGACACTTTGCAAAAACAAACGGAAACGCGAACCAGCATTCCAAAACAGTCAGTTCTCGTTCCCACCGATCACACCTAGTAAACATATAACCCCTACTAAGGGTAAAACCCTTACTAGACATATAACCTCATTAAGCATATAACCCCTACTAACCCTTTTTTTTATTGCCAATATATTATTTTGTTGCAATTCAATCTTTTGACTTATAGTAGGGGTTAAATTGACACGTCCCTAGTAAACATGTAACCCCTACAAATGGTATAACCCCTACTAGACATATAACCCCATTAAGCATATAACCCCTACTAACCCCTTTTTTTATTGCCAATATATTATTTTGTTGCAATGCAATCTTTTGAATTATTATTGATATTAATATATTATTTTGTTGCAATTCAATCTTTTGAATTATTGTTCATATTGAAATAAATCAATGTCCCTACCTACTAGATATGTAACCCCTACTAGGCACATAACCCCTACTATGTTATATGTAGTAGGGGTGATATTGCCACGTCCCTAGTAAACATATAACCCCTACTAAGGGTATAATCCCTACTAGACATATAACCCCATTAAGCATATAACCCATACCAACCCTTTTTTTATTGCCAATATATTATTTTGTTGCAATTCGATCTTTTGAATTATAGTAGGGGTTATATTGGCACGTCCCTAGTAAATATATAACCCCTACTAAGGGTATAACCCCTACTAGACATATAACCCTATTAAGCATATAACCCCAACTAACCCCTTTTTTTGTTGCCAATATATTATTTTGTTGTAATTCAATCTTTTGAATTATTGTTGATATTATTATATTATTTTGTTGCAATTCAATCTTTTGAATTTTTGTTCATATTGAAATAAATCAATGTCCCTACCTACTAGACATGTAACCCCTACTAGGGACATAACCCCTACTATGTTATATATATTAGGGGTTATATTTCCACGTCCCTAGTAAACATATAACCCCTAGTAGACATATAACCCCATTAAGCATATAACCCCTACTACTATGAACATAACCCCTACAATGGTCATAACTCCTTCTAGTAGGGTTTATGCCCCTAAGTTATATATAGTAGGGGTTATATTGGCACGTCCCTAGTAAACATATAACCCCTACTAATGGTATAACCCCTGCTAGACATATAACCCCTACTTGTCTAGTAGGAACCCCTACTAGATATGTAACCCCTACTATGAACATAACCCCTACAATGGTCATAACTCCTTTTAGTAGGGTTTATGCTCCTATGTTATATATATTAGGGGTTATTTTGCCACATCCCAAGTAAACATATAACCCCTGCTAAAGGTATAACCCCGACTAGTCATATAACCCCATTAAGCATATAACCCCTACTAACCCTTTTTTTTATTTCCTATATATTGTTTTGTTTCAATTCAATCTTTTGAATTATAGTAGGGGTTATATTGGCACGTCCCTAGTAAACATATAACCCCTACTAATGGTATAACCCCTACTAGACATATAACCCCTACTAACCCCTTTTTTTTATTGCCAATATATTATTTTGTTGCAATTCAATCTTTTGAATTATTGTTGATATTAATATATTATTTTGTTGCAATTCAATCTTTTGAATTGATGTTCATTTTGAAAAAAATCAATGTCCCTACCTACTAGACATGTAACCCCTACTAGGGACTTAACCTCTACTATGTTATATATAGTAGGGGTTATATTGCCACGTCCCTAATAAACATATATCCCCTAGTAGACATATAACCCCATTAAGCATATAACCCCTACTACTATGAACATAACCCCTACAATGGTCATAACTCCTTCTAGTAGGGTTTATACACCTAAGTTTTATATAGTAGGGGTTATATTGGCACGTCCCTAGTAAACATATAACCCCTACTAAGGGTATAACCTCTACTAGACATATAACCCCATTAAGCATATAACCCCTACTAACCCCTTTTTTTTATTGCCAATATATTATTTTATTGAAATTCAATCTTTTGAATTATTGTTGATATTAATATATTATTTTGTTGCAATTCAATCTTTTGAATTATGTAACCCCTACTATGAACATAACCTTTACAATGGTCATAGTAGGGGTTTATGACTAGTAAGGAATATGTTCCTAGTAGGGGTTACATGTCTAGTAGGAACCCCTACTAGATATGTAACCCCTACTATGAACATAACCCCTACAATGGTCATAACTCCTTTTAGTAGGGTTTATGCCCCTATGTTATATATAGTAGGGATTATTTTTCCACATCCATAGTAAACATATAACCCCTGCTAAGGGTATAACCCCTACTAGACATATAACCCCATTAAGCATATAACCCCTACTAACCCTTTTTTTTTATTGCCAATATATTATTTTGTTGCAATTCAATCTTTGGAATTATAGTAGGGGTTATATTGGCACGTCCCTAGTAAACATATAACCCCTACTAATGGTATAACCCCTACTAGACATATACTCCCATTAAGCATATAACCCCTACTAACCCCTTTTTTTTATTGCCAATATATTATTTTGTTGCAATTCAATATTTTGAATTATTGTTGATATTAATATATTATTTTGTTGCAATTCAATCTTTTAAATTGTTGTTCATATTGAAATAAATCAATGTCCCTACCTACTAGACATGTAACCCCTACTAGGGACTTAACCGCTACTATGTTATATATAGTAGGGGTTATATTGCCACGTCCCTAGTAAACATATATCCCCTAGTAGACATATAACCCCATTAAGCATATAACCCCTACTACTATGAACATAACCCCTACAATGTTCATAACTCCTTCTAGTAGGGTTTATACCCCTAAGTTTTATATAATAGGGGTTATATTGGCACGTACCTAGTAAACATATAACCACTACTAAGGGTATAACCCCTACTAGACATATAACCCCATTAAGCATATAACCCCTACTAACCCCTTTTTTTATTTCCAATATATTATTTTATTGCAATTCAATCTTTTGAATTATTGTTGATATTAATATATTATTTTGTTGCAATTCAATCTTTTGAATTATGTAACCCCTACTATGAACATAACCTTTACAATGGTCATAGTAGGGGTTTATGACTAGTAAGGAATATGTTCCTAGTAGGGGTTACATGTCTAGTAGGAACCCCTACTAGATATGTAACCCCTACTATGAACATAATCCCTACAATGGTCATAACTCCTTTTAGTAGGGTTTATGCCCCTATGTTATATATAGTAGGGGTTATTTTTCCACATCCCTAGTAAACATATAACCCCTACTAAGGGTATAACCCCTACTAGACATATAACCCCATTAAGCATATAACCCCTACTAACCCTTTTTTTTATTGCCAATATATTATTTTGTTGCAATTCAATCTTTTGAATTATAGTAGGGGTTATATTGGCACGTCCCTAGTAAATATATAACCCCTACTAAGGGTATTACCCCTACTTGACATATAACCCCATTAAGCATATAACCCCTACTAACCCCTTTTTTTATTGCCAATATATTATTTTGTTGCAATTCAATCTTTTGAATTATTGTTGATATTAATATATTATTTTGTTGTAATTCAATCTTTTGAATTGTTATTCATATTGAAATAAATCAATGTCCCTACCTACTAGACATGTAACCCATACTAGGGACATAACCCCTACGATGTTATATATAGTAGGGGTTATATTGCCACGTCCCTAGTAAACATATAACCCCTAGTAGACATATAACCCCATTAAGCATATAACCCCTACTACTATGAACATAAGCCCTCAGATGAAATGTATATGATGCAAATGATAATAATTTTATGCTATGCAAAATGATGTGGGGAAACCAAGTTCAATAGCTCCTAGTTGAAAGTGGACTCCTCAAGGGGGGATATGATATTAGATTCAGTGCTCTTGATTAGCATGAATATTTCCAAAGTTGACAGATCCTCACCCTGTAGACACTGTTTTGACAGTAAATTGCAACAAACATAAGAATAACTCTTCTGGGGGTAGAAAAATCACGTTCAGTGCTCTTGACTGACATATATATTTTTATTGTTGATAGATCCTCGCCCCTCCATGAATTGCAGACAGTAGATCATTACGAACATGTACAAATATGTTAAAATAGGTTCAGAGTTGACAATCCTCGCCCCGCCGTGAATTGCAGACAGTGGATCTTAACAAAAGCAATCTTCGATGTTGATAAATCCTCCCTTTGACGAATTGCAAGTTGTAGACACGGTAGCCCTTAGAGATAGTGTTATACCCCAGGAAGATACCTCGTATAGTCTTGTCTTCATGCTTATGCCTCTTCACGTCTGGAATATGAATGTAGCATATAGATCCAAAGACCCTTAGGTGCTTTGCTGATGGCTTATTCCCGTTCCAGGCTTCAATTAGAGCCTTATCTTGTACTGCCTTAGTTGGACATCTGTTGAGTATGTAAACAACATTGAATATTAACGAAAATATGAAGTTATTGATCAAAATATTGAATATTAACGGTAACATGAAATTACTGATCAAAATATTAAATAATAATATAACAACTTTACTATTTGTTTAAATATTTTTGATAATATATATTATTGATTCAAATATTTTTATATATTAAAATAATTATAGCCACCGAACTATTATGACTTTTAAGAAAATTATTTTATTTAAATTATATTTTGAGAACAAATGCGCATAATATACTGATATTCGTCCAAACGCACAGGTGTCCCACTTAATGGGCCACAAATCCAAATCCCATTTTTGATCCAATCAACTTAGCCGTGTTAAGCGTATATATTACGATTTAATTGAATAATTGTATTTTTATATGATGAATTTGAAGGTTAGAAACACTTAGAAGGGGGGGTTGAATAAGTGTATGCTTTTTAGAACTTTAACAACAATAGACAGAACACAGTTATTTTTATCCTGGTTCGTTTAATCAAACTACTCCAGTCTACCCTATCCAGGTGATTTGCCTCAGTACGGTCGAGGACTTAATCCACTATAATCAACCTTGATTACAAATGCACAACCAACTGGTGTGACTAACAATTCTGCACAAGCTCCCAACGAGTGACTAACAATACAATGCACAAGCAACCTCTTGTGACTAACAACCTCTAAGACACTCTAGTACTAGACTTCTTAAAACTTATGACCAACCCTTGGCCTCTTAAGGAATTCTATTTCTTTTCTTCAATATGTTAACGCAGGTGTGGATTTGAAGTGAGGATACTTCCTAAAATTAGAATGACTGAACAAGCATTCAGCAACACAAGAGATGGTGTCTGGAATCTCCAGAATGAACAGACAAAAGAAAGGACAATTGTTGCTTTCTTAAGAGTTGACGATGAACACATGAAAGTTTTTGAGAATTGTGTGAGGCAGATTCTCTTTTTTGGGTTTATCACCTCCGGTATAGTCCGGTTCGGGGGTCAGTTCTGGCATCAAGTGGTTCCAGCCCCCTCCCGATCGCAGTTGCAGGGGATCGAACTGTGGTCCTCCCTACCAAGTTCAGCGCCAATCACCACTGTACCAACTAACGATTGGTGAGGCAGATTCTTTTGTCATCGGGTTCTACTACATTCACAAAAATTGTCAATAAGTGGAATACAACTTTAATAGGTAAGAGAAGAGAAGTTGAATTGTAAGAGCTCTTTG
This sequence comes from Vicia faba, assembly GCA_948472305.1. Lineage (NCBI taxonomy): Eukaryota > Viridiplantae > Streptophyta > Magnoliopsida > Fabales > Fabaceae > Vicia > Vicia faba. The sequence goes on along the minus strand of OX451737.1, from coordinate 1,690,160,515 downwards.
CAGAAGTTTTCAGCTAATTGTATCACAAACTTTGGTTCTTTTTAGGTCTCATGACATACTTCCGGGAGGTAACTGTACAAACTAAAAAGAGTTGCTAGATATACTTGTCAAATGTGAAAACAAAATTCATACTCGTATTGAACAACAAAGGATGCAAATTGTAGTCCACGTATAAGACCATATGAATTTGTGTGGCTCATATCCTTATATGACAAGATAACATTATTTTTTGCAGTGACATAATCAGCAATGTTGTGGTCTAGAACCAAACGAAGAAGCCTGTAATATTATAAATAAATTAGTTTTGAAGATAGTAATTTCATTCAAAATATGGTTTACAAATATGTATTACATATTTAACATTGTTTTGCAATTGCTTTCCTTCATTTATAACGGTTGCTGTATGGAACGGTCGCAGGTGTGGATTTGAAGTGAGGATACTTCCTAAAATTAGAATGACTGAAGAAGCATTCAGCAACACAAGAGATGGTGTTTAGAATCTCCAGAATGAACAGACAAAAGAAAGGACAATTGTTGCTTTCTTAAGAGTTGACGATGAACACATGAAAGTTTTTGAGAACTGTGTGAGGCAGATTCTTTTTTTTTTGGTTTATCACCACCGGTATATTCCGGTTCGGGGGTCAGTTCTGGCATCAAGTGGTTCCATCCCCCTCCCGATTGCAGTTGCGGGGGATCGAGCCGTGGTCCTCCCTACCAAGTTCAGCGCCAATCACCATTGAACCAACTAACGATTGGTGAGGCAGATTCTTTTGTCATCGGGTTCTACTACATTCACAAAAATTGTCATTAAGTGGAATACAACTTTAATAGGTAAGAGAAGAGAAGTTGAATTGTAAGAGCTCTTTGCAGAAGTTTTCAGCTAATTGTATCACAAACTTTGGTTCTTTTTAGGTCTCATGACATACTTCCGGGAGGTAACTGTACATAATCAAGAGTTGCTAGATATACTTGTCAAATGTGAAAACAAAATTCACACTCGTATTGAACAACAAAGGATGCAAATTGTAGTCCACGTGTAAGACCATATGAATTTGTGTGGCTCATATCCTTATATGACAAGATAACATTGTTTTTTGCAGTGACATAATCAGCAATGTTGTGGTCTAGAACCAAACGAAGAAGCCTGTAATATTATAAATAAATTAGTTTTAGTCGAGCAGAATTATATGTTCAAAATTCGAGACCTAATTATAACAGATTAATTATTTAATTAACATAATTAAATAATAATTATTATGATATTTTTACTTATGTTAGTAGGGGGTTACCCCCTATTTAGTTAACCCCCTACTTATATAAGTAGGAGGTAGCCCCCTACTAATATAAGTAGGGTGTTACCTCCTAGTAACATAAGTAGGGAGTTACCCCCTACTTATGTTAGTAGGGGGTTACCTCCTCCTAACATAAATAGAAGGTTAACCCATACTTATGTTAGTACCCTCTACTTATGTTAACCCCCTACTAATTATGTGTATTAATAAATAAAAATTAGTTTTTAATAATGTGTTAATGGACAGTTAATGTGGTTATGATATGAGAGATAAGGTGACAAGACAAAAACCAAACAAAATAGAGAACAAAACTTTTGAGACTTAAGCTTATTTTAAAATGTAAAACCCTCATATATTATATCAAAAAAATAGGGTCAGCAACATCCAAAATGTGATGTTCAATATTGGTAAAAATAAATGCTTGTAAATCCTAAAAAACTCACAATACGATAAAAAGGGAAATCAAACAATTTATTGAACATTTTTATGAACATAAATCAAAGATCAAAAGTCCATGATTGAGATCAAAACACAAACACATTTACTTCCCAAGATAATTGTCGAAAGATTCTAGAAAAATTGATCGAACAAAGATAATCCATCAAGAACATATTAGAGAAAACCTAAATTCCTAGTTCATCATTTAATCAAGTTAAATCCAAAACTAATGGAAAAAATCAGAGAAAAATTATGATATACTTGTTTAGTATACATACATGTCACTCAATATTCATCTCTTACCTAAAGTCTTCGAGTGAGGAAAACAACCTCTTGCTTATAACCCTGCACCACTTCTTGCATAACATGAATGTTTTCATTGATCAACAATTTTGAGTCACTCCAACCATTAGAAACTGATGTAAAAACACATAAAAATTGAAAGAATCATATGCTATGGAGTATGAAAACGCAACTTTTGCAAGAATATTTCTTACCTGTATGAAAACGAATTTGGAGGTAGCATTTCCATTGAATTTGCTAGATAATTATTTTATAATTATAATGGGATGTATGTGACCATGAGCTCGACATAGCCCCGCAGGGTGGTGGTCGACCCGTTGAATCCCTGTAGGTTGGAACCAATGTAGGGAGCCAGGTGGCACCTGTACAGTTGGTAACTACTAGAAATCTATTATCCCATGTTCGCAATTGATCAAGGCTAGATCTTGGCACATTTCAAACTAGTAATATTGAATAATAAAAATAAAATAATAATATAATTTAAAAAATAAAAAATATTTATTAATAAGAAATAAATTATAAAACCTATAGAACACACTTGTCTTTTATATTACACAACATGAGTTCTATTATAGACCCACAGGGTGGTGGTCGACTCGTTGAATCCCTGTAGGTTGGAACCATTGTAGGGAGCCAGGTGGCGCCTGTCAAGTTGGTAACTACTAGAAATCTATTATCCCACGTTCGCAATTGATCAAGGCCAGATCTTGGCACATTTCAAACTAGTAATATTGAATAATGAAAATAAAATAATAATATAATTTCAAAAATAAAAAAATATTTAGTAATAAGAAAGAAATTATAAAACCTATTGAACACACTAGTCTTTTATGTACACAAGTGTTCTATTATCGATCCAATGTGTTCTATGGGAACAAAATTTCCTAAAATCTACATTAAATGATAATTTGACCATTATTATAGTAATTGTCATTTAATTGTCTTTAAGATCTATGAAAATAAATTTTTTAATTGAAATCTCAAAAAATTGGGTTTCCAGTACATACCATAAAAAGACTTTTCAAAAGAAATATACCTTTTATGAATTCTAATATTATTTATTTTATTCTTTATTCTTTTATTTTTTTTCAATTATTATTTCTCAATTCCTTTTGAAACTTTAGTAATATTGAATAATAAAAATAAAATAATAATATAATTTAAAAAACATCAATTCCACAAATCCACGTACTCAGCAAAACTCAAGAAGACATCATTAAACAATCTCAATCACAATTAGCACAACGGCATAATATACATCAACACATAAACTCAACAAAGTGTGTAAGTGCGACTCTACGCAACGACACAACTTATGCATGTGGTACCAACTATGTTATCCTTCGGACCTGCCGATGTCTATCTCTCAGACGAATAACCATAAAAGCCCGTTCTCTAAGCTTTCAGACCCCCTCTCTGAGCCTGGGACAAGCCACTAGCCTCCACGAGACTAGCAGACATTGCCTCTTGACATAAAAAATGATGCAGTGTGCAAACTCAACAATAATACATGCAATTAGGACCCCCTCTCTGAGCCTAATATACATGCATATCTCAACAATTCAACTCTATAAATTAATATCAACAATTGCACACTATGCATCAAATAATCATCTCAAACATATCTCCTATAACATTTAGCACATAAGCATATTATGTTATTCACATCATCAACAATTCACCACATACATATACAGAAACAAGTATCATGCATATACATAGCATAAAGCCACTCATCGTCTCCAAAACATATTCATACACACATAATTACCAATTAGCAATTATATTCACAACTCAAAGTAACACTAGTAAATATACTATCTCATGTTAATTTAATTAGTTGCCAAAAATATATAAGGGGAAACACAACACTACCCACATCTCCTAATCCACGAATTCACGCCCTCCGGCTACTCGTTAAAATGCTCGCAAAACAATATAATCGGCATTGTAATATTTCATTTTCAGTATAAATATTCAAGCCTAAAACCCAATTCTTGTCACCCTCGTAAAATGCCGCAATTTCGAAAAACTAACGCAACCACATTAATTTACTCATTAAACTTAGCTACCACATCCATTTTCATCAAATTCCGAGCAACTAATTTTACCGCCTAAATCGACTAATCGGACTAAATGATACTATTTTCGCTTATTTCTAACCTAACCGACTTATCACCGATTCAAAGTTACCGGCTTAATTGTTATTCACTTACTAACCAATTAATACGGCTCCGGTATTGATCTACCTTTATTTCGAACTAATACAAAATTATGTGCTTCAGTAATTATTTCTATGTAGTTGTTGATCGGTAAAATAGAAAGTGTACTATTTTGCCTTATAGTGATAATAGGGAATTCTCCCCAAATATCGATCTCGAGGACTGCGTGTGTTATCGAGTTTAACTTTTAATTCAATTAAACAAAAACTTAATTTGGGGGTTTTGGTTTATGCGTAAAACAAGAATAATAACTTAAAAACTTTTAACAAGAATGAAAAACATGCCAGGGTAGGTGTGTCTATTAACACTGTAACAACTCTGATTCCTAATTGTACGAAATATTTGCATGTCAATTACAAGTTCTCAAGGGTGTCTACTCCTAAGTCCTTAGTGAGAAGACCTATGAACCTTCATCATAAACCCTAAGTCCTTAAAGGCTTACAAAGAAATCACGCCTTATATTATAAAGAATTAACCTGGTTACTATATGGTATCCCTAGTCCTAGGTGATATCGAATATAGCATAATCATACAAAAACCTTAACAACGGTGGTCCAGCCTATTTGTTAACCGTGAATCAATCCCTATTGGTCCGACGGGGAAAACATTAAGAACATAGTACGATTAAATTAAACATACAAACAATATCATACTAAAAAGATGAAATCAGATTCATTACAAATGTTAATCAGGACCACCCCCTAGCATTGGGGGGTTTAGTCTCTCATAGTATTCAAAAGATAAACAATCATAGATTTAGACATTACAAAAGGAATGGATTCTTCGATCTTCAATTGCTTCCGCGCATGAATGGAAGACCTTCGATCAAACTCGCAATAATAACCATTCAAAACAAGGAAACTTCTAGACTCAGAAATAAACTCTTAAAGTCTCCCATAATACACAAAATCAATCTTCAAGGACCACCCGAAATGTCACCATTGCAACTCACATATCTAAGGAACTCACGTCCAACGGTCCAAAACTCTTTCTTAGAAGACTAAGCATACACTGCTCTAACTTCATTACTGACAATACAAAACTCGGATACATAATCCGAACTCCTTTACCTCCTGAAGCGAACCAATATCACCAATGAACATAACAACTACTC